>OX376164.1:5544637-8299456 GCA_947363495.1 Euzophera pinguis
TTTTGAAAGTGCTACTCACGCAATATCGAGGTGTCGAATAATTTTTGTTTCGGGTCTTTCAAAAAGGTCGAGATTTCTTAATGGTACGTGGAGCTCCTGATATTGCGGGCGTCCATAGATTAATAATTGGTCTCCGCTGCGCTACGACGCGAGACCAATTATTAATCTATGGCGGGCGTCCTTTATTCACTGCAACCACTTACCACAAGTCGGAGGGTATGATTTTATGCCTACTTAATTATATGAAAAATACATATTTATCTAAATGGAGCAAAAAAGTGTTTATTTATTAATAATCAACTTCATTTTATGTAAACAGAATGGGCCTCCTTGCTGCAGTAGCCGTTAATGTGGTGGGGGGAGTCGCCATATACGCGACTGGCGGCCTCGCCACCGGTGTGGTGGCTCCTATGCTAGGTTTCGGGAGTACAGGCATAGCTGCCGGGAGCACGGCCGCCGCCGCTCAGGCCTACTTCGGCAATTTGGCGGCTGGCAGCATCATATCAAAACTGACTGCCGTCGCCATGGCTGCACCTACTCCTTGATAACTAATGGTTGGTATTTTTTTTTTAGTACGGTATATCAGTCACACCTTTGCCGGGGATAGCACCACGGTTCTTGGAGAGTTGTCGCGGCATACCACCGACGTGATTTCGACTACTATTGTGTCATGTGAGTCCTTACATACATGTGACATATATTTATAAGCATCTTCGTCCGAGCTTATTTCCCAGGTGCCTAGCATAAGATGGTCCTAGATTAGTCTATACTGTGTTCATTACAATTATTTTTACAGGGAAACCACAACACAACATGATCCGAAGTTAAGATACTTCGAAGTAGGTATTTCACATGTGTTTTAACTGGATATTTCAATACTACTGGATCTGAAAAAATCAAAATCTGACGGGTAGGTAGTTTGTTGGTTTATATTCAGGGAATGGAAGCTAAGAACGGATTTCCCTAAAAATCTCAAGCTGAAGTAACGTTACGTCAGTACTGTTAATAATCATGTGGTAAGGTTCTAATTTTTATGATGATTGGAGTTACTGTAATTAAAATGTGCTTTCTTGTTTATTTCAGACTGTGGAAGTCTTTCAAAAAACGGTGTACTGGTCCCGTCACAAGCATTTAAAATTAATAAATGTAATTTAGACCTCTCTTATTTATTCTTTTACGTTACCTGGTACGTTACAATATCTATTACCGATTCATATGAGCCCACATCATTCAGAAAGGAACGTCTTAATGACGTTTTTTTTCTTTTTCAATGGCTCACATAGACATATGGTTGAGGTTGAGCCAAAAATATCAGTCGGGTATTTGGGCTTTCATATGCATACCAACACAGCACACATACTCAGATACGAGAGATAGTGGACAACCTAGCGACAGGAAATACTTAGCGCTAATTTTAACATTAACCTTTCGCTTGCTCCAATCCATACTAATATTACAAATGCGAAAGTCTGTCTGTCTGTTACGCTTTCACGACCAAACCGCTGAACGGATTTTGATGAAATTTGGTATGAATATAGTTGAAGACCCAATCATAACCTCAAACATAGGCTACTTTACTAACCATAGGTGCTATGGTTAGGTAAAGCGCGAAGTATTTATAAAATTGCAACTAACGTCATCTATCGCGCTTACATGTAACAATTTTCTAATCGACGTCATCGATTTTTTCTCCCTAAAATTAGAGTGTGGTATCAAAATAAAATGTTTTTAAAGGCGATTACAAAAATAGGCTACTTTTGGACGCAGACGGTGCAGCGGGAAACAGCTAGTAATAAATAATTCTATACTGTAAAAACTTACCATTAGGCAGAACGTATTCTTGGTTGCCTATTAAATTGTTATATCTCTCTATACGATGTGTGTTGTCGCATAAAATCTTTAAGTACATGTCAAGATTATTGGTCACAATCACATAGGTAGGTACCAGCTATTTATATTTCTTATCATTCACTCTATCGTCGCAGAGCCTTGTGCTAAAGTAGTGTCGTGCCGGGAATATCGCGAGTTCTTTACTTATGTGTTTATCGCTGTTATTCCATGGTGTTATGAGTCTTCAACAACAATAGATACTATAAAATTTTCAACGATTTTAAAGTAAAAAAATAAACAATGAAAGCTAAAAAATATATCGTTCTAAATCCTTTTGTGGGGGAACCGAAAAGAAGCGACTTTCAAATAATTGAAGAGGATCTACCTTCGTTGAAAGAAAATGGTAAAATCATGATACCTACTACCTATCTAATAATCAATGTTTATTCGACCTACCTATTTGTTACTTTTACTTAATACTTTTATACGTAAGTACTTCAACAGCATTGCAAAAGAGAGGACGTCCGGCAAGCACACAGCCGTAAACTTATCATCATCCTAGCGTGTATTCCTAGTTGCGCCGTCAGCTTACGCTTTGGAGCTAAGGGTACGCTGTAAGTCATGGTCCTAGATTTGGCGGAACTGGTAATTATAATGGAGCGACTGCCGTCTGACCTCCGTAACCCTTTTTACAGGGAAACCAACCCAAAAGGAACATGACCCGAGGTGTGTTAGTGGCCAAGACAGTCAGAATTTTTCAGGCTGCCCCAAGGCATCTGATACAGCCTAACGACTGCTATCTACCGACAACAACCGGAACCAACGGCTTAACGTGCTTTCCAAATTACAGAGGAGCTCAAGATAGAAAATGCCACTAAATGGCGACCTTGACACGCGCATTCGCTACAGATATCATCGACTCCTCAAACAGCAGTAAACATTAGCAAAATTTGTTTCAACGGAGATTCGTATATGGAAATCCTAACAGCATTCAGAACCTCCATACTTCTGAGCTGCGGAAGCCTTTAAGCAACTGAATTCGCAGTTTCATAGATTGAAATGCTACCCTGCTTTTGGTTCTGTAATGCAGGAGGACTTACAAATACAATATTGCCGGCATGTTTATTTATTGCCTACCACTACTCAGATTAGGCATATCCTCTATGGTGTTGGTTCTGCGGGAGGAAATAATAAACGCAATTCCAACCGCTACCACGACTAAAATTTAGCTTACCAATAGGTTTTACAGTATGTGGTATTCGTAAACGAGTGAAGGTTACAGAAAATTTATATGTCATACTAGACAGGTAAGACAGGATTGTTATTTAAGCAATAAAAATAATTTGAACCATCATCTTATATATATTTGATTTTTTTTTAATTTAATTTAAAATTTAATTTTCAAACCAAAATTAATTCGCCCATGTTTTAGTCAGTAATATATATACCTTTCCTTATCTTTGCGCTGGCTTTAGATATCATACGACAATAATAAATAATAATAATATATGCTATATGCTCGAGGGTGGAAGTGTATTGCACGTAATGGCGTAATAACGGGGAAACCCGCTCACGAGGCAACTCGCGATGGCGAAACCGGAGCCGCACCTCTCGGCACCCTTAGCCGCTCATTCCAATGTTGCCCCTCTGTTGCCAAATGCGGCGACTATTTGGGGGGCCCATTCACTGAGTGGCGAGTCACCGCCTGCCACTAATAGTCAGTAATCATGATTATGGCAGGTGTCCGAATTCCTATATAATAACCCAGATTTAAACCACCCAAACTTCATCACCATAACCCATTTATTCTTTTCACTCATTAGAAATAGTTCCTCCTCCTGCCGAGACCTGTTCATGGAAATGTCAACTATTGATATGGCCGAGAACGGGTTTTGGCAGGAGCACCACATAACATCAACTTCTCCAAAGGGCCTCTACGCGTTGGATCAATATCCCCGCGCAAGCCTCTCAAAGGACCGGGGTAACCCGTGAAATCCAAAAGGAGATACAATAATAATAATAATAATAAATAAATAACTCTATTGCACCAAATTATAGAAAGTACATGAATATTATTATTATCTATGGTACAAAGGCGGCCTTATCGCTAGATATGGCAATCACCTGATTGTCTATTATCTAAAGCAGATTCTGTGCTACGCAAGGAGCTGTGTTTGTCCCGGCCGCTATCTGGTGATTGTTAAAGAAACCACTTCAGAGGGCGAAAGACGATTCTGTAAAACAGACACCAGGGTCGATACATGTAACCCACTCAATATTAGTGATGATTAAAAGTAAAAAAAACCCCTTATCATTATCCACAGTTGGTCCTGTAAGAAAGGAATATCGTCATGACTCTTGAACCTACCAATATTGTTTTCTTAATTTCAGAATTCTTAGCTGAAGCAGCCTACCTCAGTGTGGATCCTTACCAAAGGTGGCAACGTGATGTTGCATATCCATACGATATGATAGGAGGGCAAATCGCTAAGTTAGTTTTTTTTTAATTAATGCCTATTCTTTTATGCTATACGATACTAATCTATGTATAGGCCCCAATAGTAGGTTATGATTACTTACGAATTAATGGACTGGTTAGTTATGTACCTATTTAAAATGTTAAAAAAATTAAATGCAATTTGGATGCAGGCCGCTTCCAACTGGTCATTCTGGAAATCCTTGGGGGAATTGACTTGTGACTGATGAATGACGATGAAGCAATTAAGTATTACGACGCACCCTGCGTTGAGAACGGCTCACTTACTCAGATCAGGGAGTCTATTTTTGAAATGTAGTCGAATGAAAATCGTTCAATTAACCGACTATGAGGAACAAAAATCATTCGATATCGCACAATAACTATTCGACTCTCCGATTTTGCGTCAGTCACACTTTTCAAAAATACTCCAGACTGCTCAGTAGCTAGGTAACTACTTACACAGAAAGCTCTCCTGTGAAAGTCGGCTATTGTTTTGTATGAAGTGAACATGTGGAATAAGAATAACTAAGTTTTTCTTCACTTTTAGAATCATAGAAAGCAGAAACAACGAGTACCCTGTTGGAACTTGGGTGATGGGTCATTTTGGCTGGCGCACGTACACCGTCGCGAAACCTGAAGATGAAAGATTTTCTTCTAAAATACCATTTTTGTATCGGTTGCCAGACTTTGGTGGCTTACCTATATCATTAGGTCTTGGAGTTTGTGGCAGAGTCGGGTAAGTAGATAGATACATACCTATCTCGTCAGAAATGTCTGACAGTCACAGCTGACAGTCTATCCGGCAGCAGCTTGAAAATGTAAACGCTATCGCAAGTTTTCGTTTACATTCAGAAGTTGTGTGACATTCACAGCCATCGCAGCAAAGCCCATAAATTAGAAATATTCATACTACCCATATAATCCTTACTAATATTATAAGTGCAAAAGTCTGTCTGTCTGTTACGCTTTCACGGCCAAACCGCTGAACGGATTTTGATAAAATTTGGTATGGATATAGTTGAAGACCCGTAAAGTAGCCTATGTTTGACCGGGGTCAAACATAGGCTACCGATTGAACGGTCCTTTAAGCTCTACATAATCAAATAAAGCCTTGAGTATGTCAGTAAACTTGATTAGATTCACTCGTCTCAAACTTCCCACCATACATGGCGAGCCTGCCATATTTGGTGGTTGAGGCGGCACCGGTTGGCAGCCGGAATTAATCAGGTGTCTCCATGGATAGGTACTTATTCAGACTTACATGATTTCAGGAACACAGCTTACTTTGGTTTCACAGAATTTTGCAAACCACAGCGCGGAGAGACAGTGGTGGTATCAGGAGCTGCCGGTGCTGTAGGCTCCCACGTCGGGCAGATAGCAAAAATAATAGGTAAATTGCCTACTACTTTAGTACTTTCATGTCTGCATCACCACACCGTAAGGCGGGAATTAAGGAGCATTTAGCGAAATCAGTGTGAAGCTGATGGATGCAGTTCTATTTTCAATAGATACATATTCATAATCCATCTCAGTGCAAGTTTACCACATAAGGAAGTCATTGTCTCTAACCGGTTATTAAAATAATTAAATAATTTTATAAAACGAGAAGTAATTACTATCATTAATACCATCATACATTCATTTTGTGTTACGATATCAATTTCTATTTCAATTTTCATTGATAATTTAACACCGGTATCAAATTATCCAATAATAAAATTGTATTTTCTGCACCATTAAGTGTCATTATCACAGGTCATGGTCATTACTATCAATTCTACGGCACTATTTATTGATACTATAGTGCCACATTCTGCGGCCACCACTACAATATTTATTGAAATTTGATTACTCCAATGACATTAATATCTTTAAAATGGCTCGAAATTAGAAGATCAACCCAAATAAATTGTATAATTCACATAATAATAGACTGATAGGATATCAAGACCATCAAAAGTACCATTTAATTCAAGAATTCAATCGGCAGGTAAAACATAATGATTTGAAAAACAATAATCCGCCTTACTCATAATAATTAATGAATGTTCGTCAAGCCTATATTAACTAAAATATGTTAGTCCCTACTGTCTGTCTTATCTACATGATATGAAAGAACGAGACGAAACATTATAGTTAATTTGGACTTATCGAACGTTCATAATTTTTTTATTGATTATGGGGGAAAGAATTATGAGTAACTCTACTAACGAGTCAAATCGAACAGCCAATTTAAATCGGCACAAATAAGGGAGAAGAAAAGTGTGGCTATGAAATTTCAAGTACTGTTGAATTGGGGGAAGTACCTCTAAATTAACTATGATATTTTTGTAATAATTTTAGGATGTAGAGTCATTGGATTAGCTGGATCAAACGAAAAATGCGAATGGTTAACCAAAGAACTAGGATTCGACGTGGCCGCTAACTACAAAACAGTGGATTTGTCAAAGTTTCTTGAACAGAACGCGCCCGAGGGAGTCCACTGCTATTTTGATAACGTGGGTGGAGAAGTCAGTAGTATTGTACTGTCAAAGATGAATGAATTTGGAAGAGTCGCAGTTTGCGGCTCTATATCAACTTATAATGAAACAAATCCTGATAAAATGAAAGGTATTATTATTTTTCTTAACATTGTTCGACATTATAAACCTAGCTACTGATACTGAATATAACGAAATACTAGCCCACTCACTATTAAAACTGCCCAACTGTGTGTTTATGTATTTTTACAACAAGTGATCTACCTAGTAATGTCTTGTTTTTGCAATGGTTACACATAGAATTAAACAATTTATGATTGACTACCCGCGAGCATGAACGCTGTAAAGTATTTGAAACTTTAGGTGTAAAATAAGTAAGTATTAAACGCGATAAAACCTTGTTTAATTTCATGATCAAGTGTGTTTAGTTCTATTTCATCATTTATTGTATTCTGATAATGTTAACATAACTTACTGTAATAAGTTACTGTAATAACTATTACACTGTTCCAGCTACAGTACTCCAACCTTACATTGTGAAAAAACAACTTACTATTCAGGGATTCGTCGTAAACAGATTCGCAGAACGCACAATGGAAGGAGTAATACAAAATTTAAAATTGGTACAAGAAGGAAAACTAAAATACCGCGAAAATATTTACAATGGGTTTGAGAATGCAGTGGATGCTTTCATTGGCTTGTTTAGAGGGGCTAATACTGGAAAATCCCTCGTAAAAATACATTAAAATAAATTGATTTAAACTACATATTGTACGACTTAATTTAATACCTTTTATCACCTACGTCTTCTCTTAGCTGACGAAACTTTAGGCACATCTTCTACATACTTATTAATGAATAGTTCTTCGTAAATAAGACTATTTGCAGTAGGACTTAAAAATTGTGATATTTCTTGATACAGTTGTTTCTTTTGAGTCTCAACTTCTGTAGATGTTTGCGTACTACTACACTTTTGTTTCGGCTTCTGTCGTACTATTGTGTTTTTAAGGTCCAATATTCTTTGGGAATTTTGGTCTATTTTATTTAATAGACTATCTTCCATTTTTTTAATTCTAGCCTCTAAACTAGCGATTGTATGATCAGCAACTGTTGGTGATTTTGATTTACTTGTCAAGCAAGTTACTTCCTGGCGCTGATCCAGAGCACTATTAGCGTCCTTAACTTCCTTGTCTTGTTCATCTAGCTTATCAAGAAAAGTTTCAATGATATCTCGCAACTTCATATTGAATCTCCTCTTTTCGTTTATTGCAGCAACCCTTTCTGGGGTAATTTTATTCTTCAGCAGAGATTTCTTTGGAGATTTTATATTTTTATTTTGTTTAACTTCACATTCTTTGAATATCTTTTCTTTTCCTTCCAATTTTTTTTTTACTGGCTCCAGAGGTATATGTGAATTATTGTTATCTTTCATTGGCACCGGCTCAAGTAATGGTTTCTCAACTTTCACACTTACTGGGTCTAAGGTAGTATTTAACAATAATTGTTGATTACTACTACAAATAATGTCGTTTGACATGTCTTGAGGTTTAGCTCTAGGTGGCCTTCTCGGTATATGTAAAATTGTAGAAGGTGAAACTGGCTCTAAATTACCAGTGAGATTTAAAGGCCCAGATATTCTTTTTTCTGATAATATTTTTACTTTTGCTGGCTTTTTTTGTATAGTTGGCGTAATAGATTCAGCAGTTTTGTCAGTAGCATTGCCAGACACTTCATCTTTTACTTTAGTATCTGTTATTAAAGCATTATTGTTTATAAAACCTGGTGGAAGTTGAATTTCTAATACATTTTCTTCAATTTGGCTTTGGTTTTGTTTGAGCTTGTTGTCATAAGGTGGAACAACGAGCACTGGCTGTGTTTTATACTTTTTATTAATTTCAGGTTTAGTTGCTTCAGTGTAAGTTTCTGTTGGCAAAACTGTATGAGTAAAAATTTCACATGTTGAATTATTATTTCTAACTGCAGGTGGTTCAGTTTCACCAAATTTATTTCTATTGAACACATTGTTTTGCGGTATATAATTAGATATATCAATATCAGCTAAATCATTGCTAGTTAAAAAATCAGCATACTTAACAGAATAATTTGCGATTTTGTCATTTAAACTCATATACTCATTTTCTATGTCATCTAAAATTATAGACAAGGAATTTGTTGTTTCTTCATGTTTTTTGCTTTCACCTTCACTTGTATCGCAAAATAGGCCATCAAATGTAGGTACTGCATCAAATGTTAATTTATCTCTCTGAAATAAAAACATAGTTTTTGAAAATTTATGCCATATGATCAAACACGAATTGTGATAACTTGTGATATTTTTTAAAAGGAAACTATTGATCACCACAGCGTGACATTAGAAACGGAGTGCAGTAGTAAAAAAGTAAATAGTAGAGGGTATCGAGATTGAGAATCGGTGGTTAACTTTTTTTTCTTAATGTTTCCAGCTATTCAATTATTTGTTTTGTTTCCCATACAGGTATATATAGGTGTCCAGCACCACTGCTGGAGGTGGTAAATTGGTATTAGTTGACCTAGTTGGGAACCCTACTGGGATATAAATAAAACCCAGGTATACTAATATTACATTACACTATACTAATATTACAAATAATACATTAAACCATGTCGATATGTTAAATGACACTAGCAACATCTATTGAAAATTTTTACAAACTAAATTCATGTATTGTTTTCATACTTATTTTGAACTGTTGTAAACAATAGGTGCTATATACAAATGCATAAAAGAAACTTGCCAAGTTATTGTGTACATACATTAAAATAAAATAATTTTAACCTTTTATGATCATTAATTCATGTCAAGTGGGTTATGGTCATTCGACCCTGCACACCTCAGGGTTTCCACTGCTTAAAAGTCTTATTGTTTTCCTTCTATGGAGTACATTTAGCATTATTTTATGACTGTGTAAACTTTCCTTGGAAAGCCTGTTAGTGGAATCCCCAATAATCCATACTTCCATCCTTAATAATATTAAAAATGTGAAAATCTGTCTGTTAGGCTTTCATGACAATATACCCTGGACAATTTTGATAAAATTATAAACAGAAAACTTTTTCAAAAACATCCCTCAAGAGGACCCAATAGGAAGGTGAAAATTTGTAAGAAAACAAAACAGGCAGAGGCACTAGGAACAACTAGTAAATAGGTGATCAATTCTTATTTAGATCGTCAGATAAAGTTTAAGTAACAGTATATACTTCTTAAAGCCCAATTTTATGATGATGATGCAGGCCAAACAGAAGAATTGTTTGCAGTTATTATTTTTATAAAAAAAAATCATTAAGTACCTTGAAGTTCATAAACTGTTCATCAGAGAAGTGATGCTGGCAAACCACTCTGTTTTTCAACTGTGACACCTTTAAGTTAAGGAAATCCAGTCGGGCTGCATTGACCAGCCACTGGCGGCACCTTACTTTGTCAAAGACAGGGTAGTGAAACATATGTGTTTTGCCATCTGATCTTATAGTACAATTGCGATATGAACAGCGCCAGCCTCCCATATTTTATCTGAAAGTGAATGAGTAAATGTATGTTAAAATATCAATCAGCTAAACAGATATAGAACATGCAATATTTTTTCTTCTTCTCCTTTACCTTATCCCACTGTTATGTGGAATCAGCACAGTATAATTTACTTTATATATTTAACTTTTTGAAAGATTATCAACTATTTTACTAATGGTTGTTACAATAAATATATAGGGACAAATCACACAAATTGAACTAGCCCCAAAGTGACATGTGTTTTGGGATACTAACTCAATGATACTAAATTTTATAATATTCAAGACCCAGACCAATCAGATATAGAACATTATCTATCTTGACCTGACCAGGGATGAACCCGGAACCTCCTGAGTAGTGGACAGGCATGTCAACCATAAGGCTGCAGTTGTCTATGTAGTTATATAAAGTCATTTACAAAATATCTATTACGTTTTTATATCATCATCAACAGAATAGTCTCCTTGAAACAGTCCAGACTTCTTTTTTTGTTCTTCCTCTATTTCTTGCTCCCTCAAACTTCAAATTTTACATTCTCTGTGTAATGTGATTCTCCTCGCTCCTCACAACATGATCCTACCATACCAACCTATAACTTTCGAGCTTTTTATTCATAGGTGCAACTGTAATGATTCCTCATACATACTCCACATTATAGTCACTACACATCTATTTCAAAATTCTCATTTCAATCACCTAGTTTAAAACATGGAACTCTTTATTCGAAAAGTGTGACTCAAGCAAAATCGGTCAGTCGAATAATTTTGGTTCGATATCGAATGATTTTCGTTCGGTAACGAAGGATTTTTGATCGATATCGACCAATTTTTATTAGACATATTTGTCACAGCACTCATGTAAATACAGAACAAATGAAATAAAATCTACTTACCTTAAAATTATCAGTACCTTTTTGCCACAAACTAGACAACTAAGATAACTTTTTTGGCTGACTGTTCATAACAAGTTCCTTTAGCAAAGGATCACAACTTACGTCACGTAGGCAGACGACGAAGATGAAAATATAATAGGTATCTTGTGAGAAACAGAACACTTCATAGTAATCAGAGATATAATTAAAATTCTTGCATTAATTATTAAATAAAAAACAAATCGAAAATTTTGATGTGCTAATTACTTTCATTTCTTTCACGCCAAAACACAACATAGACTATTTTTTTTTTCAATGTGGCTCTTACTTTCGTATTTAGCCAGTAATAAGTAGTTTTTAATTATGTTGTTTAGTCAAGCAATTCTAAAGTCACGTCAGTGGTTAAGTGAAGTCAAAAGGGTCAGGCTAAGTGAAGTAGTAGAAAAACTGCACTTAGCGATTTCCAGGAGCTTTCGGCAACAAGCAAGGAAATCACATAAATCGAACACTGTATCACTTCCCAACACTCACGCTTGTTCTTGAACACTTTGCAAATAATAATCCACCATTATTATCTTCTCAAACACAAACACTCAAAAAAAACACAAATTTTAGAAAATAAAATACAGCGCCGATACTGCTCTTCACAGCTTCCCCGCCAAAAAAAAAAGCCCATAGACTATTATATACCCTAGCGGGAATAATAGTAACTACATACATACATAATTTTTGAGATATTTATTACGCCATCTAGTGGTGGCCCATAAGAAAAACCCGCATTTTTTTATATTTATTGAATTTTGCAAATTTTCATATTTTGTCTTTGGCTTTGACATCCTGTCTCTGTGTCACATATCTCAATATTCTCTTAGCTGTGTTTTAACTAGAATAAAACCAATTAGTTTGGTTTAAGCATTTTCATTACAATATATTATAGTTAAAAATAAAAACACAAAACGTCTTCCTGAATAATTAATAGGTTTGATATAGAACAATTGGAGCTGACTGATCTACGCTGAACTCATTGGCGGTATACTTTTGATAATTTTTTACCCGAAGAATTGCCGGAATGTAAAAACGATACCATTCGATTAAAACTACTAGCAAATCAACTTTCGCCGACAGTTTTTTCATACTTAAAGAAATGCCAGATTTACAGTAAAGCCATCGATATACTGGACTAAATTTACATCAAGCCGCAAAACGAAATTCATGCACGAAATGCTCTTACTTTAAGAAAACAGCAAACCAGCGAGAGTATTTCGGAGTATATTCAGGCGTATATAAAACAGTTATCTCAAAATTGTAATTTTTAAAATGTGTCAGCTGATGAATTAAAAAATAAGTACAATAGAGATGCATTTATTTCTGGAATCCAATCTCAACGAATACGAGAAAGACTTCTAGAGCATTTGACACCCGTATTCTTATCCATAACCATAAGGATGACCTTCACTCAATTTATTGGAGGAAACCTTAGGAAGTCCTCGAACTTTCCTTCAAAACGATATTCTTAGTTGGTTAACGTCATAGGTTAATAAAATAAGCACAAAAAAATTAAATTACTAAAGAATAGAATAAAAAATAAAATAAAGTAATAGATACTTAGGCAAAAAGTGGCAAAAAACTGATTTATAATCACTTTGTTTCATTTCAAGGACGCCTCAAGGTACCTCTCGACCAACCTTATATTTGACAGTTCGATACTCACCTCCAATGAGGAATCTCCATAAGTCAAGAAAGTTATTCTCAACCATCAACTCTTATTGCTATTGCTATATCTCACAGGAACGTATTTAACAACAATAAAAACCACACACAACGAAGATGCTACTTCTGTGGAGAAAATGTACACCAGCGAATTAAATGCCCTGCTTCCAATTGGCTAGTCAACTAAAAAATAAATTGTGTATTTTATATAATTTATTGATAGAATAGACTATTTCGGAGATACAATTTAAACGAAAAAATTCTTAAAATTATATTTATTTTGTTATTTAATTTTAAAGATTTTATAGTGATGATGTCACGCAGCTATAATGGCCATCTTAAACTGCAAGAAAGTAAAAATTACTAAGGTATTAAAAAATATGTATGTCAGTGTCAAATGTCAAAGTCAGGATGGACCGCGGGCCGCGAGTTGGTTTCTTGTTTGTTTACAATCGCCAAATATCTAGGTACCTTCCCCATTTCTCGTTTATATTGCATACTAGCTGTTACCCGCGGCTCCGCCCGCGTGTAGGTCGCTTCTCGCGTAACGTGTGTTACATTGAAATGAAATGACGCAATCGAAGTAGCCAGGACATTATTCAAATATAAACAAATATCATGTTTCAGAGTTAAGTTCAAAGAATCTCTTTGTACATAACATTAGCAGTTCTTCCCTCAGAGGCTAATAAAAATAGATTTTCGGCGCTACTGACCCGCGAGCAAGCCACATACAGTTGTCCGTGCGAGAAATATCTTGTTCTTAGGTCGATGCCAGCTGCTTTTAGGGTTTGTCCCTGCGACTTATTTATCGTCATGGCAAAGCATACAGCAACTGGGAACTGGGTGCGTTTAAATTGAAAGGGGTAATTGTTGGGGATGAGTGGTATTCGAGGTATGTACACCGTTTCGCCTGAACCACACCCTGTGAGAATTTCGGCTTGTATTAAGTTGCGCTGCAAAACCGTTACTTTGAGTCGGGTCCCGTTGCATAGTTTAGGCGGAAAAAGATTTCTTAGAAGCATAATGGGAACGCCGACTTTAAGGGTAATTTTATGAGCAGGAAGACCACTTGCAGCCAATGAACTCAAAACAATGAATAGCCCGTTCACATAACCATGAATTTTCTTTATTGGTAATTTCAGAGGGATCTCCGAATACGGAAGTTATAAGTTCGTCTTCAGAAAATATAATTTTGCCAAGTATTTCCGGAAGGACTACCTGGCCGTCTATCTCAGGCAGGATGCCATCTCCGATTTTTAATAAAACTTCAGAAAATTCTTGCACATGTAAATTACCACCCAGTTGTGCTCGCATGTTTACTGTCAGTTGTAGTTTTTGTATATGAGGCCATAGATAAGAGCGCTTTAAGGAGGCTCTGACCTCATCGGCTCTAGTTCCCCTAGTTATGACGGGAAGGGTTTGTCGAAAATCTCCAGAAAAAAGAAAGGTTACGTTACCCATTGGTCTTGCATCTCGGCGAATGTCTTTAAGAGTTCTGTCAACGGCTTCGACAGCTTTTTTGTTAGCCATAGCCACACTATAAGGCAGCAATCCTCGAAAACTTTAGCACGGTCACTATTTCTAGTGACCCCACATGTAGGTGTTTCATTGTTTTCGAGTTCAAGTGGGATCTTAAACATAGTGTGAGCTGTTTTGCCACCAGGCAGTAATGTTGCTGCAATTCCAGATGAGGCCGTTGCCAGAGCTATTTTACCCCGTCGCCTAATTTCGGCAAGTATAGATTTAGTAACGTATGTTTTCCCTGTTCTACCAGGAGAATCCAAGAAAAACAACTTCCCGTCATTACTAAGGGCACTTTGAACTACCGTCTCAAATATTGTTCTTTGTTCCGAGGTAAAATTTATTAAATTTTCGTCGACTATGGCCGTCAATTCGGCAGAGCTGTAGTTCGTCTCAGCTATATACTCTCGATTCGCGCGAGGCTGATCCGGTTCTGTTTGAGGAACAGGAAGGCCGTAGTCACTCAACGACTTACCCATAATTGAGTAGATAGTCTCTTGGATGGAACAAAAAGCACGATTTATTGCTCTTTCATCATTTGGATCAATTTCTTGATCCCCATTAAGCCTTAGAGAATGAACAAAATCTTCAAACATATGCACCTTATATTTCTCCCATAAGGCTAATGGATCAGAGAGACTACAAAAAACTAACATTACCGAAAATAAATTGCGCAAGCTTTTAGGAGAGTCACTGACACATGCCTCCTCAAGGGTATTATCCCAGTGCTGATCTCCTTCAAGAAGGTGGAGTGCTCTGCATGCCGCTTGAAAGGTAGTATGCTGTACACCATCCACCGTTTTTAAATATGTAAAAGAAGTGGGCCCAGGAACCGTGTGAAGCAATAAACGTAAGTAATAGCATTCGCCATTGCTGGGATGCACGGTGTAAACTCTACCTAATGCAGCGTTTTTAAACACTCCTGGAAATCCATCAACAGGCACGTCACGACGTCGACAATTAAAAGTACACGTCTGCTTGTTGTAAGTGTAGTAAGATGGCACTTTATCGTAAGTAAGCGTTTTAGCAAAATCGTCTTCCTGGCACAGTTTAAAAAATGCTAACAATGTTGTTTCTCGTGGATTATCTACGCGATCTCTTACATTGTCAGGATCAAAGTATATCGTTTGACCGTTTTCTAAATGTACACTCAAATGTATAACCGTTGGATTGCGTTCGTGGATGTGAAATCCCAGTATTCGCCATATTGCCTCTGAGGTGCTAATGTATCGTCCCGTCTGATATGTTGTCACTTCGTTGCGATCTTGCAGTGCAAATGTTGCTTGGTCACTCCCTTTGTTTACGTATTTACACACGTATTTTATTGCCTGTACACTATTGCACATCTCGACGTTAATATGTGCCTTAAATGTTTTTGATAGCAAGGGTGAGTAGGGGACGACCCAACTGTTGTTAACTCTTAGCTGCTGCGCTCCAATTTCTGCTGTAAATCCACCTTGCTCTGGCGAACCACGACGATATAATGGATATCCATTATCGCCTGTCACTGTCTGTTCTGTCAATGCTCGTGGATATCGTTTAGTACAGCGGCCATCTTTCATACAGGGAGAGTTCCTATT
Organism: Euzophera pinguis; assembly: GCA_947363495.1. Lineage (NCBI taxonomy): Eukaryota > Metazoa > Arthropoda > Insecta > Lepidoptera > Pyralidae > Euzophera > Euzophera pinguis. The sequence continues at coordinate 5,560,653 of OX376164.1, forward strand.
AATTGTGCCACATGGTCCATGCACCATATGTGTCTTTACCACATTATAAAGTATGGGGTCTTCTTCTGGATTTGGAAACTCTGCGCTAATTAAAGCATCAATATCATTTGGGCGTATTTTTTCTTGCAACCACAGAAGTATATGTGCGTGTGGTAGTCCACGCTTCTGCCACTCGACGCTATACATAAAACAGGAGGAAGGACCAAAAACGTTTTCTTTTGTAAGCAGAGCCATAAGTAATTTCAATTTTAAATTGAAGATTCTGGCTATCACGTCGTGTCGGTCATGTGGTTGTTGACCTGGCAATAATTCGTCTATTATTTCTTTCCACTTGCTATTAGTAGTGAAAGTAATGAAAAGATCTGGCCGACCAAAATTCCGCACATAGCAAAAAGCATCTTGCGTTCGCTCGTGCATATAGCGCGGCCCGCCTGTGAAGCTGGATGGTAAAATAACTAATTGTCCTAAATTTTCTGTATTTCCGTCTTGTTGCAAAGCATCTCTTAAGTGTACATATTCCTCTACACGCAACCTCCTTTGGTGGGTATTAATATAAACTAAGCGCTCAGTTTCAATTTTTGCATACATGTCGACTATGAACTGGCTGAACAATCCCCGAAATCTTTGTAGGTAGATGAAATGGTTGCGCCTGATTTGAAGTAAGAATGCAAACATTTGTTGAGCAAAAAGTTTATTGTTGTTAGGCTGCCTTGACACTGGATCAACTTGATATAATTGGAAGTTATAGCCGTCTTCACCTCTGCAGTAAATTAACGGATACTGCAAAGAATCGTAAGACCGATGGGTTTCGGAAATGCGTTTTAAACGGTCATCTCGAGTGTGTAAAACCACATCACGACGCTCACATTCTTGATCGACTAAAACAGCAGCCACTTCATCTACAACAGGGGCATTGTATCTACCAGGGTGTTCGGCTACGGGTCGTCTGTCTGCATTAATGACAAATTTGTAGTTACTAAACTCTCCATCCGGTATTGTTTCTAACGCAGTTTTGAAACTGTTAATATATGGATTTACTTGATGAAGCATGTTCTGAAGAAGTATGATTAGATTACTTTGCAGTTGAGGAAAGTGTTGGTTTCTGATGTTTGCTTGTTCTTCATAATCAGAAACAAAATAAATTTGGAGAAATTTAGGCTCACTTTCAGCCAACAAAGAACCAATAAGGTGATATACTTGACCCTGAATTTTAAAAGTTGGCATAAATGGCCCTTCTGAAATTTGCTTTGCACCGAAAGAAGTCATTTGAAAGGCACTGTTATAGGTATACACGAATGTTATCTAAAAAGTGCTTTGATAGTAGATGTTCGCCATTCGATAATGCTTTTAAAATATCCGGAGGGTTTTGAAACATTTCAAGATAGACTTTCCCATTTGAACAACACATTCCATTTGTTTCTTTTTGCCATTTAATAGCCTCACAAAATGAACAAACTACTTTTTCCTCGACTGAAGCGAAAGTTGCATAATCAATCATAGGGGAATACGTAAATGCACTTCTTTCTTTATCAACCCAAGCAAGGATATCGTCATCATGGTACGCTTCCCAATCTTCTGAGGAAAGAGAGGCCCTGTTAAGCGAGTGCCGCAGTCTATCGGCATTCAAGCGAACTTGACGTTGTTCTTCTGTTTCCTCACGTCGAATTACATTTACCCTATCTCTTTCACTTTCCAAAAAAGTGTCATGATCATGACGTGTGCGATTGTAGTTTTCTCTAGCTACTTCTAAACGCTATAGGTATCGATCGTCACTCTCTGAAGCTCTTAAATTATTATGGCGTTGACGATCGTTACTTTAACGTTCTTCGTACTGAGTGAACGCTTCTAAGGCACGCGATAATGCATGTCGCTCTCGATCCGCCGTAAGTCGAGTCTGCGTTTCGGTAAACGTTTCCGAAGCCCGAGATAAAGCGTTGCGCTCTCGATTTGCGCTTAGCCGAGACTGAGTTTCGGTTAACGTTTCCGAAGCCCTAGATGACGCATGACGCTCGCGGTCAGCGAACAACCGAGACTCTCTGTCAGAAGAAGTTTCTAAAGAGCGAGACAATGCATGGCGTTGCCTATATTCATCGAGTCGCATCTGTCTATCCGCATTCGATTCTAGAGATCTAGCTAACCTTCTGCTTTTAGCTATTCTGGAATGATGCGACAGATTAGACCGTTTCCTCCTAGGCATTATTTAAAATTCTTTTTATACTACACGATCGTATGTTCCGTCAAACAACAATTGAAACGACTGGCTGATTATTTTTAACCAGAGAAGCCAAGCCAAACCAACCTACTCGTATCAATTCAATTTTTAATTCAAGGCAACTAACAACCGAACCGACCATTTACCAAACCAATCAACAGACAACAACCAAAGAACCAAACCAAAAGAACCACAAAGACAAAGACCAACAATTTTATTAATTTGCTAGGGTTAATTTCAATCTGCTATACCATAATGCGAAAACGTAACCATAGCGAGTTGTAAAGTAAGTCAGCGCCATCTATTGAGATTTTATGTTACTAAATTTACGATCAAATTCAAAGTGTTATTTTATTAAAATTAATAGGTGCAGTGCGTTAAATTAAACGTAAGTAAACGCCTAAGTTTCGAAGCAGTGTTTGAAGTAAATTTTCAATCGACCATAACATCTTTTTCCCTTAACCGATTTTGACGAAACAAAGTTTTGACAACGCTCCTAATTATATGTAATCCAACTGTGAAAACCGCGTTCAAATCCGTTGAGTATTTTCGAAGTTATAACGTACCAGACAGACATACATACATACATACAGACAGACAAAAATTCCAAAAACTGTCTTTTTGGTTTCTGTTACTCTTTTTTAATCGCACTCTGTCAGTTTTTTTGAAAAATATTAAATGTACAGACACTCGAATTTTAGTGTCTTATTATATGTATTGATTGGCCTGTTTATTGGACTTTTACATATATGTCTGTGCTTTTAGGTGATTTTTCGGAATTTGTAGAATTAACTTTTAATTTCTTACAAGCAACGTGAAACGGAACGCTCGTTTTAGAATTTTTCATGTTGGTAAGCTTCGTTAGCAGTAGAACTAAAACCACAGACCCACACAGACAGAACAATCTTAACCGTCTCTATTAGAACAACACGTTGTACTCTTTCACACTTACACCACTTGTATCTCGCTCACTCGCTCCATCATTCGGATCGGATTGGATTCATTCGTTTTTGTTCGTTTGCCGCCCGCCGCCACTTTACTTTGTTGTCACCGAAAGTTTAGTGTTTGTATTTTGTGTTTTGTGATTAATAACTTTAAATACAACATAATTTCCTACCGGACATACTGTCCCGCTGTAAATTTTAAAGCTCACAGGAGCTAAAATTGTAGGTCATTTCAAAAAAAAAAAAAAACTACCGTACATTTACTGGAAGCTTGGTAAGTGTATCTACAAATTACAGTGCATATTTGTGTGTGTTTGATGTTGTACTTTTTCTGTTAAGGTTATGGACTAATAATTAACGATAAATTTGAATCTGACCAATATGTAGGTACCGTGATACACACCATGAATGCTTTGTTTTTTTTTACATGGTTTTAGTTAGACAATAAAATAGTAAGTAGGTACAAGTCAGTTAGTAATAGTACAGTAAGAAGTTACTGAGATTAAACCAAGAGGCTTCATGTTTTTTTAAATGTTATGGCTTTGACAACAAGAGCTATCAGCCAAACAGTGTTGTAAAATCCAAGACATGCCAATTAATGTTTTAATAAATTTTTGTAACAAAATGACAGATGCATGACATTTTCATATTTGTGTGAAGTGTGTTCGAATCACAGACATTTAAGAAGTTAATAGTTATACTTAAGTAGCAAGTAATTGTTGTTATCTTTTTCTCACGTATTCGGATCTATATGGCGATATCTCTTTTTTACACCTGTAGCAACATTCACTCACACATAGATATTAAGCTACGCGTGGAAATTTTTGGCCGTGACGCCATTTTGTAATCTACGTTGTTGGATCGGTGAACACAAAAAATAATAGAGTAGAATACCATATAAATGATCTCAGATCATGCACTCCACACAACATTCATACATTCCTTGAAATCATGGGAAGCATTATAGTAAACATCTTACCCTAGACTAGATACAGCCCAGGCTGCATAGTTTTGCATGTTTGTGTTTTTGCTACGCTAAGTAATAGCATACCTTCCGTCTGTTTACGTCTTAAATGTCTGTGGTTCGAATAGATTCAATCCATTCGTGCCATTCTGTAAGTCAATACAACTATTATTCTAGTCTATCAACTTTTAATACCTTTCCAGTAAAAAAATATAAAAGGTTATTTTATAAACAAAAAGGTTACATTTTTTTATATTTTAGGTAATTTCTGACAAAACCCGACTGGCAACACTGCTAGGTAGTTGTGGTTGGCACCAATGAAGCTGCTTCGTTCGTTTGCGACTTGCGACGATTATTACAATTTTACGCCTACCCACATACCTATTTCAAGTTTGTTTTTATAAATAATGTAAATCGATTTTGATCGTCAAGATCGGGACTCGGTATTGGTACATAACGATCCTATAAAAAATGTTACTATCAACAGTTCTTATGAAACATGCTAAAGCTTCCGACAGGATAGTATACCTACATGGTTTTGAAACTCCCGTGGGAAAAATAATTGCTGCAGGTGATGATAAATATATTTATATGGTATCCATGGAAGACTCGAAGAATTTTGAGAAACATTTGAAAGTCGTGTCTCGGGAGTTAGAATGTAATTTTACTGAAGGAAGTACAAAAATTATTGACCAATTAAAAGAAGAACTAAAGGCTTATTTCAATGGACAGCTTAAACAATTTAAAGTACCAATAAAAACATTTGGTTCGGATTTTCAAGAGGTAAGTAGGTATATCCACTTTCATCATTTCCTTATTTCTTAATATAACAAGTGTAGGTATTAATAGCTAATTTATTGGATAACTAAAACTACTTCACCTGTTGAAAATCCGGCATCAGGATTAGTACATATATCTCGATGGCATCTGGTGTGGTTCTGGTAAATACGACTCTTAAACCTTAGATTAATAATTGGTCTCGCGCGCTCGACTAGATACCGCGCTGTGAAGAAAAATCAGTTTCCAGAATGCGGCCACATAATAGGAAAGTGTGTGTAAAACAATGTGCAAAGACGCACACTAGCGTCGATTATGGTGTTGCCAGCTACTTGACTGGTGCCCGACCAATGGGAAAATTATTAATTGCTGTGGTCTTGTTACGTATTATAAAAAGTAGCTCAGAAAAACCTATAAAATGAAATTAAAATACAACTGGCCAAGTGTGAGTCGGCTCGCATGTAGAGGGTTCTGTAGTTTTTTTTTATTTTTCTCCATTTGGCCCTCATAAACAAATTTAAAATTATCGCATAGGTTTTCCTGTAATTTATGAATCGAAATTCTGGAATCGATAGTTTCGGAGATAAGGTAGGGGAAATGGTTAGTTTTTGTCTACTTTATTTTATAATTCTAATATAGAATCCTAAAACTGCAAAAAAACTTTCTTTTGATTATTACACAGTACAGTGTGTTTGTTAAACGTTACTTTAATTTTCGATTTAGCTTGGAGCTAATTGATTACTGACCTCTTTTTAGTTGTAACCCGGGTTTAAATACAGATAAATAAATAGACATACACATCCTATTAATATTATAAACGCGAAAGTTTGTAAGTATGGATGGATGTTTGTTACTTTTCACAACTAAACCGCTGAATTGATTTTCATGAAATTTGGTACGGATATAGTTCAAGACCCGGAGTCAAACATAGGCTACCTTTTGACGCAGGCGGAGCTGCGGTAAACATCTTTTACATACGAGTAGATATTATCATGGCCTTTTTCCATACAGTAGTGTTGCCGGAAAATACATTACACATCGAATAATAATCGATTCTTTGATATTTGAAAATATAATCTTAGGTATAGATAGTGATCATATATCGATAGTATCGATATTGATACTATCGATAATATATTTCGGTAGTTTTTTTCTGTATGAGTTGAATGACGATGATTTGTGTTATGCCCGCTGTACATCCTGCCGCCGAGTTCCGGTGTATCTGTATAGTATCGGTGCCTGAAATGCTTGGTATTGTTGTTAATCCATTAATCGATTATTTTTCATAAATTCTCAAAACTCAATACTACAGATTAGATTAGCATTAGATGGAGCCCATTTCTGCTAACGCCGTCACCACACGGACATTGATGGTGTTCGACAATGGCAGCACCAAGCGTAAGATCGAGTGCGATTCGGAAGCTGCCATAATCGATTAAATGTCAAAAATCGATTAAATTTATTATATTAATACTTTCGATCTAGGATAGATTATTTAAAAAAACCCAAAATCGATTAATCGATTATCCGGCAACAATACCCTACGGGGTACCAACTACCTAAAGGCCATATTAAGAATGTTGGTGGGCGTAAAGTGGAAATGGAATCAAAATAGTGATAGGTTGCTAGTCGCATCGCCTACTGATATATATGGTTCTTCGATTTTCGCCCACTTCCTCGGCCGGCTTATATGGTCTGCGCGGGAAGAGAAGCAGCTAGTACATTCCACGTATTTACTTTTCTCCCAGATCAGCATTAAAGAAATAAGATGTTAAAGACAGACAAAATTGTCAGAAAAAGTCAAAATTACAACATCCCTCTTTTGGGGTCGGGAGTTAAAAAACAAAATATCTAAATAATAAAAATCGAAACCTCGGGGAATTTGGGATTATTAAATACACGGCAACATTGAGCACCGAGCGGTACTTCGCGCCATATTTTAGGGTTACCTATATTATTTTCGTGAGTAATTTATGTCCATATTTAGAAAAAATTATACAATACTTATTGATGGTATGTAATACCAGTATCTTCCTTATTTCTTTTAGTATTATTCTTTGACTACGCAAACTGCACATTTTGCGTTTACTTTTACATTAAATTTTATATTTATCTAGACATCCAACTCACTCATCGGTCGCGGCATGACTGACGCGGGTATGGCTTTAGTTGCAAATTTTTGTAGTATGCCGACAGTATCTAGTCGTAGCGCCGCGGAGACCAATTATTAATCTATTGCTCTTAACTATAAGAGGATCTTTTTTGAGAACTAATCTTAGACAGAAACTAAAAGTTGAAATGACTATTTAACCACCAAAAAGTGTTTTAAAACATACTAATTTGCTATAAAAGACATACACAAACACGATTCACCACTTTTGTGTATCACAACTCTCTCCAGTAGATTCTGCTGTGGCCTGTGACAGGCGGACATACAAAATGAGTGTTCCTATATTATATCCATTTTGTCTATTTTTATGTAGGGAGCCCTAAAAATACTGAACCAATATTAAATACTGCACCCATGTTGTCTGAAAATAAAGGATTTTTATTTTATTTATTTATAGAAACCTGAACTAAATAGATACCACTTTGTTTCCTAAAAATTAGGCTTGCAACCAATATTCAGTTACTATTCGGTATTCGGCCTATTCGGCTGCTTTTATTATATTCGGCCGAATACCGAATACTTAAAAAATATATTTTGTTATAGGGAGATAATTGGTAAAATGAAAAATTAAAATCGATTCATTACGTATATATTCATATTTTCATTTCTCTTATAATCATTTGAGTAGTCATTGGTACATAAAACAGGTACATAATCATCTTCTGTATTAGAAAAGTTAAGAACTTTTCTATGCATTTGAATAATTTTTATAATTAAAATTTTGAAGAGGAAGCTTATGGTGCAGAAAGACAATTTTTTTCTGCATTTTTAGAAAGGTGTTTACTTCTTTTTTTCTCGTAGACCATCCCAGCTTCAGAGAAAAGGCGCTCTGAATAAACACTACTTCCTGGCAAACAATCACGTCTGTACAAGTTTTGGTGCTAAAATCCGGCCGAATACTTTTGCCTAATATTCGGCTATTCGGTCAGAGGGCTCGCCGAATATTCGGTATACTGCCGAATATACAAGTCGTTGCAAGCCTACTAAAAATATTTGAAAGTATATTGATTCATTAACATAGCGTCATCAAAATAGGCACCTATTACAAAAACTTTATCATACCACTGCTTCGTCACAATGCATATAAATTTATAAATATTATATGCAATACCTATACATACTTTATCTTAAAAATGTGTTTTCAGCAAGTATGGAAGAAACTCCAAGAGCTACCGTTTGGAACCTATCAGACCTATGGTGACCTGGCCAAGTCTTTAGGGAGAGATTCTAGTCACTCCCGTGCAGTTGGTGCAGCTTGTGGTGCTAATGCACATCTCATTGTCATACCTTGCCACAGATTAGTCGGGTCAAGTTCTAAAGGAGGCTTTAACTCTGGAATAGATAGAAAAGAAAAGTTACTTGATCATGAAAATAAATATACCTAGCACTATATACCGAGGCACTTGTTTTGTTTATCTTACGCAATATGTGCATACAATTTGTGTGTTTTAAATAAATGTTCTTGTAAGTACTCGTCATATTTTTTAGGGCTCGGTACCTTAAAAGGTAAAAAAGGAACCGTTAAAGACGTCTCACTCATGTCGTCTGTCTGTCCATCCGTCTGTCACAGTCGATTTTCTCCAAATCTACCAGACTGATCAAGATAAAATTTGGTACACACATGTAGGTTAATTGGAAAAATAATTTTAAAAATGGAGACTAGTTTTGGGGGTTTACGTAATCAATTAAAAAAAAAAAGTTTTTCAAATTGTACCTTGTGATATCATACGAAAGGGCTCAGTTCAAAGATATTCATGATATTTTTTCAGTTTCTATTAGGTCGGTAATTTTGAGTTATTTAGAAAAGAAGTTCTTCCTAGATTATCTCTGAAGTTGCTGGGTTTAAAATTTTGAAAAAAAATCAGTAAGTAGACCTTGTGCTGAACTTTACAGGAAAAATAAACAGAAGCTGGTGTTAAGAAAAGGGGGGTAAAGTGATAATTTTATATAAAAAGTTTTTAAATCTATACTGTGTGATATACCACATGAAAGGGCTTACTGTGGCCATCTCAAATATTTTTTTTCCAAATCTGTGAAATAATCAGTTCTTATGTTATATAGAAGTAAGACGAGAAACGAGTGTTTCCCCTAGGCTATCTCCGAAGTTGCTGGACTCAAAAATTTTGGAAAAAAATTCGGAATGTAGACCTTGGGATGAAACTTTCAGGAAAAATAATCAGAAGCAAGTGTTAAATGTTAAAGGGGGTCATTTTTGGGGAGGTTTATTGATAAATATTTATAAAAAGTTTTTAAATAAGATTTTAATAAGAAGTGCGTCCTATGAAAGGGGGGGGGGTAATTTTTGGAAGGTTAAGTGGTAATTAAATAAAAAGTTATTCAATCTTTACCGTGTGATATACCATATGAAAGTGCTATTTGTGGCCATCTTAAGTATATGTATGGTAGGTAAGTAGGTATATATTTTTCCAATTTAATAATTAATATTTTTGAATTATTAAGGAATAATTATAAAATGTAAAACCACATCCTCAATGTTATTTTCGCCATGATTGTTGTAAAGGGCTCGGTCGATTTGGTAGCAGTGCAGTTTATTAAAACTGTCTTGACTTCAAATCTCGGTTCATTCTTGTATTTTTTTTTACTTGTTTATTAATGCGTTTTATGTTTTACTTTTTATTACATACATACATACATACCCTCACGCCTCTTTCCCGTAGGATTAGGCAGAGACCACGTATTTCCATTTGCTACGATCCTTACAGACCTCCCTCGCCTCCTCCACGCTCATCACTCTCTTCATACACGCTCGTCGATTACAGGTACTCTTGACATCTCCCTTTTTTAATATGTCCGCGATTTAGTCGCAGTATGTTCTCCGAGGCCAGCCCTTACCGACTTTTTCTGACACCTTTTATTTGTAAATACGTTTCGTAAGTCTCCTTTCATCCATCCTTTCTACATGCCCAAACCATCTTAACATGCCTTTTTCTATCCTTGTCACCTTTTCCTTATCTCACTATTTCTAATTTTATCGCTCAGACGTACTCCACACATACTCCGTAAAGCTCTTATTTCAGCTGCATTCACTCTGCTTTTATTAGTTTTCTGCCAGACCCAACTTTTACTACCATACATAAGAGTTGGCATTAACACTGCTCTATGAACAGCCAGACGTGCATTTTGAGATACAACTCTACTGCTCATAAAGGAATGCATTGCATTCCTTTTAATTATACCTAAAAGGTTTTTATTAAAAAAAAATTAGAAGACAGTTAAATAAAGTGATACTAGTTACACAAAAAATAAACAAAATATAAAAATATAAATAGCTAATAATCTGTCAGTAGCTAGAGCCCTATATAGATATGCAAAAAATTTGAAGCATTTCGCAGATTCAAACACAAGTTAATATGAAAAAATTATCCTCCTTTTCAATATTTTTGTAATCGCCTTTAAAAACATTTTATTTTGATACCACACTCTATAGGTTAGGGATAAAAAATCTATGACGTCAAACACAAGTTAATATGAAAAAATTATCCTCCTTTTCAATATTTTTGTAATCGCCTTTAAAAACATTTTATTTTGATACCACACTCTATAGGTTAGGGATAAAAAATCTATGACGTCGTCGTTTAGAAAATCGTTACATGAAAGTGCGATAAATGACGTTATTTGCAATTATATAAATACTTCGCGCTTTACCTAACCATAGTACCCATGTTTAGTAAAGTATGTTTGACCCCGGGTCATCAACTATATTCAACTATTTCGTACAAAAAATAAATGATGATTATTGACATTAGCCGTGCTAAATCATGCGGTCGATTTTCATACTAATTGGCTAGTAAACTTTTTCATGAAAATGTCTAATTCGTAAACCATTTCGAGGAATAGGCTTAGGGAACAGATTACATTAATCAGATCTTTAGATAAGCAAGTATTTTTTAAGAAAATCGCAGAAAACCCAATGACTTTCATTTTTTAGCAAGGTTGACGTATGACGTAGCCGGATAACTTCCGGCTATTCACATTGAATTTTTTAGGTTGGCAGCACAGCGTAGTGAATAAATATTTTTTGTTTGGTAGCGCTAACTAAGCGCTTCAAATGTCATCTCTGTTCAAGTAAACATAACCTAATTACATTCATTCATACATTATAATGAAGAAGCGGTGTCCAATTATTGAAAAATCAGATGTAAACGGATGAAGAGACTGCTGTAAAGTCCAATAAACAGGCCAATAAGCAATAGATACGAGAAATGGGGTACCTAAATATTTGGCGATTGTAAACAAACAAGAAACCAACTCGCGGCCACAGACATTTAAGACGTGTACGTTTTATATGTCTCTGCTCGCGGCTCGCGGTCCATCTTGACTTTGACATTTGACACTGACATACATATTTTTTAAAACCTTAGTAATTTTTGCTTTCTTGCAGTTCGAGATGGCCATTATAGCTGCGTGACGTCATCACTATAAAATCTTTAAAATTAAAAAAACAAAATAAATATAATTTTAAGAATTTTTTCGTTCAAATTGTATCTCCGAAATAGTCTATTCTATCAATAAAATATATAATATACACAATTTATTTTTTAGTTGACTAGCCAATTCCGAAAGATCGCGAACACGAATGTCGTTATCGTTTTTCAAATTGTAACTTTGTCTATGAGCCCAGATTATAGATGTTTTAGACGTACTTTATTTTTAGAGTCAAATCAAAAATCCACCAACCGCCGTTTTAATTTTTATTAGGATTGCGTACCTAAACTCACTGTCGTATTAATAAAATTCGCCTATTCCAAACATAATCCGACGTTACACTAGGACTTGTTAAACCCAGAGTAGCGGAGTATTAACTTGCCAATTTCATTGTTATTAATTAACGTGGTGTAACCTCGGACTAACTATACATTCCTTACACCTAGATTAAAGCGAATGTAATGGCAACACCGTTTTTTTCAAAGTAAAAAGAAGTGAGTAAATGAATGACAAAGGAATGAAAATGACGCTACTGTCAAATTGACAGTTCACTTTTTTTATATATGGCTTTTACTTTCGTATTTAGCCAGTAAGTAACAAGTAAAAATAATACAATAAAGTCGTTGAGTTAAGAAAGTCTAAATTTAAGTCAAGTCGAGTCAGTGTGGCATTTTGACTCGACGATAATTGTTTCGGTTTAATAACGAAGAGTCTCGTAATCTAGGGAGACTATCGCTTGGCAGTTGCGTCAAGGCATAGTGAGAAGATTCCTCTCTCTGGAGCCCTGACCACCGGCAGCTTGGTTCAAACTCCGCTACCTATGGATGCCTCTTTCTTGTATATTTAAAAATATCTTTTTTTTACTAATATAAAAGAACAATAGTCAAACCAAATCGTTCGAATCACCGATTATGTTGAATGAAAATCATTCGAAAACGAACGATAATCATCCGACTCACTGCTTTTGAAAAAGTCACAGATCACTCCAGAAAACACTGTAGTACACACACACACACACACAAAGGAGTACCTATTTAAAAAAAGTGAAATGTAAAACTTAAGTTACTGCATAGTTTAACTTGAAAAAAGATGTTCAAAAGAGTAACGGCGGAGTTTCTTGCTAGTCTTCTCCGTAAAACTCAACCTTCCGAACTGGTAATAAACCCCCATATTCTCAAACATTTGCTCAAACTCGACTCAACCTTACTCCAACTCATTGGTACGATTATTCGACACTAGCTTCCTTGAAATAAGGAGATTCCTCATTGGAGGTGAGTATCGAACTGTCAAATATAAGGTTGGTTGAGAGGTACCTTGAGGCGTCTTCCAAATGATATAAAGTGGTTACAAATCAGTTTTTTACCACTTATTGCCTAGGTATCTTCTTACTTTTTTCATTCTATTTATTTTTTATTTTTAAATTTTTGTGCATTGGATTATTATAACCTATATCGTTACTCATTGGAGTTTGCTCAAGCAACCAACTAAGAATATCGTTTTCACATTAATAGGTCTCGCGTGCTCGACTAGATACCGTCGGCATACTAGAGAAATTCGCAACTAAAACCATGCCGTATTCGGCATACTTGCGGCATACCCGCGTCAGTCATGCCGCGACCGATGAGTGAGTTGGATGTCTAGATAAATTTAAAATTGAATGTAAAAGCAGACGCAAAATGTGCAGTTTGCGTAGTCAAACTGTGTAAGAATAATACTAAAAGAAATAAGAAAGATACTGGTATTACATACCATCAATAAATATTGTATAATTTCGAAATATGGACATAAATTACTCACGAAAATAATACAACCGAAAAATATGGCGCGAAGTACCGCTCGGTGCTCAATGTTGCCGTGTATTAAAAAATCTCAAATTCCCCTAGGTTTCGATTTTTATTATTTAGATATTTTGTTTTTTTAACTCACGACCCCAAAAGAGGGATGTTGTAATTTTGACTTTTTCTGACAATTTTGTCTGTCTTTAACATCTTATTTCTTTAATGCTGGTCTGGGAAAAAAATAAATACGTGGAATGTACTAGCTGCTTCTCTTCCCGCGCAGACCATATATGCCGGCCGAGGGAGTGGGCGAAAACATATAGAACCTCGAACTTTTATATATATATATATATATAAAAGTTCGAGGACTTCCTTAAGGCCTCCAATAAGTTTGAGCGAAGGACGTTAAGGTTATGTTTATGAATACAGGTGTAAGACAATATTCAAATTACGACTAGGAAATTGTTAATTTGAATTAATGGTTTTAGAAAGATTTGCTTGATTACATATTAGTATTCCTATCTTGCATAACACCAAATGGAATAGTGATACCGGCTAAATCAAATGTGGTAAAATAACCTAGTGTTTTTTATGGGAATGTTCTGATACTGTCAGCTGGGTAGACATATGTTAAGAGAGCATACACGGGACGACGAAGTGGAAAGCCACCAGGGCTGGAGAGACGAAAATGTGAACGACTTCAAATTAAAAAAAAATCACATTTGATTCCCCTGAAAGTGAACTTGAAATTGAAAAATCGGTCTTGAATGCTCTATGGGGCACATCAGTAGACGTACCGTACCTATCAAACATTTAACCATTTCGATAGTTTGACTTTGACACTGACATTTATTTATTTTTATTTTGATATGCCTACCGAAGTGACAGAGGCATATGCCCATAGAGCCATAAAGATAGATTATTTTATGTTTAGATCTATCTTGGAAATAAATACTTTCGGTGGCGGGATTCATCACCACATCATGAGATGAAAACATATGGTATTCATCGGTTAATAGACTACTTGACTCGGCCTTAGGGAGATCTATTTAGCCAGTGTTTTCGACTTTCGACGCTGATGAAGAATAGGTGCATAGCATTTTGATAAATCTCAAAAATGATAGCGCTCCAGGCTGGGATAATATATCTACCAAATATTTAAAACATGTTAAGATTGAAGTAATTCCTGTAATAACACATTTGGCAAATCTATGTTTTAAATATGGAATATTTCCTAACCTTCTCAAACGTTCCATAACCACACCAGTATTCAAGAAAGGAGATAGAGACAATATCAGTTATTATAGGCCTATATCTGTTTTATCAGTCATATCAAAAGTTATAGAAAAACTACTAAATATTAGATTAATCAGTTACTTAGATAAATTTAATATTTTGTCTCCTTCTCAATTTGGGTTTAGACATGGAAAATCAACTGAAGATGCAAAAGCAGCTCTTTCTTCTCTAGTGACAGAGCAAGTCGACAAAGGAAATAGTTGTATGTTGGATTTTAAAAAGGCTTTCGATACTGTCTCTATCCCCATCCTTGTTCAAAAGTTGGAAAAAGCCGGAATAAGAGGAGTGTCATTAGCATTATTCAAAGATTACCTATCAGAAAGAAACAAAAGGTTAAGTTAATTGGATTTATCAGTGAGGACGCTAATGAATCGTACGGAGTTCCTCAGGGTAGCGTTTTGGGACCTACGTTGTTCCTATTGTATCTCAATGACCTCTGGAACATGCAAATCAGTAATGCTAAAATTTTTGCTATGCCGACGATACTGCAATGGTCTTTACTAGTAAATCCTGGATGGATGTTAAAAATAGTGCTGAACAGGGTATTAGTCGAGTAGCGAACTGGTTAAAGACCAAACTTGAACACATCAAAAACTAGTTTAATCTGTTTTTCTATAGATAGACGCAAGCAACTTAATAGTAACTTCGGTGTAAAAACACGTGCAATGATATACAAAATAATAATTGTAACTGTCCCAAAATTGATAAAGTCTCTTGCACAAAATATTTAGGAATTTTAATAAACCAAAATTTGACATGGTATTCCTATCTAGAACAATTAGCGAATAGAATAAGAAAGTTTATTTATACTTTTAAAACTCTAAGGCACGTAATTCCAAAAAGCATCCTATCAGATATATATATGGCCCTGGTATAATCAGTATTGATATACTGCATTCCCATCTGGGGAGGTGGTCATAAAATCAATTTTTTATCAGTAGAACGAGCTCAGCGTGCACTAATAAAAGTATGCCAGTTCAAGAACAATAGGTTTTCTACGAATGAATTATATAAGATATCCGGTTTTCTTACCGTTAGACAAACTATATTTACTATACATAATTTGAAAAAACATAAAACCCTAACCTTCAGCTTGCATACACAAAACAAAAGGCGGATACAGACGGTGGCAAGAATCCCGTATACTGCGACACGATTTGCCCCTTCTCTTTTGTATAATAAAATAATATAAGCAACTGCAAATACACTCTATGTCATATTGAGAATGTAAGGAAAGTCTACAA
The DNA here is from genome assembly GCA_947363495.1 of Euzophera pinguis. NCBI lineage: Eukaryota > Metazoa > Arthropoda > Insecta > Lepidoptera > Pyralidae > Euzophera > Euzophera pinguis. The sequence continues at coordinate 5,576,484 of OX376164.1, forward strand.
AAATGGTTAAAAGGACTTAGCTATGAGAAAACAGAAGAGGTTTTACTATAGGTCGAGTCATAAGTAATGTAAATGTAACTACTTGTTGTATATAATTTAAACAAACAGACGGACGTACATAATTAGAGACATCATGTCAGAAAAGTATTTAATGTATAGAAGAAAGAAGATTTTTATGTACCGTAAAATATATACAGATGCACAAACAGACAGACAGCGACATTACAGGATTATTTACGATGAGTAAAATACTACTCAGTACATATCTATACATTGTAAATTACAGTATGATAATGGAAGAGTGGTGTCTCCTGGCACAGGCATTTTATGCTTAAAAGGAGGCACCAATCAACTAAAGAGATTTGTAATGTTATTTTCGAAAATAAAGAAATTTATTATTATTTTATATTATTATAGTGTTAGCTTCAGCCTCATCATCCTAGCGTGTTTAAGAGTACCTTGTTGCGTCGTCAGCATACGCTTTGAAGCCTAGGGTACGCTGTAAGTCATGGTCCTAGATTTGGCGGAACTGGTAATTACAATGGAGCGACTGCCGTCTGACCTCCGTAACTCTTTTTACAGGGAAACCAGATCAACAGGAACATGACCTGAGGTGTGTTAGTGGCCAATCCTGTCAGAATTTTTCAGGCTGCCCTAAGGCATCTGACACAGCCTCACGACTGCTATCTATCGATAAAACCGGGACCAACGGCTTAACATGCCTTCCGAATCACGGGGGAGCAAAAGATAGCCACTAAAATGGCGACTAATCCAATAGTGGTCGCGTCACGTCGTCGCTTGACACGCGGATACGCGAGTCGCGCTCGGCTAACGAGCTTCTCGAAGAGGTTAGCTTCAACCTACTACGAGACGAGGGTTAAACTGAAAGTTCTTAGAAAACCAAAAACTGAGCACACTAGCAAGTTATTCCTTTTATTACATCTTTTTAAAATAGTGTCCTTTCACGTCAATACATCTCTGAGAAAAGCACTTTGCCCACTCGTCTTTAGAAGTCTCTTCGACGGCGTTTTCAAACGCAGCCACTGCTTCCTCGGCGTCCATAAAACGTTTTCCTCGAAGTTTTTCTTTTATTTTCGGGAATAAATAAAAATCGCAAGGTGCGAGGACGGGGCTATATGGCTGGTGACCTAGTAATTCCATGTTTGATGTCGCCAAATACTCGATCGTTCGCCTGGCGGTGTTCGACGAGGCGTTGTCGTGGTGACGGAGGATCCTACTGCGAGGTCGTTTCTCCCGAACTTTTTCCAAGACAAGTGGCAAACAATTGTTAGTATACCACTCTGCAGTAACTGTTTTTCGATCCTCTAAAACAATCCGGTCCTTCCGAAGAACGAGGCCACCATCTTTTTACTCACGCTTCGACCTCTCTTCACTTTAATTGGCAACTCCTCGGAAGGAAACACCCACTGAGCAGACTGTCTTTTGGTTTCGGGATCATAACAGTAAATCCAGCTTTCGTCACCCGTAAGTATGTCAAACACAGCATTTGAGTCACCTCCGTTAAATCTTTGAACCATTTTACGGCACCAATCAATACGACGGAATTTTTGGGCCTCGGTCAAATCGTGAGGCACCGGGCACAAAGCTTCCTGACCGCTAAATGTTCATGCAGGATTTTGTGCACTTGGCTCATACCGATGCCTAAACTTGCCCGAATCTGCTGATAGGTCACTCTTTTGTCAGTCTCTATCATACGCCGCACAACACTGATGTTATCTTCAGTCGTCGCCGTAGAAGGCCGTCCGTGAACTCATTAAACCAGTTGTAAACAGTGGCACGAGATGGGGCTTCATCGTGAAAGGCCAATCGAAGTCTATCATAACTTTCATGTTGACTTAAATGACAACGAAAGTCATAAAAAAATATTGCACGAAAATTTTCAATTTGCCGCCAAATCGTAAAACAAATGACAAATTAATAAAATACATACTCAATAATATTGGCAAAGAGTTCCATTTTCAAAATATAAACTTATTTTTTTATTATACTGTTTACAAGTGGTCAGTTCTAAAGACTTTCGGTGTCGCCCTCGTACTACATAATTTGTATAACCCGGACGAAGCCGGGAAGGGCTGCTAGTTTATTAGATAAATAAAAAAATCTGTAAACATACGATAAATCAATATTTATTTTATTCTATAATTAATTTCGTTGAGCACTCACGTCCATCATTCGTTATCGGCCGTCATCTAATGATCGCGATGTGAGTACTTAACATAATTAAAATTAATATGTCGGCGGTCGAATTGAAAGTATGAAGCACTCAGTTTTATTTTATCATTAGGTGGTAGGGAACTATTTATGCCACTATGTTAGTACGCGATGTTACAAATAAAACAAATGGATACGACGCATATAGAACATTTTACATTTTAAATATATTTCTAAAAATTTTTTCTTTAAATTCCAGCGGGCATAGGGAATTTGTTTCAAGTAAATGTCATGCTATACTTACAAGTGCCACAGCTGCCGCAGTTTTGGGGTCACTTAATTTCTACACTTTGTTTTACAAATTTTTTTATATATACGATGAAATAAATTTGTCGATTCAATTTACTGATGTAGTACAAATGGTATATGATTTTTGGCAATACTTGGTAGATCTCTATTACGTTTATCAGTATGGTAGAGTTATGAGTATAGAATATTTTAAACTATACGGAAATGTTGATAAAATACTCGGTGTAACTTATTATTTAGCAGTGAAAGTGAAACTGGTGAAATTAGTCGCAACTTTTATATTTATTTGGTTACTGAGTTCTATTTGTGACTATGCAGCTTGGATAGTAGGCTTCGGCTGGTTAATTCCCACTATTTATTCTATTTCATATTTTTATCTTTTAATTAAAATTCTTACTACTTTGGATTTGTCGGCCCATGCTCTAAACATCGGATGCAGACTACAAAGCATATGCGACATTCTTCAAGCGCACTACTGCAGTATAGTGTGTGTTCCTGAATTGAAAGTAGACTATATTCAGAACAAGAATTGGTTGTATTCTGACTCATGCTCTCGGGTCTTAAAAATACAAATGCAACATGACCCTAACAAAGTTTCTTACTCTATCTCTCGTGAAATCAAATCTCTTACTAGATGCTACCTCATGCTAACAGAACAAGTAGCGTTCGTCAACAAAATGTTTGGTATCAGGGTAAGACATTAATGGATAATATCTTCTAATTCGTTTAGTGTATGTTGTCCAAAATTTTAATTCTTTTTGTTAATTTCTATTTCAGATTTTATTAAACGTACTCAGCTTTTTGATTGACATGATCCGATTCTTAAACATAGCTGTGAGGGTGGCAGTCGGTTCACAGGTGACTTGAGTTGGCAATTACTTAATTGTGCTATGTCAATCCATACTTCTAAACTAATATAATAAATGTGAAAGTGTGTTTGTTTGTTTGTCCTTCTTTCACGTTAAAACGGAGCAACGGATTGATGTGATTTTTTGTTTGGAGATAGTTGGAGACCTGGAGAGTGACAAACGGAATTCGTTTAGAATTTTTTTGTATGTTATTACTTACTTATATATATTTAAAAAATTACTATAATTTCCAGAAAACGGCATACGACTCCAATTATTTTCCCGCTGTATCTAGTGTATTGCGCCTGTTTACATGTATTGCCATCCTCGTAAACCTTGTATACCACTGCGAGCATGTCTACCGAAAGAATGATGAAATTCTTAATGTTATAGACCACTTGCTAATCAACAAAAATCCTAGTAAGATTTATTTTGGCTTAATAAATAAATATACTAACTTTTTATAAACAGTAGGTATTGATATCGAGTCTTGATGGAGACAACATCAAAGCTTTTTAAAAAAATATACTGCTTATCCACCTCTGGTGAACAACGAGAGGTTATACAAACAACGCGGCGATGTCCAAGGCGGACAATTTATTTTATATCACAGACCAGACTGGGTAGTTAAATAAAATATCACGATTTTGTTAATGAAAGTAGATGTAAATATATTCATTAAATATATCTTTTTTTTTATTAGGGTTCAACAAACAGTTTCACAATACAATTAAATTATTTATTATTTATTAAATAAATTATATTTATAATTTCAGCTGAACTCTTACGAGACGATGTGAAAGAACTGCAAGCCTTTATAATATCTAGACCAATAAGATTCAATATGGCAAATTTCTTTTCTCTCAACTACTCCTTGTTAATTTCCCTTACTTCTGTCGTTGTTACTTACACAATTATTATCCTGCAAAGTATGAACTAATAAATAAATAAATCATAAATAGTTTATTTATTTATGTAAATAATTGTAAATTAACGAAATACCGTATGATCACAAACTATTTACTTCCGAGCAAAAGAGTCGTGTAAATATATATATTCACGTGTTCACGAGGTTTATGTCGATAACTACTGGTGTGCTATTTTGAAAGTTATTTTTGAAACGTGGGACTCACGATCGCAAAATCGGTGAGTTAAATGATTTTCGGTCATTATCGAATGATTCTTATTCGTCATAATCATTAGGTATATGAGCCATACATTTCAACATAAGAGCTCCTCACTCGTTAAAAACAGGTGGATCGAACGATTTTCATTCGATTCACTGGTTTGTTTGTCTGTAATAACTTTATTGCACAGAAAATAACATTACAAAAATACAACAACTAAAAAATAAATGCAACGGCTGGTTTTGATAATCACTCGAAAAATACAACCTCAACGAATATCAAAATCTGGAAACCCTACCTAGCTGTATGTCGCGATAAGATCTATAAACTATGTGTCATGCATGCTACTGAATTTTGATGCTTAGTAGTAATTGCTAATTCGTTTATATGAATAATATATTAATAACTACCTTTATTAAGTAGGTGACTATGACTAGTTATGATATTACAAGTTGTTGGTAAGTATCTATAATATATATTGAAACAAAACAAAAATTAAAATCATATTTAATTTTGAGAAAAGCGTAGACTACATATTTTCCGTTGTAATAGTTTAACTATGATCATTAACACGTTGTTTTGATGGATTAATATGTTAAGATTTCAACACCATACTAAGAGGTATTATTTTGCTTTGACAACAGCCTTTCCGGTGTTCTCTCCTCTAAGCATACCGACTAAAGCGTCCACCATATTATCGAAACCTTCGTATATTTTTTCATTATATTTCAGTTTCCCTTCTCTTAACAATTTCAAGTTTTCATTGATACCCTCGTCCCAGCGATCAATCCATCTATTGACTAGGAATCCTTCAACCTTTAGCTCTTTGAACACTATTGCTGGCTGCAAAATCGTAACTAAAAAAGTAAATAACTTGATATGATACTCTACATAGTAGTATAATAGTAGACGTATGATAATGGCCAATGATTAGTTTGTTATAATGATATATTTGCGTTTCCGGACTCTAAATGCGAGTTGATTCTCAGTTTCATGAAAAAATAAATAAATAGGCACTAGACAAAACTGGAAATTTGGAGGGAAAATTTATTTGCGGAGTTATGACAACGAACATTATCCCTAGAGGTTAATTTGTGAGATTACCTCAGTCAGAGTGTAACATGTGAGCTGTTGACCAATAATAGTAATTAATGATTTGAAAAAATAGATTTTTACCTTTTGGTAACTTAACGTCGTTGTAAGACGAAATGGACCCGCAAACTGCCACTCTTCCGAACTTATTCATGTGTTTCATTATAGTGGTACTAATTTCTCCACCAACCTGAAATATCATTTATACTTATTAGTAGGCACCACACTGCATATTTTCAAACATGTTGACAAAACATTATAGCATACCTAAGTATGCTATTTGTATAAAATTAAGTAATCCAACAGTACTTACTGTTTATGAAATCTGTTACTCAATTCGGTGAGTCGTACGATATACGTTCGATTTCTAATGAATCCTGTCTGAGAATCGAACCCTTCTTACAAATACAAAAATACTTACATTGTCGAAGTAGCAATCAACTCGATTAGGGGCGCTATCTTTTAGCGCATTTCTGATATTGACAGTCTTGTAGTTAAATGCATTATCGAATCCCAAATCTTTTACTAAATATTCGCATTTTTCATCGGTACCAGCAAATCCAATGACGCAACAACCTGCCATGAAATAATTTTATAAAAAATACAATATAACTGTATTGTCCACATTTGGAAAAATATGTATGCACTTACCTAAAATAAATCTGTTTATGAACCTTTTTTGTTGGTCCAGCAATCGTAGAAAAATATGGATGTCTATTTAGATTTATCTATTAAAACTATTGTTCCACAAGTAAAACATCAACAAACACAAACAACAACAAAATATGCAACTTAATTTACTAGTCAATCATCACCAGCTATTATTTTTTGGATTGCTATTGAAATGTGATTCTACTATGGCCTCGGATGGCGGTCTTCCGCCTGCTGCTGCCAGTCACTCACTCCTAGGCTCCAGATATCTATGATTAACATTCGACATACACATCATCGGTGAGACGAACAATTCTCATTTTCAAAATTCATTCGATCATTCGACTGACTGTTGTAAAGTGTGTCACAGATTTCAAAAAAAGGGAGCCGGAGGCCTGGTTTTTTTTCCTCCATTTCGCCAAATCTTCGGCATACGGTAGGTATCTACGTGTTTATAATTTTTTTCTCCTTTTGTAATAGGTACCTAGCGAGTTCTTTACTGACTTACCGAGTGCTTTAGCAAATTGTCCAACATGAGAGCCAACGGCTCCCGCTGCGCCAGTAATCACTACGGTCTCACCCGGTTTGGCCTGGCATATCTCCTTTAATCCAAAATATGCTGTGTTTCTGTAAACATTAACAGTCTTATTAAATTTAAACATTCATCATCATCGACAATATTTCAGCCCCAGTCAGACCACTGCTGGACATAGGTCTCTTCCAATGATTTCCAAAATGACTGGTTAGAAGCGAGCTGACTCCAGCGTTTACCTGCGACCTTTTTCAGGTCATTTGGCCATCTGATCGGATGTCCTATACTGCGCTTGCTGGTCCGTGGTTGTCATTTGCTTCTTTAGGCGTCAAGAAAATACTTAGGACTCAAGGACTTAGGGATGTATGGACTGAACAATACAAAGAGGTACCAATTGAAATTAAAATTTATCTTGCAAAAATTTTACTGTACTTTTCTAAAATAGCTGTGTCATTAAATTACTCGTAATACATAAATCCTGTAGGTTCGGCATACCTAAAAAGTTAACAGATGGAATTTATGTCTTGGTTTAGGTACCTTTATCAAAATGTGTTGTCAAATTCGATTTTTAAAGTAAAATATACCAAGTTTACCCAGGCATGCCGAGAACGCCCAAACCAAGGGACACCGGATGAGGGCTAATGTCTGGCATTAGAGTGGTAGGTAAAAATCCGATTGTTGGTGCCACTGAGGGATTGCTGATAGTATGGGTCCGCCATCCAAACGACCCGGAAACATATTTTCCCTCTGGGAAATCTTTATTACGACTTGCAATGATCCTGAAAAAAAATACGATAAGCAAAATGAAGAAACTCGAACTTGAGCGGTTTTATTAATCTTATGATATAATACGACCATTGAGAAAGGAACGTCCTAGCGGTTTCGATGCTCTTTGGTTACCACTTTTGAGATAGATGCATGAGATGCCGGTAAAACACATATAATAAAAAAAAACGGTCAAGTGCGAGTCGGACTACCGCACGAAGAGCTCCGCACGATTATGGACAAAAGCATGGGCAGAATACGCAAAAATATAATTTTTCTTGTATCCATTAAATATTTATTTTATTGTGTTTTAGTGTTGGATGTTACAGCGACAACAGAAATACATCATCTATGAAAATTCCAACTGTTTAACTGCGTGAGATATAGCTTGGTAACAGACGGACAGCGGAGTCTTTGACACATGAAGTTCACGAAACTTATTAAAGGTTTGAGACCAAGATTAAACTTACTTTGCTACTTGACCCCCGATCATATCAGTTGGTAGCTTATACCCAATCATATATGCGCGCATGTATGGATCAACGCTTAGAAACTCAGCTTCTGTTAAAATTTCTGGAAAATATAAAACAATCTATAGCAAGTTTCGATTAGATTCACTATAATGTCGTAAATTCGTAACTATGTAAAATCACAATCAAAGATAATCCGTGAACGAGTGTTTGGTTCATATGCTTGACGTCGCAACAACTTTGTAGCAAAAATCTGCCGGATATTAAGGTACATACAAAATGGCAGTGGCACAGGACGCAGCTTAATTTTGAGAATCAACACAAACATTAACTTACCTCCATCTTTTAAGTCAGGTAAATCTTCCTCGACTATCTTAAAGTCGCTTTTCTTGGGTTCCCCTTGGAAATACTTGGTAAGAACATATTTTTGTGCTTTTATTCTGGGCACTGCTGCTGAATAGAAGCGATTGACATTGAAAGTAATGCCAAACAAATTTGCCATAGTAAACTATAAAGAAAAATAATATAAACAATAGTCATAAATTTTAATTCATTTGTCTAAAATCTGTGCTTTACCGTTCAAGTACCTACAAAACCACTATACGGAACCGTGTAAAGATGTGTGAATGAGGAAACGTCCAACTTCAATAAAAAAAGATGCTACGTTCGAACAGAAAAAAAATAGGTGAGTCGAATAAAATTTGTTTGATTCTACAATTACTTCGAATGAAAATCAGTCGATATGGAACAAAAATCATTCGACTCAACTGTTTTGCATGGGTCATATTTTTACAATTAAGTTGCCGTTTGGTCTTACTCAAACCAGGAGCCCTATTTTTTAAATGTGTGACTCACGCAAAATCGGCGAGTCGTATAATTATTGTTCGATATCGAATGATTTTCTTTTGTCAACGAAGGATATTTTTTCGATATCGAACGATTTTCATTCGAACTATATGTCATACATTTTAAAAATAGGGCTCCAGGATAATAAAAAAACTTCATCTGAAAGCTTAAATAAGAAAATAGCTGCTTGGCTATTTTACGGCTTTCAGATATATATTTTTTATTTTATGGGATTTAAATAAAAGAAAACCAAATAGGTTGGTTAAAATCCCTCGTGCTGAAAGCTAAGGCTGCGTTTCCACCAGAGATGTGCGGGGAAATTTGTCGTGCGAGGATGTATAGCCGAGCTGTGAAAATGTGCGGTGCGAGACGTGCGAAGATGTGTTGCGAAACAGTGTAATGTGTCGGAACGCGGGTGCGGTGTAGTGGGAGCGTAGCATTCCTCGCAAGCAGCAACGCATCCCTTGTACTTGGATGTGTAGCGGAGCTGTGAATATGCGCATGAATGTGCGGTGCTAGCCGTGCGAGGATGTGTTGCGAAACTGTAATAGTCGCAACCACGGAGCAATTATTAAGAGGAGATGTCTTAATAAGCGTTTTGTAAGAAAGTATTTGTGAGGCTACGCAGGGCGGAAGGCAAACGTGCGGGGTGCTTGCTGCTTGGTTTCGGCCGTGGCTCCAACCATAACGATATTCATTTTACGGAAGGTAGCAGTACTACGTTAGTTACAAATTATCAAGTACTTCAGAAACCCGACACTAGATGCACTACTGTTCACGACGTATCCATAGATATACAGGATGATTGAAACAAATGGCCAAATGTTTACAAAGAGTACATGGAACCACAAATCCGATGATTGATTGATAGGATTTTTTAAATTTTGACTATTTAAAGAATCTCACTTACATTCAATTATTAAGAAACAATACAAAATTCTTGATTGTACAACAAGGATACATTGTGAATTACAATCAATTAAAAGAAAAAGCCTTGCGTCAAAGAAATATACATGAATGTTGAAAACAACCCTACCTTTTTGGCATAGATTAATAATTGGTCTCGCGCGCTCGACTAGATACCGCGCTGTGAAGAAAAATCAGTTTCCAGAATGCGGCCACTTAATAGGAAAGTGTGTTGCCAGCTACTGGACCAATGGGAAAATTATTAATTGCTGCGGTCTTGTTACGTATTATAAAAAGTAGCTCAGAAAATCCTTTAAAATGAAATTAAAATAAAACTGGCTAAGTGTGAGTCGGCTCGCGTGTAGAGGGTTCTGTACTATTTTTTATTTTTCTCTATTTGGACCTCCTAAACAAATTTAAAATTATCTCATAGGTTTTCCTGTAATTTATGAATCGAAATTCTGGAATCGATAGTTTCGGAGATAAGGTAGGGGAAATGGTTAGTTTTTGTCTACTTTATTTTATAATTCTAATATTGAATCCTAAAATTGCAGAAAAACTTTCTTTTGATTTGTTATTACACAGTACAGTATGTTGAACGTTACTTTAATTTTCTATTTAGCTTGGAGCTAATTGATTACTGACCTCTTTTTAGTTGTAACCCGGGTTTAAATACAGATAAATAAATAGACATACACATCCTATTAATATTATAAACGCGAAAGTTTGTAAGTATTAATGGATGTTTGTTACTCTTTCACAACTAAACCGCTGAATTGATTTTCATGAAATTTGGTACGGATATAGTTCAAGACCCGGAGTCAAACATACTTTATATATATAACTTTATATACATAGGCTACCTTTTGACGCAGGCGGAGCTGCGGTAAACATCTTGTACATACGAGTAGATATTATCATGGCCTTTTTCCATACAGTAGTGTTGCCGGAAAATACATTACACATCGAATAATAATCGATTCTTTGATAGTTGAAAATATAATCTAAGGTATCGATAGTGATCATATATCGATAGTATCGATATTGATAATATATTTCTGTAATTTTTTTCTGTATGAGTTGAATGACGATGATTTGTGTTATGCCCGCTGTACATCCCCCCGCCGAGTTCCGGTATATCTGTATAGTATCGGTGCCTGAAATGCTTGGTATTGTTGTTAATCCATTAATCCAGTGATTCCCAAAGTGGTCCAGGTGGACCCCCAGGGGTCCACGGGAGACTTGCTGGGGGTCTACGTAGGCGTGAACAAAAAATGGGGGTCCATAAGATGTTAATGGGGGTCCACGAAAATTTATCTGCTTTTGATAGTAAAGAGCAAAAATGTAAGCATAGTTTTTATAAGGGCCTACCTACATTGTTTTAAGTACCTATCTAAGCAGATAATATTTTAATAAGGCAAGCGACTGTTACTTGTCCAAACTTGTGTATTCGATATTACGTACAATTTCGTGTACAGACTTGCAAAGCGCTATCCGCCCGACAATGCTTAATGCTTGTTCAGACATGAACTTGATCAACACTATAAATACTTGATGCCAAAGGCAACCAAACGCATTCATTTGTTTCCGGAATTTCGAAAACAAGGCGGAATTTGGAAAAAAGTTGTGAGAAAATTTATATCTGTGTTTGCTAGTGCCGGAGAAAAGTAAGTAACCTACCTTTTTTTGTTATAGTACTTAAGTATTTTGTTTACGTGTACTAGTCGGTTGATCACAACGGCCTGTATAGATAGGTAACTTAGTAACTTACAGATATTTTAATTGTCCTCTTTCGATTTGAAGACAAACACAGCACGTTTTATTCAATTGTTTTTTCACGAGAGAAGCACTGCCTCTCTAAAAAGGCCGAATAAGCAATATTGCAGAGCAATTAATTTTGTAATTTTTCTTGCAAATAACTACTAATTTTATAAAACAGTAATTTCATAATCATGTTAAATTGATTTTGAAGTAACTATTTTATCAAAACTATTCCTTTTCGGAAAGAGCGAGCGGTGCGCGGGCGACGGGAAAAGGGCGGGGCTTGAACTTCGATGCCTGTTTGTCACGTTTTAACAATGAAGCCGCAGACAAAAAATACGCAAATACACGGAGCGCGTGAACTCATTGATTTAATAAAATGTTAGTTATCGTTTTTATGGACAATTTTGGGATTTCGACGTTTATTTTTTCCTACACAAATATGATCAGTATTCGATACTGAGTACACTAATTTTTATTTATACTATTAAAAATTAGTGGTAAATTATGTACTTTAAAATTGATACCGTTTTGTGAAAACGTTTGTATTTGTCTCAGCGGTTTATTAGTTGGTCCCTTTACAAGCCGTAATTCTATTTCCGCGTGCTGACAAAGGCTGCGGTGTGATACCTATATTCAGAAAAAAACTTGGTTACTAAAACATTTTTTTTACAGGTAAGGTAACTGACACGAAACATGGCTACAGCAAAGAAAAAATGTCGACAATATAGTGTCGATTATTTGAAATATGGTTTTGTTCCATCAGAGGCAGACAAACAATTGCCCATGTGCCTATTATGCAACAAAGTTTTGAGCAATGACTCTATGAAACCATCAAAGCTCGAAGATCATCTAAAAAGGTGTCATACTGATAAAATAGGTAAAGATTTAAAATATTTTCAAACATTGAAAGAAAAATATGGAAAGAGACCCACCATGCACAGTATGTTCGCTTCAACATCTCAAAGTAACGATGATGGCTTGCGGGCATCTTACAATATCTCATTACTTATAGCAAAATCTGGAAAACCGCACACTATCGGAGAACAATTAATTTTACCCGCTGTTGAAGAGGTTTTAAAAACTGTTTTGCACAAATCTCCATTTGACGTACTAAAAAGAATTCCATTAAGTAACAATACTGTACAAAGACGCATTGATGAAATGAGCTCTGATATCGAAAGCTTTTTGTGCAATCATCTGCAAAAAACTCATTTTTCTATACAACTGGACGAGTCAACGTTACCCAGTAATGAAGCATTACTATTGGCATATGTCCGATTTATTGTTGAGGAAGAAATTCACGAAGAATTGCTATTTGCCAGAACTTTGGAGACTGACACTAAAGGCGAATCAATATTTAATGTCCTGAGTAATTTTTTTACGGAAAAATCGATCCCATTTACAAACATTATTTCAGTGGCAACAGACGGAGCTCCTGCAATGGTCGGGCGATATCGTGGGTTTATAAGTCATCTCAAAAGAATTATACCAGGACTTACAGCTATTCATTGCGTAATCCACCGACAACATCTTGTGGCAAAACATTTAAGTGACAGGTTGAACCAATCTCTTCATTTTGTAATAAAAGCTGTCAACAAAATCAGAAGCAATGCATTGAATACACTTTTATTTGCTCAATTGTGCGACGAAAATGATGAAGACTTCCAACGACTGCTCTTACATACTGAAGTACGCTGGTTGTCGAAAGGTGCATGCTTAACGAGATTTTACTCTGTTTTCGATTCCATATTAGAGTTCTTAGAAAGTAGAGATCCAGATTTAAAAGAAAACTTGATCAAATTCAAAGCAGACATTGCGTATTTGACAGATTTGTTTAAAAAATTTATAATATTAACTTGCAGTTACAAGGGGACAGCCTGAATTTAATAAAAACAAAGGGGATAATTTCGGCTTTTCTTGGGAAATTGAAATTTATGAAGCAAAACATTAGTCGGCGCGAATTCTCTCAATTTCCAAACTTGTCGCAGGTAGAATGTATTGATGAGGATATCCATACCTACAGTCAACATTTAAGTGCCCTGCATGATGACTTCAAAACCAGGTTTGAAGATATACTGACGATGGATATACCACCATGGATAATAAATCCATTTGATGAAACGGAAGTGGCCAATGTTGTATTACAAGAGGAGCTGCTCGAGCTAAGCACTAATGAGGAGCTGAAGGTGAAATTTAGAAAAGGCTACCCAACATTTTGGCTGCAAGCAGAAATACCCGAAAAATATCCTGGACTGTGGGAAATCGCAAGGAAATTTTTAATAGCTTTTCCCTCGTCATATCTTGTCGAAAGGAGTTTTAGTGCCGTTACAAACCTCTTAACAAAAAAAAGGAGCAAATTAAACATCACAGAGCGGGGGGATTTGCGGTTATTGCTCACAAAAATAAAGCCAAACATTGATCGTTTGCTGACACTCCATCAGATACATCCTTCCCATTAATTAAAATTATGACCTGAACCTATATTACCTTAATATTTTTTTCTTGTAATTCTATTCTTTTAATAAATAAAGTGATATGAAATGTACCATTTTTCGTTTTTATTTTACATATCGAAATATAGGGACAGAACTCAGAAGTGACACAATTTTTATTTTTTGGCGACTTTAAGAATGTGGTAGAAATGTAGCAGCAGGGGGTCCACCGAAACCAGTAAAATTTTGAAAGTGGTCCACGAGAAAAATAAGTTTGGGAACTACTGCATTAATCGATTATTTTTCATAAATTCTCAAAAATCAATACTACAGATAAGATTATATCGATACTACAGATACATAATCGATTAATAACCATTGATATGAACGATTACCTTTGTTAATTAAATCGATATAATTTATATCAACCCATTTCAATAATCGACTAATTGTTTGATATTGCAGTTAATAATCGATTAATTGTCAAAATTCGATTAAATTAATTATATCAATACTTTCGATAACATAGATTATTTAAAAAAAAAAAAACAAATTCGATTAATCAATTATCCGGCAACAATACCCTACGGGGTACCAACTACCTAAAGGCCATATTTAGAATGTTGGTCGGCGTAAAGTGGAAATGGAATCAAAATAGTGATGGGTTGCTAGTCGCATCGCCTACTGATAGGTATGGTTCTTCGATTTTCGCCCACTTTCTCGGCCGGCTTATATGGTCTGCGCGGGAAGAGAAGCAGTAGTACATTCCACGTATTTACTTTTCTCCCAGATCAGCATTAAAGAAATAAGATGTTTGTGGCGTGCGTCCACGTCTTTTAATTAAAAAGGAAGCTATAGTTTTATTAAGTTGTATAGTATTAGTATTATAAGTTTTTTATTTTGTTAATTACTTGTAAATATTTTAAATAAACTGCAATACTAAAACTTGTTAATTTTAGATAATTTAACTTAAAAATTTGTGTATTTCTAATGTCAACGAACAAGCGGACAAGTGTTGTTGTTTTATATAGATAGCGAATGCGATGCGCGCGCATGCATGTCAACCGCTGCGATCGGCTCGGACGATGCGCGCGCAGCCCACGCCACGGCGATCCGTGCGTCTCGCCGGCTCGCCAGTCCGAATACCATCTTGAGACTGAACGCACGTTGCTTGCGCTCGCATTCGCGCGCTTACGTAAACTCATTTCTCGCTTGATCCGTTCCTTCACTTTTCTCACCTGTATTTTGTGCTTATCATAACCTTCTGTTAATCTTTAAGTTGTCGGTGTGCTTGTATTGTATTTGTTCTATTTAATTGTGCTGAACTTTTAATTATAGTGTTAAATTACATATTGACTTTATTTAATTATCCCGCCTCATAGCACAATAGCCTAACTTATCATACACATTACGCACGCACCCCGCTTTATGTTAAAGACAGACAAAATTGTCAGAAAAAGTCAAAATTACAACATCTCTCTTTTGGAGTCGGGAGTTAAAAAACAAAATATCTAAATAATAAAAATCGAAACCTCGGGGAATTTGGGATTATTTAATACACGGCAACATTGAGCACCGAGCGGTACTTCGCGCCATATTTTAGGGTTATATTATTTTCGTGAGTAATTTATGTCCATATTTCGAAATAATACAATACTAAACTTATTGATGGTATGTAATACCAGTATCTTCCTTATTTCTTCTAGTATTATTCTTACACAGTTTGACTACGCAAACTGCACATTTTGCGTCTACTTTTACATTAAATTTTATATTTATCTAGACATCCAACTCACTCATCGGTCGCGGCATGACTGACGCGGGTATGCCGCAACCATGCCGGTTTCGGCATGGTTTTAGTTGCGAATTTATGAAGTATGCCGACGGTATCTAGTCGTAGCGCAGCGGAGACCAATTATTAATCTATGCTTTTTGGTTTAAAAATGAAATCGATGTAATGTAAACCGTGCATATGAATATTTGTTTTAATGTTCCTAAACTTTTGCCAGCCCTGGCCTGGCCATTATTGACAAAGTCCGCAATTTGTTAATAGATGTCCAAAGTTCAGCTACTTCTCAATAGATGCCACTAGTTCAGCTACTTGTCAATAGATGTTACTAGTACGTCAAAGTTCCAATCATGGATTTAAAGATCAAGATGGATAACGCGCGTGCATACAATAAAGCTGATGTCAAAAAATTTGACCTGAATAATTTCGTTACCCACCTCTCTCTTTTTCTAACTCGTGATGTGTTAGGGTGTGAAACTGGGTTTCCATCACAGCACTTGATAACAAGCCCAAAAATTTGAAAAAAATTATAAACAATTACGTAGCAATATAATCTTTATTTTGAGGTAGATTTTTATAAAAAAATGAAAAATAATTATACTTATTTTTGATATAGAAATATAAATTCTTTAGGGTCTCTCGGGTTTAACTCACTTGGAGTCCGTAGAGATCTTGGCCAATCCATCATTTGTTTAAAAATTTTACGTAATTTCATCAATGTTCCTGAGCTACATAATCAACTCTGTCGCCTGAATATGCCAAATAGATGTTTGGTGCAACGCATGTCAGCCGCGAAAACTGTTCGCCCCGCCGATCACACGCACGGTTTCACATGAGCAGTCTCCGCTATATCCCATGCTTACGGACCTTAACGCATTCCTGAATCAGCAACCAGAGTGTAATGTTTTTGTCGATGGTACCAATAAGATTGTAAAGAACCTGCTAATTAATGTATTGCGAGAGTGACGAGAGTGAGTCCTCCTGTATGTGATAGACATGGCTAACTCCGGACTAGAAGATTTAAATGAGCCGATACACCGAAAGGAGCCGATTCCCTTAATTAGTCCGAGCAATTCTTATCGACTCCGGGAGTTATTGAATCGCATCGTGTTCTTGATACCGCCGGGATTCGGCGCCTTTCGTGTCGCGACTCGTATCTCGTGACTTCGGTGCCATGCGAACGGGTTTTCTCCAAAGCTGGACAAATTTTAATAGAAAAACGTTCGAGACTCACTTCGATGAAACTGAGTCAATTATTATTTTTGAATCATATTATGTAAAAAAGCCGATTACACATTTTTTATAAAAAAAAGTATAATTACCTAGTGTAAATAAAATAAAAACATAGAAACAAAAAAAAAATCATATAAAAACAAAAACGCCAATTTAATCCACTTATCAGTTTTATATTTATTTTAATGAAAATTTCAAACGAATGCTAATGTACGACTGACGAGACGATGCAATAAAAATACTTGAGTGGTATTAGATCAATAGAATCAATTAGTTTACTTTGCTTAAGATTGACTCTATTGAATCAACAGACTGTGATTCCACTTTCCAGTACCGGTTTCAATAAATTCTGTATTGAATCTGGTACCAGAACGGACGTCCGTGAGCGGGAGCCGATAAGGGACTCGGAATCAATAAGAGGAGCAGATACCGGTTGAGGATTAAGATTTAGTGAGCCGAAACACGAGTGGGAGTCGATATTACCCATGGCTAGTATGTGATAAATAAGTTTAAGTTCCAATTACATTGTCTAGATACTGTAAGTGGTGAAAACCGTTGTATTTAGCTTTACAATAAATAAAAATAATAAAATAAAGGCCAATTATATTAAGCAAACTGACATTTTAATTTTACTGTATTTCTGACTAGGTAAAATTTTTGAAGTGATGGTAATACCTTGGGGAAAACAGGGGTTACTCCAGGTCAAATTTTCTTGAACCAGCCTGTTGTATGCCTGCTCGGCTTCCATCTTTACCTTTAGTTCCATGGTTCCAATCTTAAAAACATTGCGATATTTCATAAATTATAAACGTTTTAAATATTAGGCGTAACTTTAAAGAGCCGTAAATATATCTTAATTAACAGAAACCAATTAATCAATGCTAAATTCGTAAAACAGTCGTGGAAAATCGTGATGCTCTTAGGAGCTCGCGATCTGTTTCTCGGAACGCTTTTGAACGAGTAGTGACAAGCTCCGCCCACTTTTGTGTCGGCGAAGCTCACCCACTTTTTTTGTATTTTTTTTTTTGTACAATAACCTCGCTCTGCTAAGCCGTTTCCACCAGAGCTGTGCTAAGCGAGGGTAAATGAAGCGATTCTATTGGTTCTCTAAAAATACATCTCATTTTCATCTCACGTTACGCATCCTCCCTCGCACATCTCTGGTGGAAACGCAGCCTCTCTAGCAGGGCAGAAAAGAGTAAGTGAGGTGACGCAATACAAGATATTAGGCGATATCTCGCTTACTTACTCGCTTTTGCCTGCGTTTATAGAGGTCACAGAGGTGGCAGGCTCATGTTATTAAAACCACCATATAGCATAACATAAAGCGGATAAAGTAGAGGCTTACAGCGTGTTGCCCACGGAGCATTTATGTTGCCCCTGCTACTGGCCCAATATCGGCTGACCGCGCTTGCTCCAGCCGGCCTGCACAACACAATGTCTGTAGCTTGGTTGGTCCAATTCGTCTCGTGACGGGTAAATTGACTGGCAAGTGTGTAGAAATGAGACGACATGATATTTGTCCAATTTGCTCCAACATCAGATTGTACAGGAGCAGGCACGTCAGTAGAGGGTCTTAGAAAATGGCAATCTCATTATAATAATGGCAACACAACAATAACGAAAAAAAAAAAACGTAAAAAGCAAAATGGCTGTTTTGTTTGGGAACATTTTAGAATTGAATGAGTTTTATTTTGAATGTGCTCACCTCATTGAACTCAAATTTATATGATTATAACTATTTAGAAGTTATTTACTGGAACTGCAATAAGTGTGTCGTCATGTCGTGCAGACTTTAAGTTTTGTGTGTATGTGTAAGTGGCGCGATGTTTACGGTACCGATAACCAGAACAAAATACCTAGTTTGAGAAAATGGAATCCCCAAAGGAATTCAGTTGCATATTTTGCAAAGAAGCTTTTGAAAATAAAGAAGAGCTACAAATTCATTTCAGGTAATTAATGCACGCTTTAAAATTAGTGTTGTTACATGTCTGGTGATTAGTCGTTGGCAATGTACACCACTGCTGACATTATACACCGATTTTCTTTACGTTTTCAGAAAACATGGGGATCCGAAATTTGATCAGAGTACGAAGAGTAAGGCACGGCCTAATGAGACTCCAGGAGAGAAGTCGAGTGAAGAGATTGAGATGATAAGTTGTGATGTGTGTACGGAGTTGTTTCCGTCGATTTCGAAGGCAATAACTCACAAGCACAAGTTTCACCCTGACCACGACGCGAAGTACTTCTGCCCGTGGTGCGGGAAGCTGTTCACAATGAAGGTTAGTGTCGCGATGAGTTTGCAACCGTGAGCCGCCGTCAGCTGTCAACCGTCGACCTCTGTACTGTTCTCCCCCCCTCTCCCATTAGCAGTGTGTATTATCACACACATTACTTTCTGTTATCAATGTTGTAAACTCTGTAGGTATGATTTTCGGAAAGTGAAGCTCGCCAACATTGTGTTAATGCTTCATAGATATAATAAACCCGGTTCATTAATAGATTAAAATAAATTATTATTCTTCAAATATTTTGAATACATGTGTGTGAGGAACAGGTTTAATCCCAAAATAAGTTAACTTTTCATGGGAATACTACCTATATCAACATAAATAATTAATAAAATCCATAAAAAATAGTATTATATTACAGTAACTATATTTATGATAAGGATCTCCATTTAAGTAAATGATTACTTGTTTTAGGAGATCCCAAAATAATAGTATGGATATCTTATGATACTTACGTCTTTTCCAAAAATCTGTTTCCACTTGCCTTCCTGCAGTTGACTCAGTTCTCCTGCCACTCCACAGAGAACATAATTAAATGCAGTTGCCTATGACCACTAGTGTTGTAGGATGTTAAAGCCTGAATGACAATTATTAAACCACTACCCTTGTAGTATCTTCTTAGAATATATTAGGTTGGGGAAAGTCTTTTCGTATATAGTATGTATGATCTTGTAATAAAATCTCTTTGGCATACTATTTGTATCTGGCTGGTTTTGGTATTATTAATAGTTAAAATTTTAAAGAAGATAAGTAATTCCCAATTCAAATTAGGAAAATGTGTGAGTTTCATTTGTTTTTCTTACTGCCAAGATGAGTGAATCTAATGAAGAAATTTAATACATTTGAAAATTTTACTACAAAAAAGGTAAAAATGCAACACAAGCCGCAACAAAAATTTGCGAATATAGCACAAAAATGGTTTTCAATCTGGAAATTTTGATGTCAAAGATGTACGTTGCTCTGGTCGCCCTATTACGGATAAAATGGATGCCATTTTTTTAAAAGTGGAGCAAGCACCACAACATAGCTCAAGAACTGGGAATTGACCACAAAACAGTTTTGGCACATTTAAAAAAGACTGTGTACACAAAAAAGCTCTATATTTGGGTACCTCACGAGCTCACTGAAAGAAACCTAATGACCTGTGTACTCATTTGTGATTCTTTATTATGACGTAATGGAACCGAACCATTTTTGAAGAAGCTGATAACTGGTGATGAAAAGTGGATTACTTACAACAAGAATGTGCGAAAAAGGTTGTGGTTAAAGGCATATTTTAAAGTTTGTATACGTAGTAAGGTAGGTACACTGGTACAGGGTGGCAAAAAGAAAATTGAAAAGCCCAATTGCGCTGTCGACTATCTTATAGTTAAAGAAATATGATTTGTATCGATGTGATAAGAAGGGAACCGATTCTATTAAGTTATAAACCTAACCTAATATAACTGGCACATTTTCGATGTAAAATGGCAAAAAAATTGTTTGTTGAAAATAGTTGGTATCTCTTTCTTCTGTTTATTGAGTATATACATGTCCTCACTGCAAAAGTGTATGCTGCATATTTTACTATTTTTACTAGGCATCCTTCGTATTTTAAGCCCCGCCCTCCACGGTACATATCGCGTGGAATGATTTTTAGGGATTAGTTACGCTTCTAGAGAATTGTTATTCGTAGATGATAACGCTAGACCTCACACATCTTTAGTCACTCAGCAAAAATTAAGAGAGTTTGGCTGGGAGGTGTTAATGCATCCGCCGTATAGTCTTGACCTGTTTCGGTCTCTTCAGAATTCTTTAGGCAGTGTCAGGTTAACATCACGAGAGGACTGCCAAAACCACTTGTCCCCGGTATTTTGATCAGAAGCCTCAAATTTCTATAGCAATGGGATCATATCCCTACCTACAAGATGTCTAAAAGTAATCAAACAAAATGACACCTACATACTATAGTTAATTGTAAATAAACTATTTAAAAAAATGTTTTGAATTTTCTTAAAAAATGTGAAGGAACTTTTCCCCAACCTATTATTTTTGTAAGATTTGTCATGTATTTTTTTATATATACTTTAATTGTTCACAATTTGTTTCAGCATTTATACAACAAACATATTAGTGCAAATCATAAAAACATGGATCAAAGTGAGATTGAAGAGTTTCCATGTGAATGTTGTGATGTAACTTTTCATATTTCGTCAGCCATGTTGTATCATAATAAATTCTTTCATAGACAAGACACTGATCTGCCCGCTATCGGGCAGTCAAAAAAATTGCAGATTGTGAACCAGGTAATACTCCAAATTGTAAAGGATCTATTAAAGTGTGGATTTCTACTTTATAGTAACTATAGGTGCTACAATAACCAAGTTATATGACAAGAAGTAAGTGTGTATTTAACTTCATATTTAAGCCCAGTGAAGTTAATTAAACACATATCTCGAGATACTCAAAAATAGATGTTAATAATTTTTAAAGACTAGTGTTCTCGTTGATGATAGCTGTATTGGATTCCTGTAGCTCCGCCTGCATTAAAAAGAAGCCTAGGTTTATATATATATATATAAATATTCATACCAAATTTCATCAAAATCCATTCAGCAGTTTGGCTGTGAAAGCGTAACAGACAGACGGACAGACATTTATATTATTAGTATGGATCAGAATGGATAAGAGCAAATAATTTGAGTCTTTAGTTCTTTTACAAGTTATGGTACTTACCTACCTTCATGAATTTATTTTATTTTTCAGTGCTCACTTACAATTTATTACTGTCCCTTTTGTGGTCAGGAATACAACAATAAAGTCAACTTACATGTAAGTATAAACAAAATAACAATTATTACAATATAATTAAGCTGCAGTTTGATTGTTTATTACACAGACCAGGAAAATAAAAATATTATAAAAATAGCTTTTAACTAAAATATAAAAATATAAATTATGGGCTCTAAAATAAGGTTCTTTATTTTTTATGATATACATAATACATAAAGTCTGTCTCAATGGCTAATATATAAAAATGACAATAATGTAAACAAATGTGGCTGTCTGGCATTGAGACAGGTTGTTGTGTTTTTGTGAAAATGATTGACATTATTTTGTTTTTCCATTGAGACAAACTTTATAAGGCAATATGAAGCAATGCCTACCTTCCATTAAAAAAATATTTTTTGAAAAATAGGTAAAAGTGAAACAGCAAGCTTAAGATAAAATTAAAGCTTTGTTAATAATATGTTATTTATGAAATATTGGAGTTCAATGGAGGTTTTTCATAAAAAATTCTGCAGGTACATGTTACTTAAAATGTGGATGGGTTTTTTATGTTAGCAGTGTCATTATTTATTTCTCATTTTCTATTTTGTACATACCTTTTGTCTGAGCTTCCCAATTGCATCCTCAGCTGCCTAGGGCTTTAATAATCATAGACCTAGATTTCCTTCTGGACTCAAGAAACCATTACTATGCTCAACTTATGTTGTACTGGTTATCATAATGAAGCAAATAACTTGTTCCTGTAACCCTTACAATAGGGAATCCCAACCAATTGGAACATGATCACACACTTACATTATTAAAGCTGCCCAAAGGCATCTAACAATGACAGCTGTGACCAACAGCTTAAGCGCCATGTGGAGAGTTCAAGCTAGAAAATGCCACTAACAGCAACAAATCAATCGCCCTCTGCAATCATTTAAAATTAACAGATATGCTGCGCTTGGTCATTAAGCTCAATTTTTTTATAATAAATTTTGTCTCAATGTTTCAGAAACACATGACAGATGACCACAGTCACGAAAACCAGAGTCCTGATGATGTGCTGCGATGCCCACTTTGTGATGCTATATTTTATCATTTAGATGCATATGAACACCATCTATCATTTCACACAATTGAGGATATGTACAGTGAAAATAATGAAATGTAAGTATGCAGTATCTAAATGCTCTATCTTTGAAAAAGGAATGTGAGACATTGCCCTCAATGTTCTCAATATATGGCGTTAACCCAGATAGACCGACCAACCCATACATGGGATTTGTAAAATAAAAAATTCTACCTCCATTACTTGATGATTTAAATATAAGTTACATACATTTTTAGAAACGTTATTAATTGACAGTTGATGTAATATACAAATAACTTTGTGGATCCTATAGCTTTTCTTCTTTTTTGTAAAGTGAATAAATGTGAATTGTCAATTGTAAAACATGTCTTCAAATAGGTCGGCTTAGGTAAGATGCTAACTAATATTTTTTTAAACCTTATATTCAAAATAAAAACTACAAAACATAACCAATGAATATTGCAAACAAAGTTTTAATAATTTTGTTTTCTGCATCTTTTATATCATCATTAATTTCATAGTCCGTCGGCACAAGATGGTACAACCTTAGTAGTACTTCAAATAAAAAAAAAATATCTATTTGATGTAATTTCAACAAATATCATTACATTCCATACTCTGTTAATTAAAACATAGTATATTGTAATGAATGTGATCCAATATTTTACATTTAGTCTACTAAATTACCCTAGCGTCTTACTGTTAAAGGTTCTGGAGAAGAGCGTAATATTTCCAAAATTTGATTACCTACCAGAATCTAACTTACAGGGGCTGCATTGTCATACAATAAATTGCAATAAAAAGTTACTGAAATTAAAAAAAAAATCATGATATGTTTCTTTATTTTTCGCATGATGTGTATCATGGACTCCCATACTAAAAATATTTTTAAATTACTAAAAGACATTTTTTTTTAATTAATGTCAACAATTTTGCTTTAAAACGTAGATTAAACCTATTTTTATTGATAACAAATGTTGTACAAATATTTTATTGATTAATTCAAAATGTTTTATAGAAAAAGTAAAACGGAGCGCTAGTGCCGACCGACCCATATATGGGATGTCATTTTCCAGCTTTTCCAGAAGAGTTAATTTTTTTTTACTATTTTTCCTATGGTACTAGGGACATAATAATACAAATATTAAAAAATTGCATCTTTCTGCAAAGAAAAAAGTTTCAGGCTTATGTGGGTTAAATGACTAAAAAGTATGCTATTAATAAGTTCGCGAGTTATTTTACTTATGTTCTATAACTAATTAATAAAACGACTTGCAGAGTTGAAAGTATAACTGAGTTTTCGCTGGAGGCAGTTCCGCCTGTAATGGAGAGAGTTGAGAATATAGAAGGAGAACCCAAAGAAACATCTGATAGCGGTGCTATGGGACTAGTAAGTAGAAATTTTATTTACATTACAAGCTTGCTTCAATATTAAAAATTGACAATTCCATATGAAAATATGTCATAAATTTTTCTAAATGTCCGGAAAGCTCTCAAGGCGTATAGAACTCGCACTAATGAAACTAAAAAATAACTAATTTTTGTTTATGTTCCTATAATAAATTGTATAATTTTAGGATGATTTACTTCTAATGGCAATGCAAAACGCTGATGAAGATAATCCAAAAAAGTCGAAAAAGCATAAAAAACACAAGAAATCCAAAAAAGCAGCAATAACTTTAGATGAATTTCTAAATATGAATAAAGATGTATTTGGTGAAGGAATAGACTTTCAAGGCATAGAAGAAGTTCCGTCACAGGTAGTAGCAAAACGATTTAAAGTAAAAAAGAAAGCAGCAGAGCCACATAGTGGTTCAAGTATGTCTCCCAAAGAAATTGAAAAATTTCGCAAACAAGGTATTGTAATTAAAAAGAAAGGACCTACAGTGAAGAAACAGATACCAGCTAAAGTTCAAGAAATATGTAATAAGAATGCTATAAAAATGCTTACACAAACCCAACCAACTAAAATGAAGGCATCTAACGAAGCATTAACAAAGTTGATGAATCAAACTAATAATCAAATTAAAATAGTAAGGAAACCCGCACAAAATTCTGGTGATACAAATAGTATTGATGATGAAAAACCTTCGTCTCCTGAAAATATTGAAGTTGAATGTGATTTAATACCAAGGTACACATCATCTGAAACAGAGGGAGAGGAAAAACCCGAAAGCAAAACGAATAATTGGATTGACGATAATTTTTTTACTGAAAGTTTAGAAAAAAAATCTCCCTTAGATGAACATGACGGTACAAGATTTGATCACAATAGTTGTGAATCTAATGAAAAAATTCAAGCTTTTGACCGTAATGACACAGAGAATAAAAATGAAAGTAAAGACGTACTTAATAATCATGATAATGCTCTAACCAATTTAAAAAATGTAAATCAACAAATTACAGTCAAACCTGTAAAAAATTATCCCATACCTTCTAAAACTGAAGTCTCTGCAAATGGGAGTTATGACAATCCAACTGATATAAAACAATCAGAACATTCTAATACATCCATTGAGAAGCATATAGATGCTTTAAAACATTTAAGCCACCTTATTACTATTAAATCAGTAACACAGAAAAATGATAAGCCACAGTCATCTATAAATAATAATTCCGATTTATCTGAGGGCGAAACTACTCCTGATAATTCACATATTAATTCTGAAGTCGATGAAATAATAAATGATTCATCTATAAATTCACGGAGTGAAGATCTTATGACAAGCAAGAAAATAATTACGCCAGATCGTAATCAGTTACCCACGAAATCTGTGAATGCTTTAAAAAATATAAACAGTAATATCATTATAAAACCAATGACAAAACATTTACAGGCCTCTCAGAAACAAAGTTCATTTTCTTCAGAAGATGAAGAGGAAAGCATAAATTCTATGCATAAATCTTTCATCAATCAATCTGTAGCAAAACCAATGAATCCAATACCGCAAAATAAAGTAAAAAATCCAGCATTGTCACCGAAAATAAATCAGAGTGGAATAAGAAAACTACCACCGAAGGAAGCTACTAGTTCGGCTAGTTTTGAAGACAATGTAAAAAATCAAACAAATGTTGATCTCTTAAAAAGTCTTACAAATATTACTGCTAAGCAAATAAGTAATTTCCAAAATGAAAACACTACCAAAAATATGACACAACATAATAAAAAAATTACAGAGACACAAATTACAAATAAAGAGCAAATAAACAAAGAAATAGAAATTTATAACATTGATGATTCTGATAGTGACAACGCAGACGACGCCTTACCCAGGGAAACAATAGAGAAACCGAGAGTTTCAGATACTCAAACTAACAATACACTTACGAAATCAATGGCCACATTTAAGAATTTGAGTAAGGACTTAACTATAAAATCCACTTATCAAAAAACCCAACACGTTAAAATTAAACCGGAACCTGATCCAGACGAATTTACACATTTTCCTCAAGACGACTATGAAACTGAGCCAGAATCTGAATATTGTGAGAAACAGAACAAAGTACCTATAAATAAAACTAATAAAATACTTCAAGATACGTTAAAAAACTTAAGTAAACAAATTACAATTAAGTCTAGAAATTCGTCACCTAGTTCATTTACAAAGACAACTCACGTTAATAAAAACGACAATTCTAATGAAAGATTTGATATGGACAATGAGGATAGTTGTGATAATGATCCTAATCCAGGTCAAGTAAAAATTACTGAAGTCGATGATGAAAATGAGTTTTCAGGGAAATATGACGATTTTGATGAAGAATTTGATAACAATGCGATTGTTCAATCGCCTCATGATTCAACCAGTGATAATGATCAAGACGATATACAAAAACCAGATGAAGATACAGAAGACATTGAAAGTAAAATACATGCAAATACGGTAAGGAGGGTTGAGACGAAACACAATGAAAGTTTAAAACATATTGGTCAAGATATTACGATCAAGTCGTTAAGCGAAAAAAAGATAGAGTCGTATGACAAAGCAAACACGAACAAATGTCATACATCTTTGCCAAGCAATCTTAGTAAAGAGATATCTGTCAAACCATTCAATCAGAGAAATAAAATGGATAATAATGTGACTCAACAAGTAAATAAAATAACCCCACAAACAATGAACAAAAACATTAAACCTACAGGTAGACAAATGGCGCGTTGTACTAATCAGTTAACCAATCAAAATATGTGTGCGTCGTCTACAAATCAAACCAATACCGTAAACAAAGAAGTAACTGTCAAAACTTTTCAAACAAAAACTGTGATCGAAGAGATCACTACAACTGTTACAAAAACCATTAAAACTGTCAATCAAACTATGAAACAAGAAGTTCAGACTGCAAGTCAGTCGTGTACACAAAACGTAGTACGAAAAGTACAAGGTATGAAGCCGGCGATTCCACAACCAACCAAAAACTATCAAGGTGTAGTAGTTCGGAACGCCGGCCCGATTATGGGGACTAAAGTTAAAAGCGCTGTCACGCCTGTTAGACCTACGAGGCCCCCCGCCAAAGTCTCAAACCAATTAGTTCCCGTGAGGGTTGATACACCTCTAAAAGTAAGACCTAATACTCCAAGAATGACAACAATGAGAAGCAACGCTCCCTCAACCTCTACCAGTAGTCTGAAACCAGTTAAGATGTCGCCTAACGTCATAAATACGGCCATGAAAAAGAGGCCAGTCGCGCCAGAATCATCTGGGCCATTTAGTTGTTTTAAAAAACCGAAAGAATCGTTAATACCCATGTCCGAATTACCTGGTTTTAGCTGTGCCGAAAATGATTCAACGATAAGCTTTGCTTCGTCAACGCAAATGAATAAATCTAATATTATGAACATGACAAGGACTATGAAAGGTAACACGGTTGTGAGCTCAACACAAATGAAATCTGAAGTCAGTTCCTGTTCTCAACAACTCAGCAAGCTTAACAATGTATCTGGGTTAAGGATAGTCAAAACTAGTCAAGTGAAGCAAGCTTCACAAGTAGAAGAAAAGCAAGAAGTCAGTCCTGCTAAGAATATTACAATGGAAGCCATAGAAAAATTACAAAAGCAAGGATTGCTAGTGAAGAAACCCCGTCTTGACACCCAGGAAGAGACCGCGTACTCAGATGACGAAGACTGCGACGAGTTCCCGATGGACGAAGACTACGATTTTGAAACAGACTGATTTGTTGCAATTTTTATTCGTGTTTCTCGAAAATCCGCAGCTGGAGCTAGTATCGGGCTTGCCAAGAACGTTTGTATCACAAAGAATAAAGACAATTTAATTTATATTCTAGTGCAAATGGTGATGATAAGTGAATTTAAATCTTATTTGACTGATGATTATACTTGATTTTAATTTGGCACAAAAGCGTGTCTCTATGTTGTGTACATAAAGAAAAACTTGTTCAGTTAAAAATAGATAATAGATTGTGAGATATATCTTATATCTTTTTTGAATCGCATTCTATGGTTATAAAATTTTAATTGTTTTGACCCATCGTCCAGTACTCCATTCATGCAACTGAACAACTTTCACCAGGATACTTGGGTCGAAATATGGAGTAAATTTTTGAACCTCCCATACAAAATGTCTCATCACGTGACCTTACTATGGGAAGTCCAAATTTGTTTTTCACGTTTCGAGCTATGTTCTTTGGGGAAATTTATTCGGTTGCATGAATGGAGTCACTGGACGATGGGTCCAAAACGACAAAGATTTCACGGTGTATAAGAAATTAATATTTACCCATTTGTAAATAAACACTCCATATGAAAGAGCGTTGTATATAAGTAGAAATAAGTAGCAATATTTAAGAAGTTACAATAAGTGGTACATTTTGTTATAATTTGTTTGGAGTAAGAGTTGTTCCTAGATTTATTTAATACTTTATTAAAACATGTGACACAACACACATTTTACAGTTCAGTTATTTTTTACCTTGTAGAGACTAAGGTAATTAAAGAACACAGTCAATGTTATGAAATAACTATATTTACAAGATAATATAACACCAATTTAGTTTTAAACAACATTTAATACGAAAATATAAATTGTATGTTCATTGATTTAGAAACATTAGTATTCATATAAATTTATTAATTCATTAGTAATCAATGATATAAAATCACATGCAAATAAAATAGGCCAACCACGTCCTTATTCTGATTTGGCTTCCACTTTATTTTGCCTCCACTTTTGTTCCTGCAATTGATAGAAATATATTAAATTTATATAAATGTGCTAATAGGATTTTGGACACAATGATAGCATTTTATTACATTTGTTAGGCCACTACATACATTATGTCCTATGTAATCTAAATATATAAAAGAACAAGGGTGACTGATTTATCAACGCCCAGCCTAAACCATAAAAGCTATAAACGTGAAATTTGGACAGAAGTTTTATATTATTAAATAGTGCTCAGATAAGAAACTTTTTTAAATTTACCCCCTTAGGGGGTCAAACAGGGGTCCAAAGTATGTATAGGGGAAGGAGATTAGTTATTCCGATTTATTCGAAACTTCACAAGATTATTGCTTTTGATAAAGAATTAAACATGTGTTTCAGGATTTTTTAGAATTTACCCTCTTAAAGGGGGACAAACGCTGTAAATGCAAAAGTTAAACGATCTATGATCTGTCAATGAATTTTGCCATGTGGGTTCCTGTTTTGGTCAAGGGGTGCATTAAGAATTGATTTTCCAAAATTCACCCCCAAAGTAGGTCGAGGGTCAAAAGGGGGTAGAAGATTTGTTAGTCCGTTTCATTCGAAACTTTGCAAGATTATTTCTTTTGATAAATGATTAGATACGTGTTTTGGGACTTTTCAGAATTCACCTCCTTAAAAGGGGACAAATGCCGAAAATGCAAACCTTAAACAGGGGGAAAAGGGGGACATAGTCTGAAAGAGCAAAAAACTCAACACTAGCCCTATTTTTGAAATATGCATGTTTTTAATTTGACATAAGTATATGTCGAATGAAAATCTTGCGATATCGAACAATCGAGCTGTTGGTCAGTTGCGTCACCGCGGACCTGAGTGCTCCCAAGGGAGGCCGCCGTCTCTTACCTCCGGCCTTCCTTCGTCAAGGTCGGAGTGGACGCCGATGAGGGACAGGACCCTTACCTCTGGCTTGCCTTAGCCGGCCGGCCAGAGTGGAGTCGCAAGAGCTATATGCTTGAGAGTAGAAGTGTATTGCACGTAATGGCGTAATAACGGGAAAATGGCCGCTCACGAGGCAACTCGCGATGGCGAAACCGGAGCCGCACCTCTGGGCACCCTTAGCCGCTCATTCCAATGTTGCCCCTCTGTTGCCAAACGCGGCGACTATTTGGGGGCCCATTCACTGAGTGGCCAGTCACCGCCTGCCACTAATAGTCAGTAATCATGATTATGGCAGGTGTCAGATTTCTATTGCAATAGCCCAGTTTAAACCCATTCAAACATCATAACCATAACCCATTTTATTATTTTCACTCATTAGCAATAGTTCCTCCTCCTGCCCAGACCCGTTCCTGGAAATGTCATCTATAGATATAGCCTAAGACGGGTTTGGGCGGGAGCACAACATGACATCAACTTCTCCAAAGGGCCTCTACGCGTTAGATCCATATCCCAGCGCAAGCCTCTCAAAGAACCGGGGCAACCCATGAATCCCAAGCAGAGATACATAATACAAAAACCTTTCAAAAGTTCTACACAAACAACGAGCAACTACACGAATACCCAATTGCAATACAAACTTCATTATGAAACTGAAACTCGAAAGCTCTATGCAATTGTGGGATTACTTATTCAAATTCATTTATTTATATGTCCTAAGTAAGTTCGCCGTTAAAAATTGTTTTTGTTTTCAGTTTCATGGTAAAGCTTTGAACTTGCTACGAACTAAAACCGAAAAAGCAGTGGTGAGAAATTTTAAAAAGGGGAGTAATTAACGAGCCGAATAATAATTATTTAGTGACTGTTGTTGATTGATATACTGTTTTAATACTTGAGCGAAATATGGTATGAATTTAAGTCGACAACTATGTTACTAAACCTAAACTGACGACTAACATTAATCAGTAAAAAAATCCGAAATGAACTGCTGACTGTGCTAGACAAATAATCGTACTAAGTGACCAAATTACTAAATGAGCATCAAAATTACTACATTATATAGTGACAGAAACGATTGAGTTTCAAAAGACGACTTGTGTCAGAAAATAGGTTCTAACATCAGTAATCCAGTTTGCCAAAGTGTGAATAATATACAGTACCGTAGTTTGTCACTTATACAAATATTAGGTCGCTCAAAAATATTACGCGCGTGTTTAAGTACTACCTTTTTGAAAATAACAGTAGTATGAAGGCATTTGAAATACAAAGTACCCCATTTCCATTTATAAATACATTTTCCAGATGTTTTTTCTATTTTATTTAAAATAATTTTAAGATATGACGACGGACCAAAAAAGGAGTGTTTTGTTTTCAGCATTGATGTAGTATACTTGTATGTTTGTTCTTGCAATGTGACGGCGTCGTCATAAAAAGAAAATGGCGGAATATGTTAGTCCTCGCCTTCTCTCCAAATTATTAAGTAGTATTTTGATCATCTTGTCTTGATCTTGTTAGAATGAACAAAAACACGAATAAAAAACAAGTAGGTATAAACTAAAAGTATTTTATATTTGAAATACCTTATAAAATTAAGTAAGCATTATATTTTGCATTCAAATACATTTCTATTTAGCACATATCGACAATACAAAACAACACAAATAAGTATAATAAGCCAAACTGTACCTATTCAAAATCTGTACTTACACGCGATCTATAAAAAGTGCTGTGCTGGCCAAAAAACATTCATAACTGGGTATAAAATAATAATTTATTTACTGTCTGCTACATTTTATGCTGCGTTTGACATTGATAATTTTCAATCACAACTCTCGAATGGCGACCACGTACAGGCAAGCGCAGCAGACGATCTAAAGAAAGTCGCAGTAAGCGCTGAATGCAGGCCGCTTCCAACCGGTCATTTTTGAAATCTTTGGGGGAGGACTATGTCCAGCAGTGTTATTACAGACTTACTTTCAGATTTATCTAACGAAAATTGGGTAAATTTTTAACGATGTTGCATATGCTTTTCTCCATAAACCGAGAATCGCTTGCCTACAATATCTTTCTTTACGAAGCGATTAACTAACACGCTTAATTTTTAATAAGTATTTTTGCACCATACATACCAGTTTTCCTTGCGTTAAAGAACATTTATACTATTAGAACACGTTCGATTACGCCCATTTTAACAAAGAAATTGATGACGTTGTGGCCGACATAATATTTCTTTTTTATAACAAAATAAACAAATGTAATGTAATAAATAATCAGAGTACATAAGCCAATTATTATTTTTACCCGACTGCGGCTAATCCAAAAAGAATTGTGTCTGACCTGTATGTATGTCTGTCCTTTTGTCGGTTAGTCCTCAAAAAACGGCTTAATCTAATTTTAAAAACGCTAAGTTGTTAGATTCGTGTTTTTTCCGCGAGTGTCACTGTGTAGGTATAAATTGTAAAAAAAAAAACATCTATAAACGGATTTTTGGCCCTAAATAGTGAATCTTGGGTTTTTTAAACCTATCTAAAATGCGTTTGGTATCTATAAAAATAAAGAGTTTTCAAAACAAAAATAATAAAGTTCAAAAGAACTTATTTTGGGATGCAAAACCTCAAATTTAATATCGTTGCATTCAGGTAGGTTTTTGCTAAAAATTCGTTGTTTATAAAATGAGAAAATATCAAAATAAAAGTCAATGTTGTAACATTTTTTCATGCACTGTTTACTGTCAAACAGCACCCAAATTGATTAGACATACTGCCACCGATTAATGTATCTACTCCGGAAGCTTCTTCCCCATGAAGTAATTTAAGAATTAAAATAGAGCAACAGTTTTGAGTGACTGCATTATGAAACCCATTTACAATGTGTTTTTTTTAATCTTCGTTTCAGCAGCAAGTTGAGTATAGTATAGCCCCAGGTAGTAATGCCAACATTAAAATAGACAACACAAGGCCGGACCACTCACAGCCACCATTTATATTTCCCACAAAGCAGCTACTTCGCAATTCTGACACAACTGCACAAGATTGAAACAAAATCTAAACTCTTTGATAACAGATTATCATTTGCACAAGCTAGTTGGTCTATATTTGTAAGTGCACGAAAGAAATTGACGTAACGCTCTACCCGATATAAATAAGTCCAGTCGCTCACTGGGAATTCATCAAAACATTAAGCCAAAAATTTTAAAACTTATTCTTTAACTTAATTTTGAGCATATGAAAAACGTAAATCAAAAAGAGCTTCAAATATGTTTGAATAATATTCCTATGCAGTATGTGCACTCAGGATTGTGAATAAATGAGCCCAGGGATCGAACCACCTTTAAAAAAATGAGACGTACCAATATGGCGACCTCATTGGACAGGCGGTAAGCAATCGCTCGCAATTTGTATCGCAGCTTGAGTCCGCCTTGCGTTTTCTTGCGCAGGGTCCTCAGTATTGTGTACATGTTGCAAAAATGCAGCATAAGATAGAAACCCGCCAGATAAGGCACCTGCCAAATGTCGCAAAAAAAAAGTAAATAAAACATGCAGCAACTGTATGCAACTGAAAACAGATTTTATTGAGTTGAAATATTAAACAACGATTATTCAGACAGTTTTAGGTATAAAACGTACAAAGCTTGTTAAGTACATTCGAAGCACTATATTATAAATTTGTTTTATTATTTTATACACAAAAAGCTATTGGCGTAGAAGAGAGTTTTGAGTCTCCGACTATCGTATTGATTTTAACACGCATATTACAAAATCTGCGACTCGTGTACCAAAATTATAAATAACTGCATCGTATTCACTATTAGCATACAGACAATATCTACAAATAACAATTTACACCCAAAGATATACACACATATGTATAATAGTAGTATTAAAATATGACTAGGTCTGTAGTTAGAAAAATAGAAGAAAGGTACCTAGGTAATAGGACGGTTAGAATACGGTATTATTCGATCAGTGTATTTATTTTCAAAAATTAATGCATATCTAAATGCGATCTGATCACGGTTTTTTTTTCAGAAAAATTTGGTTCTGTAAGTAAATTAGTCCATCAGATAAATTAAAATAAAATAGATTATAGACATAAGGTGCAACATCATAGAACACTTGTTTCCAACGTTTGCAAATTAGTGCGTTTTATATCAATATCACATACAACCGGCTTGATATATCGGTATTTGAGCTATAATAAAAACCGCAGACATACAACAAAAAAAAGAGAAACACTATCTAAAATAAATACTACCTTAAACAAATAATACAAAGATCATGATAGGTAGAGGTTCATAAAGTATCTATTACTTATATGTCAAATGATTGACATTACATTTTGTGCTTTCTTTAACACCATAAAATGCATTAACTACTGCATGCATTGATCAATCATGCAATCAAAAGGGCCGGTATACATTTGTACATCCGTGGATAGGTGTGCCAATTGTGTCATCAATGTGTTATTTTTATATTGTTTCAAATTAAAGCACGGTTTTAACGAATATTTTCAAGAATCTATTTTAACGAATATATATGCACACGGACAAAAGGTATCATTTGTACCAGACTGTACTAAACAAGTTAGAAATATCATAATGCTTTTCTGAAAAACTAAGTTAGAGACAACGAAATTACAAGGTTTTATTAAAGTAGATTTAATCAAAAAGCGTTCGTTCTAAGAGTTATCCCCCGCTACAAATGTACACCGACCTTTACATCGGACGTCACAAAATAAACAACTTTTGGCACAAGTCTGTGATAACAAACAAAATCACCATAATATCGTCACTATCTCTGGTTCTTCTATACACGTATGAAAACAGATCTATGTTACATTCATTATGTTCCTACTGCTTAAAATCCTCTTAGTTTGATTATACACATACACGATAGATAAATAATGAGACAATATTTTAATATCGTAATTCATGTTCCGAAAGCAAGATGTCAAAGATTACAAATTGACCAGTTAATTAAAGCTAAATAAAATAATCAGTGACAATAATTACTTTCTACTTTTAACAGATCTGGAGTTCTCTAATGCCAGTATAATGCAGAATACTAATAGATAAATTGTAAGACATTATAAGTTCTGAAGGCTTACCACTATCTCTCACAGCACGGCAAAAACAGGTGAGCAAGCGAGATGTCGCCTTACAGCTTGTATTGCGTCATCTCGCTTACTCATTCGTTACTGCTTTAAGAGATGGTGGTAAGGCTTCTGCACTGCGTTAGTAAAGCAAAGTCTTGCGTCCTCGTTGCAGTACAGTACGTGATCCGTCGCAAAAAATGTCATCTGAGTACACACCTTGTTTACATCAACCACTAAACATTATGCGGAAATATGCAAAATCAAGTCCAGTTACTCCTTCGTCAGCTGTTAACTGAACTGACTGATAGCTAGTTGTACATGTATACCAATTAATGGAAATATATAATGGGCCACTGGATTAAAAATAAATACTTCACAAATAACTTAAAATATAACATAATGTGTACTCAGCTACATAAAAATGTATGAAGAACATTATTTTTACTACCTACTTCAACAACCAACACGAAATGAACTTGGTCCACATATTTGTAACTACAAATGCATCCGTTAAACTATTTTCTAATGATTGAATTGAAATGTTGCTCAAGGAAGAATTTATTAAATGGTTAACACTTTCACGGACAGTCAAGAAAATAACAATGGCACTCAATTATTATCTACGTCGAGAGACGTAACTGTCCGCGAAAGTGTTAATAACAACATTTGGTACCTACTTTCCTGATAAACATGCGAGTACTTCATTTTCTGACATCCTTATTTACAGTTCGCAAATAAAAATAATTTAGCAAATAATTAATTGGCTCGTCACAGCTAACCCTTACTTGAGCAACACTAACCACTAAACATTTATAGACTCAATAATGACATGCAACACTGCATTTTATATTGTTTAAAATACTCCGATTTATTTTCAATAATTTGACACTGTTATGATCGTTAGATTGATAAATTGGTTTTTTAATGATTAAAATATCTGAAAAACGATCGATGATTGTCTCTGTTTTGTACTTTGATATTTAAAAACTATTTCAAACTTTATAAAACGCAGTCATTGTGTCAGACAGCTGGAAAAAATAAAGCGATTTATATTCGAGCGTAATAATTGCGAATCGATATGCGAATTGGATCTGACAAAACAAAACGATTACTTTTTAATGTGTTAAATCTTATCTCTTCTACTGTGGAATTATAGGACTTATGCATATGTAATGTTGTTACTTATTTAAAAATACTACGAAACGAAAGTTTATACACTTTCAACAACAAGTCTGTAAAATTTAGTGTATTATCTTTACGAAAAACAGTATATATTGCTATTTTATTTATGGCATATGAGTAAGGGTTCTTTACGTAGAAAGTAAATTTTTATATAATTTCTGTATTTTTTCCTTATTTGCCTTTTTGCAAATAGGTAGCACATTAAATTCGCTGGTATTTTTTATTGCTAGCAAAGCACACTGTTACCTAAACTATATTCATTGTATTCTGCATGTTAGATCTACTGTAACTAAACTACCAATTAGCATTTATCTGTCTATAAAAAAAATACTACAAATATTGTATCAGTCGTTTGTATAAAAATAAATCGCTTCACTTAGACCGGTTCTAACAGTGTTCAAAGATTCTACTTCATATAAATGCGTGCGTGGCGTTGTCCATTCAGCTCTCTACCTGTTCACTGAGTTTCTGAGGAACGACAATCATCGTCGTCGCCGTGTTGCCGATGCCGAGCACCAAAAACGACATGCTCAGTGCTGCCACCTGTTCCGTTGCGTCCATAGGGAAATACGCTTATTATGAGCTCAAACATTTTAAATATTCACACCGCAGTACGACATAATCAAAACAAAATGAAAATATGTTTCATATGGTAACAGAAATGTTATCTATTGCTAATTATAAGATCCGCTTAAAACGCCTACTATTTTATGATGCCAATAAATTCTCGCCGATATGATAAAAATACATTACAAGAAGATAAACATTTTAATCTCTTCGGAATATCCTTCACTATATTTTCTACATATAGATCAGTTAAGCGATTTTACTGGCAAATATGTCGTCACTTGACAAACAGCGGCGTTAAGCCAATAGTCCACAGGTTGCAACTTTACATCAAAATTGGTCTAACTATCCGTTTAAGATGCCACGGATAGGTATGACAATCTCTTTTTGCGTAGAGGATTAAAAATAGGTTTATGCATTTATTATTTTATGAATAAGATGACTCGTATTAAAATAACATGTCTATAGAAATTT
Organism: Euzophera pinguis; assembly: GCA_947363495.1. NCBI lineage: Eukaryota > Metazoa > Arthropoda > Insecta > Lepidoptera > Pyralidae > Euzophera > Euzophera pinguis. The sequence continues at coordinate 5,613,963 of OX376164.1, forward strand.
TCGGAATATCTGAATTTACCTTTAATTTTGACATTGCCTTAACACAGTGTTTTGAGAATATTGAGTTTTATTTTGCAGTGAGCCACATAGAAATGTAGGTGTTCGTGGAAGGGTTAAATGGCATACTTTTATAATGTATGTGACACACTAATAAACATCTTGACAAGAACAGTGTTTGCTTCGAGACGAATAAAGCTGTAGCGTCCACATTTACACGTATGGGAAGCATCGCATTAAACGAATCATAGTATTCATTGTATAGCGACTACTGATACAGATCAGTAGTGTACTGACACTACGGATCGCATCGGCTGCAACGACGTGTAAGCTACGTCGTGCCAATGACCAGGTACGGAAACCGGTAGACCCAAAATAACGATCATTCCTGGTTTATATTCTTTTCTGGGTTAATAGCACAGAATTATTATATTAATAGCCCGTATTTAACAAGATCTGTAATAGTTAATAATAATATATTTTTTTAAATCTAAATGCAGTGTGTATGTATACTATTGTTACGAAATCAAAAATAAATTAAAATAAAATGCGGCCCGCGGAAGTTTGAGTAGCGCTGTCCGCGGAAAATTCTCGTACAATCGTCGCGTGTTTCCATACGGGAATAATATCGCGAACGATCTAGTACATCGATTATCTCGCTCTGACATATTGCTTTGTCTCGCTCTCGCACTTCTAGTATGTACTAAGGGAACGAGACAGAGAGTATCCCTCTCTCTCTATTCCGGAGTAGTTGTAATATTTCTAGAAACTTATGGAGCGGGTTTCCCGGGCCATATAAATATCGGAAGGTGCCTCAGGAGGGCAGTTCTAATTTAACTGAGCTACAAGTGCGATCAAGAAGCGATATCCGGAGCGAATAACAAGTGATACAAGCGACCTCGGCAAGTTATAGTGACTGTGATTAGCAAGTGTTTTGGACATTGTTAGTGTTAAGTGAAGTGAAGTGACGTCGGCGACCATCCTTGTGGGAATAAACGTTTTTAAGAGTCATCAGGTGTTTTTCTCCAAATTGCGAACCCCGAGCTCGTAACAATTGGTGTCATAAGTGGATTTGGAGATGCCATTGACTCCGAGAGAAGACGTCACCAGTGAGGGTGTGAAGACGAGGGCGAAGCGTGCTGCGGAAGCCACTTCTACTGGATCTGCTGACCAGGCCGCTCCCACCGCGCCCACCGGCCACCAGGGCACGTCCAACACCCACCAGGGCACGTCCAACACCCACCAGGCCATGTCCAACACCCACCAGGCCACGTCCAACGGCAACCAGGCTACGTCCAACGCCTACCAGGACACTCCCAACGCCCACCAGGCTATGTCCAACACCCACCAGGCCATGTCCAACGCCTACCAGGACACGTCCAACGCCCACCAGGCCATGCCCAGCACCCACCAGGCCACGTCCAACACCAACCAGGCCACATCCAACGCCCGCCAGGACAAGTCCAACGCCCACCAGGCTGCGCCTTTCTTTGATTTTGGGGAATTGATGCGAATGCTGGACAACAAATTTACAATGCAGGAGAAGCTTCTACAAGACGCAAGAGAGCAACAACAAAAAGCTCAAGAGCAACAACAAAAGGCTCAAGAGCAACAATAAAAGGCTCAACAGCAACTCCTGTCAGCTATTGGTGAAGTTAGTGGCGTGGTTACCAAATTACGCAAGGATGTTGACTTGGTGGAGGAACGCGTCACGACTCTTGGGAACGACATGGAAAATATGAAGACGGACCTTTCCACATTACAGAAGAAGGTCGTGCGCCTTGAAACAACGGGAGTAGCAGTTGCATCTGGCGGAACAGTCATTGCCCACCACGGACCCAGCGTGAAATTGCCGCCATATGACGGAACCTCGTCCTGGACCGCATACCGTCAACAATTCCAGACCATCGCAGCTGCTAACGGATGGACAGATGAACAGTGCCTGACAGCTCTCACCGTCGCACTCCGAGGACAGGCTCTGACGGTCTTGGAGGTTCTTCCGTCGGGCAGTGGATTCAAGGACCTGTTGGAGGCACTGGAATCGCGATACGGGGAACGGCATTTGGAGCACGTCTTCCGCGCTCAACTCCGCGACAGAGTCCAGCGCTCAGGAGAGGGTCTGCAGCAATGGGCGCTGGAAATAGAAAAACTCGTCCGCAAGGCGTATCCAGGGGCCGATTTGAAGATGCTTGAGTCCAACACCGTGCAGGCGTTCGTCGACGGCATCAAGGATTCGGAAGTCAGAGCTGCAGTAAGGCTAAACCATCATGCCTCATTAAAAGATGCACTGGCCCACGCTTTGGAGGTGGAAGCCGTCAGACATGACATTCGTCATTCCGCGACTCACAAAGTGCGCGAAGTAGTGGAGGAAGTTAGGGAAATAAAAGCTCCGCTAAGGAAGAGACCTGGATCCATGTGCTATAGGTGCGGCGACCGAGGGCACCTACAAATGAATTGCCCAAAGATCAAGAAGCTTGAAGACGACGTGAAGGAACTGAAGATGAAGCAGGAGGCTTTATCATCGGAGAGGAACCAGGGAAACGAGTAAGAGCCAGGACTAGGGGGCGAGTACTGGCTGGCGCGGAGGAAGCCCCGACAACCATTATCTCTCAGGCATGCAACGGAAATAGTCTCGTAATATCTGGAACTGTAAATGGGATCAACTGCAGGATGACGCTGGATACCGGAGCATCAAGAACAATAGTCCGACCTCACTTAGTAAGGACCATAATGAGAAGCATGAGGAAACTGGACTGTCGGCTTCTTTCTGCCTCCGGCCAGCCAATACTCGTCCTGGGAGAAGTGTCTGTAAAAATGTCTACGGGAGAAACCACATATACCCACAACGTCATCGTGGCTGAAATTATAGACGATTGTGTATTGGGATTAGATTTCATGAAAAAGTACAACTGTAGAATAGACGTTGCTAGTGGTGTATTCAAGAGTGGTGAAGAAGAGATCATCATCCTAGGAGGCATTAACGGGAGAGTGACATGTTTAAAGCAAACGGTCATACCTGGGAAAGCAGAAGCCCAAGTACTAGTAAAGTTACCAGTAACAAGGAACAAGAAATCTACCGGATGCGTGTTGATTGAGGAGATAGCTAATAAACCTGCGGCTCGAGGACTCATGACCGCGAGGACTCTCGTGAAAGGAAGAAACACCGCAGTAGTAAGAGTACTTAATCTAGGCGACCAAGAGAGGACCTTAAACAAAGGCGACATCATTGGAAAATGTGAGGAAGTTGTCTGGCTGAAAAAGTGCAGTACAACACAAAGCTCAGATACAACGAGTACCAGTGATTCTACAGTCAATGAGCTTCTAAGTAACTGCAAAAGCAATCTAACGTACTCGCAGAGCATTAAAGCTAAGAAGTTTCTACTGCGCTACTCCGACATCTTCACCAGCCAAGAAGGAGACTTAGGAAGAACGTCGCTAGTACAACACAGGATTGACACCGGAAATGAGAGACCCATCCGACAGCGAGCGAGAAGAATCCCTATAGCCAAAGAAGTAGAAGTCAAAGAGCTGCTGGCGGATATGGAAAGGAATAAAATTATTGAACCATCAGCAAGTCCATGGTGTTCACCAGTCGTGCTAGTAAAGAAGAAGGACGGAAGCACGCGGTTCTGTGTTGACTACAGACGACTTAATGACATCACCAAGAAGGACAGTTACCCGCTGCCTCGGATTGATGACACCTTGGATACCCTTAGTGGCATGAAATGGTTTTCAACATTGGACTTAAAATCTGGGTACTGGCAAGTGGAAATCCATCCGAAGGATAAGGAGAAGACTGCATTCTCGACAGGCAAGGGATTATGGCAGTTCAACGTCATGCCATTCGGATTATGTAACGCGCCAGCTACCTTCGAGCGACTGATGGAATGTGTACTAGCAGGATTGGTAGGATAAGCCTGTCTAGTATATTTGGATGACGTTATCATCGTTGGCCGAGACTTTGAGGACCACTTGCGGAACTTGGAGCAAGTCTTCGAGAAAATTCATGGAGCCAACCTAAAATTGAATCCGAAAAAGTGCCGCTTATTCAGGAACGAAGTGAGCTATCTAGGCCATGTCATTACCAGTGAAGGAATCCTGACTGACCCGGAGAAAGTGGAAGCCGTTCAGAAGTGGCCTACCCCCAAGGACAAGACAGAAGTACGAGCATTCCTTGGCCTTTGCTCGTACTATAGACGTTTCGTGAAAGGATTCTCGGAGATTGCAAAGCCATTACACCGACTAACTGAAGAGAAACGTCAATTTAGTTGGGATGAAGCTTGCGAAATTGCAACACCAGTCTTGGGATACCCTCAACCAGAAGGTCAATTTATAGTGGATACGGATGCAAGTAATACCGCAATCGGTGGGGTACTATCTCAAAAGCAGGAAGACAGGGAAGTTGTTATAGCGTACTTCAGTAAGTCGCTGTCTAAACCGGAAAGGAACTATTGTGTGACAAGAAGGGAGCTACTGGCAGTAGTGAAGACGCTACAACACTTCAGCAAATACCTCATCGGTAGGCAGTTTTTACTTCGCACGGATCATGCAGCGTTAAAATGGCTGTTGCAATTCAAGAACCCAGAAGGTCAAGTTGCTCGATGGATTGAACAACTTCAGGAATATGACTACATTATCGAACACCGTCGAGGACAGGCCCATGGAAACGCGGATGCGCTGTCACGCAGACCCTGCCCAGAAGATTGTAAGCACTGTATCAGGCAGGAGTTAAAAGAAATGACAGTAGAGCTAACTCGGACAGAACGATTAGAGACCTGGGAGAACGATGCGATGAGAAAGGAGCAAGAGAATGATGATGACCTACGGCACATCATCAGGTGGAAGGCACAAAGTAATGATAAGCCAAAGTGGAGTGAAGTTGCACCGACAGGCACTGTTTCCAAGGCGTACTGGGCGCAATGGGATAGCCTCGTTGTACAAAACGGAATACTCTACCGGAAATGGGATAAACCTAACGGCAGAGAGTTTCAACTGCAAATTGTGGTTCCAAGAACAAAAATACGTGATGCTCTTCGGGAAGTACACGACGGCGTGTCCGGTGGACATTTGGGAGTCAAGAGGACGCTAACGAAAATCCGCGAAAGGTTCTACTGGCTCCACTGTCGGGAGGATGTGGAGGACTGGTGCCGCAAGTGTACAACTTGTGCTGCCGTAAAAGGGCCACATACCAGGAGCCGAGGGAATCTACGACTGTACAACGTCGGTGCACCTTGGGAACGCATTGCAGTCGACGTAGCTGGACCATTTCCTGTCACTGACTCAGGGAACAAGTATTTCATGGTTGTCATGGACTACTTCACTAAGTGGCCGGAAGTGTTCGCCATACCAAACCAAGAAGCTACGACAGTTGCAACCAAGATAGTGGAAGAAGTGATTTGTCGCTTTGGCGTGCCCTTGGAAATCCATTCCGACCAAGGCAGGAATTTTGAGTCACAGGTTTTTCAAGAAGTTTGCAGGATTATGGGAATGAACAAAACCCGAACCACGGCTTACCATCCTCAGTCAGACGGGATGGTCGAACGGTTTAATCAGACGATCGAGAGACATCTGGCAAAAATAGTGGAAAGCCATCAAAGGGACTGGGACAAGTACATTTCACTGTTCCTGCTAGCGTACAGAACAGCAGAACATGAAAGCATAAAGGCAACTCCGGCATATGTCAACTACGGTCGTGAGCTGCGGTTGCCAGTGGACCTCCTAACAGGAGGCTCACCAGATGAACCTCAAAGTGTTCAAGACTACGTTTCTGATCTGCGTGACCGAATGCGAGAAATACACGCCGCAGTTCGAGAAAACGGGTTGCAGTCGAGTCAGAACATGAAGACCAGATACGACAGAATGTCGAATACAAATGGCGTCGAGGAAGGCGCTCTAGTCTGGCTTCACAACCCGACTCGCCGGAAAGGGAAATCACCAAAGTTACAAACCAAGTGGGAGGGCCCATACAAGGTGATAACGCGACTAAATGATGTGACGTATCGGATACAGCGTCAACCAAGAGGAGCAATGAAGATTGTTCACATCGACCGCTTGGCGAAATATCACGGAAGAAATGATGATGCTCGGGACGAGCATCTCTAAGAAGGGGGCAGTGTTACGAAATCAAAAATAAATTAAAATAAAATGCGGCCCGCGGAAGTTTGAGTAGCGCTGTCCGCGGAAAATTCTCGTACAATCGTCGCGTGTTTCCATACGGGAATAATATCGCGAACGATCTAGTACATCGATTATCTCGCTCTGACATATTGCTTTGTCTCGCTCTCGCACTTCTAGTATGTACTAAGGGAACGAGACAGAGAGTATCCCTCTCTCTCTATTCCGGAGTAGTTGTGATATTTCTAGAAACTTATGGAGCGGGTTTCCCGGGCCATATAAATATCGGAAGGTGCCTCAGGAGGGCAGTTCTAATTTAACTGAGCTACAAGTGCGATCAAGAAGCGATATCCGGAGCGAATAACAAGTGATACAAGCGACCTCGGCAAGTTATAGTGACTGTGATTAGCAAGTGTTTTGGACATTGTTAGTGTTAAGTGAAGTGAAGTGACGTCGGCGACCATCCTTGTGGGAATAAACGTTTTTAAGAGTCATCAGGTGTTTTTCTCCAAATTGCGAACCCCGAGCTCGTAACACTATGTTTGGTTCTTTAGTTGGACTATTCTTGTGCGGACCTATAATTGGCTTCTAAATTGCTTGAGTTAGTAGTTACCTATTGTATAGATATAAGCTGTTTGTCTTCCTTATAATAAATAAATAGCAGCCAACGACAGGACGGTGACGGTCTAAACGAATCTGAAGAGATAGCCATTTCGACTCGACAATAAGAATAGTCCAATGGATTGTGATAATATGTGCACAAAAATGAGCTGGTTAATAACTAACCAGGTTTACGATCCTTGCTGTTGACGTTATGCGTTTGATGCGATGCGTACCACACGTGCATGTGGACTGTAATATTAATAAAACGCAAATTAGAAATAAAAATGTGACATACCTGCCACGTCGCTTCAGGGTGGTAGCTGAGGTGGTACAACGTGTACGCAATGTACAGTTGGAACACATAGCCTCCGAACAAAAACGGCAGGAGGTAGGACAGTCCTCGCCACATCCACGAGTGGAAACCCTCGATCGTTATGTCCATGTTGTGCCTGGCACCGAGGGCTTTTAGCCTGTATAGCACCCCGCTTTGATATCTGAACTGCATGTATTGTACGACACCTGAAATTAGAGATAAGTACAAAATCCCATTATGTGTTTCGATCTAGCAGGGCCACTTGACCTAGATGAAACCACCTAGTGGCAATGCTTAGTTTGTTCAATGTACCTCACGAATTTACTAAAAAAGTCCAATGTACCTCAACGGTTCTGTCAGAAATTTTAAAAAATCAACTCGTCTATCCAGCGGGGCCCTCGGTTGTATTATGCTCGAAATACATAAAAATAATAGTTATCGTTACTTGTCGCTATGTACCTCTCGATTAATATATTAACTTCAAAGAATCTTTAACAGAAAGGGAGAAATTCAGATCCCATTTTGATCCTTTGATAGAAATAAGATTTTGTCACAAAGACGCTATTAAGAAAGAGTATTCTAATTTACAATATTAATTGCAAATTGTTGAATTCGTAAAAATATAGCGGTTCGCTAGTATCTTGTCGAGTCAAAATGGTACCAAAAAATCACCTTCATTTGTTTGGTTTATAGAAAATCTTAATTATATCAGGTTGCTACCTCATTGCCTGCACAAAATTAATAGAAACAGAATAATTTGTGGAAGATAACTAAAGTTTTCTGTTTAGAAAATAACGCAATTAATTAAAAGGAAAAGCCTATAATTAGGCAAAATATTATAGGCAAACAGACAAGGGAAGGCCAATCGACTGCATAATTTTTATGTGATGCATGCATGCCGCGACCTTCCCTTACAGGTGACTGATGCGCACGATAACGGTCAATCAAGCTAATTAAAAAACACGGCACTGCAAAACACATAAAATCTCATTGTGTGCATAATAAAAGAAAAAAAAGTCATGCAGTCAAAAACTAATCTATTTATATAAAATCAATTGCTGTTCGTTAGTCTCGCTAAAACTTTTTGGAAGTCCAGGGAAGGTTTAAAAGGTGGAAAATATTCGGAGGCGGTATGAAGTTTGCCGGGTCAGCTAGTCTGTAATAAATTATATAATTTATACGTGGGAAAAACGAGAATAAAAATCCTAGGAATTTTACTTTTTGGAGTCTATAATGATTACTCCATGGCTACTTACTATACATGTATCCTTATTGGAGAGCCCACTGGGCCCTGCTAATGTAGTAGAAGGTATGGTATGATAGCGACAATAGGTGCGGCCTAAGTGGCAGTATGTATGTATGTATGTAAAGATCTTTATTGTACACAAAGAAACAGTGTAAAAGGCTTAGTAATGATTGGACTTATTCGCGAAATGGCTTTTAGCAGGTCCAAGGCGGGCTATTACTCGGTATAGCAGTGTCTATAACATACCAAACCCAACACCACGATAGTTAAAAACCCAAAACAGCAATAGACGCAAATTAAACTCACTAATATATGCGATGAACCACATGAAAGTATGTCTGAACTGATTCCACGGTTCGTTCTGTGGCCAAATGAGGAGTATTCCCGCGACGACTGTCGAAACGAAGTGGTGCAATCGCCACCAGCCCTTGATCCTAGAGCCGTTCACTTTGAGGATGCTCTCGCGGATCGTGAGCGTGCAGTAGTACCACACCAGCAGAAATATCAATATGAGTTGTAAGGGCCTGAGAACATACAATTTTACCTATTTCTTTTTGTTTTTTGTTTCTTCTTACTTGGGTTATTCTGGAGCATCGGCTTGTATTTAAAAATGAGTAGAAAAGAATATTTGCTCGTTGCAATATATTATTGTTCTGCTTAGGCAAACGTGGCAGGAAGATATATATGGCCTGGTGTCTTAATGCTAACTCCTCTTCGAAAACATATAAGTAAATATTATAAAGACCCAGTACTCAATAATGAGCAAAAACTGGGCGAAGAAGTGTGTGTATTCTTGCCCAATCTCCCTATGAATCATGTCCACACATATAATATTCGACTATTGTGTCATCAGGGAACCCTGACCTTGTACTTAACGTATTTGCACTATCATCTTAGTATTTATTTTTCCCAATTCGATAATGTAAGCTGTGTGTTGTGAACGTGATAGTAATACTGGTTTCAAATTACCGTATCTTGGTTGACCCTCAATATTTACTTAAAATTTTATTAGTATAAACTGGTGCACGAACAAACGAACATGATTACGCAATTGCATGAACAAATATTATAATTTTACAAATCATTGATGTCCATTGAATTTATATTTACTACGTCAATATATTAAATCTATGGGTAAGACATAACGGATTTTCAAATAAATCAAATAGATAAATGGATGACTAAAATGTTATCTAATGCAATGTGTAGGTATTTATTACTGCTCACATTTTATTCGTCTTTTTCTTGAGCTGATTTGGGTAACTAAATTCTCTAAATAGAAAATTATTAGGATTTCTTCTTTCTAAAGGATGTTGTTTTGTGCATTCTACGAGAGATCTTGCTTGCTTGTTAGTCTACTTTAGTAAACGCCCCTGTTATGTAGTATAGTATAGGTAATATTCATTTATTTATACATTTTTTGCTTTTATGCCACTCGTAAGTAGCAGATTTTCACGATTTATGTGACATAAATTAAAAACAAAACCAATAAATGTATCAAAAAACATACCTGAAATCGACGTAGAGATTTAGAACCGCTAAAACAAATGCTATCGCACTGAGTATCAACTTGAACTTTTCATATTCATCCTTATATTTAAACCTGAAATGAAAAAATATATTTTAGATATATGTTAAAACATTCATATCCATACTATATCTATGCAATATTATAAATGCGAGTCTTGTCTGTTATGCTTTCACGGCTAAACCTCTGGTCCAATGTTAATGAAATTTGACATGGATATAACTAAAGTCCCGGGCTCAAACATAGGCTACTTTTTGGCGAGGACAGAGCCGCGGGAAACAGCTAGTAGCATGTAAATACGTTAGATTTCGACAAATTTTTCAAATTGAAATAAAAAAAAAAACTTATTTTACCTACACTAACAATTATTTTAGGGAGGCTTTTTCTACCAGTCAAACAAAAGGTATTCCACCACCTCTATTATTAAGTACTACTCGTTCTGTCAGGCGATAATTGCCTTTATGATATAGTGGTTAAGGCATAAGTCTGTTTCCAATTTGGTAACGGATCCAGTTCCAGTAACGGAAGGAACGCTAAGCCCTTGTTTTTTTCCAAATAAACAGGGTTGATTGATTCCATTTGGTAATCGTTAAAGAAACCAAGTCCTCGACCGAGAGTGTACAGGGTCGATAACAATGTATGTATTGGAATAAACAATTTTTCCACTTTTTCCTAAATAAAAAGACATGCTGAAATACTACTATCAGATAAGATACTTATTTCTGAGAATATTACCAGCCATTTCATTTTAGCATTAAAATGCCATAATTTCACAGCAATATGACTATCTTTGGATCACATAAACGAATATAGAACCTCCTCCTTTTTTGAAGTCGGTTAAAAGTTCTACTAAGTCTAGTAGATTTAACCATGGAGTAATTACAAAGAGGAGATGCCGTAATAAGCGTTTTGTAAGAAAGCGTTTGTGAGGCTACACGGGGCGGAAGGCAGACGTGCGGGGTGCTTGGTTTCGGCCGTGGCTCCAATCATAGAGCACGAGCAATGACAAGTTCCGCCCATTGCAGTGTTGGCGAGGCGCCAATGATCACGTCACTGCGCCATTTCAAACGGCATCTCCTCTTTGTAATTACTCCATGGATTTAACACAGCCCAGATCAAATTAGCAAACAATGATCTTGAAAATTAAACATGCTTTCTAAAACAAACTGTTCCATCTTACTTGTCATTTTTGTTGAGAATAGACACATTGACATTTCCAAGTATTATGCGGAGGTACAGACTGTTCTGTTTGGGCAGCGTTGCTTTAATCTCGTGAAGCATGGCTTTCCTTTTCATGATTTCCTTTTCCAAATTCGCCACTCTTTCATCCTTTGTCATTCCTTCCTTTTCAAACCTGTTATGAAGTAAATTATTAATGTACAAACGGAGGCAAGATGTAAGTGGCATCATTAGTGATAACAAAAAGCCTATAAAAAATCAAAATTGGCTATCACCATAGCATTTTCTCGCTAGCGAACTGAAGAAAAATTGATTCAAAGGGTAAGATGAAACACGTGTCTTAATCTTCCTCCTCATGGGATACTAAAATATATTTTATTGTAAAAATAATGCCATTTTTAAGACCTGACCTGATTTTACTAAGACATGGCGACATCCACTATATTTGGTTTCATATTTGGTGAAAATATAAAAAAATATGGTCATGTGTTTATTAGGTTAAGTAATCAAAAACCATTAAAATATAATAAAATAATAATTCGAGACCATAACATATCATTAAGTCTTATCTTTGTAAGGGCGTTTAATGTGAACACCAAGTTATTAGTAAATAAGTTATCAGACAGCTATCAGATAAACAAGTCAATTTATTTGATCAACCCACTGCTTGGTAACAGCTTTCATATTCGGATACATAGATTAATAATTGGTCTCCGCGGCGCTACGACCAATTATTAATCTAAGTTCGGATATATTAATATTAAATATATAAATATTAAATACATACAAGGATTTTTACTTTTAAACCAAAACATGTTTTTTGCATTTGCTAGTGGCATTACACTTTTTAATCCCACTGTACTTTTTCCGGGATGAAATCTCTATATAACCCTCTCAGTACTCAATCAATCAATCAAATATTTATTTGCATAAAATTTAGGTTGTACAATGATGTTGTAATTTTTATATAATTTTATTTTTCATTTAATTTGATCTAAATTATTCTAACATAGGTTTTAAGTATACTAACATAAATTGAGTCTTTGTTACTTGAAAAATAAATTCATTCATTCATAACTAAGGTCTTGACTAAAGTCCCCGTCACGAGAGGATTTAAATTATGTAAACAAATGCTCAGGGGTTCGCAACATTTTAATAAAAGAAAAAAAATTAATTTTGTTACATATTTTAATGTTTAGAGAGAATTTAAATTTAAGAATTGTTTTAGACGATTCTGTTGACCACACCATCACCAAAATAAAATGGTGGACCGAATGTTTTCATTCACTGAGCCAGACTCATTCCTGTACCATGCTTGATTAACATATCATCAAAATATAACCTGACATATAATTGGATTTGGTCGTTAATTTCATATTACCCATAAAGTAGTTTAAGTCAATTGTATTTGGTAAACTCATCGGCGACTTTAGGAGTATGTGAAAATCGGGAAGATTGATTCAGTAGATAAATGGTGAAGAATAAATACATATACAAACTCACTAACTTTCGATTTTCTTATTATTATTTAGGATCACCACGAAAAGTGCATAAATATGTATTACAAGTGTAAAAAATCTGTAGTATATCTTAGAGATAAATGTAACTGTTATCATTGACCATTGAGACCGTGGATGATTGAGACTATCTGTGAGACAAGTGATGTTGGCATGCAAATGCAATCTAGATAATGGATTTGACCTTTTCAATGCGCCTGTGATAACAGTCATGCGATACCGCTGATGTTCCAACTCTTTCATACATTGTGATTGGAGCTCTCCGACTTCTTCTAATTTTGTTAAGTAATCTTTATTTACAGACTGAAATAAATAGTTTTAATTAGTCTTCACAAGAGTCAAACATTATTTAGGGCTCAATTAGTATAATTTGTGTTTACACAATCATCTACTATTCAATCAAAACAAATCTGAATAGAAACTTTAAAATAGCTTAGTATTTTAAAATTCAAACAAAAAAAATTAAGACAAATCACATTGGTAGAGGAATTAGACCAAAAGAAAGTCTTAGCTTTTATTTTGATACAAACTCAACTTAACCCTTCAACTGCGCACAAACCATATTATGGTTCTTAATCTTAACAATGGAATTTTTATTGTTATCTAGTTCGACACAGGCGAAGAGTTAATAGAAGAAAGCAGGACTGAAAAGAATTTTAAACAAGGCCTCTTCTGTGGTTTGTTATCAATTACAACCCTCCAGAGTAGTAGTTATGATTTATGAATATGAAAACTATTGTGCCACAAAACTTACATCTTCTAGAATAAACCTTTTTTGTGGTAGTTTACAGAAAACTCACATCCTAGAATCACAGACCACAATTCATGTGAAGGTGCAGATAAATCTTACCCCTTACTGAGTGTTGTTATGGAAAGAGGATCAGAGTTAGTGTTCCCCAGTTAACATTAATAATAATCATTTTAAATTTATGGAAAATGGGGAATAGTCCTCTGAAATTAACTAGGTAAATTCCCGAAGCAAGTTTGTATGCATTAATATTTATCTATTACAAATCACAGGGAATAAGCCTCCTCTGTCTACTACTATCTATTCTACGAGCCATCAGAATCTTTTTGTTGCCATCAACCTTAAGTCCAATGTCTAGTAAATCAATTGTCAGAGTACCATTAACAATAGGATCTCTTGAACCCAGGACTAGTTATAGAACTTGTAAATGTCACTTAACCCGCCGGTTGTCTTAAAGACAGAAGATAATCTATAACTTAGACTTTTTTCATCTGTGACAATCTTTATATCTGTGTATGATAAATTTCATTATGTGAAATGCCTCAGGTTTGATGTACATAAGTAGAATGAGTATGATATTTGTATAATAAGCTTGTGATTTGAATAATTGGAATCCGAAATTCAAGTATTTTGTGCCTTTAAGAATTCATACAATTGATTTTTTTTAAATGTATTCTATTTTCTGGATGATAATCATTTTATAGTGATGATAAATTAATTTTATTTATTGTAATTGCCTAAATGATATCCCAACATAATGCCCATGGATACAAGTCCTTTATAGCCCTCCTTATTTTTTCTATCTTCTTCAGTCCTAGTGTGGTTTTGTCAAGTCCTAACTAAGTCTGAAAGTCTAGTCTGTACCTAGTTAAGTCTTGTCAGAAGAATCAGCCAAGTGAAGTGGTAGAAAAACTGCACTTAGCGATTACTAGGAGCTTTTTGCAACAAGCATGAAAATCACATAAATCAAACTGTATCACTTTCCAATACTCACGCTTATTCTAGAACACTTTACGAATAATAATCAACTATTATTATGCACAAACGCTAAAGAAACACAAATTTTAGAAAATAAAATACAATGCCGAAACAGCTCTTTTCAGCTTCCCGCCAAAAGTTCCTCATACAATTGAGTAATAATGTCATTGTAATTCGTGTCTTTTGGACTGTGGACCTGTAATGTATGTAATGATGAACTCTTTAAACTTCCATAGTACAATGTGACACAAACTGAAAAAACTTGTTCAATAATTTATTGTAATTGATTGTTATGTATTGTAAAAAGACTAAGGCTATAAAAAAATCAAAGGCTTTTCAAAGGAAATAAAAACATTAAATATTTGATCAGCTTTGGCTAAAATTGTAGAGCTAGCAGAGCATTAGCTCATAATACATTGAATTTACACTTAGTTGAAAGTCATGTTCATGTTCATGATGACAATAGTTTTATCGTGATGATAAATTAATTTTATTTGATGTAATCGCCCAAAGGATATCCCAACATAAGTAAAGTAATAAAGCTAGATTACACACCTCTAATCGTTTGTAATCGGTTAACAAATCTTCCCATTCCTTTATACATTCTTCGACATCCATTGTCACAGCTATTTAAACCACCAATAGTATTATCCACTTCCAATTCGAGAAAATGTAAATTAACACGCAAAATATGTTAGCAAAGCAATCAAAAAGCAACTAAACTGAAACTGAAATGGACATCACAATGGACATGACATGACCAAAGAGACGTGACATGCATGACAACTGACAGAACAAGACAGAGAGAGAGAATAATGAAAATAGAGATGCGGGTTAAGGTATCGATTTCATTACGTACCAATGTATCGATACAAATACGATTTACCGATGATGTAAGTATGCTGCAAAAAAAAAATCTATATTCTATGTCGTATGTGGACTATGCGATATCCGCATTCGGAATTTCGTATATGAAAATAAAATCCAATCTTAAATTATTGCAGATGTTATCTATACCATACTATAATATTATAAATGCGAAAGTCTGTCTGTCTATCTGTTACGCTTTCACGGTCAAATCATTTTCGCAAACGGATTTTGATGAAATTTGGTATGAATATAGTTGAAGACCCGGGGTCACACATAGGCTAATTTTTGCCGCAGGCGGAGCTGCCGGCAAAAGCGGGTTTTATATAAAATGATTAAAAAAATTATAAACTGAATGAAATTGAAATGAAACGGAATAAAATTAAATTAAATATTTCATTTTATTACCTTTATTAGTTTTCACCCGACAAAATGGGAATTTATGGGTTAGAACCCGGTTTAAGGACCGTTCAAACTGACGCGAACCGCGCGAGACTGGCGGGACGCCCATAGAAATAAGAATCGGTAGAAGTGCAGTAGCGTATGAAAAAGTTAACTGGTCTGCTAATGATACTTCTATATATTTTTATTTCTGTGGGCGTCCCGCAATGCGAGCGGGATTCGCGTCAATGTGACGAATCCTTAAGGCATATGGTGAAAAACGGATTTTAACCCCTTTCGTTACCTATACTACTATCGTTAGCAATTTTTGTGAAATAATATTAAAGAACAATACACCGATGAGGGACAGGACCCCTACCCCTGGCTTGCCTTAGCCGGCCGGCCAGAGTGGAGTCGCAAGAGCTATATGCTCGAGGGTGGAAGTATATTGCACGTAATGGCGTATTAACGGGGAAACCCGCTCAACTAAGGGAATCTACGAAGCAAGCGTGGACGGCCGATATTGGGCCAGCAGCAGAGGCAATACGCTGCAAGCCTAAACACGACTAGTTAGCATGCATCACCACACATGATCACCACTCTTTCATACTAGATTGCCTCTGCAGCTTTGAGGTGACTAGAGAGGCTCACCCCCATATTCTCAAACGTTAGCTCAAACTCGACTCAACCTTACTCCAACTTATTGCTCTTACTCAAGCTCAACTCACACTAGCGTAGAATCGAACCCGTATTCTTAATACTATTGTGACCTCGATAATCTCGTTGAACAATCGATAGTGCTATCGAAACGATCAAAAAATTTAAGATAGTTTCGATAGCTAAAAAAGTAATATTATTGATATGGGTTGATACTATCAATGATATCAACTAATTTGATACTATCGATATTTGAAGATTAAACGATAGTCGTTACGCTAAGTAAAAGTTCCCGGTGTATACGGTACTATAGAAATACTCTTGATAGTTACTAAATCAAAACTATCGATAGTTTGTACGTGATACTATCGATAGTATAGAAGTTCGAGAGTATCGTTAGTATCAACAAATTTCGATACTAAGGCGATAGTATTAATTTCACTATCGATACTACCTATAGTATCGAAACTATCGCTGAATTTCGAAAGTTCCGATAGTTATAGATACACTATAGACTATTTTTCAAGGTCGACTATCAATAGTGAAACTATTGCTATCGCAACAACACTACTGGACGATTCGTTGTGCGGTACGGTCGTGTGGCGGCTCCATCGAACGAACCGCACAGTTCGACGGTTCGCCCGCCGCACAGGTTCGATCGTCAGTTAGTTAGTACTTTTACTATCCGCCAATAGGCATGACGAATAATTTTTTTTCATGTTTAAATGAAAGACCTCACTATAATAAGCACAATGGTAAAAAATCACGTCGATAAAACTTAAGTGAGATATGACAAATTTAAACTCACGTGCATTTTGGACGATACCAAACGCTCCATACTAATGTATACCTAGCGGTGACGTCACGCCTAGGTATGCATTAGTATGGTTGAAACTTTTTATGGTAATTGTAAGATGGATGCAATAGTTTTCAGTGAACTTGTAACTTTGTTCATACTTCATCCGGACGCTGTTTTTTTTTTCAGTTTTTTAAAATAATCGCATTTGTAAGTGATTGTAAAAAGTATTGAAATGACCGGGGTGAAACCTCCAAAATCCGGAGAACTTACGCTTCCGGTCCTGGGCAGGTTTAGAGATGGCAGCCCTAAGTTTATTTATGTTTATCGCATTAAACTTCTTTCTTATCATAATCAAACTCTTTCTCTTAAAACCTCAATCATCTCTCAGATGACACAACCAACCCGTACACGTCAATAAAATCTAATGGTTGACGTACTGGTAGTGTGGGATATGGGTTGGATGCAGTTGGATGTATGTTATGAAATAAATAACATTGACACTGTAAAATAAATTAGATATTTAATTGATTTATTTACAGAAAATATTAAACCAAATTCTATTATAAATCGGTAGTTATATTCTCTATATAAATTTTGACAAAATAAAGCAGTATTGATTGCAGCAAAATTCTCTTCTGATCAATGATTACGGTTGGACTCAAATATTCGATATTACCATGCAAATTAAATCTAGACTAAGAGGACCGCAGGGGAGAGGATTTTTTAAGGCAGTCGAAAATCAATTTTAAAAGCATTACTATAAAGTGCATACATGCTAAAACTAACAAGTTTGCTAGCTCGTCCATAGTAATAGTTTTAAGTCGATTTTCGAGTGCCTTAAAAAATCTCATCTCGACTGCGCTCCTTTTGCCCTGCCCTAACCTTAAGATCTTTCGTACTTTAAGGTCGGGCAAAATGTTAATCGTACAAATAGCTTCTATTTGTGAAGTAACACGAACATTCTATTTCAACCAAATAAAATAGAGGTATTATGTATAACCTTTACATAAATATGTTGTCGAGTGTGTGGTTGTGAAGTATACATGCAAAGCATTTCATGAATTGTAAGGTTTGACCTCTGCTTCAATAACTTGATACTTTACAAAAACGCCACTCGAGAGAATTTTGCCTAATTGCTCTACGGCATCATACTTATGGTAAGCATATGAGATGAGTGCAAATATTACCTACATTACTCGATAATTGTTATACAAACATCTTATTTAAAATACAATACAGTTCGCAAGCTTCAAATGATGGGCGATTGCCGCATATGAAAGTGATTACAGATATTATTTATTCATAGTTATATCATACCAAGACCAATTTTATTTTATTGTGTAATAGGAGAGAGCCCATGTTTCAGTACACCACATTTTGCATTAATCGCTAATTTTATTCCAACAGTATACTACAGTAACTTTCGTGTTTAATGAACTAATGGAAACGAAATTTTTAAGTAATATAATATGTAAAATAATTCAATTGGAATAATATAAAAAAGGCATACAAAACAGAAAAAATATCCGTTTGTACTTACAACTTGAAAATTACCTAAAATGACTAGAATGTACTAACGAATTGCAGACCACTGGTGCACTTACATTTGATAAAACAATCAGCCAAACAGGCCATCTAGAGCTGTCTTTTTCCCTTATTTACAAACGTACTCTATGAAATCGCGTGATAAAAGATCACAATAAAAACTGTCCTGTATTATCGTTTTTGGATATCAGGTAGAAATAATAGAATTTTTTGTAAAATATAAATAAAAAAGTTGGCGTGTATTCCAATAAATAATGTTCATTCTTTCATATTGTCATGTCAGAGTTATCGGAACCACTTCGGTCTGTCAAATAGTTCCTTTAACGACCACCAGATAGCAGCCGAATATGTTTATAAACGATGTGAATAAGGGATCTGCTCTCTCCAATTACATAATGCATATAATAATCTCCTTGGTAAATTTGTATTTACGAATTTACATTGATTAAGCGAGTGTAATGGTATAATGACTGTTTACTCAGCACCATGCTATGTCATCTAACAGCTACAGATCAATGTTGTTTGTCTAATGTATCTGGGAATCAACATAGTGCGCCCGTAAAGAGATTCACCGGATCATAGCACGGTATCCAAGCAACCGTTAATCGTAGTAGTTATGCAGTGTACAATCAATGCACGGCAAAGCTTCTAACATGACCTTATCATATTTCGACTAACACTACGACTAAATTCTAGTAGAAAATACCAGGCAACCAAATTCTTCATAACCATAATAAATAACTAGTTAATCCGACATAATAGGCTTCAATCTCAGCAGCCAGCTACCACAAATAAGATGGAAAATTAAAATATTTATTATATATCACACACTTTAATTTACGTAAAATTCTCGAATGACCTTTAACTAAAACAACTTATTTTAAAATCAAACGTTCAATGATTGCATTGTGAGCAAACACCTAGCTGTTTAGCGCTCTACAAGACGGAAAATTCGTTTTGCGACGTGTAATGTAACATTGAACATATAAATAAATAATTAGAAACTTTAAAATATAACTCTCTAACTTATAGTTAAAGTTTTGAATCGCCAAAACTTAAAATAAGTCCCTATGAATGTATGCTAAAAAGCGCGCAGCTCCAAACGTCTCCCAGGATAACGACAGTATGTAGTACGTCCAGTTTCGTTGTCTCCTAAGATGGCCATTGATGATGTTAGCACCGGTGCAAACAAACATAATGGACACCGAGTCGAGCAGAGACCAACGTCAATCGCTATGTACAATGGCAGGTGGAGACTTCAATGAGTCCGCGAGTGTTCCCTATGAAAATGACTAATTCCCGGTTGATTGTCATGAATAACCATCAATATCAAATTTGATAAAACTAAATTATCAAATAAACAAATCAAGGTACAAGTTTTTCTAGAGTTGATATTAAGAAACGATTAACTACTTTACCAAATAAAATTTATATCTAAACGCACTTAGGAATAAAAATAACTATAAAATAAAACAAGAGTAATGAATTGTTACATTATAACACAGCTTTGTTTGACGCCTCACTCTATCGTTCCGATCGGGCATTTGACCGATGCTACGCCATTGTATTCTACTGCAATTTCTGGAAACTCTCGTCACATGTGTTACAGATACTAAACTATGAACCATTACAGTTTAATGGAATGTGCGGCTCTAAGACCCTGGAGGCGTGTGTGAGTGCGACACGGACAGTGAGCTGTTCCAAACCAGCAGAAGGACATAGCATCGTCCAGCAAACGAAAGAAGAGTACAATGAGCATATAATCAAACTGTTCCTCCATTACAAAATGATTTGATCATTAAAATCGCAACTCATTGTCCTCATTGCAGCTATAAATGTGAAAAATAATGATAAAGATATCATCGGTGAGTTAAGTTACTAAAATAACAACGCTCCTAGCGGCACTCCCAAACTTTGACGGTTTGGTCAACGCTGCCCGATATCACGTATGGCAAGCTCCTGTGGAAATCTGAAACAAAAAATAACAGTCAATTAATAATGTTTAGGATTATGAAGTATTGAATGATGTTTTCGAAAAAACCTAATGCGGCAATATTTCAATAGTGATCTTCTCTAATCAGAAGCTATGGTGGCACAGACAACAATCAATAGAGTAAGGAACAAGTTCACTACAGTTTTTTTGTACATATTGTTTTGTTACATTGTTCTCTGAAGATTCTGTTGGCAAGAAGTGGGCTAAGAGTGATTTATGTTTGATAGGCGAGTTTGTTAGCTCCTTGATCTTTAACAGCATTGCCAACAGGGTAGGTTTGAAGCAGCGTCTTGTCTGAGGAGGCGGCGCAGGCAGCTGGTATAGTTACCGAGGCTGGTGGCGAAGTGCTGGTGCGCGAGCAGCGTCTTGTCTGTGGAGGCGGCGCAGGCAGCTGGTATAGTTACCGAGGCTGGTGGCGAAGTGCTGGTGCGCGAGCAGCGTCTTGTCTGTGGAGGCGGCGCAGGCAGCTGGTATAGTTACCGAGGCTGGTGGCGAAGTGCTGGTGCGCGAGCAGCGTCTTGTCTGTGGAGGCGGCGCAGGCAGCTGGTATAGTTACCGAGGCTGGTGGCGAAGTGCTGGTGCGCGAGCAGCGTCTTGTCTGTGGAGGCGGCGCAGGCAGCTGGTATAGTTACCGAGGCTGGTGGCGAAGTGCTGGTGCGCGAGCAGCGTCTTGTCTGTGGAGGCGGCGCAGGCAGCTGGTATAGTTACCGAGGCTGGTGGCGAAGTGCTGGTGCGCGAGCAGCGTCTTGTCTGTGGAGGCGGCGCAGGCAGCTGGTATAGTTACCGAGGCTGGTGGCGAAGTGCTGGTGCGCGAGCAGCGTCTTGTCTGTGGAGGCGGCGCAGGCAGCTGGTATAGTTACCGAGGCTGGTGGCGAAGTGCTGGTGCGCGAGCAGCGTCTTGTCTGTGGAGGCGGCGCAGGCAGCTGGTATAGTTACCGAGGCTGGTGGCGAAGTGCTGGTGCGCGAGCAGCGTCTTGTCTGTGGAGGCGGCGCAGGCAGCTGGTATAGTTACCGAGGCTGGTGGCGAAGTGCTGGTGCGCGAGCAGCGTCTTGTCTGTGGAGGCGGCGCAGGCAGCTGGTATAGTTACCGAGGCTGGTGGCGAAGTGCTGGTGCGCGAGCAGCGTCTTGTCTGTGGAGGCGGCGCAGGCAGCTGGTATAGTTACCGAGGCTGGTGGCGAAGTGCTGGTGCGCGAGCAGCGTCTTGTCTGTGGAGGCGGCGCAGGCAGCTGGTATAGTTACCGAGGCTGGTGGCGAAGTGCTGGTGCGCGAGCAGCGTCTTGAGGCAGCGGGCGTGCGCGACGTCCCACACACGCAGCGTCTTGTCGTCGGAGGCGGTGAGCAGGTAGCGGCCGCCGGGATGCCAGGCGGCGCCGCGCACCCAGTTGTCGTGCCCCACCAGTGTCGCCAGGCACTGCCCCGTGCTCACGTCCCAGATCTGAAACACGGCGAACGTTAGTGTGAAACGGGAAAGAGGAGCATGTTCAGTTTTACCACAACATTTAACCGGATCTCAAGGAAACCGGACTCACCTTGACGGCCTTGTCGCGCGAGCCGCTGGCCAGGAAGGGCCCGGCGTGGCTGGCGCGGCGGTTGTCTCCACCGGCGGCCTCGTTGACGGCGGCGGCGGCCGACTCGGGCGCCCACGCCACGCACTCCACCACGTGCTCGTGCTCGCGTAGCTCCATCTGTAATGAAAATACACATCTATGTCCATATGTGTTATGTATGGGTACTGGCTATTGAATTAATACCGTAAGTCCATCACCGGCGTCAGCATGCTCGGGTGACATCGTATGTATCGCTAATTGATACCCTCATTTTGTACTGTTCGGGAAAGCGCAAAATTAAAGAGAGAGAGAAAGAATGGTAGCTAGTGATCATATTGTTTGTTTAAAATTAACTTTGTGTGTATAAATTTATTCACATTTCTGACCTTGCACTCATTGGTGTCTGCATTCCAGATGCGAACAGTCTGATCATTAGAGCAAGACGCGAGTAGCGTTCCGTCAGCAGACACGCGCACCATTCGCACCCACTCACGATGCCCTTTGTACGTCTTGATACAATATCTAAAACACAATGTAACAATATACATTTTAATACATATCAGAAAAAAATAGTAACTTCAAAATTGGATACAATTTTAGAGCTCGGAATACAGGTACTGATCAATAATATCTATATAATCATTGATCACATACCCAGTAGCCACTTCCCACGCCTTGATGGTCTTATCCCGACTGGCCGAGTAGACGATATCACCACTTGGTGAGAACGCGACAGACGACACGTTGTGGTCGTGACCGTGCATGGTCTTCACGCACTCGAACGTCTGGTTGAAGTCCCACAGCTTGATCGACATGTCCGCGCTGCATGATACTGAAATCAAATTTTTCAGTACAGTTTCCAATATTCAGAAATCACAGAGGCGATATATGAGCTGCGTTTTAATGATCATAATTATATCAACAAGTGCTCTAGTCACGTGGATTCCAGATGTGTCGCCTGCATATATATGTTAGTTTCTCTGGGGAGACAGTGAAGTAAAACGCGCCATTTTTAAAGTAAAATAAAAGAAACGAATTCATAATAATCCGCCATTTACAAGTCACGTAATAAAGTTAAATAAATTAATAAATAATCTCCTTGTGGACATAAAACATAAGACCATATTAATATATGGTTGACTGGATGAGAATGTTTTTAGCATTAAGTCCGCAAATTTTTTTTACTTGTGGTTACAATAAAGATTCTAAATAAATAAATAAAATATTTATTACCTCATTACTGAACAAATATGTTACTGAAAAAATTATTCATCCAAGCGTTGCATCGTCAGCACACTTTAGACTTCAATCATAGCATGATCCTGGTGTGTTAGCAGTCAACACTGTTAGATTTTTAAGGCTGCCTAACACCTTACGTACAATTTGTCTTAGGTATATTTGCTTCTTGTTATCAATTGCCTAATTGCACCTAAAACAGCCTAACATCTTATGTACAAATTGTCTTAGGTGTATTTACTTCTTGCAATCAGTAGTACATAGCATGATACGGATGACAATGCCTTCATGCTCTTAATTTGATGGATTTGTCCCACTTTTTCTACATATAAATATGACAATCAACATATTTCAGATTCAGGAATACAATTTGAAATATTTTAACATAACGTCGTAATTTATTGATCAAATATTTACAAAAGGAGCGTAGTCAGTGTAAGGTGTTTGTTGTGATCTTTAAATAGACTAGTACTAAAATAGGATGAGGGCAACATCGCACGTGAGTTCAAACATGTTGAAGCGTCTGTCGATGCGAAGAACGTAAACAAACCTTGGATGTAAGCAACGTGGCTGGAACGATAAACAGTCAAACCTACCACAATGTGGAAGTTAGTCTCTATCGTCGTAGTCGGATAGTCAGTTATCTATTTGTGAAATATAATAAACACAACAGTATAGTCTTGTATTGTCATAGATTTGTATCACTATGCTAAAACGACATCGGCTTTATGTTCGTGTTTTATATTAATTTAATGAAGTTAAGTTCCTGTAGAAACTGCATATATGAAAAGAGGAGAGGCTTCTACCAACAGTGGGACGCAGAAAGCTAACAAAAAAAGAGCTGCACATACACATCAATCACTTCTATTTATAAACTACTTATTTACTTCTTGTTTTAATTTCGATTGTCGATTGAGAAGAGAACAAAACTATAGAGTAACCCAATTACATTATAGAACTTACCAAGAAGTTTTCCATGGTGATCGAATGCGATATCCTGAACGGAATCGGTGTGACCCTTCAGGGTTCGTTCGTACTCGCCGCTCTCAAATTCCCACACTTTGATGGTCGCATCCTCGCTCGAGGAGACCATCAAACTGAATACTGGGTGGAATATTACCTGTAAATATCGCAAAAACAAATGTGTATTTTTAAAAAGTGGTAATCTAAATCACCACATGCATGTTTATAGAATTTTATTTTTAGGAGTAAACTTATTAGTAAAAAATTTTTATTGAATGAGATTTCAAAGGACAACAAAATTATATTTTTATGTCGCGCATCATTTAATTTTTTAAACTTTACTGTACTATAAGCGAATGTCTGTTGCATGTACTTAGGACCGGATCGCGTTTCTCATACACTTACATATCATTTACCTATCAAGATGATGGTGTGGAAATGAACCCTGTGTATCCGTGTCGTATAGAGAAACCACAGCATGGCAAAAAGTGAGACAATGCTCTCCCTTAGACAATGCCTGTTCATTTCGATCCGAACGCGCGGAATGAACTTTCATTTACGTAGAAAGTCTGAATAGGTACATTTCTTAATGGGATAACGTATAGCCACTATACAAAGGCTTCGTTCCATCAAATTACTTTGTGTTTGCCAATGATTGGCATATGGCACGTATTGTCTTCGTCTTTAAATTGATATTTGAATAGGTTACGTATATAAATCTACCAACACAATAACTTATTTAAGTAAGAACAAATAAGTGTAGATTGTCTTCGATCGATGAAGCTTTTATTTAAGTTTTGTTTACATTGCATACTTAGAGCACATAGATATTTGAATAATAGAAAAACAAAATTTTCTTTCATGAATTACAAAATCTGTAAGCTGTTTAGGCGTAAATTGACTTTCTATAAAAATAATATATATATTATTTATAGTTATTTGAGCTTTTCTCTCTACCTTCTTGGCCAACTATACTTACTACGTACATTAGCATTTACCTAGCAAGACCTTATATACGACAACTTGATGCTTAAACTAAGTTTACTTTTTGTAGTAGGTCGGCCAAGACCCCATTTTAAAAAATCTTGTCGGGATTTCTTCTGTCTAGCTACAATAGGTATGGATGTGTTCAGATAACTTGAGCGATTTCTCGGTAAAGAAATAATATTTTAGAAATCGCTTTTAAAACCATCATATCGGGAATATTTCTTTTTGTATAATAAATACGCTTTAGGTGTCTAAAAATCAATTAAAGAGCATTTTATTAGCTTTTCATGTAATCAACAAAAACAAAAACCGTCGACGGCCATCTTTGTGACGTCATAACTATCCCCCCCCCCCCCCACACCAATTTCAAACATTACAACAGGCAGTTTCGTAATTTACACAACGCCCTGAATGGATGTGTTCAGGGCGTTGTGTACCTGTTGTAGCTTGGCGGAAGAAATTCCGACGAGATTTAATTTAGAGAAGGAATAAAGAGGATCAATATTCTGTAACATCGCAGTGCAGACGAATGAAATAGGTACGACACCATAAGTGTTTCAGTTTTGCATATTTCAATTCTTATTCAAGGAACCAAGTCAGTGGCTGAAACGAGGTTCCAAAAAACTCTAAGACACAACAGTACAGGGTTGAGTGACGCACTCGATATGAAAGAATTTCAATTCTTCTAATGGTAACTTCTAGAAGTATAACACCTGGCCTACCCGTAAAAATAAACTCGTGTAGGTTAGAGAAGAGACGACAAATTAAATAATAAAGTATGGTAAGTATCTGTGGCAGAACAGAACAGACTTAAAATAGTCATTGCTATATTCGTTAAATATTCATTCAGCCTTGCGAGCGCTACGTCACGTTCTCTTTAATGCAAGGTTTCAGATCATTAACATTAGGAATTACCCAAACTGTGTCAAATTGTTTGATGTTCATTTAAGAAGGTATTTTAACAGAAGTCCCATGAACCTATTGAGACTGACAGTCTCATTATTATTCGATTTTTTGCTGTAAGTACATAATTGTTTTCTGTATTTCATTATGTAATATATCAAAAAAGAAACAATTTATTCTATTCATGTATGAATCACATGTGAATGAAAATGTTATAATTTTATAGACAGGGAAAGAGCAAAAGGTTGCATTAAAACGGTATATGCACGCATGCATGCAGCTTGAGTTAATATCAATGAGTAATTATACTCGTCTGCAAACAAACTTCTTCCATTCAATGTCGAACTGAGATTTTAGGAATAGAGTAAAATGTAGTATCATCGTATGCCTATTAAGCACTTCAGCCTGCATTTTATCAAATCAGGTCGTTAAATCGATAGCTATTTCAGCTTGGAATAAAAAAAAGATATAGTAATGAACTTGGATAACTTTGGTAGTATGATATGTACTCAGTATATACCTTAGTAATGGTGGCGCGGTGTCCAGAAAGACTGAACTTCTCTGGCGGTCGCGGTATCCATTCTGCTGGAGTACGCTTGCCACGCGTGGGCGCTCCTTCTATGAATTCCTTCTGTGCTTCCGATAACTTTGACTCCAGTTCCATCACCTGCAAGAGGTATAGTCCCTTGTCATTTAGATGTTTAGGGATCGACAAACATCAGTATGAGCATATAAGACAACCTTCACCTGATGAATATCAAGACGAACCTCTAGGTAGCGTTGAGACTTCAGACAAGTCACTCCGGTAAAAGCATTAACCGACAGAAGTTAGCTTTGGGTCGTACGTGAAATTACAGACAAGGGTGTCTCAGTCACCCAAAACTATCACACATCATCAAAAACTATTCACTCCTGTGAATAGTTTTTCTAGCTGTTTCCCGCAGCTCCGCCTGCGGTATATAGTCTATGTTACTCAGGGTGAATGTAGCTTTCCAATGGTGAAAGAATTTTTAAAATCGGCACAGTAGTTTTTGAGTTTATTCATTACAAACATACGCACAAAAATACAAATCTTTCCTCTTTATAATATTAGTGTAGAAGTGTAGATGTGTATCCTCTTTTTGAACAGTAATAGTTAGACAGTGTCATGAGATACAGTCCGCTAATAGACACACGGTTGGAAGGGCGTAAAGAGAAAGTCTAGTAATAGGACTTCTTTTAGCCTTTCGGTTTTGTACACTTGGATCCCAAAAGGCAGACAATATAAATTGTTTCTTTTCATATTTTATCTACAGCTTAGTTAGTAGATACAGTGACTACGTCATACTAATTTAGGTTGTAGTACCATCGATATTACATTCCGATGTCTATTAGTAGTACCTACACATCTCCACATTCTTTAAATATACATTAAGTCCGACTGTGATAGCTTGGGCGCATCGGGCGGCTGAGGATTACATAGGTAGTGCAGTTGATCCAGAAAAGTATCAACATACATAATGTAGTTATAGGCAACTGACGAAATATGCAGACTTCAATATTAAATCAATTTTGATTGTCTAGTAAATGTGTAAGCATACTTTGTTTAGTTGTTTCCAGTTTGGTTAGGACTTTACAGGCTTGAATCACCTGATTGTCTGATAATAAAGATGAATCCGTTCTTCGGAAGGCCATCTAGTGGTCGTTAAAGGAA
Source organism: Euzophera pinguis (assembly GCA_947363495.1). Classification (NCBI taxonomy): domain Eukaryota; kingdom Metazoa; phylum Arthropoda; class Insecta; order Lepidoptera; family Pyralidae; genus Euzophera; species Euzophera pinguis. Next base: position 5,641,758 of record OX376164.1, read on the forward strand.
CCACGTTAGAGGCCGAGAGGCGGTTCCGCACAACTCTGACACCTGGATGTACATGGTCGATTGACAATGTAACCTACACGAAATGATGATGATGAATATTTATAATGGATTTAGCTATATAAAACTTTATTATGATCATGTTACATAATACCACTTCCTAAAGAACTATTCTATGGCATGTTGTATATGCGAAATGTAATTGATGTGAAATATTACTACTTGAAAATAATTTCCTTGTGTCATCAATTTCGGACGGGACGTTACGTAAAAGTTCGTGTTTTTGATAAAGGTGTAGATTCTAATTTTCTTCTTTGTATTGTTAACAACAATTTGCCTCCTGAACAAAAAACCTCATATGTTTATCAAAACTATATAAAACTTTAATTTGATCATGTTATAGGTGTGTCCCAAATGCCCGGACTCATGCAAGTATGAGTATCTTTTAGCGGCCAACGATAGGGCAGTGACCGTGGCCACTTATTGTTCTAGATTAGACGAATCTGAAGAGTCAGCCATTTCGACTCGACAAAAAATGAACCCCATGGATAGAAACTAAATTACCCAACCCGTACCTTCTTCTGCAGCCGGATGACCGAAGTCCATTTCTTCTCGAGAAGGCCTCCGAACTTCCGATCCATCTCTCCGGTCATGTCGGCTTCCTTCTTGAACGCTTCCAGCGCGTCCGTGTAGCCATTGCTGCCTAAATAATCGGCGATCGCTTTGTTCCTGAAACAATACATCACGGTAAAGTTATCATCCTCATGGAGGGAAAATGTCAGGTACAACCGGGGAAAATGCTGGGTGATAGTAATAGTATATAGTTTATTGGTAATCAGTCGGGCAGTGGTGAAACAGCCCTTGTTAGTGCATGTACATCGTTATCTAAAGGTTTGTAATTAAAGGCAACTTGTCCTAATTCGATAAGCTGTCCTTGTAACGCGGACAGCCCGTATACGAAGAACTTGTCGACTTCGAGGAAATAGACAGTTACTGCTTCCGAACATTTAGCGACGTGAAGGCAGTTTAATTATAGAACCTTGTTCAGGAAGTTGTTTATCAAGAAAGCAGTAGGTAACGGGCAATGTGTCGTGTCATCATGTCTCAAGCAACATCCATTCTCAGATAATTTCATATGACTAGCAACCAGCCTGAGGTCAAAAGCAAGACATGTTTGACTGGAATAAAGATCAATTTGTCATAATCTTTACTATTATATCACAGCATTCACAGCCACATCAAGTTAAAAGTGATCTATACATAATTTGATCACGCCATTAGAATTAAAGTTATATAATTTAACGATTCTATCAATGTTATAATAGGACCATAAATACTATCACAGTCATATGGTTTTGTCATAACAAATAATAAACTGACTGAACAAAACCGGTTCTAATTCGTCACGAAAACTGTCAAGAGTTTTACATAAGTCGCTGCGGATGTTTTAAATCAATGATGAAGTCACCGACCAAGTTAAATGTACAATGTTAAGTGTAAAGCACCTGATTCTAACTTCCGTGAGAATACTACATTTTGTACATCAGGTTGATATTTATACAACCTTGTCGTTACAATTATTCCCATCTATCTATAATATAAAAATGAATCACTGAATGTGTTGCTAAGTGCAAATCTCGAGAGCAGGTGAACCGATTTCGCTAATTCTTTTTTTACAATATTCCTTGAAGTACGAGGATGGATCTTACGAAGAAAAAAATTTAAACCTTTAAACCTAAAAACTTTAAGAATCGACTGTTAGGCGGTACGAAGTTCGCCGGGTCAACTAGTTTTATATAGAATAATATAAAAATGAATCACTGAATGTGTTGCTAAGCGCAAATCTCGAGAGCAGGTGAACCGATTTCGCTAATTCTTTTTTTAGAATATTCCTTGAAGTACGAGGATGGATCTTACGAAGAAGAAAATTTAAACCTTTAAACCTAAAAAAATTAAGAATCGACTGTTAGGCGGTACGAAGTTCGCCGGGTTAACTAGTTTTATATAGAATTAAATTTAGGTTTGTAAAACATAATGTAAGGATGAGTGGAAGAGACCTTCGCCCAGGTGTAGGACAGTATACACCCTGGAGGACTGCCCTGCCTGGGCGACAAATCGCGCAGAGCTGAGGGCAGTAGTGGGGAACGACCTCTCGCTGCCGACTGTAGTTAAACAAATGGTCGACAGCGAGACGTCGTGGACAGCGGTGCAGGCCTTTGCAGAGCGCGTCATGCTCTGCAAAGAAGAGGCGGAGAGGGAAAGGGAGGAAACCTCCGACTTTCCCATCCGCCGCAGGCGCATGGGGCGCAGACGGCAGGCTTATGGCCTGCACCTGCTGCCCCCACAGTAGGGCCGGCCGGGTAACGGAACAAACGGGATTCCGCTGCCCGACCTGAACGGCCTTGGGTTGAAAGGCGCGTCCGTGTCAACGCGCCTTTACCCTTGCGGGAAGAGGAGGTTGCGGGCCCAACCCGCAGGCCACTCCGAGGAGAGTGGCCAAGCCGAGGCCGCCGTGGTAGCGGCCGCCGCGCTGGGGCTGTGGAGCAAGAATAAGCACATGGTCCCGGCAATACGCGGTAGGCGATTGACACCGTGTGGTGGACACGCAAAAAAAAAAAAAAAAAAGTGTAGGACAGTATAGGTTAATGAAAAAAAAACATAGTATTTCTAAACATCTTACAAGATGCAGAAACTATTAGCAATATATCGAAGGTTTGAAGCAATAGCTCAGACTTTCTAGTTGGAGGCATAACAAGCACCTACAAGAGTTAATTTAACCGCTACTGAATCTATCTCCTATACTATATTTATTTAAATGTTTCGCCTTGTTAGAAATTATAGCAACTAGATTACTTTCTATTATGATATATACATAGAAGGTGTCACAACAAATTATCTTGTTATTCAATAATAATGGTAACAATTTTAGAACAATTTCACGCTTTTAGAAAAACCAATCACCTAGTACTATTATTACTTATTTTATTTATTAATTTATACGTTTAAACCATTCAAGCAATTGACAGCTATGTTGCATAGGTTCAAAAAACGATTCAATTTTATTTTTTAACCATTAAAGAGCCGACTGGCAGGAGGTTGCGCTGAGCAGAGAATAGTGGAGATCTCTTGTATCGAAGGCCAAGATCTTCTTCGAGTCGCTGAGCCATCGCAGTAAGTAAATACATAATGACGTTAAAAAATATAGTAATACCCATTGATGTACAATAAAAATAGTAGGAACCATAAATCGTGAACAGCTTGCAGTGCCAATAAGATAAAGTAAATAGCTGATATTTCGTTACCTACAGCCAGTTGGATAACTTAAAAATCACAGTTCCTTTCCGCACGTACTACTTAAATGGATTTGACAAGATTTGAAATAGATATCAACTATCACGGAGGATTACGACATCGGTAAACTTAACATACGACGACAAACTTAAACGTAGCCTCGATGACTAAAGAACGTACATTCGTAATTCAATTAATGAATTACGTAAAAGATAATCATTGGAGTGAATTTTCGATTAACTATTTTTCGATTCTAAGCTGATCATTGGTATGAAATAATATGATTTTTAACACGACATAATTAAGAGTTCAACTCAGACAACCACTAACTAGTACTTTTTTATTGGAAATAGATTAGAAGCTTGATTCGCATGTCTCTTTAAAATACTTATAACTTATTTCTTGTTGCATACCAACGGCACGGCAGCGAAAACGAATCGTATAAAAGACTATCAGTTTCCCGATTGTTCGCGTGGGACATGAGAAGTACCCAAAATTTATAGTATAAAACTATAAACTACAAGTAAAGATATGAACGTCGCGGGTGCTACGGGAACGTTGATTTTGTCACTAGTATAACTCTAACCTTGGACAACACCAGATAGCCAGAATTCAGCAGTGTTGGGTTTGGGCCTAGCGAAAGTGGTTTCGTGTGTAGAGGCGCGCGATCGAGGATCGCCTGAGAAAATAACTTTCACGATATATTTCCGTCGTTATGACTGTGATTGCGGGACTTGTACTTGGGCCCAGAACTTGTGCACTGAACGCCTCAAATAGAAATGTGAAAACAAACATGAACCTAGCTAGATATTATAAATTCAAAAGTTTTTATTGGTTTGGTGTCAACACAGAGATAGTTGAGAATGAGGACTATGAGAAAGACATTTACGATGTTTATAAAATCGATATCGGCTTTGACATCAAACCCGATATAATCTGAAGCCTGCGGTAGTTGATGCGTCTGAGTCTATCTATAACTTAATGGACTATGAGTAAGCTCTGATAAATTGATATGGATTGTCATGGATTTTTTAACAATTTTCATGCGAACATTTTTAGTTTTGTAACGTTATAGTTGCTTTATTTAATTAACTACTTTCTATGAAAAAATAAGTAAATTGAATCGTAACTGCGAGAACACTGTATTGTAGCGTGTATGCGTCACACGAAGATATAACTCTAAATTTTTGACGTCGATAGAAATAATGCAAGTATTCTCACAAACATATACGTAAAGTAAAATTTTTACGTCTTCTACATTGTAACAGAGAATAATGACTCGGTACGGCAACTCAAATGGACAGAGATAACGCTGCTGAGAAAAACACAGGAACCGATTTAAGAACCAGAAGAATTTACAGTGTGTATGGGAAGCACGCAACATCTCATTTACATACGCAGGACATGACTTGAATACTCCATGTGACTACTGTTAATTGTCTTGCTCAAGAAGGCGGTTTCACTAAAATGTTACCGTTTTGTAAGATTTAATTATTGGTTCACTCATCGATCTAATAGATATTTTATTTCTTTGAAGGGATATCTGTAGAATGCCAATTGCCGTAGTTATACGATTTTGCGTGTGATAAATTCTACAAGTGAAACGTAACAGTCAACTCTCATAACGTTGTTTGCTCAGCTATGGCAGAGTAGGAACTAAATTAATTAGTAATGAATACTTTTATCTATTCTGTGGTTATGATTTAACTTAAAATAATAATCATTTCATGTGGCTGCCATGTTTTTTTAGATGCTAGAAGCATTTATCTAAATCTACATTTCCAAGGCACAATTAAATTCAATTAATCGTTTGGTAAAAGGGTAAGTTTATCAAACTACGATGTTGAGATTTCAGCCTTAGCGAGGGATGAATTTGTTCTATCTCATTATTTAGTTGTTGCATCAACATCAAATAATTTCAAAATGCACTTTCGGCATTTGTGTTAAGGTCGGTATTGATAAATTCTTTGCGGGGGTAGAAGGGGCGGCCGCCCACGCGACTCCGTTATCGATCGCCCCCCCCCCCCCGGCGCCGGTTGGCCGCTACGTCAGAACCTGACTGCGTCACTGCGAAATTCTTTCCTGTAACTAGCCTATTCAGTAAATATCCCTTGAAGTTCAGCAATGACAAGCGATGAGTTTCTTGATACAATAAACAAGGTCTTGACTCTTGCGAGATTATGATTTCGTGATTTTATATTTTAAACTTGCGTTGCATAACAAAGATGTAAAGGGTCTAGATTGTCTACGGTCACGCTACCACCACCACCATTTGAATCCAGTGACTGTCTGTAAATTGTGTTTTTGTAAATCGTGCTGTCTGCAAATTTGCTTAGAAGGATAGACTCAACTGTAAAAGAATGAGAGTAGGCACGGGAGACGTTTGCATGGACGGCAAGTCGGAGAATCTGCACGATTGTTGATATCACTGTGCTTTAATAAAACACATGTGTAAAAACTGTGATGATGACATAACAAACCGTCAGTATAAATGATGTTACATCTAGAGATGTGCCGAGTGGGAATTTTGCGGCAATTTACCGGAATATTCCCGGCAGCGTTGACATGGTGATTCGTTTTATATATCAATCTATCCAATATTGGTCATATTTAACCAATATTCCCCAATATTTCCACTTGGGCAATATTCCCGGTTTTTGGCAATATTGCCGGAACGGCAAATCACAAAGCAATAAGGGCACATCACTAGTTACACCAGTTACCTCCCGCTACATACCAACATGCAGGGATAATTTTATTACGGTTTTTTAAACAAAAGATCATAGGCCGAATGCTGGATCTACTAAAATAATTCTATGATTAGACCTGTCGTAATCACAAACAAATAGAAAGGCGTGCTTGACTAATTTCCAATTTTAAGATCACATTATGAATTTAATAGTTGCAAAACTGATAAAAAATCTGTGTGTTACTCGTGAAGTAATTTGCAGCTAAGATTAAGCCCACATTAGCAATTTAATTAAGAAAGTCTGACGTTTGCGTCCGACTTTCAGAGCACACTTGCAAATCACGTGGTCACCCTACTTAAACCGAGAATGTTTTCCTTACCCCAACTGCTTCACAACTTAATTTCATTATCACCGGTTTCATGACAAGTAAAACAAGGGTGGGAGGATAGGGAAAACCAAAAGACCATAGGAGTGAAAAGTCGTCGTAATTTGTTAGAGGAAAGGTCAGAAAATTTGTTAAATGAAAACTTACGTACTAGTTAATACGTTAATTTTATAGGCTTTTCTTCTTATCTAAAACTAATCTTTTAATGGGCTAAAGGGTCTTACGCTGTGCAACGCTACATCACTCTACAAGTGCCTAAAAATTTATAGGAATTTGGGTGGAAAAAAGGCACTTGAACAAAGCAATAAGGTAAGGTCATTCATTATATGTATTATAATAATTTTTAACTTTTTGTTTCTCTTGAGAACGGCCATCTTCTTCATCTCGTCTTATAGTTTATTTGTTATTGTGACTATGAACCATGATTAAATATGATCTTGATTGTGTTCTCGAATCAGCAATAACTGAGAAGTATGTTTACTATGAAGATTACCACATAAGGTGAAACCAGCCAGCTCAATAGTGATATTATCATACTGAAGAAATCCATATAGCATTTTACAATCTCAAAAACCATCTTCGTTTCAATAATAATTTTAAACTGATATGATCGCAAAGCAGATAAGTCTCTTTCAGAAGTTAATCAATTCAATAAGTTAAACTTGTAATCCAATGAGTTTGTACATGAAAAGTTAATTAGAAAAACAATATAAAATAGTTCTGAGTATATATAACAGAAACTGTCAAATTTTTGTTAATTGATATTTATGCAAAAGACTTCACGACTATAGGTATAAAATAAAAATCTAAATGCATCAGAAATCTTTATTTAACCGTCAATGTCGGAAAGCCTGTCTGCTCTACTACACGCATATCTTAATTGCAATTTGCATAAGTAAATGATTTAAATTACAAATAATACAATAATGTGTATTTGTAAAGATTGTTACGTTGAATATTTGTTAAAATTGTGGATCCGTCATTAAAATATCACTTGGTTCCACATTTATCATGTGAAAGAATGTATATGGTCTTGGTAAAATGCAAATAATCTTTATATTGGTCTCGGAACATATGCAGAAAGCTGCACATTGCACTGATAGTGCGACCGCCGAGGACTGCATTCCTCACGTTCTACCACACGTTTAGCGGATGGACAACGGGTCTTGGACCTTACAATAGCTCATATCTCGTTTCTTGATGATGGGAGCCATGTAAAGAAAGGCATTAAGCACAGCGATCTCTGTGATTACTATGAGAGTAATGTAATTTCTAAAATAGGTATAGTTTAATGACAAGATTTCCTACTTATATGCAAAAATAAGATAAGTATGTTTTTCTCATATCAGAAGCCCTATTTTTGAATTGTATGACATATATGTCTAATGAAAATCGTTCGATAGCGAAAAAAAATTATTCGATATCGTAATGATATATATTATGTATCTTGATATATATTTAACTAATATAGATTAACTATATAATATTTTGATATCTACTTTTTCGTCCAAGCGTGATTTTACTAGTTATCAGAATGTATTTTTTTTATTATTATGCTGACTACCAATTAGACATAGCCGCGATGTATATCATTAGGTTTCTAATAAAATTTACAAGGCTTATTTTTTCTGTTTAAGATTAAAGACTAACTAATGGTACTGACATCCTTTGAACAGGGTGTATTAAATCAAAACAAAAAACTATAAAAAAATACCGACACATCAATAAACAAGGACTTTTCAATACAGTTATAGAACGACGCTATCCGTGCAGAAACAGAACAATGGACCAATACGAACAGGTTGACATTGATGCAAGTAGGTATCACACGACACATACTCGTACATGATGAGTCACGCTCCTAGTTCAACAGGTTGCCGATGTCGATTGCTTCAGCTCGTTATCGAGAACATCTATAAAGAACAATCAACTAGATGAATGAATAACGAGGCAATCACTTGCGAAAATCATGACGAATCCAAATATTTTTAGAACATCATTGCTTCTAGCATGAGATTTTACAAAGTCGCTGGCATTTTGTATGGAAAACGGCACTGGCTGTAAAATAACCGTTAGTAAAATACCTTATGTATGATTATCATACAAAATGTTAAGTACAGACACTAACGTCTGCGTTTGCAAGTCGATAAATGGAATTATCACAAATCATTTTTCTGTCTGTAACGCTCATAACATGTCAAATTGGTTGTCGCGATCTTATTCTGAGCTCAATGTTTAGCAACGTTTTCCTCATACTTATTATATAATCCAGATAATGATCTTGATCGATTATGGTAATAAACTATGACGTAAGCATTTTTTGTCGATAATACAAAAGTAAGACAACTCTCGATTCGACCTGGTTCATAAGCCAATGGGTGTACAAAGGCGAGCTTAAGAGATAGTATCACTAACTGATTTGAATAGTATTACACTAGAGCCGGCGTACGTTGCTGTTGGTACACTTTCACTGTTGTTTTCTCAAATATTTTTGGGGTTACAAGTTACAATAAATATTATGTCTGGCCAAGTTTGCAGACGTATATGGAAATATGTTATGTACCTACACTACAAGTTTTCTTGTTTATATTTTAAGATCTAGTGAACAGGCACAAAATTTTTAATATCAAGTTAAAGATTAAAATGATATATATCTCGTGTACCGTAATAGCTAAAACGGACTCAAAACTTACGAAATGTACACTCGGGGTAGATCTGAACCCCATTTAATTATTATATTTATGTATGCAATAATGGATACTTGGCCCTTTAATCAAATTTGTTTTAAATCACTAACATTTATCGCAATAACTGCGGTGTTAAGTAGCTTCTTATCTTATCTTTGCATCTGAATGCTTATTTCCGTGTTGATAAAACTTCACACGAAGTCAAAGACCAATGAATCCCTTATATAACTTATCTACAGATTCTACAGGTTAATGAGAGAGTACATTAGATAATGTCTAAGTTAGGTAAAATCCATTCACAAGGCATAAAATAAAGAGTACTTATATGTCACAAACTTAAAGAATTATGAGACGACGTAGTCTCACATACAAAACGAAAGATGCTTTCAAGAGATGTGGAGACCTTCGAAGAGGGAGAACTGCAGGTACCAGTACATAACAGCTGTTTGAATATACATAGGTATGCTAGTAATCATTAAACAAAGCTTTAACAGAAAAAAGGCAAGGGACAGACAAAGCTCACGCACATACAATTTGGAACGATATTGGTGCACGGATTCACGAATCAACAAATTCGATTCAATTACTAAGGATTGGGGTCAGGTCAACAGACGTTATCGGATTAAACTAAAAGGAAGTGATTTTGTTGTGCTCATTGCTTGCACAGCAAGAAGTTCATAAACATTAGTCGCATTACTGATGCGCTAATACATATTTTGCAACGTCTGGTAAAATCCCACGAACGATTCATTCAGCTTTGTAACTTTAATCACTGTTATTACATGTAACGAAATCGCAAGCCACCACGCAGAGCAAAGGTTACAGCAATCGATAGTAGAATATCCATTTAGCGAATTTGTCTACCGGTTTTAATTCGTGGTCGTTATTTTTAATCAACAGATGCGGTCGATGACCTCGATTCGCTACGCAGCGGATTCAACGGAACGCGGAATAGCACAGTGTAGAGATTCTCTGTAGCAGAAGTAGCTAGTTCTCAACATGACGAGACTGGCGTCTTAACAATTTGTATGTGCACAACGCAATAGCAAGATGTGCACTAATATCAACATAAGATAAGAATAACAACAGAAGTTGTAAGGCTCAACAGATGAAATCAACCTAAGACAATGAAATCTCATCAACACCTTGCAACAGTCTTTTAAAGGATTGAGATATTGTCCCGCTGTTTGTAGACATACAAGGTGTATCTGATACCCGTGCAGGCCTAGGCAATAGATCAGCACGATATGTAAAGATGACTTATATATCAGCTCCTGTTAACATTATAGTTTCTTTTTGTTGTTTATGTCAATTGTTGTCTTCTTCTTCTTCTTGGCGTGTCAATGCCATTTCAACGATCCAGTCAAACTCTTCTCGAAAATGTGTTTCCCTATATTTCACAGATTCATCGGTCACCGCCATCAGATAAATGTCAATGGTTATGGAGATAATTAACAGATTTTCATTATTATTTTTTTATTTTAGCTAACATACAAGTTGCTTACTGTACCGTATGCCATGTATGTCTTATTCCTACTGCTTTGTTTGTGTCGTGTGGATTACAAACAAGGTCTACTGACCCAGCACAAAATGGTGTGTATAACCCCAGCGGAAAGTTGCGCCCCAGAGAAATGAGAGTTGCAAATAATTTTTTCTTATGTTTTCGCGATTGTTATTCATTAAATTAAACTATTTTAATACGGTTTTATCGCGTTCATGGTCGCAGGCAGACCATGAACGCTGTAAAGTGTTTGAAACGTCAGGTGTAAATAAATAAGTAATAAACGCGATAAAACCGTATTAAAATAGTTTAATTTATTGCAAATAATTGTTCATCCTCCCAAAATTAGTTCACATATAGAAAAATTTGTTTAAGTTCTATTTTCGAAGTTATTCGAGAAAAATTTATTCCGCTGGAAGGACGTTACTCCAGCGGCAAGATTTTGAAAAAAGGCGTTTTTAGCCTAGAACCAAGTATATGAAAAGATAGTTCCAGAAGGATTATAAATGTATACCAACAGCGGCATTTGTTCATCTTATAGTTATTGAGATCATAGAGCGGGCCAGGGTTTAGGGTTCTTTACCTCAAACTTTGTGGCGATTTTTATTTTAAAACTTATTATGGCGACAAATCTTAAAGAAAGACTGAGTTAAGTTTGCTTAACTTACATCAAGTTACATTATAATGACTATGGCGACCCATCTAAAAGTGAGGCTGAGTCAAGTGTGCTTAACCTACTATCAAGAAAATTTAAGTTTTGATAATTAAAGCATTTCAGATTTAGAATTTTCGAGTACACGAATATTCTGCTTGACTGTACTGCAAATCGGTTATTAGGCGGCTAATTTGAATAGACGTCTGCAGGTATGGCGCGGAAGCTTTTTCATAAACATCTGTTTTAGTCGGTTTATAGGCAAATCGTTCATATTTTCTAGTTTTTTGAATAACTCTCCTTCCATTTGTGATTTAAACTTGAAACTTTGAGGTATGCTTTTTAACATAATTAACACCTATATTCGACTACCAAAGTCGATTTGGTGAAATCTGCTTGAAATTTTATGAAATCTATATTTTCTTATCGCGTAAACTTTATTAACCCTGATTTATTCACGAAGATAGAATATGCCAAAGGTATTTATTTCTGATTTTATTTATTTTTAACTACAAAAGTTTACGAATAAATCGTATTTTTCTGATTTTCGAAAAAACTTTTTACTTCGATGTTTTTTAATAAATCGAAATACTTATGGTTTAACTAATTTGGACTAATTAAGGCTAACAACTGATATTTTTTTTCAAACTTCTGCTATGAACATATTTCGAGATATTGAAAATTTCAAAACGTTACCCCAGCAGCAACTTGAATATCTTAATAATTATAAGATGAACAAACGCCGCTGTTGGTATACTTGGTTTTAGGCTAAACGCCTTTTTTCAAAATCTTGCCGCTGGAATAACGTCCTTCCAGCGAAATCAATTTTTCTCGAATAACTTCGAAAACAGAACTTAAACAAATTTTTCTATATATGAACTAATTTTGGGGGGCTATGGACTAATTATTTGCAATAATCTCATTTCTCTGGGGCGCAGCTTTCCGCTGGGGTTACACACACCACAAAGTGGTGTTTGAGTTTTTTATTCTGGCGCTGTTTCTTTAACTACCATCAGTTGGGCACCGGGACCAGAGCAGCGGCCAATCGTACAAGAGCTATTGAGAACATTAGGTACGGTTTACACCTAAGGGTGTAAATGTTAAGTTGAGATGGTATACTCATCTATGAGGCCTAATAATAAGGTAGTAAGGCCTACTACTCTGTGACTGAATTTTATATTGACAAAGAACTAATATTAGTAAATTAAGTGTACTTTATTTGATACTAGCTGTTTCCCGCAGCTCCGCCTGCGTCAAAAAGTAGCCTATGTTTGACCCCGGGTCTTCAACTATATTCATACCAAATTTCATCAAAATCCGTTTATCGGTTTGGCCGTGAAAGCGTAACAGACAGACAGACAGACTTTCGCATTTATAATATTAGTATGGGTTAGTATGGATGTGACATGCAATAAGCATGTATGATATTAATATTTCTGTATAAAATGTGAATTTGTACGCCTAAATAGTGGCAAAACATAGTGATACAATCTAAAAATTGTCAACTTATCTATCTTACCTATGTTTAACAAATAAAGAAATTGATTGATTAATTGATTGATTGAGGATCAACAAAAATCTATTACTGTCCCAGCCTATTTTCTACTGTAAAATTATAGAACACCCTTAAACTTAAATAGGTTTATTGAAGTATAACATCAGACCATTGCATTGATAATAGATAAAACTCGACCGTTTATCCGTCCTCTTTAAAAAAAGAGATCATATTTGAGAACAGGATAGAGTGAAATATTTTTTGTTCTTTTAACTTCAACACACGCTGCAAAGGAATCTAATCGCATTTGTTTAATAAGCTTACATAACTTCCGTTGTACTTTATTTGGACAGGTTGTTGCCTTGGACAATATTACAAAAATAACAATACCCCGTGTGAACAGCTTGTCTGAATTTCAATTTATATAATAGCTGGATCGTGGCTCTCCTTTCACTTCGAGCACTGCGAACTTTGCGAAGTTAAAGGGTACGGTGGTAGATGGAATGCGATAGGGCCACGAGTTCACCACTTGCTAATATTTTTTTTTCTTGATTTGATTTGCATGATGCCACCATTCGAGTATAATTTTAATAATAAAAGTAAGTGTAGGTTCGATTCCAGATTATGCGTACTATCAATAATTCTGTAATGCTTAGGGTCCAGGCACTTGGCAGACGATTAAATAGTTGAATTTTCAAATCGTTGTCAATCGTAACAGTGTATGGGATGAGACCCTGTGTTGTATGGTAATAAGACAATTTTATCACCCTCATTTTGTTTAATATTCATAGATATGGTTAAAGAACCGATGTCTTTTAAAATCTAATTCAAAGTTAATAAATGTATGTTATGTAATCTGTAAATAGTATTTACAACATAACATTTACAAACTGGAACATATCCTTTCATGACGACAGTGAACACCAGAAATCACATCAAGTAGTTACATACTTATAAGACGTTGCTACTGGGTTCATCGACTCCTCGCTAAGAACACTGTTACTTTCAAAGGTCGAGCGACACGCAGGTCGCAGGCTTCGCTACCCCACAGCGACGACACATCATATCAAATCTTAATAAAATCTGTCTATTATTACTGCAAATATATTGTCGTCCGAAATTTCAGGCCGAACGTGGAACAAATCGTAATTTTCGATGAATTTCGACACCTAACTGTAATAGCCGTATTTCAACTTGGGTAATTGGGTAATGCCACGGGCATTTTTGTACAAACAAATTTAAAACATACATCTTAACCACCGGCAACTGTGTTAGTAACTAATATTTAAGTAGTACAGTCTGCTTCCAAAAATCTATTTGGAGAGTAGCTTGGGTGGCGCGTTGTATGGTAATGTTATACTTGGAACAGAACGACGAATTCCTTCGTGGTGGTAACGATATGTTACTTCAGAAAACTGTTAAAAGTCGGTTAAATGTGGAATTTACAATTCTTTAAGTAGTACTTATTTTTATAGAAACTACAGCTTCGAATTATAAATCGTGAATGATATTACTGAATCTGTGATAGAGATAATAGGATCAAAACTGGAAAACAGAAAATGTATAATGAGAGTGATTTATAAAAATAAATAATTCACTGGAGAAATCAAATAAAACCGTAACTTAGATAACTATTGCAGAATTACGAAAACTGTTTTACTATGGTTTTTATCAACAATTTGTTAGCGAGATACGAGACTAACACACAATACACTACAGTTAGACGCGGAAGGAAATCTATCGTTAAAATACGGTTACACAAACAACTGGATTCGGTGAGCAATCGAAATCGCATAACTTAGGTAATAAGTAACCGATTAGTGTCTAATTTTTAGAATCTTAACTAATATTATAAATGCAAATTTTCTATAATAAACTAATGAACTAGTAGATTTGTAGGTATAGATAAAAATGGGAAAATACAGTCTGGGATACTATATAGACATCTTTTGTGAGTAAAAACATTAGTAAGTTTATTAATTCATTATGAAATAGTCATAGTATTTATTGAGGAATAGTAGTTTTTTTTTACGATCGACTTTCACTTTCGAAAAAATAATTTCCGCTAAAATAACATAAGTATTCTGAAATTGCACAGCATAATTTTTTTTTATTATTTAAATATAATATCTAGATTAATAATTGGTCTCACGCGCTCGCCGCGGAGACCAATTATTAATCTATGTATAATATCTTCAATTTACGAAAGGTACATATGTAAATAAATTTCTATAACGCAGAAATATTTAGCAGAGGCTACCTACATATAATTATTTACTAATAGACAATGAATCAATCAATTTGGACGCATCATATTTTCTGATAAATTCGTGGTGATACTTCGATCGATAATGATTAGCGACTTTGGAAAGTCTCCAGTAAAATATTGGTAACGTTGCGTTACCATTGCGACCTTGCCGCCTCCGTAACTATCTGCTTGACCGTTCAATGAAACAAGATTAAAAAAAAGTAAAATATTTCTCACACAATACAAATATATTTATTTTGCTAAAATGTGGTACACATATAGATATAAAAAAAAAATTACAGTTACAATAACCAAAGCTACTCTATTTTAATACCTACTTGAGTGTCAGGAAAAAGTATACATACAATGTCTATCTTCTCTTATCTCTATCATCGTGATTCCGGTAATATCCCGTCGTCTCATATCAGTTTTTTGGAACCGCCTTTAGGCCTCTGACATTGTTCCATTTAACGAATACCAAATAGCAGCCAGGACCAACGGTTTAAGTACCTTCCGAAGCAAGGAATCTTCATTGTTTTCAGACAATGAGGTGATTCAAGTCTGCATTGTCCTAAGCAAACTGGAAACAACAAAACAAAGTATGTTACCCGTGGGAATCGAACCCACGACCTCAGGGTCTAAGGCAAACGTTGTAGCAGCTGACATTAGCTTTAGCCCGACTTCAACTTTCTGCCTTTATGATTAACACATGGACTAATTAATTAACACAATTAAAACTTAAATTCAAGGGCAGTAGATCTATTATTTATGTAAGTACCTACCAAATCAATTTCACTATTATTAAGTTATGGATGACCTCTAAATTGAACTGCCATATTTACCTAGATTTACAAATATTAATAATTGTAGTAACTGATATATTTACTAAGATTTATCATATCAATTTGTAGTATTTGTAGTGAAGTACTCCAATCTAAATTACCTAATTTACATAGGCTATATATACAACCTATGCTAAAAAAAAAATTATAGCCATATAACTAATGATACCTAGGTGTACATGGTCAATTGACAATGTAACCTACACGAAATGATGATGATGACTAATGCAAAAATTTGTTTATGATAACTTGTGTGAAGCTTTGTTTGTTACTTCTTTGCACTTTATTTACTGAACCAATCTTCCTGAAATTTTGCTTGCACGTCGTAGGATTTTATGGTGTTGAGAAGAAGACAGTTATTTCGGAAAAATGTTATTTCCGTGATTTATAATCATTTATATATTTAGTTAATTTGTTTCACAAGATTTAAGTTCGCGTGCGAATCAGCGGAGCAAAAGCTAGTTAAAGTACCGAGAAAACACAATGGTTTCCAAAAAGATGATGCGCTAAATTATATCAGTCATCACCAAGACCGGTCAACAATGTTTTCTTGGTGTGTATTAGCAAAGAGCGCTGGCTGGTTAGCAAAGGTCAAGTTTTGAAAATACTCACAGCTCCTCTCGTTGCCGTTGTGACAACACCATTTTCATCGTGGTTGGGTGACGCGTGAGGCGGCGGGCCCGGTATGTTCACTGCACTAGAGTCTTACAACTTCACGCGGGCGACGGCAGAACCACCGTTGCCATTATCACACCTGTGTACAACAGTAAACATTCTCAATATTTTGTTGTTCTAGATACTTTTATTCCATTAGAAGTTAGATCTTATATTTTACTAGCTGTTTCCCACGTTCATCCAGCCGTGGGATGCCTATATTTTCCCAAATATGGCGAAATAATATTTAAAATTGGTTTGATTGGTCCAAAGATCCCTACAACCAAACTTATGTGATAAAGACACTTTCTCTTTATAATATTAGGATAAAAGTGTGTATTTAAATAATAAATGGCAATGCTATTTAATTTAATCAAGCTAAATATACCAGGTGAACTAGTAAACTTCTAATATCCGAAAAGAAGATTTTCCGGATTACAGTTTTGACTTAGATAACTTTTTTGATGATTAGTTATGATTATCCATTAGTATGTGTTTGTGATGATTTTGGCAACTTTGCAGGTTTCATTTAATTGTGTATTGTGCAGGTTATTTAATATGACTGATCAAAATTTGATGTGGCTTCTATGTCAAGGGTAACTTTATTTTGGTGTTTGCATAATGAAGCCATACAACTTATGATGGTATTCTGTTACCAAACATCCAATATATTTACTGATAACCTAAAGGCAAAGAGTCACTCAATAATTAAAAAAATGGAATTTAAAATATTTTTGACATATATACAAAATTTGTCAATTTATATCAGCCAAAAAGTGTTGTTTCCAAATTATTGATTTGAATGACCTCACAATATATACACGATGATAAAAGAAGTACTTTGATAAACTAAAAGCTTAAAGTATTGAGATACAACGAAGTTAAATGTATATTATTTCACATACAATGTAATTTTACAAGGGTGGGACTCTCAATTTGTTTAACAGCTACCTTAAATAGTATCTTTATGAAAATGTCTTTTTTTTTATGGGTCTATCAATTATATATAATATATTAGAAGCCCATCCCGACTGTGTACCGACCTTTAACCTTCCCGGATAAATAGGCTATCCAACACTGAAAAAAATTTTCTAATCAGATCAATAGTTCCTGAGATTAGCGTGTTCAAACAAACTCTTCAGCTTTATTAAGTATAGATATTTTCTATATCAAAATTATAGGTTCAGTTGTTCTCTCCAGCCCTATAGTATTAAAACAAAGTGTCAAGTTTCACACATATTTAAAACATAAATTATTATTTACTCAACCTCTAAACTTCATGCCAATATCTATCTAGTTTAACACCACTGATAAAACACTATTATTTGGCCCTGTTTCCATCTGTAATAATAGGACTTTTATATAGTAAAACAAATATAGTAGAAATATAATAGAAGATCCTGTTGCGGGTCTGCTGGAAGAAATGTCTATAGAAAAGTAGAACCCTTATAACTACCAAGTTTCCCTAATGTTAAGTTTACAATGTATTTATTACAGTGTGTACAAGAAATGAATAAATAGTAAAAAAATCAAATATAGGTAGTAGTTTTGAAGTTTACTTTCCAACCATGAACATAGTAGGGATTGTAGAAAATGAGTAACAGATTAGATATTATGGTAAATGTGACTCCTGTGAATTATTAGTCAGAGAATATAGGACACATTTCCTAAGGAGC
Organism: Euzophera pinguis; assembly: GCA_947363495.1. NCBI lineage: Eukaryota > Metazoa > Arthropoda > Insecta > Lepidoptera > Pyralidae > Euzophera > Euzophera pinguis. The sequence goes on from OX376164.1 coordinate 5,659,876, forward strand.
TACACTACAATTATTTCATTCCTATATATTATACAGTTAGCATTTGCAATTTTCACTGATAATATAACCACTCCAGGGCAGCCCATAATATATTAACATATTAAATTTGTCATTCTGTGTAATTGGGCATTTTGGTACCATAGACATTTTGACACTCAAGACCGGATAACACCAAAGGGATTGATATGCCACTGGAGAAATGTCAGATCATGAATACTGCTAGTGGTTCTGTGAACATCCTCCAAATAACAAAATCTATTCATATAATAATTCTAACACAAACTTCCCTTTTTTATTTTTTTTCCATAGCAATATGAGTGAAATCTGACATAGTTACAATGTTTATACGAAAATGGTTGATATCTGTACATCCCTACTGCAAATATTCCCACTTATTGCCCTTATTTTTCCTGAAAACAAAAAGCTCTTGACAAAAAATATCTGAAATAAGATGTGTTTTGTTTCCATGTTTTGTAAGGATCTGGTCATCATTGCAACTTTACTTTATAGACTTTAGCCTCTTTGCTCTCTACACTCACTCAGTCAAATTCGAACATTTTTTTTATGAATAACTCATATACAGAGTATATGTGTTATTCATAAAAAAATGACACCCTGACAGTCAATGATATTTTTAATTGTTTTCTAATAACATGTCAGTAAATTTGATAAATATTCTATTTCGTAGACATGGTAAAAAAGTTTTTATTGAGTAGGTATGATTTTTTTATGTACAATTCAGCAATAAATTTTTATGCTAGATAATATGATAAAGATGGTTTTTTTTTTTGACTCATAATTCACAACTTGATTGGATTTGAAAAACATGCATGTGGTTCAAGAAAAAATTGAGTTTATTTGTTTTGGGTTTACACAAAATATATACACATTTACCTGCCATGCTAGTACAGCCATTGTACTTACCTGCCTAATGAATTGAAAAATCCAACTGTTTGGTCCAGGGTGCTCATTTGGATTAAATTATGAACACTTCCTATGTAGTTACCATCATATGTAGGTAGGTATTGTAGTTGTGGTAATGGTATTGTTAAAAATGGTAAAAAATATTTTAAAAACGTAATAGTCGGGGTACATAGTGACTCAGATATCATATTATGACAAAATCAATGATTTAGTGGTTTACTGACAATTTGCCACATCAATAAGGAATAATATTACTAATAAAACATAAAAAGCAAATAAAATAATAAAAGTTAACTAGTGATTAAGAATTAGGTAGGAACAAATTAATCCAACAGAACGGCCATATTGATTGAACATAATGTTACGGGAATTGTGTTTTTTATGTTCTATGTTAAACGTTTCTAAGTGCAAAAACATACTTACAAAACACAGTAACACTTAAACTTGCACTTAATTTCCAATCCAATAAAATAAATTTCACACACAAGACAAACACTTCACAAACGAAAGACTCAAGGCAGAAACCAGAAACCGTTTTCGTTTCGTAGCAAGTTGCAGCTAAATGTCAGACAAAATGTCAGTCACTCCAAGTCAAATCAACAAACTCTGTTCGTTCCATATGTTCGTTTCGTTCGTTCGTTTGAGGTAGTCGATTCTAGTCAACTATAACGAGTTTCAAGAGTGTCGAGTGTCGTCGACTCTATTATAATTTGTATTTGTTTAATGCTGGCAACACTTCTTGAGAAAAAAGATAGCATTTTGTTGCTTCCACATGTGTGACAAAGCAAAAAGATTAACACCCATATTCTTAAACCTTCACTCAACTCAACTCAACCTTACTCCACCTCATTGGTATGATTAGTTGTCACTAGCTTCCTTGAATTAAGGAGTTTCCTCATTGGAGGTGAGTACCAATGAGGTGGAGTAAGGTTGAGTCGAGTTTGAGTGAAGGTCTAAGAATATGAGTGTAAGTGATGATTACCTTTTTGTTTCTTTGCGAAGAATAATAAATAGAACGAATGGATAGCCCTATTACTTACTTTATTGCATGGACTTAGTTTATTAAACAGGACAGAGTACATCAGCAAATTTGCATAGAGGCAAGGCCGAGCCAAGCGAGATAGAAATAGTGGAGAAACCTGTCTCTTTCTAGCAAATACAAGTTTTATCACGTTGGTACTTGTGCAAAATAGGGTGACCACGCTCCTCTGGAAAAAGAAGAAAGGTACATACTTTATGCAAATTTTTTTCGAGATGTTTTGAGTCAGGAGGTGCTAACCTCCTCCCAAGTAGTTCTGTGCAGACTTTAAGGAAGTTGGTGTCTAGTCGATAATAACGTTTCGTAGACATGTCTTCCCTATTGGCTCCCTCGGGTAAGACTTGAAAACTTTACTAGTGGCCTTGGCTACACTAGACAAGCAGGACTAACGGCTGAACGTAATACGCCAAGAGTTGTCCACACCAAGTTAGGTCGCACCTACTGTTGCTTAACTCGCGTAATCGTCACAAACAATCACGTCCCGCTAAGCTATCTATTTATGTGCAGTATTTACGAAGTTTAAAATAGTTTCTTGTCTTGTCCCAATTAAAAACATTATCAAGGTTACCCTATTAAAAAGAGATAGATTCCTCTACTATTTATATCTTTTTCTGCTCGGGTTTTAGGTCAATGAGCTCGGTCCTGTTTAATATATAGGGTCCATGCTTTATTTCAAGGCGCTACTACACATCGCCTATTTGCCCCATGGACCTAATTGCCCTCCAATGAGTTTTAGTGAAGGATGTCCTTAAGCTTATCTTTATGAATACGGGTGTCAGTTTTGTTTATCATACTAACACCCATATTCTTAAACCTTCACTCAAACTCGACTCAACCTTACTCCATCTCATTAGTATTTTTAGTCGATACTAGTTTCCTTGACTTTTGATGATTTCTCATTGAAGGTGAGTCCGACTGTCAAATACATGTGGTTGGCCGAGAGGTACCTTGAGGCGTCCTTGAAATGAAATAAAGTGGATATAAATTGGTTTTTTTGCCACTTTTGATCTAGGTATCTACTTATTTTATTTTATACTCTATTCTTTTGTTATTTAATTTTTTTTTTATTTATATTTAATACAGATATTTTGAACATTAAAAATAGACACATATTTTGTGTAACACGGAATCAATCCAATAACTAGTTTATTGTGATCCCTTAACAGTACAGTATTGAAACACTTATAACTAAATGGTTTAAAATATTTTACAAAATATTCTAAGCTGAAACGTAACTAAATTAGAAAAATAAGAACAACGAACACGTCACGCATCTTTCACAGTTGAACGACAAATGAATTAAGCCACACCCACTTCTGACGTCACTGCACCAATGACCGTAAAGGTGCACCGTCGATACGCCGTCTCCTCTTTGTATGTGCTCTATGGGCCGGACTACATTTGATCCATAGAGCAAATACAAAGTTTTCTATTTATAGAAAATTTTAGAATCGACGAAGGACCCAGAGTTGCGTTCTCGGCTATTTCTATCTCAATTGGCGGACCTTGCTTCCATACAAATTTGCAAAAGTACTTAGTGTTAATTAATTTATTAAGTCCATGATTTGCACAAATATTTGTAATTGCTTGTTTTGCCAAAACTGAAATATATAAGCATTTGTATATTGTATGTACTATCGATATGCTAGCTGCTAGCGTGATCGCAACAACACTACACCTATCTACCCATTGACCAATAATGTTGCTTTTGAGTTGCAGCATTGTTTTTCACTATTGCATAAAGTATCGACAATCGACTATCTATCTATAGAAGTACAACCTACATACAACGTAACGTACAACTTTACCACAGAGTACAACAAAACAAATGAATGTCCGATTCGTGCACCCATTTCATAAGTTCCTCAAGTCAAGACGATAAATTTCGATTAAACGACCTGCTATTAATTTATATTTTAAACGAGCCATTATCCATTATTACTTACATATAAATAAGGCAGTGAGACATTAATGAAAAGGATTTGATAAATAACCCAATTTTAATATATTTTATTTGTCGACACATAAACCTACCTACGAGACGAATGGAATCAAGTTTCATAAATTGTACAAGTGTTTGCATTTGCATTGGTGATGGAATTTTAAGACGTGTTTTTAATTAGTTCTGAAGTGTAACCTATACTAGTACTCCTCAAGATGGCAGTAACTTGTGTTCACCTTTCACCTACAAATGAATAGACTGAGTGATCACCGATGTGCTGCTCGTATCTGGTTGTACGAGGCATGTCTAGTGACTCCAACGAGCTTTGTGTGCAATGGTAGTAAAGAGGAAGAAAGTTAAACCAGAGATGAATAACACAATCAAGAACACAGATTACAGCTGGACCCCAGGACCAGAACCGCCTAACAATCAAGATGTGGGTGTTCCGAGAGCTCACTTCATTCCACATTCAAATTCCTTGCCCTTTGAGGAGCGGCGCGTTACTTTAGAACAACCTGTAAAGGTAAGAATTGTACCATATTTATTTCGTTTTTTGGTTAGGTCTGACAAGACAGGTTGATAGAACAGCTACTTCACAGTTAAGCCTGTTGTATTTTCTGTAAAAAGCATTAGGTACCTATATGTATACTTCACAATACAACTTGGGTCATTAGCAAATTTACTTATAATAGTTTGTTTATTAAAGTTCATATTGTAAACAAAAGCTGTTTATTGTTAAACTCATACAATGAATTTTCATAATACTATTTTGTAGTAAATAATTAAACTTGAATCAATATTAGGCTGTTGATGATTTAAGTTTGATCATTGCAGGTGTTGTGTGTTTGTTATTGTGGCATTTTTTATTGCTCTATAGCAGTTGTTAGGTTGTGTTAGAGCCACAGAGGTAGATATAATAGTGTTGGCCACTAACACATGTCTATTATGTCTGCTTAGGGTTATGGAGGTCAGGCGGCATTCACTCTATTGTTTATTTATGTCAAATTGTGTATTTTTTAGTTTTATACCACACTGATAACACTCTTTTTAGTTTCAACTTATTCTATTCAAATAAAAAATATTAACTCATTAACACCCGAATTGGCCAATTGGGAACAGGCATTTAAATGTTTCTATGTTTGAAACTATAATCTTTTAAATTATAGTTTGCTAAAGAGTGTTGCCTTATAACAGAAACTTAATTATTGTTATCAATTTTATAATTTGGGTAAAATAAGTGAAATTTGTTTAGTACATTTACTAATCCATTTTTGACAAAAATCAGGACATAATAACTTTTAGAAAGAATAGTATTTGAAAAACTTATTAACTATATATTTTCTTGCTTATAGTATCTTCTAATAAGTAACATTATAACATCTCATACTTCCTAACAGTTTACCACCGGGAAAGACAAATAAGTGAAATGTCCCAAAACAGGCCCAATGGGCTGATCACAGTTCTATAAAATGATTATACAATTTTTTTTTGTCCATTCCTAAAGTAACTCAAACTATTGTAAAAATATTTTTTTACTTATCTATTGATATTGCAAACTACAACATGCATTATAAAGTATTTGAAATTTCAAATGTTTATTGTGTAATTGTGTTGTGTATTATATGGTTGATATTTGTTTAAAAAAACAAGGGTTTTGACCAACATCTCAAATGAAACAGTATTTATGTATGTTTATGTAGTGTATAAACTTAAGCTTTTGATAAAATTTGCTCTACAAGTAATACATTTTTTCCCCCTTAACTTTTTTGCGCCAAACTATCTTTCCATTTCTACCAATTGTTATAAGTATATGTGTTTTTTGTGGAACAATACAGTTTTAATAAATTAATAAATAAACATCTACCATGCTGACCAAGATAAATATCATAACAATAGTCTTGAAACTATTTTTCTGACTGTGCGAGGAAGCCAGGACTAAAAATATAAATAAGTGAGTGACTTTGATGTGTTTTTGATATTCAACTTAAAGGCTTTATGTATCAGACACCGATAAACAAGATCAATTCACACAGTAACCTATATGATTGAAATAAAAGGAATCAAGGAAAGCAGACGTCAAATAAATAATTCCAGTGGCCAAATTCTTATAGAAAAATCAATTTTTACTTAATATGACAATAGCCTATCCTCATACTATCCTCAAAACCATTACTTGCTAGTTACATTTAACAGAAGCTCGAAGGCAATGTAAAATTGCATATTTTAAATACACTTTAATATAAATTAGGGATTGATATGTACTTATTTTGAACCCATTAGACCCATTTGAGGAGGGCGTTATCATTACATAGTATAAGACAAAGTCGCTTTCCGCTGTCTGTCTGTCCCTATGTATGCTTCAATCTTTAAAACTATGCAACGGATTTTGATGCGGTTTTCTTAAATAAATAGAGTGTTTCAAGAGGAAGGTTTATATCTATAATACATGCATAATATAGTAGAGAAAAATGTAAATTTACACATTTTTGGCGCTTACAATGCAAACACTGGCTTAACCCTGTGAGATGGATCAAAATAATGTACTAAGTAAAAGTCTGCAATACCATATGTCTAACTATTGCAGCTACGTCACAACAACTACTTTTTCAGTTAAAATTTGCAACAATAACGCCGGTACAAACTAGGCTAGATTATTCGTTTCATGGTATTAATCCTTATCCAAATAAATCATTTCATATTCAAGACTGTTTTAATACCTGTAGATTACTCTTTGAATGAATGAAATCAGACATTCCAGTCCAAATATATTACAGATTTTGTTTTAAGTTTCAATCACTTAGGGTGGCGCGGACTCAAAACCCGGACGAAGCGGTACTAAGTAGGCCAATTTTCTTCCCGTGGCGCGTGGGGCTCCCTAATGTTTGACAAAAATCGATAGAAAAATTATAATTTTAAAAATAAATATAGAAAAATCAATCATTTGACCTCACATTTACCAAACATTACTTTAAAAGTAATCATTTAACAAAACACAGATTTTAAAAATGTTTCTTTTTGCTAATATTGCAAGTGTTAAACTAACATTGATAGAACATATAACCGCACCCGCCGGCGAGTGCGACGTAGTAGGAACAGTAGACAGTTTACTAGGTACCGGAATGTACCAGGGCGCTTCACGCCACCGATAGGTTCTCAGTAGGCCCTTCAGGCACAATAGTGTCGGCCCTTATGGCATTGAGCGTTTGCTACCGCTCGCGAGTTTACATCGCTCGCTTGATCAAAGGCAAAGCCCATGGCCGAGGTTCGTCCCAACTGGGAGCCCCTTGTGCATTTGCCGAAAAGGCTGAGTGGTTAATAGACCTCGCCTCAAACTGTACCGCTGTAAATTTAAAAGCACACAGGAGCTAAAATTGTAGGTCTGTTCAAAAAAGTTAAGGTCCGTTAAGTTAATGACTGGGTCCCAAGCTGGCGGTACCTGCCATCCATCCTCTCTATTGAAATTAGGATGTTTTTGACGCTCAACCAAGTCTGCAGTCTGTGAACATGCTCTAGACAAACCCAACCACTATATGCGTTTTGATAATCCTCAAGTCCTTGCAAAGGAAAACAGATTCATTCCAAGGATGTTACGTGAAGCTATTGAAATTAAAAAACAGCCTAATTTCAATAGAGAGGATGGATGGCAGGCACTGCCAGCTTGGGACCTAGTCATTAACTTAATAAAATCGCAAACTCGGAAGCAGACTGCAAGACCCTTAGATGCTGTGAGCCAATACTGCGTGAATCGGAATAGTTCCCAATAAAAATTTCAGGCGGTAGTTTGTAATCTTATGACATCAAAGACAAATGTTAACTTAGTCTGCCTGCGACCATGAACGCTGTAAAGTGTTGGAAACGTCAGGTGTAAATAAATAAATAATAAACGCGATAAAACCGTATTAAAATAGTTTAATTTAATAAATAACAATCGCGAAAACATAAGAAATTATTAATTGAGTGATCCTAAAAATCTGATATCTTTTCGGATAAAAAGAAACCTTATTCTTTATTACCACCAGAAAAATAATCAAGCGTATCAATAATTTTCATCAGTTCCCTCCACGGGGTAAAAGGAGTGTATAGTCTACGTAAAATTAAACTCTTGATATACTAATCAATCATTTAATACAAAAATTCTAAGCACTCTCCCAGTTTTGTCCTCAGCTCCCGCTTCTATGACGCTTTGCATTCTTGGTATTTCCATTCCTATTGTTATTTTAGCATGTTTTACGACCGGCCGTCTGCCTAACGTCAACCTTCCTTGGAAACACAGAATGTACAGCTAGATTGATATAACATATATTTAACGACACCCACGCGTTGGTATCTTATCGTAAGATAAAAAACGTATGAAAAACCATTATTTGACAAAAAACGTTATATGTATAATTTTTTGCTTGACAAAGTTATAACATATAAAGCAGTCTTTCTTAAAATTACTCATTTGACAAACTAATCAAAAGTTAAAATTCTATTACACCAAAGCATTATTTTAAAAACTAAAACAAGAAATTTTTATCCAAAAAAGATATCAGATTTTTAGGATCTGCCAATTAATTAAAAAAAATAATTACATTTAATTTCCCTGAAAAATCGATCTTGATGGCTGTATGGGCCTATATGCCTGTGCTTTCGCTTGGAAATACATTCGTACGGTATTCATAGGTTATTAGGAACTACTCGGCGTCAGAAAGATCTAGTAGCCGGTTTTGAAAGAGATGCTTAATGAAGTGTTTATCATACATACAAAAATATATATTATTTTTAAATATAATATATATTTTTGTATGTCATTATCTGCCATCACTACTAGTACTTTGAGCAGGTAATATCTAGGATATGGGTGTGGAAAGAATTTTATCCTGTGACAAAGTCTCTACATTTCAGCTTGGTTTAGTAACTTCTGTTTGCTAGGTGTGCCTTGTGTTTGGTAAATTTCCTAATTTCTTCCCTGACTGTGGGGATATTAGCGAAGTGGTAAACCTCTGTATTGGTGATGAACCAGAGTGCCTTCAGAATGCATTTAAGAATGCTGTTTTGACATTGTTGGAGGATTTCGATATTCGAGTGACTAGCGCTCTCCCCCAGAGTTATTTTATATATGTATAAGAAAAAAAGTTTGATTTTACTTTTTTGTCATATTATGTCTTACTAAGCCCAAACATTTTTCTACTTAAAACCTTAAGGTTTTACCAAAAAATCTCTGCGAGTTTGTATTTGGGCCTAAAATTACAATAACTTTAATAATAATTAAAACTAAATTAAGCAACTTGACTTTGATTTTTTTTTTGTATTACTTTCCCTCATTCCTAACATCTCAAATTATAGTTAGTTATTAGGAACATTTAGGCATTTAGATGTGTTTTCATTTGAAGATTGGAATAATAATAATTGGCGGCAAAGCCTACATATTCAATGTGAATCCTCAAAGTGTAAGATAGAATATTCTTCATTCCCAAATAACAAAAACAGACTTTTGAGTACTGGGCTTAACTTTAAAATATTCTGTACCAGAGAGGCCGTGAAAGTGTAACAGACAGACAGACAGATAGACTTTCGCATTTATAATTTAGTATGGATTATTATATTAGTATGGATATCCGACATAACTAGAGCCTAAGCATATGTCTACTAAATGTGATATCCTTATTACCCCATGATGGGACATTGTTGCTTGTAGACCAACTTTTAGACCTTACAGGGGAACTTAGACCGTAAGTCCTCTTTCGATATAGTGATGTTAATGGAAATCAACAACTGATGATAGTGTTTAAGGAAGTTACTTATTCTTTAGACTAATGTAATAATTTTCTTAATTCTTGATCACAAACTTCTACTAAGAGGAAGTTTAGCTCAAATATGTTTTACTTTTTCTCTGAAGCTCTTAACTATTCTATCTTATCAATTTCACTTATCTTTGATTATTATCATTGAATTTGGCAGCAAAGTTTACCTGTGTACCTACCTGTCAATAACAGAAGTGGTCATGAACACTTGAATTATAATATCAATGACTTGTCACAAAGTGCAATCAAAATATTTTGTGCAAATTAATTTAAATATTGGTATTTTTTATGAATTGAAGTCATGCCAAGTTATGTTTCATAACAGTTATGTAAAAATTAATAGTGTATCTTAGTTTGTTGTACATTGTATTGTAACTGCGCCACAAGTCTAGTAAGTAGCATTTAAACTTGGTATGCAGTTCTGGCCGTATTGGACGCGAGACCGTCCGTCCGTATGACTCAACTTGACCTGTCAAGTCACAATTGTGCTTTGGCAATTAAATTCGATGAGATTAAATTATGCTATTTCTGTCTACGCAGCTGCCGTAGCGTAACGGGAACCTCCTTTTATCAGTTATGAGCAGGAAACCGATAGAAATAAAATCGTAGAGTGAGCGATAAAAGTAGTTGCTCATCTCTAATGACTCATCTAGAATGAATTATGATTGTAGGATTGTACAGAACAAAAACCTTTTTGTTTTGTTTAAAGATATCAATATAATTTTGCACAATATTCTACAAAAAAGGCTGATGCTTTGTTAGTGATCTAGAATAACAACTGACAAGTAAAGTAGTAAACTTTATGACAGTTTGACGTGATGGTACCTATTTTTTTCAATAACTAGGATCTAACATCGTTATATTCGTCGTGATCTCTCCTTTCCCGGCTGTATTATGTTCTAGAGCCCTATTTTTGAAAAGTGTGACTCATGCAAAATCGGTGTGTCGAATATTTTTTTGTTCGATAACGAATAATTTACGTTCGTTAACGAAGGATTTTTGTTCGACATATATGTCATACATTTCAAAAATAAGGCCTCCCTTCTTTAGGCAGATCAGGTTAGATACTCGTGAATCTAAAGTATTGTTTAGATTAGGCATTCGTTTAAAAAATGCCGCGTATTTTTCATTGGTAATGGTAATGTTATCTCACCTGTAGAGAGAGGAGTTGAAAAAATTATAAACTTTGTTGAAGTTGCTTTTTACGACATTTACGGTAAAGCTGGGAACGGTCTATTCATAAAAGTACGCGTACATTTACTATAGTAGGATGGACGTATACGTCGTATTTACGATCGAATCGGTTGTTTCAATGACCCATATGTGCAATGAAGTTTTTCATGAAGAAATCGGATAAATCAGTCAATATTTTCACGGGCGGACACCACAGGAAACATGTTGATAACAGTTTTTACAATGGAATGTGTTGCCTAAAACCCACAAAGGTTAATTTAGGAAATAGATCCTCTACTGTTATTATCCGCGGGGCTCGCGAGTCTATTATTAATTTAAGTCTGGGCTACTAAATCTAAGAGTCAAGTAGCTCAATGCTCTGATGTTTATAACATGTAGGTACCTACAGAACAATCTGTAATCGGTGTCTTCTTGGGGTATAATCTTTCCAGGGTTCCGCACAGGTCCGTTTGTCATCTAGCTGTAATGTAAACATATCATGATCAATTATAATATTTTTGCCGAAACATTGTACATCTTCAAAAAAAAAAAAAAAAAAAAACACAATAGCCTCTAAATTTTAAACAGCCTGAATTTTTTTCATTAAGAGACATAATTAACACGTAATAGGGTTATAATCAAAACTCTCATGGCGGAGAAAGTGATTTCCAAATTTTTTTATGTGCATTGCAGTACTCCTGTATGTACGATGTAATGTAATGTTGCAAGGTTCAGTGATCTTGGATGGGCACTGAAGTCAGTCACTCGTATCACATAAGATGGTTCCTATTACGCACTCTGTTTACAATAAAGTTATGTCCATTTCATTCACAACACAATACTTGAATAGAATCAATGCATATGGATCGGATGTATATTGTAAAAAAAAAAAAACATGGTGAATGCAAAATATACATATCATCATTATCATTTCGTGTAGGTTACATTGTCTATCGACCATGTACACCCTGCTGTCAGAATTGTTCGGGACCGCTTCTCGGCCTCTGACGTGGCCCCTTAAACGACTACCAAATGGCATCCGGGTCCAACGGCTTAAAGTGCCTTCCGAAGCACGGAATCATCTTTATTATCAGACAATCAGGTGATTCAAGCCTGTAAAGTCCTAACCAAACTGGAAACAACTAAACAAAGTATGCTTCCTGTGGGAATTGAACCCACCAACCCCGGGTCGAAGGCGAACGCCTTAACCACTGGACCACGGGGGCAGTTAAAATTATACATATATGTATTGTATAGGATTGGCTATACCCATATACATATACGGTAACTATGCAAAATTGTACTGTTCAATTTAATTCTGTCTGGGGTGGATAAGGGTAAAAGATAGGACTAAAAACATGTATGTGACTTATAATTTTTCTGAATTTGTGTAAACTTATCCCCATGAACTTGTGCGGTCCAACTTCGAAAGTATAAAAGATGCTCATGACTCTATAATAGTTATTAAAAAATATTTCCTAATTTCTGAGATTATTTTTGCGAGTTTTCTAACGATTTCTATATTAAATCATAGAGTCGAACGATGATAAATCTGGTACGAATATATGCTCGCAACTCGCCTCCATAAATCCATAGTTTGCAAATTATTAGTTCTAGTGAGTCAACAATGCGTGCGTGAGTCTAATTATCACTATAATGTAAACGTGATCCAAGTCGATAACAATGGTCTTATGCAACGGCATCTACACCATCATACTAGAAGAATACGTGTTCCGCTGTCCCGATATCAAGATCTGTTTGATAATTGTCGCAAGAAATATTGTAAGCAAACAGTATATTGTTATGTTACATCTTTTTTCAAACGAAATGGACGTCGGCATGTCTCCATAGGAATTGCGCACTGGAATAGTTACTTTGTATGAAATTATCATGGTATAAACTCTCATTTTTTTGTTATAAGTAATAGCAAGAACGGTCATGAAATACGTATCAGTTTCTAGCTATTAAATGCATTCAGCTAAAGTTTGGTAAAGATACTATAAAAATCTAAAGCAAGTTTTGGAAAATATAGTAGCGACGTCTGCCACAAACTAAGAATTTCAACCCAGCGACACAGTTCAAAGCATATTCTGTTCTTTTATTTTAAACTAACTTAACCTTTTTGTAATTATTTTTATTTTGTTTTAAAAAACGTAGTATTAGCCATATAAAACATAGGTATGTAGAATTGCATAAGATGCTCATTTGGCGCATGACGTGTCATCATCCCTGTTAGTAACTTTAATAAGTTCTTGTTCTTACCAATAAGCAGTTCATATAAGACCATAAGCTTCAATGTATGTCAACCATGGTGACGAAAACGAGCCGTTACATAAGAGTGTCATTGTAAGCTGTATGTGGGTTGACTCTCGTGACTAGTATTGCCACTTGCGTTGGAAACCCGTTGAAAACGGAACATCCGTGTAGGCGACGATCTTAGTGACTATCTAGCCTAAAAATAATTTTTAAATGCCTAAATAACAAAATCACTGATTGGATTCAAGGGTGAATGAGTTGTTCTTTGAAATTGTCAACACATTAGTCAAAAATTTCTTAACATATTATGAAACAAGGATTTCATCATTCAGGTCATTTTGAATTTGTATATGTGTTCATTTTCCTTAAAAAGCCTAATACCCAACTTGCGTCTCATGTCATTTACAGCAAAAGATTTAAGTTCACAGGAGTTCTCTAACTACATGTAATGAATTTAGGTTGAAGTGTAATATTTAGATGTTTAACCTTTATTGTACAAAACATAAATATAGCTAATTCTTTCTGTTAGATCATTGAATAAAATGTTTATCGTGTTTAGATCGGACGCAACGTGTACCGCGCGACGCCCAGCCCCACCAACACTATCTTCGAATGCAGAGTGCTCTCCCGGCATCACGCTACGCTGTATTATGACAAAGGCCACTTTTACCTCGTGGTAAGTACTTACATACTAATCCTCGCTGTTCTTCTTAGCAAGTTTATTCCAGAATCGACTGCCAGCAGTTATATCTGTGACTTACTGGCTGTGAGGACCATAACTCCGCCATCGACAGGGCGTTATTAGGCGCTAAATATACGAGTAGAACCCTGAACGTACAGTTGGCTAGGCATCTCCTTTGGCATTGGCACATGTAGACAATAAGGACAAATTGCTTTACGTAAACGTTCCAGCTTTTGCCCATGAATAAACCCTAAAGTTATCCTGGAAGTGCTGCTAAAGTTTTAAATAAGTTTAATATTGAGCAAATAAATAAATGATTGATTCATTGATAAACAATTTTAAATAAAATAATATTTTGTCACTAAAAAAATAACAGTGTTTATTTCAGCAGTAAGATTAACAAATAAACTAAAGTGCTATCAAAACAAACAACGCATCAGTTACATAGGTACATGCTGTATTACAAGAACAAACTATGTATGTAATGATAGTACATAAACAAATATGCTTCAATTTTCATCACAATATCTACCACACATACATGTCTAAAACGAATATAACGTACTGTGAAACTGATTAAAATTTTCTTGTGGCCTCGACGATTCTCAAGTTATTGTTACTGTAGTTTTAATTGTTCATTATGATTGGAGGTCTTCGGATGAATTTCTCACTTGCTTCTAACTTGAGCCTTGCTATTTCATGTATCCTTTTCTTTCCATTTCATGGTCCCTTTAGAAATTGCTTTTTTTTTATTAATCATAGATAAAAGTAACTATAACTATGTAATTACTGCGATTGAACTGTTAGAAAATACAGGGGGCTTTTTAACGGTCTGAAGGAAAGTAGACATTGCGTACTGAATTATAGACATTAGTATGGTAATACACGACAAATAAACAGTTCCGTTTGAAATAATTACGGTTTGTGGTTATAGTAGTACTAGTCGCTATCCAAAGTTACCCAGGGTGGCTCCTTGGCACAGAATCTATACTTCAATACTTAATAGTATAAAGCTAAATTGTTTGTTTGTTTGTTTGAACGCGCTAATTTCAGGAACCACTGGTCCGATTTGAAAAATTCTTTCAGTGCTGGATAGCCTATTTACCGAGGAAGGCTATAGTGAATATTACAGCTGTACCATTTTGTTTTGATAATGCGATCCCAGGTACAAAAAATCGTACGAGACTTGCTGATGTTTGTCAGCAACCTAAGTTAAAGTTCTTAGAATCTAATTATTCAAGGTCGGAAAAAGATTTGTACTTACAAGGATATGTATTACTTTTTTGTAGATATAAAAGCATTCTTTTGACAGTACAGAACTGGCTTTATCAAGCAATACTCCTATTTCAAGAGCTTTATGTCACTCGAATAGGTTTCTTTTACAGACGCACGCACACTGCGTCGTTTTACGTTCGGCCGGAATTAACAATGCAATCGTGGCACTATATCGACGTGCTTTTGATCTTTTATTGGCGGCCAAGTCTTGAAGATTTATGATTTCTCGGAAGATTTTCCTGATTTTCGTGTTCGTTTACTATAATTGGAATTTGTAAGCGAGAGGTTTTTGTGTAGCAATTTTAGTATTTTCACACTTCTGCTGTGTTCATCTGAATGTATCTTATCTATAGATAAGATTATTTGTATTGCTTATCCCTAATTCTACGTTCACAGAGAAGGATAAGATGTTTGAACGACTGTGGACTAGATTCAAATATCTTGATGACATATCGCATTTGTTAGAGTAAATATACTATAGTTTAAGTAAATATACTTATATTACAATAATTAGTAACCCAATTTTGCTTCGCCTTTGCTATCATGCTTGGCTTACACACGCGGCTTGCATTATAAATGGCCTATGTATCATTATTAAAACTAACAATCGAATACGTTTATGAGTATTGTGTATGTCTGAGACGCTACAGACATTTGCGATGCTTAACAGGTTATGCTTAGTGAGTAATTATAACAAATTATCGAGTCCAGCTCCTCCAAATAGGCAACGATAGTGATGGGCGGCGAGTAAATTCTCAACGGTTCAAAACTCTGGTATTCAACCAAAATGGTTAAAAACTCATTTTTAACCGTTTTTCACGGTTGTTTACAATAAACTACGGTAGAAAACTTTTTGGAGTTGGATTCGTATGTCGAGGAATCCGTACTAGCATATCCTAAGAAAATTAGGGTTCTTTTTATAAAATAATATAAATTAACACATAATTTGAATTTTGTATGAAAGTTTTCAATCGTAGATTTGGTATAATACCCGTAGAAAACGGTTGTTTATTCGGTATTGTACCATTTTGGTTGAATACCGTGTTGAAAACCCATCACTAGGCAACGACCAAATTATGCTTCATCGACAAGTTATGTAAATTTAAGTAAACGAGTCCTGTCCTGGCGTGTGTTTGGTTTTTGGATTAATATAAAAATATTATAGCAACGATACAAATTAAAAGCTAATTTTGGCATCATTAACAGGCTATCTGATATGAGCAAATCAATCGTTATAATTATTGTAATAATGTTATTCACAGGAAATCGTTGAAGATGCCACGCTCAAACTAAGGAAATTTTATTTAATATACTTTGGAAATTTGTAGAGAAAATCTATAGGACTACACGCAATAATCTGCATATTTAATAAAATATTCCAAGCTGTTATGATCGGAATCTCAATCACAGTACAATTGGCATCCAAAACACCAAAACATTTGGACGTGACATGTTATAGATAAACAAGTGTTTGTTTGCAGGACAATCGTAGCAGCAATGGCACGTTTATCAACAACAACCGCTGCTCGATATCGAAGCAGCAGGAGCCGCACGAGGTGTACTCCGGCGACGTGGTGCAGTTCGGCATTCCCGTCGTTGAGAATGCCGATAACTTGGAGAAGGTACAGCGTTTCACTGTATTCATTATAAATAATTTTAGTTTCTTTATGTAGTTTCAATTTCATATAAAGTAAATTATATTTTTCTGATCGGAAGGCAGTGTAAAAAGTCATAATTTGCTAGGGTCAAATGGGTCTTAGTTCTATTGATCAGTTCTATCGGGGTGGGCTTTATTGAAATCTTTCAGATTTTTCATTTTTTAAGATGGCTCCTATTTTGCTCCCTCGCGTCACGATAGTTCGCGTTTGTCGTCAATGATCTAAAACTTTTTACTAGAAAGTTTTAGTCTGTTTACATGACGAGGTAAATGGGGCTCATGTTCCCTTCTTTGATAATTCTAGTAACATCTGTAATCTTTATTATTGGTATTACGCTAATAAAGCAGAATATCAATAATATTATTCAGGTCAGATGATATTGTATTCGCATTGCTAGTATTGTTATGCCAACAGAAGTAGGATCTATTGTACAAAAAACCTATCGACGCACGGCTATGGCATGTAATATCGAGGTGAACCAACATAGTGATTGTAAACAATTATGCACATTACTAATCAATAAAAACACTATTAATTAGTGTCAATAATAATACTATGATGACGTATAAATAGCTCAATTTATCTCATTAAAAAGGATTTTAGTATTCTCTTTAGTGTTACGATGGAAATGGCTAGAGACAAAACTAAGTGGTTGGTGTGCACTCCTTCCTTAGTATGCGTACTGTGCCAAAAGAAGTGCCAGGAATAAGGTAAATGAGAAGATTGTTATTGCGTCTCAAGAGGCCAATTGAACTACTACGCTAGTTTTAGTAGCTTGCTTTTGCATAAATGAAAGTTATTATTATAAAATAAAGTCACATGTAAGAACTAAGATGTAACAAAGTAACAATGCCTAATGATGCAACAGCAACTCATTGAATCATTAGAACGCATCACAGTCAAAGCAAATTGACATTAGTTCCAGTGGTTGGTCACAGAAGCCGGTCGTAATATGCCGTCTACTCTGTACTTGTTGATGTGATGCACGTTTGCTTAGACTCATATTACCGAGGACAAGATGAGATTAAGGTCAATAATAGCTTTTTAAATAAAGTAAATAACGATATCTTATGTCCTGTTAGGGCGGGATATAGTGATACTACCTAACAATGTTATCATTTACTAAGGGTGTCAAAAGTGTGTTGTCCTTCGGCTTGGGTTGTTTCACTCAAATAAAAATTTCATTTATCTCAAACTAGCTGTTTCCCGCAGCTCCGCTTGCCTCTAAAAGTAGCCTGTTTGACCCTAGGTCTTCAACTATATTTATATCAAATTTCATCAAAATCCGTTCAGCTGTTTGGCCGTGAAAGCGCAGCAGATAGATAGACAGGCAGACTTTCGCATGTATAATCTCAGTATGGATGTATGGATATCGTGCAATTCCAATATACTTATTTCGGTAATACAAAGGAGATATGTCGTCTGTCCTATGAGTATTACGAGTACTTCAAACTTACAAAACTTTTTTATTTTTCAGAACACGTTTCCCCCGGTGGTCGCCCTCCTCAAGCTGTACCATCCGGATGGCAAGGAGGCGAAGCTATCGTTTAACCCCACCATGACCACACCATTACACCTCAAGGAGTTATATCAACTCAACAATTTTGTCCAGGTAAATATTATTACTTGATAATATACTTTATAATGTAATTTAAGGTCAATAATACTGTAAATATTTCAAAACTCCTAGAAATAAAAAATGCATGCATTGCTTAGGTAACTGTATAATACAATAAACAATGCATGAATAATTACTAAATGAAGACTACACGAAAATTATTCAAATGCGTAGCAAGCACTTCATTACATTCTGGTCACCTACAAACAGTTATGTCACAACTGCCGACTATTCCAAATTGTAGGACGCGCAAGTAGTAATCCATAGTAATATTATAAATGCGAAAATTTGTCTGCCTTTTTGTCTGTCTGTCTGCTAAGCTGTCACGGCCGAACCGCTGAACGGATTTTGCTGAAATTTGGTATGAATATAGGTGAAGACCCGGGGTCAAACATAGGGTACTTTTTGATGCAGGCGGAGCTGCGGGAAACAGCTAGTGAAATATATATAGGAAATTATACGGCTCAAGGTTAGACTAGATATATTTATGGATTTCATACTTCTGCAAAGTGAAGTATTATAGATAAGTCCATGTGACATGCATTTAGGCGTTACAATCTAGAGTCGCAATCGCAAACAACAAAACTTGTTTTTTTTTAAAATTTGTTTGCTCATTGAACCATCATCGTCATTTAGTGTGATGCGAGACATTTGAGTTTTGACAGACTATGGATGTCAATCCAAGTGACACATTTATGAATATGCAACTTAATTGTACAAAACCTATTGATGTGAAAAACAGCTAAACGTACATTACCCGCGCGGCGGTAAATAATGAGCAGCCAATCATAGCTCAAATTTCTAAATAGTTAGGAGCGATAGAGATCAAAAAGCCGATTTGCAATTTTTATCGCCGGATACATGACATTTTCTCGGAGATATGGGTTAAAAAAAGTTTTCATTTATGAATTTGTCTTACAGGAGGCAATCCAACGAGAGGCCGCACTAGAAACGCGTTTACGCACGTTGCGCGAGTGTGTAGAGCGCACGCGCGCCGAAGCCGAGGCGTCCTGGGAACTATTCGTAGGAGAACAACGACTGCTAATGAGGGTACATGCTCTGGAGAGCATGCTGTCTGTGGGAAAGCAACCAGATGCTCAACAGGTGGCGCAGCTGCTCAATGATAAGAGGAACTATCAGGTATGACATTCTTATACTACTTTTTTGCCGCTATCTTACAATGTGAGGTGTTTTGAGAGCTGTTTATAAGAGAACAGTGCGTCTGGTAAAAGGGCTCATGCCTAGGACTGGTGCCGGCCGGCAATAGTTTGCATGAACTAACTGGTGGCGGAAGCACTCAAAATAATTTGGTAACTAATTATAAATATAGTAGTAATGATAAGAAGAATTTTACAGGAATCTGAAATTGGATTACGATTAAAAAAAATGTTCTCATTGGGATCAATACAAATACTCTTTATTGCACCAAAACAAAAATTTTACAAAACAAACATACATGAAAATGAGGTACAAAGGCGGACTTGTCAAAGGGATATAACAGTCTGCAAATTACAAAATGATAACTTTTGCTCGTACATAGATTTGCTAAATGTTTCGATAGACTAATCCTTAGTTAATATCATTGCCATAATGCGTTATGAATGTACCCCGTTTTGTTAACAGGAAGTGGCACAAGAGAGCCTGCGAGTGGCGCACGAGCAACGTTTAGCTTTAGAAGAGACGCTGGAGCGTCGGAACCGAGAGGCGGCCGCGCTGCACCAACACAACTGCACGCTGCGACTCACCGCCACTAACGCGACGGCCGAGCTGCAGGTCAGTCAGTCCAACCGGTCTAATTGTCTAACCCTCCATATTCATAAACATTTACGAACGTTCAATGAGACCAAGTTAACTAAAATATGTTTTGTCTCGTTCTTTCACCTCAAATATAAATAAAACAGAAAAGGACAACAAATTTTAGGTAATGTGGGCTAAAAAAACGATCTTAAATTTTTATGAACAAAGGGGTAGGAAATTAGTTCTCAAATGTGCTACTTACCTTACGAGAATCAAATAATTTGAAGTAACGAAAAATCTTCTATTAGGTATCGTTATCCACAAGCTTACTTAGTACACGCCTAAGCTGATCTTTGCAGCGGTGAACATAGATAGTTTGGGTGTACTTTAAGTTATCATTTACACAAATGCAAAGCTCAGCTGAGTTCTTTTATATACTGTGCTTTATTAAATCAAGATGAACTCTATGAACTATGAATATATTGTTCATTAAGGAAGACCAACAGCTTATATCTATACAATAATAAGCCGGATTCAGGATTCTGAAGCAAATTGCTGAGGGCAAAACCGGGATAAGTTTCCCGAAAATATACCTAACATTTTTAACAGATCCAAAACACGGCGTGGTTTCTGCGTATATAAATATAAATAATATAATCCATACTAATATATGCGAAAGTCTGTCTGTCTGTCTGTTACGCTTTCACGGCCAAACCGCTGAACGGATTTTGATGAAATTTGGTATGAATATAGTTGACGACCTGGGGTCAAACATAGGCTTTTTGACGCAGGCGGAGCTGCGGGAAACAGCTAGTATAGTATATAAAGTAGAACACTTGTACACAGTTTTCCTAATGTTAAGTTTCCATTGTTTATTTACAGCGTGTACATGAAATAAATAAATAAAATAACTTCTGAGGGCCGTAGTAAGTTGACATTGTAAATAAAGTATTGGCTTTACTATTTTAAGAACGAGACGGGCACACGAAAATCAAAAATTTCACGAAGATTTATGGAAGGCGAAGGCTTATGCCCAGTGTGACATATGAAGCTTAAAAAGAAGTTATTACTTAATTTGCCTGTAGTGGCTTAATCGAGCATCTTATAAGGTTGTCCTGTTATGTTCCAGAAACTGGCAGCTCGGTGCGAACGCAAGATGTGTGCGGCGAGGCTCGCTATCGCCGCAGCTGAAGAGCGAGAACAAGCCGCCAGGGGACATCTACCGCTCACGGTTGGTTTATTTAGTGTTTGATGAACTTTGATGACGTCGACTCTGCATGAGAACGCCACCCCGCTCTATACTAGAAAGAAAGGTTAACATGCAACTAACAGCAAAAAATGTGAGTTGTTTGATAATGTTTCCTTGTTGTGCCTAGCGAGGGCTTAATTATAAAAATACAAAAGGGGGGATAAAACTCTTTGAGGCTCGTTGAAAACTCTACATTCACTTCATTTAATAATGCGATGCAATATGAAAAAAATACTTTGAAAGTGCAAGAATTCTTAGAACCATCATATTCTTCATATCACAAAATTAAAAATTATTATTATTTATTATTATCAGCTTAGAGCTGATGCGTGTATATCTCTGCATTAATATTACTATGTGCAATTTTTTTCCAGTACTCAGTACAAAATGGAGAAGCGAAAATGCTGGTACTAAGTAGTGACAGCAACAAGCTGCAAGACGCCAAACGATCCGGTACTTTAGAGGACGCAGTGCGCGCGTTGCCCGACTACATCAAGCTATTGCTGCCTCAGAATCTGCTCAACAAGGTATGCATTACCGAAGCATAGCTTTGTTTAGTTATTTCTAGTTTGGTTAGGCTGGTTTCACAGCTGGCCCGAAGACAAGTACGGGCCGTACGTGCACGGGAGACGCGTACGGATAGCACGCGCAGTGCTCTTAAACGAAGTTTCAGTAGGATACACTGTACGGGCTCTTACTGGAACGGGTCACGTACAGACCAATCCGCGTCGCTGTGAAACGATGTTCTAAACGCCTCACGCAAGTGTTTCTTTCTGTTCAGGGAGCCCATGCGGTCGGTCCGTATATATATGGGTTTTTCGGATAGCTGTGTAACCAGCCTTAGGCTTGAATCACCTTGATTGTCTGGTCATGACGATGATTCCGTGCTTCTCAAGACCGTTGGTCCCGGCTCCCGTTTAGTGGTCGTTAAAGGAACCACGTCAGTGGCCGAAAGACAGTTCCGAATAACTCTGTATCCTGGTGTCAAAGTATCAATTGCACTGAAATAGAGTGGACGATTAACGATTGACGTTTTAGGTGCCTCAATTTTCAAGTTTCGCCAACACCAAAATTTGCCCATCTTAATTTCTACAGGTTGGAATAAAATCGATATCGACAGATGGCAAGACGGCGAAAGAATTTGAATTGATTCTCGAGGCCAACAACATTTACAACGCGGAATCTAAAGGTTGGTTAAATACTATTTGAAGATTGCCATTTTTTTTAAACTAGATGGTCCGATGACTTATGAGAGTTCGATAAAAATTGGAAAGAAATAGCCCTGAACAGAGATGTGTGGAAGAAAAGAGGCTTTTGCCCAGCAATGGGACACAGTATAGATAAAAAATTGCCATTTTTAAATGTAAAATTTTTAAACATATAACTTATCTACACTAATATTAAAAAGAGGAAAGATTTGTATTTTTGTGTGTATGTTTGTAATGAATAAACTCAAAAACTACTGTGCCGATTTCAAAAATTCTTTCACCATTGGGAAACATAGGCTAACATAAGGCTTTTAACATAGGCTATATACCGCAGGCAGAGCTGCGGGAAACAGCTAGTTCCTTATATAGTGGCGGTATCGCTTATAATTTTGTGATTCAATAATACCCAAATTATTCATAGCTATAACACATTTTCCAAATTCCTTAGGAAGCTCAGGTAATAGTTGAAAAGTCCTCGAACTAATATAAGATTGCCTAGCAATAAGTCCGTCTTTGCTTTATATTTTTAAGTTTTTGTAAGTGTACAATTATTTGTTTCTGTATGTGGGCAATAAATATATTTTGTATTGTATTGTACTATTCATTAAGGTTGCTGGAAGAGATTGCCTCGGCGATAAGTCCGCCTTTGTGCCTCACTGTATTTGTTAATCTGGTTCTGTATTGTTTTCTTTTTTGATGCAATTAAGAGTAGTAGTAGTATTGTATTGTAATATAATGCGATTGGATTTCTGACAGAAAAAGAGGAAGACGAGGGCGTAGTTGGTGGCGGCAGCGACGAAGAAAAATGCGGCGAACCTGACTCCTGTACCGACGACGAGAAACAGTCGCGACTCAACCACGGTCAGTACTAGAAAATCTATTGAATAGATTAAGAGGCAGCAACGTTTTGACTAAAGCATCGCTAGACCGACTGATTTAGTAGTCACTTATGTAAGTTGGAAAAAGTTGGTCTGCCATCATGATGTTGGTGCATACATTAATAACTTCAAAAACGGCGGTCCACGTAATTTCAAAAAAGTGTACTATATCATAAAATGTTAATATCACTTAGAATCTGAAGCAGTATGAAAGAAGTGTACATTGTAAAACGTATTTGGTTTGGTTTCCAGATCCGGAACACGAGGACAGCCCCAGTCCGCTGAGCGGTGAGTTGCGAGCTGACAACAACGCTAACTCCACGTACAGCGACCAGGAAGACGTGCCGGTAATAACATGCTTTTATAGTATTATTTAATGCATTGTAGCGATGGGAGACGGTAAGGGGGGAGATACCGGTTTCTTAGTATTGGCGGTGCGTCAGGCGCCTCGCAAAAATATTATGGTGATGTTGAGAGCGTTTGCTTGATTTGCGATGATAGCGTAGTTGCAGTTGAAGTGGCAAAATTGTAAAAATGTTACTCTTTGTTCCGTAAAGCTGTTAATATCATTGACGACATCATTGTCAAATACAAATTATCTTTTCCTAAACATGCGCGGAAATATTGTCATTACTTTTGAATAAAGAACACGCGAAGTATCATACAAGGTGACTGGTAAGAGGTATATAAAGCGAAAAGTAGTAGGTAAGGTATCATATCGACATGCTAGATAAAATAACATCTTGTAAGAAAAGCGTCACAATACCGAGTTAATTAACATTTCATAATTAGACAAAAATCTTAAGGTACCAACCCTGCATCAGCTGTTGTCATTCATCATTACGAAAATCTACAATTTTTACTATCATTTGACCAATGACCTAGAATACCAGGAGCTAAGAAATTACAATTACAAAGACTAAACAACGACCATAACGAATAATCATTGCCCAAGATCCTTGTGTCTCTGAAAGACGGATTTTTAATTTAAGTGGTAGTTTAATCACTTAAATTTAAAATCTGTCAATTAGTGATTATCACTAAATGAAATAATTTACTTACGTAAAACATAATCAGCAAACTGCATCGTAATTTTTAAAAATAATTTAACGGCGAATCAAACAATTGGATTTAATTATGCGTGGATTTCTGACAAACTTGCTAGTTGGTTTTGATTTTTATTACATATCAATAACAATAATAATAAAAAAAATCATCATAATGTCACTGGTATTACGGGTAAAGTTAAATCTTCTTACAGAGTAGAAGCCCATCATTTAAAGTAAAAACAGCTGATATCAAATCGTAGGTATGTAAAATCTTAACATAAATTAATGCTTGAATTAACAATAAACAATTAAATTTCAAAAGACAAAAAAACATTCATGTAATTTCCAAAGTAGAAACAATTTACCTAGATGCAATGCATTATCTCTTCTGCGATTATTCATGCACGTAATTTTCTGTCTCGCTCTCTCATTATTCGCTTTATTTTTTGATATTTTAGGCTTGGTTCCGTATTAAATTTTTTAAATTCCGTTTTTTGCTATCAGATAAATAAGTTTTCTTTAACTGTTACTGGAACGATGAACTAAATGTTAACTTAGCTTTGTAAAACATTATTCGTACATGAATTGAATTAATTAAGATCCTTGAAGTGGCAGTGGGCGAGGCACTAACGCGCAAGACTGACAGCCATTGGGGTAATAAAGTTCTCTCATAACGACCACGTACCGCCAAGGGCAATGTTGGAATCCCACTGACCAGAAAAAGCAGTCATCACGAATTATTATTTTTAGTTTTTCGCTCTTCACATAAAAACAATTTTTTTTTTAATAGGATTTGTTTTGCACTAAAGAGAATACCGATTCATAAATTACACCAGATACCTCAGATACAAAAAATTGCGTACAGAAGTTGTAAGATTTTTCACACCTTCAAAAGATTTTTGATATCGCAGCTGCTGTCCATAAACTTCGGTAAACACGACGGTCAGTTAGACTGGAAGTCTTTTGTCTAATTAAATAAATTACTTAATCCACGTCAAATGCACTTGTGGCGGTTTAGAAACTCTGACACCAGGGTATGTGGGGTCGTAAGACCTTACCTAACTTACCTACACGAGATGAAGAAAAAATACTTTAAAAAAGGTTTCTCCTTATTGCATTGCGGAACCATAATTAAGTACTAGGCATACGGGATAGATGAAAGAGGTCACTTTGATGTCGCCGCTTGCGCTTGTATCGGAAGGAAGTCAGTCGATCGGTAACATTCTTAGCGAAAAGAGTGATTATCTCACGCGTTCGTGTCATCATTACTATCGACTTTTTCGAACATGAACTACTCAAATTCGGAGTATTATGATATGGTTATGTGTGTGGGGTCATGCGACGGCAACCTGGCGGCTGCTCGTCGTTTGTATGAGGAGCGCTACGTTTTGGGTAGGCCCAACGCCCGTCAGCTTCCTTCCTACGCGTGCTTCAGGAACCTCGTGAACCGGCTGCACACCACCGGCAGGCTACAACCGAGCTCTGGCGAGGGCCCACCGCGCGGGCGAAGTGACTTGGAAGACCATATCCTGGACCATTTTTCGGCGGACCCCACGACCAGCACACGTCGCTGTGGAGCAGTATTAGGAGTGTTACAGTGGAAAGTATGGAAAACACTGAACACTGATGGGCAACACCCTTACCACTACCGGAAGACCCAGGATCTCCTGACTCGGGATTTTGCCTCTCGTGTTCAGTTCTGCACGTGGTACGATTACGAAGTCACGAGGGACCCGACGGTGGCCATGAACATTCTGTGGACAGACGAGGCGTCTTTCACAAGAAGGGGCCTCTTTAACTGCCACAATGAGCACGTCTGGGCGCACGAGAACCCGAAGGCTTCCCGCGTGGCAAGTTTCCAGCATAGGTGGCGGATCAATGTGTGGGCAGGCATTATTGGAGACAGGCTCATTGGTCCAATTTTTTTTCCAAAATCCCTTAATGCCGAAAATTATTTATTATTTTTAAGAACTGAGCTGGAAGAGATGTTGGAAGATCTTCCGGTAGCAGCCTACAGGAGAATGATTTTCCAACATGACGGCGCTCCCGCTCACTTCGCCCGCGAGTGCCGTGCGTACCTGGACCGGCGGTTCGACGTGTGGATAGGGCGGAGCGGTCCCGTGGCGTGGCCGCCACGATCACCTGATTTAACCCCACTCGATTTCTAATTGTGGGGTTACATAAAAACAAAAGTGTATGCCGTGGAATGTGAGAGCCCGGAAGTAATGCGTGGGCTGATACTTGCGGCGTTTCAATCTGTCCCGGCGGATATGCTTTTGAACGTCGTAAGCTCATACCAAAAGAGGACGCAATTGTGCAGAGATCGTGGTGGAGGACACTTTGAGCCGGAAATTAACTGAATGGTGTACCTTAATCTAAGTGGTGATACGTGTCGTGCGTGTATGATTCTTAAATTTTCATTTAATCCAGTTCAAAACTCGAAATCAGTGTTTTTTTTTGAACGCAACAGATTTTCAACTTTCGACAGAAAGACATAAGTGTCAAATTTGTGAAACAATGTTGTTGTTCCGCAAAGCGATTTGCCGCAAAGGGAAGGCGGCTTCTTTGAAAGAGCGGCGCGGCGGCCGGCGCGGTGTCAACAAAGAGGTAGGTGTCTGAATTGTACTAGGCTGGCAGAACATAGCAAGAGTTCGAAATGCTCTCAGCTGTGTTTGTGTTTAGAAATAAATTGCTATTATTAGGATGTGTCTACAAAAGTACTAGGAACATATGACATACAAGGGCTTTGCCGCGAGTAACGAAATTTATCAATGAGTCTTTCTTTTCTTTCTAATATTATGCATAATTAGGGGTGTGACCAAAACAAAAAAAATATTGTTTTTCTACTTTTGTATGGAAAATATCTTAACAAGATATTCGTTTCTTTCCACCGCCATATGATTTTCATAACCCTCGGGGTATGGCCTTGTCACGGCTTTATATACCTTTTACCAGTCGCCTTGTATTTACGTAGACTGAAAAACCAAAATCACTTCCCGGCGCGTTCTTTGAATTTGGAACGAAGAGCGCGCCGGCAATGTTGTATGACTGTGTGCTGTTTGAATTTCGAACTCTTTCATCTATCGTACACATTGCGTTCTCCAGGCTGTATAGCCACAGATGCGTTTACCTTTCGGCACAAACTGAAAAATAAAAATCAAAAATTGGCGGTAAAGCGGAGTTTGTTGTTATTTTGTTAATGCCACCACCAGATTTAAGATTGGAAGCTAAATTAGCGATGGAAATTCTGCTTCTAGCGAAATAAAAAAAAAATAAGACAGTATATGAAAATTTCATGTTCTGGATAAACAAGAAAATGCAAATTGTTCTCCGAAATTGTTTTTTTTTTCGAAATTGCTAAAACTAAAAAGCCATCTACATTATGGGCGATTTATTCTATGCTGAAATGTACAGTTCATATTAAAAACGGCATATTCAAAAGTAATGACAATATTTCCGCGCATGTTTAAGAAAATTAAATTTATTATGTAAAAGGCCCTTTTTTATTTCCTTGCATTTTTTAAGAAAAACACTATATATGCCTCGGCCGAAATGGCAATTGCCTGTCTCGTATCATTGAAGTCCTCGCCTGCGGCTCGGCCTTCAAACTCATACTCGGCCTGCAATTGCCTATTTCGCTGCCTTTGCAATAATGTACTATTGTTAAATATTCTTTGATTACAGAGCAAAGCGGGCGTAGAGTATGCGAACATTCTCCGCGTGATGGCGGGTCTGAACGACGAGATCAAGGCGCTGCGAGAACGACTGGCGGCCGCCGGCGCCGAGAACGAGCAGCTGCGGGCCGTACGCGACTCGCTGCTGAGCGCGCAGCCCGAGCCGGCCGAGCCCGACGACGCGGCCGCCTACCGCAGCAAGATACAGCAGCTGCAGGTGTGTAGTGAGCAGCTGCGGCCGACCGCTACTGTGAGGGAACTTTAGATAGTCCGGTGGCCTCAGGAAGACGTTGAATGCGAGCTACTTCAAATTCGGCCTCATTGATCATCTTTGGAAGAGGCGTGTCCAACATCTTATCTCTTGTTGGCTAATGATGACAAAGTCGTGAATGATGAATGTTTGGTTTACAGACGCAGCTGACCGTGGCGGAGGAGGCCAACCTGGCGGAGATCCAGCGGCTGCTGGGGCAGACGGCGGACATGCAGGCGCAGCTGGCGTTCCGGCCGACGCGCGCCGACGTCGACGACCTCACCGCCGTCGTCGCCCAGCTGCGAGACCAGCTGCGCGACAAGGACCTGCTGCTGGAGCGGCTGCAGGCGAGCCCCCGAGACAAGGTCACTATATCTATATCACTCCACTGTAGCCACACTAAAGCCCCGCCACAGACTTTTTAATAGTACTAACGTAAAGAACGGACACTGACATACTCCCACGCGAAACAGATGCCGCACTGAGCCGCGCAGATTTAGGGTAAAAATCGAGAGCAAAACAATGTAAGGCGTACTTACACTTCAGCGCGTAGCCGCGACGAACGACTATGACGCAGACACGATAAATAACCAACCCTAAGAGTGACACACAAATTGACGTGCGTGCGTACGCTACCAAATCGTAGTGGTAGTAATCTCGGCGCTGTTGTATGGAGTGTCCGGGGTGTGGCCCCGCGTCCATTACGGTGCAGAGTCGAGCCGTGCCAACTCTCCCTTAAGTTGCTCTCATATATTTTGTATAAAACCGCGTCCACTTACCCGGAGTGAAAACGCGCAGAGTACAATCAGCTTGGCGTGAGGCGACTTGTTCGACGGACGCGACGCGGGGTGGTGGAAGACAAACTGATATTGGTATGGCATAGTTCCGCTCACATTTGCTCCGGGTACGTGTGTCTTGAAATGAAAATGGAATTTCGATTGTACTCTGCTGAAATGGACGCACCGGAATAAAAAGAGGCGAAGCGCGACTCCGGCTAATTATTTGCATATTATGTCTGTAGTGCGCCGGCGTCGGGTTTGCCTACTTAGCCATTCCGTGGACGAAGTAGAAGATCGTTCCTACCTTAAAGTCATTAAAATTTATCAATTAACGTAGTCTATTTGAATTCCAGGAGACGGCGGAAAAGGCCATAGAAACCTCCGATTCACTCGAGGACCTGCAGAAGGTCACCGAATTGGACGAGACAATCGACACGAAGAAGATTTCAGCCGAGATCGACGAGATGTTCCAACTAGGGTTCGACGACGAAGACGACGACACCGACTCGGCCGCGACCGAGATCAATAAAGATGATAATACCGCTGTCAACAACGCGAATGATAGTTCGAGTTCAGTCAGCGACTTCGTGAGGCTCGACGATGAAGCTCGGTTGCAGGTGACTCTGCAGAATGGGAGTCTACACGCGTTGGAGGAAGAACTCGTGCGTGCCAAGGTAATTAAACAATTTTTGTGCTAGTTTCATCATATTGTCTTAATAGCTGACCAAGATCAAAAGGATGTCGGTACTGCTGTCAATAATGCGAAGGATAGTTTTCGTTCAGGCAGCAACTTTGTGAGGCTCTATGACGATGCTCTTTTGCAAGTGATACTGCAAAATGGGAGTTTACACGCGTTGGAGGAAGAATTAGTGCACGGTAAGTTCGGTATAAAGTTTTATTATTGGGTTTTTATGGCGATATTGTCTCGGCCGTTGATCTATGACAATAACAAAAATGATAACACCTCTGTCAGTCCCTGCTCAACAGGGCTGGGTGTAGACCATGGAGCAAATACAAAGAGACGGCGTATCGACTGGTGCATCGTTACGGTCAATGGCGCAGTGACGTCGGAAGTAGGCGTGGCTTACGTCATTTTTCGTTTAACTGTGAAAGATGCGTGACGTGGAGCGAGCTTTAATGTTCTTATTTTTCTAATTTACGTTTCGTTTCGGCTTAGAATATTTTGTAAAATATTTAAAACCATTTAGTTTTTAAGTGTCTCTGTACTGTTATAGGATCACAATAAACGTTAGTAAATAACATATTTTCGAATTTATTCGATTGATTTAGTGTTACACAAAATATGTATCTGTTTTTAATGTTCAAAATATCTGTAATATAAAGAAATATAAATATATTTTTTTATGTTGAAATCTTATGTTTGCTAGCTACATCTATTGGTAAGTAGACGGGATCGCCAATAGGGGCGGAGCCATGGTCAAACCGAGCTCCCCTCACGTCTGCCTTCCGCCCCGCGTAGCCTCACACATTTTAGCAAGCTCTCGATACGATGTCCTCTTTGTTATTATTTTGTGGTGTAGACGTATTGTTATGGGTCGTCTGCATTTACGCGAACTTGTAGCGAGAACCGTGAATTTGTCCGTTCTCGTACTTTTCTCGCGAGAAAGCGATCCATACTCTCGCCTTTCTCAGATGAGATTTCTTGTTCTGTGAGCGAGTTCACAATCATGTCTTTATTAAATGTGTGATGTCAAAATTAGGATTTTTATATGTATATTATTATGTATTATGGCTATTCTATAGAAATGGTTTTTCTGTTATCATAGAAATAATTTTTGATTAAATCCATATATATCCATACTAATATTATAAATACGAAAGTCTGTCTTTGATTAAATCTGGTATGAATATAGCTAAAGACCCCTTGTCAAATATAGGCTACTTGACGCAGGCGGAGCTGCGGGAAACGGCTAGTAATTAAATATTATTGTTTGGTCGCAGGAGCGTTGGGCGGAGGTGTGCGACGAGCGCGCTCGCCTAGCCTCGCAGCTGGCGGCGCTACAGAGCAAGCCGGCGCGTCTCACCGGCACCGTCGCGCACGCTGCTGCGTTGTTGTTACTGCCGCTGCTGCTGGCCGTCGCGCTCTACTACCTGCTGCCCGCACTGTCCTGATGCACCGCCACCTGGGACCCGCCGGGGTTCGTGTAGCCGTAGCCGGCCCACATTACACACACTCTGCGGCATCCGGGGTTCCTGTAGCCGAGTGTTCGGAACGTCCGGGGCTTGTTTGTCACCGTAAAGGTCCATTTAAACCGATGCGAATCCCCGCGCGATTGGCGGGACGCCCGCGGAAATAAGAATTGGTAGAGTTGCCGTAGGGTGTGCCAAAGTTAACTGGCCTGCTAATAGCACTTCTGTGTATTCGTATTTCTGTGAGCGTCTCGCAAGTCGCGCGGAATTTGAGTCAGTTTGAATAGAGCTTAATGCCCCGGCTACACTATCGCGATAACGCGAAGGTTGCGTTGTCGCGTCACGTTAGAGAATTCGTTTAGTCGCGAATCATTTTCGCATACAAAGTTTTATTGCGACAACGCAAACCTTCATTTTCAAGTGTGGCCACAGCATTATAAGTAACGGTACTTAACGTTGATTCCATAACGTTAAAGGCAGGAACACACTGGATGCGAACATGTAGACGTGCAGTCGTGCACGTTGACGTGGACGTACCATTACGTTATAATGTTTGGACTTCATGAGACATGGCATGGCTTGCGCAACGTATACAGTCTAAAGTCCCCGTCACCAGAGGCTATAATTTATGTTAACAAATGTTCAGCGGGAAAAATAGTATTTTTGACATATTTTAATGTTTAGAGAGAATTTAAATTTAAGAATGGTTTTAGATGATTCTGTTGACTTCCACAACCCGCGTGTATTTCATAATTGATTAGTTGTATTATTTTTCTCTCATTTATTTGTTTCAAAAGTGAAAAGATAAATCGTCACCAAATTAATATGGCGGACCAAATGTCATTTACTGAGCTGGACTCGTTCCTGTACCATGCATCATTGATAACAGCACTTTATATCGTCAAAATATAACCTGGAATTGGTCGTTAGTTTCATATTACTCGTATAGTAGTTTAAGTCAATTGTATTTTGTAAACTCATATTGTCGCTAGGTAATAACCACCTTCTCGTGACGGCGACTTTACCTGCACGTATTACAAATAATATTAAACAGTCTACGTCCACGTACACGTTGCGCAAGCGGTGTGCCATGTCTCATAAAGTTCTAAACATTACAACGTCGTGGTACGTCTACGGGTACGCGTCCGGTGTGCTCCAGCCTTAGGACTAGTATCGTTAAATATGGCTCGGTAACAAAATTTTTAATGATAACTTAGAAGTAACGATAACGGTGTTTGAACGGTCTCTTGAAGACCAACGACATCTACTCTTAGTGACATCTTGGTTTAAAGACTCCAAAGGTTCAAGTTTCGTAGATGATTTCACACCTAACGATAACCTCCAGTTGCTGGAGAATGCAAAATAATTTTAACTGTATAAACAAGCCCTGGTAGCGCCATACACGAATAACACCATAAATCTATAATGCTCTATTAAAATTATGAAAAAAAAAACATCGCTAGTGACCAATTTTGTATGCCAGTACATGGAGCACCACTGACACCATGACACAGAGTAGATCATACTCACTAGGTTCCAACGAGAACAATTTCCATGGAACTAATAACTTTTTGTATCCTACCTTACCTATTTTTAATTACATAATTTTTTTTTTATTCTACTGAATTACTAAAATATAATCTCACTAGTTATGAGACTTACTACCAATAGATCCAGTGAGAATGATGCGACTTGGCGCAGTTGCGGTGTGTCCGCGCCATGTCTCATTGTCGGCCCAGTTTGTGGTGCTTCTGTACATACCTTAGCCTTCGAAACGTGCGGTGTCTAACCAGTTGACCAGCACGCTTTACTCGCTGTAATAACGCGAAATCTGTGTAGGGCATGAGGTGAAGCAAGTTTCCTTATTCTTGGATAATATAAAAAATAGACCAATTTGGACTTATAGAGCCTCGTTCACAAGGTACTTTCGTTGCCGCGTTTGTCAACCAATAGCCACGTGAGAAAGAGACTGAGCTCAAATTAACTGAACACCGATGCCAATAACTCGCGGAGGATCTTTCTTGTATCATTTCAGGAGAGACTTGTAAAAGGATGACTTTATGAGTAGATTGAAATTTTTTACCGCCTCAATGAATTGGATATTTAAAAATATATAGCGAAATATGGTAAATTGGTTGTGGTAATTACAATTTTTTGTCTGATTGATATATTTCTATTATAAAGTCACTCTTATAAAGCTCTGTGCCCACGAGCTATATTATTATAGTGCGTTGTTTGTAATCGGAATTAATAAGAAATCTGGCAACCCGCCTCGGACCGGCTGCCCGCTGCAAGGTACCTTAACGTTTTAAATATTATATGCGCGCTTATTTAGTTACCGGTCGAAGGATATTTATGGATTTAGAATAATTTAGTAGGTATAATAGTGTTATGATCGTTGTCGGTTTTGCGAACGCCTTCGGCCGAGTGACGGATGTAATCGGCGGCCGGTGCGAGTCGCCACTCGTTAGATACCAACGAGCTTGTATCGAAAGTGCCATTTACTAGGAGCCGGCGTCGCGCACGTTATCGCATGTATATAACCCTAGTATTGTTTCTTGTAAAAATTGTCAGTATCATATATAATAGCTATAAATTGATTGTTGATATCTGCCATAATAAATAATTGTACATTTTATATTATATTAAGGCCTAACGACTGTCCTAAGTTATGATAAATTTATTGTTGTGTGAGGTCTGTGGAAGTTTTGAGCCGAGCTACGGTAATCGAAATCGCTCAGCCCCTTGTTGAATATTTTAGGTGGTAAGTGTCGGCGCGCTGCTAGCCACTCACATATCACTGTAGGTTCGTCCTGTGGCATTTACTTGTCGAACACGTCGACGCTATATTTGGATCGTTTGCATTTTTCTAGTCTTTTAGAATCGACGCAGACTTGGTTGCATAACGTTTGCGCTCCTGCGTTTTGTACTCTTTTAGATCTAACATTTACAAGCCAGCCTAGTTCTCTGTATTTTATGTGGGCATTTATAGAGCAGCTCAGATTATTTTCTTTGTTGAAGTGTGAGCGTATAATTTTTAATTGCAGTTGTAGTACTCACAGGTTAGTTTAGACGTTTGTGCATGCCGGTTTGCAGTTTGGTTTCGTTATGTTAGTGCCCTCACAAATTGCCTCCAACGGTGCGAGTTTTAGTTTGTACCGGTAATGACGTCTTGATGACCAAATTATTATTTGACATTTTAGTAATATTAGTTAGCCTTCGAGCGGGTTTCGGGCTAGAGCTGGCGGCGCAGTTTACAAGGTGGTCTTCCGGAAGACTACGGCACTCTGCCCTTATTCGCGTGCTCTGTGATGTGAAGGCCAATAGATAATTTTGTATCAAACTTGTATAACTAACATTTTATTGTATATCTTTAGAATTATTATAACTTCACCACGTTGAAGTCCACTGTCTATAAATATTTATTATTTTATTGTTGCACTGATTTTGTTATGTTCAATGTTTTATTTCGTGTTTAAACCACCTGATTGTAAATAGATTGTACCTTATACTCGTTCATATTTTAGTTCTGAGCTGTCGGAAGAGACTTTTATGTTGTATTTTATGGTAAAATTAATATTGCATTCAATGTGGATGTACTGAAATTTATTGGAAATAATATTGATTTGTTTAAAAATGATTATTTATTTTATATGTCCCATTTCATCGTTTCAGCCGCAGTCAGTCCACTGCTGGACATAGGTCTCTCCTAATGACTTTCAAAATGATCGGTTCGCAGCAGCCTGCATCCATCGTTTGCCTGCGACCTTTTTCAGGTCATCTGACCATCTGGTCGATGGATGTCTAACGCTGCGCTTGCCGATTCGTTGTCGCCATTCGAGAACCTTTCTGCCCCATCGGCTATCGGTTCTCCGCGCTATGTGCCCTGCCCACTGCCACTTCAATGAACTAATCCGCTGAGCTATGTCTGTGACTTTTGTTCTCCTACTGATCTCCTGATTCGATCTCGTAGAGAAACACCGAGCATCGCCTCTCCATAGCTCTCAGGGTGACCTTGAGCTTTCTTATGAGGCCCATAGTCAAGGACCACGCTTCGGACCCATATGTCATCACTGGTAACACACACTGGACGAAGAACTTAGTTTTAAGGGACAGGTATTTTCACACTCGAAAACAGTTTATAGATGTGGCTCAGGAGCGTGATGGGTTCTTTAATAGGGTATTATTACCTTTTGAAGAACAAAACCACCACGCCTCTGTTTCACGCCTCTGGCGTCACGCCCTCGAGCAAAATGGAATAAAAGAGCTTCTGAAGGACTTTCAGTACCGGCGTTCCACCCGCTTTTAGAAGCTCTGCTGTGATTCCGTCTTCGCCCGGCCCCTTGTTGTTCTTGAGCTGTTTAGGGGAATTCCTAATCTCATAAAGGCTGATGTCCGGGATATCTTCGGTATAGTGTCTCTGTAGGTCTTTGGCCAAGCTTCCTACGGGTTTGGCTACTAAAGTGTAGAGTTGTCCGTAAAACCTCTCGATCCCCCTCAGCATCTCCGCTCGGCTTTCGTCGATACCACGTTGCCGTCCTTCGTCTTTAGCTTGGTCAGTCGGCTCTGCCCATTAGACTACACCTTTGCGAATACTTTGGAGCCTTTGTTTTGCTCTATCGTCTCCTTAATACGCGAGTATTCAATCTAATTCACCACACCAGTGTGACCAAGGTTAATTTTAATTATCCGTAGTCACACCAGCGAAAGCCCAACACACTCTTGACCGGTGTCTATGGTTAATTTTTATAATCACCACACCAACACACAACCAACAAACACTCTGATCGCTTTTAGGTGGCAACATGTTGTATGTTTAATGTCAACAACAAAATTTGATAATGTCATTTAATTAAATAGATATTCATCGGTCGTGGTTTACCTGCTTAGTTCACCTGGGTGGGCACTTTATTGCCGGTGGTCTACCATTACAATAAACAAGTGAATGTCGGGGAACAAGCGAATGTCAGAAAAATACGTGAATGCCGGGAAAACAAAAGAAAGTCGGAAAAGGCTTGTTTGACAATTATAATAGGTTGGGGAAAAAGTTTCTTCGCATTTTTTAAGAAAGATCAAAACATTTTATAACATAGTTTATTTACATTTAACTAAAGTATGTAGGTGCCGTTTTGTTCGATTACTTTTTGCCATCTTGTAGGTAGGGACATGATCCCATTGCTATAGAAATTTTGAGGCTTCTGATCAAAATACCGCGACAAGTGGTTTTGGCAGTCCTCTTGTGATGTTAACCTGACACTGCCTAAAGAATTCTGAAGAGACCGAAACAGGTGGAAATCTAAAGGTGTAAGGTGAGGACTATACGGCGGATGCATTAACACCTACCAGCCAAACCATCTTAATTATTGCTGAGTGGCTAAAGATGTGTGAGGTCTAGTGTTATCATGATGAAAAATCACACCCTTTCTGTTGATTAATTCCGGCCGCTTTCTTTCAACTTCTTGTTTTAATCTCATCAGTTGTTCGCAGTAGAGTTCAAAATCGATGGTCTTGTCTGGTGGTAACAGCTCATAATTAAAAATGCCCTTCCAATCCCACCACACATACAGCATCACCTTGTTGCGAGTTAACCCGGGTTTTGCCACAGTCTGTGAAGCCTGACCGGCCTTTGACCACGACCTTTTTCGCACGTTCTTGTCGTACGTGATCCACTTCTCAACACCAGTTACCAGCTTCTTCAAAGGTTTCATTACGTCGTAAATGAGTGCATGGTTCATTAGGTTTCTTTCAGTGATGTACCCAAATATCGAGCTTTTTTTGTGTACCCAGTTTTTTTTGAAATGCGCCAAAACTGTTTTGTGGTCAATAACCAGTTTTTCAGCTACGTCGTAACTACTGATATGCCTATATAATGACATTAATTTTATCCGTAATAGGGCGACCAGAGCGACGTGCATCTTTGACATCAAAATTTCCGGATTGAAAAAGCTTAAACCAAATTTGTGCTACTCTCACAGACACTGCACTAGGTCCATAAACATCGCAAATATTTTTCGCGGCTTACGTTGCATTTTTACCTTTTTTGTAGTAAAATTTTAAAATGTATCGAATTTCTTCATTGGATTCACTCATCTTGTCAAGATGTAAGAAAAACAAATTAAAATCACATATTTTTCTAATTTGAATTTGGAATTATCTTCATTAAAATTTAGACTTTTAATGATACCAAAACCAGTCAGATACAAATAGTAACAATAGATTTTATTACAAGTTCATACCTACTATATGCGAAAAGACTTTTTTCCCCAACCTAATATGTTGAAAAAACAGGTTCAAGCGATTATCGATCTTATTGACATTTATAAAATTTGTTAATTTCAATTTCAAAGTATTTTGTTGTCCAGTGGCCTTCAATTTATCCGACTTTGTCAATAAGGTCGAGAATAGCTTGAACCTGTTTTTTCAAAATATAATCGTTATTCATTTTATTTCAACTTTCTTTTGTTTTCCTGACATTCACTTGTTTCCCTGATATTAACTTGTTTTTCAGACTGTCACTGTTTTCCCTAAAAATTTTTTGTTTTCCTTGTTCTATACTTCGAGTTGTACGTGTTTCACAATCTTATGGAAGTAATTTTAGGTGGACCGTGCTTTTTTTAGCATACACTTTCCACTTATAATACCGATATCCATCGAATAAAAGCACTACACTAAAATCAGCCTCAAAATCCATTTTTACACACAATAAAATAATGGAAAGGCAAAAAAACAAATGCATATTAAAAATTTATACATAATTCAATCTTCTTTTATAATTATTATAGGATGCAAATTCCATTCATTTCCATACCAAATTCCATTAATAGGTTTGAGGTATAAATATTTAACATAAAGATAGCCTTTACAGCAATATTAAAATGATACAGTATTATAAAATAAAAATAAAAATAAATAAAATATTGACAAATTTTACACTTTAGTTATTGATTTGATTATAGTGAAGTAAAACGGAAAAATAAAAAGCAGCGCAAATAAAAAACTCAAATTGGGTCAAGGGTGTGATGGTGTGACTACGGATTAGGTAAAGTCATCCATAGTCACACAAATGTGACTACGGATAATTAAAATAAACCATAGTCACACTGGTGTGATAAATTGGTGTGACTATGTATCGGTGAAATCTGAGTTCTCCGTGCAGATTCCTTTCAGACTGTAGTGCCCCTCTCAGTTTCCCAAGGGAACTAACCGGATATTTAAATGTACTGATGGATCCACTTTGATAGTGGTCCAAAGAAACCTAGATTAAAAAATATAATTTTAGGACTAATTTTATGCTCCCTTACCGAAAAGGAAACAAAACCTCAATGTAAATTATAAAAATAAATGTCAAATGTGACAGTTGTGCTTCGGCCATAAAACATACACTTTAGCGAGCCGATGCCAAACAGTTGATAGACTTTACATCACGTCACACCTATTTCAAGGCCTCCAAAGCGAATCTGTATAGCTGCCACTGTGCATCGTATTGAGGATAGAGGATTCTGAGTTAGCCCTAAAGCACTGTCAAAAGTAGAAATATATCATCAAATCTCAATAACACTTGTCCACCGTGCCACCAGATTTTTACAAAAACAAAAACAGACTTCGTTTACCGGGTTCTTGAAGAAATTGAGTTCAAGAGGGTCATGCACCAGGAACTACATCGCAACTGGGAAACACGCTTGGACAAATAAGATACCAAGGCAAACAGAGTCGATGGACCCCTCTACTACCAGGGTGTTTAAAGGTGTACTAAAAGATTAATTACTATGGACCATTAGGACTATATGGATTTTACCCAAGTAATACTGACCACAAAAATACCCACCAGGGCATATGAGGTCGATCGCCCTTAAAAACTATTTGAAAATCATGCAAATAATTTTAATAGTAGTTCATGAAACTGTTGCGTATTTTGGGTTCTTACAATATGAGTGTAAGTTAAAAAAACAAGCCGTATGCGAGTTTTACTTTATTGGAAAATATTATGATACAGTTGTCCATACAAGAGCAGTATCATAATATAATTT
This sequence comes from Euzophera pinguis, assembly GCA_947363495.1. NCBI lineage: Eukaryota > Metazoa > Arthropoda > Insecta > Lepidoptera > Pyralidae > Euzophera > Euzophera pinguis. The sequence continues at coordinate 5,699,231 of OX376164.1, forward strand.
TTTAATTTGATTTCGAGCATGTGTATAATGATATTAATGACTGACATTCAAATTAGTTTTTCTCGTCACGTCAATAATGACGTTCATTTCTTAATGGTTTTTCTACTTCTTTACATTTTAGTATGTGATTATATAAAATATATGAAAGATCAAAAGATTAAAAATGTTGAGTTTATTCGGATTGATTTTTATTGTTAAGAATTATAATAGTTTTTTCTGGTAGGTACTGATTTTAATAAAATTTCTCTAGGACGCAATTTAATGTATATCCTTTCAAACAAAAACGTTTTTTTTTTTAAATCGGATTAATAAATAACGGGAGTAACGCGGTACTTCTCTCTTTTTAAAGTCTGGCAGCGAGAGACAAAGACGCAATAAAACATTTTCAGTGTGTACAATACAATATAACTTTATTGCCCACATCTGGGAAATCACAAAACTGAAATTATAACATTGTTAACAATATGGAGCAAAGGCGGACTTATTGCTAAGCAATCTCTTCCAGCCAACCTTTGTACAGTAAGAGAACATGATGTAATATGTACTGGGAGATTCTGCAGACGTTCCTGAGCACAGAGAAGAAGAGAAGCTATTGCTTGTGGTATCGTTTTTAGGCAATACAGATGAACGCAAGAGGTTAAACGAATGAATGAATGAACACTTTATTACACATAAATACGTACATAATTCAACGAAATGGATAGCTCTCTAATTTATGGAGATATTAAAGAAACGTTTAAACTGTGATCGTAATTCAGTCCTCCAAGGGATATCACATAAAGGGATATCACATAAAGGGGTTTTACTTTCAACCCGACAAGTTTAATTAACGAGTAAACTAAAATACTGCGATAGTTTTTTTTATGTACGAGTAAGTATATATATTTTTAAACATTCACACAAGTCGAAATAAGTTGCACTTGTTCCCTGCATATTATATGACCATTTATTTATTTAGTCAAAACGGGACATAAGTAGGTTTATTTACGTCCATTGGTAGGTTATTATACTTAAATGAAGACTCTTTTCTTGAAGTTATTCGGAAATATATTCAATAATTAAAAATACAATACGTCAACTGATTCGTTGCTGGCCTAGGCCAACAATTTTATTAAAATAATAATATTCGTTCCCTACCGCTAATGGAAGTTCTTTTGGTGTTGTGGCCCCAGATCACATGCGCACTGCCAGGAGTCTGTTTTTTAGTAGGCAAACAGGCATACGACCTGCCTGATGTTAAGAGGTCGTAATAGTCTATAGACTAGCTAGATGAAGCCGGAATGATAAAGGCTAAACTTAAAACACAACTGGGGACGAAGAAGATACAAACAACGTCGATTGACCCCTCTTAAACTAAGGTGTAAATGATCGATTGCCATTGAAACCCATTAATGTTAATAGGCCAATAGTCGTTTCGCTCCGTAGCCCTTATTGAAAGGGTTCTTTCGCACCGCAGTGGTTGGAGCGGTGCGAATGTACCAAGGTAACTTTTGGAGTCGATTCGGACCACGGGCGAAACGATGCAAAAATGGCATAAATTAAAGTATTCGAATAATATTTGTAGAGTTATGAAGAAATTTGACAATACTTTTGCTAATAACATGTAATGATGTAAGTTATAATGTTATAATTTCTTATAACTAGTTGTTCGCCGCGAACATAGACCTCGCGAATTTTAAGTTTAGCCACAAAAATAAAAATAAATCTTCCCATCATTTACTGGGGCCATATTTAAGATATTTTGAACCCAAAAGTTTCATACACCTGGGAGAGATTTATCGTAATCCTGTGTCAGATGCCCTTAGGCATACTGAATCTGACAGTGTCAGCCACTAAAACACCTCTGACCTTGTTTCTGTTCATCCCGAAGGTCAGAAGGCAGTCACTCCATGGGAATAACCAGTACTGATAAAATCTAGGAACTCAGGACGCGATTGGGAAATACGCTTGGACGAAGATAAATTCAATAGACCAAGGCAAACAGAGTCAATTAACCTCTCTAACACCAGGGTGTAAACTATTGTTTGACGATTGGAGTTCAAGGATCTACATGGATTTCGTAGTAATATGGGGTCGATTAGTCTTAGAAAACATAAGCAAAAATATTTTAAGATCAAGAAAGTGAGTTTAAAAATATGAAAGATCAAAAATGTTGAATTGAGTGTTGGATGCGTTCATAGGATACGGTAAGTAACCACTTACCATCAGGTGGGCCGTACGCCTGTTTGCCTACTTAGTTGTATAAGAAAAAAAAAATGAGTTTATTTGGATGATTGTATTATTGTTCTTTCATAAGCCAGTCATACTGACTTTCTACGAATTAATGATTTTGTATATTTTCGCGATTGTTACAAAATTAATTAAACTATTTAAAATTATTTTAGCTAGGGGGTTATCAATTATTAATATATTATTAATCCATACTATATACTATACTATCCATCCATACTAAAAATATATATAATTATAAAGTATTATTATTTATTTCACACACAATGAACGAATGCCTATGAAATCTTCGTAACGATAGCAAAACGGCCAAGCATCACGTTTTGACCCAAAATGTAGAGTAAGTATGTGAAGTTAGGCCTGGTAAAGTAAGGGTGCATAGATCAAGAATCTTGGCTCTACATGAGATCTGACCACTTTTTCATAGATTTTGATTAAGGTGTAGTGTAGAGCGTGTAGTCTTTAGAGCTTGGCTAATAACGAGATCTGATAACTTTTTCACAGGGTTTAAGCTATGTAGACTCATAACATTTTTACATGGAAATGTTTTTGGTGGGATTTTATTTATTTTTGTAAGTTAGCTATTGGACTTTTTCAAGTTTATTATAAGTATTTTATTTTATTATTTTTTTCATATAGCCCCCAGATAAAAAAGTTCATTGTTCACTTTCATTTTCCAGTCATATGCACTTCCACAATTTTTTATAGTCTTAAAAAATTTAAATCTGTACTAAGGCCCAGAATTATTAATATTACTAAGGTACTACATGAGTATAAAGGACCATGGGGGATTTTGTATGAACCCCGTCCCCACCCTGCAACAGTGATGGGATGTGTGTCAATGTGTTCATTGGGACCTAAAAAAGCTTAAAGTACATGTGTTAGTTGAAAATTCTATTGGGGTTATTTTTAATAAAAAAAAAACTTTTCGTAAAATGTATTTATTTAAAAAAAAATACGAACAATTTCACGAACAAAAAAAGTAATCAACGTAAACATATTTCACGTAACGTCACGTCGTAAACAAGCCGATAATGATAACCAAGATAACCACGAGAGTAGCGTATAATATAACAAACGGGTGACGACTGCGCCTAGGCCGCCTACTTGGTTGGTCGATGCGTGTGCGGCGATCCGCGGGCGGTGAAGGCGGGGAAGGAGACGCGGGACCTCTGTGCACGTCCTGACAAGCTCAAACTTGTTTTCGTGACGTAGGTACTGCTATTTTTATTGATTTTATAGATCTGCTAGGTCTCCACGAAATGAACATAATGAAGACTAAGGTAACTTAGAAAAACAATATATTTGGTTTTACTGTTTATAAATATTGGTTTTCTTTAAAAATAATCAGAGGTTAATGCTGGATAACAATACTTTCAGTTTGCACTAAGAAAACATCTTATATAATAATAACAATGTCTTGTTATTAAAAAAATATATATTTATATAAAAAATCTATATCTTTGAATTCCGGGAGAACCCCACATATTTGAAGAATGTCGCCATAATAACAAATGATCTACCCTCTAAGACGCTTTGAATGAGATATGTCTCAAATCTGAATCTGTTGGTGGGTGGGGACGTTTTTTCCCATTGTCCTTTCAAAATTCTCTCTCTTATGACGGCGGCGAGAAGCGTCTTCAAAACTTTACTCAGAACAATTCTCGCGCCTTACAAACATGGAAACGAAGCTTCTTTTACGTTTATTTTTTCCCCAGAAATACTCAGCTAAAAATACGTTATTTTTAATATTTGACAATTAATTTTTGTCCACTTGTCTATTGCAATAACCGTCTGCGCCAGGCTCGTGTATTTCCTCAAACGATGAGAGCGTGGAATCGCTTTCTAGCTTCTCGCGAGAAAAGTCCGAGAAGCGAAAAGGATACGAGAAGGCTGTCCGTCTACAATCACGGGTCTCGTGCTTTTTTAAATTTTCAATCCAGCTTATTTATAATTTTGATTTGACGGAACCTTACCAACAACGATTATTTAGAGAACGACCAAAAGTACTAGTTTATTTTTTGTCAAAATAAAAATACCATTGACCTGCACTGCGAAATAATTAAAAATTCAATTAAATAATAACTGAATTGGTTTTAATATTCTTTAATTGAGAAAATAATTTTTGATTTGAAACTTGTTGATCTATAGTCGAAACACATTGTTTAATCAGTTAAAACCATTGGCTGTATTTACACATATTTTTTTGAAATTGTCACGTGGTTGTTTTGTATCTCCGCATTAACTAAATGCCCATTTGCTTAAAAATAATAAATACAAATAAATAGAACAATGCTTTTGTATTATAATTATTAAACGAAAACTGAAAATGATAAAACTAATGAATGATTAATAATTGTAAAATAAACTTAATTGAGCTGACTGGCCTCAAATCTGCCCAAATAGAAAAATGCACTTGATTCCCTTTTGTGTTATGTTATTAAACGAAAACTTATAAATAAATGATAAGACTAATTAATTAATTACCAATACCTAAGCTTGCGGCATTTCCTCGCTGTTGATAAAAATTAACACTCTTCCTTTTTTATTTCTTTTGTGAAAACTCAGGAATTTTTTTCAATCAAAATGACATCAGGGGGCAAACGAAGCCCAAAAAAAAAATGACGTCACAAAGTCATTTTTACATTCTATTTATTTCCTCCGTTACAAATATTATTTCTAATAAATGATGCATTTATTTATATTGTTTAAAATGCAATGGTAGATAGCTGAGTTTCTAAGTGAATGTATTTTAGCACCACAAAAATTTTAAATGCTCATTAAAATAAAAATAAAAAATATTAGGTTGGGGAAAAAGTCTTTTCGCATATAGTATGTATGAACTTGTAATAAAATCTATTGTTACTATTTGTATCTGGCTGGTTTTGGTACATATCATTAAAAGTTTAAATTTTAAAGATAATTCCTAATTCAAATTAGGAAAATGAATGATTTTCATTTGTTTTTCTTACTGTCAAGATAACTAATAAAGAAATTCGATACATTTTAAAATTGTACTACAAAAAAGGTATAAATGCAACGCAAGCCGCGAAATAAATTTTCGATGTTTATGGACCTAGTGCAGTGTCTGTGAGAGTAGCACAAATTTGGTTTAAGCGTTTTTAATCCGGAAATTTTAATGTCAAAGATGCACGTCGCTTTGGTCGCCCTGTTACGGATAAAATGGATGCCATTTTTGAAAAAGTGGAGCAAGATATCAGTAGTTACGACGTTGCTGAAAAACTGGGAATTGACTACAAAACAGTTTTGGTGCATTTGAAAAAACTGGGTACAAAAAAAAGCTCGATATTTGGGTACCTCACGAGCTCACTGAAAGAAACCTAATGAACCGTGTACTCATTTGTGATTCTTTATTACGACGTAATGAAACGGAACCATTTTTGAAGAAGCCGATCACTGGTGTTGAAAAGTAGATCACGTACGACAAGAACGTGCGAAAAAGGTCGTCGTCAAAGGCCGGTCAGGCTTCACAAACTGTGGCGAAACCAGGGTTAACTCGCAACAAGGTGATGTTGTGTGTGTTGAGATGGGAAGGGCATTATTCATTATGAGCTGTTACCACCTACCCACCACCAACACCACCAAGCCACTAGGTAGGACCATGGAGTAATTACAAAGAGGAGATGCCGTTTGAAATGGCGCAGTGATGTGATCATTGGCGCCTCGCTGACACAAAAGTGGGCGTAGCTTGTCATTGCTCGTGCTCCATGATTGGAGCCACGGCCGAAACCAAGCACCCCGCACGTCTGCCTTCCGCCCCGTGTAGCCTCACAAACGCTTTCTTACAAAACGCTTATATCGGCGTCTCCTCTTTGTAATTACTCCATGGGTAGGACCATCGATTCTGAACTCGATTGCAAAAAACTGATAAGATTGAAGCAATAAGTAGAAAGAAAGCGGCCGGAATTAATCAACAGACAGGGTGTGGGTTTTCATCATGATAACGCTAGACCTCACACATCTTTAGCCATTCAGCAAAAATTAAGAGAGTTTGGCTGGGAGGTGTTAATGCATTCGCCGTATAGTCCTGACCTTGTATCGTCAGAGTTCCACTTGTTTCGGTCTCTTCAGAATTCTTTAGGCACTGTCAGGTTAACATCACGAGAGGACTGCCAAAACCACTTGTCGCGGTATTTTAATCAGAAGCCTCAAAATGTCTATAGCAATGGGATCATGTCCCTACCTACAAGATAACAAAAAGTAATCGAACAAAATAGCACCTACATACTTTAGTTAAATGTAAATAAACCATATTAATAAATGTTTTAAATTTTCTTAAAAATGCGAAGAAACTTTTTCCCCAACCTTATAAATGAAGCACTTGAACAAATTTTTTAAATAAATCTCTACAACTGTGGTAAGTTAATCGTTGGTGTTCTTAAGTAGGCCTATAATTTAACAAAATTAAAACATGTAGTTTAATTAACGATACATTTATCTATGTTTAATAATAATTTATTGTAATTCGTGACATTCATTTCTAAAATCTAAAAAATAAAACCATCAGAACAGTATTCCAAATTGATGCTTCGCGTTGAGTGTAGAGCGGGCGTTTCCGTCGGCGAATTTTCAACGCGGAAATCAATGACGCGTGTGAAGATTCGGCGACTTGCCCGCTTTCTTCATGTCTTCCTCACAGCTGCTCCTTACAAGTCCAGCTTCATTCTCGTCGTTAATACATATCAGCGATACAAACGGACGAAGATCCCACCGACCATTTACAACCGGCCGACGGGAATTTCATCCGGGCGTAGCACTTGATATTTCTTCTTATCCAGAGTACTTAATTAATTTTTAGTACATAGTTCTTTTAGTTTCTTCATTGCAGTTCTTGATATTCATAAATCTATTGTCTAAAATTATGTTAGTAGTCGTTAGTAAATAAACAAAATACATATTTAATTTACCAACTAAAATTATTACTAAAATGTAAACTAATCTAATACAATTTTATGTTTATGTATGAGTTATCAATCTGATAAATAATCTTCGCATTATTTCTTGCTAGTAACTTCACTATGAGCAAAATAAAAAATGTAGCAAAAAGAGCAACGTCTAGAAGTATCCATGTCATTGCTAAAAAATTGCACGCCATAGATTAGCAAAATATTTAATTTCATTAAGTACTTATACCAGAGACTGAAAACTAAATAAAATAAATCTGGAACATTATCGACCTAACAAAGAAAATATTTCCGTTCACACAAAAAGGGGACAAATCGTGAATCACAGCAAAAACCAGTCTGTACGTGTAAAACGATGCGCCTAACAACAACGAATTCATTATATTTGGTCGAAGCAGAACACAAAGAAAAAAGTAATAATTAGGGTAAATTAATAATTTTCACCTGTAATTCACGGCGGTCGCTAATGAATTTAGATTCAGCACGGTACGGGTGAAATAAGCGCTCGCTTGGGTGACTTGTGGCGACCTTCGCGCGGCGCGGAGGAGCGCGGCGCCGGCGTCGGCGGTGAACGAACTCACCTTGACAAATGCACCATTTGGCATTGTTCGCGGGAAAACCGGCGGCCTTGCGCGCGCGCCGCGCCGCCGACTGTCTCGGCCAATCGCAAGCCTTCGCGCCACAGCCTGCGCCGGTTTCGGCCATTCGATTGAGCGAGAGTTTGGCGCGAGCGTCGCCTCGCGTCCGCACCGCAGCGCCACGGTTCCGGAGTGAAACCGAAACATTGATGACGTTTCCTCAACCTTGCTGGTTTGCTATTGCGATTAAAAATACGGGCATGTGGGCATAATCTTGTCACAAATTGGGTAGCTCTACGAACTTATGTTTTAGATAATTATATATGTTTACGCTAGGAATAAACTTAAGTTAAAAAATTAAGTAAGGGCTAAGTATTGTAGTTTTTACTTGAGAGATTGAGTAATTTTTTACAGACAGCTTGTAATGCAGGAAAAAATACAAGAGTCATAAATTGCAATTATTCAATTATGTACTTAGTTTGTAAGAAGCAGTCTGTCGGTACGGTCAAACAAGAATAGATTATGATAATTGGTCACGCCTCAGTGAATGTTTATTAACTTAACGAATAAACGAGATTAGTAGATGAAATCATAAAATATTCGCTGTTAAATATAAAACTTATCTATAGTCGATATTGTGCGAGTCTTAAAAGTAAATTGACTGTAGAATTTACCAAAGTACTGTTAAAATAGTTTCTACAAATTATTTGCTATAACATAACTAAAAGAATGTTTTATAAAAATTGTTTTATATTTTCACAGTCCATATATGAGTTTGAATTTGAAACCCTACACCATATCCACTGTTGTTTGTTAATAGGTACAGTAATGATTTAGCTTTACATATTAATTACCCTAGATTAAAGCTATTTAAATTGATTAGTGGTAAATTTCAATATGTGTAAAATCAACATCATCGTATCGAGTGGATGGACATGGTCAATCAACCCTGTACTTACAGGCTGGTGTTATAGTTTTTCGAAACTGCCTTTTGACGGTGTTATTTTAACTAAATATTAATGTAATATAAAGTATAGCTAGAGTTAGATGTGAATTTGCTATTAAATTATTAGTAAACAGCAATTTGATCAAAATGGCGGATGCATGTGAGCTGGCTGTGACGCGCTGCGCCGAGTTCGTGGAAATTAGATAGAACGTAAAAACTATCTTCATTCGATATTATCTCTCTTTAAAGTGTATCAAAACATAATTCTAAAAATGTCTCATTGCTTATTTGATAGTCACTTTCATTATATCGTTTTCTCGGTTGGTAGAATGTTATTTCATATGCGCGGTATGCACAGAAGTCTTTTTGTCTCTCAGTCTTAAGAGACAAATAAAGCATATTTTTGTTAGTGGCAGTATAGATACGGACAAAAGGTGACTAGTTGTTCCTTTCGTTCACGTGCTCTATTTATATCAAGCTTTTGCGCCAGTCCCTATTCTTTTCGAAAATTTCAGTTATTGCCGAAATATTTTTAGAGTATTTAGGTTCTAATTTAACGTTTGTCAATCACAGGCGACTATTAACATTTATGTTTCTGTCAGCCGCACTCAGAGTCGAAAAAATATTCGGTTAGATGAAGAATTTACGCTAACGCTAACGCATTCTGTGTTATTTTTCTTTGCCTATTTATTAAATGTATTTTTTTTCAGTAGTTAATGTGTATGTTATATAAGTGCACAGTCTCCTTAGATGTATGTAGATCGAACGCCCACATTAATGCTGTATTTATGTTTATCAACTTATCGTAATATTTGATCTTATTTATTTTTGACAGTTGATTGAAATGATAATACCCATTTTAATTGCAAATATAATAAATTTAAATTTTCATTATTTATAACTAAACTTCCAAACTGATAATGACGGTATACGTTATAGAAATAAGGAGATTATAGTTTTGGGGAGGATATATTATGTCGTAAGCAATATCTAGTAAGTACATCCAGACATTTAATCATACTATTTTACTAGGCACTCTATATTTGAGCTAAATCTAGTTCAAGCTCAGGTAGATGAGTAGATAGATACATCATGTGTTTAGAATTAATTTCGCCAAGTTTATTTATTTAACTTCATAATTATGGTTCATTTCTATTTGTATTTTGTACAATAATATATTTGTAAAAAATACAAAGTTCTTTAAATAGCAGTGGGGCATAAACAGGTTACCTAGGGCAAAATATATTAATCAAAGCAAAGTATACATCAATTTGTTATGGGAGATTTAACTGTCATCCCATATTCGTAGCATTTGAATGGGATGCCGTAGACCGAGCGTAGCTTATTCGTAGTCCCTTTGCGTAGCAAGTCGTAGCTACGGTATGCTACGACGTAGCAATGAATGAACAATCCTATGCAATTAATTCCTTTGCGAAAACGTATGAATATAACTCATAAATTTAGGAAATTTATGCCGCTTGCAAACGTTTTTACTATTTTTATGTTTTTAAATAGTTTTAACGATTGTATACTCATCTATTGAAATTAACATGTCAATCAGGGAGCTAATTGTAGAAATAATTATATGTAAATAAAAAAATTAAGCTAAGTAAAAATTAAGTTTTAATTAAACTAACGTAACCTAAATCATCTGCCCTGTCAGAGATTACATATGCAGTTTTTGTGCATAATTGCATTAATCACACACACCCAGACCCTAATTCGGCGAATTGATCACGATTCGAGCAAATTTGAAGTAGTGATTCTGTAAGTTGTGTCTTGCATTGCATTGTATTGATTCGTAAAGAAGAGAGCGTTATTATAATAAGCATAATCTTATTTAATGTTGTTTAAACAGTTACAACAGGAGAAGAATAAGATTATAGACATTCTGTTTGAAAAAATAAATAAATAAACGGCAACAAGAAAAAAAAGAAGAACTAGTTTCTAAATACACATTCAAACTTGCCGATTTTCAGCAGTATCGGCGCTGTATTTTATTTTCCAATATTTGTGTTTTTTTGAGTGTTTGTGGATTATTATTCGCAAAGTGCTCGATAAGAAGCGTGAGTGTTGGGAAGTGATACAGTGTTTGATTTATGTGATTTTCATGCTTGTTGCCAAAAGATCCTAGTAATCGCTTAAAAAACATTTTTGAAAAAATTTATACATGTGTCTCTTTAGTGGGATTTTTGGCGGGAAGCTAAGAATATGTAAATTATAAAATGTCTGTTTTCTTTTTATTTGTGCACTAGCAGCCCGTCTCGACTTCGTCCTTCCTCGATAAATAGGCTATCCAACAATGAAAGAATTTTTCAAATCGGACCAGTAGTTCCTGAGATTAGCGCGTTCAAACAAACAAACAAACTCTTCAGCTTTATAATATTAGTATAGATAATAATAGATTGTGGATTATTAATCGCGAGTCTTGAGTGATGGGAAGTAATACAGTGTTTGATTTATGTGATTTTCTTGCTCGATGCCAAAAGCTCCTAGGAATCGCTAAGTGCAGTTTTTATACCACTTCACTTAGCCTGATTCTTCTGACTAGACTTGACTACCGACTAGACTTTTAGACTTGACTAGGACTTGACCAAATCACACTGTAGAACTGAAAAAGATAGAAAAAATTAGAAGGGCTTTAAAGGACTTGTATCCATGGCCGTAAAACCCATTATTAAAAAAAAATCAAATTTGTCTCGAACTTGATTCAAAAATCACTTGTTTCACATTATCATATATTTTCAAATGATCTGTTGTTTGAGCGTCTTCTGAAGTGCGCCGGCGCGGCAGGATGTGAGTCAGGTGTTGTTGACCCCGGCTGCTACGTCATCACAATACCTAGCCCGCCATTATTGCGCCGACAGAGACTCTCAAGACACGGTTTGTTATAGGTTGACGAGATTCGAGTTAGATACAGTTTATGAGATTGATTTGATTCGAAGTGATAGTTTTTGAGAGTTCTGCTTAGCTACATATGTAAAATAGTTCACCAAGGTCTTAATAACACGAACAATAATTTTATGTTAATTCGAAATAGTCTTTCTCCTCACTATGAAATCATGAAGAATATATGGAATTAGAGTTACAAACAAGTTTTCTTATTTATTTTTATGAATGTCTTATTCTCTGGATTATACTCTAACTTTGTATATCTTTTCTGTGAAATAAATGAATCAATATACATAACAAGTATTGGGATAGCTAAATAAATTACAATAATTATGTTAAGTCAACATAATTTGAATCATTTACTTCGAGGTTCTTTTATCCTTGCATCATGGGCGAAGCCGTAGGTAACTGCTAGTAGATATCTAAAAAAGTTTGTATACGAATCGTATCTATTTCCTATTGCGACTGTAGTTGTGCCATTAGGAACCTTATCTAGAATAGCACAAATAGTTGTGCATACCAGTTGGTCCATGAGGAAAACGTGGTATGACAAATTTCTGATACAAAGAAATACTTTTGTATACCATACAAATAAATCAGGGACCACGGTAGCGCTGGTGAGGCCTGAACAAACAATAGTAAACTAATTGAAGCAAATGAGGATTTGATTGAACTGGAATGTTAGCTTTCTATTCCTCCACGAGATTTATTTAGACCCTATTGAACACTCTGAAAATCTGAGAGCGAAAGTATATTCCTATGGGTAGCTTACAAATGTTTCTACAGAGTTTTAGAAAGTAGGAATCTATCAAAGTTGATTTAATTTAATAAAAAGCAACTATAGATTTTCCTCGTTTACTTATTTTTTATTTCATGTTTTAAATTTTGATATGGATTGAATTTGTGTATCCTTTGTACTAGTCAATAAACTTAGTTAGGTTTATAATCTAGGTCTGACACAATCGTAGTTTAATAATCAATAACAAATATTGTGATACTATGTACACTGCGATACTAGTAGCTGCAATACCAATTATGTACAAAAATACATATAGAGCCCATATTTATTTACCTTAGAGGAAGACCTTATGAATGTGGTTTGGCCTGGCACAGACATAGTCATCTTTTGTTTGTAAATAGATAAAATTACATGTTTCCTGGAGACTGATTAGTGTGCAGTATGGTTTTTCTGAATGCTCGAATGATTTACATTTTTGTTTGTCTAATTATCCTTAAAATACTAATTTCAGCATAAACTAAATATGTTTATACACGTATAATTGTTGTATTATTTCATCAACAAGAACAGATTGGCTGACTACACAGAAGAAACAAAGAAGATTACATACAGATGTGTCATGATTTGTTTGTATGGCGAGTGGACCCCATTTTACAAATAATTTTATTAAAATTTTAGATCGTAGTAATCTAAAACTTTATGGAATAGATTCCTTTTGCTTAAATATATCAGAACTAGCTGATTCCTTGTGTTTTGTACAGTAAAGATATTATTATTACAGACAAACATTAAACCTCCCTTTCTGAATTCTAAGCCAGGTCAGGAGTGACGACCGATGTTGTGACAGGACCTCTGGCTTGCCTAAGTCGACCGGCAAAACCGAACTGACAAGAGCTATATATTCAAAGGGTGGAAGATGGTGATGTCCAAACTTTATTATATAGGTGACTTCATTACTATGACAATAAGTCAATAACTAATTCAAGGTATTCTTTATTTTTGGGACGTTGACCCAGCTTGAACCTGCTAGTTCTTCCGCCCGAATGTTTTAATATTCACGACAGTTGCGACCATGTGATTGAATTAGACAATTTATTGCCAAATCGTAAACTAAAATGTGGTAAGAGTATTATATTTTGGTCTTACCCATTCCCGTTAAAGTCCAAATCATCAAAGGCAAAATCTGAAAAGAGATAAAAATAAATTAATGATCACAGTTTAAGTATTATATTTTTTTATCCAGAAGATTATTTATACATGAAAATTATAGGCATCAAAAGTTATTTTTTATTATTAGTTATCATCGACGGACTTAGGCAGAAAAGGCATTCATCTATTCATATGTTTAACAAAATACTATGATATTTGTTGATATCGTTCGTTCGTTGACTAGCTCTCCGAAAACTTTTAAAAGTATTATATACTCGTAGAACAATACAGTTTGAATAATAATATAGTATGTATGTATGTAAAATTATTGTATGTACAATGGCGGACTTACTTAGTATTTAGTAAGTATATTGTTTTATGAGCATAATCTATTTAAGAATTTTTTGTACTGGTTAGAATAATATATCCCAAATAGTCTAACTATAAATTAAATCCAATAGTGGCACAAATAACACATTTTTAAGGAAAAAATCCTGCAATAATTCCAGCGATTCATGAATGTGTATGTCGGGGTCACCTCGCTGTCTATTTCGAGGAAACGTTACCAAACAACACGCAGCGATGTGTGAATTTAATCGCTAGTTACTCAATAACTATGATGTCACCTGTGTATGTATAATCATGACTCAAGACATTTTCAGCAAATGGAGTATACCTAGTTTTCACTTAAATATTTGACCTTAATTAAATTTCTTCCTATGGACTTAAATAAAATTACTTCACATGAAATCAAACAAAATTTCTTTCCATGAAATTAAACAAAATTTCTTACTATGAACTTAAATGAGATAAAATGTGTTTCAGACTTTGTCTATAAATTGCTAGTAACAAAAACTCCTAGTTAAAGCCTATTCTAAGAAAAAAAAAAAAATTAACCTAAATATTTTACCGGCTGAAAATGAATAGGAAGTATTTGAAATTGAATTCAATAATATATAATAACTCGGTAAAATTTATCGAAGGGATAAAGTGGTTAAAATACGTAGCTTACATGAATTTGTTTTTCTACCCTCATCGTAATTACGATGGTGTTTAAAAAGTGTTTGGCTATATAACAAACATTTTTTTTTTGGTTTTAAGCATTGATAGAGTTTTGACTTAACAGGAACTTTAAAATACACTCTCTCTTTAGGGGTCTCTTGTTAGTTCTATATCCCCGCGCAAGCCTCTCAAAGTACCAGAGAATGTAGGGGTATAGGACCAGAGCATGTAGTCCCTAGTATAGGACCGGGGTATACAGACCCATAATCATTCATTTCTTGTTCCCTATATACTCGTATAGAACCTTAAAATTTTTCATTGATATTTAATTGATTCAGGCGTTGCTTTGCGGAAGTTAAAGTTACAAGCACTTACCAATTACTTTTGCCTGATTCCGCCACCAGCTAGTTCATGCAAACTATTGCCGGCCGGCACCCACTCACTACTTTTAGTCCTTCAAATTTTAACTTATCAATGAAAGTTCCATTGTAAGTAATATACAAAATAAAACGAATAAATTAAGTCGGCAACAAGATTGGCTTGTCAAAGTAATTTACAGCACATTAAATCTAGCCGCGTTATCAGCCAAAGTACAAACAAAAAAAACTTAAATGTAGTAATAAATTAAAATTCAATGAATGGGCTACTACAGGTATTCACAAGAGTAAACAAAAATTGTTTGACTTGTATGCCCAAAAACAATACACGTTTGATAGCAGTTTTGTAAATCATGTCAAAAATTATTCAAAAACTTTCAAAAAAGTGTGTAAGGTGGCTAAAACCAATTATATTAGGAAAAAGATAAACAACGCTCCTAACAAAATGAAAGAAACTTGGAGGGTTATTAATAAAGAAACCGGTAAATGTAAAAATAAAGAAAATATACAAGAAATTAAATTTTAGGATAGTATAATTTCTTCCCCTAAAGAAATAGCCAATTCTATTTTTCGAATATTCCACTAGAAGTAACTTCAAATATAAATTCAAGCCCTCAGGCTGCTGAAACACTACTTAAAACAAATGTTACCCCTTGTGAGTTCAACTTTAAATTCAAGGCAATTATAGACCTATCTCTATATTGCCCGTATTGAGGAAAATATTCGAAAAGATTATGCTCAATGAAATGCTGCGGCACTTTAAGGCCTATGATCTCTTTCATAGCCAACAGTTTGGTTTTACTGCCGGCAAATCAACAACCGATGCTCTAATCACTCATATTTACAGCGCCTGGGAGAAGTCTCAGGATGCTATTGGAGTGTTCTGTGACCTTTCCAAGGCATTCGACTGTAAAGCAATAAAGTTATTGACTTCATATTTAAGTGATAGGCGTCAGACTGTTGATATAAATAACGTTAAGTCAGGAGGTTCAACGGTAAAGATAGGCGTACCCCAAGGCTCGATACTAGGACCCTTACTCTTTTTGATTTACGTCAATGACTTGCCTTGCGCGGTTGAAAAAAAGGCTGGCATAGTTTTGTTTGCAGACGATATGTCTTTGATTTTCAAAATGAATCGCCATAGCGGAAGTGTCGACCATGTGAATGATGCATTGACCACAATATCAAATTAGTTCTCCGCCAACAACTTAATGCTGAATACTAATAAGACCCAATGCATTAAATTTTCTCTACCAAATGTGAGACAAGACTCAAGTGGATATAATGTTAAATGGAGGAAAGTTAGTTCTTGTAGATAACACCACCTTTCAAGGAATCAAATTAATTCAAAATTGCAATGGGGTTCGCACATTTCAACTCTCTCTAAAAAACTTAGCTTTGCGGCATATGCTGTCAGAAAAATCAGACAAATAACAGATATGGCAACTGCTAAGCTAGTCTACTTTAGTTACTTTCATAGCTTAATGTCCTATGGATTACTGCTTTGGGAAAGGGCAAGTGACATACAGACAATATTTATCTTACAAAAGCGAGCAGTTCGTGCCATCTATGGCTCCAAGGGAATCTCTAAGGGAGTTGTTTAAATAAATTGATATCAGTAGCTTCACAATACGAGATATATTTGAAGTTATCATGTATACGAGGAAAAATATTACTAATTTTAGAAAGAACTCGGTTAAAACTGTTAGACCTTTGCTCAATAAAGAAAGACGCAATATTTTTACCTTCTTATATAAAGACTGTGTAGGGTTAAATACTCTTCGGGAACTGTATACGCTTCTACAATAAGCTTCCTGAATCAATCACTAGTTTGCCTGATGGACAATTTAAAGCTCATGTTAAAGATCTACTTTGTAAAAAGGCTTATGTACTGGTGATTTCCTTAATGACAGGAATGTTGAACTTAAGCTTGGTGCAGAGACCTCAGCAAATTGACATATCATTATATATTCTGTTTTTACATTTGACATTTTTTTTCACTTTTTATTTAATTTAAATAACCTAAAATCACAATAAAATATTGTGCAAAATGTTGACAAACATGTGAATTCGTTCATTTAACTAGTTAATTAAGGAAAGGTTTTCTTATTTGTAAATTGGAGTTATGAAGAAAATGCTGCAGTGAAGTTTGTGGCGCCGCTTCTTCTCAACTTGCTCTTTGGAAGTGGTGGTAAACTTAATATAGGTAAGTAAATTGACGTCAATTTATTTTCATTCAATTTATATCATATATTGAAAATAAACGATTTCATTTCATTTCACACGGAATCGACGGATTTGTTTACTTGTGTGTTTCTTATCATCACGTCAACTGTACTCGATAACGTTGAACACGGCGGGCGTCTTTCTCTCTTGAGGAGATTTATAAAATTTCATTTTAATAAGTGGTGAAATAACTATTATATCACCATTTATTAAAGTGAAATTACAACAAGTATAATTGAGTACTCAGCAATATAAATAAGTAGCCTCTTGTAAGCATTTTCCGTTGTGTCCAAGTTTATATTTTTGAATAGGTACATCAACTAAATACTCATGACTAAAAGATACAGCCATTTCATTCTCAGTGTAGTAACTATTACTAATTTAAGATACGAAACAAGTAACAAATATAGTAGTTGTGTCTTCTTTGTTTCGACTCCGCGATTAAAAGTGGGGAATTCACGAAGCAGAAAAGTGGTTTTATTTTAGTTACTATGTTTTTTAACATTGTAGTAACATTATTACCAGATTGTTCCAGGTACTTAAAACTGTAATTTTTACTTTTAAATGTCAATGTCAGCCATTACCAGTAATTATAATTTTATCAATCTTTGTACGATATAGATACTATATTGACTATGTTGATGAAAGTTTAAACTTATAAAGTCATTTTAAGCGTGTGCATAGTGCTTTATGAAGTGCGCAAGCCAGTTTGGCGAGGGAATTTAGAAGATAGCTCCAAAAAACAAAGGCGCCTGCGATTTTTGGGGGATAAAGGTTAATTAATACTTTCGCAAATTTTTAGAAATGATTTTTTTTGTTATTTGATGGGTTGTTTGTTACTAATTAAAATCTTTAAAACATTTTTCACATAATATTGAATTTGGAATACTTACTATAATTGACGTTAAAACATGTTACATTATTTCGTATTAACACAAAACATTTTTTTAGTAAAGCAGTCACAATGTTTTCGTAACTAAGTAAACACAGAGTGTACACATTGATGGATTTAGTAACAAAATTCACTATGTCCGACGTCCAAATTCGATGCCAGAAGTTCTAAACAATTTTGTGATATCAAAACACCTTTCGCTGTTGTTAACAACAAATATAGATATTTTATTCAAGCCTCATAAATAAGCGTGAAGTAAAAAATAGATTAAATTAAAAAATGTATTAAATTTCAAGTCCGAATTTTTATCACCATCAAACTGATAGAAAAATCGGTGTCAGAAATGTTTCACTGTTTACAATGAAAAATCAATATATCAGTCTCAAAGCAACGGAGGGCCGGAACTATTTACCTACCTACTTACTGTATATTTTGTGAATTAATGTCAGAAATTAAAATAACCGAGGTACATTAAATAAAAAAAGACTTATTTTAGCTACTATCATATATAAAAGGTGCATGCAAGGAACGTTTTATATGCCCCACCTACCTCCGCACTGCTATTTTACAATATTCTAGTCGCATTTAGACAGTAAATAAGTATAGTGCCGTTACAGAATGTGAAGTTCATAAAAAATCTTCTAGAGAAAAATCATTAAAAAAAAATGTCAATCATCACATAAAATGTTGAGTAACACTGACTTTTTATTACGAAAGAATGTTCTAGAATTATGTAGTAGTTTCGACTATGTTACGTAACACAGTACACATTGCACACATTTACTCAGTCACTATTCATACACAAAGTTTAGTAAAATTCTGGTAACAAAAATGTAGTCACAGTGTATTAATTTTAGGGTACCTTTGTTCCTGGTTACAAATGTAGTAACATAATAGGAATAATTACGAAACATTGTTACCAAAAACTGATCTAACACATTTTGGTCGCGTGTACACTATGTTACAACATGTTGTTGTTAAACCTCACACAGACACAGAGCGTAGTAATAGTTACGACATAGGACCAGTACATTATTTTGTTACCGAAATTCAAGTCGCAGCGACCGGAATTGGCTGTATGGGGAGTTCTCTATGTCCTTGTACTTTGTCCGGTCGTGAGGGAGTTAAACGTTCTCAAAAAGATATTTATTTGTTTGTTTTTTCACACGAATTCACACAAAATAGATTAGTTACATACCAGAGAATCATATTTGTTAATACAGATTAAAATATTAGAAGACAACAGCAGCGCAAATTAAAATTAACTTGAATAAAACTTGTTACAAAATTTTGAAGCAAAAAGAGTCGAGATATTTTTTAGAAAGGCGGAATAGTTATCAGTAAATCCTTTGAAACGTCCGCATAGTCTGTGTGACGTTCATTCACAGCGATAACAGCGGTTTAATCGTTACATCACGGCCGAACAGCTGTTGGACTGGTCGGAGCACATTCCTGAGGGAATGCCGAGCGCGGGGCCGACTGTCAGCAAAAACTCTAATTACGCCTGCACAGTGCTCGCACAGCCTTGTAAAAAACCTGCGGCATCCAGATCAGCTGTTCGATGTCAATTTGAAATTTAAATTCTGTTCTGCGTGCACATTTTAAAATAAGTTAATAGGGTTCATCATGAGAAGCTATTTTAAGCCGGGCTGTGGCCTTTCTAATGTGAATAATATGTTCAGGCGTAACATTTTTACTGATATACTGACTATATATACTATATAATATAATACTATATAATAATATTATAAATGCGAAAGTCTGTCTGTCTGTCTGTTACGCTTTCACGGCCAAACCACTGAACGGATTTTGATGAAATTTGGTATGAATATAGTTGAAGACCCGGGGTTAAACATACTTTTTGACGCAGGCGGAGCTGCGGGAAACAGCTAGTATAAAAAAAGATGAATAAATATACTAAGTCAAATCAAATAATGGAAAATCGCCTATTTTAATTTTGAATACTGCGTATGAGTATGTTTATAGACCGAATATAATATTCAAACCTTAGATAACCAATGTCATCAATAATGGAATAATTGACGTTGACTATGGATAAAATTTAAATACTTAATTTTATTCATAGTCAATAAACGAGTAAAACAATAACAGAAACAACAAACTTAATAAATAAGTAGTGAAATAAATTTATAACAAGCCTAATTTTAATAGATATCGAAAAGATTCCTACATTAATAAAGATAGCTAAATTGATTATTTGCTAATTATCAAAAACTCAAGGTTTTGTTTTATCCAATAGGATATGGTAGATAAGGAGTTATGACTAAACTTAGTCATTTTCCGAAACACAAAATTGAGGGCAATTGCAATGGATATGAAATAAAGGCGCGAGACCAATTATTAATCTAAGAAAGTAACCTTATTTTTTGGCATCGCCGCAGTCGGTTATAAGAGATTGTAATTGATCTACTTACAGGATTTCAAACTATAGTGCAGATTGTGCAGGGACCCATCGTACCAAGCGAAGGCCGATAACAGACTTAACTACTTACTGTAGACTCTTTTATCAAGGATTCTATTATATTTTTTAACGAAATAAGTAGCAAGACTACCAAGTTAATGTTCTTGAATTTTGTTTTTTTTTATATTTCGTTGGATTCGTTTAGAAATCAAGAATTTTAAATGAAAAAAATACAATGCGTTATAACTTTAAATAATACAATAAATGGGTATCACTAAAAACACCTGCTTGATGCCGGTAGAAATTATATAGGTGGGCGAATCACATTTTGTCACCTTGTGAGTTCCAAGTGTGATATGTGTAATTTTATAAACATACATAGTTTTGAATTTATTAATTAATTTATTTTAAGTTTAAAACGACATGTTTATCCATCCATGCTTACATATTAATTACTAATATTATAAATGCGAAAGTCTGTCAGTCTGTCTGCCTGTTACGCTTTCACGGCCAAATCGCTAAACGGATTTTGATGAAATTTGGTATGAATATAGTTGAAGACCCGGGGTCAAACATAGGCTACTTTTCGACGCAGGCGGAGCTGCGGGAAACGAGGAAAAAATACACACTTATACTTAATTTATCGTATAACGTTTCTGTGTTATATTATAATATGTGTATATGAATAAATAAATAAATAACACTTCATTTTAAAGACGCAAAATGCTACATTACGTATCCAAATGATATCGCACTGTGATCTAAGCACGTGTATGAGTTGGGTGGGTGTTGGCAGGCGCCTGTAGTAACATCATCGGGAACACTCATATAAGTACGTTGTTTATTACTCCGAGCATTGTTCGCATCTATTTAGGTACACATAACTCATTTGATCATTCACGTGCCAGTGTTGCGAATCTAATTTTATCTTGTGTTCAAAAAATGTACTATAATATGCCACTGTAAACAAAGTAGCATATTGTAGCGCTTTTTCCCTACTGCTCAAGTAAATTTTATAGTGCTAAGACAAACCAGTTGACAAATATGAAAGACTTGATTTTCTATTATGTGTTACTGTAATTTTTCCTACGTATCTTATATGTATATGACTTATTGTCATAATAATTGAAACTTATTTAGCACAACGAGCCTATGAATCGAAGTAATGACATTTCATATTTTACCAGGGATCTCTGAGGGAAGTCTAGAAGGAAAATAATTCTAGTCTTGGATAGTTTATTAACATGTAGGTATTTGTTGCAAAATATTATATTTATTTATTTCATTTTGGTACACCAATAGGTTACATGTAATAAAATACAATAAACATTCCCAGAAATGTGCTAGCATGCAACCCAATTACAGGTGAGCACAGCGTTCAGAAACATTTTGGCAGCAAGCAAAATTAATCAAATATTGTAAATTGAAATAATTTAGATATAAATTAAATTTGAATTAAATTAAATAACGAATGAAATTAAATTCGACTTGAATTTGAATTATAAGATCAAATTAAGTCGATACTAAATTAAATTAACATGCATTTTGATGAAATTTTGGATTTGAAAGTAGACAATGGGCAAATATTTTAAGAGGAAAGAATTCTGGGCAAGGGAGATTGGCAAACGCCTTTCTACAGGCGTTTGGTCGGGGTACTGTAAGACTGATCATATCGATTGCTCCGCGGACAAGCTTGTAAAGGAATATTGCGTCCAGCAACTTACGGCGATCAGATAAGGATAGCATGTTAAATTTTGATAAGCAGTAAGTGTATTCGTTTCTATGACTAAAGTTAAAAGTTTATTAAGCCAATTGTCGTGTAAAAACCCTTTGAACAATGCTGTCAGTATGCTTTTTGTAACAGGGATTCCAAACAACACTCGCAAATTCAAGGTGGCTTCTAACTAGTGTATTATATATACAACTAAAGTACGAGTGTTTCTGAAATTAGCTTTATAACGTTTTATAAAGAGATGCTTGATCTGGAATGATTTTGTGACAGTAGCGTCGTAATGTGGGATGAAACTCAACTTGCTATCCAGAGTCACACCCAGGTTACAAATCTGTTCTACTTTCTCGAGTTTAATTCCGTTGATTATATATTTTGAATGTAACTTCTTCCTTTGCTTGTAAATTTTATGTGGTAACATTTACTAGGGTTAATAGTCATTATATTACTTTTGCACCATTCACTTACACTATCTAGATCTTCCTGTAACCTTCTTATATAGTCGATTGTTGATATTGATTTATATATTTTCATGTCATCTGCAAATAATGAATAATTAATGAATTTTATAACACTTTTCTATGCAAAAAGCAATGCAACCTAGAATTTGTTTGCAAATAAGAATAGATAGACATTATTAGACGATACACGGCTGCGATCACGTCGCTACCTATCTGCTCTATAGTTTAATGTCCGAATTATGGAATTCTTGGCGCCCGTCCGTCACAGTTCGTTAACTGATTAGATTGTGTGCACGCCGAAACTGACCATCTATAGGTGTACACTGTTTTAATTTCACCGGTTACTTATGTTTAATGTCATCCACTAATTATTAACAGTAAACAGAATTTAAGTAAATGTACAAAATGCTAATTCGAATATAAATAGTTGAACTTTTTTAAGTTGCATAATTTCCATCACCGTCAGATGTTTTGTTGTCAAAATACTTTTTATGAATTTCTTTTATTTGGAGAGCGGCCAATATTTTCCGGAAGCTCGAATTTACGGTGTTAGGGGATGTCTATAAAATATTTGCCCACATTCCGTTCTAAATATACAAGTGACGGGCTGACAGTGCGCCAGTGACGTGCGCTGACGCAGCACGGCCCACGTCAGCCCGGCGCCCACTGAATCACGCGCTCATAGCCGGTGCCACCTTCATAACTCTCCAAACACGATGCTTTCTTTTTTCAAATATTTTTAGATTTACCATCATTTCAGTCCTAAGACTCCACTTTTTGAAATAGACACATTGATTTGGAATCTGACTGATTTGTTTTCAGCTTACGACCTCATTCCAGCTCAACAGTTATACGAGGACCTTGTGAGAACTGCTCGAAAACCGTGAATGAACATTCTCACCTCTCGTACTTTTCTCGCCGTGTCCTTTGACAAGAATCCGAGATAAAAAGAATAGGCGGGAACGTTAAAACAATCTACTCTCGCCTTCTTCGGCTAGAGAGATTTGTGAAACGGGCAACAATTAGGATTTTTATTTATTTATTGTTTTTCCATCCATTTTGCTTCTAATTATTTAATTAAATAAGAGTATAATTTTGTTACTTATTACTTGAATTAATTAAAGAATAAATAGAAAAGAATTAAATAAACTTGCTTGTCTTATTCGCTTACTCACATGTTTATGAATATGAACATAATATACATGTATTTTGAGTAACTTCAAGACACTTCTATTAATATATAGAGACAATGGTCTCTCGCGTAATCTATAAGCAAACAAGTTGGGACGACGGCAGTATCTGCTATCTTGTCGTCTGTTCAATGCCTTGTATGAGTTCTTTGTAATATTCTGATTGTCATAGAGGATTTATTCTTAATTTGCGGATTTATTTCAATTATATATGGACCTATCAGTTTATTTATTATATAATATTTTATGTTAACCTACAACTTAAGCTTATTGAATGGTGAGATCTGCTTGATTAAAAATAACTTTCGTTGAAATTGCTGGTAGGCTGTAAAAATGTAATTTGGACAAGATTATATTCACCGTTTGTGAGATAGTTGGCGGACGGAAGAACAGCGATGTTAGATAGAGTTTTGTTTTCAACTATTTTCCTGTATCTAGGAGTAGAACCTCCTAGATTTCTTCATATCTGTATGCATGCATGTGTTTCACGTATATGTGAACTATTCTATTGGGAAAGTTGGAAATTTTTAATTAGTTACATGATGTGATGTCTAGCTAGTGCATTCACCTTTGTCCTTGCTTATCACGAGAACGAGATTGCATCGTGTTTGAGACCTGCGCTACACAGATAATAAGTAGATGGGTAAATGATAGAAACTCGTAATTTCTATCTTTTCCTATTATCTAATTTGTGTTTTTGTAAAATAAAATTATTTTATGAATAAACATATTTATTTATATCTAATAAACTTTCTACGAATAGCGTTATCCTTTTCAAATTGTGACTGGGTTATTCTATTCCCTGAGTTAAACCATGCAAATCGGCAATCATCTCTCAGACACGTCCAATAGATAGGTGCGATAGAGATAACGCTCTACAAAACTGAAAAGTCCCCTTCGTTCACCTAAGTGATAGTGGTAGATCTAAATCTACCCCTACGATCCACCTCCACCTGTGAGTCCAAGGAAATGTCAATGTCGATGATATTATGATCTTTGTTGTTCACACATTTTACTATAGAAATAAAAAAAATATGATAGACAAAACTTTTTTTTTCTAGTATATCAATTTATATGATAAAAAATTTGGTTTAAATTTGGCGATACAAAGTTCGCCGGCTCAGATAGCAAACTAAATTCTATGCAAGTAAGACACGTAGTTAACGTGCACAGACTATAAAAACGATGGCCAAAGCAGAAAGGCATCCGGAGCAATCCGGACGGAACCGGCTATGTGACTCATTGTAGACCCGCTCAGCCGCTTTGCAATAAAACCTGGTGGTTGACTGTTTTACAGCAAAATCTGCAGTATTTGTTGGTTAAATATACATTGCTAGGGAAGTAAAAAAAGTTGTTACATCGCTATTCCAATTATTGGACGCATTCACAAAACGTTTGACTAAACTTCTTTGAGTTGTTTTCATCCATCCTGATTTGGCCACCATCAAATTATTGAAGATGTTTAGTATTATTTAACAAAAATTGAAAACATTAGGTTCCTTCTTAATTTTACTATCTACTAAAGTGTGAATTCATTAAGTCCTAGTCAAGCTTAGTCAGAAGAATCAGGCTTAGTGAAGTGGTACAAAAACAGCACTTAGCGATTCCTAGGAGCATTTGGCTTCGAGCAAGAAAATAACATAAATCAAACACTGTATTATTTCCCATCAGTCAAGACTCGCGATTGATAATCCACCATCTATTATTATGCACAAATAAAAAGAAAACAGACATTTTATAATTAACATATTCTCAGCTTCCCGCCAAAAATGCTACTAAAGAGACACATGTTTATTTTTTTTTTAAAATGATTTTACGTCTACAATATTGCATCACATTACATTTACTCTATTACATTTACTCTATCATTTTCATTTAAGTATCAGTTTCTGGATTCCGCCACTTGTCGTCTATAAAAAAAAGTTTAATGTTTTGTGTCGTAGATACACATTTAATTTAACTAAATAAGATACATTAAAACCTAAAGTTATTTGGTACTAACAAGTCTTCGAAAGTAAAACAATAAGCCATATTTTCTGTTAAAAACCTACCTAATAAAATTTAGCCATGACATGAGACATGGAAGAAGAATCAACTCGAGGGCAACGTGCGACCACGACAGGTCCCGACGTGTCTCGGGCGATCGCCCTCGGAGGACCTCCGAGCGATAACCTTCAAACTACGAGTTACAGGATTTAATAACATTGGAACATTTAAACAGCAAGTACCATAACCCCTTACTAAGGAAAATTTATGGCAAATTGTGTAACATTCAAACATACCCTAGGAAAATTGTATGATAAGCCGTTGAGAAGATGGAAGCCGTGGTAGAGCCATGGGAGCAAATTGAAGAAATTATACCATTAAGGCCCTATATGGAAAAGATTAGCTCAAAGTGTATGACTGGCATAATGCGTTAGAAGAAATAGAGTTATTTATTTGGAGACCTTGGTTTTACAGAGGGCCTAGTAATAGGCTCCTTTACAGGATACGTAGCTAGTGCTTCAGTTGAGATAATAGTAGTCACAAGTACATTATATAAACTGGATTAAAAGAGAGACCGTGAAGTTCTATGGATTCATCTTGACATTATAATAATAAGTATACTTCGTGAAATTCAAAACGACTATATGTTTCGTTCCCAAGGAGAGAATTAAACCAGTAATATAACGCAAGAAGAAGAGAACCGTCTCATGCGTAAGATTGTGATTTAGAAAAATATACGTCTATCTCTAGCTCTTGCTTTCCAGAATTGTTATTTTTATTTATTTAAAAACGTTTTCTCCTTATTCTTGTACAGATTCCAATGAAGTCAAATAATCAACATCCATACTTCCATACTAATATTATAAATGCGAAAGTCTGTCTGTCTGTCTGTCACGCTTTCACCGCCAAACCGCTGAACGGATTTTGATGAAATTTGGTATGAATAAAGTTGAAGACCCGGGGTCAAACATAGGCTACTTTTTGACGCAGGCGGAGCTGCGGGGAAAAAGCTAGTTCTTAATCTATTGTGCTTCTTCTTTTCTTTATTAAAATCAGCTGAACTGTAGGTACAAAGAGCCTTGTTAGATATGTATATAAATGGGTTTAGAAATATCCAAAGAACTTTCAACACTGTAGGTTTAACGTTAAACGACCGAACTTTTATTAAAATAAGTATGAATGATGCGCTGGAGTGACGACTTGGGAAGATTCGAGGCTAGGTGGTCAGAGGTGGCGGAACAGAGAGAGGTTTGGAAGGAGTTGGGTTAGACCTTTGCCCAGCAGTGGGACAAAATAGGTTAATAAAAAAAAAAGGTATGAATTGAGTAATTTTTAAGTAACAGGTACTGGCAATTTTGAGTCATAAGCATTACATCACAAGTTTATGAGTAACATTTTAGCTTTTATTGTCTTTCCACTATTCTATAGACCAAATCAATTTGAATTGGAAATTTCTGCGATGTTCAGCGTAAACAATATGAAATTGACATTCATCGTGTGTTTCATCCGAGCAAAGTTAATCGTCACAAGGACATTTTCTGATTTGTGAAATTAATTTATAAGAAAAACAAGGTCAAAGGAGATCTTAGTTACTAATATCCGAATTTGCCAAACATAATGTGTTATGTGTTCTCCCACATGCTATCCATGCCAGTACTGCCGGTGCCACGTGGGTTATGTGATTTTTACTTGACTCTATAATGCGGCTACAATTGCCCCTATGTTCTGTGTCATTTATTCAAATTCAAAAATTGTTAATAAATTGTTATCGGTGACAATGTCGTAAGTTCAGTGCTCGGAGCGGGTGGGAGGCGGCGCGGGGCGTAATCGCTGCTCTGACGTCATGCTGATATCAGCCACATATGTATACAATTACCGAGTAAGTATTTCTTTCGAGAGACGCTTGGTAGCAAAGTATCAGTCAGTAGGTAGAAATAGTCACTAACTGATAAACTTGCTTGACCTTTTACAAATCCACAAAGAACAACTTGGATCAGGCTTGCACCATGTGAGTGCACGTTTACAATGCTTAGGTACCTACGTGCAAAATGGTATGCTTTCTGTATGTATTTTCCCTTCTTATTGGTTGGTATTTGATCTTATACTTGGAAATATGCAACTGAGATTCAGTTGCATATACATTCGCATTTTTGCGACCAAGTGGTACTAATCACACGTTTGAGAACGATTCTTGTCTCTCAGAGGAAGCTTTTTGATGGCTCTGGAGGAGACGGATAAAAAGAGAAGCGGAAATGCTCGTCCGTCTGTCAATGCGGCGACATTGTCGTGCTATTTGCGTTAAACGAGCGATTTATTTCAGTCGGTCGTGGCGTGAATGTCCGCAGCGGAATTTTGGCCGCAAGGAATCTGATGCCGTTAGGTTGCGCTCGTGGGAGAGACGACGACGGCAGCGGCCATCGCCGGCCGGCACGCGCGCGTCTTGTTGCTGGGCGGAGGCGTCGCCGCAGCGGCCGACCTGCCTACATCCCGTCTATGATAATGACATTATTTCGAAAGGAAAATTCGAGACGCAGCTGACTCATCACACTGTTCACTGACGCAACGCTACTGTGCGCCCGGTACCACTTTCCATTACAGTATAAAGTATAACTACACTTAATTCGCCATCCAATTTCATCACTGGCCGCAAATTTTCGCCGCAGCAATTATTTGTCGCTTTACCTTACCTTTATTTGTTAATATTCACCCGTGTCAAAACCATGGTACACGAACAGCGGCGGTCACTCACTGCATTTTGCACATTAAAATCCTAAGTAATCACACTGAATGACGACGAGCGGCTGCGCGAGAGAACGTGGTGGCGGAGCGCCAGTGCAAACGACCCGGCGACACAGACTCACGGAACTGACTGCGCCGGCGCACCATTTGGGTCACTGTCATGCCGTGGTGGGGGACACGTTCGCCAACTTGCCTCTGAACTGAAAAATAAGCGTCTCGCGATCGCGAATATAGGCATGTATTCAATCGCATCAGGCGGACATTTTCTTCGCGCGATGATCCAATCGTGGTACATTTCTGCCATAGACCACTTACTTCAGGCTTAAATTTTATGGTGGATTGCTTAAATAATATGTAATTTTCCAATAAGTATTCATAATGTTTGTTTGACTTAGAGTGGTAACTAAATGTCCCTTAATACTTATAGAAAAGTACCACTCTACTTTTCTACATTTACAGTGGTAAAAAATACATACACACGAACATAGAACCTCCTCCTTTTTTGAAGCCGGTTAAAAATAGCTATTGTACACTTTCTGCTTCAGACTCTATGTAAGTTTGTTGCTTGTAGAGGCCGTGTTTTGTTATAAACTATGCACGGTTAAATGGAAAAATAAACGTTTCTACATTTTACCATCAATTATAAAAGACATACCTACTTCGCCGCTAAAACAATAGTAAACAAAACAATAGTTTTGGAGACTGTTTTTTTTTTATCTGAGGTGTCAAGTTGAATATGTCTATTCAGGACAATGGGCATTTTTGGTTTACGATTGAGAGAAACAAATTGCGTGGCAGTCTCAAATTACTACTATATTAAAGTTCTTGATATAAGAAGCAGTTTTTATTATGGCAGCAAAGTCGAGTCATGGCTAGAATAAAAGAGAAGCTAACCTCTATTAGTTGCATACTAACGGCTAGTTTGTAATGGTTTTCTTTTTTATTGTAAATATGGTTTAAAACTATTTATTGGGTGGGCACGACATAAAGAAACAATTCGTTTACCTGCTGAGTTTTAGATTCAATTATTACCGATGAATATTAACTTTAATGTTGTTAAGTATTTATATATCAAAAACCTCTATTAATTCAAAATAATAATAAGTATTTAATTAGAATATAACTCTTTATTGCATCATAAAAATATAAATGTTACGGCTAATCTTTAGTGTAGCCGACCCCTGATGGCCAAACCTAAGTGTAGCCGATCTCTGTTGGCTAATCTTAGGTGCAAGATTATTTTTACTATTTATGACTGATATTTTTGATTAACCTCCCCAAGATGGTGAAGAAGTAGATGGGATCCAAGTAGTCTATAGACATTTTTAAGACAAGTAGTGTTATGCTAATCAAAAGCGTACCCGCACTTTGGTCATTAGCCGTAACATATACACTTTAAAGCGGTTTATGGCCCTTCGAGCTGGATAGTAATACGTGTATGCAATATATTTTATGTATTATAGTAATATATAATGTATTATTAATGCGGTATTAATACTGACATGAAAGACAGTGTATTATTTTAATAAAAATTGTTCACAATAAAAAAAAAGCCCAAATATCTCCAAAACTAACCGGAATATTCTATTTTTTTTTATATGACAACAAAAATAGCCCACACCAAGTGCTAGTAATTCCGTAGACTGCCGCTTAATTTTTTTTACAGACCAATTGTCCAAATATGCATTATCATAATTAATTACTTAGTTCAGCTCAGATAGGTACCTACTTCTTATCTATCTTCAATTTTTTAAATTATAATGAGGTGTAAAAACAATAACCTTGTGTCTCTTAACAGTTAATTCGCCAAGAGGTCCTACGATGCGTGGGCGATATAAATTTTTCAAAATAAATTAACTCTTTCAACCATCATAAGTAAATTTGTGTAGAGTCAATAAAGATCTTTAAACCTACAATCTGTTCTCCTGGTATTATTAGGGAAAAATTGTTAACAAATCCATCCGTTCACGCGTAATTCGATAATTTGACGTTTTTTGACGTTTCTGGAATTTTTGACGTTTCTGGAATTCTATTACTAATTTTAACACCAATCGTATTCCATTGGCATGCTATTGAACTGCAACTGGAAAATTTTGCTAATCAACATTTTTATATTAAAGTCATCAATTCTTTCAATAATCGGTACTCTGTTATTTATTTATTTTACATTTTTTCTACTATTACCATTCAAATACGTTTTAGTAGCAATTAAATTGAGATTTAAAATTGTGTTAGCCGAATACCAATATTGAGCATATCAAAATTGCATCGTAATTGAATATCAGTTGCATGGTCTTTTGAAGTGTATTAGCGGAATTGACCCCCAGTTATCTTACTTATAAAATACTAAATAGCATTGTTCCCATTCTCAAAGCCGCCGCCAAATAGTCTGGCCCGACTCTATCATAATCATAATTGTGGGTGCACTGCGGGAAAGTTGCCCAAAAGTGGTCAATCAAGAATGAGATTGCTCGTTGTAACTAACCAAATGTAGTTAACAGTTAACTATACTGTAAAGTGTATGAGGAGGTTATGTTTTGTTATATAACCCCCAATTTTAAAAAAAAAGAATGGAAAAACACTGTCACAATATCTACGAGTATACATGTACATGTCTATTTGTTTCTGTTTGTGGGCAATAAAGATATATTGTATTGTATTGTACAGAGAAAGTTGATTTTTCATTGATTAAATAGATTCACTGTAAGAAATTAAGATTTGTTAATATTCAATCTTCTTTTGATCTTATATCGTCATTCCCCATTTATGAGGCGTGGTGAATTACTGATTATAAGAAGAAAGTTCCGTTATATGGATGAACGGGTTAGATATGGTTCATATGGTGTACATTGTACAAGTGATAATTATGAATTGTGAATTGTCGGTCTCGTATGTAAGGCCAAATGTTAGGGTTACTTTGAACCCTACATTACACTGTTACCCGTATTTACAATAATAAAAGACGAAAATAGAGGTAATAAGTACAAATACAATTGCAAAAAATAATAATTGTTAAATTGTGTGGATAATATAATTTATAATCATTTTGAAGAGACAATCAATGTACTTTTTTTGGAAATAAATAGTTAGTAGGCGTCATTGTAGGTAGTATGCATGTAACTATCTATCTACAGTAAGTTCTTACAATATCAGACATAACATAACTAATTAAAAGTCTTACCATTTTGACAGTTAGAAATAAAGGTTATGATAATCTGATAAAGCTGTCACAAGTGAATAACTACCACTTTAATTTAATAAGATAGTGTTAACGCAATTATTAAGTCATTAGTATAATGTTATGTGTCATAACGAGTTAGGGTCAATTCACACTGGGATGGCAGCAGCCGCCGGTTGAGTAGAGTAGAAAATGTAGAATTTGAAAGAATTTTCAACTTCATCTTCATAATTTTAAGACCAGTAATGGCTTGAAAACTATAAAGGGCACGGCTCCTCGAACAGTTTCACGCAGTCTTATAAATCTATCCATACCGATATTATTATTATGTTATGATAATCGGTATAATATGACATACTCGTATGTACCATTTTATTTGTTGGATCTCGAATAACCCATACTATTCCCCTCTGCAGGGCTATTCAACCCACAGTTCAACTTGCCCTGCCAATCAGAACGATGGCGTAATAGTGTACTAGAAAAGTTCATTAGCAGGTGTCACAATATCGGAACCTGAAATTGATGATGCCAGTTGTTTGCAAATCCAAATAGGTACAGATACTGTTATACTAGGCATTTATCGTCCATGTGAATCGAAATTACCTGAAATTTGCACAATCTCTGAATGTAATACTTCAGACCTTACGTAAGTTTAAAAACATAATTGTTGCAGGAGACATTAACTTTGATATCACTTCCTTTTGATTGGACGAAGACAGTGACGGCTATCTCGATATTCTGGCACTTCATGGTTTACTACCAACACATACATACCCCACCAGCGAAAGCACTTGCCTTGACCTTATATTTTTAAAAAGCTCTCTTCCTGCTCATTGTGCTGTAATTCATTCTACAATTACAGACCATACTTACTTCTTACTTTCTTTGTGTACTACAAAACCCGAATTACCTAATTATCCTGCGACTCGAATAGATCACAACACTTTAACATACGCTATTGAATCTACAGATTTTACCCCCATTCTTTCTGCTACTGACCCCGAAATTGCTATGAATATATTAATTTCCACTCTCCAATACTTAGTTACCAAACATTCTATTTCCACTGATGCATCTCGTAGGCACATAATTTTAAAACCCTGGATTACACCAGGCCTTTTTAGGTGCATTCGGAATAGGAATCACTTTCATAAAAAACTGAAGAAAGACCCAGCTAATGAGAACTTACGCAAGATATATTCTAGGTATCGCTTGTTCTGCAATAACATACTTAGGGCAATTAGAAATATATATATATACTGAGTTAATTAAAAATGATGGCAATAACCCCAAAACTTTGTAGAATGCCATTAAAAATGTTACAAATTCTTCCAAAGCCCCCAAACCGGAAAATCCCTTACTTACTTGTATGCCTACAACTAGCGATTCTCTAAATCATGTTAACACTTTTTTAGCAAACACAGGCAAATCACTAGCAGAAAATTTAAACCAAAATAAAATTTTATCATCAAATCCTAACCTCAATACACAACCCAAGTCAAAATCCTCAACGTGAAGATTGCGCAGTGGGTTGGGACAACATTTCAATGTCTTTGATTAAACGTAACAAGCATATACTTGTTCCCTTGATCACCCACATTTGTAATCTCTCTCTCACTACAGGCATTTTTCCTGCTCTTCTTCTCCTGCTCATCTTATTAACAACGCTGGAGAGCGAAATCAAGCAAACAATTATAGTCCGATTTCCATCTTGCCTGCGCTTTCTAAAATACTAGAAAGACTTATTAACCTTCGCTTAACTTCTTATCTTAATACTTTTTCAATTCTTGCTGACAATCAACACGGTTTTCGATCCGGAAGATCCACAAATGGGGCTGTTCTAGAACTCACTGACTTTATTGCTCGCAATCTGGATGAAGGAAATAAATATCTTTCTATTTTTCTGGACTTGGCGAAGGCTGTCGATACCGTTTCGACAAAAATCCTCATTCAAAAACTTGAAGCTTTTGGAGTAAGGGGTATTCAGTTCAAGCTATTCGAAAGTTTTCTTACGGATCGCACTCAACGTGTAGTTATAAATAGGCACATTAGTTCAGAACTTCCTATTCATTACGGCGTGCCGCAAGGCAGTATCTTGGGCCCCACCCTGTTTTTAGTATATGTTAATGACCTTTTTACCTTAAATATTCCTCAATGCAGAATTATATCTTATGCAGATGACACCGCTTTACTTTTTACTGGCAAAACTTGGCATGAGACTTATTAACTGGCTCAAAAGGGTCTGAATGATGTCTTAACCTTCTTAACCTAAATGTTAAAAAATCACATGTTATCAACTTTTCTATTTACAATTTGCAAACAAATACCGCTACTCTAGCAAACCTGTCAATTGTTGCTCACTCCCACTCCTCCTTCGAAAATATCTCTTGTGATTGTCCTTCCCTAGCATTTGTGGAATCGGTGAAATCTCTGGGTGTAGTTATTGATAAGAATTTAAATTTCAAATCCATACTATCCATACTTCCATCCATACTAATATTATAAATGCGAAAGTCTGTCTGTCTGTCTGTCTTTCTGTCTGTCTGTTATGCTTTCACGGCCAAACCGCTGAACGGATTTTGATGAAATTTGGTATGAATATCGTTGAAGACCCGGGGTCAAACATAGGCTACTTTTTGACGCAGGCGGAGCTGCGGGAAACAGCTAGTCTCATATAAATGTTACCGCAGGTCGAATCCGCAAGTTAATTTATATTTTCAAGCGTCTTAGACACGTGGCTATTCCTGAGGTAGTCAAAATGGTATATCTAGCTCTCGGTCAATCCCTACTTATTGTATCACATCGTGGAGTGGTACTTGTAAGACCACCTTAATAAAACTTGAAAGGACC
Organism: Euzophera pinguis; assembly: GCA_947363495.1. Classification (NCBI taxonomy): domain Eukaryota; kingdom Metazoa; phylum Arthropoda; class Insecta; order Lepidoptera; family Pyralidae; genus Euzophera; species Euzophera pinguis. The sequence continues at coordinate 5,733,741 of OX376164.1, forward strand.
CAAAGGACACTGCTCAAAGTATGCACATTTTAACCATTTTTGTTTCCAACTCAAGATCTGCTTTTTAGGCCCTTTCCTGTACAATAATCTACACGGCGAGCTCAGCATCTTTTCTCTTTCTAAATATTCCTGCAAATTAACTATTACTAAATACCTCCTACCTCTAAATTACGACGATACGGAAAACCTTCTTGTACCATTAATTTAATAATTAATTTCTTACGTTGATATGACCCCATTTCTTTACTTCCATCCAATTCATTTATTAAATCCGCACACATGCTCACACAAACAGTCGAGTACCTTCGTCTTTTACTCAATAATTTTGTCCTTTGAATTATATAGTTTGTAAGCTTTAGAATTTTATAGTTAAGTTCACGCTTCACTTCTTTTATAATCCATACTTGTATCCAGAAGTGAGAGCACTGGAGATCTGTGGCACAGGTCCTGCCTTTTACAGGCTCCTCTATTGTACACACCTTGTATTATTAAGATTGTTGGAGAAAATTTAAACTACTATCACATCACCAAAACAACTTTGTTTAATGGGATGGGTGCAGGGGGGCACAGCCCCCCTTCTCGGTGGGGGGTCGGGGGGCGGAAGCCCCCTGCTATAAAAATACTTTAAATAAAACCGTAGCTTAGTTCGGTTAGGTTAGGTTAGGCTTGTGACCACCTCATGTCGCAGAGGGAGGCCGAGGAAAGGGACCGCGAGGACGATCCCCTCGCGGACCCGATCCGGCGGCGGAGAGGGGGGGTGCGTCGCAGGCGCTACTTGGCGCGCCTGGAAGCGCCCCCGTAAGCGGTGGGACTGGAGCAGTCCCACCCGGTGGCAGAGGTCCTCCAGGTGTCGGAGGGCCTCTGAGAGTGGTGAGTCCGGTTTCTGGTGAGAAACCGGCCAGTCGCAGAGGCGTCTTGTGCAAGTCAGATCCGAGGCGCCTCCCTGCAATGCGGCCGACGGCACCCGCAGGGGTTTAGTGGGTAGTCTGGGCCGGCTTCGGCCCAGGAGTCCCACACTCTGTGCGTAAACGCATTCCCCTGCGAAATCAAGGCTTGTGACCACCTCCCGCGCTGGGCGCTCACGCGGCTCGACCTGGAGCTGGCGGAAGAGGCGGCTATCGTTGGCCGCTGGAGCCTCCCGTCTCTCGCGGGATTGGGGGTAGACGAAGCGGCTGGCCGTTTCACCGACACCTGCTCTGCAGTGTGCAGGGCGGCCATGCCTAGTGTCAGTCGCCCCCCCCCCCCCTAGACGGGCGGTGTACTGGTGGTCGGCGGAGATTGCCGCTCTCCGAGCCGCCTGCAACGGGGCCCGTAGAGCGTACGGCCGGAGTCGACGCCGCAGCCCCCGTGACGAGGAGAGGGATGACCAGCTGTATGCGGTGTATGTCCAGCAACGTGTGGAGCTACAGCTGGCCATCAGTCGGGCCAAGGAGGAAGCCTTCGAGGAGCTGGTGGAGGGCATAGAAAGGGACCCGTGGGGTCGCCCGTACAAGTGGGCGCGAGACAAATTGCGTCCACAGGCGGCCCCGTTGACGGAGACCCTTCAGCCAGCTCTGCTGGAGGGGATTGTCGGGGAGCTATTCCCCGGCAATCCGCGGGGGTTGTCCCCGCCAAGAATGGCCCGACGGCCGCCTGACGAAGCGGAGGCTGATCCGCCATCCGTCACCGACGTCGAAATGGAGGTGGTCCAAGACCGCCTCCGGACTAAGAAGAGGACACCGGGTCCAGACGGGGTGCACGGGAGGATGCTCGCGCTGATCCTCGTGCACCTCGGAGATAGGTTTCGGGAGCTGCTCAACCGCTGTTTGCGGGAGGGGCGGTTCCCGAAACTCTGGAAGGAGGGTCGACTCTGCCTTATTCCGAAGGGGAGCCGGCCCCTGGACTCGGCCTCGGCGGTGCGACCTCTGGTCCTGCTGAGCGAGGCTGCGAAGGCCCTGGAGAGTGTCGTGGCTTCGCGCCTCGTTCGGCACGTGGAGGACGGCCCGGGACCGCGTCTCTCTGACGCGCAGTATGGGTTCCGGGCCGAGAGGTCCACCGTGGATGCCCTCAGGCATCGTGACTGAGGAGGCGGATCGGGATGGAGAGGTGACCCTGGCGACGTCGCTCGACATCGCCAACGCCTTCAACAGCATCCCGCACAGTGTAATACGGGAGGCGCTCGAGTATTTCGGAGTGCCCCCGTATCTGCGGAGGCTGTTGGGGGCGTACCTGGAGGAGCGCTTCGTCCTGTTCGAGGACAGGGGGGTCGGATGGTTCGGCGCAGCGTCGGATGCGGTGTCCCGCAGGGGTCGATTCTCGGCCCTATACTGTGGGACATCGCGTACGACTGGGTCCTGCGGTGTCTGCTTCCCCCCGGGACTGGTGTCATCTGCTACGCGGATGACACTCTCTTCACGTCCCGGGGTGCGAATTTCGGTGAGGCGGCGCGGTCGGCCGAAACGGGTCTTGCCCTATTGGTCGACCGCATAGAGAGGCTTGGGCTTCGGATCCGTTTGGACAAGACCGAAGTCCTCCTCTTCCGCGGGGCCCGGACGCGAGGACCCCCCCAGGAGCGCGCCTCCGGGTGGGTCAGGTGGAGTTGAGGGTGAGCACCCAGATGAAATATCTGGGCCTCATCCTCGACGGATGATGGTCCTTCGGCCCCTACTTTCGCGAGTTGGGGCCGAGGATCATCAGGACGGCTGCTTCGCTCGGCCGACTCCTCCCCAACCTGGGTGGATCGAGCGAAGCAGTGAGGAGGTTGTACTCTGGCGTCTGCCGGAGTATGGCGATGTACGGTGCCCCCATCTGGGTGGACGCCCTCACCGCGACGAACAAACGCCTATTGCGTCAGGCGCAGAAGGTGATCGCGGTGAGGGTGATACGGGGGTACCGTACAGTTGCCTTTTCTGCGGCCACGGCCCTCGCGGGCGACCCGCCGTGGGAATTGGTGGCGGAGGTGCTCGCCGAAGTGTACCACTCACTTTGTGGCAAACAGACCTGTCGCTCCCGAGTGTCGCCAACGCGATGCTCGAGAGCGACAGAGCTTGGGCGGCAATGGCCTCCTTCTGCGAGGTCGTCATGTCGCAGAGGGAGGCCGAGGAAAGGGACCGCGAGGACGATCCCCTCGCGGACCCGATCCGGCGGCGGAGAGGGGGGGTGCGTCGCAGGCGCTACTTGGCGCGCCTGGAAGCGCCCCCATAAGCGGTGGGACTGGAATAGTCCCACCCGGTGGCAGAGGACCTCCAGGTGTCGGAGGGCCTCTGAGAGTGGTGAGTCCGGTTTCTGGTGAGAAACCGGCCAGTCGCAGAGGCGTCTTGTGCTAGTCAGATCCGAGGCGCCTCCCTGCAATGCGGCCGACGGCACCCGCAGGGGTTTAGTGGGTAGTCTGGGCCGGCTAGCGGCCCAGGAGTCCCACACTCTGTGCGTAAACGCATTCCCCTGCGATATCAAAAAAAAAAAGAAAAAAAAAAGGCTTGTGACCACCCGGGGTGCAGGGCAGGGAACCTCGAGTGCCAGGTCCTTTGAAAGCTTTGCATTCTCATTTGATCCCACGGATCCGGTGAGAGGGCGGGCTGACAAGGGATTCGGGACGGTGCACCCTGGGTGATAGTTAATAACTCCCTGGTAGTCGGGGTCTTGTTGACTGTCGGCCAATTTCTGCCAACAGACCACTCCACCGCCGTCTGTGATGAGACGACGAATGGATGTGGGTCTGGGGGACGGGCGTGGTCCATCTATGGGCCACTGTCTGGTTTGGGGGTGGCCGAAAGGCCAATGGTCGGGGCCGAAAGGCCATGGCTGGAGGGCGTCGTGGTAGAGTGCTAACGCGACCCCATGGCGCCCTCAACAGCCGGTGCGGAAACGCCGGAGGGATTTTAGTGGGTAGGCACTTTGCCTGGGAGTCCCACACTCAGTGCGTAGATGCATTTCCCCTCCGTTAACAAAAAAATAAATAAAAGACTTGTGACCACCCATAGCGGAGCGAGCGAAGCGAGCGGAGCTTCAAACTGCTGCTTTATAAAATTACACGGCTATTGATTAAAAATGCATGTACTTATCTATATCAATATATTGAATTGTATATATCTCTATTATCTTAAACTATAATGTACATCTACACTTATATTATACAGAGGAAAGATTTGTATTTTTGTGTGTATGTTTGTAATGAATAAACTCAAAAACTACTGTGCCGATTTCAAAAATTCTTTCACCATTGGAAAGCTACATTCAACCTGAGTAACATAGGCTATACACATACCGCAGGTGGAGCTGCGGGAAACAGCTAGTATTATATATTTAAAACAAAATTTATTCGTCTGAGCATCAGCAACGTAAAAAGTTTTGCGGTGCAATGTCATGTTGGAGTGGCGAAAAAAAAAGAATTGATGATAGGTCAACTGATATGGTGACAAATGATATTTCGAAGAAGTAAAAAGAAAGAAACGAAAAAGGTTGAAACTTTCTTGGTAAAATGAAAATTTAAAAAGAAAAAAATCGACTTTATGATAGATAGGTAACCGTTTAGAAGGTTATCTAAGAACTAATTGTTGAATTTCAAAAAATATTTCTACATCCTGGGGAAAGCGAGAAACAGCTAGTATTCGATTTGTTTGTTTGTTTGTAATAACTTTATTGCACAGAAAATAACATTACAGTAAATACAAAACTAAAAATAAATGCAACGGCGGACTTATCCCATATAGAGATCTCTTCCAGTCAACCGGGACGTTACAGGAATACAGTTTAAAAAGACAGGTGGTAGAAGTTATTTATTTGAATTTCCTTTGCTAATGTTAATTTTTATTTATGCTTTTTTTCACAATAGGTGAACTTAATGCTAAAAGCATTATCTAACATTGACCAAGCAGAGAGGTTTATTTGGGTTTTAAATGAAAGTTCCATCTACGGACATTTATATAAAATATACGTATAAGTATTGTAAATTGTAAATGTTAATAATTTATCTTTCAGTGGGAATCGAACTTTAGAAGTGATATTCCCGACTGTGACTGTGCCCAGAGTGACAGTATCGGAAGTCCGTCTTCCGCCGGGGGACACATTGGTGACAAATTATGTAAAATTTTATTTTTAACGTGCCACTTGTTAAATATTATGTTGTCAAAGTGTTTTATGGTTCAAGCTCTTTAAAGATTTGATACTTGTTACCGTATATACTTTTGACATTTGGTACGGAATTTCACAAAAAATTTTACGGTGGTATTTCTAAATTATGGTATACGAGTATTCATACTGATGATGCAGAATGAGGGAGTACGGGATTTTCAACTCCTTAACAATTTACAGCAGAATTTAAGTAGAGAAGTAGATAATGTCACTTGAGAATTCTTTGTATTTCTTTCGTACCTGAAAACAGTCCCAGGTTTTGTAAATTCTCAATTTTTGAGTAAGTAAATTATTTTAATGTGTTTGGAACACAGATAAAAATCTAATTTAACTTTCTAATTTATTTTGGTTTAGTATGTGCCAAACCAAAAAAATCTTCTACTATTGTAAAATGATAAAACAGTTTAAAAGATATCACAACTATTAGGTTTTATATTATTAACGTAAAATGTTATTTTCATATACACTTTAGTATAATAAAAATAATGCTTAACGTTTCCTAAGTATATCAAAACTGGAATCTCAATCTATGATGCTCAGAATATGTTTATTATAAAAAGAAATTTTTATTCTGCTTTTTTGTTTATTGCCTATTAAAGCTGTAACCATGTTTGCCCCATACAAGATAAGAACAGGGGATTCGGCTCATTGCTCTATCTATGAAATAGCCATTCTATTTAAGTACATAGTGTAAAAATTCTGAATTTCGGTCATCAACAATTTATTATCTTTTGGTTAGATAATCAACACTTTATTGTAAGTACAAGGTAAATAAAACAATATTTTATTTTTAAATTAGCATACGACGCAATATCAAATCCAAGATTACTGACCTGTTCGTTGTGATCTTATCTTCTATGTTGCGCATTGGTACAACTTCCATGAAAATAATATAGATAAACTGTAAGTTGTATAAGAATATGTCATCACGGATCAGAGCACGTTTCATTAAAAATCAATCCATTGACATAGCACCAACACTGTTTGGCAACACTGTAATGCAACACATTTGAAAGTGACGCGGCTTTGTTTGAAAAAAAGCGCGGCAAAATGATGGTTGGCTGGGCGGGGCGAGCGGCGGGCGGGGCGGGGCGTGCCCGGGGCGCCGCCCCACTGACTCACGCAGCGCCCGCGCATAACCACACTCCATACAAAAATATTGGATTTTTACAGGCTATATAATTATAGCATATTTAACCCTTCTGGGACATTAGAATTTTGTGTTTAATGGTATAATTTGCTTATTTAAAAAAAAAAAATAGTTATTTTTATTTTAACCCTTTTCAGCCAAGAACAATACAAAAGTACTAAATAAAAATACTGAAATCTATAACTGAAATTCTAATTATAATTAAATACGTGCTGAACAAAAGAAATAAATTTAAACTTATAATTATGCAAGTGAAATTAAAGAAAAGTCATAATAGTTTACATAAAAAATAGTTGTGAGACATTCTTGCATAAAATTAGCATGATACACATAAATATTTCCGGTTTTGTGTTGACATTATAGATGATAGAGTGGGGTTCATTACATTAATAAATTACATTTTATTTTATATTCGATCAAAATAAATACTAATATTTGTAGTAGAGCCTTGTGGACCAATAAAAGTTTTCTATTGTACTGTAATATCGTGCTTAAATCTTTATTTTATAATTAAATTGCTGTTTAAAATTGTTCTAAGTATCATTCACGAAAAAACTACATAGACCTATATCTCCGTTTACACGCTGGCTTTACTAAACAACCAATTATTTTTCTTACTTACCGTGAATTAATAAAAAAAAGTGAATGAATGAAATGAATAATCTTAACAATACCTACCTAAAAACATGTTACCGTTACAATTGAACTGTACTTGATAACGACCATTAATTGATTTATTCAATGAGTTAAAAGGCTTTCTTTAATGTTAGAGTAAGTGAAAGCGTATATGACGGTTTCTAGTATAGTAACTTGTTTGCAAGTGCAATATGAAAGAAAAAATAAATCATTCAAATTCTAATTGACAGAACGATTATGAAATTCAAAAGTCTGCTCTACATTTTCTTTTTAAGATCACTTTAAGATGTAAGGCGAATATGGCCAATATTTTTTTTTTATCAAAGTAACATTCTAAAGTCATAGATACCCAACCAAATAACAAAACTTTATTCAAGTTTTAAGAACAATATTCCGTCAGCCTCATTATCAAACATACTGTAATATAGCATTCATCAGTGGCGGGCTATGCCATATTAGTACGGGCGCGGCGCGCGCGCAGCCTTCGACTTTCAAATCCGTGTGAGTCACGCTAGGAGGACCCGCCGTGACGTCACCACACCCTGCTCATTGGCTTTGGCTCTGGTTGCAAACTAAATTAACCCTGCCCCCAAAGATATTTTTCCAAGAAATCACACATTGATGTTTTTTATCTGCCTTTAATTTATTATGACCCTTTATTTGCAGGTGGTTTATGTTTCGTTTTTTGTATGTAGCTATAGCGGATCCATGAAAGTGTATTGTATAGATATGTATAGGTATCTAAATTTAGGTAAGAATATTTGAAATGTTATGTTTAACTAAAGAAAAAAACAACACACTACTTGGTCTGATAATCGTGTCACATGCTTTAAAGAAATGTATGTTCAAACTATCCATACTAATATTATAAATGCGGTAGTCTATCTGTCTGTTACGCTTTCACGGCCAAACCGCTGAACGGATTTTAATGAAATTTGGTATGAATATAGATGAAGATCCGGGGTCAAACATAGGGTACTTTTTGACGCAGGCGGAGCTGCGGGAAACAGCTAGTTTTTGATAAAAATGAGATTTGTTAATAAGTTTTTAGTTAGTCTTTCTAGCCGATTTTTATATTGTGATAGCATCGTATATACATACATGTAGCTACAAAATTGTGATGGCTCTCAATACCTACATTCTCATGCTGGGACGGCCGAGCTAGTGAGCCCTTACAATTTATATACTTAGATTATATTTAAGCCTGAGACTTGAGTCTACTGAAAATATCATAGGTGAAAGCATCACAAGAATCTCACTTTGTGAAGTAATTCGTCATGGATAGAGGAACCCTATTTTTGAAATGTGCGACATATATGTCGAACAAAAATCCTTCGTTAACGAACGAAAAATATTCGATATCGAAGAAAAAATATTCGCCTCACCGATTTTGCGTGAGTCACATTTTTTCAAAATAGCACTCTAGGTTTATGTTTAATAAATAAAGCTGGCCCCTGTCAGGTGGTTCAAGTAGGTAATCAAGTTTCCAACGGCCATGAAATATTTATGTCCTACCTGTCCATTCTGATCTTTGATAGGACAAATGAGTTAATTATTATTTCATTTAAAGATTGCTAAAATAACAGCACTATCATTGCACGTGGATCCAGGCCTTCGACCGAGTGCAGGTGAATGACCGCCAAACTGCGCCAATCCGCCATCTTGGATTCGTCACGGAGCGCGCGCGCAGAACGTGTCTTCAGCTCGGCGAAATTGCCAGCATCATTTCATTTCAATAGCATGCTAAATCCTTCAGACAGAGCAACGTAAGAATGTTCGAAGTTAATGTCGCTATTACATTCTATGTACATTTCTCGAATATCCCTCAAATGAGAAATCTGTCCATAAAACTTTACAACGACCTTCCCCCCTCACCTCATGCCTTTTTTGAGATATTTTTTCAAGTCAACTTGTGGAGAACCCGACATAGAATTCATAAATAACGTTACAGCCAACGCTTTTGCGTATTTGTAAATAATTGTTTTGATTAAAAAGGAAGGATACATGCTTCCTTATTTTAATTGATGACTTGTAGTTTTTTCCTTTATAACAATTATTTTGTATCTTATAACCAAAAACACAATACAGTTAATTTTATTTTTTTGCATTTTTACGCAAATCGCGAATCTGGCCATATTTGTCACTTTCAGATTCAGGTGACTTAATTCGGTTCCCACAGTGAGAGGAACGAGAGTTCTCTCATCGTTTGTGAGCCAATATTATGCTTTAGAAAGTAAAAAGTACTTATACTTATCTCAATACAACTGAAACTATTGTGTTATTATTAAGACCAAATGTGCAGTGCAAGCGAAAGTAAGTACACTTAGTTCCTAACAAAATAAATAATTAATAGTTGGATAATGGAATACCCACTTACTTACCTAATATTATCAAACTTTAAACACAGTTCAATGGTAATAGTAAATTTATCTTTATTTTAATAACATAAAAACATAGAAAACGTTTAGTTAGCACTGGATATGAGCTGTACTTTTTGGGTTTAAGAAAGGTTGCATTTGTGAATTAAACAATACAATGTGGGAAATAAGTATTTTAAGGTACCTTTGACAGAATAAAAAATATAATTCAACTGATTATTGGTGCATGCAAGGAACGGTTTTTATTTCCCATCTACCTCCGCACTGCTATTTCACAATATTCTAGTCGCATTTAGACAGTAAATAAGTATAGTGAATTTACAGAATGTGTAGTTCATAAAAAATCTTCTAGAGAAAAATCATTAAAAAATCACATCACAAAATGATGAGTAACACTGTCTTTTTATTACGAAAAAATGTTCTAGAATTGTGTAATAGTTTCGACTATGTTACCGAACACAGTACACATTGCACACATTTACTCAGTGACTATTCATACACAAAGTTTAGTAACATTCTGGTAACAAAAATAATAGTCACAGTGTATTAATTTTTGGGTATCTTTGTTACAAATGTAGTAAAATAATAGGAATAATTACGAAACATTGTTACCAAAGACTGATCTAACACATTTTGGTCGCGAAGTGTACACTATGTTACAACATTTTGTGGCTAAACCGCACACAGACACAGAGCGTAGTAATAATTACGACGCAGTGACCAGTAGTACATTATTTTGTTACCGAAATTCAAGTTGCAGCGACCGGAATTGGCTGTATGGAAAAACAAAAGCCAATATAAAATTTGTAGAACCCCTTAAACCTAACATTAAACTAAAACACTTAAACATACAGTGTGAACGTTTTATTCGGTATATCAAACTACTTCCTAATTCTGACAACTAACAAGACCAGTACAATAAAGCACATGTCATGCGATAATGATATCGGGTAGGTTATGTTGAAACAAGTGTTGGTTATCAACACGAACAAGAAGTGAAACCACAGAGCGGATTGCAAACCAAAAACACATGTTGATAATGACATAGGTGATCGAACAGCACACGACATGCAAGGGTAACGAGAGCCACTTCGCACGTATTAAATTAAGCATGATATAGCATGTAGGTGACATTCCGAGTGCAGGGGAGAAACTAGTCGGACCGCATTCAGGGCTCGCCCTTAACCGTCGCCGAGGCCGGGTACCGTTTTGCTGCCATGCTAGGTAGGGTTGGCAGTAAGTTTCGTGTCTTTTAGTCGATGATATTAGCCTCACATGAGTGAGAAAGTCATGTTGTCCATCGTCCATTCATATCGAGTGGGTTACATTACGTGGTCAATCCATAATAGAGATTTTCGCCTTTCGGTATCTGATGTGGTTTCATTAATGCCTACCATATGGCAGCCGGGACCAACAGCTTAGCGTGTGTTTCGACATCATTATTATCAGTCAAAATCAGATGAATCAAGTCTGCAATGTCCTAACCAAACAGGAAACAACTAAACAAAGTATGCTTCCCGTGGGAATCAAACCCACAACCTCTGGGACTAAGACATTTGCCTTAACGACTGGCTGGATCACGGAGGAAGTTGTTTAGATACTTAACATTTTAAATTAGATATGAATCCTTCTACTCGCGTCCTATTATTCCATAATCCCACTATCTATATTGACTTCCAGAGTATGACGTAGGTATGCCATTTTATAAGGCTCTCCGTTCCTCTGATAATGTGAAGGTTTCGGTCCCGTCCTGCTGTCGTCTTGCCGTTTTTCAAAAATAAAAGTCGTTAAGATGTAGGCAACCCTGGCGAGGATAGGTCGTCTACTATCTATAACATATAGTCGTTGGCACGATCAGTCTGCTGGCTGGAGTGTGGACATAGGTCGAAGCACAGACTTCACGATCAAATGAAAATAGATTTAACAATTGAAAATCTGTTTTCGTAACTCACTTAATTTCGTCTCTACTTTCAACATTCTAATTAATTTTCTATCGTTAACAATTAATCAAATAATGTTGTTTTGATTTTTTCCACTGATTAGATATCTAGAATTAAAGAAACGTCGAATAGAGTGAGACTCTTTCTAGAATTTGGCATCACGGTGTTGATTATTCTAATTTCATTGTTTTATAGTTTTTTCCATAATAACTTTAGGCAGGAACTAAGAGATTTCTCAAAATCAGAGACATACCATACCTAATACAGACGAAAAAGTACTTTAGACTAGTTAATTGAAATTCTATGGCTATATTTGGTACGAGAGGCCAAGAGCCGGCAGCCGGCAGCCAACCCATTACTTATGGGAAATGAACGACCGGCCTTGAGGAATGCCGCCGGAGCACATTGTGCCCACGAGTTTCCCATCACTACAAAATAGTTACAGTGTAGAAACAACACTTTATACCTTAGACATACATAGATATGAAGATGTTTTTTAGGGTTCCGTAGTAAACACAAGGAAATTTCATCATTTCTGTCCGTCTGTCTGTCTGTCTATCCTACGTTTTTCTCAGTAACTATTAGACCTAGAGAACTAAAACTTGGTATGCCTATGCATATTACTCACACGGAGCGAACTGTGAAATAAATGAAAAATATGTTTTTTTAGGGTACCTCCCCTACATGTAAAGTAAGCGTTAAAATGAATTTTTTTTACTTTCCATTTGTGTAGGGTATCATTTAAAAGGTATCTCAAAAACAATATGAGTACTCTCAGAGTGTTTTTCGATTAACGGTTTCGTTTACGTGATATTTAGCTAATAGATTAAAAAAAATCAGAGGCATTAGCACCGGAAAAAATTCATGATAGTAATACATATAATAAATTTCAAAGGAAAATTATTACTGCCGTAAGGCCGAATTTAAGATGGCGCTTAAGATATTTATAAGACTTACCACGATTTCGTTTTAAATTTGTTTTAACATGAAAAGAATATTTTATAGCAGGTTTTATGACCATTCTGGACCATTCACACTCTTAGCAGGCCCTTCAGGCACCGTAGTGTCGGCCCTATGGCATCGAATATTTGTGCCTTTCGGCGAGTTTGCATTGCTCTAATTGTACAAAATTTGAAGCTTGTATCTGTTGTATGTTCAAGTTTTGTGGAAGTACAATATTAAGTGTAAAATTAAAAAATAAATAAATTTTATAAATTTTCATACTGTACATACACAAAAAATATTTCGCATTTTTCGATGTTTGTCTTTTTCGATAAGGCTGAGTGACAAAAGCCCTCGCTTCAAAATGTTCCCCTGTTATTAGATTAATTCATTAGGATATTTTTATTAGTCTTCGTCCAACCGTGTTTTCCAGTTGCGTCCTCAGCTTGCATTTTTACTCGAAATGGACATTGATTTAAGTGTTGGTTACTACAATAGAGCGACTGCTGTGTGACCTTCGTAATGGTTTTTACTAAAACAAAAACCAGACCAGCAGGAACATGACCCGAGGTGTCAGAACTGTCAGATTTTTTCAAGCTGCCCTTTCTGGCATAACCTAATGATTGTCATCTATCGACAACACCAAAACACCAAAGGACTTAACATGCCTTCTGAGCAGGGTCGAGATAGAATATGCCATTAATGGTGACCAATCCAATACGGGTGACAAGTCGCGTCTTCGTCGTCGTTTGACACGCGCATTTGCTACTCGTATTTCGGATACCCGCGCCGCCGTGCTCGGTACTTGAGCTTCTTGATATGTCTGCTAAAGGACATTATGTATAGGTGTGCTTCATGTTTAAATTCTTTTTTACGGAACCCTACATTGCGTGTGGCTTGACACAACACTTGACCGCTTATTTCTTAGCGCCGTTCTCAGCTGTCGTAGCTTCGGAGTCCAGGATTCGCTTTTCTACTCCTTTTCGCCTGATATTTGGCTTCTTTATTTGTATTTAATTGATAGCCATTAATGGCATTTTCTATCTCGAGCTCCTCCGTACTTCGGAAGGCAAGTGAAGCCGTTCGTCTGGGCTGCCGTCGTCAGAGGCCGAGTGGCACTTCTGAAGAATTGTGACACCCAGGCGTATACGTTTAAAATAAGAATGATAATATTTTTGTAATAATAAAAAACAAGCGATGTAAGATATATTCTGTATTGCCACTGTTTTGTGGTACCAGATACAATCGTCTGCGCTCATAGAGAAAGGAAAATATTCGACTCCGAGCTGCAATGTATTAGGCTTTCTAAGTTTATTAATTAATAAGTAACAAGTAGGCGTACCTAAGGGCCTCTCAACACAACCTCTCGTCCGGTGATGCCCGGACGAGAGGTTGCCCAGAGATCTGGCCCACGTGGGGGCGGGCAACGGGTACAACTGAGACTTACCCGGGTAACGAGGCTCTGAAAAACGACAGCATTCCCAAAGAGGGTTGACATCAAGCAGGCGGCCGGTCGTAAAATACTAGCCATATCTAAGGATAGTAACAACTAGAAAGAATACGTCTACAATTAGGGTATCGCCCGCAAAACGGCGAGCAGGTGCCTCGTCCGACTCCGGCGACAAGTGGGTTAGGGCTACCGTGTCCAGGGCTGGCATGGTTGAAGACGCGAGCCCCATCACAAAGGAAACTTCGGTTCGGTACTTGGAACATTGGCACGCTGACCGGATGTGCAAGGGAACTGGCTGATGTGCTAGCCAGGCGGAGGGTGGCCGTGGGTTCCTGCAGGAGACTCGCTGGAAGGGCAGCAGATTCCGGAAGATTGGGAATGGCTACAAGCTGCTGTATACTGGTGGGCCTGGAGGTAAGAACGGAATGGCTGTAGTGCTTTCCGAGGGGTTTCAGAACGGCATCTTGGACGTAAAACGTTTTAGCGACCGGCTTATGGATGTATTCGTGCTTATGGAAGGGGTAACGACCCATTTAATAAGTGTCTACACGCCACAGGTGGGTTGTAGTGACACAGATAAGATGAAATTCTGGGACCTACTCGTGGTGATGGTGCATGGTGAACGGTCATGTGGCCTGCAAGGAGTTTGAGCGTGCCCATGGTGACTACGGGTACGGCGCTGTTCGCTACCGTAAGGGGGAATGTATCCAATACGTGTGCAGTTGCTGACCTATTTAACCGTGTCCTCTTTAGCTGCAAGATCCCTGACCAATGGAGGCTGAGTATAATTACTCCAGTTTTCAAAGGAAAGGGATCGGTGCAGGAATGTAAGAGCTACCATGGCATTAAGGTCATGTCTCACATCATGAAGCTGTTTTAGCGTATAGTAGACTCCTGAATCCGACAGGAAAGTACGGTCTCGGAGTCTTAGTATGGATTTCGCCCTGGTCATGGTACCGTGGACCCTGTTTTTGCCCTAAGGATCGTCATGGAGAAATACAGAAGGACGAATACGCCTCTCCATTTCTTGTCTCTAGATATGGAGAAGGCCTTCGACTGTGTTCCTCGGTCGATGATCTGTTGGGCACTGAGGTCAAAAGGGGTACCTGAAACCTATATTGAGATCATCCAGGACATGTACCGCGATTCCGATTCCATAGTTAGGACTGATGGTTGGTGACACCAAACCCTTTCCTTCACGGTCAGGGGTACCAGGGCTCGGCACTCAGTCATTATCTGTTCAGCGTGGTATTGGACGAAGTGTCAAGCAGCATCTGGGACACACATGAGCAACCTCCGTGGCTGCTCATGTATGCGGATGATATCGCGCTGACGGACGTGGATAGAAGGAGACTGGTGCGACGTGCAAACTCGTGGAAGGGGTCACTGGGGACGGCGGTCTAAAACTAAATGTGACAAAGACCGAGTACATGGCCTGTAACACCATGAATCCCCAACCCGTACGCATAGGCGAAGATTTGGTCGAGCGTACAAGCCAGCTCAAACACCTGGGACCTGTACTTGACTCGTCCGGGGATATTGATTGCGACTTATACCCGAATAGCAGCAGCATGGTCAAAGTGGCATGAGGTGACTGGTGTCACCTGTGACCCAAAAATTTCTGTCAGGCTTAAAGGACAGGTCTATAAAACCATGATTAGGCCTACACTTCTACATGGCAGCGAGGCGGGGCCGGTGCTCGAGCGGCATAAGAAAGTGTTGCGTGTCACGGAGATGAAGATGCTGTGATGGATGTGTGGAGTGTAACATTTCGAAACTCCCTTATCCGGGGCAGCCTTCATGTTCGTGATATAGCGGACAAACTTCAGGAGAGTCGCTTAAGATGGTATGGCCACGTCTTACGGAAACCGGCTAATTATGTAGGGAACAAGAGTCTAGCCATGCCACCTCCGCCGGGCCGGAGTAGAAGGGGCGCATCCAAAAAATGCTGGCTCGACGTCGCAATATGCGTGCTAATAGGACTTACAACCAAGGATGCCGAAGACCGGGGGCAATCAGCCGAGAATGCAACCGGGAAGGCGCTAAGATGAGTAGTAGGCGTACCTAAGGTTAAATATAAAATGAATTTTATAAATATAATATATCCACAGATTACCAGTTATTTCTATCGGCCTGCACTATTAATTGTTCTACCTATGTCTAATGGTAGCGATTACCATGGCCTTTTGCGCTGGTAAAGACTACAAATAATGTAATTGTAAGCTTTTCAAAAATTCCATGTTGTATTTTATATAGTAATAGTAATAATATTTTTTGCTTTAACGGCATACTTTCAGAATTAATCTTTATAAATGTTAAAATTTTATTTACTTACTTATTCACTACTTTAAAAGCATGTATGGGATCAGTAGGGACCTATCTATTTAATATTTTAATATTCGAAAAATTACCTACACGTTGAGAAGATTCACGCTGCTATCAACTTATTTATAACATTTTTATGACGTTTTCCTTTAAATGGACCCTGGAAAACGATATTAAAATGTTTAACATTTTTTCCAAAAAATGTTGATAATAAATCTATATGAAGAGTTTCTGTAATGATGTTAATTAAATCACACTTCCTTGTATTTTTTGTTACAATACTCTAGCATCAAATCAGAAATACAATTTAAATAAATGCATAAAATCATAACAAAGAGTCAAAAGTCCCTCGAAAATGATTAATCTGATCGTCCCGAAGTGGCCGTAATGATGCAATTCTCGGAGTCTGAGTCACCAGCGCACGGCCGCACGGTCGGCTGGACCTGTGATTCAGCGGCTCCAAACATTTCTTTCGATTGCTGGTAGGGCTGTCTAAATTTTTGAACAAACGATTTTTAATCGATTCATCAATTTTACATACTCAAAAACAGCCTTCGCGCTCGTGTTCTGCGATGTTTCACCCTCCTGCAGTGGGTTTAATATTTTATTTTACTATTCTAGCCTTGCTATCTAAAATCAGACATACCTATCATGCGGTTTTTGGTGAAGATCGAATTCAAAGGTACTAAAACACTTCAACTTTACATTTAACATTAACGTGTATATGCATCGATAGGTAACCGCTAACCGGAGTAAAATGACCGCTTTATGGAGATAATAATAAACCACGGCGTTAATTCGGTCATTAATTAAGTACACCAATTCCAGAAATAATACTTAAATTTAATTAAACGAAGTTCGTATGAATAATTTAACGCTCTACAACGCAGCTCTACAATATGACATGAACCCTTCGCCATTAACACTTATTATATTAGTGAATGATCTGTCCTTTGTTTTATTTTGGTTATTCGTCATCTGTAAATAATTTTGTTTTACTCTTATTTGTTTTTATTTTACATTAACCATTTTTAATATTTTTTACACTCAAAATGAGTTTATTAGCGAAATAATTTTACAAACAGTAAATCTAACTCATCATGATTCTATTGGTCTGAATAGGCCCATGTAAAAATGATTACGCAGGTCAGACGGCAATCGCAAGTCGCTTCAATAACTTAACTAGCATCGACAAATCTAGGACCATGATAAAAGTAAATAAATGATTAAGGCTAAGCTTATGCGCTTTAGAACTAGAACGGTTCTGCAACTGGGAAACACACTCAGATAATAAAGAAGAAATAAGTTATTTAAGTCAGTGTGTCAGCGTCAGCGCATCTTCAGTCGCATTTTGCACCATTATTACAACTAGAATCGCCAAATATAGGACCATGTTTAAAGCGTACCTTAACATCTGAAGCGCAAGGTTAGAATGCAACTTAGAAACACACTCAGATAATGAAGAAGATTTTGGTTTAGTTAATTATGAGCTATTTAAGTCAGCGTGTCAGCGTCGGCGCATCTTCCGTCGAAGCGACGGCGTCATCGCCCGTCGCGACGTCAACGGCCCGCGCCGGCAGCCACCGTGACGGCGGCGCTGGCGATTTAATTCCAAACAATAATTATTTCAAGGCATGCTGCTTAATTGGACATCATAATTTCCCCGTAGGTACTAATGATTGGATGGTAAAAAAATATATTTTGAAATTAAGTGAGGTTTAAGAAAGAACGGTACGTATTGGTATTGGTAATCCAATTTATTTATCGAGGGAAAAAATACATACTCAGTTCTTTGTCTCAGTTAAGATGATGATACATTTCTTCATGTCTTATATATTTTTTTTCTTGTACTTACAAGGTGTGTAGAATATAATTTTGTTTATACCTTAAGTTACCTCTTGAAAAATAGGCTACTTGACTGTGTTCACACTTTGGCAAGATTTTTATGGGAGCGTGGTGGGGACGTATTGCTATCTCTGTTGCACACATGAAATCAAGTGGCAGTGACGTCACTACACCATTAAGTGCACCCTTTTCTTGTTTCTTGACAGTTTACCCTTTCACAGGATTTCATAGCCTTATAACTTATTTAATATTGAACGGATTCAAAAAATTCTTTCTGGTGTCGAATTCAGGGACTCAAATTTTGTGATATGAAAAAAAAAACAATTTTTGTGTAGAATAGCCTATTGTTTTATTCTAGTCTGTATCCTGTCATAAATACTTTGTGGTTATATTGATGATTACAGGGTTCTGCCGTTTCTTATTAGAATTAGTCTTTAGAACTGACCACTTGTAAACAGTTTAATAAAAAAATAAGTTTAAATTTTGAAAATGGAACTCTTTGCCAATAATATTGAGTATGTATTTTATTAATTTGTCATTTGTTTTACGATTTGGCGGCAAATTGAAAATTGTCTGTGTCACGTTAGCATGAATTTAACGCTAGAAAATTTTTGTGCAATAATTTTTTATGACTTTCGTTGTAATTTAAGTCAACAAGAAAGTTATGATAGACTTCGATTGGCCTTTCACGATGAAGCCCCATCTCGTGCCACTGTTTACTACTGGTTTAATGAGTTCAAACGTGGTCGCACTAATCTCACCGATGATCTGCGTGAGGAACGGCCTTCTACGGCGACGACTGAAGATAACATCAGTGTTGTGCGGCGTATGATAGAGACTGACAAAAGAGTGACCTATCAGGAGATTCGGGCAAGTTTAGGCATCGGTATGAGCCAAGTGCACAAAATCCTGCATGAACATTTAGCGGTCAGGAAGCTTTGTGCCCGGTGGATACTTCACGATTTGACAGAGGAGCAAAAAATCCGTCGTGTTGATTGGTGCCGTGAAATGGTTCAAAGATTTAACAGAGTTGACTCAAATGCTGTGTTTGACATATTTACGGGTGACGAAAGCTGGATTTACTGTTATGATCCCGAAACCAAAAGAAAGTCTGCTCAGTGGGCGTTTCCTTCAGAGGAGTTGCCAACTAAAGTGAAGAGAGGTCGAAGCGTGTGAAAAAAGATGGTGGCCTCGTTCTTCGGAAGGACTGGACATTACGCGATAATTGTTTTAGAGGATCGAAAAACAGTTACTGCAGAGTGGTATACTAACAATTGTTTGCCACTTGTCTTGGAAAAAGTTCGGAAGAAACGACCTCGCAGTAGGATCCTCCTTCACCACGACAACGCCTCGTCGCACACCGCCAGGCGAACGATCGACTATTTAGCGACATCAAACGTAGAATTACTAGGTCACCCGCCATATAGCCCCGACCTCGCACCTTGGGATTTTTATTAATTCCCGAAAATAAAAGAAAAACTTCGAGGAAAACGTTTTATGGACGCCGAGGAGACAGTGGCTGCGTTTGAAAACGCCGTCGAAGAGACTTCTAAAGACGAGTGGGCAAAGTGCTTTTCTCAGAGATGTATTGACGTGAAAGGACACTATTTTGAAAAGATATAATAAAAGGAATAACTTAATGATTTCTTATGTTTTCGCGATTGTTATTTATTAAATTAAACTATTATAATAGTCTGCCTGCGACCATGAACGCTGTAAAGTGTTTGAAACGTCAGGTGTAAATAAGTAAGTAATAAACGCGATAAAACCGTATTAAAATAGTTTAATTTAAGGAATAACTTGCTATTGTGCTCAGTTTTAGATTTTCTAAGAACTTTCAGTTTGACCCTCGTATGAATCAAATCACGACGGATAATATTCTGGTTGCCAAGTAACTAGTTAGTAACATGGGTCTCTACTCTTTAATACTTTAGTTTAAAAAAATCTTCTGTCAGCATGATGATGAACATCCTAGCGTGTATTCCTAGTTGCGTCCTCAGCTTACGCTTCGGAACCTAGGGTACGCCGTAAGTCATGGTCCTAGATTTGGTGGAACTGGTTATTACAATGGAGCGACTGCCGTCTGACCTCCGTAACCTTTTTTAACCCTTTAAACCTTTTTTAACCCATGTTGCTAACTAGTTACTTGGCAACCAATAATAATTATTAAAGTCTGTGTTAGATCCTCTAGTGGATTCATTTTGAAAATTTATACCGGACCACCACTATTAGCTCTAGAAATCTCGTACTTTTTTGGAGACTTATCTATATCATGAAATCCTAAAAAGGCTTCTAGGGAAAAGGGCCTATTACAATATTACGACTTCATCGTAAATACAAAATATTCAATCTGTAGAGTTTGTAGAGAACTTTACATTTTATTCATAAAGTAGAGAATGTGAGCTTATGTCTGATAATTTAATATGTACGAATTTAAACATACATTGCTGATATATTGAATACAGAATGATCGTAATTATCAATTTATTTAAAAGTAGTAAAAGAAATATAAAAGAAAAAAATGCAATAGAAACATCGAGAAGAAAGCGATCGGTATTGCTGGCATAATGATGCTGTTGTAGCATTAATTATCTATAGATGAGGCAAGTGCATGAAGCCCGCGTTATCTCGGCTCAGACGGCCGCCCAGACGCCGTGAGGGGAGGACTGGTCCGGGGGAGGGGGCAGGCTGTGAAGGGGAAGGGAAGGGTAAGGCTGTGTTACGTCAGGCGGCCGCATCCGGGTTCGCGGCCGCCGCACGCGCACCACTAGCCTATTGTCTGCTGTAGTCTATGCCTGCAGGTGGACTAGACCTTTTAAATACTGGCTGAAAATATTTGGGATCGCAAATATTCTCTACTACTATCGCTAAGATAAAAGAAATAATTCGTAAATTAAACAAAACTTGGTTTTGCTTCTTATAAATAAGTTCTATTGTCGTAGAGTTACATAGAGTACTTTGTTCAATAAGTCTAGTATGAGAATTTACTGGTCATAACTTGGCAATAAATTATTAAAGTAATCATTTATTTTCCTGTTGGTAACGTAAAGGCGGACAAAGGGATAAAAACAATTGAATTTCTTAGTTTGTATTGTAGCTCTATCGGATTCGCGGGATTCCACAAACAAATCAAACATCGCCTCACATTTAGTATGCAACAGGGCAAGTGCTGGGATGATGATGAAAGCTCAATGGAATTCCTTGTAGAATACGTACAAGCACCTTACAGCAAAAAAGTAATTATTTTACTCTGATCTCTTTCTCGAAGTGTAGACCCACACAACCATTCTGGTCGCATTGTAGAAACTGTTACCAATTAATATTACTAAACTGGTAACAGTTTTTACACTGCAACCAGAATGGTTTTATGGGGAACTAGTCCCTCTTTGCATTACGTTTATCAAATGAGCGGTACTCTGTGCTGTGTTGTTCGCACCGCTGTTGCTAGGCGGCCTGCGCCCGCGCCGCTCTCCCCGCGCCGGCTCTCGGACGGATCGGAAATTGTCTAAATTCTAGGCCAAGCAAATCGCAATCGTTCTCCCACAACCTCTTTGAGTGTTGCGAAGCACCTTCACATTTTTTTTTATATCGATTACACAGCTTGCCAAGTGACTAATAAATCAGACTCGTTAGTTTGGCGTAGGAACTTAATTACTTTTGTTTTATTTTATTGATTCTATTTGATTTACTTCAATACAACTAGGTATTACAAACCTCACTCTCATGGTATGTGACTACAGACAAGCACACTTACATACTTTTACAGAGACTTAAATAAGATACCACGCAGTCCTATCGTTGTATGTCTTGAGGTTTATTCTTAGATAAAGACAGAGTCGTGAAACTTCGCTTGCTTATCACCCTTGACATATATTCTCAGAGTCCTCTAATGGGATCAGGAGCTCTATTTTTGAAATGTATGACTTATATGTCAAATGAAAATCGTTCGATATTGAAAAAACATTATTCGACTCGCCGATTTTGGGCGACTCACACTTTTTAAAAATAGCAACAATATTTTGGAATGGCGACCAAGTACCGCGGTCACATACATATTTTGTCCACTGCTGAGCATTGGGCCAGTCTATCTGTCTTAAAAAATGCTACCTCTAAAGAGCATGTTAGCAAGTTGTTCTAGCTGCGTTTGCCTGAGAGTGTCCTCTCAATTGGTATTATCACAATAAACACAGAACAAAAAGTGTAAAACAAAAACGTTTAGCAGTATAAAAGACAGAAATTCCCTAAGTACTATAAAAATTGTCCTATTCTAAGTATGATTCGTCCTCGTTAAAGTTTTTTGATAAACTTCGGTACCTAAGTAAGTGCCTACCTAATGATGTCCATAAAACATTGTATACTTACTGCGCGTTATGGTGTATGATTCTGATTGTTTATAATAAATGTTTTAATTATTATATAACGAGTAATTAGAGGAAATAAATACAAAGCTCATTAGACCGTAACTACTTACTTAGCAGTATCTATATCATTATACTTCTTAATGTGCTAAGTTGTTCATTTATATTATCATTACATTCATTCATTTAGAGTGCTACCTTGTTCGTAATAATTCCGCTTTCGTGCATATAATACAATATTTTAAATTAAATTTTTTTAAGCATGGATTTTCACTAAAATAATAAATTGACATTTATTATTCCTGTTGGGTTACCGCTTAAAATAAGTGGTCAAGTGCCGTGTCAAGCCACACGCAATGTAGGGTTCCGTAGTAGTAGTCCCAATAATAAAGAATTCTTTAACCCAAGAAGCTCGATAACCGAGCGCGGCGCGCGTACCCGAAGTACGAGTAGCTAGGCTAGACTCGACCCGTATTGGATTGGTCACCATTAGTGGCATATTCTATTTTGACCTCCTCCGTGCTTCAGAAGGCACGTTAAGTCGTTTGGTGTTGTCGATAGATAACAATCATTAGACTGCGTCAGAAGCTTTTAGGCAGCCTGAAAAAATCGGACAGTTTTCGACACCCATGTTCTTGTTGGTCTGGTTTTCGAGTAAAAAGCGTTAAGGAGGTCACACAGCAGTCGCTCCATTGTAGTAACCAGCACCAAAATCAATTGAGTAAAAAGCGTTTCGGCTCCGAAACGTAAGTTGAGGATGCAACTTGAAAACACGCTTGGACGAAGACGAATAAGAATTTAATAATGATTTAATGTAATAATTAGTTACAGCCTTATCGACAAAAGGCAACCAAGGAACCTCGGGCGAAATAAATTTGGTCAAAATAGTATGAAAATTTATAAAATTTATGCAATTTTTAAATTAAATTTTATACTTAATAATTGTACTTTCATAAAACTTTTTGTTAAGGTACAAGCTTCAAATTTTGAACAATTAGAGCAATGCAAACTCGCCGAGTGGCACAAACGCTCGATGCTATAGGGCCGACAGATATGGTGCCTGAAGGGCCTGCTAAGAGTGTGAATGGTCCCAAATGGTCTTGGTCATAAAACCTACTATCAAATTTTCTTTTCATGTTAAAACAAATCTGAAACGAAATCACGGCAAGTTTCATAATTAGCGCCATCTTGATAACGGAAATGTTAAAATATGTCAAACTATCTGCTTACGAGATGTTTATTTCAATGGATTGGAATAATTTTTTAATTAATTTTTAATTAATATTTTTTTAATAAGCCTTACGGCAGTGATAATTTTCCATTGAAATTCATTATATTTACCACTGTCATGAAATTTTTTAGGTGTCCAAATGCAACGGTTTTCCCAGAAGTGGTTGGGGACACCCTCTGATTTTTTTTTCAACCTTATAGCTAAATATCTCATAGACGAAACCGTTAATCGAAAAACACTCTGAGAGTACTCATAATGATTTTTAGAGAACTATTAAATGATACCCAAATAGGAAGTAGAAAAAAAACAATTTCAACCCTCATTCATATGTATAATATACCCTAAAAAATATTCTTAAAATTTTTATCTCACAGTTCGCTCCGCTTGAGTAATATTGCATACATATCAAATTTTAGCTTACTAGGTCTCATAGTCTCTGAGAAAAACGTAGGACAGACAGACATGACGAAACTATAAGGGTTCCTTGTGTTTACTACGGAACCCTAAAAAATATTAATGTGTTATACGCCCACATCATCCCTGAGAATGACTCTATTAGAAAAAACCGCAAGGGAAACAGTTGGGTAGTATTTAGGGTTCCGTACCTAAAAAGGTAAAAAAGGAACCCTTATAGTCTCACTTATGTCGTCTATCTGTCCGTCTGTCACAGTCGATTTTCTCCGAATCTACCAAACCGATCAAGTTGAAATTTGGTATATACATGTATATCTGTCACCCGAAGGTAGACTTATAATAAAATTGAATTATTTTTAAATATGGGGATCAGTTTTGGGGGTTATGTAGTCGATTAAAAAAAAAATTTTTCAAACTCTACTTTGCGATATATCAAATGAAAGGGCTGAGGCTGAAGATATTCATGATATTTTTTTGAGTATTTTTTAGGTATTATTATATTATTTTTGGTATTTTTTGAGTTAATTACGAAAGAAGACGAGAAATACCTGTTCCCCATAGCTTATCTAAGTTACTGGACTTAAAATTTGGGCAAAATCACAAAAAATTGATCTTGCCTTGAATTTACAGGAAAAATAATAAGTACATCTTATAAAAGGTGAAGGGGGGGGGGGGTAATGTTTGGGGGGTTAAGTGTTAAATTAACATAAAATCTGTACCTTATGATATATCAATCAAGAGGGCTTCTTGTGGCCATCCCAAATATTAGCTAAGTAGAAGCCCGTATTGGAAAACCTGACTGAAGTAAGGTAGTCATCCACAGCACTGATGAGCACACATTAGCATGAAGACACGTGATCTCGTATATACAGCAAACACCTTGCATGTCGTTATCAGCTGTTTAAACTTCCCGTTTACGTTTCTGTGTTGTCGATGACGTACGGGCTAGAAGCAGTCCTATAAAAATAGTGAGCTTGTTAAAATCTAGTTATTGACGTATCCTACAATATTCATCTTCATTTCTCCGGCGTTGAAAAAGATCTATGAAAAGATGTCTACCTGGCTGCTCTTTACTGCAGGGTCCTCAAGACCTTATTGTTATTAATAGAAGGTTATTGGTAGGAGGATTGATTTCTCTGTAAAAATGGGTCGACTGAAGTGTTATTTTTGAAATATGTGACTCACTGAATAAAAAAAGTTCCTACTCACTTGACTGATCGAAAATCTTTCGATGTCAAATAAAAATTAGTACTACCTAGGTTTTTGGTCAGTCATACATTTCAAGTAGTTAGACAGCAGTCACTCCATAGTTAGACAGCAGTCACTCCGTAGTTAGACAGCAGTCACTCCATTGTTATAGTCAGTGCCGAGATAGGTTTTTAGGGAAACAAAATGCTTAGGTGTTACTTTAATGGCTACCTCCGGCGTTTTGAGGACTTCTCAGTCTTTAATCTTTTAACATTTTATAATTTTACCTGTAAATACATTATTATTATTATTTTCTTTTTCATGTCATTCATTTAATTAATTCTTGTGACAATTTAAATTTAACATTCAATTTTGTATTTTGCTTTCATGTAAAAATTTAATTTAATTGTACCTAATTAGTCAATGTTATAATTTCAACACTCATTCTCTTAGAGACTTCGCAACACCCAGTCTGGGTACATGTACTTACTAAAATTGTCCTAACTCCATCTATTCATATAATGTACATGTAAGCGAGAAATAAAAAATAAAAAGAGATATTTCGATTCCATTTCGATCGTGCTTTGGGTTATGAAGCGAAGAGTGATGATAATTGCTATAATTCTTAAAGAACAGTTTTCATATTTTGTCCTGTACCTACTCGCTTTTTACCTTATTCGTAGAAAATGATTCAGAAAGAGATCTATAGACTTTTATAATTCTGTGTAAAATTGTCGAGTAATACACATGAAATTGCACACTCATTATAATATTTTATTCATTCAAACTGAGAACATAAGTTCGAAGTCCAAATGCTTATCGCTTCCACCAACGATTACCTACCTGTTGTCTATTATTTATTCGTATGTTAATCTGTTTTTTCTATTACGAAACAAGTTTTCGGTGGCAACCTGCAAAATTCCTCTTTTAATGTCAACAATCATGAATCTCGGTTGGCTCCTATACACGCTGCATTTTCGCCAATACATCCAACCGGTTACCGAAAGTTGCGCACGTAACGGCACAGCCCGGCGAGAGGCGAGCGAAGTTGTTCTTGCTCGTGGGAAGAGCTGAATCCGGCTGTTCCACTTGTGACACGCCTTTCACCGGCGCAAGGTCGTCGCGCGGCCGCGCCACTTTCTTTTATTTATCTTCCATGCGCACTCGCAGCAACGAATTCGGAGATGACGTCATGAGGTGATTCACCGCACCATTGCCCGCTCAATTATCATGCATATGGGATAATGGGACATTAGCACTGAACACACGTTGGAATGTCAGTCCCTCGTACTTACCTAGGATGATTGGCGATCACAAGCGAGAACTGGTTGTTACTGACAGGCAATAATATTTCGCTGTGACCAGCTATCCCTGATATCTAAGGTTGTCTTGATCAGAATCGTTAGAAACCTTGTAATGAACACACCTGCAACAAGTGTAGAATAAGTGCCTACATTTTTTTTGACAAAGCTGATTCCAGAGTTTAGGTAGTACGCAACCCGCTAAAAGCAGCAGAGAGAGTCCATTATAGAAGTCCCAACATCTTTTAACATCAACACACAAAACCACATTTTTGCGTCTAAATATTTGAATTTGAACGACTAATTTAAAATTGGCTACAATTAGAAATGAGTATTTATTAGAATACATAAAATTAAAATATCTACAGTTAAAACCCCAATGGACAAAACCCCTAAATTTAAAATACCTTAAACTTCTAATACCCTAAAGACGTAACACCTCTCTACACAACACCAAAGTTTGTAATTCTTAATGTCCCAATTATTAAATGGTTCAAAATATCTATACAGTCAATAATATTTAAGTACACAATATAGTAGATTACATCACTTACATAAAATAAGACAAAACTTATTTAAAACACAAAAGTAACTTAAAAATAAAATAAATTATTACACTCTTGTTTTGACCTCAGTGAGAAATGTCAAACATTTTGAGGAATTCAAGAGAAAATTGGACAAATAATAGTGTAATAGTTTATTTTATTTTTTAAATAAATGATAATTTGGACATTAAGAATTACAAACTTTGGTGTTTTGTAGATCTTTGTTACGTCTTTAGGGTATTTGAAGTATAAGGTATTTCAAATTTAGGAGGTTTGTCCATTGGGGTTTTAACTGTAGATAGTTTAATTTTAGGTATTCTAATACGTACCCATAGAAACACTTGGCTGCCATATTTTGCTGCCTACACATTCCGCACTGTCTGGTGTCTTGTCTAAAATATTCTAAATGCCGTAAAAGGACTACTGCGGAATACTGCATAGAAGATGATCACTCGGATAAAGAAGTGACGATATTTTAGTCCCCGTTTTAAATAATTCCAAATAAAATATTATAGACTCTAGCTAGACTTAAAAAGAACTTTCGTTTATGTAGGAAAGTTCACATTTTATACTTATTCATATATTTTACCTACATTGTATTACAGCTAGGCATAAATTCTGTCCATGTTTGATTCATGCATTTATTTAAATTACTTATTTTTTTCTGTTAACTAATAGTTGAATGCCATATGGCATTAAGTTCAGTAGTACCTACTTAACTAATTGTACCCATACTCATCTGTTGTGAAATAAATATATATCTACTAACGATGTGAATCTACTCGTTGAGAAAACTATCTCCTTATTTGGATAGATAAAATACTTAATTGATTGGTTTATTTGTTGAAAAGAAGTAATAGGCGAATGAACGATGGAAGCTTAGAGAAAGAAGACCAGTGTACTGTAGAAAGTGACAGTTCGGTACATCCGGCAGGTACCGGAACTGTTTAATGGCATGCGGTGGTTACATCATCGAGGTGACCGTCAACAACCGCTCAACGCTCGTTCAAAATTTTGTATCTTATATAATGTACATAATGACGTTATTATACATGCTAAATTTCAATTTTTATTAGTCTGTTCACGTGGTTGTTATAGCTATTTATGGTGAAGCATAGTGATAAAACCTGAAAAAGATCGCAGGCAAACGATGGACGCAGGCCGCTTACAACCGGTCATTTTGGAAATCATTAGGAGAGGCCTATGTTCAGCAGTGGATTGACTGCAGCTGAAATGATTGATACTGATGAGACGAGATGAGAAAAGAAATTTAATTAATCCAACTCTAAGTCCAGCTATTTTAAGGATTTTACATGTAGGTACATGTAAAATCCTTAGGCAAATGGGAGCAGTGCACATGAATGAAGGATGGATACAGTAGACCATAATAAGATTCGATGGAAGTGCTACGTGTCGATAAAAACTCGAGGCTTAACTGTGGCACGCGTTATTATGACACTTCTACAATCATTTCTGTGGTTCTACCATAGAAAATGAGATTATATAGCAGTGCCATGTGATAACCACATGTAGATTTTACTTTTACCCATCTAATTTTATTTCTGTGGATACCTCGAGGATACCACGGATGATATGGTGGACATACGTGAATTAAAAAAATAGCCGCTGTCATTGTCACTGTCAATTACATCAAAACAAATATTTTTGGCATTTTCGGGTTTCGTTTCGCGTGCCGTGCTTGTTGTTTTTGCGACGTTTATTTCTCTTGCATATTTAACAAATCAATCATAAACTGTGCGATTTAATTAATATGTTGACTGTTATAAAAAATATTTATGTCCAATTAAACGGTGATGTTTAGGAATTAGCTTAGGGCCCCACTGACCTCGCTAAGTTTGTATTTTGCAGCAACGTATTTTTGTCATTGTCGTCATATCTTATTTTGGTGAATATGGACCCTTTGGAGAGCCCCAAAAAGAAATTGAAAAGCCCAGATGCAAATTTGAATGCTAAAACATCTATCACGTAAGCAATTTATTTTTTCCTGCTAATATTTACCAGCTGACCCCAGCAAAGACCATACATTATAGACCTCAATTTACTACTTATTTGCAGCTGTTCCAATGTGCCCGAAGCTTTGTTTGATGCCACTGCATCTAAGAAGCACTTCATGAAATTTGGCCGAGTACAGAAAATCAGACTATTGCCAAAAAGACAAATGTGTATAATAGAATATGACCAGCCAACATCTGCCGAGAGGGCGTTGCTTAACGCCGGTGCTTTTGATGGGGCTATGTTTGATGTTACTCAGACCAAATCGAGAATGTATGTAAAACTTAAGCTTATTTACATATCTAACAACAACATTTTGTCTATCATCACCATCAACAAACATCAATAAGAACTGTCTTTTATATCAATTTTATATGTATAAATGGTGCAATAAAGATTTCATTCATTCATTTTAATTATGCACATTCTTACAAATACAATACTTAAAGAAGCTTTGGTTGATTTGTTATGTCAGTCTAACAAACATGAGATAGAAAATCAAAAAAGAGATTTTATAATACCTGTTGTTAAGGAACCTGTTATCAAAGCAGAAGCAACAATTTTAATACCCATCAATTCACTTGTAGAACTTTGACACCACATCTTTGTTTATGTTCAAATTTGTTTGACCCTCTGCATGATTTCATTTTGCGAGTAACATTTTTAAATACTTCAACAATCATGATTTGATTGTGAAAAAATCATTTGCAGTAGGAAGAAGAGCAAGAAAGATGATGACCCAGACTGGGTGCCAGACTCTGACCTTGAGGAAGAACTTGCTGCTATGAGTGGAGGTCCGACATACAGGATGTCTCGACAGAAACGTGAGTTATACACATACAGCTGCTCAATCTACTACATTTACTCTTTTTAATTACTATATAAAGAACAAGAAGTTTTATTTGACTGTAGGTAGATTTGGCCATTACTTATCAGCAAGTAACATATACAAGTTTGTAAATCCACACAAATCTGTAATTAAATTCACGCCTCCCAAGCCCTGACTAAAGCCTTAACACAAAGGCACTTGGAGATCTGTATGTGTGGCGGGTTAATGTATCCTTGTGATATAAACTTCCTTAATGGTTTTTTACATTGGCAGTCATGCATACAGAACTTGAGAGATGAGGGCATTGTCACAGTAGCCTATTTATGTTTACCTTTCTATTGTTAATAGCTGTTTCTCAGTTTCATCTTAAATTGAGTATAAATTATGGTCTAACCTTCTCCAAGTATCATCATCTATCAAATGCAAAACCAATATTTTAAATTCTAGCAGTCATTCCAAGCTCTGGGTCTAACAGGTGTTTTAATGAAAACCTTCAGATTAATATTTTATTTCTGTTTTTTTATACAGCCATGGAAATAGAGCCTGAAGTTAAACTCCCAAAACCTGTAAGAACAGCCAAACAGTCCCCTCTAAGAAAGAAAATTCCAGTGAGAGAGAAAGTTGCCATGTAAGTAAAATAAACAGATTTTCAATTTCAACCATTCTTTTTAACATTTTTAAATAACTAGCTGTTTGCTTACATCAAAAAGTAGCCTATGTATGACCCTGGGTCTTCAAGTATATTCATACCAAATCTGTTTATCGGTTTGACAGTGAAAGCGCAACAGACAAACTTTCGCACTTATAATATTGGTATGGATATGGAAGTATGGATTTTAATTTTTATCTATTATATTATATATTATCACATAGTATAAAACAAAGTCGCTTTACAAAGACTTTGTATGCTTAAATCTTTAAAACTATGAATCGGATTTAGATAGGGTTTGTTTTAATAGATAGGGATTTTCAAGAGGAAGGTTTATATGTATAATACTTTTATAATATAGTAGAGGAACACTGATAAATTTAGAGGTTTCTAATGTGATGTCGTAAATTGACACATTTTTTGCTCTTACATTGCAAACGCTGGCTTTACCATAAGAGAGAGATCAAAATAATGTACTACAGTATTGTGCGTCTTAAAAAGATCTACAAAAAAGTCTGTGGTACCATATGTCTAACTATTTTAGTTAAGTCACAACCACTACTTTTTCATGTTAACATTTGCAATAGTAACGCCGGTACAAACTAGAACAGATTATTTCTTTCTCGGTATTGATCCTTATCCAAATAAATCATTCCATATTCCAGCAGTTTCAATCTAAACGTACATTCCGCGTTCCCAATGATGATTGACGTTAGGCAGGCGGCCAGTCGTAAAGCAGGCCAAAATAATAGTAATGGAATCACTCAGGAGTGCTTTTTTTGAAAAGTGTGATTCACGCAAAATCGCCGAGTCAAATAATTTTTTAACGATATCGAATGATTTTCGATTATCATTTCAAAAATCAAATCAAAACATTTATTCATTTCAATATTTTACAAAAATAATACAGGTAATAGGGATTCACTATTTAAGTTAATAAAAACCTGTATTAAAAATAGTACTCCAGAAGGGAAAGCGTCATGGAAGCGGGAGCTGAGGACGCATTCCTAAGGAGGGTTGACATTAGGCAGGCGGCCAGTCGTAAAAAAAATCCATTATAATAGCAGGAATGAAGGCAACCGGAAGGCATATCATGAATACATATGGTATTCGTAGGTTAATAGGACTACTTGACTCAGCCTTAGGGTCTCTATGTAGCCAGTTTTGAAACAAATGCTAAATGAAGAGGTTAGCTTCAACTTACTACTACATAATTTGTATAACCCGGACGAAGTCTGGACGGGCTGCCAGTATTATGATAAAATCTTGTGGCCAAAAATACAAACTTAGACTGGAAAACCATCCTAACCAGCTAGCCTCACAACTCATTATAACAGTCTGCTTCCATCGCCTGAAGCGTCGTAGGCTCCTAGAACTGGGGAGCCATGTCTGGGCTACCTCTGCTGTCATTATTGTTCCTAAAGAAGAATTACTCTACCCGTGCATATCATTGAACATATATGCTCATAGCCAAAAAGGCTGACTGCAAGATTCAATTTGGTAATTTAAAAAAAATCATCTATAACTTCATCTGTTTGCAATTTGTAACATATTTCCTGCCTTATAATTTTTATCAGGTACTAAAACTACACCACTACAAGAGCCCAGCTCCGAAATTTTTGACGATGATGACTAAAACTATGATAAAAATTTATGCTTTGTGGCCCGGTGATGTTTATATGAATTGAACAAGACTTTTTTCGAAAACTATTAACTAAATGGAGCTAAAGTATCCAGTTTTACATTATGTCAGAAATTAATTGTGTATTATTTTTAATAGGCTTTTTTGCTAATTTCAGCACTCAACCTACAAGTGGCATTGAGTCACCTGTAACGGTACCTCTGACGCAGACCACAATGAGCACAATAGAAGCTGCTGCAGAACTCCATCAGCTGCGGTCCAAGGTCTCCTTAACACCTGATGAGCAATGGAGAACATTGGATGCTCGAGATAGGTATGTTATTTATTGCATTTTTGTTATAGTGTAAAAGACATTCTTGTATTAAGTTCAGATCGATATTTAACTTTATTAGTTTTTAATTATCCTTCTTCTTTATCAAAGTAGTTTTCCTTATAACTGACAGTTGTGACCACCAAAATAGCAGTTAATTTTGTCAAAGCAGATCGATTCAAATCAAATAATTTATTTGTGCAACATAGGTATAACATATCACTGAAAGTAAAGTGCCACCTGCACCACACCTCAGCCTGTGAGGCACAGGAATTTATTTTAATGTCAAATTTTTTTTTACAATATTTGTTTAATTCGTTTTCCATGTAGAATTTTGAGAGCATGGGGAGGCACTGGGTCACGCGTGAAAGTTGGAGGCGCTACAATCGGAACCTGCCCTGATATGTGTCCTGAAAAGGAATTGCTGCATAGACAAGCCGAACATCAAGTAAGTAATTAACTCTCAAATAACTTTTATTTACTTTTATAAGACAATATTGAAGTTTGCCAATTTGATTAAATTTACCACTAATATTCTTTTCTACCATTATTCACTTTGGTCAATTCAATGTTTTTTATTGTATGATCTTGTAGTTTAGATTTCAATACTTGAAGTTACAATACACTGGTGTTATTGGATAACAAACCATGAAATTATGATAATTTTGGGTCTATTGGAAAAGATTTCTTGAAATAAGCAGCAACCTTGTGTCAATGTTCTATGTTGTATCCCGTTTGATTTTCTGTGTAGATAAATTTGGTAAATATCTAAATAAATAAGTTTAGGCAATTTGGTGTAAGAAAAAATTTATTGAAAAGCGTTTTTTCCATATTAAAATTTTCAGGTGCTTACCCTAGAAACAGTAGTAGACTCGGATGGGCAGATGGAGCCATGGCGCGCGGTGAAGCAATACAGCCGAAGTTCTGCCGATCAAGAAATACCGCTGTGCTACGAACTGAGGCCCGCTGCCGTTCTCATGAGGACTTGTTCTTATCTGCTGCACGAGATCGCTGATACCAAGCGACAGGTAATGATCATGTAAAGGAATGTTTTTAATGCTCGTGCTAGATGTCACCATTAAAGGTGTGACTAAAGGTGGATTTCCGCGCATACCGGCTACAACCGAGAGCGATCGATCACAGCACAGTGTGTGAGCAGAGCGATAATATATAATTTCATACTTTTGACTATTGTCGCACTGTTCAAACATAGCAATTACTAACAGCTATAAATGCTGGAATGCACGGAAGTCCATCTTAGCGAACGACGAGGTAGTTTGAAATTCCTTGAAATAGCATAACTTATATTCATTTACATAACGTACAAATGTTTTTATTTCAGGTATCACTGGCAGACTGGTTTCATTTCATGTGGGACAGGCTTCGGAGCATACGGAAAGACATTACTCAGCAAGCATTGTGTTGTGCTGGTAAGTACCAATTATAATAAAAAGTGTGTTAAATTGAACATGATTGGTCGAAAAACTAAGATACAATTTTTTTTAAATTTTGTTTTTGCTGGTTCTATGAATTTTAACTATTGTGGTGTTTACTAATCGTGATTTTTGACTTAATACATTCAATGACTGGTTCGGATTAACGTAAATTAATTTGGAATTTAGACTATTCTTTAATGTCTGATCTTTTTGTCAGGACAATTCTCTAGCGTTACAGGGGTATAAATTGTTTTGAATAACTTTCAAGAAACATAAAGGCCGTTTTTGTCCTTCACTTGAGATCCATACTCTGTACACGTTTACAGAATCAATAAAGTTGGTGGAGATGTGCGCTCGTTTCCACGCGCACTGCTCGGCCAGGCTAGCGGACCTCGAGCACACGCAGTTTGACCAGAAGCTGAACACCGACAACCTCACCAAGTGTCTGCAGACCCTCAAACACATGTATGCGGACGTCGCGCCCGATGAGAAACCCAGGGAAGCAGAGTTTAGAGGCTACATCGCGCTGTTGAATTTAGGCGATGCTAACTTCTGGTGGGAGGTGAGAGGAATGACTGTGCTGTGTGTGAGGAATAATTAACTCATGCTTCAGTTAAATATTTGTATAATATGCATTTGTTATGATGACTGGCTAAGGACTGGCTCAGTCTAGGAGTTCTTATAAAAAAGTGTTTGTTATTGTTACAGATAAAACAACTGCCTGAAGAAATACAAAAATCTGAAGCCATCGTATTTGCGATCAAAGTGTTCAATGCCATAGATAATAATAACTACGTCAGATTCTTTGGATTAGTGAACGAGAAGGCTACGTACCTTCAGGCGTGTATTTTGTTGCGGTATTTTAACGATGTCCGTGCCAGGGCTCTAGCTAGAATTGTCAAAGCTTACGCTCCCAGAGGAGGTTCTCGGTATCCCGCTGAAGATTTAATGAATGCCCTGGCTTTCGAGTCTATTGAGAATATGAAATCTTTTGTCAATCACTACGGACTAAGATTCGCGAAAGTTGAGGATGGTGAACTTACAGTAATCCTGGATAGAAACCAATTCATAGAAGACAGCGATCCATACCCCATAGCGCGAGCGATTAACCTAATAGAGTCCAAACGGAATAGTTTTGTGGCCGAAGTAATAGCAGGCGGAACATTACCGCCACCTGGTTTTAAATCTCATAATCGTTATTCAAGTTTCAACATCGATGGTACATTAAAAGACACGGCCCTAGTCGCTGAAGATCTAGGATATAACACAGTCAATGATAGTAATAAAGATGTCAAAGCGTTAAAATCAGAAATTCATAGATTGTCACAAGGTGGCCGAACATATGGAGCAATTGAAAATAAAACAAGTGCTACATGGCCAAAACCAGAGCCGAAAGTAGTACAGCCTAAAAAATCGATGGATACTGTGGATAACATAAGCAATACAAATAAATACCTGTTCCAACCCGCGATTCCGGTCGCACCGATAGAAATTTTGGATAAATCACCAGAGAAAATAATGAGCCGTAAAGATAAAAGCAAATTCATATTTTCAAAACCTCAAGAACCAGCAGCATTTAATTTAGTTAATACAAATTCACTATTTAGTAAGGCAAATGTTGATAAGAACAATATTTTCTCTCTTGCGAAATCAAATAGTGTAGGTGCTAATGCTATTTTTGGAAAATCCAAAATGGATTCTAATAGTGATAATAAATTCAATATATTTTCAAAAGGAGATGAAGTAAAGTTTATCAAGTCAGACAATACTGGTAATAGTAGTAATATTTTTACAAAAGCATCTCAAGAATCGGGCTTACAAAATCCTTCAAGTATATTTTCTAGTTTTAACAAAAACAGCGCATTCGATCCTCAGCCTGTTCTCAACAAGATAGATAATACCGACAGTACGTTTGGTCAAAATACTTCCAACAAACTATCACCAGGAAGCTTGTTCAAAAGTGCTTTTAATACAGTAAATGGATCGGAACCTAAGGCTTATTCTATATTTCATACCAAGAATAAAGAAAACTCAGTTGCTGCTGACATATTTAAATCTGTGAACCAGTCTAAGTTTAGTACAGTATACGATTTTGATAATAGTGAACAAACAAATGAAGACGAGGAAAATGAAAGAAAAAAGGAAGAAGAGGTAAGATTAAAAGAACAGTTACGGCTAGAAGCAGAGAGAAAAGAAATAGAAAGAAGAGAAGAAGAAAGAAAGGAACAAGAAATAAGAGAAGAGCAACGCCGCCTTGAAGAATTACAAAGAAAACAAGAAGAATTAAAGCGGCTAGAAGAGAAGCGTCGCAAAGATGAGGAAAGAAAACATGAAGAACTTAAGAAGAAATTAGAAGAGGAGAAAAGAAAGACAGAACTAAAACGAAAAGAAGAGGAAGAACATCGCTTTAAAATGAGAGTTGATAAAGAATCAACAGAATTGATTGAAGAACTTGTCGGCGAAATAAATGATGAAGATGCGCGCATTATTTTAGGAGAAGAATTTGATAGTTTCCAGGGCAAGATGATATTTGCTCAAAATCTGTCAGAAGAAATAATATCCGAGTTATGTAATGAAATTTGTCGGTCTGAAATGACAGCAGAAAAATATAGGACTGAGAAAGTTATGAAAAAATGGTTTTTTGTTTGGAAAAACCAGCTTATGAGAAATTACAAAAGAAGAAGTTGCCTAGAAAATACTCCAGTCTGGTTGACTGATAAAACGCCAATAGAAGAAGCTACTCATCTAAGACGAATAGTAGAGCAATCCGCTTTGAAAAATATGAATGCTATTCATAGAGGATATAGATTCACAGGCGAATTAAAACTGTTTTCTTCGCCTGAACCATATAATGTCATGGAAATAATTAAATCTTCACTTCTAAAGCGGATGAAATATATTAACTACCCATATGAAAAATGCTTCTTTTGGAAAGTTACGCTAATAGCGCCGAGAACAGAAAAATGGATGTGTAAAAAGATAGACACAGCAAAATGGCTTCTAGATGTCTTCTGTGATAATAGAAAACACGACACTTCAGACAGCTTAATACATGTTAAGAAACAGTCATGGAACAATTTGTTAGACTTTGCAATTTCAGTTAGTTTAATTTGGCAAAAAAGACACAATAGTGAAGCAGTTGAGGGCACCAATGGTATGCTGTTTTATTTCACAGAATTTGATCAAAGCTGTGTTGAAACGATAAAAGCTACTGTAAATCTTAAATATCCATTTCAGATTGTGCCAGTAGCCGTAATTTTGCCAAATATGAAAGATGATTCAATGCAGAAATCTATAGAATTAGTTTTGTCTAGATTTTTGAATGAAAAAGTTATATTAGCATTCAAGATATTTAATGTAGAGCCCCAAAATATTGTTGATTCTTTGAATTGGTTTACAAAAAGAGCATTGAAATGGATTGCAAAAATGTATCCCCCCGTTCCTAGTATAGAGGTGGATTTATTGAAATCATTATGTCAGCGATATTTAGGAAATGAAATATGGTGTAGATTAAAATCTGAAAGAGATGGTAGAATTAATATGATCTCAAAAGATATAAAAAGCCTGGTTAAGTGTTATAATAGTGCTGTTGACAAGTTAATTGAAGTTGTTACAAATGAAAGCTTATTAAATTATCCTCCATTTCCGTTGGAATTCAAACAATTTTTAGACAGCAGCTCGCCCTATCCCAAGCCTTACGAATTTATACCTAGCAGTGCAAGGAACACAGAAAATATGTCAGCAGTAAAAGATTTGATTAAGCAGTTAAAGTTACCTGATCCATCAGCAGATTTCCACGCAATAGATGTGCCAACCTTGCAACAACAAATTAGAAAATACTATAAGCAAGTTGGCTGGTATGATCAAGATCCTGAACAAGTGGTGTGTAAAGCAGTTGCAGTGTTACCAAATGAATTTTCCGATTTGGATATGTCATATGAAGAATTCGATGAACATTTTGCTAATTATAATCTTTTAGACGTGTTAAATGTTGTTGTATGTGAGAAAATAAATCGTCTGAAAAACTTTGATAATAGGTTTGTAATTTATGAACCATCAGCGCTGCAAGATTATCGAAACGGTAATTGGTTCTATGAGACTGAAGTAATATCTGGAATTAAACATAGGGCCATAGAATATGAAGACGATTTAGATTTGTATATTGAAGCAAAAAGACGTAAAATAGCTTTAGACTCGATGGAGTACATATTAGAGGATAAAGATGCTACATTAGTTGAAGAAAATATTAAAAATCACGATCAAAGTATATCAAAATATAATGATTGTGAAGAAGCTGTTAAGCAGCTTGAAGAAAGATTAGAAGAAGAGAAGCAGAAATCTATACAGTTAGAGAATTTGTTAAGAATGGCTCTTTCTGATGTTTAATAAAATAAATATTGGTATTTTTGTGTACAATGTTTGCAAATCAGTTGAATTTGATGCCAAGTGAGAATTAAATGATATTATTTGTACTATTTCTTTTATTTATGGTAAACTAATGAATTCAACAAACTCTTCATCATCCTACCGCGTATTCCTAGTTGCGTCGTGAGCTTTCGCTTCGGAGCCTAGGGTACGCTGTAAGTCATGGCCCTAGATTTGGCGGAACTGTTTATTACAATGGAGCGATTGCCGTCTGACCTCCTTAACCCTTTATACAGGGAAACCAGACCAACAGGAACATGACCCGGAATGTGTTAGTGGCCAACACTGTCAGAATTTTTCAGGCTGTCCTAAGGCATCTGACCCATTCTCACTACTGTTATCTATCGATAAAAATCGGGAC
The DNA here is from genome assembly GCA_947363495.1 of Euzophera pinguis. Lineage (NCBI taxonomy): Eukaryota > Metazoa > Arthropoda > Insecta > Lepidoptera > Pyralidae > Euzophera > Euzophera pinguis. The sequence goes on from OX376164.1 coordinate 5,772,218, forward strand.
CATCGGCTTACGTGCCTTCCGAAGCAAAGCACGGAGAAGCTCGAGTTAGAAAATGCCACTAAATGGCGACCAATCCAATAGTGGTCTCGTCACGCCGTTGCTTGACACGCGCATTCGCTACGGATACACGGGTCGCGCTCGACGAACGAGCTCCTCAATCAACAAACTAATCGTATAAACATTTGATAGACTCATGTTAGCTAAAATATGTTTTGTCTCGTTCTTGCACTTGAAATAAATAGATAAGAGAGAAAGGGATGGAATTCGTTTTAATCACAGACATATAAGACGTAAACAGACTAAAGGTTTTTTTATTTATTTATTTATTCTCACAAACAGATAAGATATACATTTAAAATGTTGCATAAACCAAATTGGTTTATCCGAACATTGGGATCGAACAGTCGTACATTGAACATGTTTAATTACATAAAGGTCATCCTATCGTCAAACAAATCTGAAGACAATGTTGATAACATTAAATGATGTAGTTATTAAGCAGGTAGGTACAAGTAATCGACTCTGCTCGAGCCCCAGGTAAGTACATACTCCAATGCATTGCGTATGTATGCTATTATTTAGCGTAGCAAAAACACACACATGCAAAACTATGCAGCCTGGGCTGTATCTAGTCTAGGGTAAGATGTTTACGATAATGCTCCCCATGTTTTCAAAAAATGTGTGAATGTTGTGTGGAGTGCATGATCTGAGATCATTTATACGGTATTCTACTCTATTATTTTTAGTATTCACCGATCCAACAACGTAGCTTACAAAATGGCGTCACGGCCAAAAATTGTCACGCTTTGCATACAGTCAGGTTGGGTAACTTTGAACATTTTTGTTAAACATATTGTTATAACAAGATAAAAATGTATGGGTCAAACTATTTTTATCTATTAATGAGTGTTCTTTTGTTTCTAGCTTATTGATATTGTACCTCGTTTATAAATTTAAGCCTTATAATATTTTGATTTTTTGAGTTAAGTGGTCGTTTAAAGTTACCTCTACTTTTGGGTATCTTTGAACTTAGTTATTTTGTACAGGGAAAAGTCCTTTTTATTGCCTAAATATTAAACTTGGGTAAGATTACACTCTTATTTTAAATGGTAGAAATGTAGATCTGTCACATAAAATTTACTTGTCATAGTCAACAAACTACCATTTGCTTAGGGTTACCATCTTACTACGTTGCCCTACCAAAATCTAGAAAAAAAAAAGAAATTAAACTCACTTTTGTAATTATTCAACATATTTATTGAAAATCAAACTAATTCTTACAATTCTTTATTTATTTGGCTAATAAATGAGATCAACATAAAGTATCAAATTAGAGTATGTAATAACATAAAAAAAATTATTCACCCCATTCCATGAATAAAATGTCATCATCTATAAACATTTTTCCATCTCTTTTGGTTATTTGATGTTTGTTTATAATAGAAATAATACTTTTTTTATCTATATCACACATTTCAGGCTTCTTATACCATGCCCATCCCCCCAAACACTGTTTTTGCAAGACATTTACAGTTATTTTTCCTGGCTTAATTTTATTAATTAATCCAGGGAAAAGACTTCCTTCGTCTTTGAAAATGCACAGCCTGCCCTCCTTAAAATCGTCTAGCTGAGGTCCCATATTATTGTTTGCGACTTCTTCAGAACTAATCAGTATGCCATCGGAAGCAACAACATACTCTTCCACAACTGCAATCTCATTAGGATCTTGTTCCTTAAAATAATCCAAAATTTCGTCAGTTAGGTTTATGTTTTCAATGCTGTGTGATGTTTTATTTGGCACTGTTTCCTCGTGTTCTTCTGTTGCGTGTATTTCAGCTTCAACTAATATAGGAGCATTAGTATTATTTTGTGTTAACTCGTTATTTGTTGTTATTTTATCGATTTCAACCTCTTCCAGCTCAGTAACTTTCTTCTTTTTCTTGTTTTTTGATCCAACAGGCCTACCTCTTTTATTGGATGAAACATTTGTATCTGCATCTTGACTCTTGGCCGACTTATTCTTTGCCTTTTCTTCGTAAAACTTTTCAACTTCCGCAGCCGAAACACTTTTTCCAGCTGTTACTGGCAGCTGGAACTTTTTTCCTCTAATCGCCAAACTTAAATCTGCTGACCTTACTTCTTCAACGAAGCAATGGAATGCTTCGCCAACGGATTCTCTTACATCAACTTCCGAGGTGTACTTTGGCAATTTATTAATAACTGTTTCCGGTGAGAATGGAAACAAACCACAGCTCCTGAAACCTGCTTTGATATTATCTGCGCTTGTGTCTCTTCCCATAAGTAATGCTTTTCCTAAAAGCTGGGCAAACAAAGATTTAGGCAGTGCTATTGTCTTCTTCCCTCTGTTTGTTTGGCGGTATTCGTCCAGTACTTTTCTCCAATTACTCTTTACCGATGAAAAATACCCAACATCTAACGGCTGCAATAAGTGCGTCGAGTTTGGTATAAGACAAATGAACACAATATCGTGCTGTTCACAAAGGCGTAAAGCTTTGGGCGAAATATGGGCACTGAGGTTATCGCAACATAGCATTTTTTTACCTTCCAGCTTGGAGACACGTGGGATAAAGTGAGTTTCCAGCCATTCTTCAAAAACTTCAGTTGTTATCCAGCCCGAATCTGAAACTGCCATTCTAGAACCCTCTGGTGCCCGATAGAGCCAATCGGACCATAGTTTTTTCCCCTTAAATATAAAGAATGGCGGCAAACATTCTCCTGCTGCATTTACACAAAATACCACGGTATAACAAGATTTTGTTGCATTTTTAATGATTTCTGGGTGACGACAATCCTTGCGAAATAATAGTTTTTTTTTACCGGGATCGTCATGAAACCCAGACTCGTCCATATTAAAAATGTTCTCAGGAGGTATTCCTTCAATCTCTTTTGATAAATTGGAAAAAAAAGCTTCTACGTGCTCGCGATTTACCTGGGCTCTCTTTCGTGGAATGTTGTGAGCAACTTTTATTTTCAAATCAGGATGTCTCTCTAGGAAAAGAGTGCCCCATTCGTATCCCGGCATATTATTATTGAACTGCGTAATCTTTTTGCCGCTATCATCTAAATATTTTTTTACAATCACCCTGAAATCGAGCATGTTGATTGGTATTCCAATGTCGCTTAATACTAATAAATGGGACTTAAAACTTTCCTCTTCTTGTGCTGTAAGAGCTATTGGCCTACCAACACTGTTCGCATGCTTTTGCTTTAATTTATAAAACAAAGTGACTGGTGGTATGTTGTATTTTTTCGAAGCTTCCAACCTTGTTAAAGCTCCAGATCGAATCTCATTTAGTGCCTTCTCTAATATTTCTGAAGTGTAATTTGACTTCACTCCATATTTCCGAACTCCAGGTTTGGCCACCAACGATTTTCTTGGCATTTTGATCCTGCAATACAAAGTAGAAAATATAATTATGATAGCAGCAACCCTGTGTCAATGTTACCCAAAGAGAAAAAAAAAGTAGTTGGGTAACATTGAACCGTTCAAACTTACCCAAAATTAGAAACAAATTCCAGCAATTTGTAAAATAAACAATTTTCTTTATAAAAAATGCGTGGAATAACGAAATTATACGAAATAACTAAACCTGAAAATGTAGGTCACGATCAGTAACAAATATTAGTATGTTTTACGTACCTTTTATATATTTAAAACAGATTTGAAACTCACACACTTTTCACGTAATGCAAACCTGGATCCGAAAAGAGCGCCAAACATTTGATACTTTTTTGACAGCTGACAGTTTGATGTATTTTTTGACAACTAGAATAAAAATCCTGTCCGTTTCACGTAGATATTATGGTAAGGTATGTGAAACTTTTGAGAAAAAAAAATAAGAATCATTATACCAGTTTAATTCAAAGTTACTCGTCAATTCAATATTACCCAACTCGACTGTAATAAATATGTGTGAGTGAATTTTGCTACAGGTGTAAAAAAGAGATATCGCCATATAGATCCGAATACGTGAGAAAAGGATAACAACAATTACTTGCTAAATGAGTATAACTATTATCTTATGTTCCGTCTGTTTACGTCTTATATGTCTGTTTTTAATAAAAAAGAGCTTTATGTCTAATGGTTTTAAATTCTAGTCTTGTAAATTTTGTAATCATTATTGAATTCATCTGGATCAATTACCGATATCAAAACGTCGATCATTTCAGTGCAACTACCAAACAAAGTTCAGCAAAAACTCTTATTTTTGCAGTTAAATATTAGTAATGACCAGCGTTTTACAAAAGCCCAATGATTTGAACGTTTATTCTACATTGGACATCATAGTCTAGTTTCGACAGATTCTGCATAAGGTAGATTCTATATTGGACAGATTCTATTTCATTCTACTTAAGACAGATTGTCCAATGTAACAGATTAAAAAAAAAGTAATATTGAAAATGAGGAAACAAAAATAAAACGGTTTTGTAGTGATCACTACATATTTATTGACAACATTTCTTAATATGGAGTAAATATCAAGATTCGTATGTACTAACATATACACAGAACAAGAAAACAAAGATGTATGGATGTATAGTATCTAAATATCTACATAATATTTTTTAAAACAGTCACAATGTACCAAACCAAATTATGTTTTTTTTTTAAATTGAAACATAATCACAGATGAAAATTACAGTGAAAACAATGGAGAAAAGTTATTAAATGACCCATACAATTATCTCACTTTTTCCAACGTCTGTCCAATATAGAATTTGTCCAATGCAGAATCAGTCTTATTTAGATTCTATCCAATACAGAATCGGTCTTATGTAGAATCTGTTCAATGTAGAATCTGTCGAACTACACTATGATGTCCAAAGAATCTGTCTAATGTAGACTAAATGGATTTGAATTGAATGTTACATTTCCTCGAAAAGGGTAGGAGATGTGTTAAGTCAATAAAAAGAAAACGATTACAATAAAGTATATTTTTTGTTAGATTTATTTTTAAATATTAACTGTCGTTTAGAGGCTCTACAACATTTAAACAGGCATCTACTAGCTCCGTAAATATAGGTTCCTGCATGTACTCTTGCATCAGCTCATCAGGGTGTGATGACTTATCAAGTTCTTCTAATATTTTCCGAACATGTGGATTCTCTAAGCATATTTTGACTTCTGAAGATTTTTCTGAAATAAAAATGTATATAGGTATTTGGTAAATTATTGAAAAATTATTAAAATACTAGATGGAATGTAACCGCTACTGGAAATATGACAGGGAGAGGAAAGTGATGTGCAAAATAATTCTTTCACTTTATTATAACTATTTTGAGAGGCATTATTTTCAGTCTTTTTATTGAGTTGTTATGGTCATATGGTAGTAGGTCTAGCTATTAAAGTCCCACTGCTGGGCAAAAGCCTCTTTGTTTTTTTAATTTACACACATTTCTGTCCCCTGTTGCTGCCTTTCAGTTTTTATCAAAATCTTTCAAATCATGTTCCATCTTTTTCGTGGTCTAACTACCTCTTTTTATGTCTGGATACCACTCTGTAGCTAGCTAGGTATCATCATTTAAGTGGGTGACAGACGTACGAACTTAAAGTATACGCGGTTTTTAAGTTTGCGAACTTACTCGGCTCGACGTCGGTGACACACGTGAAGCTTGCTCGCGATGTCGTCGACAGAAGAAGCTTTGTGTTATTTAGGAATAATGGCTGGTTTACACACGATCCAGTGGCGTCATGGGCACGAAATTACCCACCGTATTGACAGTCAATAAGAATGCTTGTGGAATATAAAATCATTTATTACCGGAATAGAGAATCTAGGGCTACAGCATTAATAAATATTTGTCTAGGAATGAATATTGGGGGTTTGACTAATTCGGATGTCAAAAACAAAATAAAAGATAAACATAATACTTGGATTTGAAAAAATAAAAAAATCTACACAATCAGGGGTTGGTGCTAACCAATATATTTCCAGAATAAAGTCGTTAAACGAATTGGATGCATTCATAAGAGATGCAAACAATGGTAGGGTTTTTATATAGAAATGTGTCCGTGAAAGCACTGGATCGCTGCACTGGATCGTGTGTAACAGCAGCATAAGTTTGCGTACTTACTCACATGTATTTTACCAATTTAGGATGCATCCGATAAACGGGTTCTGCCCAATCCCACTTCAGTTTATCAGATTTTATTCCTACATCCATAATTTTGGTGGAGGAGAATAGTGTGGTATTTATAACTTCAAAACAGTGACAACCAATGACTGTGCCCATCTTTCAGGATGAATCTGATAAACATGTCCTGCCCAATCCCACTTCAGTTTAGAAGCTTTTATTTCTACATCCATTATTTTGGTAAAGGAGCGCAGTGTGGTATTTATAACTTCAAAACAGTGACAACCAATGACTATGCCCATCTTTCAGGATGAATCTGATAAACATGTCCTGCCCATCCCACTTCAGTTTAGAAGCTTTTATTTCTACATCCATTATTTTGGTAAAGGAGCGCAGTGTGGTATTTATAACTTCAAAACAGTGACAACCAATAACTAATTTAGATTCTACCTGTCCCTCATCTCTGCATTATTACCTTTCCTAGCCATGCTTTTGTATGAATAAATACCTAGTTATTTGTCTGTTATGAGTCTTTGGAGATATTATTAGAAGCTGGTTTTGAAAGGTTTATATTTATTTTTAATTTACTCTGGTATTGAAAGGACTTAGGTTTAACACCTAGTAGGAACCTTAATTGACACCAAGCTTGAAGTCTGCAAGTTTTACTTACCTAATAATGCTAACTGTTCTGGTGCAACAGTGTCCTCTGTAGGGTAGTCATAACTAGTATGTCTTTCAATGGGAGGTGTTGGATCTGGTAAAGGAGGAGCGGAACATGGAGTCTCTTTGTGTTGTTTACAGCATGTTACGGAACAGCTGAAAGTTATAAAAAAAATATATTTTAAGGTTAAGCAGAATTTGTTGTAGGTAGTTAATTAATGCCAATTTCATCTGTTCTCATAAGTGCACGGTCTGTAACTGTTTCCTTTTACGGATATTATTTTCCCAAGCGCATCGAGCAGCGGTTAACAGTTACTTTTTTATGATGAACTTTTCTAACGTTACTATACAAAACTACTCTCTTACAACAAGCATGGAGCAATTACAAAGAGGAGATGCCGTTTGAAATGACGCAGTGATGTGATCATTGGCGCCTCGCCGACACAGAAGTGGGCGGAGCTTGTCATTGCTCGTGCTCCATGGTTGGAGCCACGGCCGAAACCAAGCACCCCGCACGTCTGCCTTCCGCCCCGTGTAGCCACTTTAAACACCTTCTTACAAAACTCTTATTACGGCATCTCCATTTGTAATTACTCCATGCTTACAACTAATGAAATTGTAGGTACATAAATAATAAATATACTTACTATGGTTGGCAGCAAGTTGGACATTTGTATTTTGGTTCACCGCCACATTGTATGCAAACAATAGACATGTTTTGTTATTGACCAAGATTCAATTTATTATTATAATTGTTAGGTACATGGGCGTCTTCTAGGATTTGCATTTATTTTAGTGATTCCGAGTTATTGAAAGTTTGAAACAAAACAATCAGAAACTATTTAAAGATAATGTTATTGGGATACAATAAAAAACAAATTGCAAAGCAAAAATACTATGCAAATTTCCACTAGTGTTGTGCGATAGCGATATTCCTTATGATTGTCCATCGATAGTATCGTGGCCTTGAAAAGCATCAAACTATCTATGTTATATTTTAGGTTTGTATTTTTTTTCGACAGTACGTTCCTTTCCAAGCAATATTGAATTTTTTTTTTTTGGATTCGTGTAGTAGTTTTTATACTGACCTTGGGTAAAGATCGGTCGAGCCGACCATAAAAAACGACGGAGGTCCATTGTTAGTCAGTTTTTTCACAATTTGAACATTCTGAGAACTTATTAATGCTTGTTATCTATTCTAAGATAGCTAGGCTTCAATAAAATATGTGTATTCATTGCTTTTAACGAAATTTGTAAAACAAAGTCTTGATGCAAAATATATCATTTTTTCGTACAAAATCCCGCGAATTTCGAAATTGTAATTTATTTTTCATTCAAAAGTTTACTGTAGCAGGATAGTATTCTTTGTTTTAATTACAGAACTAGATAGATACTGTTAGATTATAAAAAAATAAGGCATATATATGGTACAACTTTTATTTAAAAAATCATTATAGTACAAAATTACGGGGACAAAAAAGAAATATTTTCCTTCCACCCGTTACTACAAAAGAACCACTTATGATATCGTTATCCAAACAGTTTTGTCGATTATCTGTTAACAAACATAAATTTTACGTGTTATTGTAACCCTACACTCGAGTTGTAAACAACGCTTTATCTAAAACGCTTGTAACGCGCGCGCGCGCGGGCGCGTTTTGAAGCACGGTAGCGTAGCGGTAGCGGGGGGCCCAAAGCAGGTGAAGGGGTATGTTAAATAATGACGTGATACTATCGATTATTATTGTAACTCTATAGTATCGATAGTATCACAGAAATTAGAATACGTAGAAATAAGAAAGAATACGTCTTTCGAGTATTAACTTAGTGTAGTGGGGCTTAACTTTGGCACACGTTATGGCGCTTATACTTAATCTTCTTTATGTGAATAATATCAATCAATTTGACTAACACCTTAATTTCACTATCGATAGTATCGCTAAATGTCGATTGCTCAAGTTAAAGCTTTAGCAACAACACTAAACCACGGCCAGGTCAATAATGTTTTTATTTACACGTGATGACAGTAATTGGCAATGATATTTTTTTTTTTATCACGGTTTTATGGCCATGGATAGTAGTATTTTAAGGACTCTCTATATTCATAAAAAATATCCCGAGATTATAGATCCGCCGGAAAGTGTTGCCAATATTATTGCACCTAAATTCTCGACAAAAAATTCAAAACTTTCGCAAGAATCGACCTATAGGCCGGAAAAAATCCAAACCAGCCTATCTTAAAGTTAAATCTCTATTCGCTCTCTCAACGAATTACATCTCATGATTGATAGGTAGGTATTTCAGTAAAGTACAAACAAAACATCAGAATCATGTAATAGTAGTATTTATTAATTTATTTTTTTCTTACCTAAATAAATAATAACTCCGATATAATAGTTATGCCTAGGTACTTAGTTATTCGACAATAATTAACAACAGTTTAATAAAGTGTTTATGAAGATAAGTATATAACGGGTCTTGTGGGAAAGTAAATTTTTCGCACCTTGTAAATACTTTTACACATTTGTCTTTATCACAGAGGACTTTGTGGTCTCTCTTATTTACAAAGTGATTTGCGCTAAGTAAATTATTTTAGGACTTAGGCCTACACATTCATACGAAAACATGTCAATGCGTGAAGAGTTTAACAATTAAAATTACACTTTCACTTTCGCATTATAATACTTAGGTAGGATAGGATTCGTTACTGACCCATCCTATCATCGACTATACCGCCAGTGGTACGGTGGGTAATTATTTTTCCATGATAATATACCTAGGGGGGCTTCTGTGAATATCATTACATGGGATAAAACAAAGTCGCTATGTACCTATGCTTAAATCTATAAAACTACGCATCGGATTTAGATGGGATTTGTTGTAATAGATAGGGTGTTTCAAGAGGAAACGGGCTGCTAGTATTCAAATAAAATATTCTTACTCTAAATATATCAAATCCTCTAAGGTATCTATGTACCGTGTACTATAGGTCTAAAATCGCCACTTTGAGCAATTCATCAAAACGAATTCATTTCGTGAATTCCTAGCAATTCCTCTGCAATTCTTCTTTTTTTTGTAAAATGGACACGCATCATTTGCAATTCATCAACAATTCAGTTCATTTCGTGAAACATTTGTCGTGTTATTATTGTCATAGCGATAAAATGAAAACCGGTTCTTCAAAAACAAAACTGATTCATTACTTTTTATATAATTCTTTGTTATTTTTGATGTTAGACCTAATGCCAAACAGGAAATTAAGATTATTGTTTATTTTACGTGCGTACATTGGGATTTGCTTACGCAATAAAGAAATAGAGACTACTTGAATAATTATTTTTATTGGCAATAAAGTTAAGACTATCATATCAGTCAATGTCAATCAAGTGCAGTCATCTGTCAACAAAAAATGGGTTTTACGGCCGTGAATACAAGTCTTTTAGGCTCTTCTTATTTTTTGTATCTTCTTTAGTCGGGGCATACTATAAACTCTTTATTCTACTTAAATAGCGCACAACGGTGTGTAAATAACTAAGGAAGGCGATACCTAGGTACTTCTCTATAAAAGTACCATGTGGGCATTACACGGACGGTCCATAATTTCACAGAAGAAATATTAAGGCATACTTATAAAACAAATGTGATAAAAATATCAAACTTCAATAGAAATAATATCAGGATCCTACTTAGATTAAATTTCTAACTGCTTACTATCAATGCTCCATTCTCCCGAATACTACCTTTAACATTCCCTATAAAATATGGCATTGGGGACTAATTATTTCTGTAAATTTACGAAGCGGAAATTTCCCTATTTCATGAGAATTTTGATAAAAAATTGTGGCACATCACTACTTGTGACCTCATTTGGCTACTACATCTATGGCGTGTGCACAGCACTGCTATCTATTGAATGTTACATCTACAGCAGCCACACTTTTCCATTACATAAAATTCATTAGATTACTTATGCACTTGATTGCTACCATCTAATTAAATATCTTTATTCGTACCATTCATACCCACTGCACGTAGGGATGTGCTATCATTTATTTCGGTAACGTCATATCCACCATGTACTTATTCTGTTCATGGCCCACTTTCTTCGTCCATTACGAAATTAAGTCATTATGTACCTAGTATGCTTACTTACGCTTTTTGATACATGTGCTACAATAATCTTCTTTCGGGCCAATAACAGAGCCACCTGCTGAAAGAGGAGCCCTAATTTTGAAAATTACAACCTATTCAAAATCAATGTGTCGAATGAAAATAGTTCGAATCACCGGTTTTGCGTGAGTCATAATTTTTAAAAATAGGACTCTAAGTTGCTTTTCAGTTCGTAGTCCGTTGACGATAATAAATCCAAAGGCACTGTACTGTTTTAACAATAGCCAAAATAAAAACAAATGTGGCAAGTGTGATCAGTATTATCAACTATAGTTCATGTCTCGCTGGTGCGTTATCGCTGATGTACAGCGAAGGTTGTGGCGGTAAGCTCCCGGAGTCTGCGGCAGCTACAGCGAGATATCTCTCGCGCAGTAAGTGAGCGGCGGCTTTGGGTTGCCGCGCTCGTGTGAATATGCCCTTCTTGTTGCCTCCTGCTCTTGTAATACCTGTGTATTATTGAAATTATCATTTAGTTGAAACTTACAGTTTTGCCTTCTCATCTATATGAGCTCTGTCGATACAAGTTAGATATGGAACAGTTAAAGCAGGTTATTCCCACTGGGGTGCAAGGCAGAGAACCTCCTCGAGTGCCCGGTCCTTTGAAAGCTTTGCATTCTCACTTGATCCCAAGGATCCGGTGAGAGGGCGGGCTGACAAGGGATTCGGGACGGTGCACCCTGGGTGACAGTTAACAACTCCCTGGTAGTCGGGGTCTTGTTGACTGTCGGCCAATTTCTGCCAACTGCCCACTCCACCGCCGTCTATGATGAGACGGCGAATGGATGTGGGTCTGGGGGACGGGAGTGGTCCATTTATGGGCCACGTCCGATTTGGGGAGGGGGCCGAAAGGCCAAAATGAGGGGGCCGAAAGGCCATGGCTGGAGGGCGTCGTGGTAGAATGCTAACGCGACCCCATGGCGCCCTCAACAGCCGGTGCGGAAACGCCGGAGGGGTTTTAGTGGGTATTCCGGGCTGACTAGCAGCCCGGCGAGTCCCACACTTTGTGCGTAAATGCATTTCCCCTACGTAAAAAAAAAAAAAAAAAAAAAAAGGTTATTCCCACTGTCTTAAGAGGACCCTGGGCTCCGAAGCAAACATCTAAGGATGCAACCGGGAGAACGCTAGGATGAAGAAGATTCCCACTGTCCACCCCATTTTTATCCAGGTAATTTAAAAAAAAATAGTTTCTACCGTGCCCCAGAGCCATGGCGTGTTCTTGTATGAGATTTTTTTCTGGTATCACCATATTCATTTCAACATTTCAAAGATCAGCCCCAAAACTACTGAAATGCTGGCTGCCAGATACAGGTGAGTGTGATAAAGTCGTGATGCTCTTCCTTCATCCACCCACCCATGCTGCATTAGCTGGAAAGTCGCCTTTCCTATACCTTTCCTTCGAAAGCCATCATATCCAAATAATCATCAGACCCAGACTGGGAAACATTAAGATCAAAATTGGGTAAAGAAATAAATGTATATTTTGTAAAAAAAGGGAACTAATTCCTAAATCCATACCTTGTTTAGTTTTGAAGTCTGCGAAATTCCAAATGAATTCCCCAATGAAGAAGCCAGTCTGTCGCAACTTGTCGAACGCTTTGAAGTGCTCCGACATCAGTCTTGTTTGGTAGTCTTCTGACCACATGAAGGTGGGGAGCTGAAGGTAAGAAATCGTTTATTACAAACTATGTTAACTGAGATGATAGGTATGCCCGGGGCCTGGGTTTAAAGACTCTACAGATAAACAATAGAATCAAACTAAAATATTATTCCATATGGGGCTCTAGACGTTTTCAATGATTGGAATTATCACGACAAATCCACTGCTGAACATCGGAATTAAATAAGTGCCAGTATACGTTATTTTCGTTAAATTTTACCGATTATATTCTAAAACTATACAAAATTTAGTCCAACTTTATTAAAATTTTCTTTTACTTATTTTAATATAATATTATGACGGGCTGAGCTGTGACTATCATAACATATGTGATCGAGTCAAGTAATAGACAATCTTAAGTAAATAAATCAAACATGCAAAAGCTTCTTTGACAAGCCATAATATTTTATCACATTATTGTTAATTATTTTGTTAATTTAACAATGCAATATGGGATCCTACTCACTAGTTCCACAAACATTTATTTTTTTGACACTATTGAGAACATTCATATTATGGGTATCAATACTTACATAGTGCATGCCAGGCAATGTATCAGCTCCATATTCGGACATTAATACTGAGCGGTTGTATTTCTGATGCCACTGTCTCGCCTCGCTCTCCACTTTCTTTGCAATGTTCTCCACATTGCCCGGCTCATTGTACCAGCCGTTGTAGCGGTTGAAACTTATCACGTCTAGATGCTTCCCCTGGAAAATTCATTTCTTTGAATTCTTCATCATTTTCATTTCTTCCATTCATTCCCTTTTAATTTTAATTTTTAATTACTTTGTTTTTGTTTCCAAATAATTGAAGTGATACAACTGATGAAAATAGAAGGACTTTTAAAGAAATTCACAGAGAAGAGCGTTCTTAAATTTCAGTTAACAGATATAAATAAATTATAATGAATACAGAAAATGTGAGTAAATAAATTTGTTGAGAAAATTAGGAAATGTGACTATTCCTTGGACATTAATAGGTTTTCGTCGTAAACTACTTACTGCTATATCTTTAGGATGAGATAGCGCATAAGTTACAGGCCTTGATACATCCATAGATTTGACGTGAAGCACTACATTCCTGAAAATAATACAATGTCAACTTTACTATTTGGCTTATTTTCTTTATTTTTCCCAACACAAAAGTAGAGTTACAGAGTCATAGCAATATATTACCAGTAAGAATATTAGCTACAGTAATCAAGGTTCTTGTCAGTCACTGGAGATACTAGTAATATCAAGCATAGCATAGCAACCAGGCACACAGTCCAGCAGGTATTTGAAGCTATCAAAAACCAAGAGAACAAAGATTAAACAGATTTAGTACTTGAAGTATTGGTCGCAGTTAGCCTTGTCGCTCACCGGCTCGTTGGCGATGGACCACATGATGACGCTCGGGTGATTCTTGTCGCGGCGAATCAATTCTGTTAGCGATTGCTTGTGCTTCTCCAGCATCACGTCCGAGTAAATACTGTTAAATATTTTAACTTCACATTTAATACCTTTTAGAGTAGTTAGTTACTATGTTTAAATGTGATACATTGAAAAAAATTGACGACGAAAGTAAGGAGTTGACTTCAACTCATACCTAATGGATTCCATAAGGAATTCAAAAAATCTGGATTCCAAAAACACAGAACAAGAAATATAAATAAGGAATGGAATGAATCTTGGAAATTGGGAAAGGGGACGCCCAAACTTCTGGTGGCTGAAGAATATGGAGAAAAATTTGGGTACGGTAATGACTGAGATGGAAGATTAAGAGTGGCATAGAGACGTCATTTAAAAAAATGTTTTTTATTACCAAAACAAGTTTCTTATAATATACAAGGTATATTATTTGAGCTTAGCTATATTATACAGTAAGAAATATGTACTGGCAAAGGAATGCCTTAGCTTGTGTTACCCAGGACTAGAGTCCCAAGTACCGCTGTTTTTCAGGCACCCCTACTCTTTTTATGTGTATAAAAAATATATACTATTAATTTTACAGTGAGTCCTTATAATATTTTTACATTGTAGAGATAAGCAGATGGGTGTAGAGTGTGTTTGGTTTATTTTTTATTTTATTTATTTGGAATAACAAACAGATACAAAATATATGTTGACAGTGCATAATATAAACAATATGTAAATGTAACAATTCTGTAACCAACCACGTTATCCACAGATTAAAGAAACAAGTATTTATAAAATAATTACTAGAGGGAAATTATAATGAAAGTGTGTAAGGGTAAGTACAAAATAACTCAGCAAGCATACAAGATGAATAACAACATACAGGTCGCATAATCTACCTTTACAGTGAGTCTTGTTCAGAGAGTAATGACAATAAAAGTTTTTTATACGTAAAAGGAGAACAGTTAAATATGTCAATGCTTTCAAATAATGTATTATGGTTGGTGTAGTGTTATATGTGTGTGTTGATAGATTGACTTTATAATATTTAATCTTTGTTAGGGCTAAATAATAAAGTAGTCTTAACATAAGCTATACAATCAAATAATTTACTTGGCGTGGGTTTACTTTTATGATGAATAGTTTGTGAATGGACAAATGACTCTAGGATCACGGGAAATAGACGGAAGCAAAGTGCCACTTGCAACTGGTTGCAGTAGCATTTATGTGCGTCAAGAAAGCAACAATAAGATATTGTTGCTTACTTAAAGAATCTACGACTATGCACGACGTAAACTAAGGAATAATTCAGTTTATGACATTGCTAGCTCAGCTAA
Source organism: Euzophera pinguis (assembly GCA_947363495.1). NCBI lineage: Eukaryota > Metazoa > Arthropoda > Insecta > Lepidoptera > Pyralidae > Euzophera > Euzophera pinguis. The sequence goes on from OX376164.1 coordinate 5,787,538, forward strand.
TATATCCGGTGTGTAAATAAATACACACGAATTCCGTTTCTTATGTAATTCATACACAGTTGTAAATTTTGTCTACGTAAAATTGTCAGGTCTGCAATTTTAGGATTATTTTACGGAGTGCCACAAGGTTCAATGTTAGTTCCACTTTCATTTGTTGTTTATAATTAATTTGAAAAAATCTGACTAAAGTCTTTGTACAGTCCACTGGGCATGTAACTGTAACCCAGTCGATAAAAATGAAAGTATTCTTTAAATATTAGTCTTAGTTGAATTTATTTTTTAAGGAAATTGTAATTATTATTAACTTTATTTCTGTAAATAAAGTAAGTTATGACTATTTTAATTTTTGTCTACATAATAATCTATTCAAGAAGCATGCAGAAGAAAGTAGGATAACATGTTTTTTTTAATTGATGCGCAATCAATGCGTTTGTTCATTACTTATAATACAGATAAATAACAGAAACACAATTATCTACTCACATAGCATTAACACTGGGGCACTCATCAATGATCATGATACCATGTTCGTCAGCCATTTGGTAGATCTCTTCTGCGTATGGGTAGTGAGAGGTACGGAATGTATTGGCACCAACCCATTTGATGAGATTCATGTTCTTCACCCACAGAACTGGATCCCAGCCTTTACCACGGAACTGAAATGTTAATATTTGAAGTGATTTTAAGGACATTTCTATCTTAGAATTATGATATCTCGGTGTTCATAAAAGGATGCTTGGCCAACCTTCTCTACCCTGCTTGAGCTCTCTCCATGTCGTTTTTATATACTGCTACATGTATTAATAGACATTTTGCATTCGATGATGAATATTTTTTAAGGTGCTAGACACTTTGTAAAAATAGCAGTAATAACAAGTCTATCAATTTTGTCTTGTACCTACTAAAATATTCAATGCTAAAGGTTAATTAATGCCTGTATTTTATACTCAAACACATTATGTAGACACACAAGGAAACCAACAAAAATGGATTAGATTTTTTGTTATTGCCAAAAAGTATCTTTTTGATGTCAAATGTGTGAATCTAGTAATCATATAAATTTACTCACATCTGAGTCTTCATGCATTCCAAAACCTCGTAGATAAAGTGGTTCACCATTAAGGTACACCGTCGTGTTGGTCCAATCGATGGTTCTGATGCCAATTTTTTCGCTGTACATGTCTACGAGCTCACCTCGAGAGTTTACTAGAGCAGCCTGAAAAACAAAATTTGAGTTCTCATATTTATGTCAAAAGTGTTTGATTTTTTTCTAAATTGTCTCATTTACATTACTATCGTAGCTCATTGCCTTCCTAAGTAAAGCAACAAGTACCTCCACATTGTAGGCTTTCCTCCCTTGACAAAATGTTCGGTTTTAAAGTACTAAAAGTTTAGAAACAGAACCGGAAATGTCAGGAATATTTGGATCTAGCATAAGCCTTTTAACAAGTTAAAGATCTTATAAGAACACCACAAAAACCTTCATCGGTTTAATATCATAATTTGTGTTGTTCTTACCGTCAACGTATACATATATCCCGGTTTATCATGCATAAGGTACGGCCACCAAAGGTTCGCCTGCGGTATGTCCATCACTCCGCTGCAGTTCCTCGCCGCACTCACTTGTTTCTTGTTCTTGTCGAATATGACCACTTGGCAAGTGATCTCTTCTTCGCTTGAGCCTCTTACTGTCAGGTTGTACGTGATGATACCTGGGAAAATGTCAAGTTGTTTTTAGATAGGATCATGTTTACTTTTAACAATATATTAACTTAGTTCTTACAACTTGAAAACGATATTTCATAAATCAAAAGCGAGGAAGTGTAGGTTAAAATATTTTACTGCATATGTGCATAATGAAGTAGTCTCAGTAGCAAGATTTAAAAAATACTCCACTACGTATGTTTTAGCACAAGATTAGTTTAAAATCAAAATATACCTGTGTATCCCTGTATGTCAGTGTTGACTATAATATCGTCTATATATACGAGCGGTGTCGTGTACAGGACAACTGGCCGATGTATTCCAGCATAATTGAAGAAATCGTATCTGAAATATTTTAAATGTCGTCAGAAGCCTCATAATATCAGCCATCAGAGGATACTGAAGAACAAAACAATTATAGCAAAAGTTACATGAAGTATTACAACGGACAATTTGGTTATAAGTATATTATCTGTTGAGATTTTATGATTTTTATGACCTTACACAAAATTTTTTCCTTTCACAAAATTTAATTAGCTGCTCACAATCTCCTAAAAATTGCAGTAAATTAGGAACAGTTCTTTTTTAGAGGTCTTTCCCAAATCAACAAATAAATCAAGTTACCCATTTTCCTGTGGTATTGTGCTAAACGTCAAAGTATTGTCCACAGCTACGGTGAGTAGGTTTGTGCTATTATACAGGATCCGGTCGGTGACTTCCGCTTGGAAAGGCAGATGACCAATCTCGTGAGAGGCTATTTGAACACCGTTGAGGAACTGGAAAAAAATAAAAGTTTGTCTACCTGATAAATTAGATATTAATATTTATGATGTTTACGCCATTTTTTTGACAAATCTTGCAATCGACATAATCTCTAAAGGCGCGAAAATCGGTGTCCAGACAATATGCACTAACATTTCGATTGTTTTAATCTTTTACAATAAGACTTTCTTGATCTATGTTCTAAAGTTCATCAAAAAAGTAATAATTATAGGGATTGCCAATTCAGCGATTGTATCATACTTACATTATTAGATCAATATTGTTCCTATCATCATCTTATGGTATAAAAACAAATTCATCATCTCAGATACAAGAGTTAAGTCCACCTTCGAGGAAAGGCCTATTCATTCTCAAATAAGTGTAAAAAAGAAATTAATGGAATTTGATTGAAAACATATAACTGAATTGGACATGTTACTTTTTATCTGTGAATTAAATACGTTAAATACTAGTGTGTTCGTATAAATATTTTGAAAGCATTTCTATGTAACATCATTAGTACTTAATGTTAAGTGCGCCGATAACAAACCTTACCACAAAAACATTTGGCAAACTGCTTTTGGGTTATCTTGAAGTTTACAAGCAAACAAGGTTAAGTAATAACGACTTTAAATATCTTAGCTACCATTGATTATAATAATAATAAATAAATAAATTATTCCGCTTATCAACTCGCTTACACAATGTATTACAACAGTGGAAACGTTTAGAAAATTTTTGTTATTGCTACAAAAAACATTAGGAAATAGATTCTTTATTATTTCAGCGCAGACGGCATTGATTTGATGTATTGGATCAGAAGTCAGCGACCCAAATTTTTTAAGGTACACCTTTTCTTAAGCTATTTTATTAACCTTTATAATGCTGAATGCACGGTTATTAGTATTTTTAGATAGGAGTCGTTGGAATAGCAATTGCACGCACGAGAGCAGAGGGCAAAGCACTGACCTCGCTTAACCGGCGACGACGTTTCTTAATCGGCTTCCTAGCTCTACAGTAGGTTTACGTACAGTATAGAACATTATTGAATGCGTCAAGATTTTTTTTAATGTAAAGCCCTAAAATATGTCGCTGTCATTGAACTGGTCGCTATGAAATAATTTGTATTTCAAATTTTTGCTACGAGGCTACGATCTTGGCTACGACAACGGCGACGCGACGACGTACGCCACGTTACAAATTATCTAGGTATTCGACATTTGCAAAAATAAACTTATTAGATACGAATTAATTTGTTACATAAGATTGTTTTGAAAAGTGTGAGGCACGCAAAATCGACGAGTCGACAAATTTTTGATAGAAAACGAATTATTTTTGTTTGACATATATGTCACATTTCTCTTTACAGAATAACTACAGTATTTTAAAATAATTTAGACTCTTTGTACGTTACGGCAACGGAGAATGTACTTACATTGAAATAGTAAACAACGGTTATCTCTACAACAAATAAACAATCTTCAGTGGCAGTCATACTGATAAGATATAAATGTATTAAAAAACATTGTATGAATTGATAGCGCACGTAATATGCTCTGGTGACCTATTCTCAATGGACAAATAGGATCAGTAAGACAAGCATTGTTAGGTTTAGACGTCAGCTGACCAAGGTTTGGAAATTCATTGATGTTGTGATCGGATATTACACGTGAAACGTACCGATATGTTCACATTATCAGACATTGTATCACATAAGGAAAGTATTTTTTCACATTTATGTTTACTATCGAATCGATGTTCAGTCCCTGTCACACAGTGGTGACGATATACAGTCATTGATAAAGGAATTTCGTATCTCCTCTCTCTCTATTCTTTGTATCCAGTCATATCGAGTGGGTTACATGTAACGGTATGAAAGTCTATGGAGGAAGTTTTCGAAGGACGGTCGGTTTGATCAAGGAAGAACATAGTTTCATACACATTGTTTTGGATTATTCGTTATAGGTACCTATGTTTGGATATTTATTATTTATAACGATATTTATTTCTTCCCGCTGATACGGCTGTACCATATAAGTAGGCTATTGTTTTCTTAGAATAGAATAACATATTATTTGGTGTATCATTTAATATTGTGCTACATGATGGTACTATATAGAAACAGATACATACTCGAGAAATATGGTGTAATTCAGCTGATTAGCATGCGCTGATTTTCAGTGAAACCAGAAAAATGGCTCTACCAGTTTATTTTCTTTTCGACTAACCGTTTCAACTTGCCAATAGGACCTTTCAATAAACCCGTCTCGTCTATGACCTGTATGTGGGTACTATTACGTAACCATCACGATGGGCTCACGAGAGTAGTAGGATAGTGGACAAATTGCAACAGTCACTAGTATAATCAACCAATTGCCTAGCGACATGCGGCTAGACAGTCACAGGGCACCTTCTCAGGAGATCGACGCTCTTTTTTTGATAAACTGCGTTATTTCGAACTGGGGCCCTATTTTTTAAATGTTTAACTCTTCATCTAATATCGAACAAAAATTATTTGACTAGCCGATTTTAGTTCATTTTAGTTCAAAATCGGGTATGCTAAACAAAGCTAAAAGATTTTGACAACAAAACTGTCCAGATAAGTTATCTTCGATTATAATACTGTTCTCATGTGGGACAAATGCATAATGCTACTAATTATAATGTCATGACGTAATTAATAACAAAAATGGTTTATATATGGTAAAGTTATGTAAATGAATGTTAATAAAGGTTTTGATGACCAGCATAATATTTGGAACGTGTAAAATGTGGTGCGGAATAATTTGAAGTGAACTTTATTTGCTTCGAATTTCTAAATATTATGGGGCTATGTAGGTAGAGTTGTTCGGAATATTCCGGTGACTTTTTTAAAATACTTACCATCAATATTTTTACCGTGTACTTAAAGTATATGAAACTTTCATACAAATATTATGTACAGCTAATAGGAATTTTACATGAGAGACACAAAAATCCAAAAAATCAAAGAATTGATTGATGTATACAATAAGCAATTTAAGAATTTTATAGCATTTAAAGTGGGAGATAATTTGGATTGATGCAATTTAAATACCATTATCAAAACAAGATCATGCGAGGAACCAAACTAGATTTTGACAAAATAGAGAGAACTAGTTTGGGATAGGCGAATATAAACCAGTCAGGACCAAAATAAAAAGACATTTCTCCATGTCAACGTACAAAAAAATACGTTTTTGATATTAGTACAAAATTGTTAGCAAAGTGATGCACATTTTAAAATATCTTAATGTTAAGTAGGTTTGTACTCCTAGAAACGCTTTAAAGTCATCGCTATTGGGATTTCCCTTAAAATATCAGACAACCTGATTAAGGTCACACCAGTCATTTGGAAATCTTTGGGGAGGCCTATATCCAGTGGACTTCCTGTGGCTGAAATCATGATGATTATATACTGATAGAATGGAGATTGATTTATCTTTCAGCTACCGTAGGGATCATCAATACGTAACATTACGCAAGAGCTGGCTGTCGCTTGCGTTTTGATTCGTGAGGTGTTGGAATCCATTTTAATTTGTAATTAAAACATATGCTATACTAACCACTTTGGCTTGATAATGCACGCTGCCGAACCTCAACCATATCCTATGGTGGTTCTCCCAAGACTGAGGCGCGTAGAAACGTCGGTCGTACCAGACCACGCCCGTGTAGTCTCTCAGAGCCTCGTCTGTTCCCACGTCATTGTATGATGAGGGGACTGGCATAGGAATTACTGCTCCTGTCTAAAAAATATATTTAAAAATACTTACTTGTTTGATTGAGTAGAAATATCGCAGTTTGTGTTGACTCTAAGTATAGAAAACGAGCGGTTGATTTGTAAACGTAAAAAACGGAAAGATTTTATTCTAAAGATGCCACGTTTCTTATTGATGAACTCCATAATCTTAGAAGTATTGTTTGTTCTATGACCAAAACACTTCGTTTATTTATTTTAGCTTTGTCGCACAAATTGGAAACAAATTTGTACGAATGGTGGATAATGTGGCATATTTCTACCAGCGACTGGGTTCGGAGGTACATAAGGCTTTTTTTTCTATTTAATACCTAAGTTACATTTCAAGTTTTCAAATTACGAAATAAAGAATACGTACCCTCTCTAAATCCTGTAAATACCATCCGTTTAGAAATCCATATAATGGATCATTAGAAGGTGATATCTTAAAATTCCAAATGCCATCTAGACTTCTCAGATCTCTAGTAAGCGACTCCCGAGGGTACAGCGAACCCCCACTGCTTGCAGTCGATCTCTTTTCAATACTGTCAATGATATTATCATTAGATGACACTGGAACTATGGCACCGACCATTGATATGATTAGTGTTCCTAAAACTAGCAGCAACTTTGAATTTTCGGTGGCCTTCATCTGAAACAAGATTAGTTTGGTTCAATTACTTATATTTTTACTAGCTATTTCCCGCAGCTCCGCCTGCGTCTAAAAGTAGCCTATGTTTGACTCCGGGTCTTCAACTATATTCCTACCAAATTTCATCAGCGGTTTGGCCGTGAAAGCGTAACAAACAGACGGACAGGCAGACAGACTTTTGCATTTATAATATTAGTATGGATTTTGATATATTGCCAACCAAATGTTATTTAAGAAAATGAGCAAAAGGGAAGAACGAAAAACAATGAATTGTATAATAGAACACATGATGGTGTCAGGAGTAAGTAGAAGTAAAGAGAGTAGGTTATTGAGTAGGTTCTAGTAAAAAGGTAAGAACACTTACGACGATGTTATATTGTTAAATTGGTACAGCTAAATTACGTCAGTATTAAATAGATTTGAAAAGGTTTAGATGTAGAGGCTATTGGTGCCACGGCCGCTAGTATGTCTTATAATAGGTTAGGTATATAGTCTTTAGATTACAATATATGATCACCGACTCGCGGAATAGCGCCTAATTGACTTTCTACATCACTTACTTTACACTTCATACATAAATGGGCATCAATCACTAGATGCACAACGTTCAGGTGCCGGTACTTGTAAAATTTAATTGAACAGATTCAATCAGATACGGAGCGTACGCCTAATTCGCTTGGTCAAATAGTGTTGGTGTATGAGTATTTGACGTCTCGACCAAACAAGCAGGCGAATGAGGAGAGCCTAATTGTGTTGGATGGTAATATCTAATTACTATTACTGGTCATCGTGCTCAACACGCACGACCATCGACCATCAGTGAAAACTGATCAAGATGCGGTGTTGTATGCATTGCAAGTATTGCAACGCACCGTGTGATCCTCAGTGTTACACAATACTTTTTCTGCACTATTGTTTTTCCGCTCTTGGGTAATCGATGTAGGAAGTGTACGTGAGTGGGATTGTGTCAATTAGTTTGCTTTGTGCGTTGTTGTTTTCGTTGTATCTGCCTTTTATTTATCTGAATTAAATCAGATACAACATAATCTTATTAATTATTGTCACGATGGCGATTAGCAATAAATTATCAAGTCTGGTTCTATTGCATGCTCTCATTCATGATTAAGGGTAGTATACTATCTATCCAATCATTAAAACAGAAGAACAAAGGCAAACAATAGTAACAAATACTATCGTAGTATACGTTAAGAAAGTGTTACATTATATGACGAGGTTTCAAGCTAGAGTTTCCATAATTTCTCTGATTATAAAGTACTCATTGTAACTCAGGACAATGAAAGTGTTCATACTTCGATACCTCGACCGGTGTTCCATGTCGATAGCTCACCTAGTTACGTACTGGAAATGTTTGTGTCAAGAATTATTCTTTTTGTTAGCATTAGTAAGTTTTCATTCGTTTTCACGCCAATCATTGTTTATTTTTTATGAAATTACGGAAGTTACGATTTCATCGCATGTATTAATTTGCAATAAAAGTTTACATCCAACCGGAACCAGGAAGTTCAAACCTCTGTTTGTCCCTTAGCCGACTTTAACGATATTATCGAATAGTGAGTTGCCGGAAACTAAATGGCTAACATACTTCTTTTCATAATTTAATACACAATGTACACTGGCCTAATCAGAACTTTTTATCCTATGCATATAAAATAGTAGTAAAACCAACAAAACGTAACAATATGATTATAGCACGCATTGACGGTGTGGGTTGCGAAAAACCGCTTTCTAGAGCACGCGCGTAAACAAAAGCCATGTGCGAATGTTATGTTAATGAGTTAAGTATGACATCATGAATTCATTTTGTATTGTAGCTGGACCCTGATATTCGAGTGGGTTCATACCACATAAGTTCGATTAACTACTGACCACTGCTCATAGTCATACTACTTTTGACAAAACGATATTTGAACTACGTTAGGTAGTTCAAAGATCGTAATAGCCTCGGTGTTAGGTTAACGTAACTAAACAAAGTCAAAAGAAAACCATTTCAAACGTATTTGACACAGGTATTTGAGTTAGGCTATAATTGTCTCCAAAATTTTACTTACTTTGGTTGGGAGGAATCACAATTCACAACACTCCAGCTGAGGTTAAATCGATTGTGAGTAAAATAGTATCAAAGTAGATAAAATTCGGAATTTCCAATAGTTTTAGTGGTTCTCTATTATAGATATATAATATCCCTATCTTGGTTCCAAAAAATCAGGTTTCTAGCTTCATCCTAGACGCAGAATGGCCTTCAAAATAGATGGTACGTCTTTCCCCTTATTTTTTTCGCTACGACTTTGGCGGGAGAATTATCTATGAGGTGTTAATAAACTAGACGAGGGTCTCATACTATAAAATAAAAAAAGCCTTCTTACATATTTTTGTAGATAGCATAGCCAGAACGACTATATTAGATGATTATGCTGTTCAAATGGATCTCGTAAGTATTACAAATGTAATAACTTAGATTCTTCAGCTCGCAATGTTAATTAGTGATACACACAAATAAAGTAGATATTTACTTATATATGTTACAATTGAGCAAAGACTTGTAAAGAATTGTATTTTTGGGCCAGAGAAAAGTAAAAGGACTTTTTTAAATCTTCAATGAAAATTAGTGGGCACTATGTATGTTATAAGTCTAAGCCAGAAAAAGTAAAATTAGGTAGATAATCTAATAAGGTATCGCTTCTTGCGTGTGGAATATTTTTTTCTAGGGTCAATAAAGGTCAAACTGGCGAACTTAAAGTACAATAACCTCGGGCTAAAAAATAGCCAACTTCATAATTACACGAAAACTCGATTAAGATTGGGAAAATAAACAAAAACTCCTCATCTTCCATCGTCAAGAGGTCAGCGGCTTTAGTATGATGTAATCATAATTAATCTGCTACGTTAGATACAACTAATCTTTAAACTTAGAGGATCTACTGGTTTCTAACTTAAAAATGATTTTTTAGCACGCACAATTGTGGAAATCTACTTAGATATATTCCCATAAGATTGTTCTCCAAAAGTAAGTAAGTTCACAATATTTTTTCTTTTAACAAATCTAAATAGGTTTAACTTAACAAACGTTTTACAAATAATCAAACTTATTACTTAGAAGCATCAGTCGTTTTCCTTTCTACTAGGGATTTTTAATACAAACCACAAATTGATTTAAACAATTACGCTAATGAAATTAAATTATGGATATACAATGAAACGTGATACATGTGTGTAAATACGTGTAGAACTTGATTCATGCCAATCCCTGCATCTAACAGCCATCTGTTTAATGAATGCATTCTGCCTCGAGGAATGCCTTATCATATCATTGATCTTGCATGGTTCACTATGAGGTTCCATAAAGCAGTACTTATGATACGTTATGTTATCCATTACAACTGGTACGCCGAAGTATGTATTTGATTGTATGCTAAATACATTATCTTCCTTCCCACCCCTTAACGCACTCTGTCGTCGAGGTATTGTTCGTTACAGCATTTTACCGGTGTACTAATTTCCAATTTGATATTATATCCATCGCAAATATGTTGTTTTTCTCTTTTTAGCAATATCGTATTTCAAGCAGATTTTATTATATCTTAAATGAGCGAAAAAAACAGAATTACAAATGATGGTCTGAAGAGATCCCTCAGAGATGCATCAGACTTTTGTTTTACTATGACTGTCCTTATGACCCATGTTTTTTTATTGATTGTTTAAAGTAAAGACATTACCTAATTAAACCAAATTATGATAATGCAATTATCGTATATATGCAAACCGCTGAAGACGCAACCGGGAAAGCACCTAGTATTAAATTCTCATGTATTTAATACAGTATAGAGTGACATAGCTTTCAAGCAAGGGTTTATCTTCACGTGCGGATCCATCGCGGATTTCATGTCTCCTGGGCGTCAATTATCTTATTTTACATAGTGCACAATTGAATCGTAATTGAATCACAATGGCAACTTTTGAAGTTTCTGGTATTCTGTTACTAATTTTAAGACCAATCGTATTCCATTGGCATGCCATTGAACTGCAACTGGAAAATTTTGCTAATCAAAAAATCATCAATTCTTTCAATAATCGGTACTCTGTTATTATATTTAAATTTTTCTACTATTACCATTCAATTACGTTTTATTTGTAATTAAATTGAGATTTAAAATTGTGTTAGCAGAATACCATTATTGAGCATATCAAAAATGCATCGTAATTGAGTCGTAATTGAATATCAGTTGCATGGTCTTTTAATGTTTATTAGCGGAATTGACCCCTTGGATGTCTCTTCGGACCAGGCAAAATAGTTCATTGTATGCTTAGTAAAGGTAATTTAATTAAACAATTTTGGGTAACGTATAAATGGTGCTTTACGAAATAAATAACTGTGCGGGTAATTTTATCACGTTACAAAAATAATTGCTTCTCGCAAAAACAACTTTAGAATGGTTTACTTTTGCGCACTTGAAGGATTATTTTATTTGGTACACATACAGATAGTTTACAAAAACAACCTATGAATATGTTTTGTAAATAATCAAAAATATGATATTCGCAGTTTAAATGCTTTATAAGCGATATTACGCTGAAAACATTTGAATAAGGTATAAAATTACTAAGAAAATATTTTTTTTCATTTTTTACCTCCATTGCCAATTATTTACTTTACCAATTGAGATTCGAAGTGCATTCGAGTGTTGATTAAGCTGTTTGATGATATTATTGAAACCGATCGTTGAACTTGAAATTCAAATAAATAAGTAAAGTCAGACGGGTTATGACTACTCAACAAATAAAGAACATATTTTATTATGGCGTATATTGAGTTGTGTATGTGTTGTAGTTGTGACCACGTGTAACTGACTTTGAATATTTTTTCATTAAGCCTAGGTAAATAAAGTAGGCGTTGACACATGTAGACTATATGTCGTATGGTTTATTTTAATTCATCATTTATGAAATGACCAAAGAGCATCGCAACCGCATAAATAACTGTTCATTCTCAATGGTTATAAGTATTATGACCTACTTATAAGTATGTAAATTGAAACTGTATTGCTTAGTTACTATCAGATAGCGTCACTTTATGGAATAATATTTTTATTGTTATTTGTCAAAACTGCTGCATGAATGAAATGAATGTATTTTAACCACGATCTTAACTACTCAATTAATTAATTTTAAAGGCGGATGGTCAACTAAAGATAAAATAAAATTGCTAATGGGTACTGTCATTGGTTGTCAAGTTATTTTGGTTTTAAGTAATGAATGCGTACTGAAATATAGCTATTAGTGAAAAACCTTTGTTTGTTAATGTTCTGACCGCCAATGAGAGTTGACCGGTTTAATGAAATGTCTCATTAAAGCAATGAGCATAATTACTTAAAGACTAATGTTTCCTCTTTTAGAGATCCTACGTGTACTTATGTTATGACTGTTAGTATAGTATAATGTTCTAAGTGCATATTGGCAATAATGGATATTATTCTGTTTACCTAGAGATAAAGTGGAAAGAAGCATTTTTATAGGCGTTGTATATATTAATGTAAATAAATACTCAAGTACCTAGACAAGTATTGCAACTTCCTGGACTTTTTAAAAATATTTTATTTTGAAAAAAAAAAGAATACAAGAAAACTATACTAAAGCTAATTATGAGTAGGCAATGATTTGGGATCGCACTACTCGCTATAGCCGGACGGAATGTCCGAACTACACGTTCTAATACTAATGATTTTAGTTTAAGATGCGAATGCAGACTCTGCTTCTCTCGCGCAGCGAGATGGTTTTATTCACGTATCATCATCTTTGTTATGGTGGGGATGCGTGGGCGATCATTGGAAATCTACAGGACGCTAAGTGTCAATTCTTAATAATTTTAACAGTTTATAAAACAATACCAAGGGTTTCTATTGAAGCAGCTGATGACATGTTCTTAGATAAATAAATAGACTTAAGCACAAAGAGTGATGATATGCGAGTTGTTTGTAGAGGATGAAGTTGATTGCTTAACTCCTCCCTCCTTAAGTTCAAAATCGTCCGAAGGCTTTGAATTCGGAGGATTTTGATTACAATATTTTTTTTTAATACAATAATTTCTTAATCTATAAGATATAATGGTTAATATACTTATAGCTAACACAATATACAGGAAAAGTTTTCAGATTTTAGGATACTTGCTACGCATTTATCTTCTATGTGTGATGTGATGTCATCCTCGGAGCATAAGTACAGGTCTTCGTCAATCTCTCTGCATGGATGGGTGAGCGACCTGGTATCCACCTCTTTTACCAATATGTAAGGATATTTAGGTGGGATAATGGTAGTAATGTTTCGGGAATTTAGGACAGGTAAGGGAAGGATTTTATAATAATTATACACATCCTTTGAAACTAAAGGAATGCTCATAATAAACGTTATTTGTCTCTCCTTGAAATAAGCTTTTAACTCTATGGTGGACTCTATTTTTACAAGATATCTGCTTTTAGCTGGAAATGCCAGTCTATCAGTTTTCTCTATTTGTTTTAAAACATATAATAATTCTTTGTTATCTACAATCGTTTGGTGTAGGACCTTAACTCTACTAAAAGCTACGGCGGTCTCAATTTCATCCAATCTCATAAGAATAATTTGAAAGTTATGTATAAATAAGTTATGCATTTGAATAGCTTTATTCAAGATATTAGAATAATATGTTTCGTTTAATGAATTTTTAATAAAATTAATTTCTTTACTTAATCGGATGAGATTATTATGCATTACTTCGGTATTATTTACTATTACATCGGCCATTTCGGAGAGGATGGTAATCTTTTGTTCAAATAAATTTTGTTTTCCTTTAAGTTCGCTAATCATTTTATCGTATTTAATAGCATCGTCATTATCTAAATTTCCCGTAATGATTTTTACTAAAGATCCTAATGGGTTTATAAGACCTCTTTTTTTTCTGTAGTGTCCCGGTACTAATTGTTTATATTTAGTTTGTGTTAAGAAAATTACGTTTTCTATTTGTGTCTGCACATTTTCAAATTCTAAGGAACTAGATAAATTGATTTTCTTAAAGGTTAACTTAAATTCATTATACTTATCTACGTTATATTTTAAATCTTCATAAATAGAACTTAAATCTAGTGTTTTGACAATAGTCCATTTATCATTGCTAATAATAGCTTGACCTTCTTTTATCGGAAGTAAACCTGGATTCTTCTCAATCCGGTCGAGATGAAGGCCCTGGAGGAGGGCGTTTAATGTCTTTAATAGGAACTTTAGTATCTCTATTTTTTGTTTTTACAGGTAAAATATTACGGCTATTTTTCTCGGTTACTTTGGCTTTTTGATAACGAGGTTTATCTTTTCCTCGACGAGTATTTACGCCTTTTATAAAAATTTCGTCTCCTACTTCAATATCGAATTCATATTCTCCACCTCGTTTAGTTTTTATGCCTTCTTTTATTTTTACCATTCTATCGGTTAAGTATTTATAAAGATATTTAGTTCGTTTTACATGATCTTTAACTAATTGCTGCGTATATTGTTTATTAAAATCTGTATTAAAGGTACTGTTCAAGTCTGTATGTCCAAATGCTACTTCAAACGGTGTTAATCCTGTAGTTGAATGTATGATTTGATTGTATGCCATAATTACATACGTCATAATTGAAGCAGCGTCACTAAGTTTTTGTTCGTACCTTGCTAGTCTATATAATTCTGTAATTGTAGAGTGTAATCTCTCTATATGTCCCATTGAGTTAGGGTTGTGCGGGGTTCCTATGTGAAGTTCTATTTTATGAAAGGACAACATTTCTTTAAGAAGTGCATTATTAAATTCAGAGCCAGGATCGGCGCTTATTTTAGTAGGTATTCCATAAAAGGAAAAATACTTAATTAGAGCTTTTGTTACTTCTGGGGTTGACCTATTAGCTATCTCTATTGCTTGTCCTAATTTGCTGAAAGCGTCTACTATGGTCAAGAAATATTTTCCTTCTATACTAAATAAGTCTATAAATAATTCTTGGAAAGGTCTATCTTGAGTTTGCGTTAACTGAAGTTGTGGTTTAAATGGCTTTCTATCATATTTCATTCTTCTACACAAATCACAGGCATTTATTACACTTGATACTGTTTGTTCTAAATTTGGCCAGAAATATGTGCGTTTTAATCTTATACAAGTTTCTCTTATTCCTCGGTGGCATGTTATACCTTTATGATATTTAAGGATAATCTCACGTTGTTCGTTTTCATCTTCTACATAAATAACTCGTTGTGAACATTCATAAAATTGTACTGAATCTTTTTTAAACAAAGTAATTACTGCATCTACAAATTGTTTACGATGTATCTCACTTTCAAAGTATATGAAATGTTTTATTTTTGGTTTTGTGTATTCTTTCAAAAATTCTTTTATTAAATCGGGTCTATTTGTTGGCAAATGTACTTCTAAAATTCTTTGTTTATTTCTAGATAATTTTTTTACAGCAATTTCATTTCTATTCTAAGTGAAAATTAAAAATTGATTCGGTTTGGTATCTATAGCTTCTTGTAGTATAGGTATGCCATTCGTTTCTATATCATTAGCTGAATGTATAGTAACTGTGTGAGGGCTAATCGGAGTTTCGGGCGCTGATAAGGTGGTAGCGTCACTACTAGGTGTCATTATAGAGTAAGGAGATTTTCTATCTATTTCCTCATTTTCGGAGTCTGATGAAATTGTAATAGGGCTAGGGGATCTTGACATATTTGGTTTCATAGAAACGTCTTCTAAAACATTTAATCTGACACGGGATAAAGCATCAGCTATAACGTTCTGTTTTCCGTTTTTATATACTATGTCGTAATCAAATTCTGCTAATCTTAATTTCCACCTAGTTAATTTGCTATTGGGTTCTTTAATTGAATTTAACCAGGCTAATGGCCTATGGTCTGTATAAATTGTAAATTTCCTACCGTATAAATAAGGTCGAAAATACTTTACAGCCCAAATGATGGCTAATAACTCCTTTTCTATTGTACTGTATCTAGTCTCTGCTTCATTAAGAGTTCGACTCGCATAAGCTATTGGTTTGTCACTGTTTATAGGACCTTGTGATAACACGGCTCCTATTGCGTAATTAGATGCGTCGGTAGTTAAGACGAAAGATTTTTCAAAGTCTGGGTACTGTAATAAGGGTGCATTTGTTAAAATTTCTTTACATTGTTGGAAAGCTTTTTTATAATTTTCGTCAATAATTATTTTATTTTTCTTTTTTAAACAATTTGTAAGAGGTTGAGTAATTTTAGCGAAATCTTTGATAAATTTTCTGTAATAACCTATTAATCCTAAAAAGCTTTTAATTTCAGTTGTAGTTTTTGGAATAGGGAAGTTTAATATAGCTTTTACTTTATCATTATTTGGTTTTAAACCGTCCTTTGTGATTGTGTGACCTAAATACAATACTTCTTTGCGCAAAAATTCGGATTTATCTAGTTGAACTTTAAGATTTGTTTCTCGAAGTCTATTAAATATCATTCGTAATTTACTTAAGTGTTCGGGTAAACTAGAACTATAGATTATAATATCATCAAGGTATACGAGGCAATGTATACCCTGCAATCCTCGCAGTATGTTATCCATTGCTCGCTGGAATGTAGCAGGTGCAGTTTTTAATCCAAAGGGCATTCTAAGGAATTCGTAATGGCCTGCTTGTGTGCTAAACGCCGTTTTCAATCTGTCCTTTTCTTCTATTTAGATTTGATGGTACCCACTAGCTAAATCTAGGGTTGTAAAGTAACAGGATTTACCTAATTTGTCAAATAAGTCAGAGATATTTGGAAGGGGATATTTGTCGTCTGTAGTTATTTCATTTAAACGCCTATAGTCGACTACCATTCGATACTTTTTTTCGCCTGAAGCATCTACTTTTTTTGGCACCAGGTGAACGGGTGCATTCCAAGGGGAATGAGATTCTTGAATAACATTATCACTTAATAATTTTTCAACCTGTCGATTTATTTCATCATTTTGTACAGGAGGTAATCTATATGGCCTTATAAAAATAGGGTCTTCATTTTTAGTTCTGATCGTGTGTTTTACATTGTTGGTAAATGTAAGGGGTATTTTATCGCAATAAAATATATCTTTGTATTCTAAGCATAATTGTTTGATGGCGGTACTTTCTTCTGAATTCATGTGATTTAATCTTAGTTTTTCTAGATTTTCTGTTAATATTTGATTAAGTTCTAAATTATTTAGTGATATAGAGTGGTCACATTGGCTATTTAATTTTATATCATTACTTTCATGATATTTATTTACTCTAAATGGTCTAGTTATTTTAAGGGTAATATGTTGATTTGAAGAATTTTGAAATATGGTATTTGCTTCACCATTTTTACACGTTACAAGAGCACTAGGCATTCTAACTCCTTGACCAAAGTCTTTGAAGTTAATCAATGCATCTCCTTTATATAAATTAACTGGAATTTTAACACGGGCTTCTGATCGTGGTGGTAATTTTAACGTACATTCCGACGAGTATAAAATAGGAATTTCGACATTTTTGGTTTTAAGAATTTGTTTATCCATATCTATTGTTGCGCCTAATTGTTTAAGTAAATCGTTTCCAATTAGACCTTCGTACCTTTCATCTGGTGTAAATATATAGAACTTTGTATGTCCATTTGTACCAAAAGTTTTTAACATTGGTATTTCTATCACTTCACTGTGTACACTAGCTGCATGGGCACTTATTACTTGAAATAATTCGTTATATTTAAAGTTTTTAAAGTATTTATTTGCGATCTCCGGTTTTATAAAAGATCTAGTACTGCCAGTGTCTACTATGAATTTAGAATTAATTTCTGGAATTAATATGTGAGGTAAACGCATCATCCCATCGCAATTCAATTTTATTATTTGGGGTGATTGGTTGTAGAGGCTGCTAACTGAAAATTTTCGTCATGTTCATTATTTTCAGGTGAAATTTCATTTTCATGATTGTTTTCAAATAATTCAGTATGAAAATTTTTGGAAAAATGTGTCATATAATTATTTTCATCGAATTGTGGATAAAACGTAGAGTCTATGTGATCATATGGGTTATATTCACAATATTCAGGGGATTCGCAAGGCAAATTTTCTAAAAGGTTTTGCCTTATAGGAGGTGCTGTTCTCATTGTGACGTCATTGTTGTAAAATGGGGTATTATTATTTTGTGAATTCATTCCGAATTTAAACTGTGGGTTTGGAGGGTTTTTGAAATATCCAAATTGTGGAAATTGCTTTGCATTATTAGTATTTTGGAAATTCTGTGGCAAATTTCTTTGGTAATTATTTGGGAAATTTAATCTTTGGTTTGGAATACCGAATTTAAATTGATTGTGAGGTTGTATGAGCTTATTAGGGGGATTTCCAAATTTAAAATTATTTTGACCTGCTTGAGGCTTAAAATTTGAAATAAAATTTGGTTGCGTACTAGGTTTAATTTGCGAAATAAAGGGATTCGGGGTTTTATTCTGATTTAGAAAAGATGGTGAATTAAAATTTTTAATTAAACCGTTTTGATTACTTTGGAATTTAGGTTTATCTGATTCCAGTTTTGTTTTATTTTTATTATTGCATTGGAAAGAGAAGTTTTCTTCTTCTAACACGATAGATAGCGCTTGTTCTAATGTAGTGCATGCCTTTAATCGTATTATGCGTATTAGGTGTTCAGGAAGGTTGTACAGGAAAACATGTAGAGCGGAATTATTATAAATAATTTGTTTGGCATTCTTAACGCCTTCGTCTTGTATTAAATTAACCTTTGAGAATAATGTGCTTCTAATATTTTGAATTCTATGGCAGAAGTCTAAATAAGATTCAGCTTGTTTAATTTTTAAGGTATCTAGTTCTATTGCAATACACTCTTCAGACCTAGGGTCACCGAAGTGTTGCGTGAGTAATGTTTTAAGTTCGTTCCATGTACCTATATCTTCACGCTCACTTAGTAAGGCGGCTGCACGGCCTATTAATCTACTTGTGATGCTATGAAATATATATAGATCTTGAACAGGATTAAAGGGCTCTGTATGGTAACATCTTATAACATATTCACACTTTTTTATAAATATATTTAATAATTTACCATCTCCTTCGAATTTAGGGATTATTTCTATGATTTCCCGTGGGATAGTTCGGACTTGTATGGGAATACCCGCAGAAACAGCTTGCGGTTGAGGATCCATTGTTGTTTATAGTTATTAAAATTTTAGTTTTATCGATTTCTTTAAGAACTGTAATTAATCTATCAGGTCCGAGATATCCTATGACTATATTTTTTATAATTGTGATTTGATATAATTTACAATAGTATATTATTCTTAAAATAAAATACATTAAATTACACTAAAATTTTAATTACAATTACTTTATAAAGACTTTTTCTTTTCTTTTTCCTAGAGAAAGTTATTTATTTATATTTAATTATAGAAGATTAGAGATTTTCTTGGTCCCTTTACTATATAATTTTACTTAAATTACGTAATATAATATTAACTTAATTAATTTCTACCTAACCTGAAGTTAAAGTTGGGCAGACAAATAACGTTCGAGATTTTTGGCGAAATCATTATTATTATGTAGAAATCTGAGATTTTTGGGCAGAAAACTACGGAAAGGAAGACAGGAATAGATTGGCAGTAAAGAGGTTCACTTACCAGCCGCTCGAACCCATCTTCTGGAGTCAGGAAAAGCTGCAGCAGTCTTATTTGTTGGTTCGACGGGTTTATTGAGTGTTAACGCGCACTTGTTGTGGGAAACTCGTGAAAAATCCGCCCCCGGCTGCGCCAGACAAGTATTGCAACTTCCTGGACTTTTTAAAAATATTTTATTTTGAAAAAAAAAGAATACAAGAAAACTATACTAAAGCTAATTATGAGTAGGCAATGATTTGGGATCGCACTACTCGCTATAGCCGGACGGAATGTCCGAACTACACGTTCTAATACTAATGATTTTAGTTTAAGATGCGAATGCAGACTCTGCTTCTCTCGCGCAGCGAGATGGTTTTATTCACGTATCATCATCTTTGTTATGGTGGGGATGCGTGGGCGATCATTGGAAATCTACAGGACGCTAAGTGTCAATTCTTAATAATTTTAACAGTTTATAAAACAATACCAAGGGTTTCTATTGAAGCAGCTGATGACATGTTCTTAGATAAATAAATAGACTTAAGCACAAAGAGTGATGATATGCGAGTTGTTTGTAGAGGATGAAGTTGATTGCTTAACTACCTATGTTGTTTAACCTGTAATCATACACCAATAGGTATGAATGAGTGATTAAAGAAATACTTTTTCAGCATAAGGGTTAAGAATTTCTCAATATCACTGTTGGTTTACTGGTCGAAAAAGTCTAAGTCCGCCATTTACATGCTTTGTAATGAAAGTTTAATAAATAAATAATAATCTATGAAAAATGTAAGTGTATGCAGTTATTTTTTAAACGTTTATCATTTGTTTGTGCCTGCCAGTATTTTACAAAAAAGTCACTAATGAATGCCAGCAGTTTAAAAAAGTAGCCCACGCATTTTTTACTTACAATACAACCTACTCAGAAGAATTTTTGAATGTGGAATTTGTTATTTGAAAACAAAAGAAAATAAACTGACCTAGTTCATAGCAAACATAGGTTGGGCGGTTGGTCCCTACAAAATGTGTTGTTTCACGCACGCTTTCTTTATCGGGGCAGGTGGGCTTCATCAAATGGAAAATCGTTAACCCATATCAACATAACCAGATTAGTAAAAGGGGCGATTAAAGGAATAAGTTTAATTGTGTATGAAGTTATTTATTTACTTTACTACTTGACACCACTTTACACAAGCACAGCGCAACTGAAGATGCATGACAAAATTCGGATTTTATAGGGACATTCTGAGTTGCCTCTTATTTATATGTATTAGCCGTATTAGGCAACAATACAATATAAAAACAAATACAATTCGGGTTTCCAAAATTAAAAAAAATTAAAATAGACTGTATTCAGAAAAAAACACTTATGAGTTTACATAGTGTAAATTCACTTCGTTACACAGCGTTTTAAGCTATTAGCTCTTTCTTTGTAGAGCGCACAGAACGATAGTTTTTAAAAGTATTTACTTAATTCCGCCTTTTCATCATCATCACAATACTTACACACATTTTATTAGAAATACATCAGATCGGTAAATACGAATGTTTATCTTTAATTTGAACTGTTGATTAAATACGTGTAGGTTTCTCACAATCCTAATGTTAATTTATGTCACGGACTATTTCGATTTCCTAAAAAAAAATGTAGGTACGAGTTAATTAAGTTTCTTATTATTTTTTAATGGGTCGGCTTAAAAAATAACAACAATTGTTTAAGTCAGTAAATTTTGTGAAGTGTCATGCATACACTTATTGTCTAAGTAAAAGTATTAACACTTTTACTTTTCTCCTATGAGCATGTACAGTTGAAATATTTATTATTTATTTATTCACAGCTACTCACCACACTTAACAGGTCCATAAGACGTATAGTTTGTTAAATTAGTACAATGAGTTGGTAATTGACAAAAAACTAATACATGCAGATATGAAACAATTTAAATTTACATTGAATATTTCGACTTGAGGAAGCTGTGCAACGAGATCGTTGAGTAATTATATAATAATAATTTAATAATGCAACATTACCATAGTACTGCTAATAGCTCTCTTGTCACTTGTTCACAGTTGAATGCGATTTAATTTTTACCCAAAGTGCCAAAGTGTTATATAGTAAGAGATAAGATATTGATTTATGTAAAGTATGCATGGGTTGCAATGGAGCTGGCAGTGGCATGTCGGGATTTTGGAGCACAAATACTTCCGTTGCAAATGGTGCAACATTGCTTAAGCCTATGTATGTACCTATTGTAATATATGTACAGTCAACAAATGTAATGTACTACTACTAAGTTACCATGCCTGTGCCATGAGATATCATGAACGCAGTCGTCAGCGACTGAAAACCACAAACTAGGTAGGCGATACTATTTCTACATTTCTAAATGACAATTTCGACTTTGCGCGATTTGTCTTTAAATTAAGTAATTTCCTAAAAAAGCTATCATTAATTTTTATAAACTAGTTGTTCGCCGCGACATAGACCTCGCGAATTATACTCAATAAAGTAAGCCACAAAAATAAAAATAAAACATCCCATCATTTACTGGGGCCATATTTATGATATGCTGAACCCAAAAGTTTCGTACACCAGGGAGAGATTTATCGCAATCCTGTTTTAGATGCCCTTAGGCATTCTGAAAAATCTGACAGTGTCAGCCACTAAAACACCTCTGACTATGTTTCTGTTCATCCCGAAGATCAGATGGCAGTCGCTCTATGGGAATAACCAGTACTGCCAAATCTAGGAACACGATTAACCGCATACCTGACGTTCCGAAGCGTAAGCTCAGGACGCGATTGGGAAATACGCTTAGACCAAGACGACGTAGACCAAGGCAAACAGGGTGTAAACTATCGATTGACCATTGGAGTTTAAGCTACATGGATTTTACCCAAGTGAGACTGACCCCAAAATAGCATTTTAATGGCCGTGAATTTATTTCGTAGTAGTATGGGGGTGATTAACCTTAGAAAACATAAACAAAAATTAATTAAGATCAAGAAAGTGAATTTAAAAATATGAAAGATCGAAAAAGTTTGGATTGAGTTTATTTGGATGATTGTATTATCGTTCTTTCATATGCTTTTGACTTTCTACGAATTAATGTTTTTTTTTTATATTTTCGCGATTGTTACACATTAAATTAAACTACTTTTTTTTTTAGTTGCTGTAGTTAGGGGGGTTATTAATTTAGTATATATATATAGTTGAATACCCGGGGTCAAACATAGGCTACTTTTTGACGCAGGCGGAGCTGCGGGAAACAGCTAGTTATTAATATATTATTAATCCATAGACATATAATCTCTAGACATGGGTCTAGAGACAATTTGCAGCGGCCTATCTATAGACGCATTCCTCCTTGTTGTAACCATTCCCATAATTTGGTTAATATTTTACGACCGGCCGCCTGCCTGACGTCAACCCTCCTTGAGAATACTGTGGTTTTCAAAGTCTCGTTAGCCGGGTAAATCTTAATTGTGCCCGTTGCCCGCCCACTACGTGGGCCAGATGTTGATGCCCGGACGAGAGGTTGTGTTGGAGAATTATGTATTGTCAACATTTACTCGAATTGAGAACATCCTCCGTTTCGGATTTTGGAAGAACCTTGTAGGTCAATTAATTCTTCATGACATGTGCATTTGAGGGATTTATCTACTCTATTTGCCCGGCATAATTATTTAAAAAGCACCTCCTTCTGTTATCTTAATTTTTTAGTTTGTTAGACCATTGATCCTTCTACTCACACCCTTGTAGATTAATATCCCGACTTCAAAATATCTTCACGATGGCCCCACTAATTTGAGGGAAAACATTATTTTTGTGATTTGGAAAAGATGATAAAGTTTACTTCGACGACATCATCACTTTAATTCTAGGTGTTTTACAGTTATTATTTTTTTATTACTAAACTACAGAAACAATTGCTTTAAAAAAAATTACTGGACCTAACTGAAAGTATACCTTATCGAACTTAAAAAAAGATTTTTCAATCGGTTCAGTAATAACGGAGTTATTAAGTAACAAATACGAAAAATAACATTAGATTCTCTTTTTTTGTAAATCGGTTAAATATAGTCATTAAATCTATTTTGATATCATACGTATCATAACGTTTCCTACATTACATACATTCTAATTATAAACAAAACGGACTTACAGCTTTGGAGTTATCAATAATATTTATTTTCACATTAATACCAATATCTCAAAAACTACTAAACCGATTTAATGCTAAACGAAATTTAAAATTCTATACATGCCTGCTATACACACTTCGCTACGGCTAGAGAGTTATCGCGGTATAAACATACATACATACTTACATAAATACATACAAACAATGTGTTTTTGCCCCAACTCGATTAAGAGATCAATTAAAAACATAACAAAATTACAACGTCTGTCGGGTCACCATTGAGTTTTGGAATCTTCGTTCCCAAAAAAAAAATAGTTCCATTTGATTTTGACTGTGAATTTTAGCTTTTTTAGAAAATTCAGGGAACCAAAGGTGCAGACATAGATTAAAAATTGGTCTCGCGTCGCAGCGGAGACCAATTATTAATCTATGGGTGCAGAGTAACGATTACTTTGGCGGAAAGGCAATTTTGAATTAATGTACCCAAAAAGAGTCAAATTTAACTGAATGCATGCGTCATGCTGCATGCCAGGCCACATGGCCTTTAGGTGGTTTTAAACCACGAAAACCAGGAGGACCTATTATGTTGAATGAAAATCATTCGATATAGAACGAAACCCACTTGTCTCACCGATTTCGCATGAATCACACTTTTCAAAAATAGCAACTCCTACAGGGAATATGTGGGATCGATGGACTTAGCAAACTACTTCATGCAAATCAATTTGAACAGGTATTAAAAATCAAAAATACCTATACTCCCTATACTCCATTATTCCCAGTTATTATCTATGTATTTACAATAAAACTTTAAACTGCGGCAAATAATTATTTTGAAAATTTTTACAGAGGAAAAACAATACAAATTGGGAACCTCTCATCATTTTCGGTAGTCGGTTGAAAATATTGACATATATAAGTATTTTTTTTAAATTCCTAAACTGGACAATGTTACTTACTGGTTTTATAGTGATAATGAGATGTAATGGTTTGTTTTAAACTTTTTTGGATTTGGTACCTAGGTACTAAGTAGATAACAAAACTTATACTATTATTAAAGACTGTGGATAATTTAAAAACGTGACAATTTTATTAGAAGTTCCCATTCCCCATTGTAATTTTTTCGTATCAGGTTGATTTACGCTACACTACTTAAAATACTTTCATATTAATAAGATTTTATATTACCTTAATTTTCCTTAAAAATTAGGAAATAAAACTTGGTAATTCACTAATTAACACTACTTTATACTAACAATTATCTACACTTAATTTTTAATTTAACGTTTCTTAATTTTTGTTTTTATTTTATGGCGCGAATATTTGAATCGCGAACGCGTTCTCCGCCAGACTCGAGTTGGCGGACTGGCCGAATGTAAAATGTAAATATCCCACCCGTGTCATAGATCGGAACGGAACGCACCGGCATAAACCAACTAAATCAGAATAAAGGCAGCAATTCAAAGATTTCAAATAGTAAAAGATGCAACTTAAATTGGCCGGTTGCGGTTATATTTAATTACCTACAAACAGTTCAGTTTGACCCAGTGATAAGACGCATAACCGATCACAACACTACTGTGCTACTATGCCAGATGCTTCTTATCAGAAGCAAGTAATGCCTTAAGTTATCTTCTTATTAGTATCTATTGGTTATAAAAGTACTCACTTACATTGGTTTATTGATAATTTTTATCTTTTGAGAAATGAATAGTAAGAAAAGTTAATTTCATGTTGAAAAGTTAACGTTTTGGGTGATTTAGTTTGTAGTAAGGGTGGATTACGGAGCATTTACGGGTGGATAAATAGAAATGTGATATCATCTACACTAATATTGTAAAGAGGAAAGATTTATATTTTTGTGTGTATGTTTGTAATGATTAAACTGAAAAACTACTGTGCCGATTTCAAATATTCTTTCACCATTGGAAAGCTACATTCACCCTGAGTAACATAGGCTATATATACCGCAGGTGGAGCTGCGGGAACCAGCTAGATACATATATATTCATACTATTTGTGATATTCTGAAACTTTTTCGCATGAAAGCATGTAGCTCCCATTCAATAAGTACATAATGCATTAACTAATTAAGAATGAGGCTGTTTGTGAATTGTAAGTACCTAGTTAGTGTTTTAATGTAAATAAGTAATATCTAATGGGGAATAATTAAACCAGTGACAGCGATTTACAGTCATTCGTTTAATGACTACCCTAGTAATCAGTATCAGCAGTAGTCAGCCCATATCAATTAAATCCATTTTACAGTAAATTTAAGGTAAGTACCTACCTATTCACATGTAATGTTGCGTAGGACACAAGCAAGAGCAATGTCAGACGGCCAGGACAATCAGGATTTGGGCTGGGTGTGACCTCGGCTTGTAAACTAACAGGCATACAGAAAACTAGAAGTGACAGCATCATCCTACGACAAGACAAACTATATAGGACGGCGTTTGCTAAGCAAGTAACGTTGGATGAAATGACTACTAATAACATCGTAGTAATTGTAACTATACCCAAACGTTAGGATGGAATGGTTACTAATGACATCGTAGTAATTGTAACTTTGTAACTATACATAAACGATAGGATAGAATTGTTACTAATGACATCGTAGTAATTGTAACTTTGTAACTATACCTAAACGTTAGGATGGAATGGCTACTAAGGACATCGTAGTAATTGTAACTTTGTAACTATACATAAACGTTAGGATATAATTGTTACTAATGACATCGTAGTAATTGTTACTATAATTATCTAAAAGTTAGGATGAAATGTTTACTAAGGACATCGTAGTAATTGTAATTATACCCAAACGTTAGGATGGAATGGCTACTAATAACATCGTAGTACAATTGTAACTATAGCTAAGCTACCCCAGATTACGGAATACGTATACTGTGCCGTAGTAGACTTCGCCGCAAACTGCTAAGGGTGTATCAGTGAAGGCGCAAGATGATTGCTTTCCCTAGTAAATATACCTACGCGATACCCCCATCAGATATTTGAAATAACTTAATCCACACATAGAATTAAAGTCAAATAAATAAGTAAGTATACTTATCATAGCTAAATAAGTCATAAAATGTTTTTCAGTACGAAGTATGCAGTATTTACATATGAGTGGTTAATGACCGATTAAGTAAGTATGTTACAAAAATGCGAAACCGAATAATCCAGATAAGTGTACGTGACAGGATAATTTAATTTTGCTGTATTTAATTGTAAGGATCGTAGCATAGAACCCGTAGTCATCGCCTGTTTCCCGTAGGGGAAACAGGCGTGATGATACTGATCATCATCATCATCATCCTAGCGTATATTCCTAGTTGCATCGACAGCTTACGCTTCGGAGCCTAGGGTACGCTGTAAGTCATGGCGTGATGACTGATGATACACTAATGTCTACGTTACAGGACAATAAAACATCTTTGTTACTAGCGTTTCCCCTTGTTGCCTATAGTTACTAATCGATTATCTATGTTGACAATCAATATATGGATATGGTGACAATACATTGGTGTATGTATTCCCTCCAGGTGCTTCCAGTATTTTTCAATCAAAGATAAGTGTCCTTGTCCTCGACGAACCCATATCATCACATTGAACAACAATGTTACTTGTAATCTCAAATTCTTTGCTCTCCTAAATCTGAGCTGACAAAAGTCAATGTACAGTTGTACAGTCAGTGACAAAAGTGCATGCGTACTTTTACGGAGAAAATCATAAAGTTTTGCCGATGACCGTACATAATTATTGCTAAAAATCAACTTTGGCTCTGTCCACATAATAATCTGTTATAAACTGGTCGCCTTTTTTGACCTCCCTTTAATAATTATTGATCTACTTAGTGATCAGCTGACATAGTTTTGTATGGGGGGTTGAAATTTTTTTATCGCTTTGTGATACATTAGTTAGTACTCTATTCTCTTCCTTATAATATAGATCGGTATCCTTCTTAACTTTTGCTCGACATAGCTTTTTTTTATAATTTGAAAACCCTACACCTTTTTATGAGCAGTTTATATACTCGTAGGTATAGGTAAATTACAAGTACATAATATGAATACTCACTATACCTACACGTTGGTTTAGGTAACCTTCTCACAGATGCAACAAAATTCGTCTTCTCACCAATTTTGCCTATTTCAGTAAGATCAAATAATCCAAGAGTATGCCTTCGACGCTGCTAGCGAAGACAAACAAATCAAATTTCTGGGAACAATAAAATAAAACGTAACGGTGATCACATAAAGCGAGTATTGACGTTTATTCGTGAGCTGTTACATAAAATTTTACGAGTCTATCAAATTCTTAGAAGATACGAACGATCAATATAAATAGCTTAAATGTTAATATTTACCTTTCAAAAAATAAAAATATTCATAAACACAAATTTTTGAATTCTATACTAGCTTACAATAACATACCAAGCGGCGAAGGCCCCGATAAGTAAATGTTTCTGAAAATCTATGTTAGTTAAAATTATCAAAACCTAAAATATCAACTACTTACTATTAATGTAACCAGAGAACTAAAATGCATTAAGATTAAAAGTAAATATTAAAATACCGTTTAACCGTAACAAAAACATTTACAATTCAACAATAAATCAACGAAATTTTTTATCTTCTAACCATCATCATCAATTTGTGTAGGTTACATTGTTAATCGACCCAAGCCTCCTTTTATTGTCTAAGATTTTCGAAAAACTTCTACTCCATAGGCTGAAACTAGTACTTGATAAAGGATGACATCATTCTGTCGCACCAATTCGGATTTCGAACACAACACTCTACAGTCGAGCGATCCACAGAGTTTGTAATAGAGAAAGACAAAGTCTAGAAAAGAAGAATACTGCTCCTCAGCCTTTTTGGACAATCAACAAGCTTTCGATCGTGTGTGGCATAAAGGTCTAATTTACAAGGTTAAAAAGTATTTACCTCATAGCTATTTGGCCTTAAACAAATCTTATCTCTCAGACAGATTATTCCAGGTAAAAGTCGCCGACTCCACATCGCAGCCGGAGTACCACAATGTTCAGTATTATGCCCAGTATTGTATACAATCTATACAGCTGATCTACATGTGGAAATAACGTGACCACAGCTACTTATGCGGACGATACCGCGATCCTGGCCAGCAGTGCCGATCCTAAAGTGGCTTCTAACATGCTCCAGCAAGAACTTGACTGTGTTGCAGAGTGGTTGAACAAATGGAGGATAAAGGCCAGCGCGTCTAAATCAGCCCATGTCACATTTACTTTGCGTAGGGGTAACTGTCCACCTATGAAGTTAAATGACGCAATCCTTCCACATGACGAAACTGTTAAATATCTGGGACTCCATCTGGTCAGGATCAGGACCTTACTTGGAAGAAACACACAAAGTGTAAAAGAGAGCTTAACTTTAGCTTTAGAAACATGCAATAACTGCTTGGAAGATCAAGAAATAGTAAATTGTCTATTGACAATAAACTACTCATTAACAAGATTATCCTAAATCCGATATGGACATACGATATTCAGCTTTGGGAAAGCTCCAGAAATTCCAACCACTTTTGCAAAGAATGCAAAACATGATTCTTTGTTCGATTGTAAATGTTCCTTGGTTTGTTACTAACTGCCAAATAAACAAAGAACTTCAAATCACCACAATAAAAGAAGAAATCCTTATGGCTGCTAAAAGATATAGGGGCAGGCTGGAGTCCCATCCTAATGAACTGGCAACCAATCTGCTAAAATGTGCTTATCCAAAGAGACTTAAAAGAAAGGATATCATTATCCGGAAGACAGATGGGTAGAGGTCCATAGTGGCGGACACACTCGTTCATAAAACGATACTATACAATACATCTGCTTATAGCGTCGTTCGCTGATTGCAGATAAAACTAAGAGAGAAAAAAATATCCAGTTCAAATTTAGTGCACCTACCTTACTATCCACCAGGGGCGCTTATGTAGTTACGCTTCTCATTTACTCTACAATGTCTCAGCTCCACATGCACGAATTTATAACTTTAATTTCAACCAATTTGTCATGAGCATCGGTGGTTCAGTGGTAGAATGCTCGCCTGCCACGCGGGCGGCCCGGGTTCGATTCCCGGCCGATGCAAGTTATTTTTTACTGTTTCTCTACGCATATGCGTATAACTACGTTTTGTAGTATTTTGCATAGATTTAGGACTTTTCTGATATTTTCTAACATTATTTATTACCGCCATCTATTGGAAGTTTTATGTACTTTTATAACAGATTGTGTTTAATTTTTGTTTTGCTACTTGACACTAGATGGCATTGCTTCTAATTTTTAGTTTATGAATTCTTGTATTTTTTTCATTTATTTTGTTAAGGTAAAGTAGAAATAAATGTTTATTTCAACAAAAAATCTTAAAACCCCTAAAGTAGATATGGTTTGCGCGCTCGTATTGTGCTCGCGAGCATAGTCACCGCGTAGGTACAGATGTGGATGGGCAGCTATCCGGTAAATACCCAATGGGTACCCAAAAGCAGGGTAATTACCCGGGTACATAACTGAAAGGTGGGTATTTATTTTTCATCAATTTACTTATTCTTATTCTATGTAAATGAACCGAATAAATGGGGCGCTTTATTGACAGATTTGCCTGTGTAAAATCGCTCAGCCTGGTTACGGGGCGATCCGCACGGGTAATTTCTTTTAGTAGCCGGTGGCATCGTGGCGAAATCCGCCGTGGCGGATTGCCCCGTGGCCAGGCTGTAACGCTGTCGCCAGCGAAAAGGCACAGGAGGGTGTCACTAGCGCGCTGCCTACTTGTGGTGTAGTCTAAGATAGGAATACCATATAATAGCTATGGACTACATCTCATTATGTCAGGAGCCCTATTTTTGAAAATAGAATGACTCACACAAAATCGGTGAGTCGAATGAAAATCTTTTAGACGTATCTAAATCGCAGTTAGTTCAAATCACCATTGGTTTTGATCTAAATTGGAAAAAGATGTTCGTTACTCGACCAACCACAGTGTATTTTCCGATAAATTCACAAAATAATTGTTTATTAAAATATTAAAATTACGATATTTAGCATCGGAATAACACTAAACTTACAGATGCATTACATCAAGCTCTGAAGTTGAAATGGAACTGGGCCGGACACATAGCGAGGTATACCGATCAACAGTGGACTATCAGAGTCACCAAATGGGATGGGCCACAAGGTAAGAGAAAAGTTGGGAAACCACGCATAAGATGGGCAGATGAAATAAAAAAGGAAATAGGAAAGAACTGGATGGAGAAAGCAAAAGATAGGAAGAAATGGAAGAAATTGGAGGAGGCCTATCCCCGAAAGGGGTTCCTATGAATTTAGTTTAAAATTTGTATCTGTTTTGTATATATTGTGATCCAAACCTATAGGAAATAAAGAGGCTTTATTATTATTTTTATATTATTTTTTAGAATCGATTTATTTATTTACAATATATCTTAATATATTTAAATTATCTAATATATTTAAATCAATAATATTTGTTGTGATTTCGTTTGGCGAAGCAGGACGGATTTTGTTTTCTTTTGGATGTAATAAAAACATCAAAAATGATACTTACCTACATAATAAAATAGTTGATTCAAGTTCAATAATTTCTACTATCATTTTATGCTGCCGCAAATAATGTTCAGACAAAGTTGGCGGTGAGTCATTCACTCATGACAAATGCAATAATAAATTATTTATTGATTGCACTATCTAAAAAACTAACATTATTTATTTTCCATATCCGCTGAGACATTTTTCGAAATGTGACAACAATTTTATATGGAGATCGTAGAGGCTGGAAGGCAAGGGTTGACCACACACATACACTCGACATGAATGAATAAATTGAAAATCCATACAAAGGACAAACTGCATCTAAAATGACCGGTTGGAAGGGCCGCGATTTATTAAACCATAATCAATTCAACGCGCTCCTATGTTTTAATAATATATTGATTTACAAAATACTTTTGCGGCCTACACCCAGCGACTTAATGCGACCTTTTTCAGGTGATCTGACCGTCTGGTCGGCGGATGTCCAACGCTGCGCTTGCCAGTTCGACATGACACATTTAACCTCCTTTTTTACGACTGGTGAAAAGGCATGCCCATGGAAACATTGGCGCCATGGCTCCTCGTAGGTACATCAGTATTCCAACGATGGGCTGCAGCGGAAGTCGCACGCCTGAGGACAGTTACACCGTACTTAGCAATGGCTATTGACGACCTAGCTGCTAGTTCACTTAACAATGAAGAGTTGAGGACTAAGTTGATTTTCGAAAATCAACTTTGAAACTATCACAATAAAGTGCATACATGCTTGAACAAGACAAAAAATGCTCGCGCGTTCTCGGGGATACGCGTGTCGTCGTGGGTAGCTCCGCGCGCACTTTATACTCGTAGTAATAGTTTTAAAGTTGATTTTTGATTGCCTTAAAAAATCCTCTCCACTGCGCTCCTCTTGATCTGAACTCACCCTGAAACGACCCCACTTTTTTCGCCTTGGGTTGCACGAGTCCAAAACTCGTAAAGCATATGTTTCAAGAACCAACTTACAAATAAACTTCGACGTACAGGCTAATCTGCGTGTGTCTAAGATCTAAGTCCCAGATCTACTTCGGGTCATTAGGCACATGATATTTTGGTCTTTGGTTTTTTGAAAAATAATGTGACCTGTCTTTGTTTCATAATTCTCAATATTCTTATTGATTTGTTTTAACTAGAATAAAACCAATTAGATTGGTTTGAGCATTTTCATTACAGTACCCGAAGTAGATCTTGAACTTGGTTGTATGTTTGACGCTGATCAATGCAGTAGCGGATTAAAGCCGTAATTTCATCTGTAAGAAAACTGCTATCAAAAGTGTCTGACAATCTAGCCGACAGCAACTTCTAAATGTTGACAATGCACTTGCTACATTTGATAAACGCTATGTTTATCAAATGTAGCAAGCTGCTAGCAGTCAGACCGTGCATGGGACATTTCTTACAGAACTTTTCTGTTAGGTGATAACGCAGCCCAAGTACTATCAGCAAAATCAACGTGTAATTTAATAACATAGGTAAATGTAAATGTCCCCTTCAGTAATTGTCAAGCATAAGAATCCAGTGAACAGTGAATCAGATACAGACACCAATTTACCCCAAAAAACCCTACAAATACAGCAAACCGAAATTACCACACATATTAGAAAATAATTGTCTATTTTTAAAGGTGTACATTCCTAATTAAATTTATTGGGTTGGGTTTTTATTCGATACATTTGTCACAAAACTATTTTCCATCCGGAACTTTTGATTCATCCTCCAACGGTAATTAATTGACCTGCCTACTCCGGCTTCCAAGTTCCACCTCAAGTTTCTGTTTATTTACGTTTTTGCGGTGGCACGTAAAGTAAGTTAGCGTTTTTCCCCATGAGTCATGTTTTTCAGACGTCAATGAAAATAGGAACAACGGAGTCATACTGTAACCTAAATGGAACTCGATCGCGTAATGTTCGGCGAACATGGATTTATTTGGATTGGTCGCCATTTCTATCAGGAGCTTCTGATAGACTGACAGGCATCCTAAAAAGCAGTATAAAATAATAATAGGTGGATTGTATAGTGGCGAGATGTTAGTTGATTCCGGTTGAGCGAAACCGAAATCGATGTAAAGATATTGAAAAAAAAAATTACTGGTTACATTAACCAGCTCCGATTCCTGGTTGGGACATTTATTATTCTTTTATTCACTAAGTGTTACATAAGTGGTGGATCCATACTATGAAAAAGACGAAAAGGCGAATGACGTCTAAGGTTATGATAATAGCTTTCCCGTGGGGGAACATACGGTATCGCTTCCGTAAAACCGACCACATCAATAATGCCGCAAAACTTAGTATAGGAATATATATCCTCATAGAAACTGTTTCATACCGAATATATAGCGCAAAAGAGGAGGAACCAGGAAAATTATACGTAAAAATTTGTATTTCTCGCTGTAATTCCTCCTTATAACTATCACTATACATTTAAATTAGGGACAAACCTGTACTATGACAAATCTGTATTAGAACTAAAGTTGATGATTTTGATTTAAAATTATGATCAATCTTGAAACATGTACTTACTTCTGTCAATTTACTTTTTAATACAGATGGCTCACAATAAAGGTTAATTTGCTTCTTATTACGTTCGTTTCTCAGTACGGTATGGAGGTGACAACAATGAAGGTACAGAATTAACACTTGAAACATTAAAATAATAAGTTCAGATGCACATGAAGATCGTATTGATTCATAACAAGATGTGATTTGTAATAATTGTTATTAATTTATCTACTAAGTATACTATTTTATTTTAATATTTACCTACTTAATTAGTTACTATGTCTTACCGAACAAAAAATATCAATAGAATCGAAGAAAAACAATAAGTTGTGATCACTGGTTGTGTCTCTACATTGGAAAGGAATTTTAAAGTGGGAAAAAAGGTTGACGTATTTAATTACTTTATATTTTTTACTTTCTCACCAAAGACACTTGCCGTTTGATATTTGTTTTTAATGATCTTTGATTAACATAAGCTACACTTCTGGTCTATCATTATTGTGTTACGAGGACAATATGGGAACATATCGAATCGTTCACCCCATTTTACGACCGCGCCCGACGGTTTTACGGCTGAGTAACGAGGAAGATGGAAATTATTGTTTATTGTAATTAATTTAGTAGGTATCGGGACTTGAGGTCCCAGTACACAAGTGTACTTTGTACTTACCTCAATTATTTGTGCCAATTTAACGTGACTAAATAAATGCTTCAGTCTTTATTGGGACGTTGTGATTGTGACTGTAAAACTGTTACTAGACTCTATTCTGACGCTATTATTAATCAATAATCAAATACTTACTTATACTTTATGTTCAGGTCTTGAATTATAAGCAAATAAATTGGCAAGCTCTTTCACCAGAATATAAGCATTTCTCTAAAGCGCTATATTCAAGAAGCATTCAAGAACCACACGTCGCTCAATCTTCATAGTTACAGAAATATTTGAATTAATGGTATTAATTAGCTCTTTCTCTATATATATTATGGGAATATACTAGATGGCACCTGTTTAGCGAATATAGATGGCCATCAAAAAAGTTACTATAAACTATTATTTTTTTCCTTCAAAATTACTCGTCATGAATATGTGCCTTTACTTCACCACGATTCCAGGTCGCTACTGTTTTTTTCTTAGACCTGTAATTGGCATATTTATAAGGTGTTCATTGGATACGTTATTGGGTATGCAATCAGCTGCAAAGTAGGCGTTTTATTGTCAACCTCCGCAGTCGCTTGATATAGGTTACATTACGACATTTAGAAAGGAAAGTAGATGAAGTTGCTTATCTGTGGTACAGGCAACTGCATGTAAAGCCACCCAAATTTATTGAAAATTGCCTTGTAGCACAGCTGTGTGAATTTTGAAATGTGAATTTTGTAAAAGTTGTATTTACTTTAATGTTTCAAATAATCTAGGCTTACTTCCATGTAAAAGATTAGGTAGAGCCTACTAATGGAATAAAATAACTATATATTTAAATTTATTGCAAGCCGTTGATTTCTCGTTAAATGAAATCTTACTGGAATATGATGTATATGAATAGATGGAAACCGCACACGGGTAAAATGTTATCTGTTATATGCTTTAGTAAAGTACAAAAGAACCCAGAGGTTCGACGTGCTTCCTTGGTATAGGACCCCTTTTGCGAGATGTGCTTTAATATGGTTAACAACGAAAATCTTTGAAATAAGTTTTAGTATTGCCCATAATAAAATCAATACTATTCACAGGATATTATTATCTATAGATGCACCGGTCAATCAAAACACGTTTGTTAAAGAAAGTACTATATGTAATATATATGTCCTTCAACAGATGATTAATTCGAGCATGTAGTGTAAACATATGTAGCATTGCACGTCCGCGCAGTCGCAGTGGAGAGCATGACTCATTATTTAGCCCGGCTTTGTTTAAACTAACTTGATTAGCTGATGTATCTACTTCTTCGTTCGTCCGAACGTGTTTCCCAGTGACTTCCTCAGTTCAGCAATAGAGCGACTGTCATCTGACATACCCTTTTAAAAGGGAATTCAGATCAAGCAAACCTGATTCGATGTTACACTTACAGGTCACTGTAAAATGCACGATTGGTTACAGTTAATGATTCCTTAAATAATAATTTATACTTCACTTTGTTTTGCTTTTAAAAGAAATTCAATTTATTGTGGAAGGCAGGATTTTGCTTAAAGAATGCACTAAATCTACTTGCCAGAAAGAAAAATTCACTTGCATGTCACAAAAAAGCAAACTGGGATTACAACGATAATTTGGATTTTTATATAAAGCGTCAGTTGTACGAGAATTACAGTCTGTTTTTTCACAAAATTAAGATTTTATATAAATCTAAACATATAATAAATTCTTAATAAACTTTAAAAAATTAACAGAAGTTTTTTTTTTACATATTTTACAAACAAAATTATTTTTTTACCTAATGATAGATTCACAGTGGCAGTACATTGAGAAAAACTCGGTTTTTGGATACCTCATAATGGCATTGAAATAAAATGTCATAAATATAGATAGAGATAAATATTTGCCTACATTAGTGCTCTAGATATATGCTATCACACAGGATGCTGGGTCGACGATCCGACAGATCAACATTAATTGTTACAAATTGTGCATTATTCACTCATGCATATGCATATTTATGAGCTCTATTAGTTAGTAATTAAATTGGCATTGATATTATACTAACTTTAAAGATACTTTTTTTTTATAATGATATGCTAAAATTTGAGGAACTATCATGAAACAATTACTTAGGTATTTTTTTCAATTATTATTTTTTATATTTCAATTATGAAATTAATAATACTTTTTGTTACACAATAATAGTAAAATACCTACATTTTTTTATTTTTTAATAACCTGAGAATGCTTGTTTTTATGATAATTGTATCATTATCATCATTTCAGCGGCAGTCAGGAAGGCAATCGTGGCATTTTAAATGACGCGAACGTTCAAACTAAAACCAATTTCCGATCGCGAGGGCTATTTTTGACTCACCAATTATGTCGAATAACAGTAATTCGAAATCGAACTATTTTCAATCGACAAAACCATTTTGCATACTCAAAAATAGCCCTTGTAGGCTAAATAAGTCTAGTACAAAAATAGAAAAACAAAGAAAAAAATATTTTTATAGTGAACTTTATTGGCCGCAATATGTTTGGTCAAACTTACTGTATTGCGACGGTATCGCGATATTTTTTGACAAACGTTTTTAACAAAAGGAAAGTACACTACCAAAATAACGTTTGGAAAAAAGTTACTGTCGAGGAACTTTTTGGCATATCGTACGAGACATTCGTGTGACGTGAGACGAATATGCTTGAATTTCATTAATTTTGATTAGATTTTTTATTTAATTGGTTTTAATTCGTTCAAATTCATTTTATTTCGTTGAAGTTCATTTTAATTTAATATTTCGATTTATTTAGAATAATTTAGAATTTGGTATTATTACAATATAACATGAAAGATTATAAGCATAACGTTTGAAAAAAAAACATTCTTTATAGAATTATCTATCTCTATTTGGGAACCGGCCACGATTTTGTCGGTTAAAAATAGTTCGACTCGACTATTATGTCGAACGAGAATCATTCGACTCACCGATATTACATACTCGAAAATAGTCCTAACGATCGTTCCTTGCTTTTGATAAATACGTTAATTAGTTATCGCGATTCGGACCCAGTTTGGTTGCCATTACTGGACGTAGGCCGTTTCTAATGATTTCCGATAAGACCGGTTGCAAGCGGGCTAATTAATACAATTATGAAATTATCTAATCAGAATCATCTTAAAATCAAACAATGAAAATACTTAAATTTTCATCATAATTAGTTCCTTAAGCCCAGTTGAACGTAGAAAAAAAATTGAAAGACAAATAATAGTGTACTTACCTATACGACTTATGAAATAAAGTAATTTGCATACTGTGCCCAATTGTTTGTTACATGCATAAAATGCAATCACATATACGTCATCTAACATTACGTACAGTTCTTTCCTACTAAAAGTAAAAGGTGCTAACATCTTGTTAGTCATAACGGTTACCCTCAAAACAAATGCAAATTATTAACTTATCCTAAATAGAGATCTGCGAGTCATTCGCATCTGCGGTTAGGAGCAAAAAATGGCTATATCGGGCATATGGGCGAAGAGCACTTGTCTTGACACGTCCATTTGTTTAGTTTGTAGTTATAGTAAAATGGGTCGCCTTTAGGAGTTCTTTCGTTTGTAATTGCCGTTGGGCAACGTAGACTCAACTTGTACTCAATATTATTACTATGTTTGCTGAAAATTGATAGAAAATAGCCGCTTAAGTTTAAAGATCAATTTAAGAAGAAAGAAATGATATTAGCGTTCAAAATTAGCAATAGATGTATCTATAGTAAAGCTATATTATTCTACGTCAGAATAAACCGTATGAAACTGATC
This sequence comes from Euzophera pinguis, assembly GCA_947363495.1. Classification (NCBI taxonomy): domain Eukaryota; kingdom Metazoa; phylum Arthropoda; class Insecta; order Lepidoptera; family Pyralidae; genus Euzophera; species Euzophera pinguis. The sequence goes on from OX376164.1 coordinate 5,825,773, forward strand.
AACTATTTTCTTCCGAACCATTCAATATAACAAATATTACAGTCAGAATATGCTTTAGTCATACAAATATTCCGTTCAGACCATTCAGAGTGAACCAATGAAATCTGATGAACTAATTTCTTTTGAACCGATCAACTCTTAATAACCTTAGAAAAACTTAACGTAACTTTCAAAGTTATTATTGAAATTGCTTTAGTCATATTGGAAAATTTATAATTGCGCATGTAGGTCAATTTGGCTACCAGGAAATATTGAACACGCAACGCTATGGCCAGTCCGTGCCATTTTGGGTTACTCATCATACTTACCTCCTGTCGTAGCTTTCCAAGTGCCAAAATCTAATTGGCGCAGGTCAAGCGTCACTCATATTCATATTGCCGGTTTAGGGAGATAATTACACACCTCTACTTTTTTACTAACAGTGTGCATTTTTTTGTGAAAACTATGCAAACAAAATTTGCAATTCATTATTTGTCCAAGCGTGCTTTTCTAATGGTGTACGCTTTAGAGCCTGTGTACGCAGTAAGTCATGCTCCTTGAATTATATTATAATATTACTTGATTATTATTATAATTGCAATAGCACGGGTTATTACAATACACCGACTGCCTTCTGACCTCGTGTGTTAATGGCCAACGCTGTCAGTTTTTCTTTCAGGCTGCCTAAAGGCATCTGACACAGTGTAACAACTGCCATCTATAGATAACAACCTGAAACCAACAGCTTAACGTACCTTCTGAAGCACGGAGGAGCTCAAGATAGAAAATGTCACTAATTGGCGATCAATCCAATACGGGTCGCGCTTCGCCGTCGTTTGACACGCGCTTTCGCTAAGGATGCACGCGCCGCGCTCGGCTATCAAGCTTCTCAAAACTTTTTTACAAATAATGTGCCGTTTATTGTGAAAATCGCAAAAAAAATTGCAATAACGCGTTCCATTTAGAAGAGCGACAGTCTACAGCAGGCTTTCATGAGTAATGTACATTATCATAGAAACACGAAGCAACGGGTCGTGGGTCAAAGTCACGTTGGCGATGCCTTCACTGACTACAAATTAAACACGCACTAAACTAAGTATAGTGATATATTTTCAACCAACTTTACCGCTAAGTAGAGTATTGTTACACATGTAAAACGTACTCGGGTATATTTTTCTAGACAATTTTAAACCTTCCTGTCCACAACTATAATTTATTAACACATGCACTTCTATGTCCGGTCATTAACATTATTCTGAAAGGTAGTACTTTACCTAGATAAATATATTAATGCATAGGTACTTACCACATCAAATTAAGTGGTATATAAAATGATTAAGTGTTATAAGTATATTTGCAACTAAAATAAGATTCAGTGTGGTTCGATGAATTGCAATATTACCAAATATACAAAGTCTGGTTTATGAAGTACACCACCGCGTACCATAAGTGTGCGTCTGAAGGTACACCACCGCCCACCTTCAGACCATCTACCACGTGGTAGGTGGTTTGTACTTGGTATTGGCAAGGAACTAATACCAAGTATTGGTTCGTCTGAAGGTACACCACCGTATACCTTCAGACGCACACTCATACCAAAAGCTATCAAAATTTACGACGAGCTTTGTTGGTGTATTTTTATTTCTGTTTCGGCATTTCCTGATTTTATTTTGTTTTACAGCCTCCGTAAAAGCATAACTTCCAGGTGCATCAAACCCAGGATTTTGAACTGCTGTTCAACGGACGTCCTTTCTGAAACTACAATTTTTAACCCCCGACAAAATGATGGGTACGTTTGGGGACTGTGGGTGAAATTAAAAATTATTATGTAACAGTTGTAATAAATGTGGTTTTTATTTAACCGACTTTTTTACTGTATTATCTTATACTTACTACAAAATACAATTTAAATGCTTTGATTCATGTCGTAATTACGTATACGATGATATATGGTTAAACAATTTCGCAATATTTGTGTCTAAATGCTTTGTATTCAAAATTCTTCGGCTCATAAATAAGAGACCAAGAATTTTAGTTATGAGTGTTTTGTTGACTCTGATATCACTAAATCAGTGTTAATCATAACATTATACAGGAAATCTGACTAATATATGACTATAGAAATAGATACCTACTTACTTACAAATTTTATTTTAAGTGATAAGTTTTATTTACCTGTTTCCTTAAAAAAAGTAACCGGAAGAACGGAAGTATGACTTTATTGATCGAGAACGACGTGTCTCTTCGATTAAGATCTGCTTTTATATTACAAGCAATTTATTTACTAGATTTTGCCTGGAGGTTTGCATCCGTATATTTTGTGAGAAAAATGTAGCTACTACAGTAGTCATAATGTTGTCTTACCCTATTCGTGTACAAAATTTTGGACGATTTAATTAAGAACACTTTGTTTCATGTAACAAAGTGTCCGACTTACTTTCATTAAGTAGGGTCCATCAAAAATGACACAAAACTTATGCTGAATTTATTTGCCAACTTGACGATGCCAAAATTGCCCACTTTAATGCCGGATCATTAGCGGTGACACATAAATACGAAAATTAAAATGTTTGTTTACTTAGTTCGTTCTTTATCACCACTCTTCCATTCCTAAGAAGGGTTGGACATCAGGCAGGTACGAAAATAATGTGAAACCTCGGAGAGAGGAACACATTTTTTGAATATTAGGTATAATTAGTGAAAACTGTTCATGAACTGAATGAAAAGAAAGTGCTGCATCAGATTTTGGTTCTTTTTAAGTAAAGTTCGACAATTCAAGCCACTAAGTTGTTACAAGAACCACTAAATCTTTCAACATAAATAGGTAGACTATATGAAAAGTACCGACCCTCATTATGAAGAAATTAAAAAAAGAATATCTACGGGGTACCTACATTAAAATTTTCGTTGTATGTAAGTAACCCTCACGTGTTGTAATCTCAAGAACCTTTTTACCTTTGTTTATATTCCGCTCCTACTGTTGAATGAACTAACCTGAGTGAGAAATTAAGCAAGTTCCCCTAATTCGTCTCACAAAGACTACGCAGTTTCAGATACAAAAGAAATTTTAATCAAACGAAGTCTTGTACGCACTTATTGTGCGTCGACAATTATAACTAACAAAGCTTGCACACAGATGAGTGTACAATAAAGTGTACAGTGTACTGACACACACCAGGCCCTCCGAGCGGCGCATGCACTCAGCAGGCAAGCACTCCTCCAAGCCAAGTTTTAGCTTTTAGTTGGGAGTCGCGCGTGTCGGCGGCGAACGTGCGCCGGGCGTTACGTTTTGAACTTTGTTTATTTTCATTTACGAAACGCTCGACTTCAATGAATTTACGAAATACAAGTGCTTTTAATGAAGTATTCACTACATATTCTTTATCAAGTGTGCCTGTGTCTCAATCTTTTAACGCTTATCGATTTTTCTTAATCTACCGAATTAGCTTACAATTTTCCAGTAAGTTTTTTCGTAGTGTGAATTTCGAAAAGTTAGCAGTGCTTTCAGTGTCAGCTGTGTAAATCTCTTGTTAGTCGTACCTCTGTTGGAGTATAGAGAGGTTTTACTGCTTCCAGAGATTTTGTTTCCGTCATTCTGTAATTTTTTGCTGTAAAGTGTAAAAAGTAGAGCGAATTCGGAACATGTAAGTGTTGTTAATTAGAACTCAATGTTGTTCGCATGTTATGTTAGTAAATAGTAGTTGTTTAACTTAGTTATTGCTTTTCAATAAATATTATTTTATCTGCATGAAATAGAAGCGAAGATCTATTCGAGGATTTGTGTGTGTGTTATGATTTATTTGTAGATCACAGGCGGGCATGTAGACGGCTTTAATTAAAGCTGGGTTCGTTTATAAATAGTCCCACTTAGCCTCTGCTTGTGGCTAACTTTCCGGTGTGTTTTAGTACTTAATAAATATTATATGCTCGTGTCGGTAGTTAAAAGCTTTGGTTTCTCTTGGTTAATACAATTTTCAACTTCTAGGGATTGTGGACCACAGTAGTTAAGTGTTTAGGTTACTTTTTATGTAGGTACTACTTACTAGGTAAGTCGTACTTGACGTAAACTCATTCATTCATGAGATGACAAATCATTAATGGGTGTAAGTATAAATGGTACTCATATTTATTGTAAAAGCATGGTATGGTCATGTAAATGATACACTACGTAAGTAATTTTATGAATGAAAATTTGCTAGCATTGTTTTTTTTTATTTCCCCTAAGTAAGTACTCATCAGTCAAAAAATATTCATTTGCAATTCTGCATAAATACTAAAGTCTAAATCAGTAGTTCCCAAACTTATTTTTCTCGTGGACCACTTTCAAAATTTTACTGGTTTCGGTGGACCCCCTGCTGCTACATTTCTACCACATTCTTAAAGTCGCCAAAAAATAAAAATTGTGTCACTTCTGAGTTCTGTCCCTATATTTCGATATGTAAAATAAAAACGAAAAATGGTACATTTTATATCACTTTATTTATTAAAAGAATAGAATTACAAGAAAAAAATATTAAGGTAATATAGGTTCAGGTCAAAATTTTAATTAATGGGAAGGATGTATCTGATGGAGTGTCAGCAAACGATCAATGTTTGGCTTTATTTTTGTGAGCAATAACCGCAAATCCCCCCGCTCTGTGATGTTTAATTTGCTCCTTTTTTTTGTTAAGAGGTTTGTAACGGCACTAAAACTCCTTTCGACAAGATATGACGAGGGAAAAGCTATTAAAAATTTCCTTGCGATTTCCCACAGTCCAGGATATTTTTCGGGTATTTCTGCTTGCAGCCAAAATGTTGGGTAGCCTTTTCTAAATTTCACCTTCAGCTCCTCATTAGTGCTTAGCTCGAGCAGCTCCTCTTGTAATACAACATTGGCCACTTCCGTTTCATCAAATGGATTTATTATCCATGGTGGTATATCCATCGTCAGTATATCTTCAAACCTGGTTTTGAAGTCATCATGCAGGGCACTTAAATGTTGACTGTAGGTATGGATATCCTCATCAATACATTCTACCTGCGACAAGTTTGGAAATTGAGAGAATTCGCGCCGACTAATGTTTTGCTTCATAAATTTCAATTTCCCAAGAAAAGCCGAAATTATCCCCTTTGTTTTTATTAAATTCAGGCTGTCCCCTTGTAACTGCAAGTTAATATCATTAAATTTTTTAAACAAATCTGTCAAATACGCAATGTCTGCTTTGATCAAGTTTTCTTTTAAATCTGGATCTCTACTTTCTAAGAACTCTAATATGGAATCGAAAACAGAGTAAAATCTCGTTAAGCATGCACCTTTCGACAACCAGCGTACTTCAGTATGTAAGAGCAGTCGTTGGAAGTCTTCATCATTTTCGTCGCACAATTGAGCAAATAAACGTGTTTTCAATGCATTGCTTCTGATTTTGTTGACAGCTTTTATTACAAAATGAAGAGATTGGTTCAACCTGTCACTTAAATGTTTTGCCACAAGATGTTGTCGGTGGATTACGCAATGAATAGCTGTAAGTCCTGGTATAATTCTTTTGAGATGACTTATAAACCCACGATATCGCCCGACCATTGCCGGTAGCGGGACAGAGTACCGTGGATCTGCGACTTCAAAAAAAAACGAGACGACCGCGCGTGTATCGAAGTTGTTTTCAACTTATCTAGAAACTTACTAAACACCGAGTGCACTCAGCAGTGATTTTAATCGTGGTGTCAGACTAGCTGGTGGGTTTCAAGGACATTAGTGAACCATCTTCGTGGGAGAATCCAGCCACCATTGCTACCGCCTGTAACCGTCTACGTTGGTGAGTTGCTGTGCATTTTCTCCATTGACTATTTGGTTTGTTGTATCGCTTATTACCGGCGAGTATTTTATCTAGTACTTGATCCAGGGTGGCAGTTGACATTTCATCGTTTACCGCGTCAATTTGCTACATCCTTTTTGGTGCCAAAACCCGGGACCTTGGGTACCTACCATCAGTCTGCCTACCAAATACCAATTTTATTTAGTAGTTGTTAGTTCATTTACCATATTTCACGCATACTGAACTTATTAGTACAGCTAAATCGAATAAACGGAACATTTGTTTCAATTACTAAGTAGAAAATAAGTCGCTTCTGAGTACAACTACCTACCTATTTACCGATTACCGTACACTGTACTACATTATTTAAAATGGCGTACATTGTTTTCTAAAATATTTATGTAAATAAATATTTAGTCGTTTTATATTCATTAACATAGAATCTATCGTTTTATCGTTTGCACTAAACAATTATTGCAAAACTACCTCACCATAATTTTGTGTTGATTTTATTATAACTCGACTAGTTACCGCTTACCGCTCAATACTAGGTACATACCTATAACGTCTACCGCTCAACGTTCCTAGGATATCCTAATTCCTACTCCTAGGTACTTATATCAAATAAAATATTTCGTTTAACTTAAATTACGAAATATTTTGTATCGTTTCGTTTCAACTAAGTAATTTGGGTACTTTTACATTTTAATTACATTTTTCGCTTAAAATTCCTAATTCCTACCAAAACTAAATTTTTAAAATATCTATTTTAACAAATCTCTAAAACTGTTTAAGTGTTAAACAAGTTCATATTTTGATAAACAAAGTGTCTATTTCATTTATTTTACCGCGAAACTTCACTGTCGTGATTTTGTGTTTCACTTTACCTACAAGTACCTACTGCCGCCGGCCGCCACAGGTGCCGCGTCGCACGACCGTCGATCGAGTCTAGTTGCGTTCCGTGCAAATTGAAGTAGAAATTAGCAACTAAACTTTTGTTACCGGATGCAAATATTTTTACTATTGTTTTTTTTTTTTGCAAACTATTTAATATTGTCTTAAGTATTAAATATGTCTTACCTATCTAGGCGTAAATCGAAACCTGCTCTTAAAAAGTGTAACGAAAATGTTTACACTACTAATAATTTGCCAAGTTTGCGACGTAAACGAACTATAGCTTATAATCGTATAACGAAAGCTTTGGAAGTAGGTAATTTAGCCATTAACGACGAATCGCAAATCGAGTTATTTCTTTCGTATTGTCAAGAGATAAAAAATATTGCTGATAGTTTTCATGAATCCCATTTTATTATTTTGGACCTTCTTAAGGATGATGCCGATGATACCGATGATGACCTTCAAATTACCTTCGATGAAATATATTTTCAAGTTCTGGCACTTATACGAAAATTTGAACCATGTTCATCACAAGACACAGATACTTCAAAACGTAATTCATTTACCGGCTCACACAGCGGAAATATGCGTTTACCGAAAATTACGTTGCCTACTTTTTCTGGTGCCATCAAGGAGTGGCCTGAGTTTATAGCTACCTATAATGCGTTGATTCATGAATCTGCCCTTATATGTGATATCGAGAAATTTCATTATCTGGTGTCAGTTTTGCGTGGTGATGCCTTATCGTTAATTAAAACGTTTCCTATTGCAAGTGAACATTATTTAAGTGCGTACGAAGCCCTCAAGTCCCGTTATGAAGACAAACGAGAATTAGCCTATACCTGCTGGCGGAATATTTTGGACATTCATTTTAAAACTTCAAATGCTCTAGATTTTCGATGCGCATTAGACACTATAGATGAGAATTTAACAATTTTAAAAACGTTAAAGTTACCTACCGATCAATGGGATTTTATTCTTTGTTACAATGTTCTTTCAAAACTCGATACTAAGTTAAGGCGTGAGTTTGAAGAAAAGCACATCGATTCTGAACTTCCACAGTACAATCATTTAAGGGCATTCCTACACTCGAAAGGTGAAGCATTGATACGCGACACACACTTTTCATCCGTTTCCAATAAAACCGCTAACGTTTCAAAAGACACATCGGGAACTTTTAACAATTCAAAGCGATCTAACGTTACACATACACTTGTTGCACCCGCCGTTGATAATACGAAAAATATTAATAATGAGCAACAAATTAAGTCTTCGAATACTTTGAGCGCCCCGAAGGTCGTTCGGAAATGTGCCTACTGTCGTAACGAACACCATATCTCGGCTTGTAAGGATTTTTTGGCTAAATCGGTAGATGAGCGCATGGCTGTAGCCAATGAGAAGAAGTGGTGTTACAATTGTCTTAACGCGTCTCATTCAGTGAGAGAGTGCACTTCTATATTTTCATGCCGACAATGTAAACGTAAACACCACACTCTTCTGCATCGTGAGCAAGCAACGAGCACTCCCAGCTCCGCTAATAAAAAATCAAGCTCGACATTAGTAGCTAAGGAGTTGTCAACTCAGTCTGATTCAAATTCAAACACAACCGTGTTACTAGCGACTGCTCTTATCCAGATTCGAGATGCTTCTGGCGATTTCCAAACATTTCGCGCCTTGTTTGACACAGGCAGTCAAAATAACTTCCTTACAACTTACGCAGCTCAACGGTTAAATCTAAACCCTAAAGTAGTTAATTCCAACGTTCAGGGCTTGGGAGGCAAACCTGCTTCGATTAGTGGCATCGTTAACTGCGATATTGGTACTAACCAGAACGTTAAATTTCGTCTGGAAATGCTCGTCATACCGAGCATTTGCGGAGATCAACCAATAGCTAGGCTAAACACGAAAGGATGGGATGAAGTCAAAACATTACCGCTTGCTGATCCTGGTTTTGACATTCCTGGTCCGATCGACGTTTTGTTAGGTGCCGATGTCTTTGCAGACTCACACCTTGAGCAGCATCTCAAAGGCAGCCCCTCCCAACCGCGAGCATTTAACTCAATTTTTGGTTGGCTTCTTCTTGGGAAGACCCGACTCACATCGTCTAGTCTACTGGGAGTAACACCTCCTACCGTAGACGATAGTTTAAATACAATCGTTCAACGTTTCTGGGAAATCGATAACATTCCACAATCATCCCGATTGACCCCAGAAGAGCAACTATGTGAAAACAGTTTTATCAATAATCATTATCGTGACGAGACAGGTAGATATGTCGTTTGTCTCCCCTTCAAGGACAACGAGGAGCCAGTCTTTGAAGGCTCTCGAGCGATAGCCTTGCGACGCGTCCATGCCATTGAAAGGCGTCTCTCTCGTGATCATAACTTAAGGCAACAATACGTCGATTTTATGACTGACTACATTGAGAGTGGTCACATGACTCTAGTACCTGCTAAACAAATGGGTCAAGGCAAGTACTACATACCACATCATTGCGTACTCCGCCCCGACAGTGCCACAACAAAACTTCGGGTCGTATTCGATGCCTCGGCCAAGGATGCCAATTCTAAATCACTAAACGATACGCTTTTAACCGGGCCAAAGCTTCAATCGAATATTGTTGAAATCCTTCTTCATTTCCGTGAGCACAAAATTGTCTTCATGGCAGATGTACGCCAAATGTACCGCCAAATCAATCTAGCTCCTTATCATCGTAATTACCAACGTATTCTCTGGCGAGCTCACCCAGATGAGCCTCTTCAAGAATATGTGCTAAACACCGTAACGTATGGAGTCTCTTCGGCTCCTTTCCTGGCGTGCCGTAGCATTCAGCAATTGGCCTTTGACGAGGGTCACAAGTACCCAAAAGCTAAAACCGTTTTAGATTCCGACATATACATCGACGACGTTATATCCGGAAGCTCTTCGTTAACGGACGCCAGTGAAATCAAAACGCAACTCATCGCTCTTTTCGGTCTTGGCTCTTTTGTGCTCCGAAAATGGGTGAGTAATCGACCTGAGCTTCTTAGCAATTTACCGGCAGAGGCGTGTCTTTCAGAAGCAATCACTTTTACCGAAACTGAAGACACAACATTAAAGGTTCTGGGCCTTAAGTGGGAGCCTGCTTCAGATTCGTTCGTTTTTACCGTTAACCCATCTAATCTACCGTGCACCAAGCGAACGATTCTAAGTGAGGTTGCTAGAATCTTTGATCCTCTCGGTTTTCTATCTCCTTTAACGATTCAAGCCAAATGCTTAATTCAGAAGCTCTGGATTCTTGGGATTTCGTGGGATGAAAAGCCCCCACCGGAAATTGTCTCTCAATGGACAAATTTCTCTCGACAACTTCCTCAAATTAGGGACCTTAAGGTTCCACGTAGGCTCACTACCGACAATGTTCAATCGTATCAATTACATGGCTTCTGCGACAGCTCTGAGGCAGCGTATGGCGCCGTCATATATCTACGTGTCACCGAGCATGATGGCTCCCCTCGCGTCTTCTTCATCTGTGCAAAGGCTCGTGTAGCTCCATTAAAACGGCAATCGTTGCCTCGCCTGGAATTATGTGGCGCAGTTTTACTCGCAGACCTTATCAAATTCGTACAAAACACGCTACGAATCCCTGTTCACGATACTTTTCTGTGGTGTGATTCAACCGTTACTCTGGCCTGGTTGCGAGCTCCTTCTTCTCGCTGGGTGACTTTTGTTGCAAATCGCGTAAGTCATGTACAAGATATCGTACCGACCGAGTGCTGGAGACACGTACCCTCCGCCTCTAATCCTGTAGATATCTGTTCTCGTGGCCAACTGCCTCAAGAGTTGCTAAACAACGTTTTATGGTGGGCGGGCCCAGAGTGGTTGTCTCAACCACAATCTAATTGGCCAGCTGATACTTCTAAAAGTTATTCGAGCGAAGATGTGGTGCTCTCTGAGCAACGTCGCTCCATGGTTCTCGTTTCCGATCAAATGAATAGAGCTAGCCAAACAAACTTAATTGATCAATTATTTCAAAAATTTTCATCTTTAAATAAAATCTGTCGCATTATCGCTTAATAATAATAATAATAATAATATCTTTATTCACGAAAAACATGGTACCTATGTATATTGGTGTTACAATTTTCACATATTGGATCACATGTTTTGTCACATTTAATGACATGCGAATAATTAGGCTATTCATAATTAAATTAAATCAAGCATAATTGAATTGAATTAATTAAACTTATAACACAAAATGTCCTTGAATCCTTGAAATACATGCAATGTCAAAGAAATAAATTAAAAAATTAAAAATAATTACTTATCATGGTCAAAAAATTCATTAATGTCATAAAATGTGTTTTTACATAGCCATTCGCTCAGTTTGTCTTTAAATTCATATGTATTTAAATGTATCATATTATCCGGTAAAGAATTGTAGATACGAATACACATATTAAGTGGGCTGTGAGAACATTTTTTAGATGTTGATACATTCTCTAATATTAGTCTATGTGGGTTTCGTTGTAGTCTATTACTTACATCACCAGCCTTTTTAAATAATTTTATGTTCTTATGTACGAACAAGCATATTTCATAAATATAGAGTGATGGTAATGTCAAAATACCCAATTTTTCAAATAACGGTCTACATGTGGTGCGTGGAGGTACTTCACATATAGCCCTTATGCATTTTTTCTGAGCTACGAATGTCTTATGCCAGTCTGTACTATAGCCCCACATCATTATACCGTAGCGCAGTACCGACCCTACATATGCATGGTAACATTTAATAGCCGTTTTAGTATCTGTTGCCTTTTTGACCTGCCTGAGCGCATATACAAACTGATTAGTTCGCTTACAGATGGCATCAATTTGGTCCTTCCAATTTAAGTCATGATTAATTATGACTCCTAAGAATTTAGTATTTGTTACTCTATTTATTTTATATACATTTAACGTAAAATTACAGCGTGGGTGTTTAGAATTATTAAATTGTATATAATTTGATTTATTTAGATTAATGTTTAGATTGTTATCATGTAGCCATTTAATAATTTTGTCAACCGTGTTATTAATGTCATTTTCATGTTTAATAATTTCACTATTATTACGTTTTTTCACATCAGTTGTTACAATTATAGAAATGTCATCAGCATATAAAATACAATTATGATTTGTTATACTGAAAATGTCATTAATATATATTAAGAATAACAACGGACCCAATACACTGCCCTGAGGTACACCACTGTTTACTTTTTTATAGGATGATGTACAAGAATACATTTCATTGTTTGATATATTACTGACCATAACACCTTGATACCGATCATTTAAGTATGACGATATCCACTGCAAAGCAGTCCCCCTTATACCAATCCTTTCACACTTATTTAAAAGCTTATCGTGTGAAACATAATCATACGCTTTAGACAAATCAAAGAAAAGTCCGGTAGTTAAGTGCTTACTATTTAAACTACTAAGGATTGCGTTTACTAGTGTGTATATTGCCAGATTGGTGGACTTGTTTTTTTGAAATCCAAACTGATTTTCGTTTATTATGTCATATTTGTTACAAAAATTCATTAACCGTTTAAACATACATTTTTCAAATATTTTTGAAAATATTGATAATAGGGTAATTGGTCGATAGTTGTTCATATCATTTCGTAATCCTTTCTTATATAATGGTTTCACCAAAGAAAGTTTAAGTGCATTCGGGAAGGTGCCAGAAGAGAAGGACAAATTTATAAGGTGAGTAAGCACCGTGATTATTTCAGGACAGCAATATTTTATTATTTTTGTGTTAACTCCATCATATCCTTCTGAATTAGTATTTTTAAGGGAAGAGATTTCTACTATCACCTCCTTCTCCGACATTAGTTCTAAAAAGAAGGAATTAGGTAACGTTTTATTTGAGCATGTTTGGGTACTTCCATTTAATGTCAAATTATTATTTGTCATATTTTTAGTAGTCATATTATTATTAGTCAGATTAATGAAAAAGTTATTAAATGCATTTGCGATGTCATTAGGTTCATTTAATTGTTGATTATTAACTTTAATTTTAGTTATATTGTCCGGTGTATTTTTATTAGAAATTTCGTTTTTTATTACAGCCCATGTAGCCTTAGTTTTGTTTTTACTTTTCTCGATGAAAGCGATATTTGTGTTCTTTTTTGCTTTAACGATACACTTTTTCAATAAATGTGAGTACGTTAGATAGCGTTTCTTATTTATTTCAGTTTTATTCTTATAGTAACGGTATCTTAATAATCTTTTACTTTTACAACTAATTTTCAAACCTAGACTAATCCATTTTCTTTTGTTATTTTTATTGTCATTAATTTTTATCCTTATTTTAGGGAAACAAAGATTATAGAATAGACAGAAAAGTTCATGAAAGCGGTTGAATGCGTTATCTATGTTTGATTCCTCATAGATCTCCGCCCAGGAGATACCACGGACACTTACACTCGCAGGTTTTATAATTATTTGCGTGGCACTGTTTCGCGAGCAGATAACCTTTTTATAACAGATATTGAACGTCATCAAGCGTTACTTAAGTATTATCGTCAAACATTTCCAAGATCGTTATTTTTCAGACGTGATATCAAAATTACAATCAAAGAAACAACTGCCTCGCAGTTTTCGTAAGCTAAACCCTTTCTTGGACGAGCAAGGTATACTCAGGGTGGGCGGACGACTTTCGCGCTCCGGTCTTGAGTTCGATCATAAACATCCAGCATTATTGCCCAAGAAAAGCGTGCTTACATCAGCCGTAATCGAATCTGTTCATCGAGATAATTTTCATCCCGGTCTAAACACGACTAATTATCTGATTTTACAACAATTTTGGATACTTGCAGCAAAGCATGCAATTCGTCATCACCTTTCAAAATGTTTACGATGTTATCGTCTTAACCCCAAACCATTGCAACCATTTATGAGTGATCTTCCAGCCTTTCGTGTCAATCAGGCCAAACCTTTCTCGGTTGTAGGCGTCGATCTAGGAGGCCAGTTTCGAATTAAGCTCGGACTTCATCGTGGTGCTAAAATCGACAAGGCGTACTTGTGCTTGTTCGTATGTTTCAGTACAAAGGCGGTGCATCTTGAGGTGGTTTCCACTTTATCGACTGACGGCTTTATCGCGGCATTACGTCGTTTTGTTGCTCGTCGCGGCCGCTGCAATGTCATTCATTCTGATTGCGGTACCAATTTTGTAGGTGCTAGTTCACAACTAGCATCATGTATCGAACAAGCTTCGCATGCAGAAAGGAGGGGTGTGGGAGATCCAAATTAAAGCCGCTAAGAGTCATTTATATCGTATTGTTGGAGATCAGATCCTTACGTTCGAAGAGCTTACTACACTCTTCACTCAGATCGAATCAATTTTAAATTCGAGGCCTTTGTGTCCATTAAGCTCTGACCCTAACGATTTAAGCGTTCTTACGCCCGGTCATTTTTTAACGCTTGAACCTCTCACAGCGGTTCCTGATTTCGATTATACGGACGTAAAAATCAACAGACTAAATCGATGGCAACTTATTCAATCTTTCCAACAGCAATTTTGGAAGCGCTGGAAGAATGAATATTTGCACGCGTTAACTCAGAGAGCGAAATGGACTGAAGACTCAACACCGTTAACCGTAAATTCAATCGTGCTTATCAAAGAGGACAATCGACCTCCTCTTCAATGGGCGCTAGGACGAGTTGTTTCCTTACATCCTGGCCCTGATGGAGTTGTTAGGGTCGCGACCGTGAGAACAGCCAAGGATCACTCGGTTAGGAGACCTTTGGTTAAACTGTGTCCTTTACCATCCGTTTAATCGATTTATTTTAAGTAACACTTTTTCGTATTTTTAAGTTTAGTATCGTACTTTAGCTTAGTTTATCGTTAAATTACAGTTTTTCTTTTACTTTAGGAAAATCCTATTGGTATTTTGGTGGGCGGAATGTTCCGTTTTTAACGTCAAACTTAATAAATCTTTCAATTCATATTTTCGCGCACTTAAACGCTGCATTGTCATTAGCCTTTTTTGAGCGATGCAACTATCATTTAGCCAATAGGAGCGTGCGGTTTAAATTGCCGCACATGCGCAGTGCTACCGGCGCGACGCTAGCGCCATAGCGGGACAGAGTACCGTGGATCTGCGACTTCAAAAAAAAACGAGACGACCGCGCGTGTATCGAAGTTGTTTTCAACTTATCTAGAAACTTTCTAAACACCGAGTGCACTCAGCAGTGATTTTAATCGTGGTGTCAGACTAGCTGGTGGGTTTCAAGGACATTAGTGAACCATCTTCGTGGGAGAATCCAGCCACCATTGCTACCGCCTGTAACCGTCTACGTTGGTGAGTTGCTGTGCATTTTCTCCATTGACTATTTGGTTTGTTGTATCGCTTATTACCGGCGAGTATTTTATCTAGTACTTGATCCAGGGTGGCAGTTGACATTTCATCGTTTACCGCGTCAATTTGCTACATCCTTTTTGAAGATCTAAAGGTCCCCGGTTCAATCCCGGGTTTCGGCACCAAAAAGGATGTAGCAAATTGACGCGGTAAACGATGAAATGTCAACTGCCACCCTGGATCAAGTACTAGATAAAATACTCGCCGGTAATAAGCGATACAACAAACCAAATAGTCAATGGAGAAAATGCACAGCAACTCACCAACGTAGACGGTTACAGGCGGTAGCAATGGTGGCTGGATTCTCCCACGAAGATGGTTCACTAATGTCCTTGAAACCCACCAGCTAGTCTGACACCACGATTAAAATCACTGCTGAGTGCACTCGGTGTTTAGAAAGTTTCTAGATAAGTTGAAAACAACTTCGATACACGCGCGGTCGTCTCGTTTTTTTTTGAAGTCGCAGATCCACGGTACTCTGTCCCGCTATGGCGCTAGCGTCGCGCCGGTAGCACTGCGCATGTGCGGCAATTTAAACCGCACGCTCCTATTGGCTAAATGATAGTTGCATCGCTCAAAAAAGGCTAATGACAATGCAGCGTTTAAGTGCGCGAAAATATGAATTGAAAGATTTATTAAGTTTGACGTTATAAACGGAACAGCAGGAGCTCCGTCTGTTGCCACTGAAATAATGTTTGTAAATGGGATCGATTTTTCCGTAAAAAAATTACTCAGGACATTAAATATTGATTCGCCTTTAGTGTCAGTCTCCAAAGTTCTGGCAAATAGCAATTCTTCGTGAATTTCTTCCTCAACAATAAATCGGACATATGCCAATAGTAATGCTTCATTACTGGGTAACGTTGACTCGTCCAGTTGTATAGAAAAATGAGTTTTTTGCAGATGATTGCACAAAAAGCTTTCGATATCAGAGCTCATTTCATCAATGCGTCTTTGTACAGTATTGTTACTTAATGGAATTCTTTTTAGTACGTCAAATGGAGATTTGTGCAAAACAGTTTTTAAAACCTCTTCAACAGCGGGTAAAATTAATTGTTCTCCGATAGTGTGCGGTTTTCCAGATTTTGCTATAAGTAATGAGATATTGTAAGATGCCCGCAAGCCATCATCGTTACTTTGAGATGTTGAAGCGAACATACTGTGCATGGTGGGTCTCTTTCCATATTTTTCTTTCAATGTTTGAAAATATTTTAAATCTTTACCTATTTTATCAGTATGACACCTTTTTAGATGATCTTCGAGCTTTGATGGTTTCATAGAGTCATTGCTCAAAACTTTGTTGCATAATAGGCACATGGGCAATTGTTTGTCTGCCTCTGATGGAACAAAACCATATTTCAAATAATCGACACTATATTGTCGACATTTTTTCTTTGCTGTAGCCATGTTTCGTGTCAGTTACCTTACCTGTAAAAAAAATGTTTTAGTAACCAAGTTTTTTTCTGAATATAGGTATCACACCGCAGCCTTTGTCAGCACGCGGAAATAGAATTACGGCTTGTAAAGGGACCAACTAATAAACCGCTGAGACAAATACAAACGTTTTCACAAAACGGTATCAATTTTAAAGTACATAATTTACCACTAATTTTTAATAGTATAAATAAAAATTAGTGTACTCAGTATCGAATACTGATCATATTTGTGTAGGAAAAAATAAACGTCGAAATCCCAAAATTGTCCATAAAAACGATAACTAACATTTTATTAAATCAATGAGTTCACGCGCTCCGTGTATTTGCGTATTTTTTGTCTGCGGCTTCATTGTTAAAACGTGACAAACAGGCATCGAAGTTCAAGCCCCGCCCTTTTCCCGTCGCCCGCGCACCGCTCGCTCTTTCCGAAAAGGAATAGTTTTGATAAAATAGTTACTTCAAAATCAATTTAACATGATTATGAAATTACTGTTTTATAAAATTAGTAGTTATTTGCAAGAAAAATTACAAAATTAATTGCTCTGCAATATTGCTTATTCGGCCTTTTTAGAGAGGCAGTGCTTCTCTCGTGAAAAAACAATTGAATAAAACGTGCTGTGTTTGTCTTCAAATCGAAAGAGGACAATTAAAATATCTGTAAGTTACTAAGTTACCTATCTATACAGGCCGTTGTGATCAACCGACTAGTACACGTAAACAAAATACTTAAGTACTATAACAAAAAAAGGTAGGTTACTTACTTTTCTCCGGCACTAGCAAACACAGATATAAATTTTCTCACAACTTTTTTCCAAATTCCGCCTTGTTTTCGAAATTCCGGAAACAAATGAATGCGTTTGGTTGCCTTTGGCATCAAGTATTTATAGTGTTGATCAAGTTCATGTCTGAACAAGCATTAAGCATTGTCGGGCGGATAGCGCTTTGCAAGTCTGTACACGAAATTGTACGTAATATCGAATACACAAGTTTGGACAAGTAACAGTCGCTTGCCTTATTAAAATATTATCTGCTTAGATAGGTACTTAAAACAATGTAGGTAGGCCCTTATAAAAACTATGCTTACATTTTTGCTCTTTACTATCAAAAGCAGATAAATTTTCGTGGACCCCCATTAACATCTTATGGACCCCCATTTTTTGTTCACGCCTACGTAGACCCCCAGCAAGTCTCCCGTGGACCCCTGGGGGTCCACCTGGACCACTTTGGGAATCACTGGTCTAAATACTCAGGTCCCCTCAAAATCATCCAATCAATATCTTAGTAAGTGGGGGACCATGTTCTAGTTGCATAACTTTCTTGAAAATAGACTTTATGGAGTTATGATAACGTTCATAATCAGTTAACCTCTGAAGCTGATAAAAGCTTGTCAGTACATTTTATTAGAAGTTTAATAACTAAGTAAGTATTTTCGAATACAGTAGATACATAAAAATAAAAATCGAAGTCGTTCCCCGCATCTGCCTGTTCATCCTTTATACGTTTAGATGTTGTTGTGATAATTCAAAAAAAATCTTTTTGAACGGTTGAGTTGTATAATGCCATTATGAAATTCTTCAGGTCAAATTACAAATCAAATGTGTTTTCCTTATTGTAATAATATAAGGAAAAAACAATAATAACAGTAAGCCCAGTAAAATAAGTTAACTTCAAGTTTCCAAGTGCTGCATACTTATTGATTTTTAAATGCTCTAGTGTTTATCTGATAACTTTTTACGCCTAATAGTTATACTAAACCTATTTGAGATATGAATTTATGAACGAGAAAACAATTGACTACCTAACTGTAATTTATAGTGAATTAAATCACCCGTCCGTACGTTTTGTACTGATATGAGTATCTGTCATTGACTGTACCATAGCTTGCATCACAGATTTTATACCTTCGCCTAACCTAACCTTATCTAAAAACAAGCTATCAGACACAAAAATATATTTCACCCTAGTTCCAATTCCCCTAGTTGAGACTTTTTTTCTCAGTTAATTCAACTTAGTACAATACTCCCGAAAGTTGAACTACTGAGACAAAAAGATGTATTCACCACAAAGTAAGGAACTTAAGTAAAAATATTTTAGTTTTATGTGTTCAATAGAAACTGAATACACATTTGTAACTCAAATCCTACCATAATGAAGTAACAAGTGTTCAAATAAACTTCACTTCAGCTTTAAAGTATAGTTTAGTTTTGTGTGATGATACTCGTATCAACTAATTATAGAATGAAGATTTATGGTAAAGGTTTCGTTATCAGTCATAATTTACAACTATCAGTCAACAAGTAACATGTCACAATATCGTGCGGTAGAATTATGGTCTTGGGAGAGCTTTCTTATCAAGGATTTCCTGTTTTCGATATTATCACGTACTATAATGATTGTATGCGTTTGATTTTATTCTTTGCCTTTGTTTATCGAGTACAACTGAATAAATTTTACGGGTACAGTATTTTTATGGGATGGAAAGTACCTAATGTCCTTCTCAGGAAGATTGGCTAAATAGATAACGTAAAAATACGTATAGCAAACAATGAAACTCACATTTGCATTCAAAATGTTATATTGTATAGGATTGGACGGCGAGCTTATTTTTCACGCTGTTAAATTTTGTATGAAAAATGACAATACAACGCAAAATTTAACAAACAGGATACTAATTAAAATAAATACACTTACGAGGTAAAATTGTGTTAGGAGTTAAATTAGTGTCTAAAAAATATTTTTTTCAGAGCTTCCTAAATCAAATTTCAAATCATACTTAATCCAATGGAACATACTTACTCTTTCGTATTGAGATAAAATCATCAACTATAACTTAATTTCCATTGTTGCAGAAATCGCTTCGATATCTTGTGCCTTCAAGAATATTATAAGTTCAGAACAAACAGACTCGCCGCCCACTGAGAGAGATAACGCAGCATCCCGTCCACACAGACTTAATCTGGCACACGGCAACAGGAAATATGACGATAGTACTGCGTGCTGGCACATAGCATATGAGAAAATTCCTGCACAACTTTCCAACTAATATAATACTAATATGCTTAGCTGACAACGCGCACCGACTCCAAATCCAAACAAAGTTGCAATAATGTCTGTAGATTCCACTGCTTTAGTAACAAGAAGTATGGAAAATAGAACTACAGAAAATAGTACTGTCATAAAATTAAATAAAGACATGGAAACTATTAACACTGCCAACGCAACAAATTATTCATTGAATACAGACACTAACAAAGTATACCAAGTAGATGTAGATAAAAGAAGAGCTAATCATTCCATTGGAAAATTAGATGAAATTAATGAAACGACTGACTTAGATAGGTGTAGAATACCGCTTATGAATAAATACGAAATCGAAAATAAATTCGAAAGGCGAAACTCACACAATATCAGAGAATCCGAGCGATCGGAATTGCATAAGACCGAAGATTTATATGGAAAAGAATCGTTTAACAAAAACAGGGTTGTTGACGGATATGGTGGTTCAAGGCAAGCCGCTAATTTGAAATTTAAATTCAATCGGGATGTGCGGGAGTGGATGGAAGCGGTAGTGCGGACAATGGGTGTGAGTGTGCGGGTGCTCGCCTTAGTAGGACTGCTGGCGATACTAGCGACGAGCGAGGCGGCGCCGACGAGGTCGCGACCTGCACGGAGTACACATCACGAAATAAATGTGGTAAGTCCGATTATTTCTACATCTTCAACATTTCAGAAACACAACACAGATTTCCCTAGAAATGAAATTACCATGTCTTCACTAGGAATACGTTTCGGGAGCAAATGTACGGGCACTATATTTACATGATGCGAGTAGCGAGCTGCCGCCTCGTCTTATGCATACTAAATAGTCCTAGAGATATCCTGACGACTTGTAAGCTTTCGTCTCGTCTGAACCTCGCCGGAAACAGGCTGCTTATTATACTGGCATTGTCTGCGTTATCTGAATCCCTGTCTGATTTACCAGACAATGTCTCCCTGTATCCACTTTTTGAGCCCTCTTACAATTCTGAGTGGAACCTTTTCATTCAAACAAAGGCGTGTATTCTTTTCAATCACAATATACGAGGCCTGCAGGTATTATTTACATGTCATATTTAGGAAGATTATCGTATAATTTAAGGGTCGTATTTGTCGTTCTAATAAGAAAACATATTACTTTAAGATTTTTAAATGTTAAATTAAATACTGAATTCTATAGATTTAAAAAGACTCCACCTAATTCAGTCAACTAATTGCAATTGAATTTATTCCAAGGTATCTACTTTGTATGTAGTATAGGCTATCATTATATAGATTAAAGGCCATTACTAACGCGTATTTCCTCCAAGTGCAAATAAAACGGGGACAAAAAGCTGGCGTGTCTTATTAGATTACTGGCAGTGACAGACGGACGGACAGTTTCGGAGGATTAATGGGCTGAGTGAGGAGATACGAGTCTGTGCAGAGACCGCACTCGTTTATTTTCTGGACCATTACAAATTGTATAAAATCAGACTACTATAAGATGAGAGTAGCGGACGTGAAAGTCAGGTCACTGGATAATATAGTATAGGTAAATAAAACAATCTGCAATGAAAAGGAACATTCATTTTATTTTTATTTTATATTTATAAGGAAAACTGACAGTCTTCGCTTAATCTTAATTAGTAAGTAAATCCAAAGTATCTATGTACACTAATTATAAATTTTCGCATATGGATATCACAACTCACAGCTAGAAAATACACAAGCAAGTATCGTAATGATGTGCCTATTCAACAAAAAGAAAACCTTTGACTTCAGAGAGATAAGTGGTATGCGACGCTACTTTAATGAATTCTGAAAAGGAATTTAATCCAGGTCATACACCAGCACATGTGTGCTGTTATTTAATATTTTGGGGTTCATATTATTTACTTGACATTCGCGTCAGCAAAAGAAACGAGTTTATTCCGTGTTTAGTACAATTAGTACTTTATGAACAGACACACGCATGTCTCGCCTGTTTAGATGTCTAGTCTAGACTTTGTGACCACGACAGCTTACTTATTCATAAAATCATTAGGTTACTAAGTTCTTAAAATATAAGTGTATATTTGAATCCACCGAACGGTGGATCGAAGAGGATAAAAAAGTATCCTGGGATCCACTGGTGGATCACAGGATACACTACAATTTATGGCAGTACAGTAGAATGAAATTGTAGCATTGCATCAATGATTCTTCTAGTAATTATCAAATAGAAGCGAGAACATGAATTCGATTATCGTAATATCGTCTAAACTCGGCGCGACTGGAGTTTAGCGGCTTCCTGTGCATGCGGAACTAGGCCACCTAAAGCCTAGTCTTCAAGTACATAAATAATGTTCATTTTGTTTATTTAAACAACTTTTTATTTATGCAATATACAATACAATAAACAAAACTGACATTCGTTGAAATAAATTTACATTATCACAAAAACCCTATCTATCATACACCTGCAAAAATCTTCTAGAAACTGCATTATTGTGGAAATATATAAGCAAAATTTACATCTAAAAGTTCGCCGGGGTAGTCTGAATTCTTGAGAAAAGTGAAAATATATCGCCTCGCTTTTAGCAGATTGTCTGCTACATCGGAACGCAGGAACTTTCAATCTAATAACTCTTCTCTATGTTTGCATCGCCGCTGATTGTTATCTAGTAGATATGCTAAGGAAAATGTGTTTAGTCTTGAGGAAATGAATTCTGTTTATTTTTTATTTTAGTTAAAATTAATATGACGTTGTTGGACAAGGACTCTACATTGATTTACCTTTTTTCTTTATTTACTTGGTTCTATGAAGTAAAAATACTTAATGAGTATATACCATTTTAAATTAGCCGCATACATTTTGGAATGTAAAATATATCAGGGTTAAGAAAAATTAGATTAACTAATTTTATTCATGTTTATCAAAATCTATTTTCATGCGTTTCCGAAGTAGCATCGCGAGCTTCTTTCAAAAGTCGTATTAATGCGTTGTCATTATTCTATTTTTTTAAGATACAAGTAGTAATATATAAGTACAAGTATTATAAATCTACATCCAAAAAGTAAAAGGTTCTAAATTTATATTTTTTCCCAACTATTGGAGTGTAATTCAAATTCTATAATTTAGACAGCCATGATCGAAACATTTTGTTGGTGCGTAATTAAAAAATAAAACCTTATGTACAACACAAAAAGACATTTAGGTACTGCCTAAACATTGTGTATTGTATGGGGTATGGGGGCTATAGTAATATAGAGCGTTTTATAAAAGCTACCCCATTTAGCGCCGTGCGTCGCGTCCGTAGTCAATGAGAGATCCTAAACAAAGCTCCGGTAGGTAAATACGCGGCTGCACTACAAGATAGGCATTGTCTCGATTCCTGCCTGCCATTGAAACGAAATGCTGCATTTGCATTGTGAATGGGCCCCATGTCTACCTGGGTGTACTGTTAGAGAACTAGCTATTTTTTTAGCTGTGAAACTATCATAGCTGGTATAAAGAGAAAGGTAGATTTTGATTGGAATAATAACGTTATTTTTAAAATTTAATTTGCTTTCAGTCATTGTTATTCTACCCTCAGAAGTCAAACCGAGGAATGCTAGGTAAAATAAAACGTACATCTCGGTTATTTTTTTTGCAACAGTCAAAAACTCAAATTGAGAGAAAAAAAATTACTTAAATCCATAATTACAAAATTTAAAAAAAGTATGATTTTAAAAACACTAACAGACTTAAAAAATGTTTCGCCCAACGTGGGGCTCGAACCCACGACCCTGAGATTAAGAGTCTCATGCTCTACCGACTGAGCTAGCCGGGCTGTGTCGATTGGAATCAAATTATAATTACCTATCTTTGTAGACTGTTCTGTTCTAACCAGCTATGTAAAACACAAAATTCTACATTGTTGAAGGTCGTGTTGACCTAATTTTACATAACGATAATTATGATTTCAACTATCAATTTCAGTACTATACAGATGCTTAGTTTAAATCGGTGCGTATTTACAAAAATTGACTTTATGGCTTAGGAAATAAAAGCAATCCTTATTTAGAGAGTTTAAATGAATGCTAACATAAATTAATAATACTGCCTTTTTATGCTACCGAACTCATTTCAGAGTAAAACTTGCACTTACATATTGCCTACGACTCTTTTTTTTAATCTTTCAATTCACGAAACACTTTCACGTTTGGCCGAACAACTGAATTTTGTAGAGCTGCGAAGTATCAACAAAAACTTACCTTTTTTACCGACAAAGTTAATTCGCTTAGTACCTTCATCTCTTTACTAGTTTGGCGCCGTCATTCTTTAGTGCTAATTTTGTAAAGTATTATCAGTACGTATTTGTAGTTAATTAATATAACTGTCTAGTTAAACAATTGACTACAAATAGGGTAATAGGTCGTGTCTACAACACAAAGTTTATTAATTTGGAGTATTGTTATATCGCGAAAACATAAGAATTTTCGCATCAATGTTCAATCATTAAATGTTTTATCGTTACACATTTTAACTATTTTAATAAGTACGGTTTTTATCGCGAACATTACTTATTTATATTTATTTACAAATAACGTTTCAAACACTTTCCAGCATTCATGGACGTTGGTGGACTAAAAACCGAATTAAAATTCTTTAATTATTGAATAAGTTATTATTAACATAAAACGCTGTTGATCGTTAACTAACTATGCAATGTAATTAGGAATTTGCATTCGGGAATTGGCACGCGACGGCTGGCCAGCTCCAATTATCACCTGGGCCTCATCAAAAGTGATTAAACTCAATCCTGATTAAATTTACGCTTTTGGGGACCATCCTATTTACATGATAATGGCAAATTTATCTCATAGGAACATCGTAAGGAGAGCAACTGAAGGCAGCCTATATAATGTGGTCCATAGTTAGTACAGCCGACTGCGCACTTTGGAAACATTATGTGGCTACGATCCTCAGTAGTGAGGGACCGATAATGAAGAAGCATAACTTCTAAAAAAAGCGTAAAAATTTGTTGGATTTGACACGCTTTTAAATTCCTTTTGACCTCTACCGCTACCGCTTTTCTCAACTCAAATTGTCTACGAGGACTTTTTAATATATTACTAGCAACCAGTGTTGCAGTTGAAGATTATTTAAACGTGTATTTTTTTTCGATTATTTTGGAATCATATCAAAATTTAATCAATGGGTTATTTTTTTTAAGAAAAATGTTTCATCTTTGTAATATATTTTTGGCACTACCGTGGTTTATAACTTACCTACATTTTCCCAATTTGCGTGTGCGTGATAAAAAGTAATTTCTTATTACGAGATTTTGGAGATAACTTCAAATTTGTAAAAAGTAGATTCTTATCACTGTCATTAGACTCTCGACTATTTTTGTTTTTCGTTACTTTGACAATTACTAATGACCCTTAATTTTCTCTTTTGTCTGTTTTACGTGCAACATCTGCATTAGTCTTTGTTTTGAGTGATAGCGTCAACAGAACCGTTTCAAACAAATATAACATTTGTTATTTATGTTACTTTGGTGCCAAATAATTAATTTTTGAAAACTTCCCAATACTATCCGGAACAAATTATAGTTTTTAGGTAAATATCGTGTTATGGTTATGATTGCCAAACTTTGTTGGAAATAATGGCCGTGAAGGTTTATTTCTTTTAATAATCTCTCTTTGAAGAACTGTCGACCAACATTAAGGTTTTTATTTGATTTCGTAATATATATTTTTTTGCAAGATAGTATAGACAATATTTTTTTAAAATCAAACAACTCGCATGGGACGCCATTTACCTATATATGTAGCTTAATTCATACAAGGAAGTTGATTTTGATTCCGGAAAATGTTGTGATTTGAGACGCTGCAAGCTGCGACTGACCAGCCTTCAACGCATGTTAGGTTAGAACGGAAATTCTACCAGACAAATATAGATACGGGTTAATAGAGACAGACTTATATGCGAAAAACGAAACAGATAAGGACAGATATAGTTGCATCGTTTGTCAGTTTGTCGCGTACTATTTAAATAAGAATTAATGATAATTATGATTGTGTACATGACTCTTATCTTTTCGTTTAGAGGAAATTAAAACTAGTGCAATGTACGAAATTTTGCGAGTGAATAAAGGATTGTAATTGCAATATTTAAATTAATAAATGTAAACACTTTTATTACATATACATTACATAGTTTCTTTAAATATAGAATCCCTGAAAAGCTTTGACTTGAAAACAATATACAATTGATATGATCACCAATGTCATCAAAATGCATTCCAATTCCAAATCAAAATACACATCGTTTCTATAACAAATACTTATGTATGCAACTACATTAGTATTCATTACGTGCATCCTAACACAATCCCATAGGTGAGGTCCGGCCAATATTCGGCACTATGTTCCGGTGACTCATTCATCCGTCCTCACAATTCCACTCAATAATGAATCTTATTGTCCTAAATTTACGTTACCTTTTTTATATAAATATCCATTTGTCCATGTGCTATTCAATCCGGTGGCTATTGTTATTCTAAATACGTGGTTAGCGTATTTTTAGATTGTTCTTTTATCTTTGTCTTGTCTGACGTAGGATAAATCGTTGACCCATATCTGTGAATTAACAGTACTGGCAATAAAATCTGTTGGTGTGGCCATAACATTGATCGATAAATACTTTGATTGTAAATTTATCTTTATTACTAAACAATGGATTAACTGTAATCGGAATTTAGATTAACTATAGATCAAAATAATCGAGTGATTCATTGATGATTATGATTACTTTCTAAGAACTTTATGACTACACCTAACTTATTTATTTCAACAGTTGACTTTTTTTCCGTGAAATGAGCTGTTATTGACTATATTTATTTAAAAACCAATGTTAAAAAGTAATGAATTGAAATGAGAACTTGTCAAAAAAATACAGTGACGAATTCAGAATATGGTCAATTTAAGAAAACGTTTGAAAAACAAAGATGTATACATAATACAATCATTTCAAAATTGAAACACAGAAAAGATTAATTGAAATTATAAAATGAATAAATACCGAAACAGAAGAGAAATAAATATCTAAAACAGAACTCAGTGAAGTAAAATCGTCCTTTGATGCTTTTAACTGGATTAACTTGAGCCTCAGTTTACGAAAATCCGAGAATCCGAAAAGCAGTATTAAATTTCAAGGTACGCCGCGAGGTGACTGAAATAAAAAGAATATTATATTTTGGACTGTCACTCACGTTCACAGGTTATAAAACGCAAAGTCAAGAATATTATTCTCAATGTTCGGAGAAAATGATGTACAGAAAGCCGCAGCGGGAGACTTTGTTTTACGATTCGTTTTGAGGATGATGCTTATTCGGTAATGAAATATGTGATTAAGAATTCAATAGATCTATGTAGTAAAGGGAATACTAGAAATTGGTCTATCAATCTCCAGTAAAAAAAAATTTAGGCTTTTTGAGACTGTCATATGCTCATGAATGACTCGTGTAGGTACAACGATGCATGCAGTATGGGGGAAGCATTTCCAAATCGACTTTGATAAATAATCTTTGTAAAAAACATAATATCTAAATATTAAGATGTGAAAAAATATTTTATTGCATGAATTTGAATTTATTTTCACCTTTTACGTAAATCTACGTTTTCGTATTTTTCGGCTTTACATTTTCTTTCATATCTATTTTTTTTATGTATATTTTATATAGAAATAATTTAATTAATACTAAATATAATTATATAAGTAACTCTTCTATATAAATTAATAAAGAATAAAATATGATATTATAAAAAAAAAACAATATACGTATTTTTACTCCGGATTGTGAGAATTCTGCGTAATTTTCGGAACTTGTCTACAAATTTTGAAAAATTCGATTTAACGTATGTATCATGTCATAAATGTATCGTAAAGCATTCATAAACTTTTCACTTCAATTGTACTCATGCCTTTTTTACTTTGTGCTCAATACAGCTCCCATACCTAGGCGGCTAGCAAGCTAGCTAGCTAGTCTAGCAATCATTTTAATAATTTATCCCATTGAATTCCCTTTAGGCTCCTAGAGAGCCCTACAGAATTTGAGTTGTTTCATCTCGTCTAACATGTTTTAGTTACTTTTAAGAGAGCCGTAAAAAACTTATACCTAGTGCTAAAGCATATTACATTTACAACAATTTGCTTAGTAAAAAAATTTGTTAATTACCCGCGTACCTACTTTGACTCTATCATAAGTTTTACAAGCATTTATACAGCTTGTTGGTATGATTTTGTATCCCAATCACATTTTATCTTTTGAATTCACCAAATTGTGGAACGAAGAGGAGAAATAAGTATCCTGGGATCCACTGGTGGATCGTAAGGGTGGATTCAAGTGGAATGAGGAAATTTGCTATTTCAGATGTCCAAAAGTGATCATAAATTTCTGGCAAAGACTAACACAGCATAGGGTTTGACATAGATTTAGAATTTTTGACTATATCAATAGATTGGCTGATTAGAAAAAGAAACGGAACGAATTTGAAAACTGTTTGTGTGTGTGTGTCATACATGTGTGCCCTTTCAAATAGTGCTGAGCCGAGCAATGTCGACATCACTATGATCGATTTTCTTAACGTGAGAACATTGGCAAATTAAGTATGCAGTATTTTTTTGGATAAGTTAGAATAAATTACATAACATACATACACATGCTACTTTAGTATTTTTATTTTTAACGAGCACTCCGATTCGGCTACGAATAGGTGGGCATTAATTATCTTTACTTTATTATAAATTTGAGACCAATGGCAGATTCTCGCTCTACTGAAAACAGTATTGAAAGTGTTTACTACATCCATACTTCCATACTTACTTATACTTACTAATATTATAAATGCCAAAGTCTGTCTGTGTCCGTCTGTCTGTCTGTTACGCTTTCACGGCCAAACCGCTGAACGGATTTTGATGAAATTTGGTATGAATATAGTTGAAGACCCGGGGTCAAACATAGGCTACTTTTTGATGCAAGCGGAGCTGCGGGAAACAGCTAGTAGTTGAATATATTTGGAAAACCATTCTTCTCTGCCAACCATTTTAAGCCATTTTTCGCAAATATCTAAATTAGATAGAAATCTAAAAGGTAGGTAGGTATAAAAGGGGTATATTTAATATAAATTGTAATATTACAGTTACGAGAGATGAATGAGAATACGAAAACGGGGTTTTCAGTAAAAATCCGCCATGTTTTTTGTGAAATCTCAAATAAGACTTTATCTCTAAAGGCGTGAGAGATTTTTCGCGAAATCTCGAATTCGACTTATCTCAGAAACGCGAGAATCATTTACCCGCCTTCGTAACGGACTATTTTTCATAAACCGTCGGATTGCTGAATTTTAAATATATACGTTTAACACCAGTTGGTAGGTATTTATACCTACCTAGCGTTTGAGTGAAATACTATCGATATGATGTTTGGCAGCATCAATGTTAATCCCTAAACTTCAAGAATTAGGTTAATAATTGTGAAAATTCACGTATTTATTTTTATCCAAATTTGAATTCTTATGCATCTTACACAATCATGTGATACAACTACATGATATTTCTCTTATATTAGTGCGGAAAAACTATCGAAACAATTATGAAATCATGGAGTGATAAACTTTGGTGGTTATGTGTAAAATGTGAAATTATGTGGGTTTTATTTGTTACTTGAGTTAAATTTAGGCACTGCACATGAAACCATAATTATGCTTCTACTGAACACTTTTTAAATACTAACAACTAGTTACTTTGTTTATAATTTTAATATTTGTTTATAAACGCGATAAAACCATATTAAAATAGTTTAATTTAATGAATAACAATCGCGAAAACATAAGAAATCAATACGCATATCCTATATATTTCTCTTTCGCATTTCTTGCCTATTGAATCCATAGGGTTTGATGTATATGTCTCTTTCTTTTGAAAATTAATATGAAAATATTGGGTATTATGAACTGGGGCATGCTTACTTTGACATTTTGCGGACGAGGACATAATATGCTACTGTTAACCTGCTATCGATTATTTTTACTTGTTCTTGTGGAACTCGGTACGTAGGTATCACGAAACGTCTTTAGTTGCAGTGCAAGGAAAGGACCCTGATTGTTTTGGTTACATCATGAGATCCCCTAGACATTGTTTGGTAAATCTTATTGTCCTGGAGAAAATAGAAGGAAAACGCGTCATAGGATATCCTCTGACTAGATGGGTATATCCGTACAGCATGAGGAGAGTAGCTGGTGGCATATTTGCGGTGTATAGTACGCGCTCTGGAAAGAAATATGTGGTCACGATCCTTAGCAGTGAGGGACCAATAAAGAATTTTTTGTCTTTATTTTTAGAGGTAACATGTAATAGAAAGTAATATACAGTTTAGGCACTTACTTAAAGAATCACTCCGGAGTCTTAAGTAACTTAGCATCGCAGAAGATTGCCTTGCCCTGTATGTACAGTATTTTTGAACGAACATATATTTGATAATTCTAAGAATTTGTAGAGTTTTTGAGATTTCTTTAAGTATTTAAAATTTCACTTTTCAAGAGACTGAGGATCCATTTAAGGATAGTAAAAATACAGAGAATCGCATTACAATTATTACCAACATTCAGTAATTCATCAGGTTTCACTGTTTCTCACAATTACATGCTACGGCTAAAAGCGTCGTTTGCAAAAAAGTAAATGCTTTGAACCTTATCTCTATGGGCATAGAATATTTAATCTTTTAACAATTTTTTTGTCACTCCGGTTGTAACAACCATGCATCCTTAAAAGTGCAAACAGCATTCTCGTTGACCCTTTTTATATGGTCAAGTATCAAGTTTATTTCTCGATCTAAGGCGTTACTGATAATAAGATGAATATAGCTCTTTGTACTGTCATTACTTTGTCAACTATACCGGAATTACAAAACAGGCAACACTTTACATGCTAAGAAAGGAATAACTAGTCAATACAAATATACACATACGATTATACTAGGTATCAATTAAGTCTTGTTTCTTAAGATGTATTGAAATATCTATGTCCTATTAGTGTCAGTTGTTGGCAATACGGAATAATGAGGAATCATATTAACACTGGCGCTTATGTAAAGTAGGTTCTTAGATAAATAAACAATATTTGCAAAAAATAAAGTTCCTGTAACTTATTCCGTTGCATGACAATTGTATACTTTTTTATTACTGAGGAGTGTTTCGACAAATTTACAATAAAGAAACAACAAACCACAATAATTAACAATAGGCGATGAATATAAATATTGCGCACGCGTTATATTCCCCGCCTAAAGTTGTTCTTAATCCAATATGGAATGATTTGATCATGATGGATGATTTAGCGGCAATATTCAGTATCTTGCAATCTTCAATGAAACCGCTATTTCTCGGCGCAAGGCACGCGACCTGCCTTACAACTCCATGCAAACGAGACTTTTGCATAATTTATTAAATAGGTGTGTGAACTGACCGTGTAATTTGCCATTAAATCGTTAAAAGCATTTAAGTGTAAATGTCACGCTTTGCACTTTCGTCATTTGCATTGACTTTAGAAAGGTTTTTATTTTGTGTATTTTAATGGAACATTTATTTCCTTCCGAATTTCATAAAAGGGCATGATATTTTGAAATTGTTTCTCTTTAGTTCTTTATGCAGTAGATCAAACTTATTTAAGTACTGTGTTCAATTTGTTATATTTAATAATTTGTGTTTTTGAAAAATTAATTTATTCTTATTCTTAATGCAGTTCAATATGAACAGACGTAGTAACTGTCCATAAATTAACACGTAATGCAACTCAATAAGGCAGTTGGAGCTCAAATATTAATGTAAGCAGACAGCGAAGGCAAAGGCGATGCTCGAAGCGCCGCGTGCGCATCCATTCTAACTTTAGCCGGGGATGAAGGGGGGACCGAAGTCCGAAGCTACTTGCTCACGCCGAACTATAAATAGGGACTTTCACTCGAGGGCGTGACCTGTAACTCATCAGCTGATGTTGCAAATGGGAGCGGTGATCGAAGATTAGCAATAAACAATATGTCTGATATATCGCCTCTTACTCACCGGAGTTATCTGAGTGGGCTGTGTATACACTTGGTGATTTGCGAAGCTGCCTCGATATTGATTTTACACAGCATTCTTTACAACTGTATTTAAAAATTTCAATGTTTAAACCTTTAGATAAATTTTACGAAACATTAGATAGATGTACACTTTATTGTACAATCACAAAAGTTTTGAAGGAATTTAAACATTTAACCAATTGAGTACCTACAAAGGCTATAGCAATTAAGCATTAGATTTATTTTTAAGATGATAGTAATCCACCGGAGAAACGATTTTTTTTTTTTAAAGATCGGCTAGAGACATGTGTAGATAAGCTTTGACGCAAAGATTTTTACGACAGTAGTTTGTAGAACATATTTTATCAGTATTTGTAAAGGTCGGCGAAGCCCCTGTTCTTATAAATAGGTTTAGGTAGGGGTTGTAAAAACGCACTGCAGGCGCCCTTCGAGGCAGTATATCAAGACATCGACTTCCTCGCGCCTCCGCGATATGTTTCGATCACTTTCTATGTTAAAAGCACTTAATATATTTTTAGATTTTACTGATTTGTTTTTAATACAGGGTATGGATATTACCTACTTTAAATTAATACCACAGAAAATGTAATGCTATAAGTAGACTAATTATTAACGATTTAAATGTCATGTCAACAACAAAATTGACAATGTCATTTATTGAAATAGAAAACAATCCTTTGTTTTCATTCGCATCAAATATGATTACATCTTTTATATCACTTTTTTATCACTACTATGTATTATTTTTACCATTTTAATAAATATTTTTATTTGATAATCACAAAATACATAACGTCCACTCCTGTCTCTTGTTGGCAGATGACATTGAGATGAAGGATGAATTGACAGAATGTTTGAATATCTAGTTGGCAGTAGAAGAAATTAGTTCTAATATTTTTCCGCAATATGCGCCAATGCTGCTATTTTCCTGGTTGGGCTGTATTCTACCTAGATTATTTTCAACACATAAGTATTTTTTCTGCTTTCGAATGCGTTGACATACATTGGCTACTGCTTTAGGGTAAACCACATTCACAAGGGTGCATTGTGCGTGCATTATTATATATGGTGCTCTAAATTAATAATAGTACAGAAATGATTACATAACACAATATCAAATACTTAAGTAAATAGAATATTTTATGTAATATTTAATTAATTTGTTATTTAAGGTATTATTTATATATAAAATACATTAAATTGTAGAGTTAAGCTGATAATCATCATAGCGTTATCCCGGTTGCATCCTCCGCTTTTTTCTTGTGTGAGCAAGTTCCGCTTTCCTAAATTAAATAAATTGTAGACTTTAACTGTTGCGACACATAAAAATTAAAAGTTATTCAGAAATTAGCTTTTGGAACTGGAAAAATGCTGAGCCAGTCAATTCGTGACCACGGCCGTTGTAACACGGTTGAAACTTCGTAAGTAAGTATAAAGAATTATAGGCACTTAATCGTGTAATTTTATGTTTTAATTATGCAGTGCGATATTAGTATTATTTGAATTCCACATTTTTTTAACTCAAGGTATGTTTAATTACTCCTAATATTTTGTGACGAACGAACGCACGTTATATTGAATGGAGGGCATACCGCACAATACGCCATGGCGGGAAGCGCAATCGATTGCCGGGGTCGTCGACACGGGAACTGACCTTTGAACCACTCAGCTGATCGTTCTTATTGTTCAATTATTGTAAAGTGCGTGCAAAAAGTTTATGGCTATTTGCGACAGTCTAGTTGATCATAGTGTCAACTGAAATAGGCAAATGCGGTAAATCTATCATTTAGGGATTTCATGATAAAGATTGTACACTTGAAACTTAGTTTCTTCATTTTAATGTGCTCAGAAACTCCGGGTGTTAGATTAGGAGTTTAGATTACAAAATCTGCCTACCAACAGTTTATCAGTCGGGCCTTGGTCCAGCCCGTAAAAATCAACTGAATTAACTTTTAAACTTAAAATAAAATTTCATTTTATTTTTTAAACATAAAATTACAGGATAAAGTACGGATTTCAGCCGTGTTACAGTGAAGTGGTCGTTCCGTGCACTTTATTCTGTAATATTTTTATTTTGAATCTCAACTGAAATTTACATTTTTACCACCTAAATCTACTGCACCAAGTTGTATAGCCATTTTTGAGTAACTGTTTAGTTGGGAGCTGGAAGGCAGTAATGTAGCCACTCAGACTGAGGAAAGAATAAAATTGAGTGCATTGACTGGTGGCCAATGGAGCGAGAAATAAGCTATTAGGCGGTGTTTTATTGTGATCTTGATGTGTAACCAAACTGCCCTTAGTGAAAACGAAGGTGAAAGTTGACCTTGTACGTTTGGCAGTCAAAATGCAAAACAAGCTAATGTACCATGAACATATGCACAAAAGCGGTTTTAACTTTAGTGCGCTCAGGTATGCATCTGTCATAATCTATAGCATTTATATTTGAAGTCTATCCTTAATTTAAAAAATATAAGTTTTGAATTTTTTTTACGCAAAAGCTTATTGAAATATTGAGTTTTCTCTGTTTCTCTGCAATGCCTTTTATCTGTTTTAACAAAATAGTTTAAAATTACATTACCAATTGCACAATACACGTCAGATCAGAATGTAAGATTAATAATTTTCATCGATGTTCGCAATATGCAATAACGGTGCATGCATGGTTACAGTTAAAATGAAAAGAAATGGACAGATCGGATGATTCATCCATTGATTACAAATGTTGTAATATATTGCTTGTGTATAATAAACGGGCTCGATAAAAGGTTGTGGTTTACATGATTCATCTCCAAACGTTGCGACGGTAAAAAAATGTGGGGCGGAGAAACTGAGATTTTTAATGCATAGATAGTAGATACCTAAGTGTGTCGCTTTAGCTACTTTAGTCATCATCATCCTAGCGTATATTCCTAGTTGCGACTTCAGCTTGAACTTCGGAGTATAGGGTACGCTGTAAGTCATGGTCCTAGATTTGGCGGAACTAGTTATTACAATGGAGCGACTGCCGTCTGACCTACGTAACCCTTTTTACAAGGAAACCAGACCAACAGCAACATGACCCGAGGTGCGTTAGTGGCCAACACTGTTAGAATTTTTCATGCTGTCCTAAGGCTATCGATAACAATCGAATCCAACGCCTTAACGTGCCTTTCGAAGCACGGAGGAGCTCAAGATAGAAAATGCCACTAAATGGCGACCAATCCAATAGTGGTCGCGTCACGCCCCGTCGCGTCGCTTGACACGCGCATTTGCTATGGATACGCGGGTCGCGCTCGAATAACGAGCTTTCGAGCTTCAGCTACTTTAGTACTATTATTAATTAGCTGTGCTTCAGCTAATATGACTAAAAACTCCGGAGGGGTAAGATACGTTTAATGCAAAAGGACGCAGATTTTTTAGACGACCAAGAAACCGACAAAAGTCTGAATTACCTTGCAGCTCTTCCGGACGTTCGCGGTTTCCATCAATGACTACATAAACAAAGAGGGTGGACGTCAGATGATAGTAACGTCAAACCTTATTACTGTCTTTAGTACTTATCAAATGAAAATATAACAATATGGACACACGGTATAGTACTATTAATACTTTGAAGGATCGCCGTGATGTTGCCGAGGTGTAGTTGACTCTCCAGAACTCTTAGCTAAAATCAATTTATTAGCGCCCCCTACAAATTGGATCTGGATTTATTCACCACAAGCATAGCTAGAGCAAAGCATTTACTTTATGAACATTTACTCCAGTACACAGATAACCCCCAATAGATTGAGTATCATTCAATGCTTGTTCGCGTCGACAGTCACCAAACTTAGAGGAAGTACGGGGGGTCGGGAGCGGTAGCTGACGTTACAATGTTGCAGGTTTAGTGATGTGACATTGAATGAAACTACCAAAACCTTATCGATTTTGTGTCACTTTTCTTGCAATCTTTATAGTATTATCAAACGCGCAATAACATTAATAATCGCACATATTTTTAACCGACTTCAAAAAGGAAGAGGTTCTCAATTTAGTTGTATGTTTGTTATCTCATATCTCCGTCATTTAGGAACGATTTGGATAATTCTTTTTGATGTGATACCTAACGGTTTATAAATCTATGAACGCCGGATATATGCACGAAAAAGTGTCAGGTTCCACGTGCAAAAGAAAGCGCGGAACAAGCCATAGAGAGGCATGATCGGCCTCGATATTATTTTGCATCAATATTTTCTTATGACTACGTTATCACGTAAAACTATCGTCTCCAACAACAATTTTTATTTGAAAGGTATAACTGACAAATTGGTCCCATAGTCATAAAAATCTATGTATATACAAGGAATTAGGGTAACTTACTCTTTAGAATAATAAGGAGAATAGAATAAAACATGTAAACATCATTATTTATAAGTTTCGTTTTAAAATATTGTAGCGGGAGCGAGGTAGCATGCTCGACCGCCACAAAGGTAAGATGGGGAACCGTATGGCTCTGACAGTGCTGCGTCGGAGGCCTCTTATATAGTCAGCCAAGTTGCGAACCCCAAGTATCGCTCAACGCCATCCAGTGGCCATGTTGCCATCCTGTAGTTGAGTCTAGTAATTCCAGTGGCACATGTATAGAGGTCGCCACAAATATATTGAGATACTTAATCCATTTTTCATTTTTCGTCGGGCTTTTGGAAAACCTTGAAATAAATTACATAATTAAAATCTTTAATTAAATTAAATTAATAAGTCGTAATAAACAATCGATAAAAAAATATTCTTTCAAATTGAAAGGGGTAACATCACTACGGTAAAACGTGACTTATCGAAAAAAAGGACAAACATATAATTGACACTTGGGAAAGAGAGAGATACTTGCAAAAGACATCAACGTCACCCCATTTTGGTACTCTGGTTGTTACATAGTTCGACCATTATAAAGTGAACTCTGCACTTAATTGTATTAAATTAATTAATAAACTTACCTGTGAAAATTTATACCATCCTTTTGGAGATTTGATGTCTTTGATGATTTTCCGCACCATTTTATGCAACATGTACTAATTTTTACACACTCAACGAACCTAATAGATTTTTTCGAAAATTTTCACGAAACAACCTCACAGCTCTGAGTTCTGGTCGCAACTAATGAAAGGCCTTTAAGCAATTTCATTTATCTGTGCAAAAGCATATAAGTGCGGTGACCGCGGACGCCCATACAAGCGGAATCTACCAGTAGCATAGATTTTTCTGTTGTGTATTGTTTTTCTATTTTGACCATAGCCATGTTGCGACTAATGTTTTGTTAGATCACATACTTGTTATGTATTTGTCTCACAATTGTGGCGTGTGTGCGATTACTATTCAACTTTTGTTAAGCTATTTTGGATTTATCTGTGAGGACCTGTAGTGGCTCACTTGCTTTATATAATTTTTACCTTACTACTTTTATACAAAACTAGCTGTTTCCCGCAGCTCCGCCTGCGGTATATAGCCTATGTTACTCCCCTGAGTAGTAGAACGTAGCTTTCCAATGGTGAAAGAATTTTTGAAATCGGCACAGTAGTTCTTGAGTTTATTCATTACAAACATACACACAAAAATACAAATTCATCTTTATAATATTAGTATAGATAAGTTGTTGGTCTTCCTAATAAATGAATAAATAATTCTGCGACTAGGCTTTAAAGTCACAAGGCTTGCGATGTCGATGAAAAGTCAACTGCTTCTATAATCTTAAATGCAGTGTAATCATTAGTTGTGGTTTGATATAATGGCGGCCCATTACATCCATACCTACTTCTACGCAATCTAATACTTAACGGCTTCGTTATAATCATTAGAAGAAATCGCGCCTTGTTAAATTCAATTAAATTAAACCATTAAACATTTATTGCAATTTACCAGCACATGTGAAGATTGTAAACGCTTTAACAAAACAGTAATTATTTTAACGCTTATGGTAAGAAATCGTTGCGGGAATCCAACTTCCACTTCTCTTGACCTTATTAAGTAGGCAAACAGACGTACGGCCCTCCTGATGGTAAGTGGCTCCGTAGCCTATGAACACCTGCAACACCGGAGATGTCACGAGTGCGTTGACGACCCTGAAGGCATTTTTCACTTCAATTTACTTATGATGAAATGACTCTACTGACAGTATAGGACTTTGTCTAATGTACCTTATACGTCTGTAGTGTATGAAAATATTATTCGCTATCGAAAAAAAAAATATTGTCGGCATGGATCCCTTAATGGTCTTGACGTACTTGCGCTTAACTTTTTATGATGAAACAAATTGACTGAAACTTTGTCTAATTTCATATCATAATTGCAAAAAAGGAATAAGTATTTTTCGTTACATCTAGATGCATGTGTGGTCGATTCGATGGTGGTCGTTTGGAACTGCATTTATATAACCTCAATCGTAACCTTTCAAATAAATCACATCTCGATCATCGTATACTTTCTTTTAATTGCTGAACATTCAAATAATCGATAAATTAATCGGTCGTATACACACAGTCGTTGTTTCCACGCAGTCATCAATCACATTGGATTGACGTTATACGAGCGGCCGACAAATCAGTGGCATGACCGCTTTCAGTACTGTAGGTGAACGACTCGTTTATTGACATCACATTAGTTTATTAGCCAATATTCATAGATATATGATAATAAGAGTACTTAAAAAATATATATAAATTTACCCATATCGTAGTAACAGCTTGCCTATCTATACTTCCATCCATATCCATACTATAATACTATTATAAATGCGAAAGTCTGTCTGTCTGTCTGTTACGCTTTCACGGCCAAACCGCTGGACGGATTTAAATGAAATTTGGTGTGAATATAGTTGAAGACCCGGGGTCAAACATAGGCTACTTTATAACGCAGGCGGAGCTGCGGGAAAAAGCTAGTAGTAAATAATATAAATAGGCAGATATCTTAGACCAATACATAGAGACCAAGAATTCGTACAAAAATTTACACAAACCAAGAGTCGATTTGATTTTTTTATAAATAAATCATTAAACATATACATTATAATTACATACATTTATGAGATTTATTAAAAACTTACTCGACCTACTTGAACAATCAATTCCATTAAATCCGGCATTTCCATGAAAATCACTTCAAGCTGTGTGTGTACACATTTTATCGCTGAATGCAGGAGTGTTTACTTACAGATAATAAAGATTTTATGCTCCATCCTGTATCTTCGCTTTCAAGAGAGGTTCTGCTTTAACATTTTTATTGGACGTTAAATTCCTAAGTATTGTATTTATATAAATTGATCATGTGTCCGAGGTTTTATTGTATTTTATTAGGCGACGCAGACACGTGCGCATGATTTGTTTACCACGCTGGCGCCATCACATCGGCGACAATGGATATAGTCTGTTCACTGCTTTATTACTGATCTTGCAATCAAATGGGCGTTTAATTATTATGAGATGCAAAGACACGTGCATTTTTATGGACATAATAATTTGCAAGTAAAAATCTATGCGAGTGTAAGTTAATCATGGTAAATCTCACTTGCTATGTTTTTTTTTTCATTCAAGCTATATTTATCCGTCCGTCATACATATTGAAAACTGAAACTCAAGTGATTTTAAAATATGGGACAACAGTTTCACCTATATAACGAGCAAACGTAGTTAAATAAGTAAAAGGGGATAAATCACGTAGATTGAGTTAGCATCAAAGTAATTT
This sequence comes from Euzophera pinguis, assembly GCA_947363495.1. Lineage (NCBI taxonomy): Eukaryota > Metazoa > Arthropoda > Insecta > Lepidoptera > Pyralidae > Euzophera > Euzophera pinguis. The sequence continues at coordinate 5,865,090 of OX376164.1, forward strand.
CGAGACTTTTGTTAAGGAATACTAACTCAACGATATTTCATTTTATAACAAATAAGTAAATAAATATCCAAGACCAATCAGAAAAAAATATCATTTTTCATCTTACCTTAACCGGGGTAACCCTTAAGTAACGGGCAGGCATGTTAACTATTACAACCTTTGTTATTACTCTGTGATTACAACACAGAGATCGCTGTAGGTAGCTGCTATTATAAATTTTGCAAAACCTTGTTCCAAGATGTCATACCTACTCAAGTCATGGCGTTCGCAAAAATAATTGTAGAGTAATAAAAGGTTTATGGGAACGTAAATAAGCTTTTTATGAAAGAATTTTTATTTCTCTATGTGCTTACATAGATTGTGGAATGGTAGGATTTATGGATTATTCGTTGTTAGCAGTTTAATATCGCTGTGATTAAAAATCTTTATTTTGTGTTTTCCTAATAAGTAGTAATGAAAATACAATTTACTTATCTAATTAGCTAAAATGTGTATTTTTTTAATGTATGATTCCATCTATGAATGCATCGATTTATAGTTGAGAAATCGTTTCAAAATACTGTGATTAAAATAATCGTTGTAAGTTTTGTTCCGATATATACCAGATACCTATTTGTCATAGTATTAACATTTCAATACACATACCTGTAGTATGCGTACCTGGGATTTTTTTTATTGCTTGGTGATTGCACTAGGAAGATTCAAAAATATTCTGCCGGGCGATTTAGTCTAATGAATTTCTGTTTTATGTTTAAACAGATATTACTTTCTCTACTATGGTAGTGTGGCTTTATTTCATTATAATAAAATTTCATATTGAAAGACAGAAAATAAAATCTGATCCCTTTTTCTCTACTCTATTAAGGGGTATGTCCTATTACTTTATTAAGTAAGTATTAAATTATTCTGTTTGTTTGTCTGTCAACATTTATTCAAACCTTTCTTTTAATTTTTGCAGTGTCTAAATACATGAAACAAGACCAATTTCATTAAAAAATAAGTGAAAACCGTAAAAAGTATTTGACCTCTCATACAAAACCCTGCCAGGCTAGTAGTATAGTGATGTTATTATTCAACATATACCTATTCCAGGCGTTTGCAAAATTATTTTACTTGTTTTCAATATACTCATTACAGTCAACTACAAACTTCCATTGCAATTTAAACCACAGGATGTAACCCATCACGTCCATGAAGCTTTTCTGAGCTTACTATGATACCAATTCTTGGCAATTTGAATTGTATTTCTATAGATATTGAAATCAATTTAGAATAACCGCTTCAGTAGGTTGAGTAGCATTGACCCTACATTCATTATTAGATTGAATGGTCTGAAGATGAAAAAGCCGTTATTAAAAACGATTACTGATATTATTAGTATAGTAATAACCTATGCTAATAAATAATTATGTTGTCGTGCTTTTTAGAACTTAAGTAGTTTGATACCATTTTTTCTTTGACCTTATTAACAATACAGAACTGTTGATAGTTTCGGGTGTTTCATTTTGTTCACCATATATCGAAATCCTTCGGTAACATGTGCCCTACATCCTTTGATTAACAATTTACAAAATTCCCTCTTTCCAAAATACCTACTCATTTTTTACTTGGGACCACAAAGTTTTTCAATTGGTTAGTGAGATTTAAAAAAAAAAGCGGAAACTAAATCAATGGATTTATTTTAGAAAGTGAAGCAAAGACTAATTAAAGTAGGTACTTTATGTAATTAAAGTAATAATTTTAAATTTCACTGCAGCCTCTTCAATATTTTCCAGTCCACCCATAAAGGGCTGGTTGAATTTAAAAGCGGGCTTGTGTAAGTAATAAACATAAAATTTAGTCGAAGGGTATCTAACGATGAGACCATTATAGTTCTATCATTATGGTCTCTATAAAAAAGCGCCACCGCACTTCAGCCGTTGACAGGCGATACATAAATATTTGATGGCAGTCAATTCATTGTATTTTTAGACTTATCTTAATTGTTGGTGGGAGATGAAAGTAGTAAGATACATTGTTTAATTTTAGATATTTTTAAAGCGCGCTTATAGTCCAGTTGACTGATTGCAAATATAAATAACTAGCTGTTTCCCGCAGCTCCTCCTGCGTCAAAAAGTAGAACTTGAAGAAGAAGATATTTTTTCTAAAATTACAAGTATCTTTGTAGATTTTGCCGTATTTGATTGGGTAGTTCAATTATTATTTTCTTGAGGAGTTCGTTTGTCGAGCGCGACTCGCGTATCCATAGCGAATGCGCGTGTCAAGCGACGACATGCCGTGACCACTATTGGATTGATCGCCATTTTAGTGGCATTTTCTATCTTGAGCTCCTCCGTGCTTCGTAAGGTACGTTAAGCCGTTGGTCACAGTTGTTATCGATAGATATATAGATAGCAGTCGTGATGCTGTGTCAGATGCCTTAGAGCAGCCTGAAAAATTCTGATAGTGTTGGCCACTAAGATACATCAGGTCATGTTCCTGTTGGTCTGGTTTCCCTGTAAAAAGGGTTACGGAGGTCAGACGGTAGTCGCTCCATTGTAATTACCAGTTCTGCCAAATCTAGGACCGTGACTTACAACGTACCCTAGGCTCCGAAGCGTAAGCTGACTACGCAACTAGGAATACACGCTAGGATGATGATAATGATCTTAGAAATAGAATTTGCCTTTAAATGCGATACACTTTAAAGTTATAATAAGCCACAACGATTAATAATAAAGGATATACCTTCCTATAATATTTTACCACCATATGCTAACAAGATAAACGTTTTTGTTCGCTGTTAGGTATACGTAAATGTACACGAAAGTTATTTGGTAACGATAGGTCACGCACGTCTTCACTTCAGTGTTTGACTGTGCTCGATCACTTAACTTATAATAACAATAATATATCAACAATTGACACGTTTTATTTCTATTACTTTTGATAAATGTATACGTGAAGCGGTTAATATTGAAACCAATTGACGATCTGAGAAATTATCATCATTCATCGAATGTAGAGTTTTTTTAGACATTATTACGAAGATTGATTTAAAATATATAATTAAAACTAAAAAATAAAGTCAAAAATTTCATTCTTTGAAATTTAATTGTATTAAACTAAAATTCATTCAATTAAAAAAAGGACTTACCACTTGTAGTGTTCCAGTGCATCCGTATAATGTATAAAGTGGTATTATCATTTCTTGCTTAGATTTTTAAAAATCTAGTGAATTCCCGCCAACCGAGCTTCAGACTGGCGTTAGACACATTAATTTGCTCATACCTGCACCGATGAACTTGTCTGATGCAAACAGAGCATCGATCGGTCTGCCAGACGATTTTATATAACCCCGATAATTGAGTTCAAAACTATTTTATGAAGACAGCAACTTCCGAGATAAGAAAAGATAGAAAGATACGTACAATAAAGTGTTTAACGATTAGTCGCTTACATCCAGGGTTGTCACTGAAATCGCAATATCCTCGATTGAAATTCAAATACATGACTAAACATTATTTTTTTTTCATTTTAATATTATGATCATTATAATAAGATAATCTGATCTACTTAATTATTGAAAAACTTTTATAGCTTTAAATAAATAAAAAAAATCATCAACACCATAAATTTAAGAGCTAAGCTCTTTTCATTGCAGTTTCATCCATTCTTGTTTGTCATAAGATAGTTCCTTAATTTTTTTTTATGTGACACCACAACGAATCTTACTTTCTCCATTATTTGCTTCATGTAAATGAAATAAAAATAATGCTGAAATTGGTAAATTCTAAACGCATAGCGTTTATTACTTTTATATATTTTTACGAGCGTATATGACATAAACATAGCTTAGCATATACGTAAAATAATACATAAAGCTCTCTGCTTGACCCAAAGGTTGACTGTTAGATAATGCTTTTAGCATTAAGTCCACCTATTGTGCTTTACAATTGTATTTGTACAATAAAGTTTAAATAAATAAATAAATAAATAAAATGCTCTATATGAGTTATCCTTGTCTTTAGACGTAGGTACAAAGGAAACTATATCATATAAATGTCAGCATTTCCTGAAATATCATTATCATATTGTTCTTGAAAATAATATGTCAGTTAGTATATTCATAAGATTTAATGCTATTAATAAATTATGTTAGGAAGCACCTACGACCATATCGTGCATGCCAACATGTAGAAAGACAACAATAAAATTTCATGTTTAAACAAAACGGTCGATAGCAAAACTAAAACAAAATTTGAAAAATGCTATGGATGTTATCAGTACAATAACGATCCATAATATCGATACTTTTTATATTTAGTATCCATAGTAAAAGTAAGGCGCTATAATAATACTATTGAATTGTTAAAATCGAGAGGATACCTACTATAGTATCAAAAATATCATTACAGGTCGATAATATGGTCGTCAAGGCCACGAAAATACCAGATATTATCGATAGTTAATTGTTTGCAACAACACTATTTTGTTATTGCAAAATATTGCCCGTCGCATCGTGTATTTGATGAAATCGTAATTACAGTTCATGTTATGTTTAGTGAAGTTAATTATGATTAATATTTGCTGGACGGCAGGCCAGACGCAGACGTCGTCTGCATTGTGACGTGGCTTCCATTGTCCCTTAGCAAGGATTAATTAATAAATTTTAATATAATTACCGGGAACTTAGTGGAGGATATGGGTATCGGAAGAGTTTCCTGTTCGTACTGGGAATAAGCAACCTCATATCAATGAAGAACTAACGAAATCCAGAGAAAATTTATTGCACTGTAAAAGAAAAAAAAAGTCAAAATAATAAAACTGAATCATTGTTTATTTATGAAATAATCATGTACACACTGTACACTACAACAATCTTTATTGTACAACAAGGATACATTGTCAAATACAAGCAATATACATTGGAAACATAACATAAACTTTGTTGTTCTTTTATAATTTCGCACGAAAGCTTTGACAATTTTTGGTCTAACACTGACCGAATATACCTAATTCAAAATAATAATAAAAAAATAATAATTTAAGTACTCAATCAAATATATTGCTTTATTAGAATTTTGAAATTATTCGTGTTAATGTCGCTTTTCACTAAATAGGGTATAAAAGGATATAAACTATTTATACCAACAATGTTTTTCCATGACTTCATTTACACTAACTTCTGCACATTCAGAACAAATTTGAATTCAGAAGCCACAGATTTATTCCAGCTGAATTTATTTTCAACGTTAATTGAATGTTTTTTAAAAATGAATAAAGGAACTCCGTACATTTTGTACGATATGAATGCAACAATGACGATATTTTTTTTAAAAGAATTATGTGGGCTGTAAATAATTTTAAAGGGGCCGTTTGCCGAGGTTCGCTGAGAGATGCGCGTGGTTTTGACGTGGAATAAAATTTACAGCTCGACTTCCCAAACAACGTAATTCTGTATTCAAATACTTTAGTGTAAAGACGATTGTTTCATAATTTATTTGTGTAATTACTTATATCAAAAATTCTTCAATTTTAAAAAGTTATTATTCAAATCCTATTAATATCTCGATCGGATTGATTTCAAATTTAGATCGCATGCGGGGCTGGCTGAATCTAAATAATATATCATCAAGATTTACAAAAATTAGTAAATATACCTAATGTAAGTAACAAAATATAAGTTTCGCTCGGATCGCTCTTTTTGAATAAGACCTTTTACTAGTACTACAATGTTATATAAATCGCCAATTTGCAAGAGCATATTATTTTCTATTTTATACGACGTTTATGAAATCACTACATTCGTGCAGTACCTACACGCGATGTTATTGGCATTTTATTAATGCATTTTCAGTATATTGGACATAAAAATAATGCAGTCATGTATTTAAGGTTCAATCGAATTTATGGGAACATAATAATATATGCTTATTTTAGTGTTCACTCAAGGGAGTTGTAATCTATATTAACTAAGTTATTAAAAACAAAGTTGCTACTGTTACCAAACTTATTTTTTAAGTTTTTCATGCGCTTTTAAGATTAAAAAAAAATTTTTTTTTTCGTATATCTGCATAAATAATGTATTTCCTTTTATTAGTTAACCTCTACATCTAATTTCAAAATAATAAAGGTAATTATCACACTTAGTTGCGAACAAAGTACTACTTATTTAAAATATCATATAATCAGCCATGTTCGTAAATTTTCTTGACAAAAATAGCTTCGAAGTAAATGAAATACAAAAGTAATGATATTTTCTTAAACAAACATGAACTACCGAAAGAGATTAGACAGTCTCGGATCTAATCAAATACGGAATGAAATAAAAGCAACAACATTTTCATTTCGAGATTCATTCACAAAACAAATTGTAATTGTATGTCAATATTTATACACTCTACTAGAAATACACGATTGTTTAGACAGTTTGTTCCCGATCCTGCGGGAACCAGCGACAATGTAGAAACTCTAGGCGCCTTGCAGACGCCCGTGACTCACACGGCCTCAATTCGGATGGGCCATGCCTTAATAATGTGCCTTAACACTGTTATAATGGCACATAGATATTAATCAAATTTGTGAACACTAAAAATGGAGTATAAGATATTGAAAATGGCGTACTTAATAATATCGCTTCGTGTCGGGATTTTAAACATATTTTTTTTACTAATCTGTCGTTAGCCTCATCCAAACTATCAATAATGCAGGAGACCGGACATTTTTAGATAATTCAAACAACTGATAACTAAGATCAATCGCACTTTAGAAGGTACCTACAAGTATCAATCGCCTCTTTTTTACATTTTTTTAAGTTTATTTTTATCATTTTGAAATTTTACTTATATATATTTTTACTTATGTTTCGCATGAGCGCTAAGTTGTTTTGACACCGCCACGGGCGGCCAGTCCCGGCTCAACAAACCAAATGTGCATAATAACTCCAAACATTCCAATTTTAAGTTACATTTAACAATGTACATTAAACAAAGAATTTTTTTAAATCATCATTCTATAAGTAATATGGTTTATATGTGACGATTCAAATTATTTATGGTTATTAAATTAAACTATTTTAATACGGTTTTATCGCGTTTTATTATTATTATTTTTAGTATTATTTATGGTTAGTTAAATTGAACATTTCACTATGCTCCCGATCGAAACCTGTAAAATGAGTCGCGTTGAGGATGCAAATTACTGTTAAGTACGTTGTATTTATGAGAATACGAAAGTTAAAATAAAAAAAAAGATGATTTACTTGCGACAATTCTGACTACAATAAAAATAGAAAATAATTAAACTAATATGTGCGTTAGTACGTAAAAAGTCACTTTCCCCAAAGAATTTCTATACGGCGATTCTTATTCAAAAATCATATAATAGTTTTATTTTGGTAGGCAGGTTTATTTTTAATTTAGTTTTAATTTGTATATTTAGCACATTAATTATGTTAATATTATATTTTTTAAGTACGTAGTGTTGCAGTGTTTGTAGTTAGTGGTTGTAGTTTTTTTAAGCACTGATTATTTACGTAAAACTTTTGCCAATGATTCTATTTCTTCGAATATTGCTTATCGAAAATATGCGATCTTTGATCGGGTCAAAAATAAATAACTGCTTGTGTATGTTTATTAAATTTGTAAGGTATTCCCCACAGGGAGTTCTATAAATTAAAATATAGCGACTGCTTCAAGATTTATGGAATTTCTTACATAGGTATATTACTATCCGCCAGGTGCACTTTACACAAATGTTGACGCAGTCGATGTCTGCATTAATAAAATCTCATGGTAGATACACGGATCTTCGCATTTTAGCTAAATCCATGAATAACCTCTGTTAGAGTTAAAGTGAATCATTCCATTAAAGTTTCTCAGAAGTTCAACCTTAATGATTATAGCGTTATTTAAACGATAAAAAAATAATAAGCTCACACATGCAACATATTGCACTGTTTTAGTGTGACTGTTTTTATACCTAATGTAAAGTTCATAGGTATTTCTGGGCAGTTTTGAGAGCCCGATGTTTATATAGTGTCCAGTGCGGTGATTCCTATTCCAGGAATTAAACTAAGATTTAATTAATTGCGTTATAAATAATCATGTTTTCTCAGTGCATCATAAAATGATGTACAATTTCATTTGTACTCTACATTAACATTTCTTTAGTATAAATTCCAATAATCTAATGTCTATTCTAAAATAGAATTAGTGCACCTACAACTTATAGAAATAAATTCGTTATTAAATACCTAAATTAAATAATAAAGTTTGATGATGTAGAGACGTGCACTCCTCGGCATAAAACTATACTTTACATTATATGCTCCAATTTTCCTTACCAATACTTAGGATAATGCACTATTGGTTGCATCAATGCAGAGTCAGTGAACTTCATTAACCCGAATTGACTTGTCAGTCTGTATGTCCACAATTAATCACTCGATGGCGAGGGACGTGCTGTCCAAGGACTCGACAATTTATTACAATTCCCTGACAAAGTCCACTAGGCGATTAATAGTTGAGATAAAGTGTAGTTTACTGACTAAATTAACGTAATCCCCTCCTTGTTCTAGCTAGCCGCTCATGAGCTAATTCTGGGATAGATGTATGAGGATGATGGATTGTATGAGGATGTAAATTACGAAATCTTATATCATATAAGCTAAAAACATTCAAAATAGTTTAGTTTTGCCCACTTACAGTTGTTTTAGTTATTTATTTAAACTACTCAATGACATATCACAATAGGTGGACTAAATGCTCAAAGCATTACCTAACAGTCAACCTTTGCGTCTAGAACCAGAGAATTTATCTGGGTTCCAAACCTGGTTGGAAAAGCAGTAAGACCAAAAAAGGAAGCTCTTTAATATTTTTAGAGAGCTATTAAAAAAATCTCAATGATAAAAGAATAAAAATGTTTTCTCAGTTGGATCAATGATTTCGCAAAATTAAAGTAATGACCTCTGATTTCAAGCAGCCTGTTTTTGTTGCTTGTGAGAACATGAAACACATCGCAAAACTTGTAATCGATTCGCCAGCGAATCCTCTGACCTTGTCAAAAGTTTTACACACAAAGTTTATTTAGCTCCGAACCTCAAAGTACAAAGAGTATGCCTGAGATCCAAAACTTTCATTTGAAGAATTGGCTGTTATTATAAACTTGAACATTTCTTGAGCCTACCCAGGGTCGTAACGTAAAGCCTATAATAAAGTAGCTATGCGAAATTTATTCATACATACCATACCTATTTGTTGTAAAGACATGGCTGTAATAAAACAAAACGTAACCTTTATGTCTCCTCGAAGTAGTGTTTTAAAGAAACATTCACAATTGGGTATTCTACAAATTTTTATTTTTTCTTTCATATCAATATTTTTATTTCCAGAATCAGAAATAAGAAAGATTTTTTGTAATCCGTTCAAAAATAATAAGTTATAAGCCTTTGAAATTCGGTGGAAGGGGAAACTGTCAAAAAACAAGAAAAGGATGCACTATGTGAGCTGTGACGTCACTGCCACTCGGTTTCTTGCGTACAAAAGAGATAGCAAGACGTTCCCACCACGCTCCCACTTTTCTTTTAGAGAAAACTTTAAAATCGAATTAATGCCTTAATTAACAATCAATTTTGTTATTGTTTTCAGAATCGATTACTTTTTAGTGTATATTTTGTTTAGTTTATCAATATTAACCAAGTATGAATACAGTCCAGTAGCCTATTATAACAAATTACTATACTTGTTTACGGTATCTTTTAAAACGTGTACTTTCACTAATTGTTGAAACAATCAAAAGTTCCTTTCTTCGCAACTAAATTGAAAAACGTCGTATGAGACTCGTGGTACTTTGGTCATTTACACATCCTCGACTTGCTTGTTTTACTCGCCTATACCCATGGTGCGATTAATGACCAACTTAGCACACTTGTACTATAATTTATTTTATGCAAACTGTAACAGGGTTAATAATAACCTCAAATTGAAATGACAAACAATAAATAATCGATTCGCCGGCGTTTCTCGCGACCTTGCTATTGCTCGCTATAGTTTGGCGACCTCGCGCCATATGATCGCAGGTCGATGACTCTTAAAGTTTGTATAATAAATTCGTGATGCGTCGCAATGGCGTGTCGCCGACCTAATTTTCTGACAGCTTTGTTGGGAACGGTTTCTTTTTGATTTTTTTTTACCCTATTAGGTTGGCAGTCTTGGCTTGCTGCGTGAGATGAACGCGCGGTCATCGAATTGAGACTGCAAAGGTTTAGGATCATTTGTTACTATTCGTAATTATTTCACTTAGGTAGTGTCTGTCACACCTTTTAAACTGAATTTGTATATCAGTAAATGTCTGCCAATGAAAGTGAAATCATAAATTATTGCAAATATGATACGCTTCTAAAAAACCTAGAAATCCTTGTTGCTTGAAATATTTCAATAATTTGAAAATTCAATTTCAGTGTTTTCCTCGATGGTTTTTCTACTTGATGTGCAGACTTTCAGGTTGCCTACAGACCAAAGATATTTTTAAAGTATTTTCTTTTGTAAACCTATTTGAAATGAAGCTTCTAAAAAGGACATTTTTGACGAAGTGTTGTCTTCATAAGCTCCTTGGGAGTGCTATGTTGACGGAGTCCACCATCAGTTTCTAGAGAGCTTAAGATTGTTCTTTCATCATAAGTGTATTGTTGAGTAAAATGACTGAAGCGTGACCATACGCCATTCTATAAACACATACAATGTTACATACATGCATTTTAACATATAAAGTATGACTTACATAGGTCGATTGTATCAGTGATAATTAAAATGCTTAACTTACTAATTAAAGTAGAAATGGCTTGTGCTAATGGGTTCTGTTTCATTTTAAGAGTAAATAAAATCGTGTTAATAATCAAGTAAGACCCAATGGACTCTTGAGATGTTTTTAATTGTTTCTGTCATTAAATTTCATCATCTCACAATATCTAATATCACTTTCGTTCCCTTAGTCGCCTTTTACAAAATCTATAAGAGAATTAATATATTATTGAGTTGGAAACCAAAATACATAACAAAAAGTCTTAGTTTATAAATTAACTTATTTCATAAAATGTTTCCATTATAAATGACTAACTGTTTCCCGCAGCTCCGCCTGCATCAAAAAGTAGCCTATGATTGAGCCCGGGTCGTCAACTATATTCATACCATATTTCATCAATATCCGTTCAGCGGTTTGGCCGTGAAAGCGTAACAGACAGACAGACAGATTTCGCATTTATAATATTAGTATGGTTATCTTATTTACCAGTTAAAATTGAATTACCAACTTGACGCTAAGTTAGTTGACTCTGTATATGGTGTTAGATTCAATACCAGTTTCAATTATAAAAGAGAAATTCAGATCAGATCAGATCAGATTTATCAGATTACAAAAGATTAAACGAGCTTTAGCCCTTTTCATAAATAATATTTGAAACAGATGATTAGCTAAAATAATAAAATAGAAACGACACTAAATGTGACTAGTATGTGAAATAAACTGTGCCTGTTAAAAATGGAAAAATATCAGAACTTCTGGTTTCAATTAATGCTCACTGAATCAATCATAATATTTGATTTGTTCTTAAAACATTCAAATAACTTGCTTTTGTCACTAAAATTGTCTAAATTTATATAAGTATTATATTATCTAGCTGAAGTCACTAACAGTACGTCAACAATGAGAATTTATTGACGCAGACGATAGTGACTGCGTTAACAATTTAGTGGTATAAGAAATCTGTACAGCGAGGCGGTTAGTACGGTTACTAAGAAATTCCATATTCAATTTTGACGCGATCGCTAGCGTCTGCGTTGGTACAGGAAGGCGGTACGATGAGTCACAATAGTATTTACTTAGTATAATAAAAGCTACTTAAATGTAGCGAGTCCATAAAAGCGAACACGGAGGTCCGTTCCCGCGCTCCCAGCGGACCCAGTTTGTTCCCAACTCCGTATTAGGAGCACTCCCTTTATAGACACACCGGTTGTGACGTGTCCCTTTTCTTCCAGTCGTGACTCGTAATGCGCAAGTCACTGTACCTTGGCCTGTATGTAGTTTATTTACACTAAATTGGACAAAAAGTACTTCATCGATGCTGAAGTAAATCTTGAAGATTGAGTATTACATACCAAATTTTACACGTTTTAGTTTTTTTAAAGACTTTACGTGCAGAAAGTTGTTGAACAGTTTTTTTTTTCTAGGTAAGTAGGTACTCATTTGTTTGTATGAATTCATATTATTATTATATTTATTTTATTTTAATACACCAATTATAAGTTATTTTTGTATTGGGTCTATTGCCATGTTATTTCTTCCAATGGGATTATAGAGTTGTAGTAGTTTTTTTATTAACAGGAATTCGGATAAAAGCCTGAACAAAACAAACGCTTCAACTTTTCTTTGTTGAAAATGGTGTTTAATATAATTAGCACGTCTTTGTTACAGAATGTGCAGTACATTTTTCCAAAACAGCTTGTACCATTCCATGCTGAATCATTATACCCCGTGTTGTGTTTGTTCGTTAGGTAACAATACGCTTTGCACAGCTGCCTTATAAAAAGTATAATATGTTCAGAGTATATTTATTTCAGTTTCATGTAAATATGCAAAAATAAAATAGTTTGATATAAAAAATACTTAAATAAAAAATAGGATACAGTAGATAATAAATTAAAAAAAAAAAAAAAAAAAAAAAAAAAAAAAAAAACTGGTGGATTATTAGCTAGTAATGTAATTTTGTTTTGTTTTGTTAATTTTATTTCACTCTTGCTTATTATTCTGTTCGTTTACCTATTTGAAAAATAAAATAGATTAATTTAATTTGATAAATATTCAACTGCTGTCAACTGCGTTGACACCCATATTTCAGAATAACAAAATTACATACTCTTACTTAACGCATAGTCACATCGAAAAGTATACCAATATCCTTACTACTTATGTAAAATAATAGTAATCACTCATAAATTTGTTGTAATTAAACATTCCAAGGTGACGTGATAGCTGTCGCAAATATTATCAATGAATGAATTACTTAATAATTACAAATAATAAAGAATGAATAATAACACATACAAGTAAGTGATAATAATTTGAATGTAGTTTAGGACCATTTTATTGGCCACAAAACTAGTTGCGATTGCGACAGATGTTTGAGCTTTAACTGGTTCTAAATAATAAGCTAAATATAATGAATTAAACCGTTTGAAATATCAGATATCAAATGTAATATTGCGTTTGAAGAAATTTAATAAGGTTATAGCCGGCAGCGCCAAAACATTAAATTGCATATATATTAAAAAAATAACTTTTTAATGTAGATAAATGCAAGTCAGAATATATCAATTTTAAAATAAAAACTCAGTATTTTCATAGCAAATAATTCTGAATTTTCATCATTTATTTAAGAAAAAGTTTATCTACATTCGCCGCCATTTTTTGAGAAACAAAATAATGAGAAAAGCAAACTAGCTGCAGAAATGTATTCATATTTGCGTAAAATATCATAAAGATTCAACATTAAATAAGTTTTATACTTTACGGAGTCATAAACAAGTAGCTAAGAGCAAAATACGATATTATATCAATTTTATACAGGGAACAGTAAAATATGAAACTTCTTTAGTAAACCGTAAAAGTCACGAATCGCAATATCGCAGTTTATAGCGACCCGATATTAGTATTTACTCTGTGGCAATAATTCAGACTTCTCCTGGGCTATTTGGATTGGACGCGCTAAGCCTGCCATTTTCACCTTAGAATATCTAAATCTGACGACAGTTGAAGATAAGTCTTACTTTAGATACTTTATAAGTCTATCTGACTTACAAAGGAGGCGCTTTCCTACCTACTGATGGCATTGTTTGAATTTGCATAATCACTCCTAATTTGTAACTACTTAGACGTTGAATCAAACTATAAGCAGTTTATGTAAATTAAAAAACATTAGTTTAATACTACAATAGAATTTATTGATATATTTGAAAATTGTAACGAGTACGAAATATTGTGAGAATATTCTATGCATTTGTGTTTACTATAAAAACAATTTATACAGCTTTAAATAACATCAAGTTAGGTAAAAATGATAATTACGTTAAAATAACTTAATTATTAATTTAAAGGAAAGAAAAAAATGCAAATGATCTACAAATTAAAATAACTACTAAAATAAAATTAAATATTAAGCCCAAATCGTCGTCGTTGTATGATGGCAAGGTACCCAAAAGGCTGGCGACGTTCCCTCGTTAGTTGGGTTAACATCTAACCTTTCCCAAAATAAAGCTTAAGAACATTTAATCAAACAAACTCTACAGCTAATTCTAGACGTTTCTAGATCTTCAGATATGAACACTAATATATTGTGGTGATTTTAACTACCAAAGGCTTTTGATACAAAGTTAGATGTAGGTGTAAAAAACCAAGAAAGATTGCTAGTTTGCAATAATTTGTATCGACAGCCAGCTGCAACGAGTTTTTCTCACGCGCACTTGTTTTGTATGCGTGACGAGGGTCGCCTGCCTCGTACAAGAATACATTTTAACGATCAGTGATTAGGAACTACATATACTTAGCTACCATTTTTGAGGTAGTAGGATAACAGTAAAGTCGTTTTGTGGAACTGGAACTCTCACATCACTCACACTTTCTTACTTGTTATGCTGACCAATACTTAGTTATGATGATTTAAACTTCAAAAAGACCTACCTCAATTAATTAGGTTTACATATTAATTAACCTACTTTAACCATTCTAACTTATTAGGATTGGAAGAACTTAAAAATGTTACTCCAGATATTCTGTAATCTGAGCTTCAGATGACTTACCTAAACTATGATGCCAGCAGAATAAAAAAACAATTTTAATATTTTCTTAATTTATATTATAATAATTGATATTCTATGTTGATTCTTTAAAAAATATCCGATTTCAAAAGTTGTAAAGACCGTATGTATAAGTAGGTAGGTACTCATTGTTTTTCTTTTGTTGTATGCGAAGACGCCAGTCGAAATACTTATTCCCGAAGGCGCCGACCAACTTCTTATGCTCGGCGCACTCGGGCCCGTTGCTTACTGGAAATGCGATATCGATCCTACGGCCTCGCACCCACTCATCATCATTAATTCGTACTTTGTTGAAATAAATACGTATTTCTAAACGTCGAGAAGCTCGATAGCCGAGCGCGACGCGCGAGACGAGGCCCGTATTGGAATGGTTACCATTTAGCGGCATTTTCTATCTCTGGATCCTCCGTGCTACGGAAGGCACATTAAGTCGTGGTCTCTGTTGTGGCCGATAGATGGCAGTCGTAAGGATGTGTCAGATGCTTTTAGGCAACCTGAAAAATATCTGACAGTGTTAGCCACTAACACACCTCTGGTCATGTTCCTGTTGGTCTTTAGTCAAGTTTTTTATTTTATCTAAATATTAAGTTGAGTGGGTGCGTCATCGATCCGAGTCGAGCCAAATTATCGCGATCTTCATCGCTCATTCATCATTACCATTCCGACCGATATCATGTAAGATGTGACAGTTTGTTTTAATTAACTACACACTTCCTGTGCTGGCGGTCGTGCAACTCTTGATAAGTCGGTCAAAGGAGTTACTTCTTTATGATATTTGTTGAATTTTCCTTTTCCCATGTTTTTAACAATATAGCGATGCAAACACACCGCCTATTACGCAAGATAAAAAATTAGTTCCTTTTCCTAAACTTCAGCCCGCATATATTTTATGTTTTTCCTCAAAAGTAACTTTAATTTTTAACAGCAAATATAATAATAGCTACTGTAGGAATCTGCTCAAAGGACATTCTATGACACATACATTCCTGACATAACTTCCATTTGAAATCAGGTACCGCATGTATGAGTATGACGCGCAAGCCGAAAACAATAATTGCATACGGGTTCGCAAATAGGGTCGTAGCACTCGCTGCCAGTGCTGTCAGACACACAGAGAATGGCGTCAAAATTAAAACATTCCTCTTTTTGAGTCGGGGGTTAAAAGTAAAAAATTCTGTAAACTTTCTAAGAATCCCGGTTTGGATTTCATTGTACTAGCTTTTGCCCGGGGTTTCGCACGTGTATTTCCCACGGGAACAGGGTGTCAATTTCGCTTATAAACTTTAAAAGACGAGACAATTACGATGCATTATTGATATCCATACTCTATACTAATATTATAAATGCGAAAGTCTGTCTGTCTTTCTGTCTGTCTGTTTGTTACGCTTTCAGGGCCAAACCGCTGAACGGATTTTGATGAAATTTAGTATGAATATAGTTGAAGACCTGGAGTCACACATAGGCTACTTTTTGACGCAGGCGGAGCTGCGGGAAATAGCTAGTGCTCAATATTGGTATTCTGCTAACACAATTTTGAATCTCAATTTAATTGCAACTAAAACGTAATTGAATGGTAATAGTAGATAAAATGTAAATATACTAAATAACAGAGTACAGACTATTGAAAAAAAAACTGGCCGGGAAAGCGTAACAGTCAGACAGATAGACAGACAGATTCTCGCACTTAAAATATTATCTATACCTATATACCTATAAAAATCATATATAAAAATCAATTGCTGTTCGTTAGTCTCGCTTAAACTCGAGAACGGCTGGACCGATTTGGCTATTTTTGGTTTTGAATTATTTGTGGAAGTCCAGGGAAGGTTTAAAAGGTAAGGAATATATGGTACGAAGTTTGCCGGGTCAGCTAGTACTTAATAGAAATATGGATATGGGAGTATGGATATAATAGAATATAGGTTATAATTTCTTGTAGGAGTCAATAAATCGAGTTAAAATTTCACTCGATGTGAAATAGAGTGAAGTTTCAATTAAGAAACTCTTTGTCTCGAGGTTAAAAATTAAGTTTTTTTGGTTCATTTTTCCCAACACTAGCCACACTGTTGAACAGGAAAATTGTTCACACTCATCCTTCCAATGAAACACACAATGCACTAACGTCATTAATAAATAACAGGAACAAACTAAATTAATATTACAATATGGCGCCATTGTCAAAGCCCCTATAATTTTTGGGACTAACTTTGTGTCTTGCATACCGGATTAAAAATTCAATTTTTTTATTTCTTTTATGAGATTACAGAACGATAATGTATTTATTTATCCAAGTAGATTACATTTTAAGCTTATAACATTTATATGCATGGATTTTCTTTCATTATTTTATATTTTCAAGACAAATTCATCAACATGTATAATAGTCGAAATAAAATAAAATAAACAGTGAGGATTTTTTAATTTATTTGTTATCTTTAAAGCTATAATGAACCGATTTTGAAAAACAGATATAGATTACAATTTAAAATAAAAAAGGTAATTTGATAAGATATCGAGAACTAAGCGATTTATAAAGTATTCAATTAGTAATTTGTCTCTAGGGGAAAAAAACACATTAACCTTTTTTTATTACATTATTATGTTTCGAAGGTCTTTGATCAAAACCTACCCAACTTTAAATTCTTGAATCAAGCTTATGAATGTTCCAATGATCGATTTATCGCAGTGGAAAAAGGAGTCCTATTTTGAATGTATGACATATACCTATGTCGCATGAAAATCGATATCGAACAAAAATCATTCGAAATGGAACGAAAGTTTGTCAATATCGAACAAACATCATTCGACTCGCCGATATTTCGTGTGTCATATTTTTCAAAAATAGCACTCCTGTTTAAATATTCAGTCGTGAAATTACACGGGTTTGCAGCCGCAAATAAACATCGCTGGCTGGTCGAACACATCCGCTGAAATTATTATTTATAGTGTCATTGTGTTCATTTCGGGGTGTTGCGGTTTGCAAAGGGGAACCGGTCCACATATTTTTTTTCTTTTTTTTTTGTAAGATTCAGATTTCGTCAGATCAGTATTTGAGCTAAGTTATGGGCATTTTTTATGTTCAAAAATAAATGAAAAAATTGATATTTTTTAAAAACTAGTCTGTTATCCTACTGCTAGGCAAAAGACTTACCGAATCTCTTTCAAATTTCCTTTTAAAGTGTCCGAAATTAAAAGAAAATAAGTGTATTAAAATTAAATTATCAGAAAATATTACCTACTTACAATGCAATAATCTGTGAGATTACTGAAAAAAAATTACTCATATTCTTAACGCTCACGTCGTCTATAAAAGTACGAAGGACGTGAGTTTTATTAAAGCAGGAATTGTAGCAACACGTGGGGGCTCCCACACATATCATTATAGTCATTTTACAGATGACTACAGCTACAGATGTTCCCGGCATCCCGACATGACATCTCTGACGAATGATCCTTGCTGACCCATTAACAGTCATTATCTAGGCTGAAATCTATGTGTAACTCAGCTATTATCGAGTTGATCTTGAAATTGAAATAAATATCCACAAAGTACTTACTTATAACAAAAAATGTTTTTTCCCCCTTAACTTTTTTGCGCCAAACTATCTTTCCGTTTTTCCCAATGGTTGACTGGTAGTGAATGCTCTTAGCATTAAGTCCGCCAATTGTTATAAGTAAGTACTTTGTGGATATTATTATTTATATATATATATATACATTTTAAATATTTAGGAGATTGAGGATTCATTAACAAATCAATCGAAAAGAGAAGCCTAAGCCTCTCTGCGTTGACGAATTTGTAGCCATCTAAACTCGGAGCGGTAAAGCGATAAGTATTATCACATATTATGTGATAATACTTACGGAGGCAAAAGATGAAGCGGATGCAGTTATTTACTAGACGATCTAGCTTATTTAGTCGATATTGATTAAGGTCCGGATAGCATACATCTGTAAAATTGGAAAAACTAAGGTTGCAAAAACCAAAAAATAATCTTCGTTTTAATAGGTAGAAAGTTTCTGGGACGATTCAGCTGTTGAAGAACAATATTAATAGAGCGGCTGATTTCAGCCATATGAGTAGTCCAACTGAGTGTGATATCAATATGGAGACCTAAGTTTTTTACAGAATTACGAGAAGAAATACATAATTATGGGAATAAAAAATATGTACAGGATTAAAATAGGCCCAAAGAAATCGAGATTCGTGTTGTGGGAGCACGGAGTAATCCATGTGTCAACGATACTATAATATATTTTGGTTAGATAGTTGAAAAGAGTGAAGAAGGGAGACTTTTGCCCAGCATTGGTATCAAAACAGCTAAAAATATTGTTAAAATGTTAGGTTTAAAAACTCATCTTATGGCTATGCCAGCAATTGGTCAAGAGTATGACGGCGACATCCTGTTTTGATGGATATGTTCTTCTTTTTTATTATTTCGATGTAAAGTCACGGAAAAAGGTACACATACTTCATACACGAATTATTTGTAGCATGTAAGATATGTGCGCTTATATATTAATCCTATAAGCAAAGAAAGAAAAAAAATATACAATCAATAAAAGCATTCATTAAATGCAACTAATCACATAATCTATTAGCATTTTTTTATTTTAATGACCCAAAAAGTTTAATGTAAAATATCATTAATATCAATCATCGCCTTCTATTAATATTTTGATTGCAAAAGGTCTACCACGATGATAAACATCGTATCATCGCACATCAATCTATTACTAATTTGTTAATTTAGGGGCTGTCAATGCATTGACGGCAGTTGTGATAATAGTGCATGATGATACGGAAGAAATACTGCGCCTTTTTTGGTATTCTTCTGTCTGCATTTTACACTCTGGAAAAGTAACAATTTTAATGACGCGTCCCCAGATATTTTTGTTATTTTGAATAAGATAACATTGTGTTCTATTATGTCTTGTTTTTATTAAACTAAAATTATTATTTTTTTTAATTTCAAACTTGTTTCTTAAAAATTCTTTAATTTTTACATTTTGGTTGAAATGTCAAGGATAAAGTATTCTCGATATTTTTTTTATTGAGAATATACTTAGGTACTCGTAATGCTTAATCAAATCCTCAAGTGGGTCGTATGCTTATTCCAAGATAAATTTTGCAGTAGTTTTAATAAAAAAGTTGTGATGTTCAAATCAACCAGTTTTGAGATATTATCCAGTATTAAGGTTCGGCAAAAACCATAGTTTACCACATACAAATTGTAATTTCCTAAATTTTAAGGTTTTTTTTACTGTTATTTTGAAATGATTAAATTTACAGGAACAATCCCCTGTTTTCGTTCCAAATTTTTTTTTAAAGTTCACGTCAGAGAATTTTTTAACTACTTTTCAACTGAAAATCACGCCAAAATAGTTTTCCGCGTGTGAAGCCGCGACCTACAGCTAGTAAATCATAAAAGCTTTGTGTAGCTAACTTATTAGCAAGTTTATTAGCGATTTAATGTAGGGCAGACCTCAGGCACAAATCATCTTGCGTGCTTGCTGGTCTAAATTGAGGTTCATCATTAGCCTGCTCCCGATTCCCGCTATTTTGCTTAATCACTAAGGTATATTAGCTTTGACCCGATATCGTCTAAGATATTGACACGCTAATTTAGCTTTCATAGGCAAGGCCAGGAGCTCTTTAGCCGAGCGGGACGCGCGTATCCGTAGCGAATGCGCGTGTCAAGCGACGGCGGCGAGACGCGACCCCTATTGGATTGGTCGCCATTTAGTGGTATTTTCTATCTCGAGTTCCTTAAGTCACGTTAAGCCGTAGTCGGTTGTTATCATCAGCCGATCACATCGGATTCCATGGAGAAGTTAGAGATACAAATCTACCTAAACAACGTATAGCAACAATAGACCTTAAATATTAAATTGTAATTAATTAACTGAATAATAGTTCAGGATCACATTTTTTACAATGAAAAGTTTTGAATTAATTAGTTTTTTAGTATTTGTTACTTTGTATACCTACAATGGCTTATATTCTCGAGTTTGCCTGAAAAACTAAACTAATATACCGAATTTGAGAGAAATGAACAACGTATTTAATGTAGATCTATAAAATAATATATTAAAAGAACTCAAAATCAGTTCAAACATACGATTATGATAGCAAACATTGAAAAAAAAAATTAAATGCTTCTTTTCGGACGTATAATTTTTTCATTATATTATTTTTAAATAAAAATATTAAGCACGTATTATTCATAATAACTTCATAATTATTATGAATAATACGTGAGCTTACATAATTTAATGGTAGCAATAAAATATCCTTAATAAAATCTAAAAGCAATATTTAATTAACTACAATAGCAATAATAATTTAGGATCAAAGCGATTGACAATAAATTTCCTTATAATGGAAATCAATTAACACGGCTCCAATTGTGTAATTAACCTAATTGTTTGAATATTTGCATTTATTATATGGCAACATTTCGCCGGGGCCATATTGGGTCGAGGACCAATCGGAAAATTGTCGGTCTTTTGCCTACTTACAAATTTTTGCCTTTGAATAAAAAATAGCAAATATTATTATTTTGCCTATGGGGCAAAAAGGATCTCGAAGGGCGACCACGTACAGGCAAGCGCAGCGATGGACATCCAATCTGAAAGAAGACGCAGGCATGCGCTGGACGGAGGCCACTTACAACCGGTTATTTTAGATATCTTTGGGGAAGGCTTATGTCCAGCAGTAGATTGGATTAAATTATATTTAATGAACCTTTCGACTAAACTACTAATATAAACAGTTAATGTTGCACAAATTAAATAGAAACAACAAAATTGGTTGTTAATTAAGGCAGTAATTGGATTTTAGAGGTTAGGTACTTATGAATAAAAGTGGGAGCGTGGTGGGGACGTCTTGCTATCTCTTTTCTACGCTTGAAACCAAGTGACAGTGACGTCACTGCACACACAGTGCATCCTTTTTCTTGTATTTTAACAGTTTCCCCTTCCACCGAATTTCAAAGACTTATAATTTATTTATTTAAGAAAGGTTTTAAAATGTTATGAATGATAAAAATAAATTGAGTAGAATACCCAATTTCTATCTACTATCAATTTTCATTACTTTTTAGTGTACATATTGTTTCGTATGCAAATAATGCCCATGCCCAAGGACGAATACAGTCAAGTAGCCTATTCTAGCAAAACAACGTATGAAGCATAGGAATAATCAACATTTTCGGTATAGTTACCCATTCTAATTTAGAAATAACGTTATAATAAGTACATTTTCCTGAAATTTTTCCTACAAAAAGGGTTGTCTGTAATATGTTATTGCTATTGCTATAAGACCGCCTTTGCACATCATAATGTCTGCATGTATGTGTCTCAAAATTGTTTTTTCCTGGTGCAATAAAGTGTTTAATAATATTTCTATTTATATTTTTATCTCCTCTCAAGGAGGGTATTCTCCTAATACGCGGGCCAAATCCTATTATTATTTTGCAAGTAGAAACTTTATTTAATAGTAATTTGATTTGAATGCAAAGGTTACGTTATTAATATTACCAGTATCTAATCTAATAATATATACATATAAATTTGTAAAGTAGGTATGCCAATATTTAGTCATTGTATTCGTAGTTACTTATAATTTTATAATATAAAGTTTAAACAAGATTAGTCCATATAGGTATCTATAACAAAAAAATATGATAAATGTGTTTTCGCGATCGTTAGGTACACATGAAATAAAACTATTTTCGGGTTTCAGCGCATTTTTAACTTATTTATTTACACCTAACGTTTTAAACACTTTGCAACGTTCATGGTCGCAGGTACTACCTGTAATAAATATATTTATTCATCTTCAATCTTAAACACCCCTAACTGCCTTGAGTTGAGTTGAGAATAATCGAGGTTGTATTGAACAACAGTCTTCATTGTCATCAGAAACATTGCCCCGTAAACAAGTTCAAACCCCCAGGAACAACCCGAGTTTAAGGAATTAGATGAGATTTTAATAAATTACCATTTATAATAAAATAACTCATAACGATAAACTTTATTTAGAATTTTTAAGGACTTGAAAGAAATAAAAGATTTCAATCTAAGTTATAATTTAGCAGTTTATTAACCGATACAGCACTAGTTAGCAAAAATACAACAAGGGAAAAGAAGATTCCGAGTGAAATAGTTATAATAATTTATATAAGAACTAAGGTCATGGATTCTAGGCACAAAGTCGGAGACCTGTCGAAACAGAAGCAACACCAATAATGAATACTTAACTTCCGAGATTGGAGTGAAGACTGCCCGAATAGAATGATTTTTTTTGACTGGACCTAGAATTTTAGCTTCGGTGAGTTTTCAAATTTACAGCGAGACAGTTTAAGGCGAGGGCTATTAACCACTCGGCCTTTTCGGCAATAGCACAAGGGGCTCTAAATTAGGACGAACCTCGGCCATGGGCTTTGCCTTTTTTTCAAGCTAGCAATGCAAACTCGCGAGCGTTAGCAAGCGAGCAGAATGGTGTTGCTTCCGTTTATATAGGGAGCGAGGGACGTATGCGGCGAGGAGAGAGGCAGCAACGGCACTTACTATTACTAAGATTTGTACATAAATTAATAAATGGCGCTCGACCGCGCGCAAGACCAATGGATTTGTATTTATAGTAAAGAAAATAAATTGATTTCGAAAAACGATTGGGAACAAACAAAACGAAACAAAATCTTGATTTATCAATTTATTTAGACGGCCTTCTCATATTATACCTTACCCCCATTTTCAACTTATCAAGTTGCTTAAAAATCATAACCGTGTGTAATGTAAATACTTAATTTCGAACTCAAAAATGTGTAAATTAAAATCTTGTGCAATATGGTAGTAACCTGCTGAAAGTGTTCAACTGATAATTAGTTTCAAATTTTAAAAATGCAAATTTTATATAAGCAGCGCAAAAACATTACTCCTAACTTTTTTAGATATTATAAGTAATAATTTAAATGTCTTTTTTTCCAGAGATCATACTTGGAGACATTCGGGTACTTACAAAAAGGTTTGCCAGAAAACCTGCTGTTGGAAGGTGATTACGAAGACGACTTCAGGATCGCAATCAAAACGTTACAGGTAAGGAAGTTTAGTTATAAATTAGGTATCTATCTCAGTACTAAATAATCATAATGTGTAGGCAAATAACTTCGTAAGTTGGTATAGATAGTTTTAATGTAGATACAATCATAGGTACATTCGTACATTCCTTAGTTGTTTAGATTTTAAATGGAAGTTCTTTGCTACCTTACTATCCATCATTCATATCGAGTGAGTGACATGGTCAATCGACCCTGTGCACCCTGGTGTCAGAGTACTGTAATGTGCATCTCATTCTCATCGCAGATTACAGAATACCTACCATACTAGTAATGTTATTGGTACTGAACAATCTGTGCACGAACCCTACACCTATTATCATCTATACCGCCCATAGCCATACAAGGGCTCTTACATATACTTATAATAGGTATGGCATGGGCTAATATAAATAATACCTGCTGTAATTAATTACAGTTTAAAATTGTGTCTATAAAAATATTATTAGTTAGAATTAAAAACACAAAATTAGCAAAGCCTCGGCCCTCGCTCTTCAAACGCCTTGACCACTAACATAACAAATACTAGGTACCGTAATCATTGGCCTCAATAGTTATAACTAGGTACTATTTTTTGTGCAGGAATTTGGCGGTTTACCTGTAACAGGAGTAATAGATGAGAACACCAAAAATCTATTAAAACAAAAGCGATGCGGGCGACCCGACAGGGAGATCGAGGACGAGGAAAACATCAGGAGGAGAAAGAGATTTGCTGTGCAGGGCGAGAAGTGGCATCACACCAACTTAACCTGGAGGTAAGTTAGCCAATCTATATTATGTTATTTCGATAGTGAAATTAATATTTATGAATAAATAGTTCTTATTTTTCCCACGGAATTTTTGGGCGGGCTCTAAATTGTTTTGTTTAAATCACAACTCTACATTTCCAGAAGCGCTGCCAAATTGTTCTTGTAGCAGCGCCATCTAGCCATTTATTACTGAAATAATAGAACACATGCTTGTCCAGAAATGACGTGTTGTTATTTTTACTATTAAACGACAGATGGCGCTGTTATACTTTAGCTACTTGACACTAGATGGCAGTAAGGTACGGTTTTTTGATATTTTTCTAATTACATGTTGTTACCGTTATTTTTATTATTACAAGTTTTTAGTTACGATATAGTTAAAATTTAACTATCCATCCATACTTCCATACTATAATATTATAAATGCGAAAGTCTGTCTGTCTGTTGCGCTTTCACAGCCAAATAGCTGAACAGATTTTAATGAAATAGTAGGTATATTGTTGAAGACCCCGAGTCAAACATAATCTACATTTACAATACTAGCTGCGGAAAACAGCTAGTATTGTTGCTTGTGTAGGTAGGTACTTATACTTACGAGTATATACATATTACCTATCTAATTATTGTTTAATTTTACTTGCACTTACCAAATTATTTTGCGTTCTTGCGCCATTAGTTCGTTCATGCAAACTATTGCCATAAACAAATATAAATATTTAATTTTACTTATTTATGGCAAAATACGGGGTTAGATTGTATAGCTTTTAGGGCTTACTATAGTGTCTTTGTGTTGATGTGTGGAAATTATTTGTTTTTTTTCTATTATTGGACAACTCTTGGAGCACTAAGGTTGGACAGTTGCATACCTCTAACAAAGTTTATATGATTGGGATAAATGTGCGATGGTACGATAAACGCCATGTCTTAATTTTTACCTTCATGATTGCAAGTTACTTCATGACTTCAAGTATTTTTTTAATACCTGGATAACACATAGGATGACGATCTCTGTATAACTGTTAAATAAGTAGTTAATGCTTTTTTTATACTATTCAGAAGGCAAAAAGGCTACTTGTGTTATAAAATTGTATTTTGCACAGTATAGTTTAAATTAATAAATAAAGTGAGTGATCAGCCTGACCGATAGAGTGAAAAAAAAATACTAAAGCTAATTTGAAAATTATGCCGATAAGAAATATTTACCAAAACATGTACCTATCCACTATTTGCTTTATTACCACATAAAATTGATGACAAATAATAGTTAAATCACAGAGGTCGTAAAAGTTACGACGCTTTCCGCGTCGCTTAATTAAAAGAATACTTACGTCCGTTCGACGCCCCAAAAACGATTTTATGTTACGATTGGAGAATAGAAAATAAATCTAATTGTATTCTCAAATTATTTCATGATGCGATCTTTAGGAGTGTGAGTAAGTTAATTATTAGTAGCAACACACTTTAATAACATTGAGTTGTTGCAATGGAGGAGACAAAGCATGGATGCGGATCTCGAGTTCCGAAGTTGAGGACACAACCAGGAAAGCGATACGGTGAGAGTAAAGATGAACATAGCATTGATTACAAAATAATTGTAACATAAAAAGTTGAAAGTAAGTGTCAGATTTGGTCATACGTGAATGCTATATCCTCAAAATCGGTTAGAATGTAATGATAGTGATGCTCTTTTTTTATAACAAAACAAAAGTTCTACTGAAAACATAATAACCAACATTACAAAGCAAGCATCATTATTACGTGGGCAAGTTGCAGTATAGCTCGTAGCTTGCAGAGTTTATTCAACTTGGTATCCCAAGAGTGAAAAAGCCGGCTCGCTCGCATCTATTTGAAGTGGAAACAACCACGGAACATGCGGATAATTTGAAAAGTTCACAATCACCTACACAAAACGCTGCTTCAGCACAGCACAATTTCCTGTCGAATTAATGGTCTGTCAATATTGTAGTCCTCCATTACAGCTTGTTGTGCAAACAGGCAATAAAACGAGCAGCGCCATCTCGCGGTTGGATTACGAGAGTGTGGCGCCGGTTTGGCCGGGCGGAGAAACGGCCAACCATTGTTTTCTTAGATTTTTCCTACAACGGTTTTATTTTCTTAATGACGGTTGTTTCCTTTTACATAAGAAAATGTTCAATCTTTTTCACAGCTAAGGAGGTATTTGCCATCTAGTCGCAAAAGGCGACTTAGGTACAGAAATTCTTGACTATATTTCTTCTTGACTCATGAAGGATTCTACCACTAATACTAATAACATTGAGGTTTTGCTTCGTACGTACCTAACCTACGATATAAAAATAATGTCGAATTCTCTAATAAAAAAATAAATAAATGAACGGAAAAGTTTGAATGGACCCCTGAACTTGACACACGGCTTAGCAATTTAGCATTCCACCGGGAAATTGCAAACATTGAATTCGTTTAATTGTTAAATTGTTGACAGAATCTTTTGAAATACTTTAGTTACAAACTATTGAAATTCTCAACTATACAACATCCAAATACTTAATTAGTTAACAATCGAAATAAAACAATAAACAAATAGGTACGTATCTGTTTCAAACGTCCGCACTCCGCACCGGTAGTTATTACATGGAAATAACGGTATTGTTTGCATTTGCTTGTGACAGCTGTGACAAGCACGTTTTGCCACCCGCCGCGCGCGGCGCTGTCATCGCCAATAGTTTAACACTAGGACAATATTGAATTTGAAATGAAACTATTCGAAAAATTATATGTTCATATTGCATGTCCATACTAATATTATAAATGCGAAAGTCTGTCTGTTGCGCTTTCACAGCCAAACCGCTGAATGGATTTTTATTAAATTTGGTATGAATATAGTTTAAGATCCGGGGCCAAATATAGGCTATTTTTTGACGCAGGCGGAGCTGCGGGAAACAGCTATTAGTATTTTTTAACGATTAGGCAACTTAAATAAAACTACATACATATAGGTTTTACCTAGTGTATCCTTAATTCTGTGGTAGGGATGAATGATTATAAAGGATAATCTGAATAGTGGATATTGGATGAGCTGGGTAATAATTATTGCGAGTTGAGCCACCCTCACCATCGCCTCCGCATCCCATTGTCCCCCTGCGACCACCAGAACTGGGTCAACATTTCAATAATGAAGGCATTTCACAATTTCTATTGCTCTTTATTGCTTTGCGACTGTACGACGTAATAAAGAGCTTATTAAACTTATGTGTGTGTTATATGTAGTAAACAAAGAGTAAGTATTAAAATGTTATGAACATCGAAATCACTCTTGTAGAAGCAGAATACTGTAATGGAAATTCAGTGCCGGCTTCAAACCAAGTTATTTAACTCTGAGCACCCTACTCGCCACAAGCACAACCACAAGTGTGTTGTGTATGTGTGGGGCAGTTGTTACACAGTATACAACTGCGTTATCTACAGATTACAAAATATAATTCTGGTATAGCGGACCACGCGCATAGCAACAGATTACAGAATGCAGAGCCCTGGGCGCTGAAGCAACCAGCTGAGAATGCATCGGAAAAACGCTAGGATGTATGTATGTACCCAACGGCCTACTCTTAAATACTCACGTATTTAAGAGTAGGCCGTTGGGTTGATATTTTTTAATAATAAAATGAATCTATCTTAAAAAAAATGTGAAATGTGTTGAATAAAATACTAAGTACTTGCATTTTTGGCGTGTGTCATCATTGGCAAAAATCATGTAAAAAAAAAAAAAAACAAACGAAATTTACGTTGAATCCCTAAAAAAAAAAATTGCGTACCCCTGGTGGGACTCGAACCCACAATCCCCGGCTTAGGAGGCCGATGCCTTATCCATTAGGCCACAGGGGCTTGTTTAAGGTTGCTGAAATTACATATCGGATGCCGTTTCTATCTTTTCATGAAAATAGAACGCCACGTGGCATACGATACGACCGACTTGACCGACCTGGGTGAACGCGATACTTAAAGATTTGTACGGGAACCCTCGGTGCGCAAGTGCAACTCGCACTTGGCCGGTTTTTTTTTATTTTATGTACCCGGTTTCATTCTCACAGTAAATACGAAGTTAACGACACCTTTCAAGCTAAAATCCATCGAGCCGTTCAGGCTGCAGGAAAGGGGTTTAAAATTATTAAAAAAAAAAATTTATGTGATGTAACTAAAAATTTACGGTTTTTGCAATTTTTTCTATATCTGTGTTATAAGACGTTGCTTCATACTAAATTCCAAGATTCTGAATTCACGGAAAGTACCCTGTAGGTTTTGATTCCCTTGGGAGTGTCGAAAATTTGCGGCATAAACGGCTGTATCTATAGATTGCGTTGACTTAGATGTTTGATTTTATTCACAGCTCCAAGGGACAATAGGCCTAAGTATTTGATATGAATTCCAGCTTAATACCTCCACGCTTTCCTGAGAAAAAGGATCTTGACAAACGGACGGACGGACGGACCGACAACAAAGTGATTCTATAACGGTTCCGTTTTTTCTTTTCGAGGTACGGAACCCTAAAAAAACAAAATGGCGGATTTTTTCGATTTTTCGTTTCCAAATTACACAGAAAGGCAGTCGGGTGTTTGAGTTTTTTAAATTACCGTACGTGCTTCGCTACGTATAAAGTGATAAATGAAGAACCGCTCGACCGATTTTGTGCAAACTTCATATAAACCATCTAACATAATCATACTTCGGTATGGCATCATTATTTGGGGACAATCCTGTGAGATTCATAAGTTGTTTATAATGCAAAAGAAATGTATACGAGCAATTTTTAACCTCAAACAGACTGAATCCTGAAGACCATTTTTCAAAAAACATAAAATCTTGACCCTACCATATAGATATGTTTTTGACGTTAGTATACATATTTGTGTATAAAAATCGACATCTATTTAAGAATAATAATGAATCTCATACTGTTAATACTCGCTCTCGATTTCATAGAAATAAACTTTATAGACCATTGACGCATTTGGCTACAACTAGTAATAATAGCTATATTATGTCTATAAAGATATATAATAAACTGCCTGACGATATAAAGGAACTGCCATTTAAGAAGTTTCGCAGTGCTTTGTTGAAATTATTAATTGATAAATGTTTTTATAGTGTACAAGAGTTTTTGGAATATAAATAAATATAGCTTTCGCATGAGGATTCACTCCCATTCATTGGACTCATAATATATTGTACGCCTGGAATGGCAGAATTTGGAGATTATTGTTATTTTTATTGACATCTTACTTGTACCTAAATTCAAACAATAAAGGCCTTTTATCTTTTATCTTTATCTTTAATAGTCCGAACAAAGGTTTGGATAGGTGAGCCCGTTCCTGAGTTATAAAATTACAACGAAAAGTGGCATTGATTTATATATATATATATATATATATATATATATATATATATATATATATATATATAGATAGTAAATATATCTCGATGGTTCGTAATAAAATCGTTTTGTAACGATTCCCGCACCTAGGCTAGTTCCCTATATTACTCAATAAGGATGAGTATATTTCTTTTACCACGTATATTTCTTACTATTAAAAAAATAATTTATGACACAAATAGTTTCTTTGACAAAATGAAAAAAAGACACAGTACTTAAAAAAAACGGTAGCACAATAAAAAAAAAAGGCCGCCCGAACAGGGACTTGAACCCTGGACCCTTGGATTAAAAGTCCAATGCTCTACCGACTGAGCTATCCGGGCTACGTGTGGCATATCGAAATTACGCATCGCATGCGCTGAAAGATGACGACATTTACTGTGTGCTAGTTATGCCTTAATTAATAGTGTTAAAACGTTTTTAGATTTAAAATGTCAGTCATCTTTATTTTCTTTTATGTTATAATTTATTAAATGTATGGTGTAATGATACCGACAGAGTTTTTAGACCATTTCTTTTTACCAACCTTATAAATGAGGGTTATGATCTTAATCGGTATATATTTATTTAGGTATCATAAAATATTATTTATCTTAAATGTGTATTATCGTTCCTTATCATCATCTGATGAAGATGATGATCGTCCTTCATAGCTTCTAAACTACATACTATAAAATTTATATTAATGACTAGGCAACGTGATTTATAATGTACTTACTTAGTTTACTTACATTTTTTATTGTGTTTGAAGGGGAGACTGATTATTAAAATTATAAATAAATAAGTCTGTGGTTTGAGTCGAAAATTTCTTTTCTCTAGTAGAGTAGAGGCTATGTGACGTCATCGCTTCATTATGAACGTAATGTGGCGCCCTCTGGAGGATAATGAAATTTAAAAACACTTTGAAAGGAGTCTTCGGGTAAAAAATGATCTAAAGACCGTTTCAAAACTATTATTGCGTTAGAAAATTTGAAGTTTTTATCAATTTTTTTAAATATTTTTTTGAAATCTTATATCATTAATTTTTTTGTCTGTTTTTATAACTCATTTAGGAAAAAATACCTCTTGTACTTCTAAATCAATAAAATCATAGGACTTTAAAAAAAATTCCATTTAAAAGTAAAAACTTGTAATTGTGTGACAATAAACAACATTATTTTATTATTTATTTATTTTTATTTAAAAAAACTTGAACCTTGTAACTGCTTTGAACTAAATAAATATTTCAAATATCAACATAAAGTGCTGATTTTGAAGATTTTTTTTTTCATATTTTAGACAAACTTTATTTCCAACAATCATGCAAGTACAGAGTAACTAAGTCTTCTTTTTCTACTATTGATTCGGCTTCCATGTTTAGAAATCTCAAACAGATAGTACCGTTTTAGCTGACCCAGCACTTTATAGGTCACTTTTAAATATTAATGCAACTCGAACCACAGCTTGAACTATATATTTTTGGCTTTGATGAAATAAAAACTGTTTTTTTTATAGAGTACGCAATTGTGTTTTTATGATGACGTTACTTAATTACCCTATGTTACTCGAAAGAATGCAAGGAATCTAAAGACACCTTACACGTCTTATAGATAAACCGACTTACGTTGGACGACCGACCAAGACTTATGTTGGAGTAAAGAATCTCACATACATAACATACTTACAAATATACAATACATACCATGTGGGTGTGGGCGTTACCTACGTGTCACAGTTACGCCACTCGAAAGGCTTTATTGGCACATGGCACTTCTGCATTGAGAAAGTAACTTATTCGGTTTCAATGCTCTTCATATTTCTGTGGTAAATTCAGACTTCCTTCGGTTCGGAAGAATTATGAAAATAGTTGAAAATGCTGCAACCAAAATACATTTTCTTCTTGTCTCTTCATGTAGTGGTAATCCTGCCCGTAATTTTCTTATGACAAACCCACATGGCCGCGGCCGCCTGCAGCTGGCCAAATTTATTATTATTTTCAATACCCACAGACAATTTAAAGTAAATTCGACTTGTGTCTACCCTCATATTAATGTACCGTACGCCATAATTTATATTTTTCATATAATTAATTATTTGCAAATAGGTTTTAATATAGTGAGCCAGCCGAGCTAGGTTCTCATAGCGGCGTGGCAATGATAACACTAGTTTAAACAACAAAAAATACCCATGTATGAAAGTTACATTACACGTCACATTTTGAAATTATTTACAGTTTTGCAAATTTACTGCTTAGTTATACAATATTCAAAATGACTCAAAGTACTTCTTCTTTTGTACTGGTTGGGGTTAGTTTTATATAAGCATAGACCAGCAGTAATCGGCTTACATATTTTTATCCCAAACCTTGGTACCTCTCTTCAAATGACTTCAAATCTTGATGGAAACGTTAGCCCTGCTCGTCACTTACGCTTTCCAGGTTTTCGCGAAGAGTGGGCAACAAGTGGATAAAGCGAAATATGCACTCCCATTTTATGGTAATTTTGTAATAAATTGGAAACAATTTCTTCATAGTTCACCTCTTTATGGTTACCTAAGAATTTTTTCACAACCGCTTCAAAAGTAAACCAATTCTTTTTCGACAGTGGTTATGTGACGCTCAAAATTGTCTTAGGATTTTTCTGATTTAAGCTCCCAGGAATATTTCCTTCTTATGCTTGATATCAGAAAGACGATCAAATAATTTTTTTCAAGTCTTTAAATGCCGGTAAATTTTTTGTCAAGTGCCTAAACAAAATTTTTCATTAATCCTAGCTTTGTTTTTCCAAATGGGAAGTATTTATTTTTTCCTAAAGCCCAGTTCGTAAGCTTACTTCTGCAATAATCGCACACTGTCAATCACATTTTCATACATTTTTATCAAGGTTTGATACAGGAATTTATTTATAAGTATTGGAAATAGGCTCGTTAACCGCTTCTGTAAGATAAGTATATCTTCCTTTTTGTTAGGATTATTTTTTTTCGAAAACGTATCAAAAACTGTTTAGGCTTAATTTACACTGTCTTGTAGACATACTTATTTCAAACTAGCTGTTTGCCCGCAGCTCCGCCTGCGTCAAAAAGTAGCCTATGTTTGACACCGGGTCTTCAACTATATTCATACCAAATTTTATCAAAATCCGTTGAGCAGTTTGGCCGTGAAAGCGTAACAGACAGACAGACAGACAGACTTTCGCATTTATAATATTAGTATGGATGTAACTTTAACTTCCGCAGAGTAACGCCTGAATCAACTAAATATATTAAAAAAAACTTAAGCAAAGACAAATTAGTTTATTTGTTAGTTTGTTAGCCCTTCACCCTGAACTAATCTTCTTGAAATTTTGCAGATAGCGATTGGGAAGTAGGTACTGTGTAGGGTACAGGGTACTTTCTTCCAGGAAAAACTGACTACTACTTATTACAGTTTGATTAAATTATCTTTTTACACTAACGTTTCAAACACTTTACAGCGTTCATGGTCGCAGGTAGACTAAGTTAACATTTGTCTGTAATTAATGTTTAATCAATCGCAAAAAAAAGACATATTAAACTATAACCGTGTTATAAAAGCTAGTGTTTTTTTAAAATTTAGATTATTGCAAGATTGTTGTTTCAAAATACTTCCAACATTGCAACAACAGTTGTTGTACAAATGCCTTGAAGCTTGTTTATGGAAGCCCCGAAAAGTCGAATCACGTAACTCGATTCTAAATGTAGTCAAGTTTGAAAACTTTAGGTGACTTTCGTAAGCCTATTTTAGGACTACCTACACCGAAATTAAAACAGCACATTTAAATAACTTTTATAAATTTGGTACAAGTTTCATTCTTTCATATCGAGTGGGTTACATGAAACATCGAAGGTACTCGGAAGTATAAAGGGATATTGTAGTTTGCTCCTATAATTTAATGTTATAATATATGCAGTGCGTTACTGTGACTAATCTCGTTTCTCCCTACAAAGTTTAGGCTCCCATTAGGGGACGACTTTTGAAAATCCATTCTTTACACCTCTAATCCAAAGGAACATAATGTGCTAATTTTGACATAGCAAGTTCTATTTGAAATATTAACATTTAATATCGCCTTAGTTCTTAGCTTAGATTATTAATTGGTCGATCTCCGCGGCGCTACGACTAGATAGTGCGCTGTGAAGAAAAATCAGTTTCCAGAATGCGGCAACACTTATTAGGAAAGTGTGTGTAAAACAATGTGCACGCACACTAGCGTCGATTATGGTGTTGCCAGCTACTTGACTGGTGCCCGACCAATGGGAAAATTAATAATTGCTATGGTATTGTTACGGATTATAAAATGTAGCTCAGAAAATCCTTTAAAATGAAATTAAAATAAAACTGGCCAAGTGTGAGTCGGCTCGCGTGGAGAGGGTTCTGTACGATTTTTTATTTTTCTCCATTTGGACCTCCTTAACCAATTTAAAATTAACTCATAGGTTTTCCTGTAATTTATGCATCGAAATTCTGGAATCGATAGTTTCGGAGCTAAGGTAGGGAACATGGTTAATTTTTGTCTACTTTATTTAAAAATTCTAATAAAGAATCCCAAAATTGCAACAAAAACTTTCATTTGATTT
The DNA here is from genome assembly GCA_947363495.1 of Euzophera pinguis. NCBI lineage: Eukaryota > Metazoa > Arthropoda > Insecta > Lepidoptera > Pyralidae > Euzophera > Euzophera pinguis. The sequence goes on from OX376164.1 coordinate 5,899,789, forward strand.
GTGTATTATGATACACAGTACAGTATGTTAAACGTTTACTTAAAATTTTCTATTTAGCTTGGAGCAAATTAATTACCGACCCCTTTCTAGTTGTGACCCGGGTTTAAATACAAATTATTATATTAACAATTATTATACACATACATACATATTATCACGGCCTTTTTCCATACGGCAGTGTTTCCGGAAAATCGATTACACATCGAATAATAATCTATTCTTTGATAGTTGAAAAAATATTCTCTGGTATCGATAGTGATTTCGCTAAGTACAATATTTTTTCCCTGTATGAGTTGAATGATGATGCCCGCTCTACACTCCCGCCGCGCGCCGCCGCTCCGAGTTCCGGTATATCTGCCGGTACTATATCGGTACCTTAAATGCTTGGTATTTTAATTGATAATCCATTATCCGATTATTTTCGATAAATTGTCAAAAATCAATACTACAGATTAGATTACATCGATACTATCTATACATAATCCACACATAACCATGGATATAAACGATTACCTATGTCAATTAAATCGATATAATCGATTATATTTACCCATTTCAACCATCGAATAATTGCTTGGTATTGCAATTAATAGTTAATTATTTTCGATTAATTGTCAAAAATTGGTTAAATTGATTATATCAATACCATCGATACCCTAGACCTTTTTTTTTTTTTATCAAAATCCATTAACCGGCAACACTACTCTACGGGGTAAGATGCCACAGACAGGCAGACAAAATTGAAGTAAAACTTATAACATCCCTCTTTTGAGGTCGGGAAAACAACATATCAAAAATGGTAAAAATCGAAACCTCGGGAAATTTGGGATTTTTTAATAGACGGCAACATTGAGCACTGAGCGGTACTTCGCACTATATTTTAGGGATTTATTATTTACATGAGTAATTTATGTCTATATTTCGAAATTATACAATACTTACTGATGGTATGTAATACCAGTATCTTTCTTATTTCTTTTATAGTATTATTCTTACACAGTTTGACTACGCAAACTGCCATTTTGCTTCAGCTTTTACATTATTTTTTAAATTTATCTAGACGTCTAACTCACTCATCGGTTGCGGCGTGACTGACGCGGGTACGCGGCGAGTACGCCAAGTTCGGCGTAGTTTTAGTTGCCGCATTTTTCTAGTACGCTGACGGTATCTAGTCGGGCGCGCGAGACCAATTATTAATCTAAGCCTTAGTTGTTGATGCGTGTTGCAGCTGGATATTCGTCTTCATATAAATCAGCTCCAATCTCAGGCGCCTGTTTGAACGAAGTTTAACACTAAAGAGAAAGTAGAAGAATAACACCTGTATGTGTATACTTGTGCACTAGCGTTTACTGTTCTATTATAAGTAATTTGGACGATGCATACCTTAAGACGTTGGTACTTTCTTTTCAATTGATTGACAATCTATAGAATCTAAACCAATCTTAACGCACTGAGGATCAACCTGAGGTATATGGTGTTAAACCACTTTTGTTAAAACTTATCACAAAAGACGAAAAGAAACTTTATGTACTCTTGTCTTGCTTCGTAAAAGTTTAATGATACAGAACTTAACCTTTTTGGCTGGAAGAAATTTGCGATATATCCGCCTTTATATTCATTTAGTTAGATACTATGCAAACTGTTTTAATCCATTTAACATTATGTTAATGGTACAATAAAGTGCAGTCATTCGTTCATAAGTACATATATCTAAGTCATCTTGCTTACTGATAATGCATCCACACCTTGCTATTTCACTGGGGTATTTTACAATTTAATTCTGCACTACCGTTACTCCATTCAGTTTGTACGTATGGTATGTCATCCGCCCGCGGGCCGGTCGTAAATCGCGAACTAAAAAACAATCCGTTCGCTACTCGCCAAGTATCCTGTGCGTCTGAAATTCCAATTAAGGAAGCAAAGGAAGCTCCAGAGTTCGCAGGTCCGCTGCACGCTGCGATCACTCACTTGCACTTTTAATTAATTTATTTATCGTGTTCGCGGATCGACGGCGCAACTCGCGCCGGCGCCCCGCCCCGCCGCCGGCTATAAAACGCGTGAAGAGCCGACGACGTCCGTCAGTTTTCTCAGGGACCTCGAGGGCGCCGTCCGCCCACCCGGGAAAATGTGTCGGAAGGACGAGGGATACTTAATTTTTTTATCAGTCGTAATGTACATGAAGGGTTGAGATGGCTGAGTGTAGGGTCGGGTAGACGCGGTTGGCGGAGCGGAGGCGGCTGGCTAGCAGGTGACCTTGAGGTGAGTGCACGCGCGGCGTTCGATAGGCCGGCAGCGCCGCCCGCCCACGCCTGCACTACAGCTGTTTTATTTGATAACCTTTCGTTGATTATTCTGTTATTTTTTCCTGTTTTAATTGAGAGTTGCGTCTTGAAACGGGGACTTTATTTTTTGCCTTTAAAACAGTATTGTATGTGGTTTATTTTTTAAATTGAGTTTCTAGAGACAACCGTATTTTACGAGTTTAAAAGAAAAAGTGTAATTTATTTTCTTGATACCGTAGTTGAAACGTGAAAGCAACGTCTGTATTTCTTTCTGTAAAAAAAATAGAAAATGATATTAAATTATTTAAAAAAGAATGTAATCAATCCATCCCAAGAAATGTATAATACTTAATAAAACCAATTAAAAAGTTTTCACGTTTAATGTATTATTTGATTTTTAGGCCGATTAAGGACAAAAATAGCATGAAAGTTTGCTTAATCTGTTTTTTATAAATTAATTATTTCTTGCTTTTTGTTCTTTACTCAGTAATCGTACTTTTACTTTTATCATCAATCAAATTAACTGCTAATTACTATCGGTCAAAAAGTAACTACCAAAATACAAATGCACAAAAAATTGGTTTCCTCTAGGCTTGCTCCTTAAGGGAACCCGGCATCATCACAAGTAGTTTTATATTCGGTACTCAAACAATATTACAAAAAAGGCAAACATCTCGTCTCCAAACATCCCTCTCCGCCCAAATCGCTTGATCGTACCCAATTATAATAATTACAGCCACAAAACCATAGAAATATAGGGATGTTCAAATGGAGAACAGCGGAACATAGGGGTTAGCTGAGTTTGGTCGGAGGCCAAGTAGACGCGCAGTAATTACTGTCTCAGGAGCTGGGTCTTAATTTGCTTAATTTACCCGAACCCTGGCGGCTTAATCGCACGATTTAATGGTTATATCTGAATGATGCGCATTGTTTTAAAACGTCGCGCGTCTGCTACCGACAATTAGCCGTTTAATGTACTCGCCTGTTTCTGTTATTAGCCTGTTAAATGTTATGTGCGTGTAAATTTGGGATTTTTACTTCGGTATTTAGGAAGTCTCAAGATGATTAAGTCTTGTGTTGATCGCGAATTTAAAATTAACTATTTTCTTGAAGAAAATTAATTGTCTCAGGTGTCATTCTTTCATCTTTCTAGAATTAGTAACATGTTGTATTTTACAAAGTAACGACTAGTCACGGCGATGAATATGATAATTGCCTAACTGCGATAACTTATTAATTTGCTGCTTTAAAAAAATATTACATCAAATTAATAAACAAAGTTTATAAAAAACTCCATAAGGACGGCATAAAGTAGCAAAAGTTATAATAATAAAATCAATAAATAAGCAACATTTCGTAACACAAGATCGAAACAAAAAAGCAACGTTTTTCACAGACAACGATATCCAATGTTGGATTTATAGCGAAAGAGGTACAAAACAAAGGTCCCGGCTAACTACCCGCTTCAAGATTGTTTTCGTGCGGTTTGCAATAAAAGCCGCCATGTACTCAAGCGAGGTAGTATTTAGAACATGAATTTTAGATACGCAACGAGGACAATATGTTCAAATGTTCAAATATGTGTATTCAGTTACGTTATAATGTCAGGTGGGGTGGGCACGGACACTCGAAATAAATAGGGAAAACTCGGTCAGCAAAACAGGCCCCAAGGGGTCAGTTCAGTTTATAAAGTAGAGGGAATAGTAGAACGTCAGGCGATGTTAGTTTACGTTTGCATTGAATATGTTCTTTTTTAAGATTAAAGCCAAAAAATATGGTAGAAGGAAAGGACTCGTGGCATGATGCGATGTAAAAATGGACGAAAAGTAATTAAAATGTTATAACAAATCGTTACAAATAGTGACATATTTGCATACTTACGCTAGACGACTACTTGACTAGCTAGACAATCGACATCACCAGCTTTCTATAATCCACTGCTGGGCATAAGCCTACCGTATCTACGCCAACTATCATTGTCCTGGGCCATCGCAATCCCGGTTGTCGCCAGCTATTTTTCTGATATCGTCGACCCACCTAGTAGCTGGATGTCTAGTATTTCGCCTTCCGTTTCTTGGGTACCACTCCGTTACAGTCTTACTCCAGCCACCATCGTTTCTAGCTAACTTCTAGCCAAGTGTCCCTTCCAGTTCAACTTTAAAGTTGCAACTCTTGACTAGACGATACTATAATATAATATTAAGTAATGCGTAGGCCTATGTCCAGCAGTGGACTGACTGCGGCTAAAATGATGATGATGAAGTAATGCGTGGAACTGAAAACTTTTTGGCTCCGTATTTCATATAATATGGGGTTTAAAGATTTAAAAAAATTAAGAACCATTGCACTAAAACACGACTGAATAAAAAGGAAAATATACACTTAATAAATGTAAAAAGCAACAACTATGTAGTTGTAACTTTTGGAATTCTCAGCATGCCGTTCTCATAAGGAAAACGTCGAGTTTTCTGTCTCCGTGCACGTCCAATACTCGTTACGAATATTATGATTTATGCGACGTCCCGAGCCGCTGTATAACAGTAAACAAGGATGATGTGACACCATTTAGCCAAAATGTTTTTTGTACAATAAGTAATTTCGGCTTAATAGGTGCGCTTTGTGTATTGCCATTGTAATAAAATTGAGATAAGGAAAGCGACCTGTAATTAAAAACCTCTTTTTGTTTCGTTGTCTTGTTGCAATCATAAAAAGTAAAATGTAGTACTTTAAATTGTAGCGCCAAAGTTGACTCAGTTTTCGTGCTTTTGAAGCCGATATTTAAAACAAAGGTATTCTTGATTATCGATCACCGTCGTAGCCGCAAAAATTCGACTACCGGAAGTATGAGTTATGTAGAGTATGAGAAGTATTACTTAGTTTATGATTAGAAATGACTTGTTCGTGGCTTCTGGCAGAATTGTTTCACAGTTTCTCGGCTGACAAAATATATTATGTCGTCGACGTGAAAGAAGCATATTCAGCGCTGTTTCACTCTTCAAACTTGTTATTTTCGTTTGTGTCACGAGATTTCATGAGATTTAAGTGACTGAATTCATTTACACAAAATTTTCCATGGAAATCCTGCTTAGGTTTACCACAGATTATAGTATACTAGGTATTACAAAATATATTCAGCAGAACCAAGACATGCCTGTCTTGGACAAGAACAATAGCGTACAAAAACAATTTATTTAATTAAAAAATATTTTTAAATGCCTCGTAGTGCTTGTTTAACTATAAAAAAAATATTCTTTATAAATACCTCCCACGTAATTTTTTTAAAACATCGACAGTTTTATTTATGCGGTAGCAGGCTGTTTGTCAGCTCCGCGGCTGTTGCCTTATTCATTACAGGATCGCTAGTTACACACTGCGCGGCCCAAACAGTTTAATTGTCGAACTGCAAAAATTTATGCAAAATTGCGGATACTACGCGACTTCACAAATAATGCAATTTGCGTCTCTTTTCAATCAATGCTGGTATTTTTTGTTTATGTTACTCTACTAAGAAATAGGTAGGTATTTATTATGTGTACTTAAATTATTATAATTTATTTCACGGTGTGACACACCTGCGCTATGAATGACTGGTGCAGGTGTTTACCGACTGCTAAAAAGTCTTATGACTGAAATTAAGTCTTTTACTCTTACTATATCTATCTGCACTTACTTTCAAAAATACTTCTTCCACTGAATGTCTTTAAGCTATAATTATTGTGTTTTAATTTAATTATATATAGGGTGGATTTTTATTAAGTGCAAATATTTTGAGGGGTGGTTTATTAAGACCAAAGAAAAGTAAGAAAAGTTTTTTTTCAATTTTCCTAACAAAATTAATTTTATATTTTTTTAAATAACTGAAAACGCACTAGAAAACTTATTCATCGTATCTAATCTATCAATGCTCTCTCCCCAAACTACGTTTGAATAATATCATAATTTATTGGCTATTTCCTCATTCCGTTTGTGAAAGATAGAGACAAAATGAGTTTTACAACTTCTGTTAGTTTTGCCAACAAAATAGAAGTAAAACAATAAAGTAAAAGCACTACAGGATATCTTAATTATTACTATTCCGTAAAACATAAAAGTTCGATTTTCTCGAAAACAACCGTGTAGAAAAATATTAAACCAACATAAATCTATTTTATATTATTTGGTTTTTTAGCCCTAAAAGTATTTGTATTTAATTTAAATCCACCTTATATATTCTATAAACTTTGAAATGCTTTGGCCAATTCAACGTTGCTTACTTAGTAACTATTTTCATTTAGGCGTTGTTGTCTCTCCGCTTAATTTAATTCATAAACAATATTACATAGTATTCGAATGACAAAATAAACTTTACAATTACAATAATTCTCAAATTAAATCATTCAAATAATATTCATCAATAGAGTAACAGCATTATATCGAGTTCATCACTCTTAAAAATAACTATTAAAAAAATAACATAGAAACAAACAAATGTTGTTCATTATTTCATCGGCTAGCGTAGTTCCCAAACTTATTTTTCTCGTGGACCACTTTCAAAATTTTACTGGTTTCGGTGGACCCCCTGCTGCTACATTTCTACCACATTCTTAAAGTCGCCAAAAAATAAAAATTGTGTCACTTCTGAGTTCTGTCCCTATATTTCGATATGTAAAATAAAAACGAAAAATGGTACATTTTATATCACTTTATTTATTAAAAGAATAGAATTACAAGAAAAAAATATTAAGGTAATATAGGTTCAGGTCATAATTTTAATTAATGGGAAGGATGTATCTGATGGAGTGTCAGCAAACGATCAATGTTTGGCTTTATTTTTGTGAGCAATAACCGCAAATCCCCCCGCTCTGTGATGTTTAATTTGCTCCTTTTTTTTGTTAAGAGGTTTGTAACGGCACTAAAACTCCTTTCGACAAGATATGACGAGGGAAAAGCTATTAAAAATTTCCTTGCGATTTCCCACAGTCCAGGATATTTTTCGGGTATTTCTGCTTGCAGCCAAAATGTTGGGTAGCCTTTTCTAAATTTCACCTTCAGCTCCTCATTAGTGCTTAGCTCGAGCAGCTCCTCTTGTAATACAACATTGGCCACTTCCGTTTCATCAAATGGATTTATTATCCATGGTGGTATATCCATCGTCAGTATATCTTCAAACCTGGTTTTGAAGTCATCATGCAGGGCACTTAAATGTTGACTGTAGGTATGGATATCCTCATCAATACATTCTACCTGCGACAAGTTTGGAAATTGAGAGAATTCGCGCCGACTAATGTTTTGCTTCATAAATTTCAATTTCCCAAGAAAAGCCGAAATTATCCCCTTTGTTTTTATTAAATTCAGGCTATCCCCTTGTAACTGCAAGTTAATATCATTAAATTTTTTAAACAAATCTGTCAAATACGCAATGTCTGCTTTGAATTTGATCAAGTTTTCTTTTAAATCTGGATCTCTACTTTCTAAGAACTCTAATATGGAATCGAAAACAGAGTAAAATCTCGTTAAGCATGCACCTTTCGACAACCAGCGTACTTCAGTATGTAAGAGCAGTCGTTGGAAGTCTTCATCATTTTCGTCGCACAATTGAGCAAATAAACGTGTATTCAATGCATTGCTTCTGATTTTGTTGACAGCTTTTATTACAAAATGAAGAGAATGGTTCAACCTGTCACTTAAATGTTTTGCCACAAGATGTTGTCGGTGGATTACGCAATGAATAGCTGTAAGTCCTGGTATAATTCTTTTGAGATGACTTATAAACCCACGATATCGCCCGACCATTGCAGGAGCTCCGTCTGTTGCCACTGAAATAATGTTTGTAAATGGGATCGATTTTTCCGTAAAAAAATTACTCAGGACATTAAATATTGATTCGCCTTTAGTGTCAGTCTCCAAAGTTCTGGCAAATAGCAATTCTTCGTGAATTTCTTCCTCAACAATAAATCGGACATATGCCAATAGTAATGCTTCATTACTGGGTAACGTTGACTCGTCCAGTTGTATAGAAAAATGAGTTTTTTGCAGATGATTGCACAAAAAGCTTTCGATATCAGAGCTCATTTCATCAATGCGTCTTTGTACAGTATTGTTAATTAATGGAATTCTTTTTAGTACGTCAAATGGAGATTTGTGCAAAACAGTTTTTAAAACCTCTTCAACAGCGGGTAAAATTAATTGTTCTCCGATAGTGTGCGGTTTTCCAGATTTTGCTATAAGTAATGAGATATTGTAAGATGCCCGCAAGCCATCATCGTTACTTTGAGATGTTGAAGCGAACATACTGTGCATGGTGGGTCTCTTTCCATATTTTTCTTTCAATGTTTGAAAATATTTTAAATCTTTACCTATTTTATCAGTATGACACCTTTTTAGATGATCTTCGAGCTTTGATGGTTTCATAGAGTCATTGCTCAAAACTTTGTTGCATAATAGGCACATGGGCAATTGTTTGTCTGCCTCTGATGGAACAAAACCATATTTCAAATAATCGACACTATATTGTCGACATTTTTTCTTTGCTGTAGCCATGTTTCATTTTTTCTTACCTGTAAAAAAAATGTTTTAGTAACCAAGTTTTTTTCTGAATATAGGTATCACACCGCAGCCTTTGTCAGCACGCGGAAATAGAATTACGGCTTGTAAAGGGACCAACTAATAAACCGCTGAGACAAATACAAACGTTTTCACAAAACGGTATCAATTTTAAAGTACATAATTTACCACTAATTTTTAATAGTATAAATAAAAATTAGTGTACTCAGTATCGAATACTGATCATATTTGTGTAGGAAAAAATAAACGTCGAAATCCCAAAATTGTCCATAAAAACGATAACTAACATTTTATTAAATCAATGAGTTCACGCGCTCCGTGTATTTGCGTATTTTTTGTCTGCGGCTTCATTGTTAAAACGTGACAAACAGGCATCGAAGTTCAAGCCCCGCCCTTTTCCCGTCGCCCGCGCACCGCTCGCTCTTTCCGAAAAGGAATAGTTTTGATAAAATAGTTACTTCAAAATCAATTTAACATGATTATGAAATTACTGTTTTATAAAATTAGTAGTTATTTGCAAGAAAAATTACAAAAAAATTGCAATATTGCAATATTGCTTATTCGGCCTTTTTAGAGAGGCAGTGCTTCTCTCGTGAAAAAACAATTGAATAAAACGTGCTGTGTTTGTCTTCAAATCGAAAGAGGACAATTAAAATATCTGTAAGTTACTAAGTTACCTATCTATACAGGCCGTTGTGATCAACCGACTAGTACACGTAAACAAAATACTTAAGTACTATAACAAAAAAAGGTAGGTTACTTACTTTTCTCCGGCACTAGCAAACACAGATATAAATTTTCTCACAACTTTTTTCCAAATTCCGCCTTGTTTTCGAAATTCCGGAAACAAATGAATGCGTTTGGTTGCCTTTGGCATCAAGTATTTATAGTGTTGATCAAGTTCATGTCTGAACAAGCATTAAGCATTGTCGGGCGGATAGCGCTTTGCAAGTCTGTACACGAAATTGTACGTAATATCGAATACACAAGTTTGGACAAGTAACAGTCGCTTGCCTTATTAAAATATTATCTGCTTAGATAGGTACTTAAAACAATGTAGGTAGGCCCTTATAAAAACTATGCTTACATTTTTGCTCTTTACTATCAAAAGCAGATAAATTTTCGTGGACCCCCATTAACATCTTATGGACCCCCATTTTTTGTTCACGCCTACGTAGACCCCCAGCAAGTCTCCCGTGGACCCCTGGGGGTCCACCTGGACCACTTTGGGAATCACTGGGCTAGCCATACAGTAAAGTCAAAAAACAAAAGCAACATTACACAGCAGCGGGCTACATTCCGTTCTACCGTCGAACAGTACCACTGGTTTGTAAATCTCTTGTTTTTAAGCAAAAAAAAAAGAACAAGTGCAATGAGTACAACTCCTATTTCGTTGCCTGGAGTCAGGTAGCTCCGAAAAACATCGGTTGTGCCGCTATTGGAAAGCCGTAATCGCTAATGGCAGTTTATGTTGAAATCTAATATTTCCAATAAGTTTTTGTTTTGTACTAGTTGAAGAATGTTCATTTAATTTGTGGCCATGTTGACCCTAAAAATATGTAGTCCGACATTTTTCTATGTTTAAAAAGGAGTTCTAAAGAGACCCATAGTTAAATAAGGTATTATTTCTTAATAACGTAAATAACTGAGCAATGCTCGATTGACATAGGATATCTTGTTCATATCAATTCGTCGTATACTTGATCATATTATACTACGAGTACTAAATTCACAAAAAAAAGATTCAACTATAAAGTTACTTATTGTTAACTGACAAACTAAAACAAAACTCAAAGCATAAAATCAATTGATTCGTCTTCAATTAGTCGAGTTGAGCGTTCCCTGAAAGTCGTGCAAGCTAACAGCGAAATGTTCGTATTCGCTCACGTGAACAAGCAATTGTGCAAGTTCGTTATAAAAATAGTCATTAATTAAGTTTCCTTTATTTCAATAAAGCCAAACGAGTGATTTCTTGTTAATTGCCGAGTAGCAGCCTCTGCAGTCGTGCGGCTGAATCGGCTCGGAGAAAAATGCAGATTGCAGTTTGCCAACCGTTCGCGATCGGGGAAATTTAAATTGTTTACGTGAAACCATTCGTTGTTCTATTTTCAAATTCAATATTTTATGGAGCTCAAACTGGCTGGTATGGGTATCAACAAAAATATACTTTTGAAACAGAAACGCAAAATACATTTGATTATCAAACGACATGCGCTAACCAAACTTCAGCGAATTATAAAATAAGATTTAGTTATCATATATGCCAATGTACATTTACTTTTTAAACAACCCTTTATTTGTCGAATGAGAGATTATTTTATAACGAGCGAGTGTTGCGCGGCAAAATGAGCTATGGTTGCACTACAGAATAACTTATTTTATAAACAAACTCGCACTAATTAACTGTGTATATCGATCGTAAAGGCCATCGCAGGTAACAAATGATTGTAATCTTCGGGACTGCAGCAGTCACCACCAAACCTCACTGCGGTCGCGTTTCAGTTGTCATTACAACCACATGCACAAATAATGGAAAAATGCTTGACCAGGGTCAGACCACACTCTTTCCGTAGTAGTTGGAAGATGCCACTAAAGTAGACTTTAATTGCAACACACAAACAAAATTTTTAGAATTAGGTTGTCCTGTGTCCAACATGTCATGAGATATTAAAAAATATAAGACTTGGTGGGACCTCAGGCTCGGAAGCGAAACGGTTTGAAATAATGATTGTACAAGTCAGAAAGAAAGGGACTTTCTCATCATCGCGTTCTTCACATATTTCTGTGAATGAACTGCCCTTATGTTCATTTCGAATATTAATGCGACTTTTACATTCTATACTTCCTTCCTTCATTGTGCTGCTTTCTACTACTGTATAATGCTAGTTTTATTTGAATTCAAATGTAGATTATTTCCGAAATTTTGAAAATAAATTGGTTGACTGGAAGAGATCCCTATTTGGGATAAGTCCGCCTATTGTTGTAACCTGTATTCTGTTAATAATTTCTTTGTGTACAATAAAGATTTTTACATACATACATACATACAAAATATATTCATTCAAGTACTACTAGCTTTGCAGTGATGGTATAACTTGTTTAATTTTTAAATGTGTCGTAGCCCAATGAACCGAAGCTGTAACTGCAAAAGCACAGTACACATATACATAAATGATTCAGATGGTGTTCATTCCGATCTCTCATCCAAGCCTGTTTGCTTCGGTAACAGAATTATGTTGTCCGAATGCTGCAGTATTAATAGCACAATCATACTCGTAGCTACGCTGCTACGTCCGGCGTAGCTCGCTCGCTACGCCACCGCCTCGTAGCGCTACAAGCCGGATTTAGCTCAATCAAAGCATCGCCGTCGTGTTTACGTAAAATCGAGCAGAATCAATTTTCGTTGGCTCACTTAAAATTCGAACACATTCGCCGATTTCCGGCGGCACATCGCACATTTCCTGCCGTCTAGTCAGCAGACTGCACATGGAAGGGCATCGTTTCGGGGCATTCTGCACGCAATTTTTATTTCATCATAATTCCATTTTCAATTTCTAGCGAGAGCATCGTCGTCGGTCGAGATTGGTGCGTAAAATTCGCGTAAACATTCGAGCGGTTGCGGAACGGTTACTCGCGACTGTAACCGGTTTATGTCAGTGCAGAGTGTAAAGATATAAGGTTCTTTATGTGTGTAATCATTTTGTGTTACGATGGACTTCGCCGCTCGTGAGTGTTATTAAGGCGCTGTGTGGCACCCGCTAAGCTTTTATGCCCCGTGATTTTAAAGTGTACAATGTAGGAATGAAGATTGACCGTGCCGCGTCACCACAAGCTTAACTTGTAGTCTAGTGCTTTTTACTGTTTTTGACATTAAAGTAACATTTAAGATTGATGGCCTAACCTGTACTTGATTTTTGTTTATAATTTGCAGCAAGATCTACAGACATTGTTTAAATAAAATGTTACATTCAAAAAGTATTAAGTAATGCAATATGTACTGCAAATACTGCGATGCACTAAAAGTCAAATCAAATGTGTCGTTTTCATTCGGGGGCAGTGGTCCAACTGCTTTGTCCAACTAGTTAGACCATGTGTCTTTACTAGGGGCAGTTGTCCAACTTTAAGTTTTCATTTAAAGTCAACGAAACATAAATCTGAGCAATGTCGATTAGCAATAATCTTCTACCTACCTACATTAAACCTACAATAGAGATGACCACCTTTATAACAAACTTTTACTACTTCAATATCCGGTTATACTTCTCACAAAACAGAATTAAGTACCAATATAATCGTATCAAGAATGCTCGCTTTTTACTGAAGATTTCAAACGCAGCTTGCTCATCTCACTCGTTATATCTGAGAGTATTTCTTTACAACATGCACTTATTTTTAACTAGTCCCTCTTCCTATTTCCATCACCATATATTCACAAAATAATGAGAATACAAAGCTAGAACATCAGACTGAGAACGCATATAAAATCCCTGTCAGTTGTCATTCTTAGTTTAAATAAGTTAATAAATACAAAATAAATGAAACGCCAATAAATTATGATGTAGTAATATTTGAAACCCTAAATACTCGTAAAGGCCGATGACAACTTACCAAGCAAAACATTACACGTAATGGTTCATATATAGGTATAAAATCGTAAATATCTCTATCAAAATACAAGCATGTAAATCAGTAACACACAGGCAGCTAGATAAACATAATGTACGAGCAGACATTCAGTTGAAAATATTACCTCTTGTACTCTTTTCTCGTACAGACGTATTTAATCTTATTAAACTTTTTGTAAAGTCTTGGTGCAGTATATAGTTATTCTCATAAAATATGAATAGAAGAAATAACCTTCTGCGTTCTTACTATTCTGTTCACCGTCACTGTATGCCTGTGAATTGGCGCGGTGCGATTACAAATTTAAGCCGTCGCAGCTAATATGAATGACAACGGGTCGACCTACTCGACATTCATTTCCCTCGGCGCACCTCTCTTATAATAACTTACACGAGAACTTCGCCTCAAGGTACCGTCAAATATGTGCGGACGCGGGGAACGTGTGAGGCCGAACGGAAAATGGCTTAATAACTCTGTATTACATGCTTCATTTTCTTAAGAAAAACAAGGCTTTTCTTGTTGCGGCTTTGTTGCTAAATTTTCTTTGAAGTAAGCCACTTAATAATAAATCGAAAATTAGATTAAGCGAGGCCTAAGTTTTTATCATAAATAATGTTCCGATAGTCCGTCAAATGAACTGAGTATTCGCCGGCGCTATTGAATAAACTGAAATTACAGTAAAGGCTACAATTTTCCGCGACTGAATTGCAGAGCTCCAAACAATTTTATACATATCTGATGAAGGTGCAGACTTTGGCGCCCTATAATCCAGATTCGACCCTTGAATGCGAGCGAACGAGCGGGTGGCCGAGGTTTTAGAGTGGCCCTTCAATCAGCCCTTGCTGGCGGGCGCGGGGGGCGCGGGAAGGAAGGGGGAGGGGCCACGAGGACCTTTGAGCTACAAGCTCTTTGACACGAGCCACTGGCGCACTCTTCAAGTAATGATTCATTCTGCTGATGACTGACGCAGCTAATGCGCCAGCTTCCCCTACCTGATATTTGGTTAAGGATTCGCTCGCTTTTTAAATTAGATTTCGTCTCGTCTTTTTTAAGTCACTTCGCGCATGGGACTTTTTAAATCGTTTGAGCAAAAACTGCAATGGCAATGTTTTCAATTAGGTACCCAAAATAGCAAGATCAAAATGATACGTAAAACGCGATGGGAAAATGATTTCCTAATAATTATTTTCAAACGTGCCATAGTAGTTAAAATGTACGTATTATAAATAAGAACTTCACATATGTATATTTTCGATTTGATTCTAGTTATATATATATATGAGAACAGCTCTACAGAGAGTTCAGAAAGGTTAGGAACTTCTCTTTGAACACACCCCAAAATTTTCATTCACTTATTTTCATACCAGCTAAAGAATATTTACAATTTATAATCACTTAAGTAGGTATTATTAAAATCCCTAGGAATGTATTTTTTTCTTCCTAAATAATACAAACCCGACCTTGCAATTGTAGTAATAGCAGACATAAAACTCAATAATAAAATAAAGTGCAGTACAACAGCTTAAAAGCTAACGGGCGTACTGCAACCGATCATTAAGCCACCGACGCCGACGCCGACACCTCGTCCACGCATCGGCGCGTCGCGACTACCTTCTCATTGTTCATACATCCGACAATTCCAAGACAATAGGCTCCTGCTATCGCACCAAGCACGTAGCACAAATCCGTAATCGATATTTAACAAATTTATTTAATCCGAATCATATTTAAGATATAATAATAGACACTCATATTTCCAACTTGAACCCCTTTTATCTATCATGACTCCGTTTCATGAATTATTATGTAAAGACGTTATAAAGCTACTGCTTAATTAAGTATACTTTCGGTTTTCCATACTTTTCTTTAGCCTCCTAGCAAACTCCTGCATTATAATTGTTTTAATCTACTAAAAATTCCAATTAAAAGTTTTTTATCTTTGTTAGAGCTTAGGCTGGACTTGTAGCGGCCGCTCTGTCGTTTGTATATAATATTTTCACCATTTTGTTCTAAATTTGAATACCCTATTTTTATAAAGGTGAACCTAACATGAAGCCCCCAGACAATGAGCTACCTTTTGATGTGCCAGGCGTTCCACGACACATCAACCCTGGTTGACTTTTACTGACTTTTTGCATCGAACGGATACCCTTCGAAGGGATGAGGTGGACATGACACGTTAAGAAGAAAAATAACATAAAATACTTATTAGTATGCAAACTTCACTAACACACTTTTTACCATTGATAAGTAGCAATTAAGTACTTACACTTAAATTTGTTTTGCTTTCTTGTACAATCGCATTTTAATCTATATTTAGCTAAATTGTACGACATTTATTTTATAGTTAGAAAATGCAAATGCTTATAAAGGTTCATTTGATTATTATTAACAAATGTCTGTAGTCTTAATTTATCATAATTTTCTTTTTTAAATTTCGTTATATATTTTACAAATATTATCAAAACGAATAGACAAAATTCTAAATTCCCAGACATCCCTGCTTCTCAAAGGCAGTAGAATGAGCCGCTTTGCGGAGTCGTACAGAGCAATTTTATCTTCAATCTGCTGCTAACGGCTCTGTAGAGCGGCTCGTCTCCTTGCTGCTGTAGAGTGGGAGACGGGATTGTAGTTGCAGGTGCTGCAGTCTTATAATTTGGGCACATACCTTGACGACAATACATTACGTTTAGTGCGAAAACGAATATCCCGCATCATTGCCTTTGTGGTGATTCTGTCGACCAGTTCGGTCACCATGGCCTGTCGTGTTTCAGGAATGCAGGCCGTTTGGCACGTCATGCCAGCCTTAATAGCATACTCAACCGTGTTCTTGTCAGCATCCGGTTACCTGCCGTTTTAGAACCAAATGGTCTGGTTCGCGATGGTGGCAAGAGACCGAATGAAATGACACATGTGCCCTGGAGGTTGGCCAGACCGCTGGTGTGGGACGCCACTTGCGTCGACAGCGAGGGTGTCGACGCAAGTGGCGTCCCACCTTCATGGTACAAGTGTAAAGGCTGGTATAGCTGCAGACTCTGCGGAGTCCCTCGGGCGGCGCAAATGTACATGTTTAGGTGAATCATACATATTTGAGCCGTTTGTGGTTAAAACACTAGGTCCATGGAGGCTCGCAGCTCAATAACTTTATAAAATGCTGAGCAAAAAGCTGGTCGACGCTTCATGTGAACAAAAGGCCAGCCTTTTCTTTGCACAAAGTATAAGCATTGCCATCAAACGTGGCAATGCTGCCAGCCTTTTGGTAACATTCCCAGAAGGTAATGATTTGCGGGACATTTTTTATTTATAGGTAGTTTTATTTTCAAGTTTAGTTTTTATTTTAGTATTAGTGTTTTTTTTTGTATTAGTCTTATTTAGTCTTATATTTAATCATTAGTTTATATTATTAGTTTTATGTTTAATTTTATTATTAAAATTAAAATATGTAACTTGTGCGTGTAAAGTACACAGCAAGATAACATTATCGTCTCAGAAATGATTTTCTTGATACTTTTCAATGTTCTCAGCAGTAGCGTAGGCTATACAATTTAATGTATTCGGATGGTATGAGCCCGCGAAGGCGGGTCGTTATCATGTCAAAGAAACTATCGCATTACTGACTCAAAGACCTCGGGTTGTTTCATCTTGGTTATGGACGATAGATCCTACTCAATAAATCGTAATTCTATATTCAAAAATATGAATAAATGCTGTTCGTGGGTTAAAATTTTGCGGAAGTTCGCGAATGTTTCCAAAGCAAAGTAAAAAAAGGATCTTTGCTGATCTTGAAATGTATTTTGACTGAATTCAATCACTAACGAATATACTCGTAGGGAACCCTCATATATTTCCGAGGCCAAATAGCAAGCAAAGATTTCAGGAAGAACGTAGAATGGTTAGCATACCTATTCATATAATAAGTGGTCAAGTGCCGTGTCAAGCCGTGCGCAATGTAGGGTTCCGTAGTAGTATTCCCAATAATAAAGAATTTAAACATAAAGCACACCTACATAATGTCCTTTAGCAGATATAACAAGAAGCTCGATAACTGAGCGCGGCGCGCGTATCTAAAATACGAGTAGCTAATGCGACCCGACCCGGATCGGAGTGGTCACCATTAGTGGCATATTCTATCTCGATCTCCTCCGTGCTTCAGAAGGCACGTTAAGTCGTTTGGCGTTGGCGTCAGACGCATTTAGGCAGCCTAATAAATCTGACAGTTTTGGGCAGCCATGTTCCTGTTGGTCTGGTTTTCGAGTAAAAAGCGTTACGGGTGTCACACAGCAGTTATATAATATCTCATAAACGAAACCGTTAATCTAAAAACACAAATAGAAAGTAGAAAAAAATAATTTCAACCCCCATCTTACATGTAAGATACTGTGTGGGATAAAAATATAAAATATATTTTTTATATTTTTATCTCACAGTTCGCTCCGCGTGACTACATTAGTCACGCATAGGCATACCAAATTTTAACTCACTAGGTCTAATAGCCTTTGACAAAAACGTAGGACTGACATGACGATACTTTAAGGGTTCCTTGTGTTTACTACGGAACCCTAAAAAATAATCAATTATAGCAAATTGAGATCACTATCCGCGTCTGTATGTTTGGCAAAAACAATTCTTAATTCTTTTAAGCCGTGTATAAGTTAGAGGACAGAAAAAAGTTCATTCATACTTCAAATTCGTTTCAATTAGCTGTCAAACTGAAAAAAAATGTAAAAAATTTACCAGGCACATAAACACAGCTAGATCTGCGGGCGACTTCCATTTGTATAATGAACGTTTAAATTTTAATTCGTTTCGTTTACATCGCGCCGTGCTCCGGGTTACGCAAATACAATGTACACACGAAATATCATGAGCTTCGGTCTCTACAAACAAATTAGGTTCATTCCAGCGAAACACCGGTAATACAAGTTTATTTTATTTTGAATCTAGAAGTTATGTGTGGACGATACTTAAGTTTAGCTTTTGAGCTTAATGGCCAAATTTCGTGTTACAAGTGCCAGGTCATTCATGCATTTTTTTTTATATTTGTAAACAATTGTAGAAAAGTATCATTAAAAAGACATGTCCAGTACCTCTACCATAAGATTTTATTAATTCAAATGCTTTGGACTGTAATTTTTTATGTCAAATCTAAGCTACGAAAGATAGTAAGGCAAATAAAATCATTCCATACAAAATCTTAACACAGTTTTAATGGTAGAGATCATAGTAGATTTAGATTTTTTTTGAGTAGAGATACTTGTATCTATAATAGGATTTTATAAACGTATAAATTACTTCCAGAGAAAAGAAGAACTAAACCTGTACTAAACAACAAGGCTATTAAATAAAGTCTACAGGAGGTCAATTCCGCTACCGCTAATAAACTTTAAAAAAACCATGCAACTGATATTCAATTATGACTCAATTACTATGCATTTTTGATATGCACAATATTGATATTCTGCTAACACAATTTTGAATCTCAATTTAATTGCAACTAAAACGTAATTGATTGGTAATAGTAGAAAAAAATGGAAATATATAATAAATAACAGAGTACCGATTATTGAAAAAAATATGATTTTAATGATTTTTTAGATTAGCAAAATTTTCCAGTGGCAGTTCAATGGCATGCCAATGGAATATGATTGGTCTTAAAATTAGTAACAGAATATCAGTAACGTCAAAATTTGCCATTACGATGCAATTGTGCACTATGTAAAATAAGAGAATTGACACCCAGAAATTAATATCTTTGATATATTATATCAAAACTGTAATTTAAAGCAAAATAGTGATCAGTTTCAATAATCTCCAATTGATCAGCGCTACACCGGGCAGTACTGTTAGCGCTAATTCCCTATAATTCTGGATGATACCCGCTTCAATATTATTGAGATCTAAGCTGTATCCGATGCTAGTTATCCCGATGGAATCATCATAGCATGACAAATCCATGTTCAATGTCCATGTGTCAAATTTTAAAGTAAAAATATAAGTTTTTACTAACATAAGACATTTTTGTATTAAGATATTTTTCCCCTTTAATTTTGAAAAGACTAATAAAATAAACTGAGCGGACTATTGAAAAGTGATTAAACTATTCTCTACTATAAATACAGATTGACTGTTAGGTTATACTCCTTAGTCTACGAAACTTATTTTGTGCTTATTTATATAAATAAACCAAATTTGTGCCTATTACTTCACTAATCTGTAATGTGTATAATTCTATTTTAAGTTCACAGAATTTATTTTGGCATGTACCTCATACTTAATTTGACCTCAATTTTTAGACGACGTTCATTATAGTTGAAAAAGAAATAATAATAAAAGTTTGTTTTCATTCTTTTACAAGATTTCCTCTTCATGGTATTACCAGAAGCGGCAGTAAACAAAGCCAGTAATTAACACCCGCGGTCAAAGTATTATTTTCACCATTAATTTTGAATAATTGCGCTTGGTTATAATTT
This sequence comes from Euzophera pinguis, assembly GCA_947363495.1. Taxonomy (NCBI): domain Eukaryota; kingdom Metazoa; phylum Arthropoda; class Insecta; order Lepidoptera; family Pyralidae; genus Euzophera; species Euzophera pinguis. The sequence goes on from OX376164.1 coordinate 5,919,707, forward strand.
AGGCAGATATTAAGTTTTAAATTATATTTATGTTGCTCCAGTTTTTTCGACCACGTACGTATCTATGTCTAAGCTTAATTGGTATAAACGTGAACAATATTATGATGAACGGATATGAAAATGAATAGGGTAGCGCAATTTATAATTATTATTGTGATGTATTACAACAGAGGTTGTTTCTTAATAAAAATTTGCGTTAATTATAACAGGAATGAATCATATTTCTCTTGTTTGTTTGTTTGTTTTTTTTTTTAATTATTTACTTTGTTTCGTTTCAGGTAAGTGGATAAGAAAGCGTGTGCTATGGACGATGGACGACCTCGTACAATGAAATGATGAGTGAAATTGTTTGGACGTTATGGTAATTATAAAACATTATAAAACATATATTAAGTACCCAGTCAAATATATATTAAGTATAATATAATTATATGTACATAAATTGACACAATTAGGCACATCATCTTGGAATAATTAAAAAACTTAATAATTATATTACGTAATGAAACCAATTTATCAATTAAATTTCTTCGAGGGCCTAATAAATTATTAATTGATTAAAAATATTTTCTTCAATAGTCGCCTACCAACCTAAACCTTTTTGAGTTTAACGTATTTAATCGATGTCAGGAAACATAAAGCGAGTTGTCACCATTTGTTTGGGCGGAAACATTGCATCCGGACCCGAGGGAATACGTATTTTTATAGTTCTGACCTTAGAATACGTAGAATTTGCAACGAGTGGGAACAAAACAATATTAACATCAAAAAAGTTGGTTTTGTTTTTTTAAATATGAAGAATAATTACTAAAGACGGAATCTAAGTATCTTCTTTTTTTTATTATTATTAAAATATTATAAGCGAATAAAATAATTAAGCGGACCTGAGTTTTGTCCTCAAAGTTGTATAGTGCGCAAAACGGGCGAATCACGTGCGAACAGAACAATACGAGTATTAAAACAGTTTGTTGTATTACCAAGTACCTACTAAAATTTCACTAGATTATAATGATAAAAATAAAATAAATTTTGTATGTCATTAAATATATAAATACTTCATTCAAATTAAAAGCTATTCAACACAAAGGATTATTTTGATTTGGAAACTTCGGTGAAAAAGTTGCTTAATATATTTTTTTTCATTCATATTCTTCATGATTATTACTTTTGGCCTGCCTCCGTGGATCAGTGGTAAGGGCGTTTGCCTTCGGCCCGGGGGTCGTGGGTTCAATTCCCACGAGACGCATATTTTGTTGACTTGTTTCCAATTTGGTTAGGACATTGAAATTAAATGAACTCGTTTATTTTCAATATAGGATATACGTCAAAATCGCATTGAAGGCTTGAATCACCTGATTGTATGATAATAAAGATGATTCTGTGCTTCGGAAGTCACTTTAAGCCGTTGGTCCCGGCTGCCATTTGCTGGTCGTTAAAGGAACCAAATTAGAGGCCGAGAGACGGTATCGCACAACTCTGACACCAGGGTGTACATGGTCGTATGTAACCTACACGAAATGATGATGATCACTTTTGGCGCGCTCTATTATTGGTAAAATATCTACAATAACTCTATGGCTAGGCCAGGCCCTCAGGACATTGCCGAAAAATACTTTGTAAAGTCACACTCATGATAAATTGTTACCGGATGTTCGGTGTAGACTCACTAGAGAAGGAAACTTAGCATGCACATATGTTTCGATCCTTGTAATGTGGGATAGATGGGTAGATTTCATTGTCAAAGAAAATTCAAGAATGGCTTTCGGATATATAATAAAATTACTGACAAAATTCAGTAATAGGTTATTTTGAGATTATGATTTAGATTAAGTACTTGAAACGTTTTGGATTGCCGAAAGTAATAATTTAATGAGAAGACCTTTGTAGCAGTGGGTGTATTGCAGCCGATACAACTACTATCGATTTAGATTTTGCGAATAAAAACTGCGAATCATACTTTGTAAAAATAAAAAAAAAAATATATTTATGCCTTTGTTTTTATAGATATATACTACATAAACTAGTGTAAACAACAGCTTGAAACTGTGCATCCTTCAAGTTCACAGGAACATACATTATTAAAATAGTTTTGAAAACGCGTTGAAGTTCATTCGTTATTTTCCACTCTAAATAAACGATAAATGTTTAAGAAGTATACCTAATAAAAGAGTCATTTTAATAAATTAGGGAATTACAAATATTCATTAAAAAAAACAATAACGACTTAATACTTACAAATAAATGCTATAGCTAGAAGTTAATTTTTATTCTCAATGCCTTACATTATTTTTGTAGTTTTCATTTACGAGAGGTAGTTGAAGATATCAAATAATTCCTAACAAATAAAAAAAAACTAAAGAAATTAAGTAGGACTGATTTTGCTTTTGATCTTTACGGGTATAACATACTGAGTGTTAGGTTCTATTGGATTAAATAATTTATTATTGATACGAAAGAAGAAGCATACTGATTAAGACGCTTTCTTTATTTGTAAATCCGCAATAAAAAATAAACACAAACTAATACTTTCAAGCAAATAGTAAAACAACACAAGGACACAACTCCGCAACTAACACCTCGAACTACTTGATTAAAAGCTGAACTCGAACTCTTAAGATACTTACAAATATTGGCTACCTCCTTGCTAAAAGGCGTTGCTAATCCCTGCCGATATCGACGTTCAATGCCTCGAATATAATATAAATAAGAATCACGTATGTAATAAGGCGGAGGACGAGAGCATTCCTCACACGTCCCGGGGCTTCCCGGGCTTATCCCAACTTGGGCCATTACTCCGACGGGTTTTTGAAACTGCATTCCTAGTTTGCTGCTTGTAACATTTGATTTCTCAATATCGCGTTTTATCGTACAAAGCTGTTTCGGTTTGAAAACATTTTAAAACGTCTACTTATTGTACAGTAAGTGAAAGCTAGTAAATATTTTTCGTATTTTTTTTCCTCTTGATTTCTGTGTGATATACCTTTCATCGGCGATTATTATCTTTACAGTGAGCCTTTCCAAAATCTTAAATATTTTTCGTAATGACAAGAAATCTTTTTTCGTTCTTCACTTCAGTCATACTTTTTGTATTATAAAGATGCATCAGTTGAAATTCTGAGAAAATAATATTCACTTGATTTAATACCAAGTATTTGAAGTGATACCTCTCGTCTACTCAATACGTCTTTTTGTGAGGAGAATCTTATCTTTATAAGATATTTGAATATGCAAGAAATGAGAGCTAAAGGATTTTTATTTTTGACCGTAAGATATTCTCTCTTTGCGTTTTCCTGGTCGTATCCCCACATTGCTGTGCTTGCTATAGCTTGACCACAACCGCTGTACCGCGCCTGCGGTATGCAAGCGGCAAGACAGGAGTGAAGTATCAGACGCACATAAGATAAATATCTAAAGATGGGTCGTAAAGTTTCAGTTGATATGTTTTTTAATTGTACTTAGCTAAAAATCATATTGAACAACAAGATAAAGGTAATTTTAAAAACTAAAAAACCGACTGCGTTTCTGTGGAATTTGGAAAATAAAATAACCGGCCAATAGCGAGTCGGACTCGCGCACCGAGGGTTCCGTACAAATCTGTAGGTATCGCGTTCACGAGGAAAGGGGTCGTAAGTTTAAAATTATTAAAAATATTTTTATTATATGATATAACTAAAAATGTATGGTTTTCGCAATTTTTCCTTTATCAGTGCTATAAGACGTTACTTCGTACCAAATTTCAAGATTCTGAGTTCACGGGAAGTACCCTGTATGTAGGTTTTGATTTCCTTGCGAGAGTCGAAAATTTGCGGCATAAACGGCTGTATCTTTTTATTGCGCTGGCTTAGAAGTTTGATTTTTTTACAGCTCCAAGGGACAGTAGACCTGAGTATTTGATATAAATTCCAGATTGATACCTCCATGCGTTCCTGAGACAAACAGACGGACGGACGGACAACAAAGTGATCCTTTATGGGTTCCGTTTTTTCCTTTCGAGGTACGCAGCCCTAACAACCCAAAAAAGCCGCGATTTTGTTTTTTTTATTTTGATATACCCAGTGTTACTCTCACAGTAAATATTAATCTAACGACACCTCTTTTACGCTAAAATCCATCGAGCCGTTCAGGCTGCAGAGCGTGCAAAACAATACATAGCTACATACTCTCGAAAAACATAAACCTCCTTCTCGCGCAGTCGGGTAAAAACGGACTTGAATATAATTATATTTGTAAATATTCAGTTTAAAAAAATTATAATTCGATATCGTAAGATCTGTCTGGCACTACGAATCTCATACCCACTTCCTACCTCCCCGCGCATACCCAAGACGCGGTAGACCGGTTGCGGTCAAACTATTTGAAGATACAATTACTACCATAACATTTGATAATAAAAACTTTGTGCAATAGGAAATTACTTTATAAACCGTTTGATTTAGAGAACTAACCACATAGTTATTGTTCGTTAATTATTGTTTCGACACGATAGTCTGTAGTTGTATGGAATAGTTACCCGCAGCCATTCAATTTAACTGTTTGATTAAATGAGCATACTAATTATACGTATATATTTTGTCGCATAAACTATTATTAAATTTATCAATCGCTATAACTATCTAAAGTTATAGCTCGTTATAAAGATTGGTATCGTTAAATTATAATGAACTAACATGCAAAGGCTAGGCTCTTGTTGAAATGACTGGAAGTCCGTTCTAAACTAACGTCTACTAATAAATAATGCCTAATTTTGCGTCTTACTGTCTACTCCGTTACGGAATATGAATAAGGTATTGTACTTGGCGAACTACTTATCCGCTATATTCTATTCTAAGTAATGGCCTGATTTTCTTAGATCTCAAACCATTCCAGTAGAACTTTGGGCGATTGAGACCTATTTTTACATATTATATTTTTGATGTGTTTGTTTTTTATCCTTTTATAAGGACGGACTATAATAATGCGTTTATTTCTAAAAGCTTAAAACTTTAGAACGATTGGAAGTTTAGACCTAAGCCTGGCTACAGCCTGGTTCTTTGGAAACAGCTACTTAATTTAAAAATAAACAAACAATGTCAGAAATCCTAAAGATATAACCAGCTTCTGATCGTTAATTCATAGCATTTAGACCATCGCGCCAACAAATATCACTATCCACTCAAATTTAGTATATCTGTGGCAATGTATGTAAATTGTTGCAGCATAACCACAGTGCCGGATTAGTCACGAACCAAGAGTAGCAAATGCTGCGGGCCCCGCGAATTTGGGGGCCCCGCGCCTGTCTGACCGTAATAAAAAGATATTAATTTCTGTTAGATAGGAGCGTAAAATATTTTGCATGCCTTAAACGCGAAGCGCATAGGCTATGCTTCAGTTGCACTTGAAAATCTAAACTTGATTTCGTCACGTTAAATCTTAAAAATAAGTAGGTATATTACGAACTTTTTAACGTTAAAGTTCTAAAGAAGTCGATATTGAAAGTGTTAGGTATATCAAAATTGGCCCATATTAAATCCAGAAAAGTTTATTGGTAACAGTTTTGTTTTATTTTACCCTAAACTTAAGAACCTAAAGCAAATCAAGGGGCCCTTGACAGAATTTGCTACAGGCCCCGCGCTAGCTTAATCCGACACTGCATAACCATCTCAATTGGGAGGGTAATGCGATCATATTGGAATGCTGTGGACAGCTCCGCTCTCGCTAATAGACAATATGCAGGCAGATTGCATCTTAATGTAGACATCTATGCAGTGTTGCACGTACTAGACCGGCTCATACGTGTCAATGCAGGTGTTACGTAGAACCAGCATAGCAGCCCAAATTTACATTTCAACAGTAAACAAAATACATATAAAATAGGATATTCCTTTATAGTTCTAAATAAAAATAAAAAATGAAGAAGATTAACCCGTGGTTTAGAAGCCACGCTTAGACATTGGTTTCGGCGGCGGCTGCTACGTGGTGTTCATTAAAATAACTACTTCTAAGGCTTGGGTCGAATTCAAAGAACTCTACCACCAGGATGCAGATTAAACAAAACTTATTTCACTTTTAAATTTACTTCAAAAAGGGTGTAAAAAAAAAACCTTTAGGGGCGGCTACGCGCTCGTGACATCATGGGTGTTGCAGGCATTCATATAGCCTACAGTGTCCACTTACCATCAGGTGGGTCTTACGCCTGTTTGCCTTCTTGGTTGTAAATGAAAAAAATACTTACATGAAATTAATTTTAGTATAAGAAAATAATTTTTTTTTAAGTAGTTCAACAAACTTTTAAGAGTCACAGCCAGGCTAATAATATAAGTTTATAAAGTATAAATTCTAAGAGATAACAAATAGCAAATAAATAATGATTCGCAGACGTGCCGCGCAGCTCAGCGTGACAACCTACATTAGTCTCACTGCGGGAGAATTAAACTTAGTCCGACCTCTCGTTATTTTTATAACATGAGATAAACTTTTCACCATAAATCGAAAATGTCACCGAATTGCACTAATAACAAAGTTATGAATGTTGACTTAACATTATCCCACTTCTAGTTGTACCAAATGTATGATTTCAGATCCCGGTGTTCGCTAAGACGCGATGTTTTTTTTTATCACTGTTTTTTATCCTTTCAAACATACTACTTGCGTTATATTATTACTTATATTTATTGTACTTGTATCGTATGTACTCGTATATGATTTGATCGATGATCGACCAGACGCCTATTGTCAATACTCCTATTGTCAATACTTTTTGCTTGCCTGTTACATATAATCCGCCACCGCCATCGATTGAGAAAATGTAGACTCTACCTTATAATAATTTTTAAATCAAATAAAATCCTCATAATTTGGGCAATAAATCATCGTACGTATTATAATTTCTTATACGCTTCTATAATGGCCTACAGGAACAGACAGATTTTCTAAAAAGCTACGGACACCAATAGAAGAGTCGAAAATTTTCTTTCCCTGTATACTATCTATATAAATGCAATATTCATGGGTACTTGAGTATGCAAAATAATCGGTAATGTAAATACCAAAAAGTGGTTAGAGGTTGGGATCACGTTTCTAACGACTGAAAATGACACAAATAAATATTAATGTAGCTAAATTTATTTGTTTTATCCCGATCTGAATTCATTGTCTCTTTGTGAACCGAGTCTTAGGTGATAGTTACTATTACTCTGTTTCATATTTTTTTTGCAATGAAGAATTAATCAATTACAATTGTAATTAGTTTTCACGTTTATTTTTTCTAATGCATGTTTTCATTTACTCTTAAATTGTTATGTAAAAAAAGATTTGGCTGACTTAATGCTTTCAGCAATCTCTCCCAGTCAAGCAACAGAAAAAACAAAAAAGATTTGTACATCGCCAGCTAACATGCAACAAGACTAATATTCAATACGGCTAATATTTCGTTCTTAATGTTATTTGCAGTAATAGTTATAACCACGCGTCGTAGCATCGTAGCGTTGTAGCACTTTCGTAGCACGAGCAAAATGTGTAACAGCACTCACTCAGACTCATGAAAGATAATTACACTTTGTAGTTAACAAATTTTGTAAAACAGAAATTCGTTGTTAATTTATTTGAATGAATAATATCGTAACATTTTGGGGAGCATTAACTAAAGCAAGTTAACTTTTATGGTCCTATTAAAAATGACGACTCACTTCCCTTGAGACTTAACAAGTGTAAATTGAAGTAAAAATTACATTAATACATATTACTTATTTTAGGCTTCGCTTATTCAAATTTTACTTGGCATTAAAATTTAATTCTCATATATTAAAATTGCTGTTACCGACAAGGGTAAGGAATTATAATTATATTACATTGTCGTTTAACTCTTGATAAAATGGATACTGTAATCGCTGTGATGTCGTGATTGTAAATGAAAATATCAAGTTGTCTTACTATTAGAATTTATAGGGATAGCATGTTGACGTAATCAATTACAACATCTTTTATAATATCGCATCCATACTAATATTATAAATGCGAAAGTCTGTCTGTCTGTCTGTCTGTCTGTAACGCTTTCACAGCCAAGCCACTGAACGGATTTTGATGAAATTTGGTATGAATATAGTTGAAGACCCGGGGTAAAACATAGGCTACTTTTTGACGCAGGCAAGGAACAGGAAAAAGCTAGTTACTTACTTATGACTAATTATTATTGACTACTATAGACTATTGTCCAAAAAGCTGTCATTCAACAAGAGACTGTAACGTAGAAAGATCCTGACTCTATAATTGTACTGAAGCTTGAGATGAAACTGAAAAACACTGAAAAATTTGATAACGCCAACAAGAAAATATAGATGTATTAACTATTTTCCGCAGCTCCGCCTGCGTCAAAAATTAGATATGTTTGTCAGCAAAGAATACTTGCCAGCTCCAACAGTCTTCTGCGCACCATTGCAAAAAGATTTTACAGTCCTATATTGTTCCACTGAACTGCTTCTCACGTGCTGCCGACTATACGTACGACAACATAAATAAACTGGCATGTGGCTAACATTAGATTATAAGTCAAACATTGTTCCTAACCTAATGGAGAAATCTGAAATAAATGTATTTTTTATTATTAGCATATCAAACTTATTCCAAAATACACAACTCAGCGAAACAATATAAAAATTACAGCAAAATACCTTAATTATTACTAAGTGTAACACAAACTATGTTTTAAAGACTCATGTTTCATAGTTGTAACGGGCTGACGGTGGAGTGGTGCAATAATTTGGAGTTTATTTGTGATGTGGCCATTACTGAGTTAATTATTCAGTGGGCCGAGCAACTTCGCAGCAAACTAAAGAGAGTACAGAATAGACGCTAAAAGCTTCGGTGTACAATACAATACAATACAATACAAAATATCATTATTGCCCACATATAGTAACAAATAGTTTAACAATAACAAACACTTAAACATATCAGCAAAGGCGGACTTATTGCTAGGCAATCTCTTCCAGTCAACCCTTACGAGGTGAAAGAGAAACAGTTAAGTTAGGGTGGGTATAACAACAGATATAGGTAGTTGAAAATAATAAACATACATAAATATGGCATATGAAATAAACATACCTACATAAATAACTTATATATAATGTACATTCATACATACAGTGTGACTATCTAAGTGAAAAACATAACAGTATCATTTCCAGATAGTATTATTTCCAGCGACTCTTGAAACTGGTTATAGTCTGAGCAGTGCGAATATCTTCAGGCAAAGCATTCCAGAGACGATGTTGCTTGTACAATGAGAGATTTAGAATATGCTGCAGATGTATGTGTAACGGAAAGACTTTTTATTTTGTACTTTGCTAATGATCAATGAGACTACCACTCCGTATTTTCATTTTTTTTTTTTGCATTTAATAAATAAATAATAAACTTAAAAAGACTAGTTGAACGATCACAGTAAATATATTTATTTATAAATCTTTATTGTACCACAAGTTTACAATTGGCGGATTTAATGCTAAAAGCATTCTCTCCCAGTCAACCATTAGGAAAAACAGAAAAGTTATGTGCGGCGCGAATTAATATAATATCAGGCAGACCGTTCTTTTGGTTTATTAACTTTAAATTAATTTAACTGCATACTGAAAAAAATATGTTTAATACATCCTAATACAGCTATAACTATGTTTGCAATATAATGTGTGCCGTACATTTTACTCCTATCCAAACGCAAGTCGTAGTATGCATAAATTGTTCTTCTGTTGCATCCCTATTTTGTAATTTCTAGCGTTTGTAGTATGAGGTATATGCGTAATTTGTTTCATTGACTAAATTTTGTATTGGTTGACCTCATTACATTCATCATTTAGATCCTTATCTTTAAAAAAACCAGTCAGTGCGAGTCGAACTCGCGAACGAGGGGTCTGTTTTATTATCTATATAAGCCGCAAAAAGAATCACGTTTGTTATTGGGAGCTCCCTTAAATATTTATTTTATTCTAGTTTTTAGTATTTGTTGTTATAAAGGCAACAGAAATAGATCTTCTCCGAAAATTTAAACTATCTAATTATCACGGTTCATGAGATACAACCTGAAGACAGACGGACAGCGAAGTCTTAGTAGTAGTACCGTACCCTTTGCGTACGGTACCCTAAAAAATTAAAAACCAATGAACCACCGAACATAATGTGGTACAACTACTACTCCGAAAGTCCATTAACTGTAAGATAGCGATTAGAATTGGCTGCTCCCAAATTTGAGAACTGTAACTAAGAACATTAAGCATCAAAATTATGACTGCTTGAGTACTGACTCGAGAAAAGCTCGAGTGCCGCACTTCATTTACATAATTTGAAACACTAACAGCATGTTTTTACTCTGAGATTATTTTCTTGAATTTTTTTTCTTCTTTTTTTTGTTTTGTTGTTTATTTCTGAATATATTTTTGTAAAAGTAATATGGACCATGCGAAACGTAATTCTGACTATTCGATATTTTTTGCGATATGAGTTCACGCTACTGAAGTTTACTAGATATTCTACACAGTCTTATTATAAGGAATACTCGAAATTTATATTTAGTTAGCATGAAGATCCTACCATTTTATACTTGTTTGTTTGTAGACATTGAGTATTAATTTCGACTTTAACAATTAAAATAAATATCTGCGGAAAAATATTTGCTATCTTCAATCTTTTATCGCTTTACCCTCAACTATGCTTAAGCACAGCTAATAACTAAAATTACTGTTAAAGTACAACAAATCTATATAAAATTATTATAAAATGATAAAAAATACATAACCGATTTTCTCGCGGTTTTCATATGTAAACAGAGTGATGTTTGAAGATAGTTTAAAATAAATTAGGCGCAATATGATATTTTTTTAAGACGAGGGAAAATATCCGTTCATTAGACAGCACCCACACCAAACTGAGGTGGAAAAGCTTGTAAATAAAAAAGAGTTTCAATTGCCGAACAATTTAAAGTTTACGAGCGCTCCAAGGACGCCTCGCACCCACTGCTGACTGTAAGATAATAATTTATTCACGTGAAAACTCGTCGTGCCTCGCAACTTAGATTGGACTTAAACGAGTATGTTGTGAACGCGTATTATACTTAATGATGTTAAACGCGCTTGAACTGGCAACGACGACAGTGATAGACACCACACAATTAAGTTTACTGTAGCTATACAATTTGGGAATGGAAACTTTAGCTGACAACTATTGAAAGGACCTTTTTTTGTATGAAAAGTGACTTCGTTGACTTAAACTTTTACCAAAAGAACAAGTAATTGAGCTCATTTTAATTTATGAAAGTCAACAAATTGAATAGCAGTCATTTTTATGAAGGATTTATTTGTTGCTTATATCTAAAATAGTAATAACGAGTACTTATTTGAAATTTTGTTTTCGAAAAATCTACTACTCATTTTGATTGTCTTTATACACTTTTTTATTACCTTGTACTTGTACTAATAACATCACTTCATTAATATCTATAACCTATAATGCTAAATGTAAAGTGTATTCGGTAGTGTGTGATAACACTATAGCCAATGTTATTCCCTCTCGTGCACTGGAAGTACAGCAAAATTTATTAAGCTAAAAGGACTTCTGTAAAATTGATAGTTTGAGTAACTGAAACTGCAGTCGTTTGGGTGCATCAAACTAACTAACTAAATACATTTGGAGCTAGACGAGCCGGCTAAAATACCATTACTAGACGGGTCGTATGAATTATTTGTACTAGTGGGCAGCACGCGACGCGCGGGTAATCGACTAAATTATTATGCCAACGATACACTGCCGTACCAGGAAATAATGTGGATACAGATAGTTAACTAAATAATAAACTTTTAAATACTCAATCGAATACGTCATTAAATCGGTGCGTATTCCAAATTGGATATGCCTGTGCCTCTACCACGAAATTTTGTTAACGCAGCCGATATAGCGATTGTCTTGACAATTTTTTTTTTACAAATTCTGTATAGGTAGCACCCCTGTCGGATAGTAACTAAAAAATATCATAAAAATTCTTAACGCTGGCGTCTGCGCTAGTTTTTACTAGCGCAGACTGTGTAGAGACAAAAATTTTGCTTAGTTGCCTTTGGTATGCTATGAAACAATGATTATAAACATTTAGGCTTCTTTCTTTTAGCTAGGTAGTATCAAGAAAAGACTACAGGTACTAAGTCCTTTCATTATATGCATGTCGTAAAAAATAACAAAGTAACTAAGTAATTCTAAAAAAAATTATTTTTTGTATTTAATAAAAATGTTAAATCATAGAATATTTTGTTGTCGCTGACACTTGATCAAAAAATTACCAACCATAATTTGTTATGTGTCAATTCTGTACTTTCTTTAGTTTAGGCCCTCCGGCCGCCGCCACCGGCCCGGCCCGCGCTGGACTGAAATTCTGACCGTAACCGGCAGTAGTTTTGTGCACGTGGTAACAAAATATTCGACATTCCAAAATAGCAGATAAATACGGTTTAATTTATTCTGCCCGGAAGTGTAAATCTGTATGGGAAATGTTTTTGGTTGCTCATAAAAATTATAGTTCGAGACCTGCACTCCGCATGTATGTTTTTATTAGCTTTACGCAATGAAATGAGACGTTATACCACTGCATAGATGTTATACCTAACCTCCGTCGGTTATATATAGTAATTACTTAAACAATAAAAAAAAATCAAATCAAAATATATTTATTATAAATGTTCCTCATACAACACTTTACCTAAAGAGCCCAATTTATCAAACAATAAGCACTAAAAAGAAATCCTACATATTCATTAACCATAACTAACAGGGCAGTACCGTGCAAAAATCTATTTCCGTCGCGAAGGGCACCGTAAAAATGTAATTACAAAGTAATAAATAAACTTGTTTCAAGCCATTTGAAACCGGTAATACAATAAACTGTGGCAGTAATTAAAGATTAACGCCCGCCGGCGCCGGCGCGGCTGGGGCGGCGCTAGCGTGCCCTGCACTGCACATATTCTATTCCGCTAAAATGTGACATGTTACAATAGCATTACAAAACTACAAGGCTTATTTTGTAGTAACCATTGATGTTGGTAGATTTAATAATCCAGCTACAGTACATACACTTAGATCAGTTTTTCTTTTAGTTTTATTTTTTAGTAATAATAGGTATCTAATCATTATTGAATTTGTATTTATATAAAATTTAATATCTAGGTACTTCCCTTGGTCATCGCATCACAAACGGATGGAACAATTTCGCAAATTTTTTTTTTGTTGTGTATATTATTGTTGGGAAAAGGTTTTTTAAAAAGAAAACATCAAGAAAGTTAGTCTGTCGGGCCAACTAGTTAAATTAAAAAAGAAAGAAAATATTTTTAACGAAATTAAAACTACAGCACACAAATAGTCACAGCGAGGTAAGACAACAAATTTGTGTCCAGTATTGCTATGTATAAAATTTAATCTCTTACTGTTTTAAAACGATATCTTGTAAACCTATGTAACACCAATAAACCTACAGGGAAAGTAAGTATTTACCCTACGAAAAAGTAATGATGATGATTTGAAATATATTCAAACATCAAATGTCTAAAAGCATCTCTTCATTTGATTCTGTTATGTGGAGCAGTTCCCAAGTCTATACCGTAGGATCGTATTAAAGGCCCCGAAATGTCAGTAACAAAAGCAATTCATGTTACAAACTTAAACATGTATTTTTGAATTCACAAGCAGAAACGCAGGTACAGCGCAGGCCGTGGACTTAAACTTGTCAAGGCAAGGCCTTATGATATACATTACAAAGCCTCCACAAAAATAATTCGATAAAACCACTGAACAGCCGACGTTGTGTGCAAGTACACAGTTTGTTATAGCTGGAATACACGCAAAAGCTTTCTTGAGGTGACTTGGCTAAACTAAGTTGGGACAGATGTTTTTAGAGTTCGGTATCCAAAATTTAAAAACGGGACTTTATTACTGACTCCACCGTTCGTCTGTCACCAGCCTGTATCTCATGGATCGTGATAGTTTAACTATTTTCTTGCTGTTATATTTTATAATATAACAACATACTAAAAACAAAATAAATATATATTAAGGAAATTTAAAAAAAAACAGCAAGTAACGGCATAAAATAACGTGTTGTATACGATACAAAATATCTTCATTGCCCATTTACAGATACAAATAATTGTACAATTGCAAAAAACTTAAACTTTTAATATGGATTAAAGTCGAACTTAGTGCTAGGCAATCTCTTCCAGTCAACCCTTAGTATACGTTACTTTATGCTGTTTTTTTTTATTTACAGAATATAGTACGAAACCCTTCATGCACAAGTTTACTCACACTGAGGAAGTTTTATTTTTTTAAACACTTGCGGCTTATCTAGGACACCGCTACGTCACGCTTTTCTACGTGCATTGAAGAATGATGTAGAAGCACTAAAGTTTATTTCTGTCTACTGAGAACGCGTTCCACTGGGTTTTATGTTCTATTTTTGAAAGTGGAAGTTCTGCCATGTTGGTTTATTTATAAATGTATTTATCTGTCTGTCTGTATATCTGTTAGCTTTCACGGCCAAACCGCTGAACGGATTTTGATGAAATTTGGTATGAATATAGGTGAAGATCCGAGGTCAAACATAGGCTACTTTTTAACGCAGGCTGAGCTGCGGAAAACAGCTAGTATGTAATATTTTTATAGATACACTCAATGTAAATCACTGGACGTCAGGAGCACCTAAAATACATATTTAAACCATTCCACACAAAAACAATGCCTTAAACTGTCAAAAAGTTGTTAATTACAAGATAAGAACTCGCTTGGTAACTAGCAGTTGATCTAGCATATTTAAGTAAATAGGCGGCAAACAAACACAAGTGCGAGTTTCGTTCCGTACGTCTTAATTACAAGTTGGTCGTTGAAATTGTTAGTAATTGAGAACGCACTCATTATTAACTTTTTAATGTTGTCCTACTGCCAATATTAGATTGTCATGTTGGCAGTACCTTTTTTTTTCTCACAATTCGTTCCCAATTCGTTCTTTCTTGTCAAATGTTTTTTGCCACTATAAAATAAACTCATCGTGCATTTTTTGCAGTTCTAGTTGTTTTATTACAATATCTACGGAATGTCATCATGGTAGCAGAGCGTAGTTGATCAAAAGTCAAGAAATTGTGAAAACTCAGAAGAACGCAAAAACCGGCCGGCGTGTTTTTTTTTACCGTGCGTGCACCTACCTACTAACTAGCTTGGAGCGGGCGGCGGCGTGCTCATTCGAAATTTTGAAGACTCCGTGTAGAAGATGTCCAATTCTGGTCATAATCCATTCCATATTGACCGACTTGTCGGCAGAGACAATTACGCTACCTGGAAATTTGCAGTCGAAGCGTACTTCAAGTTGGAAGACTTGTGGACCTGCGTTGAGGGTACGAACGATGAACCGAAGAAGGAAACCAAGGCGAAATCAAAGCTTATACTCCTACTAGATCCGACTATCTATGTACATGTACAGAACGCCACCACATGTAAGGAAGTTTGGGAGAAATTGTGTCAAGCTTTTGATGACAGTGGTTTGTACAGAAAAGTAGCCCTATTGCGAGATCTAATCACCACCACATTGGACAATTCTAAGAATGTCGACGATTATGTAAACAAGATAATGTCCACCGCACACAAGCTCAGAAACATTAAATTTGACATAAATGATGAATGGCTCGGGACCCTTATGTTAGCCGGCTTACCGGAGATTTATAAGCCAATGATTATGGGTTTGGAGAGCTCGGGAATCAAAATCAGTGCAGACTCAATTAAAACAAAGCTCCTGCAGGAAGTACAATGCACAGAAAATACAGCATTCTACACTAGGAAGCCAGCTGTTCTGGGGAGTCACACTGCAGCAAAGGCCTACAACCAGAAAGGGCCCCGATGTTACAACTGTAATAAGCACGGACATTTTGCTAAGAACTGTCGTGCTCAGAAGAAGAAAAATACAGAGAAAACAGAAGAAAACAAGAGTTTTGTTGCAGCATTTTCAGCTATTTCAGATAAAATGAATCCGGACCTTTGGTATGTGGACTCTGGTGCATCTATGCACATGACCAACAGATGTGACTGGATGTATGATGTGACAAGCCCACCGATACTTACAATAACAGTTGCCAGTAAGTCGCCATTACCTGTGGCAAATATGGGAAAGGTTAATTTATTTATAAATGGCAATGAAAGTAGCAAAATACAGGTAAGAGAAGTTTTGTACATACCTAAACTTGCTGCTAATCTCTTATCAGTGAGCGCTATGGTGAAAAGTGGCTGTAAGGTAAATTTCAAAGAGAAAAGTTGCGATATTTATGACAAAAACAATAAATTCCTCTGTTCAGCCACACTAGTAAACAATTTGTATCAACTGAACACTCACAGAGAAGTCTTTTCACACCTAACCTGTTCAAATAACTTAAATGATGTTGTCCTGTGGCATAGGCGTATGGGACATCTCAATTTTTCAGATGTTAACAAGTTACCGGAGTGTGCAGAGGGAGTAAATTTATCTCCTGCCAAAAGAGAACAAACTGTAACATGCACCACCTGTCTCGAAGGTAAACAGAGCCGACTGCCGTTTAATAACATTGGCTCCAGAGCTTCACACCCACTCCAACTTATCCACACCGACTTATGTGGACCGATGGAACAAATTTCACTCGGAGGTATGAAGTATTTTATTACCTTTATCGACGATTTCACTAGAAAAGTTCATGTTTATTTTTTAAAAGACAAATTGAGTATACTGCAAGTATTTAAAGATTATAAAAGCAGAGTAGAAAATGAACTTGGTTGTACAATAAAAGCTGTTCGTTCAGACAATGGGAAAGAATACTGTAATCATCAATTCGATAGCTTTTTAAGTTGGCATGGTATTGAACATCAGACAAGTATTCCATATTCCCCCCCAGCAAAACGGCCTTGCCGAGAGAATGAACAGAACACTGGTGGAGAGGGCCAAGTGTATGCTCTTTGATGCTCAATTGCCAAAGCAATTTTGGGCAGAGGCACTGGCAACAGCGGCCTACATAGTTAATAGATCACCTACTAGATCAATTGGTGGTAAAACTCCAATGGAAATGTGGTCAGGTAAGAAGCCTAACTTATCAAATATAAAGATTTTTGGCTCAGAAGTTATGGCCCAAGTACCAAAAGAAAAACGCCAAAAATGGGATTCAAAATCTAGAAAATTTATATTTGTCGGTTATTGTGAATCCAGCAAGGGATACCGGTTACTTGATCCTGAAACTAATAAAATAATTAAAAGTAGAGATGTCGTATTTTTAGAAAATGTTCAAAAATTTGATAACAATGTGTACTTACCCTGCTTACCTGACAGTGGCCCAGAAGTGCAATCGCCAGAAGAGTCCTGCAAAGAAGGATCACAAGACACCTCAGATCACTCTTCGAGTGAGGAGTACATATCTGGCGATAATGATGATCCATCCTACATACCTGAGGAACCAGTTGACCTC
Organism: Euzophera pinguis; assembly: GCA_947363495.1. Taxonomy (NCBI): domain Eukaryota; kingdom Metazoa; phylum Arthropoda; class Insecta; order Lepidoptera; family Pyralidae; genus Euzophera; species Euzophera pinguis. Next base: position 5,937,184 of record OX376164.1, read on the forward strand.
GCGACACCAGTACGTAATATAACGTTACGCCCACGCAGAGCTGTCCGGTATGCAGAAAAGGAGGATCAAGGCCATGATGTAAGTTACTTTTGTCCAGTACTTAATTTGACTGACCCTCAGACAGTTGATGAAGCTCTTTCATCCCCACATGCTGACCAGTGGAAAATGGCAATGCAAGAAGAATATGACTCTTTAATAAAGAATGAGACCTGGTCACTTGTGGATTTGCCGTCAGATAAAAGAGCTTTGCCATGTAAATGGGTATTCAAAAGTAAGACTAATGAGAAAGGTGAGATTGTTCGTTTCAAAGCCCGACTAGTCATTAAAGGATGTGCTCAGAGAAAAGGAAATGACTATGATGAAGTTTATGCTCCTGTTGTAAGATATACATCAGTCCGATTCTTGCTCGCTTTAGCTGCTAAGTACAACCTAGAAATGATGCAAATGGATGCTATAAGTGCATTTCTTCAGGGTGACATAGACACTGAAATATATATGTCACAGCCTGAACTCTATGAACAAAATGCTAAGGTATGTCATCTTCGCAAATCGCTTTATGGCCTTAAGCAGGCAAGCCGTCAATGGAACCTGAAACTAAATGATGTTCTACTTGAAATTGGATTGAAAAGATCAAAAATTGACCCTTGCATATATTATTCTGTTACTGAATTTGAATTGACATTTATTGCAGTTTGGGTAGATGACTTAATGATTTTCACAAATAAAAGGAAAACGGCAATAAATATAAAAGAAAAATTAAAGGTAAAATTTTATATGAAAGATCTTGGTGACATACAGCAATGTATTGGGATAAATATAACTAGAGACCGAGAGACAGGTGGGATCATGTTAGACCAAGAGAAGTATATAAATCTTATGTTAGAACGTTTTGGCATGTCGGAATGCAAACCAGTGCGCACTCCTATAGAGGTAAATGTAAAATTTGTAAAGAAACCTGAAGATGAGGATAGCAACTTTCCATACAGGGAAGCGGTAGGCTGTCTCATATATCTGGCACAAGTCACACGTCCTGATATCACCCATGTGGTGAGCAAGTTGAGTCAGTTTTGTAATAATCCAGGGATTCAACACTGGCTTGGTGTAAAAAGAGTCATGAGATACCTTCAAGGTACCAAGAGCCTAAAGTTATGCTATCTCAAAGAAGACTCCAGAGAGATTAGCGGATACTGTGATGCAGACTGGGCTAGTGATTTACAGGACAGGAGATCGTGCACCGGGTATACCTTTATATTTCAAAAGGGTGCAATTTCATGGAACTCCTGCAAGCAGCAGACTGTGGCGCTCTCTACGGCAGAAGCCGAATACATGGCGATGGCGTCAGCTACACAGGAGGCATTATGGCTTCAGCAGCTGCAGGCTGAATTAGGTCAGGACTCTAATAGTGCGTTAATTATCTACAGTGATAACCAAAGTGCCATAAAATTAGCTATTACAGATAGTTATAAACCTAAGACTAAACATATAGATATCAGATTACATTTTCTCAGGGAAAATATTGTTAAATGTAAAGTAAAATTTTTATTTATAAATGGTTGTAATATGGTAGCTGACAATTTAACTAAAGGAGTAACACTTGAGAAACATTTGTATTGTTTAAGTAAAATGGGATTGCGTTCTAGAGGGAGTGTTAGTAATTGAGAACGCACTCATTATTAACTTTTTAATGTTGTCCTACTGCCAATATTAGATTGTCATGTTGGCAGTACCTTTTTTTTTCTCACAATTCGTTCCCAATTCGTTCTTTCTTGTCAAATGTTTTTTGCCACTATAAAATAAACTCATCGTGCATTTTTTGCAGTTCTAGTTGTTTTATTACAATATCTACGGAATGTCATCAGAAATGATGTACGTTTCGCGTTAATAAACTGCTTACTTGTTTCTTGCATACTAGTTCTCTATCCTATTTTTAATACTTCAAGTACTACAAGTACAAAAACCCCAGAGGTTCGACGTGCTTCCTTGGTATTGTAATCCCCTTATGCAAGATAAGATCTACTAGTGAGAAATGAAGAAGACAAAACATATCGTTATTTCAGCTATTATGAAGAATAAAAAATATTGTTATGTCAGTAGTTCTATTATCCAGCAATACGAAAAGTGAAATGCTGAATTTTAATTACCAATCAGTTGCTATTTGTTTATTCATTAAAACAAGTATGTTATTAACAAAACACTAAACTTGAAAAACAAAAATTAACTTTTAATATAAAAAAGAAATACTCATTGTATTAATTTTTAACTTTTGTATGCAGATGTCTAATAAAAAATACCACGAAAGATGTCCAAGCAAACGATTGACAATAACTTTAAATTAATTCAAAAATCAATTAGGAATTAAAGCATTGCAAAACATCAGCGATAATGATGGAATGCCTACTAAATATTACAAAAAAAATCAGTGTCAATTCGCTAAGAAGCATTTCCTATTCGCACTTGATTCTAATCAAGGTTAGCTCAAATAGTTTATTTACTTATTAATAGGAAGACCAGTAATAAACGGACCCTGAGCTCTGAGGCAAACCGCTGAGGATGCAACCAGGAAAGAGCTAGGATAAAGAAGAAGACCAACAGTAGAAGTATTTAGTATTTAGTATTTTTTATAAGCCACTGATTATCAATAAAAGGTCCTTGCAGATATAAGCAGAAAGTTAATCTTACGTGTGTTTGAACGTTCTAAAGAAGTACTTTAAACGTACAATATTAACAAGATTATTTAATTCATATTTTATAGCAAACGGTAATCTTCGGATTGCATCTAGATGTAGACTGCCTTCGCTGGGTGGAGGCTAGACTTGACATTTAGCGAGCGGGGAAAGACGAGAAGGTCGATAATTAAAATCTTAAGCCGAGCTTAAGAAGTTGTTACTATGTTTTACTTTACCCTGACTATAACATACTTTTTTAATTTATTTCCACGCTGCTGTTAGAAAAATTAAATGTACGTTTAATTACCAGTAATTTTTCGTAGGCTTGTCCATTGATTGGTGAATGAAATTTGGCAAAATAAATGATTCTGATATTTAACCGATTCAGGCGTTACTTTGCGGAAGTTAAAGTTACAAGCACTTAATAAATTATAAACGGCGTTTATACGTCGGACTATTAACAGCTTGGTCTAGTGCCTGAAGATGCCTCGCGTAGAGGCGAAACACGTGTTGCATGTGCAAGCTAGTGGTGGCGGGCATGTTGGGACTAATAGTAGTGGGTGGGTGCCGGCCGGCAATAGTTTGCATGAACTAACTGATGGCGGAAGCACGCAAAATAATTTATTAAGTGCTTGTAAATGATTCTGATTCTAAGTTTTTTTTTTTGTTGATTGGATTCAGTACTGTATTTTTTCTATCAATGTAAATGGTGCAATAAAGTGTTCATTCATTCATTCATTGTAATGAGAAACAGTCTAGTGAGTCCTCAATAGTAGACAGTTAGCAACAATTCTATTCGTAAAAACATTGATAAATTAATATTAAATTAGAGCGCGAAATAGCCGCGATTAGTAATATATTTGGCTGGGCGAGTAACCATAGTCAGGCACATTTGAAATATGCATTGATGAATTATCACCAAAACACTAAAATGAGATGGTTGAAATGAAAAGGCACAAAAAACAATGTATTTATCAGATCATTAGACTTGATTACTACATTAGATTTAAATAGCGACTTGACATTTAGACTTGACGAAACCACACAGGACTTATGTATATAAGAGACAAGATCAAGCAGACAGCGCTGTAAATGAACTGGGCCCATGGTCTTAAATCCCAAAAAAAAATTGTATCAATCAGATCATAACTGTGTCTTACATCCATATTCTCAAACATTTCCTCAAACTCCACTCAACCTTACTCCATCTCATTGGTCGTCACTAGCTTCCTTGACTTAAGGACATTCCTCATTGGAGGTGAGTATCGAACTGTCAAACATAAGGTTGATCGACCTCGAAGTGAAATCAACGTTTTGCCACTTTTTTGCCTAGTTAACTTCTTATTTTTTAATTTTTTACTCTATTCTTTTATATTTTTAAATTTTTGTGATTTAGATTATTATTATAACCTGTATCGTTTTTCATTGGATTTGCTCAAGCAACCAATTAAGAATGTCGTTTTCAAGGTAAGTTCGAGGACTTCCTTAAGGCGCCCTCCAATGAGTTTGAGTGAAGGTCGTCCTTAAGGTTATGTTTAAGAATACGGGTGTTAGTCACGTGTTAAAACTGCTTTTCAGTTGAATTTCGTAGCAATACCGTCGCGGACGCCGTATCACGTGACATACAAAAGCACGACCTCCTAAATATATACGTACTTTATAATTTACAGAATTTAGGTTACGCCTGTTTTTTCCGTCCAAAAAATATAAAACCTTAATCCTTGTGTGTTTTTCATGCTGAAAACTCAACATTCAGCTAACTCTCTTTTTGCCTGTTAACGAAACAATTTAAAGCTATATTGGATACTGATACATGTAACATACATTGTTTCTAAGCCAATTAGTTGGTCATTTTTGCAAAGGCACAGCCCCGTTCACGGCGTACTGGCCTAAGCTCGAATAAGCCGGTTATGTCCGGTTCGAATCTAATTAAAGGCCACCATGTCTGTCCAAAATGCTGACAGTTGCCATTCACCGGTTTTTTATTACAAAATAAAGAAAATACAGGATAGAAAATGTATGTTCTATTTGTTCCTGGTAGTTGAATATGACCATGATTTGCTTGCATATTGCATTTATATATTTTTACTTTATTTTGATTGAAAGCAATTTCATTATTAATAAAAATAATTTTGTGAATGCTATTGATCAGAAACAAACGTCGATTTAACCAAAACATAGCACTCATACTCTTACAATAGATGACCGACGACTTAGTTAACAATACGTTTTAAGCAGAGTAAAATATAAGTTACTAGGTGATTACCGCAGCTCCGCCTGCGCCAAAAAGTAGCCTTTGTTTGACCCCAGGTTCACTATATTCATACCAAATTTCATTAAAATCCGTTCAGCGCTTTGGCTGTGAAAGCGTTACAGACAGATAGACAGACTTTCGCACTTATTATAATATAAGTATGGATACTTCTAGACATTCATTACTTTACATTATTCAGTCGCATCGTTTCAATAAACGCGGCCGGGTCAATGGCGTTGTTTTATGAAATTATTCTCACTAAAATTTCCGTAACTAAGAGCCGCAAACAACTGTGCCAAAAAAGAAAAGGAAAAGAAAAACGAATGAATAATTTGATCAAGTAATGCAGCAACCGCAGTCGCTCAAAATGAATACAATTGTTTTGTTTTCCCTTGGTAAATTTATTCGTTGTTTAGAATAATGAAACGGGCGTATTTGCTCAGGGAAATCCATTCTCTAACAATTTAAGACGGAGCCGCCTAATGTGTTGCAATTTTTCATGTATAATAACAGTATGCAAATTATACACTGGATTACATTTTGTATTGGGATGCTGATACAGGAAATCTTGCGGCTTAAAGTCGTTTCTGTTTATTTGCGACTTAAATTCTTAATGCTGTATTATGTTTTCGCAATTGTTTTACATATAATTAATTTAATTATATGTAAAACCATTACTTAATGGTTAAATATGTGGAAAATTTATGTTGTAAAAATGCGATAAAACTGTAATTAGAGACTTAAAGTTAAACGATAAACGAACAATATTTATTTAAGTTAGTTACTTATTATCGGGTTCGTTAATAATTGGATAGAAGTAGCACAGGATATTAAGTGGTTTGGAAGAAGGGCTGGGAGGCAGTCCAGCAGTGGGACACAGCTAGTAAAAATACAGGCGTTGATGTATCCTCAACTTCTTCATCAAAATTTCTTGGCTTTTTTTATTATAATATAAAAATCTTAACCAATTTTAGTAACTTTGTACGTATACGCATAAACATACCTACGGTAAAAATTTGCCTTATAAAGTAATTAAGACGCTGAAGCCCATATACACATAGATGTACAGTTCAAGTGCATACATAATTTTAAGAATAGAATGCATACATGTATAAAATAAACTCAAGCAATATCAAAAAACTTGAATAAATCAGAGAACGTTTTTCTTCAATAATTCAAAAGTGATAAAAAGATCATCCCCGCCAGAAATTACTTATTTTCGTAGCTGAAAATGGGTTGCGATTTCATTATTCGAAATAAGGTAAAGTGGATTCCTTTTCTTATTGAATACAAGCGTTTTATTTTTTATAAAATAAAAGTAATTGAATAAGTAACCTGTGATGTACCGGTGCTCGGCACACGCTCCCCGACGTACGACATTAAAAGCGCCCGTGAGCTGTAATTTAGTAGAAAGCATTGAAATATTCGTGTATAATCTGAATAACATGCCAATATGAACAACAGGGGAATACGAAGAAACGTTAGGGTGTATTTTATCCAATATTAAACGTTTAGGGAACGAGTGGAATATCCTACGAATTACCAGGGGCTTTTACTATACTCAATAAGATAATAGATGGAAAGTATGTACCTTGGTAGCATATTGCGTAAACAGTATGTGAGGTATTCTTTGAAGTCACGTTGTTTAGGCTTGTTTACTTAATTTACCTACCTAATTTATGAGGATTTTGACGAGGATAAATATTTCACATGATACTTAATAATAAATCGGGAAAAGCGACTAAGGAAAGTTAAGGCGAAAGAGAAATATGTGCGCAAGAAATTTTACAAAGTACCCATAGGTAAACCGCCAACTCGCTAAACCGACCATATCCTTACAGCTTTGAGATGCAACATCCGAGAGACCATAAACCAGGCCCAGAATAGATCTGCCTAGAAGACACTAACTGCCAATTCGGAAGCCGAATTAATTTGGCAGTTGTAGAGTCGTTTTTCTTATGCGACCTCAAGGAAAGCGACTTAAAAACCGTTCAAGTGCGAGTTGGACTCGCGCAACAAGGGTTCCGTACCATTATTTATAAAAACCACAAAAAAATCACGTTGATTGTATGGGAGTCCACTTAAATATTTATTTTATTCTGGTCTTTAGTATTTGTTGTTATAGCGGCAACAATACGTCAACTGTAAAAATTTTAACTGTCGAACTATCACAGTTCATGAGATACAGTCTGGTAAAAGACGAACAGTGAAGTCTTAGTAATAGGGTCCAGTTTTAGCATTCGAGTGCGGAACCCTAAAAATACGAGGATTTAAATATAAAGCCCCAAAATAGCCAGTTCAACATCGAATAGTAATTTGGAATATTCACACCTTAGCAACACACTCTAATCGAATCTTGTATCGGCATCGTGTTGTACAAACAATTATTTCAATTACTCTATGCATCTCGGCTGCGAACCTGGCTCGTTATGCTAGCAGTGTAATGTAACTATTTTGTGTAGTGTAACTATTGTAATCGATTCTTTAGTAGAACAGAATTATTTTGTTGCCAAAAAATAGACAAAACATTTTCATTGGATAAATTGGACTATTTACACATAGGAAGAACATTATTAAAAAAAACAATAAAATAAGTAAAAAGAAAAAAAATACTTAGCTGTTATTTGCTATAACAGGGCTATGATTTAAGTTTGTAGGTATTTTTCGCCAAAATCATTGTTCCACTTTTGTAGTATTTGTTTTATTAAAAAAATATGGTTCAGTCTGAAGTCGTCATTATCGAAATGGGTCGGACGTCATCATCATTAATCAATGGGAGCATAAAAATAACAATCATATTAGTTCACACAAACACAGGTCACGATACAAAAATCCAAGTAAAGGAACCAATTTCTCAGGCCCCGCGTAATGTAATTTTTCGCCTCTCCATTTTCTGTGCCCAAAAGTTGGAGGTTTATTGAAATATTGGATATCAAGTACGGTGGAGTTGTTTTTATTATTCAAAAGTTCCCGAACTTCTTTGTCCGACCCGGTCGACCATGTACGACACATCGAGTTTATTTTGATTTTACTCCCACTGAAATTGGTTTTGTATGACGGCAAAAGATGAGATAATATTGGCTGTGTCGGCACGATGCGATTCTATCATCTATCTGGCAAACATATTGTCGCCATGAAATTAGTTCTGTGTAATTACGCATACAACATCAGAAATGAAGAGATCCGTAGAAGAACAAAAGTCACCGACATAGCCCAGCGGATTAGTTATACACATAGCGCGGAGAACCGATGGCCGATGGGGTAGAAAGGTTCTCGAATGGCGACCGCGTACCGGTAAGCGCAGCGTTGGACATCCACCGACCAGATGGTCAGATGACCTGAAAGAGGTCGCAGGTAAACTCTAAATGCAGACTGCTGCCAACCGATCATTTTGGAAATTATTGGGAGAGGCCTATGTTCAGCAGTAGACTGACTGCGGCTGAAATGATGTTGATGATGATGACGCCTACAACCGAAACTGCTGAATATAGAAAGTTCCAATTCGGTTTCAGTCTCTACCTACTCAAGGAACTTAGTCATTTTTTTATGCAGTAATAAAACAGGCCACGCGCAAGTTGGAAGAAATTTCTAATAATTGTTAAAGTAATCGGAAAAGGCTCTATGTTGTGAATTTTAGTTGTAATGGCAATGGAAATACGTGGGGCGCACTATAAGTTTCCGGAATGAATATGGAAAAATACTATTAAAGGTACAAAATTAATTTATTGTTTTTCAAAATAATCTCCCTTGGCGTCTATGCACTTTTTCATTCGATGAAACCAGTTTTGAACACTTTTGAGCCACTCCTCTGTGGTGACCTCTGAAACGTGTTTTTCATACTCCTCGACAGCCTCTTCTGGTGATGAAAATCGTTGACCGCGTAATTGGTTCTTAATTTTTGGGAACAGAAAAAAGTCACAAGGTGCCAGGTCGGGACTGTATGCAGAATGACTCATGAGTTCTACATTTTTCGCCTTCAAAAAGTCGTTTGTCTGTCTGGCCGTGTGAGAACTAGCATTGTCGTGGTGCAGGGTGATACGGCGTTTACGGTTATTTTTACGGAGTTCGTCAATAACTTCCGGCAAACAAATGGTCGTGTACCAGTCACTATTCACTGTACGACGATTCTCTAAAGCAACAGTAGCCACGTGTCCAGTTTTATTAAAAAAAGAAGCAATCATCCGCTTAGATGCACTTTTCACGCGCGCCACTTTGGTTGGTTTCGGCTCATCTTGAAAGACCCATACGCTCGATTGCTGCTTTGTTTTGGGATCGTAGCAATAAATCCATGTTTCGTCACCTGTTACTATGTCCCACACCAAATTTGACGCACCTTCGTTGAATCTGGTAAGCATGGCACTGCACCAAGTGACGCGGTCCGTTTTTTGAGCCTCGGTCAAGTTGTGTGGGATCCACCGCGAGCACAGCTTTCTCACACCCAAATGTTTGTGTAGGATTAATTGTATTTGACTCATGCCTATTTCTAAGGATGCGCGAATTTCATGGTAGGTCACATGCCTGTCTGTTTCAATCATACGGCGCACAGCATTGATGTTTTTGTTGGTCACAGCGGTGGACGGCCGACCATCGCGAGATTCGTCACTGAGATTGATACGACCACGCTTGAATTCTGCAAACCAGCTATAAACAGTTGTCTTGCATGGTGCTTCATTGCCAAAAGCTGTTTCAAGCCGAGCGATGCTCTGTTGAGCTGTCAAATTACACTTAAAATCGTAGAAAATCATACTACGAAAATTTTCCCGAGTTAAATCCATGTTGATGCAGACACACAATTTTTTAAATGGCGCCACAAGGTAAAAACAAAAGACAGTCAGATGAAACAAACTGCATTCTACAACCAAAGAGTTCTATTTTCAAATGTTGCAATAAATTTTTAAATATTGTTTATGTAAGTGGCCAGTTCCGGAAACTTACAGTGCGCCCTATGTACATAGTCTGTCTCAAGGTATAAAGTCTTTATCGATGAATGATTGGCTCATTTTTACACTTTACGGAACCCTAAAACGTAACCCAATAATAAAAACGCAAGAAATTCTCAGTATATTGCAATGTGACGTCCCACGTGGATTGATTAGTAACAGGAATCTAAGCCGAGACGCGGGAATGTAAGTTGCGGCTTCATCCCGCGAAACTCGACGCCGACCGCGCCGCGCGCCGCGGTGTCGGTGTCGACGAGCTGCTGCACACTTCACTGGCCAATTTATAAGTATTCTGATTATATAAATATTTAAATTTGCTGGGTACTTCAGCAGAAGTTCTCAAGGTAAGACAAGCCTATTACGGTTACCGGTCATCGTGACTAGGCGGGCCAATGCTCCATATACCTAATACTCGTAATGACTATTTCAGATACCGAAATCGTCCAGAAATTGTAATTTTTTTTTTTTCTGTGAAGAATCAATATGTCATATTTTACAATATTAGGTACATTAAATGAACGTCAGCTTCATTAATTTTCAAAGAAGATTGCTGGATTTGATAAACGCATAAAACAATGTCGAAAAGAACCACAGCATCCGGCCCCAAAACCTTTGAATTAATTTTCAGGCAGTCCATATTTCACCTATCCATTTAGCTTTGTGGTCTTTGCCCTTAAAAAATATATCAAAGAAAACTCAAGAAGCTCTTATAAAACGTGGCGACAGATAAAAACAGCGAGTAGCCGACGAGACAAATTTCCCGGCGTGCCTCGGAGTGAACCACTCAACTAGTGTGAAGGTTTTTTTGCTTTTATTTCTAGCGGGTGACACTCGATCGCTTACGGAGCGGTGTCATTTCTACTATAAAATATGCACTGTACAGAAAGGTAATTCAACAGAGCATTTTTCGGATACAGTGTTCAGCCAATCTTATACACCTTCGAAAACTGTAAGAAAACACTTATCCCATACGCACTTTGACACTTTTTTTACACTCTCTACATATAAATTACACACTATTGATAATGTACATCAAAGATAACTACGTTATTTTTTTTATTTTTTTTTATCCTTGATAAAAAAATACAAGCTTTTCGATGATCTTTGACTGACAAAATTATCACAGGTCTGTATATAGTTAAAGAGGTTGAGAACGGAATACAGGAATCACAAGCATTTGGGACGAGCCTGCTTGTTCTTCAAAGAACTGTCCCAAATTGTCTATGAGTTTATTTATAAATAGTTGCTTATTATAAAGCTTTAATAGATAGATTTGAATAAGTGTTGTATCCTTCTGCGTTCTCGTGAATGTGTGCCTCCCCAGACTTGATTTATGCGACCAATATGGCGGCTGCTGTCAGTCGTCCGGCGATATCGAACCGCTCATATCGGCTAACGTGGTTTGCTTGACCAAAGTTAAAAGGAATTTGTTGACTTTACAGCATTATTAAGTAGACCATCTGTTTCACTTGTAATATTTATGATACATTGAAGTTTTAAGGATGAAAAGGTGTGTTTCCTCAATGAATTGCATCAGAAACCATTGTAGAGACATATGGACTAGTACAACACTACACCGTAACCAACTCGTACTTTTATAAGAGAGTTCAGTTGAATAGATCCAATATTAAAATTTCTCTATCAATGTTAAGTAATTCCAATTTATCAAAAAATCTTCTTCAGGATTACAAAAATATTTGAAGAAGTAAATGAGATAAAGGTATATCCACAAGCAGGTATCTCTATCATATCAACTCAATCAAGAAACAATACCAGATAACAATCAAGCCCAGGATTGTTATCTTCACAAGCAATACCGAATCTCAATGTCGTTAACAAAACCGGGAAAACCTTTCTCATTTTTAAGCTTCGGGCGTGAATGGCAGTGATTCATAAGCGTGACAATATCAAGTAGGTGCGACACCTCGGCTCCTATTGCCGCCGCTAAGTAGGTCGAATAATGTGACGGGATCACCAGAAGTGCTCTTGTGGCTCTCGGCTTCGCTGAAGAGTCCTTAAAGCTGATCTTCCTTCGCTTGATTTGACATGATTTTTAAATTCCGATACCGAGTAGCGGAATCATGACTTTTACAGTGACACGCTTGCGAAAAGCTCATTTTTGTGAAACATTTTACACTGAATTCTTTCGGAACCAAATTACGAATTTTGCTAAATCATGGTTAATACTAAATTTAAATCAAACTATTTATCTACATCATAGAACAAAAGACCCCAATTTTCATATAATGAAAGTAGAGCTTCAAAATTGAGCTGTAATATACTTTAGCGCAGCGTCACGTTGCTTTATAAGGATATTTACTTGTACGATAAGAAAACTGATAAAACCTAAGCTACTGGAACTAAGAACGGGATACAAGAAACTATTATTTTGATTTACTTTAAAAAAATATTTAAAAAAATCTATTTACGATTTTTGTTTCATTTTCCGAACTCAGTTTAATCCAAAGGTTGGTTTTTGTTTGTATTTATATTATTTTTATATGTTAAGTAGTTTATTTATTAAAACTTTATTGTTCCACAAAGTACACATATACTTATAACAATTGGCGGACTTAATGCTAAGAGCATTCTCTACCAGTCAACCATTGGGAGAAACGGAAAGATAGTTTAGCGCAAAAAAGTTAAGGGGGAAAAATGTATTACTTATAGAGAAAATTTTATCAAAAGCTTAAGTTTATACACTACGTAAACATACATAAAACATACACAAATACTATTTCATTTTAAATATATACCTATACCTACACAAATATCAATGATGAAGTCAAGTCACATTGAGAAGTTTTCATTAATTGAGCGAGTCCAAAATGTGCACACGTGCCCGCTTTTAAAAAAAAATTTGTTAGGACTTTCCTTAATATCAGCAGGCAAAGCATTCCAAAGTCGAGTAGATTGTAAAGTAGTTCATTTGTTCATAGTTTTTATTCCTAAGAAGTAATTAAGATTCAGTGATATAAATATGAGTACTTATCTACTGAAACTGATCAAATCACAACAACCGAGCATCGCAATGAATAATGTATCAGCTGTTCAGATTTCGGGAAACTAATTGATTCGTGATACAGATTATATGCACAGGCTTGCGGTTGACACTTGACGTACTCTGATTGAGCTATACTCCCAAATAGCCAAATACCATTAAGTGTCTTTTGAGACTCATTACAAAGCCACCAAGTTCGAAATTAAGTTGGGTAAACTAAAGTATATCAATGAAGGTTGTTTGAGGAAAGTCGTAAGTGGCAAGTGGCATGACAAACCAAATTAGAAGAAATAGACAAAAAGAACAAATATAGTTGGATTTTCCCCTAACAGAATGGTGTAGTTAGAAACATAGACAGGGCTGGACGGACAAGAAGTGTTGGTAGTAGTGGGCGGCTGGGCGCAGGGCCGCCGGTGTGGCAGGGAGCGGTGTGCGAGGGGACGCCTGTCACAGCGGTTCGATGTGCGCATCGCTCACACGCTGTGACGGACCGACTGAATTGAGAAATTGAAACGCGTATCTAATCACAGAAAAACTGTCACTGACATGTAAATCACCCCCTTCCTACCTAATTATACCCTGAACAATATAAAATATGATTTTAGTAGAATACGTAAAACACACAAACTCTTCATTTTAATTGACGCTCGAGTCTGTGCGACTTCTGATGCGGTAAGAATGTTAAAATAATTTTCGCTATTTTCGATGTTCCTCTCCATTTCACAGACACGATGACGAGTATTTAGAGCGCTTGATAAATTGAACCCAAAATCGATTTATGGCAAAGTCGCGTTTAAACGAAAATGAAAAATTCGCAAAATCTGCTGGAATCTCATAATAGCCTTTTCATCAATCAATACAATGAAATTCGAAACTGACAGGGGGTGCCGTCTATTAATTTCAGATCATGGCATATTTTTTGCGATAAATACTTTTTCCTTTACGGAGCTTAATACAGAAATATGTCGGAGGCTTTCGTCTTTTTCATTGTTCAGCAAATAAGCCTAGTGGGTGGACAAAGGCGGCGTGTCGTGACGACAAGCACGTAAGGGCCCGCTTCCGCCGCGCCAGCACTCTCAGCGCGGGCTCGACGAGCTGCCTCGAGCCGTCCTCGAGAGCTGTCGAGCGAGCGCTGACGAAGCCTGCCGCCCGCCGCCCCGCTCGTCGCGCCGCCCCTACGCGAATAGCTCAGATTATTACGCTATGCAGCTGTCACAAAATGGGATGCTGCGGATTATGTAGCCGCATTGCCGAAACGTGATGCAAGTGTTTACACTGTCACATTCATGTTGATTTTGAACACTTAATCTACGCAATGCCAAGAGTATTACTAGATACGATTCTGATTCTGGGTACTCCTAAAAGCCTATATCAATACCTCAAATACAACAATTACGGATGCAGCTCTCCCAATAAAAATAATTAAGTTAGTTTTAAGTGAAAAACGCCGTGACAGTGCACGAATTTTAAAATCCTCTGAATGCGAGAGAAAATATTCGATTTCAAGCGAATAACTCGGTGCGACAATCAAGCCAAACAAAAAGTTTATTCAACGTTTGTAATTAGAAACCGCAGCCCGGCTCGGATCTCTGCACTACCTACTGTGTGCACTACAACTTTACAATTTACTAACTTCTGAAATTTCTAACAACACTTCTTGACATTTCCTGTTCAAGTTTAAGATGTCGAAATAGGTAAAATCGCAAAGTTATTACAATTTTGATAACATATAGTATTATCGTGTAAGTCGGTCTCTCCAGGACGGTATTTATTTATAAGACAACATGTAAAATATTTTTATTAATAAAACATAAACTTTTACTTTCTAAAGAAGAAAATAAATCCAATGTAGCTTTACCTCATCACGATTTTACCTCATTCAAACAAAATTATCATAATTTTTACAAACTGTGTTTTTGTAATTTCAAATGTCTATTTCAAAATCTAAAAACCATAAGGTTGGCTGGAAGAGATTGCATTAGCGATAAGTCCGCCTTTATACTCATTTCTCTTAATGTTATTGGTTTCTGTGCTGTGTCTTTTCTTCTGTATGTAAATGGTGCAATAAAGTGTTCATTCATTCATAATATGTGATGCGAATAAATCTAGCACTTAGGGGAATTTAAATTATATAAATAAATAATTAAAAGCGTTACTAATGTACTTGCATATTATACGGCGCCGTCTGCCCAGCGTTCCGAATGCTCTGTAGAAAATAATTCAATTAAGTTTTACATTCAAGTGTTCCTCGGACACGAACGAATGTGGTTATCACAATTATCCTGTGTTCAGCAACTAACGAGCTACACCGAGAATACCTAACGCATTTTGTTATTACCAAAAGGAACATAATTTTCATAATTTAGTACCTAGTCAATTTTATAGTACTAGCTTTTTGCCCACGGCTTTGTACGTACTTAAAGAGGACAAGGAACAGTATTTTGAAGTGACAGTTGATGACAGTGATGTCCTTTTGAATACTCTTCTACTCCTTTACCTTATCCCACTTGTTATGTGGGGTCGGCATAGTATGTCAATTCCTTTCACTTTTTTCTGTCTCTAGCCATTTCCATCTTAACACCTTTCCTACACATATTCTCTCTGATACAGTCCAGCCATATCTCATTAATTTACATACTCACTTTTACTTTTATATCAGTTAGGATAAGGATTACGAGTAGGTTTTATCACATGACGTAATTATGTTGTTGTAGAAATGTTTTGGTGCGATCCGAAAGTATTAATTAATTCGGCGTCTTGACTAAAATGCCAGATACCTACTCTATTTTAGAACATCAACAGTAAAATAGGCTATACCTTTAATAACATTGTAATTATGCTTATTATGCCTTGCTAATAAGTGAGCATAGAGCTACGTAGAATATCAGTTCTGTTCACATGTGAACTGAAAGCACTAAATACCTAGTAATACTAGTATTGAATTTTTAATTTTATTGCATTCGGGAATTCCCAGATTTTTTAAATTATTTTGCTAATTCTTTAAACAATACAAATCAACTTTATAAAGGTACAGTCATAATACCAGGTCTCATTTACCTAGTACAATCACAGAATACAGAATGCTGGTAGAACGAATCAACTTTTCCACGAAATATGCAAATTAAAGCAATCACATAAATAAGCAGTTCGTTATTGAATCCGAGAAAATGTAGTCAATAAGATCACAGTAAAGAAAGCTTGTATAAGGTGGCATGTCGTGCTGGCGCCACGCGGCGCGACCCGGGGCTCCTACACGACCCACTAATGGAGCCTCCGGTACCGCCGGGGGGCTATTACACACATTGCTCTTATCGGAAAGCCAACACTTTCTTAATAAAAGGAGATTTCGATCGTCTTTCCTTCCTTCCGTAGCAATCTTAAACACAACCCATAAAAGCAGCGAGTGGATATTAAAGTTAAATATTATCAATATGTTATTGTGATCATTGTCCTGTTGGTCCGATTTCCTCGTAAATACAAGGTTGAAAAGTCAGGCGGAAAACACTTCATTTTGTTAACCGATATTCTTTTAAATAATACCTATTTTTTACTATCTCTCTTTATTCTTAAATTTATTAATTTCCATTATTTGCTATGTGATAAATATAAACACAATTCTTCTCATTAAATAAATACATTTATAATAATAAAAACTGATTTTACCTTACAAAATGAAGTCGTAAAAATATTTACGTACTAGTTTAATACTCTACACCATGTTTTGACTAAAGTATTAAATTAAACTGTTCTAATTAGAGAAATAATGAAGCAGTTAATTTTAATGTAAATTAACACAACGGAAAGTACACCAAAAGCTATTAAAGTAAGTTTAACCCTATCCTCTTGACAAACACGTAGATCTACATTCCGGGAAGTGAAATACAGTCGATTCACTGCAACCTGACGGTGAAACTTCGAGATCGACGTGTCGACTAACAACTGTTCACCCGAACGCTTACCCCACTACATACAATTATACACCCTATTCAGACACCCTTGAAGTAGCAAATTCTATAAAACAACTATTTATTTAATTCTTTGACAATGATGTTTCACAGTCACTTAAAACTTTTGAGTGAATAACAAATCTCCTCTGAAAAGTCTGTTGAGCAAAGTTAGGCTGTTAAATTGTTTGTCAGTGGAAGGTCTTTTTAAAAGTTAAGGAAACAAAAGCGCATAGAGGATCAGGTGGTTTGTACGATGGACTATTTGTATTATAATTACAAGTTTCGTTCAATATATTTAATCATTTGAAAACAGTGCCCTTTAACATTTTTACTCTAATTGAAATTTGCGTTTTTGGGCTTTCCTTGATGATATCTCATCATCATCTTAGCGAGTCTTCCTAGTTGCGTTGTCAGCTTACGCTTCGGAACCTAGGGTACGCTGTAAGTCATAGTCCTAGATTTGGCAGAACTGGTAATTACAATGGAGCGACTGCCGTCTGACCTCCGTTACCCTTTTTACAGGGAAACCAGACCAACAGGAACATGACCTGAGGTGTGTTAGTGGCCAACACTGTCAGAATTTTTCAGGCCTAAGGCCTGACACAGCCTCACGACTGCTATCTACCGATAACAACCGAGACCAACGGCTTAACGTGCCTTCCGAAGCACGGAGGAGCTCAAGATAGAAAATGCCACTAAAATGGCGACCAATCCAATAGTGGTCGCGTCACGTAATGGCTTGACATGCATTCGCTACGGATACGTGGGTCACGCTCAACTAACGAGCTCTTTGATGATATCTATTGATTTCAATTCAGTTCATTCATTCGCATGCATTTAAGCATAAGAGATAGCAAATTTAAAGACAAAAATACATTAAATTAAACTATTTTAATACGGTTTTATCGCGTTTATTACTTATTTATTTACACCTGACGTTTCAAACACTTTACAGCGTTCATGGTCGCAGGCAGACTAAGTTAACATTTGTCTTTGATGTCATAAGATTACAAAACTACCGCCTGAAATTTTTATTGGGAACTATTCCGATTCACGCAGTATTGGCTCACAGTATCTAAGGGTCTTGCAGTCTGCTTCCGAGTTTGCAATTTTATTAAGTTAATGACTGGGTCCCAAGCTGGCGGTACCTGCCATCCATCCTCTCTATTGAAATTAGGATGTTTTTTAATTTCAATAGCTTCACGTAACATCCTTGGAATGAATCTGTTTTCCTTTGCAAGGACTTGAGGATTATCAAAACGCATATAGTGGTTGGGTTTGTCTAGAGCATGTTCACAGACTGCAGACTTGGTTGAGCGTCTATTTTTCATGTCAGCAATATGTTCTTTTATACGAGTATTAATGCTTCTCTTTGTTTGCCCAATGTATGATAAACGCGATAAAACCGTATTAAAATAGTTTAATTTAATGAATAACAATCGCGAAAACATAAGAAAACAAAAATACATGTACCCAGTTTGGGTTTACTGACATTTGATAGGTTAAATTGCCTGTTTACTAAATATTTATTGCTAAACTACTAACGCAATCATAACAATTTAAATTACTAATTAACATTATAAATCGTAAGAGATTCCGCAGCGATAGTGTTGTGAATTAACCATAACATTGGAGAGTCGTATTGAAGTGGAGAGTTGACAAAAAGAGGGGAATGATTGATGTAGTCTTTCAGCTGAAAAACATTGAATCGAACCCTGAATTTTAGTTTAGTACGTATTTTCTACAGTGATATTTGAATTTATTCAACAAAATAATCTAACTAATAAGAAAACATTTTTAGTTATCACAGCATATTTTGGAAGCAATTATTGTCAACACGAAAAATAAAAAATCTATCTCTATTATGCACTGCTTTACACGCTACTCATTTGTAAACTGAGTATCTTATGTAATTAATCTTTATTTCCATGTCATTGTCGAAAAAAATATCCCTTCTGACACACCCTTGTTTGTTCTCACTGTCGCCAAAGCATTTTCTGCGGAGAATCCCGCAGTTAATTTGCAAGTCGAGCGACATAATTATTTCTTTGGAGAAAAAACACGTGGACTGATGTAATTAGCGCATAGAAATGAACCGGCCGCGGTCCCGCTTCGGTGGCAATAGAAATAATGCGTAGGTTAGACAGTAATTCATTTTCCAGGACTAAAATTAAATTTGTTACGTGATAATACGTCTATAAAATAAGTGCATTTCACTGCGATCACAAATCACTATTTTTACATTTTGTTTCAATTTTGGCAATAAATTTTAAAATTAATATTTTAACTACTACTATTATATTTTTTGTCATATTGATAATTAGCAATAATCTCACAGACGGACATTGCAGATTCAGCCAGCCACACGCTTTACGTTAAATTTGCAACCCTCATTTCAATGCCACATTCTATAGTGTATTATGTTTATTCCGTAATGATTTTCTTATACGTCTGTTTCTATGAGATTCCAAAACAAACTTGTGTCTTAAATGGTCGTAATAGTTTAGCGTTATAAGTTATTATACGCTTTTCTGGTATAAAAAAGTATGTGCCTTACTTGCTTACTTATTTAATTAGTGGCGCAGCAGTTGACAAATCCATTTACCACGGGAGTCCGCATTATCTTTTGTTGTCTGCGACTGAAACCAATCAATTACCCTGCAGTCGCAGGAAGTTGATTACTCTTCTTAGATCTATCGTAACGACTGTCCGCAGACCTATTATTTTTTTTTGTTAAATACTCTTACTTTAAACGCACCTACTAAATCTTAACATTAATGAAACCAATTCTGTGTATTTTATAGTGTTCTGTGTAATTGTAATAACCAAAATAGAATAAGAGTAGATGTTTGACTTCTGTCAGCTACTGCTACTGCTGAATAGAGCCGATTGGAATTTAGCTTGTGACTCTACATACAATTACTAGTACTACTACACACTTTACATAAAATATGTAAATATGCCCTGAATTAATTATTTACTAATTTCTTTTATCTCGTATATTTTATTTATTTATAAATCTTTATTGTACCACAAGTTTACAATTGGCGGACTTAATGCTAAAAGCATTCTCTCCCAGTCAACCATTAGGAAAAACAGAAAAGTTATGTGCGGCGCGAATTATTTTAAAAATACAATGAGAGAAACAAAAATAAAAAACACTTAACTGCTAAATAAACATACATAGATTTACATACAGTATTCATAACTATACATATACATACATAAACATACATAAAAGAAGAGATGAAAACGGAAAAAGATGACGATTTAGGGTGATATTATGCTAGTGAGGTGTATTTTGACTTTTCTTTTGAAAGCGAATTTAGTAATGGTCTCTTTGATGTCATCGGGTAGAGCATTCCAGAGCCGTGTGGCTTGTAAGGTAAATGAATTAGACATAAAACTGGATCGAAATAGGGGAGTAGAAAGGGTAAGTTTTTTGGAAGATCTAAGTTGCCTATCGTGACCGTTAGAAAGATACTCGTTGATTTTTTTTTTTAAATACTGGTAACAATAATCGAATTATGTTCGATAAATCTACTTGTCACTTCATAAAATAAACTTCCTTTCAAAAAGCGCCAAAAGATCTGTATCTCGGTTACAGCCGCTTTGAATACCGATTCAAAGTGTAACCCCATCGCAGCGGTTCTTTGATGTCCTTTAATTATAAAACTTTTTCTCGTAAAGGAAAACCTTTTATAACCCTTGAGCTTGAAACACTGGCATACAAAAGTCACTACTTAAGGAACTAAATGTAGTAAGTATGTATATGCATGTTATTTGTTCGTTTATATAATTGTCTTTTATTTATTACATTTTTGGTCACTTTATTATCGTATTCCGACCGTATACCGATCTTACTTTTCCTTTTTTCTAAATCACGTTAGCATTGCTCGGTAGTTGTCAATTAGACCATTTCTATTATTAAAAATCGTAAATAACAATTCCTGAACTTACTACACTAATATTTTTTTCTTCAAAACTAGTATTATCGCATGTCTTATATAAAATTCATTAGGAATAGAAAATAAAGTGGAGGCGAACAAAGTAGGCCGCCGTGGGTATCGATCAGCCACTAAATCGAGCCGGCTGTCTGGCCACACACCCTCGCTACCACCTGCCACGTCTGTGCTCCTGGTACAATGACCCAGTAAACGATACCCGGACACGTTGATTGAAACTTGAAATAGACCTGTGTTTGGAATTGGTTTCAAAAGGTCATCATGAGGTATCGGATGCATTTTAATGACCCTACTGATTGAGTTAGGGTGAGGGTATAAAATTGTGTTTTTTTTCAAAGTAATGTTTGAACAATTTCTGTCGTAATCAAATAGTTTGTCCATAAAATTACTATCATTTATATAATCTACATACAAAAATAAAAAATTCTGACAAAGTTGGCCTCTAACACACCTCGGGTCATGTTCCTATTGGTCTGGTTTCCCTGTAAAAATGGTTACGGAAGTCAGACGGCAGTCGCTTCATTGTAATAACCAGGACCGCCAAATCTTTCAGACCATGATTTACAGCGTACTCTAGGCTCCGAAGCGTAAGCTGACGACGCAAATAGGAATACATGGCTAGGATGAAGATTTATTCTAGTAAACTTTTTTTTTATCATATCTTAAAAGTCCGAATCTGGACCCATTTTGAAATTTAGCACATACCATATATTCATAGATAAACTTCTTAACCAAAACAATAAAAGTAATGATCGATCCACCAATCAATCTAACGACTTTCTAAGCGAGCTTAATTTTTCCAATGAAATGGTAAATTGTACGAATCCGAGCGGTTTCAAATTACTAATCGATGTAAGGATTTGTTTCCCGAGCGAAATCCCATGATTGTCCGACGTGATGAATCACCCAAGATAAACGTTTTCAAGCAAAGTAAATCAAACGCCACCAACTTTCAAAGCTTTTATTGAACATACTATTTATTTTACATTTCATATCGGCTTGAAACGTACTCTGTTTTATGTTAAGCGATCGTTAATCGACCATTTGTTAGCGATTGCGCGACTCATCGAAATTAATGTACGTACCTACATATCGCAATCGCTTGCTTCGAATAACTCATTTACTTTGGAAATTACTTTCTCTGGAATACTTACTAAATTTCAAATTGAGAAGGCAGTGAGAACGTTGCTAATTCACGTTTTCCCAGCAGAGGACTAAGCTGAAATTCGGACTGTGACTAGTTCCATAGATACCTACTTCAAGCAAAGCCCCAGGTAAAAGTTTCATCGAAAAATAAGATTTTAATCATATAACTTTTAGTAAACTGTGATGGCGTGTTCAACAAATAGTAATTTCGACGTAATGAGGCGTCACAGCATTGCTCGTGCTGCTAACGTTTTCTTGCTATTTTACTTCTGTCATGAATGCCCCTGTGCACTTAGGTCGTCCATTAAGGCTACTGCAACGTTCGTTGACGGAACGCGACCGTAAAACCTTTATAACATCTTCCCAGCACTTGTAAAGCGTTTTTAGATTTCTAGCCGTTTTATGCGACCCTAGATTACCCCATACCATCCAGACTTTTTGGCCTGTCTGCGATCATGAGCTTACACAAGTTTTCTACATAAAGACGTCTGCTAAGAACCCTCATACATACAGTAGGTGATTTTATTTAAATGTTACTTCTGTTGTGTTGTTTAAACGGCGCGAAAAGAGTCGGATTCAAATAAAAACGGTTCAATTCACATTGCTGGAATATTATGGACATTTTATTTTAGTACATTTTTATACTTTCAAACAGATTGTTATTGCTTTGTAGAGCTTAGATACACTTTTGACATAAAATATTATAATAACTTTATAGAATGCATAAATAAATGTCTTTGATTTAATATTTCAAGTTCTAAAATATGGACTTAATAAATGAACTAAGATTTAAAATTATGTGCATCGATAGGAAAATTATCCAAAAAATCTCATGATTTTTATCTCTGAAAAAAAAGAAGTTTTTGACAATGAACGCGTGTTATTAGGAAAAGTCGTGATTTGTTCGCCGGGAGATAAGTTTAATCAGAGAGCCGTTAAGTTTTACTGCCTCTGGTGCATACGTTTTATGGCGGGTTGGGGCGACATTGTCAACAGATCTTGCGATGCTCTTTACGGCAGCTGAAACGTTGCTTTAACGGTTTTATAGTTTTCGTCGTTTCGTCGCGCTGGCGGTCACACAATCCTTAATAGCCCGCGCTAAGTGCCCGCTCGGGGCTTTGTTGCCCTCAAATATGTGTTTTTCTTACATAGCTGAGATTTCCATCTTTACGAGAAGAGTTTTAAGTACTCCTATTTTGCAAGTTGTTCCCGACGATCGACTATCTTGATTATCGTTGATTCTATGATAAGGTTCAGTGAAATTTGCGTTCAATTCCATTAGCAAGCCGCATAATCAATTTAGGTCAAGTAACTCATCCGTTATGAGATAGCCCTAACATTAATTCCGATCAGTCACGCGCTATGATCCAATATTATCAATTTGAAGGTTTCTCTAGTTAATTTTTGCTGAAAAATTACTCCCTCGTTGTTGTTTATTAGTATTTGTAGGTCTTCAATTAATTTAGTGGTATGATGCAATGTGCAATCAGGAGTGCGCCAGTAAGGCACAGGACGACGGCTGCAATGTCGACTGCACCCCTACATTATTAATTTGCAGAGTAATTAACAAATAATTAATTAATAACATATGAACACTTCGCCATTAATCAACGTTCACTTTGCAGTCGTGCTTGGAAACAATGGATCGAGGAGAAATTGTACATAGGGCGCACTGTAAGTTTCCGGAACTGGCCACTTACATAAACAATATTTAAAAATTTATTGCAACATTTGAAAATAGAACTCTTTGGCTGTAGAATGCAGTTTGTTTCATCTGACTGTCTTTTGTTTTTACCTTGTGGCGCCATTTAAAAAATTGTGTGTCTGCATCAACATGGATTTAACTCGGGAAAATTTTCGTAGTATGATTTTCTACGATTTTAAGTGTAATTTGACAGCTCAACAGAGCATCGCTCGGCTTGAAACAGCTTTTGGCAATGAAGCACCATGCAAGACAACTGTTTATAGCTGGTTTGCAGAATTCAAGCGTGGTCGTATCAATCTCAGTGACGAATCTCGCGATGGTCGGCCGTCCACCGCTGTGACCAACAAAAACATCAATGCTGTGCGCCGTATGATTGAAACAGACAGGCATGTGACCTACCATGAAATTCGCGCATCCTTAGAAATAGGCATGAGTCAAATACAATTAATCCTACACAAACATTTGGGTGTAAGAAAGCTGTGCTCGCGGTGGATCCCACACAACTTGACCGAGGCTCAAAAAACGGACCGCGTCACTTGGTGCAGTGCCATGCTTACCAGATTCAACGAAGGTGCGTCAAATTTGGTGTGGGACATAGTAACAGGTGACGAAACATGGATTTATTGCTACGATCCCAAAACAAAGCAGCAATCGAGCGTATGGGTCTTTCAAGATGAGCCGAAACCAACCAAAGTGGCGCGCGTGAAAAGTGCATCTAAGCGGATGATTGCTTCTTTTTTTAATAAAACTGGACACGTGGCTACTGTTGTTTTAGAGAATCGTCGTACAGTGAATAGTGACTGGTACACGACCATTTGTTTGCCGGAAGTTATTGACGAACTCCGTAAAAATAACCGTAAACGCCGTATAATCCTGCACCACGACAATGCTAGTTCTCACACGGCCAGACAGACAAACGACTTTTTGAAGGCGAAAAATGTAGACCTCATGAGTCATCCTGCATACAGTCCCGACCTGGCACCTTGTGACTTTTTTCTGTTCCCAAAAATTAAGAACCAATTACGAGGTCAACGATTTTCATCACCAGAAGAGGCTGTCGAGGAGTATGAAAAACACGTTTCAGAGGTCACCACAGAGGAGTGGCACAAAAGTTTTCAAAACTGGTTTCATCGAATGAAAAAGTGCATAGACGCCAAGGGAGATTATTTTGAAAAACAATAAATTAATTTTGTACCTTTAATAGTATTTTTTCATATTCATTCCGGAAACTTATAGTGCGCCCCACGTAATACCAGGAATTATTGATATGTTTTCGATGCCAGGGAGATGCAAATGCATTTATTATACCTAAGCTTGTATAATTATGTGATGCATGAAGACTTATAAAGTGGGTGGGACAAATCATGTTTGATTGAAAGCTCTAATCTATCCTAATATCTAAAAAGAATAATTGGGAAAGTATTTGACTTTACTACTAACTACGGATACTGACGGACTAACCTAGGAATTTTTAATATTTTGTCGGTAATAGTTATCATACAAGAAAGTAAGAAGGTGTCAATATTTTCTGAACGCAATGCGATGATCGATTACAACGCTGTCAATAAGATTATTAGGACAAATGTGTTTATCTCGACATAAATCAACGGCGGTGATTTATACCCCAAGATAGAAAAAGTAACTTTAGATGGGGCTAATATTTTGCTGCGAGTGTCCTCAAAGTTGGGCCAACTCATCAGCTTACCTCGAACACCCTTAATACAAAACATCGGATTAATAGTTATAAACTATAGGTATCTCAAATGATATTGTACATAATCGTAGTTGTTGATAAACGGCAATATACTTCTTCTAATTTACTATTATTTATTTTATCTTTGTTTTTTTTAGGAACAACAAACAGTTAGATAAAAGAAAGTTTCAAATAGGTACATAAAAATTAAATATTTGTACTCTTTTTAATTTGCGATAAAACTTTGACGAAATTGAACAATGTGCTGGGACTACCCCGATCTCTAAGGGTATGATAATGTTTGATTTTTTTTTTTATAATTGTCAGAAATAAAGTTACAAAATATACAGGCCCATTATTTTACGGATGAAGTTTAAAAAGTTCTGCTGTTGGATATCCGGTCGTTAAAGTTGATAACTAATATTTTATGTGTTGATGCATTTATTTTTAGTTTTCAGCCAATTGTCGGCAATCATTCGCAGTACCTACCTCCATTTATACCATCAGCACCATATACGGTCAGCATCTATGTTGGAATTTTCTATGGAAATTCCATAGGCTACGGTTACCGTTTCCCATCAAGTGGGCCGTATGCATGTTTGCCTACTAAATAGTATAAACAAAATGTTAAAACAAAGACGCATGCGTAAATGCCTCTATCTTTCCATTTTTAAACTGTGAGATAAATTGTGTACATTAAAAAAAATATGTAAGATATTTGTATTTTTGTTTAATTATCTTATTTACATATCTCGGATTATTCTAAAAAATCTAAATTAAGTTTACACAAGACATTTGTACTGTTCTCTCTTTTTTTCCATGCGTTCAGCGATACACCGATTACTTCAATTAAATTATGGCTAATGTGTATGAATATTAGTTAAGCCACGGGCGTCAAGAGAATTTTCGTAGAAAATCTTATTTAAAGATGCTAGGTCATGTAAATATATATATCTAGGTATATAGTATGGCAGTAAGGACTCCACATATTGCATTGTTTGGCCGCAGTTTGATTAAAGCGGCACTGCGGTGCCGTCACAAATTCCATTTGTAAAGCTTCCCACTAACTTTCAGCTTAAAGCAACGAAAACGTAGAAGTCAAACTGCTCGTGCAGTCAATCAACTACATATAAACGTAGTAATATAAACGTAACTAAATCATTTCAATAGCATTTAATAAATCCTTATTCTGTATCATTGATCTCTGAATTGTTTTTTGTTTTCTTTTTTTTTTTGCATTGCATTATTCTTTATTTTCGTTTTGCCTTATATATTAATTAATAGCATATTTACCTAATGTTTTATCATTTGCCACTTATAATTCCCCTTTGAAAAGGTTTTTCGAAATATTGACAGATATCTATAATATATTTCAAGGTCGTTTGCAAATTTGATTACTTCATTTATCAAGGATCTATTTGAAATGTCTAAATGAAGTTAACACTTAGAAATATAGATGAAGAAAGGGCATTCGGCGGGCGGGGAAGCAATTTCTAACTCTATCATCATAATTTCAGCCACAGTCAGTTCACTGTGGACATAGACCTTAAAGATTTCCAGAATCACCGTCCTTCCTCAGATCATCTGACCTACATCCGACTTGATTCTGTCCAAAAACTTATTTCTGGTCTCTCTTTGTTCTGTGCGTCCAGCAATACACCAAGTTTCTACTTAAATTACTTCAATTACATTATGTCTATGAAGTTATTTACCGTTACCGGGCAGCCTAATATGGTATGCATTAACTCTCGGAATGCAACCTGTTCTTAGTACAATTCAATTTTAATGTTCATGTTTATTTTAAATTATTTAATTTAAACGTAGAGAACGTACAAATTTGTTTGAAAAAGTGTTAACCGAAAAAAAAAAACTAAAAAACAATAGATGCAGATTTTTTTAAAGTTTATACACCGTGAAATTTAAGTCGTTTTGGACCCATCGTCCATTCATGCAACTGAACAACTTTCACCGAAATACATGGGTCGAAATATGGAGTAAATTTTTGGACCTCCCATACAAAATGTCTCATCACGTGACCTAACTTACTATGGGAAGTCCAAATTTGTTTTTCATGTTTCGAGCTATGTTCCTTTTGGAAATTTGTTCGGTTGCATGAATGGAGTCACTGGACGATGGGTTCAAAACGACTAAAATTTCAAGGTGTATATACATTCAAGTCATCGTTACTCATACAATACAATACAAATACTTTTTAGTGCACCAAAAAAAATACAAGTACATGAAAATGAGGTACAAAGGTGGATCGGTAGAGCTATCTCTTCCAGTCAAACCTAATCATAAGTCATAATACACTATGTACATTGAGAAAATGACGTTCCTTTTTCAAAGACTATGTACTCCTTTGGTTACTAGGTTGTACAATTTTCATGTAACATAACATACATGGGAAACTATATAAAATCTTAGTTTTAGAATATTACTAAGTTCTAAGGAAACTTTGTTCCAGCATTTTTTTATTAATTTCCACAACGATCAGATTGAAATTCCTTCCGACGGCGGCCGTCTGGCGCCTTACTTGTTGCACGCGTGAAGCGTCATAACTATACGTGACGCTATTATCACATAGTTTGTTTTGTTCACGCTCCACTTATCAGCAGCGTGACAGCCAACATCATAGTGCGGACTTGAATCTTAGAAAAAAGGCGATTTTCTTCTTAATTTCGTGTAAATAAAAAAAATTCAAATGTTTTAGGAATTTAAGATGAACGTTTTAGTGTCTGAAAAACTTTGACTTTACTCACAAAATCACTGTATGAAGTAATGCTTTTCAAAGAAATATTTTCTGTATCGTGTTTGCGTTGAACAATGTTTTTGTTTCTCTTAGCATCCGCCAATATTTATAAGCCAAGTTTTTTTGTGGATCAACAAACTTTAAATAAGTGTAATATATTGTTTAAACAACGCCTTCAAGCACCTAAGCGTTATGCTCTTATACCAAGTAATTTGACTTTTTAAATTATTATCATATTTATACATAACTTACACAATCCTTGACAGTAAGTTCACTCGATGTACAATTAAACTTCTGTTTTCGTCACGTGAAGAGTCATCGAAAGTATTAATTTCGAACAACCTTTACATACATCGTACACCATATACGTAATTATTTATAAGTCTATTCGTAGACCAGCCAGAAAGTTCGAAATCTTTCATCTCCTGATTTGCATGACCTTAGTCTAGGAATGAAAGGACGCTGGTCGTATGTAATTTGTGCCTTCGCTCAGTTCATTACGCCAGATTGAAATTCCTCTCGCAGCCGCGCCGGCGACTGTCGGGCGCCGCTTACTTGTTGCGCGTGAACCGTCATTACTACACTTGTGTGACGGTGTCCTTATGTTGACGAAAATCCATTGGAAAGATCTAATGATGGATTTTTGTACTCTAATGTCATGTCTATGTGTATGTTTTATAACTAATGAGTCAGACTACACGCTGCTGATACATAAGAAATGAAATCGGAATGTGTTATTGAGAATTATATTTTTTTTCTACTAATCAAGTTTTAATTCTATTTTTGTTTTTTAAGTAATATTTTTGCGTCGTTTTTCTAAACAATGTTCTCTAATAATAAAGATATTAAAAATTATTTAGAAGTCTAAATTTATTGAAATAAATATGCGGAAGTCAGTAGTTGTATTGTCTTCTTCCACACAAAACTTAAGCCAGAACTACAATTAATTTTGAGTCTATAGACATTTTATTAGAAGCAAAAGAATCTAACAGTATAATAAAAATCTTGATTTAAAAAGCCGTCTAGTTCAACTCACCCGTTTAAACTTACAGGTATTTAAATGTTGTATTGCAAATAACATGAGGACCGGTAACTAATGAACATAAGCCCATGTAAATGGCGAGAACTTAAAAGCTTTGTCCTTAGTCATTAAATTTAATTGAAGAGTTTCTGGCTCTGTTTTATTTCTTGTGTTTCCTCGTTACGAATTCACGAACGATACTAAAAATTGTATTGTTCGAGGTTTTTGATACACCAAAATTGTAATAAAAGCGACGAAATTTTAATAACAAAACCTTTATAATAGATTCTACCTCCAATGTTCGAAAATGAAGAAAAATTGGAAGGTAGTTGAGGTGGCTACGCTATGGCTTATCGAAATTTAAAATTGTCATTGACATGAAAGAAATGAAAAGTTAGGCTTTAAATAAAACTATTTTAATGTATACAATCGCGAAAGAATATTATTTGATAACTCAGTAAATTGAAAAAACAAAATAGTATTTTTTTTAACTGATGTG
Source organism: Euzophera pinguis (assembly GCA_947363495.1). Taxonomy (NCBI): domain Eukaryota; kingdom Metazoa; phylum Arthropoda; class Insecta; order Lepidoptera; family Pyralidae; genus Euzophera; species Euzophera pinguis. Next base: position 5,966,773 of record OX376164.1, read on the forward strand.
AATGACAGATTTTATATAAAACATGAAAAACAATAAACTACAACTATACGACTAATTGTTTATTTATCTGTAACTAGCGGTTTCCCGCAGCTGCCTGCGTTAAAAAGTAGCCAATGTTTGACCCCGGGTCTTCAACTATATTCATACCAAATTTCACCAAAATACGCACCAAAAGCGTAACAGACAGACGGACAGACAGTCAGACAGACTATCGCATTTATAATATTAGTATGGATGTAAGTATAACTATTATATATTTTATTAGTTAGTTGAATGTGGTACAAGGTCAAGTCCTATTTGCCTAAATCTGTCACTAAACTAGTTAAGTATATTTACCATAACATCCTAGTTTTTCCGGAAAGTAAATGAAACATAATCGATTTTCTAAGCACGTGACTAGTAATGGGCATCCAGCAACAAGTAGGGCGACGCGTCGGCGCCTTCACTAAATATGTCGTACGTCGGCGGGCACTCCATTCTACCGTCACAGTCTCAATTAATCTAATTAAAAAGCCTTTTAAAAATACCGTAAACTAATTCTTCAATTACTTTTAATTACCAACAAATCTGATTCAATCACTCGCAAAGTACTTAAAATACTTTATTTTCAACATTTATATAAAAAGGAGTCGCCAGCCTTCTGGGTACTTTACCATGGGAAGGCAGCGATTTGTGCTCCATTTTTTATTTAATATAATAAAAAAATATTATTATATTACCTAAGTTATATTACCTAACCAGTCACCTTATCTGTACTATTAAATTACATATTATTTACATTAAAAAGGAACATATAAATTTTCAACGTTTATCTGTAAATCATTTTCTTTTTATCATTATTAAAGTACAATGACCCCATCAATGAAACGAACTTTGAAATTTACTAATAACAAGTAAACACGATGTTCGCTCAGTGCTACGAAGCTGCTACGAGTTGAGCTACGACCGTCTACGAAAGCTCTACGCTAAGTTGTAGACATTCTACGACTTATATTTTTTAAATATTCTTTCCGTATTTTCTCTCTTACATATAATACAAATTGTTCAGAATAGATAGAGCATGAAATTTAACATTTTCAATAACGATTTAATGTTATCTTGTACGTACACCTACATATTTTTTTATATTCTTTCAATACACACCCCCGACATTAATACAAACAAAGAACCATCTTATGTTTAACTATAGAAGAAGTACATACATAGGTTTTTACATTTTATTATTGGCAAAATGAATAAATATAAAAGAATTTAACGTCCACGTAAATTCACTTCATTCGTCGGGGAATTGAATTATATTTCTTACAAAGTCTTATGAATGATAGGAGATAATCTACAATGTAACTTTTTAAATGTATACTGATTTTTATTATATGACAAGGGAGATGAAAAATGATAATGTTGAACCATTTTATTTGTATAACACGTACAAACATGATAAAGTGAAGCTAATAATTAACTAAGTAACAAGACACACAAAATTTCCTTTTAAAAAAAAAGTATAAGTACTTACGTTTTAATTGTTGAAAATAATGTCGTTATATACAGATTTCAGATCATTTTTTACGTGACAATCGTTGCAATATTTTACACTTATCATAGTTACCCAGTTGTTTTTACAGCAATGTCTTATTGGAGAACAGTGTTCTCGTTTAATCTGAAATTCAGTAGCGAATTCATTGAGATTACGTAAGAATGTTTATAAATTATGTAGAAGAGCAATTTGTCTTATGTATTGTGTTACAAAGGCTCGTGTGAGAACTAACGACGCCACACAGTCCGGCATCGATTGTTTCGCGTCAAATAAATATGAATTACCATAGGGCGGTGGAATAACAAGCTCGCTAGCACTCCACCTACGAATAAACTATTGAAAGTACAGAAAGATGTCTGGGCATCAGGCTCTACACTTTTCGGGACAATTTATCATGAGGATAGCATCTCAATGAGGGTAAATAAGGCAGTCAGAAGCAGCCGGTCATGAAAATTATAATAATTAACTTTATGAAGAAGAAAAAAAAGTTATTTTCATAAGGCGTTTTAGAGAACTTGAGGTGGAACCTATAAAAAAATCTTTAACCAAGTTTACATTTTTCTAATGAATACTAGCAAACCGGGTGTCAATTTTCTTATTTTACATAGTGCACAATTGAATCGTAATTGGTTCGCAATGACAACTTTTAACGTTTCTGGTATTCCGATACTAATTTTAAGACCAAGCGTTCCATTGGCATGCCATTGAACTGCAACTGGAAAATTTTGCTAAACAATAAATCATCAAAATCATAAACTTTTTCAATAAATCGGTACTCTGTTATTTATTACATTTAATTTTTTTCTACTATTACCATTCAATTACGTTTTAGTTGCAATAACATTGAGATTCAAAATTGTGTTAGCAGAATATCAATATTGAGTATTTGTTGAGTCAGTTGCATGGTCTTAAATTAGCTGAATTGACCCCCCGTTCTTCAAATAATTAATTTTCTATATACTCAACCCTATCATTATTTTAAGACTTTTCGAGCAAGAACGGAACGCATATCGATCAAATTATCATTGATTTATCGCGCATTGATACATGATAAAACGCAATATACATTTCAGCAGACATTTCTCATTGTTCTCTTGAGTTATATATCTGTAACCTCCTCACTGTATAGTCTACGTGCGCGCAACATGGCCGAGGGCGCGCCGTAATAGCGTCCACTTCCGCTTTATTAAATTTCTTCGCAAATACACTTTTATTGTCGGCGGCCGACTATCTTTGTAAGGGGCATCGTTGTCTTCGCTCGCCGTCTGTATCGTATGCAAATAATGAAACGAATGGCCGTCGCCCTTGCTGCTCATGTCTTATGTGATTTTTATGAACGCTTAGTGCAAGTTTGAAGAAAAAAATATTAAAAAATCAGGTATTGTTTAGAAAATTAAAAAAGGGACCAAACCCAGGACCTCCTGAGCTGCGGGCAGGCATGTTAACAATTACGCCACAAGGTCGCAAAATCGAATTGGTATTCCTTTGCCAGATGGAACAAGATCCAAAATTGGCCTTCTATTACAATCCGAACGAATTACAACATAAGGCGATATTCGAAAGTACTTCAAGTTATTTCACAGCACGTACGTAACTCGCTAAAGAGCAAACAGTGTAGTACATCGAGTTTGCCGAGCCATGCCTCTTCACGCTCTCCGACTTATGGCTTCCTAATGAAGTTGTCGCGGGCTTTCGCTTGTGTGTGTGTATGAAGACACGCCTAAGGATGTGGTAGAGTGTCACACAGCTGTACATACTGTACAGGTTTTAAGCTAAAGGTCTTAGCGATCCATAATCACTTTTCGCGCGATTTCCTTCGATAGCGCAAGCGTAAACTTGATTTAGGGCTGGCACAATCACGGAGAATATTAGACAGTATTAGTATTTTCTTTGTGCGCACAACCAAAAACTGTGTAAATATTTATTATATTGTCGGCATAGTAAATCACAAGTAAAAATAAATTTTTTCGTTACAAATTACCTTCATTTTTTTTATAAGGGCGAAAGCTCTTTTAGCATATAAAGTGGTAGGACGGTTCTAAAACACACACACACACACACACACACATTTATTATAATCCTTTGAGAAATAAAGCAGCTGGCATATTCCAATGTTTTTTTTTCCGCAAACTCACATGAATTTTATATACTTACAAATTAGTATGGTAATCCAACCGAAAAAGCGAGCTTTGGGCTCAGAAACGAAGAGTTGAGATCTCATCCGGAAAAACGCTAAAATGAGAGAGAAATAAGTATGGTAATAATAAAAAAATCCAAATACAATTACCGAAAGTGTAAATTTATCATATATTTGTATCAAAACAAGAAAATAATTATATCAAAACAAGAAAATAATTAAACACTACCGGAAACATGAAACCAGCATATTGATGTCCTACCGTCAAATCTGGTAGAAGATTGGTAACTACATGGCAACCCTGAGTGCCGCTAGCACTCAGGCAGGCTAGAGGTTCGTCTCGAACAAATTGCCGTGATGCCCCCGCCATATTAAGTTAACGTCCTCCTTACTCCCCCTCCACATTTTACTCCAACTTACTAAATTCACTATTCCATTGTCATAATTTACTTAAGTCGACAATGGAGATTCATTATGGATGATTAGACAAATTACTAAAATTAATTCGCTCAATTTATGTCTCAGTAATATTCACTCACGCTTATAACGCCGGTCGCAAACCATAATTAAATTATTATGTCTACGAACAAATAATTCATTCAGGACGGAAAAACTAAAAACTATAATCAATAACCCAAGGCCTACATTTTTCATTACAAACAGCAAACACGTAAGGGTGTGGGGCGTAAATGCCAGGCTTCAGTAGGGAAAACAAGGGTGGTAAGAGGTATGCAAGGGGTGAGGAAAGGAGAGGTGGGTGAAGAACAATAGCCACCATGACATTTAGCATGGAAGCGATTGTCACGGCCCGTTAAAGCCGCGAGCCACTGGGCGTACAGCCGCCCTCCGCATAGCTCCTCAAATACTGATTGCCACAAATTCTTTCTTTTTTCTTTTTGATTTCTCGCCTTTTTGTGACCAAGTATCTCGACTTCGGCACAATCGGCTTACGAGAGCTGCCATTTAAATCTGCGTGTGATATTGGCATTACAAGATTCGGATGAGAACTTGAACGAAACATAAACTGTTTGAATATTTCAAACACATTTCCCGTGCAAAAAGCAAAGCGGAAAAGTTTATTGGAAGAATAAATTGGGACTAAAAAGCAAGCAGCGCTACTAGAGTTTCTCTCGAGGGTGGGAAAAAACAAATTGTTGGTGGATGGTAAGTAATGCCGGGGACGTGCCGCAACGACTCGAATTACTTCATTTTCCTCCGCAGCAGCCTGCAGGTGAGCACGGCGAGCCGCAGCCCGCGCCGCAATCAAATTAAATTTTAATTGTCGAATTAAGCACATTAATGGCACGTTATTTTGTCTGAATGAACAATTTTATCGAACTACATAACTTTGAGAGGAAACACGATAATGTAGGGCAATTTAATCCAATGAAGAAATGAAGTAAATATAAATAGAGGTATAGAATTCTAAAATGTTATCGGTTTTGGCACTGGGTATTGCTGACTCATGACATGAAACTAGCAAAGCCTTCTAGCGAAGCTCACCTGCCGCCAGACACCTGCGTTGCTCGATCACGTAAGTGGCGTATTGCGAGGACACGCTACGTAAATGAATTCAACAAATATTATATTTGTATTTTAGAAATAAATACGAATATATTTTAGATGATCTTTTTATAAATCTTTATATTAAGCTGTCAGTAATATGTTGATAATTACGTGATAATATTGAGACATTTACATTATAGTAGAATAGTAATGACATTGCAATAGGTTGAACTAGAGGTTTTTCTCCCAATTACAGCTACAGACGTTGGCAATAGACACGAACAATTAAGCCGGCATTCGCGCCCTCGTTTACATATTACAATAACTCTGATGCAAAAACTAATGAGAGTGCGGAAGATTCTTGGTACCACATATATTAAACGTCAAGAACTTCATAATATTTAAATATCACAAATGAAGTCGAGTTGAATTTATTTATTATTATTTCTAAAATAAATTACAATGTAGAGATACCTATTGCACATTCCACATGCCTAGTAATATTTTATTAAATTTTAGTGTCCCACCGACTGCTGCGCCTAGATCTCCTCCTTCTCTTAAATGCGGTGGAGCGACGACTTCGGACGATTCGAGACTAAGCGAGTAGAGAAAAATCATCTTTACTAAAAAATTAAACAAAATGCAACACATTAAATTAGTATCAAGATGTATATTTTTTGTTAATCTTTATCTATCTATCTGTATAGAAAAAAAACATTTTAAAATATAAACATGAAGCAATATTTCTACATCTTCCTCATTTAGCGATATTACAATAACTCTGGGAGAATGATGCTGGTGACAAGCATTCACTGACTTAATCGCTTGCATTGTTTTCCGTAAGTCTTTGGAGGCCTTATCTTAGCTAATCACGATGAAAATGAGTTTATTAAATTTGTTATTAGAGCTTTCTTTCTCAGACCACCGCACAGTGTTCGTTGCTAAAGAGGCATATTGTATATTGGTGGCATGGTATGCAAATACTGAATTTTTATGAAGAGTACGTAAAACAACAAATCTTATAACACACCTATAGCTTCTTCTAAATAGTTCATGTTAGATACGTTGCGTGTTAATGTTCTTAATGTTTAATTTTAATTTTGATAACTCTATGGTTAAGTTTGCATTTTATTGCTAATGGATGAATGAATTGAAATGAATTCATAACATAATTACTTAGGTGATTCGGAGCACGTGAGAACGAATAATTAAAATTTTCTTCTTTAACTCGAATCAACCGTTCGACTTCGAAGGGTGAAAATTATTCAATAGGTACCTATGTTTATCGTTTATACCCAGGAAGGTTTCAGTACCTATGTCAGAAAGTACTAATGCAGTAAATAAAGCCATTAACGAATTTTTATTACTGCCCACCACCCGCGAATGTAGGGAGGCTGTTACGTAGATATTTTTATTTTACGCAGTGACACCCTGGACCCCAATAGGGAAATTGGATTGATACTACTTTTAAGGGCTTTTTGGACATGAACTGCGGGTTTTATGTTCAGACCAATATTGCGTTTTTACGCGTTTAGATTTTACGGCAATTCCTGTTATTATATTAACGGGTCGCTATTCAAGTAACAGTTTAATTATGAGGCGCTACATAGCCATGTACACGGTTGCTTCCAATTTATTGGCCAATGAAAATGTTTATAAAAGCTTATTTCACGAAGTCAATATGTGTTTTTATGTTTTAGTAATAAATCTGTAAAATTTCAGTCTAAAAATTAAAAAGTGAGCTTTTTACATGAATAAATCGCAATCTTTTTCACTAGAGGATCCGATTAGCACTTATCGGGTTTCTCGAGAATAAATTGGGTATGAAATAAAACTAAGTAAGTATCTGAAAGTTTAATATGTCCGTCACCGTAGCAGCGTGTTCAAAGTTGTCGGCGCTCGAAGCGGAGACGCCTGCGGCTGTCCAACTTCTTTCTGTTCGCTGTTCAGATGTTCTCAATGCCACTTCGCATTTTTCAATATTCCTCAAGTGCTATATATTGTTATTTTAATGTTCGTAAAACTTTTCAGTAAGTTTTATAATACCGGAGGTGTTTTGTAGTGGGATGATTTAATTCTTAAGTCTGTTCTGAGGCAGTTATTAAAGCTTCTAGTTTTAATAACTGCCTCAGACAACAACTTGCGTATGGAATATTATTTAATTACTTATATAATATTTATTGTACCACGAACAAACCTGTACGTGAACTTTAATCCTGAAAGCATTATCTGACCGTTACTCAGATCATCATCATTATCAAGCAGAGAGTTGTTACGACCATGTATGTCTTTCAAAAGGACCTACATTATTTTAAAGGAAATTTAATTAATTTACCTATAGCCAGTTATAGCCAATTAGCTATAACGCTAGAGATAAATACATAAACAAGTAAATGTATATGGAACAACTAACAACCTCATCCAACTTAATACTCGATCCTCAAAATAATATTTAAATATGAAAAATAGTCTGATTGTAATATAACAAAGTTAATCAGATAGATAATAAAAAACACATTCTATATATTCCTATCAATAAATTCATCAAATATGCAGCTATGTGCAGTTTTGCATGTAAGTGTCTATCAAAGTGAATTTATCCTAATATTATTACGGTCGTTCCACGGGAGAATATTGACGATTATTTTACGACTTCGTAAATGTGAAACGCCATTCATAGATATGTTTAAGTTTATTAAAACGCCTGCTATAATTTATACTTGTAACCATTTTATTATGTTTTACTCAAGTTTTATTTACGGGTTATTTTAAGAGAAAAATCTACTTACTTAACTAGTTCTAATGCTACATGGTATTGTCGTTATGTATAGCCGCAAAAATAAGAAGAGTAAGACAGTCACCTTATGTAACTAAATGTTTTAACTTCCGATGTTAGTTTCTGTCAAAAGAGATTCCTCTTCAAAAGTTCAGTGTATTCACACGATGCAGCATAAATGATTCCCTGGCAGCTGTCACTCGAAAAGTCAATTTCCTCAAAATGTTTGTGTATTCGGAAACTTTTTTCTCATCCGGAGAGCAAACGAGCATAAGGAAATAAAACAAAACAAGTGTCATCAACGTCAGCTACCCGCCATCACACTATATATTGATTTTTAGGCTGCAATCACACCGCTGTCACACATGGTAGAGATAATCGTCGAATCTATAACACTGTGAAAATATTACGGATTTAATTTTGAACCTAATCAATTTAACTAATGCATCGTAAGCTCAATTATAGTAATAACACAACTACTCATGTTTTAGATGCCTATACTTAAAGAAGTTCAATGCCTGAGACCAATAATAAATGCTTAAAATTGTCGTAATTGTAGCCATATGAAAAATATGTATGGAAATGTGTCGGTGTGACTGCAGTCTTAGACCGCAATCCGTTCTCGCCCACAATCGCTTTAAATCCGTCAAACGATGTTTCTCAATTGTTATTTTATCAAACGTCAAACGCATTTGTCATACGTCCGAAAAAGAAACAACAAGCCACTGAAAGGTAATCTATGGAAACCTTTCCATATATTACCTTTCCACCTTGCATTGCAATATTCATAATATAATTCCTTGGGAGAGGCCTATGTAGCAGTAGTGACTTGTTGTGATGATAGATGATGATAATTTCAGTTTTGGTTTTAGCAGAATCTCAGCCCTCAACCTTTTAGAACGTTTTTCATTCCTTTTGCGTAGGACCAAATTTTAAATTGACCTTATTCGTTATACTTTGAAAATTGAAACAAAACTAAATTTACACAATATGTGTTAAAATAGTTAAGCTCATACATAAATCATTCGCTACTATTGCTTCAAGAAATACCAAGTGATAAATACATTACAGTAAGAAATGGACAATGGCCTCAAAATAATGCTCCAATCATGGTGCGGGGCTTCTGCAGCGCTCGAGCGCTTTAAATCCAGCGCGGCCACTATGAAACTGAATAAGAAGCGGGCTTTGATAAATGATGCGTCGCTCCAATGAATCTCCATCAGCGCTTTGTGGTGCTGCAATTCCAAAACGAATTGCAGTTATTTCGTGTAATTTTTTTTCATAAATGGGATTGTTCTTTCTTTTTTGTTAATAATCTAGGTACCACAAATTATTTTACAGTTCTTTAATTTAAAAAAATATTATTTTTTATTTCATATCTTTATAACAAATGAAGTACTTTACTTATGTACTTAATTTTTTTTTTGTACTTTACTTATGTATTACTATACTTATCAAGAACTAGATAATAGTAGGCTGCAGAAGGTTACTCACTCTACACCACTTCCAATCATTTATTATATGGATACAAAATTGAGACTGGCATTTGACTTCTTGTGAATATAAAGGCTGAAATATCAATACTTAATTTCTTGCAAAGATACCAAAACTTCACAGCGATTTTCACACAATTTCTATATGATAGAACCATGAAAAACCACTGAGAACTCGTTTGACGAAATCGTTTTATACGTTTTTTTTTCTTTCAAAACTAAATCCTATTTAGATTGAAAATTTTATTTTAAAATGCGTTTAACACTACAACGGTTGAATATTATAATTGCAAAGGAAGCGTTAAGAATATCCTGCCTAACAACTGACAAACCAATATTAATATTGTTAATTATTTGAGAGCATCGGTGACATGAATTGAGCAAGTCTCACATGATAACTAACGACTATGTCCAATATCTATTTAAAAGAAAAAATATATTAAGAATAACTTTGTCTTGCGATCCTGCTTCAAAATTCTAGAAATGCACTCTCAATAACGTCCAATATTATGACTCTACCTTATACTCGCTGTATAATATCATAAATTCTGTTTGTCCCGCTGCTTGAATGATTCTGGTAGAGAATGCACTTAGTATTATGTCCGCTATCAGTAGGTATCTTTAATTATTTTTACTTGAGGAACTATAATAAACAAATGACGACGCTTTACAAGTACCTATTGAAGAACAAAATAAAATCACATCAAAAACGGAGTACATTAATGAAAGACATCACAGGTTAACGACCTTTTTCCATACTCCTGAATCATATTTTCGTGGTATCTTACTCTACAAAAAGTGTCGCTCACACAACTACCATTAATGTATCGGAACTTTGAACCCGATGATAAATGTGCTGTGGAGGCGGACGCTTGAATGCAGCTTATCAAGCAATATGCACTACCACCAGGCTACTACACACCATTTTGTTTGTATTTTGTTGTAACTAAAATTGAATGCCCTGCCCTTTGGTGCACATGAAACTTTAATTGTTACTTCCTTCTCCAGTAATGTTTTGTCGTTTAGTTTTTATAGATATTTGGATAATTAACATGTGTGTTATTTTATCTGTTGAAATAAATCAAAGTTTCTATAATAAATACTCATCACCTATAAATGAATGATGATAAAATTTTACTATTTGTACAACATCATCATTTTTAGAATGTTAATTTATTAAACTTTATATTATAATTTTGAAGCCTGCTTGTTCTTAGTAAGGCTCGATGTATATAAACTTCTTATTTTAATTTATGTCAATCAGTTACCCTACTTGTACTTCATATGAAGTTACTTATTATTTAACTTCAGTTTGAAATCTTCAAACCTCAGAAATCCTGAAAAGTTTAAAAGGAAAATAACCTAGTAGACGAGTGTAGTAATGAACGAAATGCGAAGTATTTAACTGTAAATGCCTCGAGCGAGTTACAAATGCCTGGGCTTTTAAACAGGGACTGTGTAAAACCGCTCTCAATTTGTAAGTGAGTTTTTGTAGGTCCGGCTCACTTTGGATTGTACTGTTCTTATGTATTCAAATATGTCTAGGTTTTAAAGATTACAATTCAAATGTAGATACATTTGACTATGTCTATTTATTTGTACTCTCTGATGTGTGTTTTCCCTCATTTACGATGATGGTGATCCGTCATACATGTTTTTTACCAATTTCTCGTTACTTGGTTCGTACCGTCTCATTGTATTTTTTCTCTTGACTTTTTGCCATTTTTCTACATGTTTAAATAAAACGAATAAAAATGTACAATCTCCGATACTAGGGTTGACAGGGTCGGTTGACCATCCGTTATGAATAAAGGGTCCGTTCCAAGGCTTTTGTTTAAGTCCAATATGGTTGGTGTGAAGACGTAGACCATTCCAAAAGAAGTCGTTTTTGACATAGCTCATCTCATCACTTGTTGAAGTGGCAATGAGTGATGCATATTAGCAAAAACATGGAATGGAAAAAAATATGTCGATGGCATTGTTCAATGTTTCAACAATATTCCACTAACATTAGTCACAGATATCTAGGTACCAACGCGGACTTCTATCGTGAGCAATATCGTTTGGAGCAGATGGTTATTGGTTATGGGCGTCTGTTTGCGGCAGCGGCCGTGCACGGTCAACAGCGACGGCAAACAGTCTTGCATACTGCTCACGTGATGATTCCATTGCTGTGCTTCTCCAAATGTTGATCATATACTGTAGTACTAGATGTTGCTCCGTGACTCCGGATTTTGCTAGGAAAGTATGCTTTTTTAGATTATAATATGTGTGTCCGCGGCTGCTGGCATAATCGAGTTACGAATGTCATTCGAAAATAGTAACTACAGAAGTACAATGACATTTTTGGCAGAGAAATTAATACAAATAACTATCAATTTAACTTTATGACTTTTCCTTTTCACGAGAAAAATAAACTATTGTATATGAATATGCTACAACTCGGAACATATTATATATTTCCAAATACGGCACGCTCAGGAACAAACTTTCTAAAATAACAAAATTCAAGGCGATGTCCCTAACAAACTTGAATGCTGAAACAATATTTAGTTATTTACATAAACGAAGAAACGCATCTAAGATTTCTGCTACTCACTCATACACAAACTCGATCAAATGAATGATATCGAATGTTAACTTGGAATATGAAACTCATCAATGAATTCCAGTCTAGAATTTCTCGAATCCTAGGCTGACATAAAACTTGAATGCTGCTCCGTATAGTTGAAAATCAAATAAAGCGGGCCAGCTGTCGTCGCGCACTTGCGAAGTGCTTCGTACTCGTCTTCGTCACACAGACTCGTAATATCATCCATTCTGTACATACGCGATAAAGTCGCCAAACGCCACCAACAAACTTATTGAGACAAGTTATTTATTTTCAGACAAGTTGGTAGATTTTTTTTCATTTTTACCCAACTTAACAACTAATAAATTTCACGTACATCATAAACACTCCACAAATACCCAAATAATATGGCTCCACTTCATTTGACCAATCCAATTTATGACAATCGGCACTTTATTTAATTGCTACGAAATTCAGTTTAATAATAAATTTTGCACAGAGCATTGCGCTAATACAGCTCGACCACTAGCAGAGTACTTATTTTGAAAAAAAATATTGTCTGGATTCCGAAATTCAGCTCAAGCTATATTTTGGTCTGTGGTTTGGCCTGCCTTCGTTCACTTACAAATGATTAAATCTAACCGGACTATTTATTTAAGAGATGACGTAGGCATGGGTCATTTGAAAGCTTATTTGGCGCGGGCGTGTTGATCTTCGCAATAAAGGCTGTATTGCAGCGCAAATATTGGGGCCTGCGAGAGCGCGCACTGACCTCTACTCATTTCATCCGACTTAGTGCGTATGTAGCCAGCCATATGAGCTCAAATATCTTGTGTAATCCATGCCTGAGAAGTCCTCATTCTTTCCTCTTTGATTAGGGTACCTATAAATGAAGGGAAAATATGTATGTTCCAGCTGCTTTATCTGGTCCAATCATTCAGTTCAAACTTTATTTATTTAAAATAAACAATTCATTAAAGTCGCAAGGAAAGAAACAGCATCTGTCCAATCATTTATTAAATACACGTAAAACATTCCCTATACAATCAATAAATATTTTCACCAATTTATGTATCAAAATCGTATAAAGATCAATACCAAAAGCGAGTAGTATAAAACAACAAACGCACTACTAGGTCTAATCCCGAGCCGGTCGCTGCGAGCACGCGCCCTCGCATTTCCTCCAGATAATTTACAATTGCGTTCATACTCGTATTTAAACCTTATCGATCGCCATATAGATATAAACTCAATCACTGTTGGTTTTCTTAAGTGAAGTGTTTTGTTTTTACATTATACAAATACTCTTTATTGCACCAAAAAAGAACACATCAACAAAGGCGGAGTTATCGCTGAAGCTATCTCTTCCAGTCAAACTTAGGGTGTTATTATGTATTTTTTTACCAACACAATGTATATTTTAATAACCTCGTAAATCTCAATTAAATTGTACATTTTTCTATAAATTTTCCTCATACCGAGATGGTATCGGCTATAATTAAAGAAACTGGCAGCTCATCCCGGCTTCCCTAGCAATAGTTCAAATTACCTGTTCATCTCAAATTGCAATAACTCGTAGCAGATATCTCAAGTTGTTTTTTAGCTCAATGCTGTTTCGTTTGTTTGATATCTATTGCACATTACAAAAGTTAATTTCCGTTGTCAGTGTTAACTGTTACAATACTTTATTTTTGTTTGTAATTCTACTTGGGTATAAAAAATTCACACAAAAAAATATATAGTCGCTTGATGGTCTTCAGTGGCGTACTCAAATGTAGTGATATAAAGTTTTCCAGATTTTGGGTAAATTTTAGGGCAATATCATTACTCCTTAAGATTAATCAGGAACTTAGCCTGCGCACTACCGTGCGCTTAGATTTATCTAGATCCGTCGAAACCGTGTCGAATGGAACATAAGTATTTATTTATCTATCATTAATTTGAATTAATAAACGGAAACACTCATACACAAATTGGGCAATCGCTATCAGTACTCTCAATAGGAGCAATGAACACTATTGTCAGTGAACATCAACTCAAATTCGTCGAATAAATCACGCGATTGAAATGTAAATACGAATGAGCTGCGTTGTGGAATTAATATTTTGATTGGATTAATCTATTAACAGAATATCCGAGCTCACAATAGCTCCACTTGTGGGAACCTGCGCCGCCGTGTATGTATATTGTGGTGCTCTGTATGTGTGAATATGTCGGATTACTGCGTATGTCACAAATGCAAATTACTTCGGTATTTTGGAAAATACGCGAGGGAGATTAAAATAGGATATATAACTAAACAGTATGTAATGAAAAGGTAGAAAAAATGTATTTTTAACTAAAAAGCTTTATGACAGTCGCCCCTCCCTGTCAGTCCCTTCGTGCCTACCTTATATTTTGTAAAATCAGTATGTAAAATCCCTATTGTTTTAGCAATTTTCGATTTTTATACTCAGACTCAGAGGGTCGTTGTAAAAAATGTAAAATAAACATCTTAAATGATAAATGTTTGACTGGTGGAGAAAGCCATTCGTATATTTTACTTGTGGAACAATGTAGAGTTTTATTTAAAAACATCATCACAGACATCTCAATCGAAATGTGTGAAATATTCCATTTTCGCTGTAACTGCGATAATTCACATTGTAATGTGCTGATAATAAAATGATCGACTCTTATCTTCTCCTTGTTTCCGAGTTTGTAATTACGCGTCAAAATATTTTGTAAATTATTATGTTCCGTTTTTAAATACATATTCAACCGATTGTATTGTATTTTTTTGTTTTTTGTAATGATGATACTCTATAGGAATGACTACTAGTAATACCACCATTCTACTTAGATCCACTAGTGGGTCCCTGGTACCTTTTATAATGTAAGTATAACATCGTGTTTAATTTTATATTTAGGAAAAAATCTTGTCCAATGAAGTAGACAAGATAAAACGTAAACAGTTCCGATGTAAATTTCCATGGTTTCTTGCAGACCCTACTGAATGCAGTCATTAGCCGTGATTACCAAGTAATGTGGTCCTTAACGTTCCTGTTCACTATAAACAAATGAATGTGCGTGACAGTCGGGCATACCACGGCCTCAGTAAAGCTGAGTATCTGGACATCACCGGCCAGAGTTAATTTCGCTTTTATAACACCACAAACCCGAATGATCTGTTTACTAGTGGGTCAGTAATAAAAAAGGGGCCGTGGTAGCCATTATGAGGAGAGTAGTCGCTGGTCGATGTTGCCCCCTATCGGGTTGCAAGTGAAACGGATCACGAGGGGCGGTGACAGATAACGACCAATACGGCCCTTGGTAAATGTCAGCTCTATTATGTCGCCTTCAAATTAAGTGTCCCTTAATATATTTTTAATTAATTGTTACTGATTTTCCAACTTAATAGCAAATTAACGTCGAGACCTGAAACAATTAAAGGCCAAGTAACTTTATTTGTTTATTAAAACTTTATTGTACCACAAGTATATAAACATTGTATTATATCTGAATATGTGTTACCTCTTGTACAATTGTTTTTTGTCCTAAATAAATTAAATAAATAAATAAATAAGTCATAAGTGGAACAAGCATTTCCTACAAGTCAACCATATGGAGAAACAGAATTTTTTTACCAGGAAAGCTTTTTCGAAGGCGAAATAAAAATCATATGTATTCTACTAATGAGTTATTTTTTGTTAAATAGAAGTAAATCGTTAAAATTGATAAAGCTCAATAATTCAGGGAATTCCCTAAATTATTTTATTAAAAAAATAGTCAGTCGTAATTAGATAGATTAACAACACCTGGTATTTTATATGCCTATACATTTTTTCATAACAAAGAATTGTTACATAATGTAAATTAAAACCAAACTAATAAGAACTACCTGATAATAAAAAAAAAACTATTTATTACATATTGTACACTCCCTTAAAATATCGCGCCTGGCGATAAAAAATACGAAATGAATGTACTTACTTAGATTTAGTATCCCTCGTTGCATCTACATAAAACAAAATCGTGCTTATTTCCATGGATACTAATGTCTTGCAGTGAGACAGTATTTTTTTTTAAATAGCAATTAATAAAAGTAATACGATCAACTAGATTCTCTATAATCAGTGTAATGATTGCGATCGCTCAATGCGATAGTCAATAAATACGGGTCGGGAAACATGTCGAAATATGATGGATGTTGAAAGCGTGGATACGATGAAAGATAAATCGAGAAGAGAGAAGAGAACAAGATAGATATCTGTTAATAGTAGTCTTGAATTGGTAAACTCTCATGCTAATTATTTGGGAAAAGTAAGGAATCCCAAAAAAAATTTGTTGTTTAATTAATCAACACATGGAGCATAAAAAATCACATAAATCAAACACTGTCACTTCCCAACAGCTTGTTATCGAACACTTTGCGAATAAAAATCCACTATTATTATGCACAAACACTAAAAAAAACACAAATAAAAAAATAATAATACTGCGCCGACTACTGCTTTTCACAGCTTCCCGCCAAAAGTCTTGTGCCTTACTGTATTTGTTCATATTATGTTTTTGTATTATTTTCTTTTTTAGGGCAATAAAGAGTATTAGTATTATTTTAGAAAAAAAAACCTTTTTACTATT
The DNA here is from genome assembly GCA_947363495.1 of Euzophera pinguis. NCBI lineage: Eukaryota > Metazoa > Arthropoda > Insecta > Lepidoptera > Pyralidae > Euzophera > Euzophera pinguis. The sequence continues at coordinate 5,983,414 of OX376164.1, forward strand.
AGCAGCAGATGTAGTCAACATTTTTAATCGGTATGTCTTGACCTCGCTTAAAACGAGTATCGTTAAAAAATTAGCGTACCCGAGTCCCGAAGCCTACCTATGCACACAGCCGCAATCACCAACATGCCGCTGACACATCCATTATACTGACATTTCCCGCCCTTTTCCCTGTCACATTTGACAGTTTTGAAAGCGACTCCACCTCGTTAGTATTTTGGGTTTTGGACTCGTGTCCTATCGACCGCTATTTTTTCCATCGCTTTATTTCATAGTCGATCTCTTTGTGCATCTCATTCAAACAAAGCGAGGAGAGCGATCTTTTATAGTCGTAATCACAATAATATGTCGTAATATGAAACCATCGACAAAATCTTATCAGAAATTTAAGGGCAGGTGACAAACACTTAGACTTAACTCGCTTATTACTCAAAAACAAAAATTTTGTATGCCTGATGGCGCAACATGGAGCACCTACTGTATCAATATGTAACATCTTTAAACCTGTGTTGGACAAAATAAATGAATTATGAATTACTTGAAAACTTACTTGAAAAACTACCCAAAGTAAAAAATAGTATTCTACATTCAGTGTTGACGACCTAGAAATGTCGAATGCAGGAGGTTCTGGGTTCGATCCCTAGTCTAAAAGCAAGTTAGTAATCAAATATAGAGTCTGTTCAGTATCCCATAATACCTATTGCGAATTGCTGTTGGGGCATGCCTAATTTTTGTTTCAAATAAGTGATGGTGCAAGCCTTATTTTTCCGAGAAATCACGAATTCGACTTATCTCTAAAGGCGCGAGAGTGTCCTCGGCTATTCTTTCGACCCTAGACCGGACTGGCTTATTTATATTACCCCAGAAGATTGATTAGTCACTTAATAAACGCCATCTATTAGCGTGTAGTGTTACTCTCGGTGCAATCACTCACCAACAGCCGAGCAGTTCAGACGTCCATCTAGTCCTACTGCGGTTATTTATAGACGCAATCTTCCGATGCTGAAAAAATACATTGGCACCTGTGTAACGACACCTCACGATTTATTTACTCTTATTTGCTCTAGATTTATACTGACAGCTACATGTATATGTGTATACCAAGGTTCCTGTGTGTAAAAATATTAGTTATCCATTATTCCTTTCGCGAGACCAAAATCTTTTTTTTTATTCATATTTGCAATCAGTCCATTGGACTATAAGCTGATGTGGTGCGTGTCTCTTGGCTTGTCTGGTGCCGCTCCCAACGGAGTCAGCCCACTGTTTTTCCTTTTATTATTGCAGGTATTGTCAAACATGTCTCGGCTCCGTTTAAGCCGACGTATGGTTTCTGGAATAGTGAATTGGGCCGCCAACGAGTTTGGGTGCTTTTCCAGTCTCAATTTGTAGCTCTCTCTATGACTAGCTATTGTCTCCTTGATGGGCATAGAAGGCAGGCATGCATAGATTTTCATGGACTTGGACATGGAGACCAAAATCTTAATGTAATTTATTTATTGTTACAGGTATGTGTCAACAAAGCGTCTGGATATGCTGCTTTTTAAACAAGTATATTTTTTTTTAAATTCAATTTTGCAATAGACATAAACCCTACAAAATTAAAGAAAAACAAAATCAACAACCAAATTAAAACCTAACGTTACGTTTGAAAAAAAAACAACGTGCTCATACCGGTGGGTACTTATTACTTCCATTGCTAATATCAAAGGCCTTACAGGAATGAGCGACATGAACTGTTATTAATAAATGTCATTAGAGCACGTGACGTCACTTTGGGAACATGGCCGCCGGGCTCTCCGCATCCAATTATGTCTCAAAACTGCCGGACATAAATTTCAATAACACAATTTGTCACAATTTGCGTACCAGTGAAGTCGCAACCATTGTTTTTGGGATTTAAACCTCAATAAAATAAACGCATATACAAAGCAAATAGCAGCTCAGGCTCTGCTCTCATGTGATTTCCCTTCATCATCATTTTAGCCGCAGTCAGTCCACTGCTGGACATAGGCATCTCACAATGATTTCCCATATTCGTATTAAAAAGCAACGTGTGAGCTCACAAATTATTATCTTTGTAACAAATTCTGATTTTGAGAAATTATGTACTCAACACCACGTACATAAATAAGTACCTCTGATAATATAAAATAAAATGATAATATAAAATGATAGTGAAATATTCACAACACTAAATTCGAAAAGGATTAAACAACAGTTTGGAGCTTGGTCATATAGTACGAATACTAGATTAAATTATTTGCAACAAAGTTCGTCCCCTTTCGGAACCCTCGGTCACAAATGACAGTTTCACTTATCCCAGTTTTTTTCGTATTGCGGTGAGCTGAATTGCGAGGCTCGCGGTGATATGTTTGTTGGAGAGAACACCGGATTACCTCATTAAAACAACTAGGAATGCAGAGCAAAATTTGTTACTAATAAAATATTGACAGTTTTATGCGATTTATATTATAGAGCCCCATTTATTTTAAAGTAGGCACAAATAATTATTTCGTTTTATACGATTACGTTAGTAGTCATACATATTTTACCAGATTATTTACTAATAGATAATCTCTTAAATACCAGCCTTGTTGTAGGAAATACATCATTTTGTGGACTCCAAGTCAGTATTTTTGATGCCCCTATTAGCCTCTAGCGTAGTTTTCGATAGCCTCCTAGCCAAGGAACAATCTTCGTACTACTTAAGAGCTGTTATAATATATAGACTACTAAAACATTTTTTGTTTAATATGAGCACCGTTAATGAAATACATTTATTTGCAAGCAAACACGATAAAAATAGTTAGTAATAAAGTGCTAAAAACAAAAAACTTTACTAAGTTACATGTAATACTATCATCAGAAGGAATACTTGTGGAATAGGTATATGAAGACCAATTTCTGTATAACACAAACTACTATAAAACAGCCCTAGGCAATCGCGCACCGTACCTAAAATCTCGAACAAGAATTAATCGCCAATGAAAATTTTCGGCGAGCCATGAAATTGCAATTTAACGTCGCCTCTTATAAGTAACATGATGTTCAGCTTTGTGATGCTTCAGCTTTATTCATGAATATGTATTTACATTCGTATGTGTTTGCAATCGAAACAAAAAATATTTAAAACTATATCTTTCCCGCAGTTCGGCTAGGTCAAGAAGTAAACCTATTTTTGACCCCGGGGCTTCAACTATATTCATACCAAATTTCATCAAATCCGTTCAGCGGTTTGGTCGTGAAAATGTAACACAAAGACTTTAGATAATAATATTGCTAGTACTAGTATGGATATGGACAAACTCTATACTGTGTTCGAAGAAGTTATATATAGCAAAGGTATCTAATGCTTCGGTTAAACAATCGGAATAGTCTATCTAAAAAAAACATAATTGAGGAATCAATATATGTATACATAGTCTACACACATACAGCTTATTTTTGGAACTTATATTATTTTCTGCAATGAATATTATTAAATTGATCCATAATTTATGGATTGCTGCTATACACTCACGTGTCAACGACCCCCGGCTGGGGTAGGTTGGGAAGCCCCAATTCGGCGACTTCTTATAAGTGCGAAGCCTTATCTAGCTCATTATTACTGACTTGACTGAGTCACACGTCATTTATCATGCCGCTAATATATAGTATTACTATCACCCCGTACGGTTAGATATTTCTGTACCTACGAAATACTACGAATACTTTTTTGTTTACTTATATATCGCATTAAATAGGCAAACAATCTCACGATCTAATAAAAAGCGATAACGATAGCGCATGCAATGTCAGGAAAATATCGGAATACACTTACTTCCTAATTCTCACTAAATCCCATATGATTTCAATATCTCACTATTAGTCCCGAAAATATAAGTCAAAAATTCTCCGTACCGGACAATATTTAGTTACATCATAAGATACTACGAGCAATGAAATGAAATGGTCAAAAAAATATCTGGCAGAGATAAGCAACAGACCCTTTTACAGATGTCCATAGTTAACTCATAATAGGCATGTAAAGTGCAGCTTTTAATAGGTACATAAGTAATGCGATATTATCGTATTATTTATCGGCACCGCCCCGATTCGGTCGCTTATAACCGCCCGCCCGCCGCGGCGGCACCCTGTACGTCGGATACTCGAGTAGAGTGCGGTAGACGCGCGCTCGTGCTGTCCACTGGCACGAGTTTACTTGCTCACAGCAAAGCACATTCAGCCTCAAACCACCGCAGGACTCCGCAGGCCGCGCCCGCGCTACACGAATTCAAATCAAACTTCATTAATTGTATCTCGCGGTGATAACGATACGTTTTATTACGACGGTCTTTTTATTTTACTATTTTATTTCACGTCTCCTAATGCAATTGCACTCGAGCAACTGATAAGATAGTTTATCTCGTCCAACCCGCCCTAACCGTTGTCACTGTCATTGCGTTTACGAAAAAACTATACAAGTTAATGAAGAATTTCGATACAGAGAGCTTACTAACCTTATACCTACACTTGTAATCTCCTAATTGATTCCCTTCTAAGAGTAACAGGAAAATGAAACTCCATCTCATTCATGTCACAATGATTTACGTCATTAATATGAACACTAGCCGTTTCCCTCAGCTCCGCCTGCGTCAAAAAGTAGCCTTGTTTGAACTCCGGGCATTCAACTATATTTATACACAATTTCATGAAAATCCGTTCAGCGGGTTGGCCGCGAAAGCGTAACAGACAGACTTTCGCACTTATAATATTATACATATTAGTATGGAAGTATGGATAAGAAATTTTATATAAACGGTATGATGTGATTTTAATAAGCATAGAGAAAAAGGATGTAATATAGGTTCTGCAACTGGATTGGTCTTGGCATTCATGGGAAGCTATGATAATTTTTATAATACTTTGATTGTATAGATAGGTTGAGGTCTATTCTATTCCTACATAAATACCATCCCACTAATATAATAAATGTGAAATTCATCGACAGTTCCAAAACATTCTTTATTTGTGTCATCGGATATAATCAACGTATAGGGTTCTTGTTCAGGAAGCACGTTGAGCCTCTGGGTCCTTTTGTAGTTATATATAAATACGAATATAATCCTCGCCCTCCTAAGTACCTCCTCATGTCTTTCAATAATTTATTTAATTACTACACCGTATGTAGTGATCTTAAGTTGCATCGGCACTTTGCCTAGTTATTCCTGGACCTTTAAGTGTAAGGAAGTAGTTCCTACTCTTAGTTGCCTCTGTACTGTACATATATGTGGGGTATCGAACAATAGCGGAAGGCGCAAGGCAGCTAGCTGGCTGATTAATAGACCATTATTTTCATAGTATCTCAATACGCAAGCCAAGAGTAGAAACGCAATGCTGTTTTGTTTTATAAACAAACGCCTTTGTACGCCTACTTGTACCTAGAAACTTACTTCATTCACTCAAATCGGATATTTGTTTATAATTATTTATAATTCTTCTAAAACACGTGCATTTCTTGACCTTTACAATCTAGAATTTTAGATATAAACCCAATACATTTTTTCACATCGAATATAACAACTCTGAAATGGTTTTTGATGATAAATTCATCGTTATATCCATTAAATAGTTAACGGTTAGTCGGTTTACGAGTAAGGAAAATGTCTTTGTCAATTTAGAACAGTCATGAGAACGGCTAACTCTAATTATCTGTAGTAGTTCCTTCAAAACTACGCTATCCATTAGTTAACTTTCCCGACCCGTCATATCACGTGGACTGAGCGTCATCCGATATTAACTCAAACTAAAGAAAGTATAGAATTGTCTTATAAAATCTGCGCTATAATAAATAAATAACAGACGAATAACAGCGTTTGATCATCAAAACATCAAAACTTAAGTGGCATTGGTTTTAATAAAACAAATGCCACTTTACTAATACTTTATGCTCTGTCTATATATACTTAGAAGATGCGCACTTGATACAAAAAAATAACCTTGAATTTTTGAGCTTAATACAATCTCTGTCTTAGTCATAAGCTGTCTACAAATAAGGATTCTACGTCAAATTGATTATATATGTTGTCAAAGTTAAACACAGGCATTCTGCACTTTCCACCATTTAAAGTATTAGTCATAGAAATACAGGAAAATGTAAACAAAGGAGTCACCTATTAGGATCGAGTAGGCATAATACTTGTGCTTAGTCACACCGCCGACTACACTCTTAGATATCGTAAGGCTTATTCATGCCAATGATTTCTTATCTCAATATCAATCAACGGTTCACAAATTTTATGGATAGAAATAAATACTGAAATAATTTTTATCATGGACTTTTGGCGGGAAGCTGTGAAGAACATTATCGGCGCTGTATTTTATTTTTCAAAATGTGTGTTTTTTGAGTGTTTGTGCATAATATTGGTGGATTATTATCCGCAAAGTGTTGGAGAATAAGCGCGAGTGTTGGGAAGTGATACGGTGTTCGATTTATGTGATTTTCTTGCATGTTGCCAAAAGCTCCTGGAAATCGCTAAGTGCAGTTTTTCTACCACTTCACTTAGCATAATACTTCTGACTCGACTTGACTTTACATTTGCTTGACTAAACAACTATCCAAAAATTTTGTTGTTACTGGCTAAATACGAAAGTAAGAGCCATATTAAAAAAAATATATCATTTTTTTTACTGATTGAGTTCATAGGTACATAATCAGTTCATTTTCTAAACACTGACAGACTAAACATATAGACATTAGTTGTAATTTTTTTCAAAAAAGTTATTGTAATCAGTTTACCGAGTGCCGTCACTAATAATAGTTAGTGTTTCGGAACCACTATTTATTAAAACAGGTTTAAAATACTCTCGTTAAAGAGCACTTCTTTCACTCATTTCATTTGTTAACATATCCAAAATAACTTATACTCTAGTATCACTCTTTTTAGAAGTTCAAGATCGATAAAAAGTTATTTGGTTATAAATTCAACGAAGATCAACCAAAACTCTATTTTGTCTCTATATCAGTTACCAAGCGCCTATGAGGGCAAATGTGCTAGCGTCAATATTGCTTTTCTAAAAGCACATCACCCTTATCATGTAGACAAGTGTGAAAGAAGTTGCGTCGCGGTAGTGACGTAAATTATCGAAAGTACAAAAAGGTCTCTCGTAAAACTAACTTTTCTGCCTTTAAAGTGAAGCAAGTTTATTGTTGCGGCATTTTATGCTGCGATCGTATGATTTAAGATATGTGGATTTAGCTGTGGGAGTTAGAACATTATGTAGGTTCGCATATAATTTACAGAAGATATTTTAAGTTTTATATCACCGTTTGGCCGTGAAAGCGTAACAGACAGACAGACAGACTTTCGCATTTATAATATTAGTATGGACAAATTACACACATATTTTACACTAGCTATTTCCCGCAGCTCCGCCTGCGACAAAAAATAGCCTATGTTTGACCCCGGGTCGTTAATTATATTCATACCAAATTTCATCAAAATCCGTTCAGCGGTTTGGCCGTGAAAGCGTAACAAACAGACAGACTTTCGCATTTATAATATTAGTATAGATTACTTATGTACATTTTAAGTCGTAAAAATGTCGCATCAGAAGTACTAGTGTAACACAGTTTCTTCCTTACAGATTCCTTATTTTGTGATAGTGGGGAACTCGAACCCGCACAAATTGATTGAGAGCGACATTTGATATAAAATTGTGTTGTGATTGATGTGCCCCCCCCCCTTCCCCGCCCCCGCCCCCTCGCACTCTTCGCTAAGTGCTCTGTCGTAGTGTTGCCATACCCTTAATATATGTACGAGCATTACACGTGAAAGTAGATAATGTACACATTTATTCTGGCGCTCCGTAATATCAGAGTACCGATTTTTCCAGCCATGTACTTGTTTACATCGTAAGAGATTAAGAAAATCAATCTTTCTTAAATTAACAATTTACTTCGTTAAAAAAACATTTATTTAGTTTAAATTTACCGAACTGTATCTCAGGGACAGAATTCTATAGTTAACAACGGATATTAATTTATTTAATTAAACTTAATTACACTTCAAAGAAAGAACACAAAACATACAAGTCTGTTACTTATTCAAAGTAAGTTCTTTAGGGTCCCGAACTAAATGTTATGTAATTACTTTTTTATCTCGAAACACAGTATAAAGTACCATAAATGTCAGTCATTAAAAAAAAAAAAATCATTTATTTACATCATAGCAAGACTCACAATCAGCTGCCAAAAATAAATGAGGCCTTTTTTCCACCCTGACAACTACGGACGCGTAAATATACGACAGCATTATGCTTATTTAAAACACAGATTTTTCCTGAACTTTGATAGGATTTTACATAGATTAATAATTGGTCTCCGCGGCGCTACGACTAGATACCGCGCTGTGAAGAAAATTCAGGTTCCAGAATGCGGCCACTTAATAGGAAAGTGTGTGTAAAGCAATGTGCAAAGACGCGCACTAGCGTCGATTATGGTGTTGCCAGCTACTTGACTGGTTCCCGACCAATGGGTAAATATTTTATTGCTGTGGTCTTGTTACGTATTATAAAAAGTAGCTCAGAAAATCCTTTAAAATAAAATTAAAATAAAACTGGCCAAATGCGAGTCGGCTCGCGTGGAGAGGGTTCTGTACGATTTTTTATTTTTCTCCATTTGGACCTCCTAAACAAATTTAAAATTATCTCATAGGTTTTCCTGTAATTTATGCATCGAAATTCTGGAATCGATAGTTTCGGAGATAAGGTAGGGGAAATGGTTAATTTTTGTCTACTTTATTTTATAATTCTATTATAGAATCCTAAAATTGCAATAAAACTTTAACTAACTATGTTAAACGTTACTTTAATTTTCTATTTAGCTTCGAGCTAATTGATTACTGACCTCTTTTTAGTTGTAACCCGGGTTTAAATACAAATAAATAAATAGACATACACATCCTACTAATACTATAAACGCAAAAGTTTGTAAGTATGGATGGATGTTTGTTACTCTTTCACAACTAAACCGCTAAATTGATTTATTTATTATCACGGCCTTTTTCCATACAGTAGTGTTGCTTACGAATAAATATAATAATCGATTCTTTGATAGTTGAAAATATAATCTAAGGTATCGATAGTGATCATGTATCGATATTGATACTATCGATTATATATTTCTGTAAGTACAATATTTTTTTCTGTATGAGTTGAATGTCGATGATTTGTGTTAGGTATGCCCGCTGTACATCCCTCCGCCGAGTTCCGGTATATCTGTATAGTACCGGCAATGAAATGCTTGGTATTATTGTTAATCCATTAATAGATTTAGTTTCATAAATTTTAAAAAATCAATACTACAGATTAGATTATATCGATACTATAGATACAAATGATTACCTATGTTGATTAAATCGACTAATTGTTTGGTATTGCAGTTAATAATCGATTATTTTCGATTAATTGTCAAAAATTGAATAAATTTATTATATCAATACTTTCGATATATATAAAAATATATATTGAAGACTGTTAGGGATCCTTCGATGACTATTTGTATAAATAAATAAAATAATGGACTGTACGTAAGAAATTATAATATTGGAAAACTATGGAGAACTATTCTATACAAAAAAAGAGTGGCGTCGTTGTCGGTGCCCAAAAGCAAGAAAGTCTTTCAAAAATACCACCGACCACCGTTATTCCTCCTACGTCATCACCGCATATATATGTCGTGATATCCGACCAATCCACACGCCGCTGCCTCCCGTGCGTCTTGCTCGCCCCTCCGTTGCCTGGCCGACCGGAGCGCCCGCGATCGGCGCGAACAAAGACATATAAAAAAAAAACCCAAATTCGATTAATCGATTATCCGGCAACAATACCCTATGGGGTACCAACTACCCAAAGGCCATATTTAGAATGTTGGTGGGCGTAAAGTGGAAATGGAATCAAAATAGTGATAGGTTCCTAGTCGCATCGCCTACTGATAGGTATGGTTCTTCGATTTTCGCCCACTCCCTCGGCCGGATTATATGGTCTGCGCGGGAAGAGAAGCAGCTAGTACATTCCACGTATTTATTTTTCTCCTAGATCAGCATTAAAGAAATAAGATGTTAAAGACAGACAAAATTGTCAGAAAAAGTCATAATTACAACATCCCTCTTTTGGGGTCGGGAGTGATAAAACAAAATATTTAAATAATAAAAATCGAAACCTCGGGGAATTTGGGATTTTTTAATACACGGCAACATTGAGCACTAAGCGGTACTTCGCGCCATATTTTAGGGTTATATTATTTTCGTGAGTAATTTATGTTCATATTTCGAAATTATACAATACTTATTGATGGTATGTAATACCAGTATCTTTCTTATTTCTTTTAGTATTATTCTTACACAGTTTGACTACCTACGCCAACTGCACATTTTGTGTCTGCTTTTACATTAAATTTTAAATTTGTCTAGACATCCAACTCACTCATCGGTCGCCGCGTGACTGACGCGGGTATTCCGCAATTGCAATGCCGAATTCGGCATGGTTTTAGTTGCGCATTTTTCTAGTATGCCGACGGTATCTAGTCGAGCGCGCGAGACCAATTATTAGTCTATGGGATTTTATTATTTTAACCATCATATATTGTGGTTAACATAAGGGTAAAAAATTTAAACTCAAGAAAAGAGTGAGTTATAATTTTGAATTATACTTCAAATTAAAAATATGAATAAACAGTATAAATATTGCTACTTTTATGTTAACTTCGCTCAAAACTGATAAGAATTAAATCATTTTAATTCAAAAAAACGAAGACCAGTTATGAAATCCAGGAAATGCCGGCGTAAATAGCGAAAATACTCTTAATATTCAGCGTTTTTACTTTACATTAAGATGACAGCGTGTCTTAAAACTTTACTTAATTTCGCAGACTCGCTGAAAAAGATAAAACATATTTTTCACTGGGTCACTCGACAGAAAAGGGTGACCAAGAATAGCCGGACAAATTGCTCTACTGCTACGATTAATCTATTTTACAAATGCTTTTAAAGTTTCTAACTGAATATTCCATCGACTACCGAAATTCCTTATTAACAATGCAACCTTTGTTTGATCATTTATCAACACGCTGAAAATACTAAAAACATTAAACATTCAAACATTTTCACAACTTTAGATGGGAAGAGACACGTGATATTTAAATTTAACTTTATTTAATCGGCTTGCGGTTAAATATAATCACCAAGGAATACTTTTCATTTGATCTCAGTAATTGCAAATCATACAACATAAAATATATATAACACGTACACATTAAAATATTTGCGATTTACTGGATTAGCGGTATGTTATTTAAATCGTATCAGTATCCTATCTATCCAAGTAAACTCAATCTGTTGAAAAAGTCTGATTGACCGGTAGAGCATTCGCTACTGGCCAACATTTTTAATTGAACAATTAATTTTTATTTATTTAATTTTATTGGATCTTAAAAATGTCATTCAAGAAAGGACGGTTGCGGTTCGATGCTCTTGCCCAAAGAACGGAATTAAGTGAAATTTCTACATGGAATATTTTAAATGAGACTTGTTTAATAATGATATAGCTAAATTGCTGAATAATTTAATATGTGTCATGGTCCATTTGAAATAGACATATGGATTCATAATAAATAGATGTGTAGCTAAATGTGCAGTGCGGCTATCCATCCATCACACTCAGGATTCATAACAGTCTCCTCCCTGCAGATGGCCCGCGTACGTTATAACAGATGTGTTGGTGGTAATACTGATATCACACCCAGCTTATTCGTCGACAACGTCACTGTTAATTTATGTAACGCTGTAGTTTGGAAGCTAGTTTAACGGATAGTCTACTCTTGCGCTACTGTGTTTGTTTGTTGAATTTTGGAGTAAAATCTTCATTATCGCCTCTAAAGATGCGGTATAGTTGAATTATATTAGGTCTGATTATATTAATAAATCAGAAATGCATGGTCGGTCTATTAAGGTGAAATCACTTCTTATATGTTACAATGGGTATGGTAAGGGAATCACGTTTTTCTGTCTTTGACTGTACTAAGTATTTTTACAAATAATGTTTTCGAAAGGTAGAGTCTATCAGATAGAGTCTGTCAAATGATATAAAATTTTAAACTAATGTAAAATAATGATAAAGATGTATTGTATCTGATATTTTAAAATTCAGTATAAAAATCATGAATGGGCTGTCAACGGCGAAGTAAAGCGTCACATATCTACCCCGGGCATAATGCGAACTCCCCGTAAACTCATCAAAGCCACGCCCGGCGACACCGCGGGTGAACGATGTGATTCCAACGCGATATATCGTCTGTAGGGTAATATTGTTCCGCGGGACCAACCGATAGCTCCCGGCTCTAAGCAAAAAATAAGGTCGCCCGTTTACACAAGAGCAAAGGCTTTAAGTGACAGATACTAGATAAATGTTACTGCTCGTTAGATAAGGGCAAGCGCATAAAAAGGTCGACAGAAAATCGCGTGAAAAAGCTTGCAAATATGTATATAAAACTAAGGGTTATGTTATGGTCGGAAGCTTCATGTACACAAGTCATGCTGGGACGTAGATGTAATTATTGGCGGTATCGAGGCGGTAACTTTGAGAATTCTGAAACAGTCCCGATTTCATTATGCAGGAGTGTGGCGGACAGGGACGGTCGGGACAAACTTAGATTGAAGGCGACGACGCGAGCGCGTGCTTAAACTGTACTATCTCTACTCACTTGACGAAGATTAACAGTGGCTCTGCTAGTTTAACAGCTTGCCACTACGACAATGTGATCCTGTTGGCAGTTTCAAGCCAAATACTTCTAAACTTGATGGTTTGTAATAATGGCCTTTTGAAGTTAAAATTTTTTTAATTACCTACATTACCATAAGTACCTAGTGTATTTAAATAAACTGTTTGTCTTCCTAATAATAAATAAATAACTGGGTTCATGATTATTTTGAGTTAAATACCAAGCAATACAATACATTATTTAACATTATAGCCATTTCGACTCGACAAGAAATCTATCTATTTTATTTACACTTAAAAAACATTTCACCGAACAATGCTTACAGAAATCTATTTCTGAGCCAATAAAAGCGTATTAGTTTGTTTATTAAATAAATATATACTGCCCTTCGAACGAAATGTAAAATATAAAAAATTGTAAACTCGTTTTTTAAATAAACTGAACTATGACACAAATACACGATAAACAAAAAGTATGTCAAACAGGAAGCCCTATCATGTGTAAGCTCTATCGCTTATGTGTGTAATCGGACATAAAGTCGACGGAAGCGCTCCGCTCGCCGGCTTCCGTCGGCGCGTGCGCAGCCCTACCGTGACACTCGACCCCGGCCCACGGTGTCGCCTTGCCTGACATTTGATACCCACTCGCCGTCAACTGACCCACCGCAAAACCTTAATAGGAAATTAATATCGAAACAACATTAAATGTATCCCACGGTATTGATTAATTCATATAGAGTGGGTTCATCATGGTGAATCGACCCTGTACACCCTTTTGTCAGTTTTTCTGAACCGTAAGTCGGCCTCTGATGTGGTTCCTTGAACGCCGACCAAATAGCAGCCCGGACCAACGACATAAAGTACCTTCCGAAACAATACTATAATACCTACATATACTATGTTAAAAATTAACTCAAATCTAATTTGTTTGTTAGTGTTTACAATATTCTGCCCGTCTTTATTTGATTATACGTGGCTATAGATTTGAAACCCCCGTGGTTTTGGACTGCCTTCAAACTTAGATGTGTTTTGTTTCTTTAAATTAATACATTTTAAAAAAGTCAAGTAAGTAAGGTGCTAAAACAAACACATGTATTACACAATATTAAGCTAATTCTACAAACGTTTACAGCAACAGCTCACAGATATAAACAGTTAAAAACAAATGGAGAAACCTCACAATTGTTCTAATTACCGCCTCCGTTACCAAATCACGAGAAAATTCACGCGCTCTACCCTCCACATCACAATGAGGGAATGGAAGAAGCCTGTGAAAAAGCAAATTAAATTAATTGTGATGTAAACGAGGGTAGGCCAGTACAGTTGGCTCAGTAAATTATAGATGGCACACCATTCCCACAACACAATTTGGTCGAATGACAATAGTAGTTGTGATTCAATATTTAACCAATTAATAAATTAATTAACATCAGCCAGCAGGATACCAATAAATGACAAATATTCTGGTTTTTTAATCTTATTTAATTAAATGCTTGGTTTTTAATTTTGTACATTATTTTGGATATTAAGTAATTCTATGAAAATTGTGTTTACCTTTAGCAATCATTTACTATTCTGTAATATAGGGTAGTATTAACATAATATGATGTATGTTTGTTTCGTGGAAGTACCGCATATATCCACGTTTTGTAAAACTAAAATCCTTAAATTAACCATATTGCCTAGTGATTTCCATTATTTATTTATTTTTTGTTTTATTTTGATTGCTTGTATTTTAATTATTGTGTATTAAAGAGTTTTATTTTGTATTAAATATCCATATCCATACTTTTCCATACTAATATTATAAATGCGAAAGTCTGTATGTCTGTTTGTTACGCTTTCACAGTCAAACCGCTAAACGGATTTTGATGAAATTTGCCATAAACATAGTTGTTGAAGACTCGGGGTCAAACAAAGACTACTTTATGACTCGGGCGGAGCTGCGGTAAACAGCTAGTATTTATAAGTAAGCTAAACTATAGTGGTCTAGTCCGAACTCCAAGATGCAAGCTATAAGTGTGTTTGTTGTGAAAACAGAGTTCCTCTCAAAATAGCTGGAGTGAGACGTTTGAACGTTTACATCGAAGCTTATAGAAGCTATTTCGATCGGTCGGTCAAATAAGCTTCGTAACTCTCAAATTTAAACTACCATTTGAACGCAATACAAATATTGTTACATCTCGTGCAATATTGCTTCATTTTATTTTTATCTTTTCCTTTTAGTTCATTTTGAAATTATTTGTTACATATTCTAGCCTCATATCCAAGCCCGATTTCACTTTCTATTATAACCAAAATCAGATTTTTCTGTTATTTTTAGAATAAATACAGGCAAGACTCTCTACCTGTTTATATTTGTTATTTGTTTAAGAATTTTTGATTAATTTATGAAACTATTAAAAAAAAATTTGCTTATTTCAGGCCAGAAGTTACATTGCCCATCCATAGTTATATACCTATCTTGAAACTAACAAAAACAGGGAATAAAAATCAAGTCAAGGGTCAAGGGTGTTAAGTACAACTGTAATGAAGTCAGAACGAAGAGAAGAAGTTTACAGGAAGAAGAGAACAGAAGAGAAACTCATTCCCGGTGACTCACTCAACCTGGGTGTGATGTGTGCACTCGTGCTCGGCCCATCACAACCTCCTTGAGTGAGCGACCGTGGACGAGACGTGCAACAACCTGAAGATATTCAAAGATATTTTTAAAAAAATGTGATTTAATTAGCAATAGAAGCTCATGTTTGCTTGTATTTGACAAATTTTTCCTTGTGTGCAATAAATAGTTTTGTATTGTATTGAAGTAATAGAAATCTATATAAATCCTTTTTTTTCCTAACTTATTATAAATGTTTATAGGTACGACATGTTATAAATAATTTTAGAATATTTATTAAGTAGGTTTTTAATATGTAACCCATTCTGAAATCACTACTAATATTAAACAAGCATATCCTGTTCAAGCTGAAAATGCCAACTTGATTAAGATAATATTTGGTGTAGAGATAGTTTGAGTCCCAGGGAAGGCAATATGCTAAAACTAACCGCTAGTTTTCTACATTTATCATCAAAAACGTCATAGATCACCTCTGTAGAACTAGTTAAATATATTTTATGTGAGTTTTACAATCTGGCAAGTGGCCGTGTAAGCCGACGTAGACCACAAAATCGTGATAGGTGTATGGTAATAGTAACATACTTCTGATAGAAAAACGATCGGCTACACGTTAAAAATAGATCCACTAACGTACAGAAAACAGGCGCGTTTCGATCTTGATTTATATTTATACGCTACTAGGTAATGCCCGCGAGTTTATGTATGTTAAAATGATTTATGTAAGAAAAAATGGATAAATACGTAAAATACACTGTGAACATAGATAAGTTTACAAATATGTTATTGTATTTGTCATTAACGAAAAAAGCATGACCTTATGTGTGTATTAACAATATACTTACATACATACAAAACTTTTCGCATACTTTGGCAAGAATTGTTGTTCGGAATATCAATTACAAATCTAAAATTGTATCATTAGAAATTCGTTAGAAAAATCTTAACTTATAAGCTTCATTGCAATCTACTGCTAAATTAATGTAAAACTTTCTGTAGTAGGCTCAACGACTGTATGAAAACCATTTTGGAAGAAAAGACAGAGGGAAGACGGAAAAGAAGAAGGCTAAGAAAAAGTTACGTAGAAAAAATAAAATCAGGAGTAGAAAATAAATATGCGGAACCGCTGACAAGAGCGTAGCATTTGAACTTCAGATAGCAAAAAAATGTACTATGTAATAATGAATATGGACCCGTGTCTGAAATGAATTTATTTATTACCTATTATGATATTAATCATGTTACTGAGTGTAGCATTCGATATGAATATATGTTTGATAAATCACCTATCACTACTACGAGTTCGACATTACCATCCATGGAGCGCAAAGAAAATAATTTGTCATTCGCAAAAGTGCGACGGATAGCGCATCTGCACTACCAGCTTTTGTGTGTGTGAAGTGGGTCCACAAACATCGTTACCTGCCAAGGATCTCTGTCTACTTTTACTTTATATACCTCTCAGTTGAATGTTCTTGCATTATTCGTTGAAGTGTCACACATTACCTCGTGTCCGTCTATGTAATTGTGTAGAAGAATTACACACGTGCATTATTATAATATTTTGATAACAAGCGGACGTATCATCCTTATAAGTCACAAGGTTGTCAGATGTTCATTGATTAACAAATCATTGCATAGGAATTTCTCGCTTTATTGCTTTAATTGTACTCGTAGCATATATTTTTTCACTCAACTCAACTTGTTTGTATCAAAAAAACTGAACCATCAAAATCAAATTTGGGTTTTTGACTCGTGGTCCTATCCATTTGATCCCACTGCGAACAGTACATACATACATACACTACATATATACTCCTAGATTATACATACAATTTAAGTAAAAAGTAGCTTCTTTTTCAACAAATCTGCATAAACGACGTAATGTTAAATAATACATATCACGTTACATTTAAATTTAAAAGTTAAATGTATTGTATTAGCAATATAGATATTTAATTAATATTTCTCGCCCAACACAAATTTGACTGTAAGATAATGTATTTAGCATTCTAATGCGACGTGCAAGTACAAAGCAATTAAAACAAATAAAATACTGAATGTTATGGCAGACACGAGCACATACAAACGTTACTATTCATAACAAATCTCGCTGCATGTCCATGGAGTTCATTGTCCACCGAAGCCACATTCAATTACCCCCAGCATTCTAGTCAATTTGGGTGCTATTCAGCCAATTACCGGTTACAATGTTATTATGCCCCCTGTATCGTGACTATTTCATATAAACGCACTTTATTTTGTAGATAATAGTGATACAAAAATTAAGCCCGTAAAAAGCTGAATCTTTCTAAAGCTACTGTTTTAAATAGTGAGTTTAGATGTTAACATCTTTTAGCACGAACTTATTTATTTTAAAAAAATATACTAACTATCAGGTAACCTGGGAGTAGACTGAAAACGTAGAAAAGCTGTTTCGCATGTTGATGGAGAGAGATGAATTACCGATACCATTTTGTGACGTTAGTTCTATATCTATTGTGTCTTTTATTGTCTATTTAGATTAGGTAGAAAAACATACTTACGGCCCAAGGTGGTTATGTATAGACCAACAAAACTAATATATAATCTAAAGCAGTGATTCCCAAAGTGGTCCAGGTGGACCCCCAGGGGTCCACGGGAGACTTGCTGGGGGTCTACGTAGGCGTGAACAAAAAATGGGGGTCCATAAGATGTTAATGGGGGTCCACGAAAATTTATCTGCTTTTGATAGTAAAGAGCAAAAATGTAAGCATAGTTTTTATAAGGGCCTACCTACATTGTTTTAAGTACCTATCTAAGCAGATAATATTTTAATAAGGCAAGCGACTGTTACTTGTCCAAACTTGTGTATTCGATATTACGTACAATTTCGTGTACAGACTTGCAAAGCGCTATCCGCCCGACAATGCTTAATGCTTGTTCAGACATGAACTTGATCAACACTATAAATACTTGATGCCAAAGGCAACCAAACGCATTCATTTGTTTCCGGAATTTCGAAAACAAGGCGGAATTTGGAAAAAAGTTGTGAGAAAATTTATATCTGTGTTTGCTAGTGCCGGAGAAAAGTAAGTAACCTACCTTTTTTTGTTATAGTACTTAAGTATTTTGTTTACGTGTACTAGTCGGTTGATCACAACGGCCTGTATAGATAGGTAACTTAGTAACTTACAGATATTTTAATTGTCCTCTTTCGATTTGAAGACAAACACAGCACGTTTTATTCAATTGTTTTTTCACGAGAGAAGCACTGCCTCTCTAAAAAGGCCGAATAAGCAATATTGCAGAGCAATTAATTTTGTAATTTTTCTTGCAAATAACTACTAATTTTATAAAACAGTAATTTCATAATCATGTTAAATTGATTTTGAAGTAACTATTTTATCAAAACTATTCCTTTTCGGAAAGAGCGAGCGGTGCGCGGGCGACGGGAAAAGGGCGGGGCTTGAACTTCGATGCCTGTTTGTCACGTTTTAACAATGAAGCCGCAGACAAAAAATACGCAAATACACGGAGCGCGTGAACTCATTGATTTAATAAAATGTTAGTTATCGTTTTTATGGACAATTTTGGGATTTCGACGTTTATTTTTTCCTACACAAATATGATCAGTATTCGATACTGAGTACACTAATTTTTATTTATACTATTAAAAATTAGTGGTAAATTATGTACTTTAAAATTGATACCGTTTTGTGAAAACGTTTGTATTTGTCTCAGCGGTTTATTAGTTGGTCCCTTTACAAGCCGTAATTCTATTTCCGCGTGCTGACAAAGGCTGCGGTGTGATACCTATATTCAGAAAAAAACTTGGTTACTAAAACATTTTTTTTACAGGTAAGGTAACTGACACGAAACATGGCTACAGCAAAGAAAAAATGTCGACAATATAGTGTCGATTATTTGAAATATGGTTTTGTTCCATCAGAGGCAGACAAACAATTGCCCATGTGCCTATTATGCAACAAAGTTTTGAGCAATGACTCTATGAAACCATCAAAGCTCGAAGATCATCTAAAAAGGTGTCATACTGATAAAATAGGTAAAGATTTAAAATATTTTCAAACATTGAAAGAAAAATATGGAAAGAGACCCACCATGCACAGTATGTTCGCTTCAACATCTCAAAGTAACGATGATGGCTTGCGGGCATCTTACAATATCTCATTACTTATAGCAAAATCTGGAAAACCGCACACTATCGGAGAACAATTAATTTTACCCGCTGTTGAAGAGGTTTTAAAAACTGTTTTGCACAAATCTCCATTTGACGTACTAAAAAGAATTCCATTAAGTAACAATACTGTACAAAGACGCATTGATGAAATGAGCTCTGATATCGAAAGCTTTTTGTGCAATCATCTGCAAAAAACTCATTTTTCTATACAACTGGACGAGTCAACGTTACCCAGTAATGAAGCATTACTATTGGCATATGTCCGATTTATTGTTGAGGAAGAAATTCACGAAGAATTGCTATTTGCCAGAACTTTGGAGACTGACACTAAAGGCGAATCAATATTTAATGTCCTGAGTAATTTTTTTACGGAAAAATCGATCCCATTTACAAACATTATTTCAGTGGCAACAGACGGAGCTCCTGCAATGGTCGGGCGATATCGTGGGTTTATAAGTCATCTCAAAAGAATTATACCAGGACTTACAGCTATTCATTGCGTAATCCACCGACAACATCTTGTGGCAAAACATTTAAGTGACAGGTTGAACCAATCTCTTCATTTTGTAATAAAAGCTGTCAACAAAATCAGAAGCAATGCATTGAATACACGTTTATTTGCTCAATTGTGCGACGAAAATGATGAAGACTTCCAACGACTGCTCTTACATACTGAAGTACGCTGGTTGTCGAAAGGTGCATGCTTAACGAGATTTTACTCTGTTTTCGATTCCATATTAGAGTTCTTAGAAAGTAGAGATCCAGATTTAAAAGAAAACTTGATCAAATTCAAAGCAGACATTGCGTATTTGACAGATTTGTTTAAAAAATTTAATGATATTAACTTGCAGTTACAAGGGGACAGCCTGAATTTAATAAAAACAAAGGGGATAATTTCGGCTTTTCTTGGGAAATTGAAATTTATGAAGCAAAACATTAGTCGGCGCGAATTCTCTCAATTTCCAAACTTGTCGCAGGTAGAATGTATTGATGAGGATATCCATACCTAAAGTCAACATTTAAGTGCCCTGCATGATGACTTCAAAACCAGGTTTGAAGATATACTGACGATGGATATACCACCATGGATAATAAATCCATTTGATGAAATGGAAGTGGCCAATGTTGTATTACAAGAGGAGCTGCTCGAGCTAAGCACTAATGAGGAGCTGAAGGTGAAATTTAGAAAAGGCTACCCAACATTTTGGCTGCAAGCAGAAATACCCGAAAAATATCCTGGACTGTGGGAAATCGCAAGGAAATTTTTAATAGCTTTTCCCTCGTCATATCTTGTCGAAAGGAGTTTTAGTGCCGTTACAAACCTCTTAACAAAAAAAAGGAGCAAATTAAACATCACAGAGCGGGGGGATTTGCGGTTATTGCTCACAAAAATAAAGCCAAACATTGATCGTTTGCTGACACTCCATCAGATACATCCTTCCCATTAATTAAAATTATGACCTGAACCTATATTACCTTAATATTTTTTTCTTGTAATTCTATTCTTTTAATAAATAAAGTGATATAAAATGTACCATTTTTCGTTTTTATTTTACATATCGAAATATAGGGACAGAACTCAGAAGTGACACAATTTTTATTTTTTGGCGACTTTAAGAATGTGGTAGAAATGTAGCAGCAGGGGGTCTACCGAAACCAGTAAAATTTTGAAAGTGGTCCACGAGAAAAATAAGTTTGGGAACTACTGATCTAAAGGAAACAAGTTGGTTTAAGCACATTGACTTGAAGGATTATATAAACGTCAGAATGTTTGGTTAATTCTTTATTTCTTGGCCTATAAGGATATCTTTGTTTATTTAAATGGGTTACCCCTGTACTGTATCTTACCTTCAAATCTGAGTGCATCACGTCTTGTCTATAGTAGAGTGACTTAACTCCAAATTTCTGGCAACTCGCGCATTCGTAACCGGTGCCAACAGCAGTCTACGACTAAGCCATCCGCTCTACGCTACGAGCTACGCCGTAGACCTCTACAAATGTATAAGCTACGAGAAGCAATTCATTTGAGAGAAAGTTCACAATTATGAAAGCCTTCATGGCTTATTGGATAAATGCTTATCTCTGAAATGGCTAGAGTTCTAGACGACTAGACGAAAATAATTTTTCTCATCTGCTTCTGTTAAATGCAAAAAATAAGTAAATACATTGTGTAATTGTGTAAACTTAAAAAAACTGTATACTGTAACTGAAACTGTTGTGTAACGGAATATGGATTCCACATATATAATAAAAATTTCAAAAACAGTTTCAGTTACAGTATACAGTTGTTTTAAGTATACACAATTACACAATGTATTTACTTATTTTTTTAAATTTCAATCTTCTTATAACCCCATGGTTATAAGAAGATTAAAAATTTTATTATATACAAATAATGTCGAATAAAACGCAAACAAAATCGCGTGACCGCTCATTAGTTACAAAAATAACAATTACAAACGTCAAAATAAAACTTATTTCAATTCCGTTTTGACAAAAAACTGTATGGCAAAGTGCTTTTGTGGGCGTAAATTACAAAAACAATTTTGGTAACGTGTTCCCGCTCGATACCAGCGTCCCGAATCCCGATGTAGCCCTGACAATGCGGGAATGCGTTTATTTTTCAATTTTGCTAACAATACGGACAATTCAATATTGTTCTCCAAATATTCAGCTTATACGGTATTTTATTGAATATTTTAAGTTCTACTTTTAATATATTTTTATGCACATTATTTAATTAAATGAATAGATAAAACTTATAATAATTGATGCATTGGCTTAATTACGTTAGTGTTACATACTCTGGACTCAACTAGCTGTTGCCCGCGGATTTTACCGTTCCAAATTCCATCAATTTCACTAAATAGATGAATACCGATTGAGTCACAAACATCTAACTGTTGCATATATCCAATTATTCTTACTTTATAAACATATAACCCTAAAATGGTTTTTCCAAGTGGTTCTTCGAGGCATTATGTAATCTGTGACCGAGTAACCACATCTAAAATACTTACAGTTTGTGGCAAAACAATAACAGTAAAAAAGTCTAGTTGGCCATACTTTACTCAGTTTACGTGCCGACTTTACTAACAAATTAATAATGGCCTCATTGACTCTGACTACTGCTTTTGGTGCTATTCGATTATTCTATCATAGTTTCTGATGTCGTTTCCTGACGAGCTTAAGAATTGAACTTTGTTCACGACTCTCACTATGTCCAGTAATTAATCAACTTGTTTAGGATAACTAGACGAGGTGCGAGGCGCATACTAATTGTCAAACTTTTCTACTTTGGCCTGTTATGAAACTGTTATTACAATATTTTTCTAGAAATTTCGAGAGTTTCTACAATTTTTGTGACTTTTATTTCGCTTTGTTTCTTAAATAAGATATTTTTCTAAAAATCTTTTAGCGACAAGCTCGAAGGAGACTTGGTACGTAAAAACGTTGACAAAATACTTTTCTTAAATTAAATAAAATGGGGTCTAGGGTAAAGTCAGTTTTGAGGACGTGGAAACGAGCCGAGAGCAATTTCAACTTATTTTCAGCCTGGTAGTACGATGGCTCATGAAATTGAAGGTGTTTAGTTTACTAGAACATCAGCATCGGTAAACAAAATAAAAAGATTATAGAAGAATAGACTAAAAAAAATTATATATAATAAATGTTCATAAAATAACCCATTGGTTGACTGGTAGAGAATGCTTTTCGTAATTGTCCGTGAGGTATGAAGTTTCTTAGCTGGTTATTTGGCTACATTACCTAATCATGTAGCATGATTTTTCTCAAAATATACAAAGAGCTTCTGACTTACCTACACATAGATTAAGAACCTTCCTGCTAAAAGGAATGCGGACCACGACAAAAACCACAAAAATAATAGCGCGACTAGTCTATAGCAACTACAATACAACTATCTATTTTCCAAGGTGTCGATTCTGTATTTTCGTCGTATTGTGACGGGAGTGAGTTGTTTACCGTCACGGGTCGGTCTCAAGACAATTTGTTTGAAAGGTGTCGCGCAATCCACTCAGCGATCACCGCGCTACCCCAGCACTAGAAATATCTAGATATAAATCACTCCAAGGAAATAACAGTTCAATTTACCTAACCGGACAGAATTCTAAACACACTCTCCAGGCGATGATCCAAAATATGCTGAGTGTGAGCCTCGCAAGACTATATTTGTCACTGCAAATCCCAGTTTGAGTAGAATCTTGTTGGAGTAGACAATTATGATAGATTCGAAATACTTTATTTGTGGAACATATATCGAGTGTATTTTCTCATTGCTAAGTTTTGTGAATGTTGAGGTTTACCAAAAACGACGTCTGTCTGTTCGTGTCACAGCCGATTTTTTGTATTATAAATCAACAATTTTGCCCGGGCAAAATTAGCTTTTCTCGTTATATTTGAATTAAAAGAAAACTTGTTTGAATTATTTAAAGCCAACGGATTTTATAAAATATAAACCGCAATATAAAAATCTGTAGAATTGTGATAAATTTTATATGCGAACTTCATTTACATAATCCTCAAAAATAAAATAGTATCACGTATGACATTCAAACGAAGCTCAAGGAAAAGTTGGACCGAAAATGCTTCCAAGAATGTTCAATGGGCAAATTAGAATACCTACATTTCAGCTAGCTTTAACTTAGCACTCTTTTCAAAAGGTACATACAAAAATAAACTTTAAAATTCGTAAAATATACAAATCTAATTTTTGATACAAATTTCCGATCAATATAGACACAATACAACCAAAAGATGACAAAATTTATATTTGGAATAGGTAATACATTGTTAACGTCATTTGTAAAAATGCTTATTTAAAGTATTTTTTATTTCTTTCTGGTATACATTTTTAGTTACAATGATTGTAAAAAATTTAACAACCATTTCTCGTAACAATAAATTAGGTCGTAATAATGTGCGTTTCGTTAGCAATATAGTTAACAAAAGCAATCATGTTTGTTGCGCGCCACTCCCTGGCTCCGCTTGCTCCATCGAGTCTAATCGTTTTTACGATCGCTCGTATTAAAAAACAAGTGTCATGTTATTAGAGAACACACGCGGTGCAGTCTAAACCTCGTTAGCGGTCACATCCCAAGTACATAGAACATGGCCACAAAATAAAAATATTAAAGATGATCCACTCCATGTCCGGTACAGTAATGTCGGTGCATGGTACATTAGGAGAACTTTTTTTTTATTATCAATTAATAAAATTCATGGAAGTGTCAAACGGTAATATTTTTTATCATACAATATTCCTGTGTCCGGTAAAATTCGGCAACACTTTTTGACTTCTGCACTAAAGTACAGTACCTCTACCACGAGATTTTAATAACGCAGACGTCAGCGACCGAGTTAGATTTAATATGGAATTCCTTAGTTACCTTACTATCCGCCAGGGGCGCTATATAATTTACCATACTAAATTATTAAACGCAGTCGCTAGCGTCTGCGTCAATACAATCTAATAGTCGCCGTACTGATCTGTGTATATTATTACGTATCGCACACTGGGTTCGAAATTTCAATTATGTACTAAAATTAAATACGTAGGCTACCCTTCTGTTATCATCGATTTTCTAGGTTTACATAGAGATGTAGGCACACGCCATACGTCGCCGTCGGGCTGTCGTCGTGTGAAATAGAAAACGCTGGTGATTAATTGGCAATTACTTCAACTGGCGATTTCTGCGCCCACTTGTCGCCATGTTAAGCTATATTATTTTTCCATCGAGTAAATAAAATGACGATAGATGCCGCTGACAACGCGAATTCGATAGGCCTTTTGTTTTTAATCCTGTTCTTATTGAGTGCATTTTACTGCTCGAAAAATATTTTTTGATTCTAATGAGTTAAGTTTTAAAATTTGACATATAAATTATCATCAATTCTAAATACTGTCAAACTATTTTAATCTTTGACAATAATAAGCTTCTACCAAGTAAAAGAAAAAAATATTTACTTTCGACACCCTCACCATCGCTTATAACTACACATCCAGTGTAACATCCCAGTGCGAAACTGTAATTTGCTATGATATAATTCAATATTTAGCGTCGTATAATTGAATATTTTTCCAATTTGTCGCGTGTAATGGGGCAAGATTGAGTTGACGGTCCCCCGGCGGCCGGGCCCTAGCGCCCTGCCCGCCTCATCTTCACGCATAATCTTAATGCTCCAATTAAATTTCGAATTTCTAAACTTAAATTTGACTTACAAATATTTGGTGTTATTTCGGACGTGGAATTAACGGACGTTAAATTAAAATTAATATTGAATAGATTACTAATGGGAATTAGTCTAATACAGAACTCTCGTCCTATTATCATTAAACTTCTAAGCAATGATAGGGGCAGTTTATTTTTAGTTTATTGAAAAACCAACAGCGTACTAGACTCATTTCTTCAGATTGTGCCTATTTATATACTGAAAATCGGGAGTTTTTAAATTAGTTGTATTTTATTTGTTATTTATGTAACAAATTCATGTACACAGTACAAGGGTGCTGCTTATTTCTAAAGGAATCTCTTCCAGTAGATTCAAGAAAAGTATAACAGGCGTTTGTTATCTTATAAATCTAACAACCATAACTCTTTTCATTCCTGAAACGATCCTTTGTCTTAAAAATAGCTTGAACATTTAGCAATAAAATTTAAAACATCGCATCGAAGTTATACGTAAAACCTACAGATTCAGAACATATCCTACTTGATAGAATCCCATGCACGTCATGTGCCACGTCAATATGGCAGGATTATCGAATTCACTCGCTATGCCTGTCACGCGCTCTGTTTTGAGTCATCGACAAAAAAGCCTCATCTTTCATCGGCCGATTTCCTTCCAAATAGGTTTGCGATATATTTTATCCTTGTAATAATACTCAATCATTATGATATTACGTGGTACGGTATTAGTAACATCTTGACCGATATTTGTTATATTATGGTTGACAAACCGACAATAACAACACACACCGTTGAGCAGGTTAGTATATATATGTTAACGGAAATGTATGTAATCCGTCATTGTATACAATTCCTAGGAAATGTATGTAATTCCTAAAATCGCCCGGAAATGTGTGATATAATATAAATTAGACACATTTCCTAGGAAATCTATACATTTCCTAAATAGCGATCGGAAATGAAAGACAAGGCTGAAATTATAATGATGACGATTGCGAAAGAAGCGACTTAGTTTCAAAAGACGACTTTGTGCCAGAAAGTAGGTTAGGTTATGGTTTACAGTGACCATAACAGTTAGCGAGCGAGCGAGCGACAAACCTTGTCGACAAACCAATTCCTAGGAAATGTATACATTACCTAGGATATGTATGTATTAAATAATTTTTAAAACAATATTTTATACATTTCCTAAATTGCTTCGGAATTGTATACATTTCCTAGGAGATGTATACAATTCCTAGGTTTCATACATTTCCGGTAACATATATAAGTAGTACATATACTCGTATAGGTTACATTACATCTAGATAAAGAACCATTTTTTTGTTTATACCAATTTTTTTATAATAAGTATATGTATCCCCTATACATGTCTATACTGTGCACCAACTTTTATTTTGTGCAATGATGACTATTAAACGGCTGCTTACCACGAATTAATAAAATACGCACTAAATAAAAATAATAAACTATACGTATACTAAACAAAAAACCAAGATATTTCCAATAGAATTGTCACTAGGTCAAATAAATTACAAAAAGGCAAATTGAATTAAAATTTACGACCAATAATGCATAGGTTTGAACGGTTTACGACGCTCTTGTTATTGGGTTTTGACGTCGACGTCGAGATGCCGGGCGGCACGCCTCACGTCCACTCATTCCAGTGGCCATCGCCGGTGGCATACTAATATTCTGCCAGTTCCCCTGTAATTCTAGTCGGTATGCCGCCGCCGATTGTGCACCAACCAGTATCTTGAATATGTTACAATAGTACCCAACTAGATTTCGGAATTCGATTCCATTTGTAACCTATCCAACATTTGTATTTCCCAATTTAGTTTAAACAATAAACCTCGAAACGTTTTTTCACAAGCCTTATACCTAATTCCAACTAGGCTGCGAATCGTAAAGCATTGCGACATGTGAATCAGCGGTCGTTATTCGCCTTCGCCGGAGGCTAAACAAACTCTGCTTATCGCTCGGCATAAATTGGCAACACGTCGTTAAGGCGGCCCGCACACTGCCATCCGCGCGGCTTTATCAGCAGCCTCTCGTAAACCAGCGCTCTCTGTTATTGCATTGCCGCGACATTTTCCGAGACTTTT
This sequence comes from Euzophera pinguis, assembly GCA_947363495.1. Taxonomy (NCBI): domain Eukaryota; kingdom Metazoa; phylum Arthropoda; class Insecta; order Lepidoptera; family Pyralidae; genus Euzophera; species Euzophera pinguis. The sequence continues at coordinate 6,011,281 of OX376164.1, forward strand.
TTCATATCGCACCACGCCCGGCGATCGTAACCCGCGTTGCCTGCGAACCCTGTCGAACCACGTAAACGATTTGGCTAGCAGAGATAAATATGTCCATTTGGCAGTGTGCGCCCGTTCTGGGTTCATATCGACTGAAAATGCGCGCCGCCTTGAGCGCCGTTGTAATTAGAGGCCAATCGTAAAACGAAAGGGTTGCACCCGGAACGTCCCATCTGATAATGAGCACGACTGGCGCAGCTCCAGCCGCCGCTCATATTAGGTGGTTCTCTCCACCGCTATCGTTACGAGTTTTACACTTTTACGAGTTGTTTAGTTCGCGAGCCGGCTGCTACGGGCGCGGGCGCTGCCAAATGCTAGTTCGCGGCTCACCGCGCGCGGACCGCCGCCGCTTCCTAAATATCGCTACGTGTTAATGAGATGTACGTTTCAGGCTCGTTTGGCAGTGCGCGGAGCCGCCGCCCGACCCTATTACCCAAATATCTAGCCGTTCGTTCATATTGCGCCCGACCCGACCCTAGTTTTGTTTTGATCCGATTTTTCAACTCCGCAATATGACTTGTAATTTTCCTACAGTATTTATAACAAACTGTCAGCATCCGTTTATAATAACAGAAGAATCTTCATTCCCGACGATATCAATTTTGCTCAGTGGCTCTTAATTAACATTTTCTTTTCTTTCCTTTCCAGGTGAGTGAGGAAGCGAATACAAAACCAGCAGGCTTTGTGGGGCGCACGCGGTCGCCGCTCGCCTCGCGCCGCTCGCTCCGAGACAAAAAAGAATATTACAGCTCTTTCAATTCGAACACACAGAAGAAAAAATATGATCTGTACTTTTGTAAACGCAAATGAGGTTCGCTTTGAAAGGCGGGACTTAATTTAAATAACTCTGTGCATGCATCTGAAAATTGAAGCGCTTTACACTGAATCACTTGGAATTAACACACAAAAATCAAAATGACTAATTAAACACAGAATCACACACAAAAGCTCCCGTGACGACGCAAGTACTTGCAATGCATAGGCAAGTACCTACACGTTTAATAAAATTGTCATCCAAATCTTAGTATGCAAACAACAAACATTACGAAGTGCTCCACAGCAATAGCTTGCCTGCTAACCACAAACATCAATTCTGTAACCAAAAGCAATATTTTTGAAAGTCCATTTTCACATGTCAATAAATCCATGCGAGCGGGATAGGTACGTGGCTCGCTATCAGATCCCGCGTTATGCAACAAAGGAACCGCGGACTGTGACCTTCGAACCCGCGCCCTCGCAGTTGAACCGAAACTAGTTGGTTCACCCACCTCGCGGTCAACGCCATCTCAACTATTAAGCAACTACACCCTTGTCTCTCGAAAGAATCGTCTTACACTTATTATTTTCACCAAGAGTTCGAGAGCAGAACACGAACCAATAGACTTGTAAATGAGCTTATTTCTTTCATTTCTTAAAAAGTATTAAAGCAAAGTTTTATCTAACTACTACTTGACTCATTCACTGACTGAAATTGAACCGGAAGATAAGTTGTTCATTGCATCTGTTATGACCATAAGTATATCACCGCATTGTAGGAATAAGAACATGCCGACGGCATATGTATTACTCGGGTATCTGCTATATCCATGTTTTTTTATTCGGAAATATCGTCATGGCATCAGTGTAGTATGAAATGATGAAATAGAAACAAAATAAACTTTCTTTAGTTAGTAATATCATATACAAACACATTCCATCATTGCGTTAGCATTCATCCTGTGCGGATCCTCTTTTTCTAGACTTTAAGTCAAATTTTAGCCTGTTCTGGTCGAGCGTAGACGTAATATTTACAATAATTAATAATATTCTCAAAATCTACAAATAAAGTCATTCATTTTTTCGATTCCATTCGAGAGAGAAAGATTGTGCCAAAATCATGACATATATCGAATTATTTCTCATGTAATTACTGTCTTCACACATGTTGATATTTATTTCCTATTACCGGGAAATAGTTTCACGTGTGTAGTAACCTGTCTTACTAACATGATCCAGATGCAAGAACAGGGGTTAACAAGGGGCGAAAGACAAAGAGTGCTAGTGCGGGCAAGAACCTCGCGATCACCGCCCTCGGGGCCTTGCACCCTCCGGTACCTCTGTTTGTCCGCGTTATTTTAGATAATACTCTTTTACGTCATGCCATCAGAGCGTGGAACAGTTGGGAAAATTATAAAAATGGATTATCCAATGAAACGACAGCTATATCTTTACTGGCTGGTATTGTTTTAGATATTACGTTACAGAATGTTCTGAATTTCTAGAAAAAAATATCATACAAAAATGTTTAATTGTATTTGGAAAGGTATCCAGAAGTATGTTTTGGGATTATAGCAAGTTTATCCATTTAATACGTATTTACTCAAAGTGTTGCTTTAATCTTTCTTTTAAAATTTCACAAGAATAGTTTCGTATGAAAATAAAATGAAACACAAATAAATGTTCTAATGCTTTTTCTGCTACTGCACCGACTAGTACCTACTTGCCAGTAAGTGCGGGTCCTTTCACCACAGCGCTCGAAGGAAACTATTCACATATCATTTCCCTCTTATCATAGAACATCCTCTACATTTGAATTACAACGTTTGCTATTTCATGCTCGTTGCTTTTGCAATTCAAATAATTCAACTGGCATACGAGTGAAAGACCGCCATTATACTTTGTGATTGCACAATTATAGATACTACACAAATCTTTTATAACGGTTTCACTATTTTTTAACAAATGTCATTCAATTTGAAAACATTTGTTAAAATGTGATTAAATTCTGATACATCATCATGGTAGATAAAGCATAAGTACATAATATTCTATCAATTTCTTCATAGTCTCCGTCGATATCTCAGTGTCTGATGTGGTCCGGTCCCGCTAAACATTCCTTTGGAATCCTCTTTTCTTATGCAATGTCCTAACCGACTCTACAAAGCCAACCAAAAAACAAAGGTTGACTGTTAGAAAATGCTTTTAGCATTAAATTCGCCTTTTGTGCTATACAACTGTAGTTCAATAAAGTTTAAATAAATAAAAAGTTTATAAGGCATAAGTCTTAACCACAAATACATTTGTCTATGAATACAATCTTGGGCAACATGACATGTAGCGTTCAGATAACAGTCTGGTTTCGATCCGGAAGTTATAAATTTGCTTGAAGTTGTTTGAGTTGCGAATTTCCGCGATGTTTGTCCGGACGTGCGGGTCCATTTAGCTCCTAAACCAACCACTAACTTCTGATCGAGCCCCGATTACAAGATATTCTGATAAAATTATCCTGATTTTGAATCTGAAACCTTTCAAAATACCAACGCTTCGATGCATATCTCTAATTTTGTTTCAATCTATAAAGTTTCCGGTACAAAATGAGTTATTGTAAAAGCAATCTCTGTTGTCAGATTTTCCATTATTTATTTTTATGAAACATCAATATAAGGAAATTTAAAAGTACGTATATTGTACAGACGTGTAGCTGTTTACACTGATGTGCATTTTCCCTATAAACTGTCCTAAATGAATTACGCACATTACGATACAACTTCCTAAGTCAGACTTTTGTAGAGGTTTGGCAGGGACTAGCAGATGAGTATAGTAACTTCGTAAGCAATATTGCTTTTATTTTTGAAAATAAAACAAGGGCAGTGTGTGTCAAACCTCGAGTAGTAATAAGTAATTATAATATACTAGCTGTTTCCCGCAGCTCCGTCTGCGTCAAAAAGTATTAGCCTGTTTGACCCCAGGTCTTCAACTATGTTCATACCAAATTTCATCAAAATCAGTTCATCTGTTTGACCGTGAAAGCGTAACAGACAGACGGACAGACTTTCGCATTTATAAAATTAAGTTTGGAAGTATGAATTAATATGGATGGATGGAAGTATGGATATGGATTTGAGATATCCGCCATTAAGTCCCAAATATGATATTAATTTCGATACAAAGCTCGCGGTCCACGATCCAGATTAATACCTTGTATAACGGTTACCTTCTTTCATAGCGATGTAATAAAATTCAGCTTAAAAGTGCCTATTACTTTCGTAATAGGGGTCGTCGCTTTCAGGCCGACTAATATATCTGTACATAATTTGTAGATGTAGAGAGACGAATTCGATTAATTTATTTGTGTTTGTGATTGTTCCATAAAAAAACATTAAAAATCTTCTTATTAATCAGGTACCATGTTACAGTGCAAAAAGATAATTAAATATTGTTACGAACTGGGGGTTTTCAATTTGGGGAAAAACACCTGGTGACCCGAAAAGACGTTAATTTCCACTAGGATGGTCGCCGACGTCACTTAACTTCATTTATCACTCACAATGTCCAAATCACTTGCTTAACACTGTCCTGATTAATCGCCGAAGTCGTTGGTTTCACTTGTTTCACTTCTTGATCGCTCTTGTAGCTCAACCAAACGTGACTTGCTCTCCTTTGACCAGACCCACAATTTTAGCTCCTGTGAGCTTTCAAATTTACAGCGGGACAGACTCTCCTGTGGCACCTTCCGCTGTTTAATATATATAGCCCGGGAACCGCGTTCGATAAGTTTCCAGAAAGATCTCAATAACTCCAGAAAGGTAAGAGACGCGATTCGTAACAATATTATTTGGAACGATAAAGGTTTATTTTGACGAGCATAGATGTACCGGATCAAGGAATGGATTCTTGTCTGCAACAAAATGTAGTAAAAGGTTGGAGTTTCCCTCATAAAACATTAGTGGAGCTAGTTGACGGTAGCGGCGCAACGTCTCATCTTAAATTTATCAAGAGTTCGCGTCTTGAGTCCGGCCCGCCCTCGGCAGTTGCAGCGACACCGACCGGCCATCTCAAAACAATCCCAACTGCGTTAATCACTTATTTACGCCCGAGTCCACTCCCTCTCGGGTATTTGTAATGAACGCTGAGAATTCTAGGGAATCCTAATGAACCGTGGGAATTTTGGTTCTAATGAAGCGAGCGACTCGGAACTCGGGGTCGGTCTTTTCGCTGGTGACTCGATCTTAAATCGAATTGCGCAGTTTGGTCGGACATTGTTGTGGTGCATCGAGAGCAACGAGGGAAGTAATTTTGCTCGGTTCCGCCGGATATATCTCTCCCAGGGCGCGGGATTGCAACTAATCGGTTTGTCATTTCCGCAATCGACCGCCGCGACGCCGCCGTTTTGAATACTTGATATCCCTCCTTGTTTACGACTAAATACAGCCACGAGCCGATGTGTTTCAGAGCAACAATCGAATTAATTCTCCATTCTAACTTTAGTATCACTAAGACCCGTACTTATCCTTTCCTCTGAAACTTCAATTGGGTACTTTAAAAATTCAAGACAAATGCTTTTAGCGCAGCACGGCAAGGGAACGGTAAAAATAACTTGGGACACTTGAGCTCTCGAGGTGCAACGGGCGCGGTCGGAACATCAAACACTGCCCGTTGACTTAGCCGATGGGGTTATTGGATAGATAAACTGAGAGACCTTAACGCTTGCTTGGGTCGGGTACTGCCCGATATTTACGTTAAAAGCATTTTACGAGAAAGTTTTTCCTCAGTGTTTTCAGTAAGGTTCGCAAATTTATTGGTTAGCTACATAATGTGTTGGGATTTAACATTGACTTCAGCTTTCCTTTTACGGAAATTAAAAAACAAGTAAAAGTTTATGCAAATTATAAACTATAAAGAATCAGTGGTGCGTGATTTGTTTTAGTATTGGCACTGGCTCAATACAATACAATACATAAACTCTTTATTGCACAACAAGTATATATTGGCTCCTTTTTTTATTTATTTAATTTGTTTAATACAACGCCTGTATAGTGCAAGTGCAGTGCATTCTTAATCCATCTTTCATTTCACGCGTAACTACCTCTTCCAATAAGAATATTCAACTGAAATAAGTTTATCAAGCGTTTATTTTTATGAATATAGAGTATTAAAATATGCCTTGCTGCATCATTATAGAAAGGTGAGGGTAGTACATTTTTAAGGGGTGTGCTTAAATCTGGCAGGAGCGACATAAACCGCCGAACATCCGCCGGGGGTTATCGGCAGCGGAATAGCACGCTATCGCTCCCTACAAGTACCTACTTTAAATTACATGTTTCACAAGTTGAAGTCAACGATGTTAAGATGTTTACCTTCATATTTATTATTCAACATAGTGCTATCAGTTTCTACTCAGTACATTTTATCCGGAGTACTTTTTTAAAGATGACAGTTAGGGTTTTTTCAGTAGTTCTAACAGTCTTCATGCGAAATTTCAGGCAGATTCGTACAACATATAAATCGTGAATAGGTAAAAAAATAAATATACAACTCACTTTCACATTTATAACATTAGTTAGGATAGTAATCAAATATTATTCTGCATTCATCATCATTATCCTAGCGTGTATTCCTTAGTTGCGTCGTCAGCTTACGCTTCGGAGCCTAGGGGCTGTAAGCCGTGGTCCTAGATTTGGCGGAACTGATTATTACAATGGAACGACTGCCGTCTGACCTCCGTAACCCTTTTTTTACAGGGAAACCAGACCAACAGGAACATGACCCGAGGTGTGTTAGTGGCCAACACTGTTAGAATTTTTCAGGCTGCCCTAAGACATCTGACACAGCCTCACGACTGCTATCTATCGATAACAACAGGGACCAACGTCTTAAAATGTGCCTTCCGAAACACGGAGGATCTTAAGATAGAAAATGCCACTAAATGACGACCAATCCAATAGTGGTCGCGTCACGCTGTCGCTTGACACGCCCATTCGTTACGGATACGCGGGTCTAACTAACGGGCTCATCACATGTTATTCTTGCCAATTACTTCTTAAATCTTAAGTAAGCAAGTGTGCAAGTAAATTTTCGCATATAAATACTTCATCACATTCCTGGTGTACCAGGTTCAAGTCTTCTTTTCATTAAAATATTCTGTTACTTTACTATAGCTACTTGCCGTCAGAAAAACTCGAGTTACATGCTTAATCTTAATAATAAAATACGTACAATATATTTTTTTAATTAATTTGTTATCAAGAAAATGTACAGTTTTACAGCTGAAATTAACGTCGTAACTGCATAGCTCCACGGAGCTTGCACCATCTCGGCTTTCCAATTATATCTCTTTTAGTTTAGCCAACTCATATAAAAGTTCTAACAACACGTGTCCTTAGCTGCGCTTTAGATAAAACGCTATTAAGGTTTTATATCTTCGCAGATATTAAGTACGTCTTCATGAGTTCATGTACCTAAAATCTTATAATCTCTATCTATATCTATACTAATATTATAAATGCGAAAGTCTGTCTGTTACGGCTTTCACGGCCAAACCGCTGTTGAAGTTGAAGACCCGAGGTCAAACATAGGCTTCTTTTTGTCGCAGGCGAAGCTACGGGAAACAGCTAGTGTTTAATAAAGTATATGAACATGGTGAAAATTACCAAAATTGGTTTGTAACGATTTACCTGTCTTAAAGATTTAGAATTTCAGTATTATCGACTACCAATGTGTGCTTAAAGAGCGTATGCTCAAAGACCACTAATTCAGATTTTAATACAAGCATGAGTAAGTTATTCAATAATGTAGGTATGTAGTGACCCGCATCTCAAACGTAATTCACACAGCTACCAATTGCTTGCCCTTTGTCAATCAGATCAGCTATCGTAGGCCGACCGACGATCTTATCTGCCGAATTAGTTTTATATTATCTGTCATACGATTCCGTCGTTGTTAGCTACATATTAATGATTTTACATGAAGATTGTTGCAAGTAGTTTCGCTGATTGCAATAATTGTTAACTCTGCTGCAATACTGCACTCCTTTGAACGGTTACCCTCCAAGCTCCGTGCCGAGTCTCACCTGAGACTCTCGTGCATTGCCGATAAGCGACGTGGCAATAGGCATTGATGCTCACTGGGGATTTCAATAGCAGTCTACCTCTTCAATTCTTTGATGTATAAAAGGATTAAAAGCTCCTATCTTCAAGAATTTTCAGTACGTGACTGGTTATTTTAAAGTGCGAATGTGCTGGTATTCTTCATGAGTGACCCAGTAAACGTTTTATCGGCGCACGGATAGCCAATCTCGGGGCTCGGAGAATTTATTGAGCAATCATTAGTGCACAATAAAAGCAGATGGTCGGCTACGTTACGTCAGGCTCTACGTCTGATCCTAATTGACCTTTATCGACGCGCTCCTTTAATAATGGCTCCTTTGAATGTCTGTCGGCCGGCTCTCACGTTCACCATTGTGGAGGAAGCATTGACTCTCCGTAGGGATTTGAGGGGATTTCTAGACATCGCATTAGTCTATCTAATAGTTCCGACGGTGTTGTGAAATGTTTACGGAGTTTGCTTGTCTAATGTATGTCTGTTGGAGATAACGCGGCTCAAGTGAACTTCGAATAGGTATGGTATATCTTTACATCGGGTTTGCTCGGTTGTCTCTACTGTAATGGGGCGGATTGTATTACTCCTTATTATCGCTAAATCTTTAGCAACTATAATTATTATTATTAAGTAGTAGTACTAAATCGAATTAAAGTTATGTCTTTTCCAAATTTCAAAAATTGTTATTAAAGGCATGATCGTAGAAACTTTCTGCAATAGACGGGCTTTTCCTATGCCGATTGAAACTTGTGTTCGGTGGTGCACATAAGAGAAATTAGCGAATCTGGCCGCCGGAGCCGCTGGAGGCAGAATTAAGTCGAGAGTAACGTTGTTATGACGGTAATGGCATATTACCGCTCGCCCGGAGCCGGCATTTTGCGCGCCAGCTCTGCTTCGAAATTGAAGCGATTTTTCAGTGATGCGATTGCATCGGCGATCAGCATTCACGCTTTTATTATTCATGCCTTTACACTTTATGGGATTGCTGTTATAAAATTTCAACTGACGTCTAATGAAACTAATTTAAATACTTAGTTGTTAGAAGTTCTTTCATTATAAATTTATAAATTTTATATAACTTTAGATACTACAAACCGCTTAGATTATACGATGCAATAAATTTTAAATGATACAGCTAATACTTTACTCGAGTATTTTTAACACGAGAGTGTTATGACTCTTGTCAATCTTTTGTATTATTTAGATCGGTTTGCAAAAATTAATTCTGCTTATAATAGACCATTTGTAGATGAAAATATAAACAGGGCTTAAGTCTTATCGAGTTTCAGTTGTTTGCTGAAAACAGGCAAATCTAACATAGATATATACTTACTGTCTATGTCGAGTTTTACTACTAAAATATATTCACAAGAGCGGAATGCAAACTTGTTGGCGTATACAATCTTTGAACTAAGTTAAAATTTTCACACATTCTAGAGAATAAGCCAAATCAGCAAATTTTGTTACTACCAGCTGCTAACAACATAATGTATGCACATATTAAATATTTTAGCAACACTGAGTGTGTTTTAGAAGTTGAAAGGCTTTTATTTTCCTGTTACCTTTAGGTATACATTTAAAAATTATATCTTTATAAAGCGTTTATATTTCACATTTAAACAGGTAAAATTAACAAATTGTAGGTACTCGCGTCACTAGAGTTCCTGACAATAATTACCTAAATCGGTCACCAGAATGACAATATTCTTGGAGAGTATATTTTTGAAGTAATAACTATGAAGTAAACATATTTTTTTTTCGAATGACACATGATTTATTTTATACATGTGATATCGTAGTGTATATTTCAGGAAATACGATTAGATATTCGATCTATTTAGATATTCAAGATTTATTAACGAGGTCCACATGTCGTCGACCGGTGACAACGACAATCGTTGTGACAGCTGACAGCAGCTGCCATCGCCCGCTATCGCCCGGCGGCCGACAGTACTCCTGACATTTTATTATTATTTTTATGCTAATTCAGTCGGTCGAACAGTAAAGAAAATGTAGTTTAGTATGTCCGTCCTCTAAGTATTTTGAGTATTACAATCAACCTCTTGGTGTGCATTTTGACATATCTTAACGCATAATTTTATAGAAAGTTTATATTTTTGCTATTTAGTAATTGCTATATTGTATAAACTAAGTGCTGTAAATTCAGTAAATAAATAAATAAAATAAAATAATAGTATAACAAATTCACGTAATTTATTTTGCAATTTATTATTTACACATAAACATTTTCACGTTCAACTTACGTTCTCACAGAGCGTCAGACTAAAATTTGTGCCTTTTCCCTTACCCCAGTGTTAAAAATGCCAAATGTTATGTGGATAATTAACATAAGTACAAAGTAAGCAGAAAGAGCCCAATCACAAGCTTCTCAAGTAATAGTAGTAAGCTTACGTACTTAGTAACTTATATACATTTTATCTTGGTAACTTTCCACTAGTTTTACTTTCCCTAAAACATAACCCAGCTTCGAAGATGGTACGGACGAATAATTTTAATGGTGCGCTGACAGATTATTTCAGAAAATTAAATTTTAGCTCGTTGGACACAGATCATAAAGTCCGTGCTTACAAATCTGTTTGTTACGACATCGTAACGAGATTATGTTTGCTCCGTAGTAAGTCGTCGCCATGTCGTCGTCATCATATCGAATGTTTTATTTTATTATTTAGCGCAATAAACGCTCTCCCCCTCACCCGTCTTTAAATTATATGTTTGTCATGCCTGCTGTAAGAATGGTATATCTAAATATCTATTCATAAATACATGCATTCTTTGATAGAATGTCTATAATAAACTAGTATGAAATTCTATCAAACGAATTCTATTCATAAAATTGTCCCGATAAAACTTTCAGATATTTCTTTAGACTGAGAATAAATTCTCAGCATTTTTCGCACCAAGTACAAAATATTGAAAGGCATTGTGTAGGGTATATCGTATGAAGTGAATAACTTGTCGATATCCCGGCTTGTCGCCAGGAAGCCGGGTCCCGCCTTTGTGAGAGGGTCACGTGGTCACGTGGCTCCGACAGCCGGCCACCGGGGCTCACGTGTCCTGCGCCTCCTGCATCCACCCCGCGTCCCGTCTAAGGCTTCCTTTACCAATAACTTCTTCAAATAGCTCCACGATACACAACGTGCCTCGAACTCCTTCAAACTGAAAACCAGTGGAAACTTATCCCTTTAACTCACGTGGACATTCGATGAAAATTTATAACTCCACCCCAACTGACATCGTTTCGAAAAAACTTTGTAAGTATACTTTTGGCTTCGTCCTCGAAGTTTTAAAGTAAAACCTGTATAAATCTAGATTCTGCAAATTAGTTGCGAATGTTGTAATTGTGTTTTTGTGATATTTTTGATTGATATTGAACAAGAAATAAATAAAAAGATAGGTTAATTATTATATTGACTGTTGTACGCGGTATGTATGTGCTCGAGAGGCATAGCAAGCATGTGGACATGATTATCAGACAATCAGCTCGTTTGAGCGTAAAGGGGACGCGATGGCGCCTGCACTTGATAGACACTGTCGAACAAGTGGACATTTGGACAACCATTGTGTGGAGGGAACGCAACAAAAACACGTCAATTCATTTCACGCATACACAATTAACATATTAGTACTACTGTAGTAAATCCAAGGGTAGTAGGTAACTAACATTATAATACACTCGTGTCAAAGTAATGGCTTGATTCTTGGCTTTTTGAGTTTCGCGTCTATAAATTAAATTTAAACAATTTAACATTATTAAAAAAAACACAACTTGTTATAATAAAAAAAGAGATTGTCGCTGTGCCGAGAATTCCCTCCTGCATTTCGACCACACTCATTATTTTAAGCTGACGTAGCAACATTAACTTTGAAATGTGGTTGTGAATTTCATCCAAGGCTTGCAATTAACTAGTTGGCTGATATAGTGCGTGCACTGACGGCGGCCAATGTTAATATGGCAATAATAAATTTCGGTTTCCATCCGACCGACCGTCCTGGGCGCGGTCCATTAAAAACAGTCGATGAATTTAAATTATATCCCATGTATCGTGGTAATAGTTTGTTGTCTAGTTGCTACTGTACGTTTAATTTCAGTAAAATAATGGTGCTCCCGAAATTAAATCATGTTATTGATATGCATGCAGGTATGTTTTGCGAACTGAATAATTACTTAGTAGTTGAGCTATCATAAGTTGTGGCACTCACACTGGTTGATAGATACTTATTACTTTCGTGGGGCGCACCCAATGAAATGAGAGCTATTTTGACATTTGACTTTCTCTGCTTTTGAAGGCCGTTAATCGCTTTGTATTTTTACTTGTTATAGAGATTATGAACAAAGAAAACAGCATTGTTTTTATGTGCCACACATAAGTGACGTCAATAAATACTTTTATAATCATATTTCCCCTGCATCTTCTCATAATTTTAGTAAAATGATAGTCAACGATGGCGGCAGCAGTGGTCAGATCCCATGTTGGTTAAGTATTATTTACCCGCGGAAGCGATATTTTATTCCTCTGACAAAATGTATGGCGTGAATATGAACAAAACGCGGCCGCAGCCACAGCGCTCGTGGCGGCTCGCTGACACTTATCCGTGTATCTGGGTTTCATTATACGGACAGGATATTTTTATTATCCACGTTAATCAGGCTTAGCCACAAAATATAAAGGTCGTGGATTGGAAACGCATACGTTTAACTATTGCCATAGTACAGTGGTTACGATTCTCGAGAATAAAAAATTCTACATCTGTGTGGACCACAGAAATCAAAGTGCACGTAAGTTTGTATTTCGGATGAAATTTACGAATTAAGTCGACTGTGTAAATCAAAGTTTAATATTTTTTATTTAATTCATTGGAGAATATTTTTTAATTGATAAATGTGTGAGTTTTAAATAAATTTTGTGAGCAGCATTAAAATTGTAATTAAATTAGAGACATTAATTTGCAAGTAGAATCGACTTAGTGTGGTAAATTTACCGTGATATTTCAAGCGTGTTTTACAGTAACCACTATGCAAAAAGAATAAACTAGGTATTAGTACTTACTTAGTATAAACTTGTTTATTAATTCTAATTGAAACTGTGAAACTGGTATGAATCTTTTTTGTTCAGATAATTATGTGTTAAAAACACAGAATACTGCTATTCTCTCATTATTTTACGGCTTATCTGTTGTTACAGATGTATCCGAGTCCAACTAGATCTCTAATTAAAACTGCGTGCAGGCTAATGACGTCGCTCTGTGAACATGACAACGCATAAATCCCAAGTAATGAACGCAGCGAGCGTTAAATAGGGCCGAGTCACTCAAATTGTCCACAATGCGATTATTCCATTACTGCAAAGCCTCCAGACCACAGGACACAAGCGCTGCAACACAACACGTGAATTCATGTGATAGAGCCAACCCTACGCCTCTAGGTGTAATGTCCACTCTTATTAAATATTCATTCGATACTAAGAGCCAGCTTTCACTCCACGTTTCCTGAAATAGGTTAGGCTGGAGCTACAAGCGGCGTGCAATCTTGCGGTCTCTTCGACTCTATGAGGGTGAAATTTTCGACTAGGCATGGGATTTATAGTTGCATAGAGAAGTGAAAAAAAGATTTTGTGTGCAAACTGGCAGAAACCTGACGCCATAGTCATTAAGAATGTACCTATTCCAAATAAAAAATCGCGATGAAATGAATGCTCAGATACTAACACGAAATGCCGGTATATCTTAAACAAGACGAAATAGTCTACTAAGTAGTAAACTTTTTACATGATCTGTACATAGGGCGCACTGTAAGTTTCCGGAACTGGCCACTTACATAAACAATATTTAAAAATTTATTGCAACATTTGAAAATAGAACTCTTTGGCTGTAGAATGCAGTTTGTTTCATCTGACTGTCTTTTGTTTTTACCTTGTGGCGCCATTTAAAAAATTGTGTGTCTGCATCAACATGGATTTAACTCGGGAAAATTTTCGTAGTATGATTTTCTACGATTTTAAGTGTAATTTGACAGCTCAACAGAGCATCGCTCGGCTTGAAACAGCTTTTGGCAATGAAGCACCATGCAAGACAACTGTTTATAGCTGGTTTGCAGAATTTAAGCGTGGTCGTATCAATCTCAGTGACGAATCTCGCGATGGTCGGCCGTCCACCGCTGTGACCAACAAAAACATCAATGCTGTGCGCCGTATGATTGAAACAGACAGGCATGTGACCTACCATGAAATTCGCGCATCCTTAGAAATAGGCATGAGTCAAATACAATTAATCCTACACAAACATTTGGGTGTGAGAAAGCTGTGCTCGCGGTGGATCCCACACAACTTGACCGAGGCTCAAAAAACGGACCGCGTCACTTGGTGCAGTGCCATGCTTACCAGATTCAACGAAGGTGCGTCAAATTTGGTGTGGGACATAGTAACAGGTGACGAAACATGGATTTATTGCTACGATCCCAAAACAAAGCAGCAATCGAGCGTATGGGTCTTTCAAGATGAGCCGAAACCAACCAAAGTGGCGCGCGTGAAAAGTGCATCTAAGCGGATGATTGCTTCTTTTTTTAATAAAACTGGACACGTGGCTACTGTTGCTTTAGAGAATCGTCGTACAGTGAATAGTGACTGGTACACGACCATTTGTTTGCCGGAAGTTATTGACGAACTCCGTAAAAATAACCGTAAACGCCGTATCATCCTGCACCACGACAATGCTAGTTCTCACACGGCCAGACAGACAAACGACTTTTTGAAGGCGAAAAATGTAGAACTCATGAGTCATCCTGCATACAGTCCCGACCTGGCACCTTGTGACTTTTTTCTGTTCCCAAAAATTAAGAACCAATTACGCGGTCAACGATTTTCATCACCAGAAGAGGCTGTCGAGGAGTATGAAAAACACGTTTCAGAGGTCACCACAGAGGAGTGGCACAAAAGTTTTCAAAACTGGTTTCATCGAATGAAAAAGTGCATAGACGCCAAGGGAGATTATTTTGAAAAACAATAAATTAATTTTGTACCTTTAATAGTATTTTTTCATATTCATTCCGGAAACTTATAGTGCGCCCCACGTACAAACAGGAAATTTGGATGCTATTGAGAATGACTTAATATGTCATAAAATTTATATATTGTAAACATATTCATATGCAAATGATGTTATGGTGTTCTTACCTGACAATCATAGCGCGCTATGTATCAATCTGAATCTGAAAGTAAACACATATTAAGTAACTGAAACTGCCATCACGAATAAGTACTTCCTAGACACCCTAGGCAAAGATAAACATGATGTAAAACTCGTATCATTTTACAAAGATTTAACGATTTTCGTCAAATTAAAACAACAATATCAGTGACATCGGGCGGGAGCAATGACCGCAATTATAAGTTATAAGTTTCGCTCCATAGTAAACAAATCTGTTTAATCTATTCCACAAACCCGCCACTTGATGGTATTTAATTATGTAACACGAGACTTTACCGATAAACATTTGTTTTAATGACTTCATCGAAGTTTAATTGAAGTTACTGTTCAATATTTTTTGTTTGATAATCAACATAAGTGATGTGCCATAGCTTATATCTTCAAACATCCACTATATCCACCTACATGTCATGTTTTTCAAACTACTATTGAAAGGACGAGTTTGTTTTATTTTTATTTTCGTCAAAGTAATGATTTTCTTTTGTATATATTTACTGCCCAGTATAGTTACGACTTGGATGTGTTACGTGCGTCTTTTATAGTTATAAATTACAAAGACTTCAAAAATTCAATTTTTACATTTTGGAAATCCTAATTCCTACTTCGGTTACATATTTTTTAATAAAATTTTGATTCTCAGTTACATCTATGTGTATATTTTGTCGACAGCCTGAAGTCGGACCGCCACCCTTCTCAACTAGATCCCTATGGAACGCGCGATGTGCTTGCGCGCGCGTTGGACGTCTGGGAACAAGCGTCCAGACTCACCTTCCGGGAGATCAACTCGGATGATGCCGATATCGTCGTGTCCTTCGCGAAGTGAGTACACTTATACTTCTATACTCATTCGCATTGAATTATTAATAAATCCCGGGAACACATAAATCTACATAAAAGAAAATACACGCATATCATTTTAACAAAATCCAATATTTACTTATGAAATAATAAATCAATGTTTTCGATTTGAAATTACAAACAGGGAAATCAAATAAATATCAGATTACATCCGTAGACTCCTAAATTTCATCAGTTGATTTATTACGTTGATAATAAATAATAATCAAGTGTGGATTTAGAGAAACGTCCTATCCATTTTAGGGGGATTTGAGGGCTCGTGCGGGGCGAGCTTCAGAATAAAAGGACCGTCACTGAAATATCTACAGCGAAATTCACACAAAACATTTCACTTGATCTTTCATTTCATCAAACCTGTTGTTAGTCTGTTAAAATGCGTTAAATTTAATGTACCTAATTAAAGTCAGTTGTAGTTTGAAATTTCTAATATCGACATTTTTGTAGCTTCCGATCAAAAAATGTAGATACGAAACTAGTTCAACCGTACATCAAAAATAATAAATTCTGTTTAGCAAATATTGTTTACGTAACATGTAGTACCAAATAATCCGACTCCACCCAAACAACATAATTAGCGATATATAAATACTATTTTAAACAAATCAAGTTGGAAATTTTCAAACGCTTCGTAAGGACAGGAATTTATTGGTTAAACTTCATAAAAGGAGTTCAAAGAACACAAATAGTGCTGGCACGGGAGCGGCGTGGGTGTTTCTGTTCACGATTCACTTTCATTCTAAAGACGTGACTGGCTAAATCCACTTTTCCATTTATCTTACAATAGACTCTGCTACAATTCGATGTTATTTCGTATATTATTACCTACTAGACTGAGATCTAGTTGCATGATTTTTATTTTCTCGATTTTTACACAATGGTTAATTTGCGTAACTTGTTTTTAATTGTCTGATAGCTGGAAATAAATCTTTGAAACAACAATTATTTTGTGTAGTAGACATATGCATAAATATAAATTTAGTAAAATAGTGTTTTGAGCTTTTGCTTTTCCCCTAAAATGCTATATAGTAGTTAATTTAATTAAAGTTGATATAAAAATTGTGAACCAATTTTCAGGTCAATACCTGATAATACAGTGAGATCTTAGACTACTTACTATACGCCTTGCTAGTACATAACGAAATCACCTGGAAAATAGAAAATAATCGCCCTTACAAAATACTATGTTATTTCGTCATAAATTACGTGCGTATTTTTGCGGCATCTTAGATTTATAAACTAATATTAGAAGAAAGGAAGTCATTTTGGTTATAATTCGGTTACTGGCTTTACAATAAACACTGCCTTTACCTTACCTTTTCCAAATATTAAGACTTCAGTAACCGAGGCTCGCGAGGACTTAAGACATGAAATTAATTATAGGCATTATTTTTGTAATCGCCTTTCTAACGTCAACCCTTTATCAGTAGAAAACTTGACTAAACCTCCATGGTATAAACACAGGTATAAAATGAGACTTCTATTTATTCTCTTTTCGCCTCCTTCGACGCCCACGAAGTGTAGGGGTGGCAACTCTGAAGGAGGAGACCACATGGCCTACTCTTAGCCTTTAGTAGTAATTCATGCGGGTTTTTATACAAAAATAGCATTACGTTTTCATTTTCATTCCAAACTGAGGAATTATTAGTAAATACTGATTCGCGTTTGACCGGGCTTTTATAATAGGTTTTAATAATAGGTTTTAATAATGATTATATGACATTTAAAGTTTAAGCTATTTTACACAATCTATAAATCACTTTTAACAAAAATGTACCCGTTAACGTCGAAGCCTCGTTCATGTTTCCGTATTCGCTGCACGCGTAAGTCATTCGTTTCGGACAAAGCCCTCTCTATACAGTTTCATGTTTAAAATGTCGATTTTTAAGTTGAATATATAGATATGTCTTACATCGTGCTTTTGTAAAATGGAAAATACATTACTATAAATGTACAACATTTACTTACTAAAACATTGAGTTCTAAAATTAGTTCAGTAATGATTTGTATGTCGTAGCAGTCGTAGGCCCGTAGCAGCTCGTCTTTTTTATGAAGTAATAAATTAAAGTTGTTTCTGGGAGTTTTTCTTGGATTGTAAAATAATAGCTGTTTCCCACAGCCTGCGTCAAAAAGAAGCCTATGTTTGACCCCGGGTTTCCAACTAAATTCATTCCAAATTTTATCAAAATCCGTTCAGCGGTGAAAGCGAAACAGACAGACATACAGAGACTTTCGCACTTATAATATTAGTATGAATTTAGTTTTGATGACTGACAATATGTAATCTATTCCCGTATAACAGACTACAAAACACAAGCTGACAAATGACGGGGAGTTGCCTACAAGCGCGGCATATCGAATGAGCGAAAGACGAAGTTTGCCTTATTAGATCAGTGGACGATATGAGTGAAGGCGACAAAAACCTCTGCTGACGACATATTACGCCGCTATATTGCATAAACTTGCACCAAGTGTACAATCTTCGATCGGCCTTTATACTTTATTTATTTTTTTGGGAAGAAAGTTGTACTTTGAATTACCCAGAGCAAAGAGCAACCAGATCACGCGTAAAAGCGCAAGATGCAACGTTAAAAAAAACTTTTTCGTCAGCTGTATCTTATATTTTACACAGACTAAATAATTAAAATCGCCCATGTGCCTCTTGTTCAAGTATTTGTTTAATTGAAAAATGACTTCAAGAACGAAATCAAATTACAGGTAGAACATTACATTGTAAGTACCTTACATCATCTTTTGAGTTATATTATTGATGTCGTAGAAATCTCTAACATTATATCACGAATCAAATGTTCAGATCCACCTGCCATGGTTTTATGCGTGCTATTAACTTATATTACACTCAATAAAAACGCTCCATTTCATACTACCTACCTACCATATATTTAAGATAGATTTAGATTTTACTGGAAGATATTTTATAGGGACTCAATTTTACCAATTCATAACTCATTTTGCTTTAAATAAGCTAGTTTCTCTTTCTGTGTTTTTTGCCTCGTTCTATTTTGATTACAGAATCAAGAAATATTTTAGATATTAGAAGTTATACGCGCAAAAAAAATTATTATAACCCCGTCGGATTCAGATAAAACAAGGAAATGTGATAATCTCTATCAAAATCCCACCAAGTTTACTATCGGAGGTCTGATAAAAGTGGTGTGTCTCTGACAAACCTCGTCAAAAGTAATGGGTTGGGTATTGGGAAGTTTCCGAGTGCGGATGATTTATTGTGTTGCTCTTTGTAAAGGCCCGCTGGGTCCAGTGTTAGTACGTGTGGTGCCTTTTTATTTAACCAACTGCGAAGAGGTCTTCCGCACGCGAATGAGAGCCGAAAGGAGGGCATCAATACGAGTCTCAAAAACGGAACTATCGAGCACACAATTAATAAATAATTACTTCTAATAATTTCTTTCACACAACATAAAAAGCACAATAAATGGTCTGTGCTACAGGTCACCAGGATTCGACCTTAATACAAGATTGACCAATAGTTTTCATCAGGCTATTCAATTTTTCTTGCTCCAGAAAACGTGATTCAGGGACAGACATAGACCTCAATTTCCCTTTACTCTTTCCTTTTCTCTTTGATAAGGTTGCTCCGAATTATTGCCTAAGCACATGCACTGTATGTAACAGGCCAGGTTTATTAATACTATAGCTGAGTACTACTAGAAGCCATTGATGTAGAGGGAATGGTACAAAATGTTACCGATACTGTTATATTGCGACAGTTTCTACATAACTACCATTGCACTTCGCGAGTTGCAGAAGGCAGTTAAGTTGTATGTACCAGAGTACTATCCTTTATTACCGGGTAATATAACAGTTTATGGGGTAATAAATCTCGTAGTCTCCTTCTATCGTAACGTTTGTGCGTCGCTTTGCGTTTGAATCGTAGACGATAATACGATTTAAAAAAATACCGAAGTACCTACTTAAAGTAGTTTCTTAAGGTCCATATGATACTCATATGATTGATACAAGACATGATTGTTAAACTCTAGTTTCTAAAAAAACACAAATTATCATCTTATTTCTTTCAATACCGTGTATATCAATTATTATTTAGACTTTAACATGACCCTCACAAGTGGAAGTAGTTTAAATAGTAGGAAGGACAGATTGTCATAGATATATCGGTGCCGCACCTATTT
This sequence comes from Euzophera pinguis, assembly GCA_947363495.1. Taxonomy (NCBI): domain Eukaryota; kingdom Metazoa; phylum Arthropoda; class Insecta; order Lepidoptera; family Pyralidae; genus Euzophera; species Euzophera pinguis. The sequence goes on from OX376164.1 coordinate 6,031,428, forward strand.
GGACTAATGGCAGAAGTTTCGCATAGAAACTCAATAACGCAGCGGTCAGCTAATATTGCGTGAAATTTGCATGGGCGAGGTCTTTCCCTTATTTTGTTGGCTTGCTGGGCGTGTCCACTCGGATCATGTTCAGTTGAAAAGAGATCCGATTCGATTTCCCTGACTTTCCCTTAACAAAATATTTTTAATTAGCATTTTTGTTTTACGGAACGATTAGAAAATTCGAAATTGGTGTCGGATAATAAAAATGTTCGCGTCGCCTCTAGGCTTCCGGAGCGCGCACAATTAGGTAGAAATTATTGGTGATATTAGTAAAAGCGTTAGATTCAACAAATTTACCGGTAGTGTAATTTGATCAAAAAAGAAACATTCAATAAAACTATCCACTATAAGGCGTAGGTATATTTTATTTGAAATCATTCGCGGTATCAAAAAAGAAACATTCAATAAAACTATCCACTTATAAGGCGTAGGTATATTTCATTTGAAATCGTTTCATGTGGTTTCTGTCAACTGCGTGGATGACCAATTTCCATTGGAAACTGATTACGAAATATATGATTTGAGTGTACACGCCCGGCTTGGTTGGCGCGAAAAATGATTAGGTGGGTAGTGGTCGAGCGAGTGCCCGGGGGACACAAGTTTGATTGCTCTGCACACTCCGTCCACTCCATCAACTGTTGTTTGTTGCGGAATGAATATATTACTTAAATTCGAATGTTTTCATCAACAATAAAAGCCTAGACGCTTAAATGTTATGTTTTCTTTAGTTAGTCTTTTAGATCAAATTGGCAAATGTAGATATTAATTAACCCTTCGACCGCCTTGCATGGATCCGTCTCAACAACAATGAGATATTTATTGTTATAAAATTTCTGGAAGCAGAAGGATTAATTGCAACTTTACTAAAAATAAATCCTAGAGACGCGTAAGATCTTATTCTGAAATAGTACAATACAATACAAAGGCCTCTATTGCAAAACAAGAATCTTTTATCAACAAGCAATCAAAGAAGGAAAAACATGTGCAAGAGGCGGCCTTATCGAAAAAGCAATTTCTTCCAGGCAACCGGATCGGCCATATCGGAAATTTGAATGGTGGTGTGTATAGTAATGGGTAGATAGAATTTTGATTTAGACGATTCAGGGTGCCAAGCGTGAATCCGTTTGCCAAGCGTGGCGAGTTTGGCTACAACCTTTTATACTGATTGTGAAATATTGAAAGTGGAAATCATTAGGAGAGGTCTAAGTATATCCAGCAGTGGACTGACTGCGGCTGAAATGATGATGATGATGATTTAGAGTGGACTTCCATGGGGAGGTCACTATTAATCTTTGGGCTAAAATGATAAGGAGCATTATCTAATGAAATATTTTGTCAACAGACGTTACCACGACGATGCGTACCCATTCGACGGTCGAGGTTTGATCCTCGCGCACGCGTTCTTCCCTGGAACTGGCCGCGGAGGAGACGCACATTTCGACGATGATGAGCTATGGGTGCTCAGCTCCAATGATGATGATGAAGGTAAAACTAGTAACTAAGTTAACCCTAACATGTATAGATATTAAGTATGCCCAAGAAATGAAAAAAAGATTACTAATATTTTCGACTTACATTGATACCAAACAATTGGTCACGGAATAATTAACCTTTTCATTTTTTAATGTCTAATTAAACCCCCCGTAAAAAAAGATAAGAAATCCCTAAAAAGGGTTTTAATAAAAAAGACCTGCTTAGCCTGAACAAATATAAAATATTATAAACTAAAATTGTAAACTTACCCTATTTTATGCAAATAAATGATTTGATTTTGATTTGATTTGAAATCATTTCCTGATCTGTGTTCCGTTCGTACCATGCATGGAAGCATCTTTGTTGGTTGCTACCATCGGTCAAGGCAAAGTCCCGCACTTTTTCAACAAGCCTATTCCATTCATAACTCTAAAAGGACAAAGAGGTATATATTATATGGGCCAATAAAATTGTATTTTTTACGTATTTTATTGCCTGAAATAAATGAATTAATAAAAAATAAAGAAATGAAAAACAGCAATTGCTGGTCCGAAGTCTTTGTACAATTTTTTTTCTGTAATCGAAATTTAGGCGTGTCTGCCGCCTAAATCATATTCTAGGCTAGTCTTCGCATTACCAGATTGCAAACAGATTTAGAAATACTTACATAGGCATGCATCGTACCAGGATACTTATATATAATGACATGTTAAAATACTAAAGTAAGTTCCTAAAGTAATTATAGTTTTTCAGTGAAAATTTCAGTGAGTGTAACGTTCGGAAATGAGCATGTCGCGGTCACCACTGTTTTGACATGCAAATGGCGCAGGGTGCGCCGTTACACCCCTCAATATTATTAAGTTTTGTACATGCTTCTCAAAATTGAAGTAAAAATTTAGATAAGTACGTATTCAGTTACTTATATACTTAAGTGACTTAAGTATGCTGAAAGATGATGCATAAATACAAAAAAGTCAATAAACAAACGAGATATCTTAAAATTTGAGGTTTATCTAATATCAGTAAAGCAACCAGTGGATATAGAGATGAATAAAGTCGCTCACGCTTTAACGTTTTCTGCTTCTTTCTACGCTGAGGTTGGCTGAAAAAACATTAGTCCGCCTTTGTACTCGTTTTGTTTTTGATTCTGTATGGTTTAATGTCCTAGATTTGTATACGTAAGTGCTTGACCCAACGGTTGACTGTTAAATAATGTTCTTAGCATTAAGTCCACCTATTGTGCTTTACAATTGTATTTGTACAATAAAGTTTAAATAAATAAATAAGTTGAGCAAAAGCATATTCTGCATCATTTCTTCGAAGTGCATACTTAAAGATAAGCGGTTGGCCAATCGTGCATACGGTAGGCGGAGGACTGTGTCAGTTTCAGCCGTTTGCTCAATTCACTGTAATTTAATAGCAACTAGGTAAATGTAGTAGATAGAGTAGGCGACGAAATAGCAGCTCCTCTGCAAGTTACGTTATGTAGTGTCAACACGGACATGTTCGCAACCTCATAGCCCGATAGGAGGCGCGACCGCAGCACACGGCCCGGCGCACCACGATTACCACGCTGTCCTAGAATATAGAAAGTGCATAGACGCTTCCACAAAGACAATTTTTTCAGCAAATTTTGCCGGCGATATGTGTTGCGCCATAAAAATAAATTTAATTGAGAAAGATGGAGTCAATGTATCGCAATTCAAAGCAAATTGACATTTGCTATTGCTGGTTGTTACCGCTCGCTACTCTACATTTCGTGACGTCATAATTGAAGAAAATAGCGCCATTTTGAGCATATTTATTGCCCACATCAAACAAAATAAGCTATTTCCGTTACTTGTCTTCTTTTACTAAATGCCCATCCCACATAAATTCAATTATGTTCGAATACATTATAAAACGTATTCTTCTGTAGTTACATTAATTTGTAACACTGTTCCGTGGATACGTGATAATTTACACGAACGGACGCCTACAATGCCGCTCTGGATTGTATTCGGCAAGCCATGTGTAAATATTCACCTTTATTTGACCCAACCCACACGTAAATATGAGATAACTAGCCGGTATTTGTAGCAGCATTGGAGCTAAGCGAAAATATTTAGAGACTTTTAGGTGTTTCCAAAGTATTTTCTGCTTAGTAATCGATTTTATTTTCCGCGGCATTTGTATATTTCAATTTGAAAAACTCTCTTTCAGGAACGTCCCTGCTCGCTGTGGCGGCTCATGAATTTGGTCATTCCCTGGGTCTCAGTCACAGTTCAGTCAAGGGAGCTCTCATGTTCCCCTGGTATCAAGGGATCCAACCCAACTTCGAATTACCAGAGGATGACCGGAATGGCATCCAACAGATGTATGGTAAGGATAAAGTACAATACTTCTTACTAAATAGATTTTATTTGTATATTATGTATTCGGAATGTAAAAATAATTATTCTTTACAGGGCCAAAAGTTCGGAAGCCCTGGGCAAAGATACCATACTACCCAGTAGACACTCCGCCTCCCACGACTACCACCAGTACGACGACAACAACCACCACAACAACTAGAAAACCATACATTCACCATCACAACAGGCACAACAGGCCAGACCACACGCCCTATCCGCGACCTCCCAACAAATATCCCTCTTATTACCCCAGACCTCGCCCACCGTACTACCCTCCGGATCGCCGACATTATAACACTACTGAAGATCATCCCAAGCGAACGAATCACAATCATTATCCTCGCCCTACTCCTCACGATACGACCACTCACCCAACGACTTATCGGCCGGCGAGATATCCCACTGTCCATGCAGAATACCCCACATACCCGAGACCAAACTACCCGACCGACCCAAGACAAGACTTTCCGAGGAAGCCCTACAATCATCCCAGAACAACAACGACAAGGCCTAGCCCGCCGTCAGACAAGCCCGACACTTGCAACACCAGCTACGATGCTGTCGCGCTAATTCGTGGAGAACTATTCATTTTCAAAAATAGAGTAAGTGTTACTAAATTTCCTACTCGCAGAAATTCTCTTTACTGTTTTGGGCTTTTATTTTAATGTGTTTTTTTTCTTTCAGTATCATTGGAGGATAGGTGCCCAGGGACATTATCCAGGATACCCCATGGACATATCAAGAATGTGGCCAGGGCTGCCAAGGGACTTCACACGAGTGGATGCAGTTTATGAGAGACCAGATAGAAAAATTGCATTTTTCATAGGTAAGCAGATAATACGAGATCTTAGAATAATGGCAAGCCATGTATTTAACAACTGCTGTTAGAAAGTTTAGAAATGATGAGCTCCTTTGGGCGTTGTACACTTTTTACGTACAGAACTAAGAATAAGGAAACCGTTGGTTTACTGAGTCTTAACTATTCATTTTTGTTGGTTTTTTTCAGGGAAGGAACTTTTCTTGTTCGACACTCAGAACTTGTTACCGGGATATCCAAGAGCGATCAGTGCGCTGGGGCTGCCGAGCAGTTTGGAGAAGTTGGACGCTGCGATGGTTTGGGGGCATAACGGCAAAACTTACTTCTACAGCGGCTCTTTGTATTGGAAGTAAGTGTTTTATAATACTGTTCTATTTTCTTTTATAAAATGTGTACGAGTTAGTAACTAACCTAAACTTTAAGCTCCTTTTTTAAAAAAGCTAGCTCACGTCTCGTAGAGAAGATATTATAATACATGTTCCTAGTTAATTTGAAAACCAAAAGCGGTAAAAAGTTTCTGAAAGTTTATTTATTGTTAATTATTGATAATTCATATGTACAAGCATAAGTAGTAAATAGCCGATGTTTATCCAGTTAATAATAATTTCAGGCATTTTTTTTTTGTGTAAGTAATTATTTTGAGCCATTCAATTATCCTCACGAATTTTTGAGCAATGATAGCCGTATTATGGTATAAAAATCTTGTTTAATATAAAAGGCTATTTTCACAGTTTTCCATATAATTGTATATTTTATTCCAGATACGATGAAGAAGAAGGTCGCGTGGAACTGGACTACCCGCGCGACATGTCCATGTGGAAGGGAGTGGGCTACAACATTGACAGCGTGTTCCAATGGAAAGATGGTTAGTTCATCTTATCTTAGTATGAAACTCACATACTTAATCGATCCTTAATCATTTATTTAACTTCATTACAATAATGTAAAGGACGGACTTAAAGCCAAAATCAGCCAAAATCAACCAAGAGGTGGTGCGGAGGGAATAATAATCATTCTATTAGTAGATATATTTCTGTATAAGTACCTACCTAGTTGCTTGCTTAAGGAGCAGGTACTTAGGTTGCAGGATTCGGGATTATTGACTCATATACGGTGGTGTCATAATCATAATCCGTTTTGGCATTGTTTGGCACCTGTGAGTCATCAAAATGGCGTACATACCTAAAACTTTATCAAAAATGATACAATACTCTGCTTATAAGTTGCCCTGAGTGTGAGCGGGACGAACTCATACACATAATCATGTTACATAGAAGATTGTCCCGCTCACACTTAACCAACTTATATGCCTTATTGTATAGATTTATCCCAAAATGTATCTTGCCAAAATTTCCTTTATCAAAAATGTTTCAGTCTATTTAGACACCAGATTTAATATTAAACTATACCTACTGTGTCCTGAGTAACTCATTATTCTATTCATAGGCAAAACCTACTTCTTCAAAGGGAGAGGATTCTGGAAGTTCAATGACCTGCAGATGAAGGTAGAACATGAGAAGCAGCTTCCGTCTGCCCCGTTCTGGATGGGCTGCCCCACAGAGCGCACCAGCCGTCGCGCCCCGTTCCGGGTGATTCCGGCCCCGGGCTCCACACTCCGGTCACCGAGTGCCGCAACTACCTGTGACTTCAATAAACATTTACCTCTGTTATCTTCTGTCATCCTATTACTTTTTACTTTTACAAAATTGTTGTGGTAGGTCAACCAGATTAGCCTCTACCTGGTAACAAGATAATAGCGAGTTAGGTAGAGTCGTAATGTGCAAAGTCCTTAATGCATTCCCTCATCAATGAGGACCGTGATTCAGCTTTTTTAACTATCGCCTCTTGTACCATTATCTAGTTAAAAGTACCTATAGTACTTGATATCTTTCTTTAGGTGTGTGCGGAACAAAATATTCGTATACCAATCATTTCGTACCGTGTTAAAGTTGTTTTGGAAAATCCTATCGTTTGTACAGTAGGTTTGTACCACCCATTCCCATATGACATGAGTATTTAGTAAAGTTGAATGATTTGAAATACAAAAATCCATACTTTGGTCACTCTAGGCCACCTGTTAGTACCTAAATGGACTGCATGGGTAGTTATATCTATAATGTGTATGCCACTATAATATACCGCATGTAGGCTAAGTTGTTGATCCATAAGCATAATAATTCTGATTCAACATGTTACATATCGAAATTAATGTCTGAATTTAAGGTCTAGTTTAGATATATAATATTGCGCAAAATGCACTGCCTGTTTTAGTATTAATCTATCTTTTTTACTATTAATATAAAACTATTAGGCTAATGTAGTAAGAACCTAGCGCGTCCTATTATTTCTCGGAATCGTTGTATGTACATTTTGATCTCAACATGATCGCGTGCTTGGTTTATTGTCATGTAAGGTATATAACACCATTCTTTTAGCTTTTGTACAGTTTGTATTGTCGTCGATGTCACTATTTTACACTGGCGATTGCTCGATATGATGTGAGAAGACACGCGACTCACCATGCACTTACAAAATAAAGTAATTGCGTTTATTTATGAATCAGCATTAGGAATTATGAAAAAAACGCCCACGACTAACATCGGTCAAGAAAGATAGAAAAACTAGCAAAAGTTCACTGTTTTACCGAACCTTACAGTTGTCTGTCTATATTATGAAATTTTTGTATGATGAAATCCTAGTTTGTACTAGAATGAGCATAGCACCCTTCTTTAAAATGATCGTAATAGTCCATGTTCATGATCCTAGTCCTACATTTATTATCTAGGCCAAAATAATGTAAGTATAGACGAGCCTGTGCATACTGAGATAACTGATATTGTATGTGCCTGAAGTGTGGGATTAGATTTGAAAATACTCTGAGCCAACGCCAGTGTAATAATATCCTAATATGGTTTTCGTGTACACATAAATAAATATAATCTGTCAATATAAATAAAATATAGTGTGTATAATCTCTACTCGTTATAACAATGTAATCTGAACAAACATATTTTTCTAATATTCTGTTATCCACAAGAATGCCTTAAATATAAGTAATTAAATATTTCTGCTAATCTATTTATTTATATGTAATTAAATACTCTTACTATCTCTTATGCTGGTTAAAAGAGGTACACATATTCTAATTGTAAAATATGCATTAATATGTAACTAAATATCAATGTTAATATAAAAGTTATCACTTTTTGAAGAATACTTTGTAGGTGAAGCAATTATTTTTGATCTGAGCAATATATAGGCACCCTGATATGAAAGATTGCATTATGTATCAGTACTGGAGTGATAAAATCTTGTAGTTATAAAGGTGTTAACAGTTAGAAAACAACAAAAGAAGTATAGTCACCAGCAAAGATTGATATTCGGATACAGTATATGTAACTTATAATACACTTTTAAAAAAGGGCTCAGGTTAAATATAATTATGGTGCCTTTGTATTTACAGGTAGGTATGTGTTATTTAATTAACGGGTAAGTACAAATGTTTAAAAAAAAAATACAAATAGGTATATCTTCTGTGTCGTCAATCATCATCAGAATTTTTTAGAAATTATTTTGTATTTCTCAAAAAAGAAACAGTAAAATTACTAAACGAAGACGGCTACTCATTTCGTGCATCTACAAGTCAAATGGTTGGGGTCACAAGATATGTTGTCAAAAACATTATTGAAATTGCCTTAGTGTGAAGAATGGTAATATGGCTTAGAGGCTCAGCCCTCAATCGCGCTGTCAACTGTGCCTCTATTATGAGATTTTAATACATATTTTTTATTTTATTAAGATTTTGTATTTATTAAAATATCTTAGTTACCTTACTATCCGCCGCTTTACAGATTCGCCTTAAAAATTTAAGACACATTTGCTAGTCTATTTTAATTAAATCTCAAAGTAGAGGCACTTGTTATGGAAAATATGAATGTGGTAAATGAATAATGGTGCTTATTATAGTTAGTTATTGTACAGAATAAATTATCTTTCAATATTTTTTTATGTTACTATCGTGTGTAAAACAAGACAAGTGTTTGGATAATTGTAAACATGCGAAAAGATGTAGTCTTGATAGTCCTTGGCTGGTTTGGTCAAAGTATGCTTGAGTGTGTTTATTCTATGTTTAGGGTTGCCCATATTTTAATATGTCTGTGAGCTCGCCACTTGCCAGTTCCGAACACAAACTATACAAAGATACTAATGTCTCATACATGTCTTTACTACAGACCTTTAGGTAACAGACCTGTATAATATTTTTTGTGAAAATCAATTTACCTAACTGCCTTAATGAAACACTTTCCATTTTGTGATCATCAATATGCCTGTAAATTGAAGGTGTGGATGATAAAGACTCATAAAAAATAATAAGGTCTAATGAAATTTAATTATTAGAAAGGGCAAGTGCAATTCCTAAAACCTAACATCTTTGAACTGGGACCATTTGTAGCAAAAGGAAATAATATTACCTAGGTAAAAACATGCTAACTAATTGTTGCTTATTTTATTAGACCTTATAATATTCAAAATATATAGTTTATGTATAATTAATTACTTCTTCATTATTATGTCCTAAATAAGTATATTCTTGTGCAATCAACAGTCAGCATGTGTAAAAAAAAATGTTTAAATAAAGTATCAATATTGTTTATGGTACTATGGATATGCAATTTGTATTTTGATCATAAATTATATCTCTTTTCGTAGCTCATCTAAATTAGTGTAACATAGAAACATCTAGCTTTTATACTGTTTTGTCGATCACAAAATATAATTTAATAATAACTGTGATATTTACTTGTATAAATGCCATAAGTGATTGGCAATAAAAATAAAATGTTTTGTAATCAATTTAATATTAATTGTTCAGTTTGTAGTTTCAAGTAATATAATATTTTAATTTAGGAAAAATAAAAACAAAACTTTCTATGGATATTTGCTGTTTCAATTTTAGTCTAACCCCTAAATACCTTACTTTGTTATTTATCAAAAATCTAATGCGATAGGATAGAAGTTCCATAATTATCTATTACACATTTACATTTTACTTATTAGGTACATTTTAACAATGACCAAAAATAAAACTAAACAATACAAAGATGGTAGTCTTACAGATGCAATTATTATGATCAAAACTTGGAAACGGTTTAAATTCAGTTCCCTATCATTAGTTTACTGACTTCTGTGAAAGTTAATTTCATACCTTTTCAAAAATGAGATAATAGTATACATATACTATAATAGGTACATACCTACTACGACATAAATAATTTATGATTGTGACTGGCTATTAGGGAATAGATGAAAATTTCAAAAATACTTTATTATTTTTCTGGAGATAGGAATAATCCATAATTTATTTCTGATATCCTTGTTATGAAACAGTATTAGAGTGGCCGACCCCATATAGGGAAAAGGCAAGAAAGAAGAAGAATAACATTTAATTCCCCTGATAAATTGATCTTGTCTATCGGCCTATGCCTATAGTATGGTATCAAATTTATTATTCACTATTTAAGTAGACCCTGGAGCTCCAAAAGCAATCAGCTGCTGCAACCGGAAAGATGAGAAATGAATCTTGGCGGCAGTCCCAAGCGGCAGCATACAAAAAAACTTAGGGTAGAAGTTCATTTCTCATTTGTCTAAATAAAAATACTTACAGATTTTTCTTTTTTTATTTATATAACATAACAAAGTCTTACCTTACTATTAAATATCATTGATTATTTTCATTCACTGGCTAAGTCTTTAAACCCTAGTTTCGACCAATCTTCTTTAGCCATAAGGTTATGTTCCATTCTACAAGCCAAGTATTCCTTTGCTTCAATCCGACACCTTGAATTGTCACTGTCGTTGCTATACAAACATTTCATGTATTTCGTCATTGTTTTCTTGCAGAGACCTTCGTGGTCCAACGGGAAACTGCCTTTATCCGGTGGTGTAGGAATAAACTGTTTCTGACCAAATGTCATAGCAGTCGACATTTTTAGTTTTCTTGCGGCTTAGGTTTATGTATTAAATGGAATACCTTGGTTGATACAAATCGAGTTACTTCCAAAATGCTTAAAAATATTTCGTTTTATTCACAGCACAAACTTCTTAGAGTTACTACCGCTGAACACAACAGAACAGCTGATTTTGTTCTTAAAATTCTATTGTAATTTGTTATCTTTGTTGACTTGCTTGACATCAGTTTTTTTTTATATACTGTGTTGTACGGCCATGGATACAAATCCTTTATAGCCCTTCTTAATTTTTCTATCTTCTTCAGTCCTACAGTGTGGTTTCGTCAAGTCCTAGTCCAGTCTAAAAGTCTAGTCGGTAGTCAAGTCTAGTCAGAAGAATCGGGCTAAGTGAAGTGAACTAGGAGCTTTTGGCAACAAACATGAAAATCACATAAATCCAACTCTGTATCACTTCTCAACACTCACGTTTGTTATCGAACACTTTGCGAATAATAATCCACCATTATTATGCACAAACACTAAAAAAAACACACAAATATTGGAAAATAAAATATAGCGCCGATACTCGGTCTTCAAAGCTTCCCGCCAAAAGTCGATTGACATCAAGACATGCACAAACTCGTGGAACTAAAGGTAAAGATGGAAGCCGAGCAGGCATACAACAGGCTGGTTCAAGATAATTACTTTTTTTTAAAAAACAACCGACTTCAACTTCGTGCGCGAGTCTGACTAGCACTTGGCCGGTTATTTATTTTATCGTAAATAACGTATTAATTCACCAAATAGATGGTAAATTAATACGTTATTATTTATTAAGGTATTTAATATAATATTATAATAGATATTAGGTAAATTAATTCACAAAATAAGATTTTGTTCACATTAGGTGAAGATATTACGCGAAATGCTATAGGATTTTGGCGAGAGAGACACTTGAGTAATACTCCAATTGTTCAGAAGGAATGGAATGGTTTATTTACAAAATTGACATTATTTACAAAAAAGTGTGAATTTTTGTTGCAATATGATAACCAGTCATAATTTAGTATTCCAGTTTACGTCCATATTTGGTGGCGCATATTGACGATGGACCGCGCGGGGAGCGCGGGGCGAACAGAATACCGCGTGTTGTGCTTGGCCGTCCCAATAAAACTAGGTCGCGCAATCGCGCAGTCCTCCCCCCGACGACGATTGAAGAGGTACAATCGATCATAAAGTCCCTTAAACCCCGGAAAGCTGCCGGTGCTGACAGGGTATCCAATGGCCTACTCAAATGCCTCCCTCAGACCCTACTACTGCTGCTAGTGAGCATCTTCAATGCTTGCCTAGCAAATTGCACGTTTCCAGACGCCTGGAAACAAGCAACAGTAATAGGCATCCCCAAACCAGGCAAAGATCTGAAAAACCCGTCCTCATATCGGCCGATCAGTCTCCTAAGCTGCATCGGTAAGATATACGAGAGAATCATTTCAGCCAGACTCAAGGATTATATTGAATCCATGAAGCTGATTCCCGACGAGCAAATGGGCTTTCGTGCAAAACACTCTTGCGTGAACCAACTGCACCGCCTAACCGAACACATCCTAGGCAAACGCCGTCGCGGAAGACCCACAGGAGCACTTTTCTTCCATGTAGCGAAAGCTTTCGACAAAGTCTGGCATGTTGGCTTGGTAGCCAAGCTGGCCATAATGGGCCTGCCGGACAGTCTCGTGCGCATCATACGGGACTTCTTGTCGAACAGATCTTTCCGCTACAAAGTTGAGGGTACGCACTCTAGTCCCAGACCCCTAAGAGCCGGAGTCCCGCAAGGCTCCGTGCTGTCCCCGACCCTATACTCGTTGTACACCAACGACGTACCCCCCACCCCGCACGTGGAGCTGGCTCTATTCGCCGACGACACTGCGCTGTACACGTCCTATAATCGGAAAGACGTCATTTCCCAACGCCTCCAACAAGCAGTCGATTCCCTCGGCGCTTGGTTCCGAAAGTGGCGCATCGAAGTGAATCCTGAAAAGAGCGCAGCAGTGTTCTTTTAAAAGGATTCACGCGGTGCAACACGCCCTCCTCCATGGAGTACCTTCTCGCTCCTAAAGATGGTAACGATGTTTGGCAAGCCCATTCCATGGGTAAACCAAGCAAAGTACCTGGGCGTAATTTTTGACAGCAAGATAACGTTTGGACCTCACATCCAAAAAGTTCGCAATAGAGCAGCCTTCTATCTCGGCAGACTCTCACCTATGATCAGCAACATAAAGATGTCGCTTAGAAATAAGCTGACTCTCTACAAGCTAAGCATCAGACCTGTCATGACTTACGCCAGCGTGATTTTCGCACACGCGGCCCCATCCCTCCTAAATAGGCTACAATTAATTCAGAATAGGTTCACACGGAGAGCCACGGGATCACCCCCGGGACTGCGCCCTCGTGACCTACACAGAGACCTAGAATTTCCGTCAGTAAAGCGCTTCATCAAAGAAACGTCACAACGTTACTTTGAGAGGTGCCCTTCCCATCCCACCCGTTAGTTGTGCAGGCAGCAGACTACAGCCCGATCAGAGATGCCCCCCTGCGGCACAGAGGCCCGAGGAATGTTCTCTCTGACCCAGACGACCCCATCACGGTGAGTAAGTACCATCCGGCCCGGTGAGCCTGCCCCGGTGACGGGACGGTTGGGAAGAATTGATTCATCGACCCCGGTATTTCGGTCCCGGCGAAGAACGGGGTGGATGTTCTCAACCGTCCCGGTGGTCTGCCCCGGTGACGGGACGGTTGAGATAAAATTATTTCATCTACCCCGGTAGATCGGCCCCGTCACCAACGGGGTAGATGGCACAGATTAAGTATCAACTATCCCGGTGTGTTTTTTGAACGGGGCGGATAGCACAGAGTGGGAAGCATGCGCCCCGGTAATGTGAAGTAGGAAGAGTTAAATAAAAAAGTGTTTGTAAGGTACAATCAGTTTTTATTATTGGTACAAAAATATTATATTATATACAAAAATCAAGAAAACATTATTATTTGTTTAATACTAACTATACATTTAAAATAACAGATATACATGTTCATCAGTACTAGCACCCAAAATACCAAGTAGGTCTAGGTATGTCTTGTAATGTAAAAACAAATAAAAAAAACTATATTCTTAGTAAAACACTAACCTTAACACTTTTTTTCCACCACTTTTCTGTTTTTTTTTTCTGTTAATACATTCCCATGCTTTGGTTCCATTTTTATATGTTTCCTTTAATACATATTGGTGTCATCCACGTAAAAGAACAGTGCCACCGTTTCTTTTTACATGTGTTCTAGTTGATTGGCCGGTAGAGCAACTTGGGATTCCTTGTTTCATATTTTTCTTAGGAAATCTAAAATAATTAATTTCATTATTGTTGAGAATCATTCACATTTAATAATAATAGAAATACATAGTCAAATAGCATATTAAGTCACTTCACTTACCTAGTTATGTACCGCACAATATAAAACCACACCGACACCTCACACAACTGTAACCGCTTCAGAGCGAATGACGTCACAGGCGTTTCTGATGCGCTTCCTATTGGTTGTACTACACTCGTAGATAAGGATAGTATAATGTTTTGTTCTTTCGTTCGATGCTGTTTCCAAAAATTTTTGAGCCCTATTGTTCTTTGCTATGTTACTCATAAAGAGTAGTCGATGTAAGGAGACAATGTGAGTAAATACGTTTGCTAAAACATATCTAGCTGTGAGCTACCTACCCTAGCTGTGAGCGTTGAGACGAGATAACTTTTTGTAAACTTAGATAATAATACTCAATTATTCCGCTATTCACACTACCGGGCCGTATGCTACTCACTCTGTGCTATCCGCCCCGTTCAAAACACACACCGGGATAGTTGAAACTTAATCTGGACGATCGGCCCCGTCGACCCCGTTGATCGACGGGGCCGATCAACCGGGGTCGATGAAACAATTTTTTCCCAACCGTCCCGTCGACGGGGCAGACCACCGGGACGGTTGAGAACATCAACCCCGTTCTTTGCCGGGATCGAAATACCGGGGTCGATGAATCAATTCTTCCCAACCGTCCCGTCACCGGGGCAGGCTCACCGGGCCGGATGGTACTTACTCATCACGGTGGCCAACAAACCCTTTGAAAATCTCCAGACTCGCCGGAGTCCGGGATTTTCAATAGGTACATACAACCGTACTCGCCGGCGAGTACGACGTAGTAGGAACAGTAGCTCGTTTTCCAGGTACCGAAATGTACCAGGGCGCTTCACGCCACCGATAGGTTCTTAGTAGGCCCTTCAGGCACAATAGTGTCGGCCCTTATGGCATTGAGCGTTTGCTACCGCTCGCGAGTTTCCATCGCTCGCTTGATAAAGGCAAAGCCCATGGCCGAGGTTCGTCCCAACTGGGAGCCCCTTGTGCATTTGCCGAAAAGGCTGAGGGTTAATAGCCCTCGCCTCAAACTGTCCCGCTATAAATTTTAAAGCTCACAGGAGCTAAAATTGTAGGTCATTTCAAAAAAAAAAAAAAAAAAATTCGCGCAGTCCTTTTCGACGGCGGCGCTCGGAACGGTGCAGACGTGCGCACAGCTTGCGGCGTGCGGCGAGTTTCCACGTGTTGTGAAGTGTAGTGTTCATCCACGAACTGATGAAGAGTGAAGACCGATGTGATGTGCTGCTTGAAGTGAAGAGTCGTGTGCTGTGCTATTCTTGTTTCTTGACAACGACGTGTGATAAGCTCCGTACAGCACGTGCATGTTCAACCAATCTTGTTTCTAGGACAACTCGCCGTTTCTTTGACAATTCGTCGCCATAAATAAAATGCTTGCATGATGTGTGTGTTGTGTTTTCTTTCTTGGTATCCTTAAAAGAGTTCTTCATAGAGCTGGTACTTGTAACTGTTTCTAAAGGTTGTTCTATCAGCTGTCAAATAAAAAAGAAATCATCAAAATCGGTTCACGGTTGAGGAAGATATCGCGTAACATACATGCAAAAAAAACATAGTCGAATTGATAACCTCCTCCTTTTTTGAAGTCGGTTAAAAATTTGACCTGAAGTAACCCCTGTTTATCTTGATCTATACATATATCCATTGGTGTGAATGTCAAAACTACAAAACATCATCATCATCATCCTAGCGTGTATTCTTAGTTGCGTCGTCAGCTTACGCTTCGGAGCCTAGGGTACGCTGTAAGTCATGGTCCTAGATTTGGCGGAACTGGTTATTACAATGAAGCGACTGACCTCCTTAATCCTTTTTTTCCAGGGAAACCAGACCAACAGAAACATGACCCGAGGTGTGTTAGTGGCCGTGCACTGTCAAAATTTTTCAGGCATCTGACACAGCCTAACGACTGTTATCTATTGACAACAACCGGGACCAACGGCTTAACGTGCCTTCAGAAGCACTGAAGAGCTCAAGATAGAAAATGCCAATAAATGGCGACCAATCCTATAGTGGTCGCGTTACGCCGTCGCTTGACACACGCATTCGCTACGGATACGCGGATCGCGCTCGACTAACGAGCTCCTCAAATGTCAAATCTACAAAACAATCAATGTCAAACAACTGTCAGTCAGTATGTCAATATCATGTGTTCCCCGCTGTCTCTGTCAGTCAGTCAACACGCTACACGCTACACTAGGTACACTGAACTTGTTTTGATTTGGATTTTGGATTAAGATTAAGATGTTCTAAATTCTCGAATTGTTTGATTGCCCTATGGATGTATTAAGTGAATAAAGAGCACTTTTTTACAAAGACTTAAAATGTCCCGTCTCATCATAAAAAACTTACCCAACAAGGTATGTATTTTCATAAGTTTCAAATCTGACAAATGCAACCATTATTTTCACACCTATTTAATTGAGATTTACGCTCTTTTAACATTGAATACTTGCTATTATAACCTGTTTTAGGTAACCGCCGAAAGTCTAAAAGAAGTGTTCAGTCAAAAAGGGGAAGTTACTGATGTACAACTAAAATATACTAAAGATGGCAAATTTAGAAATTTCGCCTTTGTGGGATACAGAACGGAAGAACAGGCTGCAAGTGCTCTAGAATATTTCAATGGCACTTGCATAAGGTCTATGAAAATAGAAGTTCAAGTTTGTGCTAATTTGGGTGATGAGAAAAAGCCAAGAGGATGGAGTAAATATGCTTCAGATAGCACTGCCTTTAAGAAGTTGCACAAGGATGACCCTGAAAACAAAACTAACAAGAAAGAGAGAAAGATTCAGAAAAACAAGAACAAAATCAAAGATTTGCTGAAAAAGGTAACCAATAATGATAAGTCTGCCTTTGTACACATTGTTTGAATTTAAATCAACATGTATAGTTGTTTGTATATCTATTTCAGCACAAAGATGACCCATTATTCGCAGAGTTCATAGAAGCTCATGTGAATGATAAGACTGCTTGGATCAAGGAAGCTTACGATAAAGCTGCCAACAGTGACGATGACAGCGGGGTCGAAGAAGAAACCACCATCAAAGATTTAACAGATACATCTGACTCAAAAACAGACAAAGATACAAAATCACCAGAGTCAGAAAAAGTTGCAGCTGAAGAAAAAGCAGCTAACAAACAAATCAGTGATTTGGAAGTATGTAAATCTTTTATGTTGATAAAAAACAATATTGTATTCCTGACTTATAAAATTTTTATAAGTTAGAATGGACAACACATTTAACTCTTTTGACTATATTTTTTTGCAGTACATGAAGATATTGATGAAAAGAGTTGGTAACTCAGTACAACCCAATGTGGTTAAAGCTGATACCAATGAATCACCGAAAAAAATAAGACACAGAGAACTCTTCCATGTCAAAGTGAGTTTCCTATTGCTAGTCATGACATTGTAGTCTACACTGGAAAGAATGTAGCATGCATATACAATATTTTTATCTTTATCATCATAATCTAATCATTATGTTAACCAATTCCAATTTTCACATATCAATTCTTGGACAGAGTTTCCTTTTAGTGAAAAATTCAAAGTGATTGGAAATGGTTCTAAATTACTAATATTTATTTTTATTTTAGGTAACCGGACTACCTTTTACTTGCAAGAAGAAAGATATTAAAGATTTTTTCAGACCGCTTGTGCCATATTCAATAAGACTTCCTCTGGGCAAAGGAAAAAAATTGGCAGGATTTTGTTACGTTGGCTTCAGAACAGATAAAGAGTTGAAGAAAGCACTAGGAAAAGACAAATTATTCATTGGTAAATATTAACATTTTATGGTATAGTAACATAACTTTTATTAGTGATAGTGATAAAAATATATTGAGTTCCATTATTTAAAAGAAATTTACACATAAAACACAATCTGGAGTACAACAATACTTCCGCTGGCGCCAGTTCGATGCAAAAATACCTTGTCAAGTGCAAGTTCCACTCTTGCACGAAAGGTTCTGTCCAAGTATCTATAAAAATGATGGACAGACACCGGAGTCTTAGTAGTACTCCCCGGTTTACTTATAATACTTTTAGATAGAATTTAAATGTTATCATATCAATATTGCAGGTAAAAATCGTGTGCATGTACAACAGTATGAAGACAAGGCAAAGAAGGCAGCAGATGAAGAAGACGAAAAAGTACAAAAGAAAAAACAAGAGGTAGCTGGACACATTTTCACATACTATATTAATGGCCTCATGCATAAAAAAAACTCTTTACACCTGGATTCGTGTAGAAATCTCACATTTTCTACAAAGAAATTTATAAAACTGGAGAGTTCATTTGTTGGAACACCTTTAACTTTGCGAATGATTTGAATTTACCTGTTATATTTTTTTAAACTAGATTATGTTCTGTGTTATCTAAGATTTTTGACTTTTGCTTGTTATTTATATTTGCTTATTTGTTTACTCTATCAAACTGCTTTGGAGCCTAGGCACAGAATTATTAATGGAGCCTAGGGTCAGAGTAAGAAAAGTATAATGGTCTATTCTAAGCTAAAAACTGTTCAAAGATAAAGTTTTTAGCATTCAAATTATTTAGTTTAACAATTTTATTATATTGTAGAATACATTTTCAACAAATAACACTTAAATTTTATTTATTTTTTCTAGCAAAATAACAATGAAGAAAGTATTGGTGAAAGTGGCTGTATATTTGTAAGGAACCTTCCTTACATAGTGTCGGAAGCAGAACTCACGAGCCTGTTCGAAAAATTTGGTAAATAATAAGATTTGTGTGATGTGTATGTGGGGGCCATGTTCTAGCAGTGAACTTTATTTATTGACTAGCTGTTACCCGCGGCTTCGCTCACATGATCAAGGAGAAGTGTCAAGAAAAATAATGCTAACTAAATTACATTAGTGAATCCAAATATCTGCCTACCGACATCAAAATAAATCACAATACAAAACATATATCTAATGCTTACATGTCGTCTTAATTATAAAACTTGAAAAAAATGAAGCAGATAAGCCATAGATCACTCAAACTAAATTTAACTGAAATAAGTCGGATAGTATGAAAAAGGAGCTTGATGGCTGAGCAGCAATAATAAGTACCGTCCAATAAAGGTTCATGATTAAAAAAGCTGTAGACGCTCCTGGCAAACGCTAAGATATTAAGAAAAAATAAATCCATACTCATTAGTATAGATACTTACTACATTAGATTTTAAATAGGGCAATACTTAAAGCCCATAATTTAATGTTATTTTTGCCGGGCGTGAGCGAAGTCGTGTAAGTAGGCTATGACCTTAATCTGCCGAGTACACAAGTTTTTGCTTATCCCTCAGGATTCTCTGACTTTTTCTTCATAGATAAAATATATTTTAAACGCTTTCCCATACTTTAGTTCCACACAATTCAAATATCATAGTTATCTGCCAAGCAGATACATTTTTGCTTATCCCTTGGGATCCCTTTATTTTGCCAATATGCTTTATGCTTAAGATGTTGACCTGGTACAAAAGATAGGTACATGCCAAATTTCAAGTCAATCGATGCAGTAGTTTTTCAATTAACCACCTCGTAGAACAATTTTTGCTTATCCCTCGGGATTCGTACATTTTTCCGGGATAAATTGTACTTCAGATATTGACCCAGTGTATAAGGTAGGTTCATGCTAAATTTCAAGTCAATCGGTTCAGTAGTTTTCCTGTGATACGTCCAAAGACAGATAGACAAAAATTCCAAAGAAATATGATTTGTCATCTATGTCCACTGCTATGTCTTGGGCATTAAGAATTTCCAAAAAATATTCATTGTACAAATTCGGCCCGGCTACAGTGTTATTATATAGTTATAGTATAGACATGTATAGATGTACACAAATTAAAAAATAGGATACACTATACAATAAGTACAAAGGTGCTACTAATCAATACCTATAAATTATACTTCTTGTAGTATTTTTTTTTTATTTTGGCTGCTTTACGACCTTGCTATTTCTGGTGTTACTTAAAATACCTCACTAGAAATGAACTCTTATTTGCAAAATCTACCCAACCTCTGAGTATAACTTTTTGTATTTAGAAAACACATGCCAATACCTTTCAAACATAAAATCGCCTCTGAAACCCCTTTATTTTGATGCCACAGTAGATAGATTTAGGAGAAAAAATGTTTTGCCGTTCTTGCGCCAAACACGCCAAACATTATCCATTGTGATTTCATTTTTAATTTTATTTACCTTATCAGATAATGAAATAACATTTATAATCTGACAGGTCCTATAGCCGAGATGAACATGCCCATCGACCCGGTGCTGCGGCAGGCGAAGGGCTTCGCCACCGTGACGTTCATGCTACCCGAGCACGCCGCGAAGGCCTACACGGAGCTCGACGGGACCAGCTTCTACGGCAGAATGCTGCACCTGCTGCCCGGCAGGACTGAAAAACTTGACAACGATAGTGATGATGGTATGTCATTGTACACTGTCTTATTTTTAGGAGGTCGATAGCCGAGCACCCGTCAATCGCAGTATATGATATTCGCAAAACATCATAAGATCAAGACATATTATAATATCATGTACTTTCTACAATTTGGTGCAATAAAGAGTTATTTATTTATTCTCCAAATAGAACATTCTCCAAATATGATATTCTCAAGTCAGATGCCTTCTGCGATGCTTCGCTCGTAAAGTATGTTTAAATGTCAATTGTTGAAAAGATAATATAAAAGCAAAACATTTTAACCAAGAATTTTATATTATTTTTAACTTAAAATTAAATTATTTTATTGATGATCAAGATCCGTAAGTTGATTAGGCTATTGCCCAACTATACCATAAATATGAACGCAATTTAAGATGCTACTGTATTGACAGGCTTAACGAAAACTATAATAGAGTAAAATACATTACTCTGACCAAAGTCTCATTACATGACTTCCAAGATTTAGGGTAGCAGTTTAATAGAAGATTAAGTATCTCCAACTTTTACATTAATTGTTTAGGTAAATAATAGCGCCATCTTCCTTTTGGCGGCATCCATAACATACGGACAGCACTTACTATCAGGACACTGTATACATGTCTATTGGTTTTGTCTATAATTATTTACTTGTTCACAGAGGGATTGTCGTTCAAAGAAAAAAAGGCAAAGAAGTTAAAGGCACAAGCAAAGTCGTCTCACAATTGGAACGTCCTATTCCTGGGGTCTAACGCAGTCGCCGATGTTGTGGCTTCCACCTACAACACCACGAAGGAACAGCTACTCAACGATAACAACAAAAGTAAACATCATATTTTTTTTACATTATTTTAAATATCCAGAAATATAGCGAAGCGTTTATTTTGGTAATATAAACATCATAACACAGTACCGTCGATAAAACAAAGCGTCGGTAAACAGTTTGTATCTCCCCAATCTCCACCTATCTATTACTGCCCCACCTATTATGTGCACCATGGCGAGCCAGTCTTCTTTCTGCAGTGGCACGGCGCGCTTATCCATACTAATTTTATAAATGCGAAAGTCTGTCTGTCTGTCTGTTACGCTTTCACGGCCAAACCGCTGAACGGATTTTGATAAAATTTGGTATGAATATAGTTGAAGACCCGGGGTCAAACATAGGCTACATTTTGACGCAGGCGGAGCTGCGGAAAACAGCTAGTATACTATAAGCTCGTTGGAATCTGACATTCCTAACTGTGTAATTTAACGTTAAGAGACTATACGATGCTAGACGAAATTGCAATTTCACGGTTGTTGTGACAATCCGCAAGCGTTGCAGTTGCGTGAGCTCGCTCGACATAATTGCGGGACATTTACAGAACTTTACAACTGCACTGTAAAGGATTTTCTTTTGATAACTTCAGAATCTCTAGATGGTATGATCGAAAACATTTGATGCGTCTCATTATGTACAAAACCAAAAGGATTTATTAACTCGCAACCTAAAAAGTTTGACTGTTTGTATCAATATACACTGGAAGCAAACGAGGGCTTTGATTCAAGTTAAAGCGAAAAAACATTAATTGTATTTATATACGTATATTCTGCGATAACTCTGGCAATTAATGTTTGTATAAGAAACATACCTAGACTTTTCACGTTCGTTTGACATCTAAAAATGTTTTAAGTAGTCACATAATTATTAATAGTATAACGTGTTTGATATATTTGCATTATATAAAATAAAGACTTGTCAATATCTCCAATATCTATCCTATCAATTTATGAAATGTGTAGGAAATTTAAGTTACTTTGAAATCAAATTTGTTAAAAAATTTGTTATGTTGGCATTTGATGCTTCATCACTAATCTAGTTGGCATTAAAGTAACAGAACAGGTTCATGCCTACTACCCCCTCTTGGTTGGAGGGTATAATGATGGTTGATACCAATGTAATGCTCTCTTTCACTTCTCTTCTCTTGGACATTGAAATCGTCGTGCAGCGCAGACGTGTATTTGTATTTAATATAATTAACTGAAGCCAAGGCCAAGACTAGTATTTGTTTACAGTTAATTGCCAATTGCTGAATTTAACTTTAACTTTACAAACCGCAATTACGGAAGAATACTAATAAAGGGTTGAAGTATATTGTGAAGCGCGGTGGAGCGGGCACTTGACCTTGCTAAATAATTAAATTTGTATAAATATAAACGTTAAAGTTTACATATTTATAGTAAATTTTCCCATTAACTTAAGAAAATTTTTTTTCGATGTAATTATGTACTCGAGAGATTTTGCCAAAATGTAAAGATATTGTGAATCGAAGAAGAAGTAAAATGACAATTATTGGGGAATGGAAATGGTGTGATAAATAGGCCCCAGGCGCTTAGAACCAATTTTCTGAATTTTACATTGGCCTGAACAACTGCTAGTCTAGATAACATAGATTTGTATAGGAGGCCGAAAATTTTTTGTCATTTTTTTTTTATTGAATGTGGTTTAGTTTCATTTACTGAACACACAGTAAATAAAACCGGTCAAGTGCGAGTCGGACTCTCGCACTTAGGGTTCCGTGTCATTCAAATAATTATTTATAAAAATCGCAAAACATCAATCGATTGTTTGGTGTATAAGAGCCCCCTTAAATATTTATTTTATTCTTTTTTTGAGTATTTTTTGTTATAGCTGCAACAGAAATACATCATCTGTCAAACTTCTGACTAACTGACAATCACGGTTCATGAGATATAGCCTAGACAGACGGACAGCGAAGTCTCAGTAATTGGATACCGTTTTACCCTTTGGGTACGAAGCCCTAAAAAGTCAAACTCAAAATAAGCTATTAGAACTTAAACTAACTAACTTAACTAGAAGATTTTGAACAATTGCAACAACTAAACTTTGGTTATTAGTACTAAACATTTTTGATATAATTGATAAAAATAAATTGAGTAGCCTAAAATAATAAGTATTAAATATACCAATCATACAATATTCGTTAAAATATAATTCTACTCTTTAATAGGGTGGATTTTACTATATGCAAATATTTTGAGGGGTGGTTTATTTAAGCTAAAGATAATTACTAAAAGCAAAGTTTTAAAAATCTACACGCTAGTTTTTTTTACATTTTCCTAACAAAAATAATTTCTATTTTTTGTAATGGATATAAATAAGCGCACTAGAAAACTCATTCTTCGTAACCTAATTATGAATGGAATTTATTTTCTATCTTCCTCATTCCGTTTGGGATAGACACGAGACAAAATGAATATAAAAAGAAAAGAAAAATCACTACAGGATGTCTGAATTATTACCATTCTGTAAAACATAAAAGTTCGATTTTCTCGAAAACTAGCGTATAAAAAAATATGAAACCAACATAAATATGTTTTATTATATTTGATTATTTAGCCCTTAAAGTATTTGTATTTAATTTAAATCCACCTTATATATGTTTCATTCAAGTAAACAATAGTTGAAATAATCTTTCAGAGGCCAAGTATAAGTCATTCACGATGCAGGCGTTTGGTCACCTAGCACACGACATAACGTGTATTCGGTATAGTTTGAGGGGAGTAACCACACTCGCGCCGGTATTGTGTGCCGTCAGTAATTACCCACTTGCTTAGTTTGTCTCAACATCGACCAACTTGGATACGCAACTTGGGGTCTATTGCGATACTTTCAAAAAGAAAGATTAATTCATTTGAATACAAATCGAACAACATTACAGATAAAAAAAAGCGTTGCACAACTTAAAACTAGGGCACAATTTCATCCATCACTTTCACATATCATTAACTTTCTCGCAAACTGCTTAAAACTGTCAACAAATACATCAAAGATGACAAAGATGGAAAATGGTGTTAGTGACACTGTTTTAGCTTTCTTATTTTATTGTAATTTAAGTATTACGCGTTAAATCTAAACCAATTTGGATGTATTTTGGGCACGGAAGTTGGCCACACATTGTAGTTAGTTGGCAGTCATTGAGAGTCTGTTAAGATTCGAGAATGTTTGTTCGCTTTGAACTGAGACGTGAGAGCGTACACTCTGGAGAGTAGTATTAGTATGATGATTATACGTGTTAGCGACTATTTGTAAAGTCGAGTCTCATAGCTAGATAAACCTTGTTGTTCAAATGGGTGTTGTGCCTGGATTTCAGTAACTGTAAAAAGCACTGAAATGCGCTAGTGATTGTGTACCCCTGACCCTTGTTTACGTATTGATATTGATGTTTCATGAATTAGCATGAGAGGGATCCAGGTAGACACCTGGATCGTCTGCCTTTGCCATGAAAATAGGCATACGTTCCCCTGTCGAGACAATATGCCCTCGCTTGACCTTTATGTTACTATGTACATGAAGTTTCGCTCTGAACCATTATTATGACATCTAACTTTGCTAAACAACTAAAATGTGTATAAATATATGCGTAAAAGTAGACCATATTGTAAGATTTCTCACAATGGAAAAGATAAGATTCTGTTTTGGAAAAATTTAGCTTCTGATCGTTGTTGTTATAATAATGGTCTAGGTCATTCAGTGCTGGTGAGTGATTTGATTCCAACTCCTCAAATGATTTTGATTAGGTTACCATCTCTAAACCTGGTGATATCAAACCAACTGATTTTTGTATCTTCTTTTTCATCGATACTTATTGTTGAAGATATGCTTGTT
This sequence comes from Euzophera pinguis, assembly GCA_947363495.1. Classification (NCBI taxonomy): domain Eukaryota; kingdom Metazoa; phylum Arthropoda; class Insecta; order Lepidoptera; family Pyralidae; genus Euzophera; species Euzophera pinguis. The sequence goes on from OX376164.1 coordinate 6,056,661, forward strand.
ATGCGATTTTACAATAAAAAAAAAATCTCTTTTTCCTAAATAAAGAGTTTTTTTCTATGAAAATACTAGTAGTTTTTCTATGAAAATAATAGTGGACTTCGCGAACGAGATTTATTCATAAAACGCTACTATGAACATCCCCCATTTAACTAAGCCCCACCCCCCTTTTATTCAGTTTTTTTATAGTATGATTAAATTCCGATAAATAATGTTACACCAAACTTGCCCAAATCTGCCCTCATTTTTCCCGAATTCAAAAAATCTCGACAAAAATATTTAAATAAATCAAGGAACACGTATGTCAATTTTCGTAAGAATCTGTAGAGAAATGCGACCTCTAGCCCGGAACATACATTTTTCCCTACATAAGCTAAATTGACCAGTCTCGAAATGGAGACTTCGCTTACGCTCAGTCAATAATACCTATTTTTTTTCTCAAAATTCAGCCAAAACCTGCTGGGCTTTGAATTTTGGAAGCCGGTTGAAATCAAACAAAGTTTCATAGTAGATATAATGATGCAAAAAAAAATATTTGACAGGTTGTACCAGCCTGTTTTCTGTATTTTTAGTCTTACATAGTTTGCGATTGACGTTTTTTGAAATTTAATTGTATAAAAAAATATATTTAAATATTTTTTGTCCCTGGTGTAATCGCGTTTGTATTCATCATCATCATTTACGTACGTTTATATAAAATGAGTTTTACAAGACCAGTGCTTGGACTATGGGCTCTTAAAAGGACTTGACGTTTCCAAAATTTTTATATATTTCCCGTGTGGGGATGAGCATGGAGCCTTGCCGTAGGTGGTTCGGTTATTCCGCCTAATTCTGTTTTTTTTACATGGCACACTGTCACTACAGATAACGCTAGCATTTTTTAATCCGTAATATATTTTAAATACTAAATAGTTTGGAAACAAAGAGATCCACAATGGGAAAATTAACCTACAGACATTCTTAAAGCTATTGCTTACCCAACAAGTCACAAACAATATCATCTTCATCACAACCACAATTTGCCCTGTGCTGGACGTAGTCCTTGGTAGCTGTCCTACGCTACGTTTTCTTGTTTTCCGCGTACATACACTACACTACATACAACATAGGAAAGTTACCTATGTGAGAAATTTCACGACAAGAAAGATAAACTAGATACTTACAAAGATGATTCTAATTATCGGAGGCCAAGACTAAGTTTGGGTCGCTGTGCGCCATCTTAGCTAATTCTAACGAAGATGTTAAGATATTTTAAGGAAATAATAATTTATGTTTTGTTTTCTTTTTAGACACGAGTGCAGCCGTAAGATTAGCTCTCGGAGAGACGCAGTTAGTTGCAGAAACTAAAAACTTCTTAGAGAGCAACGGAGTCTATCTAGATGCTTTTAATAAGGTAAAGTGATGCATTTTTAGAAGTTAATGCTTTTAATGTAAATATCTTTGTACAGTCGAGAAACATTTTTCTTACAGTTACTTAATCTTGCACTGTGTTCAATTTAGATAATTTTAATTATTAATATATAAGTACTAGCAGCCCGTCTCGACTTCGTCCTAGTCGAGAGCCTTATATAGCACTCCTCGATTTAAATAGGCTATCCAACACTGAAATAATTTTTCAAATCGGACCAGTGGTTCCTGATATTAGCGCGTTAAAACAAACAAACTCTTCAGCTTTATAATATTATTATAATTATAATATTTTATAATAATATAGATAGATAGATAATATATCTGCATTTTCCTGCGAAGATTTAACAATGTCTCATTTAAATATGGGCTAAGGACTCTTACTAATCATCCGTTTTATCTAAAGTTTTCCCACAGTTTCGTAATTCTTGTTCCGTGTACTGAAGTCTACACTATAACCAAATTTAACATCCATCGAAGACCGGTACATGTTAAACCTTAAAATAAATATTATTTCATTTGTTTCCAGCCAGCTAATAGGAGATCAAAAACATGTATAATTGTTAAAAATTTGCCCGCGAACACAGGAAAAGATGAAGTAAAAGCGTTATTTGAGAAACACGGACACATAGCGAGGTTTTTGATGCCAAGACACGGCATCACCGCACTCGTAGACTTCATTGAACCTTTTGAGGCGAAGAAAGCTTTTAGTAAATTAGCTTATTCTCAGTTTAAGACTGCGCCACTGTATCTAGAATGGGCTCCTGAAAATGTATTCGTAAAGTCGAAAGATACAGCAGAAACTAGTGAAGAAAAAGTTGAGAAAAGTCACATTAAAAATGAAAATAAAACACAGTTTGAGAGCAAGCAAGAGAAGGAAACGACAGTCAGTAAAGCTGAAGAAGAAAGTGAGATGTCTGTGGAAGAGGAAACGCCACAAAATGATACAACTTTGTTTGTTAAAAATCTCAACTTCATTACTACTGATGAGGGTTTGAAAAAGGTCAGTATCTGATTTATTCATAAATCAAACGTATAACAATCTTGTATGAACAATATGAAAGGAGAACTAAATTATAACCTCTTGTGCTGATCTAAATTATAACTAAAAAAAATTTAAGCTTCAAAGCACCAATTGAGTAATTTTTAAAGATTATTGTGTGTACATTTAAACTCATTATATAATCAAATTCTTTCTTACATGCTGTGCCGATTCCTCCTCGTAAATGGGAGAATGGAAATGTGTTTACATAATTTAATTGTGTTTAAGCATTTTTCGAGCTGCGGCAAAGTGTTCAGCGCGACTATAGCGAAAAAGAAAGACCCGAAAAATCCAGGCCAATTCCTGTCTATGGGATATGGATTCGTGCAATTCTACAGAAAACACGGAGCGAACGAGGCGTTGAAATCATTGCAGAGTTCTACATTGGACGGCAAGACTTTGGAACTGAAACGATCTGAACGTGCTAATACGTAAGTGTGTTTTCAAATGAAACGCTCACTAAATTTTCGCACGCTTGTGCTGTGTTTGACTATTTGTTTAATGATTTGACTGTAGTCAAATTGAACAGTCCATGAATCTCAAACTAACTATCTCAATATTTCCAGATAGCATACTGTACTTACTTATTTTACTATCCCAATAATATTAATTATAGGCATATTCAGTATAACCAAGACCTGTTTCTAAATTCCAGGAATGAAGTGAAAACGTCTAAGAAGAGTAGCAATAATACGACGACAAAGAATGGTACAAAAATATTAGTGCGCAACGTGCCGTTCCAAGCGAACAGGAATGAATTACACGAAATATTCAGGTGAGCATTTCATAAATAACTGTTGAGGCCGGAAATATACCAATTTACGGCCGAGTAATATTTTCTCTTTCTCAGCTGCGCTTCGACCTTACCAAATTATTTCAAAAGACCAGGCGAAGCAGAGGCCTTTTAAAGTAAAGAGGATGTTAATTGCTATTTCGGCCGAAACTGTAGTCAATGTATAGTGCTTTTCTTTTTAAATTGCAATAAAACACAATCGGCCTACCAAATATTGACGTCACGTTGACGACTGATTTAAAACAATGAAATTATGGTGGACCTAATACGAACGAACAATCAGAGCAAGATTAGGTTGTTTTAAATTAAGCAATGAAAATGTACACACTTTAAACCTTCTATATCCAAAGAATATTTATTTAAACATTGTTTTTTTTAATAACAAAGCTAATTCCGAACAAGTTGCAGAAAACATATTAATGGCTCGTTTTTGAGAATGAGCGAATGAATTTCTTCACGACGACTGTCATTGATAGGGCATACACTGAATGTTTGCTGTCTTAGATACGCTATGTTTCAAGTTTTACACTGCACAACAATACCATTAGGCCGACGAAGGAAGTTGTTAGTTATTAACATTATTGTAGGTGATTTTTATATCGAAATAAGCCTGTCGTAATAAATCCAGACAATGTGGTGTCCACACTATTAAATTGTTCACCTCGGGTAATCGTGGCAGAAATAACTCGCCAACATGCCTGGCATTTCAAGAATAACTCCTATGCAAAAAAAAAGCTAATAGTTAATTTGGAATAGTTATCGAGCGAACTGAGCCGCGCGCAACAGCTAGTGGGTACATAAAAATCTGACCACGATACATTGGCTACGATTATGATGTGGATTGCTGATAAATGTTGCGGTATCGGTAATTCATTAGTAATTAAAAAAATATTGCTGTGGAAATAGTGTTATTTAGACTGACATTGGAACTTTTTTTAAAGTACTTACCTAGTCTTGACATAAATATTGTTTCAAGGAAAAAAAAACTTTTTCTTTTGCATATAACATTTATTACTGTAATGTGTGTTAGTTTATACAATTATATAGAAATAAAATTAAAAATATGTTAAGCTTATTCGAAATGATCTCCATTGGCATACAGTCCAGTTATCAATAGAAACACGCACTTTTTTCCATTGGAAAATTCTTCACTGCCAATCTTATAGATTGCTTTAGGGACTCCAAATTATCATGGTGCTTAGAGCAAGCGATACCCTCGAAAACTGACCATAAATCATAATCTAGCGGATTATAATCGGGACTAGATGACGGCCAGTCTTCAGCTCTGATGAAGTCCGGAACGTTCGTTTCCAACCAAGCTTGGGTGAGTCGAGCTTTATGAGCCGGCGCTGAGTCTTGCTGAAAGGACCATTCTTGGTTATGAAATGTGGTGTTGTTAAGAGGCTTAACCACCTTCTCAAGAATGGTATCTTGATACATTTGTGCCGACGTTTTGATACCTTTTTCACAAAAATATGGCTCAGTCACTCATTCATAGCTAACCCCCCACTAAACCTTGAAGTGGGTTATTGTCCACGTTGTACTCTGTTAACTAATTTGGAAGTTTCTTTAGAGCTTTGAGCATAAACTCTGTCATTCTGCTTGTAAAATATTGCTCAATTGTTAAAATTCGTTACCTCCGTACCGCTTAAGTAGTTGTTTTGATTTAACCATCCTGTTCTTTTTTTATATTATCAGTTATTTAATTACGAGAGGTTCTATAGAAGATCTAGTACCTAGACTTACCTTAATTTTCAACGAGATACTATCAACAGGCATAATTCCGGAACAGTGGAAAACTTCACACATTATCCTGATGTACAAAAAAGGTCAAAAAAATGACATGGGTAACTATAGACCTATAAGTTGAATGTCAAATGTATATAAAAATTTCTCCTAAGTTATCCTAGAAAGAATAAGCAAAAATCTGGATGAAAACCAACCAAGGGAACAGGGGCCGGCTTCAGAAGAGGTTACTGTACTTTGGATCACATTTTAACAGTGAAACAAGTAATGGAAAAATATAGGGAATACAACAAGGTACTACGAGTATACATGGCATTTATTGACTGCCAAAAGGCTGTTGATAGTATTAGCCACGAAGCTATATGGGATAGCTTGGACCACCAGGGGATACCCCAAGTTTACACTCACATACTCAAGAGTATTTTCTCTGACTGCAATGCCAGAATTCAATTGGAAAGTCTTGGAAAAATGTTCAAAATCGAGAGGGGCGTTCGCCAGGGTAACCCAGTACGAGTATCACCAAAATTGTTTTCCGCTGTTTTGGAGAATGTCTTCTGCAGGCTAAATTGGAATGAATATGGCCTTAATATTAATGGAATAAAACTAAACCGCTTAAGATTTGCGGATGATATAGTCTTATTCGAAGAAAATCCAGTAGCCCTGAAAGAAATGATCGAAGCACTGAATGAAGAAAGCCTGAAGTTGGGACTAATCATGAACAAAGAGAAAACAAAACTTCTAGGCAACTCTGATCCAACACCTTTAATAGTAGATGACCAAACTCTTGAATATGTAACGGCAATTAATAATAACTAAATAACTAACTTTAACTTAATATGCACTTATCTCGAGCAAATGATATCAAATACGGACCAAAACGCTGTCGAAGAGCAATGGAGTGGAGCATGCTGAGAATAAAAAAAATAGATAGGAAATACACAGCTTAGTAAGAGAAAAGACGAAAGTGGTGGTCATCCTCACAAAAATTGATCAACAGAAATGGAGATGCCCAGGCCACCTGATCCGTGATCCCCTAGAAAAATAGAGCAGAACATTTTCTGACTGGTATCCTAGGGATGGAAAACGTAGCAAGGGGCGTCCAACCTCGAGATGAGATGACGACCTGAAGCTCACAAAGGGAAATCACTGTAGAACTTGGAGGAGGCCTATGCCAAAAGGCACTCTGAACTGAGAGACATCTAATAAATAAAATTTAAAGAAGAAAAAGAAAAGTATAGTTCAGATCAATGGGCTTAATAATAATAATAGGTAACCGGTGCGTCTCTTATATGCTGCAAGTCCTAAGTCATCTTTTAAAATACGCGACATGGTCCTAGGAGCTAGGTATCTTCATCTCCCGAGATAAAATCTTTTGCTTTCGGGTAGGATTTCTTCGAATTCTTTCCCTTACTGATTTGATCGCCTTTTTCGTACGAACACTGCGTAGACGGCCAGATCATTCTCTGTAACAGAGGAGGTTTCATTGTACCTATTAATAGCCCGGTATACAAACATTCGACAAATATCAAGACTAATATCAATGAAAAATCATTAACTTTGCCAAAGTCGACTTGCTAAGAAGAAGAAGAATGAAAAATCTATAGTTTCAAAAATTGTATTTAGCACCATGCCTACTTTGTGTCAATCAATCACAGCGACTCTGTGCTCTTTATTACCCCACTCCATTTTAATATCACAAAATATTTGACAACCTGCGCGAAAATGAGAAAACACTAAACACATGAACATTCATAAAAGAATGTTCAAATGTAATATTTTGTTTATTTTTAATTGTAACAGTATTTATGGCCAGACTAAGTATACAAAATGTAGTAATATATAATCGATGTCCTTTGTACATGACATAGCCATATTAAATGGTTTTCATTGTTTGAAAACCGCGTCACTGCTTCTACAAGGTCAATCGACCCCACTCTTGTGTATATATTAATACCTCTGAATAAAAATATTTGAATTTACTCCTTAGAAAACTATAGAAGAACAAAAAACAAACAATAGAAGTCGCATTTTTATATTTTGGGTTAAAAAATTATAAAAGTGTTTCCTTCGGCTCCGCTGGCGCCTAAAAGTAGCTCATATTGTTTCAACTATCTATATCCGTAATGGCTGGTTTACACACGATCCAGTGGCGTCATGGACACGAAATTACCCACACACACACAAATCTCCGCCGCAATCCAGTGCTGGATCGGCGCAAGTCTGTGCTGGATCGCGCCGATCCAGTATACTGGATTGCGCCGATCTATTACACTGGATTGCGGTTTTTGATCCCGCACTCCGCGCACCTTATGCTATAGTAACCACACTTTTGCGTACGGCCGGTATTCTTTCATAATAAGCTATGGTATACCCGGCGGCATACAACTTGGCAAGATATGAGCGACACGAGCTCATATCGAAAATGAGATTAGAATAATTTTGTTAGAAATTTCTATAATCTAATTTGCTTCTGCGCGGTTTTTTTGTTGTCTTTGTTTTCTTTTAAAATGCCGAGGAAATTGTCTGACGAATAAACATTCCAATTTGTCCAATTGTACCGTCAATAAGAATGCTTGTGGAATATAAAATCAATTTATTACCGGAAAAGAAAATCTAGAGCTACAGCGTTAATAAATATTTGTCTAAGAATGAATATTGAGGGTTTGACTAATTCGGACGTCAAAAACAAAATAAAAGATCAACATAATACTTGGAAGTTGATAAAATAAAAAAATCTACACGGTCGGGGGCTGGTGCTAACCAATATATTTCCAGAATAAAGTGGTTAAACGAATTGGATGCATTCATAGATGTAGCTATCAAAAGACAAACAATGGTTGGGTTTTTATATAGAAATACATCTGTATCGTGGATATACTATACTGGATCGTGTGTAAACCAGCCTTGAAAGCGTAACAGACAAACGGACTTTCGCATTTATTAGTATGGATTATGTTGCGTATTACCCACTTTATTTTATTATTTTTAATTTTGGTTACAGGGCCTTTGGTGAAATAAAAACCTTGAGAATTCCTAAGAAATTGACACCTGGCGCAGATCAACATCGTGGGTTTGCCTTTGTAGACTACTACGCTAAAGCTGATGCCAAGGTGAGTTCTTTTACAAAAGGTTTTTTTTTAAATTTAGACTAGACTATTTTTTTCTGATAGTACCTACTCCCACTTCAATGGTTATCGTGGTATTTGTTGTATATGAAAAATCTACAATTTCTTTTCAGAATGCATTTGATGCTCTATGTCAATCGACCCATCTTTACGGAAGAAGGCTAGTTCTTGAATGGGCTGACCAAACAGACGAAAATGAAGATGTAAATGCCCTGAGGAAACGAACAGCTCAGAACTTCAATGCGCAAGCTCCGGGCGGAAAGAAATCTAGAAAGGGGGCGGTTGATGTAGAAACTTTTGTCGAGGGTGATAATAAAACATAAATTTAACACTGTTTTTTAATTATTTCCCATGTAGATACATAAGTCATACATTTGTTATTAAGAGTAAGACTAATTGATAGTTTTTCTGTAGATGGAAAAATAAAATATAATTACTCAAAATACAAGTATCTTGTTATTAAAACAAACGCCGTTTTGCTTTAGATGATCGTAGATTACAACACCAGATATATAATATAATAAAAAATATCTATCAGTACAGACAACACACTATATCAAGCTATCCAAATTGATTGATTAATTGACGCCAAATTGTTTGCTATTTTGAACATTACACTGTCTTTTTTGAAGAATGCAATTAGTAATGCTTTATCTTAATATGTTGTCTGTACTCTACTGATAAAATAAAAACAATATTTTACAGAGATTTTACAGTAATTAAGTTGAATGTGTTGTATAATTAAATACTATTCGAAAATTATAGTAACACGGAATTTTATCACAAACATGTAGTTGTGAATCTTATTTATAGTATTACTGGCTTTTACCTGGCTTTTAATAGCTGTTAAATTCAATTTTTCCATTATGCCTTATAGAGAATCTAGACGACTGGACATTGACAAATCAGTCAATTAATAAAATTTAAAATTGCATAATCTAGTATTTACAAAACTAAAATTGATTAATTAAATTTATAATCTAGGACTCGCCCTGGCTTTAGCCTGGGTGTATTTACAGAAAACTTACATAAGTTCTCTAAATAATGGCGATTACCACTTTAAAATATAATAAACAACATTTATACAGTCAAAATGCTTTAGCCACAAGACACCACCTGACGCAGACGCGGGACATAGGCCTGATCCATAGACTCCTTAAAAAGTTATCAGGCTTCCTTAGGAAACTGTTGAGATAATAGTTTACAGTACAATACAAATGTGAGTTGACAGCAGCTTCTTTACGATACTGTGCTTGCCAACGCCAATGGGTGGTGCAAATATGAATTTGCAAATTATGAACCTCTTAATAATTCTACCTGTATCACATCAAAGATATTTAAATAGAGGAATCTCATTATAGTGTCATATGCTTTTGACTGTCCTGCAGTTATACTATTCTGGTTGATAGTGCCAGACAGTGTTATATCATTATTATAAATAACTAAATTAATAGTAAACTTAATTATTGAATTAATATTAAACTAGAGGACTTGGAAAATATTTACAAATTTCTGAAGTAAACGTAAAAAAAGAACATGAACGAAAATATAACAACAAGCTTTATGTCGAAAACAAAATGAAAATAAATAAACTCACATTATCTTTAGACAAGTTCCAATTTCTATGTATATAAATATATATTTTTTAATTAACATAAAGTGAATGATATAATGACTTATACCCTTATCAATTTATCACTCACTAAATGTGTTTTTGACATGCAAACGTAACTCAACTACACTTCTAAATAATACCAGTTGTGCTGATTAATTATATAAAGTACCTATGCATGTATATGAAACTGCTACATATTTATCAACAAACATTCTATTAGGAATGTAATTTTATTTTTCTGTGTGTAACGATGTGTTTATTTTGATTATAATATACACACAAATGTAACACTTTTAGGTACTGAATTGACAAACACAAAATTCAACTATATTTTAATTCATGTTAACATATAAGTTTGTAGCTAAACTAAAAAAAAACATAAGTAAATCATTATTTATAAACACATACAAATAACTCATTGTGCAGAATAATTTTTAATCAATTTTCACTGTGGAATATATTTTTCTAACAAATAAGCTAGTGCCCAAATATCCCACAGTTCCACAAATGATACCAAGAGCCAAACTGAATAGAGCCATGTAACCAAAATAGAAAGTTGTCTGGAATAGCCCATACATTTTTGTTTTGAATATGAAATAGTAGAATGAGTACAGGTAGACATAGAGAGCTGTGCTTCCCGCAGATAGGAAGCTGGTCCACTGCCAGCGGTAGTCCTCTGCATTCAGCAGGAAGTATGTACAGACAATGGTCACACACACAGTCACAATCATCAAGATCAAGAATACAAGCAACATGAATCCATACACATAATAAATTTTGTATGCCCAGAAAGATGTAAATATGAAGTACATTTCAATAAATATGGATCCAAAGGGAAGGATCCCTCCCATAATAATAATAATGAGAGGTTCCATAAACCATTTCTTTTCTGGAATAGGTCTTGGGACAGCATTTATACGGCAAGGATAGTCAGGTTGACCGGCCAAGTTGCGCCCAAGTACAGTGCCCACTAATGTCAAAGGCAAAATTACAAAAGTACAGATTGACATAACAGCAATCATGCTACCGAATGGAATGGCCCTAGATGCATGGTAGTACATGGCAATAAAATTTATAAAGAATGCTGTGCCACAGACCAACACAGGAAGCAAGAAAGCGGATAGAAGCATCTGCTTAATCCATAGTTTCCCACCCATTCTGGCATACAGAGAACCCCCAAAGTAACCATTGACTGGAGAAGTTGCAGCATAAATAAATATGGCTGTAGAAAGCAAAGAACCCCTTTCAGTGTAAAGTTCACCAAATATAGTGAAGATAATAACTGCCAAAGTTACCACAGTCAGTTGGTAACCCGAGCCAACTAAGGCAGAGAAGAAAGCTAAATGGGGCACTGGCCTGAACACATCTCCGTGAACCTGTTTCCAACCATATTCATCTCCTAAATCCTTCTCTAAGTCATCAAGGTCATCATCCTTAGAATACCTCGCATAATCCTTACGTAGAGTTCTCATTAAAATCATGGAGACAAGACCTACTAGAAAAATAACCATCATGAAACTATTAAAGATACTGAACCAATGAATTCTGTGTTGGAAAAAGTTTGGGTCCAGATATTTATCAAATCGATCTTCAAAGTTGATGTTACTCTTCTTCCAATTAACTTCATAAGTAAACGGAATATTTGCATCGGGTTTTAGTAATTCTTTATTCTCGGCAGTAAGATTAACTTCCACAATCCTGTTGTCATTGTACCCAATGTCGAATTTTTTGTGTGTCCAAATATAATGTTGGTCTCCATCAATTTCTCCAAGAATTCCCCAAATAGGTAAGTCATCTATGTACATCTGATACCAATAGTGATTCTTCACAGCATACACCAGCGCTTTATAATCTTGTTCAGTAAGTGATACGGCACAATATTGTTGAGCTGGAACATTTTCCTTGAAGGTGATGTCCAGACCACTAAATTCTAACTCGACGCCCTGTAGAGCTTCTGACAAAGTTTCATGATAATGTGCGATTTTCACTTTCGTGCCACCACACAGCGGTAGCGAAAAAAAGGCGTAAGTTTCTTGCCGATTGTGATACGGGCCCACGGTATTCATCCACAATACGACTTGCTCCCTGTCTTTATAAATGTGTGTATGTTCATCACAGTTAACTATTCGCCACAATACAAACAAAAGATACAAAACTTTCATTGTTACTATAAAATTAATTATTTTTCAGGTAAAAGTGAAGTGAATATTTTAAAATAAAATAAACATAACACGTCACTTCAGTGTATGCCGCAATCCGCCGACATTTAATTTTAATGTTGCCATACTACAGTGTTGCCAGTAACAGATAGTCAATTATAACCATGGATATATAGATCAAGATGGATAGTGCGCATGCAGGCTGATGTCAAAAAATTTGACCTGAATGCATTTCGTTATCCACCTCTCTCTTTCTAACCCATGATGTGTTACACCCGTATTCTTAAACCTTCACTCAAACTCGACTCAACCTTACTCCACCTCATTGGTATGATTAGTTGTCAAAAGCTTCCTTGACTTGAGTTGATTTCTCATTGGAGGTGAGTATCGAACTGTCAAATATAAGGTTGGTCGAGAGGTACCTTGAGGCGTTCTTGTAATGAAATAAATTAGATAAAAAACGGGGTTTTGCCACTTTTGGCCTACGTATTTACTTTACTTCATTTTATTTTTAACTCTATTCTTTTGTAATTTTCAATGTTTGTGTTTAAAATTGTTATTATAACCTCATTGGAGTTTGCTGAAGCAACCAACTAAGAATGTCGTTTTCACGGAAAGTTCGAGGACTTCCTTAAGGAGCCCTCAAATGAGTTTGAGTGAAGGACGTTCCTAAGGTTATGTTTAAGAATACGGGGGTTAGAATGTGAATCTGGGTTTCCATCACAGCACTTGATAACAACCCCAAAAGTTGGAAAAAATGATAAACAATAACGTAGCAATATAAACTTTATTTAGGTAGATTTTTATTTTTATTTAGCCATTGACAAAAAGGAATAATTGCTATTTCCCGTTTTCGTAAAAGTTTTTAATTTCGACACTTGCGTGTTTTTAACTGCTGTCTTTTGGACGAATCGGACTTGAATTGCTGATGAAAAATGAATAAAGAACGTTTTTGTCTGTTGTGCCTATGTTCATCACGAATAATATTTTGTCAGTACACTTTTTGGAAACGCATCCACCGCACGTTTCTTATTTACATAACAGAAGTTTTCATTTTTGGGCTGGATTACTGTCGATGAGTGTTTAACTCTATTTTGTCAGAAATACCAGAACTAAGTCAAAACAAAGACGCTAGAACTATACTTGGCATATAATTAATCAAGTTAAAAACTGGTCAAAGTCATTTTTATTTGAAACCGCGTGTCAATCTTCAAGGTAATTCCTTTAACGACCACCAGATGACAACCGGGACCAACGGCTTAATGTGCAGACAATCAGGTTTTTTCAAGTCTCCCGACTAAACTGACCTAACCAAACTGGAAACAACTAGACGAAGGATGCTTCGATAGAATCAAACCCACGACCTCCAAGTCCAGTGGTTAAGGCCAAATCCTTCACCACTAGCCCACGGAGGCAGGGCTTGAACCAAATTAAACCAATACGGGCAATTGGCTAGTAAACTTTTTTATGAAAATGTCTAATTCGTAAACCATTTCGAGGAATAGGCTTAGGGAACAGATTACATTAATCAGATATTTAGATAAGCAAGTATTTTTTAAGAAAAACGCAGAAAACCCAATGACTTTCATTTTTTAGCAAGGTTGACGTATGACGTAGCCGGATAACTTCCGGCTATTCACATTTAATTTTTTAGGTTGGCAGCACAGCGTAGTGAATAAATATTTTTTGTTTGGTAGCGCTAACTAAGCGCTTCACGTACTTGTCACCCATGTCAAATGTCATCTCTGTTCAAGTAAACATAACCTAATTACATTCATTCATACATTATAATGAAGAAGCGGTGTCCAATTATTGAAAAATCAGATGTAAACGGATGAAGAGACTGCAGTAAAGTCCAATAAACAGGCCAATATGCAATAGATACGAGAAATAGGGTACCTAAACATTTAGCGATTGTAAACAAACAAGAAACCAACTCGCGGCTCGCAGTCCATCTTGACTTTGACATTTGACACTGACATATATATTTTTTAATACCTTAGTAATTTTTGCTTTCTTGCAATTCGAAATGGCCATTATATCTGCGTGACGTCATCACTATAAAATCTTTAAAATTAAATAACAAAATAAATATAATTTTAAGAATTTTTTTCGTTTAAATTGTATCTCCGAAATAGTCTATTCTATCAATAAAATATATAATATACACAATTTATTTTTTTGTTGACTAGCCAATTTTTGGCCATGACGCCATTTTGTAATCTACGTTATTGGATCGGTGAACACTAAAAATAATAGAGTAGAATACCGTTTAAATGATCTCAGATCATGCACTCCACACAACATTCATACATTCCTTGAAATCATGGGGAGCATTATCGTAAACATCTTACCCTAGACTAGATACAGCTCAGGATGCATAGTTTTGCATGTGTGTGTTTTTGCTACGCTAAGTAATAGAATACCTTCCGTCTGTTTACGTCTTATATGTCTGTGCTATAGATAGTATCGCACTATCGACGATACTATCAATAATATCGGAAATATCGATAGTTTTTAAGAGATACTATAAATAGTATAATTATTCGAAAGATCGATTTTTTTTTAATTAAAGGGATTTGTTGAAACACGACATTTGTTTTGCATGCAATATTATAGAACAATACTATCGATAACATTGTTTGTTACGATACTATTAAATATCACTATTGATACCATTGCTTTTGCCGACTATCGCGCGACAACACTAATCATCATCTGTCACTTGTGTGTGTCACTGTCACTCACACACGCATCGCATCATGTATTGCGTATTGGTAGATAAAGTACCTATTGCATGAGGTTATGTTGTTCTCGTTTTTGATTGTAGAAAAGTTTTTAGATAATTTGTTTCAGAAACTAACGTTAAACAAAGGTGGAATTTAAGATGGAAATAGATTTACCCAGTTGCGTACAAGCAAAACTGAAATCAGACACAGGCGAAGAAGTTGGGGGCACTTTAGACTTGCCCCTAAACATTACTAAAGATCAGCTGCAACTTATTTGCAATGCACTTTTGCAAGAGGTAGAGAGGATTGCTATAACTGTTTTCGTTATTTCCACTTCTCATATTTTATTACAAAGATAAATGATTTATTTATTTCGTAGGAAGACAGGCCATTCTTATTCTTTGTCAAAGATGTAGAAATAACTTCTACACTAAAAGACTCGTTGGACATCAAAACATTGAATTCCGAAGAAGTAGTAGAGATAATATTTCAACAACAAGCTGTATTCAGAGTACGACCAGTGACAAGATGTACTAGGTATGTTTGAAATCATTTTTGGCGCTAATCAATTGGGTTTTTGTGAAATTGCATCTTAAGGGTATTTGAGGTGAAAGCAGACTCGATGAGAAAAAGATAAAACAAATGGCTATGCAAAAGTAACTTTTATCAGGGATAGAGGTAGTGTCGGTATTTAATTACCCTTAGACTGTCCTTAAACAAATAAATTCCTCACACAATATGAATTAATGGGAATCAAAAGCAGACAGACACAGCTGCTCATAAACAATGATACTATATTTTGAATTTAAAAAAAAATTACTTTTTTGGTGATGGACAAATTGAAAATATAAAATTTTTCAATTCTTGTTCCTGAAATTCACACCCTTGAGATTGGCATGTTAACCGGTGATTATCAAAAGTACTTAAAAACATTAGAAGTCGCCATATATAAATATTTTTTCCAGTTCTATACCAGGACATGCAGAAGCAGTAATTTCTACTAGCTTTAGTCCTTCAGGAAGACAATTGGCCAGTGGCTCTGGAGACACAACAGTAAGATTTTGGGATCTAAGTACACAAACACCTCATCATGTATGTAAAGGTATGGCCTTGTATTACATTATAAATATTTAAAAAAAAACTAATTTATCAACATGTCCAACAATTGTTGTATGGCAATAAATGAAACTGCCAATTCAAATTTTTTCTTCTTACTCAAAGATGATTAGTTTTTCAATCTTTAAAATTATTGTGTTTTTAACATTAAAATTTCATGTTTATTTAGGTATTTATATTCTTGGACACACTAGCAGCTAATTTATGTGAATCTTGCTTGAAGTTTGGAGAATGTAGCAAAATAATTTGATTCATTCTAAATTCCAGGACACACAAATTGGGTTCTTTGTATCAGTTGGTCACCAGATGGTTCAAAACTAGCATCTGCCTGCAAACAGGGGAAAATAATGATATGGGACCCAAACACTGGAAACCAGATGAACAAAACTATGACAGGTCATAAACAATGGATTACCGCATTAGCTTGGGAGCCATATCACAAGTAAGTTGTAAATTAGTTTTCATGAAGTATTTCAACATTACTTTACCATAAGTTCATGATTCATGATAAATCAGTCAAAATAAATAATTAATATGTATTATTTGTTGCAAGTAACAGTAACCACTTTCACTGCTAAATTTATACTATTGTTGAATGTCTCTGATTAACCATACATAAGAAATTCATGATTCAATTTATTTGGCATTCAAAAAATGCTATACAACAAATTTTATTTTTGCAGGAATCCAGAATGTAGAAATATTGCAAGCTCTTCTAAGGATGGTGATGTAAGAATTTGGGACACAGTAACGGGACTTACAATTCTAAGTTTGTGTGGGCATTCAAAAGCCGTGACTGGTGTTAAATGGGGAGGCAATGGGCTGATATACACATCTTCACAGGATAGAACAATTAAAGTATGATTTTTCAAGAACAGAGTATTTCTTTTGAGTATAAATTATAGTTATTTGATTTCTAGATTATTAGATGTCTAGCGTTAAAATACAAAGATTATGTTTATATTATTCTTAAAAAATACAAACATTTATGCATATGTCAATAGACATTTAATAATATGCTAATATTCTTTTTTAGGTATGGAGAGCTGATGATGGCATTTTATGTAGGACTTTAGAAGGTCATGCTCATTGGGTGAACACACTAGCACTAAGTACGAACTATGTATTGCGTACAGGTCCATTCCACCCTGTCACGGATCAGAATGGTTTTATCAGTGACAGTAAGTAGAAGACTATGCTAATATAATGAAGTTGATTGTTTGGAGTTTGTTTGAAGATTATCACTTAGGCACTACTGGTTGGATTTCGAAATCCTTTCTGAATAGCTCGATCCTTGGAGATCTTCTCTTCCCTAAAGATAACATGTTTATAGGGTACATACAGCCATACACTGTGAACAGCTATTATTTTAAATATGTTTAGTCTTCTCTACTTTAGCAAATAATTTGACTGTTGGGGCAATCCAAAATAAAATATTATCAATAATAGTGCTAGCCCACTTTCCACCATAGACTAGATCAATACCTACAAGATACAGGTATCTCTTCTGTATAATTTGCTTTACAGAAAAAGTATTGCAACAAATAGCTTTGGAAAGATATGAAGCAGTGTGCACCCAAGGTACTGAAAGACTAGTTTCTGGGTCAGATGATTTTACACTGTTCTTGTGGTTGCCCGAGAAGGAGAAAAGACCAGCAGCAAGGATGACTGGTCATCAGCAACTTATAAATGATGTCAAGTTTTCACCAGATACAAGGTAATGAATGTTTTATGGCATACACTTTATTGGTTGGCATAGAGATAAGATTTTTTGAAAAAATAGTTTTTTGTCATGTTCTAAGAATTGGTATCCTTATCTTCACATCAGCTTGGAGATATGTTACATTTATAAATATACTAGTTTTCCATCGGGACCTTTCTCTGATTTATTTCTTGGTAAAAACTACCATAGTACAAAATTTTTGAATCAGTATCAGATTTTGCTCAGCCATTTTTGAGTTATTTGTATATAGTGTAGTGTAAAGTGTAACTAACCTGACTTTTTTGATTCTGTTTTGACAGAAAATAGTAAAAATCTTCTCTGTCATACCACACAGCACAATTTCTAAATGTAGATACTTATATTTTTAGAATAATCGCATCTGCATCATTTGACAAATCAGTTAAACTGTGGGAAGCAGCCAGTGGAAAATTCATCACTACACTGAGGGGGCACGTCCAGGCCGTGTACATGGTGGCTTGGTCTGCGGACTCCAGACTTCTGCTCAGTTCCAGTGCAGACTCCACATTGAAAGGTGTTTATAATGATTTCTAATATAATAGCGATTGTTACACACTAAATCAAACTATTTTAAAGTGCTGCAGTGTTTAAACCGTTAGGTGTAAATAAATGAGATAAAAATACGCAATATAAACCATTTTTTTTTTTCTTTAATCTCTTGTTTTTTGTGAGGCTTCAGTCACACATTGTGACTATGCCAGCCTCATGGAGAAAGTCAAAGGTGGAGCAAGCTTATCTTTAAGCCATGGCCGCTCTCCAGAAAGCGTAAATGGACTTTGCTAATAAACTGTATTAGAATAGTTTAATTTAAGGTGATTGCGAGCGTAGCAAGTTCGTCTTTAGGAGACTGGTCAATTTTGATTTTCTGGGGATGTTTGTGTTCCAGGCTAGATTTTATTTCCGAACTGATCTTTATAAAGGGAACTGTTCATTAATTTGAAATTTGTTCTTTAATTTGATTTGAATTTTGAAAATGGGGAAATTTTTAGCTTTCTTTGTTTATGTATTAAAGGATTAAAACCATATTTGGAAGCAATATTTCTATGTCAGGTCGGGCACAGGTTGCTAATTCCTATAATTATAAATGACACTTTGTTATTATTTCAGCTATAGATATTAATAGATAAAATCTCTTTGTTTTAGTATGGAATATGAAAACCAAGAAGTTGGAGCTGGATTTACCTGGTCACGCTGACGAAGTGTATGCTGTCGACTGGTCACCAGATGGCGCGTATGTAGCGTCAGGAGGAAAAGACAAAGTTTTGAAGCTGTAAGTTATAATTAGTTTTTGTAAATTAAGATAATGTGTTTTTGTGTGGCCTTGAAACTTTTTAAACTTATTGTTTTATGTTGTTACAGGTGGCAGCATTAAAAAGATTATATCAGTTGTTGTGGATTATTTTATTGTAGAAATAAACACCTTATTACATTATTTTTCAATAAATATACAAAATAAAAACTACTTTATTTTAACACTCTTTTTAACATTAGCCTTAATACCAGAAGCTTCTCCTGCATAACGGGTTATCTCAGTTCGAGGCTCACGCACTGCACCCTTCCTCCTGATCTTAGCTTTTCTATATTTCAGCTTGTGTTTTACTCTAGGATTTCTCTGATCCTTCTTTCTATGCGGTGTCAAACCTTTATTTTTAGCAATTTGATAGGTTATTTCACGTTTATCACCTTCAACTATTACAGTCTGAGAAGATGTTGAGGGCCTATTTTCAACCTCATTATCAATCAGTGCAGTTTCATCATTATCTGAAAATCCACTCTCTTCTGATTCATTTTCATACCGGGCATTTCCAAGTTGTTCAGCATTTAAGTTAGATAAATCATTTCCTTCATATTCATCATCATCAGAAACACCGGTATCCTCTCCATCGTCTTTTTCAATTGCACTTATTAGCTTGAGTTTCTTTGCAGCTGACTCAGGAGCTGCTTTTCCTGACTTTCGCTTCATTGTCTCCTTTTCTAATCTTAATTCTGTTACAGTCAATTCCAAATTGCTCTTTACAGCCATCAAAATTTTATCAATTTGTGGTTTGATTACTTCTAAATAGATAGGTTCCATTTTGTTCAATATTTGACTATATTGATACAACCTTTTTATTACTGGATGATTCTGTATATTGATTCTCTGACTCTTTAGAAGTAAATAAAAACTGATGTTTGTGCAATAATTCAATATCAAATCATAATTTGTTTTCACAAATTTTGAAGCAGGGCATTTCGGTAATTTGCCATCTTTCACCAATTCTAAAACAGGTTGCAAATCATCTTTAGCTACTGTCAACTTTGTTTTGAAATCATTTATAAGACCTGCAAATTCTGGACTTTCCTTTTCAAACAACTGCATTTTTTGCCTCTTTGACATTTGACTGAGGTCACTCTTGATAACAGACTCTTTCTCCTTGGCTGCTTTGATCTGTTTTGTGAAGAAATCCAAGGTGAAGTCTTCATCGCCAAGTTGTTCCAGCAATCGCTTTTGTATATTTCTAGCTTCCTCTTCTTCCATAAGGGCGGCCTTTTCATCTTGGCCGAACCCTCCATAGTCCTCATCAACATAGTCTGTAGAGTAGTAAGATCTTTTCTTTTTTCCCCATGCCTTGGAGTCAGGTAAATCATCATCTGATTTTTCTTGCCCTTCCACATCGCTGTCAGCTATGCCAAAGTCATCCTGTTTGTTATCGGAGTCTTCATCAGACTCTGAGAAGGCGTACATCTCATCCTCATTATCAGAATCATGTTTCCGTTTTTTTAATTTATCTATTATTTTTTTATCTCTTTCAGTGTATTCATCTTCAGAACCTGAAGGCTCGTAATTCTCCTTCATATCGAACTTTGAATTAATCCTGTAATTATAACAAAACAAATACAATTTTTCATTAGCCGTTTCCTGCATGTGTAGCAAAAATAAGTTTTATGTAGTTCTTTCACAAACTTTCACCCCATCTTGAGAGTAGAAAAAATAGCCTATGTTTGACCCCCAATTAAATTGATGTTATGTGTCATAATAATAAAAACCGACCATGTGTAATTAATTAATAATAAAAACCACAATCATGTCTGTATATGGGAGAAATATTTGTATATTTGTTTCATTTTAATTTAAGTGAATATATTATAACTAAATATTCTGTCGAAATTTCAAGCCCAGCTGCCATTTGGTGGTCATTAAATCATGACATGTGCTGAAATTAAGGCGGTTCCTAAAATCTGACACCAGGGAGCATAGGGTCGTTTGACTATATAACCCAGTAAATATGACGATGAAATAGTCGTGGATATCTATGGCAAAATTAGGATTAGGCATTTCGTTACCACGTACAACACGGCTGTTCGTCTCGTGCACTTTAGCTTCATGTATATAATGTAGGTGCCTACCTAACGTTCGTCGTTACCCTTTAGACAAACTTCTCCCTATGGTGCATCTCGAAGTGTTTATCGTTTTCAGAAAGCATCAGTATATTCTTTAATCTAAATCCTTTCCAATGATTCCAAATAGCACTAGATAACTAAATCATTTAGAGAAGCCAATATAATGAACCAACAAAGTAGGTTACAAATATTTTAGCATTAATATAATAGAAAAGTATGGTTCTACCTTATTTTATCCGCCATCCTTTAGAATTTTTGATGTGCAAAACAAATTTATTTCGCATTTATTAACCTTTATTCACCATCACTACAAAAATAGCATGTCACTTTGTTGAGGTTAAAAATAAATGAACGGCGAATGAATGACGAACATATGAGTGAAACAATGAAATGAATGAATGAACTCTAGTGTTAGGTAGTTCGCACACGGGGCTATATGATTAATGAGACGGGACTGCACGCAGCGCTATTCCAATGAAACTTGATTATACTATCCGTATACTACCAGTCGCACGAGAGCATATTTTTTATATAAAATCAGCTATGTCCGTAGACGACGTGACTCATGCGACGCTATCCTGTCATACATTAAAGTTGCATCGCAGTTGCGTCTCAAGACTCAAGACACAGGTTATAATAACAATCCGAAGCATAAAAACTGAAAAATACAAAAGAAAAACGTTATTTTCGGCTAGACTCCAACTTCCTTAAAGTCTGCACAGAACTACTTTGGAGGAGGTTAGCACTTCCTCATTTGGAACATTTGATAGCGTCTGAAAATAAAGTATTTACCACCTTTACCCTTTTTTCCAGAGGAGCGTGGTCACCCTATTTTGCACAAGTACCAACGTGTTATAGCTTGTATTTCCTAGAAAGAGACAGGTTCCTCCACTATTTCTATCTCGCTTGGCTGGGCCTTGCCTCTATGCAAATTTGCAGAAGTACTCAGTCCTGTATGTAAACTAACCCCCGTATTCTTAAACATAACCATAAGAACATCCTTCACTCAAACTCATTCGAGGGCGCCTTAAGGAAGTCCTCGAACTTTCCTTGAAAACGACATTCTTAGTTGGTTGCTTCAGCAAACTCCAATGAGGTTATAATAACAATTTTAATCACAAACATTGAAAATTACAAAAGAATAGAGTTAAAAATAAAATGAAGTAAGTAAATACCTAGGCCAAAAGTGGCAAAACCCCGTTTTTTATCTAATTTATTTCATTACAAGAACACCTCAAGGTACCTCTCGACCAACCTTATATTTGACAGTTCGATACTCACCTCCAATGAGAAATCAACTCAAGTCAAGGAAGCTTGTGACAACTAATCATACCAATGAGGTGGAGTAAAGTTGAGTCGAGTTTGAGTGAAGGTTTAAGAATACGGGTGTAAGTCCATGCTTTCATTCGACTGGTAGAATTTCAAGTTGCATTGGAATAGCGCCGCGAGGGGATGGCCTAAGGGATTCCACTCACGGCCTATGCGACTCACGCTACGGGACTAGACTTGTGCTTTTTTTATGAGTATAACTCACGCAAAAGCGGATCGTCGAATAATTTTTGTTCCACATCGAATGATTTACGTTCGATATCAAGGATTTTTTCTCGATATCGAACGAAAATCCCTGTGTCTATCTAACAAAATAATATTAAAAAATAAGAAGACGTATCCACGGCCGTAAAACACATTAGAAAAAGGTTTGTCAATGTCAAGGTGATGTCATGTAGATGTCAACGGTGTGGTTTTTGGGGTTTAGAGCAGGTTAAGTTTGTTTATAAAATATTAACTTTCGTTCTAATATTTAGATTTCTAGCTACAAATCTTCGCTAGAAATAATATCGTTTTGTATTATAAATTAGTATTTAATTCCGCCAGTGTTTAATATAAATATACACATGACCCTTTAAAGTACTCATATTTCTATGAAAACCATGAAACCGAGTTTGTATTTAACTTTGTTTTTAGTATCTATTTGTGATTTAGCTTTAAGTAAAAAAATGTCTGTACCAAATGTGGATGCATTAATGTCAGAAAAACCAAACGAATGTGGTCGTTGTAAGTTATTAACAGATTCTTTTAATTACTGGATGAAAAAGACTTCTCGTGGCAAATATGAAGGTGGCGATGCAGCCTGGGAGGAAGCTAAGTTAAAGTCATACGCTCGCAGCGAAATACGTCTTGTGGAAGTACAAGAAGGACTTTGTTCTGAAGTTAAAAAGCATCAAGATAATTGCTACACATTAGCCGAAGAAGCAGAGCAAGTTTTAGAAAAATGGTGGTTCAGTGATGGCCCTAGTTCAGCAGACTTATATTCGTGGCTTTGTATAGAAACACTGCAATATTGCTGTCCCAAGAACCATTACGGTGAATCTTGTGTCTTGTGTCCATATGGTAGGAATAATGAAGTGTGCAGTGGTCATGGCACATGTGATGGTGATGGAACGAGGAAAGGTGATGGCAAATGTAAATGTAAAAAGGGGTATAATGGGGCATCATGTGATGAATGTGAAAAAGACTTTTATGACAAAGAAAACGAATGTCAGCCTTGTCACAAGGCTTGCAATGGGTGCTCTAATGATGGTGCAGAAAATTGTCATGAATGTAAAGCAGGGTGGTCACTTGAGTTGGGTGTTTGCATAGATATTGATGAATGCGTGTCGACAAGTTTATGTAAACACAATCAGTATTGTGTTAACAAAGAGGGATCTTATGTATGTAAATTGTGTGACAAATCATGTAAAACTTGTTCAGGAGCAGGTTTATCTAATTGTACATCTTGTGAACCCAACCACGTTTTATGGAGTGGATTCTGTATGGATGACAAACTAAAAAGTGATCTACTAAGAAATACACTTAAAAAGTTAGCTTTGTATTGTGGACTACTTGTCATCACATTCTTTATATCTAGAAATACCAAAACTTTAGCATCTTTAGTAATTCTAGTTATCTCTATTTTTATATACTTTTCGGAAAAATCTTCAGATATTAATACTTTAGATGTGATATCAAACTTATATTTAAAATAACTACATTCCAAATTTTGTATTAATTACTGAAATAAATGCATAATTAAATTGTTTGGCTTTTCTCATGATCTTTGTAAATTTTCAAATATTTGTTTGAACACTATAGGTTTTAAAATATCTTGTAGATTAGCCATGGGTAATCTCGACTCCGACTCGTGTTTCGGCTCACTAAATCTTATTCCGCAACCGGTATCGGCTCCTCTTAATGATTCCGAGTCCCTTATCGGCTCCCGCTCACGGACGTCCATTCTGGTACCAGATTCAATACAGAATTTATTGAAACCGGTACTGGAAAGTGGAATCACAGTCTGTTGATTCAATAGAGTCAATCTTAAGCAAAGTAAACTGATTGATTTGTACTTTACAGGCTTAAGACTGTCAATCTAATACCAATTAAGTATTTTTATTGCATCGTCTCGTCAGTCGTACATTAGCATTCGTTTGAAATTTTCATTAAAATAAAGATAAAACTGTTATGTGGATTAAATTGGCGTACCTACATAAAAAACAATCAGCTTTATATACAATAATTCTTTAAACAATATCTGCCTGTTATTTTTTGTTTTTCTTTATTTTTCCCGTTTTTGTTTTTATATATTTTTTTTTTGGTTTCTATGTTTTTATTTTATTTACACTAGGTAATTATATTTTTTTATAAAAAATGTGTAATCGGCTTTTTTACATATTATTATTCAAAAATAATAATTGACTCAGTTTAGTCGAAGTGAGCCTCGAACGATTTTCTATTAAAATTTGTCCAGCTTTAGAGAAAACCCGTTCATGCGAACGGGTATGTATCCGTCTCGTTCTTTCAGAATAAAAATCAGTTCGCATCGCATCTCAACCAACATTCAACATTGTGTTGCATCTCACTCTATTATAGGCAATGGCGGCTTTCGCACGCCCGCTTATCCGCTGAATAAACGAATTTAACCGAACGCTCTCCGATTCCTTCGGAGTAGTCGGCGGCCGCGGCTCACGAGTACTAATACTAGTCGCGACACGAAAGGTATCAAGAACACGATGCGATTCAATAACTCCCGGAGTCGATATGAATTGCTCGGACTAATTAAGGGAATCGGCTCCTGTCGGTGTATCGGCTCATTTAAATCTTCCAGTCCGGAGTTACCCATGTCTATTGTAGATGGTGATACAAAAATTATAGTATAAAAGAAAAGGCATAATAAATGTGTATTAAAAATACATTTTATTGCAAGTTATGTAACTACATTTAGTGTCATTTATATACAAAAATTAAATACAAGGTTTGGGTAATAATTATTATTATAAACTAAATATTGTAAATACTTTATAATACAGCTCTAGATTAGTTCATTTGTTACTAATAAGAATTAATGAAACAGATGCAATGAATACAAGGTAACATTTGGGCCTCCTAAAATAATGAAAGAGTTGTGAAATATACCTCCTTATTTTGTTTGATGTTAATTTATACATATTTACGGCTAACAAATCAGTCGAAATAAAATTCATA
Source organism: Euzophera pinguis (assembly GCA_947363495.1). Lineage (NCBI taxonomy): Eukaryota > Metazoa > Arthropoda > Insecta > Lepidoptera > Pyralidae > Euzophera > Euzophera pinguis. The sequence goes on from OX376164.1 coordinate 6,082,033, forward strand.
CACAAGAAAATATTCATCAGTTTAAAAATTTAATAGGGTAAATTATTTGGTGCCACCAATAACATTTATTTTTTTTTATTAAAGAAATCAGTTAATTTATACTTGAACATTAAACATATGTTGACTATTGAAATTGTGACATGTCCTAGAATCTAGATATTTTCATTATGATAATTGATTGGCAATTGTTATTTTGGCAGCAATAAGCATAGTTATACAAATTCAGTCTGCTAATGAATGAAAAATAGATTCAAAAGTATGCAGTGCTTTTTACTTAACATTAGTCATTAGATGCACTGTGATGCTGTAAAGCATTTCTTTAATCTAATAAATAGATTCATTAATACAACTTTAAATAAAATTACGTATAAGTATTATGTGCCTCCACTAGATATCTGTGTCTCAATAAGCAAATACACGAAAAGGGAAAGTAATATTATTTTAATGTAACATAAGATTTCATATAAAGTCTGCCAACTTATTGTTGTTTAGCTAAAGCACTGAATTTATATTACAGTAAATAGCGAAAGACAATTATTCTATACCCTTTTGTAAGCAAAAGAATATAGAATAATTGTAAAAGAAGTAGGGCAGTTTTTATAATGCTAAAACCTGCCCTACATTATATATCTGAACAATTTTAAATTGTGCCAATGTTATGCCAAGGTGCAAAGGTTGTGCTGATAAAAATGTTAATTTTATCAACATAAATAACTGTTGATTTAAATATAATAAGTATATTTTAAAGCTAATTGCATTTTGGGCACAAAATATGTATTCCCTGTATGTTGGCGCTTTAACCAATTTTTTTATTATAATGAAAACTTTCAAGCAAGGCAAACTCAATGCTGTGTCCTGCTTGCCTAGCAGAAGGTTATTTATATGACCTTGATATTATTATCAAGAAGTGCATTCTTAGCCATTCATTTTTGAAATGAAAATGATACTTCCTGCAACATGATCAAAATTTTGGCCAGTTTGGATTATAAATATTTATCATGTAATGATGATGACATGAAGTGATCTTTGGCGAAGAGGAATACAATTCTGAACCTATTAGATAGATAACTTAATTAAGATTTCAATATATTACATTCAACACAATAAATCCGTAGTAAATTAATTGGTATGTCTCGACAAAATCAACACAACATTTTATAAACAGTAACTTTGTTCTAATATTTTTTTTGGTAATTTTATATTTAAGTACTAATTGTAACACCATCTAAACTACGTGAGAAAAAAAATCATCTAATTAAGGCCGATTTCACCAAGTCAGATAAGTTTTATTCCAAAGATATCAATGCAATTTACTCCCGTATAAGGAAGTTTACATTTCACCATTCGTTTAAACTGAGAATATAACGATAATTTCAGATAACTTTTATACGACCAATTATGACGGTATAAGAACTTTATCCCAAGGATAACAATGGCTGCTACTGATGCCATCAGCTGTTTTCCTTCACAGATGGGTTGTTACGTCGCCGCGTGTTTGACAAGTTTGGTTTTTTTTTAAGAAATAAGATTTATTTATTTGTTTTGTCTTTCATTCTTAATTATAAAACTATCTTGGGTTAATTAATAAAAATTGTAGGTAAATTATAAATCAAAGGTATCAATATACTATCAGTGAAATGAAATAAAATGAAAACGTTTATTTTCAATATATGATATAAATATCACTTATTGACGTCAGTTTACTTATATTAAGTTTACCACCATTTCCAAAGCGCAAGTGGAGAAGAAGCGATGCCACAAACTCCACTGCAGCATTTTCTTCAAAACGTCAATTTACAATTAAGAAAAAAACTTTCCTTAAATAACTAGTTAAATGAACGAATTCACATGTTTGTCCACATTTCTCACAATATTTTATTGTGATTTCAGATTATTTAAATTAAACAAAAACTGAGATTAAAATAATAATTTAAAAAAATATATATATAAAATGTAAAAAACAGAATATATAATGATATGTCAATTTGTCGAGGACTCTGCACCAAGCTTAAGTTCAACATTCCTGTCATTAAGAAAATCACCAGTTCTATAATAAGCCTTTTTACAAAGTGGATCTTTAACATGGGCTTTAAATTTTCCATCAGGCAAACTAGTGATTGATTCAGGAAGCTTATTGTAGAAGCATATACAGTTCCCCACAAATGAGTTACGACAGTATAGTGTGGTGAAATACAAAGTAGGTTAAATGAGAATATATGCTGGGAATAAAATTATTATTGGATTAGTTACTCTTGGATAGGAATGATTTTGGTGAAATCGACCCTTAGTGTTTGCTAGCGAATCCTCCTAAAATATGAAAAGAGTAAAATACAAAAATATGTACGCCCTTAAGTTGGATGCAAAGCATTCAGGTAGGTAGAAATTAAAAATAATCGGATGTGCATTAGTTATTGAAATTAAATAATAAGCTAAAAAATTAGCTTTGGTTTGTGTTTCCAACTACCCTGCAGATGATCCAACTTAAAATATATAACATTAGTGGATGTAATCATAATAGACTGAAATACAACCGAATTATTCATAAGACTAGCATTTTAAAATGCTAAAAAGTACTAGAATATACAAATTCGCAAGAAATCTTTCGCATTTTGTAATATTAACATTACACTGACTCTTGTTTAGTTTAACATGAACATATAAAAATATGACTTAATTAAATAAAGAATCACAACGAATCGGAAAATTGCATACTTCTCATACTTTTATATTATCAGTCTGTCCCATTTATTTTTCGGTCCCTTTTCATAATACTCGTTGCTCAACAACATTTCAAACTAAGTGAGCAGAATTATTTCAAAAGTGCCAACTACCCAATAAAGACAAGTGCATTATCTAATTCTGAAAAGTGACACATAAAATATCACGAATTAACATTTTTGTTCTTGTTTGTTGTTTTATTCTCCTCTTATTCGTGTGCGTTTGAGGGACTTCGAAGGCCAATATATAACTTATATACTGTAAGGCAGAGGTTACATGCTAATTCTGATATCTTTCTGAGCCACCATTTTGTCCAGAATGAGCCTAGAATTAGCATGTAAACCTAACATGTAAAGGCGCATGACAAGTAATAACATTTTGTTCAAAACAACATAGTCATTGTTAATCAGGTTTAATCTCGAACTGTCTGTGATGTCTTATTTTTCCTTTCTTTATTTATTTAATTTTTATTACTCGATCTAACTATACTCACCTTGGAAATGCTATTGTTTGGGGATTCCTTCCACCACCAGCAAGCTAAAGATTCAATAGCTCTGTTGATGCCTGTCGACTTTTTGTTGTACGTTGTTAAAACTGGGATCAGGCTATTCTAAAACCGGAAACGCCAAGGCCATATACAGAATGAATTTGGTATTTTATTAATAATTTGTTCCGTATCGTTGATTACTCTTTTAATACTTCTTACTTCTTATGAACATTTGTAGAATGTCTACACAATCTTAAAATAGTCCCTAATTTGTCAACTGCTGCCTGTCTTCACCTAAACGATGAGAACTAGTATTTTATCTTGAAAGATTTGGATAAATTTTCATAAGTTTACGTTTCATATCGTGTAAATGATATTTTTTCCTAATTAATACTTCTATAATCAGTCTGTTCATGTTTTAATGGAATGTATTATGATTTCGTTATTTTTCCATTCAACGGACTCTATTTACTTAACAATACATTTGGTAAAAATAAAATTAAAGCGCAAAGATGATAGCTACCAATCAAAGGCATTTTTTTCTTAGACAATGTCATAACGCCTTCAGAGTGTTGTTGTCTTTTTTACGAATAAAGACAAAACTGCACGTAGTGTAAAGAAAATAATTCATTTGTTCGATATATAAAAAGCAAATACAAAGGTTCTTTATAATCAGGGTTTGCCTCGCGCGTGAATATGTATAAGAATATAGATTATTTATATTCACGATCAGTCCATCATACTGGGCCCGCGCTGGTGCGACGACAGCTGCGCGGCCAGTTGCCGGTGCTGGAGCAGGCAGTACAGGATGCCGGCCTGGAACAAAACCTTTTTGCTAAAGTGGGCCATATACATATCCAATAAATGAACGACGTGCTAGGACTTAAAGAAACGGACGTATTAATCGCACATTTTAGGTTTAGGTTAAAAATCGAGAACAAAACAATGCAATGCAAGGATGTCGCTTCAGGCAGAGTCGCGCCGATACGAGTGCGATGAGGCAGATTCGGTAAGTAATCAACCCTACGACTAACACACACATTCGCGCATTCTTCTCGTACGTGAAAGAGTCGTAGTAATAGTAATAGGTAACGGGCACGCACGCCGGTGTTGTATGAGACAGAACGGACAGTCACACCGTCCCACCCGAAACAGATACCGCACCTCACCGCGTAGATTTAGGGTAAAAATCGAGAGCAAAACAATACAAGGATATCGCTGCGACGATATGATGCGGTGACGCGCGTGCGTTGCGTACGCGACCGAATCGTAGTAGGAGTAATAAGTATCGGGATGGTCGCTGTTGAACGGAGGAGTGTCCGGGGTGTGCTTAGGGCACACTCCATACAAGAGCGCCGAGCCGCGATACCTTATTACTAACTACGATTCGATAGTGAACGCAAGCGCGTCAATTTTGTGTCACTCATAGGGTTGGTTGTTTAACGTAACGGCGTTATAGTTGTACGTCGCGGCCGCGCGCCAAAATGTCATCCTTGCATTGTTTTGCCTTTGCATGGTGTAAGCAAATACAAAGAGGAGACGGCGTATCGACTGTGCACCGTTACGGCCATCAGCGCAGTGACATTGGAAAGTGGGTGGAGCTTACGTCATTTTTCGTTCGACTGTGAACGATGCGTGACATGGAGCGAGCTCTTATGTTTTTCTTATTTTTCTAATTTACGTTTCGTTTCAGTAAACAACAATATTTTGTAAAATATTTTAAACCATTCAATTTATTCTGTATTGTTATGGGATCACGATAAACGTAAGTATAGCCCGACCAGGAAAATAGCAGGCTTCGCCATATTGCGGAAAAATATTGGAACTAATTTCGTTTACTGGCAACTATACATTCGTGTAACATTCCGTTATCTCAACGTCATCTGCCAAAAACAGACAGGAGTTGACGTTGTGTATTTTGTGATAATTTCCTACGATTTATTTATGAAAATGGCAAAAATTATTCATAGTAATGAGAGAAAGGTGATAAAAAATGTTATTATATTTGATGCAAATAAAAACGAAGGTTTGATTTCTATGTTATGCTATAAAATGCAAAGCAAAGTTTACCAATGCAAGGTTTTTATTTTCCTGGTCGAGCTATAAATAATATATTTTCAAATTTTTTGATTGTTTTAGTGTTACACTAAATATATGACTGTTTTTAATGTTTAAAATATCTGTAATATAAAGAAATATAAATATCTCGACATCTATCGGTAAGTAGAGGGGATCGTCAATAGGAGCGGAGCCACGGCCAAACCGAGCTCCCCTCAAGTCTGCCTTCCGCCCCGTGTAGCCTCACACAATTTTCGTAAGGAAGCTCTCGATACGCCATCTCCTCCGCGGGTGGGACGTACGTTAGTAACAACAGTACCTGCGCCATAGCGTCGACGGTGCCGGCGGCGAGCAAGTCGATGCGCTGCTTGGCGGCGGCGGCGGCCGGTCGCAGCAACGTCGGTCCGAACACCGTCGCCAGGTTGTGCAGCGACATCTTGTTGTCGCGCTCGTGCTGGTTCACCCTGCGACACACGACCGATCACATGTACCTGATGCTCGAGTATAGCCCGACCAGGAACATTCAAACCCTGCATTGGTGTCGCTAATGATCGCCCTTACGTGGCAACACGTTGTATGTGTCATGTCAACGACAAAATTGACAATGTCGTTTAATGAAATAGAAATCGATCCTTCGTTTTTATTTACTTATTATCTTTTTATCACTTTTCTATTATTACTATGAATTATTTCTGCAATTTTGATAAATAAATCGTAGGAAATAAAAATATACAACGTCCACTCCTGTCTTTTTTAAGCAGATGACTTTGATATGACGGAGTGATTCCTAGTTGGCAGTAAAATAAATTAGTTCCGATATTTTTCCGCAATATGGTGAAGCCTGCTATATTACTGGTCGGGATATAACGCTTATACAGCGATAAAAATTAGATAGATAGATGCCGCCTTTTACGCAAGGTTTTTTTTTCTTGTAATTGCTTGTATTTAACAACCTTTTGTAGCTATACTGTATGTTCTTTGTTTATTGTAACTATTAACTGTTATTTACTGTAGTGAGTGTACAATAAAGACTTCATAAATAAATAAATATCCTTGTTGAGCAATAAAGAGTTTTGTATTGTAAAACATGATGCTTTCGCGATTATTACACATTAAATTAAATTATTTTATTCTACCTGCGACCATGAACGCAAGTGTTTGAAACGTTAGGTGTAAATAAATAAGTAAAAAACGTATTAAAATAATTTCATTTAAGATAAAACATTAATTTGTAACAACAAAGACACAGTATACTGAATTTGGATAAACACTTTCTCCTGAAATATCGTTTCTATTTGTGACATTATCTTATAAACCAGAAAGGCTTGTTGTTTGGTTAATATTTGATATACTCCTATAATCCTAAACAGTTTCTATAATTTGTGTACCAATTTAATCTACCGATGTGTTTGATACGAACTCGCAATTACAAAGAACTTACTTAACAAAATGGTTGAGAAGGAAATCTATACAATTCTTGTTCAAATCGGGCAGCTGGGCGTAACACTTGAGCAAGGCATGCCGCCGAGTATGTGCCGGACCCGAATCTACCGACGTTCCAGCTCCCTGCAAAAAACAAAATAGGTTATTTTGAATTATTTGTGTTACGAATGAAAAGAAAAAAGAAATAGCTGAACCCGAAAACATTTAAATGTATCTCAAGTCTAGATACTGGCAGACGGTTATTCAACAGTTTAACGTTTTTCAGTGGTGAGATATCACATCCATGCTAACTACGAAAAAGAAACCGAAAGTTAAAACAAATAAGTAAAGAGCGTAGAATTTGGTCTATCTTGTCATTTGGATTTTAAATGAAAACCCTCGTACACGTAATCAGGAATGAGACACAAAAAATAATCTCATCTTTTGGTATTCTTACAAATAAATGGTTGATTGTAAGGTAACGTCATAGCCGAGCTACAACAGGATGCTAATCGCAATAATTTTAACGTAATTACCAAAATCAAAACACGACCAAGAATGCCATTCGTAAAATTTTGGTAATGATGTCCAGCAGTAGATTGCCTAAATTAATGATTATAAATCATCCGACGTACCTGTGTGGCGCCCCAAGCTTTTATGAGCTCCGGATACAATGCGTCCGTGAACAGGGCTTCAGGCAGTTCTCGCAGGTACAGCTTCAGAACACCCGTCACTGAGTGGATGTCTACCTCTTTTAGCAGCTGCTCGGCTTCGTAAGCATCTGCAATAACAATTGATTGATTTATAGAAGGAAACACGCTAAAATATGCACAATCCAAGGGACGAGAATTGATTTCGATGGATTTAGCATCGCATAAGCAGTACTTTGTGACTTCTGTTGATTAATAGTACATTATTGTAAAGGCAGCGAAATAGGCAATTGCAGGTCGAGTATGAGTTTGAAGGCCGAGCCGCAGGCGAGGACTTCAATGATACGAGACAGGCAATTGCCATTTCGGTCGAGGCATATATAGTGCTTCTTAAAAAAAATGCAAGGAAATAAAAAAGGGGCTTTTACATAATAAACAAAATAACAACAAACTCCGCTTTACTTTTTTATTTTTATTTTACAGTTTGGGCCGTAAGGTAAAGGCATCTGTGGGTATACAGCCACGAGAACGCAATGTGTACGATAGATGAAAGAGTTCTAAATTCAAACAGCACACCGTTTCATAAGACACATTGCCGGCGCGCTCTTCGTTCCAAATTCAAAGAACGCCGGGAAGTGATTTTGATTTTTTCAGTTCACGTAAATATAATACTTCGCGTGTTCTTTATTCAAAAGTAATGACAATATTTCGTGGTGTGTTGCATAATTAGCTTGACCAATTCCGGAAGTCTATCTTCAAATTGGATCATTTCGGACACGAGTTAAACAAAAATTCTAGTCATGAGGGAGACCTTTGCCTGGCAATGGGACGTAAATGGTTAAAGAAAAAAAAACTTGTACGCACTGGTTTCAAAGCTCTTCTTGAGACGGTTGAGATCGGAGGCGCTGCCGGAGATGCGATACACTCCCACCTCGGTGATGCCGCGGCGCTCCACCTCGCGCACGCACGCGCTTATTATGAAAGGAATGTTCCGCTTCTCTCGTCTGAAACAAATTGATAATAGGTTGGGGAAAGTTTCTTCGCATTTTTTAAGAAATTTCAAAACATTTTTTAATGTACTTTATTTACATTTAACTAAAGTATGTACGTGCAATTTTGTTCGATTACTTTGCTATCTTGGCTCCGAACAGCGTGCCGGGCTTGTCGGAGGGCAGCCACACATGCGCCTGCAAGCAGCCACCTGTCTCACACACTCACTTGGCCACGTGCGTGATCTTGGCTCCGAACAGCGTGCCGGGCTTGGCGGAGGGCAGCCACACACGCGCCTGCAAGCAGCCACCTGTCTCACACACTCACTTGGCCACGTGCGTGATCTTGGCTCCGAACAGCGTGCCGGGCTTGGCGGAGGGCAGCCACACACGCGCCTGCTAGCAGCCACCTGTCTCACACACTCACTTGGCCACGTGCGTGATCTTGGCTCCGAACAGCGTGCCGGGCTTGGCGGAGGGCAGCCACACACGCGCCTGCTAGCAGCCACCTGTCTCACACACTCACTTGGCCACGTGCGTGATCTTGGCTCCGAACAGCGTGCCGGGCTTGGCGGAGGGCAGCCACACACGCGCCTGCTAGCAGCCACCTGTCTCACACACTCACTTGGCCACGTGCGTGATCTTGGCTCCGAACAGCGTGCCGGGCTTGGCGGAGGGCAGCCACACACGCGCCTGCAAGCAGCCACCTGTCTCACACACTCACTTGGCCACGTGCGTGATCTTGGCTCCGAACAGCGTGCCGGGCTTGGCGGAGGGCAGCCACACACGCGCCTGCAAGCAGCCACCTGTCTCACACACTCACTTGGCCACGTGCGTGATCTTGGCTCCGAACAGCGTGCCGGGCTTGGCGGAGGGCAGCCACACACGCGCCTGCAAGCAGCCACCTGTCTCACACACTCACTTGGCCACGTGCGTGATCTTGGCTCCGAACAGCGTGCCGGGCTTGGCGGAGGGCAGCCACACACGCGCCTGCTAGCAGCCACCTGTCTCACACACTCACTTGGCCACGTGCGTGATCTTGGCTCCGAACAGCGTGCCGGGCTTGGCGGAGGGCAGCCACACACGCGCCTGCAAGCAGCCACCTGTCTCACACACTCACTTGGCCACGTGCGTGATCTTGGCTCCGAACAGCGTGCCGGGCTTGGCGGAGGGCAGCCACACACGCGCCTGCAAGCAGCCACCTGTCTCACACACTCACTTGGCCACGTGCGTGATCTTGGCTCCGAACAGCGTGCCGGGCTTGGCGGAGGGCAGCCACACACGCGCCTGCTAGCAGCCACCTGTCTCACACACTCACTTGGCCACGTGCGTGATCTTGGCTCCGAACAGCGTGCCGGGCTTGGCGGAGGGCAGCCACACACGCGCCTGCAAGCAGCCACCTGTCTCACACACTCACTTGGCCACGTGCGTGATCTTGGCTCCGAACAGCGTGCCGGGCTTGGCGGAGGGCAGCCACACACGCGCCTGCAAGCAGCCACCTGTCTCACACACTCACTTGGCCACGTGCGTGATCTTGGCTCCGAACAGCGTGCCGGGCTTGGCGGAGGGCAGCCACACACGCGCCTGCAAGCAGCCACCTGTCTCACACACTCACTTGGCCACGTGCGTGATCTTGGCTCCGAACAGCGTGCCGGGCTTGGCGGAGGGCAGCCACACACGCGCCTGCTAGCAGCCACCTGTCTCACACACTCACTTGGCCACGTGCGTGATCTTGGCTCCGAACAGCGTGCCGGGCTTGGCGGAGGGCAGCCACACACGCGCCTGCAAGCAGCCACCTGTCTCACACACTCACTTGGCCACGTGCGTGATCTTGGCTCCGAACAGCGTGCCGGGCTTGGCGGAGGGCAGCCACACACGCGCCTGCAAGCAGCCACCTGTCTCACACACTCACTTGGCCACGTGCGTGATCTTGGCTCCGAACAGCGTGCCGGGCTTGGCGGAGGGCAGCCACACACGCGCCTGCTAGCAGCCACCTGTCTCACACACTCACTTGGCCACGTGCGTGATCTTGGCTCCGAACAGCGTGCCGGGCTTGGCGGAGGGCAGCCACACACGCGCCTGCAAGCAGCCACCTGTCTCACACACTCACTTGGCCACGTGCGTGATCTTGGCTCCGAACAGCGTGCCGGGCTTGGCGGAGGGCAGCCACACACGCGCCTGCAAGCAGCCACCTGTCTCACACACTCACTTGGCCACGTGCGTGATCTTGGCTCCGAACAGCGTGCCGGGCTTGGCGGAGGGCAGCCACACACGCGCCTGCAAGCAGCCACCTGTCTCACACACTCACTTGGCCACGTGCGTGATCTTGGCTCCGAACAGCGTGCCGGGCTTGGCGGAGGGCAGCCACACACGCGCCTGCAAGCAGCCACCTGTCTCACACACTCACTTGGCCACGTGCGTGATCTTGGCTCCGAACAGCGTGCCGGGCTTGGCGGAGGGCAGCCACACACGCGCCTGCAAGCAGCCACCTGTCTCACACACTCACTTGGCCACGTGCGTGATCTTGGCTCCGAACAGCGTGCCGGGCTTGGCGGAGGGCAGCCACACACGCGCCTGCAAGCAGCCACCTGTCTCACACACTCACTTGGCCACGTGCGTGATCTTGGCTCCGAACAGCGTGCCGGGCTTGGCGGAGGGCAGCCACACACGCGCCTGCAAGCAGCCACCTGTCTCACACACTCACTTGGCCACGTGCGTGATCTTGGCTCCGAACAGCGTGCCGGGCTTGGCGGAGGGCAGCCACACACGCGCCTGCAAGCAGCCACCTGTCTCACACACTCACTTGGCCACGTGCGTGATCTTGGCTCCGAACAGCGTGCCGGGCTTGGCGGAAGGCACGCGACGTGCCTCTCTCTCTGGCGGCAGCACGCGCACTCGCAGCGGCAGCGAGCCTCCGCCCAGCGACACCGTGCGGCACACGCCGCCCGTCTCTGATGCCCACTCGCGTGATAACTGATCAGACAATGCACTAAATTATTACAGATGTTTGAGCAATACATCAAAGTAAAAAAATAGGGCGCAGCGAGGTTATAAACACACTACAATAGCGACGCATACGCAATATGTGTGACAACTTTTTGATTTCATAGTTTAGCGCGCGCGGTCCGACCGAAACGCGAGGTACTATAACTCGTTTCACAGTGGTCCGCCGTTCAAATGCACTGTTAAAACGCTCGCTGCTGCATAGTGCGTCCTGCAGAGTCACTTTAAAACAAACCCAAACCCTAAATTGAACGCATCGATTGTCTTTACTCATTTATTTATATCTTGTAGATTAGACTTTAAAAAATTCTTGTAATAACATTAATTAATTTAATGTGTAAGAATAACGAAAACATAAATCATTATGTTAATTGTAAACTTGTAGCGTTTGATAAACAGGGCACTAGTGTCAGGGTTTTACGAACAGCCAAACCTTAAGAACCTCGCAACACACAACAATTTCAAACTCTCTTCGATATACGCATCTTACATAACTACAAGCTTTGACATATTGTGGAACCGGATATCTTTGAATAGATTCGTAACTATTTAGACATATATTTCGCTCGCTCACCTTAAGTGTACATTTCCCCCTCAGTACTGGCCGCGCAGCATCTTCGTACAACAACAGCCGAAGGTTTTGCGAGCCTTCGAGATCCAGCGTGAAGTTCTCGTTCCACCGCGGTTGTGCCGATCGACACACCAACTTTGATTTGGCTTTTCGGAAGTAGTGCCCGTACGAGTCGATTTCCACTACGATGTAGTAGTCTGAGACATAATAAAGTTACACATTATATTTTACAATTTAAAAAAACGAAGTTTTAGATAAATAGATAACTTATTTTGAAATGACATAATTATTAGATTTCTATAGGTCAATGCTATCAATGGTATGGAGGTAGGAGTTAAATGGGATAGTGTTGGCAGAGGGTCGTTTAATTAATAGAGTGACACAATATTAGATAAGATAAGATAATTTATTTATTTGCAAGAATACAGTGCATACATAGATATTTAGTTAATTATAATTTCGTGTATTCCACTCTCAGGTGAGTATGCAAAAAATTAAAATAAAAAAACAGAAAAAAAATTAAATATGTCCCATTATGTCAGTAAGATTTATAAAATAAAATTATTAAAAAAATGTCAAATACTAAAGATAGATACAAAATGTCAAGATTATTTTAATTAAGTACAATTATCGTTCATATATTCATCAACACTATAATAACATTTAGCCATTAGAAATTCGAACAAATTTCTCCCAAATACATCTAATTCTAATTCTTTATATGCTGAGGGTATATGGTTGTATATCTTAATTGCCATACAATATAAGTTCCTATGTGACATAGTCAGTGTTCTCATTGGCAAACATAATCTATCTTTGTGTCTTGTTCTCGATCCCTCATTATCTTCATGTTTAGTAAACAAATATTCGTGTTTACGTACAAAAAGACACATTTCTAAGATATATAGACAGGGCAGAGGAAGAATAGAATGCTTTTTAAAGAGCGGTTTGCAACTTTCTAGTGGGCCGGCATTAGACATTGCCCTTACACATTTTTTCTGTGTTATGAATGCTCTTTTAACCTCTACTGAATTTCCCCACAATATCAAACCATATCTAAGAACAGACGACACATAACCATGATCTTCTTAACCCTTCTCAACACATATACAAATCTATCCAACTTATTACAAACGGTATAGATATGTGATTTCCAGTTGCACATACTGTCAATGGTTATACCTAAAAAAACTGTTGACTCTATTCCTTCTAACTTTACGTCATTATATGTAATGTTATGTTAATCTGTGTTTTAAATTTGTCAATATTATGTGTCCTAAAATTAATAAGTCTAGTTTATGTTAAATTTTATGTCAAATTGTTTTCATTTAACCAATCGTTTACGTCCTTAAGTGTATAACATTTATCATTTTCGAAGTCAATACCATCTCTATTTTCTATAAGTAGAGTAGTGTCATCAGCAAAGATGCATTTATGATTAATTGCGTCCGGCAGATCGTTTATATATATAAGGAACAGTAGTGGTCCCAATATACTTCCTTGGGGTACACCGCACTTAATTTCACTATATGTCGATTTATATTGTTTTTTGTTGTTACCTGTAACTTTAGATATTTGTACACACTGTTTGCGAGATTGGAGGCTTCTTCTCATGTTTGGCGAATAACTTCTATAAAATCGATTTTATTTTAGGTATTTGTTCCAGCCAGCTCTGCAATCTGCAACACGTAGGTACGTACCGGCCGGTGTGTCGAGCGGCGAGGTCATGCCGCCGACATGCAGCTGCAGGTCGCCCAGCAGCAGGCAGTCGTCGCGGCCGCTGCGCAGCAAGTACGAGCCCATGTCCGTCTGCAGGAAGCTGCGGCACGCCGTCACCCACGCCTGCAGTTCCAGCATCGACACTGCACTCGCGCCCAGTGGCGGCGCTGATGATGCCTGACGAATGCAGTGAACGAACCAATTTTAACAAAAATCGGCGATCAAATAAATTTTCAATAAGATAATGTAAGTTAGAAAAGTGAACATCTCAGTCAAAATAGTAATTAGCCGGATCCACAACAGACAATCCAACGCGTTCGGGCTCGCCGCTCAATAGGAGCGTCTGGTGTCAGACCGCGCCTCGCGCAACTACAGATTTGGAGCACGCGCTTCAGCGCGATCCGTTTGTTCTGGATCGTGGATCGCGCGATCCTCAATTCGAGTCGGATCGTCGCTGGTGTGAATCCGGCTATAAACGTTCTCGTTAACAATGTAAGATAGGTATAGTTTAGTACTGTTAATGTCTCTCACCTGCAGCGCATGTATGGAGTCGATCCACTGCGTGCGCTCGAACTCGGAGCTGAGGAAGAACAGATGCTGGCGCTGCAAGCCGCCGCCAACACCGGCCGCACGCGCTCCCACGCGGAACACCAGGTTGGGCGACGCCAGCACCAGCTGCCCTTCCAGCTCGCACAGCTTCTTGCGCTGCTTCTCCAGGGCGCCGCGGCTGCCCAGACGGATTTTCTATTGGATAGATTATGGATTGATTTCTTAAATATCGTTCCCTCGAGAGTAACTAATCTGAGCACAAAAAAATAGATGGCGGACATTTTTATTTTAGAGACAGAGTCCTTATATCGGAATTATACGTGGTATGTTTATGTGTGCTAAAATTTAAACTTGTCCGACTTTGGTAAAATTGAAAAAGAATTGGCCCTAAGTTCACTTTTATTCAGTGACACAGTACAATTCATAAAATACATATCACGGAAACACAACTATCAGAACACCCGGCAAGGTATGAAAATATAAGGAAACGAGTTGCCCGATCTGCTAATAAAGTACATTTAAAATTAATGCGCTGCGAGGAGCGGGGCCCAAGCAAAAGAGCTATATTTATAACAATGGAATGTGATTTGTAAGCCTAAACAGCGCCATGATGTTGGCAAGTGAAGCTTCTCGGATTTTGGCACCACACTAGTGAGTGGCAGCTGCCGCACTGTCAGGATGTCACGCTCACCTTGTCGTCGTTGGCAGCCCGCTCCTCGGCCAGGATCTGGTCGCGTACAGTGGACGCCTGCGATTTGAGCGCCACGATGTTGGCGGGTGAAGTCTCCCGGGCTTCAGCACCGGCCTCCTCTTCCACAACAACGATGTCCGGTAACGGTATGAACCACTTCAGTTCGAATGTGAACTTGTCACGCCCGGAAGCCTACGGGTAAATAATTTGTATTATTGACGCTTAAATGTAGGTTTTGTTTTTACAAAGTGATAATTGTGACCTAAATCAAAAATGCAAATTTTTACATTCTCGACGATATAGAAAATATTAAAAAAAATAGGTCTAGAAATTGATGAACTTAATACTTTGAAATATAAATAAAGATTACATTCGAATAAGAAATAAACAACATTACTGATCATTTTGTCAAGGTATTATTATTATTACTCCGTCCTTATATTGTTAAATTACAATTTAGGCAAGTGATGTGGAGAAAAATAAAGATGATTTTTATTTATTTACTAGCAGACCCGGCAAACTTGGTACCGCCGCCAATAAGTTTCATGGTAAAATCATTCTTCTATCACCGCATCTCTCACCATCGTATAGGAAATTCATCCGACATTGCAGACGTCCATAGACTTCGGTAACCGACTAACCGCTAACCACCAGAACGCTCCAAAAATAACGGACATTAAGCGGTAACAACAATTATAAAAATCTTCTCTTTATAAAGTCGGTTAAAAATAAACAGACATTTTCTGAACGCAGGCCGACCAGGAAAATAGCAATATAGCGCCATATTGCGGAAAAATATTAGAACTAATTTCTTTTACTGGCAACTAAGCATGCATGTAACATTCCGTCACCTCAAAGTCATCTGCCAAAAAGAGACAGGAGTTGACATTGTGTATTTTGTGATTATTTCCTACTATGTATTTAAACAAAATAGAAAAATAATTCATAGTGATGAGAGAAAAGTGATATAAAATATGTTACAATATTTAACGGAGAAAAAAACGAAGGATTGACTCTATTTAATTAAATGACATTGTCAATTTTGTTATTGACATAACACTAAACCATGTTGCCACATAAAGGCGATAAGTAGCAACGCCAATGCAGGGTTTTATTTTTCTGGTCGGGCTATAACTATTATGTTTGACTCGAAAGATGAAAAAATTAACAAAGGCCTTAAAATACTCTTCTCCAGGGCCGTAAAACATTATAAAAAAATATATATCCTGCCGCGCCTACACAAAAAAATAGCTTCCAAACTACTAACGTTTAACATTTGAAAAAAAATACAGTCGAGTTATCCAACCTATTATTTTTGAGAGTCCGTGAAAATATTTAATTAATTTCTGGACGCAGCATTTAAAAACCATAATTTATAAATATGAAAAAAAATCATCCGAACGTGCCATGTAGGTACTTAATACTTCCCTGAAAAAAATTAACAAAAGCCTTAAATAACTCTTTCCAGGTCCGTAAAAACTTGTAAAAAAATTCTGTAAGCTTTGACAAATATTTCAAAACCAAAATTAGCCAAATCGGTCCAGCCTTTACGAGTTTTAACGTGCCTAACATTAACAATTACTTTTTTATATAATATATATAGATTAATTATACATAGATTAATATTAAACAACTTACCTTATATTTGGCACAAGCAATAACGTCGTTAAAAAGGAATAGATGTCTTAATTTTCTATGTCCGTCAGATAGTTCCACTATAAATGAATTTTTAACCAGTCTTCTTTGCGCACGATCTGCATTCTGTTAATTAAAAAAAAAACAGTTTTTAGACCAGTAGCCATTATATGATACAATACAGAAACAAATATAATATTTTAAACACAGTCAAGTGCCTATTTAGCAAAAGCTATCAATTTCAACAATACATAAGTATCAATGCAGCAAATAAACCTACCCAGCTAGCTTATTTTTTTTACTTACAGGGAACATAGATTTTGTCTGTATAATGTTAAACTCGTCGAGAAAGTGTTGTGTCATGTTTAACGCATCCGTCAACATCGTGTGGTCCGGGTGGCTTGCTGGCGTATATTTAATGAGATCCTGTGAATAAAATAACACTATATTCTACAAGTTACATTTAAAATTATACGCTCTTGACCCAATGTAAGCGATTAAAATCATTTACATTTGCCTAATTAACGCATACTAGAGAGATAAAATAATTCCAAGTAGCGCAATTTTAGTCAAACATGACATTGAGCAACTGCAATTTCATTGATGATTCTACTATGAATTAGTCAATCAATCAATCAACTTTATTGCGTATTATGGGTGTACAATGATGTTAAATATAGCAATTGCAAGATCTTAGACCCCAAACAGCCGTACGGCATGCAACATGTTTGTCTTATTGGACAGCATTTTGGAACCTGTCAGTAAGTAACTCTTTTACACTGTAGTATGCTTCTTCACCAAACATTTAATTATTTTTCTTTGAAGCTATTTATATCCTCGATTTCAGTAATGTCCTGTTGTAATTTGTTGTACATTTTCAGAGCCATACAAAATACACTCTGTCGGAAAAAGGAGGTACTGCATGAAGGATTAGACAATCTATTACGATAGCAAATTACCACACACTTTTTATATAAATGTATGTTCTTTCTGACAAACACTGCACATTCATATATGTAAAGACTTGGTAAAGTTAAAAAAATATGTGACTGAAAGTGTGCACTACAACTGGCATCATGTCAACATACAGACCGATCTCACACATCGTTTAGTTTTATTAGTTGGGCGATATTGTTCCAAATAGTGGAATAACGTGTTGCCGGCAATAATTGCTAATTCAAGCGCTAATTAAGATGTTACGTATGTAAATTGGCACCGAGATAATATAAAGAAGATAATGAAATAGATACATACATGCAAAACAAGTGCATTTTTTTGCACCCTCGCGACGGGTTTATGCAACAAGTCGTCAAGCGACACCGGTTGCCCGCGACACGCGATCTCGCGCGTCAATTCCGCGAAGTATTGCGACGTACTACAGCGACGACGGACCGCGTCTGTCGCGCGACCGTAGTTGTGCAGGAATGCTCCATATATGTTGATATTCTCCGCCTGTCATATGAATAAATAATTTATTTAATGAATGAATGAATGAAATATTTATTGGGTAAGCACAAAACGACACTTCAACATCAGAAACTTACATAAATTATAACAGAAACAAACTTAACATGTCATTATCCATACTAATATTATAAATGCGAAAGTGTCTGTCTGTCTGTCTGTTACGCTTTCACGGCCAAACCGCTGAACGGATTTTAATAAAATTTGGTATGAATATAGTTAAAGACCCGGGGTCAAACATAGGCTAATTTTTCACGCAGGCGGAGCTGCGGGAAACAGCTAGTAAGAAATAATTGCGTGTCGCAGTACTCCCAATAGGGGCCTGCTCAGCATAAACTGCTGTGCAAAGCACTTCAGCACTGATATTCTGCAGGTCCTTTGCAGGATTTGAGTGACAAAAAGGACCATGAACTCGCTATTCCCAATGCATAGAGAAATTTCTCAATGGAAAGAAAATTGTGTACTCTGATAACAAACAAAAACATAACTATCTCAATACAAAATTACACAGGAACCTACGACAGGACAGAGTAGAACAGAAAATTGAATAAAATGAGCAAAGTAAAAACTAAGCCACTAACCACCATTACATTTAATCTTATTTTACTCTTGTCTCAAGTTGAATGAAATTAATCTAATGGCATCTTCTGTCTTTTTCTTTATTGAGAAAAAGCAATTTCACGGTAAAATTTTTGCTTTTATACCATCTTGTTCGTGAGTTGACATTGCTAGGGCTTAATATTAGCTGAGTTTGTATATAGCGTCTCGATGTTTACAAACGCCACGTAGGTGTTATCGTAAACTCCTACGTGCTTCGTAAATCTTCTGAAGCTAACAATAATTTGACCACTATAATACATTATAAAAAAGAAACTTAATTTAATTATCATACCATTTTCTTAAAATGGACTCCAACTGACAATGGTTCCTCCCAACTTGCCACTGCTGCTTTTAGACCCTCCAAGAAATTCTTATGTAACTCGTGTAATTCGGATATCTTATAAAATATCGTGTTGAACTCTTCTTCGGTTATGACTGGTTGCGATGTTGATAACGTAGCTTTTATGGCATTCATATACTGAAAAAAATATATATTGATACCTAGGTCATATTTCAGTAAAAGCAATATTTCAGTTGTGATGTATTTGTTATAGCCTAAGAAAAATAATTAACTCTCCAGAGTGAATGAATAGGTTAAATGATTTTGAATGACTGCACTATACAGTTGGCGCGTTTTCTTTATGGGTTTGAACATCCTGATCAAGTATAGTATTTCGTAATCTGTGGTTATACTTATAGATATTCATGGATAAATCCAAAAGATTAAGTTGGCTCCAAAGTAAGTTAAATACTAAGGATTTATCGATACAATAAGATTATAAGTTTTCTCTGCTTGACCCAAAAAATGACTGCTAGATAATGCTTTTAGCATTAATCAGGCTATTGTGCTTTAATTTTGTATGTGTACAATAAATATTAAATGAATAAGTAATATCATACGATTATATTACTTATATACATTAAAAAAAAAAAACATAAAAACTAAGGACACTTCGAAAATGATAATTTAAGAAAACTTGCTGTGCCAAAGTCATATGAGTCATGTAAGCGTATTTTTATACGGAACTCTAAAATAGCCACTATGATTTGATTAGCGTACCTTTTCCATTACATAAAGACATTCAACATAAACAGTCTCGCTCTCGATGATGCTTTTGACAATACAGCGGTGCATCGTAAGCCGCTCGGCCTCTGCATTGCTATTAGTAGATTCCTGGAACGAAATATATCAGTTGAAAAGGAATATGTTCAAATCCTAGCAGGCACATTGCATAACAACTTATTACAGTAAAAATGAACAATCATGGTGCCATTGTTTAACCAACAAACGAAAATTTGCAAAACAATCAGGGTCGTGCTAGGATTGAGACTCGTTTCTGCCATTCTAGGTTGCAATCTGAAACAGGCATACAAAATGAAATTTACCTTGGGTTTAGTTTGCATAATTTTCTTGAAAGTGATTGATAGCCATGATTCAGAGAGTAAGTATCATTCTGTGCAAAGTATTTTTATTTTTAATACTATAAAATTTCTAATTTAAAATATAATTCAGGTGCCGAGATGAATCGCATAGAAATAGCACCATTTTATGATACTATAATTATAAGTGATGTTGCTGACATCATAAACGAATTCGAAAACAATATCGTGGTATGTATTTTAATCTTGTTTTTAAAAGGGAACTGCCCGATTGAAAATTATTATGTTTTTTCAAGAATTTGTATGATAATGTGGCTGGTCTGTTGAATAGATATATATTACACTAGCTAATTCTTGCAGTCTTCAACTATATTCATACCAAATTTCATCGAAATCCTTTCAGCGATTTGGCCGTGAAAGCGTAACAGACAGAGAGACTTTTGCGCTTATAAAATTAAGTATGGAAATATGGATGGATATTAGTATGGATATGAGTATTAGTATGGAGTGTCAGTAGACCCCAAGGGGGTCGATGGACCTGATTTCTCTTAGGAATTTCAACGGAACGCATCTCATGTGGGAACAGGGGCAAGGGGGTCCGCTGGTAATAAATACGACTTGATTGTGCAATTGACACTAGAAATAATGAAATGCAATAGGGTTTCTGATGTTTTATTATTTACTTGTATATTTACTGTATGTAGTATATCTTTATCTTTGTCCTGGACAAATTTCAACGCATTATTTTTCAATTCTATTGTGTTTACTATCATTAATATATAATCGCAAATAACGCAGCTTGACTAGCTATACAGTTTATACTGGTGCCAAGGTATACCGACTCTTCCATAAATAAATTGAAATAATAACTTTACATACCTAAATAAAATTATATTTCAGAACTCTCCGCTAGACGCAATTCTAAATAGTGAGAGTGAGAGTGATGAAAATATTGAAGATTTGCTGAACGAGTATCAAACTTATTTAGACAAAGCTCATAAACAACACATAACATATTTAGAAAACAAAAACAAAGCTAAGAATAAAGTTCCACTTCTTCGTCATGATAAATTCTTCAAAGGGAAAACGCCAAATGTAAAACACGATAATTACTATTTTAATGGTTTTATGAACCCTAACTCCATAAAATATCAACAGCCGCCACTAAACAACTTTGATTTTTACATACCACTGAGTGCGAATGAAAAATTTTTAAGCAAACCAGGGGATCTACGTAAAGAGAACACTCCACAGCATCCAGCTTTAGATAAAATTATCAAAAAGAAGTTTTTGCCTTACAACTTGCAATCAACTATATTTAATTCTGACTTGGAACAAGTAAAAACACGCTGTTGTAAAAATGGGCAAAGTAGTAATTGTAATAAGTGTGTGCTCTCGGAAACACGCACTGATCCTAAAGTATTGATATTTGACAAAACACCATTAGAATTTCAACAAGAAGCTGCCAGACTTAGTAACAATTTCATAAACAATGAGCTAACAAACGATCTCCCTGAAAATACTATTAACCTTCGAGTAAAAGTTGATGTCCAAATGCCTAGTTTAATAAATATGAATAAGTACTACAAAGGGCGATATCGTGAAAGAATCATAGAGCCAGAAGAAATATATTCCAAAGAGTACATGTCTAGTATAAATTTGCCTATACCACATTTTAACTTTCCTATACCATTGGATATCCTTGGCTATAAAAAGAGTCCAAAATTCTATAAACATGATAATATTCACGAGATAACTATACATAAGAAGAAGAAACCAAGAAATAATAGCAATAAAAAACACCGGAACAAAATAATATCATTTCACAAAATATCTTCCACGTTACCATATATCAATAATATCACAATTGAAAATTTCACAAGCAATAACGAAAAAAATAATAATCATGTGAACATAAGCAAACACAATGAAAATATTTTTAAAAGTAATAACACAAAAGTAATTAACGCTAAAGAAATAAATAACGACACTCAAATAGAAGAAACTATTTTCGTAACGCTCAATATCTCCAACAAAGTTGAATCTGACAAAGAAGACGCTCATAAAATGATTGAGAATAGCATTGAAACTGAGTACACTAAGCCATTTCTGATTAATATTACTACGGAAAAATCTCTACTGCGGAGAAAGCGCGATATTTTTAGTCCTAATATAACAGTCAATAATAAAATGACAATTATTACACCGCAAAACGTAACTAACTCTGATATGACTTTAAAGAAAGTGCTGGATATTAATGCCACAAAAAATATGGAACAGTTAATTTCTAAGAAAATTGAAAAAAGTATGATGGCTGATGCAGAAATGCTGTTTTGGCCAAATTCACCGCAATATCGATCTCTAATAGTCCCGGATAATATAACCAATATTATTCTGGATAGAGAAAATAAGAAAGAAAAGTTTAATATGAGTATTGACACGATAAGACACAATCGTACTTTAGCTTTAGAGCAAGCTATATTTGGCAACGTTGATTGGGATGATGTAGATGTTGTGGCACCAACGGTATTGTCATTCGTGGGTAAATATATTAGAGGTGCTTTAACATTTTGTTCAGAGAAAATATGTCACTCCATGAAATGCGAAGATAATAAATGTTCACACCGAACTTGTGTTCCAGAAGACAGAATAAATCAGAGAGGTCATTGTACCGGATCTAACACGACAGGTCAGTAAGAAAATCTTGTAACATCTATATGGTTTACATGCTCTTACTGGTACCGCTCGAGCGATAAACATATTATGATTCCGTTCATATCCACCGAGCAGAGTAAAAAACGCGTAAATAGTTTTTACCAAACTTTTAGCTTCGTACATTATTTCTTAATTACTGTTCTTTTAACATTACAGATAGCATAGCGTCATTGGAATCTATCATGGATCTACCATCAAGCGTCGTATTCAAAATTGTGGACATCTTGGAAGATAAAATGTTAGGTAAATTATATGGTAAAGTAACGCTTTGCATAAACACAAAGTGCTTAACATTTTTAACATCCAAAAAAGTATTTCTTAAGTACAAATGTAACTTTAAGGAAACAATCAAAGGGCATTGTCCAAATGTAAAGAATTCCAAAATGTTGTAAAATGCTACGTAATCAAAATTGTTTGCAAAATAAATTGAATTGAGCAGTGTAACAAGTGATGTTTATAAATATTCTCTTATGCTACTTTTTGGGTCCTGATAAGAAGTACCTATTCATGTTAATGCAAGATCTGTTCAATATGCAGTCTCGCTACCAATCGCATTTTCGAAAAACTATATTCATAACGTTGTATTTGTTCTTATTGTGTAATACAAACGTAAGTACCTAAATATCTTTACAATATTTGGATTTGTTATGTGTGCTGTTTATTAATAAGCTATACATCTTCCTAGAAATAAATTAATTCATTATTCAATATTCTCTGAAAATATGCACGAGAACCTTAGTAGCCTAGCTAGACGAACATGCAAGCCTGCAACCATTGTTTTCATTTCGTTACTTATTTATTCTGCCATAATATAAAGTAGTTCTTGCTGTACCGGAAAGCTCTATCGTTTATTTCGTCGGATCGAAAATATAAGGTTTTAAGTACTTTAAAAAATGGTCAAAGTACCCGCTTCGCACAGATGGTTACAAATGACAGATTTTGTTCTTACTTCTTAAAATTAACAAATTTCACCCAATTTATTTGAAACCGCAATGTATTATACTTAACCAACAACCAGAATATATATATTTATAAAAACGTGTGGCACTCTGGGACTGCCGCGGTAAAGCTATTGCATAGCACTTTTTAACAACTTATGCAATTATAATTATTTATTTATTTTTTATTTATGCAGTATTTTTTTTTTCTTTGATATTAATTCAAGTTTTTTTGAACGTGGTAACCGATAACAAAACATTTTTTTTTTCTTTTATTGAATAAATGAGAAATTAATATCGTTTAAAATATTTTTATTATCTTACAATACATGTAGGTTATTCAGGAATTTTTATCATTGAAACTATAGGTTTATGGTAACTGAAATAAGAAACATAAGTTTGAGACTTGATATCCTCTAAATATCTGGAAAATACCGCGTCAATGGTGGTCCCATATTTTGTTGTGGATTCTTGTGGATCATTATTCATTTACAAATTCAATTTTTCTGAAAGAAAAGTTGTTAACCGCTCTGATTTTTTATCAGCGAAGTTGATGTTGAAATCGCCAGCCAAGATAAGTGGAAACTTATTACCATTTGTACCAAGTATTTTCGACCCTTCTTCAGTGTACTCCGGTAAAGTGCGATAAATAAAATGCTATACCTCGTCCAATTTTGGATTCGGAGAAATGTAAATTGCTACAATGACTATGTGTAGGCCATTTCTAAGTTTGCATAAGCACGCACACAAATATCTCCAACAAATGAGCGCCTAACATTAACATCGCTAACGTGTGCAATATTTATTTCAATATTCGGAGTCATAATATTAGTAACATTATTATTATTTTGGTAAATAGCTACCCCACCTTTTGGAACAGTATCTCAGAGTTTGAATATTTATAACATACTAGCTTTATCCCGCAGCTCCGTCTGCGTCAAAAAGTAGCTTATGTTTGACCCCGGGTCTTCAACTATATTATACCAAATTTCATCAAAATTTGTTCAGCGGTTTGGCCGCGAAAGCGTAACAGACAGACAGACAGACTTTCGCATTTATAATATTACGTATGATACCAAATTTCATCAAAATCCGTTCAGCGGTTTGGCCGTGAAAGCGTAACAGACAGACAGAAAGACAGACAGACTTTCGCATTTATAATATTAAGTATGGATAGTATGGAAGTATGGATAAAACATAAACCATATGACCACCACCGGGTAAAACTAAACATAATAAATAAGCAATCTATCTAATAGGTGACATAAAAGCCCGCCGCCGCCTACTACTTTATTTATTTATTTATTTATTTAAACTTTATTGTACAAATACAATTGTAAAGCACAATAGGTGGACTTAATGCTAAAAGCATTATCTAACAGTCAACCTTTGGGTCAAGCAGAGAGCTTTATGTGGGTGTAAAATAAAGTTAAATTGACAGAAAAGCATCAGAAAATGATATGCAATACATATATGTGGGATTTGGGGTTTGGCTGAAGTAAAATTCGAAAGTAAATCTTCAGTTTTCTTTATTTTTCTCGACTTCAAATACAGAGAGCAATTATTTATGTCTATCGTCGTCCATTCGTCTTTTTTGCCTCCCTTTCACACCTATACACACGTCCTTGTCTCTCTTTACTTTCTTCCATCCCTTTCATTCACATAATCTCACTCAAATGCTATCTCTTTCTCTCAGTGTTACTATCAATCCCACATTCGGCCATCCTACATGTGGATGCCCTCAGCCACAAACTGTCAGAATACACAAACATTACTTGCACACACACTACTTAGTTATACTACAATATACACTATATAGTATACACCTAGTCTTAAATTCATAAACAAAATCCTTAATTATGTTTTAACAAAGTAACATCTTAGTTTAAATTAAAGCGACATATGATACTGAGAGTTTAAACTAAATGCCAAACATATTTTAAATTAAAGTTAACATCAGATTTAGACAATAATAAACAATTTACCAAATATCCTGCTCTAAACTATTATTATTAACTATTAATATTTCAGAACACATCTTAGATTTAAGTTATAGTTTACATCAGACTTACACCATAACAAAATGAGTTTTATTCATAAAACAACATCGGACTATTTAAACTGCAATGTACATAATACTCAAAAATAACTTTACATTACACAACAAAATGTTTTAAATTTATATTCTTTAAACTTACAATGTACACTATGGCTATAGTGAAAGGTCATTTCCCCAAAAACATTACGAGCAAGAATACCAACCATAATAGATTCTACTAATTTCCATTGTATTCAGGCCATGGTTTCATATTATCTGCTGAAGTATAAGTTTTCATGGGACCCTCTCTGGACTTGTCTATTTTGTTTACTTCATACCGATCATTCCTCTTCACTTTGGTTACTAAGTACGGTCCTAGAAACTTCTCCTTTATCTTTAATCCTGAACCGAACTGGGTGCGCTTGATTGCTACTCTATCACCTTCTTGATACTTAGTGCTTTCTTTTCTATTTTTGTTGTAGTTCTTAGAATTCTCTTCTTGAATTTTTCCTATTTGTATCTTAGCCATAAGTCTTGAATCTTCACGCTGCTGGACAAAACTTTCAATTTGTTCCTGATTTAACATTTCCATAATTTCAATATCTTCTTTTGTTTTTATCTTTGTACCCATCAGGAGTTCAAATGGACTCATATTAATACTTCTTTGGAATGTCCCATTTATTGCACGCTGCAATCGACTGACATGTTTGTACCACTGAGTTTGATCTGAAATGCAGAGTTTAGTTAGTATTGATATAATCGTCCTATGTATGCGTTCTACCTGGCCATTGCCCCGTGGGACTCCAGTCGTTATTGTCACATGTTGAATATTCTCCTGCTCACAATACTCCTTGAAGTCATTGCTTGTGAATGATGCCCCTCTGTCTGTGATAATACGAGATGGATTACCAAAAATCTGTTGTTGAATTCTTAGCTTACTCAATGTCTCTGCTGTGGTAGTACCTTTAGTAGGAAAAATCCATACAAACTTAGAAAATCCGTCAACTACAGTGAGTATATAATTATATTGTTTTCTTGTTTGTTCCATTGGTCCAAGGTGATCACAATGTATAGTATGTAAAGGTATGTCATGCTTATCAATAGAATTCAAAAATCCTTCCTGCCGTCCTTCTTTCCTGGTAGCTAATAAACATGGTATACAAGTAACCAAGAAGTCTTCTATTTTTTTATTTAAATTATTTATGAAATAATCCTTTGAAATAAGTTCAATCATCTTCCTTTTCGAAAAATGACCTTTTTCGTGAGTTCTTCTAATAATCTCTACTTCCATGCTCCTGGGAATAACTAACTGTTTTTCCATACCTTTAAACAGTAAACCGCCTTCCAAAATGTAGTCACCATAGGGTTTCTCCTGTAGTATCGTCTTAATAGCCTGTAGTCCCTCATCAAGATCCTGTGCTCGTCTGACCTCATCGTGCAGGCTCACCACTAATGTAGTGCTAGGAGGGTTCCGGCTCAAAGCATCGGCATGTCGCATTCTACTACCTGGTCGGTGCTCGATCTCATAGTCATACTGATCCAGTAGAAGCACCCATCTTGCTACTCTTGGGACTAACATCTTTTTCATTAGAGTCATCTTAAACGCTTGGCAGTCTGTAACTATTTTGAATTTAATACCAAAAAGATAATGGTGAAATTTTTTCACTCCTGCTATTATCGCCAAAGCTTCCAACTCATAGCTGCTATATTTGCTTTCTGCATCACTCGTTTTTCTGCTCATATAATGAATAGGATGTATCTCACCATTTCCATCACGCTGCAAGAGAATTGCTGCATACGCTATGCTCGAAGCGTCTGTATGTAACTCTGTGTGAAATCTAGGATTAAATAATGATAATACTGGACTACTTACCAATTTCTGTTTTAAATGATTAAAAGCTGTTCTCTGTGAATCTTCAAATATAAATTTTGCTTCCTTCTTTAATAAGTCTGTTAATGGCTTGGCTATAACTGCATAATTTGGTATATATTTCCTGAAATAGGAGGTCAAACCTATGAAGCTATGTACTTGCTTAAATGTTCTTGGTTCTGGAAACCTCACTACGGCATCAATCTTATCCGGAGATGGTTTCACTGTGCCATCCTCCACCACATGTCCAAGATATTCAACGCTGCGAGAAATCAGATTAGCTTTTTTCCAATTGATCCGGATTATTTTGTTGTCCAGCCACTCAGTTACCTGGTTGTCAACGATTTCACGCTCCTTTAGTGACAGTCTGCGCGGCCTGTGCGTTACTGGGATATCATCCTTCAGTACTATTCTCAATTCGATCGGACTTTCCCTCTTCTTCACTGGTTGATACTCTTCAATACACTTTGTCACTTCCTTCCGAATATCAGAGCTGCAATCACCTAAAACAAAATCACATGTTGCCCCTATATCTAACTTCCTAAGCCAATCTTCCCCCCGATCTAAGAAATGAATTGACCTTCCATTAAAAACCACAGTGTAGCCTGTCAGAAAATCTTGTCCTAAAATGACACGATAAGGCATATTGCCATTAGGTATTACATGGAAAACAACTTGAGCTAATTTACTGTCAATTGTAGTAGGCACCACACATTTACCAAGTGATTTAACCTGATATTGTCCAAGTCCAGTAAGAGAAAAATCTTCATTTTCGCACACGATGCACTGTTTTACAGCTAGTTCGTCAAACACACACTTTTCCATCAAGCTGACGTCGCTGCCAGTGTCAACCAAAGCATTTACACTAATTTCGTTGAGCAATAAAACATTAATGTTCGGTTTTCCTGAAAATCCATCGCTAAAATGTTGTTTGTTTACATCCGTGTGACCTTGAATTCCAAACGCCATATTTGTTCCGTCTGCAGTGCTGCCAATAGTCTCGTCGCAATTCACCCCAAACATCGCGCGCTTCGCCAACGCATCGTCGTGAAGTTGGTTTCTTCGTCTGTCATCGTGCGGACTCGGATACGCTCGGTTTTCTGTATATCGCCGATCTCGCCCGAAACGCTCTCGTTCGCCGTTGCCGTGTTCCGTGCGTCGCTGGTATGAACTGCCGCTCCCGCCGCCGCCATATTTTTCTTTATCACAGGCTGAAGCAATATGATCAAAACCGTTGCACTTGAAACATTTAATGCCGTCATTCTTGCGAGGGCAATCTGATGAGCGATGATCTTTCTCCCCGCAATTATAGCATCTGATTTGCGAAGATTCTCCGTCTTTTCCGAAATATCTATCTTTTCTTACAAAGTTGTTATTCTTATTCATTTTTTCTTTCATATTCTCATAAATCTTGATTTTTTCTTTTAGCTCGGTATAGCTCGTTACGCCGTATAACATCACTTTGTTGATTTCGGCGTCTCGTATACCGTCCACAATATACTTGATGGCCACATAATCAGGCATTTTACCACGCCTTCCAAGTTCCTTCATGCCGAGCATAAAATCAATGCAAGATTCGTTCGGCTTTTTCGTCCTCATGCTCATCATTTCATGAACGGTCTTTACGTCGATCGTGTCTGGAAATTCCTTGACAATAGATGTCTTTAAATCTTCCCAAGTCTTAAATGTTCTCTCAGAACGCAGCCAGAGTTCTGCCGTACCCTTCAGTGATCTTCTTGCCATCAAAAGTTGTTGGATGGGTGTCCAACCGTATACCTCCGTGTTATCCTCAACGTCTTGCACCCATCGGGTGACTGGGTAGGTTTTGTCACGGCCGGTAAAAACAGGAATAAGGTTATCCATGAGTTGAAGGAAATTGTTTCCGCCATTTCCACGTTGACCAGTTAGTGAACCAACGTCGTAAAATTCGTCATCCGCCTTCTGGCTATGTCGTCTTCCGTCTTTAGGCATGTTTTCCACCGTGTTCCACAGGCAGGCGTCGTTCGTCTTCGTCGTCTTTCAAAAAAAAACTGTCTAGGTGTCCGCGGCGTGCAAGTATGCCGTAGTCGTTCGCCGGTCGAAATCCGTGGCAATCTTCGAAATCCTTCAGGTTTTTTCCAAATCCCGGACGAGCCCCCAAATTTGTGGGATTTGGGGTTTGGCTGAAGTAAAATTCGAAAGTAAATCTTCAGTTTTCTTTATTTTTCTCGACTTCAAATACAGAGAGCAATTATTTATGTCTATCGTCGTCCATTCGTCTTTTTTGCCTCCCTTTCAC
Organism: Euzophera pinguis; assembly: GCA_947363495.1. NCBI lineage: Eukaryota > Metazoa > Arthropoda > Insecta > Lepidoptera > Pyralidae > Euzophera > Euzophera pinguis. The sequence goes on from OX376164.1 coordinate 6,111,808, forward strand.
ACCTATACACACGTCCTTGTCTCTCTTTACTTTCTTCCATCCCTTTCATTCACATAATCTCACTCAAATGCTATCTCTTTCTCTCAGTGTTACTATCAATCCCACATATATATATATATATATATATATATATAGAATATACTTACATATAATATAAACACGTATTTATAATATACCTACATAAACAACAAATATATACAATTATTAATGCAATGCAAAATAAACAACATATGTTGCAACTAGATTCCCACATCACTCAGCTGTGCGAGAAAATGATTGTAAACAAGAACTTTGAAACCCGCACGGCTGGAGGCTTTCCTAATTGATTCAGGTAGCGCGTTCCAGAGTCTGACAGCCGTGACGGCGAAGGAGTTGGAGTAAAACCCAGTATGGTGAGAGGGAGTGGCAAGAGTCAAATTGTTTGAAGAACGCAGGGCCCTTTCGTGAGTCGAACTTAAATATTTGAAATCTGTTTTGAGATACTTTGGGGAAGATGGATTATTAAGCACATTATATAACTGACAAAGGATATGGAGATTCCTGCGTTGACGGATAGGAAGCCATTTAAGCTGGGATCGATATTCTGAGACGTGGTCGTACTTACGTAGGCAGAAAATGAACCTAATACAATTGTTCAGAAGGCGTTCTAACTTATTAAGTTGTTCTTCAGTAATGTTCAGATAACACACATCAGCGTAATCTATTAGCGGTACCACAAGAGATTGAACCAACATCGTTTTGGTCTTTATTGGTAAGAAATTTTTCAGACGTTGTAGGTAATGTAGTGACGAAAACACTTTTCTACTGACCTCATTGACATGTGATTGCCAGCTCAATGTATTATCAATAAAAAGACCTTACTGTACTTTAGTACGAGTTTGTAGTTTGCTAACGTTTCTCGGCAACCAGCGACCGGCACAGCGCAGCGGCGCGGCGTTGAAAGCCGTGCATCGTCTCGTCGTTTCAGTTCGGCAGACTTCGGCACGGTGTTTGTGTGCGAGCGACTAGACGTATGCGTGTAGACTAGCTGCTAACTGCTCATAACTGATTCTATCTCTTTTTGACACGATGTGAGTGTGAGTAGCGGGTGTTAGGTTTTAATTTCGTTACGGAATTTCTTGATTCGGTCGCCGCGCTCAAAGCCCGCTATAAAAAGTATTTAATAGCTTAAAAAAAGTTATGATTGTAATATAAATATAATTCAGCACAAAAAAAGATGGAAAAAATATTTTAAGCAAACGTGGGGCTTGAACTCGAGCTTTCAGGCCGCTGAGACCGCGATAGCCACTTTTCCACAGAGCTCGGTGAGATAATGACGAAATTTAACTACTATTGCGCTTCTCCGCAATAGCGGGTGTTAGGTTTTATTTTCGTTTCGAAATTTCTTGATTCGGTCGCCGCGCTCAAAGCCCGCGATAATTATTAAGCTATGCAATAGCTTAATAAGTGAAAATAAATCTCTTAGGTATTTTTTAAGTTTATCGCGAACAGACAAAGACATGATTTTGTAATATGTATAGATACTAATAAATAAATTATTATAGGATGATATACTAAACATGTATATCACTCCATGGAAGAAAATTGTTCCTAAAATTATACATTTCGACCATGAAGGGAACACAATAAAGATGACCGTGCCGCCAAATAATATCATCAGCTGGAAGGAAATAGAAAACAGCATAGGGAAAACTGCCGCACGGAAACTTCAAGATGAAAACGAATGGGATCCATCGGAGTGGAATCATTATGTCACGACAGAACTAGGCAAAGTGCTGCGTGGATTGTACAGCAGTATGGATCCAAAGAAAAAAATTAAAATATTTACACATTGTATTAAAGCCAAAGCTGTTTGCAGATTTTTGGCATGTACAAATATAAAAGAATATTGCGTTTTGTGTGAATCCTTTGGTGGAGAGGATGTAACGAGTCTGACTCAGTCTCAGGGAAATGTAAGAACAGTTTGCGCTAATTATACAACAAAGTTCTTGATTACTCAATGGCATTAAATAATAATAAGCTTACTCAATACTTTATTTGCATCCTTAATGTGATAACAGGTCAGCTTGATGTTGGCTTATTTAGTAATTACCATGGAGTAATTACAAAGAGGAGATGCCGTAATAAACGTTTTGTAAGAAAGTGTTTGTGAGACTACACGGGGCGGAAGGCAGACGTGCGGGGTGCTTGGTTTCGGCCGTGGCTCCAATCATAGAGCACGAGCATTGACAAGTTCCGCCCACTTTTGTGTCGGCGAGGCGCCAATGATCACATCACTGCGCCATTTCAAACGGCATCTCCTCTTTGTAATTACTCCATGGTCTCCTCTTTATAATTACTCAATTAAAACAATGCAAATAATTTAAATAGTAACTCATTTTATTCTACTAGCTGTTCCCCGCGATTTGACGTGTATATATATATATATACACGTCAAATCTATATATTTATATATATATATATATATATATATATATATATATATATATATATATATATAGCCTCCTTAACCACTAATCAGGCTATAAGCAGAAAAAGTACAGGTATTTATTGAGTTCTAAGGGCTTATACGCACTAGCGATTGACCGCCTAGGCGGTTCGTTTGAGCGGTCCAACCGCTTAACGCGGTTTCATCGCGGCTGACCGCTATGGCGGCCAATCGCGAAAAAACCGCGATGATAACGCGTTAAGCGGTTGGACCAGAGCGGCCCGCGTACCTCATAAACAAAATGGACGCCGTCGAGATAGCTTGTGTTATTTATTATTACTCCCGAAAACAACGAAAGAAAAATAAAAAAAGATACTGGATTCATCCTTTACTAGAAACACGTAATGAATTTGGCCAGTTCGCAAGTTGTTTTCAAGAACTGAAGAAGCACCAAGATAAATTCTTTGGTTATGTTAGAATGAGTGTTTCGTCATTTGAAGAATTACTAACAGTTTTATATGTCACCATCAAAGGACAAGATACTAAATTTCGTGACTGTATCCAACCCGAAGAGAAATTAGTTATAACGTTAAGGTATGTATTTTAAATAAAAAATGTTTTTGCTAGCTATTATGTTTTAATTTGAATCGCAATGTGTATTCATAACCACAAAGAACAATAAAAGTAGGAAACTATAACTATTACTGAGAATTATTATCATTAAAAAGATCTAAATAATCAGATTCTTGAGACATATGTGTATTCTGTGAATATGTTGATTCAGGAGAAGTTACAGATTCTCCTTCATTCCATGTTCCACGATGTGTAGGTGGAACTGAGGGCGGTGGTGGTGGTGGTGTGTTATTATTTCTAGCAAATGATGGTGTCTGATATCCTTGATGTGGCCCTTGGTTGTAGTTAAATGGTCGCACGTAATCACAGTAGTTGTATCCAGACGTTTGGGCTTCAGTAATGACTTGCATTATTTTAGCTTTTGTACGTAGGCGTATATGTTCAGGCACTTTTTTTATTTCACTAACCAACGACAAAAAGAACAGTCTATCTTCATCTTCTTCGGCCTTTCTGAACTCGACATTCTTATTTAAGACGTTAATCAATTCAACTCCTATATCATCTTCTTTTTTTTTCTTTTTATTTCGTTTTGGCGGTGGTGGTATGACTGGGTCAGTGACATTTTCTGTTTCATTTCCATCATTTTCTTGCCTTGGCATATTTGAATCAGTTTCATTGATGGATACTGTGTCTTTCAAAAACATTAAATTATTGTAAAATATGTATTGAGTCTTTTTCTTAGCTGCTGACCCACTCCTGCTAACATTGTCCTTTAGAGCTTTCACAAAATTATCCCTGATGTTTTTCCATTTTTTTTGTTCCCATTGTTTCCGTTTTAAATCTCTATTCCTATACAGGATGTAACATATAAGTGTAGTCATATTTAAGCAATCATATGTGTAGTCGACATATATTCCGCATACAATGTCAAAATGACATTATTAATTACTTTAATTTAATATGCAAATTTAATAAAATATTATTTTTGGTGACGTCATAATCAAAACAAACGAGTCCCATCACTAATGGGGTCACAAGTTCATGACCTATTGCTGCTATTGTAAATAAACTTACGTGAGTGTCGAACTCTTCCTTTCTCATGCGCTCCTGGTATCAACGAGCCACGTCGCGCGTCGGCGCGGCGGCGCGGTCCTTTGGCGGCGAGTACAAAGGGATTTCGCCGCCTTTCGGCATCGCTTATGATCGCTTCGGTCGCCCGCTATCAAACCACAAACACGTGTCCTTCGCACTTTACTACATTGTATTTTTCACTACTTCACATTTTAAATCACACACCACACTAAAAATCTTTTTAATATCACTTCGGCGTCCCACGTATGTAGTTACGAATGTCATGTTAATTCATATTAGCTTTACCTACAAAAATGGTTCAAAGTGCCGTCCCTGCTGCTGAATACATATCTCCGTCCGTCTCAGTAACGACACAGAAACATTCTTTAGCATGACTGGTGTTACAGTCCAGAAGGCGGCAACAATTCGCTCTCGCATTTCCTCTTCTGTGTCGCACTCCACAGCGTAAACTAAATTTTTGATATAACTCCATAAAAAAAAGTCCAGGGGAGTCAGGTCTGGAGAGCGAGGTGGCCACGCGACAGATGGGCTTCCGCGTCCAATCCACTGATCGAAACGGATGTCGAGGTACTCGCGCACGTTCCGGGCGTAGTGTGCTGGTGCTCCGTCATGCTGGAACATCATGTCCACATACGTCGAAATGGGCAGGTCTTCCAGAGCGTCCTCGACGTAATGACGTAGGTGCTCTAAATAATTTTCACCATTTAAATGTGGGGGCAAGAAGCAGGGTCCGATCAGCACGTCACCAATAATACCGGCCCAGACATTAATGCGCCACTGATGTTGGAAGCTGGAGACTGTTGACGCGTGGGGATTGGTGCGCGACCAGACATGCTCGTTATGTATGTTGTTGATACCCGCTCTCGTGAATGACGCTTCGTCCGTCCAAAGCACTTTGGAAGCGAAATTAGGCGAAGCGAGTACCTGGTCTCGGTACCAATTGCAAAATGTCATCCTAGGCTGGAAGTCAGCAGGTATCAGTTCTTGGGTACGCTGGTAGTGGTACGGATGTTGGCCGTCATCTCGGAGTACCCGGTGCACTTGCATATGACTAGCCGCACCCAAGACTGCAGCAGCTCGACGTGTGCTATCATGAGGGTTTTCTTCGAAGTGATCCAGTATAGCTTCTTCGAAGTATGTGTTGACGGTGCTCGCGCGGTCACGCGAAGTAGACCCACGAAATGAGCCGGTTTCTTGTAACCGGAGCACCATCCTTCGAAAACACTCCAGAGACGGAAGGTGCCGACGTTCAGCTTCCGGGCGCCCTTCGATGAACCTTTCGCGATACAATTCGCGAGCTCCACGAAGGCTTCCATCGGCAGCCCCCACGCAAAGAATCATCTCATAATATTCACGATTACTTAAAAACGACATTTTCGAAATGCGGAAGTCAAACGCGAGTGATGCAAAACAAAATAGTAACACCACCGACAGACAATACCGAACGACTGAAGGAAGAAAAAAATCATCGGCGGCTTTTGATTGACATGTACATAATAATTAAATCACATAAAATAATTGTGTGTTATTGGTCGGTCTTTACATAAAGAACTATCCGAAGACCCCGCCCCCTTAGAGTTCCCTATCAAATTTACTTGAAAACTCCCGTGTGACTATCTAATGCCTATGTTGTCCTAGTCAAAAATAAGAAGTTTTGGTAAAAAAACGTTTTATTTGCAAACTATGTTCGGTCAAAGGTACCAACCACCACCTAATTCAATTAATCATTGACTGAGCTGAGCTGAGCGTAAGCGAAGTTTCCATTTCGAGACTAGCCAATTTTGCTTTTGTAAGTACGGCAAAATGTATGTTCCGGGCTAGAGGTTGCATTTCTGAACGGATCCTTATGAAACTTGACACACAAGATCCTTGATTTATTAAAATTTTTTTGATTGAGAGAAAACAAAGGGTAAAAAGGGGGAAAGTTTGCTGATATTGAGAGCTCGCTAGTCAAGCGTGAAAAATTCTGACAGTGTTGGCCACTAACAACCCTCGGGCCATTAGTTTCCCTGCAAAAGGGGTTACGGAGGTCAGACGGCAGTCGCTCTATTGTAATAACTAACCAGTTCCGCCATATCTAGGACCACGACTTACAGCGTACCCTAAGCTTCGAAGCGTAAGCTGACGACGCAATTAGGAATACACGCTAGGATGATAATGATTTATTTCTAAATGGATCCTTACAAAACTTGGCACACATGTTCCTTGATTTATTAATAACAAACTTTGTCGAGAGCGAGTAAATTGGGGGAGTTCATAGCAGCGTTTTATGAACTAATTTCGTTTTTGGAGGTAGTTCGCGAAGCCTACTGTTCACAGCTAGCTAGTTAATATTAATTAACTGACGGAACCCTTACATAATTATTTACAAAAAATAGCAATGCAACAATGAGAACTGGGCGTGACTCTAATTAGGATTCGTTAAGATAGGGTTTCATACAAATTATGTGTTTATCTCCAATATCTTATGCTATCCTAGTACTACTAAGACTTTCTCTTTGAATTATGCAACCGCGTGGTGATTAGTCTAGTCTAGCTTAGGAATAGACCACTCCCTTTCTCTCCATGTGCCGTACTGGATCCCTATTTTTTAAAGAACGACTCACCCAAAATCGGTGAGTCGAATAAAAATCGTTCGACTCACCGATTACGACGTATGAAAATCGTTAAATATCCAAAGAAAATTAATTATTCGACTCTCCGATTTTGTGTGAATCATATTTTTCAAAAATAGGGCTCCTCCTTAGAAACTACCTCTCTTTTGGTGGATGTCGTAAAGAGCGCCTAAGGGAAAAACAGTGGTTTAAATTTCCTTGTACTTTACATCCTCCTCATCTCATGGAGTTAATTATGGTGTTGTAAAATTTTTAATTTTTCTACAAAATACAACCTTGAAATTTGTACAGAACCTACAGTAAAAATAAATAAATGAAAAAGAGAGAAAGACTTATTTTCATTTCCTACTCGCACAATTAAATAGGCGTGGCCTAGGTTGGTAAGTAAATTTAGGGTTCATTTATCGAATTGGAAAATATTTTGCATGTCATATGAGTACCAGCCGGCCCGGCGCTACAGATAAGAGACAATGTACTAATGTGCCCACTAGATGTACTTACTTTCCGTTGGATTTACAATACAATACTCTATTGCACAACAAGGAAACATTGTCAAATACAACTAAACATAAAAAAATCTTGCGCATAAGGCGTCCATACGCCTTTTGGATTTGTCAATTTTATCGGGTCGCTGGGAAGCGGCAAAGCTCCCAAAATTTATTCCGTGGTTTGTTATAGCAACAAGCAAGAAGTCATCAAAATTTAAACAAAAAAATACTACACGGAACCCTGTTGACTTTTTTAATTTTACTTTTCGTAAATTTAGATATTTGTTTTACCAGGAGAGTATGAGTGTTGGACGAGAGGCAGTAGGTGCATAGGTAAACAAGGTTATTCACATTATCAGCTGATGCCAGAACCAGTCAACAGTGATGTTTGTTGATAGTTATCGATATCGAAAAAAGATGAAAATTTCGATAAAAAAATTATCGTATGATTATTAACTTTCCCAATAAATACCAAGCAAATATAATTTCCAAGGACGAACCCTATCGATCTTGTAAATATGACTACACTTATATGTTACACGCTGTATATTGCTCCTTGACAATTCCAAATTGATTCTCGTTGTTGAATTTCAACAATGAATTTCTCTGTGTCGAAGTTCATGACTGCGACTCACGTACTAACTCATCGGCGGCTCGCCGCAAACTGAAATCGCAAGTGCGTACAAGCAAGATGGCGGCCAGCCGCGGAGCGGGCCGCAGCTCTCCATTCAACCGCCGCGGTTGAAACTTTGGGGCGGTCAAGTGCGTACAATCACAGGCGGTTGCATATTAAACTGGGAAAGCGGCAGACCGCGCGGTTAGCCGCCCCCGCGGTTGACCGCTAGTGCGCAAGGGGCCTAAGAGTATTATCTAAAAAACATTTTATTTGCATAGAAGTATAGTCAGTCAGATTTGTAACAAATTAAATGTAAGTAACATTTAATTTGTTCAGTGGTTGTTTATGGGTGCAGTGCATTTTCGAAAGAGCTTTGTCAAAGCTGTTGGTATGAGTAACGAAATACTTGATAGATATACATATTTGACAACTTTTTACTTTATTAGATAAAAATGACTTTGTAATCGCGTTTGTTCGTCTTTTGTTTAAATCGGCGAGTCGAATGATTTTCGTTCGATATCGAATGGTTTTCATTCGTCGTAATCGGTGAGTCCAACGATTTTCATTGGACATTTGAGTCATACATTTCAAAGATAGGGCTCCAGATTATTATATTATAGTAATTAATAAAACGTTTCTACCTAAATTTTTGTAAAAATCTACTTCTCTGTAGTAGAATGGGGTCTATTTTTAACCCCCGACGAAATTAGATTACATAGATCTTTAGCAATACATCAGTGAAAACTGCATTAAATTCTATGGTCTATCGTTTTGTACATACAGACAGATTCACAAAGATTTTAAATACAGACTAATATAATAACTATTTCGGCTTGTTCTAATATGTCTTTAAACGGTATTGGTGCATTAGTCATGATTATTTCTAGGTATGAATATAAAAAAATTCGAAGTTATTTTATCTTGTCTGTCTTTTGTTAAAAGATGAAAAAAAGAGATACCGACAAATTAAAAGCTTTGCTGGTCGTTTGTTACTCATTAGGTAAACATTCCCGACTGTGCTTATCTCGTCACAGATAGGGAGGTACTTAACTAAGGTACGTATATATAAGATCAAACTTGGGACAATCCAAACATTTGGTTCCGTGAAAGTGTGACGTCCGTGCAGTCATGTTATTTTCAAAGTGTATTTTAACGTTTTTGTTATTAAATTTAGCATGCGGAACTCTATGTAAACCAACTGACAGTAAGTAGAAACCAATTTTAATTAATTTTAGTTAGTAGGTATTAATAATAAATCTGCATTTTTGTTGACAGTATAGTAATTGTGTAAGATTACGTAAAAGTTCAGATATTTCATAAAATCACACTAACTTCGCTTGCAGGCTACATAACAGAGGGTCGGGGCATTGGTAGCACGGTATGGGGATGGATAACATACCCGTTCTCATGGTGGAGCTCAACCGAGTCACCACCTGTCAACAATTTTCTGGTCGGATCTACGACTTTGGGACCCTATTATGACATTGAGGTGGAACGACACAACGTCACAGTCTGGTGCAACGAACAAACATGCACCACGATGAGATGCGATAAGTATGGTTGTAAAAACGCTACCTGTAACATTTATGACACTGATATGAAAGGGCAGTGTCGGGAATATGTGACGAAACCAGACGACCCTGCTTCTACGAAGCCAACAGAGAGTGTCCCCTCTCTAACACCGGAAGTAACAGAGGCCACAGAAAAGATTCCACTGAAACCAGACATTACCATTCGCCCGATGTTTACACCAGACGTTGTGACTAATGCCCCTGCAGCTAGCCAGGCGGTCGATGAGCGTCCTTTGGAACTTGAAGCGGTTTTGTCGTCAACAGTAACGGAAACCAATGTTAAAGTTCCACAGGAAGACAACACAAAGAGTAGCAGGATTTAGGTGAGTTCTTTATTTGAGTAAATAGTAACAAATTAATCCTAAATTCACAAGCTTTATTTTTGTATTGTAATATCAATAACTCTGTATTTTTAATCAATATTAAAATCTAAAATATTTTAACAAATAAAACTATACCCAACCAATTAATAAAATACATATGTATATATCCTAGTCTGTTGCCCCCACTAGTAACAGGGCTGTTATTTCGCTCACCATTTGCATGCAAGTGGAAAGTTAATTTCGGAACTATTTGAAAAATATTTCACCAATTTGTTTTATGGATAGGATATAATATATAGCAATACTAGTGTGAAAACGAAGATTTTTGATAGGTAACGCTTGGGCTATAAACACGAATTACGTCATATGAATAAAAAATAAAATTGGTTAAGCCGTTTAGCAGATGTGTTCTGAGAGAACATAAGAGGGAGGAGGAGACATAAATAGAAAAAGGCCATAAATATAAATTTCCTTTATTGACCTTAACTCTTTTTCTTTCTTTCCAGAAGTAAATACAACTGAAAATGGAGTATCCAACACATCAATTTTACGGGAGATAAATACAGCTATAAAAAAATACATTCAATCTATGTTAGAACAGTATGCAACAAAACTAACAAATAAACTGTTAGAAAACCTTGACATCTCATCATTTTGCATGGAAGGTGTTTGTTATTATACTAGTTGTGAAGAAGAAAATTGTAATTTGCGCTATTGCAAATATTACATTCTGATCAACGAAGAGAAATGTATCACAAAATCAAAGGGATCTATTAAGTACAACATCCAAAGAAAAAAAATTCTATCCATAATCACAAATGTTACAAATACTGAAGACAATGAAATAAAAATTATGAATAAGATTCTGAACAAATAGTTATCCAAACAAGATGTTTCACAACCAATTAATGGGTTCTTTAAAAAATATAAACAGTTCCCATGGCACTCCATTTCAACACAATTTACTTTCTTATCTGACATCTTAGAGATAAGAGCTTCTATACCAGTAGTAGCAGGTAACAATCAAGATTATTCAGAAAATTAGATGACTTTTTTAAACAAGTTAAATTTATAATTCGTCTGTGTTGCCTGATAAACGTTTAAGTTTATTCTCTGTATGGTTTTTTGTTCGATCTATAAAGTATGAAGTAAACATGTAATATTTTTATTTTATTGTTATTTTATTACCTAATAAGCTTACTACTCACTTACGTTTGTATCCCTGTAGGATTGATTATAAGTCAAATAGAAGATGAAAATTTTGACAACAGGCAGAATTGGGTATTCTACAAATTTTTATTTTTTCTTTCATATCAATATTTTTATTTCCAGAAACAGAATTATGAAAGAATTTTTGTAATCCGTTCCAAAATAAATAAGTTACAAGCCTTTGAAATTCGGTGGAAGGGGAAACTGTCAAAAAACAAGAAAAGGATGCACTGTGTGAGCTGTGACGTCATTGCCACTCGGTTTCGTGCATACAAAAGAGATAGCAAGACGTCCCCACCACGCTCCCACTTTTCTTTTAGAGAAAACTTTAAAATCGAATTACGGCCTTAATTAACAACCAATTTTGTTGTTGTTTTCAGAATCGGTTACTTTTTAGTGTATATTTTTTTTAGTATAACAATATTAACCAAGTATGAATACAGTCAAGTAGCCTATTATCATCTTCTATTTCGATAGATTGCAGTTAACAGCAGCAAGGTTACATTCTGGGCATTTATGTTTACTTACTTTCACGCATATATTCCCACTTCCATCAAAATATTTCGACTAAGACTAGGATGAAAAAGGGCATGAAAAGATTAACCTTTTTTCACAAAAATACTAAAACTGATTTCCATTTGTTTACTAGGGACCACCTTTAATATATTTTGAACCCAAGAGGTTCATACGGATACACTAAGGAGAGATTATTGTTAGGCTGTGTCAGATGCCTTTAGGCAGCCTGAAAAACCTTTGCCACTAACATATCTCTGGTCATATTCTTGTCGGTTACGGCAGTCGCTCCATTGTACCGCCAAATTTAGGACCAAGATTAACAGCGCATCCTAGGCTCTGCGCAACTCAGCGTACGCTGAATACGCAACTGAGACTAGCTTGAACGAAATAGAGTCGATTGCGCCCCTCTAAAACGAGAGCGTTAGTACTATTAATAATTCTGAGACGAGAGTGTAAACGATCGATTGCCATCGGAGTCAATGCTATATGGATTTTACCCAAATAATACTCACCTCAAAAATACTATTATCTGGTGAGGGGGTTGTTTAGTAGTACTGACATCAGGATATATGGGATCGAACGGCCTCAGAAAACTATTTGAAACTCAAGTAAGCGTATTGAAAAGATATGATATGAAAATTTTAATTGTGCTTATTTCGATGACATCATGTTTGTACTGTTACTGTACCTTGTACTTACTGTCTTTTCCTCTTATGTATAATCCTTTGCATTTTTATTGTGTACATGAATAAAGTAATTAAAAAAATAAAAGAAATAAAAATCATTGTCCACTCTTATTTTTCTAGTCATTTTCGATGTTAATAAAATTTCTATGGGATCTAATTAAAAGCATAGGTATCTTTTCGAACAAAAAATATTTTTTAAATATGTTTAAAGGTAACAAATGAGGATCTCCACTTAGTATAATCATACCTGAGTCTGTAACTTTCGTAACGCGGGTGGCGTGGCACTGGCCTCAGTGTCGGAAGATATAGCTCGAAGCAACAGCGGAGTGTCTGTTGAGTCCACCAGTTCTGATCCCACTTCGCTGGGCTCCGCGCCTTCGCCTGCTTGCCTGTGTTAAAAATATACCAATTAAGAGACAGTTTGGTGGTAGTACTTCTGGTAGAAATACCACTAGTAGGGAACAGTCAGACATTGCTCGCCGTCGTTTGACACGCACGATCATTACCTCGTACATCACTCTAGCTAGCTAACATGGACTTAATATATTAAATAGGACAGAGCTCTTTGATCTAAAACTCGAGCAGAGAAAGAGGTCTTTCTCTTTTTAATAGTGTAACTTTGATAATGTTTTTAATAAATAATTTAAATTTCGTGAATACTGCACATAAGTAGCTAGCTAGGTAGTTTAGCGGGACGTGATTGTTGGTGACGATTACGCGAGTTAAGCAACAACAGTTGCTACCGAACTTGGAGAGAACAAGACTTGGCGTATTACGTTCAGCCAAAGTTTGCTTGTCTTCCTCGAGGGAGCCAATAGGGGAGACATGTCTACGAAACGTTATTTTCGACTAGACTCTAACTAATTTAAAGTCTGCACAGAACTACTTGGGAGGAGGTTAGCACCACCTCACTGGCAACATTTGATTGCGTCAAAAATGTGCATAAAGTATATACCACTTTCCCCTTTATTTCCAGAGGAGCGTGGCTACCCTATTTTGCACAAGTACTAACGTAATAAAACTTTTTTTTTTTGCTAGAAATAGACAGGGTCATCCACTATTTTTATCTCGCTTGGCTCGGCATTGCCTCCATGCAAATTTGCAGAAGTACTCAGTCCTGTTTAATATATTAAGTCCATAGTAGCTAGCTAGAGTGATGTACGAGGTAATGATCGTGCGTGTCAAACGACGGCGAGCAATGTCTGACTGTTCCCTACTAGTGGTATTTCTACCAGAAGTTCCACCGTGGAAAATCACGTTAAGTCTTGGTCCAGACTGTAATCGCCAGATGGTAGCCATTTTATTTATTATTTTGTTTTATTTGACGCAACTACGTATTTATCTTGTTTGTAAATGGTGCAATCAATAGTGGTCATTCATTCATTCATTAGGTTGTGTCAGACATCTAACAAAAATCTGTATGTTGACGTAGTTGGGGGCGGTGGCGCAGGGCGGCGAGTCGGAGGCGCGCCGCTAGTACTCACTGTATGAAGTAGTGTATGTTGACGTAGTTGGGGGCGGTGGCGCAGGGCGGCGAGTCGGAGGCGCGCCGCTAGTACTCACTGTATGAAGTAGTGTATGTTGACGTAGTTGGGGGCGGTGGCGCAGGGCGGCGAGTCGGAGGCGCGCCGCTAGTACTCACTGTATGAAGTAGTGTATGTTGACGTAGTTGGGGGCGGTGGCGCAGGGCGGCGAGTCGGAGGCGCGCCGCTAGTACTCACTGTATGAAGTAGTGTATGTTGACGTAGTTGGGGGCGGTGGCGCAGGGCGGCGAGTCGGAGGCGCGCCGCTAGTACTCACTGTATGAAGTAGTGTATGTTGACGTAGTTGGGGGCGGTGGCGCAGGGCGGCGAGTCGGAGGCGCGCCGCTAGTACTCACTGTATGAAGTAGTGTATGTTGACGTAGTTGGGGGCGGTGGCGCAGGGCGGCGAGTCGGAGGCGCGCCGCTAGTACTCACTGTATGAAGTAGTGTATGTTGACGTAGTTGGGGGCGGTGGCGCAGGGCGGCGAGTCGGAGGCGCGCCGCTAGTACTCACTGTATGAAGTAGTGTATGTTGACGTAGTTGGGGGCGGTGGCGCAGGGCGGCGAGTCGGAGGCGCGCCGCTAGTACTCACTGTATGAAGTAGTGTATGTTGACGTAGTTGGGGGCGGTGGCGCAGGGCGGCGAGTCGGAGGCGCGCCGCTAGTACTCACTGTATGAAGTAGTGTATGTTGACGTAGTTGGGGGCGGTGGCGCAGGGCGGCGAGTCGGAGGCGCGCCGCTAGTACTCACTGTATGAAGTAGTGTATGTTGACGTAGTTGGGGGCGGTGGCGCAGGGCGGCGAGTCGGAGGCGCGCCGCTAGTACTCACTGTATGAAGTAGTGTATGTTGACGTAGTTGGGGGCGGTGGCGCAGGGCGGCGAGTCGGAGGCGCGCCGCTAGTACTCACTGTATGAAGTAGTGTATGTTGACGTAGTTGGGGGCGGTGGCGCAGGGCGGCGAGTCGGAGGCGCGCCGCTAGTACTCACTGTATGAAGTAGTGTATGTTGACGTAGTTGGGGGCGGTGGCGCAGGGCGGCGAGTCGGAGGCGCGCCGCTAGTACTCACTGTATGAAGTAGTGTATGTTGACGTAGTTGGGGGCGGTGGCGCAGGGCGGCGAGTCGGAGGCGCGCCGCTAGTACTCACTGTATGAAGTAGTGTATGTTGACGTAGTTGGGGGCGGTGGCGCAGGGCGGCGAGTCGGAGGCGCGCCGCTAGTACTCACTGTATGAAGTAGTGTATGTTGACGTAGTTGGGGGCGGTGGCGCAGGGCGGCGAGTCGGAGGCGCGCCGCTAGTACTCACTGTATGAAGTAGTGTATGTTGACGTAGTTGGGGGCGGTGGCGCAGGGCGGCGAGTCGGAGGCGCGCCGCTAGTACTCACTGTATGAAGTAGTGTATGTTGACGTAGTTGGGGGCGGTGGCGCAGGGCGGCGAGTCGGAGGCGCGCCGCTAGTACTCACTGTATGAAGTAGTGTATGTTGACGTAGTTGGGGGCGGTGGCGCAGGGCGGCGAGTCGGAGGCGCGCCGCTAGTACTCACTGTATGAAGTAGTGTATGTTGACGTAGTTGGGGGCGGTGGCGCAGGGCGGCGAGTCGGAGGCGCGCCGCTAGTACTCACTGTATGAAGTAGTGTATGTTGACGTAGTTGGGGGCGGTGGCGCAGGGCGGCGAGTCGGAGGCGCGCCGCTAGTACTCACTGTATGAAGTAGTGTATGTTGACGTAGTTGGGGGCGGTGGCGCAGGGCGGCGAGTCGGAGGCGCGCGGTGCGCCGGGGTCGGGGGGGGCGCTGGCCGCGATGCTCAGCGCCAGCGTGCTCGTGCCGCTTGATCCGTCATCTGTGCTCGAACCTGTGCCACCTACAACAAAACTCTTGTAGTTATAGCCGCGTCGTCTTTGTTATGAACAAAATTCCTGAAAATATTTGAAACCTTCAAAAGGTCGTGCGTGGCACATTTGGTTTATTTACTAATATTCTAATATGTATGTTCTATGATAGAATACAAGAAGTTTTTTCAGATCAAAATAGCGCAGCAGACGCGTCTTTTTTTGTATTTAAACCTAGCTCGTGCGGCTGATTGATGACAGAATACTTTGAATAAATTTATTTATAAGATCAGTCAATATGGCTAGAGCCTACCTACACTTTACATACCTGCTTGAATATAAACATATTCCCCGTCATTTATGTCAGTCGGCACTTGGTCGTAGTAAGGCTCGTCCTCCGTAGGAACAGCGGCGGAGATACTCTCCAAAGAAATAGGAGCTGATTTGTCGTCACCGCCTTCGGGAAGGTCGGGCGTGGTTGACGTCACTTCCTCGTCAATGGAACGAGGAGTGGCCGCCCCGCCTGAACGTTTGCGTTCCGATGACAACGAGTTTATACTCTCGTAGCTTTTAACCTATAAATTATCAAAAATGAATGTCTGAAGGTCTCAGTGTTAATGAAGCTAGTTTAAGACAACTTGTAGTGAAACGGTCTGTAAGATGTGAAAGTACATAATACGTATGTACAAGAAACAACATGATGCTTCTATAAATTAGTTTGTATATCCCCTTTTTCACTTTTGCAAAATGTAATGATGTTCTAAATTAGTTCTATTATTGCTGAAGATACATTTACGCAAATATAAAAGTAAACAACTGTAGCGTTTATGGTTATCAATTTTCATATCTCAAAATGTTTTTATTGGAAAAATAAGCCAAAATCTCGTTTTCCAACAGAATGAATATTGACATTTAAAATTTCCAATAAACAATTATTTTCGTTTGAAGGTAGACCCAAAAAAACTTAGGGCAAGGTCAGTCGGGTAAAAATAAATGTGAGGTAAACAACGCCAAATTTAACAAGCCAGCTAATATTCAATGTAGGCATGCAAGACTAGCTTCTTGCCTTAAATGTCAAGTTTAGAAAGTGAACAATCCGATCATCAAATGTATTTTGGTTAGACATTGAATACAAGCAATTGTAATGCATGATTATTTTTAGGGTACCCGAAAAGTGACAACTAAATACTAACCTCCGATGTTAATTCATCAATCTGTCAGCAAGCTGTATCTTGTGAAACTTATTTATTTATTTATTTTAGTTAGTTGAAATCCAAGGTTTAAATTATCATTCTATTACCACTTTGACGACAAAATATTACAATACCTTATTATAAATGTCATTGTTTCATATAAAAATCGCTTACGACCCCACAGTAAGGATTCCAAAAAGCCGCTGATAGAACTAAAATAGAACCCTCAACTAAACCGAGTCACGCTTGGCCGGTTTTATGCTTTTGAAAACACATTCGTGATTTTCGTGATTCAAATATATTAACAAAGATATTCGCCATTACGTCACTTACGTATAAAAACAAGCAAGAGTAATTTGATGCATAGCTGAAACCAATGCGTGACAACGCTGCTTAATTGTGTGTAATTCATTATTTGTTGTTGCGCACGATTTCTCTAATGAATGAATGTTCGTTACAAAACAATGAATAAAATCGTCGTAATTTTAACAGAAAAAAAGGAGTACTTAATTATATTTTATTTCCAGACTTCTGCTTTACATATTTTAATACTAGACACTTTGAAAAAAGTAAAAGGTATTAAAAAAACGGTATATGTATGTTTTTAAATATTGTGAACTGTATAATGTGTTTTACCGCATCATCAAACAGTTTAGTATTCAAAAGATAGCAATAGCTAATAAAGCGTAATGTTACCCTTTCACTAATTGAAGGTGTAGAGCCCCGACTAGCAATGGACTCCCTAGACTCAGCATTTCTCATGCGGCGGCCCAAGGACGACGGCGGACTGTCCTCGGCCAACCCCGACTCCGGTAACGACGCGCCACGCTTGTTGAACACTTTCGGCGGCGGCCTGCAGACAGTATCGCTAATATACTATCTTATCAACTAAATATCGATTTCGATTGCATGTAATTATTTACTCTAAGCAATTTGTACAGATAGTTACAGCGTAGGTATAATTTTGTTTTGTAAAAGTTTCTCAATATTTTATTCGTTATCTTCTTCGTCCGGGCGTGTTTTCCCAGACGCATGGTCTGCTTGCGCTTCAGTCCCCAGGATAAGCTTTAATCACGGTCCTTCAGATTTGACAGTACTGCTTATTACAATAGAGCGACTGCCCTCTGAAATCCGCAACCCTATTTACGGGGCCAGACCAAAAGGATCATGATTTTTTTAACGAACACCCGACGACAGTCGGGACCCAAAGGTTTAACGTGCCTTCAGAAGCACGAAATCATCTTAACTATCATATAGGTATATATAAACTACCAGTTGATTCAACTGTATGTATAGATAGGCTTCAAGTTGACTGCAGCAATTATAACAATGACAGTTAAAACTGGGCGTCTCGCAAGTGAAGAAATAAAATGTACTTACTTTGGCGGAACTTTTTTCTTTGCTGCTGCCGTGGGATCGACAGGACTACTTTCTGATGACTGGGGGGACTCATCCGTCTTCTTAGATGCATTCTCGGATAATTTCAGACCATTTACTTCGATGACTGTTACAAAATCACCAGTTTGTGACGTTGGACGGTTTTTGACTTGGGTTGGACTTGTTTGTTCTACAGCTACTACATGGGGAAAAATAAAGGGATGTCATTTCATAAACACCTATAACCAATAAATACTAAAATAAATGCTCCATTTCATGTCTCATCTTCATTATTTTCCTAGGCTAGCTTTCGTACTGAAACTGGTTATTTTAATCAGTTAATTTCACAGACAACTAATGTATTGTTTACAGAAAAACAAATAGTGTGACATGAAAGTGTAGATGAGGGGGAGGAAAGAGATTTCAACAATTAAAAGTACAAAAAACTTTTGTTATTATAACCCTTTTCATAAACGTTTTAACATGTAATTATTTTACCTTTTGAATCTTGAATATTTTCAGTTCTCTGCACAACTTCACTGTGGCATCTTCTCCTTGCTTCAGCTGCCAAATTGGATGAAAGCTCATTAATGCATTGGTTTACTGAACTTCGTTCACCAAGATGCACAGGTTTACTTCTTAGCTGCACCTCTTCACATTCCACACTCTCAGTTGTAGAGTCTACACTACTTGTAAGACTTGCTTCACTCTTCTTAGATAATGAATCGGTATTTGACTCCTAAAATGCATAATTATTTATTTAGCCATTTATTAGCAAACAACTGGTCGGTAAAAGTGGCAGTGGAAGTACTGGTCAAAACTAATATAAATACAAATACAAAATATCTATAAATAGAATAATTTATTGTATAAAAAGTACAAAAATTGTGTATGTGAACCACAGTGTGAACCCAAATGGCTGGAAATGATATACTTTGCAAAAAGTCAATAAATTATATGGCTGACTAGAGTTGTAAGAATTTGTCAGTAGAAAGATTTTTTTTTATTACTTACTCCTCTGGCTCAGCTAACCCGAAGTGGATCTTGGTCTCCGAAATGAGGCCAAGTTTCATTTAAATAATTTATATCATATATTTTAATAATTTTTTTCTTTGTTGAAGGTATTTGGAGGATGAATGCATAATTTAATTTTTTGTTGATCCATTTTCATAAATACAACATTAAATTAAAAAAGTGTATGCAAAGTTTTATGCTTATAAAAGTAATTAGGTAATTATAATGATAAGAATCAAATAATAATAAAATACATGAGAGTACAAAGGTACACTTATTATTCATGTAATTCTACAGTCCAACCATAATAAAGAAATAATTAATAGATATTTTATAATTTGCATGGAGCTTAATGAAAAAGTATATAGAGTCAATGTATTGGTATATCAAATGTTTGAGTGACTATGATTTAGACATTGTACTGTATATGGACAGTTAAAATATAATTTGCATACAAAGGACACTATATAGGCTAAGTACTAGTACAAGATGCACTATATACTATTAGTACACCAAGAATAATATCAAATAATGTCACACATTTAATAATTTAAAGTAAAATTGAGTACTACATGATACCCTTACACAAATACATACTTCCTGTTATGAGTACCAATGAATTTGAGTAATTAAAATGATGTCATGTTTACCAGTCAGTAGCGAATAATGGCTATTTGTTTTCAAGGTTTTATATCTTCCCTTCCTATCCATTTGTATACTAACTACTGCAAACTAACTGTTCCTCATGTGCTACTTTATAATTTTCATTTAGCACTTTTCTAGTTGTATTACTTTCCTGCTTTTCCATTTTATTTATATCCTGTATTTAACAAACTTCGTTACATTAAATTTGAATTTGGTACTTCATAACATACATGCTAAAGAGTAATCCATGAACATTTCCAAGGTCCATTCTATTCCTATACCAAAATAGGTTCACGTTAAGACATATCAATATGCCAAATAGGGCATGAGAAGTAAGAGTTGTAAGACTTTATATTTATTTATTGTTATTTGCATCTGTAATGTTAGTATATTAGATTGGGGAAAAAGTCTTTTCGCATATAGTATATATGAACTTGTAATAAAATCTTTTTGGCTATACTATTTGTATCTGGCTGGTTTTGGTATTATTAAAGGTTTAAATTTTAAAGAAGATAATTCCAAATTCAAATTTGGAAAATAGGTGATTTTTCATTTGTTTTTCTTACTGTCAAGTTGAGTGAATCTAATGAAGAAATTTGAAACATTTTAAAATTTTACTACAAAAAAGGTAAAATGATACGCAAGCCCCGAATTTTTTTTTGAGGTTTATGGACCTAGTGCAGAGTCTGTGAGAGTAGCACAAATTTGGTTTAAGCGTTTTCAATCCGAAAATTTTGATGCCAAAGATGCACATCATTCTGCTCGCCCTATTACGGATAAAATGGATGCCCTTTTTTGAAAAAGTAGAGAAAGATCGGCATATCAGTAGTTACGACGTAGCTGAAGAACTGGGAATTGACTACAAAACAGTTTTGGCGCATTTGAAAACAACTGGGTACACAAAAAAGCTCGATATTTGGGTACCTCACAAGCTTTTTTGTAGCTATGAAAGAAACCTAATGAACCGTGTACTTATTTGGGATTCTTTATTACGACGTAATGAAACCGAACCATTAGTACCACAAGATAAAAAGTGGATCACGTACGACAAGAACGTGCGAAAAAGGTCGTGATCAAAGGCTGGTCTCGGGCTTTACAGACTGTGGCGAAACCCGGGTTAACTCGCAACAATGTGATGCTGTGTGTGGTGGGATTGGAAGGGCATTATTCATTATGAGCTCTTACCACCAGGCAAGACCATCAATTCTGAACTCTACTGCGAACAACTGATGATATTAAAGCAAGAAGTTGAAAGAAAGAGGCCGGAATTAATCAACAGAAAGGGTGTGGTTTTTCATCATGATAACTAGACCTCACACATCTTTAGCCACTTAGCAAAAATTAAGAGTTTGGCTCCGCCATATAGTCCTGACCCTGCACCTTCAGATTTCCACCTGTTTCGGTCTCTTGCGAATTCTTTAGGCAGTGTCAGGTAAACATCATGAGAGGACTGCCAAAACCACTTGTCACGGTATTTTGATCAGAAGCCTCGAAATTTCTATAGCAATGGGATCATGTCCCTACCTACAAGATGGCAAAAAGTAATCGAACAAAATGGCACCTACATACTTTAGTTAAAAGTAAATAAACTATATTAAAACATGTTTTGAATTTTCTTAAAAATGCGAAGAAACTTTTTCCCCACCCTATTATACTACAGGTTACATAATACTAATATTTGTATGTTAAGATAGTTGAATATATTTGTAATATGTTGAATGGTTCTAAAGAGTTTCTTGGTATATGTATGTAATAATGAGTCATAGTTATTCATTATTGAATGTTATCTATGACCATTCACATAACATAAGCATATGATTGTTTAATATACTACAGTGGTAGTTATTAACACTTTTTGTGGAGATTCTTGAGAACCCTTATATTGATCTATCATTTCCCTTTTTTCGTATGGGTTTGAATCACAGTCGAGGGGTGCCATAGAAATCTTGCCCAGGGCGCTAGTAGTGATAAAACTGGCAATGCTTATTGTATAGCTAGGGTGGGTGTAACTAAGGGTAGCTGAAAAAGTGGGTATTTAAAAACATGCTTAATTTACTATAATTAAACATAACATATTTATCTTTCATTTTTAGTTTTTATTCATATTGCAATGAGTTCTAATGACAGTCACCAATTACCCCATTTTTACAGTTACCCCATTGGACTTTTATAAAACATACTATAAATGATTTCACATGCTCTACAAACCAACAAACAGTTATGAACCTGTATTAATTGAAACATACATATGCAGTGAGCATCAATGAATAAAACATTTTTATAAATATGCTTCTGTATTGTTCAATGAGAAAGACTAATTTATTCAGTGATACATTTACAACTCAATAAGATCCTTAAAGAAACTAAAGATCAGGCTGTCTGATACTAGTACTTGTCTCTAGGACTGACCAATAATTTAACTAACATGATTCACAAACTATTATGCAACAAAGAATACTTTTAAGGAGGGTGCCGTTTTATGTCACACATCAGATATTTTGCTTCAGATAATTGGAAACAAGGAAATAAGAGAGACGATTGACAATGTTAATTTTGACTGAAATTTAGAAGTGTTAGTGGTATGTAACCACTAACACTTCCATCAGATAAATTATGGAGATAAGGAAAGATAGATAATATCATTTACATTCACATGACAAACTAAACAATTACCTTTACGGTTTTAACAGAGAAATGCGAATAATTTGTAATACCTGTTTGTTATCAGACGTCTTGTTGTCAGGTTCAGTCGCGTCAGACCCCGAGGGCGGCACCGCCCTGTTGTCCTGAGCTGCTTTGTGCTTCTCCACATCAGAGAGTAACGTTTCTAAGTACGACACGTAAAATTCTTCTTTCTCCAACTCTTCTCTAAGTATAGCCACTTTTTGTTTGTGTTTAGCCAAATTAGCTCTGACATCTTCCTCCCAAGCGGCTGGCAAGGTACTGTCAGGAAAACGTTGCACCCACACGCGCTGAAAATCCCCGAAGACACTCATCTCTCGCAAAACGATTTCATGACCAACTTATGTCACAATTTATTTGTATAAATTTCCTGGAAACCTTTTCAATGTAAAAAAAATATCACTTTTTAATCACAAAATTCTGATCACATCAATCAAATCAACTTCGTTTTTTTTTCTCCTGCCAGCCCCAATGCCCACAGAACTTGAAGATGTTTATTTTGACGTCTAGCGTCAAGTTGAGGTAAATCTAGAAATGCTGGCAAAGACGGTCAAAAACATTGTGTTTTTGGGTCTGCCTGACTTTGTTAAGAAACGCGCGTGTTCTGTAGTATTATCGCGATTTTTCTCATAATTTCCTTGTGTTTCCTAAATTTTATGTTTGTTTTGTTTTGGTGGTGGTATACAGGCAGGCAATTTCTTAATTTTGAGCCCTTCCTTGCCTATTTTACGATGAGCAAGGTCCCTTGCCGGATCGGGAAGGTACCCTCCCTCCCGATATATCTATGGACGAAAACGAACCTAGTCAATCAAATACTAGTTTTAAATGCCCCTTAGACTCTCGAATAGATCTAGAAGCCAAAAGAAGTGTCCGTCCCTCGGAATCTATCCAATCCATCTTCACTAAACCCGGCTACAAGGAGAATTCGAGTTTCCAATATGGAGAATCAGACCCAGGTCCATTCGTGGTTCATGTAAGCCGTACAGCTCCGGACAACACAGGTGAACTAACTATTCATGTGTTGAAACTAGCTCAACTAATCCATAAAAATAAGATTGTTGGCATAGCAGATGATGGCATCAAATCCATTAGCCGCACCAAAATAGGCATGACATTTAAAACGCCCAGGGAATTACTCCCTACTTACAGAGAATAATTTAAATGCTATTATTCCAAAATTCTTGGTTTCTCACATGGGTGTAATCCGTAATATTACTACTGATTGGTCGTTAGAAGAATTAATAAGCAGCATTCGCGTTCCTAGAGGGTGTGGAGATGTAATTAAAGCGAGATGCCTGAATGTAAAAAAAACCTTAGATACTGGGTCTACTTGGTCTCCTTCCACTACAGTGGTTGTGACATTCTTAGACCAATCTCTCCCAGAAAAGATCTTCTGTTTTAACACTGCACTACATGTGGACATTTATCAACTACCGACCATTCAGTGCCGCAACTGCTTACCCTGTAACCCTAAACTTAGGTTACACACTGCCCGCTCCATTCGAACATTATCAAAGTGGAACACGTTGCTTTTCCCAACCCAGACATTGGCAAAATCATCGTTTGATTAAACAATGGAGCCATAAAATAAAAATTGAATTGAATTGTGTTTTGCCATGGACTTAGTATAATAAACAGGACTCAGTAATTCTGCATATTTGCATAGAGGCAAGGCCGAGCCAAGCGAGATAGAAATAGTGGAGGAACCTGTCTCTTTCTAGCAAATACGAGCTTTATCATGTTGGTACTTGTGCAAAATAGGGTGACCACGCTCCTCTGGAAAAAAAGGGGTAAGGTGGTACATACTTTATGCAGTTTTTTTTAGACGCATTTAAATGTTCCGAGTAAGGGGGTGCTAACCTCCTCCCAAGTAGTTCTGTGCAAACTTTAAGGAGTTGGAGTCTAGTAGAAAATAACGTTTCGTAGACATGTCTCCCCTATTGGCTCCCTCGGGGAAGATAAGTAAACTTTACTAGTGGCCTTGGCTCCACTAGATAAGCAGGACTAACGGCCGAACGTAATACACCAAGTATTGTTCACACCAAGTTAGGTCGCACCTGCTGTTGCTTAACTTGCGTAATAGTCACCAACTTTCACGTCCCGCTAAGCTATCTAGCTAGCTACTTATGTTCAGTATTTTAGAAGCTTAAAATATTTTGTCCCAATTAAAAACATTATTATGGTTACCCTATAATTTTTTTTTTATTATATTTTTTTTTTAAAGAGATAGATTCCTCCACTATTTCTATCTTTTTCTGCTCGGGTTTTAGTTCAGCTAGCTCAGTCCTGTTGTATGTACTAATTCCATGGTTTTTGCTAAAGATGGGTAACGGGGTTAAGGCCCACGTCCATTACGGAACAGAGTTGAGCGAGTAGAATCAGCTTGGCGAGTCGGTCGTGAGACGACTTTCTTCGGCCAACTTGTTCGGTGTGGCGTAGTAGAAGCGGGGTGGCGGAATGATTCCATATTAACTTAGTATGGCGAGCCTTAACTTTGACACAAATAATTATACATGTTTTTGATATAGAAAGCCTAATTATATTAAGCAAACTGACATTTTTATTTTACTGTATTTCTGACTAGGCAAAATTTTTGATGTGATGGTAATACTTTGGGAAAACAGGGGTTACTCCAGGTCAAATTTTCTTCTTGGGGTGCAGGGCAGAGAACCTCCTCGAGTGCCCGGTCCTTTGAAAGCTTTGCATTCTCACTTGATCCCAAGGATCCGGTGAGAGGGCGGGCTGACAAGGGAACCGGGATGGTGCACCCTGGGCGACAGTTAATAACTCCCTGGTAGTCGAGGTCTTATTAGCTGTCGGCCAATTTCTGCCAACAGCCCACTCCACCGCCGTCTATGATGAGACGGCGAATGAACGTGGGTCTGGGGGACGGGCGTGGTCCATTTATGGGCCACTGCCCGATTTGGGGTGGGGGGGGGGGGGGGGGGCGAAAGGCCAATTGAGGGGGCCGCAAGGCTATGGCTGGAGGGCGTCGTGGTAGAATGCTAACGCGACCCCATGGCGCCCTCAACAGCCGGTGCGGAAACGCCGGAGGGGTTTTAGTGGGTAGTCTGGGCCGATTAGCGGCCCAGGAGTCCCACACTTTGTGCGTAAATGCATTTCCCCTCCGTTAACAAAAAAAAAAAAAAAAAAAGGTCAAATTTTCTTGGGGTGCAGGGCAGGGAACCTCCTCGAGTGCCCGGTCCTTTGAAAGCTTTGCATTCTCACTTGATCCCAAGGATCCGATGAGAGGGCGGGCTGACAAGGGATTCGGGACGGTGCACCCTGGGTGACAGCTAATAACTCCCTGGTAGTCGGGGTCTTATTAGCTGTCGGCCAATTTCTGCCAACAGCCCACTCCACCGCCGTCTATGATGAGACGGCGAATGAACGTGGGTCTGGGGGACGGGCGTGGTCCATTTATGGGCCACTGCCCGATTTGGGGGGGGGGGGGGGGGGGCGAAAGGCCAATTGAGGGGGCCGCAAGGCTATGGCTGGAGGGCGTCGTGGTAGAATGCTAACGCGACCCCATGGCGCCCTCAACAGCCGGTGCGGAAACGCCGGAGGGGTTTTAGTGGGTAGTCCAGGCACTCTGCCTGGGAGTCCCACACTTTGTGCGTAAATGCATTTCCCCTCCGTTAACAAAAAAAAAATATAAATTGGGCTGGGCAAAGAGTAATTAAATTCAATTTTTATTTTATGGCTCCATCGTTTAATCAAACGATGATTTTGCCAATGTCTGGGTTGGGAAAAGCAACGTGTTTCACTTTGATAAAATGTCCGAATGGAGCGGGCAGTGTGTAACCTAAAACAACACAACAAACAGGGTTAGTAAGTTTCTAGCCAATATTAGTATTTAGACATTTTATAAACAATGGATGAGTCAAAAGCAAATCCAAGGGAAGGGAAAAGAAATAGAAAATACATTTAACAATTCGAGGAATTCAAATGTAAATGTTGTTATTCTATTTAGCCAAAATAGAGACAAACGGGGAAAACACTAGGGCTGGGCAAAGAGTAGGTTATTGGGCTGTCAAATTGTCAACGTCAATTCATCAAAAACACGTCAAAGTCAATCGGTCTTATGTCAAAACAAAATGTCTGCTTTGTTGTGATTAGAAAATGAATATAATTTCTAGTTTTTGGTAAAAATGGATAAAACATATGTGAAATCCACTATTGAAGGATTAAAATCCAATTCTTCCGCTCGCGTACAAGAAACTTTATTAAAAATAAGAAGTAAAATAATTACAAACGACACTGGTGTTATACTTTTTCGGGAATGTGGTGGATTAGATTATCTAGTGCCCCATTTGCGCAAACCTAACGAGAGAATTCTTGATATCACACTTAGTATCCTTGGAAATTCTTGTCTTGAAGAGGAAAGCAGCTTAGCAGTAAGTTTTCACTTAAACTACTACATTCAACATAAAATTTGGTCACTTCCAACATTTTGGTCCTTACACACATCCAATTAATGTAATGAATGTTAATCACAAATACAGGTTGGTAAACTGAATTCCTTTGCTCCTTTGGTGTCCATTCTGAAGACTGTATGTCGTGACAGCATAGTTGGGCGAGCTTGCCGTGTGATTGGAAACTTGGCACAACGTATCAGCAATGCAGAAGGCTTACACAACCAAGGAACAGTGGCTGCATTGGTCTCTCTCATTGAAAACAGGGATAAGAATACATCATACCCTACTCTTACTATGGCTGTAAGGGCCATCAGGTAACTATAGCTTTTATTTTATTTTTTATAGGAATCTTATAGGAATATTAAAGCTCCTATCATGTGATTTGGATGCATACATAACCAGTTTTAAAGCCCTATATTTTCATTGTATAAAATGATAAGGAGAAAAGGATGCAAAGTTGTTTCTCCTGTAAAAAAGTAATACTGCTTATCCAAAGTGTCAATAAAGCTAAAGATACACACATAATTAATATGGTAAGATTGGACAGACATGGATACATACAGATAATATTTTGTGTCTTGTTAATTTTTATTGTCATCTTAAATGTACCTTAATTCATACAATAAAGGCTTTTTATCTTTATATAAAGCCAGTGCGATTACGGCCAGTGCCGTAATCGCACATGTGTGTTGTTCACAAATGAAAATGCATTGTTATAATTTATTGACAGAGAATTGACACATTCCATCTTATTTCCAATCATAAGTTATTATAAAAAAGTTGTGATTCATACTAAATCTCTTATCTATTGGGGGCAGCCAGTGATTTTGGTTAATCTTTTATTTTTTATCATGTAGGCAACTTTGGATGGTTGTAGACAAAAGGGAGGAGATGCTTGTCCTCAATGCAGTGCGCTGTATTGCAATACTAGTGACAACAGAGTGTGAATCAGCAGGTATAATAAAGTCGACAAATCCTGCCAAAGAAAGTGATGGACTTAGGAAGAGCCAGGAAGAGTTAGTGATTGGTATACTCAAATGCCTTGGATATTTTACTACACATGCAACTGCACAATGTGCTGAACAGGTATGAATTTTTGCAAAATTGTAAAAAAAAACAAAAATGTATTGCATGTTGTCACCAATAAAAATCGAAAATCACATATACTTAAGGTACATTACAGAGTACATATTAACTTTATAATTTCCACTTGTATATTCTTGCAGAAAAAGTTCAATGTAGTAATAAACCTTAAAATGTAACATTATTTTTATATTATTCTTAATTAATAGTTTAATCAAAAATTAATTTTAGATTCAAGGAGATGGTAGAGGATATCAATGCCTCGTAGCTCTGACAAAATCCTATGAATCCTTAGCGCTGAAATGCCTGATGAATCTTTGTTATTTGTCTCCTTGTCGACCTTTACTGGGTACAGCAGGACTAGTGGAGTGTCTTGTGGGAATATTGCAAAAAATATCAGGTAAAGTATTTTGATTACAATAAATCATTTAGAGCAAATTTCATTGCATGCATGGGTAATCTGTTCAAACGCCCTACAAATATAACTTTAGATACTATTTTAATGACAACTTTAGACTTCATTTTTGAGACAATTTTGATTTCAGTTAGATCAACTTTGCAACAAAATAAGATTGTAACTGAGACATCCAGACATCTAATATATATGTGTGAGGAGCTCCTTAGTCGAGCGCAACCCGCGTATCCGTAGCAAATACCCGTGTCAAGCGACGACGTGACGTAACCACTATGGGATTGGTCGCCATTTAGCGGCATTTTGTATCTTGAGCTCCTCCTCCGATTTAAGCCGTTGGTCCCGGTTGTTATCGATAGATAGCAGTCGTGAGGTCAGAGTGTCAGATGCCTTGGGGCAGCCTGATAATTCTGACAGTGTTGGCCACTAACACGCCTCGGGTCATGTTCCTGTTGGTCTGGTTTCCCTGTAAAAAGGGTTACGGGGGTCAGACGGGTCGGAAGCAGGTCGTCCCATTCGGCAGCCGCTCCATTGTAATAACCAGTTCCGCCAAATCTAGGATCATGACTTATAGCGTACCTTAGGCTCCGAAGCGTAAGCTGACGACGCAACTAGGAATACACGCTAGGATGATGATGATGAATACAAATGAGTGCTTGCTAGTTTCGATACAGATAAACAACAAGACAGATGCAAATAAATAATAAACATTCAAAATTGAGACATGTAACAATTTAATATTTAAATCTATTGGGTTATTTTAGGCTATTTTTATTAATAACTAGCTTTTTCACGCAGCTGCGCCTGCGTCAAAAAGTAGCCTATGTTCAACCCCGGGTCTACAACTATATTCATACCAAATTTCATCAAAATCCATTCAGCGGTTTGGCCGTGAAAGCGTAACAGACAGACGGACAGACAGACAGACAGACTTTCGCATTTATAATATTAGTATGGAGTATGGATTTAAAGTATGCTTAGTTTATCGTTAAATTTACTTGAGTGCAGCTAATAGACTAATAAATTTCTATTCAGAGGTGTCTTGGTGGCCGGAGGGTGCAGCCCGAGCGCTGGCCCAGCTGAGCGGGGAGTCTGTGAACCGTTCGCGACTGCGGCACTGCGGCGGCCTGCCTTTGTTGGTAGCGGCGGCGCGGGAGCACCCGTGCGCCATGCATGCTCTGTTACAGTATGTGTTTGATGATACATGTAAGTAACTAACTGTACCTATTACTATTAATTATTTTCTATGCAAAGTTTACAATTGTAATATTTCGAAATTGACTTTATTTGATAAGTTTTTTATTACTTACAGCATTCCAAATACTCGTAAACGAAGGTCTTATAAATTTATTAACAGATGAATTAAAAAAATATCTTGCCACTATGGATATTGAACATAACAATTTAGAACATACTGTCATCCTGAATGAAATCGTAGAGCCACAAACGGCCAAAAAATCAAAGGCCGAATTAAAAGTCGATGTGTCGCAAGTTAAAGATACAGCGCCAAAGATTCTCGAACCAAAAGGTTGTTTATTCCTGCGGCGAAAAAGTCATCTAGCTAAAAATGAAGATGAGTTGAAGGTGGTTATAGAAAGAGACAACATGATAGTTGGTTTCATTGATGCTGTCGACTCAGACGCCAGCGATGACAGTGATGATGATAGTTCAGTTCCAAAGCGGAAAGGCATCAAGAGAGCTAGGTCTGGGAGTCCTAAATCTGCTCAAAATGTATGTATTTTTTTTATTATTATATTTTTAAACATTTGTAAATATCGCACTTATAATAGGCTAGCTTCCAGGGTCAAAAGACTAACATTAAAATTAGTCCATCATTTACGGGATTAAAATATATTAGTGACGTATTTTTTCTTTTGTCAATTGAGCGATAAATTATAAAGATTTATCGCATAAAAGTTTATGAGTGGGGGCTTGTGATGTCACATATTGCGAAAAAGTGTAGAACACTGTGACGTCACACGGAACTTAACGCGCCATATCTTTACCATTCTTTGTTTAATTTTCAAAAGAAAAAATACGTCTCCAATATTTTTTGATTATCTAACTGACGGACTAATTATATTTTTTTAGGAAACTAGCCTATTAGAAATCAATATGACATTGAATAAGTTGTATAGACAGGTAATTGCAGCTACCACAATTATTTTACAGAAATCTCAGTTGATCAAAATGGCTAGCAAGGACTGGTCTGCCGGCGTGTATTGGGAGCCTAAAAGTCCTGAATGGCCAGTCACATCGCAGCCATCGGGTTCCCGCGTAGCTCTGAGTCCAGATAGGTCTGAATATGGACCAATGTCTCCATACTCTGACGGAAACCAATCTGGATTTAGTCCAGAATATAGGGGATTTTCTAATAAGCGAACACGATGGGATTGGAGTCCTGAGTCTGGGTTCAGTACAGGAGAAGGGAGTTCAGCTTCCCCACATTGGACAGAGTATCAATGGAGTCCGAGCAGTTCGGGTAGTCCTAACTCGCCATTTAGTGTAAATGAAGGTAGGTC
Source organism: Euzophera pinguis (assembly GCA_947363495.1). Lineage (NCBI taxonomy): Eukaryota > Metazoa > Arthropoda > Insecta > Lepidoptera > Pyralidae > Euzophera > Euzophera pinguis. The sequence continues at coordinate 6,142,621 of OX376164.1, forward strand.
ATGATTGAATAAGGAGGTCTGAGTTTTAGTTTACTCGCCAGTGACGTACATGTATTTCGCGCTAACTTTTTTTCTTGGTTTGATTTTACTAGAAGTATTTAGCCAGTTGAAAGTGAAAATTAAACAAATTTATTTTGTAGTCGGATCATGTTTAAAAAGTCAAGTCGGTAGTTAAGTCTAGTCAGCGTCAGGGTAAGTGAAGTGGTGCAAAAACAACACTTAGCAATTATCTAGGAACTTTTGGTAAAAAGTACGATTACGCTTTAAACTTTGCAATAAGAATTCGAGAAATAAAATAGTACATTGGCTCTATCGTAATAACTCGTGCCGCCCAATCTAGGACCATAACTTACAGCGTACCCCAGGCTTCGAAGCGTAAGCTAAGGACACAACTTTTTTCCCAGTTGTGTCCTTAGCTTGGATGAAGAAAGTACTTAAAAAAATACCAATTTGGAAAATAAATATAGCGCATAATTGTTATTCGTTCCCTTCAAAACTCCCCATTAAATCTACTATTCGAATGTTGTGACAGATACTTCAGACTCTGAGATATCGGGGCGCTACTCGCCAGTTTGCAGTGAGACTGAGGAAGCAGTGGAACTCGCGCCGCGGAGCACGGTGGCGGAACTAGACGCAGCGCAAGTGGCGCACGACCTCGACGAGCTTATTATGGAAGACGATGATAGCGTAGAAGAGACACCTCTGTCTGGTATGTTTTGAGTTGTATGGCAAGCCCAGGTGGGTTACCTTGGAGTCTTAATTCCATCTCGTTTACTCACTCGTATATTTAGCTGGAATTAAGATACTTTGTTTCAAAACTTTTCAATGACTTTGCTAAGCCAGAGAAATGGTAAAATATCGGTTATTTCGTGGTTGTAAAGGCTCGCGAGGTCTACTGTTCTCACAGAACCACTAGTTAGTGTTATTTGTTTAAATGTGCTATGCTTGGTATCATATATGTAAAAATCAATATTGTATCATTTGTGCCTATTTGAGCAAATGCCGTATAACCAGTTTAACACAATCTGCTTGTATGTAGTCGTCAACTGCAGGCAAAACTATCTCTAATGCACGCTAGTCAACCCGGTCTTGCGCGTGTCTTCTCCATAGCGGACCTGCTACTTTGGTGATGTCGTCCCTCCAACGAGTAATTGGTCTGCCACGGTTTCTGTGATCTTGTAGAAGTACCAGAGACAATTCATTGTATCGTTAGTTTTACCAGTTTTACTTTTAGACTTGAGTACTACTAAAGAGTAGTTCTCAGGTCTAGGGCAGGGATAGTTTAGTAGTAGTGCCTTTTACGTTCGCTCTAAATCCAATTTAACAAGCGGTTTTTAACTTTGTACTATACTCATAATGTCCAACACTCGTTTCAGAAGAAGCAAACAAAATAGACATGAGCAGCAAATCGTCCCGCATCGCGTGCGTGCTTGTGCTTCTGTTCAGGGTGTCTCACGGCGCGTGTAACTTCGCCGGCGCTCGCGAGGAGCCCGTACCAAACCACACGATGGAGCTGCTGACGGGCAAGGACTGCCTTAATGCCTTGTTGGACTATGTGGAACGCTGCAAGAGGCCGTTGGGAAGGGCTGCCAGGATACTTGCTAGGGTTTTGAGGTAATTCATTATGAGAGTTTTAATATCTGCTTGATACAAAAGTTGGCTTTTAACATTACCACACCCCGGACACTCCCTACAACAGCAGCGAGCGCGATACCTATTACGATTTGATCGCGTGCGCACACGGGTCGATGTGTTTGTTACTCGTAAGGTTGGTTATTTACCGTGTCTACGTCATAGTCGCATCGCAGCGGCCGGACTGCTGAAGCGACATCCTTGTTATGATTTTTTACATTTTTTACTAAGATAAAATGTAATATGGAGTGTGATGTCAAATTAAAGAGGTAGAAAATATAATGATGAATATGGAAATATATTTGTTAATTATTATTCTCCAATGATGAATTCCACAATTTTATTTCCACCGACAAGGCCCAGCTCTTAAATTTATGATGATGAATGATAAATTAGTCATTCTCAACATGTTAACTTTTTTTTTTTTTTTATTAACGGAGGGGAAATGCATTTACGCACTGAGTCTGGGACTCCCAGGCAGAGTGCCTGGACTACCCACTAAAACCCCTCTGGCGTTTCCGCACCGGCTGTTGAGGGCGCCATGGGGTCGCGTTAGCATTCTACCACGACGCCCTCCAGCAATGGCCTTTCGGCCCCGACCTTTGGCCTTTCGGCCACCCCCCCAAACCAGACAGTGGCCCAAAAGTGGACCACGCCCGTCCCCCAGACGCACATCCAATCGCCGTCTCATTATAGACGGCGGCCGAGTGGTCTGTTGGCAGAAATTGGCTGACAGTCAACAAGACCCCGACTACCAGGGAGTTATTAACTGTCACCAAGGGTGCACCGTCCCGAATCCCTTGTCAGCCCGCCATGTCACCGGATCCTGGGGATCAAGTGAGAATGCAAAACTTTCAAAGGACCGGGCACTCGAGGAGGTTTCCTGCCCTGCACCCCCAACATGTTCAATTGGACTAACCTACTACTAACGCCATCTATGGTTAACTCAAAAGAAATTCTGTAGTTTCAGTTTTTAAACTTTAGTCTTGCTTTTTTACAGCAACGCGCTTTGTTTGATGAACATACTAAGACACCGACTCGCCCTTAGATTGCATAACATGACCGTCAGTTCCAAGCACCCACCAGCAAAATGTCAACAATGTAAACAGGTAATTTTGCACGCATCCATGACACAAACTTTATTGTTTTACAATTACAACACTTGAAAAATTTGCTATTTGTCTTGTTCGCTTAATTTGTAGAAGATTGCGTTTGGTTACTTTTATTAGATTACTTTTTGTAGACTGTAAAGTAATAAATAATAGACGATTACTTTAAAATTACCTACCTATTTAGGAAGTTTGCCCGTCCCGACTCCTTGCAACGCTGAATAATTTCATGTTGTTAATTTACAGATTGTAAGACTGAGTGCCAAATTATTAGTTCAACTAACTATTCTTGCGGAGTCGAGCTATGGCATCGGCGAAATTAGCTACCAACTGCTGAAAGGCAATTCTGCAATGAAACAAACCCTAGCTTTAACACTGCCATATATCGTAAGGTGAGTTTACCAGTTTTATTTGTGAAGAACTGTAACTGTCCGTCTGTTTATGAATACTACTAAACAAACTTTTTGTCTCCTTACGCAATATTCCATTAAATACAACTTAGACATTTACAAAGGTTCAAGATTTTTGTTAATTCTGTCGCCTCATAGGCATGGTTTATTATTATTCGGAGCTACATAATATATATTTAAAATCGATAAAACATTTAAAATTTTCGTTTGTTTCAGAAATGAAAAGCCATTAAAGAAATACTTTATAGACTGCAGCGCCCTGAACTTTCTATTCGCGAACATGTCGGACTCCAAAGAAGACATACAAGACTGTGTCACTGCCATAGTCAAGTTAGCCACTAATGTACATATAAAAGATCCAAAAACTCTAGAAAATAGATTCAAAGATCAAATTTGCGTTAGTTACGATCCTATACTAGATAACCTATCAATAGACGAAATAGTTACTTTCCAATTAGACGATTCGACAATAGTAAAAGCGAACAAAATATTCCTATGTCAAAATTCTGAATATTTTAGCGCTATGCTTATGGGCTGTTTCAAGGAATCCGTGGAGAAATGTGTGCGTCTAACAGACGTATCCAAACCTGCACTCGAATACCTTTTTACTTTATTACATTGTGGTTTAAATAAGCCCAAGTGTGACATTCAAGTGTTTCCGATGGCTGAAAACTTAGAAACGAATTTAGAAGTTTTATTATTAGCGGACAGGTATCTGCTTGATAAACTGAAAGATTTACTGAGCAGTGCGATATTACAATTTCAGTTAACGCCAGCGAATGCAGATAAGATTTATGTATGGTCACTGAGCAAGGGGATGGGATTTTTATGTGTAGAATCTGTCGCGTATTTGCTGACTGGTAAAATGTGTGAGACACTGCGCGCGCGGTCGTTCAAAACTATCCTTAGCTTGGAATATAAAGATCAGTGGTTAGACGATATCAAATCCATGATTCGGAGGCAGCTTGTAAAATGAAGCTGAACATGCAAATTGCAGGATAGTGTTTCGAAAATTCACCTAAATTTACCTTTTAATCCAGGAAATTAGGTTAGTGACATTAACAGCTTATATTTTTCTGTATGCGACATGTTTTTGTGAACTTATGCGTGCTTCGGAATGCATTTAGGTCGATGGAATCAACGGATATCGCTTGATAGTAGTAGGGTAGCTAAGTCAAATGTCGCTCGAAAAGTGTTGGCTACTAATTCAACCGATAAAGGGATTTAAGAGATGTATTAATTACAGGGAATGCAATTATTGTGATAATGGGAAAGGTAGGGTTACAAGTATTTATTTTTTCTTACACCATCATCATGATGATGATGAGGACCATCATAATTAATAAGCACCATTTGGAAAATGAAAATTATAAATCTACTCTAATGGACTAATACTTTATTTAAAAAATATACTAAACAATCCCCAGACAGGTATTTAATGATATTAAAATGCATTTCAATTGTATGAAATTATTGCATTGTGGTCATAGAATTATGGTTGGCCAGTACCATCTTCCTGGCTTACTATTTCTCATAATAAAAATTTATGGATGTTCAGCTTAGCGTGAACATTATTTTAAAATAAAAAATGCAATGTACTAGTGTAAGTATTTTATTAACTTTTAATGAATAAAGCCATGTTGTTCACTAACTTTTTATTTCTTTCTTTGAGATACTCTTAGCTGAATGTTTTTATTAGGAACTAAAACCCCTGACATTATAGGAGACACTTCAGATTCGTTAATGCATTCCAAGTCGAAGTTTTGCACTATCTGAAAGAAAAAATAACTTTCAAAGTGATTTACTGACAATGGTATCGACCATTGAAAAAACGACAAAATTAAGTTGCCTTTGGCTATAAAAAAAAACAACAGAAAACAGAAAATAATAAAAAAAAATCTATAAAATATTTAAAATGATATGTACCTATGTATTATTTTGTTAAAAACACTCCAAAATCAATAAAGAGAAACTCACTATCTATACATAACACATACTTACTAATCCATGTAAAAGGTAAAATACATACACTAAATGAAAAAAAAAACTTATATTCTGAGTGCAATTGTACTCAAAAAAATATTCTTACCTGATGAATAACTTCAGTAAGTTGTAACATGGCAATTTTCTTTCCTATACAAGAGCGGGCACCCATAGCAAAAGGTAAGGACGCAGATGGCACATGGTTCATCAAATCTTGTCTTCTGGGATCATTCCTGTCCCACCGGAAAGGTAAAAACTTGTTGGCCTGGCTGAAGTTCTGTTCATCTCTCCCAGATGTGTAAATAGATGCTACTATTGGAGTCTACAACAGTTAAATTATATTAAAATATTTACATGCATAGATTAGAGGATGCTATGCTAGCATTTAATTTACTGGAAAAACAGAGTAGAACTAGAAGTATTATTAAGTATTAATATTATTATGAAATTTCTTCAGTAAGACACCTTCACCAAAAGAAGAATGTATTACCATATAACATCTTTTTAATATTTGTATGAGCTGTTTAAGACTATATTTCCGACCTCAAACCTTCATTTGAAATCACAAGTAAATGCAGTATTCCATTACTAATTCAGTGGTAGACAAAAGCAAATCTTAATGGTTCCCTCTCCATCATTAATACCCAATCCACAAATTAATTTAGGTTTTTTCTAATTAACCCAGTTGTATGTAACAATAGTTCAGAAGTTAAGAATTTGTAGCCATTATTTTTGGCCTAATAGTACAGTAGCCAGACTGCTTATACTTAAGAACAAAGGGTAAATTTCAATAACATAACAATAAGATATTTATACACATTTATTATGTCTTTTTAGGCATAATTTTATCAATTGTACTCTTAATTTCTTCCTTTATGTGATTATAGGGCTCTTCAATTTCACTAGGAGCTTCTGGTATACCTAGTTTCCTCCTCAGTGATGGTGACAACAGGCACACATTCTGGACCAGGCCAAATCCACTCGAGGTCATCCAATAGAGGCACATGCAGGATGGGACACTGGCTGCCACAGGTATCATTACTAAAGAAAATACTCTGAATACATTTGTAAACACATTATACATTTTAGATGGTTGTCTTAATTTCGACATTCTTTGTATTTCTATTATAGTTAAATTAGTGATGCCGAATGCTACAGGCAAAATTAGAGAATGATCTGGCTCTACTAAATTTGGTATCCAACCAATTCCTCCGGTAGATAACTCCATAAATGTCACAATAGCAGCGGGATCCCCAGACTGCATGTACACCAAGTTTCTAAGTGCAAATGACATGCACACCCATAATGGAATTTGACACCAAATAACTAAACTTGCTTTGAATGGATGACAATTGTCTCTTACAATAAGCTTTTGCCATTGCTTCTTTAGTGATTTCTTGTATAATAACACTGCTTGCTTATCAGTTAAGTTGAATCCTCTCTTTGCCATTGCTGTCTCCTTTTTTAATTCATCCACTATCTCTTTGAGTTCTAAGCTAATGTTCTCAACTTTAGCCAAAATGTAATTTTGATAAATCGTGAGAGGCAACGTAATTAATCCTCGTATCAATATTGTAGAAGTCACTACTGTGGCCCACCAAGTCAGACCAGTTGTGTCATGAAAGTATAATAAACTATCTTGCAATAAATGTACCAGGGTACTATTTGATATACTAGAGTAGGCTTGCTGCTGCCATTCTACTACTCCATCCATGGAAATTAACCTTTTATTATTAAATCTTTGAATATGTAATGCATTATTTTTCAAAAGGTTGTTTTGTGCATTATTTTCACATCTTTTTAAATGCACACTGGTAAGGGCACTAAACTTTCTAGTATTAAATAAAAAAGCACTTTTATTGTTATGTTTTAAATACTTATAGCAGCTCATCTTGTTAATTTTAATTATCTATCCAACCAAAATTTAAATCAACAAAACAACAAACAAATTAAAGGTACCATCGTTTTGACATTGACACTTCTGACATTGACAGCTATTATTGACGTGTGCGTGACATAATACGTAATGGCGTTTTAAACGAATGTTACCATAAAATTATTTTGTAATACTACTGATTTTCATACCTAGTTATCGTAAAATAGGACAGGATACACACCGCAGCTCTCCTGTAGAAATGTGTATATAACGCATTTTAAGTAAAATTGCATTTCGTATCACGCCGCTTCACATTTTAGAAAGAGAGAATTTGATGTAGGTTATCCGTATCTGCTCGGAAGATAATTGTAGCTTATTGTGTATATGATTATAATACTCATATCATACACAATCATAACTTAAGGAAGTGGAATGTACCACTTTGTATTAGGTGTATAAGATCCTAATAAACTTATTTGCCATAATAAACTTACCTACCTCAGAATTTAATTTATAAGTCCCAAGAATACTTTCTTTAGATAAAATTCTTGTCAGGAACGGAGCAACCGGGTATAATCTCATGGTTTCTTTGATCACAAATTGTATCTTCTTTTTTTCTTGTAATCTCAGCTCCTCGATTATTTTACGGTTCTTCGAAAGCACTAGCAAAGTCCACAGAGACGTGTAAGCTGTCTGTTATAAAATAAAAATAAGTTATGTTTTCATATATTTTTACTCATAGAATAACATTAGACAAAAATAAAACTGTCAGAGTGCGAGTTAGACTCGCGCACTAAGGGCTCCGTACCTAAAATCCGTACGTAAAATATTATTTTATTCTGTTTTTTAGTTTAAATCATCTATGATAATTTCAACTGTTTAACTATAATATCGGTTCATGAGATACTGTCTGGTTGCGAACGGAAGGGCAACAGAGTCTTAGTAATAGGGTCGCGTTTTAACCTTTGGGTACGGATCCACATATTATGCAAAAAAGATTACCTACTCTTTTGCATAATAAAATTGGGCTTTAATTTTTATGCGCCCGTGGTAAGTATATACTAGAAACTATACATAGTCTTAAAATATGAAAAAGAATTTTTCAAATCGGGCCAGTAGTAGTTCTTAAGATCGTCATTCGATTTAAATGATTTCCATTCAACATAATCGGTGAGTCGATCAATATTCATTCGATAGTCATACTTTCAAAAATAGCGTTGTAGAATATGGCAGATGTCGAGAGCAAAATCGGCTCCTAAACTACTTACTAAAAGGTACAATTAATTGAAATCCAAATCCTTACCGTATCTCCTGCAGCTATTACAAAATCAGCTATAATCTTCTTAATGTCTTCATCAGAAATATTTTCTTTATTTAATTTATTGATCAAACCATTACTTTCATATCTTTTATTCAGAATTTCTTTTACAATTTTCTGTGCTGTAATCGTTACGTATAATTTAAGTAAGTATTCTTAACTATATTGATAACTTCTAGTGTCTCGGTTGTGGGCTTTGATTCTTATATATCTCCTCTAATTTTAGGCCGGAGACCATACCTACTATAACTGTGAATCTGGAGTGTGACAGTACTCCGCCAAGTCATGGCTATAATTATTTTTGTTACAAACTTAGCTATAAGAGAGGCATGTAGACAGAGTTTTAAAACAGTTTTAGTAATAAGTACTTATAACTTGTTAATTTAGTAGTGTTCAATAACAAAATAATTATATTTACCCAAAACAATTGACATATCAACACATTCCTTGAAATCTCGCCACGCCTTCAAATTTAGTTGTTGACATAATTGTAATGGTAAGGTTGACAATTTAGTAGTAGTTTTGAAAATCTTTTTCACTGATTCAGAAAACACATTTAAAAGCTCATCGTAATGCTTGCTTTGAACAAATGATTCTTCGGTGCCTAGTAATATTTGAATTACAACTGAAATGTAAAATTGAAAAATGTTTATGTTGTCAATAGACCATAGGTAATTAAACTTATTTAACTAATTAATAAGAAGTTACCGTCTGTTGAAAGTCGATAAAAATCAGATTCTATATTTGGTTGAAAGCTAGTCGAATCACTTTTAAGCCTCCAAAGTGCAATAAATTGTTCTATTGGTTTTTTTATAGGGTTTTCTAACCATTTTTCAGAATCTTCTTTTAGCATATATTTATTCATAATGCGACGGTTTGTTAACCATTCTTCCCCATTCATGAAGAATAGGCCCCTTTTAGATCCATACAGTTTCTCATATAATATCCAAGGCTCTGGAAGAATATGGAGAGGATATTTTCCCTCTAAATTCAAAAAAAGTGATTTGATCAATGCAGGATCGCTAACAAAAACTATTTTTGTATTACCATTCAGTTTTTCGTAAAATATAGGCCCAAGCTCTTTATGTCGTGAATCAATATATTCATGCAACCTGTAATAAATTTTAGACACATTATTCTTATTTTTAACTATTACCTACTACTTTAGTACTATTATCTACTCTATGCTAATACGTATTTTTTAAAATGCTACATAATCACGTTTCAGTAGAAAAGTATATATTACTAGCTGTTTCCCGCAGCTCCGCCTGCGTCAAAAAGTAGCCTATGTTTGACCCCGGGTCTTCAATGATATTCAATATTAAACCAAATTTCATCAAAATCCGTTCAGCGGTTTGGCCGTGAAAGCGTAACAGACAGACAGACAGACTTTCGCATTTATAATATTAGTATGGATATTATGTAGGTATCATTTAATTAACTCTAAAATTAAAAATTATTCTATACTATTACGTCGTTGAATGTGTAACCAATTTGTATGTATAACATTTGTTTTGTTCTATTTTGATTTCGGCGGAATAAAGAGTAAGTATTTGTATTGTATTCAACCATGGTCTACACTCTCCGCCACAATCCTTCTCCAGCCAATCTTATCCTAAGCTTAATAGGTTCACCGCCGCGTGTAATTTTACTGTCCCCTCTTTTTAGGATATAAAATAGTAAACTAGAACTTAACAACTATTCGTATCATATCTTAATTATTGCTTGCAAGGTGGATTTAAGATTAAAATACCCACAATTAAAATTATAATAATTTCGAAATAAAAAAAAAATACGCAAATTGTAGGTTGCTGCATATTTCTATGTTAAGTTAGCCATACTTTGTTTGACTTCCAGCTGCCCAAAGTGGTAATCTAGTACCAAAAATAGGAATTTCTTTTGGACGTGGCATGTCTTCTATTTTCATTATCACATTATTTTGTGCTAATGTCGTAAAAGGATTTCTTATGCAAATGTGTTTGTGTCCTTTGTAAGTTGTAAGAGTTTTTACACGAAACATGTTTGCCTATAAGCCTGGAATCCTTATTGAATTTTTCAAAACGCAAGAAAAAATATATAAATGTAACACAAACAAAAGAACACTTAAACTCGCGATATTATGACGAAACTTGAATCGTCCACTTCTCAGAGCATACTGAAATAAAACCTCTTACAATTTTAAATCATCCGGTCTCGGGTCCAGGTAGGTACCTCTGCGATCCTACTTAAATGATAATAATTCAATGAATTATGTGTCGAACTCTCAATTCGCGCATAACATATGGTAATTCAAAGGATCTAAAGAATAAAATTTAAATATTATTTGAAATTCATGCACATATTATTCATTGGGTAATAGGTTCAGTCGCAGAACTTATAACATGGTATCAATAGTTTCCTTTACATCCTCCACTGCTATGAAATGCTCATCTTAAAGTCAAAATCATCCTAGCCGTTTTTCAATATGATGTCGATTCGATACATAAATATTATGTACGTAAACACTACGTTAGTACTTGCTCTTTGACGCAGTCGGAACTGTTATGGCATATTGAATGTAATAGGAAATAAATCATTCATTCATATATTGTGGGGCAATCAACCATGTACACCCTAGTGTCAGAGTTGTATGTATGTATGTATATATGTAAAAATCTTTATTGTACACAAAGAACATAGTATCAGAATACAGGTTACAACAAAAGGCGGACTTATCCCAAATAGGGATATCTTGCAGTCAACCAAACTAACAGACAGAGTTGATTAGAACCGCCTCTCGAACCCCTGACGTGTTTTGTTTAACGACCACTAGATTGCAGCCTGGACCAACGGCTTGACGTGCTTCTTGAAGCATGGAATCATCTCTATATTAAGAGACAATCAGGAGTGCCATTTTTGAATTGTATCACTTACACAAACAACAACCTACAAGGTGTACAAAGTTGGCTGGTAGAGATTGCTTAGCAATAAGTCCGCCTTTGCTCCATATTGTTAACAATGTTATAGGTAATTTCAGTTTTGTGATTTCCCAGATGTGGGCAATAAAGTTATATTGTGTTGTATTGTATACATACTGTCGAATGAAAATAGCTGGACTCCCTGGTTACGGAGGTCAGACGGCATTTGCTCCATTGTAATAACCAGTGTCCCCAAATCTAGGACCTTGATTTACAGCGTACCCTAGGCAGCGTAAGCTGAGGACGCAACTAGGAAAACAAGCTTAGACGAAGAAGATGTACGTGAATCGAATGAATTCACTCTAGGTATACTTATACATAATTATAAATCCCCGACTTGCGCCATTTCGTTATCTCACTCGCATTTGCGTTGAGTACGCCCCTTGAGAGAGAGAGTTAAGAACTTGATCTTATTACTTTGGTGTAAATTTTGAGATTGGGACTAATAAGTTCCTTACCGATGGCCGTATGTAAACATAAAAACTTATTTAATTAAACATTTTCAATATGTTTTTTTATCTTGTTTATTACTTACTTGTTTCCCGCAGCTCCGCCTGCTCAATAAGTAGCCTTTGTTTGACCACGGGTCTTCAACTATATTCATACCAAATTTCATCAAAATCCGTTCAGGGGTTTGGCCGTGAAGTGGCGAGCGTGGGCTGGCTGCGGCCATGTAAGTAAATTGGTTTGTTTGTGTGTGAAAATATAAGGGAATAATAAGAAAGTCATTCAAATAAACTAAATTGTTTTGACTTTTATTTTTTTTTATTTTGTGGTAATAATTATTTTGATCTATGTAAATTAAATGGAAGTACAGTCAAGGTACAATATTTAAATCGATATTGCGTTTGATTTCAACCATCCTATCGTAAAAAATCGTTGTGGCCGGGCTTCAGCTTAAACGACCCAGCCCGGCCACTTTGTTAATTATTTAAACAATAAACCTTTGAGGTACACAAAAAACAAGGTACATGAAGTGCACCTAAAGAAAACTAAATTTATAGTTATAGTAAAAGCGTCAGTGGCCGGGCCAAAAAGAAGGGCATGACAATGTCCGTGTCAAGCGATGGTGAGATGCGACCCGTATTGGATTGGTTGCCATTTAGTGGCATTTTCTATCTCGAGATCTTCCGTGCTTCGCAAGGCACATTAAGCCGTTGGTCCCGGTTGTTATTGATAGATGATAGTCGTTAGGCTGGGTCAGACTTTAGACAGCTTGGCACACATGGAGTGCTATTTTTGAAAAGTGTGACTCACGCAAATTCGATTCGAATAATTTTTGTTCTATATCGAAAGATTTTCGTTCGTTAACGAAGGATTTTTGTTCGATATCGAACGATTTTCATTCGATATTTAAATAAATGATCATAATAATAAATCATAAAATATAACCGTAACTGCCTACCATATGTGTAATAATCGCGTAAACATAACATCATTAAAAAACTTAGTATGAGTTCTTAGAAAATAAAGAAGACGAACGAGCGAGGTACATTTTTCATGGTAGAAAATTAATGATGGTAGTTCTTTGGATTTAATTTTTTTTTTGTAATGGCTATCTCTAAACATAGCTGTCGCTGTAGTGACTTGTCAAATTTGCAAAACTCATCGTGAAGCTAAAAAGTGGTCACCGAAAAATTGATTTGTTTTATTTATAAATTTTATTAAACATGACGGTGAAGAATAAGACTGAAGAACCTAAAAAAGAGAAGGCGGAACCAGTTCCCGCTCCTAACGATGATTTGGTAAGAAAAATATAGTTTACTAAGTGGTGGTATTTGTATGATATTGTTTGGTTAAAATGTACATAATTTCTTCTATTATTTCAGTCCGAAGAAGACAAGCGTCTACAAGAAGAGCTTAATATGCTCGTCGAGAAACTTGTGGTCAGTTTTTTTAAGTAACATATTACTGCAATAAATATAATATTGCAAATACTTCTAACCTAATCTTCTCTTTGTATTTAGGGGAACGATGTCGATCTGTATTTCCCTGCTCTCCAAATGCTGAGCAACCTTATAAGGACTTCAACTACGTCTATGACGTCAGTGCCGAAGCCTCTTAAATTTTTACGGGAACATTATCCTGCTCTTAAAGAAGTATATGAAAAGATCAAGGATGCAAAGACCAAGAAGTTTTGTGCTGATGTCGTTTCCGTATTAGCCATGGGAGTGAGTGGATCTCAAGTAAGTAATTTATAAATTATAACTATCATATTGCAGTCAAATAATAGTACATAAAAATATGATATATACTTAAAAATCTATTTTTAGTGGGATACTCACGTGTGACTAAAATTGTTGATTAATGTTTTATGAATAAGACTAAGTTGGATTGTATTAGAAAATAGAAGGGGAAGAATCTCATAAGGTTGTGAATCAAGTGATATTTATCTCCTTTTATGTATATATTTTTACTTGTGCTTAGGCACAAAGAGTTTGACTCAATGTTTATATCAATAAATTTGTTTGTAGGATGCTGCAGAGAAGAGAGAATGTCTCAAATATTGTCTTCTTGGAACTATGTCCAATGTTGGTGATTGGGGTCACGAATATGTCAGGTACTATTTGTAAAATATTTTAAACAATTTTAACTATTAAGATATTTCGCATTTGGTCAACAGTCCAAAAACGACCACAGTGTAAGTAAATATACATTATTATACAATATTTCTGTGAGCTTATATCTGAATATTAGAATTTACTTCCAACACTAATCTACAGTTTTGGTGATATAACATTCTTAATGTCATTCTTTTATTTCTGTAATTGAAAAGCTTGTGAAATAAAAAAAAACCTAATACATTTAGAAAATTTATGTTAAATCACTGTGGGGCAGAGGTTTATAAAAGGCACACACATTGCGAATACTAAGTACAGAAGAAAAGTTTCCAACCACTTCTTGAATACACAATATATACTGTAACATTACTCAACAATACTGGATATGGGGCAAGATTGTGAGTAGATCATAATTAAGGTCTTTCCAAATTATTTTTCATGCTTCTGCCCAGATCATGTCAACAGTCCTAGCTAGCACCCACCCACTACTAAATTTATTAAATAGCTATATAGTAATATCTGAAATATTATTTTGCTCACTTTTAGGCAACTAGAAGGTGAAATAGCTGAAGAATGGAATGTGGAGAACATGGACACTCTACTGCCGCTAGTGCGAGATGTAATTGCGTTTGACATGCAGCATTCTGCAGAGATCCAGGCTTGCGATCTGCTTATGGAGATCGACAAGCTGGACCTCCTCACACAACACATGGATCAGAGCAACTATCCTCGTGTCTGCTTATATCTCATTGGGTAATCGCTAATTTTAGTTTTTTTTAAGATTAAATTTGTTATCCTCATAAATAAAGGTATATTGCAATAATATTTTCGTGCTTATGGTATAACTAGATAGTTACCACCATGTATTGAATACTTTTTATCTTGTTAAACACAGCTGTAAACTATATACTATTCTCAACAATAAATACAACGTCAATTGATTCTTCTTTTGAGTAATAATAATTTGACCTGTTTTTTCTAAACATATTTCTATCATTTCAGCTGTGCCAGTTATGTTGTGGAACCCGAGTCCACTCAGATATTGCAAGGCGTGTTAGACACATACCTACGCTTCGGAGAGTATCCCAGAGCCCTGCTAGTGGCTATGCAACTTCATGATAAGAACAAGTGTGAAGAAGTCTTCAATTCTTGCAATGATCCGTAAGTATTTAAACAATTTTAATTTGAGATATTCATTGAGTAATGAAAAAATTTAATTGAGATTGTTTTTAAATTCAAATTTCTGCAATATAATTTATTATATTATGAGCAAATGAGTTTAGGAGGAAAGTCAGGTGTGTTCATCTTCAGCCATCTTTCCGATGGCTTGAAGTATGGCATACGGGTACGCGAGCCCGACTTACCCGAGCTGCTACTCACTCAACCGAAATTCATCCGGGTCAGTAGCATCCTAATACCTTTTTCCTATCCCCAAACCCAACAAAATCCTATCCTTCCCCTGCTTTAAATACTTTCGATGGGCAGCAGCGTCGAAAGTACGATAAGCCGCAAAAAACTGCGCTCGCCAACCCGCCTGCCAAGCGTGGCGAGTATGGCATCAACCTCCAAATGACGGACAATATAATGATAAGGCCCCCAGTGCCCGGCAGCCCCGCTGTTCCTGGCTCCGGTAGCGGTCACGGTAGCGGCGGGGCGGGGGGTGCGAAGAATCCCCGGAGTCGACCCGGCTACCACCCCCGACGACACTTGGCCCTGGTAACACACAATATCCGGACGATGAGGTTGGACGACAAGGTGGAGGAAGTGGAAGAGGAGATGAGTAGGTTACGATGGGACATAGTGGGTTTGTCTGAAGTCCGAAGAGAGGGAGAGGGCACGACAACCCTAAAGTCTGGTAACCTACTCTATCACCGGGAGGGAGACTTGAGGAAGTCCCAGCATGGTGTCGGGTTCCTCGTTCACAGGTCCCTCATAAACAACGTCGAAACCATCGAGAGTGTTTCCGGTAGGGTAATATACCTGATACTCAGAGTATCAAAGAGATACTCCTTGAAGGTTATACAGGTATATATGCCGACTGGAAAATACTCAGATGAAGAGGTGGAAGCGGTGTATGAGGACATTAGTAGAGCCATACACGCTTCCAAAACCTACTTTACGGTGGTTATGGGGGATTTTAACGCAAGACTCGGCGGTCGAAGCGGTGGAGAGCTCAGGGTGGGACGGTTTGGATATGGGCAGCGAAACGAGCGAGGCCATATGCTGGCTGGCTTTTTGGAGAAAGAGGGACTCTTCGCGATGGACTCTTTCTTCAAGAAGCCACCGCAAAGAAAGTTGACCTGGCTAGGGCCCACTAAGAAGAGCCAAGCTCCAATAAAACAGGAGATAGACTTCATCTTGTCGACGAGGAGAGAGATATTCAACGATGTCTCTGTGATCAGCAAGATTAAACTCGGTAGCGATCACCGGATTGTAAGGGGCATCTTGAACATCGATCTCAGACGAGAGAGAACTCGCTTGATGGGGTCTATACTCCGACCTTCGCAAGCCTATATCCAAAGCCAAGAGTCTTTCCAGCTAGAGCTCTCAAATCGCTTTGCATGCCTTGAGGATTGCGTTTCCGTGGACGAGATTAATAACGGATTTGTAGAAGTTGTCCAGGCGGTGGGAAAGAAGATCTTCAAATCCCGCCCCAAAAATAAACCACAAAAACTCTCACCTCAGACCCTGGATCTGATGGCTAAGCGACGGTCCATGATGCTGCAGACCTCCGAAGACGCCGACGTCTATCGGCAGCTCAATAGACAAATCCGGAAATCTTTGCGGAACGATACTCGCTCCTTTAATACAGAACGTATTAAGGAGACGATAGAGCAAAACAAAGGCTCGCGCACGCCGGTACTGAAAATCCTTCAGAAGCTCTTTAATTCCGTTTTGCTCGAGGGCGTGACGCCAGAGGCGTGGAACAGGGGCGTGGTGGTTTTGTTCTTCAAAAAAGGTGACAATACCCTATTGAAGAACTATAGACCCATCACGCTCCTGAGCCACATCTATAAGCTGTTTTCGAGGGTAATCACGAATCGTCTCGCGAACAGGCTCGATGCCTTCCAGCCTCCCGAACAAGCCGGTTTCCGAAAAGGGTTTAGTACCATAGACCACATCCATACGCTTCGGCAGGTTATACAGAAGACCAAAGAGTATAACCGGCCACTATGCCTAGCGTTTGTGGACTATGAGAAGGCCTTCGATTCGATCGAATTGTGGGCGGTGCTTCAGTCTCTCCAGCGGTGCCGCATAGACTATCGGTACATCGAAGTGTTGAAGTGTTTATACAGCAACGCCACCATGTCAGTCCGAGTACAGGAGCAGAGCACGAGGGCTATTCCATTGCAGAGAGGTGTAAGACAGGGAGACGTCATTTCTCCGAAACTGTTTACCGCTGCTCTGGAAGATGCCTTCAAACTCCTGGAATGGGAAGGACTTGGCATCAACATCAATGGCGAGTATATCACTCACCTTCGTTTTGCCGACGATATCGTGGTCATGGCGGAATCGCTGGAGGACTTAAGTACCATGCTCAGCGACCTCAACGTGGTCTCCCAACAGGTGGGCCTTAAAATGAACATGGACAAAACCAAGGCAATGTGTAATGTCCATGTTACGCCATCACCGGTTTCAGTCGGGAACCACACCCTTGAAGTTGTAGACCAGTATGTCTACCTGGGTCAGATGATCCAGGCTGGCAACTCCAGCTTCGAGGACGAGGTCTTTCGTCGAATCCGACTCGGATGGGCGGCGTTCGGGAAGCTACGTAGCGTCTTCTCGTCTAAAATACCTCAGTCCCTTAAAACTAAGGTATTCGACCAGTGTGTGTTACCAGTGATGACATACGGGTCCGAAACGTGGTCTTTGACTATGGGCCTCATAAGAAAGCTCAAGGTCGCCCAGAGAGCTATGGAGAGGGCGATGCTCGGTGTTTCCCTACGAGATCGAATCAGAAATGAAGAGATCCGTAGGAGAACAAAAGTCACCGACATAGCCCAGCGGATTAGTTCTTTGAAGTGGCAGTGGGCGGGGCACATAGCGCGGAGAACCGATGGCCGATGGGGCAGAAAGGTTCTCGAATGGCGACCACGTACCGGTAAGCGCAGCGTTGGACATCCACCGACCAGATGGTCAGATGACCTGAAAAAGGTCGCAGGCAGACGCTGGATGCAGACTGCTGCCAACCGATCATTTTGGAAATCATTGGGAGAGGCCTATGTCCAGCAGTGGACTGACTGCGGCTGAAATGATGATGATGATGATGATGATGAGTTTAGGAGTATAGATGTAAACTTCAACTTTAGTAACTTTACCAACCCTCCCTGGATTTCAGTGTTTTTCAGAACTTGTATGCAGTAACAAATAGTTTTTGTCCTTCAGGTTATTGAAGAAACAACTATGCTATATGCTCGCACGTCAATATGTGCCCCTAGACGTGGACGACGAGGACTTGCGCACTATCCTACTTAATGCGCACATCAATGATCATTATCTGAGTCTCGCCAGAGAGGTAAACTTTTGACATTTGGGAATGTTAAAATCGTTAAATCGGTATAAGAATAACTATATTTTACATAGTTATTAAATTAATTACCCTTTTTTAATAGGAAATCTGAATTTACACAACTTCATAAATAAATATATAAATTTTGATGATATGATTCTGTGTAACATGGAATACAAATTTCAGTTTTATTTTTGTCAAAACAACAAGAATTATTGTGACACAGATTAAATTAAATGTTGTAAAAATCAGAAGATTTGTTACTTTTATTTAAGTACATATTTTACAAAAACCTAGTAGGTATTGATATTTGAATACAATATTATTTAATTTTAGCTTGACATTATGGAACCAAAAACTCCAGAAGAAGTATACAAGACTTGGCTGGAGTCTGCTGGTTCAGCTCTTCGTCCGTCACTGTTAGCAGAACACCCCGTGGACTCGGCCCGTCAGAACCTCTCTGCCACATTTGTCAATGCTTTTGTGAATGCCGGCTTTGGACGTGACAAGCTCGTCACTACTGAAGACGGCAATAAGTGGATGTACAAGAACAAAGATCATGGTAGGTATTATTTTATACAATGAAGTCCTGTCTTGTCATACACTTAAAAGAATTATGATTAAGAGTCAAAGGAGACATTTTCTCTTTCCAATACAGAGTATTGGTAAATTTAAATGTTGAACTTATTTATTATTAATATGACAATCTATCAAAAATAGAAATGAAATACATTTATTTGCAAGCAGTCACGGTTAGAGTATACACTCAATATTCCAAACTTTATGCACTTCTTTGTTTTACAGGAATGCTATCGGCAGCTGCCTCTCTAGGCATGATTCACCTCTGGGACGTAGACGGAGGGCTGACACCCATCGACAAGTATTTGTACACAGCTGATGAGCATATCAAAGCTGGTGCATTATTGGCCTTGGGACTGGTCAACTGTGGTGTCCGTAACGAGTGCGACCCTGCGCTCGCCTTGCTCTCGGACTATGTCTTACATTCCAGCTCGAATCTTAGAATTGGCAGTGTATTAGGTGAGTTTTTACAAAAATATTGGATACTGATGTTATTCTGAATATATATTTTTAGGGTCTTGAAAAACAGACTAAATTATTTGCCAGATATTAAAATGTTTACATGGAATACTTCTACAGCTACACCTGTTGGTAGTCTATTCAACTCAAAAGTCCACATTGGCTGGGTGTTACTGAATGTGTGGACAGTAGCATTTTCAGAATATCAATTGTAGCTGATGGATGTTTCAGAAATAGGGAAGAATGGAAAGGCATTTACCTACAGGGGACCACTAATTTCTGATAATTAAAAACTAAACACCCACAGGATACAAAAGAGATTAGTGGAAGAACAAGCTAAATTGATTGATTGATCAATTGTAGCTGACTTATCAAATGTTTAAATCAGTCCTTTGAATGAATGAATAAATGAATGAACACTTTATTACACCATTTACATACATTTAAAAGAGTTTATAGATTAGTGCGTCTGATCTGTATTCTCTCATAGGCCTATACTAAAGATTTATTTTACCTTGTACACTGTCACCGAGAAGAATTTATAACAGCGGCGAGCTCGATACCTATTCCGACTACAACGTTCTGTCGCTTACGCACACGCGTCATAGTCATAGCTACGGCCGGACGGCCGAAGCGTCATCCTTGCATTGTTTCGCCCTCGATTTTTAATCTGAATCTGTGCGGTGATTTGCGGAATCTGCTATTACAGACATTACTAGTAAAAAAAGCCCTATGGAATTTGGTTGATTTATAAGGTCTCACGAATTCCTTTTTTTAAACATACAATGAACGTTATATTTGTCATCAGGCCTGGGTATCGCGTACGCGGGCACCCAGCGGGAAGAAGTTCTGTCTCACTTGCTGCCCGTGCTGACGGACACGACCGCGCCGCCTGAGATCTGTGCGCTCGCGGCTATTTCCTGCGGCCTTATTGCGGTCGGCTCCTGCAACGGCGATGTGAGTTATACATTTATACTTACTGGCTGTAGGACATATTAACATTATCAAATCACACTCATGGTAATATATAGCTTACGTAAGCATTCTGCAGACGATTTATTTTTATTTGAAGGTTTCCCATGATAAGAACCCCACGCCCCTGCGCTGTCACGTGTTTATTTCAATTGGTGTTACCATAACCTTATTTTTTTCATTCAATTTAATTTAATCATTCAATCTACTATGTTACAACTAGTTGCAATTGAAGAATTATATTTATCAAACATTAATAACTGTTTTTATTATTATTACCTCAATTAGAGGCCCAAATTGGGAAAGGAAATCAAAAATAACTATAATAAGTTTTTGTCATTGAAATTTTTGGACTTCGAAAATAGTCTTGCTTTTCTTCTGTAGTTTTATTAATATTTCTATTTTGTTCAGGTAACCTGTGCTATCATTCAGCGCTTGATCGACGACAACAAGGACTTGCATTCATCAACCTATGCTAGATTTTTGCATTTGGGACTTGGATTATGTTTCTTAGGTAACTCTATGTTTAATATTAACCAACCATCTATTCAATGTAAATTGCTTCAACTGATAACGAAATATATTAATTATAAAATTAATTTTTTTTGATGGTCAAACATTATTAGCTTACACTAGCTTTAATAATTACAGCTCTCAATGTCTTATAGTCTGGCACAATATCACACTACACAAAGGTTGGCTGGACGCGGTTGCTTAGCAACAAGTCCGCCTTTGCTCCATATTGTAATTTCAATTTAGTGATTTCACAGATGTGGGCAATAAAGATTTATTGTATTGTGCCTGAAGGACCTACTAAGAGCCTATTTTTGGTGTGATGGGCCTTGGTACATTTCAGTACTTAGCTGTCCTGGTCCAACTGTTTTTACTTCTAGTTTAATTTATTTTTTTGACAATTTTAGCTTCAATGAGCTTTAAAATTTACAGCGGTACAGTTTGAGGCGAGGACTTTTGCCACTCGGCCTTTTCGGCAAAAGCGCAAGGGGCTCCTAGTTGGGACAAACCTCGGCCATGGCCTCGCGAGCGGTAGCAAACGCTCAATGCCATAAGGGTCGACACTATGGTGCCTAAAGGGCCTATTAAGGAACTATTGGTGTCCAGTTTAAATAGCATTGTATTTATTTCCCAGGCTGCAAGGAGCGTACCGAAGCGACGATGGCAGCACTAGAAGTGTTGCCAGAACCGCAACAATCTCTGTGCCAGACAACACTGTCCATGTGTGCGTACGCAGGCACCGGCGACGTGCTCGTCGTACAACAGATGCTGCACATCTGCTCCAAGCACTACGAGACTGATGTATGTGTATTGTGTCTGTGTTATTGTAGCTGTTCATGCGTGTAGAAGTTTCCCGGTTATATTTTAGAGCCTACTTATGATATATTACATAAAAAAAAAATTTTTTATTGGGGATGGGAAGAAATTTTACAGGTGCCAGTTGCTTTAAAGGCTAGGGTCCACTTTACTACTTTTTCTCTACCAACTCGTACATTCTCAATGTTTTATATTGAGGCTATTTGCCCACATATTAGGCACTACAGTGAATCCAACACTTTTTGATCTTGTACAAAAATAAATGGCTTTACCAGATGGCTCTAAAATCGACTACCTTTTTTTTTTTACCAGATGAAAGACTTTTTTAGTTTTAAAATTACCCCTTGGCATCTTTGATCCATATGTTTTTCTATTTTAGAACGAACAATCGTCAGCCGAAGACACAGCATTCAAGAAGCAAGATAAGAAGGAGTCTAAGGAAGGCTCCAGCAGTTCTACTTCTACGGCTAGTTCTTCTAAGGATGATAAGAGCAAGAGTAAGTGATAATATTGTTAATCCATTCTTTACTTTTTTTCCTATGATCTAAAATTAAGTTTTTCAGAAGCTAGCTTTTGCACGCGTATTTAAATCCCATGAGAATGTTACTTTTTCGGAAAATATCTCATGTCTTAGTACTTTCAGCTATGTGTATGCGAAGTTTCAGGAAGATTGGTTTAAAGCGTAAAGAGGTAACGAACAAAGAATCATAGAAACTCACTTTCGAATTTATAACATTACTGAATGTAAGGATAGTGTAAAACAGTGTCTAAATATATATTGAAGCTTAGTATAAATGAATTTCCATTGTCTTGTTATTGGGTTGCTCTTGATGAGATAAATAAACATAGTTATAGTCACATAAATATAACTAAGTACGATAACTCTGAACGATATGACATGATCGTACATTACATACATCATACGTTCGTATGATGCAAAAATATTAACAAATACATATTTAATAAGTAACTTTATTTTCTGTTCTTTTGTCAAAACAGGTAAGTCTTCAAAGGACGGTAAGGGCAAGGAGAAAGATAAGGAAAAGGAAGCTAACAAGGAGTTGTCGTCAGTGCAAGCCGTGGCGACCCTCGGAGTGGCCGTCATCGCTTTCGCGGAGGAAACCGGCGCTGAGATGTGCACGCGCATCTTTGGACAGCTCGTGAGTGACATTTTATGTGTTTTACTGCCATGGATACAAGTCCTTTATGTCTTTTCTTAGTTTCTATATCTTCTTCAGTCCTACAGTGTGGTTAAGTCAAGTCAAAGTCACGTCAATAGTTAAATCTAGTCTAGTCAGAAGAATCAGGCTAAGTGAAGTGGTAGAGAGACTGCACTTAGCGATTTCTAGGCTTTTGGCAATAAGCAAGAAAATTTACAGAAATCAAACACTGTATTACTTCCCAACACCCACACTTGTTCTCGGGCACTTTTGAATGATTATCCACAAATTAAAAAAATATATTAGGTAATTTTAATACAGCGCCGAAACTGCTCTTCTCAACTTCCCGCCAAAAGTCCTCGGGAGTGATCTTAGTAGCTTTCTAGTACTTATTGTTAGGCGGTGGAAACTGGCGCGGTGACATCATTCTGCGGCGGTCTAATCTCTGAGATTTCTTAAAGTAGGGTTTTAGCTAGCCATGGGTAATATCGACTCCCACTCGTGTTTCGACTCACAACCGGTATCGGCTCCTCTTAATGATTCCGAGTCCCTTATCGGCTCCCGCTCACGGACGTCCGTTCTGGTACCAGGGGGTCTACCGCCTAACTAGCGTCGATTTCAAGCCGACGTCGTATTCCGATTACGATGCCGATGCCGTCGATATCATTTCATTGGTACCGCGCAATGATAGCGGCGTCGCCTTGAAGACCGTCGAATACAAGTGAACGGAAAAAAGAGCGTCGATTTGCGATTCATTTTACTCAATTTAAGTACATTTTTTTTTATAGTACTTTGTTTTTTAATTTAATAATAATGTTAAAAAACAACAATTATTGGTATAGTTTTGATTAAATAAGTAAAAAAAATTGATTGGAAGGTGGTACAATTGCGTATATATATATATATAATTGTGTTTTATCACATTATCAACAAATGCGTTCCGTAAAACCGAACGGGGTAATATTTGACAATTACGAATTCATAACCTCATTTAAGTCACTTTGTTAATTGACGTGATTGTGTAGTGAATTAAAAAACAGTAAGTAAATAACTTGCTTTTTTGTTATTATATGATAAAACAAACATTCAGCTAGTTGCACAGACCTCTGGGACTTTATTCCTTTGTAATTTGTAGATGCCAGCACCAAGAAAAGTGAGCCTTCAGCAGGTGGAAATCCTGCTAAATGACATGGAGGACCACATGGATATGGCGAAAGGGCAGGCCTCTGACACCCCACAAGCCAAGGTGGCAGTTCGGAGGCTGTGGAGGAGTTAGCGGCCACACTTAACGCCCAAGGCACGGGCGTACATAAAACTTTTTCGGAGTGGCGGGACGTAAGTGTATACAAATCTTTCTAAGTGTGTTATTTATGCTTTGTGTCAAGGGTATTCATTTCCTATATACACCCATAATGAGTATGTTTTTAAGTGTGTCTTTTAACCTATATTTTGTTTTTATTAACACAATGTTTTTCTGTGATGCTTGTTGCACGAAACTAAATCTTAAAAATTAAAGGGGGTCTTCATACAAAAAACGTGTTTTTTAGCGTTTTAAAACATTACAAACTAAGTATGGTTATCAGTCTGTGATGCCCGTAGTATACAGTGGCTTTGCTTAGTTTGGGACGGATGACTGTGTGTGATTGTATTAAATCTTATTATTTTTTATTGTATGTTTATTATCTTATCAATACTTAATATCACTTATGTCTTGTTTTAGGTACCGTGGAGATACCACAGCCTCGGTGGGATTGGGAGGCCGAGCAGGATCGGCGGGCGCTGGACGAGCACCCACTGCAGGCGGAGGAACGAGTTGCTGACGCTAGAGTCTATGGCTAGGTCGATGGCTTCACGTCTGGAAGTGGACCAACGCCTAGCCGACTAGTTTTATTTGTTATGAACCTAGTATTTGAATGATTTATAAATAAATAAAAAACAGAAGAAAACTTAGTCATTTATGTACTTACCCTACACATAAACTAAAATTAAGTACTTACATTTGTACAACTATAATAACTTATTTACAATATGCAATTTGATACATAGAAAAAGAGTACTTATACAAAAAAAAACCTCAATCTTCAAAGCCCCATTCCGGTGGTTGTCCACTTCTCTCCTCTGGTATCTTCTTTACTCTGCAATAAAGTGTCTTTTTAACATTTGATTTGAGAAAGATCATTATTTAAAGTTATAAATGTTCATTTTATTTTACAATATACCTACCCAAAAGCACTAAAGGTATAATTCTCTTATTAATCTAGATATATATACATACCTAGCGTTGTCGGTTGCGCCACAACCAAATGACCACACTTTGCCTATCAGCACTTAAACGCCCATCATCATCGGCTGGCACTGGCAAGCGAGGAGGCTGTCGCTCTGCATTGCGACGCATTGCATTGCTGTCAACCTCGAAGTTTGGGTCGTTTATTAGATTATGAAGAACAACACACGCATTCATAATCTGTGCAGCCTTTCTTGGTGTATAGTGCAAAGTTCTATGAGCCAAGAGACAGCAAAACCGGGACTTAAGTACCCTGAAGGCTCACTCGACCACATTACGTGTCCGCATGTGGACTGCTGTGTAAATTGGCTTCTGGAGAATTTGGTAGGGTGCCGAGGATGGGAGTCATCATCCATTGTCGCTGGGCATAGCCAGAGTCACCTGAAATATAATTAAATCTTTGTTAGTTTTTTTAAATACCTCTCTTTTTTTATTTTGTTTTTCATATATAATGAATGTGCACTCATTTTTCAACTCCACTACTTGCATGTCTTATGTAGAATATTATGTATTACAAATATAATTTAGACAAATACTAATCAACTTTTTATGGACCAAATAGTATTTTATAGATTGACTAGAATGTAAAGTAATATGACTGTCAATCATTTCCTTGTGACTGCTATTTGAGACATAATCTAAGGTATCATAATATCCAACTTACCCAACAACCAGTAAACCTGCCCTTCATCATGCAGTCTCATTATGGCTGTGTTGACAGGAGACATGTTCCATACATGGGAATCATGGCTTGCACCACCAAAAGATGCATCAACATACAAAATCCTGAGATCCGCATCACAAATCTAAAAATAAACAAATAACAATAGGTAGGTACCATTGGTGGCTGTAACTTTTGGGTAGCATGCATTTATTATTATTAAGAACAAGTGTAAAATTTGCAATAACATACCTCCTTGCTACCGAGTCTCGTTCTGTTTGAGTATGTGGAAATTTTATATACTTTCTGAGTATTTCAGGCTTGTTAAGAGCCTCGGTGACCTCTTGCAAGCATTCTGATGTTGATTGCTGGCTAAGGTGAAGAACGTCGTTATCTCCTACACTTCCTTGGTAACTGCCGGTAGCGTAAAAGTTCAATGCCGCTAACACCTGAAACAAGCAAAATATTTTAACACTTCAGCATTTGTCAATAGGTTACCTAAGTTTAACAAATGAAGTACATACCTTAATTTCGGGTTTTATTCCACTGCTCCTTTCATTTGTGGGCAAAAACGGAATGATGTCCCCGCATAGCCTGACAAATGTAGCTTTATTCACGCGAAATCGTCCTTAAAATTCCATCTCAGGCAGCAGCAAAGGCTGCGCCACTGCGCGCTGTTGGCGTCTCCGCTCAATGTTGAGTTTTTTCAGCCGCTGCTCCTCCGCTGCACCCATGAGCGCCATCCAAGCCATGGTTTCCCGCCTTTGTCCTAAAACACACAAACAAACAAAAACGAAACAAAA
Source organism: Euzophera pinguis (assembly GCA_947363495.1). Lineage (NCBI taxonomy): Eukaryota > Metazoa > Arthropoda > Insecta > Lepidoptera > Pyralidae > Euzophera > Euzophera pinguis. The sequence goes on from OX376164.1 coordinate 6,169,224, forward strand.
TTTGTGAAATATGACTATACAACAATAAGGAAAAGCCTAAAGCTTTCGTAATACAGCAATATAATTAAAAAAAAACAAGTTTCATTGAAGAATATTTCATATCGACGGTTCAATGCGGCATCCCAAGAGTCGCCGTATTCAATTTGAAGCGTCGGTATCGGCTTGAAGCCGATGCGTCGGTGTCAAAACTTTGCGCGGTAGCTTTTATCTGTCAAAATCACTGAAACCATTCGTTCAATTGGCGTCGTAATCGTCTTCCAAATCGACGCATCGTTAACAGGGAATGCGCGGTACAAAATCAGCGTCGACTGTCAAATTGAATTCGATGCCGACGATAATTTGAAATCGACGCTAGTTAGGCGGTAGACCCCCAGATTCAATACAGAATTTATTGGATTCAATACAGAATTTATTGAAACCGGTAATGGAAGGTGGAATCACAGTCTGTTGATTCAATAGAGTCAATCTTAAGCAAAGTAAACTGATTGATTTTCCTTCCTACTTTACAGGCTTAGGACTGTCAATCTAATACCACTCAAGTATTTTTATTGCATCGTCTCGTCAGTCGTACATTAGCATTCGTTTGAAATTTTCATTAAAATAAATATAAAACTGTTATGTGGATTAAATTGGCGTTTTTGTTTTTATATGTTTTTTTTTTGGTTTCTATGTTTTTATTTTATTTACACTAGGTAATTATATTTATTTTTTTATAAAAAATGTGTAATCGGCTTTTTTACATATTATGATTCAAAAATAATAATTGACTCAGTTTCATCGAAATGAGTCTCGAACGTTTTTCTCATAGATTATTAATCTAAGGTTTTTCTATTAAAATTTGTCCAGCTTTGGAGAAACCCCGTTCGCATGGCACCGAAGTCACGAGTACTAATACGAGTCGCGACAGGAACGCGACACGAAAGGTGCCGAATCCCGGCGGTATCCAGAACACGATGCGATTCAATAACTCCCGGAGTCGATAAGAATTGCTCGGACTAATTAAGGGAATCGGCTCCTTTCGGTGTATCGGCTCATTTATATCTTCTAGTCCGGAGTTACCCATGTCTAGTTTTAGCGGCCGATATTTATTTAACTGGTCAATTAGAAATGTCTAAGACTTCTAGAAGACGATCTGTGTTAACGCATTAGCTGGCTGTCGGGCTGAGGTGCGCGGGGAGTCCCGCCATCACCGAGCCTGCGGGTGCGGCGGTGAAGGGCAGTGCCAAAGAAAATATAATCACTACGTTTGAGGCAGTCCATGCGAGACATCAAGCGCATAGAGACGGATCGATTTGTTAGCCGCAGTACTATTTTTTACGCAATATATATGAGGTCGAACCATTGAGTAATTACAAAGAGGAGATGCCGTAATAAGCGTTTTGTAAGAAAGTGTTTGTGAGGCTACACGGGGCGGAAGGCAGACGTGCGGGGTTTTTAGTTTCGGCCGTGGCTCCAATCATGGAGCATGAGCAATGGCAAGCTCCGCCCACTTTTGTGTCGGCGAGGCGCTAATGATCACATCACTGCGCCATTTCAAACGGCATCTCTTCTTTGTAATTGCTTCATGGGTCGAACCGCACCAATCTGCTAAGCACCCCCCATTCCGCCTCTTGTATGCCTTCTATTTTCAACTCTCTCTAACTTATTTGATAAGATGTATGACTGACATTATTGACAACATACTCAAATAGACTTCCCCAAAAATTAAAACCTTTGTTATCACCAGGGTCGTTACGGCGAGCCGGCAGTGCGTAGAGCAGTGCCGCTGGCAATCGCTTTATGTTCCATCTCCAACCCGCAACTGGCTGTGATCGACGTCCTCAACAAGTACTCCCACGACTCCGACAACGATGTCGCATACAACGCCATCTTCGCCATGGGATTGGTCGGCGCGGGCACCAACAATGCTAGGTATTACTGCTGCATTATAAACATCTCCAACCCGCAACTGGCTGTGATCGACGTCCTCAACAAGTACTCCCACGACTCCGACAACGATGTCGCATACAACGCCATCTTCGCTATAGACTAGGTATAAAATATTATCATAAAGGACCGTTCAAACTGACGCTAATCCCGCGCGACTGGCGGGACGCCCATAGAAAAAAAAAAAAGACTTATCCTGCGACAGTAGATTCTAATTTCGAAACGAATTCGAACTGTACAAGGTTTACACTCGTCTTCTTTGCGACTCGAAATGACACAATAAAAATCGATTTCGTATTCAGTTTGTTAGCGACAACGACAAAGGAACAGAGAGGTGAAAACACCTGATTTTATATTTTACTAACAATTATTAAAGATCTGTGTGTTTATGTACCAGGTTGGCCACAATGCTGCGCGCGCTAGCCCTCTACCACGGCAAGTCGCCAGTGCACCTGTTCATGGTGCGGCTGGCACAAGGCCTGTGTCACGCGGGCAAGGGCACCGTGACACTCAGCCCCGCGCACGCCGACCGTCGCCTAGTCAGCCAACCCGCGCTCGCCGGCTTGCTGGTCGTGCTCACAGCCTTCCTGGACTGCAAGAACAGTGAGTGTTGTGTACTAGCGGGGCAGGGGCACAGTGACACTCAGCCGGCCGCAGCCAGCCCGCGCTCGCCGGCTTGCTGGTCGTGCTCACAGCCTTCCTGGACTGCAAGAACAGTGAGTGTTGTGTACTAGCGGGGCAGGGGCACAGTGACACTCAGCCGGCCGCAGCCAGCCCGCGCTCGCCGGCTTGCTGGTCGTGCTCACAGCCTTCCTGGACTGCAAGAACAGTGAGTGTTGTGTACTAGCGGGGCAGGGGCACAGTGACACTCAGCCGGCCGCAGCCAGCCCGCGCTCGCCGGCTTGCTGGTCGTGCTCACAGCCTTCCTGGACTGCAAGAACAGTGAGTGTTGTGTACTAGCGGGGCAGGGGCACAGTGACACTCAGCCGGCCGCAACACGTGAACCACGGTTATTTTCCACGATTAAAAACCCAGCTTGCAGCTTTTTAGCCCACGTCATTGATGCCTGTTTTGGAACGGAATTTTAAATTGTGGATTTTGTTTGGATTTTGGATTTTTGCGTTTTGGAGATAAACATTTATTACGAGTTTTTACTATAAACCATACAAAAAAAAAACTTTCCTTGTTTTTTCATACATATTTATTTATTTTGGTGTTGAACTCGTATAGCGTTCCGTGCCTCACATTTCTCCATACCATTATATATATGGAACCATTGCTATACGAGTCTTCTTTGTATATTATATAAATTATGTAAGAATTTAATATGAAAAAGTTCAACCGCGATTTAGGTCTACTACCGATAGAAATCTGTTTATTAAGTATTCTACCATTTTAGTTTACTACCACGTTGAAAACTAATAACCGCGAAATCTCCCACAGTAATCCTGGGCAAGTCTCACTACCTGCTGTACGTGCTAGCGACGGCGATGCAGCCTCGTTGGCTCGTCACGCTCGACGAGAACATGCAGCCGCTCAACGTCAGCGTGCGAGTCGGACAGGTACGATAGTGCAGGGGCCCAATTCTCACGCCGTTAGAGATAAAAAACATTAAATTTTGCCAAATACAGAGCCGAAATTCTCTCACCTTCCCGCCAAAACTCCTTGTTGCGGGTTCGAGATCATGGTATAAGCGCCAGTTTACAGACCTCTTTTTTTCGTGTCGAAAGTCTCAAAATGTTACATTTTTTGTTACTGCAGAAACTCGCCACTTTTTATTTCTTTGGCTGACAAAGGATTTTATTTATTAATCAAATTCAAGCCTCATTGTGCTACCTCCTCTTATCCCGTTGGTGTAGAGAGAACCGACAAAGGCGAGAAAATCAAAAGAGTTCTCAAATTACTTGTTCTTGTAACAGTTTATTACTTTTTATGAACTAACTAGCTGTTTCCCGCAGCAAAAAGTAGCTTGTGTTTGACCCCGGGTCTTCAACTATAATCATACCAAATGTTATCAAAATCCGTTTAGCGGTTTGGCTGTTAACGCGTAACAGGCAGACAGACAGACTCTCGAACCTATAATATTAGTATGAATGTCTTTACTGAAACGTATTTATTCCTCACAGGCCGTAGACGTGATCGGCAAGGCAGGTACTCCGAAGACCATAGCCGGCTCGCACACGCACACCACACCGGTACTGCTCTCGTTCGGCGAGCGCGCGGAACTCGCCACCGACGAGTACCTCCCGCTGTCCCCCGTCATGGAAGGCTTCGTCATCCTCAAGAAGAACGAGGATAGCGTCATGGCCTCCGTGCAGTAGGATACTATTAGATGTAATTTCTTGTATTAATATTCCGATTTATAATTAATAAAATTATCAACGTAAATTGTCATTTTATTTAGTGTTTATCCCAATATGGGACAATGCATGCCCTCATCTTTCAAAGCGCGTGCTTTCAACGTGTCAAAGAATTTACGAAACAATTTATTTCTATAGCTTAATGGTGCTTTTAAACGATGAACGCAGACTGCTTACAACCGGCTATTTTGGAAATCATTAGGAGAGGGATATGTCAGTGGACTGACTGCGGCTGAAATGATAATGGATGATGAATGGTGCTTTTATTATCGGACGTAATTTTGTGTCATACTATTATCTAGTCTGTGGTTCTGTGGCCAAAGTAAACGCAAATAATCCGACCTAAATAAAATCTGCTTGCTCACTTGGTGAACATTTAACAACTTTAAAAAATTATTCCCACTCCCAGGGGGTAGCCAATGAGAATCAGTTTTATAATAATTTACAGTAGGCACCGCTGGTGGCCACGGCGACCTTGTTTAGCAGGTCAACGGCGTTGAAAGGTGAAAAAACGGAAAAAGGTCCCTGCCATATACCAGTATATATCAAATATAAATTACTAATATTTACTGTTGCAGCCTTGATGTGAACGTGACTTACCTGTGCAGGAAGTGTTAATTTTGCAATAGAATTCGTTTTGCCAATTTAGCAAAACACGTAAATCTCCAGAACACATATGTCAAGCTCAGCTAGCAGCCCCTCCACTGTACATGTATTTACTAGTATTTAAGCTAATGTAAGAATAATAAAGATATCTTCCATCCCAGATTCATACCGGCCGGTCATAGTGGTTTCCCCAGCCAGGATATTTACTACCTGAAAACCAAGTAAGATCTATTATACCTAATTAATAGTTAGGACATTAGCATCCATTGAGAAAGAAACGTCACCAGTGTCCGTTTGGTACAATAACTATTCTGACCCACCAGCAAATATTTTATACCTATTGAGGGTAGCTCAAAAACTATTAGCAAATATTACATCAGCCAAAGAAAGTTGAACTTGTGATATTTTATAAATAAATAAACAAAATGTGGGATTTGCTCCTAGTTTTGGCGGGTGCTATGTTACTTGTCATTGTAATGATTCTTGGGTAAGTTCATATATAACAAATCTGTAACTTTACATTCCGACAAAGAGCATCGAAACCATAAGTAATACATTCCTTTCTCAATGCATTCAGATTATTAGATAACAATGCTAGATTGTTGACTTCATGAAATTAATGCAAAATACTGAATCTTTATGAATCAGAAATACAAACAGTGCGGTTTTTATCCATATTGGATGTAAGGTTATTATTAAAAATGAAAATGTTTACTATGAAACAAGAAAATAAGATATAATTTATTTACCAACAGGATTACAGTGGTGCCATGCTGCTTTCATGGGGACACCAACTTACCCGCTTCAACCTGGGACCACACAATTTTATATGATGATGACAACCACATTCTCACAGAGTCATTGCCCCCAAAATCTGCCTCCTCATTGTGCTTTATCAATGAGTATGGTTATGGAAATTTTTCCGTATCAGTTTAAATGAGGCTAATATTTTTATTGACATTGGGTGGTGGTTAAAGATTTTATATAATAAAACAATTTCTTTTTTTGATACTTTTTACTTTGCTATGAATTTTCACTTAATAAATTACTCTTATTAGATTCATCTTCTGTAGTTTTATTCTCCATATCTTCTTTATCATCTTCGTCATTGCTGTTGTCAGATTGGGAAGAAGCATTCTGCACACTATTGCCAGTTTTTTGTCTTTTCCCTTTTAACTTAGCTTTGTTTTTTTTTTTTAATCTTTTTGCTCGTTTCTTTGCAGTCTTTTCTTCAGCAGCTCTTCTGTTTTCCTCGATTTTTCTGTGGTATTCTTCATCTTGTTTTTCCTTGAAATTAAAATAATTTATTGACATTATGAGGAAAGTTGCCGGCTCAAGAAGGTATAAATTTAGTAAAAAAACTAACTATTGTTCACACAAAAACAAATAAACAGGCATTGATATGACCCTGTACTATTTCTAATCCATCACAAACGAAAATCTCAAATTACCATACATTCTGTTGTAAAAGCACTACCGCTTGCGAAATTTGGTATGAGGAAGGTCAAAGGGTTATGTTTACCTTTTTGTCAACCTTTGGCAAATTATTTATTTATTTATTTAATATGTTTTCGCCATTGTTACACATTAAATTAAACTATATTAATGCAGCTTTTTCTAAATCTGGCCTTTGGGTCTTTAGGCTTAGGCTCTTTCTTCCCCGTAGTGTCGCTATATTTTGCTGGAATGTGGTCAGTATGCCGAGCTCAGAGGTTGTATTCTGGATGGCGTTCCTCTTGACAATGGCGGCCTCAATGTTGCATTGAGTCTGCCTTTGTTGGAGGAGTCAAGTCCATTTACGCTTTCTGGAAAGCTGCCAAAGCAGCAGCTAAAAGATAAGCTTGCTCAATCTTTGACTTTCCCCATGAGGCTGGCATAGTCACGATGTGTGACTGAAGCCTCATTAACAAAAAAGTTTTCTTTTTACACTCAGTCACTTCTGTCCAATATCTTGAGAATGGTGCATCGGAAGACATCAGTCAATAGGACATTTTTGGTTTTCGAAAACTATTCGAAAACCCCAAACCGGATGGGTTCATTATAGAGAGGTATTGTGCAGGACATGAACAATATAGAAATAAATTACCTTTTCACTCTTCTCCTGTATGAATTTTTGTCTTGCATATTCTTTTCTTCTCAAGTGCCGGTATACGTGAAATTCACCAGATCCAGCGCCAGCACTTGATCCCATAACATTTCGCACAAAATCTGGCGCTGAAGCCAGGGACTTCTGCTTCGGCGGCTCTGGTATAATCACTGGCTTTTCCTGCAAATCCAAAATTAATCAAATATACCTAACTTCTAACCATTTTAATCATAGGTACTTAAATTAATAGAAAAAATACCTATAACATTAAAAATAAAGGTACCTACCGGGTTTTTCATAAGTTTCTCTAACTTGAGTCTTTGAAGATCTGTTGCATTTTTTATAACAATGGGTTTTTTTTCGTCTTTATTTGTTTCTATAACACTCATCTTAAATATCTCTGTTAACAAATGTATGATGGCGAGTTTATTAGTGAAATAAATCTTGAGTAAAAGCCCAAAGAACTTTAAAATAAACCTAATACAAAAACAACTCACAATTACACACAACCATTTATAATCACAAGCATGGATCTAAAGTTAAAAGGGATGCGCGTCAGTGTTACCAGATGAGTATTATAAATTCTCTCCAAACCTTTTTCAAAATCCCCCCAAAATTCGGATATTTTAAGAAAAACCCCCCGCTGTTCGATAATTATTTTTATTTTTAATAAAAATACAAAAATAAACAATTAATTTAAATTTCAGCAATTGGCAAGTAAACTTTTTCATGAAAATGTCTAATTCGTAAACCATTTCGAGGAATAGGCTTAGGGAACAGATTACATTATTCAGATCTTTAGATAAGCATGTATTTTTTAAGAAAATCGCAGAAAACCCAAGAACTTTCATTTTTTAGCAAAGTTAACGTATGACGAAGCCGGATAACTTCCGGCTATTCATATTTAATTTTTTAGGTTGGTAGCACAGGGTAGTGAATAAATATTTGTTGTTTAGTAGTACCTAGTATCAAATGTCATCTCTGTTCAAGTAAACATAACCCATACATAACCTAACTACATCTTCATTACATTCATATAAACATTATAATGAAGAATCGGTGTCCAATTATTGAAAAATCAGATGTCAACGGAAGGAGAGACGGCAGTAAAGTCCAATGAACAGGCCAATATGCAATAAATACGAGAAATGGGGTAGGTACCAAGATATTTGTCGATTGTAAACAAACAAGAAACCAACTCGCTCCCTTCGGTCCATCCTGGCTTTGACATTTGACACTGACATACATATTTTTTAATACCTTAGTAATTTTTCTTGCAGTTCGAGATGGCCATTATAGTTGCGTGACGTGATCACTATAATTTAAAATTAAATAACAAAATAAATATAATTTTAAGAATTTTTTCGTTTAAATTGTATCTCCTGAATAGTCTATTCTATCAATATAATATATAAAATACACAATTTTTTTTTTAGTTGACTAGCCAATTGCTTCCATTATTGCATCTGTATCTCCACTTGCTTCATCTGTGCCATTCATTTTTTGCTGCAGCTGGCGGTTGGCGGTTTAAATAAACCTGTTTGTCCAATCCAACCCGAACAAACGAACGAAACGACTGCGAAACAACTTCGCTTCGGCAACATTCGACTAGCATCGATGTTCGTCGTACTATACAGGACAATACTGTCGTGCGCGTGTTTGTGTGTGGTGTGTGGCTGTATGCGTTGGTGCGTTTAGATTACCGATTAAGTAATACTAATAATTGCACTTTTAATCGCGTCCAGAAAAAAAATGATTTTTAAAAAAAACCCCTATTCCCTCCAAGCCCGTTTTAGTTCCCCCCTCATAATCCCCCAAAGGATTTGCCCCCCCGAATTTCCCCCGAGGGCTGAAAATACCCCCAAATTTGGGGGGAATCCCCCCCATCTGGCATCACTGATGCGCGTTAGCATACAATAGGCTCACGGCAGAAAATTTGACCTGAATGCATTTTGTTACCCACCCCTCTCTTTCTAACTCGTGATGTGTTAGGGTGTCCATGATTTTACATCATTCGTGGACCACATTTGGAACGGAATAACAAATTCAGAGTAAAAAAAATAGATTTTATTTGCAGTTTATAATTTATTAATTGTGATTGCTATGAATTTCATTATTGACATTTAATAGTAATTCAATATTAGACATAATGTTTTTGTTACACCCTCTCTTCCAAATAATCAAAGTGAAATTAATAGAGCTAAATACGCTAAAACTTGCGATTCTAAGCTAATAAGCGGAGCGATAAACATGCATAATGAGTCTTGCAAGGGAAACATCATCGGAGGTGGGAACTAGGTAGGCTCAAAACAAAAACAGAAAATAGTATATAAATAAGTTTCGCAATTAAATATTTAGTGTCCGGCCGAAACTTGTTTTACTACCGAAACCGAATTTCACGAACGGTCTCGTTTTGGGCCTAAACCGAGCTTAAAAGGATCATATTTTTGGGGGAAAATAAAGAAAACTAAATAGTCTGTAGCTTTAAAATGGAGACTACCATATTTTAGCATTTATAAAAATGGCATGTTGCAATTGACAATTATTTTTCTCTATATGTTGAGTTTGATGGGAATCCATACTTCCATACTAATATTATAATATATAATATTATAAATGCGAAAGTCTGTCTGTCTTTCTGTCTGGCTGTCTGTCTGTCTGTTACGCTTACACAGCCAAATCGCTGAACGGATTTTGATGAAATTTGGTATGAATATAGTTGAAGACCCGGGGTCAAACATAGGCTACTAATCTCATATAAATATTTTATTCAAAACAAGCATGTGACGTCATTAAACAAATATTAATTACTAGCTGTTTTCCGCAGCTCCGCCTGCGCCGAAAAGTAGCCTATATCTGACCCCGGGTCTTCAACTATATTCATACCAAATTTCATCACAATCCGTTCAGTTTTGTTATCTTTAAAAGACAATCCTAGCAACTGAATGATTATATGCACCCTAGTTCACTCCAATATGTAATGACCAAAATCGAAAAAATGCTTTTAAAACCACGTATAAATATAACACCCCTTAGGTGATTCTGTCGCAAGGTTCGTATAAAATTCAAGGCTAAATCAATAAATTGGTGTATGATAAAATACTGCGAAATAAATCAGTTTATTAAACAACTTCATTTACAAAGTTAAGCACAAGTGCCTTACTATAGAGATGATAGCAGGGCAAAAGCGAGTGAGCAAGCAAGATGTCGCCTTACACCTTGTATTGCGCCATCTCGTTCACTTACTCATTTCTGCTCTGCTTACCTCTAAACGCCTTGTGCTTAACTTTGTAAATGAAGTTGTTCAATAAACTGATTTATTTTGCAGTATTTTATCATACTCCAATTTATTTTATCATACAAATCCCAAAAGTTAGAAAAAAATGATAAACAATTGGCTAGTCAACTAAAAAATAAATTGTGTATATTATATATTTTATTGATAGAATAGACTATTTCGGAGATACAACTTAAACGAAAAAATTCTTAAAATTATATTTATTATGTTATTTAATTTTAAAGATTTTATAGTGATGACGTCACTCAGCTATAATGGCCATTTCGAACTGCAGGAAAGCAAAAATTACTAAGGTATTAAAAAATATATATGTCAGTGTCAAATGTCAAAGTCAAGATGGACCGCGAGCCGCGAGTTGGTTTCTTGTTTGTTTACAATCGCCAAATATTTAGGTACCCCATTTCTCGTATCTATTGCATATTGGCCTGTTTATTGGACTTTACTGCAGTCTCTTCATCCGTTTACATCTGATTTTTCAATAATTGGACACCGCTTCTTCATTATAATGTATGAATGAATGTAATTAGGTTATGTTTACTTGAACAGAGATGACATTTGAAGCGCTTAGTTAGCGCTACCAAACAAAAAATATTTATTCACTACGCTGTGCTGCCAACCTAAAAAATTAAATGTAAATAGCCGGAAGTTATCCGGCTACGTCATACGTCAACCTTGCTAAAAAATGAAAGTCATTGGGTTTTCTGCGATTTTCTTGAAAAATACTTGCGTATCTAAAGATCTGATTAATGTAATCTGTTCCCTAAGCCTATTCCTCGAAATGGTTTACGAATTAGACATTTTCATGAAAAAGTTTACTAGCCAATTACGTAGCAATTAAATCTTTATTTTGAGGTAGGTAGATTTTTATTAAAGAATGAAAAATAATTAAACTTGTTTTTGATACAAGAATATAAAGCCCAATGACTTTTGGGGGGAAGCTGTGAAGAGCATTATCGGCGCTGTATTTTATTTTCCAAAATTTGTGTTTTTTTTAGTGTTTATGCATAATAAGGGTGGATTATTATTCGCAAAGTGTTCGAATAAGCGTGAGTGTTGGGAAGTGATACAGTGTTTCATTTGTATGTCTTTTTATGCTTGTTGCCAAAAGCTCCTAGTATTCGCTAAGTGCAGTTTTTCTACCACTTCACTTAGCCTAATTCTTCTGACTAGACTTGACTACCGACTAGACTTTTAGACTTGACTAAGACTTGACGAAACCACACTGTAGGACTGAAGAAGATTGAAAAATTAAGAAGGGCTATAAAAGACTTGTGTCCATGGCCGTAAAACCCATTATTAAAAAAAAATGGCTCTTGGCCTCCATCATAACCTTTAGTTCCATGGTGCTGTCTAGCTCCTGTCCTGCAAATCATAATCAAGAAACGTGACTAACGTTTTTCGTTTGCTGTAACAGTTGTTGCTGACTAACGTTTTTCGGTTTTCATTCTACGCCCTTATTTCACCTTTGGGAAGGTCAAAATAATCACCATACGTCAGCTAGTCAATGCTTTTGGGTGGATTTCTTTAAAATTCGGAAATTATTTCGTAATTTGCAATTTATTCTGGTAAGTTATGAACAATTACTTTTATTTTAATGCCTAAATTAATTTTTCATTTGCTAATATGTTTTGGGTTATTGTTTGGATTTATGTAACTTAAATTTTATTTTATTTGTAACATTATGAAAAGAATAAATTTTAGATGTGAACTATTTAATTGTTGTTGGAAAATATCTTGAGAAAATGAGCAGTTAAGTTCCATTAATATTCCCGAAATATGTTCAACATAGGTAGACTGATCACTACAACCTATACCTGACCTTGCCTATTTTGCCGGCACGCCGGTATCTACGAGAGCTAAAATAAGAATGAATGTATATCATGAATATATTATTTATTATCATGACACTCGTTGTAGTATTACAACAACAGGTTTTTGATATTCGTGCATTACTAGTTTTACGTTAGTAAATGTATTAAATTTTGTTTAAAAAAATTGGATGATTTACATAATGTAAATTATTGCAAGTAGAACTTCACAGCTACCTGTGCCATACCTACTTATGACAACTGTAAATTTGAAATATTCATTTGATCAATTGGTATACCCACCAGCGTGTAAGTTGGCAACTATGTGGGCGGGACAAACTTATACTAATTTAATTATGAGTATGGGTACGTCTCATTCGCAACTTTGCCAACTTATATGCCGGATACTATAACCGGGCCTATTGGGACAAGGGTACTCTAACATTAATTTTAATACTTAGTTTTGTATATTTATTATTGTGCTATTACATCATAATGGAATAATTCTATTCCACAAGATATGTACTAGGATTTAATATATTAAAAATTAATGGACATTTTACTTCAATTCAATTATTTTATTTTCAGTTCTAAGAACCTTATTGCAAAAATGCCTATCAAGTCCATCAAAGCACGTCAAATCTTTGACTCCCGTGGCAACCCCACTGTAGAAGTTGATTTGGTAAGCATTAAACCATCACATATAGGTACTGAAATTTATTTTTGATATTCATTAATTATAAGTAAATTTATGTCTAATTGTAAATAAAAGTTTGCTCCAGTGATGGTTCCTCAAGCCGACGTGGACCTATGGCATCAAATTGTGGGAAGTAGCAGTAATTCAAACCTCTATATCCTACAGAGAATGCAAAATATAATATTGTGAATGATAAGTAAAGTGCCATGGTGTATTTTGAAAGCTGAGATACATAGGGAACTGCAGGTCAACACAGTTGGTGAAAAGTACGAGTTGGTTGACTTTAGACAAATATCAGGGAAAACTGAAGGTCCACCCTAACAAACTGGCTGCCTGTAGAGTCACTCACTGGAGGACTCATTCCAAACGATACAGTTCATACAGTGCGTCCAACAAACCTGCTTAAAGCGCAGAATCGCTGATTACAGATAGAGGAATAAAATAAAAAAACTTCAGTGATGGTACCTATCATTAGTGATATCTAATAAAATAATAAAAAATAATAAAAATTCTTTATTTACCAATAAACCAAGATCTAAACAAGCATTACAGTAGGTTTGTAAGTTTGATTAGTACATTTAGATTGGTCTTTGGACTCTGCACTAAGCAAAGCTTGTATCGCAGAAGTCCAGGAGTTCCTCATTATCCTGCTTAAATATGAATATAAGAACATAAGAAATAAACATCAAAATCTGTCATTATTATTGTACTTGTTTGTGTAAGTGTGCAATAGTGTTGTGTGTGTGTGTATGGTGTGATTGGGTTTTAATGTATTCAAACACTTGTTTGTAAGATTTCTTCCGTTTCTGTGTAGTCTAGCGTTACTAACCAAGACTCAACAGTGTGCTTGACCATAAATGTTGATAGCTTTATTAGACTGGGGATGCCATGACATACTTTGTTATAAATGTGAAGTGGTATAAATGGGGGGAGACGTTGAGCGAAACTGGTATGTACAAAGGGGACGTTAATTTTTGGCACTCTTCGCTTCACAAGGTTTTCATAGTAGTCTGAGGCTAGAACAGTTCTATGAGTGGCTATCACGCTTCTCAAAATAAAAAGTTGCCGTACTCGCAAAACTTTGCATTCCCAATAGAGATCATCCGTGCTGTGTCTGTAGGGTTTCCTCAACATTACTTTAAGCACAGCACGTTGGGCACGTTCTAGGCCAAGCATGTGGGATTTAGCTGAGCCACCCCATGCTTTTATGCAATATATAAGATATGATTGACAAATGGATTTGTAGACAAGCATTAGCGTTGCTCGATCTGCAGACTGTCGGAGGATTTTCATAATATGAATTGATTTACGAGTGCGGTTAATATTAAAAATTATATGATTTTTGAAAGACAGGTTTTCGTCTAGTATGACCCCAAGATATTTTAGGTTATGAGTGCGCAATATGTAGGGGCAGTTACATGCAGAACCAGCGGTTAAACCACAGGTGTGTAGCTTGATATGTTTCTCAAAGGGAGGTTGTGAAGCAATAGTTTTGTGGAAGGCTATGAACTGTGACTTAGTAGTATTTAGAGTAAGTAAATTTCTGGACAGCCAATCATTAAGAATGGTCATTCCATTTTCAGTATTGTGGTAAACCTGGTCCCATGATGATCCTTGAAATAGAGCAACTGTATCGTCGGCATAGCAGATGATATCGGCACCATTCAAAGGAAGATTTGTTATGTCACTTATATAAAGTATAAACAAGGTGGGACCTAAGATACTCCCTTGTGGTACTCCGTAACTACTGTGTTTTGGATCGCTGATGATGTTATCCACTTTTAGTCTTTGCAATCTGTGTGAGAGGTAGCTTTTAAACCATTCTAATGCGATACCTCTGACACCGTGACATGCTAACTTCTCGATAAGTATGAGGATTGACACTGTGTCGAAGGCCTTGGAGAGGTCAAGAAAAACTCCAATACAGCGTTCATTTCGATCTAATGCTGATGACGCAATTTCCGTCAGCAATGTCACAGCATCTTCAGTTGATTTTCCTCGACGAAATCCAAATTGTCTCTCTGGTAATAGTTTATTCTGCTCAAGGAAGTTAACTAATCTCTTATTAACGATTTTTTCTAATAATTTCGAAAATATGGAAAGTAGGGAAATCGGCCTATAATTACAAGGAGTATTAACAGGTCCGTTTTTATGTATGGGTATCACCAAAGCAGTCTTCCATATGTCGGGAAATGTGCCTGTAGATAAACTTAAATTGAATATGTGAGTCAGAGGCGACAAGATCACGTGCTTGATTTTAGAAATAAGAATTGGGTTACATTTGTCTAATCCCGCTGCGCTGTCAGTTTTTAGGCTTGAAATGAGATCGTTTACTTCTTTTTCGTCCGTTGGGTGCAAAAAGAATGTGTAAGAGCATTGTGCACTTTCCTTCACGTTTGATGCAAGGTGTTGTTCAGTTGTAGATCTTCTTTGTAGCACTTCGTTTGCAAGTACCTTTCCTATGTTGGCGAAGTATTGGTTGCAGTGGTTAATTGAGTCTGTAGGGTTAGTTTTTATATTAGATAGTTCAGAAGAGAGATTTTTTGTTTGTTTTTTAAGGTGACAAACGTCTTTTATACATTTCCATAGTTCTTTTGGATTACTTTTGCTACTGTTTATCATATTCCTTTCGTAGTTTATTTTCAGCTTCTTTAATAGGGAGTTTAGAAAATTACGATATCTTTTGTATGTTATTTGGGCGATCTCTGAAGAACTATTCTTTGCATCTCGATGAAGTTTGTCCCTGACTTTTTGGCTATCTACAGGCTTCCATCTGCCCCTAACTCTAATTGGGTATTCTACTGATTTTTATTGTCTGTTTAATATCAATATATGTATTATATTTATAATATCAGAAACAAAAACAAGAAAGAACTCTTGTAATCTGTTCTAAAATAAATGAGTTATAAGCCTTTGAAATTCGAAGGAAGGAGTAATTGTCAAAAAACAAGAAAAGGATGTACTGTGTGTGCTGTACCACTAGCAATACATTCCTACCACACTGCCACTTTATATCATGAGAAAATTTTAAATGCTATTTACTGCATTTAATTAACCCTTTCGCTGCCAGAATTTTATAACAATTGATATTCAATTGTTTACTAGAGTATACTCGTAGGTTGGCATCGAAAGGGTTAACAACCTATTTTGTTGTTATTTTTAGAATTGGTTACTTTTTAGTGTATATTTTGTTTTGTATAACAATATTACACAGTCAAGTAGCCTATTAACTATTTTACTCTTAGCATTTTCCTGATTGCACTAGAGCCCTTTCGACAATTTTTTTCTGTATTTGTCTGCTATTGCTATGTAGTTTTTATGAATGTTGACATGTGCTCTTATGAAAATAGTGACATTATCTTTATAATTGCAATGTTCAGTCTTTATTTGTTTACTCTAAATTGTTGATATATAGTATAGTGTTTACATAATGTCTAATCAAGATATGTTTTGAAAAAGATTATAAGTAAAATTAAAAGTGTTGAAGGGCAAATCTCTTATTATATTTTTATTAATTTTTGACAAGATAATGTGTAAATAATTTAGATTTTTTCTTCCATTTACTGTCAGTTTGTTTTTTTCTGTATATTTGGAAAAAATGTTGATGTCGTAGTATCACTTATTCCATTGTATGATTCACCATTGGATCATAGGCTAGCTTTTGTGTGTGACTACATAAAGAATATGTACAGCTGAATCATTCTATTTAAAATTTCTATATTGTAGGTAACAGAATTAGGTCTCTTCCGTGCAGCTGTTCCATCTGGCGCCTCCACCGGCGTCCACGAGGCTTTGGAGCTCCGAGATAATGTGAAGGGGGAGTACCACGGCAAGGGGGTCCTCACAGCTATCAAGAACATCAATGACATCATTGTTCCCGAGTTGCTCAAAGCAAACATCGAGGTCACAGAACAGAAGGAGGTTGGTTTAACACACTAAATTGATCACTTAGTACCTTTTTGTCAATTAGACTTTCCTGTTGTCTATATTCATACTAAAGAAAACCCTGCAGTATGTTTTTTTTATATTTGAAATACATCATGCTACCCACACATCTCTCTCTAACCTGTATAATGGATTTATGTTGAAACAACAGTTACGAGGTGGTGAAGGTACTTTTCTATGAGGCCCACATTACATACCTAAACACATGCACATTATTAGTGTGCATACTTACACAGCTTACAAATGAAATGACAAATTGAATATATAACTATTTGATTTTGATTATATTGATTTTAGAATTTTTAATTTACGGATCACATTTGACAGATCGATCAATTGATGCTGAACCTCGATGGCACCGAGAACAAATCCAAGCTTGGAGCCAACGCCATCCTCGGTGTATCACTGGCCGTGGCCAAGGCTGGCGCGGCCAAGAAGGGAGTGCCTCTCTACAAGCACTTGGCCGACCTCGCTGGCAACAATGATATTGTGCTGCCCGTGCCTGCATTCAACGTCATCAATGGAGGCTCTCATGCTGGTAACAAGCTGGCCATGCAGGAGTTCATGATTCTGCCCACAGGTGATTCTTATGATATATTAATAAGTTTGTAGGCAACAGGGGAATGGTAACTGAAGCAATAAGAGATGCTCTAGTTCATATTTCTGCCCACAGGTGATTGTTTATTAAGTTTGTAGCAGGAGGGACAAATTGCAGTTAAATTAATAAAAAAAAAAAAGTTTGTACTACATATTTTGTGGGAAATGGGTGAATGGTAACTAAAGTTTTTTTTTAATTATGCCCAGGTGCCTCCAGCTTCAGCGAGGCGATGCGCATGGGCACAGAAGTGTACCACCACCTGAAGAAGATCATCAAGGAGAAATTCGGTCTGGACTCCACGGCCGTTGGAGACGAAGGTGGCTTCGCACCCAACATCCTCAACAACAAGGACGCTCTGTTCCTCATCCAGGATGCTATCCAGCAGGCTGGGTACACTGGAAAGGTATCTTACAATTTTATTATATAAATAGAAGTAGCAGCTCTAAGTAGCTACTTCAATAGGCATCCATTTATAATTTCCCTTCCCACTTAATTTATTATTCAAGAGTACTTCAACGAAAAACTAAATCTAATAAAATATGCAGATCGAAATCGGTATGGACGTAGCAGCATCAGAATTCTTCAAGAATGGCACCTATGATTTGGACTTCAAGAACCCCAATTCCAACCCAGCTGACTACCTGCCCTCGGACAAGCTCGCTGAGCTGTACTTGGAGTTCATCAAGGACTTCCCGATGGTCTCCATTGAGGACCCCTTCGACCAGGACGACTGGTCTGCCTGGGCTAGCCTCACAGGCCGCACTCCCATCCAGATTGTTGGAGATGATCTCACTGTAAGTTGATACACTTTAGTTATACAACATGAGTTCTAAGCTTTTGAAACTCTCTCTGCTACAGAATTATTAATAGTACTAACTACGGAGCAATTACAAAGAGGAGATGGCGTTTCAAATGACGCAGTGATGCGATCATTGGCGCAACGCCGCCACAAAAGTGGGCGGAGCTTGTCATTTCTCCTTCAACAGTGCACCAAGAAACAGATCGCGAGCTCCTAAGTTCATTACGATTTCCCACGGCTTTTTTACCCATTTAGCATTGAACAATTTTGTTTTATATAAATATAAAGGATGGAGTGTTGTGTCTTTCGGTGTAAAAACTTTTCTGCCAAAAAATTGGAACATAATCAACAAATATCTTTTCACAGGTAGGTTGTACTTAGTGACATTTTTGATATGTATTAATTAGAAATACTTTTCTTTGGTTTCTGTTAAATAAGATATATTTACAGCTCTAAAAGTTACACCTAAAGCTGGGTCCAGATATTCTTTTGTCCGTACCGTACCTCCGTATCGTATCAGCGTCGCGATCAAAGAACACTATAGTTTGGACGCATGTTCGGTACGATACGGTGGTACGGCGTTTCGATACGGAGACAGGTACGCTCCGATCCATCGCGAGTCGGTTTTTTCGTTCCGTTCAAAGGCGATACGGTACGGCGTACGCGCCAGTCTGGACGCGATCGCGGCAAGGTACGGACAGACGTGCTCAAAAAAAGTATGCTCATAAGCTTGCTTAAAATTAGCATGCTATGCAACTGTTTACATTTGCCAGCAATAAGCATGCTTGTTTTAAGCATATTCATAAATAAGCATGCTTAAAACCTGTTCAGACGTGCTCAGAGCACGCCCCTTCTACCCGCACCTCAGGTAGCATGCTCGAAAATCAAACGTCGGTTGATTTTTTAGCACGCTCTAATTTAGGCATACTAAATACTAGCAATGTTGTTCACACGTGCTACAAATGAGCACTTGCTCAATAAAAGTATGCTTTTGTGCTAGTAATAAGCACGTCTGTCCGTACGAGCATGCGCAGGTCGTATCTGCGCATGCCGCGTATCTGCGAGTGAAGTTTTTGTATTTTCCACTTATGCTTTGAAATTTTTAATCTCATTAAGGCTCTTCCGCCACATTTTTCTCTATTGTTATACAATTCTTACGTCCACCAAAGTCGCTTTTTTTTTTTTTTTGTTATAATATTATGAATAACAATGAAGGACGCGCAAGTAATCGCCAAATTCTCAGGCGACGACATAGTCAGACGACACTTCGTACAGAAATGAACACGTGGTGATCGCAGCGACGTTACGAACATACTGGCTATTTTTATATGCGTCCAGAGTTATTGGATCGCGACGCTGATACGACACGGAGGTACGGTATGGACAAAAGAACATGTCTGGACCCAGCTTAATATTTAAAACATTCATAATTTATGAAATATCGCAATGTTTTTAAGATTGGAACTTCGACGTACTAGTGACATCTATTGACAAGTAGCTGCTAACTATGTCAACAATGGCCAGGGCTGATAACAGTTCAGGAACATTAAAACAATTATTCACATGCATGGTTCACATCAAATCGATTTCATTTTTACACGACTGTTCAAAAAGAAAGTGTTATGTTTTCAACATTCATGTGCGTTTCATATATTTGTATGTAAGTGAAATTTTTTATTCCACCAAGTCTTGAACGGTGTGAGGTGACTTTGATTCCTTGCATTCATCATAGGATTTGTAGTTCCATGTACTCTTTTATAACTCAGTGTATACATTTGGCCATTCGTTTTAATCACCCTGTTTACCTATAGAAATATTTATTTTATTTTAAAAAATTTTTCTTGTGTAAAAAATATATAAAAAAATCGACCCAATAAATTTTTGACAACACTTTGACAATTTTTGATGTTGTTAATACGTGGATGATATCGACCGGGTCGTGAACAGTAGTGACAGTGTGTCTGAATTACTTGATAATTTGTAAATAACGTAGTACTGCTACTTTCCGTAAGATGGATATCATTATGGGTGGAGCCACGGCCGAAACCAAGCACCCCGCACGTCTGCCTTCCGCCCCGCGTAGCCTCACAAATACTTTCTTACAAAACGCTTATTTTGACATATCTTTGTAATTGGCTAGTAAACTTTTTCATGAAAATGTCTAATTCGTAAACCATTTCGAGGAATAGGCTTAGGGAACAGATTACATTAATCAGATCTTTAGTTATGCAAGTATTTTTTGAGAAAATCGCAGAAAACCCAATGACTTTCATTTTTTAGCAAGGTTGACGTATGACGTAGCCGGATAACTTCCGGCTATTCACATTTAATTTTTTAGGTTGGCAGCACAGCGTAGTGAATAAATATTTTTTGTTTGGTAGCGCTAACTAAGCGCTTCACGTACTTGTCACCTATGTCAAATGTCATCTCTGTTCAAGTAAACATAACCTAATTACATTCATTCATACATTATAATGAAGAAGCGGTGTCCAATTATTGAAAAATCAGATGTAAACGGATGAAGAGACTGCAGTAAAGTCCAATATACAGACCAATATGCAATAGATACGAGAAATGGGGTACCTAAATATTTGGCGATTGTAACCAAACAAGAAACCAACTCGCGACTCGCGGTCCATCTTGACTTTGACATTTGACACTGACATATATATTTTTTAATACCTTAGTAATTTTTGCTTTCTTGCAGTTCGAAAATGGCCATTATAGCTGCGTGACGTCATCACTATGAAATCTTTAAAATTAAATAACAAAATAAATATAATTTTAAGAATTTTTTCGTTTAAATTGTATCTCGGAAATAGTCTATTCTATCAATAAAATATATAATATACACAATTTATTATTTAGTTGACTAGCCAATTGCTCTGTAGTTACAGATAAAAGGTAAAAATCGTGAGCAAAATAATGCAAGTATGACACTGCTGCGACGATTATGACGCAGTTACGATCATGGAGTAATTACAAAGGGGAGATGCCGTACTAAGCGTTTTGTAAGAAACCATTTGTGAGGCTACACGGGGCGGAAGGCAGACGTGCGGGGTGCTTGGTTTCGGCCGTGGCTCCATACTTAATAATATCCATCTTACGGAAAGTAGCAGTACTACGTTATTTACAAATTATCAAGTACTTCAGACACCCGACACTAGATGTCACTACTGTTTACTTACTGTTGTTTTTAATATTAAGTATAACTTTTAGAGCGCTAAATATATCTTATTTAACAGAAACCAAAGAAAATTATTTCTAATTAATACTTATAAAAAACGTAACTAAGTACAACTTACCTGTGGAAAGATATTTGTTGATTATATTCCAATTTTTTGTCAGAAAAGTTTTTACACTGAAGCACACAACACTTCATCCTTTATATTTATATGAAACAAAATTATTCAATGCTAAATTCCTAAAAAAGTCGTGGAAAATCGTGATAAACTTAGAAGCTCGCGATCTGTTTCTCGGTACGCTTTTGAACGAGCAATGACAAGCTCCGCCCACTTTTGTGCCGGCGAGGCGCCAATGATTATATTACTGCGCCATTTCAAACGGCATCTCCCCTTTGTAATTACTCCATGGTTACGATAAATAACTAACGCTATGAGTAACACACACATTGACGCGCATGAGTACGCGACCGAATCAGTGTTGTAATAGGGCTTGCGGCTATTGTATGGAGTGGTGTGTCTCTTATCAATTTATAATTTAGGCTCCCAGAAAATATCGCGTTTCAAAGCCAATATGTTTCGCGTTCAGGTGACGAACCCCAAGCGCATCGCCACCGCCGTGGAGAAGAAGGCGTGCAACTGTCTGCTGCTGAAGGTCAACCAGATCGGCAGCGTCACCGAGTCCATCGCCGCGCACCTGCTGGCCAAGCAGAACGGATGGGGCACAATGGTCTCTCACAGGTATGATACATTACACAGAATAACTGACGAGTTTCTACCTATATGCTTGTATAGAGATTGATTAAAACATTCAAGTAAATCCTAGTTTAAACCTAGAACTATTGTTAGTCTTCATTTCGTAGTAAGACGGAAAAGGTAAACAATTTTGTTCACTATTCGGGCCGCTTCCATTTTGACGAATTTAAATGTTTGTCAGTAATCAGCGAATAAATTGTGCAGCCATAATAATGATATGTTTTCAGGTCCGGCGAGACGGAAGACACGTTCATCGCGGACTTAGTGGTGGGACTGTCCACGGGGCAGATCAAGACGGGCGCGCCGTGCCGCTCCGAGCGCCTCGCCAAGTACAACCAGATCCTGCGCATCGAGGAGGAACTCGGCGCCAACGCCAAGTACGCCGGCAAGAACTTCCGCCGGCCCGTCTAAATTATTCCACGACGCACAGACTATAAAAACGTTACGATCACGCACTGTACGTGTGACATCTATTTCAACTTTGTTGTCACATCGCCGCGTCTAGATATCTTGTTCTGTCCTGAATAACATTGTAACATTGAAATACTTTTAAGCGTAATTAAATGTACACTACCGACTATCGCATTTTATGTAAATGTTGAATAGAATAGTTCAAACAAGCTTTCGTGAATGTACTCAATATGAAGCTATCATGTAAGGAAATGTTTGTAGTGTGAATGTAACTATTTATTTTTAAAATTTATAGATCCTAAATTTTATTATTATGTTGATTAAGAATATCAAATGTAACTACCATAGGTATTTACGAGGATGCTAAGTCAATCGAAGCATGTTTACCCTAATAAAATGTTACGTGATAGTTCAAACGGTCATTTTAATTCCTGTATGAGCAGATTTTCAAATCCACGAGTGGGGTGACCACAGACCGAGATTTTGTAATGTGGTATTTGGCTTTAGACCATCACACCACACACTATACGTAAGCACATACCGCGGGCGTCGTGAAAAAAAGGAGAGTCTTTTACTTTGTCCCACTTTTTTATAATTTGTTTTAGTCTAGACACGCGGTAGTGTGTCAAGCCAAGTTCAAGTACAGAACTGGCGAGCAGCACCGTGTGTAATATTACACGAACCATTTGGAGCCACTTTTGACCCCCTCATAACTCAAAAACTATTTCACATATATGTTTCGTTCGTGTAGTATTACACACGGTGCTGCTAGCCAGTTCTGTACTTGAACTTTGCTTGAAACGCTACCGCGTGTCTAGATAAATTTCAGGACTGACCATTGAACTTGGCACCCATTTAGATCTCACTTTGTCTTTGAAGTCAACAACCAAGGCATATATCATAATATTGAACTTGGCTCTCATTTCACATTTATGTTTTTGATGGGCTACCTACTTACAATCTTAGGCTTGGATTGGTCACCACACTATGTGCCTTACTTTCATCTCTAATAGCAGGGCAGAAACGAGTGAAAAAGCGAGATGTCGCATTACCCCTTGTATTGCGCCATCTCGTTCACTCACTCGTTTCTGCCCTGCGTTTAGATGATTTAGAGTTGATACTAAGGGCTTAGTCACCACTAGTTGAATTTCTATCTTTATAAAACTACAAGAACCGACTCACGCAAAATCGGCGAGTTGAATAATTTTATTCATTATCTAACAATTTTCATTCGCGTGCGCTTACTCGTATTTGGATGGAATTAAGAGACCATAGTAACCCATCAGAATAGTCTAATTGACTGTGTTCATACTTGGTTAATATTGTTAAAGAAACTAAACAAAATATACACTAAAAAGTAACCGATTTTGAAAATAACAACAAAATTGGTTGGGTTGTTGTAGCAGTAATTAGCATTTAAAATTTATTTTCTCATGATAAAAAGTGGGAGCGTGTGGGAACGTATTGCTATCTCATTTGTACGCACGAAATCAAATGGCAGTGACGTCACTGCACACACAGCATCTTTTTCTTGTTTTTGGACAGTTACTCCTTCCTCCGAATTTTAAAGGCTTTTAACTTATTTATTTTTGAACGGATTATAAAAACTCTTTCTTTTCTGGTACTAAAATTAAAAATCAGTAGAGTAACCAATTCTACTAAAAGTTATTACTAAAGCTAC
The DNA here is from genome assembly GCA_947363495.1 of Euzophera pinguis. Lineage (NCBI taxonomy): Eukaryota > Metazoa > Arthropoda > Insecta > Lepidoptera > Pyralidae > Euzophera > Euzophera pinguis. Next base: position 6,193,377 of record OX376164.1, read on the forward strand.
TAGCAACACTAAAACATCTAACTTGCTTGACAGTTGACAGATGTTTATATTTTTTAGTCAGCTGGCATTTATCCAGAAAAAACGTCAAAAAAATTGTCAAATAAAATTACATAAAAGTGTGGTAAAATATATGTAAAAAATAGTATTTCCATCTTTAAGTCATCGTAATGAAATTAACAGCAGTTTTATGCCGTGTGCCTGCAATCAGGTTTCGTAAAGGCAACGCCGGAAAACCCGCGGGTCCGCCCGCGGGTGGTGGCAGCTGCCCCGTCGGGACTTCACCAGCTGCAGCTCCTGGCGCTGCAACTGTGAGTGATTTTTCTTTCATATTATAGGAAACATTTTCTGCATACTTCCGTTTTCTTAGGTCTGAAGATAAAATCAACAGAATCGCGACTTTACTTTTGGTTTTTATGGCAACTAGGAAGAACACAGCACAAAAAAATGGACTTAGATACTTCTGTTGCCTACACCAGGAGAGATTATATTTTTTAGTACTTACTGCTTACTTACTACAGTAACCACTACCGCTGGCCCCTATACATATGGGCGTATATATATATATATGCATTCTGATCATTTTAAGAAAATATTTATTCAATGTTTTCTTAAATGCTAATTTTACAATTAAAAAAAAACAAAAATAAGTGATCGCTGAATAATCCTACTACTAAATAATTATTTATATATCCAAAGGAATATTTTATTTTATTTAAATTACTTACTGTTTACCTGTTTAATGTCAATAGCATCATTTGCAGGCTCAACCCGCAGCTGCAATGAGCACATCCTCTATCCCAGACATTGATCTGCCCGCACGCTACAGGAGAGCACCCCTTTCGGACGAAGAAATTGCTTACATCAATGGCGGTGGAATAGTGTAGTCACGCATTACCTTGTTATAGTAGATCTTAGTGTTGTGTTTAATCTCTAGTAGATTTGATTAACAAAGTAATATTTATTTAATCAGTTTAACTTTTTGTTGTAAGTGTATTTAATCCATTTTTATGTGATTGTTATATTTAGTGAAATAATTTCATTCTGCTAAAACTTGGTAATTATCATGGAGTAATTACAAAGAGGAGATGCCGTAATAAGCGTTTTGTAAGAAAGCGTTTGTGAGGCTACACGGGGCGGAAGGCAGACGCGCGGGGTGCTTGGTTTCGGCCGTGGCTGTAATCATAGAACACGAGCAATGACAAGCTCCACCCACTGCAGTGTCGGCGAGGCGCCAATGAGCACGTCACTGCTCCATTTCAAACGGCATCTCCTCTTTGTAATTACTCCATGGTAATTATGGTGCTTGATTATTTGAAAGGTAATTTCAAACATAAAACCACATAAGTTTTAGTATTACCATCTTTTAAAAATACCTACATGTCTTTTCAGTCCATTTCAACTGTATTTTGGAAATCATTTGTAAATAGAATCAGTATCATGGCATATTAATTATTTAACTTGCTAATTAAATGGTTTCATACTTGTTATTGCTTGTGACTTCAATGGGTCTTGTTTTTATTGTACAAATTGGTAGTCCAAGCCCAATAAAGGACCGTTGAAACTGGCGCGAATCCCGCGTGACTGGCGAGATGCCCATAGAATTAAGAATCGGTAGAAATGCCATAGCGTATCAAAAAGTTAATTGGCCTGCTAATGACACTTCTATATATTCTTATTTCTGTGGGCTTCCCGCCACGCGAGCAGGATTCGCGTCAGTGTGAACGGTTCTTAAATACCAAGTTTTATCTAAATTGGTTCAACAATTTAAGAATGAAAATGTGACAGACAAGTTACTTTAAATTTCATGTATAAAAATAATGATAGGGAATGCGAGTAGGGAATTTTGTGTTTGTTTGCATTTTTATTACATGTTGTTTTGAAAATTTCAGAGATCCGCCAAAGAAAAAAAAGTAGACAAAGAACTTCCAAAAGCTGTAGCAGTCCTCAAAATTCCACGGGGTGTCTTAGTAGAATCTGGATCAAAATCGAAGAAACAACAAGAAGTTTTTGCCTTAAATATTATTCTACAAAAAACCACAAAGCAAAATACTTCAAAATTGTAAGAAACGATTTTATTTAAAAAAATATAGCAATTAAGTCCTATGGAATGTTTTAATATTTGTGTATTATTTAGGAGTATAATCAACATATAGAATATAAATTACATACACTAGAGATATCACAAGTAGTATTCTAATAATACCGAATATTGAGTTTTTCGCTCTGGATGGCCCACACCTGTGCAGACGGCCCATCGTAGCTCTTATCATTATTGCTCTCAAACTTTATCACACCAAATTTGGCAAATCTTTGTTTCCATGCAGCAGTTTGGGGCAGGGTGAGGAGAGCATTACTAATAGCAGTTTTAATTTTAGCTGAAAAAAAAAAGAATCTTGTGAAAGAATACATAACTTGAATTTCTCACAACTTTCAGTTGTTCCTTCCTAGAGGTTTTGGCATTCATTATTGTGTCATCGTTTACTTGTTTCGTCTCAAGCAATGGAAGACCATGATCCAATTTTTATGTCTCTTTTCCTCTTGAGAGTTAAATACTATTTTGTGGCATATTTAAATGTTCAGGCATAAACATGTTTAATAGTTACCTTCTAATTTGGAATTGACTACAATAGGATAAGGTGGCAGGCGCCCTAATGTCTCTAGTAATATGATGTCCTTGCCACCATCCTGCATGTATTTCTTTGAGTAAAGAAGCGTGGTCGAGTCGACCGCCGCCCATTCAGCTTGTTTGGAAAGTACCATTTGAGCTGACGCCAAGTGCGACCCAGATTCTGAAAATAAATTAGTTTTAGTCAAAATATTTGTTTTTCCGGATTTATTTATGCATGAAACACAGGCATGAACATTGTAAAATTAAACAGTCGTATCGGCGCAGGCGGAAGGCCAATTTACACTTCCGTGGACAGAACAAGTTTAGTGTGAGTGACGATTAATTTAAGTATACGCGCCACTAACGGCGGTTCAGATGAATCGTGCACAATTGAAGTTGCACTGCATATTATAGCATAGTTGTGCACAATTGTGTACTCATACTCATATATATAATTGCATAGTGTTCATTTGGTACAAAAAGATAAATTCAATTTAGGTTCAATTTAAAGAAGATAAAAATTATAAAGATAAAACGACTGTATTAATAAACAGAGTAAGTTATTATTTTAATTATACGTGACTATAAAGTGCATGATTGAGATAAAAACTTTAATTGCTAGTCGAGGTAGATATACGTACTTAGTTTTCACAGCCCATTCCCTTTATTGATGTTTGCGGTATACGCGGGAAAAAGTAGCAGTTCACACACATTCTACGTTTTTAACTCCCAGACGACTCCCAAACCGAGGGAAGTAGAAAGGACACAAAACGGTATAATAGGCGCTTACTTAGCATATCACAATTTATAGGTACAAATGGTACAAACAGAAATGAACATACTTAACAAAGATCCAAAGAAAGACGCATTTTCGCCTTTTGATTTTAATGTTTTCAAAACTATTTTGCTTCCACTAAGAGATTCTTCATCACTGTAGGCGAAGGTGCACCCGCGCAGGTCCAGCAGCGTGTTCACGTTGTGTGCTCTGAAACATTCCCGGCGACTCGCGATCACTCCGATAGAACAATATTAGCAATATATCTCGGGCAAATAATTATAGAATAATAGAAGTTCTCATTTCTTATCAAAAGCCAATGACATGGCTGATAACATTTTTATCTATTTACTTTAGGCGGTGATAAGTTAAAATCGAGTGATTGAATGATTTTATTGACAAAATAAATAGGAGCATGTAGAGAGACTTCTCTCATATATGTGCTTGTGTACCTATGTCTTCATCATGTTGTGACTGCCTCCATGGTCTATAGGCGTTTGCCTAACTATGTATGTGGAGCTAGAATGTTACGGGAAGCATCTGTAAAGTTGTTTTCAATTTGGGCCTTTATGAAAGATGATTCGGGCTTCCGAAAGAACAGATTTAACTACCACCGATTTAACTAAGCAGCTTTCCACCTGGTAGTAGTTAAATCGGTTTCGAAAAAGTGACACTAGGGTGTGCAGGCTCGAATAAACGCTTATTTAATAAGCGGTTGCACACAAGTCTTAGGAGTCTGCCTCTGCGAAAATGCCTCTAATCACTAACTCAAGTAGGTGGTTACGATACGATAACGCCACAAATTTAATTAGCTACTCATATGCTAATGGTAGCTAAAAGGCAATGTGTTGATGTTTCTCTTCGAGAAGTACTTAGACTGTCAAAAGAGATATACGTGAGATTATTGTTTGTGGAGTGGGGGCCACTACACATCCCTCCATTGACTATCTGTAGGCGTCGCTTTCTTGGCTTTCTTGGTTTACCAGACTCAAACTGTAGCCCTTTTACTATACGGTAGGCGGGTTTGGCCTAATTTTTTAAATTTTTAGCGCTTACTTTTTGTCGCCATGAACAATGATATCGGAGAAGTATCCGGGCTTGTTTTCCACGTTCATCTGGTGTGCGAAGACAGGTGTCACGGGCAGTAGTTCCGCGTGCGGGTTTTTCGTACTGCGAAGCTTCATGTAAGCTGCTGCAGTCATGAAAGCTGTAAATTTATGAGGTTCATGTAGGAAACAGATAGGTCAGTGGTGGTTGTAGGTTCTAACGGGAAACTTATTTTGTTTAACGAAAACTTTCGCTGATATTAACTGCTATTGTTGTTCCGATGAGTCTCAGAGAATGTATTGTCACGTCAGGAGTGCTATTTTTGAAAAGTGTGATTCACGCAAAATCGGCGAGTCGAATATTTTTTGTTGGATATCGAACAAAAATCGTTCGATATTGAACAAAAATCCTTCGGTCGAACGAAAATCATATGATATCGAAAAAAAATTATTCGTCTTTCCAATTTTGCGTTAGCCACACTTAAAAATAGCACTCCAGAACACTGCAAGCTAGAATCGTCTGATTCTTCGTCCGAGTGTGTTTACTTGTGGCATCTTGTGCAGTTGTTGTCATCCCCATAATCTCTTTACTTAGGTATATTATACATTGAATCATCAGAGTACGTAAAGCAACTCCAGGTACCCTTTTTTTTTAAATGTATTACCGTGTATGTATGTAATTTTTTTTAACAGCTTTAAGTGCCCCACTTCTGGGCAAAGGTCTCCCCTTTGAAACTATGACTCATATGTCGAATGAAAGTCGTTAGACTCACTGATTTTAACACATGAATAAAAATTATTTATTCGACAGACCGATTTAGCGTTTCAGACATACTTTTCTAAAATGGCACTCCAGCCCTATTTTTGATATATATGACATACTAACTGTTTCCCACAGCTCCGCCTGCGTCAATCGCCTATGTTTGACTCCGGGTCTTGAACTGTATCCGTACCAAATTTCATGAAAATCAATTCAGCGGTTTAATCGTGAAAGAGTAACAAACATCCATCCATACTTACAAACTTTTGTGTTTATAATATTATATATTAATTAATAGGAAGGATATGTCGAATGAAAATCGTTCCATATCGAACTAAAGTCTTTCGTTAACGAACGAAAATCAAAAATTATTCGACTCGCCGATTTTGCGTGAGTCACACTTTTAAAAATAGCACCCCAGGCACCACATAGACCGAGCCCTACATAAGTAACTACATAATACCTACCCAAATCTACTTTATCATTTACAAATGGGTCCGGTCGATCCAAAAAAGGCCCGGGAGCCCTGCTTTCATACTGCAGCGTGGTGTAGCAGCCCACCGCTTCCTCTAGCAGTTCCATGATCAGCTCATAGAGCTGTACTGGATGTGTAGGACACATGTAAGTCACTATTCGAATTTCTGGCTTCGTAGACATTTCCACAGAACTAACTATTAATTTAACAGAACCACAACGAAACACTGTATGTTTATTAATGGATTGGAAAGGTCGGTTAGCTCATAATAAAAGCGATAAACAATGCACGCTTCTGCCACGAGATATAATCGACAGCTTGGAGTTAGACGCTGTGACGTCGGGAGCACGCGGCCGATACGTGTTCACTGGAGCGCTTTACGAAGCCGACATTAGAAAGTAAACAAAATAATACTCAAACAAATCATTACTAATTACCATATTTAACTTAATACCTTCATTAACTAATGACTTCACAGACTATCGAAGTCATTAGCTAATTTTGTCAGTTTTTCGGGTTCAAAATCGCCGAGATGTGAAGGTGAAGTGGTTTGGATGGAAGCGCACACAGTAGACCGTCGTCCCAAAGGTCGATTTTCTACCTATCGTACTTCCTTGTGAGACCTTAATATTATTGTAGGGGCTTGTTTGGAGCACCTAAATATCGAAGTCTGCCGCACGGATCAGGAAGCTTCTGGAATATAGGGGACTTTGAAAAGTCCAAAAAATGTAAAAAAATTTACCCATCTTACTTTTGAAAAATTCCTTTCTAGGACAGTTTGTATATATACGTTTTTGGGTAAGCGTTTGGAAAACCAGACTGTTTTTGTAGATGGAATTTTGACCGTAAAAATACCTTTTTTTTATTATTAAGTATAAAAGAACAAAACACAAATAAAAATACTGCAATCCAAAAACCACGGGGGTTTATCCGGATGCATATATGTACATCTGCGTGCAATCAGAAGAAAATAAAAAAAAACAAAGCTATTAACACAGAAATACTACATCTTACATTTAATATTGTACTTATTATAAATAATACTACATCCACATTTAGGTATCTAAGGTCGTCAGCAAATATCAGTCGCATAGTGGTCACTGCGAGTAGTACAAACCATACAAACCTGTTCTTTATCAAAGCATCTACAGGTTGTGCAAGAAATATGATTTGAGTTTATTTTTAATATTTGTTTTTGTAATGCTTTGTCTAAAAGGTTTCGGCAAATCATTAATCAAACGAGGTATTATATAGGATGTTGTTCTTTCCCCATCCGCGTTTTAGCGGAAATAGCTACCAATTTCATATTAGCTTTCTGACGTGTATTAATGCCATGTGTTATATTTCTTTGTACCTATATCTGTGTTAAAAAATGTTGTTTTAATAGATTATACTTTATCGTATATCGGAATACTATTACAATATCGAAACAATCTTAGCTCGTTAACTGAATATTTACTTTTAATATGATACGGTACTATCATTTTCAAAATTCGTAACTGAAGAGTGTGTATGCAGTTTAAATAACTTTTGAAAGTTCTGCCATAGCTTGATAGACCATATCCTACAATCAAATCTACAAGTGCGTTATATAACATAATTTTGATTTTAAATGGAATTCTATTTTTAATTAAGAGTATATACAAATTTGCCAGGAATGCTTTAAGTTTTTCACAAACACGAGCTACTTGCGGAAGCCAATGAAATTTGCTATCTATAGATATGTATGTTTATCAACATTATCTATAGAATCACAGTTACAAGCCACACTTCTCCCATGGAGACAATCGTGATCGTGTATAAATAATTTGTTATTTATATTATACTGGTCTCTGGCATATTGTGATCGTATATGTATCAATTTGGTCTTAGCACCGTTTAGTACAAGTTTGTTGTCGTGACACCATTTATTCAAGTTATCGAAATCCTCCTGCATTTTAGTGATTGCAGTGCCAGCATCTCGGTCGGCGACTATAATGCATGTGTCATCAGCGTATTGAAAAGACGTGCCATGCTTAATGACTTTACTCATATCATTGACGTACGCGATGAACTGAAGGGTCCCCATCACTGAGCCCTGTGCCGTGCCTTCTTCCGCAATATAAGAGTCACTAAAGCAGTTGTTGATTTCACACAATACGATCTATTTTGAAGATAGTTCTTGCACCACTGCAATAGTGGTCCCTGTATGCCAGAGTTGTCAAGCTTTTCTATTAATGTCGAATGATCTAGCATGTCGAACGCACGTGAAAAATCTATAAATAATGCTAATACATGTTTTTTAGAATTTAAATGAGTATCAATTTCGTCGGTGAATTTTGATAAAAGCATTTCGGTACTTTTATGTAGTTGAATTCCTATCGATCACGTCATTGTCCTCATAGAACAAGTGAACCTGGTTACTGACATATTTTTCTACGACTTTATTAACAGTTGGAAGCAAAGTAACAGGTCTCAAATTTGAGACCTCGCACTGTTTGCCTTTTTTATAAACTGGACGTACACAACCTTTTTTTAAGTCATCAGTATATATTCCCGCTTTTAAACTAGAGTTGATAAGGTTAGATATAGCAATAGAAATATTTTTACTAATTTTCTTTATGCCTATCGCTTTGATGCCATCTTGTCCTGGAGCCTTTAAGATGTGGAGTTTATCTATAATTTTTAGAACATCGTCTGGGGTTGCCTTTTTTTATAAGGATAGTCCTGTCACATTGGTTTGTGTACTCTGTTTGCTTCAGAAGAGGTATTACATTGTGGTAAAATTTGCTTGACAGCATTTTGAAATTCCTGTGCAAATTTATTTGCTATGTCTGATAACGATATGCCATCATTACTGAATGCTTTGGTTATTAGCTGATCTATAGAGTGAGTAACTCTTCTACATATAGAGTTAATAATCTGCCACAGTTTTTTAGGATTCGAGAAGTTATTTTGAATTAAATTTTTATAATAATTATTTCTATAGTATTCTACAACCTTGGGCACTTTATTTCTAGTTTTATTGTATTGTAATCTCAAATATTTATTAGTAGTATCTTTCTTCCAAAGCCTGACAAAATTATCCCTTTGATTACTTAAATTCAAAATTTTATTATTAATCCACGGAACTCTAAATTTTTGTTTGTTGCTAATTTTCTGACTGTTTGTGCCTTTAATTTAGTTTTTTCAAAGTTATCTACATCTACACTAATATTCAAAATTTTATTATTAATCCACGGAACTCTAAATTTTTGTTTGTTGCTAATTTTCTGACTGTTTGTGCCTTTAATTTAGTTTTTTCAAAGTTATCTACATCTACACTAATATTATAAACAGAAAATATTTGTTGTAAAAAAATTCATTATCGTAAAGCTCGCTCCTTTTTTCCAAACAATTTGCATCAGTCTGTATACAACCGTCCATACTAGCGCCTTCACATTTTCACAGGCGATTAGTATGACGCGGTGATCCGCCAGTGCCCAGTACCGTATCGACAGCTGCCGAGCACTACGTTTTTGTCATTCGTATAAAGATGTGATCAATGCATGTTTTAGTTATTTTGTCTAACAAATATTGGAGTATGCTTTGAGATCTATGTTAATGTCTCCAACAATTAACATATCCGTAAAATAATGTTTAATAATGATTCGCGATAGTTCAGTAATGAATGTGTATCTATTTGTCGATGGCGTTCTGTCTGTAGGCGGCACACACAGTTATCGCCTTATTGTTATCAGCAATTATTGTACCAATAATATTCTCAAATAAGTGTGTTTTTTGTGTTATTGTTGTAAATTTAAGACAATTTTTTTACATATACTATTATCCCGCCTCCTTTTTTACTTTGAGTTACGGCAAAGTTAAGTAATTAGAATCAAATGTGTTCAGGAAAAATTGGAAAAAATGAATAACGTGATTTTTTTAAGATTTTCGGAAAAAAGTTGTATGGGCGCGGAGCGCAAAACAAAATGCAATATATCGTATGCGTTCAACGATATATCACACTTAGGTATTTGAATAAGAACATTTTGAGATATTCAGTACGATGCTATGTAAAAATTTAAGTTAACAAGTAAAATAATACGAAATACATATTTTTTTAAAGTTATACTTTTATAAACATTAAAATAAATCACAAAAGCATATTTTGATACCTATTTTATACATTTATCATCAAAAAGACTTTTTAAATACCTACTTATTCCGCATATATCCGAATTCCCAGCATCGTTGGTTAACAAAAGCTACATAATGCAATGAGTTCTTAATCTATTAAGCTATTAAGTAGATCATATAAGTATACAAAGCACGCTTATACTTTTGTGATTGCATTTTAATGTTTATAAAAGTATAAACTAAGTAACTTTTTATTACCTCAAATTTTTACATAGCATCCTAATGAATATTTCAAAATGTTCTTATTCTAATGTCTAAGTGTGATATATCGTTAAAAGTGTTTTTTTTAAGTTAAATATCAAACGATTATTGCATTTTGTTTTGTGCTCCGCGCCCATACAACTTTTTCCGAAAATACTAAAAAAATCTGCATAAAGTATAATATATCACCTTTCCCCTTTTTTCCAGAGGAGCGTGGCCACCCTATTTTGCACAAATACACCAAACGTGATAAAGCTTGTATTTGCTAGAAAGAGACAGGGTCCTCCACTATTTCTATCTTGATTGGCTCGGCCTTGCCGCCATGCAAATTTGGAGAAGATAACCCCCGTATTCCTAAACATAACCATAAGGACGTCCTTCACTCAAACTAATTGGGAGGCGCCATAAGGAAATCCTCGAACTGTCCTTGAAAAGAGATTCTTATTTGAAACTCAAACTCAAACTCCAATGAGGAAACACAGGATAATAACATAACGAAGTACAAAAATTGAGAAATTTTGTTGTGTGAATAATGTTAACTAGGCAAAGAGTGGCAAAAAACTGAATAATAACTACTTTTGAGGCCGACTTAAGGTACCTCTCGACCAACCATAAATTTGGCAGTTCGATACCAATGAGGAATCTCCATAAGTCAAGGAAGCGAGTAGTGTGTAGTAGTGACGACTTATCATACCAATGAGTTGGAGTAAGGTTGAGTCGTGTTTGAGGAAACGTTTGATGTCCATGATCTATAATAGTGTTTTTGCCCAACTATCGATAGTCGACTATCGAGCGGCAATACTACGTCGAAATCGAATGGAAATATTGTCTGTCGGACTATGATTAATGAATTAGAGCAATATCGGCGCTGTATTTTATTTTCCAAAATTTGTGATTTTTTAGTGTTTGTGCCTAGTAATGGTGGATTATTATTCGCAAAATGTTCAAGAACAAGCGTGAGTGTTGGGAAGGGATACAGTGTTCGATTTATGTGATTTCCTTGCTTGTTGCCAAAAGCTCCTGGAAATCGCTAAGTGCAGTTTTTCTACCACTTCGCTTAGCCAGACTCTTCTGACTCGACTTGACTTCACTCAACTACTGACGTGACTTTAGACTTGCTTATCTAAACAACTTAATTTAAAAAAATACTTGTTACTGCCTAAATACGAAAGTAAGAGCCATATTGAAAAAAAATAATATTGTCTGTCATTTGCAATAGTATGTATTCTGTGGTCATTTGTGTTTGTGTATATAAACTTGTGTTCTTTTTGTGTTTGTGTTGTGATAGGTTATGTTAAGCGAATGCTTTATGACATTACAGAAATTGTGCTAAAAGCGAATAGAATTTATTATATACACATTATACTGACTAATAAATTTACATCATAATGGGAAAGGATGAAGTGTCTGCTAAAAAGCGTCGAAAAGTGACTACCAGTTCATCAAATGATACTTCTAAGCAAGCTCCAATAGACATCTATAAGGTTAGTATGAGCTTTTGCAAATAAATTAAACAAAGGTTTCTACAATTCATTTAAACATTATTATAAATTTTCAGCGTGTCGTAGAATTTGAGGAAACAGAAGCGCAGCTTCGGCCTGCCGAGAAAGATGCCGCGCTATTCAAAAAGATTTGCCAGGAGGTCAGGCTTCTACTCGCAGATATTGCTGAACTGAAGACAAAGGACACCGAAGAAGTAATCATTTTATTACTTTATATTTTCCTAAAATATATTAAGTAATTTGTTATTTATTATTTTCTAAATGTTTTCTTTCGTTGTGACCGCCTTTCACTGTTTTCATTTATAAATATGTGTAATTTGCCGCCTAAGTTCCATTCAGTGTGTCGCCTTTAGCAATATGTATATTTTTACATAAATTATTTTGTATATTATAGGCAAAGGAGAAAATCACTGCTAGAAGAATAGAAGCGTCACTACATTTAGTTGCTCTGAAGAAGTTGAATCGTCTAGAGAAAGTTCGAACAAGAGCTGGGCGTGATGCCTTGCACAAAGAAAAGCAGAGGGTGGACTCGACACACTTGCTGCTGCAGAACTTGCTGTATGAAGCAGACCATCTTAACAAAGAGGTCACTAAGTGTCTGCAGTTCAAGTCCAAAGATGAAGAAATTGAACTTGTACCCCTGGAGGACTTCTATAGAGATGCTCCAACTGAGATAACTCGATCAGTAAGACATTCTTTTGCACTCAGTTATTTTGAAGTTTTAATCTAGTGCTAATTTACATAAACAGTGTTGGCTTTTTCCAATAACCTTAGCCCTTAGTACTGTTCAGCAGCATGGTTGCTGCCTTTCTGTGTGCAGTAATTATAAGATTGATAGCATTGCTGAGATGGTTCAAGCAGGTGGATTATCCACCTGCAAATAGATGAGCAGAAGTCATCATGCTTTACCTTTAGTTAAAAATATTAGTAACATTATAAAAAGTATTATTAGATTAGAAACAATTTTTTCACGAAAACGTAAGGAATCATTAATTAGGGAAGTTAATCATTTTTGCCAATTTGATTGCTTTATGTAAATCATACAAAGCCTTCATATGTAAAGTCCATGTTTTGAATTTTTGAATATATTTTACTGCACATCAATCTTGCTTTAATTTTAACTTTGTTAAAAAAAAAACACACTATCATTTGAATTTATATCAGAAGAAATAATAATTATTAGAGATTTGCCGACTAGTTGGTAAAGCCGACTATCCACTTTTGTAGTCAGCAACTAGTCTGCAATTAATCGGAAATTAGAGCCAACTAATAGAATTTTATTTTATTAGTGTTAATCAGTCGAACACATTTTGAAATATAAAGCAAAGTAATTCTTTCCTCTGGTATAAGTTTCTAAAATTAGTGTTTTTAAAAAAAATATTTTTGATTAATGTTATATACCTACCTTATTCAGTAAACATAGTTAACCATTATTTATAATTTTTTCTTCTTATTTAAATAAAAGAATGGTATTATTAAGTAATATATATAGAGTAATAATAAAGCCATATAATAAAAAAAATATACAAAAACAAAACTTAGTTAATATAATAATTTACAAAAACTAACAAAAAGAATACCCGTCAAGTCTTTCCCCCTGCAATTCAATTCCAAAATTTCTGATCTGAAATGATCTTTGACCATTTTGACATTTATAAAATTAGTATTCGTTTTTTTTGTACTCATATCGATTTGTGTTCATAATTATCACTTTTCATATTTTTTCTTCATGCTAACTCGGAAACGTGGGATCTCTCATAACCTAAAGTGAAACGAGTCGGTTATTCGGTGCAGACTGACATTTATTTTATTATAATTTGATACATTATTATTTATTTCTACCGTCCAGTATTACAACAATTATTTTATTCATTCTGATTTTACTAAGAACATCCCTTGCGCTATCGGCGAATAAAGTGGTTTTTGACATTTATACGACAAAAATGTATTTCTTTCACAAAGTCCAATTCAAATTCTTGTCAATTTTTTTTCTATCTTTCTGTTTTTTCCAATGGTTGACTGGTAGAGAATGATCTTAGCATTAAGTCGGCCAATTGTTATAAATATAATTATATGTACATTGTGGAACAATAAAATTGTAATAAATAAATAAAGTCGCCTTTTGAAAATAAGTCTCTTCTGTAAAAAGCTCCGTCTCTCACTCACTGTTATAGTCAATGTAAAATAAACTAATGCCTACTTTCTGTCATAAAGTCGTCGTTTTCAATTAAGAGTGGTCCTCAGAGCAAAATGTCCACGTTGATAAAACGACCTTAACGTAGTAAGTAATGGGAGCAATACGTACGCGTTATAGGGCCTTTTTGAGGAATATGTATCTTATTAAATGACCGCAATTGAAATGGTCACGGGAGCAAACCGTCCTAAATTTTATAAGGTTTCTAATTAAAATTTTTCGCCGTTTCGCCGTTATGCGAATATTTAGTATCTGAAATAACGAAACGGCCAAGCCATACATTTTTACTTATCATTATTTTGTGTAGGTTACATTGTCTATCAACCATGTATGGTGTCAGAGTTGTTCGGAATCGCCTCTTGGCCTCTGACGTGGTTCCTTTAACGACTACTAAATGGCAGCCGGGACCAACGGCTTAACGTGCCTGCCGAAGCACAGAATCGTCACCACTTTAAATACTAACTAACGTAGGTATGATTTACATAACATAATGAAATCGGCAAAAATATCATAATTTCTTATTATTTTTTACATAAGTAACCATGATCGGCTATTTTATTTTCGATTTTGCTATTTTATTTTCGAGATTAGTCGGCCTCTTTGCAACCGACTAATCGGCTAGTCGGCCAAAGTCATGATCGGCACCACGGAGCTAATAATTATAAATAAATCATCAATTAATATTCAATTAAAAAGGATTGCTTTGCTTTAAATTTCACAATGTGTTGTGTTCTTTAAGTGCCACTCCATTACTGAAGGTTTTCTCTTTAAAATTTCTTTGATGTAAAAGCAATTTAAAATGTGTTCCGATTGATTTTTGTAAACAAATAAATAAATTATATAAAAAAAGCCGGATAGTCGGCGCTATTTGCACAATAATTGCCAACTAGTCGCCGACGATAGTGGTCGGATAGTCGGCACATCTCTAATTATATTAATTTACTTATTTATTTAAACCTTCTTGTACATATGAAAATTGTAAAGCAATATCATTTATTTCTAGGAAATCACAACGACAGATGAGCATCAACTCCAATTATCAAGGCTCGAGTGGGAACTACGTCAGCGCCGTGAGCTTGCAGGAGCTTGCAATGAGCTGGTCGCATCCAAGGAACGGGTTGGTGCAGCCATCGCTGCTGCTCGTTCCAGGCTTGAGGCTCTGGCCCCGCATCTGAAAGACGTATTGAAATCCACAAAGCCTCTACAAGAATGCCTGGCAATGAGATTAGATGAGAAGAGAGATGAGGCCAGGGCTGCGTCGTTGTTGCCGCCGCCATTGTTTTTGTTGTATGCTAACTCTAGTGCTTACTCTGATGTTCTTGGAGTTAAAACTGTAACTGTTGGTAAGCAACCATATACATTTCGTATTGTTTATTTTCATTTTAATTTTAACATTCGTCATGTTTACTTCCCGAGGCTGACATGTGACTGAAGCAAAAAACACATAAGTAATATTAGGCTACCTCTTAAAAGTCTCACAACTCAGGATGTTGAAGACCATGGAAAAATAAAAAATCTGTGAAGGGGACCCCAAGCTCCTAAACGATAGAATAATAGAAACGGCTACTCTAGAAAACATTAATTTTGCGTTTCTATTGTTGATGTTAACCATAGAAAATATAACACAAGCCTTTTGGTTTACAGGAATAACTGGTGATGAAGATGAAGCAAGAAGATTGGATCAGCTTAGTAATGTTGACAGTGAATTAGTAGTCTCCAATGATTCCGACTCAGATCAAGACAATAATGAGGAAGAGCGTCAAGAGAAAAAGAAGCGCCATCACAGATCCTCGAAAATTTCTAAAGAGGATAAGGCTGAAGCCAAAAAGAAGGAAGTTTTAAGAAAACATCCCTTGAGTGTACAAGTGTCAGTTAAAGTATCTGATGGAACTGCTCTAAATCTCATATTTTCTTACCTTGTGCATCTTAAAATTGTTGTAGTAAAGTTCACTGTGTCTTTGCCGAAACCTCTGACTGGAGTATCAGCAGCTGACGTGTTGAGTGGTCACTGTATTCTAAATGAATTGTATCCCGCAGACACAGGGAATGATTCTCCTCATCCAGCCACTTCTTACTTATTGAATGCTGCCGGTATATCAGATGATTTTCAACATTTCATACCAGAAGTTGGTAGGCCTTACATATGGGCGCAAAGAATGTGTGGTTTGGATTTCATGGCTGCCATTTTGGACGATGTGAAATCAACTAAAGTTATGCAACCCAGCCAAAGTTTGAGTGTGACCACAGTTGAAAACTTTATTTTAACATTGAAGAAAAGATTAAAGTCAAGGGTTGAACTCATGAAGGAGCTACAAGATTTAGAATCTGGAAAAATCAGCCTTCCTAAGGGAGATGTAACAATACGTTTATCAGGGTCTTTAACCCAATGGCAGTCTGTAGGTTGGCCTGAGTACAGTCAGTCTCCTTCAACAGCATTTTTAATATCTGAGGGTTTGGTCAACTGTAATGATATGCTCTACCGGGCTATTATTACAAGACAGTCTGCAAAACTAGTAGCTTTAGTAGCATTGGCTAGTAACTACCCTAAGAAGGCTCCTCTTTTCTCATTGACACTTCACTGGAATGGTACTCACCATTCTGGAATTAACGATGATATCAGGGACATCGAGCGGATAATTAACACAGACTGGACTATAAAAGAAAACGAAGTGCCAACTCTGTCCTCACAAATGACCAAGCTGTTGATGTATCTAGACATACTTTTGGAAACAACAGGATCCTCAGAGTTCCCTCCTGATAAGGTTATGCTATGTCCAGTGCGGGGGCGCAATAGAATTAAACCTTACAAATTCTTAAAGCAAGGTACTGGAGTGTTTCTACAGTATTGAATTCATTAGCACTTGGCAATGGGTAATTGAATAAAATAAAATACTTGTCAATTGCTAAGATTTTCTTATTTGTTAATCATACATCCTGTGCTCTTTCATCCTCGTCTATGCGGACTCTCGGTTGCGTTCCTAACCTCGGCCTAAAGTCTGATAAAAGGCGGCGCATTTTCTTTAGTGTTATTTTATTTTTATGAAAGCATTCTCAGCCTACCTAACGTTAACCTTTTTGGAGAGATCTTTTATTTATGGAATTTAATTTCGTTTTTGCTAAAATTTTTATTTAATTGTATACTAGTAGTTTCCCGTAACTCCGATTGTGTTAAAAAGTAGCCTATGTTTGACCCCGGGTCTTCAATTATATTCATGTCAAAATCCGTTAAGCGGTTTGGCCGTGAAAGCGTAACAGACAGACATACTTTCGCATTTATAATATTAGTATGGATTCTGATATTTCGTTCGACGCACATTGCGTAAACAATTTATTCGTCACAATAATCAATGTACGTTGGCCCTAATGGCCGGTACTTCATAAGTACAGTCAGCAAAAGGAAATATATTTCATATTACGAGGATGGATTGAAAAGTTAGCGGCCTCAGCAAGAAAACAATATAAAATATAAACAAAAGTAATTTTATTTTTCCACGTAATCTCCACTTAGCTCAATGCACTTCTTCCATCTGGTTTCCAACGCCTGTATGCCAGTCATAAAAAAAGTTTCTTCAAGGCCTTCAAAAAAGTCACCCACCGCAGCTTCGACCTACACATTTGATGAAAATTTTTGACCTCTAAGGTGTTTTTTTAGGTTTGGGACTAAATGAAAGTCGGAAGGTGCCAAATCAGGAGAATAGGCGGGATGGGGCAGTAATTCAAAGCTACAATCACGAATTTGAGCCATAGATTCAACAAACGTGTGAACGCGTGCATTATCTGATGGAACAACACTTTGTTGCTGAGTAATCCTGGCCTTTTCTCTTTGATTGTTTCACGCAAACGACGTAAAAGGGTGCAGTTATAAGCAGAGTTTATAGTTTGACCTTTTGCAAGGTAGTCCACCATGATGACACCCTTAGCATCCCAAAAAACTGACGCCATCACTTTGCCAGCTGACAAAATTGCTTTGGCTTTTTTTGGAGTCGGTTCATCAGGTTTTTTCCACTGCTTGGATTGCTGTTTTGACTCTGGGGTGTAGTGGTGTACCCAGGTTTCATCCATTGTCACAAATCTGGCCAAAAAATCTTGTGGATCAGCCTCGAAACATTTCCAAACAGTCGCGAGAAATCGTGAGCCTTATTCGTTTTTTTTCAACTGAAAGCAATCTGGGTACCCACCGCGCAGAAACCTTAGAAAATCCAAGTTCATTGACTATGATGTTTTGTGTTCGTTCATACGAGATGCCAATAGTGTCTGCAATCTCCCTGATGGTCAATCTCCGATCTGCCAATATCAGATCACAGATTTTCCCGATGTTTTCTTCAGTCGTAGACGTCGTAGGCCGGCCGGAGCGAGGGTCATCTTCAATACTCTCTCGTCCGCGTTTAAATTCTGCAACCCACTTTTTCACAGTCGTATACGACGGAGCAGATTCCTCCAATGTTGTTGACATATCTTCGTGAATCTCTTTTGGAGTTAGTTTTTTTTTTTAACAGGTATTTGATTACCGCACGTTGCTCAATTCTTTAAAAACGCTGCACTTAGGCTCATAAAATTCAGTCTTATTTAAAAACGGATAATGCTATTGCGATAGAACTTTACAATGTGACAACCAGAGAGTAAGCAAATCGAATGAAGTCAATTACATTAAAATAGTTATTTATGTGTAAGGCCGCGAATATTTCGATCTACCCTCGTATTTACAGAATTATAAAAAAAGAAAATAATAACAAATATCAATAATATCTTTATTTTCAAAATCACAGAAATCGCATTTGTATTTAAATTCATAAAATCAAATTGCTAATCATTTATAAAACCTTTGTTGCATTCATCTCCGATTAACTGACCGAATAACCCTTTCAATTCTCTTCTGGTAATATGAAGGTGGAAGTCAAAGTGTATTGCAAAGGTTCTAAGGACTAGATATAATTTAAAAATTAAAATTACTTTTCCAACTCTGATCTCCTGGTTATATGGAGAAGGGGGTCCCATGCTCTACAATGCAAAATGTACTAGAGATAAAAAATTATTTGAAAATTAAAATTACTCTCTTCCAACTCTGGTTTTCCTATCGCCGCAACATAGACCTCGCGAATTTTCCTTTATAAAGTTTAGGTTCAAAAATAAAATTAAAATCAATTCGTTGGGGCCATATTGAAGACTTCCTGTACCCGAAAGTTTCATGAATCGTTATCCTGTGTCAGATTCATAACTATCATCAGCTTTCCATAACCCACTGCTGGCCATAAGTATCAGATTAGGCCAAAGAGCAAATTAGGCAGGCTGAAACAGTCGTTCCATGGGAATAACCGTACTGCCTAATCTACGAACACGATTAACAGCAACCCTTACGTTCTGAAGTGTAAGTTCAGGAGTGCAAACTGGGATCTATTCCCTTCACATGCTTTGGGCCCCCCGCTACCGCTACGCTACCGTGCTTAGAAACGCTCCCGCGCGCGCGCGCGTTACAAGTGTTTTAGATAAAGCGTTGTTTACAACTCGAGTGTAGGGTTACAATAACACATAAAATTTATTTTGTTCACAGATAATCGACCTTATCGACAAAACTGTTTGGATAACGATATCATAAGTGGTTCTTTTGTAGTAACGGGTGGAAGGAAAATATTTCTTTTTTGTCCCCGTAATTTTGTACTATAATGATTTTTTAAATAAAAGTTGTACCATATATATGCCTTATTTTTTTATAATCTAACAGTATCTATCTAGTTCTGTAATTAAAACAAAGAATACTATCCTGCTACAGTAAACTTTTGAATGAAAAATAAATTACAATTTCGAAATTCGCGGGTTTTTGTACGAAAAAATGATATATTTTGCATCAAGACTTTGTTTTACAAATTTCGTTAAAAGCAATGAATACACATATTTTATTGAAGCCTAGCTATCTTAGAATAGATAACAAGCATTAATAAGTTCTCAGAATGTTCAAATTGTGAAAAAACTGACAAACAATGGACCTCCGTCGTTTTTTATGGTCGGCTCGACCGATCTTTACCCAAGGTCAGTATAAAAACTACTACACGAAACCAAAAAAAAAAATTCAGTATTGCTTGGAAAGGAACGTACTGTCGAAAAAAAATACAAACCAAAAGTTTAATAAATGTGGACTGCTCCCATATAATCCGTTTGTGGCGCATTTTTTGCGCGCCCGCTGTCCCATACTAAGATGCTACGTTAGACAAGGACGCGATCCTCCACTCGCGCGTTCTTTTTTTGAAATCATGAAAGATCGCTTGAGTTAGCGTGGTTTCTTGTTATTTTTTATTGCTTATTATTAAATTAGTAATATAAATAGAAAAAGTTGCACAGAAAATAATGAATTTTATAATTTATGAAAAAATGTTTTTTGCGTGGTCAGCCATTTTGTTCCCAAATTTTTCGATAAAAAGTGGAAATAACACATGAAAACATAAAGTGATCAATTATGTTTGTATTTTATATTAAAATAGACTTATTTAAGCATTTTCTCAAAAAATTTCATTAGTTATAATAAAGAATAACCTCCCCAGCCAGGCATTTTCCCGTACCGTGATCCTAGAAAAAAATGAGACCCGTCAAGCTCAACTTCAAATTCGTGTTTAAAAATTTTTTCGGCCCTGGATGGCAATGGAATTATTTTTAATCTAAAGTGGCAGGATCGTAGTTAGCCGAGAAAAAGCCATAGACACATAGAGTTACTCAGTGTTGTGTAACTAAAAAATGATGCAAGCGAAAACAGTTGGGGCTGATCGAGCCCAGAAGCACAGTAGCGCAGAAAAATGTTGGGCTCGATCGAGCCCGTAAGCACGTTAGGGGATAATATGGCAGTCATTAGGAAAAGCAGTTATAATTTTTGAAATACCTTTATTAAATATCTATATTTACAATAGGTTCCTTTAATTCTGTATACATATATTTATTGGAGGTACAAACAAAAGAAAGATTTTGGTAAAATAAAAATTAAAAGTTATAGCAATATAAGTAAATCGCATGAGACTTATTCTCATGCGAATTACTTTTACTGCTACAAAAATAAATAAGTAAAGCTCGTTCTGGCCAAGCCACTTCGTTAAAATATGGCGGATACGATAAGTTACAAAAATACTCCTTTTACTCGAAAGATAAGTAGATAGTCGGGGTGAGTACATTCTGTTAAATTGCAGCACTAACCTCCATGTGAAATATTATAAGTTGGGCAAAATAATTTCATAATACAACAGTCTTTATTCTTATTTCACTCTCTTTGCCTATCGCTTAAGCATTAATTTAACTTTGTTGACCTGAAAGTGAAAAAAAGAATTACACAATTACTTAATTCACGTAAAATACTCTTGAATATCCTGCTTAACCTAAAAATGCCATATTGTTATTGGTCAATAATGAGATCTCTATAGCATTGCGTCTATATCAAGTTTTACGTCAAATTTGCATTTTACATAATTACACATAAGTCTGTAATAATAATGTTAATTTACTTATCAGACACATATATATGGAAACAATACTATATCCCTAATCTATTTTTTTTTTTTTTTTTTTTTAATGTTATTTTTAAATCTAAAATGACTGCGAATTCTAGTATGATTATCTACAGCAGAAAAATTTAACTTGTACTACATTAACAAACCTTAAGTTACAACCTTTTTGATTCAAAGGAGATGCATGACACACAACTACTTTAAAATTTCACCATTTCAATTCAAAGCAGTTACTAATTCCTTTAACTCGTACTCTTATCTTTGCACATAAAAATATAATTTTCTATTGCAATTGATTTATTCATCTTTTTACATTTTTTTTATAATTATTTTCTCACTGTGGGTCAGTTTTTAATTACAAAATAAAATCACTTTTTAATCATTTTTTATCAAGTGTGCTTATGTCTATATGACTGGTTAATGCAATAAGCATTATGAGATCCCTGCCTCCATTTTGACGTCCATAATCTTGCGCGGCCCCTTGAGGCAGTTGAGCCGCCTTTGGACAGCATCTCGATCTGTACACAAACATGTTACATTCTTTATTTTTAACACTCAAATCATCATTGCTTATTAAGTATATTAAATATGGATCGCCGCTATCAGAAATTGGTTACAGGTCTAGTACAATCCATAAAAAAAAAAGAAGGATCTAAGGCGGGTAGTAGTGGGTACTGAGACTTTTGGCGGGAAGCTAAAAAAAGCATTTTCAACGCTGCATTTATTTGTCAAAATTTAATTCTTTTTAGTCATTATTAGGGGATTAATTTAAAGGGAATTATTATTCGCAAAGTGTTTAAGAACAAGCTTGAGTTTTGGGCTTGACCATCCTCTTAACAAAAAATTATTGGACTTGGGAATTTTGCGCGAGTCAAACTTTAGAATAGCCCTCCTGTATCCGTGTCCGTAAAAGTAATTAAAAAAAAAAGTGTATACTGACACTTGGAGAGCGTGGAGCGGTGTTGCGGATGCAGCGGAGCTCGCTGCACCAGCGAGTGCAGCAACACTTGCGCCGCCATGTAGCGTCGCTCGCACTCCTTCACGTCCCCGAACAACTCATCCAGCGCCGCCATCTGGCACTGAGGGCACAAACATATCGTTTACTTGTAACGTATTACACGTTATTGAAATAATGTAATATTAGTATAACTCAAGATACAGATTCCCTTAAGAAGCCTACAGACAAGCCATCAGGTCAGCCCACAACATCTGGCCAGCTGGCCACTGGACTGACTCAGGTAAGTACCGATTGACCCCTCTATGTGTAGGTGTAGTGTGAGGGCCTTTCACCCCAGATTTTATTGTATTTTTATTAAACATTTGGTGGCTGTGTGAGTTAGTTTTTTTTATTACTGCTCTCACACTTCACATACTAAGGGTTATTCGAGTGAACCATGTTTATGTTATAGCCCGACCAATAAAATAGCAACATTCGCCATGCATATTACGGAAAATTCGTGTAACATAACGTCATCTGCCAAAAAGAGACAAGAGTGGACGTTGTGTAGTTTGTGATTATTTCGTAACTATTCATTAATCAAAATGGCAAAAATAATTCAAGTTATGCCAGAAAAGTTACATAAATGTTATATTTGACGCAAATAAAAACGAAGAATTGATTGCTATTTCATGTAATTCTAATTCAGTCAATTTTGTTGTTAACATGACACATACAACATGTTGTCAGTTAAAGGTGATCAGTAGCGGTGCGTGAATCCATATTAGATCGGTCGCCATTTAATAGAATTTCTGTGTCAAGCTTCTTCGTGCTACCGCGAATATCGGGTATTGTCAATAGATGGCAGTCAGATGACTTTAGGCAGCCTGATAACATTCTGACAGTGTTGGCCACTAACACACCTCGGGTCATGTTCCTGTTGACCTGGTTACGGAGGTCAGACGGCAGTCGCTCTATTGTAATAACCAGTGCCGCCAAATCAAGGACCATGACAAACAGAGTAACTCCAAAGCGTAAGCTGAAAACGCAACTAGGACAACAAGCTTGGACGAAGAAGTCTTCATTGAAATCAGTCGCTAGGCACGTGATATAATTCTATAGATATGTATGTAGACTCACTAGCTCGATGGCGTGTTCGTAGAGTATCTTATCACAGACGGCGGGCGCCACGCCAGCCTCGTGCAGCCGCTTGGACTCGTTCACGATCCACTTGTACTTGCCGTTCATCATTTGGACGACTGGAATGGACAACATTCGTTTTATAAACTGCAGAAAAAATCACTGCGAAGGTGTGATTAAAATGTTTAAGTGGAGAACGATGCAGACTTTGGTATATTAAAAGTGTATTTAATTCACCTAGGGGAATTTACATTAATCGATCAGACGGTCCGATCTGAAGATGGTTGCAGGTGAGTGCTAGATTCAAATCGAACATTTAGAAAATCTTTGAGGTAGGGCAACTTAGGAAGTCCAGTCTACTAATGATAATAGGCTAGTTTACAAAATTTTAAAATGTAGTTATTATTATACGTCATTGTGTAGTATATTCAAAAATGTTGTAGGTATTTTTTGCAATATTTCAATCGTACATTATGTATTTTGTATTTAAAACACACCTTTTGAATATCGTGCGAAACGCTCTGCACTGTCATAGCGATTAGAATGACGTCATAACTTTTTGTCGCTGTACACTCTCGTCGAGCCATACAGAAATAAGGTTAAGTTGTTATGTCTTTTGTGGGCCAGTTAAGCCTCTTGAGTCTCAACGTTATATGAACAGGATGAACTGTCATATTAAGTTAAGACTCGAGAGGTTTAACTAGCCCACATTCAGATGAGAGTGTACAGCCGCCATGAGAAACATGTGTCAATGTCAGATGGTCACATTTGTTTACCTGATTTGACAGTTTTTTATGGAAAGTAACTATTGTAAAACTTCAACAACGAAGATATGACGTAATCGCTTCTGATTGGTGTTCAATGTTTCGTGACAAAACGGCTATTTTTCTCGATTTTATTTTCAAAAAATAGCAACTATCTTTAGTTTTTATGATACTAAACAAATTTTTTTCCATCCTACTTAACTAATTTAATGATTACTCACACATGGCGTGGGCTGCAGCGTGCGCGTGCGGTAGGCAGCGTGGCTGCTAGTGTACACACACGTTACCTTGTCTCACTTGCGGCGTGGGCTGCAGCGTGTGCGTGCGGTAGGCAGCGTGGCTGCTAGTGTACACACACGTTACCTTGTCTCACTTGCGGCGTGGGCTGCAGCGTGTGCGTGCGGTAGGCGTCGGCCGCCAGTCGCAGTCCGGCCGCCAGCGCTCGCATCGCCTGCACCAGCAGCCCCAGCCGCACGCTGTCGTTGTAGCGCTCTGCAAGTACACGGACAACGTCAGTGATCAACAACAACAAGATAACGGTCATTTAAAAACTAAAAACCCGACTGTAACTGCACAGAAACGTGCAAATTGAAAATGAAGAAACCCAAAAATCCGCCATCTTGTTTTTATTTTATTTCGATATACCCAGTGCCACTCTCTCAACAACCGACACCGCGAGCTCCGACAGCAGCTCGGCCAGCACAGTTCAGCTGCTGTGAGAACACTTGCTGTGCTCCTCCTACATTACAACACTCGCGTACCGTCGGAAGCGTCCATGAGCGCGGCGATGGGCGCGCCGCACGACACCGCGAGCTCGGACAGCAGCTCGGCCAGGACGCGCACGAAGTTCAGCTGCGAGAACACCTTGCTGTGCTCCTCCTGTAATCAAGTCTCATCTCATTATCGTGTACAGCTCGCGATACAGTTCACAATTTATATGACAAGATTTTTATGCACTGATATGGGAATAAAATCTGTGGCTATTTTCTCATCTATCCGGGAGACCCGTACGGGCCCGACTTCGGCGAGACACACGTGAGTCGCTATACATTGTTTGACACAGCGACACGGATGGATGTACGCGAACCGCTCCGGTTAGAGCTCGTAAAATTCGTTTCAGAATACCATGGGAGCTATCAGTACGGGTCTTACGTACAAGGGCAGTCCGTACGTTTCTCCCGAACAGCTGTGAAACCAGCCAAAACGGACCTTTCTTTTCACATGCAAGAAAATCAAGTTGTGTCAAGTTCTTCAATGGTACTAAGCAGGTAGCAATCGCAGAAGTTCTATTTTCTTTTTCAAATACGAGTAATACATCTCTAGATATAAGAAAACAATATTATTGTCAAACTATAAAATTCTAATGTACATAAAAATACCTATTTCAGCAGCTAGCAATTGTCATTATGGACCTAGAACTAGAGCTTTAATAACGTGGGTCTAACCAGCAATAGACGTCATTGAGCGTTTTTTTTTAATAATTAATATGTTTGTTACTTGGATTAGCTATCTAATTCCTGTCTTCTAAAAATTTTAAAGAAAATAGATACAAAAATTAAAACAAAAGAATAAATTTTACAATATTTATTTGCAAACAGTTAATTGTGATACCAAATATTTAGGTAGTGATAGTTAACACAGAGATTAAAAACCTGGTTATTCGATGATTTCATGTTGAAAGTTTAAAGAAAAAAAAAATTTGGTGCACAGGAGATCGAATGGCCAATATTTAGATCCCATTTTAAAGTTTTAAACTAAAAAAAAGTTTAATAAAATAAAATGTAGAAAGAGCAGGTACGGGCTGACCGATAATGCTGGCTTTGGTTGTGTGCTGTTTACCTTAATCAAAGAATAAAATGTCTATTGCAGATCAAAACGGTAGTATAAGCTGTGTCCGCTTGTATTAATAAAAGAAATGTGTTTTGCACACTGACACCTCGGGGAGCATGTAGAACTCTTAGCGTTTAGCTGAGCGAGTGTTGAGGGGAACCACAGGTGTCTTTTTTACCCTAACAACTTAAAAACGGCTTATGAAACAATGCTTTACTATAGGGCGGGTGCTGTAAATTTCTAGGTTTCATTTCCGGCTCAAATTCCTTTTCGAAATATGCAAAATTTTGTCATTATGGAGTATGTTTGTTGCAAAATTTGGACTAAACCTTGTTTGATTGCAAGATAGTCATAATTCCAAATGGTAGATTACCCAGCAATGAAAAATCTACTTGTTTTGTAAAAAATCTATTTTGTATAAAATATTTAACTCTGAATTTATATGTCCTACGCTTATTCATGTGTATAAATGGTGAGAAATTATTTTAAGACCGAAATTAGATGAAACCTGAATAAAACGCACATGTGACTTTCTACCCACTTTGAAATTATACATTTGCACAAAGGCCCGATTTTACCAAAAAATATAAGACCATAGAGAGAATTAATTTGTTATTTCGCTCACTAACACGGAAATAGTACATTAAAATAGAATAAATTACCTTTTCAGGGTTTTTAAAGTATATTCCAACAAAACACTTGTTTTTTATTGTCGTACCACAAACAACCACGTCGGCGAAAATATCTGCTACGACGGTTGCACCATTAAACTTCCAATAAAAGATATTTTGGTATTTATTTCCGATTTAAACTTGTTATATAACATAAATAGCAAACAGAAATCGACCCGTCCCAAAAATCATCTGATTTCGTCTGGCTAGCTGTCAGTTCAGTCGTAGTGATGGGGACCCAGTCGACATTTCCGTTGAATCGAATCGATGATCTATCGACTTCGTGTTGAACCGAGAATCTGTGAAGCTACGTGAAAACAACAAGCATTTAGTATCGATTTTTGAGATCGGCGAATCATTCGACAATTAACTCAACTCACACGGATTCAATGAGTGATTAACGAAATACGAAACATATGTACATATTTCGTAACGATTCGATTATAGTTCACCGGCACCTGAAGGAACATGGTTAATAATGTAAATCGAAAATCATACGTGTGAATGTTTTTCGCATGTCATCGACCAGAGGAAAACGAAAATTACCCCCCCCCCCCCCCCGTGTACATTTCAAAAATACAGAATGTTGTTTTCACGATCGTAATCGATATAAGCGTCAATTCTCTTTCTTTCTTTCTTTCTTTCTTTTAAATTATGGCTTCCACCGATATCTCGGTGATTCTGCCAATGTCATGGTTTGAAGAGACACTGGTTGTTTGAGCAGTTGTCGGTAAAAACGTCACAAATAGGCTGAAAGGAAAAGGTATCATGTAAAACATACAAAGACGAGCACAACATTTAGTATTAATATTGGAAATAACTGTTAGTATATGACAAATATAATATGTATGCCTAGAAGAGGTAAAAAAGGATGTGTATTTTATTTAACAAAAAATAAACTAAAATTTCAATGAGTTTTTTAACAAAAATTTTGCTAAGATATAGTAGTATCTGGTATGAACCAAATTAAGTAGAAATGGGATATCAATTTGTTGTTGACGCAATATCGGTGGCAAAATGTCATACAAACTGAATGAGAGTTTTGGACAATTAAAGAAAATGTGTTGTAAAGAACCTTCGTCTAAACCGCATTCACACAAAGAACTATCCCTTATTCGAAGTTTCGCAAGGAAGACGGGAGTACAGGCATGACCCAAACGAAGACGAATAATAACAGAGGTAATCCATTTTTCAAGATTGCGATGTCGAGAGAACCAAGGATGTTTGGGGATATCTGGTTGTAAATTTCCATACCAAACGCCTTTAAGGCGTCTGGTTGTTTGCCAGAGATTTGTCCAGTGCCGAAGCATTTCAGGTTTGGCAAGAAGGCGAAGGTCTCTAGTGTGGTGGTTATAATGTACTTCAGAACCCATAGTGGCTGCTTGTTTAGCCCACATATCAACTTTCTCATTTCCTGAGATGCCCGAATGACCGGGTATCCAAGCAAGGACTACATTAATGCCAGCAATGTGGCATTTATATAAAAAATCTCGAATTTTGAGGGTAATAGAAAAGTTGTCTCTTGATCGTAGTGGGAATTTTAAAATATCCTGAAGGCAGCTAGAAGAGTCAGAAAGAATGAGGGAGTTGTTGAGACCGTGTGTTAGGACAAATATAACGGCTTCAAGTAAGGCAATAGCTTCACCTGTGAAAACTGACGTCTGGGGCAAGCATTTAAAACTTAACAATGTGTTAAATTTCGGTATCCATACTGCAGCACCCACATTGGAAGTTTGGGATAATTTCGAAGCGTCCGTAAAGATGAGAGTCCAATCAGACCATTTTTCATTTATAATTTGATGAAAAAGTTTATCTGCGCCAGGGATATTTTTGGAGATACCAAGAGATAAAAGAATTTGAGGTTGAAATATAAGGGAGTCGTATTCGGAGAAAAAGATAGGGTTTGAAAGGGATTGCGATACTGGATGGGGGAGACTTTGTAATTTGTTGTAGCTTTTAACTAGAGGGGGAGTGTCTTTATGAGTCCAATATGGAGATAGTGCACAGGCATCCGATAATAAATTAAGAGTAAGAAATAAAGGGTGTGAGGATATTTGGGTCTTTTTATATAAAAATCTATCCGCCAAAAATTGACGTCTAAGACACAGGGGAGGATCTAAACATTCCACTTGAAGAGCATTTGAAGGTGATGATTTCATCGCGCCTGTTATTAAACGAAGGCATTTGTATTGAATTTTGTCTAATTTGGCAAGTGCTAATTTACTACAGGGCTCTAAAAGAAAGGTACCATGATCGAGATGACTTCTAACAATAGCATTATAAAGCAACTTTTGGCTATACGGATGAGAACCCCAGTGGACCCCAGATAGAGCTCTGAGAACGTTAATTCCTTTTTCAGCTTTTTCCATGACGTTATTTAAATGAGGATTACCTGTAAGTTTAGAGTCCAATATTACACCCAAGAATTTAGATGAGTCCTTTAGTGGAATAGGTTCACCTTCAATCTCTATTGAGAGTGGAGGAGTAGATCGTTTCCTCGTGAATGCTACCGCATTGGATTTAGAGGCTGAGAGCGCAAGACCGTGATCAATAAGCCAGTTGTTAAGGTAGAACAGAGCTAAATCGAGTCTTTTACAGATATCAGGAAAGGATTCAGAACGGGCAAACAATACTATGTCATCGGCATATTGTAAGATATTGCAAAAGCAGTAAACAGATTGTTCCAGATCATAAGTATATAAATGAACGGACAACTATAGACCTATCCATAAGCATGTTACAAATAATGTTTGTTAACCTCACAGGAAAGCTCAGCTTATGCATTTTTTGCCTGAGGATCGGGAGTAATACATTATCATATGCGGATGTTATATCAAGGAATAGAGCTACCACATGCTCATTGTTGGAAAAGGCCAGTCGGATTTGGGATATCAATATACCTAAACTGTCTTGCGTTCCCATACCTCGTCTGAAACCAAATTGACTACTAGGTATAAGA
Organism: Euzophera pinguis; assembly: GCA_947363495.1. Taxonomy (NCBI): domain Eukaryota; kingdom Metazoa; phylum Arthropoda; class Insecta; order Lepidoptera; family Pyralidae; genus Euzophera; species Euzophera pinguis. The sequence continues at coordinate 6,222,878 of OX376164.1, forward strand.
CCTTTTGATTCGAGGAACCATTCCAGCCTATTTTTAATCATATGCTCCATAATTTTACAAATAACGGATGAAAGAGCGATAGGTCGATAGCTGGAAGGGTCTGAAGGATCCTTTCCAGGTTTTAAGATAGGGATAATAATTTGTTTTTTCCATGTTTCAGGAACAGAGCCGGAGAGAAAAATTTGGTTTAAAATTGATAGTAGGTACATTTTGGAAGAAAGAGAGGATTTGATAATGAATGAAAAGGGAATGCCATCAATGCCAGGAGAAGAGTCCTTAAGGCCATCCAAAGCGCAAAATAATTCTTGTAGAGAAAAAGGTTCGTCTAATCTATCAGATGATGGAACGTGAGAGCAGTAAGGGAGTTCATCACTAAAAGGGGCAGAAGGGGGAGAAAGTTTATTAAGAAAATCATTTATCCAAGAAGTAGAGTCGTTAGTAGAAGGGGCAAAACTTGTGGTGGATTTTCTGAAAGATTTGATTTTCTTCCAGACGACAGCAGATGAAGATTTAGGAGAAAGAGATTCACAAAAAGATCGCCATCCTAGCTGTTTCTTACGGGCGAGGAGTCGCCTTGTCTGAGCGGATGTTTTGCGAACATGTAAGTAATTTGTTATTGAAGGATCAGTTTTAAATTTGTTCTCTGCTTCCTTACGACAACGGATACTTTCTGAACATTCCGAATCCCACCAAGGCGGGGATGGAATTTTGTGGGTTGAAGAGCTCTTAATCGGTATTGACTCATCAGCTGCTGTGAGTATAGAAGAAATATAGTTATCATAAACTGCAAGAAAATTATTGTTAGAGGGGGGAGGAAGGGAGGATAAAAGAGAGTCCAGAGAGTCCGAAAATTTAATCCAGTCTGCTTTGGCAGTTTTATGTTTTAAAAGTGGAGGAGGTCGCGAGATTTTTGAAACAGTCTGTGTGAAGGTAGTAAGGATTGGAAAATGGTCACTTCCATAAGTGTTTGGAAGAACCCGCCATAAGAGTGAAGGTGCTAAGGATGGAGATGAAAGAGAAAGGTCAGGGATACTAATATTATGGGATGGGGAAGATAAGCGAGTAGCGGAGCCATCATTAATAATACACAGGTTTATGTTGTCCAAAAGGTCTAGGAAAAGAGGAGATATTGGGTCATCTAGATGAGAGCCCCACAGAGTGTTACGAATATTGAAGTCTCCCAGGATAATAAGTGGAGGAGGAATAGCAGATAGAATTGTCTGCAATTCAAGAATAATGTCAGAGTTAGGATGAGGTAAGTAAACAGAAACAAAGGAAATGCCCAGAGCTTTAATAGCGACTATGTGAAATGAAGAACTATGAGAAGGGATATGTATTTGAGAGTAGGAGATAGACTGAGACACCAGCAAGGCACAACCGGCCCAGCCATCATCTCTGTCATCCCGAAAGCAAGAATAAGAAGAAATATGAAATCGAGACGAGGGTTTAAAACCCGTCTCGGAAAGGGCAACAATAAGTGGTTTGAATTTATTAATAAGAAAAACGAGGTCAGATTTTTTGTTAGAGAGGCATCTAGCATTCCATTGTAGGAACACTGGATCCATAATTATTTTTTGAAATTAGAGATGTCAACAATTGTTGTAAAAGTGAGACGACATTGGACGGTAAAGCATCATTAAATTTGTTTATTATATTGATGAGAGAACAAACTAAAAGTTCAATAAGGTTATCATTGGGTGTAAGAAGTGGTGTAGACTCTTCTGCAGGGCCTGAAGGGTAAGCACATCCATTGGGTTGAGATGACCTGGGTGGGGAAATTATTGTATTGTGTGCATCCATATCGTATGATTTCCCAAGCTCTGGTCTGGGTTTGGGAGACAAAAAAACTGTTTTTATATGGGAAGAAGACTGCTTAGTGGGGGTAGTGTAGGAATGCAGAGAGGATTGAGATTTGTTGGGAGAAGGAGACTGGGAGGGGTAGTAGTGAATATAATGGGGTGGTTGAGAGGCAGTTACACGGGAGAATGAGCGGGTTTGAGAAACTTTCTTTTCGGCCGCTAAATAATTTAAATTTTCATTTGCCATAACTTGTTTTATTTGTTTTTGTCTAAGATGTTCTGGGCAAGACGGGTCTGTAGCCAAATGGGGGTCACCACAAAACAAACATGAGATACTGTTGTTGCATGTATCCCCAGTATGCTGTAGTCCACATCTGAAGCAACGGGGTTTAGACCGACATTGGCTAGCAATGTGGCCAAATTTGCAGCAACTCCTGCACTGAATTGTCGGTAAGAAGTAGACAGAAACAGGGAGGGAGGAGTTGTAAATAAAGACTCGATCGGGTAAGTTTTGTGTGCGGAAAGTTAATACGACTGTTGAAGAGGGGATCCAAGTGGTTGGCATGTCCGGGTTCCTACTTTTTATATTAAGCCTTCGTGCCATTATAACTTGCCCACAGTTAGCGGGAGTGGAAATGTTATGAACCAATTCCTCAAGAGTCCAGTCTGTGGGAATGTCTCTAACAACCCCCATCCTAAAGATGTGGAATTTAGGAATTAAGGCAGTGTATTTATTTGCAGATAAGGCGGGGTTCTCTATAAAGCCATTGGCCGAGTCTCTGTCAATAAATTCAATTGAGACTCTGTTACGTCCCAACATTTGAATTGTTCCAGACTTGATACCTTTAATAGAGTTTTTGTAAAGGAATTGTGCAAATTTTAATAATTTTATTGATAGGCCAGAAGTAGGATCTGGTTCTTGCCTGGAAACATATACTATGAAAGGACCATTGTCTTCCTCAACATAGGAAATTTTGGAGTCATTTTCGTATCCAGGACGGTGGTAGACAGACTGGATCGAGTTTGAAGGTGGGATGTTTTTTTTGGATGGTTCCGGTGTGATAGCACGAGCGGCAGGTCGCTTCACAGGACGAGAACTGCTAGGTTCTGGGTTACCAACAGAAGGGATCGAGCTAAGACCACCACCCCCGTCCGGGGGTTCCTCATCATTAACTTCCATCACAAAGTGATGGGAAGAATCCGAAAAATTTTACTTACCTCAGCTAGATAATAATTTACCACAACCAGATAAATATTAATATAGGGAGAATAATGGGAAAAATCGCGATTTTGCAGAGAAATAAAGAAAACGCGTGTGTCAACCAACACAGTGACAGCAGAATCCGTCAATTCTCTTATTTTACGTAATGCACAATTGAATCGCAATGACAACTTTTGACGTTTCTGGTATTCTGTTACTCATTTTAAGGCCAATCGTATTCCATTGGCATACTATTGAACTGCAACTGAAAAATTTTGCTAATAAAAAAATATCATCAAAATCATCAATTCTTTCAACTTTTCGGTATTCTATAATTTAATTTATTTACATTTTTTTTTTACCATTATCATTCAAATACGCTTCAGTAAAATTGTGTTAGCGGAATACCAATATTGAGCACATCAAAAATGCATCGTAATTGATCACTCAACAATCGAGCAATCAGGCAGAGAACCGACTTAATATTTAAGGCATAGTAAAAATAGCATTACATAATGAATAAAGCTATTTCCGTGAAAGTTGAACAAAATTAACTTAATCATATAAATGTAACCATCATTCAGCTATCATCCAACTATTATGTAAACATTTATCTACAATCCGCTTGAAAAAAGAAGGAAATAAGAAGCAAATTATACAACACACAATTATTACGTCAGCGACGAAGAGGTAATCTTCTCAAATAAGATCTCACGTTATAATGCGTAGGATTGATGCGATCACGAAACAATGACGTGGGATTTGCAATCTACGCGACTTATTGTCCTATGTGTTCCTTGTAATAACATTGTATTGAGGCTTTTTATCATGCATAATTTATGTTTACGTAATAATGAATAATGTTTTGTCGGTAAATATATAATGCGCTATAGAGTCACACTTAGTTATTTAATGTCAATGATCTTATAAGTGTCAAAATGTTTACACAGGTTATTATTTAGTTCTGGTTGGTTTAGTAGTTTGGCCTATGCAAGATATAGTCATAGTGTCATAGACATCTAAAACACCTTGAGGACGCCGCTTGCGCGCTGCTAACTTATGCCCTATAATATTACATCAAACAACCACATAGTAATTATAACCGTCTTTCTTAAGATTTAAAACGGTTGTGAGTGAGCAATCATTCCTGAAATCTAATAGATATCCAGTACGAACCATGAAGTATATATGAGTAGAAAAGGTGTTATAAAGGAAACAGCTATGTACAGACAGCACCAAGCGTACATACTGTGCGGACCGCAGCTAAAGAAGTGGGATACAATACAATATATCTTTGTTGCCTACATCTAGTAAATCACAAAATTTGTATTATAATATAATAGGAATATGGTTGGAGCCGGCTTTGGATAGAGACACGTGAAGGGAGATCTATATCAGAAGTGGGACGTAAACGGTCGAAAAAAAGGTAAAAGAGAAGAAGATTTAAGATATTTATTCTCACAAAGAATTACATAATTCACTTACCATGAGAACAAGTGATAAACATTAAAACTTAAGGTTACGCGTACATTTTGCGGTAAATAATTAAATTAAATCACTATACCCTCTAAACAACAAAAATCAACCGCACGACCACTGGGCGAGCGCAGATGGAATGCGTACAAAGATGTATGATCGGAATGACGGATGTGACTGGAAGCGACACAACCTTGTGTATAGAATTTCGTATTTGTATGTTGCGGTTTTATTTTGATTAGTATATGTTTTTTATTTTAGTAATTGTTATATTTTGTTAATTTAATAAATTGTAATATAATTATTGGAATCTAAAAAATAAATTACAATGTATAAATAAAATTGAGGTTGTATAAGTTAATTAATATGGGAAAAAATGTCAATGAAATAAGTTATATCAAAATCATCATAAAATTTTGTTGTGTAACAAGTTAAATTAACACAACCAATGATAAAATTATCAGCAGAACATTAATAATTAATTTTTTTTTTCTTTTTTTTTTTTTATTTTTGTTTTTTTTTTTAATGCTTTTTTATTACTTTTTTATATTATACAAGTTATATACATAATTATAGAAATCATATTCCTTCTGTATTATAATAATCTCAATTTAATGAATAAATGTTGTTTCTTTTAATACTATTTTTTATTTACATAGGATTTTAATAGCTTTTTAAATGTGTATAGCGATTGAGCTTCTTTAATATCATTGGGGAGTTTATTATACATCTTACAACCCTCAAATAGGATGGTTTTTTTTCCATAATTAGTTCTTGGTGCTCTCAAGACTAGATTGTTCGCGTTGCGAAGTTTTATTTTTCTTAGTACCTTTTTTTTAGTTAGATGATTTGCGTGTGTATATCTTTAGTTAGTATCTTACGTATTAATAAACATGTATAGTACCAGTAAGTCTTGCTGATGTCCATTAGCGTAGTCTCACCATAGATTTTTTCAGTGGGAGTGAAATAGTCATAGTGAAACAGAACTTTGACAAGTTTATTTTGCGCTCTTTGTATTGGTTCTAAATTACTTTTTGCTGCGGTTCCCCATATTCGGATAAGATAGTCAATATGTGGTTTTACTAAAGAATTGTATATGCAATAGCGTGTTTTTTTCGGAAGATGTTTAACAATGCTGCGCAAGGCGCCAGTGAGAGATGTTAATTTAGTTTTTATTTTCTCAATATGTGGAACCCATGTTAGCTGGCTATCGAGAATAAGACCCAGGTAAATTTGTTTATCAACCCTGGCAATTTTGTGATTGTTTATTGTTAGTGGTTCATAGTTAATAAGTTTTTTGTTTTTTGCTTTAAATATCATAAAGTTGGTTTTAGATGTATTGATAGTTAATAAGTTGAATTGAAACCACTGATGCAGCCGGTCTAGATCTTTCTGAGCATCAGAAATAACTGTTTTGATTGAGTTGCCAAAGTAGAAAAGGCTTGTGTCATCAGCATACAGTGTTATATCACCTAGCAACCCTATATCTTGAATATTATTTATATATATGAGGAACAATAACGGACCCAATATTGATCCCTGTGGAACTCCGCAATTAATTGGTTTCGGTTCACTTTGATGATTTCCGATTTTCACGATCTGATAACGATTTGAAAGATAAGAACCCAGCATTTTGTGTGCCGTCCCAGTTATACCTATACCTTTCAATTTATTTAATAGCACTTTGTGGCAGACAGTATCGAAGGCCTTTTTAAGATCAATGACTATCCCTAATGCTATTTGTTTTTTATCAATATTAGTTTTGATTTTAGTTACGATATCTATTGTTGCTGACAGTGTGTTAGATTTTGATCTAAAGCCATATTGTTTACTTGATATAATATTTTTCGATTTTAGGTAACTTTCAACTCGATTATAAATGATTCTTTCAAAGATTTTTGATATTACTGGTAAGACAGATATGGGCCTGTAGTTACTAGGGTTGGATTTGGAACATGATTTAAATATCGGAGTTACTTTTGCAAGTTTAAGGCTATCGGGGAATACACCACATTCCAGACATTTATTTATACAGATTGTCAAATCTTCTACTATTAAATTCTTGACACACTTTACAATCTTAGTAGTGACACCATCTAAGCCCGAGGCAGTGTTACCGTTTAAATTATTGATTATTTCTTCAACTTCACAAACAGTTGCAGGTGATAGTACAAAAAGTTCGGTTCCATTTGATGATTGATTTGAATTTACACTGAAAACGTTATCCTGATGATACTTCTGTGGTATTTCTTTTGCCAGTGCTTCTCCGATTGTAGAAAAGTAGTTATTGAAGTGTTCGCAAATTTCTCTTTCTTCGGTGATCGTGCCTTTATCTGTTTCGAGTTTCGATGGCGGAGCTATCTTTTTGACTTTGTTACAGTAAAGACTATTTATGAGGGACCACATTTTGTTGGGTTTGCTTTGACAATTTTGAAACGCTGCGTGATAGTATTCTGCTTTAGTTTTTTGTATTAGTTTTATAACATATTTTCTTGTTTCTAGAAATTCATCTCTTATTTTTTGATCATCAGGGTTACGCTTATTCTTTAGCCAAAGTTGATTTCTTTTACTAATTGCTTTAATAATATCTTTCTTTATCCATTCTTGTTTAGGAGGGTTTAACTTCTTCAGTTTTACAGACTTGCTTTCTTGGATGCTAGTTATAAGTTTTCTTTCTAAAGTGGAATAATCGGAGTTTCCGTTCTCAGTATTAGCATTTTCAATTGTTTTGTATAAGTTTTCATAGTTGATTGCTTCGTATTGGATTTCTTTTACAGGATCCGGTTTAAAGTTTTGAATTTCTACATATATTTGTTTGTGATCGGACATGGCAGATTCAATTATAGCAATATGAAACTTATTTTGCGTTATATTTGTGCACACATGATCTAAAATTGATTTTCTTGTTTTTTTTTCACGTGTACAATATGTTTCATCTACTTTGTTTATAATATAAAATCCACTTTCACACACAATATCTTTGTAATTTCCTGATATATCTGGACGCAACAAGTCGTAGTTAAAGTCTCCAAAGATTACGGCCCGTTTACGTTTTTCCAGTTGTGATGCGTACTCGGCTAAAAAGTTAGCACTGTTTGTACGGCCGGGTTTATAAATTGCTCCAATATCCAGAGAACATTTTTCAATATGAATCCAAAGAAAATGATTTTCATCAATAGATTTTTGTTCGATGAGATTGTGATTTAAACAGTTATGAACAAATATTGAAACTCCACCGCCCTTTACTCCTTGTCTATATTCGTAGTAATGTGTATAACCAGGTAACTGCAAGACTTTTGCATCTTCATCAGATTTTATCCAAGATTCTGATATAACTAGGACATGGATGATAGTATTGAGTGACCGGAGAATACATTTCAGCTCGTCTAGTTTACCAGTCTTTACTATGCTGCAGGCATTTTAAAGATTTGTTATTAATGTCTATATTTTTGTAGTCGTTAGTGACTTGATATGAAGTATTACAGTTGTCATAATCGCCACACATGCTGCTCATTGCAGCAAATTTTCGTGGTTTTTTGTGATTGATGATACAATTTTAGGAATTCCATTAATATGTTTTATAATAAGATTTGTGTCACCATCTTTAACTCTTTTTTCTAGTTCTTCTTTAACCATTTTCATAAAGGCTTGTTGTTGTGGAGTTTTATCAGAAAAAAATCTTATTTCTTTATTTTTTATATTTCTTTTATGTTTTAATATGTATATAACATGTTCCTGTGAGGTAAATATAACTTTTAGTAATCGGTTTTTATCTGGACAATATTTTCCTAAGCGGAACACCTTTATTGGTTCAGGACAATCTGGATAGATCGTTTTAATTATGTCATATACAGTGTTTTTATCTTGTTCTTGTCTTTCTTTAGAGTTAGAAGAAGTTGGCTCCAAGATTCCCGAGACCACAATATTTTTGCTTCTCAGACTACGTTCACTTAGTTCTGCTAGCAAGTGTTCTTGGGTTTGTATTAGACTGGTTGATGGGCATGATGTAGATATTGAAATATTTTTAACACTTGATTCAATTGCTGCTATTTTTTCGTCTGTTTTAGAAGTAACAGTTTTTAGAGTAGCAATATCATCTTTTAGTTTTATTTGTTCTTCGGTTAGAGATTCTGTTGCTGTTTTCATATTATTTGCCTGGTCTTTTATGATAGTAATGTCCTCACTCAGTTTGTTAAAATTTTCAATCTGCATGTGATTATGACTCTTAATAAATGTCATCATTTCACTCATTTGATTCTGCATTCCAGACATTTGCTTCCTCAATTCACTGAATTCGGTATTCAAGGTGGAGAATTCAGATTTTAACTCATCGTATTCACTTGGTTTTTTACGTTTATTGCGAAAATTAATATTAGGATGATCGGAGGCATCAGAGAATTGGGATTTACATGTCAAGTCTGGGAATGAACCACTCTGCCCCGCACTCGGGCCACTTCCAGTTGGCGATCGTTGAACACTCATATTGATCTTTGTTGCTTACCGGTTATTCACGAACGAGAGCAGGCCGGAACGAGTAAAAAAGATGCCGTCCTCTTTCTACAATGACGATCTTCACTGATACTCGGCAGTGTAACGTCTTTTATCACAATACTCCGCGCGAGCTATTTTGTATACTAATATCGTTACTATAGAAGTGAAATCAGGGATTGTTGATTTAAATATTTTCGAAAAATAACTTATAACACGTCTGTTCCGTACGCGCATCCGATACAATTCAGAAAAAGATAATAAAATACAGAAAAAGATTGTATAGAAGTAAAAAAAGACATCAACCCGACGAAGAAAAAAAGTGTCTGAAAATGGAAACACAGCAAAGGCTACTTACCGCCAGGATAGTTTCCTCCTGGAGGTTGGGTATGTAGACGGGCGGGTCTGGCTGGTGCAGCTTGAGGCCGCGCAGTAGAGCGTCGGGCAGCGCGCGAGCCGGGGAGCCGGCACCCGGCTGCGTCTCGCTGCTCGCCTTCAGCGCCAGCGGCACCGGCGGCGATGTGCCTGACAACCACGCATTCGACACATTACCACAGAATTAATTCCATCCGGGGTGTGACATTACTACAGATATAGTCATCGAACACTTCGTCCTAAATAAAATTAACGCGCCCATTTTTAAATCAAAATAAGAGATGATATTAATTTTATTAAATTCAAAAGACTCGTGAATGTTTTGGTTATGTGTAAAAAGTGATCCCCACATGTTTTTGGACACGCCCAGTAAAACATTCGCATGTAAGAAATAGGCAGTGTTTTCGATTTCCTATGATTATACTGAAAAGTATGTAAGTAGTATTAAATTTTCTCTGCAAACTGGCTGAGCAATCTATATGTAGATGTATGACCCGCGCAGGGTGAATGCCATACGCAATGATGATGATTAAAATTTCTGACGTTTTTGCCATATATTTACCAGATCTATGCGGGCTAGCGTTAGCAGTGGGCGACACCTGCCACAGCGACGGCGGCGGTGAACTGCCAGAGTTGCTGCTGCGGCGACGCGGCGTACGGCCCGTGCTCATCGGGAACGGTACCTGATTGGTAACATTGCTTATTAATAATCATACCCTTGAGAGAGCTAAGATCTCCGTCACATGTAGCAGATGTGAACGAAACGACTTGGTAACAAGTTTTCTTAACTTTAACCCTTGTGAATTGAGAAGAGTAAATGAGTTTTGAATTTTTGGTCACGACAGCGTTTTATAGCCATTTATGGTGCCGACATTCTACATAATACATACTATTGATGTAAACCTCATATTACCTGTTTGCCATGATAATGATTGATAAGTTTGTTGAACTGTGTGTTTTTGAACTATAATTATGTTATTATGTTACATACATAGTAATACATACCTACATATATTTCGGTTTGGTTGTTAGGGCGTGCCAATTTATAGATCCGATATATTTTACTTTTTTTGTTAATTGTTTGGTTACCTATTCCGCCAAAAATAACTAGGTTACTTACGAACTTATTAAGAAAAGTTTTGAAATCCATAAACGACATAAATTTTGAGCGGTTGACAGCAAACGCGTTAAATAAGTTAAGACTTTTAGATACTCTGCGGCTAACGGCTGTTAGTTAGTTACACGTCAAAACTCTCCCCGGTCGCCCCGACGTAGACATAATCAGGACATCCTGTTTCGAAATTTGGTTTTATGAACGGCCATAAAGCTCAATGACGACATTAATATGTTTTTCGAAGATATCGCTTGCAACTGCACCAATGAACTAGTATATCATTGTAGGCTTGTATATACAAGATCACTTTTTATACACCAGTCAACTTTTTACAGTGTGTTTATTATGTGAAACTAAACAACTTTCAAATAAAAAACAAATGAAAATCGAGAAAAACTTCCTCCCATTCATATTCTAGAGATCAGCTGACAGGAAAGGGAGTTGAAAATGTTTCTCGGTGATAATTTATGTTTTTTATTAAAAGGGGTTTAGTTTCACGTACTAAACATACTATAAAAAATTGGCTGGTGTTTAAAAAGTCAACCTGTATAAAGGAGCGCTTACACGGTCGATAAATTGCTCTACTTGGCACCATTTTTGGCATATGTGACATAACAAAACATTGACAACAGCCGACATCGGCACTTTTAGGTGTATTCACTTTGAATTATTTGCGCGACATTTATGTCCATCTGCCTTCATTAAATAGTTCCATATGACGCCATTGATCGCCGGCAACAATTGCAAAAAAAAATTGCCAGTGTAAGCGCTCCTAAGTTGTTTGCGACTCACTGTAGGTGGCGATAGTGAGCCGATGTTGGCAGTATTGCGGTTGGAGCGCAGTACGTCGATGGGCTGCGAGCGCGGTATGTTGTTGTTAGATGCCATGTCAAGCGGGGTCTGTAATATATACATGTACATATATGTATATAGGTAGACACGCTACTGCGGTGTCATGAGATGATATGATGATGATTATGGGTGGATAGATTGACGACAATTATTTATTTATTACATGAGCAACTATTGAGATTATTCGAGATGGATTCTTATCAAAAGAATTATTAAAGTTATTAAATAAATTCAGAATACATTAAAGGATAGAATAAATATGTTAAATTTACTATATTTATATTTAAACATATATTTTAAATAAAAGGAAAATGTATGTTTTAAAGGAATAATATCATTTAATCATACATTACATACCTACATACATAGTAATGATATCAAATTCAACTACTGAATATACATAAATAAAGACAACATAACCAAATCCGCTATTTGGGTTGCAACGCATAATATCTTGGACTGAAATCTACGACCATGATTCAAGTGAACCCTGGGCTCGCGGGCGTAAGTAACTGGGAATCATCGCTCGAACGGACGACTTAGATTTATTATGGGTTGCAACGCATAATATCTTGGACTGAAATCTGCGACCATGATTCAAGTGAACCCCGGGCTCGCGGGCGTAAGTAACTGGGAATCATCGCTCGAACGGACGACTTAGATTTATTATGGGTTGCAACACATAATATCTTGGACTGAAAACTACGACCATGATTCAAGTGAACCCTGGGCTCGCGGGCGTAAATAACTGGGAATCATCGCTCAAACGGACGACGAAGGAGAAAAATTAAACATTGGGTCTCAACTACTACGCGGGCAAAAACTAGCAAAACCAAATCCAAATTAAGGTAGTAGTTGCGGGTTTTCAAGGAAAACTAACTAGAGCAGTGGTGAACCGAACATATTACGCGACGAAGGATCATTTTGTCTTTAATTTAGCTGTGTGATTGATGAAGAATGTGAATTATATATATATATATATATATATACAGTGCAATTTTTATCAATAATACGTATATGTCTCTGAGCGCATCTGTATTAGCAAGTCGTCGAAGGTGTGAAGTGATTTCTGGAGCTTTACTTTTGAAATCTGTGCGACACTCAAAATAGGTAAGTCAAACTAGAATACGATGGTATGTAGAATGTATGAAGTAACCATCATTTATTTTCAAAGGAAAATCATTCACCGATTTAGAGTAACAGATTTCGAAAACAGCGCTCCCGATGACGTGTTAAGAAATGTGATCACGATGCGAGCTAGTCGTAATATAATTACCCGATAGTTGTGCGCGGCGGAGTCTCGGCCTGTAGCAGGCTGCGACGGCGCGGCGGGCGAGGCCGGGCGACGGGCAGCCAGCTGCAGGCTGCTGGGCCGCGCCGCCGCCTCCGAGCCCGACGACGCCGAGCCCGAGGCCGACCCACCCTCCATCGCGTCCACCAACACGAAGTCTTCTTCTCCCGCCCATGTGTTGTCCGATGACTCCGCTGATAAAGTTCAAACGATATATAGGTACAGTCAGTTGCAAAATTGCATGCATAACTTTTAGAACAAAATGTACTACAGATCGCATGGATGCACTTTTGCAGTGCACCGTACATGTTTTCACATCTTTGGATAGCCAAATCCTACCTCATTTCGTTTAAGACAAATAAGTTGACTTAATGTGAGCGGGAGAAACTTCTGCATTATAGTTGTGTCTCGCTCGCATTCGGTCAACTCACGTTGCCAGGTATTCAAGATACTTTATTCGTAGAAATCAGATCCTATACGTCACCTGTTAAAAGATATCTCTTAGATAAAGGTAGGAACTCTACATTTGTAACTAACTCATAAAACATAAACCGATAAAGCAATCGACTGATCAATACAACTTAGTATTATTATATTTCACTTAATATTATTCTTGAGCATACTCTCAAAATCTTGCAAATCCATGTCGAGATATCAAAGTGAAGAGAAAGAACCCCACCATAACGACTAAACTCATTATTCGTTGACTGACGTTTAAAACTGGCAAAACTAATATTTGTGACAGCATACGAGTTACACTTACTAATTAACTTAATTGCAATTACAACATAAAACTCATTTGTGTTTCATTAAGTTTATTTATTGCGTCAAAACGGTGTGTAATTGATATATTCAGATAATGATCAATTATAACATTGAACAAATAAAAGGAGACAACCATGACAAGTAAAACGGTACAAATGAGGTATTTAAAACATTAGATATTCAAGACCTCAATATAAGAAGTAACTAAAGAGTACATATTGCGCACTTGAGTAAAATAGGACACATCACGACAATCCCCGAGCGACACTTAGGTTGACTAATGCGCAAGTAATTGATCTAATTTAACTCGAATGGTAATCTGTCCTACTTCATTATCTTTGTGGAAGCATTGCATTGATATATCTTTATGTACGTACAGCATTTGTGCCAATGCAAATACTACACGTATCTATGATCACTGTAATAGTTTGCAGAAGCTATTTTGTCCGCAAATATATATACGCCGGTCTGATGTGAATTGTTTCATTTAATTTTACAAGCAACTGAGATGCAGAAGCGAGCATATGCTGACAGATATATTTTTTATACTTTTATCTTAAACTAGCTACTGCTAGCAGCTTCGCATCCCATAAGAATAGTATATTGTTTCCGGGATGTAAGGTACTTAACTTATGTTTTCTCAGTACTTCTGTGCAGTCTAAATAAATCTCTTAATTATTGTATTAATGTACGTACATGAAGTTTGTTTAAGGTTGTATGTCTATAAAATAAATTTATGAAAGGTATAGAATTGTAAAGGTCACAGAATTGATTAACTCATCAATGTCTTGTCTCTAACTTCGAAAATAAACGAAGGTCACGAGTGCACGCAGAAGGCAACAAACCCATTGTTCGTATACCAGGCTACATTGAGAAGTGTTAGCTTATACAAACCGAATATACACGTGTATTATCGTATCCAACGTCCGTCAATACTGTTCGACCACGATACGATGCTTATTGAGATAAGCATTTCTGAAGTAACAAATCTTGAGAAAATGCGTGAATGAATTATATTCAGAAAAAAAAACAGCTTGTGAAAGCTTTTTATTTGAACCGTAAAACTTTATAATAGAACGGAGTGCCTTAAACCTGTGATAAGCATAAAAAAATTAAATTAATCTGATTGACCTTATTATTTGAACTACGTCTTATTGACTTTTTATGCGCACAAAATATGCCAACTCTCTTAATATCTTAATAAAAATAATAAACAAATTTGTACACATAAGAGGTCACATAATTTGAGAATACTTTTTATTTTTAATTTCCCACGGGTTCCAAGTCCTAGGCAAAAAGCAAGTGTAGCAAATATTATAAGAGTGCTACTTTAGTTTATTATTTACTTATGTACAATACAAACTATATGTAGACATATCGTATGCATTAGGTAACTGCGATTTGCTATAATATTATTCTACCTAAGCATTACATATCAATTAATCAATCATTCTAATCCGTTCAGAGGTTGCGGCTTCATTGATTATACAATTATATCTAAGCGTAATTCTACTTTTGAAATTAGGTTTCTCTTATATGTGTGATTAAATTCCGTTATAGTTTTAGTACGAAAATTATGATAAAATTTAGTCTAGATTTGATGATAAAAATTGGGTCTGCATTTTTTCATCCACTTCGCACGGTCCTTCGCATCTTCAGTGGGCCCAACATACATCAAAATTAAGTAGGTATGTATATAAAAATACGACTGTGCATTTAATTTTTTTGCCATTTTGGAAAATAATATATAAATGATTTAAGTAGGTCATCTCGAACAATAAACTTGACGTGTGACGGGTGACAGCATATTTATAGTTCTGTATTTACAGAACAGCCCAGCAACTGAGAAATGGGAACTTTCACCTACAAACTGGTGGTACGAATAATCGCAAATCATTATTTATAGTCTGTGTCCCCAAGGGCACGGTAATCAAGGGTTATCATGCATTTATACTGTGCACAAAGCATTTGCTGATATTCGGTTTATTTATGACTCGTTTTATGGCCATAATCGCTTTCTAAATGCCTCAGGAACATGTTAAAGAAATTGATATGTTAATTAAAACGCTCATAGACACTAATTATTATTACTATTAAAATTTATTTACGTATCCTGGAAAAGATGAATGTTTTATATTTTTTTATTTCAAGTAGTTTATGGTTTCGACATATTTAAGGGCATGCTTCACCAATTCTGGTGAATTGGAGAGGAGACAATATAATGTCCTATTTATTATAAGAAAAAAATTGCTGTGTTCCGAAACGTATGCGTCACAGACAATAATTATCGCTTATCTGTATCTTTGAAATACTGCAATAGTACGTTAGTGTGATATCATAACAAAACAAACTAAATGATAAAAATGACAATTTATTTCATAGATTTTATTTTTAACTATGGTTTAAGAATTGTTTATTAAAAACGGTAGAATCAAGTTAATATGTCGCTAGTGTCTAACTAATGATAGATAATCATGTCTTTGCGTCACTCAATTGATTTAGTAATAGAAAAAAAATGACGAATAAAAATATCTAATACACGTTTGTAATAAAAATAATAAATACAACAGCAAAGACATGAAACTTTTTTTTTCTATTGATTAATCTAACTTATAAGAAGCTAACAGTAGCGATGACGAGCAAGTAATGCAAAATGAATTACAGTGTAAGTTACCTGAGGACGTGGGCTGAGGTTTCTTCTGTTGCAGCGCGGGGTGAGGCAACGTTAGCGTGGGCGCGGACAGGCGCGGCGTGCGCGACGGAGCGCTCGCGCCGCCTGAACATCAATACTCAGTCTTATACTTTACTCTTTACATAGCATTACCTTTTCACACAAATATCTGACAGCCTTTTCGACAGCAACTTGCAAAGTGTATTTCCATTTGCTAATTGCTATCTGACTGTCACACATCTGTTGCAGAAGTTTTCTTGCAGTTGTAAATGGGACCTTAGATATTTCTTGCAGAAGTTTCCTTACAGGTAGAAACGAGGCCTAAGGGCTGTCTCCATGAGCGAGAATCGCAACGAGTGACAGAATCGCCGCATTGACATTTCAGAGTGTTTAAAACATGTTTAAAATTAAATTGCCGCGAAACGATCGTGCAACTGATGCCTTAGATGGTTCGCAGAAATCAATGATGAATGACATCATGACTCATGGCGAAACAGATTTTTTTCTTTTTTGTAAGCAGAAGACAACACAGGTTATGAACGCGTCATATACACATTATTCTAAACAATTCTCTTATCGGATGTTTACTAGCCACAATTGAGTATTAGGCGATGATCTAGACGTGCGTGGGTTAATAAAGCAGTAGTCCTTGAAATTTGTGAACTGCATATTTTATATTACCGATAAATTCACGTGTATTTAAAGGCACACACAAATCAAGCCGTGTCATTAGACTGACATACAGACAAAAACCGGCACTCCATGCACAATCTAGCGACGATTACAGGCCGTCAACTTCGTGCTCCACTGTGGTGCTCCATATACCTCATGGCCAATGAGGGTAGGTGAAAATAAAAATATCAAGCTGATCGTATCGCAGATAGATATGGGAAGCGATTAGATGCTTGCCTAACTCTAGAAAATCATATAAAAACTTTTTTCGCCCCCGCCTCAGCTTCTGCATTATGAAGCCGACAGCCTATAATACTATTTACTATTGAAACTGATTAGTTAAGTACCCTGGCGGTATTGCGTCTCCTCTGGGTAACTGTCAGTGTCGACTTCGGTCTCTAGATCGCCCTCCAATATCTCAGGCAGATCCAAACCTGGACAATACATATACAACTGAACTCGTGTCCGATTTTATAGCAGTACCTCAATGATATTAGTTCAAAATTTCATGGACTAGGTATATTTAGTAGCTGTTATGAAAACTAAGCAGCATTACACACCATGCCGTGATGCGTTTGGTGTATGGTGCTTCTATCTAAATGTTCCTATGTGGAAGTGAAAATATTGATGCTGCATCTAAATCTGCACAACTAAGATTAACTGCAATATTGTTTAGGTAGTGAGTACACGTTTATTTAAATTTGTAGATATATAAATATAATGTTTAAATGTTTTCTATTTCTATTGAATGCAAATTAAACTAATTACTTCGGTTAGTAAGTATGAAACATTATGGCGTCGAAATTGAGAAGACGAAGAAACAATGACAAAACAGTTTCGAAAGCTCGAACAATGACAGGTCATATTACATATGATCACCGATTAGTCACACGAGAATTAGTTTCGTATGTTGACGTGAATATACCTACCAAGTTGAAAATGTGGCGAGCGTCGTATGTCTAAATGAGACACATTAGGTCAATATTACTCGCAGCAATAGTCATTCAATACTTTTTATTGTGTTTGCTCAGCAACTCAGAAATGACTTAAATGATAGTGTCGACCCTCCGCAGGTCGTTGGTATTGTCAAGGACTAAATATTACGCAGCATGGTATAAAATTATGCCTAACCTATCCACCTTTAGTATTGAAGAGGCATGTGACAAGGTCTTCAAATTGAAAAAGTGAAGTGATGTAATGTCATACTCATGCATATATATTTTTTTTTAATTTAGTACAATAGATATACAGTTATTTTTTGATAATCGGTCAAGATGTACGATGGGGAAATCAAAAGATAAATAAGTTTCTTAAGGGCACTAACCTAATAAACAATATGAATGATAGCTGTCGTGTCGGACAAACCCAAGAACAAATATATACAAACAATCCAAGCTTTTGCTTAATAATTCAGCACTATTTAGTACAAAACTTTTTTAGTACAGTCCATTGTATGTTAAACTTCGTCATAAGTCGTCGAAGTGAAATGACTTATTTTGATACATTTACACCAAATTATTTACTTATTATACCATAGATTGACGTAGTATATATTACAATCTATGGTTAATACGCCTAGAGAAGGAAATATAGCTATATATGTTCCATTGCTGGGCAAAAGACTCCATGCTCGCCTTTCATAAATCTCATGACATAGCACTCTCCTCCAAGTCCGTGTGCCCATTACATGCCTTCCCCGTTATTTGAATAAAATTAATAGTTTGGATAAAGTACATACTGGGTATAGATGTAGTGCGTGGTCGCTGTAGGAATGGATGGTTAAAGAACACTTCAAAGGACATGCGCTCGCGCGGATTTCGCCGCAGCAGTCCTATCAGGAGGTTGCAAAGTTCGTTGCTCGTTCCCGCCGGCATCCTGGAAGGGTTACGATTTATCAATGAACGCATAATTAGTACGAATAAAAATTACACGAAGGTACAAGGTACAGATGCACTTCGAATCAAACAAACTTATTATTATTATTATTTTGTACAATAACCAACGGAGTAGCAGGTGAACAATAGAAAATAAATATTTCCACCATGATGATTTCATATATGGGTTACAGTGTATTGTTTTATGATCTTAATTATCTTCAGTTTCTTCGAAAGAGATAATAAATAAACTAAGTAGGTAATTTTCAAGTAAAACAAGTAATTAAATCACTGATTAAAACATAATTTCTGTAGGATACAGGTGATATAATGATTCTTTGAAAAGACATTGAATTTTGAATGTAGACACAAAAAGTAAAGTGAACAAATTCTGCTCGAATTACATAATTTTATTGCAAGTCTGATCACCCACAATGTAGATAATACATGCAGATAGCAATATCATGGTACTGAAATGGCTATTTCTAGATACCACTGTGTTCAACGAGTGTCTTAGGAGTTTGGCTTGTTTAATGAAACTTACTTGGGTTGTAAATCTACACTGTTTTCGTAGAAGGCTTTGAGTTCGTGCGGCGTTGTGGCCTGGAAAGGAGCCTTGCCGGTCAGGCATTGGTACACAATGGTGCCCAGGCTCCAGAGATCCGCTTTGGCATCATACTTCAGAGACATTATAACTTCAGGTGCCTGTAACACATTAAAAAAACCCATCGGTATTGTTCAATGTTTAATTGCGTACGCGTGAGTTTTTAATAACGTTGTATGTGTTGATTAC
Source organism: Euzophera pinguis (assembly GCA_947363495.1). NCBI lineage: Eukaryota > Metazoa > Arthropoda > Insecta > Lepidoptera > Pyralidae > Euzophera > Euzophera pinguis. Next base: position 6,242,249 of record OX376164.1, read on the forward strand.
CTACCATGTACATCGGAGAGCCGCATAGTGTGACGGCCATGTTTCCTTCTTCCAGGAACCTCGCGAAGCCAAAGTCAGCTGCACGGAAAGAAACGCAGTTAGACATATAAATAGCGTTACCTAGTTGCGTACGAAGCATGAATATTAATGGATCTAAACAATTATGTCTTGTACTATTGTAATATGAATCACAACAAGACCATGAAAACTAAGTAGTTTTTATTTCTTACTATGAGCTAATGTGGTTATTAAAGCGGCAATTTAATTGTGCAGACATATTATTTGAAACATTAATATATAAGTTAAATCAAACAAAATATCTTTATTGTTCAACTTACAGAAAATTTAATGATAATTTAGAATAATATTAATAAATAATTATTTATTTCACATAGACTACAGGGTTTACGAGTTACTGGTAAACTTGTGCTTATAAGACAAGTGTGATGGAGGTGAGATAACGTAGCCAACATTGTGAACGAGCAATAATTACCAATTTTTAGTATGATTTCGGAGGGTTGTGGTGTGCGCGGGGGCGCGACGTTGTGTGTGAGCAAGATATTCTGCGGCTTGAGATCCCGGTGGACGATGCCCTTCGCGTGGATGGCGCGCATGGCTTCCGCCAGCTGCCGCAGGAACAGCCGGATGGTGCCCTCGCTGAGCAGCCGGTTGGCCTGCAGGTAGTCCGCCAGGTCACCGCCGTTGCAGTACTGTAACACAATACACTGTGAGTGCCGATCTCGAATACGACTTAATCGATTCTTATTTTTTTAAACCTTGAGCCCTATGCGCCGAAACTATGAAGGCCATTGAAGACCAATAGCATTCGTTAGTTTAAGTCGATTATGATATAGATATTTTGTCATTTAAGTTGTGACTATTGCATTGTATATGCACCGGGCAATCAAAGTTGAGTTAGTGAGAAATGTTATATGTGAGTATCCATAAAGGTAAGCACGTTCGAAATTTTCAAAGAGTTACTAAAGTATCTTCCTAGGTCATAGCTGTGCCAACCTTTGCTTGTCAGTAGTTAGAATTGTCATTTACTTGCGATATTTGGATTTTCTATCCATCGGTTAGCTGTACTTCCGTTATATTAGCCTACAATATTGGTTTCTGCAAATAATGTTTATTTAACTGTATAATAATAGACGTTACACATTCACGACGTAACCTTCGAGCGGAACGTAAAGTGTGTGGTCAATTTACGATATATTAATTTAATACAGATAACGCTTAATGCACAATAGATTGAGAAAATAATTAACTAATGTCTAGTGGCTTACTAAAGGAAGGTGCAGTTATGTCTTGAGTACGCATTCGGATAGTGATTCAGTTTAATAACGTAAAACTTCATATTTTATTGAAATGATAACAACGACAATAAATTAGGAATACTATCTGACAATCTATGAATCAAACTCTGTTCCGGATTTAAAGTGACTCTTGTTTCTTAGTACAAAGAGATAATTTTTTGTTGTTTACATCATAATTTGTAGTACGCATTTAGTTCAGATGAGAGCGTATCGAAGCAGTCATACACGTTAATTTCAGCGTACAATATCAGTTTGACTTTAGAGCAATTTGACTTATCACGTATTTGTGGATATCATGTGGCGGTGCACAGAACACCGAGGAGCCGTTGCGTATGAAAGTAACATTTGCACATCTGTGTATACTCATGTGTTAAAACTCTTCTCGAAATAACTGTATGTTTCAGGTGATACCAAACGTTTGGCCAATATTATTTTCACGTTTATGCAGAGTTGTTATCGGGTTTGATTCGCGATAAGCTGCGCCATGCCGCTGGTAATCTTATCATTGAGTGATAATAGTTATAAGTGTCAGTGAGTTATGTGCTGTGCGCACCGTTGGTACTTGCGGCACAGGCAACTGCTCCAGAGTTCGGTTGGCACGTCTCACAATAGTGTGCATATGTGAGTGACCATGAAGGCGAAACATCTTTGCCTATTGTTGCTGGCTTTTGTTGCGTAAGTATTCAAAATTTCCTATTCCGAACATTCAGCGACTCATTTGTAAAGGTAGTGAGTCGCTGATAATGGTTGACTTTGTACTTGTACGCTCACCTACCTTCTTCGTTTCATGTCGGTACGTTTCGTGTATTAACTAAATTGTATGTTTAGTCTGAGTGGATATTTAAAACTATTATCTTACTACGAAATAAGTTTTAATGTGCAATTACATAATCAACATTATATGTTAACATATTTCCAGTTTACTGTACGTAACTTTCAATAAGATGTCACCTTAGGTTGGCTGAGTATAGCTGGTAGAAGTGATGTTGAAGAGTAGATGCTTGATCAATATTTCTTCTCTCATGCTTGTATTATTATTAATGAAACTGAGATAGCAAACCCATGCTTGTGTTCGTACCAGGTTTATACATATCATAATTAAGCAATCTGGTTCACTTTTACACATTGTTTTAGTATTATGCCCGCCTATTGGGCTCTACATTTTGTATTTTGCCATCAAGTTTAGCTTTTGAACAAGCATAGCTTTTCTTGTCGTTCTGTTGTACGTCTTGTCGAAGAAGTAAGGAAGTTGATATGTAACCCGAGTACACTACATAATATTACTTACATAAAATGAGGGCGAAAATTAACAACATAAAATATTTCGTTTACGCCCTTGGTATTATCGATTTTTATCTTTTACTTATAATTTTACGTCAGCTTTACCTGATAAAAGTATATGATAAAGTCACGAGTTATTAAAAAAATTTCAGATTTACATCAGTAAGAGCGCAGAATGATGACGATTTGCCTATACCGGTGGAGAATGATAACCAATTTCCACCAGAGCAGCAGGCCGCGCCGGACGATGGAGATATCCTTGAAGGAAGTGGAAATGGGGTCATTCAGCCACCAGATGATACTACAAGGACAACGACAGAACAGTTGCCAATTGAAGACGTTTTAAGTGGTACTAGCGCCCTATTGAACGAACAGGTCAACCGAAGAGATGATAATGATAAATTGTCATGCCCAGAAAAATGTTTGTGTAACCTAGAGGGGGATGATTTTATAACAGATTGTTCAGGTTCAGATTTTACAATATTGCCTGAAACAATTGATTCGAGAACGACAAAACTCAAACTGCAAAACAACAAATTGACAGAAATACCAAAAGAAATTGCGTCATTGACAAACCTAAAATTCCTGAATGCTAGTTATAATATGATTCAAGATTTGAGTCTAGGTGTAAGTATAACATTTATTGTGTTACATTCATAGACTGCAATAGCCGCATTCGATCAGGTGGGCGGCATGCTTGAATGTCGAAGGAAATGTATAATTGTAATACCAGGGAGAGAATGAATAGAATATATGTATTTCTTGACCAAAAAATTCCGATGTTAGAAATAAAAATAAGTATCTCTAATAAGGTTATAATTTCGGAACTGTCACCGTGGTCCAGTGGTTAAGGCTCTCACTTTCGACCCGGGGGTGGTGGGTTCGATTCCCACCGAAGCACACTTTATTTAGTTGTTCCCAGTTTGGTTAGGACTTTCCGGCTTGAATCACCTGATTGTCTGATAATAAAGATGATTCCGTGCTTCGCAAGGCACGTTAAGCCGTTGGTCCCGGCTGCCATTTGGTAGTCGTTAAAGGAACTACGTCAAAGGCCGAACAGCAATTCCGAACAACTATGACACCAGGGTGTGACACCGTAACCTACATGAAATGATGATGATTTCAGAACATTGTGGATTTTCATGAACTCTCCTCAAATCCAAAATGTGTAGTTACCATTCTTCTTTTTTCGCAAGCCAATGGGAAAGAGCCTACCAATTTTAGATAATTTTAATATCCATGTGTTTTTTTTTTTCTATTTCAGTCTATAAGTACGTTATCTGAACTACTGGTGCTGGACTTACAAAATAATCGCATCTTACAATTTCCCATGGATTTGAAAAACAGTTTCGGTTTAACGAAATTAAAGTCGTTAAATTTGGGAGGCAATGACATCAGAGAGGTAAGAAATAATTCAAACTCACCTCACTCACTACCTCAAACTGTTATCTGCATAACCCAAAGGTTCGCCTTTTGTACTGTACACATTGTATTTTGTGCAATAAAGCTTAAATAAATAATTTCGTAATAAGTAATGTTGGGTTGCGAGTAAATTTTATTTTTTTGGCATAATTAACTAAACTTATTAAAATTGTAAGTGCTTTATCAAAAAAGAACTTGCACGCGAAGTTGCGAACAGCCTTTGTAAACTATAATCAATAATCTTTGTCTTGTAATGTTTTAGCCATTGGCATCTGATGCGATTGGAAAATTTACTTCCCTTGAAAATATTGTAGTGCCTGCGAACGCATTCGATGACCAAGTAGAAGCTGGTCTGTGTAAATCTTTAGCCAGCAGTTTGAAAATTATATGCGTTGAAACATGTGATAAAGAAATAAGTTGTCCTGATTCTCCAGATGATGTTGAAGATGATATGCTTGATGCAAAAATCCCAGCAATCATATTTAGTGATATAGATGCAGAAAGTGACATTGATCCATCAGTTAATACTCCTGATATTAATGATGCAAATGATGAAACTCCAACTTCAGTTAACAATGAGAGCCCACCGGAAAATGAACCGAAGCCTGAAACTGTATACAACGGTACCCTCACGCCGAATACAAGCACCATGGACGTATTTGCTCCCCGAAGTGGGATAGTCAAAGAATCAGAGACGCACGATATTGCCACTGAACCTACAGTAAATGATTCCGTTAAATCTGAAAGTATTGCGATTTCAAGATTTAGTACTTTGGTAGAGGCAAGTAATACTGATGAATCAGTAAATGTTGGTAAACTTAATATTCCAACTGACAATTCCAAGACTAACCAGGACGCAACTAAATCTGATGATTCATCCAATTACAAAATTGGTGCTACTACATCAGATTCTAAAACCGGAGGTGTTAACAAAAGTATTATTGGAATCATAGTGGCTGGAATGGTGGTAGTGGTAGCTGGAATTACTATTAAAAAGAATTGGACTGCCATTTCAAGAAGATTTAGCTCAAACACTTCGAGGACACCAGATCGCTCTGCTGGTAACGCAAATGGAACAGCAGCACCCGAAGAAGTGCCTTTGCAAGATAAATCTCCGGTCTAAGGGAATAAGTTAATATCTTGTGAGTTTTGTCGTATTTGACTCTTGTAGTTTCGATCTGAATGTGATAGAGAATAATTTATTGCTTACAAAGGATTAGAATTGCAGTTAGGCGTAAAAACTGTGGAAAAATAGGTGATATTTGTGTTGTGTGATTTTTAATCCGAAAACGTGTCATACATGGTGCATGTACCTACTTTGCTTGAAAGCGTAAACTCGGATACATAAGCCTTTTACTAAGATGTCTTACTTCCCTGTGTAATGTTTCGTTGTTACATCATATTATTGTTTTTATTTTATTTGTATAAGTAAGTATGAAGTAACTTTGTATTTTATTAAGTTTAAAATGTGTTCGTACGTGCATCAGTAGTATAGTTTTAAATCATTGCGTAGTTAAAGGACGAGAGGACTTTATATACATATATTAATTAAAAATACAATTTATATAATTCCTCCAATATTCTTAAAAAAGGCTTAACAAATGTTTGTTGTTTTTATGAATATGCGGCTTATAATATTTTGTGTGAGAGTGTTCATTTCTTTGTTATGCCTATAAATTTTAACATCAGCTTTGTAGAAGGCCACATCAAGATCTCAAGTACCTACATAACCACGATCTACTATGCACAACGAATAAACTTCAAAATATTATACTTGCTCTGAGGCTTTTATAAAATCAAAAAGTGATATGGATCATATTTGTAAATAAATAAATACATATACGCAATGAAAGAAACATATAACTTATCATTTTGTACTTAACATAAATAAAAAAATATATTTATACATTTGATCTTCATTTACGAGCATTTTTTTCCAATTGAGAAAGGAACTTTTATTCTGTTGCCATTATGCAAAATCAATCGAACAGAGGAGTGAGGGGAGAAGAACGAATAGTGGAAATATAGCTCCACTGCCAGGAGACATTAGGATAACCATCCTTATGTTAAGTCTCATGCTAATGTTACTCGAAGTAAGAATCAAAGTGAAGTTATTCTCTAACACCGTACTCTAGATAACGGTATATTGTGTATAGAATTAATGCAGAACTATACTATGAACATCTACAACATGATACTAGGAGCCATCCTATTCTAGTTGGTTTGAAAATAGGTAATTTTTAAAGTAATAAAATAAACGTATTTGTAAAAGTATAAAAAAATCATTTTTTCATAAAATACAAGTGTATGTTCAGGTTATTGACATGAGTGACCGAGTGTTGTTCTTATAATGTCATATATGTATATCGAATTAATCGCGTTTCACCGATGGCTGGCTAGTTGATGATAAAAATAATACGTAGTATGTTTGTGTTCAATTCAACATATCCATAGTTTCATGTGGTTTCGCAATAATCATGAATATTATACTTCTGCTTTCAAAACAATGACTAGTAATGCGTAGTACCTGTTTATTGTTTATGTATTATTTAACACGACAATAACACTTAACGTAAGTAACATAAATAGCTTTTTATTTATAAGACCTTTAATTTAGTGAACAGACATTTGAGAGATGTTTTTTAAATTGCTCCCGTAAGTTTTAGAGGAATAAGGAGTATTACATACACAAAAATCGCAATATGGGACGCTGTAAGGCCCAGCGAGTGGCCTGCATTAGCTCCGAATCCTAACGGACATAAATGCTCAATAACTTGCAATACAGTTCACGTCATGGGTCATTTGTCAGTTCTCCACCTTTGCCAAAACACGTGTTTTTTGACAAAAGAACATAGCCGACCTGGGTCGTTGACAGGTCTACAGCCGCAATCGTCTTGTATAGCAAACATTATACTGCGGCGTAGTGGGACAATGCTTTTTTAAGACACACACACGTAAACATTGCACCACATACAGTATAAGCATGCTCGCATTTTGATCCGAGACGTGTAAGAAATGACTCGAGTGCGGCGACCCCGTTTAAAATTTGATCCATGAATGTACTCTTCGAAATGTCCTGTCACATACGATGACCTCGTTTACGAGTTTTTCAGTTTGGAAATAGCAGTTTCGTATAATATTAAAATTCACTAATAACAGGTCAATTTTATTAATTTGAACAATTAAGTTTGCATTAACAACACTACGTACTACTTATATGTTGGTATTTGCTGTGTACTTGACTGCATTAAGTAAAGTAAGTATAGTTATACATATAGTTAAATGTGAGAAACATTATCATGAATTCCTGCCAGGCCTGACCTACTAACATTTCGAGTCCCTTTAATTGCATGTCAGTGGCGCAAACTGCAATTTAATGATAAGCGGTTTTCAAAGTAGCTGCATTTCGGCGTTTTCGATTCTAACCATCCCAACGTCGACGAATCACGCTGGTTTACATATGTATAAATCAGGAATAATGTCAACTAATTATTACAGTAAGAAAATTTATATAACAATTTTTGATGAAAAACAATAAATATATGTAAAAATGAGTAGAAACCTAATAACTTAAACGAATAATAAGGTAATTTAATTTCTATTTAATTCTCATTTTACGATAATGTGTTGAGTATTTAATAATTTTAAATTATCTTGTTAATATAAATCCAGAAATACAAGAACCCAACCTCTTAATTACAGTTATATATAATGTTACGTGGAAAAGTCGACATTGTTAAATATCTAACTAGACCAACGGTATTAATTGTATTAAATCATCTAGAAGGAGGTACGGATTGTGTACCTCCTTATATGGACGTAAATGGAAGAAACCGAGGCGCCTACATGTCTAGATCATGTTTTTCCTTCACTTGAAACAAAGGAAATGGGTACACATATAACAGGTACAAGAATACCGTTAACAACAGTACAAGGCTTAGGCTGAGCTGAGAACTAGGCGGAATTATACCTTTGTAAATAAATATACATTATTTATGAATGTTTGATTAGTTATACATGTGGCCACCTTATAAATCCAGTATTTATCTTTATGTGAATACAAAGTTGGTAGCTCGAGCTAGTTTAAAAAGGTACCGGATTTCAATGATGTTCTGTCTTGTAATATGTTCTGACACAAAGAAAAATCAAGCAATGCTTATAATTAATCTTGGATTGATGATGTTACACATAATATAATAGTTGGTTCGGTGAATGACGTGGCCACATTTACAAGGCACGATGTCAGGACTAAATAAATAAGATAAAAAGTTAAGTTTAAAGTCATAGGTACAAGAGATAAAAATTCTGATGACACTAATATGAGCTGTATAGCATTATGTAAAAGTAACTCTTGCGATAAAGCAACAGTTAATGCGGTTTGCAGTTATGCGTTTTTATCCCACATAACGCATGATTCGAGAAACTAACGCATCAAATCGAAAGCTACTTGGAAATTGCTAGCATTTGAAAATGAGAGTGAACTTGATAGGCGTTCGCGGATGGTGCGGCGACTTAAAATTACAAGTGCATTAGGCTGATAGATAGAAAGCTGCGGTTTCCGCCAGGCCAGCTCGCTTTCGAGCGAGGGGCGGAGTAGACGGAGTGCGAAATACGCCTGACGCAATCTTGTGCATGCTCATTTGTCTAGACAGGCGAGTGGCTTGTGTCGGACATACGACTCTAAAATGCGTTTTTTGCCAATGAGATAGGTTGGTAGAAATAATTGATGAATTCAAAGCATTTTCTTTTTTTAATTGAATATCTCGAGTATACCGTCTCTACAAAAGTAGGGAACATTTACCGTTCCGTCGAATGCACTTTCTGACATAAAAACCTGTACCGGTTCGCGATATGGACCGTTGTTATATGCATAATATTCAGATCTTTATCGCACCACAGCGAGTACTTTATGCGATCATTACAAATTTCTTTAACAAATTTATGAGTAATTACATATACGTGCATTTCGGAATCAATTATTTTGCGTGTGTGAAAAAAACTATTACAGTTAGAAGAATCATCAAACAATCGAAGATATTTGGGCATTCCTGCCAGACTCTCAACTCTCTTTCATGTTCCATTCTATATACTTAAATATCAGAAATGAATAGTGTCAAATTTAACACTTTTATAACAAAAAAAGCATCTAACTAGTTCTTCTTCTTTACGAGTCGACTCTGGCTGTTCTCAAACTTCAGAGGACCAAAACTCCGCAGAGGTCCCAATGACTCAATGAGGACTAAATGTCAAGATAAATCTAACTAATTACACTTTCGGTAATGTTTGATGTGCCAAATGAATTAGGAAATAGTTGTGATATTACGAAGCAAAAGTTGAAAAACGATGCTCTCCTATTTTCCAGCTAAGTTAGGACCGAATTTTAATACATAAATTGACATAATCATGTCAATTTTGTAGCAGAATCAGACAGTAATATAAACAACTAATTATATAATGTTGATGTGCGTAATGAATTAAGAAATCGTTTTGAATATACGGAGCAATTACATAATGCTGATCTGAGCCATTTAAACACTATTTAAGTGGTTCGCGGCCGAAGCTCTGCCGTGCCAATAGCAAATCGAGGTACCGGCTTGATACAGCCACGTGCGAGATGTAGGGCCCCAAGAACGCACACTAATGCGACCACGAGGTCACAACCTGACTGTGATAGCAAACGCGGAGAGCTAAATGTCGCCCACTGAACATGAACATAGACTAGAATATAACCAGCTTTTATGACGTCACACTGTGCCTAATACTACTATAGAGAGTAAATTTGGTTATGAGGCATCATGAGACCAGACAACAATAAAAACAAAGATAGGTATAATAAATCAAAGGTATCATTACAATTTGGTATTTTTGAAGATAGCATGTGGAAAGTATATTTAAATTAATTAATCTGTAGGTTGTTTCAGCTCGCAGCAGCGTGGTTTTGTTTGATTGTAAAGATAGGTAACACAAGTCACTGATTAGGCATGCATGCATGCATGTAGTGTTGTAGTTATTAACATTATAACTGTATCTATATAAATTATGTTACAGAAAACAAGAAACACACTATTGACACTTTTGACATTGACAGAATTATTAATAGTACTAACGTACAGAATGGACACTCACACCCTCTCACCCGAACAGATACCGCACCTTGCGCAGGTAAGGGTAAAAATCGACAGCAAAACAATACAAGGATGACATTTCGGCGCGCGGCCGCGACGGACAACTATGACGCAGATACGGTAAATAACCAACCCTACGAGTGACACTCGCACCCATATTCTCAAATGTTTGTTCAAACTCGACTCTACCTTACTCCAACTCATATTTGGTATGAGTTGGAGTAAGGTAGTCATTAGCTTCCTTGACTTAAGGTGATTTCTCATTGGAGGTGAGTATCGAACTGTCAAATACCTATAAGGTTGGCTCGCACCCATATTCTTAAATGTTTGTTCAAACTCGACTCAACCTTACTCCAACTCATATTTGTTATGATTACTCGTCATTAGCTTCCTTGACTTAAGGGGATTTCTCATTGGAGGTGAGTATCGAACTGTCAAATACCTATAAGGTTGGTCGAGAGGTACTTTGAGGCGTCCTTGAAATGAAACAAAGTGGTTATAAATCATTTTTTTGCCACCTTTTGCCTAGGTATCCATTATTTTATTTTATTTTTTACTCTATTCTTTTGTAATTTAAAATTTTTGTGCTTGAATTGTTACTTTAACCTGCGACTTTCCTCATTGGAGTTTGCTCAAGCAATCAACTAAGAATATCGTTTTCAAGGAAAGTTCCAGAACTTCCTTAAGGCTTCCTCCAATGAGTTTGAGTGAAGGAAGTCCTTAAGGTTATGTTTAAGAATACGGGTGTCACACATCACTCACATTGACGCGCATGCGAACGCGACCGAATGGTAGTAGTTGTAATCTCGGCGCTGTTGTATGGAGTGTCCGGGGTGTGCTATTGATCGAAGTTAGAATAATTATTAAACTAAGTATAATTATATTAGTCGATTTATTTATTATCTTATACTTCAACACTATCTCGTTGCCCTAGTTTCGATGCCATTTACTTATATATTTGTGATTAGAGTACCAAATGTGGATTAGAGCTTTTAATTTAAGAGGTATCTTCTTCGTCCAAGGGTGTTTCCAAGTTGCGTCCTCAGCTTATGCTTTAGAGCATATGCTACAATCATGTCTTAGATTTGGCGATATAATAAAGCGACTGCCATCTAACCTCTGTAACCCTTTTTACAGGAAATAGAAAATTTGAAGAGTGATCATAATGGTATAACTACATAAATCAGTTGATTTGTGATCAACAAACTAAATATCTCATGCTACCTTTTTTATTTTCCATAATTTTGTAATTTTAAGGGGTATAGCAGGAAAATAATAATTTATAAAAGCCAGTGAGCCAGATTTATAAATTTAGATCATAAAGAATGCATGTATGCAAATGTGTAATATACAAATAGCAATGATCATTGCAACTCTACAACAATCGTCGTAACTTGGCACGCTCTCTGGTTGAGCGAAAGCTTTGTTTGTAAATAAACTTATGTTTTGAAATAAGATTATGCACAGACTAAAAATGTATGACACTTTTTATCTAGCAGCTAGCTAGAGGTTATCCAAAGACGAAGCTGAAGGCTTGAATTTATAAATAAAAATAATAAAAGACGAAAATCGTGGATTTCCATCGTTCCAAATCAGCACACGAATAAATTTGCGTAAGCACAAAATTAGATGTTGAAAATTTTCCTTTAAATAGCCCGCACAGTTGACATTGAGTGTATATAGATTATAGTTAGGTTCATACATGATATTGGTTGGACGAGCACGGCCGGGCGGCGGGTTCGGGCATCACCGTCGCAGCCACACGTGATCATTCGGCAACACGCGAGAGCTCTTGCATAAGACTACAACACCTAACCTGATATTGTTTCTAATACATTACAATCAATGAATACTTGCTAAACTTCGTGCATTCGTCTTCATTAGAAAATTTTGCGTCTCATGTTGAATGCCGTCTATTACGATGATCGCATACCATTAGGCGGAAATAAATAGTAGTCCGAAGTTCTGAATGATGCTTTTGTTGTATAGTTACAATAAAATATTGGCCTAACATTTATTATCCTACTTATAAATAACAGAAATCAAGTAAGTAGAACTTTAAAAAAGCATGACGTAGAATTTGATGTTTTCAAAAACAAAGATTATAATATTAAAATAATGAATACAATAAATAGTGTGTTCGGAACTACGTCATCAAATATAACGCAGGCACTTAACACGAGCGGAGTGAGGCGTAGAATTAACTACGCAGAAGCGCGAACTCTTCCGCGTTGTTTTTTAGATCACTAGCTACGACCACAAACGCTTTTTTAAATAATGAACTAATATTTTACTATTAGGTCTATCTATGTAAGCATTGATACAATTAATATTCATCTGAACAATATCTGGTACCTTAGTTTTTACGTCATGTGTACGTGGTAAAATGTTAAACCTAGATTTTAGTATGAGCACTCTATGGTATAGGATCCCAACGGATGAAGTGATTAGGGAGCTGCCCTGACTATTGATTTCCCTGAAAGGCTAAAGACGGGAGAACGTGTATAAAAAGTATATAAGTGTACAAAAAAAAGTGACGTCTATTTGGATAAATAAAGATTCAAAAATTGACGTAACTACATAATTAGTAAAGGCATGGTTGGCGGCGGCCATTACCAGCCGGCCATGGCGACTATCCACGTAGTGTACCTCTCAGAATTCGTGCCAATGAACTTCACTTGGCTTCTGTATCACGATGAGGGCGTTGCTGTTGTTTTAGTTTTTACGCAACTAAAATATTCTCTATATGTATAGTACATTAGCGAATTACGTCCGTCCGTGTCGTCCTATTACGTATGTTATTTAATGTTTTAGCAGATAAGCGCGATTGAACTCGATAAAAGAGATACTAAGTTTTCCTAATGTTACGTTTCTAATGTATATTTACACTATGTACATAGAATAAACAAATAAATTAAATACTAGTAAATATCTTTTTAGAAATTCAAATAGGGCTGAAAAAGATTTTGTGTCTATATTTTATATTGTTCTTATGTGCGCAGTACTCTTGAGTACTGCTCGCAAGTATGGAACCCACAATATGATATTGAATATGAAATTGCTATATTAAAAGGATCGAGTCAATTCAGCGCAGATCGTTGAGGTACATAGAATATAAATGTAAAAGTATTATTACGGGATATGATAGTAGATGTAAAAAATATCATCTTCTACCTCTGTCAGAGAGAAGAAAAATTGCTGACATTGCACAAATTGTAAAAATTGCCCAGTCTTAAGTAGATTCCCCCCACCTTCTCTCAAAGATCAATCTTAAGGTGGCAAAAAGGAATTTTAGACATCACACAACATTATTTATTCCAAGTTGTGACACCAATTATAGAAAGAACGCATTGTTTTTCCGCGCTGCTGATGCTCTCAACAAGATTGTCGATGTTCCTGAGCTAGACCTTTTCAATAGTGATAATAAAAAAGTTAAGAACCTTTTAACTAAAAAGTGTTTCGATCTGGTTCCCTAACATTATTATTTGTTTCTTTTGATAATTTACAAGCTGGGTAAATATTTATAAATACCTAAGTGATAAGTTATGCCATTTTTTTTGTTTTTCTCTATCTGTAGTTATTTACAGGTTTTAATTTTTTCTTAGAATATGTTAGTTAAGAAAGTTATTACGAACTATAAATAGTTTATAACGCTAGTTGAATTTAAATATTTATATGTTCTAATGTAGTAGTTATGTGTTACATTTTTAGTTTTTGCTTAAACTCAATAATTAGTAGTAAGCAAGTACTGATATCAATATGCGAAAACCTATTAATTGTGTTATTAGATATTTAAGGCTGATATGTATGTAGTTATTACTAACTGTATGGTTTTCCGAATAAAACAAAATAAAAATATAAAAATTGCAAAAAAACTTAAGTTAAACCATTGGATCAGTTAATATAGGTTGAAGATTTTAAGATGCATCGGACAGAAATTATCGACACGATGAAGAAGACAGTACAGAAATTAGGAAACGGATTGATATGCTATTTATAAGTAACGATAAATATCGAGCATGAAATGACAAGCAACCTTCAGACAAGTTAGATTGTTCCATAAGCCTTTGTCCAATATCTTTCAAGTCATCAAAAAACTTTACTGGCGCAAAAAATGAATTCAAATCGGGTCCATCTAGAGAAGGCAGACAAAAAATGCGGGTTTGCTTTGCCTGGTTATACCTAGTTTAAAGAAATACATATGAAAAATATATGTAGATTTTATTCGCTGACTCCACTGTTATCGTTTATAAATATCAGTCGTTGACTCGGGTCAACAAAACTCAAGAATCATGATGTAGCGGTGACTCAGAGATAGCGTGTAATGGTGAATTTAAATACCGGAAATATTTTCATCCAGAACTAAAACTACTAATGCTGAAGAGGACTATAATGTTATACATGGTATTTCATCGAGAATAATGGAAGTATACTTGGAGGGGAAAACAAATGAAAAAACTGATTGATATGTAGGAGGTAAATGGACAGGATGAAGGGAATGTTCTATTGTTGATTGAATATCATAGCAAAACTTATAATAGGTATAAAATTTGGCATGAAGACAGCACACATTTACGGAATTCGTCAATATAAGCCATAGCTTCTTTCAAATGGTTGACCAGTGGAAAATACTTTACTCTTCGGTGTAGGATCATGACAGTAACTACACAGGGATGATAATAGGAGTATAACATATCAATGTTGTTGGCGTTATAAGTCATTGTGCGCAATAATCTATCGTAGATATAACACGAGGCAGAACGAGTACCGGCTCATACACGAGGCGAAGACGCGACACGTGTGAAATATTACAGCAGACAACATGGCGCGGCATCCGCGTCGACGGTAGGTAGAGCTATTCGTTGGACTTAGCTAGCAGCTAACCGTTCAGACTTTCATCGTTTATCACTGCGTTGGCTATGACAATTCTGAATGACTAATATCTTCTAGACAGACGGGTGTAAACTAGTAAAGATGAATGTAACGTTAATAAAGACCTACTATTTGAAGAGGTCCAAATAGTTAAGAAATCCGCAAATATCGTTTTCTTAATGATAAGGAGGCAAAAAAAGGTTAATAGGGCAGCTCTACTGCCACGGGTCGACTCTTATACGTTATAGTAACCAGAACAAAGTTCTGTCGAAAGATAACAATTAAACATTGTCTGGCACATAATGTCTTGTCTACTAATCTCTTTTATTGATATCGCCTTGACCTATTATGGCATTTTGCTGCGCAATAACTTCATTTTTGAGAGATTCACGTGAATGTATATTTTTATCTTGATCCGTCTGCAATTTTGGTGTAATCTATTATAGACGGCGAGGACTTGGACGCGCACGCACCAGCTGCGTGTCAATGAGAATAAAATGTGGTGTCGTGCGTCTCACTAAATATTAGCCTTGCGTTTAAAATTTCAACGCGGTTCACACATATGGCGAAACAGTACGGAAATTGATAAAAAAATAAAATAAAATGGAATGTTATATAAAAATTTTCATAATATTCTATCATATTTAGAAATGTGAAAGATTTTCGAAGAAACAGACAAAGCATACCTATTCTGAAAGGATATTTTCTATTCTATTCTGAACATTATTGAAACAAATCGGACTAGTGAATGCAAGACAGACTAAACACTAAACATTTTGATTCAAGAAATTAATGAATTAGATTTTGTATGGTAGCTGCATATCTGTCGAAACAATAGTGCTGATTGTGGTTTTGGCCACTTTATTATCAGAAGTAGATTAAGGGCAAGGTCACTGGGTTATGGACAGCAACAGTAAATGTTTTAATGATACTGATGAGCACGTGTTCCTGCGACCGGCACTATTATTGTATGTAAATGTGCAATTCCGGGTTTGCTTCTATTTCAAAAACCCATGATTATTCATCATACTTAATATAAGCCAATTACCATAATAACATCATTATCAAATTACTGACTTACGAAAACACATACACTTGGATGAGCTGTTTATAGAGATACAGAACAAAGGAATAATAATAAATAGATAATTATAAGTCTGTCAAAATTAATAGCTTAGTTTGTTCCCAGAATCGATTTAAATTTAGGATCTTTATTGTACATATATGCATTAGGTTACCAGATAATTGCGTTAATTCATTTGTATTGTTATAATTTAAAGAAACAGAAAGTGTAGACAAGTTCAAGTAAGTAATATCAACATACAGCGATGATGTTGCAGACGGAAAAAGGAAATCAATCATTCATGAATTAGTTTCAGACAATAAATACTGAATCATTTCTAATGCAATTAGTTAAGATACACACACACACTATTGTTTGTCATGTATGTTTATTGCGATTGTTGCATATTTACCGAGAAAGCCATCCGTACCTATGCTCTAATGTTGAAAGTGTGTATTCCTCCCACATTTTACTGTAAGCGGAATGCAGACAAGACTTCACGAAAACAAAAAAAATACTCCGAACATTAACTTTCTTAAAATAGGATTTTAGCAAACAACCCCAGGGAGACGATTTTAAGCAGTGTCTGTTTATCCTCAAGTTGTCAGTTGTTTTAACAATGAACTTTCCAGAAATAATGCTTGCAGTGTTGCTTAAGTTTTAGTCATTTTCATAATATTTAGTATAAAATATTCGTATGATGTGTATGTATGTAAAAACTTTATTGTACAGAAAGAAAATTGTTGCACCAAAATAGAACGCAACAAGACGCGTATTATGTTTTTAAATTCGTAGACAAAAGCTGACCAATATTGATTTAGAACATATCGTTATTATTTTAACGACGATGAAGTACGATTTTTAAATATATAGAATAGATATGCATACGGTATTAAATACTATAACTGACCTCCATGACGACGTAAACATACGCCGGGCTGTCCATGCAGTCGTGCATCGCAACCAGGTTGGTGTGGTGCAGTGCCGTCAGCTCGCGCAGGATCTTGATCTCCTTCACCAAGATCTCGGAAGCTTTCTGGATGCCTTTCTTGGTCACTACCTTCACAGCTACGGACTGTGACGGACTCTGGAACAAAGTGATTAAAGCAAATGTTACTATGTGTACTCGTTATTAAAAATACTGTAGAAACGTTCATGTATGTAATTTGTAATTAATTACATTTTCTAAGACACAACAATGACTTTATAGTGCCGATTTCGCACGATTGTTGGCTATAGCACAACGAAATCTGTGGGAATAGTTGATGGTGCAAAAAGTTGGCACGTACTTGTCTTTTAGATTTTGCTGGCTACTAGATAACAAACGTTGGTGTGTTTGCCAAACTGGATACAACCAAAGAGTCTGAGGAATAGATCAAAACCTATATTATCATCACTCGTATTTGATACAAACACGTTTTATGTTATAAATATAGCACATTATGCTGTGCAATGCCAATCTTGAGCGCGAGGTTTGCACAAGTTCTTATTAGATGTTACCTCATAGGTATTATTTATAATTACAGGTTGGTCTGTAAAATGATAAGGCAAGTGCAGTGAGCGTTGCATAAGGTCGTCGCAGGTGGGCGAGTAATACGTGCAACAAGGCCCTATATCTTTTAATTAAGGTCTATTATCCACATACAAATATACAATAAATAAATCTAATAGTATCTAGTTTTGTTGAAATAAACAGCTCAGTCAAACGTGGAAGGAAGAACTCGCCAATACATACTGGACAAAATGGCGTTTCATGGGCTGGCTAACTCCTCTTCAAATATAAATACCGCATATTCATATATAATAAAAAAATATGAAGAAACGCCCAACGCAGGATATATAGTGGGCAGAAAATGACGATATAAATAGAAATATTTTCCCTACCTAGTTGATCAAATAATCCGTGAAATGAAGATAACACGTAAACGTACGAATGAGCATTTATCATTCGTACGTTTAAGTCGGGTGCAGGTAGGAAGCCTCCCCGAGTGATGATCAGTTGACATCCGCCGCACCTGGATGGCTAGTGCTCGGTAGCGCAAAGCCTAGTGAACCAATCCCTACACCATGATGATCCCCAACGATCAACTCCCAAAACAGCCACCAACAGAGGGCTGTTGAGACCAGCACTGTCTGTGTTGTCGATTAACATACAGGGATTTCCAATGATAAAGCCTCCGTATTATCGAAATTATGTCACAGTACACATTGCGGTCTTGTATGTGTACAGGAGACTTACCGCGATGATGATGCGATCAGGCCTGAAATACCAGGTATGACACTTGTTGCTAAAATTCCTTACGCTAAATATGGTAGTGCTATCTTCTCTAAGCCATCCATCCGTATAATTTCTTCTAGTTGCCACTCCAAAAACTCTATTGAAACAATCACAATAAATTTAGGAAATAACATTGTAACTTCCGTATACAAAACCCCTGGACAGACATTCCACTTCAAAAACTGGGTTATAAAGAAACAAATCACGATAATCAAAAAGTGGAGGATTGGGCAGAAGCTGCTGGGCTCTCCTTAATTCATGACCCTATACTCCCATCCTTCTTTAATAGCGGGCGCTGGAAACGCGAATACAACCCCGATCTTATATTTGTAAGCTCTGCCATAAGCTCGCATTGCAGGAAGGAAGTCCATTGCCAAACCAATCGCCAGGACCCAACACAGACCAATTTTGATAGAAATAACATCCTTGGTTAAACCTCTAGTAGTTGGGTTTCGCAGATACTTTAACTATAAGAAAGCCAATTGGGAAAAATTCAGACAGGAACGGAAATGTCTGTTCAGAAACTGACAAAAATATGCCACACCAATTTATGTTTACTTACAGATCACGATCCGGCAGACTGTTGTTGTGATCATTTTGCTTTTATTCAGAAGGGCTGTGCGGAAAGCGAGCTAACATTAGCCACCGTACATTCCGCAGGCTGGTGAGCGATTACAGCTTGACCTGATTTCGACACGCTCCCTGTTGAGCGGGAAGACTTGTAGGCCAAGTATACGAAATCGAATTGAATTACAGTAGATTCTTTGATTTGGCAATAGAGACTAAATCTGTTCTACTGAAATTTGAAGCAAGCTATCTAATTGGTGCTGACGTTTACCGCGGTCAGTCTCAAATTAATTATCTTATAAATAACTACTCATTATCCATCCTCACTAAAGAAAATATTACTTATCTATATAAGTAATATGAGCAAATGCGCAAAAATGAGCTTTAAACTAAGAGGATTCAAATTAATAGGCAATAGGATGAGATTTATAATCATTGCAAAAAAAAAAAAAGTAAACATTGAGCAGCCTAATATGAATCGCATTACTTTTTGCATTTTAACAAAAAATGTGGGTTAAAATGGGCTACCTGCGTGTGCGTGTGCATATTATACAATAAAGTCCTTGGGCGAGGCATGGACCGTGTCATATTGTCCGTCACTGTATTGTCCCTTGGACTTGGAACAAAGAGCAACGAAACCCAACCCACAGGCTGCTGATGGGTGCATACAAAATGTCTACAACCTACAACCACTGCCTAGCTGGACAGTTCTATTCTCATTATGATGATGCTAGATACATGACTATATCAAATCAAGGCCGTATCCTTTTGTAACACCATATTCATTTTAAGCTACATATTAATTAATATTCCTACCCAGTAATTTTTTTATACATGCGCAAGCAAATAAACTTAGGGTAGATTAGACAAGATCATAATTATCTCATAAATAGTTCAGAAACTAAAATAGCTGTAAGAAATGTTGAAGTACTGTCGTCTATTACGTTACGTCTGTGTGTAGTATGTAATATCATAAAAGATTATCAAAAGTTAGTGTTAATAACACCTATAAGAAAATAAATTCCGGTAGTTCTATTTTATCTTGCCCACAGACTTGGACCTTGGATCATTTACAAAACCTTTTATTTTCTGTTTTTCCTTTGAGAAGGCACTGGTTGATACCTATTAGGACAGATTGGTAGTTTCATCGTTAAGTGTCCTATTTATCTTAATGGTTATTAATTAGGTCTAAAATCATTAGTAAGTATAATGTTTTAATTACACTGGGACACACAAAGTAAACAATACTGACATTGAAACAGTCATTTGCCTACTCCGCCACATCCATCTACGTTTTGAAAATGCGTCAGTCAAGTCACGACTTGGACAAAATTTGAACCATCTTAGTACAAAGTTTATAAATTAGCCAATAAACTGTTTTATCTTCTTTCTTTGCGCAAAATATGGGCACCTATTGAAAATTAATGCATAGAATATACTCCTACAAAAACTTTAAAATGTTCAGCAAACAGAAAAAGTTTATTTTTTCATTTAGGAAAGCCTCTCGCTGCTGATTTTTTGTACAGATATCGGCAAAATCGTAGAAAAAATCTGCAAGCAAAAGCCTTCTGCCATTCGACATAATCATTAGTGCAGTCAACAAAAAATAGACCAACTGCCTGGCCTTTGTGTGTGGGTTTGCGTGATCCATGCTCGTCATACAGACAAATTGATATCGTAGAGATGAATAGTCGCTTGATTGTATCTAATTCGAACAGATGTAGTTAATGTAGCAACTAGTTCTTGTATCCAGGCATGTGCTAGAGCTACGTACTAGTTACTCTCTTGTGGAAAAAGCTCATTATCAAGTTAAGCGCATAGACCTCATCAATGTATATAGGACTATGAACCACTGAATACTGGGGATAACAAGGCAGAACAATTTATGTATGATAGAAAATGCTCCGTGTATTTAGTTTAGTGCAGCTTAGTGGAGATCCTAATTATCGAAGGCCAAGACTATCGCTGCGCCTTCCCATTGACTAATATGTATAGTTATAGTTAGTTTAAAGTTTTCTACCCTAACTAAATGCATAAAAATATTCTCGAGACGTTGTAAGAGCGCTTGAGAATGCGGCGTTGGGATGTGATGTGAAGACATGTTGAATTGCTGAGGGCTTGGGAGAGAGAGAGACGACAAGGATGTTTTAGTATGCAGTTACGCTGTGTTTCGATATCACGGCAGGCATCTAATAGTTCGCCAGACGGCACAAATTGTCGGCTCGGGGTGTGTGACCTTATAGTTTTTTGTAGCATGACATTAAGGTTTCTTGTTAGCAATCGCACTAAAAATTCGGGTCCAAAGATTTTTTGCCCCACGTAACATGTAATTATTTTCCTTCTTAGCTCGCGTCTCATGAGGTCAATGGTATTTTGTACAATTTGCAACCAAAGTAGCTTAAAATCCAGTTTCGAATATGGAACTCGTGGCATAGTCCGTCTGCTTTGATAATATATTGCGGGCGGCAAAAGGCACAAGCATTCCGTTTTTCTCAATGGTAGAGTAGAGAACGCTCTCAGCTATAAGTCAAATCAAGTCTCAGAAACTTTGATTAATAATAACCCCTCAGGTTTTTACAAACCGAATCCGGCCAATAACAATTAAATATAGTAGACTTGACCTAGCGTTTTTGCTAGAAAGGCTCTTTTTGACCATCTCAATATATACTCGTAAGGCAGGGGTGATTCCGGTAACCATGCTATTGACATTGTTTCATTGTTCACACTGCCATCTGCTGCCCCTCGCCAAGAATTTTATGCAGTGTGATGGTTATGATGAATCAAAAGTTTGAAAGTGTTTGTGTTGTTTCTGTTGCAGACCTTACAACACTTGCTTTTAATATATACGTTTATCGATAATTTATACGTTTTATCTTTAGCATGAAAAAATTGTGAAACTTTTTGTGTCATTAGCTATTTTTCGGATTATATATTAGCCATCATTTAATAGATTTATTATGGTTTTGATTAAGTACACTTATTTTCCGCGTTTTACAGCATAAAGCGATTTTTGATGTAGTAACAACCCTAGGAATATCGTCGCAATTGGATAATTAGTGGCACGTGTTGAATATCCTAGCTAGATAAAGCCAGCTGCACATACAAACCGGAACATGAGCAGCTGTTGAGAAGCTGGTAAAGGTAAGTATGTGAAGATAAACTTGGTCTCTTTAGTAACTAGAGAGAATTAACAGAGGTCCAATCAGGATTGAGAAGACGCCGACGGCCACTGATTCCACCAAAAAGACATCAGAGTGACTATCAGATCAGATTATGGCCTAAAATGCACAATTTCTTTAATGCGTTTTATTTTTGATTTATACTCTTTAAAAAACTTGTAGATTATGCCAAAACCCACAAATAAGTACGACATCCTAGTTAGCAACATAAAGTTTACATTAGCCAAATTGAAATTTTTGTAAAACTACACTTAAATACATACAAATGTATGCATTATATTGGTAGTAAGAACATTACAAAATATGTTTTTTGCTTTTGAAAGTAGAAACATAAGGATTTCTCTTTGAACATGTAACACTTATGTCAGTTAAATTGTGATGTACGTACATTTACACTTGGTGTAGGTAAGTAGATTGACTTCATTGTTATTTCAAACTAATGTTATTAACTGTACCCTATGCCTGCTGTACCTTCCTTCATTCTATATATGAATTTGAATAAGATTTTTAATGGAGGTTATGAATTTAAAACCACTCTATCTAACTAATACAAACTTTACAAAACTCTACTCTTTGAACATAATCATTGATGATTGTAATTAAAAAAGAAGAATATTATAAGACATAACAAAACAATGTTATATTCTTTTTGTATGGTATATTCTTTTTGTTTGTTTTTTTATTAGTTAAATAACTATTTTATCTAATCAATCATTCCTAACTCATAAATACCTCTTTACACTAAATTGCTTGCTCTGTCTCATGTTTTGCATTCATTTTCTATGTACCTATTGTATGCAGAAGCAGTTATTTATCAAATGTAAAATAAAAATATTGCACTGGTTATTTATTTTTGTTATGGTAACTTACAATTAAACAAAAAAATTACATTAATTTATTAGTCAGTTTCCCTATATCATGATCAGTGATCGAATAATCGGGCACTTATATAACTAAACTTCTGTCCTTGAAAGAATAATATGGACATTCCTATCTGAATTAATATAAAACCCGAAATTCCGGCGTTGAATAATTTTGAAAAAACAACTATGAGTAATTTAATATTATTCTTTCGTGCGAGTAAAAATTAAGTTTATGTATATTAGCGCCCGATTATCCGATCACTGATCATGATATAAGTACGAGTACAATGTTTTTCTAGTTCTCAACCAGTTTTAAATGTAGTGGTTTAAAAATTAATTCACAATATTTAATTCTATCCAATAAGTAGGTACTCTGACGAAATCCTGGCAAAAATGGGCTTGTTCATAGTATGATTTTTTATGATAGTTAATGATAATCTGATATGTGATAGCATACATGTTTTTAAATAATTTTTACTTTAGAGTTTTGCTCAAGAGTATTTTAAACCCATTAAAAAATCTATTTGAAAATCCAATAAAAAAAAATAACAATGAAATTATATTTTTCCGATGAACCCTGATGAATAATTTGTGTGCAAGTTCGACTTGCACTTGACCAGTTAAATTTGCATTTGATATTCTAGGCTAGTAATGTACGTACACTTGCACCAACATTTGGTGAAACTGTAAGGCATATGTAATATTCATATTATTGTTGCAAGACAAAAACTATCTCATAGTATCAGACTGTTGGCTAAACACTCAATGCATTATCTAGACTAGGAGAAAATAATACTTTCTGTGCTTATTGTATTCTATTGGTTTGGTTTCCCCATTAAAAGTGTTACAGAGGCAGAAATGCTTCCTTGTAATAGGGATATGTCCATGATGCATGCTTACCCTGGACTTTGAAGAGCAAGCTGAACTGGGAAAACATCCTTCAACAAAAATAATGTTTTCTATTGAATATTAAGCCTTTGTGGTAGATTGATTTGTTCAGTTTTCCATTTACTTTTGGTATTTTTCTTTTTTTTAAGCCATAAAAGTGTAACAGGTAGCTCACTTGGGTTGTTAAATTCATTAAGTATCTTTCTTGATAATACTAAATTACCAGGGTACAGAAGTTTAAAAAATAAATTCACTTATGACAATGTCTGTATGAAAAATGACATACAACATACAATAATCTTGAAAAAATATCTGACCAGTGTAATAAAGATTTTTTACTTAGATCCTTTAATATTAATAATTACAAACTTTTTATAACCACACATTTCTCTATCTCTTATGATATTTCAAACAAGGTTTAAAGACCTGAACAACTTGTTTATGCTGCAAGCAAGCATTTCCTTACCCTTATCAGACAATTATTTACCCTGAATACCTCAAAAACAAGATTATTTACAACAACCTTACTGATGCACTGAAATATAAACATAAAAGAACATTAGAAAATGTTGTGAAATTGTAAACAACTCAGATAAGTTGTTATACCAAAACAACAAACATTCAGATTAGGAAAATTAAAAACAAATAATAAAACATAAACATACTGTGAATACATGTGATAACTTTGAACATTTATCTATTTACCAAGAGGATTATACTTTAGCATACGTTATTTCTAAGTAAATGTGAAACTTCTTTTTATTTTAAAATTAAACCATACAAATGGTATGTACCTAATAACTATTTTACAATGTGTTTTAAAAATTACCAATACTTATTTAACACTAGCACAAATTATTATTATTCATAAGTTTACTAACAACCTTCATGATCAATAAAATAGTCCTGCACAAGCTTAGAGCATACAAGCATAGTCAAAAATCAATACAGTGATATTAGTAAATAAAAAAAAAATTATGGCTTCGGAATATACTATAAAAAAGAGCACATAGTTACTGTGCCAAATCTGAATCGAACGAGACGACGGTCATACTGTATTATTATAATTACGACGCCCACCATCACAAATCGATTCAGTGTGAAAAAACTGTGCTGGTGTGTTTAGAAATAAAAAAAGAGGGTAAAAGCAATGACGCCAAATCCCTGTATGTACCCACCTTTCTCCTCCTTCCTTTGTACACCATGGCAAAAGCTCCATGACCTATAATATCTTGTTTGGTGAACTCGTATTCGCCAACCTGGGTTACTTCCATTTTCATCAACTTTCCCTTAACCACGGACATTTTCACAGTGTATATTTATTTACAGTCTAGGACAACAATACAACAAAAGAAAGATCAATAATTTATCTTGGAATACTGTACATAGGAACTTGACTAAGCGCTACATTCTGATCACAGTTAGCCCCTAATCACTTCCTTGTTTTCATTATTTAAACCTAATTCGTTTCACTTTAATCACAAACTTAACATAGTTTTAATTTTGTCCAAACACTACACACAATGAACGCAAAATGTGTAAAAGTGATTTTATTTTGTGTTGATTTTGCAGAGTAGAATACAGTGTTGCCATTCCTAATAATATAATTTTTGACATGTAGTATTGACATCATTAATTATCAAAATCTACTATGCCATGCGCCCTTGGACTGAAGGTAAAGATGGAAAACAAGCTGGCATACAACAGGCTGGTTCAAGAAAATTTGACCTGAATGCATTCGTTACACATCTCTCTCTTTCTAACTCCTATACCTGCTTGGCTTACATCTTTACCTTTAGTTCCATGCAGGCGCCAGATTGCGTCATGTCATGCCATCACATAAATAAGATTAACCTATCACCTCAAAAAGAACTCATGAAATAAAGGATATGGTGCAATACAATACACGGCTTAAGGCCATATCTCACTTACCCTAGTTTCTGCCTTGCTATTAGAGGTGAGTAAGAGAATAGACAAAAGAAAACAGATAAGAGAGTAAACAGAAAAAAGAATAGGTAGAAGTCCCATAACGTGCGCCTAAGTTAAGTCTCGCCATACATTGTTAAGGCTCGAGAGGCCGGCTGACACATGGCATGGCACTTTGTAATGAATTAACTCAAAAACTACTGTGCCGATTTCAAAAATTCTTTCACCATTGGAAAGCTACATTCACCCTGAGTAATATAGGCTATATACCGCAGGTGGAGCTGCGGAAAACAGCTAGTATAATATATTTTCGTAGGCGGCATTCTTTACAACTCAAACGACCATAGCACATGACCAAACCATGGACTTAATATATTGAACAGGACTGAGTACTTCTGCAAATATACATGGAGGTAAGGCCGAGCCAAGCGAGATAGAAATAGTGGAGGAATCTGTCTCTTTCCAGCAGATTTTTTTCATACGCTATCAAATGTTCCGAGTGAAGAGGCTAGCACCTAGTAACCTCCTCCCAAGTAGTTATGTGCAGACTTTAAGGAAGTTGGAGTCTAGTCGAAAATAACGTTACGTAGACATGTCTCCCCTACTGGCACCCTTCGGGGAAGACAAAGAAACTTTACTAGTGGCCTTGGCTCCACTAGACAAGCAGAACGGCTGAACGTAATACGCCAAGTGTTGTCCACTCTAAGTTAGGTCGCAACTGCTGTTGCTTAACTCGCGCAATCGTCACCAACAATCACGTCCCGCTAAGCTATCTGGCTAGCTACTTATGTGCAGTATTTATGAAATTGTAAACATTTTGTCCAATTAAAAACATTATCATGGTTACGCTATAAAAAAGAGACAGATTCCTCCATCAGACCAGATCTTATTCTGCTCGGGTTTTAGGTCAATGAGCTCAGTCCTGTTTAATATATTAACCCCCGTATTCTTAAACATAACCCTATGGACGCCCTTCACTCAAACTCATTGGAGGGCGCCATAAGGAAGTCCTCGAACTTTCCTTGGTTTTTTTACAAGGTACCTCTCGACTAACCTTATATTTGACAGTTCGATACACTCCTCTAATGAGGAATCTCCATTAGTCAAGAAAGCTAGTGACGACTAATCATACCAATTAGGTCGAGTAAGGTTGAGTCGAGTTTGAGCTAGGTCCATGAGTTTGAGTGAAGGTTTAAGAATATGGGTGTATGCTTAGACTATGGATCCAATAGACGGGAAATGCGAAAGAGAAATATATAATATATGCGTATGTTAGAATGAGATAGAGAGCAAGACAATTTCATATACACAATAATGTCCCATAGCGGCCTTACAGATTTTTTGACAAAAACAAATATTTAAATTATAAAGAAAGTAGGTATCTAGTTACAAGTGTTAAAAAAGTGTTTAGTAGAAGTGCATAGTGCATGTGCAGTGTCTAAATGATATTAAAAAAACAATTAAAACCCACATTTCACATTTTACACTTATGTACCACCAGAGTTTATCACTGTATATAAATCCATGATTTCATAATTGTTTCGGTATTGTTTTTCCGCACTATAATTTGAGAAATATCATGTAGTTTTATCGCATGTACGTGTAAGATGCATAAGAATTCAAATTTGGATAAAAATAAGTACGTAAATTTTCACAATTTGTAACCTAATTCTTGAAGTTTAGGGATTGACATCGATGCTGTCTAACATCATATAGAAAGTGTTGCACCCAAACGCTAGGAATGAATAACTATTTTTATTTACTACCTAATGGTATCAAATGTTACCTATAAAGTTAAAATTCAGCAACCCTATACCGTCATAAAATTTAACGATCCTTCACGAACGATGAAAAGTCCGCCACGAACGCGGGTAATAATTCTCGGTTCTCTGAGATAAGTTGAATTCGAGATTTCTCGAAAAAACATGGCGGCTATCCACATGAGAGCAATTCTCACGCATATATTTATATATATATATAAAATATAAATATATATATATATAATATATAAATATATATAATATATATATATATAAATATATATATAAAATCTAATCTGAGATATCAAGAAAAAACTTGGCGGATTTCTGCTGGACACCCCGTATTCTATTAATTATCTACCTACGTTTCAAATTTCCATCTAATGTAGATATTCGCAAAAAAATAAGCAGAGAAGAATAGTTTTCCCAAAAAATATTCAACCATATGTAGTAAACACTTTCAATAACTGCACTTCTATACAGTTTTCAGTAGAGACACCTTTCAAAAACGGGGCGTGAATCGGCCACGGATCTCAAAATTAGAACAAAGTAAAGTATGTAATTAAAAGGTCTACCTATTCGAAGTCGAGTTGTTGCTCTCGGGGTGCACTAGTTAAAAATAAAAATACTAAAGTAGCATGTTTATTATGTAATTTATTCTAACTTATCCCAAAGAATACTGCATACTTAATTTGGCAATATTCTCACGTTAAAAAAATCGATCATAGTGATATCGACATTGCTCGGCTCAGCACTATTTGTCAGGGCACACATGTATGACACACATCAACAGTTTTCAAATTGGTCGTTTCCTATGTCCATGGACCAAACTCAAACAAAAGTGTTGTTCATAAAAAATTACTACCCATGGTTACTACCTCATTAAAAAATACTAGCGGATTCATGTAAATACCAAAAACTACTATCCTAACCAATTAATTCCATGTAACCAATATTAATAGTAGTTTTTATGTAGGCAGATGGCGCCAGTATCTCTTTGTAGTTTGTGGATGGCGCTTTATGTGTTAACTGCTAGCGACTGCTGCGAATCATCCAAAATCGTTCGTCTCACCAACTATAACGATTCGATTGAAAATCATTCAATATCGAAGTATAATCCATGCTAATATTAAGTGCGACGCTGTCTGTTACACTTTCACGGCCAAAAAAATTTGATGAAATTTGGTATGAATATGGTTGAAAACCCGGGTTCATACATACGCTACTTTTTGATGCAGGCTGAGCTACGGGAAACAGCTAGTTATATTAAACTAGCAGCCCGTCCCGACTTCATCCGGGATATACAAATTATGTAGTAGTAGGTTAAAGCTGACCTCTTCATTTAGCATTTCTTTCAGGTTTAGGTTTAAGAACTTTATTTCTCATACGAATTTACATTCTTGAGAAAATCAAAACGTTATTTACATAGAACAGATAGTGAACGTTAAAGTTAGTGTTCAAAGATTACAAATTTCACTTTATAACTAAATTTACGTCTAATACAATAAAAGAAAACACCATTATTTAATCCGTATGGTAGGTGTCACAAAATGAGTCTACTACGCGTTGCCGTTGTCGATGTTATCGCCTGACAACCACGGATCAAATTAGTTTCTAGATGTGCCCATAAATTTTTTCTTCCAATAGTAAACTATGCATAAGTTTTAATTAAATATCCATATATTTCACCACTAAAACTAAGACTTATTAAACAAAAAATAAAACTAAACCACAAATTAAAAAGACATTGATAAATAATGAAATACATAATTAATAGACTTTTCTTAATTTAAATAAAAAATGGAGCCCAAATCGCTGCCATCACAGGGTAATGTACCCAGAAGGCTGGCGGCATTTCCTCTCTGGATAGCTATGCTGATCCTCTGACCGAAATATGTACCAGCCCTTGGGTCCCCGGAAACATCGACAAGGCGTGCGGATATCTCTTTGAACAAGAGTTTTGCATCCGCACCCCATGGCCCCATAGTCTCCACAGCAAAGGGCACAAATATGTACGGCTCTCCTAGAGCCGCATATTTGCGCCTCTTATTGGTCTATGCCGTCGCAGCAGCCGCACCCGCCCTGCAGGCAGTCGCTTGTATATGGGATGGTGCTACTGTATCCACACAAGTAGCATCCCACACTAGCGACTTGCCATTTCTCCATGGAATGAGCGTCATACCGTCGGGTCGCTTACCATCATTCCGAGCAATGCCTGCAGGCTCCAGCACTGCGGGCACACCGGCACTGGTAACCGCCCGACGGATGACGTCATTTAGAGCAGCATGGCGCGAAATGCGACCTGCACTGAGGCGACAGGCCAAGCCGTGGTGACCTAGGGAGTCGACGCTTCCCCCGCAGCGGCAGCGATGAGGCTCATTTGTCCTTGCCCCTAACCGCAGACATACCGCCAAGCTGAAACTAGTCCTGTCCATCAATGTACCAACATTTGAAGACGGAATGGCATTCAACCAGAACCCTGACTCAGGTTCGAGATCGTTCTGCTTGACTATCAGATGTCTCCAATAGATAGTTTTGGACATGTAGGCAGAGCGGCTCATCCCAATGTCGCTGCGAAACCAGGTTCAGGGGTAGATTGATATGCGAACCAGCTGCACTAGACCAAGCGTTTCTGGCCTCCGTCAAACACGCTGCCTCGACATCGCAAAGCGACGGGACTAAGATTTTAAGCGTGCTGTAAACGGAAGACAAAAAGGCTGGTAGTGCCACACTAGAATTTTCCTTATACCAAGACCACCATAGCGTACTGGTAACGTTGCCTGATTCCAGCATCTGTCATTCAGGGGACAGTTTAAAATGTTGACCAGCGTTTCGCGCACACATTGGTCTAAACGGGACAGAAGCTGGACGTGGGACCAAAGTGGAGTACATCGCAATACGTAGGTGGTCTTGGGCATGAAAAGACAAAACTTTAATATTGTATAAGCCAAATGGGGGTTGAGATCTACGAGACGGCTGGAGGATGCTTCAAAAATAGAGATTTGTTCATCTATATAATTTGAGAATGCATCCTCCAGCACAGGTGCCCCTAGGAGCCGAAGAGATTCATTATTTACAATTTTTATATTGGGAGCAAGAATATTAAATTTTTGAAAATATTCGTCACTAGAATGCAACCCGTCTTTAAAATAAATCTCACATTTAGAAAAATTTAATACCAAACCAATTTCGTTAAATGATTTTATAATTTTCTCTAGATCAGATAAAACAGATTCTGCGTCACCTCCTAAGGTTCCGTCATCTAAATACCACATTTTGAAGCCAAATTTTTGATTAATGGGTTTATAGCCAAACTAAATATGGCCGGTCCGAGAGGGTCGCCCTGCTGACAGCCGACTGCAGACTCTAATTTTTGACCTTCATATATTAAAGAAGTCGGTTTACTATAACACTGCTACATATAGGCATATGTGGCAGGTATAATGTTATTTATTTGGGACAGCAGTGCGCCCCTATCAACCGAGTTGAATGCATTCTTTACATCCACCTTCAGCAAGACCTCACCTCCACCGCGTTTGAGGAAGACACGAGCCGCGTGTACAGCGGCTTCACAGCCCCCTTTGCTTCCAAAACCTAACTGTAAAGGCTGGAATTCTTTTTCAAGCACAGGCAAGATGTATTTACAACAGATTTTCGAAGCAACGCGGCGGATGGTGTTACCTACAGCAATAGGGCGAATGCCACCAACTCTCTTGCGGAGTGCGCACAGGTTAGCACCATATAGGACTTCTACGACATCCTCGTTTACCTTTCCAGAGAGCATTAGATTAACGAGCCGCGTCAAGTCCTCCAGGAGGGCAGTACCGACGTCGCCGTTGGCGCCACAGATTAGATCTTTTAAATGTTGTGGCGTCAATCCGTCGAGGCCGCCCGCAGAACCCCTCCTGAACGACATGATCGCAGCCCGCACATCTCCTGTTGTGGCCTCTGGTGTGCGCATAGAAGGATCAGGGGCATCCGGTAGACGTGGTGTTGCTGAAGGCTGAGGATGTTTCGTCTTTAAAGCTGCGTACGTTTCTGCAGTATTAGGAGCAATAACGTCGCTGGAAAACAGAAGCAAGGCGGCTCCCTTTATGTCACCTTCATTAATTTTCCCTTCAATTTTTTTCGAAACATTATAAATACTTGATTTTTTAACATGATCTAAAATGGGCCTAACATTGAGTGAGCAGTTATTTTTAATTTTTTGTGTTATGGAGCCATCGCTTCTGCTTCCACTTACTGAAAGTGTTCGATAGGAAAAGCATAGAAAATTCTCCCAGGAGTCTTTATTATTTTTAGCTAAGACGTCTCTTATGCAATGATGTATAAATATTCCTTTATAACTTGTAATGGTTTAGATTGTAAAAATCATCATCTTATCAAATTCAACATGTTTAAAAAAAACAAAAGGAATTCTTTTCAAAATTTTAATCATATTATGAAGTTGGTTCGTAAAATAAATATGAAAAGTAAAAAAAACCCTTTATTTCTATTTTATTTTATTGTGATAGAAAATAAGCTTTGCTGTGTAAAAAAGTAATGACTACATTGATCGATTTTTCATAAAACATTGTGTTGTTATGAACATGTTACTTTGCTATAATAAAATTAATGTTATCAAAATAACCCAGAAATAAAGCATTTTTTAAATAACATATCTAGTATTGTGACTATCTCTTCTGGTCTCCAAGATCTTCAATACTATCTTCATCAATCTGAAATGGACAATAATTACATTTATTGGGTGTTTTATTCTGATCTATTAATTTGTATTTGCTGTATTTGTTCTTCTGAAATTTTCATTCACATCTTAGTTAAATCACAAATAAGTGTTCATATCCACTGGGAACAAGCCCAACACTCTCCTTCCCATAGATACTGAGGGTAATATGAGGCAAACAGGTCTCAATATATTTCTTGATCTGATCTAATCATTGAATTCTGAATGGTGACAAATTTAAATAGCAACCACTTAACTTTAGGTAGGTCAGTGAAATTAATTAAAATTGTTTATCCATACTAATATTATAAATGCAAAATTTTCAATAAAGGATATAAATATCACTTAATGACATCAATTTACTTATATTAAGTTTACTACCACTTACACAAAGCGCAAGTAAAGAAGCGGCGCCACAAAACCACTGCAGTATTTTCTTCAAAACTTCAATTTACAATATTTACAAAAAAATTCTGTTGTTCACTTGGAAGGTGAAGGAGTAATGATATTTATATATATATATATATATATATATAATAACATGTAATAAACTGTGCTCACCATATTGGGTCCTAAGCTTAAAAGTAATACTGTCTAATGGGATTGAGCGGAGAAAAAACTAAAATTATTGTAACTTCAGTAT
This sequence comes from Euzophera pinguis, assembly GCA_947363495.1. Lineage (NCBI taxonomy): Eukaryota > Metazoa > Arthropoda > Insecta > Lepidoptera > Pyralidae > Euzophera > Euzophera pinguis. The sequence goes on from OX376164.1 coordinate 6,275,155, forward strand.
TTATGGATGGAAGTCTAGGAATGTTCTGCTAGAATATGAACGGGTTATCTAGAGTGTAGACATACCTCAGGCCATTTCTCTGGTATTATATCAAAGAGATCATCCTTCACATCTCCTTGTATGACAATCTCATCATCACCAGTCACTGATGAACCACAAGCAAATTTTGTTCCAAAGAATTTAGCTGCTACTTTCAAATCAATATCTGTAAAAAAAATACACTAAGAAAAATGTTATGAATGAATGCCATTCAATATTTGCTTTACCACAATACACAATTTATTTGAACATGAATGAAATTTTAGCGAGATTGTTTTAGTAGTTTTACTGGTTTGCATCCTCAGCCATTTGCTTTGGAGCCTTCACTGAGAGAGTGAGAGAGATTTTTTATTTTTATGTTGTGGCCAGATCGTTAAATTGATCTTTTTACAATGTGGTTGACCACATCATGACATGTGACCATTTCATGATATGGCCAAAACAGAATCAATCTTATCATTAAAACTTCACCATTTAACAATACACATTTGGCCAATCATTACAATTATAATTCATATATTAATGCCAATGAAAGGTTTGTTTTGAGTTAAGTATATATACTCAATTTATCTTATAACTTTTCTGGTTAAAAATTTAACAATTTTAGGATATGATTACTTGATTCTTGGCCAGATCAAGATGTAGCTGTGCTTTAGTTGATAATATCATGAAAAAGATCTAACCACAACATTAATGTTATCAAATAAATAATTTTTGATGATGTGTGTTTCTGAAATAATTTAGTTAGGATATTGTCATTTAAGTTATTTAATTCCAGAAAGAAGACCCACTTTAGTAGTCTGTGCCTCCACCAACTTCATCTTAATTTATTTCAATCATCTGACATTTGCTGATCAAAGAACTTATCTTACCAAAAGTACTCAAGCCGGACACCACCGTGACAGATTTCTTTTTGCCGCGAGGGGCCCGCGATACTTGTACTAGTTTGGGAACATCTTCTTTCTTCTTTGATTTGAGCATACCCTTGCCGCCGCGCTTCTGCCGCTTTTTCTCTTCTTCGCCACCAGCATTTTCCTCTTCATCTGAAACATATAATAATATAGATACTGAATAAATTAGCCAAAACAAAAGTAACGACAGCACCTTAACCTATGTGATAAAAAAAAGCTTACCAATTTTCACTTTTTCAAACTCTGTCGGCAAATTCTTTTCTAGCCATTGTTTACATTTGTCATATTCAGGATAATACTCGCAATATTCTATCGGCATGGAACAATTTCCACAATACTGCACTCTGACGGGATAAGAGACTCCATCCCTAGGACCCGTCGATAAATCTCTGTCAGCCATGGTTTATTGCTTCCAAATAAATTTTCAATCATGTACTTGCATGCTGAAAAAACTATGCATATGAGACCAGTTAAAATTTTTTATCAATAAATTTTGTAATAAAAAAAATATAAAACAGTGCCCACCTCACAAATTTTTTCTGTCCCGGTTTTTGAAAGAAACTGAATTTGACGTTTAGTTGATTGTCATTTTTGACATGACTTTGACTTATTTACTTTTAAGATATCAACACGCAAAGGCCAATTGAATGGCCCAATGGCCCGAACTTTACTAATTTTCTTCACAACTTTATTAAACTAGTTTAATTTAATATGTAACAATCGTAAAACATAAGATGTCATTCATCTGTTTGAGCTCATAGGAACGATCTCAATGTCTATCTTTTGTATAATAATGTTACACGAAGATATTTGTATGCATCGGGGGTTGTGTTAATGTTACACTTAAACTTACAAAAAACCACAGACATATAAGACGTACACAGACGGAACATAAGTTAATAGTTATACTTATGTAGCAAGTAATTGTTGTTATCCTTTTCTCACGTATTCGGATCTATATGGCGACATCTCTTTTTTACACCTGTAGCAACATTCACTCACACATAGATATTAAGCTACGCGTGGCAATTTTTGGCCGTGACGCCATTTTGTAATCTACGTTGTTGGATCGGTAAACATTAAAAATAATAGAGTAGAATACCGTATAAATGATCTCAGATCATGCATTCCACACAACATTCATACATTCCTTGAAATCATGGGGAGCATTATCGTAAACATCTTACCCTAGACTAGATACAGCCCAGGCTGCATAGTTTTGCATGTGTGTGTTTGTGCTACGCTAAGTAATAGCATACCTTCCGTCTGTTTACGTCTTATATGTCTGTGCAAAAAACAAAATATAACACAAAAACGTTATTTTATTTTTAAATATTGTTTTTGTGGTGCAAGGACTCAAATAAAATGTATCAGCTAAGTGATTTCTTGAACTTAATGCTTAGGACATAGGTATTTTCCCTAGGTTACGGTCAAGTTACGGTGAACTTCATAGATTTAGAATTTTTTAAGGTATGATTACATAGATTAATAATTATGATTACATAGATTAGTAATTTTCAATTTTTGTGTTTAAAATTGTTATTATAACCTCATTGGAGTTTTCTCAAGCAACCAACTAAGAATGTCGTTTTCAAGTAAAGTTCGAGGACTTCCTTAAGGCGCCCTCGAATAAGTTTGAGTGTAGGACGTTCTTAAGGTTATGTTTAAGAATATGGGAGTTTTTGTTCATAGCAAAAATGTGACTTAGCGATTATTAAAACAGAATTCAAAAATACCAATTGATAGAGAAAAAAAATTCTGAATACTTCATTGCTACCAGGTGCCCAGGATTTTTGAAAAGTGTGACTAACGCAAAATCGGTGAGACGCATAATTTTTGTTTGATATCGAATGATTTTTGGTCGTTAACGAAGGATTTTTGTTCGATATCAAAGGATTTTTGTTTGACATAAATGTATCATCATACATGTCATACATTTCAAAAATAGGGCTCCGTATGAATAATGATAAAAATGGACTTAGTGATTTCTTGAACTGGGCCATTATTGGTTACGAAAGATATTAAACTAGGCAGAACACAGGGGCAGAAGTGCCATGTGGGCGTTACCCGAGTGTCATAGCCAGAGGCCACAGTAAATACTCGACATATTAAAACTCGAGAGGCTTAACCATAGAATACAATATCGGGTATAGCATAACCTTACTTATTTAATATGAAATATTTCAATAAAATCAGGCAATTTTAGCTGCAGTCGCATTGTCATACAGAATCGGCTATACAAAAATATTACCTTTCTTGTTAAGTTTTGTCGTCGAATCCAATAAAAGTCACCCAACAAAGTTGACAGCGCCTAGGCATAAGGGCGGCTACTGACGCGCCTGCTCCTACACAATCTGATGTTGTTATCGCTGGCTAGGTTTCTCAGTCTGTTCATCTCATTCAACGCATCATTGTTGCAAGGTCGTTTGCCGGTTAATTTTGAACTCGTTGATTTATTTCAGCTTGGAGCTTACTTGTGCCTGACGAAACACAGTTCCGGGTTTGATTTTGGAGTTGTCCTTCTCCTAGACAGGTTGCAGACCAATGCTGATGACGCCCATCTCGCCAAATTACACAAGTCAAAGTGAATTAATATATGACCTTAAAAAATAGGTTTTGTTTAAATTGAACAGTGGCTAAGTGATGCGAGCAGTCGGTAAGGTACGGCGTCCCTCAAGGCAGTGTCCTGGGACCCACGTTATTTCTTATTTACTTGAACTTTGTAATCTATCTTTTGAAGGAGGTAAAATTGTCACTTACTGTGTTTTAATGAAATTTCTGTATGGTTACAAGCTAATATTTTGAGCAGTCTAAAATTATAAATCGATGAGATAAAAATATCTTATTCATGTTGCATGCAGGTATAAGTAGCGGTATTCAAAAATTTGAAAATCTTAAATTTTCTGTTTTAATATTGTATACCAGAACAACCATGCCACCAACCAACCAACCAGCTCTTCAGTATGATTTTATTAAAGAAAATTCTAATATAGCAATATTGAGCTGCTTAACATTCAACGTACAGAAATATGATATTTCAGCAATTTTATTACCTGTTTTTATTTCGCTCGGGTGATTTGATGTTCCTCTTTATTTATGTTTTATCTCCATATTGAGATACTTCAATCAATTTATATTAAAAAAAGCAGAATTTGAAAACTCTATGTGTCTCATTATTTTACAATATTGTTACGAAATTAAAAATGCGTGTCTATAGTTGGTAACTATCGACTAAGATATTGTAGTTTTTATAACGAAAGCTTCTCGCGACATACTGTTAAGTGAAGTGCGGTAGTAAAATTTATATTGTTATCAGTTTCAAGTGAACAAGTATCTTCAGTATTACCAGTATAAATTATTATACTGTATTAATAGTAGCCAGAGTTTTATTTCCGAACTGCAAACTCCCAGTTCGTAACATTTTGCACGTCGGTCACAGAGTGGTATAAGTAGGTACAGTGAAATTAAAATAAATTATACACAAACTCTCTTACATATGCTCTCCGAATGTAAATTAATTAATAAATGCAACCTTTTTAATGCTAGTAACAAAGTTTTGCAATGAATTCCAATAAATATAGGTATTATCTTTAATGCATTCGTCAGAAATTTGTAGGTCAATGAAGTATGCGATAGCACGCAGGAGGCACCGTCTCAAGACTGATGAAAAATCTAGTACTATTTATGAAAGTATAAATAATTTCTATAGTGGGCCATATTGGATTGACAAGCCATTTTATTTAATACCCATGTTGTAGATGTGCATTAAAAAATAACTATTCCTCCATCTTGGATAGTCCGCCATATTGGATTCAGAATGACGCCACATTATTTTTTTCGAGTTACTCTCAATAAACCCTTTCATTTGATACCCATATTGTAGAAATGCATTACAAATAACTATTTCGCCATCTTGGATGGTCCGCCATATTGGATTTGGAATGACGTCACTTACCATATCATGCATTGTCATCCAAACTAAACGTGTGTACAAAATTTCAGCTCAATCGGTTGAAGATATCTACTTCAAAATTGAGTTCTAAGATTCCACCCGAACGAACATACTTACATACATTGCATGTTAAATAAAAGCTTTTAAAATAGCAGCCCAACACATAAAATCTTATTTAAACGAAGTTCCTTATCGCGCGTTGCGAAAGGGGGCTAGACGGAAAAAATTAAGACCAAAAGTTGTAACGACACTTTTTGTTATAGTTGTAAGCCGTGCGGCGTGCGCGTGTTTCTCTGTCTGTGTCTTTCTCTCTCTCTCTCTCTCTCATAGAAAGCAAGCCAGTTATTTTCGTTTCGTCTTTCTATTTCGCATTGAACAGTGTGGTGTTCAACAAAACTTCGTTCCATCCGGGTGTCCCTTGACACCTCACCCCTTTTTTTCTATATCAGGCGCCCTATTTTTGAATTTATGACATATATGTCGAATGAAAATCATTCGTTAACGAACAAATATTATTCGACTCTTCGATTTTGCGTGAGTCACCCTTTTAAAAATAGGGCTCCAGAGGGGTTACCCCGAACTTCGACAGTCCTGCTTTAATAGAATGACATACGACGTTTGCTTTTGTACCTAGTTTTAACGGATGCCAATAGATGGCGATGTTTTTCTGACGTTAAAAGTTGTGAGATCCATGTAAAAGTCGGTTTATTTATTCAGAGTCGAGTGTTGGCGATACAATTCATCGATGTACATAATCAATCATCTAAGCGTTAATTTGTCGAGTCTTTATATGTATATGTGTTGTTGTAGTCTCCTAAATAGAATGAGATGAATAGTCAGTGCCGGGAAAAACTTTTTAAGTTTGTAGTGTACTGTAACGTATATATAAGATGTTTGTTGTTATTATTAAATAAAATAAATAAATAGTCCCTACTGAAGGGACCTTCTGTCCTATGTTATTATGTAATAAGCTAACCTAATAACATCTTTTAGTGACCATATCAATTTTAAAAATCTTCTATATTTTAAATAAAATAGATTGACTTGGCAATCGCACTAAACAATCTTATATTTATTATATAATGGCATTACTAGTGCCATTATATAATAAATATAAGTTACCTGCATTGTGTATTCATGCGATGCCAAAGTCAATCTATTCTATTTACTATACGATTATGTTGTTAGATTAGCTTATTACATAGATAGGTATACTCTTTATTGTACCATTCACAAAAATTATACATCTTGATACTAATAAACAATGTCCTATGTTATTTACATAATAACCATGGATTAACATAGGACTTTTTACTACCTTAAGGCATCTGACTCAGCCTAACGACTACCGTCTATCAATAACACCCGGCACCAAAGTGCCTTCCGAAGCGCAGAGGAGCTCGGCATAAAAATGTCACTGAATGGCTAAATACACTAAATTCACCTTCAAGAGAAGAGTTCATGGACTTTTGCTGGATGCTTTGCGTGTACCATTATTTCTAGTATCCCTAGTATCTTTGTGGTCATGGTATCAATACACATTTTCTTTATAGCAATTATAAACGAAAACATTAATGTCTATTTGGAATTTTTACCACTCATGAAGTGAGGTAAGGTTATCATGCCTCACTTAAGGAAGCACTGGCTCACGCTCTTGAGGTGGAAGCTGTTCGAAGTGACTTTCGGCAAGTTCACATTGAGGATCGACTGCAAAGGGTAGAAAAGGTGAATTCTACATCGAGGAAGGGAGTGTGTACACTACATGTGTTACAAATGCGAAGAAAGAGGGCACAAGTAAATGAACTGCCAACGGAAGGAGGTGACGCATTCTTCGCCAATCACCCACCTTAAGAGATGGGCCGATGAAGTTCCGAGGAGTTAAAAATTTGCTTAAAATACCATAGTCATCATCATTAGTATGTATGTAAGTGTAGTGTAGTTTTCTAAAATTTATTACATCTATTGATTGATGATACCAAATTCATTATACTTTTTGCGCCGCACAAGTTTCTTATTTCTCCATTTGGTTGACTGGTAGAGATGCTTTTAACATTAAGTCGACCGTCTATTTAACGTACCTATGTATTGTACGTACGCATAAGTATGTTTACTTTAGGTACAATAAAGTCATAATAAACAGGTATATATCTAAATAATGTCTACCAATCCAATACGGGTCTCGCCGTCGCCGCCATGACACGCGCATAAAACAAATATTTACGGGGGACGTGATTTATTTTTGGGTTCTTATAGATACTGTACGGAACCCTTAGTGTTCGGGTCCGATTCGCACTTATTTTGGTGTTTGGAGACATGGTACAAATAAAAACAAAATTTAAAAGTATCAATTTATCGATCTACAGTAATATCGATACAAAGTTAGTTTTGCAGTAGGACTTTGGTATTCTTTGCTGTATAAAAACGAAACATTTCAAACACAAAAGATACAATTTTTATAAGTCAGTTATAACCATGAGTGGTTAAAACAGTGTAATATTTGTAGTACATTTCTTGTATAACTGACTGTATATACATATATTTTGATAAACTAGGCATGTACCTACCTACATATTATCAAATTGTAGTGTAATTTTTATCGAAGAAACTGTTTATAGCGTAATTGGGATAGGGTAAAGTAAATTATTTTTATTTGTGCGCATGTTTGTTGAAATAAAAAATAGACATAGTTAACTATGTTAAGATAAGTAGGTATTATTTGAATTGTATTCGACTTGCTATAGGGAAGTAGGCATTGATGTAATGTTGGGTGAATACAGGATGACTGGTAGGTACATTTCATTTATTTTGTGCTTGTGTATACCTACATACTTAATATTTACATATTTATTACAACGATTCATTTATATTATAACTGTTTACGTGCGTTTCCTTTTGTACAATAAAGTATTTACAAAAAAACTTAGGTAGTCTCGTTTCTTTCATCGCAGTATTTTCCGGTGGTTACCTACCTATCCTCAGCTCGCTTGCTCTGGCGCCCTGAGTCGGCTTCTTCTCCACTTGGCATGGTCTGCATGCTTATGCATTAAGATGATCTATCACCAGACATCCCATATATAAGTTATAATGACCTAATGAATGTTTAAAATAAAAACTGAAAAAATATCAATCTTTTCATGGCAGGTGGTTGTTGATGCAGCTGATAACGATAGGTACATATGGTACGGATAGACTTGCAAATACATTTTAATAACATTTTAAAGTAGGTACCTACCTATCTACTCATCCCATTACATCCGAACATCACATAAGTACTTTGATACACTTATTTTGTTTATTCTGCTGCTCTACATTTCATGTTTTCTCAAAAGTTAAGCTAATTACACTGGACTGTGTGCATACGTAAGCCGCATAAAAATTTACAATACTATGTCGGTATAAATGGAATATTTTCTAAAATTTAAATAACAAATATTAATTTAAGTATGTAGGTATCAAAAATCTAAATTCATCAATATTTTCTAAAGAGGTTTTAGTAGTGTTTTATAAGGTACGTCTAAAGTGGTTAATCATTTATCGCTACGTAGTAAAAACAGTCTATTCTATACATCTATAATACTGTCATGTTTTTTGTCGGAAGCTTTGAGTTTCTCTTGCATTTGTGTTAACATGTCCTGCATGCGTCGGATCTGGAAGACAAAAATATCTTGGTAAATAAATATAAAAATAGACTTTATTACTTACATATAGATCTGGCTTTTAAAAATAATCGTGTTACGAATTAAAATATATTCGTGAGGGCGTGACACGTTATAAGAGGGAAAGTTACACAAATATGCTTTTCAACAAGATTGCCAAATACCAACGGGCGGCGAACACATACACATAACACAAAAAAAAACTTCATAGTGTAGTTACTAACCAATGAGAAAAATTTAGAAAATACCATTATCATTAAGTTTTCATTTACCTCTTCATCTTTTTGTAATAGCAGGCGGTCGGTGTCTGTAATAACTACTTGATCATTGTTGTTGCCCATTGAATCTCTTTTCAGTTTACTGTAAAAGAAAAACATGACATGAAAATTACTTAATCTTCATTATATACGAATTTATAACATTACAAATGCGAAAATAACTGAAAATTGACTTAATCAAGCATACTTAGGTATATAGATATTTAAATAAATTGTACCTTTAGTTAGTAACTAGTATAGCTACTTTTAGACAGAGCTGCATAAAACTGCTAGTTAGATAAAATACACCGATGTCATTGAAATCCTTCAAATCCTTCGTTAGTTCGCGTGGAGTAATAACGGTAAAATAGTTAAGTTTCCTTTAATTGGAGGCTTTCCTCACCTAATTGGAGCCTATATTTTTGAATTGTTTGACTCCCACAAAACTAGCCGGTCGAATGATTTCCGCTCGATATTGAATTGTTTTCAATTAACAATTCTTTTGTGAGTCACCCTTTCAAAAATAGCACTGCAGGTAGAGTCTTGGCTATTGGGCTTATGCGTAATTCTTGTGTTCCGAATGGATGTTATATAAAGACAACGAAATTACCGGGTAAGTGTACCTAAATAGGATGAGATATAAATATTTAACTTATTAGTTAATTGTTGCTACAATATAGTTCTAGAAATGTTGTACCCTCGTTCTCTCATGGCGTGCTGTGATATTTGCGAGATGCACTGCGCGCGGAAATTCTCGTAGTGCACGTCTTGTGTGACATCCTTCAGGTCCTGCATGTGCGTGGAGATCAGCATCGTGCGCAGCTTGGTGAAGTCGGAGTGCCGTGGGTTCTCCACTGGAAAAAATATAATAGATACCTACATTAGATAGATATTTTATGTTTTTGTTAGTAAGTGCTAAGTATCTCTTGTTCATGTTGTCAGTTATTGCACAGAAAACTCTGAGCTAACATGAAGTATCGCTCACCATCGACGATGCCCCAGGGGTACTGACGACCGCGTACCCGCTTGCCTCCGATTTCCAGCACGGTGTCGGAGGCCACCACCGCGAACGGCGCCGCCGCCTTCAGCTCGCGGTCCTGCTGCTTGAATTCTTCGTCCTCGTCGCTGTCGCACTCGGGGAACTGGTATACCTAAAGATTTATTGGAAATCTATTATCTCTAGAGAAAGGAAAATTAAAAGGTATAATGATCTCGTGGTTTTAAAATATCTACCATTCACAAAATAAATAGTTTCAAATATTTTTTTGAGTTATTTTCCAGTGTAGATTATTTATTCATCTCAAATTAGGGCTGCAAGCCTACCTGTATTTGATGCTCCTCAAGATCAGAGAGTATCCGTGTTTTAAGCTTCTTTACCTCGGCGGCTGTGAGGGAATCCGCCTTGGCTATCACCACCACTATGTTCACCTTCCGGTGGAGCCTCTTCATCATCTCCAAGTCCACATGTCGAAGACTGTAAAAAAACACACTTTTACTACTCAATACTTGAGGTTGAAAAATGCAACACTACTCCGCTGCTTTACCCAATTATGTTGTACCCATTTCAACCTTTGTTTTAAATTTCAACCTTTTTACTAAGGTACTGACATGAGTTTGATTGTACCTATTAGATAAAAACTAAGTGTGAATTAGGTGGGTGTTCAATAATATGAACGAGCAAATTTTTTCCATAATCATTTTTTCTTCAATTCTATGGATTCTTCAAATATTAGACTTATGAAACTACGATCAGCAGTTGTGTTGTGGTAGGGCATGCACATTGTGGATCATACCATGCGCAATGCGATTTTCTATCCTTTTGTCAAACGTGCATACAAAGGCAGCATATAGAACAGACATAACTAATATAAAAAGGCACAATCCAGACACGTGTGCTTCCGCAATAAGACGATACGGGCGTTATCACCGCGACGAACGGTCCTATCCATTTAATAGGTCAACTGATCGTCTAAACACGTTCACTAGAACCAGGTCCGTTCTCAATTTGTTTCTAGGCTGGTAGAGTATATCATCGACACGCAGAGCAAAAGAAGTCTATAATTTTTTACATAGGGGTACAAGCCTCAGAATGGCTCCTGTTGGCATGGCATGGAAAAAAGGACTAACTTTTCAAAAATTCTATAGATTTTAAACAATAAATACATTTTTTTTTATTTCCACACCATTCGATCTGTCTAGCCCAGACGAATTCGACGATACCTCAAAATCCTCATTCGAAAAATTACGAAAACCGACGAAATTTCGCATACCGAGGTTACTTGGTAGGTGATTTTTTTTATTTTATTTTTTTTATTTCCACATCATTCGATCCGTCTAACCGAGACGAATCCGACGATACCTCAAAATCCGATATCGGATAGATTTCGAAAAATTGTAAATAATCTCGGTAAACTCGCGAGATCTCACCCTTTTTTCATCCAAGATCAATCTCGCTAAAAAGGCCGCGATCTCGCGAGAACGAGATCCTGCTAGAACGAGATTGCATTCCCTAATGTAGAGCCTCTGAACTAAGACGGAATGACACAGAGCGAATGTCATCCATACTTCCATACTATCCATGCATACTCCATACTAATATTATAAATGCGAAAGTCTGTCCGTCTTTCTGTCTGTTACGCTTTCACGGCCAAAGCGCTGAAAGGATTTTGATGAAATTTGGTATGAATATGGTTGAAGACCCCAAACATAGGCTACTTTTTGACGCAGGCGGAGCTGCGGGAAACAGTTAGTTATTAATATTAAAAATACGGTTTCCTACATCAATTTTATTTACGTTTTGTCTTATAAACGATCGCCTCTTTCACAATCCAGCCAACAAATGAAGAGGTGATTGGCCGCAGTAGGTAAGCTAAAGTATGCATGATTCGGACTAAGAAAACCCGATATTTGCGCCCTCTAAAAACTGCTGCCGAGAGAAACTCTCTCAATCGCGCTAATTTTAACTTTTTTACCAAAACCAAACCACCAAAATTGCTAGTTTTGAGATCTTTGACATATTGAACACCGGTGAGTCGGATGATGTTAGTTCGATTTCGAAAGTGAGTCGAATGATTTTCATTCAACTCACATGTTTTGAGAGAGTCATAAAATACAAAAATATTACTCTTGGTCGTGGTTTGGTTTTAGTAAAAAAGTTAAAACGGAAGTAGCGCGATTGGCAGAGTGGCCAATTGCCCTCTCTAGAACCGGCCATGACGGTCGCGCCTTATTGACAGAACTATTAAACCGCCTATAAAGTCTTATCAAGATCAACGAACCTCTCGCCGTAGCTATCGAGATCCCTTATTCCCACTATGACCATTTTGAAAGCGAATCGATCTCAATTTTGAAAATGCAGTGAGTCATCTTATCTTGCAAACATTTATAATCACGTAATACCAAACCAAAGTTAGTTGCCCTGTTTACTTAAATTATTATTTTAACATTTTCAAGAGGCGATAACAGGTTGGTAGTACCTACAAACATGGATACTAGAAAGATAGTAAGAAACAGTTATAATACTAGCACCCCGTAGACTTCTACCAGACGACAGGTAGAGCTAGGCCACAGATCATAAAATCCATATCCATACTAATATTATAAATGCGGAAGTCTGTCTTTTTGTTAAGCTTTTACGGCCAAACCGCTGAACGGATTTTGATAAAATTTGGTATGAATATAGTTGAAAATCTGAGGTCAAACATAGGCGACTTTTTGACGCAGGTGGAGCTGCGGGGAAAAGCTAGTATGTTATATACCGATGGTAACTGATTTCATAAGCGTTGTATTTACCAACGACAGAAACATAGAGCTGCAAAGCCGGTAGGTATTTTAACGTACAAGGAAATGCAAGTGAAAAGGTTTAATGGACCAACGAAGAAAAAGCGGTCGAACAAATTACTTACTCTAACAAATTACAAGTGGCATGCCTCATTGCGCACAATGGCTGTTCGTAGCTACGACATTACATCAGGTCTACAGTGTTCCTTTACTTATTTCCTTATAGTTTTGGTTGGCATTTAAATATTTATTTATCGACAATGAAAATAATATAAACATATAGGTACATCTAATGGAGCCGAAAAGAAAACGCCATCATGCTTCCCCGACAGCGCAGCTTGTAATAACTGATCTAGGAAATGGGCAAATGTTTTCCTCGGAATTCCCTATTGAATTATCAAATCCAAATTAGATAAATAACTTCGGACAGTGTGTAAAAGATAAAGACGTGAAAGTAAATGCAGTTTCGTCAATCCGTAAAAAAGAGCTAATGCACATAACCATACCCAATAATCATGTTTACCCCTGCTTTGACGTGATAAAAGACAATTTAGGGGCAAAAAGTACCTAAGTAAGCATTTAGTGAACTCTATTCTCCGAAGTAACATAGCTAAATGACCTGTTTTATTATTCTACCAACTCAAAAATATTACCAACCTGTGGGCCCAAGGAGGCACGAAGTAAAGGCAGCAATGCACTCTATTGTCCTGCATGTGTCGCCTGTTGAGGCCGCTCTCGTCCGTGAAGTACTGCCGGAACTGCTCGTCGATGTAGGCCGAGCACACTCGCCACGAGTCCTCGCAGTTCACCGCGTCTCCGAACCCGGGCGTGTCCACTATCGTCAACCTCAGTTTCACTCCCCGCTCTTCGATTTCCATCGTTTTCTTTTCTATCGTTGTGGTCTTTTCTATTCTATCTGCAATTAATTAGGTTCATTCATTCATATCGAGTGGGTTTATGGACAATCGACATGGTCTTTTGGTTTTTTATTGTGTTTGAAACCCTAACGTACTAAAAGTTAACTATACTACTAACTATTAACGACCTTTTTCCGTGACCTTTACGTGACAGGTGTAATTGCACTCGCCACGCCGTCGTTGGTTGGCAAAAGTTTGTAGTTAAAGATAAAAAATATATTCCTATTAAATCTAGCAAACTTTTTTTTTTTGTTTCATAATATTGAATAAAATTATACGTAAGACGCGGAAAATCCTTAAAGGTACTTAAGTACTTGCTAAGGCTTTTTGCTCTACAGTGAAACATATGCAGAAAGCTCTTAAAGAAATAAAATTTTGTGTATCAAGAAGTACCTAATAATATAACAATCTGCCCTAAACAAACAATTGTTACAAGTGTTACCTTGCACATCGGGTATTTTTCTGTTCTTATAGAGGTCCCCTAAGAAGAGGCTGTTGATGAGAGTGGACTTTCCAAGTCCGCACTCGCCGACCACCATCAGAGTGAAGTCGAATCCTCGCTTCACGGACTTGCGGTGTACTTGTTCTGGTAGGGTCGCGAACCCAATGTAGTCCCGCTCGCCTCGCTCTCGTTCTATCAACAATAAGTAGGTATTTAACTTAAGAAGCTGTTCGCAGATTCACCCGCCAATGCCTATACCCTTCCGCAATTAATTCAAGAAATAAGTTAAGTAAGTGGTTATTATTTTATGGGTTTGCTAATTTAAATAATGTTAGTTAATTTACATAACGTTTTAAAACCTTGACACGTGATATTTAAGGCGACCGACTCGACTCTATCTTTGCGTCCAATCTTAGCTAGGTAGAGCCGGCGCTCTAGCTAGGCAGTTAGGCAGCTGGAACGGGAGCATGCCACTTCCTTTGTACGAGTATTAGACGATAATCTCACATTCTACTTAAACATTGACGAAATTTAATTTAAAAAACACATAGCGGAACATACATGTGCGCTGTACCACAGAATAATACAATTCTTAACAAAGCAAATTGCATCTTTATATACCCTTGAGAACTCCTTATAAGAACATGACAATAATACTAGAGGAAGCAGGGCATTGCAACGCGGGCAGCGGAGTGTGACACGACAGGTTCCCCTGGTACTTGCCTGATGCCGTCCAGGGACGCATGCTCGGTGTATCGGGGGCGATTAGCGGAAGCCGCGGACGTGCCTATCAGATCACTCGGACGCGAATGGTTTCTGTTATCTAGCACTGTCGAATGGCTGTGAGTTACACGTGAATGCACATAATGGAAGAATTACCGTCTGTTTGTTTTAATTTAGTATACGGTATGGAAATATGGTGTTAACCCTAATACATAACGTGTTTAAAGATTCGTTAGAGATGGCAATTATCATCCATCATTCTTGTAAATATTATGTCTATCGAATAGTTATATGCAGGATTAATTATTATTCCAATACTGTATTTTGATCCTTTCACATACATACTATTATTTAAAATTATTTAAAACACTATGTTTTCATTGTCCATGCTGCATTCTACAAACATGACCCAGCCATTCAGCTAACCGCACAATAACACAGAGAGAGTATAAAAATAATGCGCACATAATAGTCATCTCTGACGCTGGTTGTTTATTTACAAAACAATTGAAGTGTGATCTTACTACAATGAAAATTATACGATGAGTTGTTATGATAACAAACTCTACGAGAAAACCATTTCGTTGCGCACTATCTTATTTAGATTTTTGATGTGAGAAAATTATTCGGGGAAAAAACATCGTGTGATCTAGGCGCCTGCTACGTAGGTATAATAACAACTAACAATTCAATAGACAGTGTTCGTCTGTGTGTGGTACTTAAGTATGATTGTATGTTCTTTTTACAGGAATACCTACGCAAGAAATAAGAACTAACACAATGTTTAGTTGAATATTTTTTGAAAGCTGCCTGCATTGTTTTAATCAATAGTTTCCTACCTACTTGTGGTTAGGCGATTTTTTTTAAATATAATGGATGAAATTCTAAATCTTAATCTATACTAATATTATAAAGTTGAAGAGTTTGTTTGAACGCGCTAATCTCAGGAACTACTGGTCCGATTTGAAAAATTATTTGTGTTGGATAGCCTATTTATTGAGGAAGGCTATAGGCCTGGGCAAAGTCGGGACAGGCTGCTAGTCTCAAATAAGTATAGAGATTAAGAATTAGAATTATTCAAAAAGGAACACACATTTATTTATCTAATCTTTGTTTTCAAGTAAGTCTCTGGTACTTATGAGAATATTGTTACCAAGTATTTGTACACTGAATGACTGATTTATTTCCTTTCTACAATACATTACAAATTAACACGTGGCCCCACACTAGTCGAATTATGAATTAACTAATCAAATATTTTTTTAGGTGACGATAGCAACAAACACGAAATAAGCACGATTTAAAGTGCAGGAGGCCAATTATTTAAATGAAACATCGAATGCAAATTGTTCGACTCGCCGATTATGACGAATGAATCCATTCGACACGACATCGAACGAAAATCATTTGACACACCGAGTTTGCCTAAGCCATACTTTTCGAAATAGCTTTCTTGGACATACTCGTATTTTTGTTAATTTATTACATTTTCTTTCATGTGAATGTAAAGGCAACATTGCCTATTCTGTGATTGAGTTTAAAGTGAGAAACGTTTACTGAGATATTTTCAGCCCTGTCAGCGATACTGATTTGTTCGAAGTAAAAGTTAGTCTACACCACGAACTATAAAGAGGTACTAACTTATGTCTACTCCAGCGGTTCTCTTGGCGACTTTTTTTGAATAGCAAATTATTTTAATTATTTGATAGAGCCCCAAATATTTATATTCCTTATAAATAATCTTGTCACAATGCCATGATAACACTTTACGTCGTCTGTGGGACATACATACGAGATAGGGGTTTACGGAGCACACTTTGTGAATGGCTTGTATACATCTATTTATAGTTTGTAGGCTTTTGTGTATAATGTAGATTTTTTTAAATGTTTAATATATTTAAGAGTGACCTAAGTAATTTGTTTGGGTATGTTTATAAACAGTTGAAAATATAGAGACAGTTTGCGGGACTCTCTCTGGTTTTATAATCAAAATTCATTAATCCATACTAATATTATAAATGCAAAAGTCTGTCTGTCTTTATTTATTTATTATCACTTCTTTGCACACAGTAAAATAAAAATTAAATATGTTACATAAAATGTGAACACAGCTCTTTTATGCTTTCACGGCCAAACTGCTGAACGGATTTTGATAAAATTTGGTATGAATATAGTTCCAGACCCGGGGTCAAAAATAGGCTACTTTTTGACGCAAGCGGAGCTGCGAGAAATAGATAGTATTTAATAAATCTACCTTGCACGACGTCGGAAGAAGAATGTTAGAGTCCGATAGGTAACTTCTTCTGCATTAGAATATTTTGTTTTGCTCACTGTCACGTCAAGTCACATTCTATATTTGGGTATCTGCCAGATAAGGTTGTAATCAGAATGTATTTTGTGTAACATATATCTTGAAAATTTAAGTAAGTATACTCACGAATTTTAATGACTGTTGTGAAAGGAGATTTGTGTTTCGAGCTATCTTCCTCTTTGGCTTTTTCTGTATTCATGTTTTCCTTGTTATTGTCTATGTTGATATCTACGATAGTAAAATAATCATTCTTTTCCATATCAAAGCTTATCACTATCTTTCTATGAGTAATAAAGGTATAGTCAAGGAACTCCCTCAACTTGTTTTGCAGGCAAATACAACCGTTAGATAAATAGGTATGTCAAAAACACGGGAACAGCCGTCAGTGCCGTCACGCACGGTGGAGTTCTATTGTGTATGGAATGTCATGTCGATGTGGTACTCTTTGAGTTCGAGGTACGTATTTGGGCTGTGAGTACGTGCGATGCGCAGGAGTCTCGACTGTCACCGGGTGGCAGATGATCGCGGCCGCGCCCGCTTTTCCGGCACCGCGCGCACGTTCACACTGCGCGCGCACAGTTACATACTGACGGTCTGCCACAAGTCGGACATTAGTATTAATTTACGTGACGAATTAACAGGTTGAACTGTTAATTAGTAAATAATAAAACATCTATACGATTCTTGAAATTTTTATAACCCGTTTATGTCTTTTGTATTGACATATCCATCCAACCAATAGCTATGTAGAGCTGGATTCTTCAGAGGAGGATACGACGGATACTTGATCTTTTATCGCAAACGATAACATTTAAAATTAGGCAATGTACTAGTAAATTTAGACAGTGTAGGCACACAGCCACAAGTAGGTCTTCATCTTACATCTACTTTTTACGTCACCTGAGATAACCTCGAACAAAATTAGGGTCAACTGTTGAGCAGATTCCCAGATACCCATTAAGTGTCGTATCGTGTCATCGAATTATTTTGTCGCATGCAGTGCACATTATCCAGGTTTCTATGAACCGAGTAGCTTATTCTTTGCATACTTTATCAATTGAAAGATGCTGCGGAATCAGCGGCTGCATCCGGTGACGCAACGCAACATACGAGTAGTGGTGTAACTACCTACCTCGAATATTTGAACTCCGCTGAGCCCGGCCTGGCACCAGTTATGCCTACAATTAATGGCTGCCCACGCTTCCTTAGATCTTTGAACCATTTCCCTTGTGTTTTTGACCCTATTAAAACATCTGATAAAAGCAATGCGGGCATTTGTGATCTTTGACTGTTTGTGTGTATGTAAATTAAAATTTAACTGCCTCAGTGGTCCAGTGACTTTAAGATGTTTGTCTGAGGACCCAGAGGTCGTGAGTTCCATATCCTCGGGAAGACACTTTTTGTTGTTTCCAGTTTGTTTCGAATATTGTAGGGTATACTTTAATTTAAAAATATATATTTTATTTCTTAGGTAGTTTGTACTCTTTTTTTAGTTTAGTATTAATTAATCATATTTACCTACTCTTTAATGTAATGTTGTTTAAATAAAAGGTTTTATAATATTGCTAAAATACTTAATTTTTTTACAAATCATTCCATCGTCAAATACTTATGAAATAAATATCGAAATGCTCAACTTGCCCATACAGACAATTAGACAGGTAGAGTATTTCCTTCTTTAGTTCCTTAAATGTTTGCTACACTGCACTTCCCCTATGATCACGAAGGTAACCTACCTCTTATAATATTTTATTAGATGGCAATTCCGATGCATGTTCATTATGAATGAGATTGTAAGGCATCTATGAATAGATAAAATTAATTGTCACATGTTTTTGTTTGTAATATTATTATTTTTTTAGCTATGTAGGCTGGGCAAAAGCCTCCCCTCTTTGTTATTTAATTATTGCAATAAATTAAAAATAATACACACATTTTTGACGCCATGACGTCGATGTTAAGAGAAGTTAAAAGTAGGAGACAAGAGGAAATAAAGATTCTGGCCAAATTTAGCTTTGGTATATAGTTACATGGATGAAACTAGGTTATTTAGAAATTATCGGTCAAATATTTATATTGTGTTAGTACGTGAAACTAAAACCACTTTCAATAAAAAAAATCAGTGAATTGAAAACCAACAAAAAATTCAACCTCCCTCACAAATCTAGTTTTTATATTATTTATTTTATTTGATACTTAAAAATATTTTTTACACCAAAAAATAAAATAATTACAGTGGAACTATTTTAAATGAAAGTTGCCGTCAGTCGTGCAGTGAAGCACAGACACTCAGTGTTTTTATTTTGATTTATTACAAATTATTATACGCATGCGAATTTTAGCTTCACATGCGATATGAGATCGATAAAATATATACCTAGTAACAATACAATATAGTTACACAATGTAAATAATACAAAAATAAATAAAAAAAACTTACCCATCGTCATGTTTCTCAAGGTGGTGCTATTTTAAAGGTATCGCGGTTATTGAAGCCAATACTGTGTAGTGAATTGAAAATTTTCATGAAATTTTCATTTTAATTTTAATATCGATTTTCATGTTCGCCGTTCATATGAATGCTCCAACAAAAAAGTTTCCTTTTGAAATTTTAACAGAATTCAAAATCGACCGATTGCTTTCACAGATTTTTCACTTGTCAAATTATTATTTAAAGAATTGTTTTCATTTTCTTAATGATATCAAACCTCGTCTTCTGGCCATTGTCGTGGCAGTTTCTGAATAAAAGTGCAAAATAGGGCGTCCCCCAGATAAATATTCATCCAAATATCACTGCAGCCTAAAGACACCGTTCACTTTATTATCTACACTACACATCTAAAAAAAATAAAGTCGCGCGACACTAAAAATAATATCACGTTTCTAATCCTAAAAATTGTATAATCAAAAATAGTAGAAAAAATCGAAGAAAAATAAAATCACATTGTTTGTGCGCCGTCCTGTGCGTGTTGCGTTACGTAATGTGAGGGCCCGGGCGAGCTGGCGTCCTCCTCCGCGGGTCCGGCCCCCCGCGCCCCGCCGGCCCTGCGCAATGCCCGCCGCCCAGAGGGCGCATCCTCGTCACGGCCGCCCTGCCGATCGATACGCGGGCGCAAGGTCCCAACAACCCCGCCCGCCAAACACTAGAGCATCTCCTTGACTACATGTCCTACTTGCATTGCATCTATTGTTATATGAGGCGCGCGTCCCAGAAACATTCAAGGTCGTTTGCATAGATTTTCACGGACACATTTGACATTTTTTTTATTATTTTATGCATTTTTTTAAAATTAGATATACAAACAATGATTATAATATTTATTGCAAAAGGATTATGCGCCCAGAGGCGATGAGAGAGTCAAAGTTATCGCAAGTCTCTTCTACATCATAATAATAATGTATATTATGATTCCCTACTATTATTCGATATTATATATCCGACCGCCTGCCCGATGTCAAACTTAACTTAAACCATAGTCAAACCCTCTTGATTTGCCACCAGGGCAGTGACATTGCAGCGCCGTCGCCGGTCATGCCTGCGCAAAGGATGGCGTGCAAATGGAGTAATTACGGACCAATTTCTAAATAGGGGAAAATTAATGGCGCAAACCTCATGACGCAACCCCTATGCACTCTACGAGTACCTACGGTCACATGTCATCGAAATGAACGACACGGAGTGAAAAAATCCTTTCTCAATGCTTACGGTATAGTGAAAAGAAAAAAATAACATCATGCCTAGTGGCCACTAATAAAATAGTTTGTTTTCTAAACAGATTATTAGAAAACTGGATTTTATGTTTTTGACAGTTTTTGGACAAATTAGATTTTTATCTAATATAGGATTAAATATGTTGTTAAAGGTTTAAGATCTCTGCTTGTCCCAAAGGTTGGCTGTTAGATAATGCTTTTAGCATTAAGTCCGCCTATTGTGATATACAATTGTATATTTTGTACAATAAAGTTTAAATAAATATATAGATACGTTAATTTAGTGCAAATGTTAATATACTAGTGAAAGAACCATTACTTTTAAAAGATATTATGATTTTTTAGACTCTGTTCTACATAAATAAATCTACGTTTGTTAACGAAGGCGAAGTTAATAAACTAGTGAAATAATCTTAACTTTTAATAGATATTATGGTTTTTAGACTCTGCTCCACATAAATAAATCTACGTTTGTTAACGAAGGTGAAGTTAACATACTAGTGAAAGAACCTTAACTTTTAATGGATAAAAAACCATAAGGTTTTTTAGACTCTGCTCTGCATAAATAAATCTATGTTTGTTGGGAACCAATCAGTTATCTGAAATTGACTATGCCGAATCTCACTTGACCCAACACGTTTCATCGACGTCTTGTTTGCTGTATGTATTGTTTGGTATATATTTATGTTATAGAAGCATAATATGACATACGTACCATTTTATTTAATTATGTTTTACTGATTTTAAAATTTTTTTATGCTGATGGCTAAAGTTTGTTTTGAACTTTTTTTATTTGCCAGATGATTTATTTATACTACTATCACATCACCAAAACAACTTTGTTTAATGGGAAGGGGGTACAGACTTACACGACTATTGATTAAAAAATCATGTACTTATCTATATCAATATATTGAATTGTATATATCTCTATTATCTTATACTATAATGTATATACCCATTTATACCTATTTTTAACCATTTTATCATTATCATTTTTTTATCATTATCTTATACTATACATATATATATATATATATATTTAGAACAAAAGTTATTCGGCCGAGCTTCACTAAGATAAAAAGTCATTTATTTCAAACTTTAATACCTGATATGGTACAAATGGTGGACTTAATGCATATTTGTTTTATTAGTTATTTTAGATTTAAATCGAATGGCATATATTTAATATGTAATTAAATATTGGCACAAAATCCTTGTATATTATTGAAAACTTGTTTCATGCAACCGAAGACACACTAAAGTTGTTATGATTTTCATATAAATATTCTGTTCATACACTCCGAAAAACTTTATCAATAAGTTAAGAGCTCTACATCTTTGTGTAAGTGATAGGTTGGACAAATTTTTAGTAGACATTACAATTTTTTTTTTTTTAATCACGCAATTACAGCCACAAGACTTTCAATAAACTGATTCAATTCAGCCTATTCAAATCTAGTGACTTCCTGCGACCTTTTAATGTAATTTTTAGGGTTTTCCCTCTTTAGAAACCTGATTACGCCTGATGGAAATAAATAGCAACGTGTGGTTCTGCAGGAAACTTTGATTTGTATGTGGATAAAAAGTCTGCGATTAACTAATTTTGTTAAAAATATTAATAAATAAATAATTCTTACTTTTATATAATCATCGTCTTTCCCCTTAATCGTTTTCTATTATAACTGTACTCGTACTCCTATTCAAGTTCAGGAAACTTTCACCTTGTTTCAAAACGATGGACATAACCTGATATGTCCAGAAACCCATGCCAGCAACCAAGGCAAGGTTAGAATAATAACATTTTTATAAATTCATGAATTTTTTTTTAATGTATTATGAATATTAATAAATTATTTTTAAAAATTTAATTTAATGAATTACAATTTTAATAAATTCAGATTTTTCTGAGAACACAAACTGTAAAGTTAGACAAGTTTTAGGTGGTCATCTGTTTCGGTGGTCCAATTAAGAATAAGTAGTTTAATTAATTAATAAATAACTAATTAATGAATTGAGAACTGTGTAACACTTGTCGCTAAGGAAACATATTTGTACCAAACTTTTAACTGTAAAAATCTCGAATTATTAGAAGAAAAAAATAACAATATAATAATATAGTGGTTGCCCGGGGCTGCGCTCCCGTTGCAATAGGTTTTTAAAGCACATCTACCTGTAAACTACTCTGCTCAGATTTCAGCTTTGTACATAATACCAGAGCAAAGTTTAAATAAATCTATACGTCTTTGTTTACCCTTTCAGGGGTTGATTCAGCGAAATTCGTTTTTAGCTGAAGTCTCCTATCTACTTACTTGCAAAACAGCGGCATAAAATATGCTTCACGAAATTTTGACTCCCGCTTTATGTGAAAAATTTCTCAAATGTTTAATTACGTTCTTTTGCATTACTGTTGATTTGTAAAAAAAAAAGTAAATCTGTCGAAAAAATACTTTGAAAATTTTAAACAAAATTGTCACACTTTTCACCATCATCTCTTTTTAACCTATCGGACGTCTTTATCTTGTAATTACATACCTACCTGCCAAATTTCAGCACCAAAAATGAGTAGTTTATGAGAATTCGTGTTGACAACATGTGAAATAAGAAAATTCAAGACACATACATTTTGGATAATATTCAAAATGGAATATTATTGACCGATATATATTATAGATTCGATTGATATGTTTATTTGTATCCATCCTAAGTACAGTCCTCACTCCCTAGCAACCAGAACTCTATAAACACGCGACAAATCTTTTGGGAAATCAGGAAAAGTTAGGCAGCGAGCGTGGGCGATTCCCTGCGGCGGCGCTCGGTATCCGATCCTACGCTCCCAGGACGTCATTCGATTCAATTTACCAGATTCTTATTCGTTAGCTACACCATTATGGATAAAGATAAATTTAGACATCATTAGGTTTAGCAGAAATAGATTTAAAAACGCTGATGTTTTGCTATAGCATTGCGAAATAATTTTCGCTCTTATTTGCAGTGATAAATAAGTTTTAAAAATAAAATGTACGCGACAGGTAGTGTATTTTCCTTTCGGTCGCTAAGTACTGCAACATCCTGTTGCTTCCTGTTCACGGATATAGGTTTTAATAATACGTAGGGCACACTAAAAGTTTTAAGTAACTTAAAAAAACATGTTATAACCAAAATAATATGTGTATTGCTTTTTAAAATACTCTCCTTTACATTTTGAACATTTTTTCATGCGATCGAACCATTTTTTTAAACAGGAGGACCACAGATCAGAATGCATGTTTTCTACGTGCTGATTGAACGCTATCACTGTCTCTTCGGAGTTAGTAAAAGTGAAATCTTTCATAAAATCTTTGATTTTGGGGAAAATACAGAAATCACAGGGTGCTAGGTCGGGCCTATGTGCAGGATGGGTGACGAGTTGTACTTTTTGGGAAGCTAAAAACTACTTTGTTTTGTTGGCCGTGTGTGAAGAAGTGTTGTCATGATGTAGGAGAACGCGGCTTTTTGGTTGTTTTTCGCGAACTTTTTCTAACACCCTGAGTAAACAAATAATAAAATACCACTCAGCATTAACAATCTTTTGATCTTCAAGTGGAATTATGCAGATGGGACCCGTACCTGAAAAACCGTTATCATTTTTTTACCAACGTTTCTCGTCTGCCTCACTTTTATTGGCCTGTTCTCATTTTCAAACACCCATTCACAAGATTGCTGTTTTTTTTTTGGTTCAAAACAATAAATCCACGTTTCGTCTCCTGTGATAATGTCATAAACAGCATTAGAATGTCCGTGGTCGTACTTCAGTAGCGTCTGTGAGCACCATTCCACGCGAGCCCGCTTCTGCTCCGCTGTCAGTTCATAAGGGATCCAACGACAACAAAGTTTCCGAACTTTTAATTCTTCGTGTAAAATTTTCTGAATTTGGCTCATACCAATCCCCAATAGTCCTCGAATTGTCTCATAGGTAATCCGCGGGTTTTCTTCAATTAGCCGCTTAACAGTAACCACATTATTTTCGTTGACGGCAGTTGAAGGCCGCCCTTCACGAAATTCGTCATGTAAAGAAACCAGCTCTCTCTCAAATGCTCGACGGATTATGTCGTTAAGATGTGCGTGCCGCGGTAAGCGGCCTTCGCTCCTGCTGCATGATAGACCATGATGTCCGTCGACTGCCTCTTCACAGTGACAACGATGTGGAGAAACACAAGGAGCGCCTAAACGCAGACAAGTAGCCACCCTGAATGTGTTGTCGTCCAGCATAGTTACACACACAATTTTTTATTTAATTTACTTATTAAGTTTTCATTTGATTTACGTCTAATTAGATTTCAAGCTTCTCAATAGATTGCATTATGGAATGGGTTCGTGATAATTAAATAGCTGTAACGTAACATACTAGCAAATAATAATATGAATACTTGCAACATATGTATGATTTCTAAGTGAACAAGTCAGGAAGCTGACAAGTTACATTTCTCAGATAACATCAGTCTTTCCGGCTTTGTTATTACTATCAATTTGCATTAGTTTTCTATGTTTTCAGGTGATGGAAACGATAACATATACTTATTGAATATCCAACTGTAAAGAAACTCAATCCGCGGGAAAAGTGCCAGATGACAGAGACTAGTGGCGGGAACTATACTTCACTTACGACAACATCGAATGATGCATGTAAAGGTGGTCTTATTTCTTGCGAGCTTAGAGTGGAAATAGCGAGCCGGCTGGTATTCCATCACACAGAGGGATATGAAGAAATATGTACCTTATTGCTCAGTGTTAGGAGTGCGTTTAGGTAATGAGGTTTGAGAGAAAGCACTTTCCGGTTGTACGGGTTGTCGGATGACGCAGATGCCGGCGTGGTCGCGGCTGCGGGCGTCCGCCGCCGACCAGTCGAGCACGGCCCGTCCGCTGCTCACCACTCTGTGCCGAGATATTTCTCGAGAGAGAACAAAACATCGAAGTGTCATAAATGACATCTCAAAGTTCAGTATTTATTTAGCGCGGGATTTTTCTCAAATAATTTTCAAGGTAAGAATCGCTAGTTCTTAATTATTTTACGATTCAGTTGTTGAAAAAAGTGTCACTTCAAAATCCGGATTTAACGGCTGTTTAAAAAATAATTTCCTGTATAAGTAAATAAGAAGTATAAGAATTATGCTGGTATAAATCGTTTTCGCAAACTTTATTTATAATATAAATACATTCAAACTAAAATCATTACACCATTACTTAATTGCGTTGACTAGATTTTAGGTAAAGTAAATACTTCTTTGTAAAAGCCGAAAAAATACTTTGACATGAGTGTGGCATAACTTACTTACATAATAATAAACAACAATAATTTGCCAGATAAATTAACAGTAAACATTAACTTTTAAAAGATAGAACTTTGTCTCATGCATACTTATTCCAATCACGCCCGTTGGCAACTTTCTTATAACAAAAAGCGCTGCATGCTACATTGTTTGCCGATGGATTGCATTAAATGGATCTTGGGTCAGGCATTTTCCCACACATTTTCTCTTAGATAGATTTCATATATGTATTTATATGTACAATATAACAGTTTATAAATGATATTTTTTTGTATTTCCACCGAAAATAATTAAGTAATTTAAATTTTTCGTAATCGAAATAAAATCGAAAATCTTAAATAAGAAAAACATGCATTTAGATCCCAATCAGTCGAAATTCGAGTTTCAAACCTTTTCAACTCGTGTAGGTTTTTAGCAATAGTTATGATGAAGTATGTCTATTCTTCCCGTAATAAGGAACTACAATCGATCAAATATTTTACAACGGACTATTCTTTTTCCTTTGCATTTTTCGTTTATGCGTCGAGCTGGTTCTCAGGTTTGAAAATGAAAGTGGCCAGTTTAGCGGGACCGCGCTAATACGGTCAATGTGCCAATGCCACAACTCGCAGCGGAAGGAAAGCTCATAAAACCGTCGCTAAACTAGCCTAGTCTTACGATGATTTTCTAAGTATACTAGTTACTGCTTCCTACACTCATATCTTCTTACCAGCATCTTTGATGTCATCGTCATCTATCACGCTTATTAAGAAACTGCTCTTCTCCGGTTCCCGCAAAATAACCCTCTGAGTGTTGAAAAAAGCAGATGGATTTCACACCTTTTTTGAAATTACACAAACTATACAAATAATATCCATTCGGTTCTAATCTAATAACTAGGTATTCATAGCTTCTTAATTTTCATTCATTCATGCTATTTACTTGTTCTATAAAGTTCATTTCATATTATTTTGCCAATGATTGTGACGCAACATACTTTGATCTTAAAACACTTACAATGTGATAGAAAATAAAAAATAAGAACTCAAATCATACATCCACGAGCACGAGACTCTTTGGTTAAATGTAGATACTACAAGTGATGAGTAAAAACATAGATCACCATATCATATAGATTCTATGAGACATGCCTTTTTGTTTTGTAGCCTACTACACTCGTATAGTGTATAAGGCTATTACATCATTTTGCCAACACTATGTAACTATTGTCATAACATTCATTATTTTCCCAAACGATTATTTCAATACCTGAGAAAATCGTAAGTAGGTACTTACCTATGATCGAATGGCTCGAGGAGAGTTGACTACATCAATACAATATACTTATGTTATTTATAAACACTGCAAGCTAGTTTTGATTGTGCCTGGGTTCGATTTCTCTAATTTTTCATTGTGAACTTTAGAAGTTAAGTAGGTAGTTTCGTGTACTGAAGTTGTACTTGACATTTTTAAAAATTTGGTATCTGGTTACGGTTTATGGTATGGTAAATGGTTTGGTTAGGCCTGGTATCTTCTCACAATTTACATAGTTATTATGCTAACGTTAAATAAAATCGGTGATCATGTGCAGCGTATTAATGGATTATCTCACTGCTTATTGTAATAATTAAAAAAACTTACATAAGTTCACTGTACTAAACTGGCGGAAAATCTGCAAGTCTACAGTCATTCAGTATGTTTTTAACTTTAGTACCTACATGATTTTTAAAATAATTCATCTGTCACAACGTAGCACAGGTTAAATTAAAATTGCAAAAAATTTTTAGGACAAAGGATAAAATGAGTTAGCCATTCGTCATCGCTTAACCATATTTATACTTTTCATTCTTTGGTAATTTTGTTTGCATCGCAAATGACTTAAATTAATGATCTATCATTTCTAAATGCATAGGTAGAGTTTGCGCGCACACTACAAATTCATTAAATCATCTGTATTACATTTAGAGTTGTAGTACCTAACTAGGTAGTTTACAACCACATACATGTATTTATCCTTGCCAGATACATTTAAATAAGGATAATAACGTTTATTTTAGTTATAAAACTTCCATAATTTACGGCAATAAGTTTCCTTGTTATGGATTAAGTTGTGTTAAACATACGATAAATTTTGTATACGGGTCAGCCAATGCTGCTAGGTAATATCTTTATTTGTTGTTGAGATGAGTTGCATAATAAAGTCAGTCAGCCACACTCATAAACGTAACGATTACCCACAACGTCATATTAGTAAATTCTTCAAATCCAAAAAGAGTCCTCCGTAAGAACTCTATAGCATTGAGTGCAGATTTAAAATTTTCCCTCTTTAAAAAAAGGTAGAATTCTTTTTTAGTTTGATGAATTTCTTAATAATAAACGTCTCCAAGTGCGGCTGTTATACCTACAACGCACTTGAATAATATCCCACATCATTTCTGTACTCTTCTATTATTTAGCCGCGGTCCACTGACCCAGTAACCTTCAGGCGCAAGCGCGGGCCGAGGGCAGCGCACGCGCACGCCCGCATGCGT
Organism: Euzophera pinguis; assembly: GCA_947363495.1. Lineage (NCBI taxonomy): Eukaryota > Metazoa > Arthropoda > Insecta > Lepidoptera > Pyralidae > Euzophera > Euzophera pinguis. The sequence continues at coordinate 6,303,673 of OX376164.1, forward strand.
CACCGAACATTGAAAAAAGAAAGCCTCTCCATACCAGCCGAGACGCGTGGTGCATCCGATTGATGAAAGCGAAAAAGAAAGAATCAATTAACAATCTGTGCATAATGCATTCGCCACCACGAATTGCATGTCGTACTCTTGAGATTGCCGTTTTATTTTCTTTCTGACTTAGGTAGTAAATTAAAGATTTTCAACTGGATTCCCAATTTAAGCTCGTTTCCATGAAGGCTATTATCATCATCTTTTATACATTTATAAACATATTAACTATTAATTAACAAAAAAACAAAAAATAACTGTAAAGGAGATTATTCTTAATTATTAAAAATATGCAAAATTTTATCAGTAAGTTTAAAACATAAGTCCCTATTGGCAGTAAACAACCATAATAAGCAAGCTTGACTTTGATTCGGCATGAGCGTGGCACCAGGTCAGTATCTACAAGCAAATATGAGGTTTCTAGAGTAAATAATTACTTTGGGGACAGAACATTAAAAAACGGTTACCGTACTTCCTAAACAGCTTACCTGAAAATATCAGACTGGAACAACGCTTATGTCGATTTAAAGTATATTGAAAAAATATTTATTAGTAAAGTTCATAATAATTTATTATATTATGTTTGCTATTGTTAGTATATTATCAGTTCAAAAGTAGTAATATATGTACGTAATGACCTGCAGTCAAACTGCGTAAGCAGTTTTGCGTCCTGCCTTCGTCCGTCTACGCAGTGGAAATGTTAAATGTTTTGTAAAGTTTTAATAAATAAAGATACATACATACATATATTTATGCGAGTTATAGGCCACGTTTATTTTAATAGATACCAGTTTTGTCCCATATTAAAATAAAATCGGTTTATTAGTTATACAATCTACTAATGTCTAAACCATTATGAAAGGATTTTGACATTTTGACGTTCCTTTCTTTATGGTCTAAACTATCTGATAATATATATGGTGGATTTTTATTCAGTGCAAATATTTTGAGGGGGTTTAAGACCAAAGAAAAGTACTAAGAGCAACATTTAAAAAATCTACTCGCTAGTTAAATAGAAAACTTATTCACCCTAACAATCTATCAATGCTCTCTCCCCAAACTACGTTTGAATGGAATTTATTTGCTATTCAGTTTGTGATACACAGAGACAAAATGAGTTTTACAACTTCTGCCAGTATTGCCAGCATAATAGAAAACAAAAAAAGGAAAATCACTACAGGATGTTTTAATAATTACTATACAGGAAAACACAAAAGTTCGATTTTCTTGAAAACTAGCGTGTAGAAATTTATGAAACCATGCAACATAAATCTGTATTATAATATAATAATAATTAAATAAGAAATATTATAATAATTAATTATTTAACCCTGAAACTATTTGTATTTCATTTAATTCCACCTTATATGCTACTATTTCAAATCATTTCAAATCTTTGAAAAAGGGTTACGAGAAAAGTGAAAATATGCTACGATAAATGCTTTTGTTTGCGTTATTTGTAGAAATGGCGTAGACATTTCGTAATCGTAGACACGAAGCTCGTAGCGGGTACAATTATTAAAGTTTTCGCGTAGTTATTCAATTCAAAATGTGGAAACTATTATCCACCACTTCTTGATATTCATTTGAGTTAAAATGTTTCCGTATGTGTTGTGTATTATAAATTACAATTGTGATCAAACTAAATAAAGATTTCTTATGTTTTCGCGATTGTTATTCATTAAATTAAACTATTTTAATACGGTTATTATGTACAGAAAGCCCACCCACACAGACAAATATCTCAACGGTAAATCTCACCATCATCCATGTCAGTTAGCTACCGTAGGCAAATCTTTGTTACAGAGAGCACACGGCATCTGTGACACCCACCATCTTAAGGAGGAGCTTCACCGAGTCAAGTCTGTCTTAAGAAGCAACAATTTCAGCCTCCCACACATATGTCACAGAAGTCGACCCAAGCCGCACACAGTTGATCGTTTTCCTGCCATCTTACCATACATAAAGGGAGTCACGGACAAGATTGGTAACATACTTAGGCGAGCTTCAATCAAGACCTATTACAAGCCGCATAAGAAAATAAACCAATTTTTAAGACCTGTAAAATCCAATATCCCATTGCAAGATGCTGGAGTTTATAAAATTGACTGTGACTGTGGTTGATCATAGATTGGGCAAACAAAGAGAAGCATTAATACTCGTATAAAAGAACATATTGCTGACATGAAAAATAGACTCTCAACCAAGTCTGCAGTCTGTGAACATGCTCTAGACAAACCCAACCACTATATGCGTTTTGATAATCCTCAAGTCCTTGCAAAGGAAAACAGATTCATTCCAAGGATGTTACGTGAAGCTATTGAAATTAAAAAACATCCTAATTTCAATAGAGAGGATGGATGGCAGGTACCGCCATCTTGGGACCCAGTCATTAACTTAATAAAATCGCAAACTCGGAAGCAGACTGCAAGACCCTTAGATACTGTGAGCCAATACTGCGTGAATCGGAATAGTTCCCAATAAAAATTTCAGGCGGTAGTTTGTAATCTTATGACATCAAAGACAAATGTTAACTTAGTCTGCCTGCGACCATGAACGCTGTAAAGTGTTTGAAACGTCAGGTGTAAATAAATAAGTAATAAACGCGATAAAACCGTATTAAAATAGTTTAATTTAATAAACCAAATAAAGATAATTTAAATGGTAATATGCAAACATGCAAGCGAACATAATACAAATACTATTTATTCCGTTTAATCGATTGCTTACCCACACTAGAGCATCATAGGTCTCTTTTTGTGAACCTACACAAATTTCTCGCGTATACAAATTGGAAGTGATTAATTACTAATTCATGAATCACTTTCCACTTTCAATACTGGGTAAGTACGTACAAACGTTATTGTACGTATTTACATGTCCAATGAGAATTGACTAAGCAATATCACGGCCTAACGTGAAGAAGTTACATAAATTCTGCTACCCTTAGGGCAGAGAGAAAGAGGTAAAATTAAAATAATTCATTCTCGCACTAGAATGGAAGAAAGCGTGTGTTTTTTAAAGGTCCTGGCTAAGTGTAAAAAACATAACGTAAAATATAGGTATTTTTCGAGTTATTTTGAGTGCTGGAACTTGGTGCTTGTCACCGTGTGACTTTGAGTTCCGGCAACGCCTGTTTCAGTTAAATATTTTAGACATGTGTCCCCAGTGGGGACAACGCTGGTGGTGACGAGTGGGATGAGACTAACTCTTTTATGCACCCTGAACGATGGACAATAACAGCGATTGCTTGGATGCCTTAGAGTGGTCGCAGAAAGCGAGAAAGGAGATGGGCACATCCTTGCTCAGCAACAGCAATAAAATAAGTGTTTTACAGGAATTAAGTAAATTGTTTTGTTCTAGATGGGCGCGAGTTCCATAACAAGACTGGCCAACACATTCCTGTTGCTGACTTGCCTGGGTGCGACGTTTACGCAGTCTCATTCCGAAGCCGGTTTCGGATTAGGTGAGTACGAGTATCCTCAAATTTCACATAACAGTATGTGCAATAAAATTATTTGCTCCTATAACTTATCTGCCGACAAAGCATAGCTATGTTTATCGAACTATGTCAAAAGCAGAAACGTGTTTTGTGAAAACTACGAATCTGAATAAAGGTATCTACCTAAGTTATAACACAGGTTGTAGGCATTCTTTTTTGACCTCGAGAAAGACTTTATTGACCATAAACGCTGCAAAGTGTTTGAAACGTTAGATGTAAATAATTAAGTAATAAACGCGATGAAAACAACAATCGTGAAAACATAAGAAATCATTAGGATTTTATTTTTCAAGCGTAACTGCGTAACTCTGTCTCAGAGCAGCTAGATAGACGGACCTAGAGGCTTTTGGTTTTTCTCATATCATACTGGGACAGGAAACCTGTTTTAAATGCAGCTATATATAAGTAATAATTAAAATAACACACATTAAAGATACCTGCTTGATCCAAAAGTTGGCTGTTAGATCATTCTTTTATCTAAGTCCGCCTATTGTGATATACAATTATAAGTATATTTGTACAATAAAGTTTAAATAAATAATTTCCTGAACCTACATATTTATATATACGAAATAACGAAATATTTCATGTTGCGTGTTGCCGAATGTTTTCGGAACTACTTTTTATTTTATTTTTAACTAGCTGTTTCCCGCAGCTCCGCCTGCGTCAAAAAGTAGCCTATGTTTGACCCCGGATCTTCAACTATATTCATAACAAAATTTCATCAAAATTCGTTCAGCGGTTTGGCCGTGAAAGCGTAACAGACAGACAGACAGACTTTCACATTTATAATATTAGTATGGATAGTATGGATTTCGGATGATGTCAGATGGATTTCCCAATGAGTTTGTTTGTCTGATAAGTTCTCAGGTTAACCAACAGGTCAATCAATTGCATTGAGAACATTTTTCTTTTGTGCTGTATCGATGCTCTTTAGGTAAATGAGGCACAAGATAAAACTTGACACTATTTAACATAGACAATAATGGAGATTCTGATATTTTTTTAAATCATGAAAAAAGCTTTCTTGCCTATAAAACGCTAATATTATAATTGATGGTGGTTCCCAGTGGAAGACACAACGAATATTGGCGAAGCAGAGTCGCGGACAGCCGGAGCGGACCTGGAGTTCCGCTACCATGACCACGAGCAGCTCACCAGGTACCTGCGCGCTGTCTCCGCGCAGTACCCAGCGCTCACCGCGCTCTACTCCATTGGCAAGTCTGTGCAAGGTAAGCAGCAATCAATGAATATCTAACATAGCTGAAAGTCCGCTACGACGACAACGAGATCTTCTTCTTCTAAGGGTGCTTCTCCAACTAGTAAAGATTAGCGATCGGTCTGTTTTTGTCTCTACGGAAGAATTCAGCTACGCTGGCTGTCTTGGTCTTCTGCAACTTCTTTTTAATTCAGCTTCCAAAATACTTTATGAGGTAGGTAACTAAAGGTACAAAACTACTCATCATCGAATCGAGAGGGTTACATGGTCCATCCTGGTGCCAGAGTTCTTGGGCACCGCCTGTCGGCCTCAGACACATAGTAAAATCATATAGAAGGCTCAAATATCGGTATACGTGTAAGACAAACGAACAACCGTTTAAGTAGGTAGAACTCGTGGGTTAATTTTTTATTTAAGGTTATTACCAGTTTGGTGAAGGAATGGTTCTCCGGATATTCTGATAAAAGGCTCCTCGTGAGTCCAAGATGCGATTTGGAAAAACTGGTACCAGGCTTTACAATTAATTAATAACTTACACGGTTATCTATTACATTTTTGTTTGATTTTACCATGACGAAACTTAGACTTAGGAGCGTGCGAATATGATCTTCTTGTAAGGTGACTGCAGTATGGACACTGCACTTTTACTATCAGAGTGGTTTGCTCTATCTAATATTTGAAACTTATAGGTCGCGACCTGTGGGTGATGGTGGTATCGGCGTCACCATATGAGCATATGATCGGGAAGCCTGATGTTAAGTACGTGGCCAACATCCACGGGAATGAAGCGGTGGGCAGAGAGCTGCTGTTGCATCTCATACAGGTCAGTACGGAGAGGATTCCTAAGTTCGTGAACATAAAAAAAATTACATTATATTATATGATTACGTACTTTATTAGTTTTATTTATTTTGCACAGCAGCTTTGTTGTGACAATGAGAAAATCGACTTTAGCTAGAAGACAATAAACTTTGCAATAAAATCGGATTCATTCGTTATGGGTCTCCTTCCAGCAGCCCATGAGAAATCTTTTTTATGTTTATGTTCTCATGATCATTGAAAAAAAACATGAATGTAAAGTTTTATATTGCACAAAAAAGATATGGTATCGCAAAATATATTATTCCAGTATCTCCTGAGATTTACACTGCCGCGTACAATTTGCGAGGCCACCCTACATAGAGTTAAGCCTTGACCCAAATAGATCGAGAGGCGATAGATATGATATGCATCATCATGTTCACTTTATCGAACTATGGATTTATTTATTCTAATTTATGTGTGCATTTTACATAAACAGATGAAATTACTATTACTATGGTGCGGTTAAGAAAAAAAGGGAGTTCAAAAGTTCCCACTTCACCCACTAAAACGAAATGTTAATTTTTTTTCTATTCATATTATATATTTTTTGTGCCCGACTACGTAAATCTACAAGGAAATTTAGACCTAAAAATCAACCCCTGTGATTTACGATGTAGATACCTAATAAGCGATGTTGTTAAATTAACTAATTTCAACACTTTCAGCATTTGGTTACGTCATACAGCACGGACCCCTACATCAAATGGCTTTTGGATAACACGAGAATTCACTTGATGCCCTCCATGAACCCTGACGGTTTCTCCATTTCCAAAGAAGGACAGTGTGACACAGTTTTCGGCAGGTTTGTATATATTTAGCCATGCATAAATTTCGAATACAACAAGGTCGAAAAATATAAGTATAATAAGCGCCTATTATTTTATTCATAAAGAGTGTACCGTGACGATCGCGCATCATGTAATGTCATGCAAAACAAATACAATGCACCGCCATATTTATTTATTACACCATGTGCCTGTTAGTGTGTCAAACCTTAATAACTCGGCAAATTGCAGTATAGGTACTCGTAGGATTTACAATGGCGTGAGCGTGGAGTTGTAGGTGAAACGCTGATATTACATGAATGTAATCAGCACTTACTAATTTTGTCACAATTTTATTAATAAGGAGATAAAATTTTCAAATCTATTCTATGCTACATATTCCCCCATAAAAGCACACAATATTGTCTTTATTTGCAATGCAATGTATCTAGAGCTTCCTATATATTATGTGGTAGAGCTCATACTTATTGTTTTATTTGTTCTATTTCATAAATAAATAAAATACTAACCAAATACTTACAAAAAAAATACCAAACTACCTACTTGAAAAAATTAAGTAGTTCGGGAGTATTTTTAACGCTAATCCTTAAAAAAATATGTTGGTAGGTATCTAAAAACTATGATATTCGCTCATGCTTAATAGGGACCATGTCACGCAAATTCCAATAAATATTTTCTTCGGCCAGGTACAACTCTCGGCGGTACGACTTGAACCGCAACTTCCCGGACTACTTCAAGGCCAACACCAAGCAGCCGCAGCCGGAGACGGAGGCTGTTAAGGAGTGGATCAGCAAGATCCAGTTCGTCATCTCTGGATCCTTGCACGGCGGTGCGCTCGTCGCGTCATACCCCTTTGATAATACGCCTAATGCTAGTAAGTATCTTTAGGAATCTTTGAGCAGGAGTCCTATTTTTAAGTGTGTGACTCATATGTCGAATAAAAATCATTTGATTTACCGATAATGACGAATGAAAATCATTCGATATCGAACAAAAATCATTCGTGTCATCGAATTTGCGTGAGTCACACTTTTCAAAAATAGCACTCTAGTACTACATATTAGGATTCAATTCTGTGATTTGGCTTTTGGCATCGGGTTTTGGACATGTGACAGCGTTATCCATACGCTCTAAAGTTCGATTGGGCTCTTGACTTCACAAGATGATTGTATATTTAATTGTGATTATTTTTTTATGCAACCTAAGGAATCTGTCGGTCTTCAGTTCTATGTTCGGGTAACGTATTTAATTATTTATACTTGTATAGAAAATTTAACATTCTATTCATAGCACGTAATACAAATAGCTATGACTATGACTTTCTAATTCTATTCACATATTATTATTGAATTGATCCGCCACTAGTGGCACGTTACCATCTTCCTTGCGGCACGTAAAGCCATTGGTTCCAACCCAATCACATAGTCTTAGTCTGTGGACCCAACTGTTATCGCTGGATAATGTTAGCAATTTTCGAGAAAATCTTACAAATGAGTAAAAACTCATTCACCAAAACGATAGAAAGAAAAATTAAGTAGAATGCAACTTTCATTCTACTTAATTTTTCTTCCTATCGTTTCATCGGAAGAGATTTTTCAGACGATAAGATAACTTAGGTTACCTTAGGTACTTTATGTAAATATGTATTTGTTCTTGTGTTCTTATTTTTAAAGTTTGTATTGCATTGTAATGACTGCCCAACGCATCGATCTACTAAACAGTACAGACAATTTAACAATTTTCGGGCTCCGAAAACTGATGGGAATGCAAACGAGAGCAAAAAAACGCTTGGATGATGATATACCTACTTGTAAACAAAAAGTGTAACAAAAATTTGTCCAACATGTCCCCTAAACGCAGTGTTCCAAAGTTACGCACACACGCCGTCCATCGCGCCGGACGACGACGTGTTCCGCCACCTGGCGCTGGTGTACTCCAAGAACCACGAGAAGATGTCCCGCGGCGTCTCCTGCAAGTCGGGGTCCACGCGCTTCGAGAACGGCATAACTAATGGCGCCGCCTGGTATCCACTCACAGGTATATACATATTTTTTTAGCTTTGACTTGGCTGGAAAGTATTGCCATACTCAGATTTCTGTAGGATAAAAGTTTTAACAAAGACACAAATACAATGGTAATATAACAATTAGGATGAATCTAACTAGCATAATCGTACCCATAGATTTCAATCGACATTATTTATACCTTTGAATATTGTGCAAGTAGAGAAAAAATTCAGTCTTAATAGATTTGTTTCATATTGAAATCAACGCGTTTATAGGATGCTCTTGGTTCTTGAGCATTAGTTGACCGAGCGAGCGAAGCGAGTGAGGTCTACAATTCAAGTTGGGGCGAAAAAATATTATTTGTATATTTGTATGTTCCGCGATAACTCTCGAGCCGACTACACCAAAATGATGCACAGCATATACCAATATATCGCTATCCTTTTCATTTTCAAGAACAAATAACATTCTTTTTCTATACATGGACGGACTTCAAACAGCTGCTATGCTGTGTCCTCTTCTATCGCATGGGGTGGTTGGTTGGGACCTCTCTGTCGCACACATTCACTCGCAGCAATATTTTACTTTTCAAAATTCGACAACCGGAATTCGGGACTGATTTTTCGCAGAAATAATCTTTAATTTCATTTAATTTTAATTTAATAATTAGACCGGTGCAAAATGCTAGTATCGATTTACCTGTTTATATACCTGGCTACCCGAGAGTTGTGACCGGAAAAGAATAGACAACCTAACGTTTGCATATTGGCTTCATACTTTCGATTGGTATAGAATTTGTTTAATAATGAAACCGGTGAAATGTTTAATTATTTTTTTTAATATTATTTAATCATACCCTTAACTAAAATTTGTTAGGCAACACATATGCAATATATTTATTGACATATTAAATTAAATATAAAATACGTTTCATCAAATAAACATCTCGGTAAAGGTCGTTTTATATCGGGATCTTAGACTATTAGCTTTGTTTTTCTTAGCTTGAAGTGCTTTAATGTCATCGGTTAACCATGGGCAAGGAAATATTTTAGCTTAACAGGTCTTCGAGGTGCGTGATTATCGTAGAGTTGGAGTATCCAGCAGTTTAAGAGATCGACCTGCTCATCCACTGACTCCGACATCTGAAGAAGTGTAGCCCAATCATAACTCCCAGCATCCTTTCGTAAACTATCTGTATCAATTGAACGAAAGTTACACTGCATTACTATTTTTGGGTTTGGGTTTTGGAGGACGAATTTTATAAGATAGATAAATGAGAGAAAGCCTCCGCAGTACACTGTCCAAACTTTGTTGCCACATCTGAGGAAGAAACTATAATATGGTCAAGTAATGAAGAAACTCGGTTAGGAACGAAGTGAGTCGCTTAAAGAGGAAGAATATCTAAATTGTAACTCTTTGTCAGATTCTTCAGAAGATGTTTTCTGGAGTCGTTTTTTATAAGACATGTGTTGAAATCGCCTAGTAATATGGTCTGATCATATGACGGTATTAAAGTTTCAAGGATATTATCTAAAATAGGGAAATAGTTTTTTTTTTTTTTGCTTGAGGGACAGTAGAATACACCGAGTAAAGTCTTCGTACGAGACAACATGAGTTTGAAAAATAGATATACTGGTTCATTAGTAGGATTAGAAGACTTCGATTGAGAAATAATAGTGTACGAAATATGGGAACTGGGATAGATGGCAACTCCGCCACCCACTGTACCAATATGATTATTACGTATTAATTCGAAACCCGGCAAAGCGTAGGAGGTAGAGGAAAGACACGGATTAAGCCAAGTTTCCGAAACAAGAATGGCGTGAATATTTTTAAAATTAAATGATGATAACATGTCAGGGTAATGTGCTGGAATGCTTTGTGCATTTTTGTGTATATTACTTACATAAAATTTTTTTGGAGCAGTCATAGAAATACCACTGTAGAACTTCGTCAAGTGGAGTCGGTAAACTTTGGTTTGATAAAGAGTGAAAAACATCGTCTTGTCCATCATCATTCGAATCACCCATGTGTAAAAATGATGTCCAACTATGTATAGTTACAAAAATACACACTTATTTTAGAGTCCCACGTGCCGGCTTCAAAATACCATCACTATTACTGGGATGCGATGATACTGTCTGTCTTTATACATACTAGCTGTTTCCCGCAGCTCCGCCTGCGGAATATAGCCTATGTTACTCAGGGTGAATGTAGCTTTCCAATGGTGAAAGAATTTTTGAAATCGGCACAGTGGTTTTTGAGTTTATTCATTACAAACATACACACAAAAATACAAATATTTCCTCTTTATAATATTAGTGTAGAAGTGTAGATAAAAAAAGACTAAGTGACTGACAGACATCACGTTGCAGCCCAAACCACTGGGTCGTTTGGTTCTAAAATTGACACGTGGGTTCCTTTTGTGGACTTTGTTTTGGGGTGCACGGGTAAGAAGGGTTTTTTCAAAATTCATCCCCTAAGGGAGTTAAATGGAGATTTATACGTTATAAGGAGAAACGAGATTAGTTGGATCAATTTTGTAGAACCTTCTCAAGAGCATTAATAATAAATGAGTAAATACCTGTTTTAGGATTTTCCAAAAATCAACCTAAAAGGGGGAAACCGGGTGCCTATGTCTTAAAATCGACACGGATATTGTTTTCATGATTATTGGGGTCGCTGACTACGAAAACACATTTTTAAAACTTTCTTGCGCGGATGCATGCGGGCGAAGCCGCGTGTAAAACCTAGTGATTATATACTTACTATGCATAGATAAGACTATATACCTACTCGTATACTAGATTGTGCTTTTCCAAACGACGCTGTTCATTATTTATTATCCAGTACTGTTACCTGGAACTTCTATTAGTTATTCTTTGCTATTACCGCCTCTGTCTAGTTATATGAATCCTTTCATTTGTAAATCATGCACCATCAATTCGCAATGAGTGTTGTAATAGAACCAGTCTCTTCGCGGAAATAGCAGCAGGTCTAAAATGGCCACTTTGAGCAATTCATCAAAACGAATCATTTCATGAATTGCGAAGCTTAGCAATTCTGCAAAGTTTGACATTGACGTTTCAACTCTAATTCAATTCATTTCCTGAATCACTTCTCGTGTAAGTATTGCTACAGTAATAACATAAAAATAGATTTTATAATTTTATTGATATTTACAATTCTACAGTTAATTTATGATAGTGAATCAACATTATTGGTTAGATAAACTTATTTAACTAAAAATATTGTTAAAGTACGCACGCTATGCAAAAATAAAGATTATTTTTACGCCTGGCAATAAGGTAAAGCAATTCACGAAAAGTAAGCTTTTTTGGGACTTTACGTCAAACAGTAGAACTGCCATGAAATTATTCATTTCATGAACTGCCAAAATGTCTCTATTTTAAGATTTAATGATTCATAATGTGATCATATTGTAATTCGTGAAAAGTGGCCATTTTAGATCCACTGAACGTAAATTTATCAAGCCAATGACGGGTTTAATTGTTTAGGCTTTAGTGAACTATTCTGTCAATTAAGTATGAGTGAAGTGAAGTAAATAGATACACCGTGAAATTTTAGTCGTTTTGGACCCATCGTCCAGTGACTCCATTCATGCAACTGAACAACTTTCCCCAAGATACATGGGTCGAAATATGGGGTAAATTTTTTGACCTCCCATACAAAATGTCTCATCACGTGACCTAACTTACTATGGGAAGGCCAAATTTATTTTTCATGTTTCGAGCTATGTTCCTTGGGGAAATTTGTTCGGTTGCATGAATGGAGTCACTGGACGATGGGTCCAAAACGACTAAAATTTCATGGTGTATAATACCGATAATATGCGTTTGCAGAATAGAAGTCTTACGGAAACAAACCTATTGTACATATTAACATTTTTTCAAAGATACCTCTCTCTCTTCTCAGCGCCTTCCCGGATGCATTCTCAGCTGTTTGCCTCGGAGCCCAAAGTCCTTTTCCTGCTCGTTGTCCTCCACTTCGCCCGATTTTATTTTTTAAGATACCATGCAAAGGAAACTTTTTAGGATAGCAAATGTAAGAATGATAAATATTTAAATAGCAGAGTGGGCCAAAGCTGGTTATAGTAATTAGGTGAATAAAAATAAATATAAATAAGCCAGCTAATTAGATGCCTAGGCCATTCCTCAGATATTTGGTGTTATTTCGACAGGTGGAATGCAAGACTACAACTACCTCTGGCACGGCTGCATGGAGGTCACTCTGGAGATCTCTTGCTGCAAGTACCCGCCCGCACACGAACTTCGCAAGTACTGGCTCGACAATAAGGAGGTAAATACATACTTGCTTGGCTTTAAGTTAATTAATATAATATAGTAAGTATATACAAGTATACATTCTGTGTTATAGGCGGCATTTAGCCGCTATGGAAATTCCAATTTCGGTATACGTAATTGCATAGCGTAATTGTTATTTGGATCTTCTTCCTTTCTCCCATTAATATATTCGTTATTGATCGCAGGTTCTCTATCCTCATAAAAACAGGAGTGCGACACATGCTTTAGCTAATAAAGTTATTCTATTTTATGCATAACTAGTAATTAGTCATACTTACGTGAAATATGAATAAAGTCGTTAAAAAATGTGATAAGATTAACACTAAATTATAAAAAGAAAATATAATTCGACATATTAATAAAAACTTTATTTAAAATTGTAGGTACTTTTAATATTTAAATGCAAACCTAGATAAAATACATATTAAGATATTATCAGGCCTAGACATCATTAAATAAATTAATCAGTCTATGATTTATGATAACATATGTGCATAATTAATTGACAAGTAATGAATAGGCAAATGTACACTATCGCTCATTACATCACACGCATATCAAGAATTCCACGATATCTCAATTATGTACTTTTGAAAGCAAGAAACACAACGGTTGTGAGAAAAGTAAGAATAGAGAGCGATGGCGCGACAATTCCTGCAGAGTTCCAAGGGTCCCCTGGCGACAAAATGCCGATGACTCCGCAAGCCACTCTGGCCCCAGCATTGCCAGTCGTCAACGACAGCTCGTGTCCTCCTTGACCCAAATCATCCTCATTTTCGTGGAGGACCAACGCTCGCCCCAAAATACTGTTCCTTCCTGTTAGAGATATTATCGTATCCAAGATGGTGACATTAGCAACTGCTGTTATATTGCTTCCCACGAAGGCGACGTTTCCCAAATCACCAACGTGCCGCACCGTATGGTTCTGACCGCCGTGGTCGGTGACGTCGGGGTTAAAGTGAGCTCCAGTTGTGTCACATGTAGTGATGTCTCCGAGCTGATGTATGTGGAACCCGTAATTTCCTTCAGGTAGTCCAACTATATGGCCTGTGACAAGGACGCCTTCTTCTACCTCTGTGAAGAGTATCTTACCGGTTATATTCTCTGAAACGAGATGAGCAACGGCTACTTTAGATTCAGCATTACTCTGAATTGAAGAACTGAGCACAATTAAACAAAACAACCAAAGAGAAAACATTTTTGCAGTACGCTTTGAATGAAAATCACGACAACACTATCAGGCTTTATTGATCTATTAAACACGAAACTTTATAAGTACTTACTATCAACTTATACAAATCTTTTATCACACGAGATGATAAGGAGAGAGCTGTAGACACCTTATCATTAGATGACTATCCTTAAATATAACACTTTGAATTGTGTGATAAAAACTACAGCATATTGCCTAATCCAAGACTATTTTTTTTTAAATAGGTACCACAAACAGAATACACTGTATTTTGATTGGCATGCCATTTTTCAGTCGAATTACACGTTCCGCACATGCTTCTGATTTATAAATAACTAGCTGTTTCCCGCAGTTCCGCCTGCGTCAAAAAATATGTTTGACCCCGGGTCTTCGACTATGTTCATACCAAATTTCATCACAATCTGTTCAGCGGTTTGGCCGTGAAAGCCTAACAGACTTTCGCACTAATAATATTAGTATGGACTTTAGTATATGACAGCCTTCCATTTACTTTCAGTCGTTGATAAAGTACTTGGCGGAAGCCCACCGCGGGGCGCACGGATTTGTGATGGACGAGAACGGCAATCCGGTGGAGCGCGCAGCCATCCGCGTGAAGGGCCGCGACGTCGCCTACCACACCACCAAGTACGGAGAGTTCTGGAGGATCCTGCTGCCTGGAACTTACAGACTTGATGTAAGTTTTGTTAGTTATAGACTGCGGTAAACGCGATTGAAAAGGACTACAATTTTTAAACTTAACTTATGGTTCCGTGCTCAAACGAAGCCAATACCTACGATAATAAGCCAACTCTATTAAGTACTAAACTATAAATGTCTCTTTGTCTGTGAATGGTGCTATTTCTTACGAACCAATGTCAATCTTTTTTAAACCTAAGAAAAACGTACTTACGTAAGATAAATATCTTTAACCCAATAGAAGCAGTAATACTGGATAGCCGAAGCGCGACTGAAATGTTGACAGTAATTAAAAAACAAATAAGCATAAATAATTTAAATAATGTAGCTATTTCCGAGCAAGTTGTAGAAAATTTACCTACTATTTCTACTGTTACCAGGTATCTGCTGATGGATATTTACCGCAAGAAGTGGAGTTCATCGTTATAGAAAGCCATCCAACCTTGCTCAATGTCACGCTACATTCGGCCAAAGTAAGTTCACACATTACTTAGATAAACTTGTAAATACTTAACTATTTTTTTGGAAATTTATGTAGTATAAACTACTTATTGTAGGTGTGAATGTGGAAGTGGAACTGAGTAGTATAGTCGGGGGAGATAAACCTGACCTCCTGCTCATAACGGTAAGTATGATAAGAGGATCACATTTAACTGCCCCTGACTGTACTAGCATATATTGTCATTGACTGGCTCGTGTAGATACAGCACTAATCCATACTAATATTATAAATGCGAAAGTCTGTCTGTAACGCTTTCAGTTCTGGGCCAAACCGCTGAACGGATTTTGATGAAATTTGGTATGAATATAGTTAAAGACCCGCGGTCAAACAAAGGCTACTTTTTGACGCATACAGTTCACTTTAGATGCAATAACATTACTTTAAAGGTTTTCATCTGGTTGGATAAACATAATATTTGTATTATACACATACACATTTGGTTGTAATTGTGGCAATTTGTAAAAGCATAAATTCACAATGAGGATACACACCCATTAAGTAAACACGAAATAATAGAAAGTTGTATAGCAAGTAGCTATTTTATATAGTGAGGAAATGTCTGCTAACTGCCCTAAGTGTCTGCGGCTGCTAGTGTGTAGTGTTAGCAGTGGCGTGCCTACCATAAAGACGTTTAGACATTGTCTACCCTGTATACAGTTGTAATTATAATTTTCTTTCCTACAAAAAATATGAGTCACTTTTTATTATATTATACACCGTGAAATTTTAGTCGTTTTGGACCCATCGTCCAGTGATTCCATTCATGCAACTAAACTACTTTTCCCAAAATACATGGGTCGAAATATGGAGTAAATTTTTTGACTTCCCATACAAAATGTCTCATCACGTGACCTTACTTACTATGGGAAGTCCAAATTTGTTTTTCATATTTCGAGCTATGTTCCTTAGGGAAATTTGTTCGGTTGCATGAATGGAATCACTAGACGATGAGTCCAAAACGACTGAAATTTCACGGTGTATATTAAAACATTCGGAAGATTATATTAAATAGAGGTATAAAAAGACTAAGTAAGTACCTCTAGAAAGTAAAGAGTTCTTAAAGAGTAGTTTTTTTTCCTAACCCTATAAAATCTATAGAGATTTTTATAGGGTAGGCAATACAACTACGTGCATAGGTAAGTCACTGAGTATTAGTATCTACTAAACAGTATTTTATTTATTTAATATAGCCACTATTTTTATTAAACACTTGGTTGGGTATAATATAATTAGAGATTGTACATAATTGTGATGAATGCAGGTGTACATGTACAGTAGCGAGCATTAGTTGTAACGTAAAACTATCTCTGTAAAGCCAGTAAAATATGGATTTAAAAATTGTTACATACATACGTCATACACATTAATGTTCGTAACTGTACTTAGTATCTAATTGTGATGAATGCAAGTATACCTACGTGTACAGTAGCGAGCATTAGAATGTAACGTTAAACTATCGTTTGTAAAGTCTGTGAAATAAGGTTTAGTAAATAGTTGCTTATACACATACATGATAATCATAGATTAATAATTGATCTCCGCGGGCGTGAGACCAATTATTAATTTAAGATGATAATGTTCGTAAATGTAGCTAGTGTCTTAACCAACTAATATTTATGTTCTTTCTATATGTGACTATTCTATTTGTACATATTTGTTTGTATGCAATATTTGGGTGGTGTGGTACAGTAGTGCTTCCGCAGGGCTTCGCGGCGACCCGCCCGCCGCCGCGCTCGACATCTCTCCCCGCGCAGCGATCAAGTCAAGACTCCTTTGTGTTCCCAGAAGACTAAAGCCTTCAAATAAATCAATTTACCTATTAGCTTGTTGACAATAGAAGTGTTCCACAAATTCTTTATTTTAATAATAATGTAAGTACAAAGTTTAGAATTGAATCTCTTGTGTAACTTGCTTGTTGAAAATGGTGAAGGAAATGTAACATTTGTAGATATTTTGCCGATTGTACAGTTTTAAACAATGAATTATCTGATGTACCAACTTGTGTAAATATATCAAACTGTGTTCAACAATTCAAATCAATACCATATGTATGGATATACCTACTTATATATTTGTAGGCCACTGCTGTCGTAACAAAAAAGGGCACATTCTAACATTGAAAAAAATATAAGTTGTTCCCCTATCTGTTACGACGGCAGATAAGACAAATGCAGAATAAAAAAGAGTTATGGAATACAATTGTTCTTAATAATTAAATATAATAATACCACCACTTACCTTTTGGACACGCAGGTAAGAGCAAACCATTTCCATTTTATATTATAAAATAAACATAATTACAATGAGGAACAGTCAAAAAATAATATGTAGAACGAAAGATCGTTGGGGCAGAAAAGAGTTTTGCAATGCGACCTTATCCAAGCAAATGTCCTAGGATAAGATCGATACTGACCAGTCTTTGATTATAATTGTGACAGAAAGAGGTCTGCCTCCAGCAGTGGCCTTAAACACTAATAAAAAAACCATCTTCATTCAACTAGATTGCAAGATATGTATCATACAAGTTGTAACCTATAGTATGTTACTGTGTGCAGCGCATTGACGGAGGCCCGTACTACCGGCCGCTGCCGGCGCGCGCGCCCCCGCCGCCCCCGCCACCCCCGCCCGGCATCTTCGCCTCGCTCACCAACTCTTTCAACAGCCTCGTCTCCAACATCTTCGGGTAAAATACCACATGGCAGATAGACCATGTGGAGTGGTCATGTTCTTCATTCAAACAAGTTGGAAATCGAGACAGATCGTAATTTTGAGTCGTTTGAGATATGCATTGTTTGTTTAGTTAGCATCTAACTGAGGGCAAAATACTCGTACCTTTATTGATGTAGATACCGTACCTTTTTTAGAATCACCAATAGATTAAATGTCGAGAAAATCTGCTTTACACACATTTCATTGACATTTCTATTCAAGTATAAAAATACAAGTTTAATGAAATCAATGTTTTAAGCGACCGATCCTTAAACAAGCGAATAATTGTTAATTACTTAAGTTTAAGTTAAAGTTAATTATGTTTTGTAAATATAGACCTTAATTTTAATATTTATATTTATTTAAGGAAATTATACACATTACCATATTAACTTTGAGTTTTATTTAACCATTCACACGATTGAAATTGAAACTTTTTAAACCTAAGGAGCCCTCAGGCCGATAACGCCGCAGGCGACTCGCGAACCGGCATTCCCAGTCGTCAGCGAGTTTTCAGACTCACCCAAACCTAAGTCGTCTTCTTGTTCGTGCAATACTAATGTCCTGCCCAAAATATTGTTTCGACCCCGAAGTGCAATGACATTATCCATAAAGTCAACATCAGCGATTCCATCTTGGCTAAACTGTACGTTCCCTAGATCTCCAACATGTCGCAATGTGTGGTCTCGACCTCCGTGAACGGTATCGTCCGGATTGAAGTGGCTGCCGGCTGCATCGCAAGTGCTCGTATCGCCTAGTTCGTGTATGTGGAACCCATAGTTACCAGCAGCTAGACCCATGATCGTACCGTTCACACGAACTCCTGTGTCGTTCTCAGTAAACCAGATACTGCCTGTGACGTCAGTAGACACCAAATGGGCGACAGCCACTCTTGTTTCACATTTTACGGTTACTAATGTAAAGCAAATCACCAATACATAGATCATCTTGTGTCTGAACGGTAACAATACTAACTAAAGACCTAAATGCACATGAAATGTTATAGAGACAATCAAGCTCATATGATATCTTAAGCAATTCTGTGACATTTTTATCCACATAACATACAGCGCTGACTATCAAGAAACGATAAACCGAGAGATATTCTCTTTAAAACTTATCTTAATATAAGTACTAAGATATTGTTTAAAGAGAACAAAAAAATAAAATAACACAACCATTAGATTTCGTGCGGGTTCTTCCCGGGACTATAACAAGCTTCATACCAAACATCTGATTCTGAACAAGTAAACAACATACAGATAAGAGTAAAAACATGCATTACTTACCGTCTCTTAACATAAAAACTGAACCATTTCAATGTAAACTTCAATACCTAAACGTCATTAACTATGGTAACACTTAAACAAATACGTATTACACACCTTTATCAAAAATATATTGCTGTGAGTGGCATCACGTACTAATCTCGTTGTCATTTTAAGTATTGTTAAAGACACATATACATATACGTAATGTTTTTCCTAGCAGTATTAAGTTTATCTTCAGTGGTATTTGTAACATCGGATGACTCTATAATTGTTACCACAACAGGGTCAGTTAGAGGAAAACTTAATTATGATCACTACGTGCATTACTACTCCTACGAAGGCATACCATTCGCAGAAAATCCTGTGGGAACTCTGCGATTCAAGGTAAACTTATTATTTATATGATTTGATTTTTATAGTATCATATCATCATCATCATGTATAAGACTTACAACTAAAAGGTTATCACTTTGCATGTAAAAGATATGAGTTACTTATCAGCAGGATGTACCAAATACCATAAGTTACCCGCTAGAATAAATAAATCTATAAATTAGTACCGAATGCCGGTTGACGAGACGATAACGAAATTAAAATATGTCTGCTACGAATTAAATCCTGTCTGATGACCGAGTTAATTTATTGGCACTCGAGTAAATGGCCTAGTGAAACCTCTTTTCACAGGCTCCCGTTCCCAAGAAACCATGGACCGGTATAATGGACGCCACGCAGCAAGGGCCAGTTTGCCCGCAGACCGCAGGCCAATACAACAAGTCACAAATGTCCGAAGACTGCTTGATATTAAATATATATGTTCCGGCTAACAGGACAGAGGAATTACTACCAGTTTTTACGTTTATACATGGAGGCGCGTATAAAACGCTTTCTGGGAACCCGGACTTACTGTACGGGCCACAATTTTACCTGAAACGAAACCTTATTTACGTGTCTATGAATCACAGGTAACACCTACTTCTAGGACCTATGTATCTCTAACCAAAAACAGCCTATAGTGCAATGATACCTAGTTTTAACAGAACTCATCTAATTAACACTAAACTAATTTAAAACAAATCATTTAAAACTATACTTTATAGCCATGACAATGAACACATACATTTCTTAAATTTATAGATTGGGTGCCCTAGGGTTTCTGTCCCTCGAAAATAGTGAATTTCCGGGAAATACAGGTTTGAAAGACGTCATACTAGCATTGAAATGGATCAAAGCAAATATAGAAAGTTTCGGAGGTGACAACAATAAGTTAACAATTGGTGGAAGCAGCACTGGCTCTTCCATTTCACATTACCTAATGTTAACAGAGAAGACCACGGATCTTTTCAATCAAGCGTTTCTCGCGAGTGGAAGTGCCGTCAGTTTTAGATTTCTACAGAAGAAACCGAAAGAAAACGCAATAGCACTGGTCAAGAAACTAGGATTAGCAACGGAAGATAGCAATGTCCTTGGTAAGACTCTTCTTGAAATGGACGCATTTGATATTGTGGAAGCCCAGGATAATATCCTTCAGAACGAAAAAAGTGATATGAGGCCGTTCGGTGTTTTCGTTCCATGTATAGAACCCGAATCGCCTGAAGCAATCATTACGAATTATCCCTTAGATATAATCAGGTCTGGGATACCGAATAAAGTGCCAGTCTTAGTCGGTTTCAACTCGTTAGAAGGCGTTTATATGTGGGCTACAATAAAGAAAAATGAGACGTTAGTGGAAAATTTGCCAAGGCTGTTTGCGGAATGTATTCCACCCGACGTGGACTACCCGAAAGATTCGAAATTTTATCAAAATTTGGTGGACTCTATAAGCGAACTTTACTTCGGCGGTACTAACTTACCATACTTTACTCTTCACAATTTTCTAGAATTGCTCTCTGATACGCAATATACATTTAATATCGACCACTGGGTACGGGTATATAAAGAACAAAATCAGAGTAATGCTTTGTATTATTACTTGTTCGATTTTGATGGAGATCTAAACTGGGCGAAGTTGCAGTACAACGTCACGGAAGTGCCCGGGACGGCACACTCAGATGACTTGGGATACCAATTCGTAACAAAAACTACTAAACATCTATTAAAAGACATGGATTCAAGAACGAAAAGCATGATGGATTTAATGATAACTCTGTTTACTAATTTCATAAAATACGGGTAAGCATTAATTTGAGAAACAAACTAGAAAAAGAAAGAAAAACTGTTTATTTGATCATTAGTTGTTATAAAATAAATATACAGTTTTTCTTTCTTTCAACTAGCTGTTGATTCTTTCGCCTGTGATGCGTATATACTTTTAACTTTTATCATCAAATTTTATGGTAAGTATGGCCTATTCAGAATGAATTGATTGTCACTATTAATTTTTTTAATAATTTCAGAAATCCAACGCCTTTTGGCTACGAGGGAATTAAATGGCCGCAGTACAGCCAAGACGGAGGATATCTGCTACTGTCCGACAACCCCTCGATAGTAAACCGCAGACCCAACGCTAGGCGATTCAATTTCTGGTATAACGTTTACAAAGAGTTTGATAAATATGTCAAAGCAGGAAGCCAAGAGGCAGTCATGGAATTAATTTAGAAAGCCACATTACAATTATTGTAAATATTTTTCACTGCATTAAAACTTGATAAATTCAAATTATGGTATTTAATTATATATTTTATTTTTTTAACACGAAATATGCGGAATCTTTCATTTAGAAAAAAAATAGAAAATCCTGTTCCTAATCATTTTGTCAACTCTATATATTATAAATTACAATAATTATATAATAAAAACTGTTAAACAAAAACATAGAATCCAAATGAAACATTTATTACTCACATATAAGGTACATATCAAGTTGATCACTGAGCGTCCACCTGTATCTGATCGCGCGCTAGCTGGAAGGTGGCTATGAGAGATGCTAGCTCGATCCGCTCGCTGCAGCCGGAGGCCAGTCTCGCCTCAGAATCTGCCATCTTGATTAGCAGAGACATTAACACTTGCGGTGGAAGTTTCACTGAAATAATTATAAACCGTGTCTATTAACGACGAAACTGTAATTGTTCCGTTTTTTTTGGTGCAATAAAGAGCTTATTTGTATTTTATTGAAATCACACTCTCACACTACAATTTATTATCTCTGTTGCAGTGGTTGCTCCTAGATCTAGAGGTCGGGTGCGATTCCCATAAACAATACATTAATGGAATTATTTTCAGCTTGAGCCACTGATTTTTTGATAATAAAAGGTTAGGCCGTTTGGTTGTGACTGCCATCTCGTAGTTGTAGTAGGAACTATCTGAGAAGTAGAAACGTAAAAACTATCGATAGTATCATCAAATTTCGATACTATCGATAGCAGGAGCGAAGCCTTCTTAGAATACGATTATACGATTCCTACCGGCTTCCCTTGGCAGATACTAATATAAAACTACTATTCTACGTAGTCTAATTATCGCAAGTGACATAATTACATTACGCGCACGCATTCAGTATGCCTGTTACAAAATACGCAATTTATTTGAATCGTAGGACGCATGCCGCGGGGGCCGCTTGGGAACTCGCTAACAAAATTGGGTTTTGAAATATTACAATGTCTGTAACTCACGCACACATACACATTATGTCCACATGCAAACACTCGTCTATATAAAGCCGAGTATAAGCTGAACTCAGATAGCTTACAATCTTAGAATAATAATTGGTCTCGCGCGCTCGGTTAGATACCGTCGGCATACTAAAAAATTCGCAACTAAAACCATGCCGAATTCGGCATGGTTGCGGCATACCCGCGCCGCGTCAGTCATGCCACGACCGATGAGTGAGTTGGATGTCTAGATAAATATAAAATTTAATGTAAAAGTAGACGCAAAATGTGCAGTTTGCATAGTCAAACTGTGTAAGAATAATACTAGGGAACTACTAGATGATTTGTATCATAAAATTATTAGTATCTTGCAGGAGTCTGCCATCAGCAGCAATAACCTCAAAAGGGGGACTAGAGGGAAACCAGTGATTGGCTGGAATAAGCATGTTAAAGAAGCCCACCTGAGAGCTAAGTCTTGTTTTAATAATTGGGTCTTTCACAATAAACCTTCTTCTGGTGCTGTTTATGAGGAAATGCATCTTAGTAGGAAAGTTTCAAATCAAAGCTTAAGTGGTGTCAGGATAATGCGGAACAGATTAGAATGGACATATTAGCTACCCATCGCACCAATAAAGACTTGCGGCAAAGCACCAATAAGCTGAATGTGAGGCCTAGTCATGCTGAGTGCATCAGTTCCGAGAGGGATGCTCAGAAGATAGCCAATTTATTTAAGACACATTTTAAAGTAAGTCCTCTTCTTACGGATGAACCTATTAAGGCAGAGTTGTCTTCTGAGGGTTTCAGGAGGAGTGTGCGCTTTAGCTCTAAAGACATTAAGAATGTAATCGAGCATATGATGAGGGGTAAATCACCGGGATTTGATGGCTTGAGCATTGAGCATTTTCAGTTTGCAGGTTTTCACTTGCCCCGAGTCCTGTCTATGTTTTATTCATGTTCATCATATTGTATGGGGCATAGGTATCTTCCTGGGGATCTCATGAGAACAGTTGTTGTTCCTATTATAAAATGCAAGACTGGAGATTTAAGTGACATAAATAATTATCGTCCTATTTCTCTTGCTACAGTCACGGCAAAGGTTTTTGATAGCTTGCTCAATTCCCACCTTAGAAGCAACCTTAACCTACAACCAGCCCAATTTGGTTTCCAACCGGGTCTTTCCACTGAATCTGATGTTTACAGCATGAAAGAAACTATTCAATATTATCTTACCAGGAAAACTCCAGTATTCGGTTGTTTTTTGGATCTAAAGAATGCGTTTGACTTGGTGTCTTATGGGATCATCTGGGAAAAGCTTCGTAGTCATAACATCTCCAATGATATAATAGATATTTTTCAATTTTGGTATGCCAACCAGACTAATGTAGTGAAATGGGCTGACAACTGTTCAGAGAAGTATAGACTGGAGTGTGGGGTGAGGCAGGGGGGGATTTCTTCACCCACACTTTTTAATTTATATATGGACAGCCTGATAGAGGGACTGAGCAAAATGCATGCGGGATGTTACGTAGATGGAGTGGCTGTGAATAATCTTAGTTATGCCGATGACATGGTGTTGCTGAGTCCCTCCGTTAGTGCCCTCCGCAGTTTGTTGTATACTTGCGAACAGTATGCATTAAGGCATGGCCTAAAGTATAATACAAAGAAATGTGAATACATGTACGTTGGTTTAGGTGGAAAATCTCCTGAGGTCCCGCCTATTTTGTTAAACGGTATACCTCTTAATAGAGTGCATCGCATTAAATACTTGGGGCATTTTGTCACAGAAGACCTTAAGGATAATGTTGATATTGAACGAGAACGCAGGGCATTGGCTGTACGGGGTAATATGTTGGCCCGTAGGTTTGCTCGATGTTCACCTATAGTTAAAATGACACTGTTTAAGGCATATTGTCAATCTTTTTACACGAGCAGCCTATGGGTTAGCTATACTCAGAGGGCATACAGTGCCCTGCGTGTTCAATATAATAATATATTCAGAGTGCTGTTGCGTCTGCCACGTTTCTGTAGCGCCTCTGCCATGTTCTCTGAGGCAGGGGTGGATGGCTTCTATGCCATCAGGCGCAACCGCATAGCATCCCTGATGGGCAGATTGAGTGGCAGCAGCAACAGTATTCTAAAGGTGCTTAGCTCTAAGTTTGATAGCCCCATGCTGGCTTCTTGGAGCAAAATACTTATAGGGGCTATTAAATAATTATAACTATCGCTTTCATTTATATTTCTTACTAACATAGTTTTTAAGGAAATTGTTACTAACAAAAATGGATCCTGGTCATCTGAATAAAAGATTATATTATTATATTATTATTAATACTAAAAGAAATAAGAAAGATACTGGTATTACATACCATCAATAAGTATTGTATAATTTCGAAATATGGACATAAATTACTCACGAAAATAATATAACCCTAAAATATGGCACGAAGTACCGCTCGGTGCTCAATGTAGCCGTATATTAAAAAATCCCAAATTCCCCGAGGTTTCGATTTTTAATATTTAGATATTTCGTTTTTTAACTCCCGACCCCAAAAGAGGGATGTTGTAATTTTGACATTTTCTGACAATTTTGTCTGTCTTTAACATCTTATTTCTTTAATGCTGATCTGGGAGAAAAGTAAATACGTGGAATGTACTAGCTGCTTCTCTTCCCGCGCAGACTATATAAGCCGGCCGAAGAAGTGAGTGAAAATCGAAGAACCATACCTATCAGTAGGCGATGCGACTAGCAACCTATCACTATTTTGATTCCATTTCCACTTTACGCCCACCAACATTCTAAATATGGCCTTTAGGTAGTTGGTACCCCGTAGGGTATAGGTTGCCGGATAATCGATTAATCGAATTTGGGGTTTTTTTAAATAATCTAGGATATCGAAAGTATTGATATAATAAATTTAATCGATTATTAACTGCAATATCAAACAATTAGTCGAATGGGTTGATATAAATTATATCGATTTAATCAACATAGGTAATCGTTTATATCAATGGTTATTAATCGATTATGTATCTGTAGTATCGATACAATCTAATCTGTAGTATTGATTTTTGAGAATTTATGAAAAATAATCGATTAATGGATTAATACCAATACCTTTTTCAGGCACCGATACTATACAGATATACCGGAACTCGGCGGCGGGATGTATTACAGAAATATATTATCGATAGTATCAATATCGATACTATCGATATATGATCACTATCGATACCTTAGATTATATTTTTAACTATCAAATAATCGATTATTATTCGATGTGTAATCGATTTTCCGGTAACACTACTGTATGGAAAAAGGCCATGATAATATCTACTCGTATGTACAAGATGTTTACCGCAGCTCCGCCTGCGTCAAAAGGTAGCCTATGTTTGACTCCGGGTCTTGAACTATATCCGTACCAAATTTCATGAAAATCAATTCAGCGGTTTAGTTGTGACAGAGTAACAAACATCCATCCATACTTACAAACTTTCGCGTTTATAATATTAATAGGATGTGTATGTCTATTTATTTATCTGTATTTAAACCCGGGTTACAACTAAAAAGAGGTCAGTAATCAATTAGCTCCAAGCTAAATAGAAAATTAAAGTAACGTTTAACATACTGTACTGTGTAATAATAAATCAAAAGAAAGTTTTTTTGCAATTTTAGGATTCTATATTAGAATTATAAAATAAAGTAGACAAAAAGTTATTACAAACAAACAAACAAAATTAACCATTTCCCCTACCTTATCTCCGAAACTATCGATTCATAAATTACAGGAAAACCTATGAGATAATTTTAAATTTGTTTAGGAGGTCCAAATGGAGAAAAATAAAAAATAGTACAGAACCCTCACCATGCGAGCCGACTCACACTTGGCCAGTTTTATTTTAATTTCATTTTAAAGGATTTTCTGAGCTACTTTTTATAATACGTAACAAGATCACAGCAATTAATAATTTTCCCATTGGTCGGGCACCAGTCAAGTAGCTGGCAACACCATATTCGACGCTAGTGTGTGTCTTTGCACATTGTTTTACACACACTTTCCTATTAAGAGGCCGCATTCTGGAAACTGATTTTTCTTACAGCGCGGTATCTAGTCGTAGCGCCGCGGAGACCAATTATTAATCTACGCTTACAATCTTTATTTGTCACTAGCTGTGCCCGCGACTTCGTCCGCGTGGAATAGTTATTTTGGCAATCATGGGCGAGCGCTCATCACGCGGCGCGTGTGAATTTTATTTCAGAGTTATTTTAAAATTGTATTATCTTATATGATGTTTATTGAAATTAAGTGATGTCAAAGACAATTTTGTTCACAGTTAAATACTCTTAATCAATAACATATTTATTTGGATAAAGAATAATATTATTATGTTGATACAACTCTGATAAATAATTTTAAAAATAATGCATTAATTTCGACCAAATTTGATTATCATAAAAACGGTTATTGTGAGTTAATCTTAAAAGATAGACATATCGCGGATTTTTTTTTTAGATAATTTAAAGAGGAATAATTCTTTCATACATATTTTTTGGGTATCTCGAACGGTTTTCACAGCGCACGCAACGGAAGCCCTCAAAGATGAATAATTTCCTCCGTTTTTTCCACATTTTCGAGTGTTTCTTCGCTCCTATTAGTCGCAACGTGATGTTTTATAGCCTAAAGCCTTCCTCGATAAATGATCTATCCAACACAAAAATAATTTTTCAATTCGAAACAGTATTTCTTGAGATTAGCGCGTTCAAACAAACAAACTCTTCAGCTTTATAATATTAGTATAGATATAAGGTTTAGTTTCGCTTGAAAAAAAATTCTTAGCTATTGTCGCGGCGACGCCAGCGGGGCTCTCACCTTGTGTCCTTGACCTAGGTAGGCCATTATTTATTTCACGCGCGACATTTTGCATGGCTTCGTATGTGCTAATAATTTATCTAGTGTGTTAAGTAATTAGCTTAATTGTGGTATATAGTTTAAAAGAATCGAAAGTAGTGAAATTTTACTTGCCAAGTGTTAAGTATATGGTATAGTATTTGTTTTGTTTCATCGTAAAGGTTTGTTTATTTATTTCTGTTTCTTTTCGTCACGTAGGCCGTTAGGTGAGAAATGGCGGCTTTAGTACAAAATACAAATAGGTGTTGCCACATTACCTATTATTGCATGTTTTTTTTACTAGTTCAGATATGACGTTTTGATTATTCACGCGTTGGCTAGGTTTTTTTGGTCCGGTTTTCTTTTTCTTCACCCCACGCTACTAATCGGTAGTATCATCAAATTTCGATACTATCGATAGTATCGTCAATTATCGATACAATCATCAAATTTCGATACTATTGCTTTACTATCGAAACTATCGCTGTATTTTGATAGTTTCGATAGCCCTAGTTGAAGTATCGACTATTTTTCAAGGCCAATAGTAAAATTGACGACACTAGTCAGAAGCAAAGAAGTTCAGCAAAATTGACACCAGCATGTAAACGGTAATTTAAAGTTTTGGCAATAAAAAAAATGTACTAACTTCTGTGTATTATTGTATGCGTTTCTGTCAGTATATCACTCAGGGCTAATCCTTTTGCCAGCTTCACGTCTTGGATATCTAGATACATTATTCAGGGTAATCATATTTTTCAAGTCTCCTATAATATACACCATAAATTTAAAGTACACATTTTTGTTTCAAAAGTGTCAATCTTATAGCAAGAACTCCGTGATACTTCTGGTATTGCAGGCGTCCATAGGAACCACCACCATCAGGTGGGCCGCGTGCCTGTTTGCCTACTAAATTGTATAAAAAAATATTTAAAAAAAAAACACCCTATCTCATCTTAGCGCGTTTTACTAGTTGCTTCCTCATCGGAGCCCAAAGTCCGCTTTCCCGGTTTTTATGCTCGATTGACCCAATTTTCGGATATTTTAATAAGGAGTCGTGAACGCGGCGACGCCACTGCGACGTCGCGCCAGGTTACTACTGCTATCTTATAATAACTAAAGTAAATGGTCAGCACGCTCTGAACTAGATCCTTTTTGATTTGCGGACAAACTAGTTCCCTCGCCTTTACGTCTTATCATCCCCGAAACAATGAAAGAATTCTGGCTTAGATCGGATAATACCGTGGCCGGTGATAACGGTATAAATAAATATTAAATAAGGTTTATTTTAATGACCGAAGTGCCAAAGTGGGGCACTTGCCGATGCGAATGGCATTAGTGACACCCTTATTCCGTTGACGTAAACGTTATACACTTATAGGTGCGGGGACTCTCAAAACCTACCCTTTACGGAAGTCGATTATAAAATATCAAATTTAAATTTTTTCAAAGGATACTCTTGAAGCAGGTTTCGAAGTCGTTCTCATTGAGCAGCCAGTTGAGTATGGCGTTGATGTCTGACCGCAGCGGGTGTCCCACACACGTGTACACGTTGTCCTCTGTGACGTCACGGTAGGCCAGCCACGTGCTCTGCAGCGTGTTGAGGACTTTCCGCATGTCTCCCCCAGACAGCGTCAGCAGCGCCGTCACGCCGTCTTCCGATATGGTCACGCTGTAACAATGGACGCTTTTATTAATCGACTACTAGCTGTGCCCGCGACTTCGTCCGCGTAACGTTAGATTGAATACCTACTTTCCTTATATAATATCGGGCATTAGACTTTTAGCGCTAACTGCTATCAAGTTAAATCAATTAAAAAAGATACCAATTTTTCGTGACATAAGCATCTACAATTGACCGTTCGTTCCTCTCCCATCCTCTCCACGTGTCCCAGCCATCGCAACCTCGCCGCCTACACGGACCGACCAAGTGGAAAGCGACCAGTCGGGCGTCCCAGATACCCCTGGAGAAGTCGTGTAGACCCTGGAAGTCCGACAAAGAACCGACGGGCAGCAGATTGTGCTGAACAGGGAAAAGAGGAGCTCTCTTCTCTTGGAGGCCAAGAGCCTCTTTGGGTCGCTGAGCCACCGCAGTAAGTAAACAATCAAACTACAGAACATACCCTTCAGCTGCAGCAATCTGTTTGAGCCTCGGCACAATCTGGTTCTTGTTGAGCGGCGCAAACCTGAAGCGGGTGCATCGCGATTGCAGGGCCGGGATGATCTTGCCCAAATAGTTGCATATTATGCAGAAGCGCACGTTGTCCGTGTATTTTTCTATTACTGAAACATGATATATCATGATGTTTTAAAATACAATGGCGAGTTTTTATAATAATAAATCATATATTTCAGAATTTTCGACCATGTTTTGATAGTAACTCTTATTCTACTGTTATTATAATGGCATTACTTAATACTAAAGTCCGTCAAACGAATTAACTTCGAACAAAGATGAAGCGGTATGGCTTTTGCCACGAAAAACTCTACTCGGCAGGAATACAGATCCCAAAATTTCCCAACCACTCCATAGTCACAACAATTTACCACACCAGTGTGACTAAGGTTAATTTTAATTATCTGTAGTCACACTAGTGTGACTATGACTTAACCTGATCCGTAGTCACACAATCACACCCTTGACTCAATTTCCTAAAATGTGCTATATGCTTTCACATATTTTCTACTACATATTTTCACGATGTATTCATCAATGGAGGGAGATGATTTAATGTTACAATATAAGTAGGAAAAAACGTCAGAGATACCGTATGAGAGATAACGGTTGCACGATTGGCCGCCACCCACTCGATATGAATGAATGAATGAGTAGAAACCAAATAAAACGTCATCAAACCGAAAATATATTTATTGAAGTTTGCAAATAGACGAGGAGGCACCATGCTGGAGTCTTTGTCTCAGCGCCTTCCTGTTCATGATGAGGGAGTGCGAGGGGCCCGCGCGGCCGTTGGGGGGCGCGGGGGACGCGGGGGCGGCGGGGGAGCGCCCCGGGGAGCGCGGGGCAAGCCGCGCCCCGGGGCCCACCACTCGGGAGACTAGGTGCGTGAATGCCGTGTTCACCTGGAACCAGGAAGGAATCAATAAACGATGTAATATGATAAGTATTGAATACCCTAAACTAAGCTAAGCTAACTAAGCGCTTTAACATTTTCTCCCAAACAATCGTTTCCAAATATTTCACAAATAAGTACCTACAAGAATAAATAAATAAGCAACAAAGTATACAACGGCTATTCACCATTTTTTGATCCAATAAAACCGGTAAACATCATATCGATAAATGTTGCCTATTTATTTCTAAATTTTTCTCTCATATTAGTTTATCCTTACTGTACATACACATATTGTTAGTAGAACGTAACGTCAACTCTCAAAAGGCATGTTATGATAAATCGTCTGTCGTCGTTTAACGCCATCCACAGTGTTGCAACATTAACTGACCCTACTTGGGCAGAACTACCAATAAAGGAAGATGCAATCTTTCTTTTCTGTACAATATGGCGACTTAGCTTGACAAACCTTAACTCCACATAGATAAATTATATAGACAGTTACCATTTCGCCAGTTCTGGCAGATCCTTTGAAATTCTCCAGCAAATGTTCGGAAGCAAACTTCTGAACGCAGGACATCCGCACGGCGCGCTGATGCTCCAACTCAGACTTGTTGCCGAACAGGGCCAAAAGAGGCTTCTTGGGCTCATTCTCGAAGATCTCTTTGACTCTGGTCACCCATATGCGGAGTCTCTCGAAACTTTGGAGGTTTGTGAGGTCGTAAACAAATAATACTATCTGAAAATTTTCAAATTGCAACTGTATTATTTTCTTATAAAAAGGTGCATTTATTGTATAAAAACCGGTCAAGTGCGAGTCGAACTCGCGCACCGAGAGTTCCATAAAAATCTGTACCGCGTTCACGACTAAAGGGGTAGTAAGTTTAAAATTATTAAAAATATTTTTATTATATGATGTAACAAAAAATTTACGATTTTCGCAATACATAGGGCGCACTGTAAGTTTCCGGAACTGGCCACTTACATAAACAATATTTAAAAATTTATTGCAACATTTGAAAATAGAACTCTTTGGCTGTAGAATGCAGTTTGTTTCATCTGACTGTCTTTTGTTTTTACCTTGTGGCGCCATTTAAAAAATTGTGTCTGCATCAACATGGATTTAACTCGGGAAAATTTTCGTAGTATGATTTTCTACGATTTTAAGTGTAATTTGACAGCTCAACAGAGCATCGCTCGGCTTGAAACAGCTTTTGGCAATGAAGCACCATGCAAGACAACTGTTTATAGCTGGTTTGCAGAATTCAAGCGTGGTCGTATCAATCTCAGTGACGAATCTCGCGATGGTCGGCCGTCCACCGCTGTGACCAACAAAAACATCAATGCTGTGCGCCGTATGATTGAAACAGACAGGCATGTGACCTACCATGAAATTCGCGCATCCTTAGAAATAGGCATGAGTCAAATACAATTAATCCTACACAAACATTTGGGTGTGAGAAAGCTGTGCTCGCGGTGGATCCCACACAACTTGACCGAGGCT
This sequence comes from Euzophera pinguis, assembly GCA_947363495.1. Classification (NCBI taxonomy): domain Eukaryota; kingdom Metazoa; phylum Arthropoda; class Insecta; order Lepidoptera; family Pyralidae; genus Euzophera; species Euzophera pinguis. The sequence goes on from OX376164.1 coordinate 6,335,828, forward strand.
CAAAAAACGGACCGCGTCACTTGGTGCAGTGCCATGCTTACCAGATTCAACGAAGGTGCGTCAAATTTGGTGTGGGACATAGTAACAGGTGACGAAACATGGATTTATTGCTACGATCCCAAAACAAAGCAGCAATCGAGCGTATGGGTCTTTCAAGATGAGCCGAAACCAACCAATGTGGCGCGCGTGAAAAGTGCATCTAAGCGGATGATTGCTTCTTTTTTTAATAAAACTGGACACGTGGCTACTGTTGCTTTAGAGAATCGTCGTACAGTGAATAGTGACTGGTACACGACCATTTGTTTGCCGGAAGTTATTGACGAACTCCGTAAAAATAACCGTAAACGCCGTATCATCCTGCACCACGACAATGCTAGTTCTCACACGACCAGACAGACAAACGACTTTTTGAAGGCGAAAAATGTAGAACTCATGAGTCATCCTGCATACAGTCCCGACCTGGCACCTTGTGACTTTTTTCTGTTCCCAAAAATTAAGAACCAATTACGCGGTCAACGATTTTCATCACCAGAAGAGGCTGTCGAGGAGTATGAAAAACACGTTTCAGAGGTCACCACAGAGGAGTGGCACAAAAGTTTTCAAAACTGGTTTCATCGAATGAAAAAGTGCATAGACGCCAAGGGAGATTATTTTGAAAAACAATAAATTAATTTTGTACCTTTAATAGTATTTTTTCATATTCATTCCGGAAACTTATAGTGCGCCCCACGTATAAGACGTTTGTCTGAGTTCCCGGGAAGTACCCTGTAGGTTTTTATTCCCTCGAGAGTGACGAAAATTTTCAGAAATTTGCGGCTTGAACGGTGGTATCTTTTGATTGCATTGCGCGGCTTAAAAGTTTGATTTTTTTTCACAGCTCAAACGGACAGTAGACTTGAGTATTTGATATAAATTCCAGCTTGATACCTCTACGCGTTCCTGAGATGGATCTAGACAGACAGACGGACGTACAAAAAAGTGATCCTACGGAACCCCTCAAAACATAGGACTTGGAGCCCAACACCTTTTAGTTTCTGTTTAAAACAAATTTTAGTTTAGTTTCTGACTTAATGCCATAAACAATATTTGAGGCTAGAAAAACAAGCTTTAATAAATTATTATACAAATAGAGCAACAAGCTACAACTTTTTCTAAAACTAATCCTTATTGGCTTTTTTGGTAGCATTGAAACATAATATTCTACCAACTAAAAATTTCCATAATCCATTGAGGTCCATAAACCTTTCGTCATACACAGAAAATTTCAAATTATTACCAACAAATAGACACCGAGGGTTTTCATTTCAAAGTATTAGGATCATCAATCATTACAGCGTACTCTGTAGTGTAAGCTGAAGATGTAACTAGGAAACATGCCGATTTATAACAGTTAATTTCAAATCAATACCTACAAAGAAGAGATACTCAAACAGTCACCTCAAAACAATACGTACATCAGAAGAATACAGATAGTTGGTCAGCATGGCCGTGTGTATAGCGTTGCCGGCCACGTCGCACAGCTGCACGGGCACGGGCGGGCGCAGGCCTAGGCACTCGCCCGCCATCACCTCGGCGCCCTGCGTGCTGCCGCTCGACATGACCGGCACGCCCGATCCGCCCAGGTAGCGGACGCAGAGGCTGCTCTAAAATTATATGAGCTATTTACTCGTAAAAGTAACTCAAAACTAAACGAAACAATCATGTGTTGTGTGATTCGATGACGCAAAGTTAAATATTCATTCCCATTACCTCTGAAGGCGCAGTTTTCGGCTAAGCGCGGGAGATAAAAAAAATTCCACATGGCGCAATTTTCGACAATTATGGACCCACTAGATATTATAATAATCACACGGCAATAATCGACAGCGGCAATTGTGTCGTTATTAATTTGCTCCAATGGCCCAACACATTGCACCTGAAAGTGCTCCTTTAGTGGAAAAAATGAAAACCAACCTATCTCACTTACACATGCATTAACTAATTTAAAACAATATACTAGATGCAAAAAAATTGTTGAATAAGAAAACCACACTTACTTTACCAGTGGCTGGCTCTCCGACGACAGTAATTTTGATTGTCTTGTTTTGCACATCCTCATCCTCTGTGTCTGACATATGATTCTAATTCCACTAGGTAGTTTTGCAGACATTTACCAAACACTATAGTAACTTGTTTATTTAGGGTTAATTGAGGATTTAAATTTTTTTTTGATAACAAAGCAGCTTTCCCACATGTCTATTTGTTGTGAAAATTATATCTATGGTAACCAGGTTATACAGCGTGTAACATATAAGTGTAGTCATATTTACAAGATCGATAGGGTCCGTCCTTGGAAATTATATTTGCTTGGTATTTATTGGGAAAGTTATTAATCACACGATATTTTTTTTATCGAAATTTCCATCTTTTTTCGATATCGATAACTATCAACAAACATCACTGTTGACTGGTTCTGACATCAGCTGATAATGTGAATAACCTTGTTTACCTATGCACCTACTACCTCTCGTCCAACACTCATACTCTCCTGGTAAAACAAATATCTAAATTTACGAAAAGTAAAATTAAAAAAGTCAACAGGGTTCCGTGTAGTATTTTTTTGTTTAAATTTTGATGACTTCTTACTTGTTGCTATAACAAACCACGGAATAAATTTTGGGAGCTTTGCCGCCTCCCAGCCACCCGATAAAATTGACAAATCCAAAAGGCGTATGGACGCCTTATGCGCAAGGTTTTTTTATGTTTAGTTGTATTTGACAATGTTTCCTTCTTGTGCAATAAAGTATTGTATTGTAAATCCAACGGAAAATAAGTACATCTAGTGGGCACATTAGTACATTGTGTGTCTTATCTGTAGCGCCGCGCCGGCTGGTACTCACATGACATGCAAAATATTTTCCAATTCGATAAATGAACCCTAAATTTACTTACCAACCTAGGCCACGCCTATTTAATTGTGCGAGTAGGAAATGAAAATAAGTCTTTCTCTCTTTTTCATTTATTTATTTTTACTGTAGGTTCTGTACAAATTTCAAGGTTTTATTTTGTAGAAAAATTAAAAATTTTACAACACCATAATTAACTCCATGAGATGAGGAGGATGTAAAATACAAGGAAATTTAAACCACTGTTTTTCCCTTAGTCGCTCTTTACGACATCCACCAAAAGAGAGGTAGTTTCTAATGAGGAGCCCTATTTTTGAAAAATATGATTCACACAAAATCGGAGAGTCGAATAATTAATTTTCTTTGGATATGAAACGATTTTCATACGTCGTAATCGGTGAGTCGAACGATTTTTATTCGACTCACCGATTTTGGGTGAGTCGTTCTTTAAAAAATAGGGATCCAGTACGGCATATGGAGAGAAAGGGAGTGGTCTATTCCTAAGCTAGACTAGACTAATCACCACGCGGTTGCATAATACAAAGAGAAAGTCTTAGTAGTACTAGGATAGCATAAGATATTGAAGATAAACACATAATTTGTATGAAACCCCATCTTAACGAATCCTAATTAGAGGCACGCCCAGTTCTCATTGTTGCATTGCTGTTTTTTGTAAATAATTATGTAAGGGTTCCGTCAGTTAATTAATATTAACTAGCTAGCTGTGAACAGTAGGCTTCGCGAACTACCTCCAAAAACGAGATTAGTTCATAAAACGCTGCTATGAACTCCCCCAATTTACTCGCTCTCGACAAAGTTTGTTATTAATAAATCAAGGAACATGTGTGCCAAGTTTTGTAAGGATCCATTTAGAAATAAATCATTATCATCCTAGCGTGTATTCCTAATTGCGTCGTCAGCTTACGCTTCGGAGCTTAGGGTACGCTGTAAGTCGTGGTCCTAGATATGGCGGCACTGGTTAGTTATTACAATGGAGCGACTGCCGTCTGACCTCCGTAACCCTTTTTGCAGGGAAACTAGACCAACAGAAACATGGCCCGAGGGTTGTTAGTGACCAACACTGGCAGAATTTTTCACGCTTGACTAGCGAGCTCCTCAATATCAGCAAACTTTCCCCCTTTTTACCCTTTGTTTTCTCTCAATCAAAAAAAATTAAATAAATCAAGGATCTTGTGTGTCAAGTTTCTTATGGATCCGTTCAGAAATGCAACCTCTAGCCCGGAACATACATTTTGCCGTACTTACAAAAGCAAAATTGGCTAGTCTCGAAATGGAAACTTCGCTTACGCTCAGCTCAGCTCAGTCAATGATTAATTGAATTAGGTGGTGGTACCTTTGACCGAACATAGTTTGCAAATAAAACGTTTTTTTACCAAAACTTCTTATTTTTGACTAGGACAACATAGGCATTAGATAGTCTATTCACACGGGAGTTTTCAAGTAAATTTGATAGGGAACTCTAAGGGGGCAGGGTCTTTGGATAGTTCTTTATGTAAAGACCGACCAATAACACACAATTATTTTATGTGATTTAATTATTATGTACATGTCAATCAAAAGCCGCCGATGATTTTTTTCTTCCTTCAGTCGTCCGGTATTGTCTGTCGGTGGTGTTACTATTTTGTTTTGCATCACTCGCGTTTGACTTCCGCATTTTGAAAATGTCGTTTTTAAGTATTCGTGAATATTATGAGATGATTCTTTGCGTGGGGGTTGCCGATTGAAGCCTCCGTGGAGCTCGCGAATTGTATCGCGAAAGGTTCATCGAAGGGCGCCCGGAAGCTGAACGTCGGCACCTTCCGTCTCTGGAGTGTTTTCGAAGGATGGTGCTCCGGTTGCGAGAAACCGGCTCATTTCGTGGTTCTACTTCGCGTGACCGCGCGAGCACCGTCAACCCGTACTTCGAAGAAGCTATACTGGATCACTTCGAAGAAAACCCTCATGATAGCACACGTCGAGCTGCTGCAGTCTTGGGTGCGGCTAGTCATATGCAAGTGCACCGGGTACTCCGAGATGACGGCCAACATCCGTACCACTACCAGCGTACCCAAGAACTGATACCTGCTGACTTCCAACCTAGGATGACATTTTGCAATTGGTACCGAGACCAGGTGCTCGCTTCGCCTAATTTCGCTTCCAAAGTGCTTTGGACGGACGAAGCGTCATTCACGAGAGCGGGTATCAACAACATACATAACGAGCACGTCTGGTCGCGCACCAATCCCCACGCGTCAACAGTCTCCAGCTTCCAACATCAGTGGCGCATTAATGTCTGGGCCGGTATTATTGGTGACGTGCTGATCGGACCCTGCTTCTTGCCCCCACATTTAAATGTTGAAAATTATTTAGAGCACCTACGTCATTACGTCGAGGACGCTCTGGAAGACCTGCCCATTTCGACGTATGTGGACATGATGTTCCAGCATGACGGAGCACCAGCACACTACGCCCGGAACGTGCGCGAGTACCTCGACATCCGTTTCGATCTGACTCCCCTGGACTTTTTTTTATGGGGTTATATCAAAAATTTAGTTTACGCTGTGGAGTGCGACACAGAAGAGGAAATGCGAGAGCGAATTGTTGCCGCCTTCCGGACTGTAACACCAGTCATGCTAAAGAATGTTTCTGTGTCGTTACTGAGACGGACGGAGATATGTATTCAGCAGCAGGGACGGCACTTTGAACCATTTTTGTAGGTAAAGCTAATATGAATTGACATGACATTCGTAACTACATACGTGGGACGCCGAAGTGATATTAAAAAGATTTTTAGTGTGGTGTGTGATTTAAAATGTGAAGTAGTGAAAAATACAACGTAGTAAAGTGCGAAGGACACGTGTTTGTGGTTTGATAGCGGGCGACCGAAGCGATCATAAGCGATGCCGAAAGGCGGCGAAATCCCTTTGTACTCGCCGCCAAAGGACCGCGCCGCCGCCGCCGCGCCGACGCGCGACGTGGCTCGTTGATACCAGGAGCGCATGAGAAGAGTTCGACACTCACGTAAGTTTATTTACAATAGCAGCAATAGGTCATGAACTTGTGACCCCATTAGTGATGGGACTCGTTTGTTTTGAATATGACGTCACCAAAAATAATATTTTATTAAATTTGCATATTAAATTAAAGTAATTAATAATGTCTTTTTGACATTGTATAGGGAATATATATCGACTACACATATGATTGCTTAAATATGACTACACTTATATGTTACATCCTGTATACAAAGCAGAAGTATATGTTAGTCCAGTCATTTTAATTATGTTATATCAATTTCTTAATTGATGGAAATTTGATATTCATTTTTGATAAAACATTTTAGCAGAGGGTGACATGACATGACACACTATGAGATGGTTAAATTTAACAAGAATATGTCTAAAATAAGACAGGAGACTAAAGAAAAAAGAAGAGTAGGAGAAATTTAAAGCAGAAAAGTATGTGTGTTCTATTCTCTTTATGTAAAGGATGTAAGAGGAAATAAAGTATTTTAAAGTAAAAACAAAATTAAAAATATGAATCAGGTTCTACTGTGAACTTTGAAGGTCATCATAATATTGAGTGGGAAGATGTGTTACATAGTCAATCGAACATCTACCCCTGGTGTTAGAGTTTTCGGAACCGCTTATCAGCCTATGGTTTCTTTAGCCAAATGGCTGCCGGGACCAACAGCTTAACATGCCTTCTGAAGGTATCGTCATTATTATCACACAATCAGGTGATTCGAGCCTGCAAAGTCCTAACCAAACCGGAAACAACTAAACAAAGTCTGCTTTTTGTGGAAATTGAACCCATGACCTCCAGGCCTAAGGCAAATGCCTTAACCACTGGGCAATGGAGGCATGGATCTTTGGCTTAACCTACTTTGGTATTCTACTAATAACAAAATTGACATAATAAGACCTCAGAGCAGAAATCAAATAATTTACCAATGAATACTTACTGCGTCTGAGAGCATTTTGTGCATCATTAGTCATAGCATCTGCTTCATCAAGTATAATCAGCTTTGGTCCAGCCTTAAATATTGTCCTAGTTGAAGCAAAACTGAGGATCTGTCCACGCACAATGCCAATGCCTCGATCATCTGATGCATTCAGTTCTAATACCTACAATTTTAAAAAGAATAATTTTGTAAGCTAATATATATAAACAATTACCTATTATAATTAAATATTTATATTATTTTTACATTATATATAATAATTTATATAATAAAATTAAATATGGTAATAAAGGCACACTAAGTCTTCCTATATTTCTCTATATTTATATTCTTAAAGTAAAAAAACAATACAAATGGAAATAGAACTTAAAATGTTTTATACAAACCATAGAATTGAATTGTTGAGGTGTATACATTTGCCTTGCACAAGCCAATATTGTTGAAGTTTTTCCTGTGCCTGGTGGACCATAAAATAACAAATGTGGCAGTTGGTTTTCTTTCATGAACTGATTAACTAAAAAAATAATTAATTTTATTTTTAATATTGATTTAAAAACTTACTTAAATATCACATTCACAGTAAGAAAAACGTATTACTACTTACTAGTTTTTATAATATCATCATGAGATACAAGATCGTCTAACTTTGAAGGTCGATACTTCTCTACCCTATAATATTAAGGTAACATGAGTATAAATTATACCAATATTATATCAAAAAATTCTGATAATAGTACTAAGGTAAAGAGTTATGTTTGCTTGAATGAAATCCACTAGTCAGATTAGAAAAAATATTTTTGTATATGATATCCTGACTCTTGGGTAGGGTTATAATTACAGACTATAACCCAAACCCAAACAAGCGGGCAAAACCACGGAGAACAGAGAAACAGCTAGTCAATTAAAAAATCTAAGTTTTACTTTTTGTTTACTTACCAAGGTAAGTTTTTATGAGTTTCCCCTAAAGTCATCGTTACAACTGTCCTGTCCTAACTTATCACTCAATAGATTCAAGTAATCTTGTGTTGGTAAAAAATAGGTAGACATAAAACTATAGCTACAGTTTTAAATCAAAGAAAAATAAAAATCCAAACAAAACAACCACAACCACAGTAGCCGGCGCGCGAACTAAACTGTCAATGTCAGTCAAGCAAAGCAAGTCAACAATTTTATTTTTTATACATGGCTTTTACTTTCGTATTTAGCCAGTAACAAGTAAAAAATAAACAAGAAAGTCGTTTAGTCAAGAAACTCTATAGTCAAGTCAGTAGTTAAGTCAAGTCGAGTCAGAAGTATTATGCTAAGTAAAGTAGTAGAAAAACTGTACTTAGCGATTTCCAGGTGCCTTACCATCACCTCTAATAGCAGTGAGATGTCGCCTTACAGCTTGTATTGCGCCGTCTCGTTCTCTCACTCGTTTCTACCCTGCGTTTAGAGTTAATGGTAAGGGCCCCGAGCTTTTGGCAACAAGCAAGAAAATCACATAAATCGAACATTGTATCACTTCCCAACACTCACGCTTATTGAACACTTTGCGAATAATAATCTACCATTATAATGCAAAAACATTAAAAAAAACACAAACTTTGGAAAATAAAATACAGCGCCGATGCTGCTTTTCACAACTTCCCGCCAAAAGTCTGTAATTTGGAAATAAAAAACCCAAAACGAAATCCGTCATTTGTTTTTTTTATCATCGCCAGTAACACCCACAGTAAATTTTAGGAATCCGAGCTAAAATACATCGAGCCGTTCAGGCTATCTTCAAGATGATGATTTTTAATATTTACTTTTCGCCACAGAAACGAATTTATATTCCCCCACGGGACATCTTCATTCAACAAATGTTTTTGGAACATACAATCTCACCTTGGTACCTAAATGAAAGAGAATTAATGAAAATAAACATTTGAAAAAATAATTTCATGTTTATTTGAGTAAAGGTAAAAGGTCACTTAACTATACAGTATGTATGTTAAACTAGATAAATGTCTCAAATTTTCAACAGTCCTTAGATAAATTAATCACCATTAGAAATCTATTTCCAAAATTACAAAATGTAAGTATATTGCAAACATAATATTTGGAAGTATGTAAATAGTGCAGTCATGATGATGCCATGTAAGAAGTTAGGCAACATTTTCATTATAATAACTATACACTGCTATTTTCAAACCATTGGTTACCAAACCAAAGTTTGATAAAGCAAAGCACGTAAAACTAGACCAATTTAAAAAAAATATATGTGTTATCTGAGAAAAAAACTATGTGTAAATTTTTTTAAGTGCTAATCTAATTTCACGTACTTAACACACTATAAAAAATTTACTACGTTTATTATATTCTGTTTTAACTTTGATATTAAACAGTAGTGTTTAGTCGACGACCCTATTCATCTAGCAGCTAGCTATTAGGGTATAAAGTAATTCTTTGATGAATATTAATATAATTAAAACAATAATGGATGCCCTGTGGCATGCGAACTAGAGTTCAATAGGAGAGAGGAGAACTTTTAAGTAAAATCCAGCAATGTCATTCTCCTCAAGCGATTATTGAAATCTTACACCATGTAACGTGACACACAACAACGTACATAAGTATTAACTACCGTACTGGTTAGTAAAATAAATATTATATAAAAGACATTTAGGCTTCTATAACGTGTCTCGCTTATATTAGCATTGCTTCGAATTAAAATTAAAAAGTTCATGTTTTTCATGGAATAATTGCGCTTTAATTACCTAGAAGCCTATATTACCAAAAAATATTGCTACTATCAGGTCCTAAGCTTCTCTGGTATCTTCCACAAATAAGATAATGCCAAATATAGTACTACATTTTATATCATACAAATTCATAGAATCACCCTAAACTTTCGTCAAGCAAACTTTTGTGGCATGCAGAAATTACGGCAATTCAAAGGGTTACATGTTGAAATGAATAAAATAAATAGTTAATTTAAAAGAAAAAGTAACGAAGAGAGGAAATCTTAAGTTATCGTCAAACATTTCTGAAACTTGAAAATAATGTTTCTAGGGTTAACAGTTCATAAGTAAGTATAATAAAGTTTCTACAATATTAGGTGTAATGCGATAATCGCAGTCAACCGCTTATCGCCAAATTATAACTCTTACATTATCAATCTTTGGTTACTAGAAAATTTTATCATAGAATTCACAAAAGTAACCGTTATATTTTGTGGGCCAATGATTGTTAAGTTACATTAAATACTTACAAATAGAATATTTTAAAATCACATTTAATTTCGGAGAACAATTTTATTAAATATTTACTTAGTTTTTCCCAAAAGGTCATGATTACTACACAAATATGTAGTTTAAAACATTCGTAAAACAAAGTATGTATCTGGCTCAGTTTACAAAAGGTAACATACAAAGCAATACTTAATTAGACATTTACCCCCTCATTAATAAAAATTAACAAACGATAGTTAAACCTATTTTTGCTAAAATTCTCGTTATTACACATCGGTAAAAAAGAACAGGTCTAAACATATTTCAATTAAAATAGGCTTAACAAACTTCTGTTCACCTTTAAGATTAGGGTGGTTAGATAGGGCCTGAATACTAAGCCTTGCCAGTATTTTTCAAAATGTAGTTTTCAACGTCTATCCGCGAGACGCTTATTCCCGGTCCAGTCTTTCCGTCCAAAATGGCACAAGCACTTTGATCCCACGACCACATGATCCTGCTCATGTATGCTCTGATCATATCCAATGGGGCATCAGCCGGTATACGATACTCACTTCTCGGTTTGTTGTCTTTCCCGACACCGAAATAATACTTGCATTTGTAAGTCTTAGACATTTGAGTTATCCAGGGTTCTGAAAGTAAATTTTAGATTTTGTTTCATTACTATATCAGTTGACCACCCATTCAAGGAAGTGGGGACAACGGGAATTATAAAATAGGATATGATTTATTGAGAAAACTATCACGTACAGTACAGGGATAAATGAGACAAACAAAGACATAGGTACAAGTTATGATTAAAAGTGCGTGACAGACATCTCAATAGGTGGCGGTTCTGTGTTACGTTACGCTAGACATGCAAACATGACTTGCATTGATTTTCAGCGACCACCTTCTGATAATCGATATCTATCACCCCGCCGAATTGATAGACTTCTCGTCGGTGACTAAAATAATTGGAACATGCAATTGAACGCCTATAACATTAGAACTACTTCATCAAATTTAATAAATTATTTTAACATTTGATAGAACAATTCTCGGGGAAAGTTCTCTAGAACAATACTCACACCATGGGCTAGTAAACTCGGCTAAGCCGTTTCTAATATCAATTCCATAAATCCTATTGCTATTTTTTCATACCCACCTTTGATTTCCTTCAGGAACAAAACTGAGCCGACGGTATAAAATTTCTCATCCCTATTAATTCTGTTTGGAGTATCCATAGTCACAGCCCTTCTGATTCGCTTCATGTCACGAGGACGCAAATGTCCGAGCGAAGCGGGGAAATTCTCCATATTGAAAAATCTCTTGCATCTTATTGGTAAAGCTTCTGGGTTAAAAGGCTTATTGAGGGCGGTGCAAAACAAGTCGCATTGGTTTATCCTGAAAATTAAACGTTTTTGTTTAACTACTGAAGACATGATGTTTTTATGACTGATGCGAATATCACTAGTGTGCTAACACTATTTTGTGACAAGGTTTTGTATGCCTAAGTGGATTTGAAGTCTAAATCAAAAAATTTCAAATGCTTCCTTTTTGAGTCAAATTCTGTAATAAGAGCCGTCAAATTGTTTATTAATCACAACGGTACAGTGTGTACCCGACCAACTGAAGACATGCTAAGAAAGAGGCGGTTTCGAAAACCTCTGACATCGGTGTTATTGCTCCGCTTCTGAGCTCTTATAGTCTCTGAACAATACCTCGGACAGACAGGTATGACGAAACTATAAGGTTTCCTTGTGTTTACTACGGAACCCTGAAAAGACACTAACCTCTCAGACAAAGGCAAATAAGAAATGTCTGATCCCCCGAGCACCATCCCGTCGATGACGTGTAAGGCTTTTGTATGCAGTTGTTGATTTCCTTCGCCTTTGTACTCCCTCACAATCTGGAAATGTATGAAATGCTTCATTGATCAGACTGGAAATGTAGAGTGTCTGAAAACAAATCTAAATAATTTGTTTAGGTTGAAAGTATTTATTTTGTACGAAGATGGAGAGGGCTTTTCTTGATCACGTGGGCGAAGCCGTGGGTACCAGCTAGTAGATATCTAAAAAAGTTTGCATTACAAATCGTATTTATTTCCTACTAGCTTTTTCCCGCAGCTCCGCCTGCGTCAAAAAGTAGCCTATATTTCATCAAAATCCGTTCAGCGGTTTGGCCGTGAAAGCGTAACAGACAGAAAGACAGACAGACTTTCGCATTTATAATATTAGTATGGATATGGATTGCGACTGTAGTTGTGTTTAGTTGTGTGTGCCATTAGGAACACTTATCTAGGTTAGCACAACTATAGTCCCCGTCTCGAGAGGATATAAATTATGTAAACTAATGCTCAGGGGTTCGCAACATTTAAATGAAAGAAAAAATAGTATTTTTGTGACATATTTTAATGTTTAGAGATAGTTTATAATTTTGGGTGGTTTCAAATGATTCTGTTGACCTCCGCATCCACCCGCGTGTATTTCTTAATTGATTAATTGAATCATTTTTCTGTCACATATTTGTTTCAAAAGTGAAACGATAAACTTTCACCAAAATTAAATGGCGGACTAAATGTTTACATTCACAGAGCCGGACTCCTTCCGTACCTGTACCATGCATCATTGACATATCGCAAAATATAATCCGATTAATTGGAATCGGTCGTACCCGTATAGTAATTTAAGTCGATTATATTTGGTAAACTCATAATATTGTCGCTAGGTACCTAACCATTAGAACCCACCATATTAGGAATTAGTTTGTTTACTAAATTAGTACCTTTCGGTGACGGCGACTTTAGTTGTGCATGTCAATTGGTCCATGAGGAAAACGTGGTCTGAGGACCGTAGACTACTTTTTCGGCGAGTAATTCCCGAGGCAAAAATGACATGTTTCGGATATAAAAAGTCATACCTCCCCATAGATGAGAGTTTTAGCAGGAAGTGCGCGTTGCAATTCGTTGACGTTGCGCCACGCGTTGTCTTCAAACTGGTACACTTGTCTACCGCCACACCCTGAAACGAGTACTTTTGTCTTAAACTGTGCCTCACGTTCCGTTCCACGTAGCTTGGGAACGCAGATTATAACATTGTATGCAAATGCAAGTATTTCAATACATAGGAAACACAAAAAAACAATTACTTGGAGGAAAGTTTACAAAGTAATATTTTGGAACTCAAGAGCAACTTAATGGATAAGAAATAGCAAATTTGGTAAATTAATTTAAAGAAAATTCATCTAAAACTGCTGATTGCTCAATATTTCGTGACGCCATAACGACGTCAATGGCGCCGTCTCCAGCACCGTACAAAATGGACACTCACACCCTTCCACCCAAAACACATACTGCGCCTCACCGCACAGATTTAGGATAAAAATCTAGAGCAAAACAATGCAAGGGAGACGTTTCGGCCGCCCGGCCGCTGCGACGACTATGACGTAATTATGGTAGATAACCAACCCTACGAGTAACACAGACAATTACGCATGCGTGTACGCGACCGAATCGTAGTATCGAGCAGGTATCGAGCTCGCCGGTGTTGTTTGCAGAGTCGGGGTGTGGTGCATTGGTAGTTTCAACTTACCCAAGAATATCCTCAAGCTCGATTCCGTTTTGCTGCTACTCAAATAAGTACAGTGCCAGTCATAGACGCTCTTAAAGCTGGCGAGATCGGCGGGGCGGTCCAGATACTGCGGCTTCTTGTTGAGCACGTTGGCGCGGAAGCCCTGGCTGTTGTGCGCGTCGGGCGGCGGAGTCTTAGCGAGAGAGAGGATCGCCTTCAGAGTGTCTTCGGGCCCGTGCCTCTCGGGCTGGGTTCGCACTTTATCTGGCAGCTGGATGTTGAATAATATACGTAAGAAGGAATCTATTCTTTCACAGGTTTTTTGCTATATGGTGGTCGTAAAAGGAACCACGCCAGAGGCCGAGAGGCGGTTCCGCGCAACTCTGACATCCGGGTGTACATGGTGACAGGTTTATGTTCACGATACTTAAGTAAATCCTTAAGATTATCCTGTTTGCCTACACAGTAGTAGTATACATTTAAATTAACGGGTGGGGTGGACAGCGGTACGATGGTTTTGTGCCATTCGTCGTTTGTACGTCGAAATATTATTTGGTCAAGAGCCTGTTAGGATGCCTCGTGTAGAGGCGAAATACGTGTCGCATGTGTAAAATAATAGTGGCGGGCCTATAGGGACTAACAGTAGTGGGTGGGTGCCGGCCGGCAAGTTTGGGTGAACTGACTGCTGGCGGAAGCACGCAAAATAATTTGGTAAGTACTATACAGACTATTCTCTTGGTGGATGTTATACAATAATACTCTTTATTGCATAAGAAAAATAACATGGTAAGTTTCATAAGATCTTAAAATTAATGATGATTAAATAAACCATATGTGCGTAAAAGGCGGCCTATTCGCTTAAAACAATTTCTTCCAGGCAATCTTGAGAAATTTTATATAACATGACTAAGGGCCAATTTCTACTGAAAGAGCAGCAGTTGTTAGCTCGGCAGTAACTCAATGAGGCAAACCATAACTTTGTGTTTGTAAAATCTTTCCGCATGATTCTGCAACACCAGTCTTACCAAAAAGAGGAATGACGTCGGACAGGGTCAGGTCATAAAAATAACAAAACATCAAAATACTATGAGAAAAAATAAGAAATCACGTTTAGCAGGTCAGGGAGACTCAGGGTCAGCTCATCAGCTGTATACATAGCTAGATATAACACTCACAGGATGATGAGAGAGATACTACACAACAAATTACCTGCCATAACTCCAAACATTGCGCCCTCATTTTGGCTTGGCAGGGTTCTTTCAAACTTTTATCTTTACTAAAGGCGGCAATTTTCAATAAATTCTTGATTTGTCTTTCACCAAGTCTGCAATAATGAAAATTATTATTGATATGAACACTAAAATATTAAGGATACAATTAAAATTGAAATGTTCAAAACCTGAGTTTCTCACAATGATAAGACGTCTGCTGCCTATGAAAATTATTAAATGATATTTTTATAACTGTAATAAATTGAAATAATATTTGTTAGTCTAAAAAGACAGAGCATAGCGATTTGTGTGTTTTACTTTGTTCCATCTGCAGTATTATGTACTTACCTATGTCTCACAAATAAACTTTTCTATTCTATTCTAAGGACCAAGGCCCACTGGATTTTCATTCAAACTAGAATTACATATTTACAAGCAAAAATAGAATTATGTCTACTAATGTGTCACTTGGGAGTTACATAGGTACTATCTGCTCCTAATCGTGTGATGAAACATTTACTTATTCACTATCTATTAAATATCCGACGTCAAAGGCCGAGAGGCGGTTCCATACAACTCTAACACTAGCGTGTACATGGTCGATTGACAATGTCACCTACACGAAATGAATGAAAGAATTAATCTATTAAATATAAAAAGAATAACACCATGGACTTAGTATATTAAACAGGACTGAGTACTTCTGCAAATTTGCATAGAGGCAAGGCCGAGCCAAGTGAGATAGAAATAGTCGAGGAACCTGTCTCTTTCTAGCAAATACAAGCTTTATCACGCTGGTAGTTATGCAAAATAGGGTGACCACGCTCCTCTGGAAAAAAAGGGGAAAGGTGGTACATACGTTATGCAGATTTTTTTTCAGACGCAATTAATTATTCCAAGTGAGGAGGTTAACTCTCCCAAGTAGTTCTATGCAGACTTTAAGGAAGTTGGAGTCTAGTCGAAAATAACGTTTCGTAGAAATGTCGTAGACATATTGGCTCCCTCGGGAAAGACAAGGAAACTTTACTAAGTGGCCTTGGCTCCACTAGACAAGCAGGACTAACGACTGAACGTTATACGCCAAGTGTTGTCCACACAAGTTAGGTCGCACCTGCTGTTGCTTAACTCGCGTAATCGTCACCAACAATCATGTCCCTCTAAGCTATCTAGCTAACTACTTATGTGCAGTATTTATGAAGTTTAAAATAGTTCGTCCCAATTAAAAACATTATCGTGGTTAACCTATTAAAAAGAAATAGACTCCTCCAATATTTCTATCTATTTCTGCTCGGGTGTTAAGTCAAAGAGCTCAGTCCTGTTTAATATATTAAGTCCATGAATAACACATACACACAATTACTGTTATAAATATAGTTATAGAATTCAGCGTCCTCTTGTATGACACTGAGTGGTACAAGCTGCGTGACGTCACTCCCGCGGCCGTCTTCAGCCGCCTTGCGCAGCATCTTGTTGACCTTGAACAAGTGGTTCTCAGCAGCCTCCGCGCCCGCCTTCTTGTACAAACAGATGAGATATCTCTCGGAGTTTGCTGGCCTTGAGGTCACGGGTTTGAGAATGCATACTGAAAATGGGATCATTATTTAGTGTCTAGTGCCTTCGTGGCCCAGTGGCTAAGGCGATTTATTAGAGCAAGAGCAAAGTACAAGTCGTGGGTTAAATTCCCACAGGAAGAATTGGTTAGGACTTTGCAGGCATGTCGTCACCTGTTGTCTGATAATAAAGATGATTCCGCACTTCGGAAGGCACGTTAAGCCATTGGCGCTGCCAACTAGTGTTCGTTAGAGGAACCACAGGAAGCCGACAGACGGTTCTGAACAACTCTAAAACCATAGTCGATTGACAACCTAACCCATATGATATGAATGAACCTTGAACCTTCCCAGTTGCGCCCTCAGTTGGCCACTTCTCCCCAGAGCCCTCTGACTCTCCACATGTCTATCTATCATATGATCCTCCTGATGTGTGCAAAAAGGTTCCAAGACCTAATTTCTTCGACTATCACCCAATTTTTGATGAAGATTATAGAATGATATGATAAAGGATTTCATATACAGTACCACCAAATCTAGGACCATGACTTACAGCGTACCCTAAGCTCCGAAGCGTAAGCTAACGACGCAACTGGGAATACACGCTAGAATGAAGAAGAAGATAGGATTTCATGTGTGATTTCAACCAAATATCACAGATATTAAAGAACGTGAAAGACAGCAAATCAGAATAAAAATTAAATTAGGTACTTACCCTTTTCAAAGCACCTATACATAATATAGACGAGTCCAACGCTGAAAAGCGTGAACACATCGAACAGTTTGACCACAAAATGTCCGCCGTTGCGCACGAGCATTAGGGCAGCGAGGCACTGGCACAGGTACAGCTGTTTTGACAATATCTCCTGGATGTTCTCTTGGCCTTCCACAGAGAAACCCTGAAAACGACATTTTTTTTTTGTTTGTGAATTGTTGTTTAAAAGGGGGAAAAATGAGTTTTTCCGTTTTTAAGTATCAAACAGCCGCATTCAAAGCGGTTAACTACTATTAAATGAAATTCTTCTCGGAAAATTCTCCATTAGGCCCAGCACATACCAGGCGCGGCGAAGATACTCAGAATAAATCAAATTAAAATAAACCTTAACTACTATGACATGACATACGGGCGAAAACAAAAGATCGATGATACCGAGAGGCGCGCGGCGGCGCGTCGCGTCGTCAAGCTGCCGTTTTCAACCGTATGTCATAGTGGTTAAGGTTTATTTGAATTTGATTTATTCTCAGAATCTTCGCCGCGCCTCCGCTGGTGTGCGTTGGGCCAGAGGGAGAATTTTTAAATTTATAGACTCATTAGTTTGGTTTACATAAACAACTCTCTCCAAGATTTTTTTTTATTCTGTTTGAAGAATTTTCTTAAGTAGTGCTAAGTCAGTAACTAAAAAAAGTAGTCAGTTAAGAATTTACTTACACTAAGAATAGTTAATTTTTAAATAAGATGCCATGGTTTTGTGTGTGTGATTATAACATTGGAGCCTTCAAAAAGGGTGTGAAATATTTCGTTCAGGGTCGGCAATGCGCTTGTGTGTTGCAGGAGTTTATAGTCTACGATAACCACTTACCATGAGGTGGGCCGTACGCCTGTTTGCCTACTTAGTTGTATAAAAAATAAACATAGGAAGGTAAAATTAATAGGACGACCTAGCTTCAATAAAAAAAATTGCAATTACAACTGATATATGCGTGCAAAAGAAACAAACTTACTCCATCTCCCATCAGAAAGTGAACTCCAACATCTTCAGTTTGTTTCAGCACATGTTCCTTCAAGGAGTCTAAATTATCTGGATCAAATATATTACCGTCGTCATTTATACCATAGTATGGGTTGAATGTCTCGGGAGGTCCGGCATAAAAATCAGACAGCTTGAAATCGTTCCCGCCTTTTAGGGTGAAACCAAAACCTGAAATTATTGTTTAATACATGAGAATTGGAGGTGACATGTGGCCTATTTGTCTTGCAAATCATTGAACCACTATCCAATTTCTTATTTAGTTTTTACCTTTAGCTTTCCATCCTTTGCGAAACAGAACATATTCCGAGAAGCCTCCAGGGCCAGCACAAACATCAGCAAAATAAAGCAATTCCCCGTTTTTCAATGCACTTTCATTACTGTTTTGTTTTTTAGGCTGAGTGAATATAAAATCAAATACAGCATCCATGTTCGCCATCTTAACTGCAGCCCTGTTTAAAAATAAGACTGAACCAATTGTTTCATATGGGTTACTTCTGAACCGAGCATGTCTCAAATCTTCATCATCTAAACTATCAAATATAGTCTGCAACATAAAACAAGGCATTATTAGTCAATTATAAAAACCATTTTCCACGGCTTTTTCACGAATTTAGCTTTGAGTAATTGGTTTTGTCAAATAAGATATATTTATTTATTTACTTTATTCATGTATATATTTACGGCTCTAAAAGTTATACCTAATATTTAAAACGTTCATAATCTATGAAATATCGCTATGTTTTTAAAATTAAAACTTCGACGTACTAGTGGCATCTATTGACAAGTAGTCAATAATGATAACTTTGTCAATAATGGCCAGGCCAGAGCTGGCAAAAGTTCAGGAACATTAAAACAATTATTCATATGCACGGTTCACATCACATCGATTTCATTTTTACCCCAAAAAGGAAGGGTTATGTTTTCAACATTTATGTATGTTTCTTGGCGCAAGGTTTTTTTCTTGTAATTGCTTGTATTTCACAATGCATCCTTATTGTGCAATAAAAAGACTTGTTTTGTATTGTATGTTTCATAATATATTTGTTATGTAAGTGAGATTCTATATCTAGTCAAAATTGATAAAAATATAAGTAGGCGTAGGGATGTAACGACCCCATCGCCCACTGGGTTCCCTTCCCAGTGCAGACAGTCTCCGCAAGGCAGCTTGTGGCGAGCTGTTGGTGAGTGGCGACACCGCGGACCTGAGTGCTCCCAAGGGTCCGTCCGTCCTCCGTCCCTCACCTCCGGCCTTCCTTCGCCAAGGTCGGAGTGGACGCCGATGAGGGACCTCTGGCTTGCCTTAGCCGGCCGACCAGAGTGGAGTCGCAAGAGCTATATGCTCGAGGGTGGAAGTGTATTGCACGTAATGGCGTAATAACGGGGAAACCCGTTCACGAGGCAACTCGCGATGGCGAAACCGGAGCCGCACCTCTCGGCACTCTTAGCCGCTCATCCCAATGTTGCCCTTCTGTTGCCAAACGCGCCGACTATTTGGGGGCATTCACTGAGTGGCTAGTCACCGCCTGCCACTAATAGTTAGTAATCATGATTATGGCAGGTGCCCAAATTCCTATACGTTGAATAACCCAGATTTAAACCACCTTCATCACCATAGCTCATTTATTCTTTTCACTTATTAGAAATAGTTCCTCCTCCTGCCGAGGCCTGTTCATGGGAATGTCAACTATTAATATGGCCGAGAACGGGCAGGAGCACCACATGACATCAACTTCTCTAAAGGGCCTCTACGCGCTGGATCAATATCCCCGCGCAAGCCTGTCAAAGGACCGGGGTAACCCGTGAATTCCAAAAGAGATATAATAATAATAAACACTTTATTGCACCAGAAAATACAATTTTGAGACACATACATGTAGACATAATGATGTGAAAAGGCGGCCTTATCGCAATAGCAATCTCTTACAGGCAACCCTTTTTGTAGGAAACATTTCAGGAAAAGAGATAGGCATGGTGTAGAAACATAAGCTAAATATAATAGTATAAACTTACACAAATTAAACTAAAATAAACTTACTTAAAGTTACATATCAGTACACATATAAAATACAGAAATAAATAAATAAATGTCATATCAACCGATCACCCCGGCCGAAACCGAGCACCCCGCATGTCTGCCTTCCGCCCCTCGTAGGCTCACAAATACTTTCTTCTGCTGGTCTTCAGGTGGAATGCATGGAACCTCCTCTTGAACTTCGCAGACAGTACCTAGCAGACAGATTCTTCTATAAAGTTCTTCATATTGCATCCCATCCCTTACTTTCAACTTTAAATTCATTATCCCAATCCCTACCTTCATCGTCTTATTGGGACCCCCCCCCCCCCATTCTTAAATCCTATCATGAGCATAAGAAAATTCCCTTTCCGATTATTCAATCCGATTGCACCCCTCTTTTTTCTGTTGACTTTTCGCCCCTTATTTTTCAGCCTCATATTATCTTGGACTTTGGTTTATACAAAGACTCTCTCTATGCAAACCAACAATTTATTTTTTTGATAAAAGAACATTGGATTGGCTTCTTGTGTTCACAGATACTTCCAAAATTTCTGTAGATGGTAACGTTGGCTCAGCAGCATGAATCCCGAAATTTAATGTAGTTTTAAATTTCAAATGTCCTCCTCCTACTTCAGTATTTACTGGCGAAGCAATTGCTATTTCGGAAGCTGTCAGTTTCATAGAATCTCCCATCAGATTAATAAAGCTCTTATTATTTCCGACTCTAAAAGCTGTCTTCAGGATCTTGAAAAACTTCCTCTTCATACTAAGGATAATTTTTCGATTACTTTGATTGCGAGACAAAATTTTATTCCAATGCCATCAAGCAGGTTTGGAAGTCGTTCTACCATGAATTCCAGGTCATACTGGTATAACGGGAAATGAATCTGCTGATATGTTTGCTAAAGGCGCCATTCAGTCGGGTTCTGACAAACATTATCATTGCCACCCTAGTGATCTTAGATTGTCGGCTAAGTCTCGATTGAGGAAAAATTGGAACAAGTTGTGGTGCAGCATTAAAGAATCTCGAGCAAAACTTTACTCTAACATTCCATCCTAACCTGACATTCCATCAAGACCGTGGTTCTCAAAATATCGTAATTTTGATAAACATCCTACCTCTGCTATAATCAGATTACAATTGGGTCATGTGTGCTCTCCGGTTTTTCTTGCTAAAATTAGAATAAAGACAACTCCTTATGTGAATGTGGCCTGGACGAAGGAACTCTGGAACATATTTTTTTCAGCTGTCCTTTGCGGTCTGAATCTCTCTACGATCTACTTCCAAAAAGTATACCACGTCCTGTATATATTCCATATTTGCTCACCTTGGTTTTCTCCCCCTTTGTGTCTACTCTTGCAAAATTAATTAAAAACAACAACATCTTTATTTAAACTTTCACTATTGTTCCCCTACCCTCTTTTCTTTTGTTCTTTGTCATTTATATTGATACAAAATACTTCTAAAATGTCCAATTATTATATTATAAGTACTTACTAACCCTTTTTGTTGTGTTGTTTTAGGTTACACACAGACTGCTGAAAACACCCTTGTTTATTTACTTTTTAAAAGTGTTACATAATGTTATTTCCAACCATGACATTGGCAAAATCAACGTTTGACTAAACGATGGAGCCATAAAAATAAAATTGAATTGAATACTTTCTTGCAAAACACTTATTATGATATCTCCTCTTTGTAATTGCTCCGTGTAATAAACCCACCATTTGCAACCAAACACTACCAGCGTTTCTGATGTAATTTAGTATTTTAGAATGTAATCAGGAGTTGATAGGATTGATGAAGCTCTATCGTCCCAAATGAATTCCTTGTCATTACAAGGTATACATAGGTAGGTAGCAAAGATAATGTAAAATCACAAACTTCTATTTCAATAATTTTTCATTATATTTCAATCAATCAAATTATTTATTTACATAAAATGTAAGTATTACATGTCTTGTTAAATAATAATATAAGGGTCCCAATGGTCCCATATACAATTTACAGATAAAGGTGTGTAAATTGTTAAATAAATATATTACAATTTATTATTAATTTATCAACTGAATTATTCTAAATAGACATTAAAAATTAATTATCCTTAAGTAAATTTATGTCAAAGTTATTAAATAATTGTCTAAATTAAAATTGTCATTTAAAATTTAAATAACAGTTTAACAACATTTTTCAGTCAGGAATTTCCTGAGGCATTCTTTAAATTCATTTATATTTCATATTGCATTGGGAATCTTATTAACTATTTCAGTAAAATGGCATTTAGTTTAATGGAATGTGACCTACCTTTGCATCAAGTACGCCTTTTAATATTTGTGGATCAACAAAATCTGTTTCATCATCTATAGTCAATTTCTTTGGTCCAATATTTAGCCATTCTTCTAAAATATCTCTCGACAGTGTTTCCTCAGGAGGTTGTGGCATCCAAACCTAAAAGTTTAAATTTACTGTAAGAATTTTAATATTAATAAGTCACTTTTAAGACAAATAAAACTTTTCCTATTCACCTTTAGTATTCATCATACCAAAGAAATATTTTAGAGAAATTGTCCAGGTAGGTTTGTATGTCTTCAGATTTCAATTTAAAACAAAGCAAAATCATTAGAGATAACACTATTATTCATCAAATAGTACTTGAATTTGTTAATCCCATCAAAAACATAAATGTGAAATGAGAGCTAATATAAATATTATTAAGCATGAAAACAAAATTAATTAAACTCACAACTTCTTCCTTAGCTTCAGGCTCAGCATCGTCAGGTGACCATTTAAAGTCTCGGGGTACTTGACCAACCAATGATGGTTTTAAACCCAAACCCCTTCTGCCCTTTTGAGTGGATGCTTCCACAGGATCTACACGACCATGCTCAAATTTACCCAAACCTTTGCCAGGTTTAAACCCCATATTACTCATCATTCGCTTGGACATTTCTGAATAACCAGTACCAAATGATTCATTGTCATGTTCTTGTTCACTGGAACTTTTACCATAGAACTTGTTATCATTTGTGTCTTGGAAGCTGGGTTTAAAGATTTCTCCAGTTTCATCATTGTTATCAAGAGTTGGTCGGTAGTCTTCATAGTGATCTATTGGTGATGAACAATTTTCGCTTAAGCTACTCCTGCTCCTCCTGCTGCTGGGGCTATTTTCTGTATAACTTAACCTACTCCTTGGATGTTCTGCTCCTGAGTAATTAGGTTGCAGGGTGTCTGATGGTTCATCATCTGATTCTTGTAAAACTATAAATATATTAGAGGTATAGTGAAGTTATAAATATTTTTGAACTTAAATATTTCCAAAAATATAAAAAAAAAATACTTTGATTCTTCATTATTGCTTTAGATAATAAAGAAAACAAAAAGGCAGTTCATCAATAAGTTAATAAGCTATTTTCTTTTGTAGTTGATATATTTTAGTACAATAAGGTGCTCTGACTAATAGGTTATCTAAGGTATATGTGATAATAATACCTGAGCCATGAGAAGTTGTGGATGCATAAGTATCCACTCGGGACCGTTTTTGTGCAATAGGTGAAGCATCACTGCCAGAGTAAGTATTAACACGAGATCTTTTGTTCGATTTCGGACTTAAAGACTCATCACTGCCGGACTCCTCGTCGCCAGAAGGATCTGAAAACAATACTAACAAAAATAAAACTGGTGTATCAAGCTGTGTGATTAAAGCTTTGATATACAATTTACTATGGGAGTCTCCATTCCGATAGCAAATATAAGTTAATATCTTGCTAAGCTAGATCTTGAACTACTTAGCTAGAACTGGAAAGATGATACTAACAAAATAAAAATCTAAATCACATAATGTGTAGGTATTTAAACAAAATGCTACGTGAACTGATAACATACCCGATAAATTCATCCTATCGAAGATTCTATTAATCAAATTGTTTTTTTTGTGAAATACTTTTTCTGACAAATAGACGTAGGTACACAATCTGAGGGGAATACCGTAAATATCTCGACTCAAAGGCAAAATAAAATCGGTTTTGGTACATTCATTTCATTTGATTGATCCTTGATAGGTTAGGTTATGATCTGTCCTGCTGACAGTTTAAAACAAATGACAATGACATCATTATTTCTTTCTCTAGGTTGCAAAGACAAGAACAAGTTATAGTCGCTAGTGTAGACAGCCCACGAGCCCACCACGGCGCGCCGCTCCCAGTGTGACCATTTATCGCAGATTTCTGACAAATGGGCATAGGCAGTATTTTGGCATAGGTATATTCTCAGAACACAATTGAATAAATAAATAAAATATCATTTATTTCAGGTACCAAGTGCCATCCATACTTCCATACTATCCATCCATATCTATAATTAATATCCATCGAATCCATACTTCCATACTAATATAATAAATGCGAAAGTCTGTCTGTCTGTCTGCCCGTCTGTCTGTCTGTCTGTTACGCTTTGACGGCCAAACCGCTGAACGAATTTTGATGTAATTTTGTATGAATATAGCTGAAGAGACTACTTTACATCCAACAAGGCCATAGGCTACTTTTTGACGCAGGAGATGCGGGAAACAAATAGTATGTTATAAACACATTTCTAATTATTTATTGTAGGCTTCGAGGATCACAGTTAGTTGTAATATTATTTGTCTAATAATCAATTGCAAGATAAAAATTGAATTAAACGTCGTATTTTGATGAATTGAAATATCGCTTTTTCTAAAAAAAAACTTATTCTCGATACAACCAGAGAAACATAACGTAGATTAACAAATGTCTATTGAAATTCAATTAATTCTTTCGTCTAAATAATCATATTATTTTTTAATGATAATGTAGAAAAAAGCACTTTGAGAAAATATTCGGATGCAGTGGGCAGTATATACTTAAAAACTTGAAGCGCTATTTTTGAAATCTTTGACATACATGTCGAAGAAAAATCCCTATTTATCGAACATAAATCGCAGGTTAATGCACGATTTTTATTCGACATAATATGTCATAATATATATTATACTAGTAGCCCGTCCCGACTTCGCCTAGGCCTAAGATATTATTTTTTGTAATCTATTATTCGTCTTTAGTCGTTCTCTCTCATTTTCTACCCAAAATAATAAATGTACAGAACGGAAACGTTGATTCCACTCTTTTATTATAAAGTATATAATATATATAGTATATATATAAGGTAGCTACCTTGAAAGCATTTGACAAAATGTGTTCCTTTAATTTACGTTTAAATGAAAAGATTGAATTTAAGTTTCGAATGGGAGACGGAATATTATATCAGATTTAGGTAGCGTTGTACTTGAAACTGCTCCGAAAAGCAGCTGTCCTGTGTCGAGGTACGATGAGGGGAGGAACGCATGCTCTTAGCCCTCTGTCCGCCTTCGGACTCCGCCATTTCAACTTGCCGTACAAGTAGAGAGGAGACTTCGCCTTGATTATCCCAAAAAGAAGGGTTCCCATGGACAGTTTCTGGGGATCCCTCATTTTCAAAAGTTTAGAGGAGTATAGGAATGGAGTAACACTAGTCCGTGGTGGAATCTTCAAACAGTATCTCGCGCAAGCTTTTTGAATACGTTGAATTGATTTTTGAGACTTAGCCAAGAGACAAGGCCCATAGGCTGTAATACAATAGTTGAATTTGGACAAAACCAACGCATCACACAAAGTTATAAGTATAAGCTATTCTTAGATCCACACTTATAAAATTTCGAATCTTGTATAAAACTTTTAATCTGTAAAAACAATTTCGAACTATTTTACCAATATAGTTTTTAAACCGAAGTCTCCCGTCCATCAAATTCCCAAATTTCTAGCCTCTACAACTCGCTTCACGCCCTTTCCATACACTGTAACGCTCAAATTTCTTAAAGCGGTCTTAGCTATTTTACGTTGTGATCCTAGAACCATATATTTGCTCTAAAATGTTTACAATAACAATGTTAACAATTTCTCTTAGACCATGCTGCCACCCTGTCGAGATCATTTTATTTATTTATTTAACACTTCTTTGCACACAGTGAAATACAAATTAAATCTATACTAATACTAATATAATATAATAATATTATAAGTATAATATTTAATATAATTTAATATATATAATATATTATTAATATTATAAAGCTGAAGAGTTTGTTTGTTTGTTTGAACGCGCTAATCTCAGGAATTACTGGTTCGAATTGAAAAATTCTTTTTGTGTTGAATAGATCATTTATCGAGGAAGGCTTTAGGCTATATAACATCACGTTGCGACTAATAGGAGCGAAAAAACAGTCGAAAATGTGGAAAAAACGGGGAAAATTATTCATCTTTGAGGGCTTCCGTTGCGTGCACTGCGAAAACAATTCGAGATACCCAAAAAATATGTATGAAAGAATTATTCCTCTTTAAATTATCTAAAAAAATGTCCGCGACAGTATATGTCTATCTTTTAAGATTAACTCACAATAACAGTTTTTATGATAATCAAATTTGGTCGAAATTAATGCATTATTACAAATTATTTGTCAGAGTTGTATCAACTTAATAATATTAATCTTTATCCAAATAAATGTGTCATTGATTCTGCCACAAGAAAATAAAACTAAAAATATAATTTACGCAGAAGTACTTTAAAATATATCCTTTTTAAAACTACTTTAAAATATATTCTATTAATTATGTAACTAAATCGTCTAAAATAAGTCGTGGGTAACAGCTATAGGTAATTTATAATAAAGCTGAGGAGATAGGTTTGTAAACAAAAAATAAATATGATTCCCAAAATAATTATTACACGCGAACGAAGTCGCGGGCACAGCTAGTGGATTATAAAGCTGAAGTTTGTTTGTTTCAACGCGCTAATCTCAGGAACCACTGGTCCGATTTGAACAATTCTTTCAGTGTTGGATAGCCTGTTTATCGAGGAAGGCTATAGGCTAGGGCGAGGTCGAGACGGGCTGCTAGTATGATACATAAAATGTGAACACAGTATGTATACAAAAGGCGGCCTTATCGCTCAAGCAATCTCTTCCAGGCAACCTTACGGTAGTTAGAAATATAAAGAAAGGAGAGATACGGATATGGTGCATAAGATCGGCAATAGTACTTTCAAAAGTTTCACCAGAAAATGATACATATATTTGCAAATCAAAAAATTACAAAAAAATGTTTTATATTAATCTTGTCTGTCTGATGACACTAATCTTAAATCAGGGCAACATCTAATCTTTGTTTCATCAAAAACGGACATCAAGAAAGAAAGTTATCAACTATTGAAGATTTTTTCAATTGCCACTGATAAAATTTTTAAAGCAAAGTAATAAGCGGAGTAAGTGGTAAGTCGTCAAAATTACATAATTTCAGCAATTTCCTCCGAGTTGTTTGCTAGATTATGAAGAAGTTGTCTCGGTCAAACGACCTACAGCCCTGGTATTATGGTTCATTCAATAATTAATGTCCTAAATTGTCCTATAACCTGCTCATTCTGGTGTCAAAGAATCAATCGACCCTGAGTAGAAAGGTCAATTCTGTGCATTGAATATAAAATGAAAAAACTATTACTAGGGCTCTTTCACATCAGAGCACTGCACCATTCGAAACGCTATCTCCTCTTTGTATGGTCCGTGAGATCTTTATAATGTAACAGAAGCCAAAAATATGATTTTTGGAATTTTTGTCTGTCTGTTGTGCATCAAGGTTTTTGTTAACTTAAATAAAAAATGGAGCCCAAATTGCTGCCATCACAGGGTTATGTACCCAGAAGGCTGGCGGTATTTCCTCTCTGGATAGCCATGCTGATTCTTTGACCGAAATATGTGCCAGCTCTTGGGACCCCGGAACATCGACTAGGCGTGCGGATATCTCTTTGAACAAGAGTTTTGCATCCGCACCCCATGGCCCCATAGTCTCCACAGCAAAGGGCACAAATATGTACGGCTCTTCTAGAGCCGCATATTTGCGCCTCTTATTGGAATCTGCCGTCGCAGCAGCCGCACACGCCCTGCAGGCAGTCGCTCGTATGTGGGATGGTGCTACTGTATCTACACAATAGTTACTTAAATGTTTTTCATGTATTGACATCGAGTGGGTTACATGGTCAATCGACCATACACATCCAGGTGATAAAGTTTTTTCGGAAATACTTTACGGCCTCTGACATGGTTCCTTTAACGACCACCAGATGGCAGCCGGGCGGAAACAACGACTTAACGTGCTTTCCAAAGCACGGAATCATTATACCCGGACCCATGTTGTCTGAAAATAAAGGATTTTTATTTATTTTATTTTACTATAGCATGTGTTCAAAATTTGGTCATAAAATACAAGGTACATAAAAGGGCAAATTTCTCTAAATGGAAAGACATTAACGTAACCAAAACCTCGCCTCTGACGTGGATTCTATATAATGACTTTTCAGTCAACCTTATAGAGCGGCGTTACATGGTCAATCTACTCTCCACATCCTGGTGTTAAAGTTTTATAGGTGACGCTTTTCGTCGTCCTCTGGCGTGTCTTTTTTATTACGACAGTAATTCTTATCGACTTGGGTTACATGGTCAATAGACTTGACCCCTTGGTGTCAGAATTTTTACGAAGACGCGTTCGGGCTCTGACGTTCGTTCTTTATACTTTTCAGTTATTCTTATTGAGTTGGTTACATGGTCAATCGACCCTGCAAACCCTAGTGTCAGAGTTTTTTCCGAGACCCTTTCGGCATTTGACGTGAGTTCTTCATTATTACTTTTCAGTAATTCTTATTGAGTTGATTACATGATCAATCGATCCTGCACACCCTGGTGTCAGATTTTTGTCTGAGACGCCTTTCGGCCTCTGACCTGGGATGACTCTTTAGTCATTATTATCGAGTGGGTTACACATAGTCAATCGACCCTGCACCCCCTGGTGTCAGAGTTTTTTTGGAGACGCCTTTCGACCTTTGACGTAGGTTCTTCATTATTACTTTTCAATCTTTCTTATCGAATAAGTTACATGGTCAATCGTCCCTGCAAAACCTGGTATCTGAGTTTTTTCGGAGACCCTTTCTGCATCTGACGTGAGTTCTTCATTATTACTTTTCAGTCATTATAATAGAATAAGTTCATGGTCAATCGACCCTGCACACCCTGATGTCAGAGTTCATCTCGTTCACTCACTCGTTTCTGCCCTGCATTTAGAGTTGATGGTAATGGCCCCCAGAAAGAGTTTATGGGTGGATAACGTTCATATAAAAATCACGATTGTTTGACTTTTTCTTTCATGCCAAACAGTATCCCGTCGCAATATTTTACATAGCGACTTCCTGAACATTTTAAATATTAATAACATCAAATATTTTCTGTAAAACTCTGCAATGACAGATAATAAGATTAATAAGTAACGAAAGTAGGTATAATCGAACGTTACGCGGACGAAGTCGCGGGCACAGCTAGTAGTCTATAATATAAAATCTATATCTATTTATATAGTATATATCTATATAGAAGTATATAGATAGACTAGCAGCCCGCCCCGACTTCGTCCGGGTTATAAAAAGTATGTAGTAAGTTTTTAACTTAAACACTTCATTAAGAATCTCTTTCAAAACCGGCTACATAGATCTTTCTGACGCCGAGTAGTTCCTAATAACCTGTGAATACTGTACGAATGTATTGTTACGAAATCAAAAATAAATAAAAATAAAATGCGGCCCGCGGAAGTTTGAGTAGCGCTGTCCGCGGAAAATTCTCGTACAATCGTCGCGTGTTTCCATACGGGAATAATATCGCGAACGATCTAGTACATCGATTATCTCGCTCTGACATATTGCTTTGTCTCGCTCTCGCACTTCTAGTATGTACTAAGGGAACGAGACAGAGAGTATCCCTCTCTCTCTATTCCGGAGTAGTTGTGATCTTTCTAGAAACTTATGGAGCGGGTTTCCCGGGCCATATAAATATCGGAAGGTGCCTCAGGAGGGCAGTTCTAATTTAACTGAGCTACAAGTGCGATCAAGAAGCGATATCCGGAGCGAATAACAAGTGATACAAGCGACCTCGGCAAGTTATAGTGACTGTGATTAGCAAGTGTTTGGGACATTGTTAGTGATAAGTGAAGTGAAGTGACGTCGGCGACCATCCTTGTGGGAATAAACGTTTTTAAGAGTCATCAGGTGTTTTTCTCCAAATTGCGAACCTGGAGCTCGTAACAATTGGTGTCATAAGTGGATTTGGAGATGCCATTGACTCCGAGAGAAGACGTCACCAGTGAGGGTGTGAAGACGAGGGCGAAGCGTGCTGCGGAAGCCAGTTCTACTGGATCTGCTGACCAGGCCGCTCCCACCGCGGCCACCGGCCACCAGGTCACGTCCAACGCCAACCAGGCTACGTCCAACGCCTACCAGGACACGTCCAACGCCCACCAGGCCATGTCCAACACCCACCAGGCCACGTCCAACACCAACCAGGCCACGTCCAACGCCTACCAGGACACGTCCAACGCCTGCCAGGACACGTCCAACGCCCACCAGGACATGCCCAACCCTCACCAGGCCACGTCCAACGCCCACCAGGACAAGTCCAACGCCCACCAGGCTGCGCCTATCTTTGATTTTGGGGAATTGATGCGAATGCTGGACAACAAATTTACAATGCTGGACAACAAATTTACAATGCTGGACAACAAATTTACAATGCAGGAGAAGCTTCAACAAAAGGCTCAACAACAACTCCTGTCAGCTATTGGTGAAGTTAGTGGCGTGGTTACCAAATTACGCAAGGATGTTGACTTGGTGGAGGAACGCGTCACGACTCTTGGGAACGACATGGAAAATATGAAGATGGACCTTTCCACATTACAGAAGAAGGTCGTGCGCCTTGAAACAACGGGAGTAGCAGTTGCATCTGGCGGAACAGTCATTGCCCACCACGGACCCAGCGAGAAATTGCCGCCATATGACGGAACCTCGTCCTGGACCGCATACCGTCAACAGTTCCAGACCATCGCAGCTGCTAACGGATGGACAGATGAACAGTGCCTGACAGCTCTCACCGTCGCACTCCGAGGACAGGCTCTGACGGTCTTGGAGGTTCTTCCGTCGGGCAGTGGATTCAAGGACCTGCTGGAGGCACTGGAATCGCGATACGGGGAATATGCGAATCTGAGAGCACTCCTGAGACTATGGTAAACACAATTAAGTTTTTTGCGCAGGAAATGCGAGCCATGCGTCAGGAATTAAGCATAATGTGCAATAAAATGACAACATTTACTGAAGCAGTCAACATACGCATGGACAGATTGGAATCCAGAATAAATTTAATGGAAAGGAAGAATGATGATATAGATAGATCTAAAATAAATGCACTAGAACAGACAATATATGAACTAAGACAAGAAATTCAAGAGAGAGAACAAGAGTCTTTGATTAATGACGTAGAAATCGCTAATTTTCCAGAGATAAAAAATGAAAACACCTCCCACGTTATATTTGCTGTCGCGAAGAAACTTGGCGTAGAATTAGGAGAGCATGATGTGGTCAGCGTACAGCGTATCGGTCCTATACCAGCACTTGTGGAGGGCGGCCCACAACCGCGCCCGCGCCCTCTAGTGGTGCGGCTGGCACGTCGCACCACCAGGGATACGCTGCTGCGTGCGGCGCGTGTCCGCCGAGGTATCACTACTGAGGGCTTGATACACAATGATCAACGTCCTCCAAGACAGTTTTATATGAATGAGAGACTGACAAAGAGTAACAGACAGTTGTTTCAGAAGCTACGTGAGGTGGCAAAACGGTTCAACTGGAAATTTGTTTGGACTCGAGACGGCAGAATATATGCCAGGAAAGACCAAGGAGTAACGAGTTTTAGATTCCGGTCAGATTCAGATATTATCAAGGTTTTTAGGAACATCACCGTTAGCTCAGAAGAGAAAAAATCACCATAATATTTTGACTTACTTTCTTATTTGTTTCTATACATATTCTGCTAGGTCTAATAATTTATATTTTAAAATTATGTTATTTAACTGTTTATTATTAAGTCTTGTATTTTACTCATGTTGTCATAGATTTTACGCACATTGCAAATTTGATTACTTCAATATAGTAGTTATTAGGTTCCGGTACGGGAATAATTCAATATTAGAAAATTGCACTTCAAGTTTTAATATTGTTTTTATAATACTTAATCTTAACTTACGCCACATGACTGTCATAAAATTGTACCTGAGTAATTGTTGTTATATAGTAATCTCATTTAGTTTTGTTATACAATTTTACACTCTAAATAAATTAACGTTAGGTCTTCTTAATCCTGGATCTCTTGGTAATCATCGGCGCCATGATGAATTATTAGTGGCTATGGAACGACACGCAGTAGATGTGTTGGCCATAAACGAAACATGGCTGCCTGAAAATGAAGACGAGCGTGCTCCTACAATACCTGGCTTCCGACTTCGCCATATTCCACGTTCTGTACATGCACCACGCTCTCGAGGAGGTGGAGTAGGATTTTACCTAAGGCGTGGTATAAATGCGCGGGTTTTAGGCCACCCGCCTTCTACCAATGTTGAACAGATGTGGCTAAGTCTTAAAACAAATGGCTATAAACTTGCGATAGGTACTGCTTATCGCCCACAATGGATGAATATTGATAGATTCATTGATGCTATTACAGATTCTGTAAGCTATTTCTCTACCTTTGACCATATTGTTTTGATTGGAGATTTTAATATAGATCTTCTTAAGACAAGTGAAGGGGATTCTATCAAACTTATTAATTTTTTGGAATTTATGAATCTTAAACAATATGTAAATGAAGCAACACATTTTACCGACCACTCGGCAACACTATTAGATGTGATTTGCAGTAATACTAAAGTCATTAATATTATCGTTGATTATATACCTGCTTTAAGTAACCACGCGTTTATATCCTTCGAATTAAATATTAAAAAGCCTAGATCAACACCACGGTGGATAATATACAGACCACTGAAAAATATTAATATTTACACATTTAACGATGACGTAAACTCTATTTTATGGGAAAATTTTCTATGTAATGATATTAATAAATCAATTAATGCTTTTAATGAGCATATACGTCTCTTGTTTGATCGGCATGCTCCACTTAAATTATCTTATGTTAAGGAACAGAGCTATCCATGGATAACAGAAACTGTAAAATACATGATGGAATTAAGAGATAAGGCGTACTCTAAAAGTCGTAAAACTAAACTAAATAAAGATAAAAAAACCTATAAACAACTTAAGAAAATAGTAAATTCAGCAATACATCATGAGAGAACTGCTTATTTTCGATATAAAATAACTAAAAACGTGAAAGATAAACGCGTTCTTTGGAAAAATATTAAAGCAAATATTAATTTTAATAAACGTCAATCTGATTTGCCTTCTAATATTAGTGATCCCCATAATATTAACCGCCACTTTTTGGATATCCCTTGTGAAACCCTCAACTTGACACAGTTATTAAATTTTTCTTGTAACAGGTTCAGTGACTCTGTATTTAGTATACAACCAGTTGATGAATCTACAGTGCTTGATATAATACAAAAAATTAAAACTAATGCCACGGGTGTTGATGGTATAAATTTAAATATGATCCTACTTACATTACCACGCACATTGCGGACCATTACTGCTATAGTTAACATGTCTATCAATTCTGGTGTCTTTCCTGACATATGGAAATACGCTTTAGTCCAACCAATTCCTAAAGTAAATGACCCTAAAGAATACAAAGACCTAAGACCTATTAGTATTTTACCTTTATTGTCAAAAATTTTAGAAAAAATTGTCTGTTTGCAACTGGTAGAATATCTTACCACTAACAATATTTTGCCTCAGAAACAGTGTGGCTTCCGTATTGGGAGAAGTACAACTACTGCACTCCTAAATGTAATTGATGACTTATTAGAGGGAAGAGATTTAGGGAAAGGGTCAATTCTTGTTCTGCTAGACTATTCACGTGCCTTCGATTCAATTAGTTCAACTTTACTTATAGCAAAGTTAGCATATTATGGATTGGATAGTTTATCATTAAAGTGGTTTTCGAGCTATTTATCTAATCGGTGTCAACAGGTGGAAGTAACCTGCATTGATGGTACCAAACATTATTCTGATATTCTACCTATAAAAAGAGGTGTGCCACAAGGCTCTATACTAGGACCTATTCTTTTTATTATATACACTGCTGATTTGCCAAAATATGTTAATCATAGTGCATATCACTTATACGCAGATGATCTTCAAATTTATCAAAGTTTCCTTCCACATGACACTAATTCTATTGTCAGAAAAATAAATGATGACCTAGATAGTATAGCTGAGTGGTCAGTTTCTAATTGCCTTATTTTAAATCCAGCCAAAACAAAGTTTTTAATTACAGGCACTAATGATCAGATCGTAAAGATAAATAACCAGACCCCGGTTCTTAAACTAAACCTTACACAAATCAAACAGGTTACTGAAGCCAAAAACTTGGGAGTTGTTATGGATGGTAAGCTTCAGTTTGAAAAACATGTTCTTGAAATTGTAAGAAATTGTTACTACAGGCTAAAAGTATTATACAAATTGAGAGAATACGTAAACGTCGACACGCGAATATACCTTTGCGAATCCCTAATATTGTCTAAATTAAATTATGCTGATGCTGTAATTGGAAACTGTCTACTAGCTCGCACTAAAAGACTTATTCAGCGAGTTCAAAATTCATGTGCCAGGTATTGTTTCTCTGTCCCACATAGATCACATATAACTCCCTACCTAAATACTAATAACCTGCTTAACATGGATTCCCGGCGTAAACTTCATTTCGCAGTATTATTATTCGGTGTAATAAAAAACAGAAGTCCTTCATATTTATATGACAAATTAAAATTTTCAGAACGTGCTAGAGTACCAGATCGCCTTATCATTCCCAGATTTAAAACTGCTGCATTCCGTGGCAGTTTCAGTTATACTGCAACAAAATGTTGGAACAACATCCCACCTCCAATCAGAAATGCTAACAATGTTAATCTCTTCAAAACAAAGTTAAAGAAATATTTCTTAGATGCTCAAAAAAATTGCAGTAGTTCAAATACTAATTAAGTCACATGATTGTAAAATTTATTTATATCTCATAACTTCTTACGCTAGTTACATTTTAGTTGTGAATCACATTTATAACTGTTTCTACAGATGTGATTTCCACCTATGAATAGGTAGTTCTTACGCAACAAATGTTTTAAATTATTTTCTGCTCTACTGATTAGTTCTACAGGTAGCTCATTACAAAGTGTGGGTGTTAGCTATTTCCTCGTACGCTTACCGTATTTATTGTTGACTTTCCGGACTATTAGTTTATCCCTTCTTTTAGACGTACTACGGCTTTTGTAGCGTTAATTGCAGTTATTATTATTATTATATTAACTAATACAATTTATGTGCATATTTCCATTATTATTATTTTTTTTCTTTTGTCTTAATTGTAATTTATCTTATAACTGAGGCATCCGCGTAAGACCAGTGTCGAGGCTCAGGCCCCGACTTATGCTGAGCGGAGACCTTTTTGGTACTACACATGTTTTATATTACTGTACTTTTAAAATTTTAAGTATTTATGTTAAGTAGTACCAAATAAACATTTTTTCTTTCTTTCTTTCTTTCTTTCTTTCTTTCTTTCAAGGCGTATCCAGGGGCCGATTTGAAGATGCTTGAGTCCAACACCGTGCAGGCGTTCGTCGACGGCATCAAGGATTCGGAAGTCAGAGCTGCAGTAAGGCTAAACCATCATGCCTCATTAAAAGATGCACTGGCCCACGCTTTGGAGGTGGAAGCCGTCAGACATGACATTCGTCATTCCGCGACTCACAAAGTGCGCGAAGTAGTGGAGGAAGTTAGGGAAATAAAAGCTTCGCTAAGGAAGAGACCTGGATCCATGTGCTATAGGTGCGGCGACCGAGGGCACCTACAAATGAATTGCCCAAAGATCAAGAAGCTTGAAGACGACGTGAAGGAACTGAAGATGAAGCAGGAGGCTTTATCATCGGAGAGGAACCAGGGAAACGAGTAAGAGCCAGGACTAGGGGGCGAGTACTGGCTGGCGCGGAGGAAGCCCCGACAACTATTATCTCTCAGGCATGCAACGGAAATAGTCTCGTAATATCTGGAACTGTAAATGGGATCAACTGCAGGATGACGCTGGATACCGGAGCATCAAGAACAATAGTCCGACCTCACTTAGTAAGGACCATAATGAGAAGCATGAGGAAACTGGACTGTCGGCTTCTTTCTGCCTCCGGCCAGCCAATACCCGTCCTGGGAGAAGTGTCTGTAAAAATGTCTATGGGAGAAACCACATATACCCACAACGTCATCGTGGCTGAAATTATGGACGATTGTGTATTGGGATTAGATTTCATGAAAAAGTACAACTGTAGAATAGACGTTGCTAGTGGTGTATTCAAGAGTGGTGAAGAAGAGATCATCATCCTAGGAGGCATTAACGGGAGAGTGACATGTTTAAAGCAAACGGTCATACCTGGGAAAGCAGAAGCCCAAGTACTAGTAAAGTTACCAATAACAAGGAACAAGAAATCTACCGGATGCGTGTTGATTGAGGAGATAGCTAATAAACCTGCGGCTCGAGGACTCATGACCGCGAGGACTCTCGTGAAAGGAAGAAACACCGCAGTAGTAAGAGTACTTAATCTAGGCGACCAAGAGAGGACCTTAAACAAAGGCGACATCATTGGAAAATGTGAGGAAGTTGTCTGGCTGAAAAAGTGCAGTACAACACAAAGCTCAGATACAACGAGTACCAGTGATTCTACAGTCAAGGAGCTTCTAAGTAACTGCAAAAGCAATCTAACGTACTCGCAGAGCATTAAAGCTAAGAAGTTTCTACTGCGCTACGCCGACATCTTCACCAGCCAAGAAGGAGACTTAGGAAGAACGTCGCTAGTACAACACAGGATTGACACCGGAAATGATAGACCCATCCGACAGCGAGCGAGAAGAATCCCTATAGCCAAAGAAATAGAAGTCAAAGAGCTGCTGGCGGATATGGAAAGGAATAAAATTATTGAACCATCAGCAAGTCCATGGTGTTCACCAGTCGTGCTAGTAAAGAAGAAGGACGGAAGCACGCGGTTCTGTGTTGACTACAGACGACTTAATGACATCACCAAGAAGGACAGTTACCCGCTGCCTCGGATTGATGACACCTTGGATACCCTTAGTGGCATGAAATGGTTTTCAACATTGGACTTAAAATCTGGGTACTGGCAAGTGGAAATCCATCCGAAGGATAAGGAGAAGACTGCATTCTCGACAGGCAAGGGATTATGGCAGTTCAACGTCATGCCATTCGGATTATGTAACGCGCCAGCTACCTTCGAGCGACTGATGGAATGTGTACTAGCAGGATTGGTTGGAAGAGCCTGTCTAGTATATTTGGATGACGTTATCATCGTTGGCCGAGACTTTGAGGACCACTTGCGGAACTTGGAGCAAGTCTTCGAGAAAATTCATGGAGCCAACCTAAAATTAAATCCGAAAAAGTGCCGCTTATTCAGGAACGAAGTGAGCTATCTAGGCCATGTCATTACCAGTGAAGGAATCCTGACTGACCCGGAGAAAGTGGAAGCCGTTCAGAAGTGGCCTACCCCCAAGGACAAGACAGAAGTACGGGCATTCCTTGGCCTTTGCTCGTACTATAGACGTTTCGTGAAAGGATTCTCGGAGATTGCAAAGCCATTACACCGACTAACTGAAGAGAAACGTCAATTTAGTTGGGATGAAGCTTGCGAAATTGCCTTCGGAAAACTGAAGAAACATCTGTGCGAAACACCAGTCTTGGGATACCCCCAACCAGAAGGTCAATTTATAGTGGATACGGATGCAAGTAATACCGCAATCGGTGGGGTACTATCTCAAAAGCAGGAAGACAGGGAAGTTGTTATAGCGTACTTCAGTAAGTCGCTGTCTAAACCGGAAAGGAACTATTGTGTGACAAGAAGGGAGCTCCTGGCAGTAGTGAAGACGCTACAACACTTCAGCAAATACCTCATCGGTAGGCAGTTTTTACTTCGCACGGATCATGCAGCGTTAAAATGGCTGTTGCAATTCAAGAACCCAGAAGGTCAAGTTGCTCGATGGATTGAACAACTTCAGGAATATGACTTCATTATCGAACACCGTCGAGGACAGGCCCATGGAAACGCGGATGCGCTGTCACGCAGACCCTGCCCAGAAGATTGTAAGCACTGTATCAGGCAGGAGTTAAAAGAAATGACAGTAAAGCTAACTCGGACAGAACCATTAGAGACCTGGGAGAACGATGCGATGAGAAAGGAGCAAGAGAATGATGATGACCTACGGCACATCATCAGGTGGAAGGCACAAAGTAATGATAAGCCAAAGTGGAGTGAAGTTGCACCGACAGGCACTGTTTCCAAGGCGTACTGGGCGCAATGGGATAGCCTCGTTGTACAAAACGGAATACTCTACCGGAAATGGGATAAACCTAACGGCAGAGAGTTTCAACTGCAAATTGTGGTTCCAAGAACAAAAATACGTGATGTTCTTCGGGAAGTACACGACGGCGTGTCCGGTGGACATTTGGGAGTCAAGAGGACGCTAACGAAAATCCGCGAAAGGTTCTACTGGCTCCATTGTCGGGAGGATGTGGAGGACTGGTGCCGCAAGTGTACAACTTGTGCTGCCGTAAAAGGGCCATATACCAGGAGCCGAGGGAATCTACGACTATACAACGTCGGTGCACCTTGGGAACGCATTGCAGTCGACGTAGCTGGACCATTTCCTGTCACTGACTCAGGGAACAAGTATTTCATGGTTGTCATGGACTACTTCACTAAGTGGCCGGAAGTGTTCGCCATACCAAATCAAGAAGCTACGACAGTTGCAACCAAGATAGTGGAAGAAGTGATTTGTCGCTTTGGCGTGCCCTTGGAAATCCATTCCGACCAAGGCAGGAATTTTGAGTCACAGGTTTTTCAAGAAGTTTGCAGGATTATGGGAATGAACAAAACCCGAACCACGGCTTACCATCCTCAGTCAGACGGGATGGTCGAACGGTTTAATCAGACGATCGAGAGACATCTGGCAAAAATAGTGGAAAGCCATCAAAGGGACTGGGACAAGTACATTTCACTGTTCCTGCTAGCGTACAGAACAGCAGAACATGAAAGCATAAAGGCAACTCCGGCATATGTCAACTACGGTCGTGAGCTGCGGTTGCCAGTGGACCTCCTAACAGGAGGCTCACCAGATGAACCTCAAAGTGTTCAAAACTACGTTTCTGATCTGCGTGACCGAATGCGAGAAATACACGCCGCAGTTCGAGAAAACGGGTTGCAGTCGAGTGAGAACATGAAGACCAGATACGACAGAATGTCGAATACAAATGGCTTCGAGGAAGGCGCTCTAGTCTGGCTTCACAACCCGACTCGCCGGAAAGGGAAATCGCCAAAGTTACAAACCAAGTGGGAGGGCCCGTACAAGGTGGTAACGCGACTAAATGATGTGACGTATCGGATACAGCGTCAACCAAGAGGAGCAATGAAGATTGTTCACATCGACCGCTTGGCGAAATATCACGGAAGTAATGATGATGCTCGGGACGAGCATCTCTAAGAAGGGGGCAGTGTTACGAAATCAAAAATAAATAAAAATAAAATGCGGCCCGCGGAAGTTTGAGTAGCGCTGTCCGCGGAAAATTCTCGTACAATCGTCGCGTGTTTCCATACGGGAATAATATCGCAAACGATCTAGTACATCGATTATCTCGCTCTGACATATTGCTTTGTCTCGCTCTCGCACTTCTAGTATGTACTAAGGGAACGAGACAGAGAGTATCCCTCTCTCTCTATTCCGGAGTAGTTGTGATCTTTCTAGAAACTTATGGAGCGGGTTTCCCGGGCCATATAAATATCGGAAGGTGCCTCAGGAGGGCAGTTCTAATTTAACTGAGCTACAAGTGCGATCAAGAAGCGATATCCGGAGCGAATAACAAGTGATACAAGCGACCTCGGCAAGTTATAGTGACTGTGATTAGCAAGTGTTTGGGACATTGTTAGTGATAAGTGAAGTGAAGTGACGTCGGCGACCATCCTTGTGGGAATAAACGTTTTTAAGAGTCATCAGGTGTTTTTCTCCAAATTGCGAACCCGGAGCTCGTAACAGTATTTCCAAGGAAGATTGTCAAAAGATCATCATAGAGCCGTCAAGATCGATTTTTCGGAATGAAATGTGATATATTTTTTAAATTAATGGGCTGATCCTAAAGATCTGATATCTTTTCAGATAAAAATAAACCTTATTCTTACCACCAGAAAAATAATCAAGCGTATCAATAGTTTTCATCAATTCCCTCTACGGGGTAAAAGGAGTGTATAGTCTACTTAAATTTAAACTCTTGAAATACTAATCTATAATTTACTACAATAATTATTACACTCTCCCAGTTTTGTCCTCAGCTCCCGCTTCCATGACTTCGGGTTGTTTCTATTCCTATTATTATTTTGGCATGTTTTTACGACTGGCTGCCTGCCTTACGTCGACCCTCCTTCGGAACGCAGAATGCGTTCTCAGCTCCCGCTTTCATTTCGTTTCCCTTCTTGGTGTTTCCATTTCTATCGTTACTTTGCCATGTTTTACGACTGGCCGCCTGCCTTATGTCAACCTTCCTTGGGAACACAGAATGTACAGTTAAACTGATATAATCATACATTTAACGACACCCACGCGTCGGTATCCTATCATAAGTTAAAAACATATGACAAACAATCATTTGACAAAAAGCGTTATATAATTTTTTGCTCGACAAAGTTATACTATATAAACCAGTCTTTCTTAAAATCACTCATTTGACAAGTAAAAACTATTACACCAAAGCATTATTTAAAAACTAATATTTTTGTAAATTATGTCAAATTAAAAACAATTCATTTTTCAAACGTTATTATGCGTATGGCATATAGAAAATGCTTTGTTTGATAATTG
This sequence comes from Euzophera pinguis, assembly GCA_947363495.1. Classification (NCBI taxonomy): domain Eukaryota; kingdom Metazoa; phylum Arthropoda; class Insecta; order Lepidoptera; family Pyralidae; genus Euzophera; species Euzophera pinguis. Next base: position 6,376,955 of record OX376164.1, read on the forward strand.
ATTCAATTGCCACTAATCTCTGTGAGAAATCTAAGTAATCTTTTCTTTGGTCTAACCAAAGTTCATAAAAGATTCAATTCGAATATCTATAGCTTAAAAAGATTTATACTCACACAATAAAATTCCTTATATTTACGGAACCCTCATCACTCTGACTTTGTTTCAGAAGCTAGGTTAGGTTATATACAGTGGGGGTGCAGGGCAGAGAACCTCCTCGAGTGACCGGTCCTTTGAAAGCTTTGCATTCTAACTTGATCCCAAGGATCCGGTGAGAGGGCGGGCTGACAAGGGATTCGGGACGGTGCACCCTGGGTGACAGTTAATAACTCCCTGGTAGTCGGGGTCTTGTTGACTGTCGACCAATTTCTGCCAACAGCCCACTCCACCGCCGTCTATGATGAGACGGCGAATGGATGTGGGTCTGGGGGACGGGCGTGGTCCTTTTATGGGCCACTGCCCGATTTGGGGAGGGGGGGGGGCAAAAGACTGATCTGAGGGGGCCGAAAGGCCATGGCTGGAGGGCGTCGTGGTAGAATGCTAACGCGACCCCATGGCGCCCTCAACAGCCAGTGCGGAAACGCCGGAGGGGTTTTAGTGGGTAGTCCGGGCACTCTGCCTGGGAGTCCCACACTTTATGCGTAAATGTATTTCCCCTTCGTTAACAAAAAAATAAAAAGGTTATATACAGTGAATATGACATGAGCGAGCGAGCGTCTATTTTGTTTTAAAATTAGCTACAGCTCACAAAAGAATTTCATACGTTTAATAATTTGCAATGACAAATATAAGTTTAACTAAATAAAATCTTTTCAGGTACGCAACCCCTAATTACTCCGACTTTGTTTCAGGAGGTAGGTTATGTTATGGTTATACAGTGACCATAAAATGAGCGAGCGAGCGTCAATCTTGTTTTGGAAGTAGCTACAGCACACAAAAGAATTTCATACGTACACTAATTAGGAATGTTAATATAATTTTAACGAAATAAAACCATTTCAGGTACGCAACCCTAATTACTCCGACTTTGTTCCAGGAGGTAGGTCAGGTTATGGTTATACAGTGACCATTAAATGAAAGAGCGAGCGAGCGTCAATCTTGTTTAACTAAATAAAATCTTTTGATGTACGGAACCATTATTACTCCGACTTTGTTTCAGAAGGTAGGTTAGGATATGGTTATACTGTGACCAAGACATGAACGAGCGAGCGAGCGTCAATCATATTAAGAAAGTAGCGACAGCTTACAAAACTTGCTTTCTAACACATAATTTTTATCAAGTGACAGTGTTTATCTACCTTTTTTTATGAAGTAAATTTTATAAACGTACTTCCCTGCCCTGCATTATATATATATTACTACCTTTTTTTTTTTTTGTTAACGGAGGGGAAATGCATTTACGCACAAAGTGTGGGACTCGCCGGGCTGCTAGTCAGCCCGGAATACCCACTAAAACCCCTCCGGCGTTTCCGCACCGGCTGTTGAGGGCGCCATGGGGTCGCGTTAGCATTCTACCACGACGCCCTCCAGCCATGGCCTTTCGGCCCCCTCAGTGTGGCCTTTCGGCCCCCCCCCCAAATCGGGCAGTGGCCCATAAATAGACCACGCCCGTCCCCCAAACCCACATCCATTCGCCGTCTCATCATAGACGGCGGTGGAGTGGGCTGTTGGCAGAAATTGGCCGACAGCCAATAAGACCCCGACTACCAGGGAGTTATTAACTGTCGCCCAGGGTGCACCGTCCCGAGTCCCTTGTCAGCCCGCCCTCTCACCGTATCCTTGGGATCAAGTGAGAATGCAAAGCTTTCAAAGGACCGGGCACTCGAGGAGGTTCTCTGCCCTGCACCCCACCCCTGTTACTACCTTACCTAACCTAACCTCACGCACGTCGCACGAGTTAATTAATCAAAATGCCCGGCTTAGTAGGAAACCTCCCGGCCCAAGTGATAAATTCAATCTATTGCTTATGTTGATTTTTTAAATGGACCACGGCTGTCGGGCATTATAATACTAAAATTTTATTAAGGACTAGTTTGGCGAGAGAGAGAGATACTTGAATAATACTCCAATTGTTCAGAAGGAATGGAATGCTTTATTTACAAAATTGACACGTATTTATACAAAATTATTTACATTCAAACATTACAAGTGTGAATTTTTGTTGCGATATGATAACCAATCATAAGTTAGTATTCCAGTTTACATCCATATTTGGTGGCGCATTTTGACGATGGTCCGCGAGGGGAGCGCGGGACGAACTGGATACCGCGTGACGTGCTTGGCCGTTCCAATAAAACTAGCTCGCGCAATCTCGCAGTCCTTTTCGACGGCGGCGCTCGGAACGGTGCGGACGTGCGCACAGCTTGCGGCGAGCGGCGAGTTTCCACGTGTTGTGATGTGAAGTGTTCATCCACGAACTGATGAAGAGTGAAGACCGATGTGATGTGCTGCTTGAAGTGAAGAGTCGTGTGCTGTGCTATTCTTGTTTCTTGACAACGACGTGTGATAAGCTCCGTACAGCACGTGCATGTTCAACCAATCTTGTTTCTATGACAACTCGCCGTTTCTTTGACAATGCGTGGCCATAAATAAAATGCTTGCATGATGTGTGTGTTGTGTTTTCTTTCTTGGTGTCCTTATAAGAGTTCTTCTTAGAGCTGGTACTTGCTATCCTTAAAAGAGTTCTTCTTAGAGCTGGTACTTGTAACTGTTTCTAAAGGTTGTTCTATCAAGGTATTTTCTGCATGTGATGGTAAGGTATCTCAATTTGTACTTTAAGGTAAGGTAATTAGGTAAGTACAAAGGTAATGGTGTAGCCACACTAGTTTATTAAAATTTTAGTATTTTAATTAAAATACTAAAATTTATCAAATAGCCCGATACTCTTGGGAACTATTCATAATAGGCTACTTGACTGTATTCATACTTGGTTAATATTGTTATACTAAACAAAATATACACTAAAAAGTAACCGATTCTGAAAACAACAACAAAATTGGTTGTTAATTAAGGACGTAATTCGATTTTAAAGTTTTCTCTAAAAGAAAAGTGGGAGCGTGGTGGGGACGTCTTGCTATCTCTTTTATATGCACGAAACCGAGTGGCAGTGACGTTACAGCTCGCACAGTGCATCCTTTTCTTGTTTTTTGACAGTTTCCCCTTCCACCGAATTTCAAAGGCTTTTAACTTATTGATTTTTTGAACGGATTACAAAAATTCTTTCATAGTTCTGTTTCTGGAAATAAAAATATTGATATGAAAGAAAAAATAAAAAATTGTTGAATACCCAATACTCGGCCCTTATTAATACGGCCCTGTTAATCACGTTGCCCGTAACACATACATCAAACAGGACGTCGATGAAACGTGTTGGGTCAAGGAGATTCGGCAAAGTCAATTTCAGATAACTGATCGGTTCCCTTTTTTATCTTTAATAAAACTTGTATTTATTTGTTAAATAATAACAGAGAACAAATTGTAAACATCCGACCCCACCACATTTAATAAACTCCTGACAAAACGCAGCAGTTATAATATAAAAAAAAAAAAAACAAATAATTAAATTCTAAATAAAAATAAATAAACATCTGATCATCCTCTGGTTGTTATAACTGAAATTCATTCAAAAATAGGGTTCCGGGCGTTCCGGCCTTATAACGGGATCCCATGTTGGTATGTCATGTTACATTACGGCTTAAATTTTTAGGCTTAAAAATAGCGGAGTTCATTTTGGTGCTCTTCTGTTATAATTATTAAACAAGATAATATTGCAAATTTTGTGGAGAACTTAATAAACGCTCTTCATTTCTTTCTATAACCTTGTGCCAATAATTTGGGACCATTCTTGGCCTCAAATGTTGCAGGCTAGGCATAATTGCAAATTTTGAGATGGTCACCCTGCCCTACAGCACAGCCAATAGCTAGTCACACCAGGCTCCATCCGCCATTTTACTTTTGATTTCCTTTCTTTCTTGTACATTATTGTATCGGTCGGTTGCCAAGGTACTTTGCTTGTAATTTTGAAACAGTTGTGAAATAAAAAAGGACGTATTAAATCTATCTCCAGAGAAGATAAAAAGCGAAAATGGTTGATCGAATTGATATGGCATTGGATGATATCATAAAAGCAAGTAAAAAAGGAGGTAGAGGAGGTGGCGCTGGAAGAAAATTTGATGGTAACAGAAGACCGGGTCGAGGTGGAGGAGGTGGATTTCGCAACGGCCGCACCAGTGGCGTATTACGTGGTAGAAATCGCGGTGGGATATCTAAACCTGCGAATTACACAAGGGTAATCCATTAATTAGATGATTAATACAATTGCAAATGGCGGCCGATGTATAATTGTGACGCATCATGGTGGCTCTATGATGTTGCTGAAAAGTCACGACGCAGTTTATAAAGTTGGGAATATTTGTAAAGCAGTGGAGTATTACCTACTCCATTTCGTTTAATTTCGTCCTTAAAAGTGTACTTCCTGTCTAAGTAGATACACCGTTATTTTTTCTATCAGCTTTTACCAAGGTATCCAAGGGTCATGTGCCTTTATGGGATTTTATTAATTGGATTGAACACTCAATCAACAATTATTTGGAATTAGTCATTCCAAAGCATCAGTGACAGCCATCTATCCATTAAATTTATTTTACTGGAGAACAACTTTGGACAGTACATGCACTCTCTAATCAAGGAGGTGACAGTGCTTAATGTACATAGTGATCCAGAAGATTGCAACAAGGTAGTGGAACATCACAATATGTCAACTGGCATTCCGCTGCATTTGTTACTGTTGGGGACTCTACTCATGGTGTAACTTAACATCTATGTGAGATTTGGAACTTCTGTGTCAAAAAATCCAAGTGTTGTGTTATAGTGTTAAAGTCTACTGGATATTTTTTTGCTGGAGTATTGTTTAAATTTGTTATTGATAATTGTATATCATATTTATTATAAATTGTAAAATTGTAATGTATGAAAAAATTATTAAGCTTGTAAACCAGTGCATTTTGAGTGTATCTTTACTCAAAGAGGTTTGGAGCGGCTGGCTGGCATGCTCTATGAAGGACGACTATTTCAGGGTGATGTAAACAGCACTTGGAAACATGACATGTTCAATGATTTTGGAGAGCGCAAGACACAACGCAGTGGCCCTATTTCTACGGGCCCCACTAAACTATTAGTCTCCAATCTGGACTTTGGTGTATCAGATTCTGACATTCAAGAGCTATTTTCAGAATTTGGCATTCTAAAGAGTGCCGCTGTTCATTATGACAGATCTGGAAGATCCCTAGGTAAGCAAAATTTTGTATTTTTTAACAAAACTGTATTTCTGAGCTGACTTATTAATATTGATAAAGAGATAAGCTTCTATATAAGTCTAAATTAAATTAGACTAAATCATCTAAAGTGAGAAAATTTAAGTATTCTTGCTTATCTTAAAAACATTTCAACATTTTTGTAACAGTCAATTACAACAACAGGAGATAAATTGAAGTCCAGAGGTCATTAGTATCAACAAATGTTCTCACTTTGAAACTATTTGTAGACAAAGCTAAAGAGTTACGTGATAGAAATCAAACTATAATAATCTTTTGGTGTCATCTAGTCTAGAGGATCGTAATGTCTTTGTATACTAAAGTTGGGTCTATGAATTGTAAGTTTTTGTTTTTTTATTTTCAGGAACTGCAGATGTTTTGTTTGAAAGACGTGCAGATGCATTGAAAGCTATGAAGCAGTACAATGGAGTTCCATTAGATGGACGCGCAATGAATATTCAACTAGCTACTTCAGAAATCAGTTCATTGAGGTCTGATGACAGAAGTCGTCTTGGCGGAGGAGGTGGTGGACCACGACGTAATTTAAACAGAGGTAATTATTAAGATACTTAATTCATATACATGGTTGATGTGTATGCCCGTATCTTGAATTATTAAATGTAATCAATTGAAGTGGCTTTTGTTATTTGGCTTGTTTAAGTATCATTTTCATTAGTTTTTTACTCTGTAGTCTAGAGAGCTTTTATCTGAAGCTAAACATGCAAATTGGAAAAAAGAAAAAAAAAATGATATAAAATATTCAAATTATTCACTATATTCACTAGCATTCACTTGAGGGCTCTGCTCACAGTGGAATTTTGTAAAATCTGTTCTTATGCTGACATCTGCTAACTATGAACTGACCTGTCAGATTTTAACAAAATAGGTCAAGTAGTGATCTGTCTCTTTCATTAAAATAGAATTATTTTCGGTACCTAGGTGGAGCAAACAGAAACCAAAGTAGCGGAGGCGTAGGACGTGGTGGAGTGAGGCGAGGGCGTGGTGCCACCGGTGCGGGCCGGGGGCGCCGCCCCGTGCCCACGGCCGAACAACTGGACGCAGAGCTAGACGCATATGTTAAAGAAATTAAGTGAAAACAACATTAGTCAAGTGAAAAGACACTTATTACACAATGGGTGTATGTAAAACTAGTGTTTGGTACAATGAATTTAAATAATGAAAAAGTAACCAAGTTTAAAACATTTTTTTGACATCAGTGGAAAGTAAGAACAAGACTTGTTATAATTCAATTTTTAATAAATAGAAATTTGCTAAATGTAAACACATTCCTTTGGTTTTAATGAAATTATAATGTGTTTAGTGACACTTACGAAAGGTATTTACAAATCAAAGGTGACTGGAAAAGGGAGATGTCAGGAGTACCCGTAATCGACGAGCGTGTATGACGAGAGTGATGAGCGTAGAAGAAGCGAGGGAAGTCTGTAAGGATTGTAGCAAATGGATATCCGTAGTCTCTGCCCCCTACGGGAAAAAGGCGTGATGGTATGTATGTACATATAATGTGTTTAGTCACTACCACTACAAACACCTTAGACAATTTATTAATCCCATTCAGCCCTTCATTCCTAAACCAATGTTTAATAAAGTACACATTGAAGAGATCATAAGGTCGCATATTGTGCTTTGTTACAGACAACAGGTCTGTCTGACACAGAATGTGCACTTTGCAAAAATAAGCACTCACCTAAAAATGTTCAATTGGCTAGTCAACTAAAAAATAAATTGTGTATTTTATATAATTTATTGATAGAATAGACTATTTCGGAGATACAATTTAAACGAAAAAATTCTTAAAATTATATTTATTTTGTTATTTAATTTTAAAGATTTTATAGTGATGACGTCACGCATCAATAATGGCCATCTCGAACTGTAAGAAAGCAAAAATTACTAAGGTATTAAAAAATATGTATGTCAGTGTCAAAAGTCAAAGTCAAAGGTTTCTTGTTTGTTTACAATCGCCAAATATGTAGGTATCTACCCCATTTCTCGTATCTATTGCATATTGGCCTGTTTATTGAACTTTACTGCCGTCCCTTCATCCGTTGACATCTGATTTTTCAATAATTGGACACCGATTCTTCATTATAATGTATGAATGAATGTAATGAAGATGTAGTTAGGTTATGTTTACTTGAACAGAGATGACATTTAACATGGGTGACAAATACGTGAAGCGCCTAATTAGCGCTACCAAACAAAACATATTTATTCATTACCCTGTGCTACCAACCTAAAAAATTAAATGTGAATAGCCGGAAGTTATCCGGCTACGTCATACGTTAACTTTGCTAAAAAATGAAAGTCATTGGGGTTTCTGCGATTTTCTTTGAAAATACTTGCTTATCTAAAGATCTGATTAATGTAATCTGTTCCATAAGCCTATTCCTCGAAATGGTTTACGAATTAGACATTTTCATGAAAAAGTTTACTAGCCAATTCACAGATGTGTATATTGTTACGGGCAACGTGATTAATAAGGGTCCAGTTTTATGAATACTTCCCAAGAGCATCGGGGCTATTTGATAAATTTTAGTATTTTTATAGAGCAGCAGTTTGAAGCTCTGCTCGCTCCGCTATGTGTGGTCACAAGCCTAACCAAACTAAGCTACGGTTTTATTTAAAGTATTTTGGGAAAAGTGATTAGGTGAAAATTTATCAAATTCCCATGTGACATGGGCATTATGTATACAGGCGATCACTATTCATAGGGACCAGACTTCTCAAGTTGCCCGTAACATATATATCACATAGCACTCCTTTTTGCAAAATAAGCACTTTTCCAGGAAATGACTGAAGTGCTGTGTAATAAAAAAAGAACTAGTATTATCTATGTTTGTAATAAAAGATATGCAAAAAATAAAATGTTAAAATTTCGTATTTCTTATTAAACTAAACTTATACCTAATCTTTTATTACTTATGACATTTTTTTTACACTTAGTGTTAATTTCGTGTTTTATTAATTGATATAGGCCATAGGTACAGAGGTACCATACCTTTTTTATTTTGGTGCTATTCTTTGTTACACAGCACTTAGTCATAATATCGTACAACTTAAGATTAATAATTGGTCTCGCGCGCTCGACGTATCGCCGCGGAGACCAATTATTAATCTATGTCGTACAAAAGTGCGCATTAATGCGAAGCTTTCATGTTGAGAAATGTACAATATGAGAAGTGCACATTGTGCGTCAGAGTCCAGGCAACACGACGCATTTATAAAATAGTCGTCTATGTACGACGTTTTGTAATTTACTATGGTGCAATGAAATTTTTATAACCTGCTAAAAAATTATTTGAAAAAAGGGTATTTCCGGCGCGACTGGCGGGACTCCCACAGAAATAATAATGGGTAGAAGTGCCAAAGTTAACTGGCTTGCTAATGGCACTTCTATGTATTCTTATTTCATGATGAGCGTCGCGCGGGATGGCGACAGAAATAAGGTAAAATGGCCTGTTTGTGGCACTTTTATGTATTCTTATTTCTGTGGCCGTTTTCACAAAATGTACAAGTATTTTTATATATAGGACTCTTAGATTAATAATTGCTCTTGCGCGCTCGACCAACTATGATAGAAGGTATATTAGTATGACTACGGGGATATGTATATCCTCGTAGTCATGCCGGTATGACAAACTAGTATGACCATGAGGAAACAGCACAATTAGGTATCAAATTCAACAAACACAATAATCAATAAATAGCTACAAAAAAAGTTAATTTTTAATTTACACAAAAAACAAGCGCTTTAAAAATGCCAGAGGATCGAACCTGAGCGGCCGAACCATGCGGTTTGAAGCTATGTTCGGTCGTGTAGCGCAATGTCAGACGAAATTTTTTTTTTTTTTTAAATGCCGGTTCGCTCGTGTGGACGTCGAACCGCACCGGAGGAACCATGGATCTAAAGCTAAAGGGATAACGCGCGGGCATACAATACGCTTATGGCAGAAAATTTGACCTGAATGCATTTCGTTTACCACGTCTCTCTTTCTAACTCGTGATGTGTCAGGGTGTGAATCTGGATTTCCATCACAGCACTTGATAACAAGTAACAACCCCAAAAGTTGGAAAAAAATGATAAACAGTTACGTAGCAATATAATGTTTATTTTGAGGTAGATTTTTATTAAAAAATGAAAAATAATTATACTACGAAGATGTCGTAGTAGTCTACAGACACCTGCGACACATTGAGTATCACATGCGCATTGCCGACCCTCGAACAATTTAGTAGGAAAACAGGCATACGGCATACTCTCGCGGTTATGGGAGCAAATTTAGGCAGTTAAACATGAGTAAATTTTGAGTTGCTGCTATTATTTCGTTGATATAACTCTTAAAATTAATTGTATTTTAATTATTATTTCATCGTATTGTAAGTATATTATGTAAGTACCATAAGAATACCCATATGACGATATCTGTTTAACCCAAAGGTTGGCTGTTAGTTAATGCTTTTAGCATTAAGTTCGCCTATTGGCTAGTCAACTAAAAAATAAATTGTGTATTTTATATATTTTATTGATAGAATAAACTATTTCAGAGATACAATTTAAACGAAAAAATTCTTAAAATTATATTTTATTTGTTATCTAATTTTAAAGATTTTATAGTGATGACGTCACCCAGCTTTATTGGCCATCTCGAACGGCAAGAAAGCAAAAATACTAAGGTATTAAAAAATATGTATGTCAGTGTCAAATGTCAAAGTCAGGATGGACCGCCAGCCGCGAGTTGTTTCTTGTTTGTTTACATACATACATTGTACATACCATCACGCCTTTTTCCCGTAGGGGTAAGCAGAGACTACGGATTTCCATTTGCTACGATCCTTACAGACTTCCCTCGCTTCTTCTACGCTCATCACTCTCGTCATACACGCTCGTCGATTACGGGTACTCCTGACATCTCCTTTTTTAATATGTCTGCGATTTGGTCGCAGTATGTTCTCCGAGGCCCTTACCGACTTTTTCTGTCACCTTTGATTTATAAATACCTTTCGTAAGTCTCCTTTCATCCATCCTTTCTACTTTGTTTACAATCGCCAAATATCTAGGTACCTACCCCATTTCTCGTATCTATTGCATATTGGCCTGTTTATTGGACTTTACTGCCGTCTCTTTGTCGTTGACATCTGATTTTTCAATAATTGGACACCGATTCTTCAATAAAATGTATGAATTAATGTAATGAAGATGTAGTTAGGTTATTTATGGGTTATGTTTACTTGAACAGAGATGACATTTGACATAGGTGACAAGTACGTGAAGCGCCTAATTAGCGCTACCAAACAAAAAATATTTATTCACTACACTGTGCTACCAACCTAAAAAATTAAATGTGAATAACCGGAAGTTATCCAGCTACGTCATACGTTAACTTTGCTAAAAAATGAAAGTCATTGGGTTTTCAGCGATTTTCTTTAAAAATACTTGCTTATCTAAAGATCTGATTGATGTAATCTGTTCCCTAAGCCTATTCCTCGAAATGGTTTACGAATTAGACATTTTCATGAAAAAGTTTACTAGCCAATTGTATTATGTACAATAAAGTTTAAATAAAACACTAAGTCAAGTGACACCTGCAACATATAAGTGGAGATAAAAGTCACGTTACAGGTGTCTATAGACTACTTCGACAATTTATCAATAGGGCTAGTTTGCCAACTGAATTATTTAAGGGTCGGCAATTCGCACGTGAGATTCCAAGAGTTGCAGGTCTATAGACTATTACGGTCTCTTACCATCTGGCAAATCGTATGCTTGTTTGCCTACAAAATTGTTTGAAGATTGGCAACACACAAGTGACACTCTTTGTCTTTTAAAAGTCTATAGACTACTTGGAGTGTAGGTAAATCAAAAACATAATTCATAAATAGTAATATACAATATACAAGTAATATACAAATAGAAACAATGCCGGCTAATAGACTACAACTAGGACCATGCCACCTTCACGACTTCAAAATATCTTCAAGTTGGTCCCAGTAAATGGATAAAAAAAGTTTTCTTCTTTTTGTTAGTGGACAAGATGCCAGCAAACATCTAGTACAGATGGTATAAGTATCATCACAGATATCGAGAACGTTTCCAAGCAATTTTAAGAAAACCTTCATGAGGATTTTAAGGGCCTTACCATTATCTCTATAAACACGCATGCATGTTAGCAGGACAGAAACAAATGAGCAAACGAGATGTCGCCTTACACCTTGTATTGTGCCATCTCGTTCACTCGCTCGTTTCTGCCCTGATTTTAAAGGTGATAGTAAGGCCCCTGGATTGCCAGAACTAGATCAATTTTTAATGGCTAAATACGTCAAGTAAAAGCCTTAATAAAAAAATTTGACGTTGACTTGCTATTGTGACGTTGACTTTGACAATATTTTCGCGCCCTGCGATCGTCGAGCGAGCGTCATTTTTTGTTATTTTCGATGTGCAAAGGTTTGTGATTTTAGCTACACATAATTATTGAAAGAATTTAATCAAATATCGATTAGGACTTGTCTTTATTGCAGGAACGTTGCTAGTAAGTTTATTTGCATTATTACAACCTGCGCTTTACTTTTATTATAGCACTGCTCTCCTGTCTGTTTTGTTTGTAAAATTTCATGACGCTATTTGTCTCGAGAGCTCCACAGTCGCGCGTCGCATGCATGTAAGCATTTTCGTAGGTAACTACGAAATAACTCACGCGTCTCATAAGACGGTGAGCACGGTCACAAACTACGGCATTCCTTAGGCTCTTTCGGATGCCACACACTTCCAAATCATGATGGGCATACTAGGATATCGCCACCCTTGTCTGTGTGATGGGCTGTTTATTGTACTGGATTATATAAAATAAATTTAGTAACATGATATAATAATTCGCAGGGTTCTGAATTGTAAGTAACAGGGAATCACTCAAAAGTCGACAAAGCTTTCTTCACTGGATGTATTTCTTTTTACAGGAAAAAGTACTACTACTAGTTCTTAATGGATTGGGCCACTGAGTCATTACATTCAAAGGACAAATCCTCTGTCAAAGGTAGCTATGTACATTTTTTAAATAATTTCAATATAGCTAGTTATGACAATATAATTATAATTTTACTTAGTATACATTGTAATATAATTTACTTATTTAGTACTCAAGTCTTTAATTCTCAACTTCTTACCAATTTTACAACATATGTAACTTGTTAAGCTCATAATTTATGTTCCCCAAGTATAATGTTCTGTAGATAATGTCATAAGTCTTAGTTCTGTATGTCTTTCTGTACTATACAATGCTGATAGCAGATGTTTAAATTATATTTGTGGGTTATGGTTTTCATTATTCTGCACTATTACCATTACTATTTTATAAGCAATTTTGTAATATAAAGGGCTGCAATGTTTATCATGTTTTAGTAATGAAATAACTATGTTTAACTGTTTGCCACAGTCTAGCAAATATATGCTAGACTAAATAAATATAGTTCGTTTCTACCTAAATAGGCACAATGAGGATATTTCTGTCAGTATGCATTTGAGTACCACACATAGATAGATTTTTTTGTCTTTCAGCAAAACACAAACAGATGATAGATGCTAAGGAGAAATCTAAGAGTAGGAAAAGACCTCGACCAGACAGTAAAAGTGAAGCAGAAAAGAAACCAAGGTAAACATTATGTAACTCACAGAGATACAGAACAGCTCCTAAGATCACTAATGTTATCTGTAATTGGTTGCACACCAAGGAGAATGAATTTTTATTTTCATACTGGTGATAGAAATGCAAAATCTGCTTTGTTGTTATGGATATTATTGAAGAAATATTCACTTCAAAAGGTTTGTCTGGCAGACCATTAATATTTTTTCTGTGCAGTAAAGTTTAAATACCTAAACAAAATACTTTTTGCTGCCAGGAGAGCCACAGGGAAACAGCTAGTATTATTTACTTCTTATTTATTTATTAGCACACAATACAGATTACAATTGTTTCAATTCTAAAAATATGAAATTACAATAGTGTGGATCCAAATTGTAACCCAAACATATGTACGCCTAAATCGTTCAACAAGACTTAAAATTATTCAAACATGCTAAAGTTATTATATAAATTAAAGTATTATGTAGTACTAATCTGATAGTTTTTTATATAATAATAAGATGAAGAAGACAGAAGTGCACAAATCCTTATAACATTTTTATCTTCACATACCATTTGGTAGTTGAAGAATAAAATAAAATAAATTGCATGCATTTTGATGATCAGTTATTTGCTGCCAAAACATGTAAAGAGATATATTTCTATTAGAGGTTAATATTTAATTGTATTGGTGACACGCCACATTCTAACCATGGAATTACACTTCTCAAAATTGTGGTGTTTGTAATTATTGTGATAATTAAAATAAGCAGCTACAAGAAACCCCAAGATTCTCAATGGAATTGTATTATCACATTGTGGAACAGGCTCTATGCAAATGTCATAAGTGCACCTTCAGCTAACACCTTTAAAAACAGATTGGACAATCTATCATTTCTCCAAACTTCAAGTTTCACATGGTGTATGTGTGCATCAGCTACATAAGCTCCTAGTATGTTCTAGAATGTGAATAACAGTAATATTTAAAATATGTAAAATTTGTTGCTTATTGCTTCTTCATATTTTCATTTTATAAAATAAATAAATGTTTACAGTAGACCTCCACGGAAGCCACTGGAATTTGAAACAGACATGTCTATACTTGGGAGACGACAAAAACAAATTGACTATGGAAAAAACACAGTTGGATATTACAACTATACGAAGAAAGTACCATTGTAAGATTTTTTTTAGCAATTTGTTGATGGAATGTGGCAGGAAGTCGCTCCCCAGTGGCAGCAACTTCTATTATAGTATTATAGTCTGAAATTTAGTTCCTGTATGTCATGTTGTTTTAGGTGATTTTTGTAACTGATATTTGTTAAATTTAAAGCTTGTTTGCGTGGTTGATTAGACAATTCTTGTAGCGCCCAGCCATGAGTCTTTATCTTCTCTTTTATTGTGTTCATCTGTAGCCCATTGTGAATCTTGACATTCGTGATGAACCACTATGTTGGTGATTGACCATTGTAAGATGCCAATTTTTTTCTTTAAATAGTTACATCTGGTTTCCTACAGGAAACAGAAAATGTATATTGTTTTGAATAGAGACAAAAGAAGGCCTCTGCCCAGCAGCCCCAGTCCCAGCTGTAGGGCAACATTGCTAGGAAAATAATGATCTGGAAAGGGCAATTGATTACAGTACCCGGCAATAAATATTGCACATTGACCTTTGGAAAGAGACAATCGGCTAATTTCGGCTTCGTAGAGCGCTATCTCTCTCGCACGAAATACAAACAGTCCGGTATCTATTAGGAGCTGTTAAAACAATTATGATTTGCTTCTTTTGATAATTATTATTTGTATAAAATACACCAATTTTTCTATAGTGATGGCTTTAGGTTGGGGTAAAATAAAATAAAAAAAAACATGTTCCCATTATGTTTTCGTATTTAATTATTTTGGAAAATTACAGCTGTAGTGTACATAATAAACAACATTAATCATATTGTTAAAATGAGACATTGTAATAAAAATAATAATAATTCTAATTCTCAATTACTTCCATTTCACTATCTGTGCTCTCAAAGAGATCAATATCACTGTCACTGTCAGCCGTATTTATCACTAGTCTATCAGTGTAATTGTCTAAACCGTGTTGAATGCTTCTATATTCATTCTCACATTTGATTGCATGATTGCAACCTTTTTCCAATCTTCAGCCCCGATCATGTTTACTTTTTCAGTCAATAATGTTTTTACTGTAGTTAAATTCATACCCACATTTCTAGAGGCTACATAGCCTTTCAGTTGAGACCATATATTTTCTATTGGATTAAAATTCGGATGATATGGTGGCAATCGCAACACAGTGTGCCCATGTACGAAGCCGAAATTAGCCGATTGTCTCTTTCCAAAGGTCGATGTGCAATATTTATTGCCGGGTACTGTAAATGCTATTTTTATATTTCCAGAGATCAACGTACTAAAGATCATCCAAAGACACCTGATAAGTTTTCCAAATACAGCAGAAGGTCATGGGATACTCTCATTAAAATATGGAGAAAACAGTTACATGAGTATGATGACTCTGCTGATAAACACAACAATCCTTCACGATATGAGTCAGATTCTGATAATGACGACTTGACAGGAAGAGATTCTGATAATGACTGATTGGTGAGAGTGAATAGTAACTTGTTAACTAAGGCTGTACTTTATAATATGGAGTAAGACAAAGTCTGTTTAAGTATTGTACTTTGTTTATTATAATAATGATTGATATATTAATAATAAAAAATAGTACTTTTACTCGTTTTTTAATCCATGCATTTTTTCAATTAGTTGGTAGTTCAATTTTTATTAATATGTCCCTGGCTTGTTTAACCACAGCATGGTTTTTATTTTCTGTGGCAAGTGCATGTAATTTATCCATGTATTCGTCGATATTTGTGTCACTGGCTCCCACAGGTCCACCTGTGAAGAAAAAGTTTAAAATTTTAAAATGTGTGTACATAGCTTTGGTCTGCGTACTTTAATCCGAAATTATGATAAACTGACAGCAACTTCTGAATGCAAATATAATTGTCAAGCCGGTGGCGGACAGGGCGAGAGGTGTTGTGATAGCGATAGTTTTTCTATTAATAGTTGACTTTGAAAAATAGTTGATTCAGCTAGGGCTATCGAAATCCAGCGATAGTTTCGACACTATCGATAGTTCACTGATTTTCGAGGTCACAATAGTATCATGATACTATCGCTATCGAAACAACACTAGCCGTGAGACATCACCTGGCAAGGCGAGCGCGTGCAGCGCGTGCGTGAGACTGGCGACCAGACGACGTCGCAGCGCTAGCAGCACGGCCGTGCGTTCTGCCGCTGCCGCCGTCTCTGCTCGAAGCCGCGACGTCGCCCCGCTCACCTCCTCCGCGTGCCTTTGCAGGATAGCGTTCTGAAACAAACGCAATTCGATTATGCCATCGGTCCCGTGTCACGGCTGAGAGGCGATTTTAAAAACATCAAGGCGTACAGGGTCGATTGGCCATAAACACAAACTGGCATCAGTAGGACAAAAGTATGTTAGTACTATTAATAATTCTGTGACAAAAGTGCTAATAGATCTGATAAAGGCACATAACCTTTAGGAGGAGAGCTAATGGTCTGTTTATAATCTTAAATCACTCATTTATAATTTTACCTGTCGATTTTCCTAGTAATATACCCGTATAACTAAGCTAAATAAAAAACCCACCTGTTGCTCATAATCTGCATTGGCTTTCCTCAGCTGCCGTAGTTCAGACTCTCTCAACTTGTTATGCTGGAGAAACTGGTCTGTAAATATTGGAATTTCTGTATCACCTCCACCTAGCTCCTCCTGAAAAAGTGTTAAGAACCTGTAAATAGACCTGTGTATTGTGAATATCATTAATTAATATAATATATATATTTTATTTATAATATATTTATAAACATATTATTTTTATTATATATATATATATATATATATATAATAAAATTAAAGTCTTTACTTTGAAATACAGAAACAAACGTTTTTAGAACATAATTGGCTAGGTTCCAGGGTCAAAAGACTAACATTAAAATTTGTCCGTCATTTAGGGAATCAAAATACGAGTATATTAATGACGTATTTTTTCTTTTGTCAATAGAGCGATAAATTATTAAGATATAATGGCTGGTTTACACATGATCCAGTGCCGGCAATCCAGTGCTTTCACGGACACACACATACAAAATTATTTGAATGAGTGAGTAAATTGTTTGCGTGTGTGGGGTGAATTTCGTGTCCGTGAAAGCACTGGATCGCCACACTGGATCGTGTGTAAACCAGCCATAACGCATCAAAGTTTAGGAGTGGGGGCTCGCGACGTCACATATTGTGAAAAAGTGTAGCACACTGACGTCACATATTGTGAAAAAGTGTAGCACACTGACGTCACATATTGTGAAAAAGTGTAGCACATTGACGTCACACGGAACTTTCACGCGCCATATCTTTACCATTCTTTGTTTAATTTTCAAAAGAAAAAATACGTGTTAAATATTTATTGATTATCTAACTGACGGACTAATTATATTTTTTTTTAGAAAATTCAATACAGTTTCGTCTTAAATCCATGAAAAAGAGCTTTATGCACTTATAACTAGTGGCCGCATGAGGCTCTGCTTTAAAGTCCCGTAGAAAACCGTTCATTAGTTACGGTTTCTATTTAAATAAACACCTGTTCATAGCTCCAGCAGTTAATGAGAAGATATAGACAAGACAGTGAGTTTATAAGAACATTTAAAATTCCTATTGATTTTTTAGAGGCTGTCTATTAAAGATATCTATTATAAACTAACTATTAACTGGGAAAAAAATATACTTACTGAGGCAGGGGTTATACAAGGCCTCGGCCTGGGCGGTGTTTGTTGACGCATCACCTGGGCTACTTGAATTGTACTGGTGCCATTCACTGGTACAGCATTTTGTTCTGTACATTGCGTATTTGCTGAAAATTAAAATATGTACAACTAGCTATTTCCCGCAGCTCCGCCTGCGTCAAAAAGTAGCCTATGTTTGACTCTGGGTCTTGAACTATATCTGTACCAAATTTCATGAAAATCAATTCGGCGGTTTAGTTGTGAAAGAGTAACAAACATCCATCCATACTTACAAACTTTCGCGTTTATAATAGTAGGAAGTAGGATAATCAAAATAATTTATCTTTCATATTTGTATGCAATTAATTAAATATAATATTTCTTACATCCAAATAAACACATTTTTGTACAAAGTGACAACCTCACTCTGTACGAAATGTCAGTATACCACTAAGGTAAATGGGCTCACTGACTGCAAGTCCATCTTTAGTGGGCCTTATGTTTGACTGACAATGTCATCAAAAGTATTCAGTCTTTGTTGGCGCGCCATCTAGCGGCATTATACGACAGCAGCCGAACAAGGGAATGACCATGAAGTTAGCGATGCTTGTACGCGTATCCATGACGTAGCCACGACGTCACGACTGGTGGGAGCGCGATCTATACGAACTTCACTCGATTACCATACGAATTTGAAAAGACACGCATATTTTATTTTGTAATAATTTTTAAACGTTAAAAAAATAAATTATATTTTTCTTTAATATAAATAAATAAAACATTCATTTATACGCCCTTAACACGATCCTGCACATAAAATTGGTCCTTCGAGCCGGATCTCAGAAGAAGACCAGCTCCAACCTAACTAAAGAGAAGTAACCGAAGAAGTCCGTTACGAAAGAGAAGTCCAGCAGAGCAATTCCTTCTGCGGGGCAAAAGCAGCGTGAGGTCGTAATTCCTTCCTTTTCCTAGCCCTATAAATCGATTTGTGTTAATTTTGTGTTTTTTCTCGGTTTTAGTTGCAAGTGCCACTTCTGCGTCGTCGCTGAAAACTGTAAGTACTTTTTCTTAGCATCTCTATAATTCCTCAAAATGAGTGAAAGTGAAACTTCTGGAGTTACTAGTCTTAAATTGCCTAAACCATCTAGGGAGTACTACCCTCCCTCTCTCCCTCTAATAACGGTTTCGATTTTAAAAGTTCCATTTCTGATCTTAAAAAGCAAAGAGGCATTTTTAAGGGTCGCTTAACTTCATTTGAAAAGCATATCAGTAAATGTGTAAATGTTTCCTTAGATAAAACTCAGCAAATTTCGTTAAAGTTGAGAATTTCAAATTTAGAGTCAGTTTTTATTGATTTTCATAGAGTACAAGATAGGATAGAACAGTTTTCTGATGAGGCAGATATTTCGGATCAAATTGAATATCGTGAAATGTTCGAGGAACAATATTACGAATGTATTTCACAAGCGAAATCTTTGGTTGAAGACTATGATAGTTCTGAATGCATTGCAAAACCGAAACAGTCGAAAGTTTCAGGCGTTAAATTACCGGACATTAAGCTTCACACCTTTGATGGTTCATATGACCAATGGCTCGAATTTAAAAATTCATATTTTTCATTAATTCACAACCGTTCTGATTTAGATAATATTCAGTAATTTCATTATTTGCGGTCATCTTTGAGCGGTAGTGCACTTCAAGTGATTAGTGCCTTAGAGTTCACAGGTCCTAACTATGTTCACGCATGGCAGTTATTAGAGAAAAGGTTTCATAATGAACGTCTCTTAGTGCATAACCACATTAAATCTATATTTACAATGCCTAGTGTGTCCAAGGAACCGAAGCAGATTCGAACTTTAATAGATACCGTTTTACGTAATTTACGCGCTCTTAAAACATCGAAACTCGATGTTTTCACTGAAAGTGAATGGGAGAACCACAAAGGGGATCTTGCATCTGGTTTGCTAGGGAAGGTAGATGAAAATAAATTGCGTCTCGAAACATTATTATCTTTCTTGCGTAATCGGGCTGATACTTTGGAAATGATTAATATAAATCATCCAAAGTATAATAACAATTCTACAAGGAAGAATCAGTTCTCAAATCCGAGTCGGCCGAAACAAGAACATAAAGCCCAGGGTACACAGTCGCACGTACATAGCTTTGTCAACACGCATAATGATAAAGGCAACAAGCGAGTTCGTAACTGTCCAGCCTGCAATGGTAATCATGCACTATATACGTGTTGTAAATTTCTCAATTTGTCGATAAACGATAGGCAAAATTTTATTGACGAAAAGCAACTTTGTCGTAATTGTTTGCGTTCGGGTCACTCTGTGAATGATTGCTTATTCGGTCCTTGTAGAATATGTCAGTCTAAACATAATAGCTTATTACATTTGAATAGCAGTAACGGGTCGAAACCGACTGTACGTAACGAGAATTCCGTTCGTGCGGCCGCGGCCGGTAACAGCGGCGCGGGCGCATTGCACATTACCTCGCTTCACTCGTCTGCACAAAATAAAGGTAGTTCGTCGCAACAACTACCTCACACGGTTTTATTATCCACGGTTTTGGTAGACGTAAAAGATAGTAAAAATAACTTTCATACAATTAGAATCTTACTTGACAATGGTAGCCAACATTGTATAGCCACGAATAATTTAGCTAAACGATTAAACGCTTCATTTTTACAGTCCACTGTTCAAATAGCGGGTGTGGGACACTCTGTCTCACATTCGAATTATACGTGTAACATTACCTTACATTCTAAAACATGCGAATACAATACGACGACGGTGCAATGTTTAATTTTGCCGAGTATCACTGCGCGATTACCCTCTAAACCTATAAACGATTTTGAAATTCCCACTAACATACAATTAGCTGATCCTACTTTTAACATCCCTTCGGAAATCGAATTGTTAATAGGTGCTGATAAGTTTTGGGAATTATTATACGATAATAAACTGAGATTATCAAGCGGCCCATACTTGCAAAATACGAAGTTGGGCTGGATAATATCGGGTCCTATATACATAGATAGCCTGCGCATTAATAATCAGGTACTGTGTAATTTTTCTCAGGGTTTGGATAGTGAGTTGCGTAGGTTTTGGGAAATTGAAAATGTATCCGTTGTGACCAAACCCTTCACAAAAGATGAGATCTATTGTGAGGATAATTTTATTAAGACCACTAAACGCGAGAAAGATGGACGGTTTTCGGTTCGCATTCCATTTAAGGAGGTTCCATTTACATTGGGTGATTCTTACAGTACAGCTCAAAATAGGTTTTTGTCTTTAGAGCGTAAGTTAAATCGCCAACCACAATATAAACAATTATATTGTGATTTCATGCGAGAATACGAGAGTATGGGTCATATGACTCAGGTAAACGAATACAATTCTCCACATTACTTTCTGCCCCACCATGGTGTCTTTAGAGAACATAGGTTTTCGATGGTAGCTGTAAGACGTCGAACGGTAAATCTCTAAACGATATTCAGCACATTGGTCCTCCATTGCAAAATGATATTTTCTCCATCTTGTTGCGATTTAGACAACATCGTCATGTTGCCTGTGCAGACGTTGAAAAAATGTTCAGACAAGTACTAATACAGACAGACCAACGTGATCTACAATTAATTTTGTGGAGAGAACAACCCACTGAACCTCTAAACATATATAGGTTAAATACTGTTACCTACGGAACCGCGTCCGCGCCTTATCTAAGCATGAGATGTATACGGCAACTGGCGCAGGAATGTGATGATGACGTCATAGCTAAGACAATACGTGATGATTTTTTTGTGGACGACCTGATAACCGGTGACGACGATCCTCACGTCTTGTTACAAATTTGTGAAAAGACGTCACAAGTTCTTCAGTCGGGTTGTTTTCCATTAAGAAAATGGACTTTCAATTATGATGTCTCGCAAAACACACCTAAAGATTTAGCAATCGGGGAATATACGCAAAATAAAACGCTGGGTCTAGGCTGGCATAATAATTCAGACGAATTATATTATACGACTAAAATCGATGTAAATAATTTAGTTTACACTAAGCGTGGAATTTTAGCCACAATTTCACACGTTTACGACCCTCTAAGCTTGTTAGGACCTTGCGTAATCATTGCAAAAATTATTTTGCAAAAATTATGGCTTTCCAAACTTGATTGGGATGACCCCATCCCACAAAACATTAAAATTATTTGGAAAGATTTTGTTGAGTCACTACAGAGTTTAAACGAACTAAGGATTCCGCGATTCATAAGGAGCGTTCACACCAGTCGTACTGAACTGCATATATTTTCTGATGCATCACAAGAAGCATACGGCGCGTGTGCATACCTACGCACTTATGATGATGATGGTGTTGTAGTTAAATTGATGTGTGCCAAAAGCAAAGTAGCCCCTTTAAAGACTTTGACAATACCTCGTCTTGAACTCTGTGGTGCCATAATAGCCGCCAAATTATATAATAAAATAAACGAGTCCTTAACTTTAAAATTTGATGGTATTTATTTTTGGACAGACTCAACCATAGTCATAGGATGGTTAAGAATGTCTCCCCATTCATTAAAAACCTTTGTTCAGAACAGGGTGACTGAAATTAATGAGTTAACCGGCGATACACCTTGGTTACATATTAACGGCAAAGAAAACCCGGCAGACCTAATATCGAGGGGTCTTAATTTCGATGCGTTACGTAACTGTGATCTATGGTGGCACGGGCCGCCTTGTTTACGTCAACCTGTTTCAGATTGGTCTGACAATAAAAACAATCTGTACGATTGTAATAACTTGCCGGAAATGAAGTCGAACTCTGTAAGTCTACCTTGTTGTGAAACATTAGACTTGATCGATTTTGATAGATTTTCGAATTACAATAGATTACTGCGAGCGGGTGCGTATGTATTGCGGTTCGTCAATAATAGTCGCTTGCGCAAGAGTGAGATGCAACACCATCATAGCGGTTGTTTGTCGTTGGACGAGCTGAGCGCATCTCAGCGTACATTAGCGAAGGCGTGTCAGTTGCAATCATTCTCGGGAGTGCATAAGTGTTTATTGAACCAATTGGCTAGTAAACTTTTTCATGAAAATGTCTAATTCGTAAACCATTTCGAGGAATAGGCTTAGGGAACAGATTACATTAATCAGATCTTTAGATAAGCAAGTATTTTTTAAGAAAATCGCAGAAAACCCAATGACTTTCATTTTTAGCAAGGTTGACGTATGACGTAGCCGGATAACTTCCGGCTATTCACATTTAATTTTTTAGGTTGGCAGCACAGCGTAGTGAATAAATATTTTTTGTTTGGTAGCGCTTACTAAGCGCTTCAAATGTCATCTCTGTTCAAGTAAACATAACCTAATTACATTCATTCATACATTATAATGAAGAAGCGGTGTCCAATTATTGAAAAATCAGATGTAAACGGATGAAGAGACTGCAGTAAACAGTAAAGTCCATTAAACAGGCCAATATGCAATAGATACGAGAAATGGGGTACCTAAATATTTGGCGATTGTAAACAAACAAGAAACCAACTCGCGGCTCGCGGTCCATCTTAACTTTGACATTTGACACTGACATATATATTTTTTAATACCTTAGTAATTTTTGCTTTCTTGCAGTTCGAAATGGCCATTATAGCTGCGTGACGTCATCACTATAAAATATTTAAAATTAAATAACAAAATAAATATAATTTTAAGAATTTTTTCGTTTAAATTGTATTTCCGAAATAGTCTATTATATCAATAAAATATATAATACACACAATTTATTTTTTAGTTGACTAGCCAATTACCTATCACATCTTTAAAAGATAAAAAACAACTTAATCAAGTGTCAAGTTTAAATGTATTTTTAGATAGTGATGGTTTAATTAGAGTTGGTGGAAGACTTGAGAATTCAAGTTATAATTATGAAAAGAAACATCCGATTTTGTTATGCGGTAAGCATCATTTCACTAAGATTTTATTTGAATACGAACATAAACGTTTGTTACATGCAGGGCCGCAACTCTTATTAGCTGCGATGCGTGAACATTGGTGGATTCTTGGCGGTAGAAATCTATCTAGGCAAATAGTACACAAATGCGTAATCTGCACGCGTTTCAAAGGAAACACATTGACACCTATTATGGGTAACCTACCTCGTGCTCGCGTAGAACCCGGGTTTCCTTTCATTTGCTGCGGAGTTGATTATGCTGGGCCAGTGTTCATATTAAATCGCAAAGGTAGAGGATCGAGTTTAACAAAAGGTTATATATGCCTATTTGTGTGTATGGTCACGCGTGCGGTTCATTTAGAACTTGTCAGTAGTTTTTCAACCAATGATTACATTTTAGCATTTAAACGATTTATATCTCGCCGAGGAAAACCTATTGAAATATTCTCGGACAATGGGAAAAATTTTGTAGGCTCAGAGAAAGAGCTTTCTTTAACTTTAGACGAAAGTATGACCCATATTTCTGATTATGCGGCTAGTAACTCCATAAAGTTCTCCAGGATTCCTGCTTACGGGAAACATTTTGCGGGATTGTGGGAGGCTGGGATTAAGTCTTGCAAGTTCCATTTAAAACGTGTCGTGGGTCTTGCTAATTTTAATTATGAGGAATTCAGCACAATATTAACACAAATTGAAGCTGTAATGAATTCCCGTCCCTTGACTCCTCTCTCCTCAGATCCAAGTGATCTTCTCCCTCTTACTCCTGCTCACTTTTTAATAGGCCGACCGCTGACTTCGCCCGCTGCAGAAGACTGCATCTCACAGCGGACGAATCAGCTGACACGCTATCACCGCATTGAGCAAGTCAGGCAACACTTTTGGCAGAGGTGGTCGAAGGAGTATGTCTGGGAACTTCAGCAGAGGACGAAATGGAAATACAATTCAGATGACATCAAGCTTGACAGTCTTGTCTTAATCAAGGAGGATCACATACCACCTCTCAAGTGGAAACTAGGCAGAGTGGTGGCAGTTATTCCTGGCCGAGATGGAGTTTCACGAGTGGCTGATATACGTACGGCTGGTGGCATCATAAGAAGAATATTTTCAAATATCTGCCCATTACCACTACAACCAGATGACCAGGAATACCAGGACGCCTGACGAAAGGCCTGCAGAAGATTTTGAAAGGCGATGCTTTCAAAGGCGGGGGCATGTTGGCGCGCCATCTAGCGGCATTATACGACAGCAGCCGAGCAAGGGAATGACCATGAAGTTAGCGATGCTTGTACGAGTATCCATGACGTAGCCACGACGTCACGACTGGTGGGAGCGCGATCTATACGAACTTCACTCGATTACCATACGAATTT
This sequence comes from Euzophera pinguis, assembly GCA_947363495.1. Lineage (NCBI taxonomy): Eukaryota > Metazoa > Arthropoda > Insecta > Lepidoptera > Pyralidae > Euzophera > Euzophera pinguis. Next base: position 6,402,046 of record OX376164.1, read on the forward strand.
GAAAAGACACGCATATTTTATTTTGTAATAATTTTTAAACGTTAAAAAAATAAATTATATTTTTCTTTAATATAAATAAATAAAATATTCATTTATACGCCCTTAACACGATCCTGCACAGTCTTCAATTAAGCAAATTAAGATGTATGCTGTGTTGTGTGGCCAGTCTAGACACTATATTAGTATAGTTGATTATGATTGATTCCACACCAAGTAAACTATTGCCATTGACTGGCAAAGTACCTAAATTATAACAACACTAGCTGTTTCTTGCAGCTCTGCCTGCGGTATATAGCCTATGTTACTCAGGGTGAATGTAGCTTTCCAATGGTGAAATAATTTTTGAAATCGGCACAGTAGTTTTTGAGTTCATTTAAAACATACACACAAAAATACAAATCTTACCTCTTTATAATATTAGTGTAGATTTGGTACAAATCTGAAATACTTTACCCTGATTATTTCCAGATGATGTGTCTTGCACAGGATTGTGTTTTATTTTCTTGGAAGGAACACTTGAATCTTTTTGTTCTATTTGTTGGCGTCTGAATTCTTTGTATGCATCTGTTTTTTTGTATTCTGCCCATTCTCTTATATACCTGAAATATTTTTAATGAAAAATAAAAAACTATAAATAGAATTTCTATAAATGACAAGCAATATATATGACAAGCACTTACCAAATTATTTTGCGTGCTTCCGCCACCAGTTAGTTCATGCAAACTAATGGTGGCGGGCATGTTGGGACTAATAGTAGTGGGTGGGTGGCAGAAGCATGCAAAATTATTTGGTAAATGCTTGTAACTTTAACTTCTGCAAAGTAATGCCTGAAGCAATTATATATGTTATATATGATAGAAAAGTTATCAATGCACTAATACATATACATAATCTAAATTAGTTAACTTTCTTTGTTAGAGTATATAAATGGCAGATCTAAACTAAATGTCTTGTACTTAATCAAGAAATGTCCTTACAGTTACTTTACAACACACTATAACCCTGATAAGCCTGAAACTTTTGTACCATCTTGTGCCAACGGCGCCATATATATGGGATCAAGAAATTTATATAAAAGTTGCAGAAAACAAAATTATTAAAACTTTGTTTGCCATATTAATTTGGTTATGTTTTGTAGTTTTTATTTTGAATATAAGATTTAAAAACATGTTTTACAATTGACAATTCAAATTTTTAAACTTGACAAAAAATAATAAAAGCTATACGACGATACATGGGATTTGGGAAATAAAAAATTCTACCACCATTAATGTCAATTCATAACATTTCTAAAAATGTATGTAACTTTAAATATAAGTTACATACATTTTTAGAAACATGAATTGACAGTTAATTTAAAGTAGAAATGACTTTGTGAATCATATTTAGCTTTTATTATTTTTTGTCAGGTAAACATTTTTTAACTTATATTTAAATCATCAAGTAATGGACTCCATTACTTGATGATTTAAATAGAAGTTACATTCATTTTTAGAAACATTATGAATTGCCATTAATTGAGGCAGAATTTTTTATTTGCCAAAGCCCATATATGGGTTGGTTGGTCTATCTGGGTTAAGTACTCATACTAACCTTTCCTTGTCTTGATCTGCTGCATCCAGATACTGTTGTTTCTCTTCTGCTGGTAACTTACTCCACTCACTAGCTAACTGGCGTGTAAGTTCTGCAAAGCCTAAATCTGGCTGCTCTGCACGGAGCTGGTCTCTGCGTTCATTTAAATATCGCACATATCCTGAAAATACAAACAGAAAGACAGGTGATGTAGATGTATCAGGTAGTGATAAATAGTTAGTAACATTATTGCTATTATTGACTTAAAAATACTTATCATCATTTTAACTGGGATAGCCTAGCCAAACCCAGATAGATAAAAAAAAGATGTACCATCACAAAAAGAAACATGTTGCGATAATAATTTTGAAATAGTATGTTGTGTTGATGACATTGTATCACTGTCCTACTGGATAACATCTATTTTACCCACCACCTTTAGATGAATTTGCATGTAAATTGTTATGACACAATGCTTAGGTACTTTTTCCTTTTATTTGCTTTATATAACTGTGCCTTGCTCTATCCTTCCTTTCCTTCTATGATGTTCTTTATAAAGTCATCATGTTGTATAAACAAATTAAATAACTGGCAAGTAATATGGAAGAATGGAAAAATCTCCACCAACAAGAGACTACCTCTTAGATTTATGAACGAATGAATGTAAATTGTTGTATTTCATAAGGTCTTCTTGCGACTGTTTTAGAAAATAAATAGAATCTAACCTGTCAAAGGTTGTCTAGGCGCTGTTACATCCCGTGGTACTTTCGGTTTGCGCTTCTTAGGTTTCTTTGGCGAAGGTTTTTGTATATTGTTTTCCTTCGACAGTACTGGTGCTGCTTGTGAATTGTTTTCAGTGCCGTTACCAACTGGTGCAGCGACTACAGCGTCTTGGTCTGAAGAAGGCTTTGCTACTTCCTCGGATTGAGATTCTGGGGCAACTTCCGGCTGGGTTGTTTCAGTTTCCATTATTAAAGATTTATTGAACTATCACTACCTTTATCTTCAAAACAAAATCACAAATCAATCAATAGGTACCTATTCAATTTTATTTTTCTTCGCTATAGTTTAAAACAAAGAACAATATTTACTCCTGGTTTAAAAAAATCAATCAAATTTGACGATGACGTCCACAGACAGTACAGATTTGACACTGTATTTGAGACATTGATAAACAAAAAAAAGAACAATTTTTTATGGCTTTTACTTTTGTATTTAGTCAGTAAAAATTATACAATAAAGTTGTTTATAGTCTAGCATGTCAAATCTGGGCAGAAACGAGCGAGTAAACGAAATGGCGCAATAATAAGGCGACATCTCGCTTGCTCACTCGTTTCTGCCTTGCTATTAGAGATGATAGTAAGGCAGCAGTAGTTAATTCGACTCAGAAGTAATAAATTATCCTAAGTGAAGTGGGAGAAAAACTGTACTTAGCGATTTCCAGAAGCTTTTGCTGAAAAATCTCATAAATCTTCACTGTATCACTTGTGTGTGTTACCCTAAACAGAAACTTCATGCCAGAGTGATATAAGTACAACACATAATTGGCTAGTCAACTAAAAAATAAATTGTGTATTTTATATATTTTATTGATAGAATAGACTATTTTGAAGATATAATTTAAACGAAAAAATTCTTAAAATTATATTTATTTTGTTATTTAATTTCAAAGATTTTATAGCGATGACGTCACGCAGCTATAATGGCCATTTCGAACTGCAAGAAAGCAAAATTTACTAAGGTATTAAAAAATATATATGTCAGTGTCAAATGTCAAAGTCAGGATGGACCTGAGCCGCGAGTTTGTTTCTTGTTTGTTTACAATCGCCAAATATTTAGGTACCTACCCCATTTCTCGTATCTATTGCATATTGGCCTGTTTATTGGACTTTACTGCCGTATCTTCATCCGTTGACATCTGATTTTTCAATAATTAGACACCGATTCTTCATTATAATGTATGAATGAATGTAATGAAGATGTAATTAGGTTATTTATGGGTTATGTTTACTTGAACAGAGAAGACATTTAACATGGGTGACAACGTGAAGCGCTTAATTAGCGCTACCAAACAAAAAATATTTATTCACTACGCTGTGCTGCCAACCTAAAAAATTAAATGTGAATAGCCGGAAGTTATCCGGCTACGTCATACGTCAACCTTGCTAAAAAATGAAAGTCATTGGGTTTTCTGCGATTTTCTTAAAAAATACTTGCTTATCTAAAGATCTGATTAATGTAATCTGTTCCCTAAGCCTATTCCTCGAAATGGTTTACGAATTAGACATTTTCATGAAAAAGTTTACTAGCCAATTAGAGCCCTATGTGCTGTGTATGTGCACTAAATATAAAAATCGTGTCTATTAAAGTTTTGGAAAAAAATAGAAAAAAAACCACTCCTGCTGCGGTAACGTTGCTCCAGTAAGAAAATTCTAAACGATTAATCTGAGAAAGAAATATTGTGCATCAGTACGTAGCATATCCTTGAAAATTGTGCGCCGAATATATTTTTTGTGCGCTTTCAGGTTTTGAAGCATGGATCTAAAGCTAAAGGGATAGCGCGCGGGCATACAATACGATGATGGCAGAAAATTTGACCTGAATGCATTTTGTTACCTACCTCTCTCTTTCTAACTCGTGATGTGTTACACCCGTATTCTTGAACCTTCACTCAAACTCGACTCAACCTTACCCCACCTCATTAGTATGATTAGTTGTCACAAGCTTCCTTGACTTGAGATGATTTCTCATTGGATGTGAGTATCGAACTGTCAAATATAAGGTTGGTCAAAAGGTACCGTGAGGCGTCCTTGAAATTAAATAAAGTAGATAAAAAAACCGGGTTTTGCCACTTTTGGCCCAGGTATTTACTTACTTCATTTCATTTTTTACTCTATTATTGTATAACTTTTAATTTTTGTGGTTAAAATTGTTATTATAACCTCATTGGAGTTTGCTCTAGCAACCAACTAAGAATGTCGTTTTCAAGGAAATTTTTTTTTTTTTTTGTTTTTAATGATTTTACTTTCTTCCCGCCTTATGGGTAAGGAGCGCCCTTGGCTACTATTCGTTTTTTGTATATCTTATCTATAAATGTGTGTGTGTGTGTGTTTATGTAGTTTGTTATCTATTTTTTGTCATCCAATTTACTTGTATCTTTTAGATTAAATATTGCTTATTTTATTTATATTTATTTACTTTCTATTTAATTCCACTTATCTGTGCTTTTTAATGCTCTTTATCTATTTCTTTAATTTTATTTTCAGTCTATGTTATATTTAGTTATATTTATTTGTTATTTGGTCTATTAAATTTTAATTTATTTAATTAGGTTTATTTCTACATATTTTATTTCTATTATAAGGTATTTACTTTTTAATTCGGACTCTAATAATCTATGTTTTATAATTTGTAGTTATCTTTTCCTTTATTTTTAATATCAATTTATGTTTTAGTTAGTTTCTTTTATTTGTTACATATGATTGTACACATCCATAAACTTATATATATACAAAACTTTAGTGACTGTTATTTTGTGATTTTTGTGTTATCTTTCCTTTCATTTATCATCTTACCTTTAGATGTGGTGTTTTATAAATACCCAATTTCCCTGCTCTATTTGGACAACAATCGACTACGAGACACAAGATATTTCGCTCGTGGTGTTCGCTTTGATCAGAAGAGATAGTTCCTATTTTTCTGATCAAGGCTCTTATCCAATACTTGCGCCTCGCACTCGATTATTGTCTTTGCTTCCCTATCGTTCCAATTGTATGTCTGTCTGGTCGAGTCACGAATTGTAAGCCACATTGGCTCTAGCCAGGGCCTCGCGCCTCTGCCTAATAGGGCATTCAGTGCTGAAGGCATTGTGAACCAGGTCTTGAAGTTTAGCCTCCTTGCAGTTCCAACAGGAAGGTGGGACTCCCGCCATCAAGTCCTCACATTGAGCCCTCAGGTGCGAGCCTCCGCAGTGACTGCACACGTCAAACTCCAGCTCGCAGAATCACCGGCCATGCCCGTATCCCAGATAGCGTGAGCACTGAATGAGAGGGGACTGGTCGGCGACCCTTATCCGCTGGAGGTCCACGTGCACAGCCCCAGCCGAGGTCAGTCTCTGCCACAAGATGGGAGAGACCCTGAGGACTCTATGGCTCTTGAGCGGGTTTTTTGTCCTCTTCCTGTAGACGATCTGCATTCGGAGGTCTTCTTCTTTGACTCCTCCAAAGAGGCCAACATTCTGAATTTGCAATGCCTTCAGCACCGTTTCATCGGAATGCTCTTCCAGTAGGTCCCGGAAGATGATTAACGGGTCTTTATTTTTGAGTTCTGAAATTTGTAATCCAATATTTTCCTTTCGAATTAGATCCTTAATTTTTACAATATCTTCTTTTTTCTTACACCCGATAATCACCTGATCCCTAGACTTTCTGAGCATATCCACGAACCCTCCATCTACTGTCGCATTTATTGCCCTCCTAATTTGTGACAACATCCTCCCCTGTGTCTTTCGGAATGGTCGATGAAACGACCACCGAGTGCATGGCGGAAACTCCGAGCTTTTGCTTCGGAGGTGCCGCCGCTACGCTCGCATATGTAATCGCCTCTCTCCTTGGTATTTCTTTTAGGATTGTGGTGAGTTCTGACATCTGTTTGCTATTCTCTAATAATATTCTCTTGTACTCGTTCATCTCCTCCACAATCCTATCATCTTTTTAGTTTCAGTCAAAATCTCTTATGTTTGCGGTTCTTCATCCTCATTTATCACCATCTCGAATAAGTTCGTCAAAATTTCTATAATATTTTGTTTAATTGAGGTTTTTATATTGCCCGATTGTTTCAGTTGGGCCTTGCCCTCCTGGAGCAACAGGAAAACAAATCTAAAGGCTTTTGAATTCCTACTTTCGTCCCTCGGCAATTTTTCTCCTGAGATCCCCGACGACCCTTCACTATTTGTCCTAATTTGTTTTGCTGCATAAGCATCGTCATTTAAATTTTTTGTTACCTTTTTAACTGATTTAACTTTTGTCTTAGTGATTGTCTTATTTAGTATAACGGGGACGTCGGGCTCCTCAGGCGAAAAAGTAAGGGTACGCTTGGTCGACGGAGTGCGAAACATTTTGAGTATTTAGGGGGGATTTAAGGGAGGGGAGACAGCGTCAGTCTGGAAGTAATCACGGTTAAAATATAATATTGTTTAAGTTGTAAAAGTCCTTTAAAAATGTTTAATCAAATATTTATTTTGCGCTCTGATTTGATACGCCAAGTCGTTGATTATTTAAGTTTTTGTCAGTCCGTTACTGTATGTATAGGTACAGTAATTAGTTGAAATTTTTTATTTATTAATTAAATAAGTCAGTCTGTTACTGTATGTAAAGGTACAGCAAAATAGTTTAAAATTTTTGTTTATTAAATTAAAAGTAGAGCCTATAATATAAGTATAAAATTATTGTTAAAATGAGTTTTTTCTATTTAAAATGTATAGGTAAGGAAGGTCAAGGAAAGTTCGAGGACTTCCTTGAGGCGCCCTCCAATGAGTTTGAGTGGAGGTCGTTCTTAAGGTTATGTTTACGAATACGGGTGTTAGGGTGTGAATCTGGGTTTCCATCACAGCCCTTGTTAACAACCCCAAAAGTTGGAGAAAATGATAAACAGTTATGTAGCAATATAATCTTTATTTTGAGGTAGATTTTTATTAAAAAATTAAAAATTAATTATACTTGTTTTTGATCCAACGGTCGGGGCCGAAAGGCCATGGCTGGAGGGCGTCGTGGTAGAATGCTAACGCGACCCCATGGCGCCCTCAACAGCCGGTGCGGAATCGCCGGAGGGGTTTTAGTGGGTAGTCCAGGCACTCTACCTGGGTGTCCAAAAAAAAGGTCAAATTTTCTGTCATTAGCCTATTGTATGCCGGTTTGGTTTCCGTCTTTACTTTTAGTTCCATGTTTTGAATATATCGCGTTTCCTGCTAGAGTAACATTTTGCAAAAACGTATATCTCGAAAACCATTACTTGTGCGCCTGCAGAAGAAATATACACAAGAAAGTCTCGACTTGTGCTCATTTGTGACCTATGAGATTTAAGAAAATATTTATAACTACTAAGTAAATGCAATTATTCAAAAAAAATAAAAAAATCACAGTGCCCGAATGAACAAAGTTACTAGTTCGCTGAAAAATGTATTGCATCCATCTTAATGCTTACAATTACCATAAAAAGTTTCGAAAAGATAAGTTTAACGGATAATGGATAATTTTACAATAACTCAAAACCATTACTTTGACATTAACTTACAAGAAATCGGCTGAACCTAAGATTCACAGGTATAAACCAGAAATTAGAGGGCTTACTCAAAAACATTGTGCCAAATTACAGCTTGGAATGTTTCGTACATATGTAGATTTAAACAAAAACTAAAGTATTTAAACAACGGCTGGTTATCCGACTAAATTCAAAAGTCTACAAAAAAGCGACGGTTTCATACATAGGGATGACCATAGATTAATAATTGGTCTCGCGCGCTCGACTAGATACCGCGCTGTGAAAAAAAATCAGTTTCCAGAATGCGGCCACATAATAGGAAAGTGTGTGTAAAACAATGTGCAAAGACGCACACTAGCGTCGATTATGGTGTTGCCAGCTACTTGACTGGTGCCCGACCAATGGGAAAATTATTAATTGCTGCGGTCTTGTTACGTATTATAAAAAGTAGCTCAGAAAAACCTTTAAAATGAAATTAAAATAAAACTGGCCAAGTGTGAGTCGGCTCGCGTGTAGAGGGTTCTGTACTGTTTTTTATTTTTCTCCATTTGGACCTCCTAAACAAATTTAAAATTATCTCATAGATTTTCCTGTAATTTATGAATCGAAATTCTGGAATCGATAGTTTCGGAGATAAGGTAGGGGAAATGGTTAGTTTTTGTCTACTTTATTTTATAATTCTAATATTGAATCCTAAAATTGCAGAAAAACTTTCTTTTGATTTATTATTACACAGTACAGTATGTTAAACGTTAGTTTTAATTTTCCATTTAGCTTGGAGCTAATTGATTACTGACCTCTTTTTAGTTGTAACCCGGGTTTAAATACAGATAAATAAATAGACATACACATCCTATTTTGTAGGTATTAATAGATGTTTGTAACTCTTTCACAACTAAACCGCTGAATTGATTTTAATGACATTTGGTACGGATATAGTTCAAGACCCGGAGTCAAACATAGGCTACCTTTTGACGCAGGCGGAGCTGCGGTAAACATCTTGTACATACGAGTAGATATTATCATGGCCTTTTTCCATACAGTAGTGTTGCCGGAAAATACATTACACATCGAATAATAATCGATTCTTTGATAGTTGAAAATATAATCTAAGGTATCGATAGTATCGATATTGATAATATATTTCTGTAATTTTTTTCTGTATGAGTTGAATGACGATGATTTGTGTTATGCCCGCTGTACATCCCGCCGCCGAGTTCCGGTATATCTGTATAGTATCGGTGCCTGAAATGCTTGGTATTGTTGTTAATCCATTAATCGATTATTTTTCATAAATTCTCAAAAATCAATACTACAGATTAGATTATATCGATACTACGATATATCGATACAGATACATAATCGATTAATAACCATTGATATGAACGATTACCTTTGTTGATTAAATCGATATAATTTATATCAACCTATTTCAATAATCGACTAATTGTTTGATATTGCAGTTAATAATCGATTAATTGTCAAAATTCGATTAAATTAATTATATTAATACTTTCGATATCATAGATTATTTTTTAAAAAACCAAATTCGATTAATCAATTATCCGGCAACAATACCCTACGGGGTACCAACTACCTAAAGGCCATATTTAGAATGTTGGTCGGCGTAAAGTGGAAATGGAATCAAAATAGTGATAGGTTGCTAGTCGCATCGCCTACTGATAGTTATGGTTCTTCGATTTTCGCCCACTTCCTCGGCCGGCTTATATGGTCTGCGCGGGAACAGAAGCAGTAGTACATTCCACGTATTTACTTTTCTCCCAGATCAGCATTAAAGAAATAAGATGTTTGTGGCGTGCGTCCACGTCTTTTAATTAAAAATGAGGCTATAGTTTTATTAAGTTGTATAGTATTAGTATGATAAGTTTTTTATTTTGATAATTACTTGTAAATATTTTAAATAAACTGCAATACTAAAACTTGTTAATTTTAGATAATTTAACTTAAAAATATGTATATTTTTAATGTCAATGAACAAGCGGACAAGTGTTGTTGTTTTTATATAGATAGCGAATGCGATGCGCGCGCATGCATGTCAGCCGCTGCGATCGGCTCGGACGATGCGCGCGCAGCCCACGCCACGGCGATCCGTGCGTCTCGCCGGCTCGCCAGTCCGAATACCATCTTGAGACTGAACGCACGTTGCTTGCGCTCGCATTCGCGCGCTTACGTAAACTCATTTCCCGCTTGATCCGTTCCTTCACTTTTCTCACCTGTATTTTGTGCTTATCATAACCTTCTGTTAATCTTTGAGTTGTCGGTGTGCTTGTATTGTATTTGTTCTATTTAATTGTGCTGAACTTTTAATTATAGTGTTAAATTACATATTGACTTTATTTAATTATCCCGCCTCATAGCACAATAGCCTAACACTTATCATATACATTACGCCCGCACCCCGCTTTATGTTAAAGACACACAAAATTGTCAGAAAAAGTCAAAATTACAACATCTCTCTTTTGGAGTCGGGAGTTAAAAAACAAAATATCTAAATAATAAAAATCGAAACCTCGGGGAATTTGGGATTATTTAATACACGGCAACATTAAGCACCGAGCGGTACTTCGCGCCATATTTTAGGGTTATATTATTTTTGTGAGTAATTTATGTCCATATTTCATAATAATACAATACTTATTGATGGTATGTAATACCAGTATCTTCCTTATTTCTTTTAGTATTATTCTTACACAGTTAGACTACGCAAACTGCACATTTTGCGTCTACTTTTACATTAAATTTTATATTTATCTAGACATCCAACTCACTCATCGGTCGCGGCATGACTGACGCGGGTATGCCGCAACCATGCCGGTTTCGGCATGGTTTTAGTTGCGAATTTATGTAGTATGCCGACGGTATCTAGTCGTAGCGCAGCGGAGACCAATTATTAATCTATGGGGATGACCTTCTTAATTTTACCACTCACCCTTATTCTCGAACACTTTGTGTTTAATAATGCATGTGTAATAATCCACCATTCCACTAAAACGCATATTTTTGGGAAAAATCCTTCGTTAACGAACGAAAATCATTCGATATTCAACAAAAATGATTCAACTGATTTTGCGTGAGTTACACTTTGTAAAAATAGGGCTCCAGGACCTTTACTACCTCTTAAACGCAGGGCAGAAACGTGTGAAGGAATCATCATCATCATCATCATTTCAGCCGCAGTCAGTCCACTGCTGGACATAGGCCTCTCCCAATGATTTCCAAAATGATCGGTTGGCAGCAGTCTGCATCCAGCGTCTGCCTGCGACCCTTTTCAGGTCATCTGACCATCTGGTCGGTGGATGTCCAACGCTGCGCTTACCGGTACGTGGTCGCCATTCGAGAACCTTTCTGCCCCATCGGCCATCGGTTCTCCGCGCTATGTGCCCCGCCCACTGCCACTTCAAAGAACTAATCCGCTGGGCTATGTCGGTGACTTTTGTTCTCCTACGGATCTCTTCATTTCTGATTCGATCTCGTAGGGAAACACCGAGCATCGCCCTCTCCATAGCTCTCTGGGCGACCTTGAGCTTTCTTATGAGGCCCATAGTCAAAGACCACGTTTCGGACCCGTATGTCATCACTGGTAACACACACTGGTCGAATACCTTAGTTTTAAGGGACTGAGGAACAGGGGCGTGGTGGTTTTGTTCTTCAAAAAAGGTGACAATACCCTATTGAAGAACTATAGACCCATCACGCTCCTGAGCCACATCTATAAGCTGTTTTCGAGGGTAATCACGAATCGTCTCGCGAACAGGCTCGATGCCTTCCAGCCTCCCGAACAAGCCGGTTTCCGAAAAGGGTTTAGTACCATAGACCACATCCATACGCTTCGGCAGGTTATACAGAAGGCCAAAGAGTATAACCGGCCACTATGCCTAGCGTTTGTGGACTATGAGAAGGCCTTCGATTCGATCGAAATGTGGGCGGTGCTTCAGTCTCTCCAGCGGTGCCGCATAGACTATCGGTACATCGAAGTGTTGAAGTGTTTATACAGCAACGCCACCATGTCAGTCCGAGTACAGGAGCAGAGCACGAGGGCTATTCCATTGCAGAGAGGTGTAAGATAGGGAGACGCCATTTCTCCGAAACTGTTTACCGCTGCTCTGGAAGATGCCTTCAAACTCCTGGAATGGGAAGGACTTGGCATCAACATCAATGGCGAGTATATCACTCACCTTCGTTTTGCCGACGATATCGTGGTCTCCCAACAGGTGGGCCTTAAAATGAACATGGACAAAACCAAGGCAATGTGTAATGTCCATGTTACGCCATCACCGGTTTCAGTCGGGAACCACACCCTTGAAGTTGTAGACCAGTATGTCTACCTGGGTCAGATGATTCAGGCTGGCAACTCCAGCTTCGAGGACGAGGTCTTTCGTCGAATCCGACTCGGATGGGCGGCGTTCGGGAAGCTACGTAGCGTCTTCTCGTCTAAAATACCTCAGTGTGAAGGAATGAGATGGCGCAATACAAGGAGTAAGGCGACATCTCGTTCACTCACTCGTTTCTGCCCAGCGCTATTAGAGGTGATAGTAAGGCCCCAGGCCAGTAAAGTCTCGTCTCTCGAGTCATGTGGGCAATAATGATTGTACTGATAGTAAGCCACCTGATCTGGTGACTATGGTTAAGTTAAAAATTATACTATCTATGGTAGGTTAGGTACTCAGGCATGAATGCAATGTATGTTAACGTAGATATTCCAGGCATTAGACAATCAAATAGGTGAACTGGAGCCCTATTTTTAAAGTGTGACTCATATGTCGAATAAATATCGTTTGATAACGAAAAATCCGTGAGTCAAATGATTTTCATTCGTCATAATCGGTGTGTCGAACTGTTTGCATTCGACATATGAGTCATACATTTCAAAAATAGGGCTCTCGCCTGAGGTATTACCTATATCACCTATAATTGGGATATCAAATATAATACAGCCTGAGAAAGAAAAATCTGTTTTGGTGATGGACCTCTAGGGACTTTAAATAAAAAAACAATATTTTCATTTCCAGTTGTTTTTAATATATTGGACTATTTGATGTAGACCTTCTTTACCAGCACTACCATTTATGAATTCCATTTCCATTATGATGTTACTATCTTTTTGTACGATTTTCAATGCTGCATGCACCACAGGATTTTCATTGGGTTCTGCATGATTATTATTGATATTGTTATTTATGGTACTCAATTCTTCAGGTTTGCAGACAGCCACTTTACTGATTGGATCATGGCTTTCACTTGTAGTAGATGGATGACTACTATTAGTATTATAACTATCTTCAATTTTTGACTTCTTTGCATCATCTGCTACCAACCTATTCACAAGTCTTCTTTTACGTCTCTGATTGGACCAAGTGTTTGAAGGTGCCACAACATCCCAAGTTATACAATTTCCCCTTTTGTTAACTACTTTGAGGGTGATGTGTAAATCATTCATGATAGCTTTAAATTTGTTTGAAGCAGTTTCCACATCGTGGGGGCTGTCAGGCAGTTGAGGCAGTAAAAAAGCCATTGGAAGATTCTTTTTACGAGGTTGATCCCTAGGTGGCACTGTAAATAACAAATATAATTAAAAATACATTATGTTTATTACTTAAAAGAGAAAAAAATAGCTTCACAGCTAAACCAAGCAATTGTATACATGATTTTATAGTATCAGCCTGGTGGTAATTGTGCTCTTGTAAACTAAAAGCATGTTAAGGAAGAGTGACCGCGACTTGGATTGGTCTCCATTTATGTGTATTATCACGAGTTTCTATTCCTACACGCTTTTGAAGACGTGTATGGGGTTGTCCTAAAGCTATAACAGCTAATGGCTGTTTTCAACCAGAATCAAATGGCTTCCTGCTACTAAAATAACGCTAGTAATAGCTCTACTATTCTAATGGTTGAAGCAATTGAAACAAAATTGGTATGGTCATGAATGTAGTGATTAACATATTTCGGTAAAGTATCTGTATACATACCTAAGGTATAAATGTCATAATCCTGATAAGTCCAAGCTAGGCCCCATCGTGTCACACGACCTTGACAGAACTCTGTATGTGTATGTCTTATACCTTCTGATTTTAAATATTCCAATAACTCTTTTAAATTATATTTGTGACCAATCATTGTGGTATAAATTCTGAAATAAGAAAATGTTTGTAGGTAGTTAATGAATAAACTGTTGATTCATTTTTGCGGTCTGCCTTTGAGGTCCAGTGGTTAAGGTGTTTGCTTCCCAAGGAAAGTATATTTTGTTTAGTTGTTTCCAGTTTGATTGAGACATGCAGACTTGAATCATCATTGTCATTGATGTGGCTGCCATTCGGTGGTTGTTAGAGGCCGAAAGGCGGTTCCGAAAAATTCTGACATCAGAGTAAACAGGGTCAATTGACCTTGTAATCCACTCGATATGAAGGAATAATTGGAGAAGAAAGATTGATTGAATGTTTGGTAGAAAGGGACATGACATGACCAAGAGCATACTTACAAAACCCTGTTTTTGTGATTTTTACTCTCATTTATAAACTTTCTGCAAAATTCTAGCTCTCCACCTTCAGTAATCAGCTCTTGAGGGGATCCTGTGAATCCGTTTTTAGGTGGTAGTCTGTAAAAGATTTTATGACATTATGAAGATATTTTGAATAGGGAAAATTGTCGCAAGAAGAAACAAAGGCGAACCTAATTGAAACGATAAATTGCTTTTCTTTTCTAAAATACAATATAATGAACATGTAATATCGATCGATTTTTTTCGACATATATGTCATACATTTAAAAAATAGGGCTCCAGACACTACATAGTGATCGATATTATGATGTCAACCATGGAGAAATTACAAAGAGGAGATGCGTAATAAGCGTTTTGTGTCGGCGAGGCGCCAATGATTACATCACTGCGCCATTTCAAACGGAATCTCCTCTTTGTAATTGCTCCATGATGTCGACATTTTAGGATGATAAATCATGAAGATATGGCAGGAATAACTGTAGAGGTAACAAACAGATTCATAAATATACAAATCCGCTTTAGCATACATTCTTTAGGATGGATTTGCCCCAAAAATTTTGCTTTTTTGTAAATTTCCGAATTTGGTCCGATAACCAGCCGTTGTTTATATACTTTTGTTTTTGTTTATATCTAGACAAGTACAACACATTCCAAGCTGTAATTTGAATACGCCCTCTAATTTCTGGTACATACCTGTAAATCTTGGGTTCAGTCCATTGCTTGTAAGTTAAAGTCAAAGTCTTAAAACAATTTTTTTGAGTTTTTGTAAAATTATTTATTAACCATTAAACTAATTTTTTTAAAACTTGAATGGTGATTGTAAGCATTAAGATGGATGCAATACAGTTTCCAGTGAACTTTGTCCATAGGGCTTGCGTTTTTTTTTTAATTTTTGAATAATCGCATTTTCTTCATAATTATTATTATAAATATTTTCTTAAATCTAATTAGGTCACAAATGAGCACATATCGTGAACTTCTTGTGTATATTTCTGCTACAGGCGCACAAGTAATGGTTTTCGAGATATACGATTTTGCAACGTTACCCTAGCAGGAAACGCGATATCTTCAAAACCTGAAGACGCACTAAAAATATTTTCGTTGCACATTTTTCTACAAGGATAAGCTACCTGCTGATGCACAGTATGTATTTCTCTCTCCGATTAATCGTTTAGAATTTTCTTGCTGGAGCAACATTACTGCAGCAGAAATCGTTTTTTCTATATTTTCCAAAACTATAATAAACACAATTTTTTTATTTAGGGCACATACACAGCATATAGGGCTCTAATTATGTGTTGTACTCATATTACTTTGGCATGAACATTCTGGGTAGGGTAATGCACACTCTAAAGTCTAGGGTATAGATAATCATCACGTCAGCAAGATTTACTATCAACTTATACCCATAGGGGGAAGAGTGAATGAAGTGAATATTGAGATGCAAGAAAGAGTGTTTTAGTTTGTTCATCTATAGTTGAAATTTGTATAACTAACCTTGCTGGGCTTCGTGATTCCCACAGTTCTTGAAAACTGCTGTAGAATGGTGGATTGCACATTGTGAAATGGAATGTCTTTTTACTTTCTTCTAACAGTACATGTTCAACCACTGTTGTTGTTGGGTTCTTCCTCACTGGAAACATCCATACTAATATTATAAATGCGAAAGTCTGTCTGTCTGTTACACTTTCACGGCCAAACCGCTGGACCGATTTTGATGAAATTTGGTATGAATATAGTTGAAGACCCGGGGTCAAACATAGGCTACTTTTTGACGCAGGCGGAGCTGCGGGAAACAGCTTGTTTACATATATATAAATTATGACCCACACAGCATTATTTTGTATGTTTTATTGTATTAAATTCAACCATATTCAAGACTGTACCAGTTATGAGTTCCTGCAAGTTGTTTTTCTGGATATTTTCACCAGCTTTCTGAAGACTGACCCCATCTGTCTCAGTCCCTACCATGTGCCATTTATTCTTAGCAGCAGCGAGCAGAGGATACACAGCACATGCACCAGTTCCTGTTAATAAAATGTGAATACAATATGGGACATATACCTCAGAATAGATCCAACATATTCAAGTTCAAGAAAAAACACTGAAGGTCTCGTCCCACTACATCAATACTGGTCTGCCACTTGTGGTTGATATTCTTTTGATAAATGCAATAATGCAAAACCAGTACTTTCAAATATGACGATGATATGCCCATAAACAGGTATCTGCAAGAGGAACTATTTTCTAACAAATGAAAAAACTTTTTGGGCTTATTTTCTAAAGTGGTTACTATTACTCTTTGATTCTAAATGATCTTAATAGATCAATAGCAACTTACCAATATCTAAACCCCAAACTTCGTCTTTTTTATTTATTGCCTCCATAAGATCTTCTACCCACAAAATATAATTAAGCCGGAGTGGTAAAGTCGGGACTAGCCTATCTCCAGGTATGTCCACATCGAGATTGAAGTCAGACTTTAACAAACATTTGGTTAGGACTCTTAAAGAGAGTGGATCTTTGAAGTCAATGCTTATTTTTCCAGTTAAATCCTGTAATTAAATAAAACAAATCTTTAATCTTACATAGTTCATCACTGCTCAACTAATTCATGACTTTATTATCAAGTAGGGTCTTGATTCTCGCGAGAATCCTCGGCGAGCAGATTACACATTTTGAAATACTAATTTGAATATACTAGTAATGTTATTAATCTACAGTATTTACCAACCCCTGCAGGATACAGATGAAATAGTATGATAGATTGATAGCACATAGATAATAGGTTATTGTTACGGCGGGAATACATCTATAATAGCAATAGTCTATACTAATAATATCATAAAGCTGAAGAGTTTGTTTGTTTGAATGCGCAAATTTCAGGAACCACTGCTCCGATTTAAAAAATTCTTTCAATGTTGGATAGACTATTTATCGAGGAAGGCTGTAGGCTAGCACGAAGTCGAAACGGGCTGCTATTACAACCATGTTCTCATGTTTTAGGGAGGTTACTCCAGGTAGGTTATTTTAAATATTTATACTAGACGTAACATCGTTCACGCTATGTGATTTATTACACTACTCACCATTTTAGTAATGGATGCAAACTCGGGATATTCTTTGGCTAATATTTTGAAATCAGGGGGTTGTTTGTAAATGTTACGAGGATGCATGAACTTATTAACTGCCATTGCAATTGAGGATAATAATAGAATTTTTTCTTTTGTGTATCTAACGAAACTTTCACTTTTTTACGATTAATTTGGATTCTACAGTAAAACGTAAACAAACATTAAATGTTATGTAAAGGTTTATAGATATCGCACACAGAACTCGCACGACTCGACGATAAATAATTACCTTTTCAAGTTTGACATTGACAGTAACACTTTTTTTTTAATATGTTTTTTACATGGACTTAGTATTTAAAACAGTACTGAATACTTCTGCTTTGCATAGAGGCAAGACCGAGCCAAGCGAGATAGAAATAGTGGTGGAACCTGTCTCTTTCTAGCAAATACAAGCTTTATTACGTTGGTCTTGTGCAAAATAGGGTGACCAGCTCCTCTGGAAAAAAGCATAAAGTATTTATTTATTATTTATTAAAGCTTTATTGTACCACAAGTAAAAATACAATTCGTGGACTTAATGCTAAAAGCATTCTCTCCCAGTCAACCATTAGGAAAAACAGAGAAAATACAAAGCGGCGCAAAAAAGCCCTGTGTGACATTACAGAAAAAAAGAACCCTACAGCTAAATAAACATACATATATTTACACAAATAGGGAGTATAATATATATACATATATATTTAAAGATTTTAATGCAGAGATTTTAAAGTATGTACCACCTTTCCCCATTTTTCCAGAGGAGCGTGGTCACACTATTTTGCACAAGTACCAACGTGATAAAGCTTGTATTTGCTAGAAAGAGAAAAGTTCCTCCACTATTTCTATCGCGCTTGGCTCGGCTTTGCTCCTATGCAAATTTGCAGAACTACTCAGTCTTGTATAATATACTAAGTCCATGCTCAGCACTCAGTACGAGTTCACAGCCTTTGGTGTTGAGACACTAGGCCCGTGGGGAGCCGGTGCGCGGGGTATTCACAGGGATTTCAGTGGACGCCTAAAAGAGGCAACGGGCGACCTTCGCGTGGGCAGTTTTCTCACTCAGCGAATAACCATAGCTATTCAACGTAGGAATGCTGCCTGCGTTATAGGAACTATGCCCTGGGGACCTAATTTAGATGGAACACTAGAAGGCATACAACAGGCTGGTTTAAGAAAATTTGACCTGAATGCATTTCGTTACCCACCTCTCTCTTTCTAACTCATGATGTGTTAAGGGGTGAATCTGGGTTTCCATTACAGCACTTGATAACAACCCCAAAAGTTGGAAAAAATAATAAACAGTTACTTAGTATTAAAGTCTTTATTGTGAGGTAGATTTTTATTATCCCTTCGCATGGTTTGGACCCCCCGCTACCGCTACGCTACTGTGCTTCGAAACGCTCCCGCGCGCGCGCGCGTTACAAGTGTTTTAGATAAAGCGTTGTTTACAACTCGAGTGTAGGGTTACAATAACACGTAAAATTTATTTTGTTCACAGATAATCGACCTTATCGACAAAACTGTTTGGATAACGATATCATAAGTGGTTCTTTTGTAGTAACGGGTGGAAGGAAAATATTTCTTTTTTGTCCCCGTAATTTTGTACTATAATGATTTTTTAAATAAAAGTTGTACCATATATATGCCTTATTTTTTTATAATCTAACAGTATCTATCTAGTTCTGTAATTAAAACAAAGAATACTATCCTGCTACAGTAAACTTTTGAATGAAAAATAAATTACAATTTCGAAATTCGCGGGTTTTTGTACGAAAAAATGATATATTTTGCATCAAGACTTTGTTTTACAAATTTCGTTAAAAGCAATGAATACACATATTTTATTGAAGCCTAGCTATCTTAGAATAGATAACAAGCATTAATAAGTTCTCAGAATGTTCAAATTGTGAAAAAACTGACAAACAATGAACCTCCGTCGTTTTTTATGGTCGGCTCGACCGATCTTTACCCAAGGTCAGTATAAAAACTACTACACGAAACCAAAAAAAAAAAATTCAGTATTGCTTGGAAAGGAACGTACTGTCGAAAAAAAATACAAACCAAAAGTATAATAAATGTGGACTGCTCCCATAAAATCCGTTTGTGGCGCATTTTTTGCGCGCCCGCTGTCCCATACTAAGATGCTACGTTAGACAAGGACGCGATCCTCCACTCGCGCGTTCTTTTTTTGAAATCATGAAAGATCGCTTGAGTTAGCGTGGTTTCTTGTTATTTTTTATTGCTTATTATTAAATTAGTAATATAAATAGAAAAAGTTGCACAGAAAATAATGAATTTTATAATTTATGAAAAAATGTTTTTTGCGTGGTCAGCCATTTTGTTCCCAACTTTTTCGATAAAAAGTGGAAATAACACATGAAAACATAAAGTGATCAATTATGTTTGTATTTTATATTAAAATAGACTTATTTAAGCATTTTCTCAAAAAATTTCATTAGTTATATTAAAAAATAACCTCCCTAGCCAGGCATTTTCCCGTACCGTGATCCTAGAAAAAAATGAGACCCGTCAAGCTCAACTTCAAATTCGTGTTTAAAAATTTTTTCGGCCCTGGATGGGAATGGAATTATTTTTAATCGATAGTGGCAGGATCGTAGTTAGCCGAGAAAAAGCCATAGACACATAGAGTTACTCAGTGTTGTGTAACTAAAAAATGATGCAAGCGAAAACAGTTGGGGCTGATCGAGCCCAGAAGCACAGTAGCGCAGAAAAAGTTGGGCTCGATCGAGCCCGTAAGCAGGTTAGGGGTTATACTTGTTTTTGATATAGAAATATAAAACCCAATTATATTAAATAAACTGTCATTTTCATTTTACTGTATTTCTGACTAGGCAACATTTTTGAAGTGATGGTAATACTTTGGGAAAACAGGGCCCTTACCATTATCTCTAAACGCAGGGCAGAAACAAGTGAGTGAACGAGACGGCGCAATACAAGCTGTAAGGCGACATCTCGCTTGCTCACTCGTTTCTGTCCTGCTATTAGAGGTGATGGTAAGGCACCAGGGGTTACTCTAGGTCAATTTTTCTTGAACCAGCCTGTTGTATGCCGGTTTGGCTTTCATCTTTACCTTTAGTTCCACGAGTAAGACAGAAAATGGCACCTTGATCAGTCACCTTGATTGTGTGAGGTGTCAACGTCAAGTTTCATTGGGTGTCAACCGCAAGCAGTCAATTAAATGTCAAAGTCAAGTCTCTGTGACAGACATTTGTGGACATAAGCCCGATGATGGATTCTGGAAATTCGGAACGGAATCAAGAAATTTGTTAGAATTGTATTCACAGATTGTTTGTATTCTTGTGACTTGTACAGCGAAAAGGCCTGTGAAATATAATACACGATTTTGATTTTTTGGCCAGCATTTCTGTGCAAGTTTCAATTAAATTTGATAATAAGAAATGATGTGATCCTGAATGATAGTCGGGAAACACTGTTTTAGTCATGGTAAGATTGAATGCTTTACTTTGTGTACATCAATAGCACTTTATTTATGTGGACTTCGATGATATAATAATCTTACAGACAGTATAATGCACCTAAAGTTGTATCTAATTTAATCAAGTCGTTTATTGTACAGGGTGATATAGACGTGAACGAGGCCTTGGCCTCTTTAGAGGTTTTGATGTCGGAATTCTTCGCCCCTACCACAACTAACTACAGAAAAAGGGAAATTGAAAGTTTGCTAGAAAACTTTTCTAATAGAAGAGACTCGTGGAAGCATTGTTTGCTATTTCTTCAAAAGTCACAGAATCAGTATGTCCTGATGTTCACACTGACAACTTTAGAGGTAAAGTACTTAAAAATTCGTTATAGCTATCTGAAGCTCTTAGCACTTCATCATAATCTGTTATGAGTACCAAAATTCTGGTGTGCATACCATTCTTATTTCAGCTTTAGCTTTCTGCTTTAGCAGAAAATGTAAATGGAACTATATTTAAAATGAAATTTCTTGACTTGAAAATTTGACTACTTTTGGCCAAAATCATGATGTCATTATTAAGATTTGTTCTATTATACCTTTAATGCAGAGGAAGACAATAAGTAGTTATTGAAACACTATATAATGTTTAGTATCTCTTTCAGAATATTATAAATAGACAATGGATAAGTTTGTCGAGCAATGAAAAGACAGAAATACGGTTAACATTATGGAATGAGTTGATGTCTAAGCATAATGTGATGGTGTACTTTATTCGAAACAAACTGGCTGCACTTATGGTTTCAATAGCTAGATATGACTGGCCCGATCTGTATCCTGATTTTTTTGATAATATAGTTGAGGTAAGTATTTTTTAAATAAATAGTATATTATAAATATATAACCTTAAATCATGTGGGTCTTTGATCAGACAATAAATATAATTACTTATGGCAATTGATTTTTCTTTGAAACTCTTTTTGACTTAAGTTGGATTCTGTCAGCATTCTCAAAGGGTGTGTTATTCTATAGATATGTGGGCAATGGCCGGAAAAATAAAAAAATAACATAATGTGTTTAGTTGTTTTTCTTTACATCATGACATAGCTGATATTATGTCTATGCAAAAGGTAAAGTAATACAATTTAAGAATAGCTTTTAAATCATTTGATATTTGTTTTAGTTAATAAAGTGTGATGGGTACCACTGCATACTGGGGTTAGTACTGGCACAAGCTGCCAGTGAAGAACTGGGCGCGGCTCGCGACACAGGGGTGCTCCTGCCTTCTCAGCGGAGGAACCAGCTCGAGCGACTCATGCTCAAGGGGATGCCTCAGTTGCTTGCGGCATTAAGCGGTAAACAAATTATTACTTCTACACATGTTACAGTCAGTTATTGATAACCATTTAAACAAAATTGCTTAACCTATGTTAAATAAACATGATAAGATAAACAAGCACTAAAGGATCTCGCAAATGAATGATAGGAATGGAAGGAACTTTACTGACAAGAGCTTAGCTCTTAAATTTATAATGAGATAAACATACATAATACAAGTTTTTGGGCATCACTCAAATTGAAAATGATTTATTCTCATAAAATAGAATTCTCATAATACATTTTATGCAGTTACATTAATTAATTCAGATTGTAATATTAGAGTAATTTATGTATATAGGAATACTAGAGAAAAATGCTCAAGAATCCGGTCAATCCAATCCACCACCTTCACCCACAAGTGGTATACCACAAATGTCAGCCCTGCCGGATCTACTGGCGAGTGCGAGAGAGGATCAATCGTCAAGAAATGTGGATAAGTAAGTATTCTATCTTGAATTCATCAGCAACAGCAAGCAAATATTCGTAGTTTGAGTTATGGTTTCTTTCCAATAATCTTATTAACATGTGGATATTTAAACATGTATAAACTTAAAAATGGTCTAACAGAATACAATTTGATACATCACAACATCCATGTGTGTGTAGAGTGCGATAAAGTGTTAGTAAATGATTTTTCTAAACTCAATTGAAGTAAAATTTGCAGAGTATTTTATATTATT
The DNA here is from genome assembly GCA_947363495.1 of Euzophera pinguis. NCBI lineage: Eukaryota > Metazoa > Arthropoda > Insecta > Lepidoptera > Pyralidae > Euzophera > Euzophera pinguis. Next base: position 6,425,005 of record OX376164.1, read on the forward strand.
TTTAAATTAAGAAATAATATTTATATTATAAGATATATAATATTTAATTAATAATATTTATATTATAATATATATTATATAAGAAATAATATTTAATAAATATAATTTAAATCTAAGAAAATACTTTTCTTTTTACCATTGTATATGATTTTATAATTCTTACTAACAATCACTTTGTTGACATAAAAATGGCATTATTATTGTTTTTCATTATTGTAGGGCTCTAAACACGGAGATAGTAGTGAAGTGCTTGAGTACCCTGCAGCACCTATTCTCATGGTTGCCGCTGTCGTCGCACGTGCCCCCGTCGCTCGTCACCACTGTCTTCTACTGGGGCAGCATTGCCACTCAATCACATGTATGTTTTTTTTCATATTATAATTTTGACAGTCACACATATATTATTCCATGTTCATATTGACTAATTAAACCAACTGATTAACCCCATGAGGATTGGCACCAGACCAAGAGGAGAGCAGTACAAAAGATTTTTAAAGTTCAAATTCAAGGAACTTCAAAAAATCGAGGATACACTCTGTTGGGCACTTTATAGTAATAGTTTTAAAATGGATTTTCGAGTGCCTTCTCGGTAACGTCTTCAGCTGTTTGCCTTAGAGCCCAGGGTCTGCCTCTAAAGCCTATATCGGCTTTAATAGCCGAAATAGAGCCTCGTTTTTTTTCATTCCGGCCCGTCATCGTACTCGGGTACGATCGAAATTCCATTTTCATCGCAACTCATCGTTAAGACACGTATCCGTAGCATCAGTGTGAGCGGGGCTTAAATGTGTAATTTGCTATGCAGAGCGCAGAAGCAGCTCTGGCGGGCCTGGGCGGCGTGTGCGAGGTGTTGTACCGACGGTATGCACCGCCGTCGTCCGCAACCACCGCGCTGCGACTGCACCACTGCGCGCTGAGGCTGCTGCGGCATCTCACGCACGACAACAACCACATGCTGCACGCGCACCACGAGTCAGTATACAACTATTTCAATTTAAGAAATACGTGGCACACGGATTGTCCCGCTTTTGGATAGACCTTAGTAACCTTTTCACTGTTAGAAGTAGCAGCTACTCTGGCGCCATATTTGAAACTGGTCTAGACAAACTATGATTTCTTTTTACTATGAATCTCATGCCGGCTCGAAGGACCATGTTGTTAATTAACAGGACAGAATATTATCTCGCTCTACCCCTCGACACCTAAGCCGTTAAATTTAACCGCTAATTTTAATCGAGATATCTGAAACATAAAAAACGGCGTTGTAATGTATTTTTACCCTTACGATTTTCATTTCTTTGTTCCATTAGTTTCGATTTTTTTTTCTATGCATTTTACTTCCGACAGAATCTTTGACAAAAAACCTCAGGTTATATTTGTTTTCAGTTACCTCAACAAGTTGGCGGAACTGCTGAAGCTATTTGTGTCGTTGCATTTCAAGAGGCTAGAGGTCGAACCCGAATTCGATGCAATCGAATTTTTGTCCTATTTATTCCAATATACATTCCAGGTAATTTATCAGAATTCTACGATTAAATTTATTAGCTGAAATCATTATTACACGATAAATAAATGTCAAATTTATTATTGTGGCCCACTAAAGCTTGTCATTGCTGCTCTCAAATGGCAAGGTTTTTTTGACTTCAACAATGAAAATTATCATATTTCGCTCAATGTGTACGTGAATCACTTAGTACGGGAATCATATCTAAATCATCACCGGGAATCTATTAGTAAAAATCGCAAGTTTTCAACTTTAGACCTCATTTACACCGGCAAGAAAACTTATGATTCTGATAATCTGTTAGACGAACCTTGCAAAGGTAAATACATAGTTTACATTTGCAAGTTGCTGTCGAACAGATTTTCAGACAGGAACTTGCAGAAGTTTTCTTGCAGGTGAGGCATTATAGTAAACAAACAAACAGATAGACAAAGTACTTTGTATTAGATTTTATAAACGAATTAATGTTTCAGGTGCCTACGTGTGCAATATTTGTTAACTGCTTAGATATATGGATACAGTTTATTGATATTTTGAAACCTGAAGATACTCCCAAGTAAGTACATAACCGTTTTTATGGATTTTGGATGATTGTATTTGACAAAAGCGCATGGTGAAAGCATTAACGAATTAGCAGAATTAAATGAAAGCCTTGATACGAGTAAAACATTCATGATATATATTTTTTTATAAATATACGTCGGCCGTCGAGCATACAGCCCTCGATAGATGTGCTCGCGGCATTGTGACGTATTGTTACGTAATTAAAAAATGTAGCCTTGCCGTTGCATATTGAGTAGCCCTGTCTGCGGAAACTTCTCGTAAAAATAATGAGTGAGAAATGAATGGAATAAACCTGTTTCCACACGCGAATAATTGCACGAACAATCTACTACATTGCTTGTCTCGCTCTAGTATATTACTTTGTCTCGCCTCGCATTCGAACATCGGTTCGAGAAACTAAAGGAACAGGACCAAGAGTATTGCTGTCTCTTGTTACTAGCGCGATGCCAACTCGTGTCCTGGAATATTAGAATATCCTGCTTGTATTTTACTGTTGCAAAAAAGCATGTTTGTACGAGATTTGTTTGTTTTTTAAGTTGTAAACATACGAGGAAATAAAGAGAAACTGTACGGAAGAAGAATAATAATAATGTTTTTATTGTTTGTAGATATTGGGAGGCGCTACAAGCCCTGGTGACGGGCGTGCTCAACAAGATACAGTTCCAACACAACAAAGCTCAACTGCAGCATCTAGACAACGAAGTTTGCGATGATGATGTTGGTATTTCTTTTTATGTTTTTTATTTCTTATAGATTTGCCGTTTTCATAGTGCTACAGTTTTGGGTCACGGTATTAATTCGATATGCTATCTATCAACCATAATAAACAAATTGAGAGTAATTTTCGCGAATTAAGCCAAATATAAACAAACAGATCAATATGAAGACATGTAATATAATATATTTTTATGAGATCTTTATAACCTGTGTGTATTTTGGTTTTAGGGTGAGACTGAATGGCACACATTCCTCAAGCATTGCATCGAATGCGTCGCCCGAGTGGCAGATTTAGCTCCACTTGATGTTTTTACGTCGGTGGTAAGTAACATTATATATTTGCCTATTTGACCATCCTCCCACGGTGCTATTCCGATGCAACTTGAGATACGCTACCCGTATCCTACCAGTCGCATGCGAGTATCTTTCATACAAAATCTCTCTCTCTATCTCCGCACACGACGCGATTACTCTGCGTCATAAACAACAAGGTGTTATAATACCTATGTTTGCACAAATGAATTATTTGATTTGATTTGATTTTAATATTGGTTTGAAACAAAGCAAAAGTTAAAGAGGGCAAAGAAGGGGAATGTTTGCTATAACGTTATTTCTGAACGGTTCTTTACGAAATTTGGCACTTAGCACACATTTTGTTTAATTAATTTAAAATTTTTGGTTGAGGAATAAATGAGTGCAAAAAAGAGGAAAATTTGCAGTAGTGTAGTTTAAGTCAATAACATTGACGAATTCGTCGCATCTAGATATAAAGTTTTAGCGCAGTTGTTAAGCGCTCAGTGTGTTATTCAGGAGGCCCCGGGTTCGACCCCCGGTCAGTGAAGAAGTTTTTTTTTCTTTTTTTGCTTTAACAACTTTTTTGAAAGGGCTTGACTAAAAATCTGCTGGAAATTAATCAATTAAAATAAAATATTATTGGTTATGCATATTTATAACCAATAAACAATATTAATATTGATTTTCGGAAGTTATTAATTACTTTACTATCGGCAAGGGGCGCTTTACAGTTTTTTGATTTCCGTGCTCAAAGGGTAAAACTGGACTCATTTGCTATGAGATGTCCGTCTATCACCAGGTTGTATCTGATGAATCGTCATAGTTAAGACTATTAAAATATATAAAATATACACAGATAATGTATTTCTGTTGCCTCTATAACAACAAATACTAAGTAACAAATAATAATGTAATTTAACGTTTAATTTTGCGCAATTGACCGATTTTATTTATACAAATATATATAATACAAATTCGTTGACGCATTTACTAGTGTCTACGTTATTACATTGTCATGGTAGTGACACTGTTCGCGAGGTCTACTGTTCACAGAACTAAAAAAATAAATAAATAGATTTAATTTTTATTTTAGAACTACTAGTAATTAAAGAAACAAATTGTAATGAAGATCAGCTACAGGCAATATCCATATTCCCATATTCATAGGTTGACGTGGTTGTTTCCCCGATGTTATATGCGTCAGCTTTTAAAAGTGGTCGCCAATTAGACATTAATATATAATATATTTTTCTGTCCCACTGTTGGGCAATGTCCTCTCCCTTCCGTCTCCATTCGTCTGTTATTAGAGCCTTCTGTATCCAATCCGACAGGAAACTGTCCAAGTCGTCGCGCCATTTTCTCCTTGGTTTACCTCTACCTCGGCGGCCATCCAGTATCCAGAAGGTTGCCAATATCGCCCAACTTTCTGGCCGCATACGCTAAACATGTCCTGCCTAGTTCCACTTCAGCCTAGTAGTTTTTGCACCTACTTCCTGTATTTGCGTTAGGGAGCGTAGCTCGGCGTTTGTTACTTTTTCGATCAGTCGAATGTCTAGTACGCTGCGCTCCATAGCCCTTAAGCAAACCTTGAGTCTGGTCTTTTGACCTTCGGTAAATGACCATGTCTGTGCACCAAAAATAAACATAAAATAAAGTAAATAAAAAAAAAACATACGTTTCACACCTAGTCAACGTGCTTATTAATTTGGGATTAATTTCATTTAGTAACCGTTGATAGCCCTTGACAGAGATGCCCTGCCCGCAGAATCTTCTTGCAAAATCTTCTTCTTTTCGAGTCGAAATGGCTACAATGTTGGCAACGCTGACCGTTCTGTTGTTGGCCGCTCCAAGAAAAATAGAAGCGTGTTTCAGCACTGTAACTACTAGACTGTAACAATCGGGTAAAAGGGACGCTCAGGTTCATCTAGACTGCTTGCTTTCGCATTTCGCTCTATGGTTTGATAACTAAAGAAAAGAGCCAGAGATAATGTTGAAGTCCAAAAGTTAACATAGGTAAAATGTATATCGTGTTTTCAGCTGGAACGCTGGCAATGCTTGGCGGGGGTGTACGCGCGAGCGGCGGGGCGCGCGGCGGGGGCGGTGCCCGAGGCCGACCGTCTGCTGGCCGCGTTGCTGGATCTCGCCACGCTCACTCGCCTGCTGGGCCGGCTGGCGCCCGCGCTCATGGCAGGTAATGTAGCTCTTCTCACTGCACTGCATCGTCTCTCTGCTCAACACAACAGTCCAACATACAAGCTTGTTCGAAATTGCCACACATTATTTACAAGTGGCTGTAGCTAATTGAGGCTTGTAACACCTTCTAATCGTGTTGACGTTCATCCTATATGGGCTTGGATGTCCAGAATTGGGCTACACGTACAGCTCTGTACGAGTCATCCAGCGTGCAGGCGTCGGAGCACGCCGGGCCTTGTAATTGTAATACCTTGAAAGTTTTATTTATATCTGCATTCTATCATCATGATCATACTTCAGCGCATGTATAAAAATAGATATCAAAGTTTAGATACATATGTTTTAATTTTTTATTTTGATGTATTTATTTATAACGTAGAGCCGGAGCCGCGTCGTCGCTCGGCGGTGTGCGCGGGCAGCACGCTGGTGGAGCGCGTGCAGTGCGCGCTAGCTGCCGCTGTCCGCGCGCGCCCTCATCGCGCCGCCACCAACCATGCGCAAGCGCGAGCTCTCGTGCAAGTGTTAGTGAATTCTACTGTACTTCTGAATAGGAAAATATTTTGAAGTGATGGAAACGTTTGGGGAAAACAAGAGTTACTCCAGGCACAACCCGGACATTTCATACAACAGCGGCGAGCCCGAAGCCTACAACTACTACTACGATTCGGTCACGTACGCAAACGCGTCAGTGTGTCTGTTACTCGTAGGGTTGGTTATTTCCTGTGTCTACGTCATAGTTGTCCATCGACACCGCACGCCGAAGTGTCATCCTTGCATTTTTTTTATTTTTATTTGATTAACAAAACTGACATGACACTCTGAACACATGAACAAGTAAATAATATAGGTATTTGTATCGGCAGTCACGCCGAGATGTTCGCGTGCATGGGCGCTTGGTGTTGCTACGCGAACGACTGCGGCGTGCCCGTGCACATCATGGAGGGACTGTTCACGTCCGCCGTGCCGTTCTTGCTGCCACATGACTCTCCTGTAAGTTCTTTTTTTTGGTTTTAATTTCAGCAAGTCGTAGTGAAGTAGGTTTTTATTACCTAGTCGTAGCTGTCAAAACTTTCTTTTAACTACTTGAACTTGTTTTCTTAAAATACATATAAAGTTACTTAGTCTGTACCCCTTTACCAATGTAATTTTTTTAAACAACTTTAATTTACAATAGTCTGTCAAACTTGCGATCAAAGTTGTCTGAAAAATAGTAATCGATTCGTAGGAATTTTAGTACTTTTCTAACACTTTAAAGCATCTTGTCGACAGGAACCGGCTCTGTTGAGTCACGCGGCGGCCCATCTCCTGTTGAGTTTGTCGAAGAACGTAAAGTTTACGCGAGAGCCCGTGTCGCTGGTGGGCGATCTTTATCATCACGCGCAAGTTACACTGCGGTATTTGGAACCTAAAGTGAGTTTTTCTAATACTGTGAATTATGAAAAATATGATCATTAAGCATCAATTAATTCAGCAATTTTGTTAAACCTTGACAAGCAACTTGACAAACATGTAGGATAATTAAAAAAAAAAACTTTTTCATATTTCCCATGCTAGCTGTCTCAAGTACTAAGAGGCACTTTTTTGCAAGAGTTGAAAATTTACCTCGAGCGTGATTAATACTCGAATTAGGCATGAAATAAGTAGAACCTTGTACCTAGTTTTCCTAATAGTGCTCCCCCACTGCCGTTAGAAAATGTTTACGAACGTTAGTAAACATTTGTTTACAAACATTTGATCACAATGTTAAAAAAAATATTTCATGTTAGCTAACGTTAGTAAACTTTTTTGAACAACAATTTAGTTAGCTAACATATTGTAACAAAATAAAATATTTGTAATATTTTGTTTGTAAACATTGTTTTTTTATGTCCTGTTTGCCTATTTTGCCCCAACAAAATTTTGTAGATATTCGGACCTGTCCATTCTTAGAAAATACTTTAAGCAACCATCAATGGCCATATACATTTATCTACATATACATTTCTCTAACGTTTGACGCTTCCAAAGATCGCTTCTTTTCCATTTTCGTGTAGACTTCTCAGTCAAACTGCGAGTCAATGTGTTATAAATGTTAGTAAGAAATATGGAGAACCAACAGGTAAATAATAGAGATTTTTTTTAGTATTTGGTTTTACGGCCATGGATACAAGTCCTTTATAGCCCTTCTTAATTTTTCTATCACTTCAGTCCTACAGCGTGGTTTCGTCAAGTCCTAGTCAAGTCTAAAAGTCTAGTCGGTGGTCAAGTTTAGTCAGAAGAATCAGGCTAAGTGAAGTGGTAGAAAAACTGCACTTATCGATTACTAGGAGCTTTTGGCAACAAGCATGAAAATCACATAAATCTAACACTGTATCACTTCTAAACACTCACGCTTGTTATCGAACACTCTGCGAATAATATAAATAAAACAAATTTATACACTTAAAAGCCAATAAAAAGTTCCTGCAAATAGAACCAATACAATTGTTGAGGACAGCACCAACAGTAACTGGACCATCGATGCACCAGCCCCTGATGCACCCTTCCTTAGTTGTGGGACCATTTGACTGTCCGGCCCCGGCTTCGAAAATGAACTGTATGTACACAAACACTCCCCCCAGCGCGTATCACAGGAGCAGTACTCGGCTTTGCTAAAGAAAACACTCCTTAAAATTTTTTCTTTTATTTTTCCCTTTTTTCCTATTCTAGTTACACTGCAGCGACACGACACAATGTATGGAACGTCTCTCACTTATATAGACTACAGCAACTTTCCCCACCATCTGGCGGGGTACCAAATATCTAAAACTACCTTTCAAACTATTTACATTTTAACATTTTATATTTAGGCCACGCCCCCTTCCAGACCTACATAAGATATGGGTGTGCAAAGTCGATTGACTATGCAACCTTCTCAACATACTTTTCTGGTTTAAAACTGACCTACTAATTTCATATCTCAGCCCTAGACCAGGATTAGGCCTAAACAATTTTTTGGGAAAATAAAATACAACCAAAACAAATACTTTATTTCACATATGTACATAAATCGTTCATATATCTATGGGGCGGGGGCTTTTAAATACATATTTTGTGTGTTCATTTACACCACTAAAACGCTTAAACCATTAAATCTACTTACATATTACATAACAATTCATACAAAAGCTCCTACTCAATGGGCAAAGCCTTTATTTTCATTAAATACTATTATTAACACTACTAATACATACAAAGTAGCTATAATAGACGGCTGTGCCTAACAATTGTTAACATTATACATAATAAATAAGCTTAAGGCAATAAATGGAAATTAAATAAACGAACAGCGAAACATGAATTTTGTTCTCAAATGGCAATACCGTAACGAGAGCCGCGGCGTGTTTAGCCATTTATTTTGCTAAGAAATATACTATTTATCTACCTACATAAGTCGCCTGTCCGTAACAACAATGAAAAAAGAGCACAATCATTTCAGCAAACAAACAATCCGCATTAAATTATTGTTCCTCACTTTGATGACCAGTGTACGCCATGAACATTTAATTATACAGTTCATTCACCAAAAAACTGCACAGAAATTAGTCGTCTTATTGACACAGCGCTAGAGTTGAAAAAGTCTACATCAGTATTTCTAACTAGCCCGTTAACACAATTGCTCGTAAAAGGTAAAAATGCAACGCAAGCCGCGATGTTTATGGACCTAGTGCAGTGTTTGTGAGAGTAGCACAATTGATGCACGTCGCTCTGACCTATTACGGATAAAATAGATGCCATTTTTAAAAAAATGGAGCAAGATCGGCATATCAGTAGTTACGACGTAGTTGAAGAACTGGGAATTGACCACAAAACAGTTTTGGCGCATTTGAAAAAAAACAGGGTACACAAAAAAGCTCGATATTTGGGTACCTCACGAGCTCATTGAAAGAAACCTAATGAACCGTGTACTCATTTGTGATTCTTTATTACGACGTAATGAAACCGAACCATTTTTGAAGAAGCTGATAACTGGTTATGAAAAGTGGATCACGAACGACAAGAACGTGCAAAAAGGTCGTGGTTAAAGGCCGGTCAGGTTTCACAGATTGTGGCGAAACCCGGGTTAACACGCAACAAGGTGATTCTGTGTGTGTGGTGTAGAGAATACAATCCCGAGCATGTTTTTCAATCCCAGGCTTACGGGATTTTTGAAGCCTTTTCCCGGGATCCCGGGCCTATCCCGGGATTAGACTATGTGGTTTCTAATTGGGCTAAAATAAAAAACACGAGTAATTAAAAAAAATGTCTTTAATGTCTTTGCACAACACAAATCAGAATAATAATAAGAAAAGAAAAAACACAAACCAAAAAATACTATACTTTTGCAAGAAATTAAAAGACAGCACAAAATAACTATTTAGAATTTCGAAAATATAATCGCAGAAATATCAACGCATCCAATGTTTGACTTCCGAGCCTGCTTCGTAGTCTAATGCCAACATAAGCAGCAGCTGAAAACGCTCGTTCAGCTTCTACGCTGGTCGGAGGAATAGTCAATAGATACTTATATGCTGTTTCTAAGTGATATCCACGAACTCCTCCATTTTCGAACAGGCTCATTTCACGTCTAATACTATTTGCCAACCCCAATTCATTTTGTACTTGTACTTCAGGATCTGGGGATTTCATACTCTTGTTAATTTCCAGCTGTAACTTTTCCTTTAATGTCAATTGGGGTTGGGATTGGGAGGTTTCTGACCTTAGCTCATCATCTGTTTGTGATCCTGACCTTGCTTCTTCTTCCGTGTTATCTCGACTATTAAGTCTTTTAACAATACTCTTTATTTGCTTCCTCACTAAAGCCTGTGTCGGAACTGGAAATAAGTCGTGCCATTCCAAATCCGATAATAACTGATTTTCATCATCCATTCGTGGATTTTGTAAATAATTTAACACGCCAGTTAAATCATCACTTCGTCGTTGCTTTATACGTTCCACTAAGGATGTTTTAATTTTTTTGGCAAGTGCTGAGTTTTTGCTAGACAGTTGTTTTATAAGAAATTTCAAAGCGGCATCAGCTGTGCATAAATTAGCATCTCGCCGACAGATTGCTTCTACTGTCAATTTAATTGGGGTCAGCACATCAACAATTTTATTTACCAATTCAAAATCAACATCTTCTAAACGAATTGGATGATTGAGATCTATAAGAGCTTTTTGAATGCATGCTTTTAAAAGATAAAATCCCAGCATTGTTAAAAGACTATTTCACCTGGTTTTACAGTCCAAAAGAAGTGACAACTCTTTTCCATGTTCAATTTTCACATATTTTTGAAGTACTGTTTCATTTTTCAATGGAGATCTTTTGAAATACACTACAACTTTGCGGATTTTCTTTATCAGCTTATTAATATTTTCATATTGTGTTAACTTTGGTACGTGTTCTGGCGTAAGATCATTTTGTGACATTACGATTAAACCTAATTCTGGACAGTCTAAGTCTTCTAAATGGTGTTCATCATCGCTGTCGTCCATATAATCAACAGTCACAGCTGGTTCATTTATAGTATCATCTGAGGTAGGGCTATCTTGCAAATTATTATGTTTTTCATAAAGCACATCACAGACCGCCAAATTGATACCATGTGCGAGACACAGTTGTTGTTCAGTGCAAACAAGCCGCCCCACCTTTATCATAACATTCGGTCCATCGGTTACAATAGCCACGATGTCAGTTTCTAGGGAAATGTCAAATTTACTTAGACGCTCTTGCAATATACGAAGACAATTTTCAGCTGTCATACTATCGTAAATAGGAACAAGTCCTAAGTTCCAAAATTTTTTATATGAATGAACGTTGACCGCCATGTATCGTTTATTGGAAGTTGAAGTCCACTCGTACAAAGAAAGACTAAATCTTTCACCTGCACTTTTCAAATGTTTTAATTCTGCAGTTACTTGCTTTCTGATTTTTTCACTGTAATTCATAACACGTTTTCGAACAGTGACGGCTGACTTTGGTAAATCCGTGTATTTTGCTAAGAGCAATTTTCTCAAATCATCTGAGGTTATGAATACACTGAATGGAAATCCATCTAATGCAATCATTCTTGCCAAAATATCATCCAGGCTATCGTCGGCACTTTTAGTAAAATAATCATCTAACTTTCGCTTGACTGGCGGCGGTGCTGTGTTCAGATTTTCAGAATCTTGACTTGTTGAAGCTGATATAACCTTGATGTTATGTTTTGATAACAAATGTGTATGTAATCCCTTAGTTGATCCACCCAAAGTCTTGAGGATGGCTGGGCATCGCTTACATTTAGCACTATTCCCGTCCTTCGCAACTAAATAATAACTCCACACTGACGTCGTATCACTGTCTTTTTTATGTTTAACAAAGTCTCCCGCCATTTGAAATACTTAATTTCAGATAATTGACTTTTAAATTTTAATGACGTAGCCTACGTAACCCGTCACTGACAGAACAATAAATGAAAAAAATAAAACCGGATTTGCATATTTATACTTTCGTACAGGGAATCCCCGACGGGAAATACCCGCAACAATATTATGATATGAGATGATCGGGTGATTCCCCTGTTGGTTCGTTGGGGAATTACCTTAAGAGTATTGTTACGAGCTCGGGGTTCGCAATTTGGAGAAAAACACCTGATGACTCTTAAAAACGTTTATTCCCACAAGGATGGTCGCCGACGTCACTTCACTTCACTTATCACTAACAATGTCCAAAACACTTGCTAATCACAGTCACTATAACTTGCTGAGGTCGCTTGTATCACTTGTTATTCGCTCCGGATATCGCTTCTTAATCGCACTTGTAGCTCAGTTAAATTAGAACTGCTCTCCTGAGGCACCTTCCTATATTTATATGGCCCGGGAAACCCGCTCCATAAGTTTCTAGAAAGATCACAACTACTCCGGAATAGAGAGAGAGGGATACTCTCTATCTCGTTCCCTTAGTACATACTAGAAGTGCGAGAGTGAGACAAAGCAATATGTCAGAGCGAGATAATCGATGTACTAGATCGTTCGCGATATTATTCCCGTATGGAAACACGCGACGATTGTACGAGAATTTTCCGCGGACAGCGCTACTCAAACTTCCGCGGGCCGCATTTTATTTTTATTTATTTTTGATTTCGTAACAGTATTGTATTAAAGTATTCCGAGTGGGGAAGTCCCTTCTAAGTTCTACGACAAACATATTATTAGGACTGTACTCTAGTGTGGTGGGATCGGAAGGGCATTATTCATTATGAGCTGTTACTACCAGGCAGGACCATCGATTCTGAACTCTACTGCGAACAACTGATGAGATTAAAGCAAGAAGTTGAAAGAAAGCGGCCGGAATTAATCAACAGAAAGGGTGTGGTTTTTCATCATGATAACGCTAGACTTCACACACATTTAGCCACTCAGTAAAAATTAAGAGAGTTTGGCTGGGAGGTGTTAATGCATCCGCCGTATAGTCCTGACCTTGCACCTTCAGATTTTCACCTGTTTCAGTCTCTTCAGAATTCTTTGGCAGTGTCAGGTTAACATCACGAGAGGACTGCCAAAACCACTTGTCGAGGTATTTTGATCAGAAGCCTCAAAATTTCTATAGCAATGGGATCATGTCCCTACCTACAAGATGGCAAAAAGTAATCTAACAAAATGGCACCTACATACTTAAGTTAAATGTAAATAAACTATATTAAAAAATGTTTTGGATTTTCTTAAAAAATGCGAAGAAACTTTTTCCCCAACCTATTATAAATAAACAAATAAATAAGTGTGACATTTTTGATCTTGAGCAATAATCTGTGATTATTTGCAGACAGCGGCCGTGGTACGAGAGGCGTTACTATCGCTGTGCCTGCCGCGCGGGTCGGGCAGTGCTGCCAGCGTTCCGGGCACAGACGGGGACGCGGCGCGTGTGTTGCTGCGCGCCTGGACCGACGAGCTGGCGCACTGCGGGCCGGCGCTGGCGCTGCCGCCGCTCACCGCGCTGCTGCACTCGTTCGCGCACGCGCCCACTCTCGCCAAGAAGGTGGGTCACTGTAGCGGCAGACGGCCGGCGCTGGCGCTGCCGCAGCGGTTTGAACAACACAGTGAAGTGTATAAAGAAACGAATTTTAGCAATTTACCTTTTAACGTCGCTTGGTCACACCCCGGTCATTCTAAACAACAGCGGCAAGCTCGATATTTAATTCTACCACACCGATTCGGTCGCGTACGCACGCGCGTGTGTTACTCGTAGGGTTGATTGTTTACCGTATCTGCGTCATAGTCGTCGCAGCGGCCCGGGCGGCTAAAGCAACATCATTGCATTGTTTTGCTCTCGATCTTTCCTAAATCTGCGCGGAGAGGTGCTGTATCTGTTTCGGGTAGGAAGGTGTGAGTATTTCTGTACGTAATAGTAGTAGTTAATAATTCTGTGCATTGGTACTAATATTTAGGCCGAGTCATGGAAATAAACAAACTATATCAAAAATATGCATTCCCGTTTTAATTTTAAATTTATTTGCAAATATTCCCCCCACCAGATAATAGCAGAGAGCATGCAGCAGGCGGCGGAAGCGTCGCTGCGTATGTTACGCGAACCGGCGTACGCGCAAGAGGAGGCCGAAATCACGGACTTCTTCTTGGCGCTGTTTACCGCGTTACTGCCGCAACTCGGCAATTTTGCCTACACCGCCATCGACGTGTTCCTCGACGTCGCACAGAGGTAGTATCCCTAGTCTCGACATATATTATAAATGCGAAAGTAAGTTCGTATATTTGTTTGTTACCGCTCCACGCTAACAGAGATTCTTTTAGATTTTTCATTGTTTCAGACGTAGGTAGTTTTAGTTACAAAATGGTCGTCGTACCAAAAAAGACGTACCTAATCTAGCGGACGGTAATAAACTTTGCTGGCCGCGAAAATTTAAAATTCGAATATGGAACTACTTCGATTGCTGTGTGTTGGGCGCCTGGCGCCCAGTGGCGTGCATACTATATAGACAAAAAGACACTGCCTACCCTGTACTTCACAACAATTTTTTTTGTACAATATAATTCCATAATTTAAAAACAACGCCGCACCCCAAATTTTCATTCGCTCCTTATAAATAATAGCGTACGTACTTATTCGTGCGTTACGAGGTAAACGACCTCTAGCCGAAACAGAACCGCGGGCGGCGAGAGCGTGGCCAGCCTTAGTCCAAAAACTCTAAAAATTTACAAACACTAAGAAAATCACTATGTTGTGTTGTGTACAGACGAGCCTTTTGCGCGTTTAGTTGTGTTAGTAAGCAATTTACACGCATACACACATGAAATCGAAAATATGGATGTGTCTCGAAAATCCAGCCTGTGTCTTCAACCCGAGAGTTCGCGAATACAACGAAAACACCCGAAATGCCAAGAGTTAGAAATGGGTTAGAATGACATCTTGTCTCGCTCGCTCCCACTTTCATTTCGCCAATTAGAATCGGGCATTATAATGATTTGTTTTGATTAGCTAATATCATCGACTGCAATCAACAATGCGACATCGCGTGTAATTATTGGAAAATACCATGTCTATTGCTGCAATTTTAAAAAGTCATATACTTTTGAAGATTTCGTAGATGAAGGAAAGTGTACTATTTATGGTAGGATAATAATTTTTCAAATTCTCAATTGAGTGATAGTTTCCGGAAATATTTCGACAATAATTTTGCATTCTGTTGTTTACAGTGAAAGTCTCTTTTATTAACATAGTTTATTACTTGTTTTTAGTTTGAAATGGAAAAGGTTTCGTATGATTGTTGTATGCGGAGTGCTTGTTTACAAAAACTAAAGAATAACGCGTTTGCAAATCTCTCTTTTGATGAAAAAAAGTCATTAATATTAAATGGACGATATTAACCAGGATTTAATTTAACTCAAATGAAAGGTAAAGTAACTAGAAAATGTAATTGTACAGTCCAGGACCGAACACCGAGTGAATTTGCTGAGATGGCTATGTACGTGTCCCGTACATGCTCCCGGGGGACAAAGATAAAGATGATAAGAATTTAGTGATAACAGCTAAAGAAATGTTTTACAAATTAGAGTAGTTAGTATGAATGAGTGACGTGCTACACAGATGATACACTACAATTTGTTTTAGATCTAAAATGAAAATGTTAGTTAATTATACAATGCTAAAATGATGGCTTTAATTGCTACTGTCATCATTTATAATTTGGACAGATCGGAGCACTGGCGATGTGCCTCTGTCTTTTCTAATTTTCCGCGCGTGAACGCTCGGCCGTAAGTTAGTTACACTTTTTACACTATCACACTCTTTCAACTCAGACTTAACTACACTTTCACATTTATCACTGTTTTGCTGTTGAGGTGGTAGTTGTTGCTGGGCAGTCGCTGCTGAGAGTCGACGCATCCTCCTCCAGCCAAAGAATAATCCAAGAGCTATGATGATAACCACTACTACGTAAATTGCTGCGTAGTGGTGTATGTCATGGTAAGAGACTGTTTCAATCAAGGGGTTATTTTTATGTAACTCATCAATTTGTTTCTGTATATTTTCTAATACTTTAATGTTAAATGCTTCCTCTTGTTCAGATGAGTTATAAGTTTGATATTCATGTGTTATCTCAATGTTCATAATGTGATTAATAGGTGCTATATCAAAAGAAAATGAATCAGGTTTCGTTCTTAATTTGCTAGTTAATTGTCTGTGAGAGTAAACAGTAAAATCTTTTGTTTTGATAATGCAACCGTGACTCACAATCATCAGGCCGGCGAGTGTAAGTTGCAACGTTATCATTTGATCGTCACATAGTAACTTAATTGAGCATATGTTACAGCAAAAATAAAAATAATGGTTAGGTACATTCAATTCTTCCCATTTGTTACTACAGGGTGAAATTTTTGTTTTACAGGATCTTAAATTGTCGTTTGTTCGGCATATACTCACGTTATCTTTGATGTGGTAAATTGGGTGTTTTTGTTTACAGAGTTGTGTCTCAGGATTCAAATATAAGCAATTAATTACGTCGTTTTCTGTTAAAGTTAATAAAGAATCTTTCTTGATGTTAATAGCTGCGTATTCTGTTAAAGGTTGAATCATAATCATATTATTTTCAGATTTTTGAGGAATAGGTATAATTCTAAAAATATCAAATGTGTCTCGGCTGATAAGTGGTATTTTCATTTCAAATATCATGTAGTTATCAAAAATTCTTCCATGTATTGTTAATAATTTATATAATTTTGGTAGGTTAGCAGTATCGACCGGCAGGGATAGATCACTAGGCAGTTTCCCAGAAATCATATCCAGTTCGTTTCTTAATTGATTTGGTGTTAAAAGATGTGGGTCAAAATGTCCTTGATAAAGATTAGTTACGCTGTCTAAAATCATGTTTTGTATTTGTTTAAGTTGAGATAAAATGTTGCTCGACATAAGACTGCACATACTGAAGTCGCTTACAATAGCAATTATTTGCAATTCTGATTCTAATTTATTTACGGCTTTTTCCATTTGATTAATTCTTAGGTTAAGTTCTTTATGTTGTTTGAACATTATTGTTTCGATTCTCTTTAGTAGGTTGAATTGGGCTTCAATTACTGTTGTTTGGTTCTTCCACAATTCGGCTAAATGATTTTCGTTAGTTTTAAGTAGTTCAATATTCTGCTTATAATTTTCGGCAAATCTACTATCCAAAATTCCAAATAAACTGTTTGCTAAATATCCGACTCCGTCTACTAGTCCTCGTTTTTGTCTTGTGTGTTTACCGAAATGCTGATCAAGAATGATTTTGTTGTAATGTTCTAACTCCGTCTCGCCGTGTAGTAGTTGTAATATAATCCCATTGCATGGTGCGTGTTTCTTTATCGTTGAACATATTTTTTCTAGATATTTAAGTGATTTAGAGAACTCTCTTATTCCGTCCCAATAAGGTGATAAATCGTAGTACACGACGAGTTTCCATTCATCTCTTATTAAATTCATGTGTGATATTTTGTCATAATAAAGGCTTCGATTTGTAGGTAGCGTAGTAATGTTATACTTGCAATCAGCTGATGATAACAAGGTCATGAAGAATAATAAAATCGAAGTCAATGTTGTTGCTAAGCATAATCTCTTGGGTTTGTTTCTTGTTCTTCTCTCCTTGATAGTAGTTTCTATTTTTTCTTGTTGGGTGTTTTGTTCCGGCTCTTCCGTATTTTCATCCTTATTTACCATTTCCGTTTCCTTTGGTTTTGTTGGCAAAATTGATAGTTTAATTATGGGGCGTTTTAGAAAACCATTTTTAGTCTTGAGAGTGACGACTCGCACCTTGCCGTCGCTTCCTGTATGTAGTTGAACAACTCTCCCCAGATCCCATTTTCCGGCAGGGAGATTTGCATCATGTATAATGACTATGACATCGATGTTAATGTTTGGTTGTGATTGTTTCCATTTGCTGCGTATTGTTAATTGTGACAAATATTCGTTCTTCCACCTTTTCCAGATATCTTCAAATATTTTCTGTGTCAAATACCACCGGGTCCTAAGATCTTTTTCTGTTTCATATATTGTTAATGTTGGACCGTTCGTTAAAAAATGAGAGGGCGTTAAAAAGTTTAAGTCGTCAGGATCTTCCGACAACGGACAGAGAGGCCTTGAATTTAGTACTGCTTCTAGTTAAGCCAACAATGTGCTGTATTCTTCATATGTTAAATGTTGTTCGCCTATAACTCGTTTTGTATGATATTTTAGGCTCTTTACACAGCTTTCCCATAAACCTCCGGCTGACGGGAACGCTGGTGGATTTAGGTGCCATGTTATTCCCATTTCGGTTATTTCCGACATAAATTCATTGTTGTTTGAAGTTAATTCGTTAAAATCTTCTTGTAATATTCTATTGGCCTTTACAAAACAAGTGCCTTGATCTGTGTATATGTGGCCTGGCGTACCCCTTCTAGCTGCCATACGCCGTAGTGCCGCTAAGAATGTAGATGTTGACATGTCGGAAACTAATTCTAGGTGCACCGCTTTCGTAGTCATGCACACAAATACTGCTATGTAGCCTTTAGATGTTTTTATGCCACGACCTTTGTTACATTTTATATAGATATGACCGGTATAATCGCAACCGACGTGATAGAATGGTCGCGAAGGATTGCTACGACAAGATGGTAAGTCTCCCATTATTTGATGTTGTTTTATAGGGTCATGTTTTTTGCAGGTGACACAGCGAAAAAGTTGTTTTTTAATTTCCCTATTACCACCGACGATCCAGTACTTTTGGCGGATAAACGCGGCTGTTACACGGGCACCACCGTGGAAGGTAAGTGTATGTGCGTATGATATTATTAATTCTGCTAAACGACTATTTTTTGCTATTATTACAGGATGTTTCATGTCAAGAGGTATATTCGCGTTTTTTAATCTTCCGCCGACTCGTAAAATGCCTTCAGCGTCTAGGTAAGGGTTAAGATTTAATATGTTGCTTTTGTTTGATATGCTTTTATTTGCTTTTAAACTTGTAATTTCTTCTTTATATACTTCGTTTTGCATGTGCTTAATTAACATATCATTTGCTTGTTTTAATTCGCTTAGTGTTAAATGTTGTTTTTGATTTTGTTTTCTATTTATAAATCTTTTCATCCATGCTAGTACACGCATAACGTGAGATAATGAACTATATTTGTTAATTAATAATGAAATAATAGAATTATCATTGTTATAATTTGTTACTGCGTTAACTTGTTTCATTTTTCTTTGTTGTTCATTTGTTTGAAATCGTTTTATGTTACTACTATCTTCTACTATAAATGTTGTAAGGAACAGTGGCCCTCGCCAATATAAAGTATGTTCTTTAAGTTGGGAAGGCAATATTCCTCTGCTTGCTGAATCTGCTGGATTTTCACTTGATTTTACGTACCGCCATGCTTTTTATGGAATTACTGCTAAAATATCTTTAACTCTGTTAGCTACAAAAGGTTTGAAACGTCCAGGATCGTTCTGTAACCAGGCCAAAACAACCATAGGATCGCTCCAACCATAAATTTCTAATGAATGTTGTTTGAGGCTTTCTGTAACTTTTTTCATTAATTTGGACAGTAACTGAGCTGCACAAACTTCTAGTTGTGGCATGGAAATGTTTTTATTATATGGAACTAACTTGGATTTGGATGCAAATATAATTATTTTGTTCGTCTTTTCCAGGCGGGCGTATATTACACCAGCGTAAGCGTTTTGCGATGCGTCGCAAAAGCCATGTAGTTGTATGTTATCGTTTTCATTACTACCGATCCAACGAGGTACTTCAAAGTTAGTTGTGTTCATCATATCTGCTCGTAACTTGTGCCACTCATTGTTTATATCGTCAGGTATGATGTCATCCCAAGTTAAGTTTAAAGTACATACTTTTTGAAATAATATTTTTAATTTTGTTGATAATGGTGTAAGAAAACCTGTTGGGTCGAATAGCTTTGAAATTTCGCTTAAAATTTCCCTTTTTGTTAATTTTCCCGATAAAGGTTTAATTTCGTATTTTACAATAAAATTATCTGATTTAGGGTTCCAGCCGAGGCCTAATATTTTTGAAGTATTTTCTGTTTTAAAGTTGTAAATATCTTGTTTGTTTTGATTGTTAACGTTTTCTAATAATTGAGGTTCATTAGTGGACCATTTCCGTAAATTAAAACCTCCAGATGATAAAAGTAACTGAAGTTGTTTAATTAATTTTTTGCCGTTATCTATATCTGAACAGCCATGGACAAGGTCATCCATGAAAAATGACTCCTCCACGACCTGTGCTGCTTCTGGATAGGTATTCCGTTCGTCAGATGCTAATTGACGTAACGTCATCATTGCTAGGAAGGGTGCCGCCTTAGTTCCGTAGGTGACTGTTGTTAGTTGGTATTGTTTAAGAGGTTGGTTTTTTTCATATCTCCAAAAGATCTTCTGATATCGTTGATGTTCTTCTGATAATAAAATTTGACGAAACATTTTTTCTAAGTCCGAAACAAATCCATATTTGTACTGTCTCCATTTCATGATGAGTAGTTGAAGGTCCTGTTGGAGTTTCGGTCCCTTATGCATTAGATCATTTAAGCTGTAACCCGAAGACGATTTAAGGGATCCGTTGAAGACTGCTCTATACCGAGAAGTAGTACTTCCCGGCCGTTCGACGCAATGATGAGGTAATACAAATTCTGGTTTCATGTTTCCCGTTGATAAAGTCATATGATTTAATTGTTCATAGTCCCTGAAAAATTGTTTATAACCTTCTGCTAATTCAGGTTGTTTTTTGAACTTTTTTTCTAAATTTCGAAATTGTGCTTTTGCTATATGTTCTGATGATCCTAATTTTGTTTCAATATCCGAGTGTAGAGGCAGTTTTACCTCGTACCTACCGTTTGGAAGACGTTTTGTTGTTTGTTTGTAGTAGTCGACGCAATCTTGATCATTGCTTGTTATGTTTGTTTGTTCGTTTTTATTTTCGATATCCCAGAATTGTTTTGTCTTCTAGGTTGTTAATGACTACATTACAATGATAAAATGTTTTGACGGTCCCGCATAGTAACCATCCGAGGTGAGTTTGTTGTGCTATAGGCTGCGTTGATAATTCGCCCTTGATAATTCCGCCCATCATGATTGCAGAATAAATGTCCGCGCCAAATAAAATGTCTATTGGACCGCTCTGATAAAATTCCGGGTCTGCTAAATTTAAGTTTTGTATGTGAGACCATGATGGTTTGGAAAATGATTTGTTAGGTAAGTTTTTAATAAGTTCGTTCATAATTAATACTTGAGTATCGAAAGTAAAATCGTTATACATAGACTGACATTGGATAGAGAGTGAACCCTTACAATTTTTCTTCATGTGTCCTACTCCGAAGACAACTCCGCTGAAATGTTCTCTTTTTAGGCCTAATCTGGCCGCTGCAAAACTGCTGATTAGGGATAATTGGGAGCCTGGATCTACCAGAGCCCTCAAAGTTAAAAGGGTTCCGTCGTTGGCCCTGACCTTGACCTTTGTTGTTGCAAGAAGAATTTCGGAAAAATCATTTTGAGAAATATGTGTTGCGAGTGGCGCATTCGATGTGTTATGTTTTGCTGACGCTACGTTTGATTGTTCATGCTTAGCCTTTGTGCAGGCATCATGTATCATAGTGTTGTGATTTGATGCGCACACGCGGCATCGTTTTGTAGAAATACACTTATTTCCGTTATGACTAAATAAACAGTTTCGACATAATTGTAAGTCACGAATTGTTTTTAATTTAGATTCATTTGACATGCTAATGAATTTATCGCAGTTATAAATGCCATGATTTTTTTTACAAAGTGGACATATATATTTAGTTAAATTAGTATTTTTTGATTGTACAGTACTAACTTTATTTACAGCGTAATAAGGTTTTTTGTTATTTAACGACTGCGTGTTTGAATGATGAATGTTTGATTGAGATGATTTTAGGTCTTGCTTCCTTCGGGAAGACTCTAAAGATGTAAACTTTGTTTCCAAATAGTCCAAAAATTCTTGCAAAATTGGAAGTTCACGAGGGTTTTTAATGGATTCTATATATTCAGTGTAAGTATCGGAATCTAATTTTTGAGACATTATGTGCACTAAAATAGGGTCACAAGTGCTAATATTAACACCAAGGTTTTTTATTGCGTGTAGGCATTCTTTAGTTACGTCATGCATTTTTCTGATTTGATTTAATGATTGTTGTTGTAAAGTAGGTAAACCTAATAAAGTATTTATGTGAGATTAAATATTAATTTTTTATTGTTAAAACGATGATTAAGTATATCCCAACATGCTTGATAATTTTCAGAAGAAATAGTTAAATGGTGAATTAATCGTTCGGCCTCTCCCTTTACTTTTCCCTTTAAGAATTGCATTTTTTGTGCTTTGGAAAGGGAGGGGTTGTTATGAATTGCTTCCTGAAATAAATCTTTAAATGATACCCATTGGTTATATTGTCCATAAAAATCAGGTATTTCCAACTTAGGAGTAGTTTTTTCCCGGTGGGAATTTGACCACAGTTTAATGTTAATTTCTTTTTTCAGTTTGTTAAATTTTTGTTCGTTTTGGATGTACTGCAAATCATATTCTTCGTTTTCTCCGTTTAACTCACTATCTAACTCCCAATGGAGAGTGTCGATAGCCGCCCATCTTGTTTGTAAAGTTTTTAATGCGTCATCGAATTCCCATTTATCAGCTAGAGAATCGATGTCGATGTTTGCTACTGTTCTGTTAAAAGCCTTAAAATTAGCCGATTGTTTACGCAACATTTCGTCGAGTTTGCTAGGTGACCCAAAAGATCTTAAAAATGAAGGTTTGTTATCGTTAGACTCCTGCGCCCTACTTGTTCCCTGGGGTTCTTCGCTACCTTGCGAAGCTATCCCATGCTGACCTGATACTGCTACCGCTTCAGATTTAAGTTCTTGTAGTTCTTGCATGAAATATTGCTTAGTTGATTTATAAAGTGCTAAAGTTTTTTCATAATGTGAGTCCGTAAAATATTGATGACTACGGCTTCCTTCCGTCATCATCCGATCATGATTGTATTGATAATCCGCCCAATAGGCTTCTAATGTTTCAAAACGACGTTTAAAGTAATCAATGTTCTTACGATCTTTACTATCTTTCTTTACGTTCCTTTCAAGTTTTAAGATAGCTTCGTTTATTTCAACCTGAGACAAATATAAATTCTCCATGTTGAAAAAAATTGATGTTTGTTAAGTAAGAAAATTGAACGATCTTACTTGTTGTTCAAAGTGAGTTGATGCTGTTGTTGATTGTGGTGCGCGCCGCTGTCGTCACCACTGCTGCTGTTTGCCACGTTGGTTCCTTACCACAGTGACTGTTTGGCGAGCTGAGTGCCCACCGTTGATGTTGATGATTGTTTTTGTTTCAAGTGTAAATGCTCCACAACACTGACACTCGATGTTTGTTCCAAAATGAACAGATAATCCACTATTCACTGGTTACGTTACAGTTCCTCGCCCGACGGCCACGTGTTTCACCGCGCGCGAGGTCCCGCAGCGAGTTGCTCGAAGGACCACAAAGATGTACAGTCCAGGACCGAACACCTTAGATTTTAGTTGTTTAGTTATATGATAGAAGTGAACTTTATAAAGACTCGATTTATTTGTTCCAAGATATTAAATTAAAATGGGTATGAGTGATATGAATGAATGCTAATTACGGACTGAATGCAATTTGATTCGTTTACGTAAATGTCGCCCGAGTGAATTTGCTGAGATGGCTATGAACGTGTCCCGTACAGTAATATAAAACAATATGACGCTTTTATCTGGCTCGATACCTTGATACCCTTCATTCATTGTTCGTAAACTTAACGCAAATCGACCTTTATTAAGGCCACTTCGGGTATCCTCAAATTAATATGTTTTTATTTCTATTAATTTATGGATACTTAAGGTGGTCAAACCAATATACAACGAGAAGAAGACTTCTGTAAGTTCCAAGATTTTTCGAATGACGAGTGTCTGTGGCTAAACGAGCCTTAGTGTAGGGGAGAGTAGAAGAAGTAGCCAGTTCTAAAATTTTCAGTTTGATACTTGTAAATCCTACGTTTAAACCCCTAGCCGCTGTTGGGAATATTTTTGTATGGAAAAAATTGGTAGTAACAGCGGGAGTGATGTGTTTACATACTCGTGCTGCTCTCGTTGCTCACTTCGATGTAAACCGGATAATACAGTTTTCATTTGGCGCGTTCGATTTTCAAATGTTGTTTAAAACGTTTGGCAGAGGCGGGGGCGACAGTAGCCTGGAGCGACTAGTGTCGTGCGTGCGGCTCGGCGTGGAGGCGGGCGGCGGCGGCGTGCGCGTGCGAGCCGTGCTCGAGTTACTGCAGCAGCACGCACTGCCGCGCGCGCAGCCCGCCGCGCCCGACCTGGCGCGGGCAGCGCTGCGACTGCTGGCCAGGTGAGTGCGGGCAGCGGGCAGCGGGGGACAGCAACACGCCGTGCTCGAGTTACTGCAGCAGCACGCTCTGCCGCGCCCGACCTGGCGCGGGCAGCGCTGCGACTGCTGGCCAGGTGAGTGCGGGCAGCGGGCAGCGGGGGACAGCAACACGCCGTGCTCGAGTTACTGCAGCAGCACGCTCTGCCGCGCCCGACCTGGCGCGGGCAGCGCTGCGACTGCTGGCCAGGTGAGTGCGGGCAGCGGGCAGCGGGGGACAGCAACACGCCGTGCTCGAGTTACTGCAGCAGCACGCTCTGCCGCACCAGACCTGGCGCGGGCAGCGCTGCGACTGCTGGCCAGGTGAGTGCGGGCAGCGGGCAGCGGGGGACAGCAACACGCCGTGCTCGAGTTACTGCAGCAGCACGCTCTGCCGCACCAGACCTGGCGCGGGCAGCGCTGCGACTGCTGGCCAGGTGAGTGCGGGCAGCGGGCAGCGGGGGACAGCAACACGCCGTGCTCGAGTTACTGCAGCAGCACGCTCTGCCGCACCAGACCTGGCGCGGGCAGCGCTGCGACTGCTGGCCAGGTGAGTGCGGGCAGCGGGCAGCGGGGGACAGCAACACGCCGTGCTCGAGTTACTGCAGCAGCACGCTCTGCCGCACCAGACCTGGCGCGGGCAGCGCTGCGACTGCTGGCCAGGTGAGTGCGGGCAGCGGGCAGCGGGGGACAGCAACACGCCGTGCTCGAGTTACTGCAGCAGCACGCTCTGCCGCGCGCGCAGCCCGCCGCGGAATTAACTTGGCATGGTCAAGTTCGAGGCGACTTCGTGGCGGTGGCGGAATCAAGAGCGAGACAAACTGATATTGGTATGGTGTCGTCACGCTCACGAGTTGCGTTGAAAATAGAATTTCCGATTTTCGCTCAAACAGACGCACTCATGACGAATTGGAAAGAAAAGAGGCGAGGCTCTATTCCGTATGGTATGAAATATAAATTAAATTAAGTTATGTAACAGTATCTGATAAACTATTATTTATTTACACAGCGTCCTAATCCACCGATGGCGTTACTTCTTCATGCACAAATGCGACGGTGAAGAGAGTGCTCGAAGGACCAACGAGTTGCGGTCGGCGTTGGCGGCGTTGGGGCGCGCGCTGCTGCAGCCCGACATCGAGCTCATGCGGATCAACATTGAGACGCTAGATGTGCTCAACAACAAGTGGAAGCTGTACCACAAGGTTACTATGGCCCATAGCTCTCTACTTTCTAACACATATCGGTCATTTAGTTGATGAGAGTTGATGCGTTTTACTCCAGTGTGTACAGTTTGTTCCTCCGTGCTTCGAAGGGAACTTATTCCGTTGGTTTAGTCCATTTGGAAACACATATCAGAAGTGCTATTTTTGAAACGATGACGATGAATATATGAGTCATACATTTCAATTAAAATAAGTTCAAAAACTAAAACCCGACTACTGAGAAATCACGCTTTAAAATGTATGAAACAAGACAATAACCTAAGATTTATTTGCGTGTTGTGCCCTCTTCTGTGTCCATATGTCTATGTCCTATGTTTGTTTGGTTGACTGGAAGACATCCCTATTTGGGATAAGTCCGCCTTTTGTTGTAACTTTTATTCTGATACTATGTTCTTTGTGTACAATAAAGATTTTTACATACATCCATACATTTATAATTGATATCATAAATTGTTTCAGTAGTTAGTAATGTACAGAAGACAGCGTAGTCGTAAGCCACTTTGCTCTCAAAGTATTTATTAGTTTTAGTATTTTAATTTAATTAGTTTTGAGTTAGAATTATGTGGAGAACCGCTAAAAATTTGAATATACTTTTAATGCAAATAAATGATTTGATATACTTACTGCAAAACGACCAGCAAAAACCAAGACACATTATTTGGTTCTGTTCGATTTGAAGACAAATATTTCTAATTATCGAATGAAAGCAAGTAAAACCACCAGCAAAAGCCAAATATATTATTATTTATATTTTATTTTTTATATATTTGAAATTAAGGCCCTTCGTTTGATACCTCAAACGCCAGTAACACATATTTTTCCCCCCCTAAACTCTTCTCATTTAGAGGGTGATTTCAAATTGAATATGACGTCACACAGCCTGACTTATCTTTCCAACAATACTTCATTTGTTTGATTATCAATAGTAGTTTAGAATAAATTTCGCGAATATCGGATTAAAGCAAGCAAACCCGCGAGCAAAAGCTAACAACCTGTATATTTTTGACATATGCTGATTAAGTCCTTTCATTTGATACCCCACACGGTATCAACAAAAATATAGGTATTTTTTTTACTCGCCCTAACTTGATGCCCGCTAGATGGCGCTGTTTCAAATTTAACATGACGTTACATAGCCTATAACTAGCGGATTACTAAGACATTTCCAACAATACTACATTTGTTTAATTATCTCTAGTGATTTAGAAGTAAATCGATTTTTATGTTTATATCTTTGTCCTCTAGAGGGCGCTATTTAAATTTTAACATGACGTGTCATAGCCTATGTCACTCGCATAACTAAGGCCTTTCCAACGATATCCCATTTACTTGATTATCACTAGTAGTAGTTTAGAATAAAATCGCGAACACAAACAAATTCTATTTGTATGAAGAAAATTTTCAAATATCAGAAGAAAGCAAACAAAATCGTGAGCTAAAGCTAACAATATATATGTTTTTGAAATGCGCTGATTAAGCCCTTTTATTTGATACTCCACACGGCATTAACAATTTTTTTTTAGGTCATCACTTTATCCCCCTAGATGGCGCTGTTGTTAATTTGATATGACGTTACATAGATAAGAACCAGTGGATAACTAAGACCTTTCCAACGATACCCCATTTGTTTTATTATCACTAGTCGATTAGAAGATCGGGAACAGATGAACATACAACCATACAAACCGGTCAAAATCATAACCCTCCTTGTGGCTTTGCCGTAGTCTGGTAAAAATAGGGCTCTAGGGCATTCGGGGTCTGTTGATCTAACTACTAAATGACCCGAAGCATTATGATAGGTTTGGACCGGTCCGGTTATTCAGTTTCTATTTGAAAATAGAATAAGAAAGAAGCTGAATATATTCCTCCTTGCAGGTGATCTTCCGCAACGAGTTCCTCTCACAATTCCTGTCAGTTCTCCTCGCGACGTTAGTAGAAGGCGGTGCGCGTGCGCTGCTTCGGGAAGAAATCCTAAGCGCCTTGCACGCGATGGCCACCGTGGACTTTAACGCGTTTCGCCTCGCCTTCCTGCCGCACTTCTTGTCGTCTCTTGAAGGTCTCAACCCGCATCATGTACACCAGTTGGCACAGTTTCCTCCAGACACGGTAACTTTCGCTTTCCAGTTTACGTTTTCCATCAGAGTTTTACTGTCTTTCTGTTTGTTACTTTTGAACTAGTTTGGAAGTTTAGTTTTAGACATAGAAAATGAAATATCTAGAAATAGTACTCTAGTATGAAAGTGAGGGATAAATTAGTAATACAAACTAGCATAGTATAGCCCGTCCAGGTAAATAAAAACCCTGTATTGGCGTCGCTACTTATCGCCCTTAGGTGGCAACACGTTGTATGTGTCATGTCAACAACAAATTGACAATGTCATTTAATGATATAAAAATCAATCCTTCGTTTTTATTTGCGTCAAGTATGATAATATCTTTTAGATCACTTTTCTTTTATTTTGAATTATTTTTACCATTTTGATAAATAAGTCGTAGGAAATAACCACAAAATACACAACGTCCACTCCTGTCTCTTTTTAGCAGATGACGTTGAGATGACGGAATGTTACATGAATTCTCAGTTGGCAGTAGTTCCAATATTTTTCCACAATATGGCGAAGCCTGATACTGATATCGCTTGTCAGTCTGCTGCTGACTCGCATACAGAATTCATCTGTTGTAACTTGCTATAAAAATCCAATATGTCTTCCTTTGTATTTCTCACACGCTAATAATTAACTGTCGAGTCACAAAACATTAAGGATCACTTTTCACATGTTAAACAAAATATTCACAAGTCTTATATTTAATTAAATAATTTAAATTTAAACCTCTTACTTTGACTTAAAATTTGGCGCTTCGATTATATGGGTGTTGCCAGTATGATAAAACCAAAAATTTCTTTTTTAAAAACCTCTTACTGATTTTTCAATTTAAAAAAAAAATTAGATTCATTGATTAATTTGGTTTGTCAACAAAGTTGTAATTATAAAACTGTCTTAGGTTAAATAAAGAAGTAGGTACTATGGTAATTTTGCAATCTCATTCGAAAGCAAATTTTAACTTAATTTAAATTTCTGAGAGACGAGTGGACTCGTCTACATATAACTCAAAACATATGTACACCTTTTTTACATTTATTTTTTGCTACAAGAATTGATACTTAATATGCATCCTGGAAATCCAGAATTATTAAAAAAGTTTCGATTTAGGACACAAAGCAACAAAAGGGTTAGATGACTCTATCTAGAAAATTCTTTTATCTATGGGATGGATTTATATAAAGACTAGTTTAATAACTACTAAACACAGTACGAGTCAAATAGTGGGCAAAAAGGTTTTGAACGAATACTAACTCATTGTTTTTTCACTGCCGAGCCGAAACGCTGTGTTCAAAAATGTAAAGTCAGATAGTGAAAAAACAATGAGTTAGTATTCCAGTTTTCAAAGAAAAGGAATTGGGGCAGAAGTGCCAAAGTTATCGCGGCATAAAGGTCATCCCACACCATGAAGATATTTGAGCGTATAGTGGATTCTCGAATCCAACAGGAGAGTTCAGGAAAGGCCTTTGACTGTATTCCTCTGTCGATGATCTGGTGGACACTGAGGTCTAAAGTGGTATCAGAGATCTATATTGGGATTATCCGAGATATGTACCGCGATTCCGATTCAACAGTTAGGACCGCTGTTGGCGACACTAAACCCTTCCCCGTGACTGTTGGGGTTCACCAAGGCTCGGTTCTCAGCCCTTACCTGTTCAGTGTGATATTAGACTAAGTGTCTAGCAGCATTATAGACACACATAAGCAGCCTCCGAGGTTACTCATGTTTGCTGATGATATAGCATTGACAGACGCGGACAGGGGGGAGACTGACAAGACGGGCAAACAAATGGAAGGAGTGTCACTAGAGAACGGCGGTCTGAAACTAAACGTGGCAAAAACAGAGTACTTACATGGCCTGAAATACTACTGACCCCCATCTTGTACGCTAGGCGATGACTTAGATGACTAGACACGTCCGGGGACATCGACTGCGACGTTAAAAGTGGCGTGAGGTGACTGATGTTACTTGTGACCCCAGAATCAGTCAGGCTTTAGGAGCAGGTCTATAAATCCAACATTAAGCCTGCCCTCCTACATGGCAGCGAGGCGTGGCCCGTGCTTGAGCGGCACAAGCAAGAGCTGCGTGTCACGGAAATGCAGATGCTGCGTTGGATTTGTGATGGAGTGTCGCGGAAGTACCGCATAAAGAACTCCCGCATTTGGGGTAGTCTTCATGTCCGCAACATAGCAGATAAGCTTCAGGAAAGTCGCCTGCGAGTACGGTCACGTCTTGTATAAACCGGCAACATAAGATGGGAACAAGTGTCTGGCTTGACATCGCAAAGCAGGATATGCGTGCTAACGGACTATCTGTCAGAGATGCCGAAGTTAGAGTAAAAGTAGGAAAGCGGACCGATGAACTAAGACGATGATAATTATTAAGACAGACTTTACATAAACACCTATATACCTCGCACCAATGCTTTTTATTTTTTACATAAAACAACACTATTTTTGTGCTAGAGAGGTAAAGATGAATATTTTATATTGCAGGATCTGCCAACATTCACTCAGAACATCCAGCGACTGATGAACGACGTCAACTGCTACCGCGCGTACAACGCACTCGTGCCGAGCGGCATGTCGTAGCGATGACGTCACTGTGACGTCACCACTCTCTAGTTTACATTTGTGATATCGACTGAGCTTGAAATGAAAAGTCAGGGATAGGGTTTTTAGTAAAGAAGGTGTGTTACGTAAGATCAGTTTAATTCTATTTCTTGTTAAATGCAGCGATATAGTCTGATCTGTAAATATTATTCCATTTGTTTTTCTATATTTGTGAAAGGAGTGATGTTGATTATGATAAAATATACTTCTATTTATACTTTGAGAAGCCGATAGCCTAGTGGGTTAGGCGTGTTTTGTATTGTGCGTGTCAAAATGGATTAGTCGTTTCTAGTGGCCTTTCTATCTTGAGCTCCGTGTGTGTATCCCCAGCGGAAAGTTGCGCTCTAGAGAAATGAGAGTATTGCAAATAATTAGTCCATAGCTGCCCAAAATTAGTTCACATATAGAATAATTTGTTCAAGTTTTATTTTCGAAGTTATTCGAGAAAAATTGATTCTGCTGGAAGGACGTTACTCCAGCGGCAAGATTTTGAAAAAAGGCGTTTAGCCTGGAACCAAGTGTATGAAAAGATAACTCCAGAAGGGTTATAAATGTATACCAACAGCGGCATTTGTTCATCTTATAGTTATTGAGATATTCAAGTTGCCGCTGGGGTAACGTTTTGAAATTGTTAATATCTCGAAATCTATTCATAGCAGAAGTTTGGTAAAAAAAATTTTGGGGGGCTATGGACTAATTATTTACAATACTCTAATTTCTCTGGGGCGTAACTTTCCGCTGGGGTTACACACACTGAGCTCCTCCGTGCTTGTTCAGATTGCAGTCGAATTTGTAATTAATAACCAATATCATATATTTAGTATCATGTTTTAAGTAGCGTAAGCTGATGACGTAACAGAGAAACGGATGAAAATGGGGGTACTATTTCCTTCCTTTCATTATTAAGGTCCGAATGTATGCAAGCCAAAAGTAAATTTGCATTTAGAAGGCATTTTAGTCTTTGGGTTTTTTATTTGAATATATCAAATTCATTATTTAGTTCCTATCGATGTGTCCATCTACATTGTGTCATGTATGATTGTAATAATTTCAATATTTGGAATGGTGTGAATTAATTTCTACAATTTTTAAGGAGTAATACCATTCCGCCTTATTTTTCTGTAAATATACATGACTAGTCATTATGTTAGTGTAAAATTGACTAGTGGTTCTATAAAATATTTAGGACTACATACAGCTCAAGTTGGTAATTTTAAGAGGTATAAAGGTAAAATGCACATAGGACATTTGATTTTTTAAAAGCAAAATTCAAATTATGAGAAAAAAATAAAACACATTTTCAAGGTTCAATAACACAGATTGTTGATGTGTGAAAGTGAATTAAAAATTATATATTCACAAATACATTAATTGGGTAAAGGTATCCAAATTTGGAATAAAAATTGTTCTTGCAATTTTTGCATTTATTTCAAACAATACATATATACATAGTACCTGTGTGGGTTATTCCTTTTGTGTAAAATGTTTCAAATTGTAAACATGAAAACGCGAAGTCTGATGCAAATCCACTATTTGACTAAAACCTAAGCAGGATAGGGGGTATATAAGGGTGCAATAAGATTCAAGTAATTGTCTAAGCAAAGATCATCACTAACTTTAATAAAACGACAAAATTCTATATTGTTATCAGAAATCAGAATCGATGCAATATTTTTCACACATTTAGTGTATCTGTATGCTTTATTGTGATAGATATCTGAATAAATTATGGACTTAAAAAAGAATAAAAGCGTTTTTTAAATGCTTGTTTTATTTACTTGCCTTACCTCGAACCCTTTTTCCTCACTTCTCAACCAACTCATAACTCAACTCAGTTGCACAAGTTGAGCAGTCACATATTCATCACATGTATTCCCCTCTGCCTTACTACAAAGTACAAACGAGTATTTTCCTACTACATAATAATAAAAAAAAACCCTTACAAATAATTTGACAAAATATCACTATCACCACAAAACTATTTGCTTTTAGGGTCAACCCAAGATGAGTTGACTCTTAGATTAATAATTGGTCTCGCGCGCTCGACTAGATACCGTCGGCATACTACAAAAATTCGCAACTAAAACCATGCCGAATTCGGCATGGTTGCGGCATACCCGCGTCAGTCATGCCGCGACCGATGAGTGAGTTGGATGTCTAGATAAATATAAAATTTAATGTAAAAGTTGACGCAAAATGTGCAGTTTGCGTAGTTTTAGTATTAAAAAAGAAATAAGAAAGATACTGGTATTACATACCATCAATAAGTATTGTATAATTTCGAAATATGGACATAAATTACTCACGAAAATAATATAACCCTAAATTATGGCAAGGCAACGAAGTACCGCTCGGTGCTCAATGTTGCCGTGTATTGAAAAATCCCAAATTCCCCGAGGTTTCGATTTTTATTATTTAGATATTTTGTTTTTTAACTCCCGACCCCAAAAGAGGGATGTTGTAATTTTGACTTTTTCTGACAATTTTGTCTGTCTTTAACATCTTATTTCTTTAATGCTGATCTGGGAGAAAAGTAAATACGTGAAATGTACTAGCTGCTTCTCTTCCCGCGCAGACTATTATAAGCCGGCCGAGGATGTGGGTGAAAATGGAAGAACCATACCTATCAGTAGGTGATGCGACTAGCAACCTATCACTATTTTGATTCCATTTCCACTTTACGCCCACCAACATTCTAAACATGGCCTTTAGGTAGTTGGTACCCCGTAGGGTATTGTTGCCGGATAATCGATTAATCGAATTTGGTTTTTTTTTAAATAATCTAGGATATCGAAAGTATTGATATAATAAATTTAATCGATTAATAACTGCAATATCAAACAATTTGTCGAATGGGTTGATATAAATTATATCGATTTAATCAACATAGGTAATCGTTTATATCAATGGTTATTAATCGATTATGTATCTGTAGTATCGATATAATCTAATCTGTTTAACAATAATACCAAGCATTTCAGGCACCGATACTATACAGATATACTGGAACTCGGCGGCGGGATTTACCGCAGGCATAACACAAATCATCGTCATTCAACTCATACAGAAAAAAAATATTGTACTTACAGAAATATATTATCGATAGTATCAATATCGATACTATCGATATATGATCACTATCGATACCTTAGATTATACATTAAATTAAACTATTTTAATACGGTTTCATCCCGTCTATTACTCATTCAAAAAAAAAAATTCAGGCGATAGTTTGTAATCTTATGACATCAAAGACAAATGTTAACTTAGTCTGCCTGCGACCATGAACGCTGTAAAGTGTTTGAAACGTCAGGTGTAAATAAATAAGTAATAAACGCGATAAAACCGTATTCATATAGTTTAATTTAATGAATAACAATCGCGAAAACATAAGAAATCATTACCTTAGATTATATTTTTAACTATCAAAGAATCGATTATAATTCGATGTGTAATCGATTTTCCGGCAACACTACTGTATGGAAAAAGGCCATGATAATATCTACTCGTATGTACAAGATGTTTAACGCAGCTCCGCTTGCGTCAAAAGGTAGTCTATGTTTGACTCCGGGTCTTGAACTATATCCGTACTAAATTTCATGAAAATCAATTCAGCGGTTTAGTTGTGAAAGAGTAACAAACATCCATCCATACTTACAAACTTTCGCGTTTATAATATTAATAGGATGTGTATGTCTATTTATTTATCTGTATTTAAACCCGGGTTACAACTAAAAAGAGGTCAGTAATCAATTAGCTCCAAGATAAATAGAAAATTAAAGTAACGTTTAACATACTGTACTGTGTAATAATAAATCAAATGAAAGTTTTTTTGCAATTTTAGGATTCTATATTAGAATTATAAAATAAAGTAGACAAAAATTAACCTTTTCTCCGAAACTATCGTTTCCAGAATTTCGATTCAAAAATTACAGGAAAACCTATGAGATAATTTTAAATTTGTTTAGGAGCTCCAAATGGAGAAAAATAAAAAATAGTAAAGAACCCTCTCCATGCGAGCCGACTCACACTTGGCCAGTTTTATTTTAATTTCATTTTAAAGGATTTTCTGAGCTACTTTTTATAATACGTAACAAGACCACAGCAATTAATAATTTCCCCATTGGTCGGGCACCAATCAAGTAGCTGGCAACACCATAATCGACGCTAGTGTGCGTCTTTGCACATTGTTTTACACACACTTTCCTATTAAGTGGCCGCATTCTGGAAACTGATTTTTCTTCACAGCGCGGTATCTAGTCGTAGCGCCGCGGAGACCAATTATTAATCGATGGGTTGACTATATGCTGAAGAGATATTGTCAGCATTGTGATTTGTGACAGACAAATGAATTGAACAAATGTATTCTCTAGTCACTAGTCTAATATGGCTGAAAAAGTATGTTGCTAAACTACGATTTTAGAAATAATTTCATTACGTATCACTGTTACCTACTCCTAAACGCCGTTTTACAACCTCTTTCAATATAGAGTCATGACTTGCATACAAACTAATATTAGGAGTTGCATCTACCCATCTTACACCCACTGCATCATCCCCAGCATGCAAATTTAGGGCTCCAACGATAGACCCATTTTCATCATGGAAATTGTATGCTACTGTCTCCATCCACACATTATCGGTATTGCGACGATCATCCACATAGCCCTCATAGACTACTTCGCCTTCACTGAAGAACTTCTCAAACCTTTTTGTCCAATCTTTTCTTTCCTCTGAAAAGGACAGTATTATGTTTTTTATATTGTAGAAATTACTTTTTGTAGTTTTCTTTAATGTATTATGCCCTAAGTTATAGATCCAATTGTTATTTCAAAATGATACATGAGTTGTGTTTTAAATATTGATTTGTTGAAAGTAGTAATTTTACTATTTTGCAATAATAGTAATTGAAGTGGTATTTGTATATACCTTCAGACATAACCAAGCCGTTGATGGCTTCTTCTTGAAATTCTCTGACAGCTGTCGTGGTGACTTTCTCCCCGGGATCCACCATGCCACCAGGCAGAGCCCACTCTCCTGTGTCCCCGCGCTTGATGGCTACAAACTGAAGCATTGGCCTTCAAATACAAAAAAATATCTTATGTAAAGTTTTCTAAAATGTTTGGCTTCAGACATAAAAACCTTATCAAATATAGTTTACAAATTAACTAGCATTCAAACAATGCAGGATTTTATAAACTTTTAACTTCAACATGAGTGTTGTGTATTTTCTTTCAGTCATCAATCATCTGAAGTTAATAATCCATACTATCCATACTAATATTATAAATGTGAAAGTGTGTTTGTTTGTTTGATTGTCCTTCTTTCACATTAAAATGGAGCAACGGATTGATGTGATTTTTTGTGCGGAGATAGTTGCGAGACCTGGAGAGTGACATAGGCTACTTTTTTCTGTGACACAAACGGAATTCCACGCGGGCGAAGCCGCGGGCACAGCTAGTAATCTTTTAAATTACCACTGCAGTAACTAAAGATCATAACAAAAACTACAGGATGCTGGTAACTGTACAAAAACAAAAGGAAGGTTTTGAGGGTCTGGATTTTCTGGACTCAACCTACTTATTGTGTCTTCCTGTGATTATTTTGTACTGAGAGATAACACAACTAACGTAAATAATGAGGTAATATAAAAAAAAAAATTACTTACTTTTTATTATCACCATGAACTACCTCTCCAGATTCCAATCTTTTCCATCGTGTGACTACAGGGTCTGCTGCATGGTTTGGTCCCCATTGCCCGAGTATTCCACGTCCACAAATCCCAGTACGGCCAATTGGATTCAAAGGATAGCCATTGACTACTTGGTAGTCACCCATGTAACTCTTTCTGCTGATTTTTCCATCTATACTATTCCACTTTGGTTGAAATGTACCTATAATTCAACATACATTAGTTATATTCAACTTTGTTAATAAATTGTTATCAAGTAATGCATAGATTTAATAGTTTCATTTTTAAATAACTTACCAATATCAGGGTCAGCCCATGGTTTTCCCTTGAGTGCAGGTTCAGTATAGTTTGGAGGTTTGTAATCACCATAATCAGTTGACCAGCTAACTTTGTCATCAGGAACAAAAAACCTTTGCACATTTGAGCGAGGGTAAGTCCCACCCCTACACTTGAAGTGAGTTGACATCATAGTGATCAGAGACCTTGCATTCAACGTACTAGAACTTGATAGTAAAACTAGAAACACTTTGAAACTCATAAGAATTAAATATCTTATAGTGATCATTACCCACCAGAATAAATTATGTTTTATTACCTTTCAATTCAGCTATTTAAACGAAAATACGCAGTACAATCTGTACAATACCTAAGCAAGTTAGTTGCCGTTGTTTTGTCTTTTCAAAATAAACAGAATCATATCAAAAAGTAAACAAACAATCCAATCAGCAGGGCCAGGGCAGGCAAAACATTTTTAGGTTAGGTTAGCTTATTTTTGACATTGACAGACATTTTAATTTTTTTTAATAAAAAATTCTTTTTTTCATGTTTATTTGAGACAACAACAGCGGATGCTGTTTGTAATATGATATGGATATATCATATCACAAAAAAAAGCACTCAAAGGCATACAAGTACTTAAAAAAATATATTATATTATTATGGCAAACTTGCGGCAACAGCCAGCCATCGTTTAAACTTAATGGTGGTGAGAAGTCTCTCTGCCAGACTCGATACTATTTTTACACGCGTCAACCCTGGACACATCGAGATATATGTACTAACCACAGACATATAAGAGTACTAACGTACTAGAGAAGACACCGCACGTTCTTACTTTGTCCAGTTCAACTGCGGTGACCGCGCTGCAACACACTTAGTCGCTTGCTAGTTGTTTCGGGCCTTGTGCTTCCGACAATTAAAAATCAAAAAAACTGTGAAAATCTTAAAAAAATGTCTTGGTGTGTGATGAGGTATTGTAGCAATAACTCAAGGAACACGGCAAAGTGCAAAGGAATAACTTTTCATCGGCAAGTAATCTAATTTCACTGTTTTAAATGTAAATACGACCAATATAATTGCCGCGCGCCATTTTAAATCATTCGTCATAGACTAAGTAATTCACAGTGAAATGTATGTAGATTATAGGTAGATAAATTTTACTGACATAATGCCAAGACTATGATTTTTTGTTTTTACATACATACCATCACGCCTTATTCCCGTAGGGGTAGGCAGAGACTACTTTCTATTTTTAATGTAATAAATATTAGGTGATGAAAAGAGAAAACTAATTAGGTACTAAAGACAAAGTTAGTCCGATAGTGAAAACTGTATTTATCTAACATGTTCCTAATATAGCTCCTAATCCAAATTGTATATTTTTGTTTTTTTTAAGTACCATATTTCATGAATATTTCCCCGCATATATGTATTCATCAAAATCGGTTTACTAGTTTTATAAATAGAGGGTTCAATGTGTTTCAGTAACTTAGAAAACGAGTTGATTATTAACTATAGGCGTAGGCAGCGTAATTCTAAAATATACCATTAAATGCATGTTGTTTGATTTGTAAATAAGAGATTGTTATTAAACCAAGATGGATAGAAAATAAATTGCCAGTTACTGATAAATCTTAATAAACTCCAAACAAAAATGGTCTCAGTTTTGCCAATAAACTTACACCACGTCAAATAGACAAAAGTTAACTAAACTTAAATAGTTTAATTATTAAAGGAAACAAATAAAAAAAATCACAAAAAGCAATTTGTCTTTATTTATTATTTTGGAACCACATAGGTAAAATAACTACATTGTCCATTGCATTGGGGCAGACATCTTTAAAAAAAAAATACACGTTTGTAGCAAATGTAGCGCTGCAGCGGCTAAAATGATAAATTACCAAAAATGGAACATTGCAAATGTTCTACGTAGCTTCTCTAGTACGTTAGTATTGTTACGAGCTCGGGGTTCGCAATTTGGAGAAAAACACCTGATGACTCTTAAAAACGTTTATTCCCACAAGGATGGTCGCCGACGTCACTTCACTTCACTTACAATGTCCAAAACACTTGCTAATCACAGTCACTATAACTTGCCGAGGTCGCTTGTATCACTTGTTATTCGCTCCGGATATCGCTTCTTGATCGCACTTGTAGCTCAGTTAAAGTAGAACTGCCCTCCTGAGGCACCTTCCGATATTTATATGGCCCGGGAAACCCGCTCCATAAGTTTCTAGAAAGATCACAACTACTCCGGAATAGAGAGAGAGGGATACCCTCTGTCTCGTTCCCTTAGTACATACTAGAAGTGCGAGAGCGAGACAAAGCAATATGTCAGAGCCAGATAATCGATGTACTAGATCAGTAGTTCCCAAACTTATTTTTCTCGTGGACCACTTTCAAAATTTTACTGGTTTCGGTGGACCCCCTGCTGCTACATTTCTACCACATTCTTAAAGTCGCCAAAAAATAAAAATTGTGTCACTTCTGAGTTCTGTCCCTATATTTCGATATGTAAA
This sequence comes from Euzophera pinguis, assembly GCA_947363495.1. Lineage (NCBI taxonomy): Eukaryota > Metazoa > Arthropoda > Insecta > Lepidoptera > Pyralidae > Euzophera > Euzophera pinguis. The sequence goes on from OX376164.1 coordinate 6,463,610, forward strand.
ATAAAAACGAAAAATGGTACATTTTATATCACTTTATTTATTAAAAGAATAGAATTACAAGAAAAAAATATTAAGGTAATATAGGTTCAGGTCATAATTTTAATTAATGGGAAGGATGTATCTGATGGAGTGTCAGCAAACGATCAATGTTTGGCTTTATTTTTGTGAGCAATAACCGCAAATCCCCCCGCTCTGTGATGTTTAATTTGCTCCTTTTTTTTGTTAAGAGGTTTGTAACGGCACTAAAACTCCTTTCGACAAGATATGACGAGGGAAAAGCTATTAAAAATTTCCTTGCGATTTCCCACAGTCCAGGATATTTTTCGGGTATTTCTGCTTGCAGCCAAAATGTTGGGTAGCCTTTTCTAAATTTCACCTTCAGCTCCTCATTAGTGCTTAGCTCGAGCAGCTCCTCTTGTAATACAACATTGGCCACTTCCGTTTCATCAAATGGATTTATTATCCATGGTGGTATATCTATCCATCGTCAGTATATCTTCAAACCTGGTTTTGAAGTCATCATGCAGGGCACTTAAATGTTGACTGTAGGTATGGATATCCTCATCAATACATTCTACCTGCGACAAGTTTGGAAATTGAGAGAATTCGCGCCGACTAATGTTTTGCTTCATAAATTTCAATTTCTCAAGAAAAGCCGAAATTATCCCCTTTGTTTTTATTAAATTCAGGCTGTCCCCTTGTAACTGCAAGTTAATATCATTAAATTTTTTAAACAAATCTGTCAAATACGCAATGTCTGCTTTGAATTTGATCAAGTTTTCTTTTAAATCTGGATCTCTACTTTCTAAGAACTCTAATATGGAATCGAAAACAGAGTAAAATCTCGTTAAGCATGCACCTTTCGACAACCAGCGTACTTCAGTATGTAAGAGCAGTCGTTGGAAGTCTTCATCATTTTCGTCGCACAATTGAGCAAATAAACGTGTATTCAATGCATTGCTTCTGATTTTGTTGACAGCTTTTATTACAAAATGAAGAGATTGGTTCAACCTGTCACTTAAATGTTTTGCCACAAGATGTTGTCGGTGGATTACGCAATGAATAGCTGTAAGTCCTGGTATAATTCTTTTGAGATGACTTATAAACCCACGATATCGCCCGACCATTGCAGGAGCTCCGTCTGTTGCCACTGAAATAATGTTTGTAAATGGGATCGATTTTTCCGTAAAAAAATTACTCAGGACATTAAATATTGATTCGCCTTTAGTGTCAGTCTCCAAAGTTCTGGCAAATAGCAATTCTTCGTGAATTTCTTCCTCAACAATAAATCGGACATATGCCAATAGTAATGCTTCATTACTGGGTAACGTTGACTCGTCCAGTTGTATAGAAAAATGAGTTTTTTGCAGATGATTGCACAAAAAGCTTTCGATATCAGAGCTCATTTCATCAATGCGTCTTTGTACAGTATTGTTACTTAATGGAATTCTTTTTAGTACGTCAAATGGAGATTTGTGCAAAACAGTTTTTAAAACCTCTTCAACAGCGGGTAAAATTAATTGTTCTCCGATAGTGTGCGGTTTTCCAGATTTTGCTATAAGTAATGAGATATTGTAAGATGCCCGCAAGCCATCATCGTTACTTTGAGATGTTGAAGCGAACATACTGTGCATGGTGGGTCTCTTTCCATATTTTTCTTTCAATGTTTGAAAATATTTTAAATCTTTACCTATTTTATCAGTATGACACCTTTTTAGATGATCTTCGAGCTTTGATGGTTTCATAGAGTCATTGCTCAAAACTTTGTTGCATAATAGGCACATGGGCAATTGTTTGTCTGCCTCTGATGGAACAAAACCATATTTCAAATAATCGACACTATATTGTCGACATTTTTTCTTTGCTGTAGCCATGTTTCGTGTCAGTTACCTTACCTGTAAAAAAAATGTTTTAGTAACCAAGTTTTTTTCTGAATATAGGTATCACACCGCAGCCTTTGTCAGCACGCGGAAATAGAATTACGGCTTGTAAAGGGACCAACTAATAAACCGCTGAGACAAATACAAACGTTTTCACAAAACGGTATCAATTTTAAAGTACATAATTTACCACTAATTTTTAATAGTATAAATAAAAATTAGTGTACTCAGTATCGAATACTGATCATATTTGTGTAGGAAAAAATAAACGTCGAAATCCCAAAATTGTCCATAAAAACGATAACTAACATTTTATTAAATCAATGAGTTCACGCGCTCCGTGTATTTGCGTATTTTTTGTCTGCGGCTTCATTGTTAAAACGTGACAAACAGGCATCGAAGTTCAAGCCCCGCCCTTTTCCCGTCGCCCGCGCACCGCTCGCTCTTTCCGAAAAGGAATAGTTTTGATAAAATAGTTACTTCAAAATCAATTTAACATGATTATGAAATTACTGTTTTATAAAATTAGTAGTTATTTGCAAGAAAAATTACAAAATTAATTGCTCTGCAATATTGCTTATTCGGCCTTTTTAGAGAGGCAGTGCTTCTCTCGTGAAAAAACAATTGAATAAAACGTGCTGTGTTTGTCTTCAAATCGAAAGAGGACAATTAAAATATCTGTAAGTTACTAAGTTACCTATCTATACAGGCCGTTGTGATCAACCGACTAGTACACGTAAACAAAATACTTAAGTACTATAACAAAAAAAGGTAGGTTACTTACTTTTCTCCGGCACTAGCAAACACAGATATAAATTTTCTCACAACTTTTTTCCAAATTCCGCCTTGTTTTCGAAATTCCGGAAACAAATGAATGCGTTTGGTTGCCTTTGGCATCAAGTATTTATAGTGTTGATCAAGTTCATGTCTGAACAAGCATTAAGCATTGTCGGGCGGATAGCGCTTTGCAAGTCTGTACACGAAATTGTACGTAATATCGAATACACAAGTTTGGACAAGTAACAGTCGCTTGCCTTATTAAAATATTATCTGCTTAGATAGGTACTTAAAACAATGTAGGTAGGCCCTTATAAAAACTATGCTTACATTTTTGCTCTTTACTATCAAAAGCAGATAAATTTTCGTGGACCCCCATTAGCATATTATGGACCCCCATTTTTTGTTCACGCCTACGTAGACCCCCAGCAAGTCTCCCGTGGACCCCTGGGGGTCCACCTGGACCACTTTGGGAATCACTGTACTAGATCGTTCGCGATATTATTCCCGTATGGAAACACGCGACGATTGTACGAGAATTTTCCGCGGACAGCGCTACTCAAACTTCCGCGGACCGCATTTTATTTTTATTTATTTTTGATTTCGTAACACTGCCCCCTTCTTAAGAGATGCTCGTCCCGAGCATCATCATTACTTCCGTGATGTTTCGTCAAGCGGTCGATGTGAACAATCTTCATTGCTCCCCTTGGTTGACGCTGTATCCGATACGTCACATCATTTAGTCGCGTTACCACCTTGTACGGACCCTCCCACTTGGTTTGTAACTTTGGCGATTTCCCTTTGCGGCGAGTCGGGTTGTGAAGCCAGACTAGAGCGCCTTCCTTGAAGCCATTTGTATTAGACATTCTGTCGTATCTGGTCTTCATGTTCTCACTCGACTGCAACCCGTTTTCTCGAACTGCGGCGTGTATTTCTCGCATTCGGTCACGCAGATCAGAAACGTAGTTTTGAACACTTTGAGGTTCATCTGGTGAGCCTCCTGTTAGGAGGTCCACTGGCAACCGCAGCTCACGACCGTAGTTGACATAGCCGGAGTTGCCTTTATGCTTTCATGTTCTGCTGTTCTGTACGCTAGCAGGAACAGTGAAATGTACTTGTCCCAGTCCCTTTGGTGGCTTTCCACTATTTTTGCCAGATGTCTCTCGATCGTCTGATTAAACCGTTCGACCATCCCGTCTGACTCAGGATGGTAAGTCGGGTTTTGTTCATTCCCATAATCCTGCAAACTTCTTGAATAACCTGTGACTCAAAATTCCTGCCTTGGTCGGAATGGATTTGCAAGGGCACGCCAAAGCGACAAATCACTTCTTCCACTATCTTGGTTGCAACTGTCGTAGCTTCTTGATTTGGTATGGCGAACACTTCCGGTCACTTAGTGAAGTAGTCCATGACAACCATGAAATACTTGTTCCCTGAGTCAGTGACAGGAAATGTTCCAGCTACGTCAACTGCAATGCGTTCCCAAGGTGCATCGACGTTGTACAGTCGTAGATTCCCTCGGCTCCTGGTATGTGGCCCTTTTACGGCAGCACAAGTTGTACACTTGCGGCACCAGTCCTCCACATCCTCCCGACAATGGAGCCAGTAGAACCTTTCGCGGATTTTCGTTAGCGTCCTCTTGACTCCCAAATGTCCACCGGACACGCCGTCGTGTACTTCCCGAAGAACATCACGTATTTTTGTTCTTGGAACCACAATTTGCAGTTGAAACTCTCTGCCGTTAGGTTTATCCCATTTCCGGTAGAGTATTTCGTTTTGTACAACGAGGCTATCCCATTGCGCCCAGTACGCCTTGGAAACAGTGCCTGTCGGTGCAACTTCACTCCACTTTGGCTTATCATTACTTTGTGCCTTCCACCTGATGATGTGCCGTAGGTCATCATCATTCTCTTGCTCCTTTCTCATCGCATCGTTCTCCCAGGTCTCTAATGGTTCTGTCCGAGTTAGCTTTACTGTCATTTCTTTTAACTCCTGCCTGATACAGTGCTTACAATCTTCTGGGCAGGGTCTGCGTGACAGCGCATCCGCGTTTCCATGGGCCTGTCCTCGACGGTGTTCGATAATGAAGTCATATTTCTGAAGTTGTTCAATCCATCGAGCAACTTGACCTTCTGGGTTCTTGAATTGCAACAGCCATTTTAACGCTGCATGATCCGTGCGGAGTAAAAACTGCCTACCGATGAGGTATTTGCTGAAGTGTTGTAGCGTCTTCAGTACTGCCAGGAGCTCCCTTCTTGTCACACAATAGTTCCTTTCCGGTTTAGACAGCGACTTACTGAAGTACGCTATAACAACCCTGTCTTCCTGCTTTTGAGACAGTACCCCACAGATTGCGGTATTACTTGCATCCGTATCCACTATAAATTGACCTTCTGGTTGAGGGTATCCCAAGACTGGTGTTTCGCACAGATGTTTCTTCAGTTTTTCAAAGGCAATTTCGCAAGCTTCATCCCAACTAAATTGACGTTTATCTTCAGTTAGTCGGTGTAATAGCTTTGCAATCTCCGAGAATCCTTTCACGAAACGTCTATAGTACGAGCAAAGGCGAAGGAATGCCCGTACTTCTGTCTTGTCCTTGGGGGTAGGCCACTTCTGAACGGCTTCCACTTTCTCCGGGTCAGTCAGGATTCCTTCACTGGTAATGACATGGCCTAGATAGCTCACTTCGTTCCTGAATAAGCGGCACTTTTTCGGATTCAATTTTAGGTTGGCTCCATGAATTTTCTCGAAGACTTGCTCCAAGTTCCGCAAGTGGTCCTCAAAGTCTCGGCCAACGATGATAACGTCATCCAAATATACTAGACAGGCTTCTCCTACCAATCCTGCATGCGTTTGACGTGACGTTGAACTGCCATAATCCCTTGCCCGTCGAGAATGCAGTCTTCTCCTTATCCTTCGGATGGATTTCCACTTGCCAGTACCCAGATTTTAAGTCCAATGTTGAAAACCATTTCATGCCACTAAGGGTATCCAAGGTGTCATCAATCCGAGGCAGCGGGTAACTGTCCTTCTTGGTGATGTCATTAAGTCGTCTGTAGTCAACACAGAACCGCGTGCTTCCGTCCTTCTTCTTTACTAGCACGACTGGTGAACACCATGGACTTGCTGATGGTTCAATAATTTTATTCCTTTCCATATCCGCCAGCAGCTCTTTGACTTCTATTTCTTTGGCTATAGGGATTCTTCCCGCTCGCTGTCGGATGGGTCTCTCATTTCCGGTGTCAATCCTGTGTTGTACTAGCGACGTTCTTCCTAAGTCTCCTTCTTGGCTGCTGAAGATGTCGGCGTAGCGCAGTAGAAACTTCTTAGCTTTAATACTCTGCGAGTACGTTAGATTGCTTTTGCAGTTACTTAGAAGCTCCTTGACTGTAGAATCACTGGTACTCGTTATATCTGAGCTTTGTATTGTACTGCACTTTTTCAGCCAGACAACTTCCTCACATTTTCCAATGATGTCGCCTTTGTTCCTCTCTTGGTCGCCTAGATTAAGTACTCTTACTACTGCGGTGTTTCTTCCTTTCACGAGAGTCCTCACGGTCATGAGTTCTCGAGCCGCAGGTTTATTAGCTATCTCCTCAATCAACACGCATCCGGTAGATTTCTTGTTCCTTGTTATTGGTAACTTTACTAGTACTTGGGCTTCTGCTTTCCCAGGTATGACCGTTTGCTTTAAACATGTCACTCTCCCGTTAATGCCTCCTAGGATGATGATCTCTTCTTCACCACACTTGAATACACCACTAGCAACGTCTATTTCACAGTTGTACTTTTTCATGAAATCTAATCCCAATACACAATCGTCCATAATTTCAGCCACGATGACGTTGTGGGTATTTGTGGTTTCTCCCATACACATTTTTACAGACACTTCCCCCAGGACGGGTATTGGCTGGCCGGAGGCAGAAAGAAGCCGACAGTCCAGTTTCCTTATGCTTCTCATTATGTTCCTTACTATGTGAGGTCGGACTATTGTTCTTGATGCTCCGGTATCCAGCGTCATCCTGCAGTTGATCCCATTTACAGTTCCAGATATTGCGAGACTGTTTCCGTTGCATGCCTGAGAGATAATAGTTGTCGGGGCTTCCTCCGCGCCAGCCAGTACTCGCCCCCTAGTCCTGGCTCTTACTCGTTTCCCTGGTTCCTCTCCGATGATGAAGCCTCCTGCTTCATCTTCAGTTCCTTCACGTCGTCTTCAAGCTTCTTGATCTTTGGGCAGTTCATTTGTAGGTGTCCTCGGTCGCCGCACCTATAGCACATGGATCCAGGTCTCTTCCTAAGCGGAGCTTTTATTTCCCTAACTTCCTCCACTACTTCGCGCACCTTGTGAGTCGCGGAATGACGAATGTCATGTCTGACGGCTTCCACCTCCAAAGCGTGGGCCAGTGCATCTTTCAATGAGGCATGATGGTTTAGCCTTACTGCAGCTCTGACTTCCGAATCCTTGATGCCGTCGACGAACGCCTGCACGTTGTTGGACTCAAGCAACGAGACTTGATGAAAAGCATCTTCAAATCGGCCCCTGGATACGCCTTGCGGACGAGTTTTTCTATTTCCAGCGCCCATTGCTGCAGACCCTCTCCTGAGCGCTGGACTCTGTCGCGGAGTTGAGCGCGGAAGACGTGCTCCAAATGCCGTTCCCCGTATCGCGACTCCAGTGCCTCCAGCAGGTCCTTGAATCCACTGCCCGACGGAAGAACCTCCAAGACCGTCAGAGCCTGTCCTTGGAGTGCGACGGTGAGAGCTGTCAGGCACTGTTCATCTGTCCATCCGTTAGCAGCTGCGATGGTCTGGAACTGTTGACGGTATGCGGTCCAGGACGAGGTTCCGTCATATGGCGGCAATTTCACGCTGGGTCCGTGGTGGGCAATGACTGTTCCGCCACATGCAACTGCTACTCCCGTTGTGTCAAGGCGCACGAACTTCTTCTGTAATGTGGAAAGGTCCGTCTTCATATTTTCCATGTCGTTCCCCAGAGCCGCGACGCGTTCCTCCACCAAATCAACATCCTTGCGTAATTTGGTAACCACGCCACTAACTTCACCAATAGCTGACAGGAGTTGTTGTTGAGCCTTTTGTTGAAGCTTCTCCTGCATTGTAAATTTGTTGTCCAGCATTGTAAATTTGTTGTCCAGCATTCGCATCAATTCCCTAAAATCAAAGATAGGCGCAGCCTGGTGGGCGTTGGACTTGTCCTGGTGGGCGTTGGACGTGGCCTGGTGAGTGTTGGGCATGGCCTGGTGGGCGTTGGACGTGTCCTGGCAGGCGTTGGACGTGCCGGTGGCCGCGGTGGGAGCGGCCTGGTCAGCAGATCCAGTAGAAGTGGCTTCCGCAGCACGCTTCGCCCTCGTCTTCACACCCTCACTGGTGACGTCTTCTCTCGGAGTCAATGGCATCTTCAAATCCACTTATGACACCAATTGGCTAGTCAACTAAAAAATAAATTGTGTATTTTATATAATTTATTGATAGAATAGACTATTTCGGAGATACAATTTAAACGAAAAAATTCTTAATATTATATTTATTTTGTTATTTATTTTTAAAGATTTTATAGTGATGACGTCACGCAGCTATAATGGCCATCTCGAACTTCAAGAAAGCAAAAATTACTAAGGTATTAAAAAATATGTATGTCAATGTCAAATGTCAAAGTCAAGATGGACCGCGGCCGCGAGTTGGTTTCTTGTTTGTTTACAATCGCCAAATATTTAGGTACCTACCCCATTTCTCGTACCTATTGCAGATTGGCCTGTTTAATGGACTTTACTGCCGTCTCTTCATCCGTTGACATCTGATTTTTCAATAATTTGCCACCGATTCTTCATTAAAATGTATGAATGAATGTAAAGAAGGTGTAGATAGGTTATTTAAGGGTTATGTTTACTTGAACAGAGATGACATTTGACATGGATGACAAGTAAGTGAATCGCCTAATTAGCGCTACCAAACAAAAAATATTTATTCACTACCCTATGCTACCAACCTAAAAAATTAAATGTGAATAGCCGGAAGTTATCCGGCTACGTCATACGATAACTTTGCTAAAAAATGAAAGTCATTGGGTTTTCTGCGATTTTCTTTAAAAATACTTGCTTAACTAAAGATCTGATTAATGTAATCTGTTCCCTAAGCCTATTCCTCGAAATGGTTTACGAATTAGACATTTTCATGAAAAAGTTTACTAGCCAATTGTTATGAGCTCGGGGTTCGCAATTTGGAGAAAAACACCTGATGACTCTTAAAAACGTTTATTCCCACAAGGATGGTCGCCGACGTCACTTCACTTCACTTACAATGTCCAAAACACTTGCTAATCACAGTCACTATAACTTGCCGAGGTCGCTTGTATCACTTGTTATTTGCTCCGGATATCGCTTCTTGATCGCACTTGTAGCTCAGTTAAAGTAGAACTGCCCTCCTGAGGCACCTTCCGATATTTATATGGCCCGGGAAACCCGCTCCATAAGTTTCTAGAAAGAAAACAACTACTCCGGAATAGAGAGAGAGGGATACCCTCTGTCTCGTTCCCTTAGTACATACTAGAAGTGCGAGAGCGAGACAAAGCAATATGTCAGAGCGAGATAATCGATGTACTAGATCGTTCGCGATATTATTCCCGAAACACGCGACGATTGTACGAGAATTTTCCGCGGACAGCGCTACTCAAACTTCCGCGGACCGCATTTTATTTTTATTTATTTTTGATTTCGTAACAGTATGTATACCTATCTCGATGCCTGGACATGAAATTTGCTATGCGGTGACAGTATAAGGCACAAAAACTATTGACTCGCGCCTCTGCAAACATTCCAGGGCACCAAGGCTTCAAACCCATACCTACCTACCCATACCCATATCACAATAGACTGTACAATATGCTTAATCGGAGGAGTGGGAAAAACCCATCAAATGCCTGAAGAAGATGTTGGTATAGGCTACTCTTAAGCCGTTGTAGGCTTTTCGCGTATAGTCAGTCCAGATTTGACACGTATAAAAGGATTGATAGAAAGACTTAAACAGGGTTACTTTCACGTGATAGGAAGCCTTAATTTTTTTTCTGGTGATCATATTGCCGACAACACAAAAGGATCTACGATGCCGCTCTATATCCTCGTCGTCCCTCATGGTGGAATGTCATCATGTGGCCAAGGTACCTAAATGAGGACATGATGTTGACAGGCTGTCCATCAAGTGTTAGGCTATGTTGGGGACCCTGTCCGGATCTAAACACTACCATCTTCGTTTTTTGTACATTATAAATTAGGTCGTGCTTTTTTGCATACTCGTCGCATATAGATAGCAGAAACTAGTTCTGCAGACCCTTAATTGAGGGGCTGAGCACAATCAAGTCATTCACATAAAGATTGAATAGATCCGGAGAGGTAAGCCAGCCCTGTTTCACTCCACATGAGCCTGTACCCCTCAGATATCTCGCTACCCCATTTTACGTTATTAATCTGATTACTATAACAGTTTTCCAGGAGATCAATAACTTCTGGGCTTATATTTGTCTCACGCATCTTCTTCCAAAGTAGATATATCGTGTCACAAGCACGACTTAGATCAAGAAAACACCCGTAGCAGTTGTACCATAACCCGTATAGTACTTAACTATTTGTTTCAATGAAAAAATAGCAGTATCAGTAGACAAATGGAGCCGAAACCCAAATTGAGCGTCGTCAATTTTAAATGATTGACTAATTTCAAAGTGTATAACTCTATCAAGTACCTTCGCCACAAAGGTTGTTAGCCATGCTCGAGATATCGCCAGTTTTATTTTTGATTATAGGAACAAAAAGAGTACTTGAGAGGTCACTCGGAAGGTAGCTGTGCTGCATGCATAAATTATAAAAACGTGGTAGTACTTTACAGACATGTTGGCCCGCATACAACAAATGCTCAATACTTAATCCTTCATGGCCAGGAGACTTGCCCTTCTTCATATCTCTTAGCATAATATGAACTAACTTCTTTGAAGTTGCGTAGCAAGTCTCCCCGTCACGAGTTTCATTCTTTTTCGTATTAATATACGGATATTTGATTAGATGAATACGGATTCACGTTATCATTATTCAAATTAAAATGTTGACTAAATAAATTAGCGATACACTTTTTGTTACTACTTCCTTCAACTGTTAGTGGCAAACTTCTCTTATTATTCTGCTTTTTTACTTCTTACCAAAACCGTATAAAATTCTTATTTACAGTGTGATGACGAGCTAGCACATCCTTTTAAGCTATTGCATAAAATTTATCACGGGCTTTGAGCGCGGCGACCGAATCAAGAAATTTCGTAACGAAAATAAAACCTAACACCCGCTACTCACACTCACATCGTGTCTAAAAGAGATAGAATCAGTTATGAGCAGTTAGCAGCTAGTCTACACCATGGAGTAATTACAAAGAGGAGATGCCGTAATAAGCGTTTTCTAAGGCGCCAATGATCACATCACTGCACCATTTCAAATGGCAACTCCTCTTTGTAATTACTCCATGGTCTACACGCATACGTCTAGTCGCACGCTCACTAATACCGTGCCGAAGTCTACCGAACTGAAACAACGAGACGATGCACGGCTTTCAACGCCGCGCCGCGCCGCTGCGCTGTGCAGGTCGCCGGTTGCCGAGAAACGTTAGCAAACTACAAACTCGTACTAAAGTAGTAGGCGGCGGCGGGCTTTTATGTCACCTATTAGATAGATTGCTTATTTATTATGTTTAGTTTTACCCGGTGGCCATGGCTTATGTTTTATATGTTATAAATATTCAAACGAGATACTGATCCAAAAGGTGGGGTAGCTATTTACCAAAATAATAATAATGTTATTTTACGAGGTAGAGCATTTTATTCATCGCACTTTACTGGAGTACACTGAAGAAGGGTCGAAAATAGTTGGTACTAATGGTAATAAATTTACACTTATCTGGCAATTTCAACATTAACTTCGCTGATAAAAAATCAGAGCTGTTAACAACTTTTCTTTCGAAAAAATTGAATTTGAAAATGAATAATGATCCAAGACCACAACAAAATATGGGACCACCATTGACGCGGTATTTTCCAGATATTTAGAGGATATATATCAAGTCTCAAACTTATGTTTCTTATTTCAGTTACCATAAACCTATAGTTTCAATGATAAAAATTCCTGAATAACCTACATGTACGTGGGGCGCACTATAAGTTTCCGGAATGAATATGAAACAATACTATTAAAGGTACAAAATTAATTTATTGTTTTTCAAAATAATCTCCCTTGGCGTCTATGCACTTTTTCATTCGATGAAACCAGTTTTGAAAACTTTTGTGCCACTCCTCTGTGGTGACCTCTGAAACGTGTTTTTCATACTCCTCGACAGCCTCTTCTGGTGATGAAAATCGTTGACCGCGTAATTGGTTCTTAATTTTTGGGAACAGAAAAAAGTCACAAGGTGCCAGGTCGGGACTGTATGCAGGATGACTCATGAGTTCTACATTTTTCGCCTTCAAAAAGTCGTTTGTCTGTCTGGCCGTGTGAGAACTAGCATTGTCGTGGTGCAGGATGATACGGCGTTTACGGTTATTTTTACGGAGTTCGTCAATAACTTCCGGCAAACAAATGGTCGTGTACCAGTCACTATTCACTGTACGACGATTCTCTAAAGCAACAGTAGCCACGTGTCCAGTTTTATTAAAAAAAGAAGCAATCATCCGCTTAGATGCACTTTTCACGCGCGCCACTTTGGTTGGTTTCGGCTCATCTTGAAAGACCCATACGCTCGATTGCTGCTTTGTTTTGGGATCGTAGCAATAAATCCATGTTTCGTCACCTGTTACTATGTCCCACACCAAATTTGAGGCACCTTCGTTGAATCTGGTAAGCATGGCACTGCACCAAGTGACGCGGTCCGTTTTTTGAGCCTCGGTCAAGTTGTGTGGGATCCACCGCGAGCACAGCTTTCTCACACCCAAATGTTTGTGTAGGATTAATTGTATTTGACTCATGCCTATTTCTAAGGATGCGCGAATTTCATGGTAGGTCACATGCCTGTCTGTTTCAATCATACGGCGCACAGCATTGATGTTTTTGTTGGTCACAGCGGTGGACGGCCGACCATCGCGAGATTCGTCACTGAGATTGATACGACCACGCTTGAATTCTGCAAACCAGCTATAAACAGTTGTCTTGCATGGTGCTTCATTGCCAAAAGCTGTTTCAAGCCGAGCGATGCTCTGTTGAGCTGTCAAATTACACTTAAAATCGTAAAAAATCATACTACGAAAATTTTCCCGAGTTAAATCCATGTTGATGCAGACACACAATTTTTTAAATGGCGCCACAAGGTAAAAACAAAAGACAGTCAGATGAAACAAACTGCATTCTACAGCCAAAGAGTTCTATTTTCAAATGTTGCAATAAATTTTTAAATATTGTTTATGTAAGTGGCCAGTTCCGGAAACTTACAGTGCGCCCTATGTATTGTAAGATAATAAAAATATTTTAAACGATATTAATTTCTCATTTATCCAATAAAAGAAAAAAAAAATGTTTTCTTATCGGTCACCACGCTCAAAAAGTGTAACTTGAATTAATATAAAAAAAAATACTGCATATTTAAAGAAAAAAAAATATATATTATTGCATAGGTTGATAAAAAATGCTATGCTACGCGGCAGTCCCCGAGTGCCACACGTCTTTTTTTATTTTTTCTTGTTTATTTTGGACATATCTAAGAGCATTTATGAAATCTTTACGAGCCGAAGACATGGTTTCATAGTAATAACCCGAGCATGGCTTACCATATGACACCCACTCCCTAAAAAACTCCCTAGCTTTAACATGTAGGTGCTTGACGTGGAAATTTCATCCCACCACCTTATTACTCTGTACTCGAGGTTTATTATAGCATTGCCTAGCAGAGGACTGAAATACATCAATTATATCACAGTACAGGGTGGCCAATTTGATTAAAATCATTTTTACATAGCATTTCATATTTATTAAAATTCTGTAAAATACATAAATACCCATCATTACATAGTTTGGAATAAATATCAATTTGTTTCGCATTTCTCCATCGTTATCAGTGTCATCTAAATTAAAAATTATTTTAGGTATTATTGAATTATATTCATACCAAATTTCATCAAAATCCGTTCAGCAGCGGTTTGGCTGTAAAAGCGTAACAGACAGACAGACAGACTTTCGCATTTATAACTGGTGTGGCGTGTAAATAGCCACTCCAAAGGTGTGCTTGCGCACGGCGTTATGAAAGCGAAAATGGAAACCGCTTAGTACTAACGTGACAATACTGCCACTAACCTGGAGTTACTCGTCTTCCTTCCTTGAGATCTCCTATAAGGCGACAGGCTGAAGAAGCTGCAGCAGGGTTCTCCGGGTGAAGACGTGAGTGAGGCAGCCACCACACACGAGCTAGTCTTTGCGTAAGTCCACAATCACTTCACAAGGGGTATTAGCAGAGTCCGAGGACAAACTCCACTTGGCATATAAGGATGCCAGCGAGGTTCCCAATAAGAGATTGAGAAACCATAAACACATTTAACGAATTAAATGCGGGCGCGAAGGTCAAAGGTGACCAAAGGATTCGACATGCGGTCGAACCAGCGGTAGGTGCGAAAGGTAAAATGCGAATGAAATAAAAAAATAGCGGGATAGAAAAGGCAAACAATAATCGAATTTGACACCACTAGCGCCATCTCTTGGAACTCGTCAGAAATCCGACGATAATCCAACAAAGCACCAGCAAAGCACGTAGTAAAAGCGGTTATGATTGACATATGATACTTTTAATTATACAAAATGATAACAAATATGAAAATAGATGGCGTCTGCGCCACCATGCACCCCGCCTTTGAAACGTCGTGAGATGTTTCAAAACAAACGAATTCAAAGATATCAGGACGCAATGCGAAATTACAATAACTAAGCGAATATATGTACTTAAAAATAAGCGACTAAAACTAATGCGATAAGAGAATTAATAATTATATTAATTTTACTGTGTAGGAATAGGATATAATTTCCTAACAGCGCGTTTATAACTACCACCTTGAGTTTTTACTGTCGCCACACGGACGACATTATCTGAGCCTTTAAATACTTGAGTTATAACACCCAGCGGCCAATTCAACGGGGTTGTGTTCTCTTGTTCAAGAAGAACGACAGTCCCAATCTCTATTGGTTTGTCAGGAGTAGCCCACTTCTGTCTGACTTGCAGCGTATGCAAATATTCAAGATGCCATTTTTTCCAAAATGATTGCACCATGTTATCGAGCAAATTTTTGCGATCTAATAGACTCAAGCGTTGATCAGACAGATCAGAAGCAGGTAAGTATTGAAGCGGAGAAGACATAAGAAAATGTGCGGGGGTTAATACCTCAGGAAGCGGATCTGAGGATATTACACTCAAAGGGCGCGAATTCAAAATACATTCGACTTGCGCTAAAACCGTCTAAAGCTCTTCATATGTGAGCAATTGATTACCGATTACTCTATACTCTATACAAATGCGTTTTCATGCTCTTTATATTTCCTTCCCAGATACCTGCGAACCCTGCTGGTGATCGGGGAGGAATCGTCTTCCATGTAATACGACGCGACAGTAACTCATTAGATAATGCGTTTTTATATTTAGAACTCAGTAAAAAAATATAAAGTTCATCTAACTGAGCCCTAGCACCAATAAAAGTGGTGGCGTTATCAGAATAAATACACGATACAGGACCGCGGCGCGAAATGAAGCGTTTAAATGCGTTCAAAAAACTATTAGATGTAAGATCACTGACTAAATCTATGTATACACCTTTAGTTACTAAACAAATAAAAAGGACAATATATGCCTTTTGTGCGTGTTGACCTCTACGACGCGAGAGCGTTATACGTATAGGACCGGCGTAGTCGACACCAGTGTGCGTGAATGCCTTTGCTCCAGACACTCGATATGCGGGCAAATCAGCCATTATAGGTGATGGGTGCGAAGGATTACATTTAAAACAAGTGTTGCATTTCCGACACTTGGATCTAATAACAGTTCTGGCATCTAATATCCAGTAGCGTTGTCTTATTATAGACATAAGAAGGCCAGGGCCAGCGTGACAGTTGACAACATGAAGATGTTGTATGACTAGATCAACAATGTGATCGCGTTTTGGAAGTAAGACAGGATGTTTGGCTTCAAAAGGAAGCATGGACTTTGAGAGTCTTCCTCCTATGCGTAGAAGGCCTTCATCATCTAAGAAAACTGCCAAATTAAGCAATTTCTTTGAAGGTAACTTCTGAGATCTGAGCAATTTAATATCATCATAGAAATGAACAGATTGAACGGCAAGAATTAGTGCTTTCTCAGCGGCAGCTAATCCTGCAACAGACCTAGGAGAAATTCCACTTTTAGGTTTTGCGAATTTCAAAACGTATGCAATTATACGTAACAACTTTTCCCAACTTGAGATGCGGTTTGCTAGAGTACACAACAAAGGTAACTCAGCATGCGGAGAAGTGACAGTCATCACATTAGCCTTATGTTCAGGCAAGTGATCACAATTAACAGGAGAAAATGGCTGTATTGGCCATTGCTCCGGACTAGTGCGCATCCAAACGGGGCCATTCCACCATAAATCGTGGGTCAAAAGTTGAGAAGGAAGCATACCACGAGAGAGACAATCGCTCGGGTTTATAGCTCCAGCGATATGATAAAAATGTTTAGAATCTAAATTCTCTTGACATTGAGCAACTCTGTTGCCAACGAAAATTGACCAACGATGTGGAGAAGAATGGATCCATGACAAGGCAATTGTAGAATCCGAAAAGGCGAAAATGTCAATTATGGGAAATCGCGCGGTGAGCGTATCTTTTACTGTTTTTATCAATTTTGACATAAGCAAAATGGCGCATAATTCTAAGCGTGCAAGCGTTGTAATTTTAGTAGGCGAAACTTTAGATTTCGCACACAAAATATGTGTTTTGATTATACCGTCAGGAGAGGTGCAATGAGTATAAACTACTGCTCCTAAACCATTTAGGCTTGCGTCACAGAATGCGACGAGACGCAATTCAGACCCGATCGTCACTCCGATATGTCGCGGAATTCGCAGGGTGTCAAGCAGATTAATTTCTTGCATTAACGCGTAAAAACGAGCGCGAATGTACTCCGGGGCTGGGTCGTCCCAATCACTTTTACTCAGCCATAGTTCTTTAATAAGCAATTTAGCGTTAAGGATAACGGGCGATACCAGTCCGAGAACATCATAAAATCTAGCGACAACTGAAAGTATATTTCTTTTAGTACATGTGTCGCTAATTGAAGTGGTAGTGTAAAAGAAATTATCCTTACAAGGGTCCCACGAGAGACCCAAAACCTTTAAGATATTACTATTAGAGTCAAACTCAAGTGACTTGCGATGCGAGTCAGGCAGTGACTCAAGAAGCGTTTGCGAGTTACTAGACCATTTTACCAGATCGAAGTCTCCTGCTTTAAAAAGTTTTATTAAATCATGAGCTAAACGCGTGGCAGAATCTTCATCTATTTCGGAATGTACTAAGTCATCCATATAAAGGCATGTTTCAGCTACTCTTGCGGCGTTTGGATAGTCCGAGCTCATATCAGAAGCTAGCTGTCGCACGGTGCGTAAAGCTATGTACGGACTGGACCTGAGACCAAAGGGTTGTCTATTAAAGGCAAAAGTGCGTACTTGTTCAGATTCATGAAATCTGAATAAAATGCGTACATATTTACGGTGTTCAATGGTAATACCTATGCGTAAATAATGTTGTTTAATATCAGCGTTCATGGCGATAGGAAACAATCTAAAGTTCAATAATAATAAAAACAAATCAGCTTGCAAATTTGGGCCCATATGTAACACATCATTAAGTGAGAGTCCCGTGTGTGTCCTAGCACTAGCGTCTAGGACTATACGCGGTAGGGGCTTATCAGAGCGTACCACTGCGTGGTGCGGTATATAATAACCATCAGAAGATAACTGAGACTCATCAACTGGACTGAGATACCTGTTATCAATATAATCTTGAATAACTTTATTATAATTGTCGCGTACCAGAGGGGTAAGACGTAATTTACGTTCAAGTGAAATAAAGCGGCGATAAGCATTTGCGTAAGAATTACCAAGTTCAGTAGGGTCCCTACAGAACGGTAAAGCTACTGTGTATCTACCTGTGTCATCACGACTTAGCGTAGATGCATAAATATTTTCACATTCCGTTTCTTCGGGTGATAAGAGGCGCTGGTTGGGTACCTGTTCCAATTCCCAAAACTTCTGAATCAAATCATTAAGAGCCAAAGCAGAAAATGTAGTAGTGGCTGTGTCGGGTGAGATGTCCTTACGTGGACAGTCTCCCATAAATACATAGCCAAACGTTGTAAGCAACGCAGGAGGAGCGTAAGGACCGCAATCAACCCTATCTCCCAAGTATATGTAAGGGAAGAGCTGAGCGCCCAAGACCACGTCAATATCTGACGGGACATTCCAATTTAAATCAGCGAGAGGAATATTACCAATATTAAAATCCTGACAGTCAATAAATTGTGACGGCAGTCTATCAGTAATATTTTCAACGACTAATGCGTGAATAGTATATTTTTTATCAGGATATACGCGCGATTCAATGTCAAAATAAACATAGCCAATTATAGGCCTAGCGGTCGAACCAACGCCCATAACAAATGAATTACTTAAAGGCGTAACCAACAAATTTAATGAACGACAACATTGTATTGTCACGAGATTATTCTGCGAGCCATTATCAATCAAAATCCTGATCAAAGATTTTTTATTACAAGCACTTAATAAATTATTTTGCGTGCTTCCGCCACCAGTTAGTTCATGCAAACTATTGCCGGCCGGCACCCACCCACTACTATTAGTCCCAACATGCCCGCCACCACTAGCTTGCACATGCAACACGTGTTTCGCCTCTACGCGAGGCATCTTCAGGCACTAGACCAAGCTGTTAATAGACCGACGTATAAACGACTTGGTCTAGTGCCTGAAGATGCCTCGCGTAGAGGCGAAACACGTGTTGCATGTGCAAGCTAGTGGTGGCGGGCATGTTGGGACTAATAGTAGTGGGTGGGTGCCGGCCGGCAATAGTTTGCATGAACTAACTGGTGGCGGAAGCACGCAAAATAATTTATTAAGTGCTTGTAACTTTAACTTCCGCAAAGTAACGCCTGAATCGGTTAAATAGATTTTTTATTAATATCATTTTTAGGATGAGCGTATACTTGAGCGGTTGACAAAAGAATATCACCTCTAAAACTAGAAGAATAAGATTGAGCGTTTGTAGGTATATTCACGTTCGAAGGAACGGTGGCGATATGATGCGGTGGAGCGGTGCGCGAATGCGACATATTAAGATTATTATGCGCGAGAGCGGGACAAGAAATAACAGATGCGCATAGAGGCGCAGAGGCGGATGCGGATTGCGGCGGTGCACTAGAGGCGGACGCGGGCAGCGCGTAAGACGCGGGCGCCGACGTCGGCGACGACGTCACGACGGTTTCAGTACCTACAGCAGCCGTACGTGGTTGCGATTGCGAAATATTACTGTCAGTAAAATGTAATAATTTATGATGTTTTTTCTGACAGAAACAAACAGATGTACTTTTACAATCTGGGAGCGAATGTCGTGTACTTAAACAATTCACACAACCGTGTTTTGATTTAATATAATTGAATCGAGTTTTAGCGTCAAGCATGTTACGAAATTGTGGACATTCATACAGATGTCTATGATCATTTTTTGCACATAAGGTGCAAGACACACTACCTGTGCGATTATACTGCGAGTAATTAGTACCAGTCATAAATGATTTAAATGTGTGCGAGTTCTGGTCACGAGACTTATTAACAGGTTGTTTGCTCACATATGCCGAGCTGCGAGGGTTCGAGCGTTCTAATATTTTGGCTTGATCTTGAATAAAAGAAATAAGCTGACGCGTGGTAGGTATTTTAATATCCCTAACTGATAGTTCAAATGCTTGAATAGTTTGAACATCCATTTTTCTTAAAGCGCAGTGAAGCATAACAAAGTCTGTTAAGTCAGGTATCCCTAACTCTTTAAGAGCCAATAATGACGCGGAAAATTTACTAATAAAAGTATCAAGTGCGATTGATGAGTGTGAACAATTCTTTAAATCTAAAATATTGTTCAAATAGAATGAGCCTAAGGCGCGTTCATCTTGATATTTCTTAACCAAAGAATCCCACAATATCTGATAGGTTTCTCCTGAAGGTACAATACCTGCGGTGAACTTTAACGCATCATGCGTCAATTTAGAAATTAAGTACTGCACGCGTTGCGAATCAGACAACTTATCATTTAAGTGTACATTAGCCTTAAATGACTGATAAAACACATTCCAGTTCTCAGGGCGTCCATCAAAACTAGGAATCACTAAAGGTTGTAATTTGACTACTGACTTAGCAGAGCCACTTTCACAATATGAACTCGTCTTAACGTTAGCGTTCATATTGTTCCTAATGCGTTTTATGCGTAAGTACATGTCTTCGAAAGCGTCTAAACATGCATAATCAGGTGTTGAATCAGGGTTCAACTGCAAATTTAATTTATTAATATCATCAATAATAGACTCGAATTTGTTTCGCCAATCGTCTATCATCTCAGAATCACACATAAATTTTTCATTCGTTCTAGTAGACAAATCATATGAAATTATTTTCTTTGAAGCGTCATATAACCGATTAATGCGTTCGAATGTTTCTTTCTTTTTACTTAGTATAGCTAATGTAATTTCGCTATTTCCCGATATTTCCGTCATATTTAAAATTAAGAATGATCTACAATGTAGGTAGGCGATGCGACACGTGGTACGTAGACGAAAAAATAGTGTAAAATGCACAGCGGAAAATGGCTAATAACCAACAGTAGGTTAAACCAATATAATAACTAATTTTAAGTGTTTACTTATAAAAGTAAGTGAGCGTACTGTATAATCACAGTATTTGAAAAAATACCCATAGGTAGACAAAGCGGCGCCAATATGGCGGTGATACGTAAATTACTTTATGCGATTTTATAGCGATTTAGAATAAATCCAGAATAAAGAAACCAGAAAATTGGTATTAGAACCAAATAATTATGGTATCCGGCTCGAAGGACCACAAATTATGGTGTGGCGTGTAAATAGCCACTCCAAAGGTGTGCTTGCGCACGGCGTTATGAAAGCGAAAATGGAAACCGCTTAGTACTAACGTGACAATACTGCCACTAACCTGGAGTTACTCGTCTTCCTTCCTTGAGATCTCCTATAAGGCGACAGGCTGAAGAAGCTGCAGCAGGGTTCTCCGGGTGAAGACGTGAGGCAGCCACCACACACGAGCTAGTCTTTGCGTAAGTCCACAATCACTTCACAAGGGGTATTAGCAGAGTCCGAGGACAAACTCCACTTGGCATATAAGGATGCCAGCGAGGTTCCCAATAAGAGATTGAGAAACCATAAACACATTTAACGAAATAAATGCGGGCGCGAAGGTCAAAGGTGACCAAAGGATTCGACATGCGGTCGAACCAGCGGTAGGTGCGAAAGGTAAAATGCGAATGAAATAAAAAAATAGCGGTATAGAAAAGTCAAACAATAATCGAATTTGACACCACTAGCGCCATCTCTTGGAACTCGTCAGAAATCCGACGATAATCCAACAAAGCACCAGCAAAGCACGTAGTAAAAGCGGTTATGATTGACATATGATACTTTTAATTATACAAAATGATAACAAATATGAAAATAGATGGCGTCTGCGCCACCAATAACATTAGTATAAACATATTATATTAGTATAATTAATAATTTACCTCAGCAACTGAAGACGAGATCTGCAAGATCATTAAATCGATTAAATCCAAAGCAGTAGGGTGTGATGACGTGAGTCGGCAAATGATCACAAATATCCTTTCAATAGTTCTGCCTATTCTGACTCACATCATAAATTTTTCTCTCGCCACTGGGACCTTTCCTTCTATTTGGCGGAAAGCGTTCGTAATTCCACTTCCTAAAGTTTCGTCACCTCAAACGTTAAAAAGCTTCAGGCCGATTTCAATTCTTCCTTTTCTTTCTAAGGTTCAAGAACCCGTTGTGCACGCTCAAATATCTGCTTACATTTTTTCCAACTCCCTTCTTATTCCTTACCAGTCTGGCTTTCGTCCTGGTCACAGCACTGCTACTGCATTGCTTAAAGTTACCGAAGATATCCGGTTAGGAATGGAGAGTACGATGGTCACCACACTTGTATTAATTGATTTCTCAAACGCGTTCAACATGGTTGACCACGATATTCTCCTTGCCATCCTCCAATATTTGCAATTCTCTCCACCAGTAGTGAATTGGTTTTCTGATTACCTCCGTGACCGCCAACAAGCAGTTCGTATGGATCGTGAGTTGTCTGACTGGAATACCCTCTGCACTGGAGTGCCGCAAGGTGGCATTCTCTCTCCTTTACTTTTTTCTATCTTCATAAATCTTCTTTCTTCTTCCATTGACTGCTCTTACCATTTCTATGCTGACGATCTACAAATATACGCACAGTCTACAGTAGATAACATTGACTCAGCAATCACCGAGGTAAACTCAGCTCTGTCGGCTATCTCTTCATGGTCTGCTGGCTTTGGAATCAGTGTCAACCCAGATAAATGTCAGGCAATCGTTATTGGTAGCAGTAGACAAATTAACCAGCTCAAACTTAGCTCTGTTTCACCTATAACCTACAATAATAACGTTATTCCTTTTCGTAATTCTGTAAAAAACTTAGGTCTCCATATTGATATCACACTCAGTTGGACTACTCATGTGGCTGAAATCAGCCGCTCTATTAATATTGTTCTTCAACAGCTGAATCGTCTCAGAAATTTTCTACCTATTAAAACGAAGATTCTTTTGGTTCAAACCTTAGTTTTTCCAATTTTGGACTATGCAGATGTATGCTATCCGGACCTTAATCAAGATCTTCTAAATAAGCTAGATCGTCTAGTAAATAACTGCATCCGCTTCATATTTTGCCTCCGTAAGTATGATCACATATCGCCTTATCGCTCCGAGCTTAGATGGCTACAAATTCGTCAACGCAGAGAGCTTAGGCTTCTCTGTACACTCTTTTCGATCCTAATGAATCCTCAATCTCCTGATTATTTAAAATGTAATTTTAAATATCTATCCGACTCTCATGATCGTCAGCTTCGCTCTTCTAATTCTCTCTTACTAAGTACTCCTCTTTTTCGCACCAGTTTTATGGCTAATTCCTTCACTTTACAATCTACTCGACTTTGGAATGCTTTGCCTGCTGATATTAAGGAAAGTCCTAACAAATTTTTATTTAAAAAGCGGGCACGTGTGCACATTTTGGACTCGCTCAGTTAATGAAAACTTCTCAATGTGACTTGACTTCATCATTGATATTTGTGTAGGTATATGTATATATATATAGGTATATATTTAAAATGAAATAGTATTTGTGTATGTTTTATGTATGTTTACGTAGTGTATAAACTTAAGCTTTTGATAAAATTTGCTCTATAAGTAATAAATTTTTCCCCCTTAACTTTTTTGCGCCAAACTATCTTTCCGTTTCTCCCAATGGTTGACTGGTAGAGAATGCTCTTAGCATTAAGTCCGCCAATTGTTATAAGTATATGTGTACTTTGTGGAACAATAAAGTTTTAATAAATAAATAAATAATATTAGTGTAAAGTATAATATTAGTATGGATTTTTACACATTAATCAATCAATAAAACTGAAGTTAGGTACTTAAAATAAAAAATACACAAAATAGAAATGGAGCTCTTGCTTTATCGAGAGGAATATGGAATGTGATTAGATGACGTGAAATCAATTTGGATAAAAAGATGATTCGAAAAATAAAATGGTTTTAAAATGAAAGTGTGGTGAAGGATGGTTATGAAATGAAAAAGTATGGAGAAATGAGGAACGATGCAAGCGCATCGTTACAAATAGAACACTGTATCACTTTCCAACACTCACGCTTTGCGAATAATAATCCACCACAAATATCCACAAACACTTAAAAATACACAAATTTTGAAAAACTAAAATAAAGCGCCGAAATTGATTTTTTCAGCTTTTCGCCTAAAGTCCAACATTTGACTTATTTTTATTAAATCTGATCGTTGAGGAAGAATTTTTGAGTCCGTTTTTGATTAAATATAATTTTTATATTACAGTTTTTAGTAGCATTCAGGGATCAACTTATTGCTCTCTATGATATGATAGGATGATAGATAGAACACTCGCGGAAGCACTTAGTATATCAAAGATATCGGTGGATCTAAAGTGGCCACTTTGCACGAATTACAATATGATCATATTATGAATCATTGCAAATCTTAAAATAGACACATTTTGGTAGTTCATGAAATGAATCATTTCATGGCAATTCTGCTGTTTGACGGAAAGTCGCAAAATGGCTTACTTTTCGTGAATTGCTTTACCTTATATTGCCAGGCGTAAAAATAATTTTTATTTTTGCATAGCGTGCGTACTTTTACGATTTTTTTAGTTAAATAAGTTTTTCTAACCAATAATGTTGATTTACCATCATTAATTTACTGTAGAATTATAAATATCAATAAAAATATGAAAATTATATAATCTATTTTTATTTTATTAATATAGCAATACTCAAACGAGAAGTGATTCAAGAAATGAATCACGAAATGAATTGAATTAGAGTTGAAACGTCAATGTCAAAATTTGCAGAATTGCTAAGTTTCGCAATTCACGAAATGATTCGTTTTGATGAATTGCTCAAAGTGGCCATTTTAGACCTGCGGATCAAAAATATAATAAAACTATTGATTGGTATTCAAAATATATTAAGAAGTTAATATCTTAATAACTAAGACTAACATTTAATCTATTTCTTTCTGCGAGTTGTTTTCCTGGCAGGAGGTTTTTTGAAAACATCGTCGTCATTATTTTGTTCCTCTTCGTCTGAAAAAATACCATCATTTTTAAAAAGATCACTAAACTTAAAAAAAATCAAGACACTAGTTAAAAATAGATCATTAATAAAGAAAATTCTCAATCAAAAATATACAGCAACAGACACATACCTACAAAGATAAAATCATATTGCATCAGGGGTTAGAAATACTCAATGAAACAGACATTGTGCCGACCCCACATATGAAAGTGGGATAAAGTAAAAGAGAAGATACACATAATAACATTATCAAATAATAGGTTAAGAAATCCATACCTGATTCTTCTGAATCGTATGCCACGGGTTTTCTGGATCTCGCTGGTTTTCTGCTAGATTTTCGTACTGACGGTGGAGTTCCGTCATTAGCAGGAGGTTCATTCTACATAAAAATAAAAAAAGTCTCAACAAATAACATAAAATATAGTATAAACTTAAAAGTTTCGAGAAGTTGCTTCAATAGTCATCATCGACTCGAGTGCGTCTATAATGCTGCTGCTTACCATACTGCTTCAGCTGCATTAGCGTTAACGTTGACTTAATGCCAAACTGCGTGTCGCTTAATGCATTATCAGTGTGCGTTGGCTACATTTAGGCATTAACACCTCAAAAAGTTGTTTCTTTACTAGTTAACGCGTTATCTCACAAGTGGAGGTTGAAACTATAAAATGGACGTTGCAGCAGCTGCACTAGTGACAAAATCACGGAGCAATTACAAAGAGGAGATGTCATAATAAGCGTATTGTAAGAAAGTATTTGTGAAGGTAGTAGATTAAGATAATTATGTATTAGGTACCCTCGAATGAAAATAAAAACAGTCTTGATCTACTGGCTGGTTTCATTACATCTTTACATGGCATCTTTACAAGAACTCGCTTGATGGGGTCTATACTCCGACCTTCGCAAGCCTATATCCAAAGCCAAGATTCTTTCCAGCTAGAGCTCTCAAATCGCTTTGCATGCCTTGAGGATTGCGTTTCCGTGGACGAGATTAATAACGGATTTGTAGAAGTTGTCCAGGCGGTGGGAAAGAAGATCTTCAAATCCCGCCCCAAAAATAAACCACAAAAACTCTCACCTCAGACCCTGGATCTGATGGCTAAGCGACGGTCCATGATGCTGCAGACCTCCGAAGACGCCGACGTCTACCGGCAGCTCAATAGACAAATCCGGAAATCTTTGCGGAACGATACTCGCTCCTTCAATACAGAACGTATTAAGGAGACGATAGAGCAAAACAAAGGCTCCAAAGTGTTCGCAAAGGTGGAGTCTATTGGGCAGAGCCGACTGACCAAGCTGAAGACGGAGGACGGCAACGTGGTATCGACGAGAGCCGAGGTGCTGAGGGAGATCGAGAGGTTTTACGGACAACTCTACACTTCAGTAGCCAAACCCGTTGAAAGCTTGGCCAAAGACCCAAGAGCCAAGCTTACCCGACACTATACGGAAGATATCCCGGACATCAGCCTGTACGAGATTAGGATTGCCCTTAAACAGCTCAAGAACAACAAGGCGCCGGGCGAAGACGGAATCACAGCAGAGCTTCTGAAAGCGGGCGGAACGCCGGTACTGAAAATCCTTCAGAAGCTCTTTAATTCCGTTTTGCTCGAGGGCGTGACGCCAGAGGCGTGGAACAGGGGCGTGGTGGTTTTGTTCTTCAAAAAAGGTGACAATACCCTATTGAAGAACTATAGACCCATCACGCTCCTGAGCCACATCTATAAGCTGTTTTCGAGGGTAATCACGAATCGTCTCGCGAACAGGCTCGATGCCTTCCAGCCTCCCGAACAAGCCGGTTTCCGAAAAGGGTTTAGTACCATAGACCACATCCATACGCTTCGGCAGGTTATACAGAAGGCCAAAGAGTATAACCGGCCACTATGCCTAGCGTTTGTGGACTATGAGAAGGCCTTCGATTCGATCGAAATGTGGGCGGTGCTTCAGTCTCTCCAGCGGTGCCGCATAGACTATCGGTACATCGAAGTGTTGAAGTGTTTATACAGCAACGCCACCATGTCAGTCCGAGTACAGGAGCAGAGCACGAGGGCTATTCCATTGCAGAGAGGTGTAAGACAGGGAGACGTCATTTCTCCGAAACTGTTTACCGCTGCTCTGGAAGATGCCTTCAAACTCCTGGAATGGGAAGGACTTGGCATCAACATCAATGGCGAGTATATCACTCACCTTCGTTTTGCCGACGATATCGTGGTTATGGCGGAATCGCTGGAGGACTTAAGTACCATGCTCAGCGACCTCAACGTGGTCTCCCAACAGATGGGCCTTAAAATGAACATGGACAAAACCAAGGCAATGTGTAATGTCCATGTTACGCCATCACCGGTTTCAGTCGGGAACCACACCCTTGAAGTTGTAGACCAGTATGTCTACCTGGGTCAGATGATCCAGGCTGGCAACTCCAGCTTCGAAGACGAGGTCTTTCGTCGAATCCGACTCGGATGGGCGGCGTTCGGGAAGCTACGTAGCGTCTTCTCGTCTAAAATACCTCAGTCCCTTAAAACGAAGGTATTCGACCAGTGTGTGTTACCAGTGATGACATACGGGTCCGAAACGTGGTCTTTGACTATGGGCCTCATAAGAAAGCTCAAGGTCGCCCAGAGAGCTATGGAGAGGGCGATGCTCGGTGTTTCCCTACGAGATCGAATCAGAAATGAAGAGATCCGTAGGAGAACAAAAGTCACCGACATAGCCCAGCGGATTAGTTCTTTGAAGTGGCAGTGGGCGGGGCACATAGCGCGGAGAACCGATGGCCGATGGGGCAGAAAGGTTCTCGAATGGCGACCACGTACCGGTAAGCGCAGCGTTGGACATCCACCGACCAGATGGTCAGATGACCTGAAAAGGGTCGCAGGCAGACGCTGGATGCAGACTGCTGCCAACCGATCATTTTGGAAATCATTGGGAGAGGCCTATGTCCAGCAGTGGACTGACTGCGGCTGAAATGATGATGAATGATGATGGCGCAGTCGGAATAAAAAATAAATATACATAAATTCACGAAATAAAAGTGTCAGTATACAATGGAAAGTGTATTATCGCCGCCAGCCCCTTTTAGTTTCGATAAAACTTCACTGGACATAGCGACTGGGACATTAAATGAAGCATGGAAGAAATGGCGGAGCAGCTATGAAGTGTACAGTAAAGCGTGTGAACTCAGTAAAAAAACCCAGGAAGTGCAATTAAACATTTTACTACATGTTGTTGGAGAAGATTGCCGAGAAATATTGAATCAAGGGTTAGAAAAATGGACTACAGCTGAAGCAGTTTTTAAAAAATTAAACGACCATTTTTAAGTTAAGAAAAATGTGACGGTTGAAAGACATACATTTTTTACAAGAAACCAAAAAGAAGGTGAAACAATTGAGCAATATGTTTTTGAGTTAAGGCGTTTATCACAAACTTGCGATTTTAAAGATTTAAAAGAAGAGTTAATAAAAGACAGACTGGTATGTGGGGTACGGATGTCAGCGATACGAGAGCGATTACTACGTGAAGACGATTTAAATCTTAAGAAGGCTCTTGAAATATGCCGAGCTGTAATAGCGTCCAAGACATATTCTCAAAATATCGCAAGTGACAACAAACCAGTATATGAAATAGAAAATAAGGATCAGACTGAAAATGAGATATGGGCTATTGGAAAAAAAATGTCAATGATGACATCGGCATGGAGGTCTCGTGGAGGTCGAAGCGGAGGCCGTGGTGCCGGCGGCCGCGGGCAGCGGGGCATGCGAGTCGCGCCGGCCTCAGGCTCACGATGGGCGACGCCCCCGACGGCGGCGGGTGCTATCAAGCAGTGTGCTCGATGTGGTGGACAACACGTTCAATATCAGTGTCCGGCGTTTGGAAAAAAATGTTTGAAGTGTAACAGGCAAAACCATTTCGCTAGAATGTGTAATTGAATTGAAAAATTGAAGAATCTGATCAGGTAATAAATCTAATTAATAATGACTGGAATATAACTTTACAAATTCAAGATGTAAAAATATGTTTTAAGCTGGATACAGGTGCGGATGTAAATGTAATGCCAATAAGATTTTTATCCAAATTAAAAATAAGCAAATCAGAATTATTAAAGACCAATACAAAATTAAGTACTTATTCAGGCGAATCAATTAATGTTTTAGGAAAAATTTGTTTGAAAGTAAATTATAAAGAAAAAATGTATTTATTAGAGTTTAAAATTGCAGATGTTCAGTCGGTCCCAATATTAGGTAAATACGCATGTACTGAATTAGACTTGGTGAGACGTGTCATGTCTTTACAATCTAATAAAATTGATAAAATTCCAGATTTTTTAACTCAATATGATGATGTGTTTTGTGGACTGGGTTGTCTTCCGGGCAAATATACAATAAGATTGAAAGAAAATGTTGTGCCCGTTGTTCATGCTCCCAGAAAACTGCCTTTTGCTATTCGTGAGGCGGTTAAGAAAAAACTATTTGAAATGGAACAAGAACATATTATTTCAAAGGTAGAGGGTCCATCGGATTGGGTAAGTAGCATAACTGTAGTTAAAAAACCAAATGGAGATTTAAGAATTTGTTTGGATCCGAAAGAGTTGAATAAGGCTATTAAAAGAGAACATTTTAGGATTCCCTCTCTTGATGAAATTGTGTCGAAACTTTCAGGAGCTACTTATTTCAGTACATTAGATGCTAGTTCTGGTTTCTGGCAAATTGCATTAGATGATACTAGTTCTTATTGTACTTTCAACACACCTTTCGGTAGATATAAATTTTTGAGAATGCCCTATGGTATATGTTCGGCTTCAGAAGTATTCCATAATAAAATATACGAAAATTTTGATGATTTGGAAGGTATATGTATGTATATTGACGATTTATTAATTTACGGGAAGACAAAAAAAGAACATGATGATATATTGAAGAAAGTATTACAAAGGTGTAGAAAAATTAATTTGAAATTAAATAGAAACAAGTGTCAGTTTGGTTTAACTGAAATAAAATATCTAGGCCATAGAATTACTAAGAATGGGCTATTTCCGGATGATTCTCATATTTCAGCTATTACTAACATGCCTACTCCTGCAAATAGAAAAGATGTAGAAAGGTTATTAGGATTAGTGACATATGTAGGTAACTTCATTCCACAGCTGTCTGATAAAACGCTGCCATTAAGAGAATTATTAAAGAAAGAAACCGAATGGCATTGGGATGAGAGGCATAATTTATGTTTAACACTGTTAAAAAAGTGTTTATCATCTAAACCCGTATTGCAATATTATAGCTTGGATGACCCTATCACTATTTCTGTAGATGCAAGTAAAAGTGGGTTAGGTATATGTCTCATGCAAAAAGGGTTACCGGTTTGCTATGCATCTAAGTCGCTAAATCCGGCAGAACAAAGATATGCTCAAATCGAAAAGGAGCTTTATGCGTGCGTATTCGCTTGTGAGTGATTTTATGCTTATATTTATGGTAGGTCGGACGTAACCATTGAAACGGATCACAAGCCGTTGATAACAATAATAAAAAAGCCTATCGCAGATGCACCCGCTCGATTGCAACGAATGCTATTAAGATTGCAACGATATACGTTTAGGTTGGTATATAAGCCCGGCAAACACCTGTATATAGCCGATGCATTGTCGCGTGCGTATGAGCCGGCACCGAGTGGTGGCGAGTGCGAGCGGGAGCATGCGATGCACGACGAAGTATGTGCGGTCGCGAGGGATAACGTGGTGCGCGCATTTGATTCACAGTACGTTAATGATAAACAGTTCTTAGCTTTGCAAAAACAAAGTGAAAGTGATAATGAGATGATTACTTTGAAAAGGTATATTATTAAGGGTTGGCCAATAAACAAAAATCAAGTCGATGATTCGGTCAGGCCTTATTGGGGATACAAAGAGGATTATTCAGTGGCATATGGCTTAATCTGGAAAGGTAATAGAATAGTTATACCAAAAATAATGAGGAAAGAATTTTTAAATAAACTACATATAGGACATTTGGGTTTCGAAAAGTGCAAGTTAAGGGCACGCGAGGTTATGTTTTGGCCAGGTATAAATAATGATTTACAGAATATTATATCTAATTGTTGTGTGTGTTTATCCCACAGAAAATGCAATCAAAAAGAAGAAATGATGCCTCACGAAATGCCTGATAGGCCGTGGGTTTAGCCCACGGCCTGATTGTGAGTATAGAGTGAGTGGGCATAGATTTATTTCAAATCAAAGACTTACAGTATTTATTATTGGTTGATTATTATAGCAAATTTATTGAAATTGTTCAATTAAGGCACACTCATTCGGAGTATATCATATCTTGTCTAAAAGAGATATTTAGTCGACAAGGCATACCAGAAGTAGTTATATCTGATTGCGGCCCACAATTTTCATCTTATGCATTTAGGGAATTTTCCTTTGATTGGAATTTCACTCACAAGACTTCATCCCCCCATTATTCACAATCAAATGGACAAATAGAACGAACTGTACAAACAGTAAAGAAAATTATTATTAAAACTGCTGAGAATGGTTTGGACTATCGCCTGGCTTTGTTAGAATATAGAAATACACCCATTTCTAATAATTTACCATCACCGACAGAGCTATTACAGAGTCGAAAACTTCGCAGTATTATACCAATTTCACATAAGTTATTAAAGCCCAAAGTACAAATTAATATTAAAAATGAATTAATAAATAGGCAGTTTAAACAGAAATATTATTATGATAGATCGGCTAGAAATTTAGAGAAGTTATTTGTCGGACAAAAAGTTAAAATTTTGGATATGAGTTACAAAAAGCGATGGATTTCTGGAATCATTACTAAAATTTTGCAAAACAGATCATATGAAGTACAAATTTTAAATGGAAAGAAATTAATACGTAATCGTAGGCACATTATTAAAGATTCACCGCAGAGACATGACACTGATCACCATGATGAGTTAGATTTAGATGATGCAGGTGTAGGTACATCCCAGTCTGCTCAAAATGATTTGCCGAATTGTGATGTAAATGTAAACAATAATAATCATTATGTAACTCGTTTTGGCAGAACAGTGAGACCGCCGAATAGATGGGGTTATACAGACAGATCAAGCTGAAATTGGAAATTAATGTAAAATAATGCATGCATGTTATTGAGTTCACCATAATAATTAGTAATTGTAATCAATGTTTCAAATTTTTTTTATCGATTTTTTAATAAAAATAATTTTATTTATTGATTTCTATCTTAATTTTATTTAATGTTTCGAGGAATGTATATGAAAATATATAATTAATATTATTGAATTGATAAAAAAAAGATTGATAAATGTTATGAATAGAAAAGTATTCTTAAATTTTATATAACTAAAAATATTTATTAAATTAAATATATTAGTAATGTATTAAAATAAATTCAATAATGTCATTTAATGTTATGTTATGAATTGAACTAATGCAATATTTCAATAGCTTTTGATTAAGAATAATATTTGGATAATGTTGTGTATGAATTTAAATTATTTAATATTTGGTTACTTTTAATGAATTCTTAAGGAGAGAGATGTGAAGGTAGTAGATTAAGATAATTATGTATTAGGTACCCTCGAATGAAAATAAAAACAGTCTTGATCTACTGGCTGGTTTCATTACATCTTTACAGTATTTGTGCTTGGTTTCGGCCGTGGCTTCACCCATAATGATATCAATCTTACGGAAAGTAGCAGTACTACGTTATTTACAAATATCAAGTCATTCAGACACTCGACACTAGATGTCACTATGTTCCCTGGTCGGTATCACGTATCAACCACATCAGGGTTGTCAATAATTTATTTATGGGTCGAAATTATTTACATTTTTTTAATTTCAAAAATAAATAAATATATATATATATATATATATATATATATATATATATATATAAATTTTTATAAGTATACAGGGTGAATGAAACAAATGACCAAATGTTTACAATGAGTTTTATATTTGTACATAGAACCACAAATCCAATGATCGGTTGATAGGATTTTTTCAATTTAGACTAGTTAAAGAATACACTTACATACAAATATATTAAGAAACATACAATACAATATAACACAATACAAAAGTCTATATTTCACAACAAGAACACATTGTCAAATACAAGCAATTACAAGAAAAAACCTTGCGCAAATAATTTATGAAATATCGCAATGTTTTTAAGATTGGAACTTTTGAGACTTTTGGAGGGAAGACCCAATAAATTATTGACAACCTTGATGTGATTGATACGTGGATGATATAGACTGGGTCGTGAACAGTAGTGACATCTAATGTCGAGTGTCTAAATTACTTGATAATTTGTAAATAACGTAGTACTGCTACTTTCCGTAAGATGGATATCATTATGGGTGGAGCCACAGCCGAAACCAAGCACCCCGCAAACCTGCCTTTCGTCCCGCGTAGCCTCACAAATACTTTCTTACAAAACGCTTATTATGACATTTCTTTGTAATTGCTGCGTGGGCAAAACTAATACTTAATGTAGCCAACATCCTCTAGCGCGTTACACTGCGCAGGAAAACCCTTTGATGTGTCCAAAAAAACCGACACCCGAGCTTTTAAGTTCATTAATAATTACGCTATTACGCTAGTACGTTAACACGTTAAAACGTTGGCCACACCCGCGTAGAGTCTTGATTGACGTGTTAATTCACGCGTAAAGACGCAGACGGAGCATTATGCTAAAAAATTCTTGCGATTTTATTTGAGATTCAAGAATTGCTTTAAGTGCGGCTGTAAGTGTTAATAACGTAACACACGTAAGTCACGACTGCAGATGAGTCATCAAGTCCGTGTTGTGTTGTGCAAAAATAAAAATGTCTGCTGTAAAGTGTAATGGTTGCAATGTTGTAATCAACGAGGTGCTCGCCTTTGTTCAAAACAAGGCTAAGATTATGGATGAACTCAGTATAAACAGGCTGTGTACTACGGCGTTTAGTGCTGACGAAATTGCGACGGCTAAAAAGTTGTTGTTCGATGCGGTGGATACCGATCGTCGAAAAGTCAAGAGGAGGAATGAAGGAAAGGCGAAAAGAGATATCGAGGACATTATTGCGTTAATAAAAGAAACGGATGCCCAGTTACTGCCCATTTTTGTAGCTAGAGAACTGCACAAACTTCCACCTGTAACATTCGACCACTTGGATGCAACAAGAATACTTAGAGATATCATAGCATTAAAAGATGATGTGACGAGAATTAAGCAAAACTATGTATCGCAGGATGAATTAAATGATAAAATATCAGGATACAATATGGGATACAGGAACATTAACGTGAATCAGAAAAGAGGTGGGTGTTTGTTACATAGTTTTGAATGTGAAAGCGGGCCGTTGGGCTTACCGCCGCTGTCAGATTCCTCTTCGACAAGCGAGAAGCAAACGATAACGACCGAAGGTACGAAAGTGAAACAAGATAATTGTATGAATGAGATAAACGATACAATACTCGGTAGTCAGAATAGTGCCGATAATTTGCCTCTTGCGCTGAACCGATCAGCTGACCGGAGGGGGAAAGTTCAATGCACCGAAGATAGTATTGCACCTGTGACAGAGATAAATACGTGTAAGTCTACGGCGTGCGAAAAAGACACGAATATCAATATCACTTCGTCGGTCGTTCCCACGTTAGTCTGTCCGGAAGCTATGAGCTCGTCAACACCTGAGCGCGCGGAATGTAAACAAATAACAGATGTTTTAAAGGAAGGCGGTGAATGGAAAAACAACCCCCCAAAAGACGAATGGATAAAAGTACAGCGTAAAAGATTGAGAAACAAATTTGTTGGATTTAGAGGGAAAGCAGAAACACCAGCAGAATGTACGTTTAGGGCAGCGGATAAATATATACCATTTTATATATATAACGTCGATGAAAACACAAAAGTGGAGGATATAGAAAAATATATTAAAAGCAAAACAAATGTCGAGATATCGTTACATAAAATAGAAATGAGATTTAACAAAGGTTACGCTGCTTATAAGTTCCTGATACCTAAGTACCACCTGAGTGTGTTTATGAGTGAGGATCTGTGGCCGGTTGGAGTATCATTTTGTAGATTTGTGCAGTATAGCACTATGAGAGGTCGGCGGAACGTAAACATGCCGCCGAGTGAACGTAAAAATAAATCTTATGATGGATAGTGTACAAGGGAAGAATAAAAACATATCTAAATTTGTGAGTTATAATTGTAAATCCTTTAAAAGGTCAATAGTGTGTGTTCAAAATTTGTGTAAATCCAAAGATGTCAGCCTGATTGGACTTCAGGAATTATGGCTGTTACCAAATGATATTCCTTTACTTGGTAATGTTGATGACGAATTTGGGTTTTTTGGCAAGTCGGCTGTGGACACCTCGGCGGGCATCCTGCAAGGGCGGCCATATGGAGGCCTAGGATTCTTATGGAGAAAGAAGGTATTTACATCTGTGTCTGTGATTAATTGTACTAGTGATCGCATTATAGCTATTAAAGCAACGTGCGATAAACGCACACTTCTTTTTATTAACGTCTATATGCCAGTCGATTTGCCAGATAACTTAAATGAATTTTGTCAATGTATGGCTGAAATTGCCGCGGTTGTTGACCACGCAGGCGTTGAAAATGTATATATTATGGGTGATTTTAATGCTCATCCTGGTAAACAGTTTGACAGAGAAATGCAAAGTTTTTGCACTGACCAGAATTGGCTTTGTGTTGACCATTTAAAGTTAGGCTTAAGTTCTGACACCTATACCTTTGTCTGTGAGGCTAGTGGAGCCAGGCGGTGGCTTGACCATTTCCTTGTTTCCCAAGCGGCTTGGAAATCGGTTGTGAGTATAGAAATCTACCACGATGTCTATTGGTCTGACCACTTTCCGCTTGTGATGGGGGTTGGATTGGGGGCGGCCGAGCCCGTGACTGTATCTACTCAACAAAACACATGTGTTGACTTGGCTGTATGGGGTGAGAGAGACTTAAACCAAGTGGAAATGTATAATAATTCATGTATTCATAATCTTAACAATATTTCATTACCATCGGAATTGTGTGACTGCTGTGGCAGGTTTTGTGATAATATTGAACATAGGGTGATAATTGACAATTTTTATATTGATATTGTTAACGCACTGCGTCAGGCAGCCGAAGCTAGTTCCAGGTTATCAACAAAAAAAAAGCGTGCTCACGGTGCAGTGATAGGATGGAATAGGTATGTCAGGGATGCTCACAGGGATGCCAGGAACGCGTTTGTTAATTGGGCTTGGCAGGGAAAACCACGATCTGGTGAGCTGTTTTTAAAAATGAAGCAAACACGCAGTCACTTTAAACGACAATTGAGATTCTGCCAGTTAAATAAGGACCAAATAAAAATGGACATTTTAGCGAACGAACATAATAAAAAGAACTTTAAAAATTTTTGGAAGTCAACGCAAAAACTTAACCCTAAACCTGCAGTCCCTGTGAGCATCGCTGGCTTGACTGAGCCGAGGGAGGTAGCAAATATGTTTATGACGCAGTTTAAAGTAGACCCCCAGCTGCAGGGTAAACAAATGTATAATGCCGGGGTCGTCGTGTCTGGTGAACCTTGTCATATTACCTTAAAAGAAGTAACCGATGTTATATCATCAATGACGAAAGGAAAATCGCCAGGACATGACGGCCTCAGTATAGAACATCTTCAGCATGCGGGCCCGCATCTTTCGGTTCTCCTGTGCGCATTATTTAATACTTGTATGGAACACTCATACTTGCCGGATGAACTTATGAGGACTTTGGTTATTCCAATAGTTAAGAACAAAACGGGAGATATATCAGACAACACAAATTACAGGCCGATCTCATTGGCCACTATTATAGCCAAGGTGCTTGATGGTGTGTTTGAGCGCAGGCTATGTGGTCAGCTCAAGCTACATGATGCCCAATTTGGTTTCAGAGAGGGCCTGTCAACTGAAACTGCCATTCTTGCGCTTAAGCATACTGTGAGGTACTATACCGATAGATGTACGCCGGTGTGTGGGGCCTTTTTAGACCTCTCTCGGGCATTTGACATGGTAGATTATGACACCTTGTGGTCCAAACTACGTGAATTATCTATACCGGAAGAGATAATAAAATTACTACAATACTGGTATGATCACCAAATAAACCAGGTCAGATGGTCGGGAGCGTTTTCTGATGCATACAGATTAGAATGTGGAGTGAGGCAGGGGGGGCTGACCTCGCCTACGTTGTTCAATATCTACGTGAACCAGCTGATCGAGGAGCTCAGCAGGACGGGCATCGGGTGTTCCATTGATGGGCTGATGGTAAATAGTATCAGTTACGCGGATGATATGGCACTGCTGAGCCCTTCGATGAGCGGGTTGCAGGAATTGCTGGGAGTATGCGAGAGGTACGCAAGGACCCATGGCCTAGTGTACAATGTACGTAAGAGTGAGGTGATGGTGTTCAGAGCTGGCTCCAAGAAACCGGGTGTACTACCGCCCGTGTACTTAAACGGTAATGCCTTAAGCGTGGTACAAAAATTTAAATACCTAGGCCATGTACTGACAGAGGGCCTGTCTGATGATGAGGACATCGAGAGGGAACGGAGGGCATTGGCGGTTCGCTGTAATATGCTGGCCCGCAGGTTCTCGAGGAGCTCAAAATAGGTAAAAAAGACATTATTTAAGGCTTATTGCCAGTCATTCTACACCTGTAGTCTCTGGGTTAGGTAT
Source organism: Euzophera pinguis (assembly GCA_947363495.1). Classification (NCBI taxonomy): domain Eukaryota; kingdom Metazoa; phylum Arthropoda; class Insecta; order Lepidoptera; family Pyralidae; genus Euzophera; species Euzophera pinguis. The sequence goes on from OX376164.1 coordinate 6,500,975, forward strand.
ACGCAGGGGGCCTACAATGTCCTTCGTATCCAATACAATAATGCTTTCAGGGTGCTGATGGGGCTCCCACGTTTCTGCAGCGCATCCGGGATGTTTGCTGATGCGGTGACGGATGACTTCTACACAATTATTCGGAAGAGAGCCGCTTCTCTGATGCGCAGGTTGCGGGGGAGCCCTAACAGTATTCTTAGAGTAATTGCTGATAAGCCGGACTGTCCGATCCAGTGGCACTGGACTCGTATGCATTGTGACGTGGTCGGTGTCCCTGGAGGTGTTCTTGCTAGGTACATGAACTAGCAGACAAAGGTATGTGTCAATAATAGAAATTAGTTTTTATATTATTTTAGTTTTTATATTATTTATTATTATTATTTTTAATTGAGTAATGGACATGTAACTATAATGAACAATTTTGACTAACAATAGGTTAAGACTTACTAACAAATAAATATGGTTGTAAAATTGCTGAAATAAATGATTTATTATTATTATTATAACATTGGGCACCGACCTCATCCGGGCTGGAGGAGCGTCGTCGCTGTCGACGCGGCGGCGGAGGCTTGCGGCGCGGAGTGGCGCGAGCGACAGCGGCAGCGGCAGCTGCGAGCGGAGCGGAACTCTCGCCGTCGGAGCCCTCGCGCACGGCGAAACATTCCTCGATCTTGTCTCCTAGCTCCGTCACGAGCGCCTGATAGTCAATATTATATTTTTCTTAAACATGCGCGGAAATAATGTCATTACTTTTGAATAAAGAACACGCGAAGTATCATATTTACGTAGACTGAAAAACCGAAATCACTTCCAGGCGCGTTCTTTGAATTTGGAACGAAGAGCGCGCCGGCAATGTTGTATGAAACGGTGTGCTGTTGAATTTAGAACTCTTTCATCTATCGTACACATTGCGTTCTCGTGGCCACAGATAATTGTATGAGCGTCCGCGGTCACCGCACATATATGCTTTTGCACAGATAAATGAAATTGCCTATGGCCTTTCATTAGTTGCGACCAGAACTCAGAGCTGATAGGTTGTTTCGTGAAAATTTCCGAAAAAAATCTATTAGGTTCGTTGACTGTGTAAAAATTAGTACATGTTGCATAAAATGGTGCGGAAAATCGATGGTATAACTTTTCACAGGTAAGTTTATTAATTAATTTAATACAATTAAGTGCAGAGTTCACTTTATAATGGTCGAACTATGTGACAACAGTGCGAACTAGAGTACCAAAATGGGGTGACGTTGATGTCTTTTGCAAGCATCTCTTTCTTTCCCAAGTGTCAACTATATGTTTGTCCTTTTTGTCGATAAGTCACGTTTTACCGTAGTGATGTTACCCCTTTCAATTTGAAAGAATATTTTTTATCGATTGTTTATTACGACTTATTAATTAAAGATTTTAATTATGTAATTTATTTCAAGGTTTTCCAAAAGCTCGACGAAAAAAGAAAAATGGATTAAGTATTTCATAATCTTTGTGGCGACCTCTATACATGCGCCACTGGAATTACTAGACTCGTTGAGCGATACTTGGGGTTCGCAACTTGGCTGACTATATAAGAGGCCTCTGACGCAGCACTGTCAGAGCCATACGGTTCCCCAGGTGCACACCTAGCCAGGCAGGATGAATTTACCTTTGTGGCGGTCGAGCATGCTACCTCGCTCCAGCTAAAATATTTTAAAACGAAACTAATAAATAATGATGTTTACATGTTTTATTCTATTCTCCTTATTATTCTAAAGAGTTACCCTAATTCCTTGTATATATGCTACGGTAAATCTGATTAATTGAAAATTATTAATAATTTTTCAACATTATTAATAATAACCTCGTTTTTTGGTAAATGTGAATAAACAATCGAAATTAATTACTTTTAGTAGTAATTATTAATAATTCACTACACACATTGGTAAAAGTTATAAAATGAAACTCTCAAAGTTTTTTGACCAGCAGGTATTTATTTATAATATTACTCACAGTCTTACAATTATACTTGTCTTAGATCACACGAGCAAGGTTAGGTTAGATTTTTTTTACTAAGGTGTTTGTAGAGCGAGAAAATTTCGCTCAACAAACTTCTGCGCTTTGATACAGAGTTCAAGTTTTATATTATAGGAACTTTAAAGCGTTATATTAGTACGTTAGACGTAGCATTAAAGGTACATTAATTAGTTATATTATTAATAAACACCGACAAATGTGATTAATTTATCACTTTTACCTCGACTTTCGGCAATTATTAATAATGATAGATAATTATTCGTAATTTTCAATTAACCGTACCATAAACATAGATTTTGATGACTTTGGGACCAATTTGTCAGTTATATCTTTCAAATAAAAATTGATTGTCTGTAAAGTCTTAGAGACGATAATTTTTCGTGATAACGTAGTCATAAGAAAATATTGATGCAAAATAATATCGAGGCCGATCATGCCTCTCTATGGCTTGTTCCGCGCTCTCTTTTGCACGTGGAACCTGACACATTTTCGTGCATGTATCCGGCGTTCATAGATTTATAAACCGTTAGGTATCACATCAAAAAGAATTATCCAAATCGTTCCTAAATGACGGAGATATGAGATAACAATATAAAACTGAATTGAGAACCTCTTCCTTTTTGGAAGTCGGTTAAAAATATGTGCGATTATATATGCTATAATACTATAAAGATTGCAAGAAAAGTGACACAAAATCTATAGGGTTTTGGTAGTTTCATTCAATGTTACATCACTAAACCTGCAACATTGTAACGTCAACTACCGCTCCCGACCCCCATACTTCCTCTAAGTTTGGTGACTGTCGATGCGAACAAGCATTGAATGATACTCAATATATTGGGGGTTATCTGTGTCGTGGCTGTATAGCCACAGATGCGTTTACCTTTCGGCACAAACTGTAAAATAAAAAATAAAAATTGGCAGTAAAGCAGAGTTTGTTTTTATTTTGTTAATAAAAATAAATTAAAATGAGTTCCGATGATTCTGAAAGTGAAAATGAAATGGACATTGACTGCACTCCACCAGATTTAAGATCCGAAGCTAAATTAGCAAAGGAAAACCTGCTTCCAGCGAAATCAAAAGAAAAATATATGAAAGTATATGAAAATTTCTTGTTCTGGAAAAACGAGAAAAATGCAAAATTGTTCTCCGAAACAGTGTTTTTGGTGTATTTCAATGAAATTGCTAAAACTAAAAAACCATCTACATTATGGGCGATTGTACAGTTCATATTTAAAATGGCATTGACTTGAAGAATTGAACAACTTTTTAATATTAATTAAATTTATTATGTAAAAGACCCTTTTTTATATTTCCTTGCATTTTTTTTTAAGAAAAGCACTATATATGCCTCGGCCGAAATGGCAATTGCCTGTTTCGCTGCCTTTGCAATAATGTACTATTACTTTGTACTTATGCTTGTTTGAAAATTGTACTGTGCTAGGTCCAGCGCACACCAGCGGAGGATCAGCGAAGATACTGAAAATAAATCACCTCTTCTTAACTCTGGCATGCAATTTTCATCCGCATGTCATAGTAATTAAGGTTTATTTTAAATTATCAGTATTTTCGCCGCGCCTCCGCTGGTGTGTGCTGGACCCTACGAGTTACATGAATGCTTGTAATTATATATTTCAAACATGAACATCACCAAATTGATATACAAAACACTAACCTTTATCTCATTCTTCGCCATTTTCGAAGTATTATTCATAAGCGTGGTGAAGGACTCCATCACTCCATTGCAATGCAGCTTATCCTTATAACAGTCGAGGTTTTCGATAAGCTTCCTTAGTGAACGCTCATTGTATGTAAACAATGACAGACAGTACGCTAGGTCGCGCCACTGCCGCTCTTCCGTTGACAGCTTGAAACGTTGACATAGTTTTTCTACCAGAGCCTCCATTTGACGGTCTTTTTGAATGAGGGATGTTATATACCTGGAGGTCATACATTTCAATATGAAGAAATAAAGTCAACATACAGACAAAGATTCCAATTTGTTCAACTTAAGTAGTATATTATATGGATTGTTGAAATTACCAATTAAAGACTCGAAATCTCATAACTCTGCACTATCTGTTATACGAGTAGGAAAAAGACCACTTATTTATTTATTTTTTGTTTATAGGTTTACATGAGAAAAACTTAGTTACAAGTTTGTTATTGACAGACAGACCCGGCACATAGTTGAGCTAATGTGAGCGAGACAACCATAATTATGTAAATAAATGTGTAAGTATATCCCGCTGACACCAAGTCGAGTTATTAGAGTTTTCCAATACTTATATTTCATAATAAGCCTAGATTTTCTGGAACATTGAGCTCTGGAGATGACGCTTTGATTTTAAAATAGGGGCCAGAGTCTGTTTTAAATAGAGACGAGTAAAGAAAGCAGGGGCGGCCTTTGTACAATATTATGACTATTTTATGTTACGCCTTTAAAGTGTTTATTGTTACAGACCAATAAATTAAATAACTTTGTTGCCCGAAATGAAACAAACACATACAAAGGAAACTTACTTCATAATGAGCCTGTACTGTTCTTCCGGGACGTTGAGTTCAGGATCGCTTAGCCGTGATATGATATCGGGCATCACGTTATACAGGGCGTTCCCTTTCTGGGACAGCTGTTTGAAGAACAGTCGCGTCATGTTGGAGACGCCGGCGTCTTTGTCCGCGCAACATAAAGCCATGTCTGCTATTTGTCCTTTGACGCGAACCATCTCGTGGAGAACAAGGAAGGATAGCATCTTCACAGCGCATTGCCGGACTTCTAGCTCTTCATCGTTGAGGCTAGGGAAACATATATCCGAAAAAAGTTAGAAATTTTTCTCGATGTCCTCTCGTCAGGTCCGCTAAATGTCTTAAGGTGAGGACCATCTCGTAGAGGACAAGGAAAGCTACCATACCTAATATCTTCACGACACTATGCCGGACTACTAGCTCTTCGTCGTTTAGGCTACAAAAACATAGTACAATGAAGATTGATCATCAATTTATTTATTTTTTTAATCAGGAAATTTTTTGAGATGCCTTTCGGCCGTTTCGTCCACCACCACCACCTCGGAGGACAAGAAAGAATAACATGTATGTTTTGATATGGCGTGAATCTCAGTGACTTAAATAAACGGGAAAAAATAATTTAATTACATATACTTACATATGATAAATGTGATGTGTCCAAGGCTGTGTGAGATTAGGGAACCGCAGAGTGAGATCAGCAAAGGCGATGGTCAGGTTGGTCCTCAAGGCAACATTCTTAGACCGCTTCAGTACCGTCACCATCAGTTGGAGGCCATCCTCGCATACCGAACTTGAAACCAGCATGAATCTGGAACGAAATATTAAATAATGAGCCACAGACGTCAAAGAACTACTGACGGATCGTTGTTGACGACGAAGCTCGGGAATATACCTACGTGTGTAATTCGCGCCTATGGGTAATGGCACATTTGTCAAACAAAGTAATATTAAAGCCCTTCTTTTTTTGTCTTGTATGTGAGACTAAGCTCGTTCTTTTAAGTCTATGTCACAGAATTATTAATAGTAATAATATACTACTAACGAATGTAACTTATTTAGGGTAACAATCAAAAGCAAAACAATGCAAGGAGAATGACGCTACGGCCGCTGCGAACACTATGACGTAGATACGGTAAATAATCAACCCTATGAGGTACGCAACCTAACCTTAGTACTCATAATACGTATCGAGCTCGCCGCTGTTGTATGGAGTGTCCGAGGTGCGTCTTAAAATATCAGCATATAAGATAACAGCTAGATACAAAGTGACGTAGAAACGCCAATGAGCAAATGTCCGAAGGGGACTGTAGCAGGTACTTACACATACATACTTCTATCGTCCATCCTATATCGATGGAGCTTCTGCTTAAAACTATGTACCTACCTGGTGAAGGTTATAGCTGCAGCGGCCTGCAGTTGCGTGGTACATCGCGCAGGGTTGGCCAACAACCACCGCAGCAGAGGAATGTATCGCGCTAGAGCTGTGTCCACTCCGACGATGTCTCGCTCACACACACTGCGAACGTATTCTGCGTCTGCGTCGTCCGCTACTGCGCCTTCTAGACCGGCTTCGTCTTCCGTCATTGTCGTGTTTGCCTTTTAATTATAAAATAAAATGTTAAAAACATTGTAAATGTATCTATAGAACACTATTTCAATATAATAATGAGGATACACAAGGTATGTTTGCTTAACATATACCTATGTGTCGAAATGGCGAAAAGGGTAGGCGTCATCAAGTGACAGGACAGGATGACGGTAATGAAAGCTTTCTTTAATTAGAGGGGTATGATTAGGTTAACAATCAATTATCATAATGATTTCTTATGTTTTCGTGATTGTTATTCATTAAATTAAACTATTTTAATACGGTTTTTATCGCGTTTATTACTTATTTATTTACACCTGACGTTTCAAACACTTTACAGCGTTCATGGTCATAAGCAGACTAAGTTAACATTGTCTTTGATGTCATAAGATTACAAACTACCGCCTGAATTTTTTATTGGGAACTATTCCGATTCACGCAGTATTGGCTCACAATATCCAAGGGTCTTGAATTCTGCTTCCGAGTTTGCGATTTTATTAAGTTAATGACTGGGTCCCAAGCTGGTGGTACCTGCCATCCATCCTCTCTATTGAAATTATGATGTTTTTTAATTTCAATAGCTTAAAATATTAAATATAATTCGTATTAAAATAGTTTAATTTAATGAATCAATTATCATTAAGATCTTATTAAATTGGGCAGAGAGTCTGTTCGTCCCGATAAGGAGACGGTATCCCAAATCATGGTTGAAGCAAACGCACACGACTCCCCGCGTCATACGATGATTCACAACCAAGAGTCTACCTGAATCTCTCCCATGCTAACATATTAGGAGACAACTCATCATGAGTCACGAGTTCATATTTCATTTAGTTGGTAGTTTTTGTAATTTTTAAATTCGATTATGTATGCGATATGGCAATATAGATTTATTTATTATTTGTTTATATAACAGAGTTTACAGACACATGAGTACATAGTTACCGAGCAAGCTTTGTTGGAGACGCTGGCGGAGCGTTGTCCGCGCGAGGATGCGCTGGCGTTGCTGAGGTTCATCAGCGTCTGCCTGCGGAGGTCGTCAGTCCGACCTCGTCGCGCTGGCGTCGCAAAAGCGCTGGCTTTCTTCTTTTTCTTCTCTTCTTCTTTACGTTCTTCGCGAACCTATAAACGTGACGTTTATTGAATTTCAGCTCGAAAAGGGTGTTTTTGCCGACTAAAAAACTCACAGCGCAATCGATTTTGTCTATGAGCCTGGTCATTTGAAATTGGAATTCATTTTCATTTATTTATTAAAATCAGCACCATCATTTTAGACTAAATAAACTTCATGATTTAAAGTAAATGTAAAAATTTAACTTAGTTTACTTGCTTAGTATTATCTATGAAGGCTCCTGACATTATCATAGTGAAAAAATTTGTATGGTAGGTATGACGAATAATTTTCGATTTCATGTTTTAATCAAAGACCTCACTATAATAGACACATTGGTAAAAAAACACGTCGATAAAACTTAAACTAACTAAGATATGACGAAGTTAAACTCACGCGCATTTTGGACGATACCAAACGCTCCATACCAATGGAACCTAAACAGTGACGTCACGCCTAAGTAATTTACAAGAGTGGAGACTAAATTTGTTCGAAAACTACCTTAAATGTTGCATTTATAGTATAATATGTTCCTAAATGAAAGTTCCTTTATTTTGTGTACAACGATTAATAAATTGTATTTTTAGTAATTTTCCATCTATTTAAAATTTCGAAGTCTAAATTTCGTTTAGTAGACAAAAAAACAAATTTAAATACATTCATCTCAATTCTATGGGATCATTCATGTTACAGTGTTATCCAAGTAGAAATCGGCTATTGTACTAAATTACTACTATGCATTAGGGTACTAAATCTTTAATGGTCTTCACTTTAAACCCTTCTTACACAGCCATCTTGCACCTAAAGAAAAATATAGAATTCAGTGCCTAAACAATTGATGATTTTCTTACCTGGTTTCTTCTCCTCAGTTCACTATAAACACTAGTGTCTAGATAAATCAACTGTTGCAGCGCGACGTGCCCCACCATAAACACAAATCGCGTCAACAGTTCAGTCGGCATGCTAGCTTCCTCTTCACTGTCTTTATCCTTCACCACAGACTCTTGTAACCTCTTGAACATTTCCGCCAAAATTTTCGCGCACAATATCTCCGGAGAATCACATACCGCATAAATAAAATCTATCACATTTGAAGCAAACAACAAGAATTTGTTCATCTTCGAATACGCTTCTAGAAGGCTCTCGAATACAGCAGTAAATATTGAGTGGTCGACGGGATATCTTTGGTTTTTCTTTGCTAAAGTCAGAAGTAACTGTGCGCTTAGGTTTCTCGAGTTGTAGTCGCCTGATAGCCCGTGAGTTTGTATGACTTCTAAGTTCGCTAGAGCCACGGAAGGCTTGGCTTTCGAGATCATGACGAGAATCGACATCGCCGCGTAGCTATCCATGTCGGTCGTACCGTCGATTTTCTTCAGGAACATTTCCCAGAAAACCTGAAATAATAATAATCATTATTATAGCAATGATTCAATTTTTTTTCGGAATGCAAACTTCCTAATTTGTAATGGCTAACCGCCAACTCAGTCAGACATCAAGCAAACGCGAACACCTTAAGTTTGCTGTCTGACATCGTCACCTGTATGATGGCGGGCGTGATGTCCCCCTTGTCGACCCACTGCTGCACGAGGTGGTCGAGAGCCATCGCACTGCCGCGGTCCACGGTCACCGCTAACTCGGTCAGACGGCGAGCGATCGCGAACGCCCGCGCTCGCTCGTTTTTGTTCTCGCACTCTAGGTACATGTCGCGATACGCTCGTTCCACGGCTTCGCGTTTGTCCTATAAATTGAAATATATGTAATCAAACGCTGATCGGAATCACTAACTTGATGTTATTTATTGTTTTAGGGCTCTATCAAACAAAATACACTTTGTAAATAGCAGTCGTCGCCAGTGTCCATGGTTGCCGACGATATAATGACACCCGCCTGAAAGAGCCCTTCGTAATCTGAAAGTCTTGTTAATTATCGCGTACGGGTTATTGCCCGATGATTTATCTCAAATCAGACCACAGAGCTATAGAAACAAAAATTTAAAAATAATGGGATATAATGATAATATACTATTTAACTTTACAATGAACAAAATTACCTCTTATAATAAAAAAATCAAAATCTTACTTGATCAGGTGACCACACGAGCAGCAACATCGTCGCGACGCCGACTTTAGCCGACTCAATATTAAAATGGTGTGCTGCCGTGAAAAAGTCAATAGCCTCGCTCACGTCCCCTGCTTGCTTCGACATCAGCAAGGAATTTATCAACGGCACAGCTTCAGACACCATTCTGCAGAAGTGTACCGACTCTTGAAGGAAGGCAACTATGCTTTCTTTCTCTTCCATTCTCTTGTATAGCGCTAGCTCGTTCTCGCATTGTTGTGTCATGGATATTGACTGCCCACGGTCGGGTATTATATAAATGTTTCGGAGTAACGCTATGAAGTAGTCTATCTGAAATACAATTTATTTATTTCATGTACACGCTGTAAATATACATTGGAAACTTAACATTAGGAAAGCTGTGTACAAGGGTTCTACTTATTTCTAAAGAAATTTCTTCCAGCGAAATCTATTTTATTTAGTAGGGTAAAAAATAAGTACATAGTTATATCTTTCTTCTTTTTCTTTTATTCAATTTTAATAAATATAATCTTTATTCATCATAAAGTACATAATGTTTATTGCACAAAGAATAAAATAGCTTTATTTGATTCGCATCGCAAAAAAATCTGCACCTGCAAAACTCTTACCTGGTCACTTTTTTCCATATCACACCTAAGAAGCTTAGCATCAGGATACTGTCTCTCTGTGTGTTTTACTATTAAATACGCCTTGTAATAATTTTTATCCCGCAAATGATTACGTATAGCGTCATATAGATTTTCCAAGGATGCTTGTGATAATTCCGGCTCATCTTGAGTCAAGATATCCATTTTTTCTTTTATCATAGACACAACATCTTTTTCTATTTTCTCCCATTTCTTCACCAGCTCAGGGTCCGGCCCTGGATTTAGTTTCTTCTGTAGATCTTCCAGTATCTTCTGTTCTGTTTCTAGCTGCTTTTCTAATAGCTCTAGCTTCAGTTGTGCAGAGAATGGGTTGCACTCAAGAAACACCTGCATACAAAATTAGGGTATAAAAATTAAATAATATCAATGAAAATGATTGTTTTCTTCAAGGAAATTAAAAACTGAATTTTTAAAACAATGTTGATATCACAACACACTTTACAGGCTAATTTAGTGCTTTATTAAATAAGTTGTAAAAAATATATTTAAATGCCTCACTTTCTCAATAGATAGGCGTTGTATGGAAAGTTGCTCACTTTGTAGTGTACATGTCAGGTTGTTTTCTATGTATGCAATGCGTTATCTATTCTAGTAGGTTACTTAATTTGTGCTTCTTCATCTATCCAGTAAAATTCTAAAACTCGTAAAATTAGTCATTACGGTATAAAGATTGGCTCATTAAAATACCGAGTAACCACGATCGCCGTATAATTTATAAGAATACACACCTTGAGCAGTTGTATGGCCGCTTTTCTGACGAGAGCTGCTTTGTCCCGCAGTCGGCCGATGGCTCGCTCTAGCACGGTGCGTTGTCTGCTAACAGGCACGCAGTTTTCCCTTTGCAGACGTGTCCAGAATTGAAGTACCTGTATTTTTATAATCGTAATGTAAGTTTGTGAGGCCAATACATGGAGGTAAGAATAAGAATAATAGGAAGGGGACATGTTGTCGTATATGAATCTAGTTATGTATTTTTTTTTATAGCGTCGTCATTGTCTGACATATGCCCATAGAAAGAGACTTCCCATTCGCCATTTGTATTTACCTACTACCGAAAGGCACGCGGATAACTTGGTTAGGCATGTCTATAAACTTCTATATTCGAAGGCCAAATGGGTAGAAATGTTTTATAGATACACAAGCCGTCTCCCGAGGCTTTGCTCTCGTTCACGTTAGAATTTCGGCAAATTCTTTCATTATTCTACTACCTTTGTGCCAAATTTCTGCTTTAGTAGCGCGTCGGCAGAGATCAAGAATGATTGCCGAAATCAATGGTCGAACGCACATGAAGTGGGGTCAAACATCCATTGAATTTTTAAACAAAAATATCAATTTCTTCACACATTTGTAATTTTAACATTGATTACTTAGAGAACCTCAATGCTCTTATGCCAAAATATTTTTGTATTATTGTTGCTTAACTTAACTTGCTTATTTAGCCGAGATGCGTGGTAAGCTAGAAGGGAGGCCTTTGCTCAGCAGTGGAACACCTAAGGCTATTTTAAAAAAAGTGCTTATTATGCTTAGTGGGTATATTGTATACCTACCTTATGGCGGACATATGCGGATAGATCATGCATATGTTCATAGAGGTCATCGAGGAAGTCATCCCGCTGCGATCTCTGCTCGTCCGTCAGTCCTTCGCCACGAAGCTCCACGCTCAGGACCTCACACATCATTCCTAGCACGCTGATACGTAGTGTGTACGACTGTAAAAACAAATATAATAATTAGAACTGTGTTGTGGAACCAGGTCAGAGGCCGAGAGGCGGTTCCGAATAACTCTAACACCAGGGTGTACATGGTCGATTGACAATTAAACCTACACGAAATGATGATGATGGAAATTATACATTCAATTATTCAGAAAGAATTAGTAGCAGACTTACCCTAGAAACACGACCTTGCCGCTTGCCACAAGCGGCGCGCTACAGCGATTTCGCGGCAGGCGACAGCGACGGGCGGATCGGGGTGCGGCAAAAGCATAGAATACATAAATAAAATACGATCTCGAACATGAAAAACTGGCCGAAATTTCGATTTCGAACACCAGAAAGTGGTCGATATTTTGATGTTGAACACGAAAAGTGATCGACATTTCAAACTTGAACGCCAGAAATTAAGATTTCGATCTTGAACAGCAGAAAGTGATCGACATTTCCATCTCGAACACGAAAAAGTATTCGACATTTTGATCTAGAACACGAAAAAGTGGTCGAAATTTCGATCTGGAATGTAACAACAGAAACTGGTCAACATTTTTATCTCGAACACGAAATTTGATGTCGAACGACGAGTTGGTGTACTCCTCTTTATTTGACAATTTGTTTAAAAAAAAGCTTTGTGTCAGAGGTTTTGGTAAACTTCATTTTGTTTTGGAAAAAATCGCCTGATGGCCTGATGATAATTAAAGTGAATAAGGAGTGAAATTTTTCGTGCACCCGCTTATCATATTTCTCTTGCTTACCGCAATTCCACGCCGCTTGCTCGGTGCCGGCGCCTGTATTCTCTTGCTCGCCGGTAACTAATGTAACCAGTAACAACAATACCTCGTCACTCTCGAATTACGGCTGTATAGTGGCGATGGTGCCAGTCATCTCCTTGGGCAGCTCCAAGAGGAACGCAGTAGTAACAACAATACCTCGTCACTCTCTAAGTAGGGCTGTATGGTGACTATGGCGCCAGTCATCTCCTTGGGCAGCTCCAACAGGAACGCAGTAGAAACAACAATACCTCGTCACTCTCTAAATACGGCTGTATGGTGGCGATGGCGCCAGTCATCTCCTTGGGCAGCTCCAACAGGAACGCAGTAGAAACAACAATACCTCGTCACTCTCTAAATACGGCTGTATGGTGGCGATGGCGCCAGTCATCTCCTTGGGCAGCTCCAACAGGAACGCAGTAGAAACAACAATACCTCGTCACTCTCCAAGTACGGCTGTATGGTGGCGATGGCGCCAGTCATCTCCTTGGGCAGCTCCAACAGGAACGCAGTAGAAAAAACAATACCTCGTCACTCTCCAAGTACGGCTGTATGGTGGCGATGGCGCCAGTCATCTCCTTGGGCAGCTCCAACAGGAACGCAGTAGAAAAAACAATACCTCGTCACTCTCCAAGTACGGCTGTATGGTGGCGATGGCGCCAGTCATCTCCTTGGGCAGCTCCAACAGGAACGCAGTAGAAACAACAATACCTCGTCACTCTCCAAGTACGGCTGTATGGTGGCGATGGCACCAGTCATCTCCTTGGGCAGCTCCAACAGGAACGCAGTAGAAAAAACAATACCTCGTCACTCTCCAAGTACGGCTGTATGGTGGCGATGGCGCCAGTCATCTCCTTGGGCAGCTCCAACAGGAACGCAGTAGAAAAAACAATACCTCGTCACTCTCCAAGTACGGCTGTATGGTGGCGATGGCGCCAGTCATCTCCTTGGGCAGCTCCAACAGGAACGCAGTAGAAAAAACAATACCTCGTCACTCTCCAAGTACGGCTGTATGGTGGCGATGGCGCCAGTCATCTCCTTGGGCAGCTCCAACAGGAACGCAGTAGAAAAAACAATACCTCGTCACTCTCCAAGTACGGCTGTATGGTGGCGATGGCGCCAGTCATCTCCTTGGGCAGCTCCAACAGGAACGCAGTAGAAAAAACAATACCTCGTCACTCTCCAAGTACGGCTGTATGGTGGCGATGGCGCCAGTCATCTCCTTGGGCAGCTCCAACAGGAACGCAGTAGAAAAAACAATACCTCGTCACTCTCCAAGTACGGCTGTATGGTGGCGATGGCGCCAGTCATCTCCTTGGGCAGCTCCAACAGGAACGCAGTAGAAAAAACAATACCTCGTCACTCTCCAAGTACGGCTGTATGGTGGCGATGGCGCCAGTCATCTCCTTGGGCAGCTCCAACAGGAACGCAGTAGAAAAAACAATACCTCGTCACTCTCCAAGTACGGCTGTATGGTGGCGATGGCGCCAGTCATCTCCTTGGGCAGCTCCAACAGGAACGCAGTAGAAAAAACAATACCTCGTCACTCTCCAAGTACGGCTGTATGGTGGCGATGGCGCCAGTCATCTCCTTGGGCAGCTCCTTGGTGAGGTCCAACAGGAACGCTCCGCAGTTCCGCGCTGCCGCTTGCTCGGTGCCGGCGCCTGCGTTCTCTTCTTCGCTCGTAGCTAAAGCTTCGGCTATCTCGCGTACCTGGGGAAATCATTCATTGTCAACTAAGGTAAGTATTTATTAAATAAACAAAAAAGCCGAAGAGTTAAGAACATTAAGTGAAATTAAAATATTTTTTATAAAACATCATTCATTCCCTATGGTCCAAGAATATAAGAAACCTTTATCATACAAAAAATATATTGGTACTAATTTTACAAAGCCCACGAGTTAGGTATTTATTATATATTTGCATATCAAAGCAACTTTTTAGGATGGCATACACACGATAGTGTGTCTATAGACAGGTGAAACAGCGGATCGGGACATGACATGAGATTTATTGATCATATTATATATATATAAAAAAATTACTTACCATCTGAGGTCCAAATGTTCCTAGACCAAATTCCTTGGTCAGCTGAACCACACCAGCACAAATAGGGGAAACTGCATGTTCTACCATTTGCAGAACCTATAAAAAACGAATTTTATCATGACAGGAATTTCAATCAATATTAATTTTATTTCATGGATATGCCCAGTTATATCCTTTGTCATTTAAAAGAATCAGCATGAAGATCTTTGATAAACGGTTATTTTTTTTTTAATAACGATGTTCATGAATTTTTTTTTTTTTTTATGTACACAAAATAAACAGGATACAGAGTATTGATTTTAATATTACTTGCAGACCTGTCACAAATCAAAAAATTCCTCATTTCAAAAATTCGATCGAAAATACTTTATGCTCAGTGACTTATACAGGTAACAATCCTCGTAATCACTACAATAAACTATTTGGTTTCATCTCATACAGCTTTTCAAAGAATTTCAAACAGAAAAAACTTAAATAAATTAAAATCAAGAATGGGCTACTACAGGTATTCCATTCACAAGAGTAGACAAAAATTGTTTGACTTGTATGCCCAAAACAGTACATGTTTGATAGCAGTTTTGTTAAATATATCAAGAATTATCCAAAAACAAAAAAGTGTGTAAGGTGGCTATAGCCAATATAGAATATGCGTGAATATTTTTATACGTTTCTGCTAGTTGTTACATTACCAAAAAATACAATATATAATAAAAAAAATATGTTAAAATCGCTATCATTTTCGAGCGATTTAAACGCGGCCATTTTGCCGGGCCTAGTCTGTGACGTCAGCAGGAAATTCACACAATAGGTTGATGAGATCGCACCAATCGCACCCACAAGCTTTAATCGATGTCGAGCAAATGTCAATGTCAACTTTTAAAAAGTCAACAAAACACACAACATTGTTTGTGGCTTGTGACAAAATTTTGGTTATTTTGTATTAAAATCTACAAGAAAACATTACTAGTACAGTACATACATATTATTTATGTATATTATTTTATCTAATAACTGAGTTCAGCAAACGTGAAATCTGAATCCAAGGAATTAGGTAACCAGTTTAGTTTTTCCCTCATGTTTTACGGGCCTGGATAAAAATCGTTTAAAGCCGCCTGAACCGAACGTGCCTCGTTTGGGGTAGTTAAGCCTCTCGAGTCTTAACTTAATATGGCGAGGTTTAACTGTGGCACGCAGGTGACGTCCCCTTGACACTTACATAATCTTATTTCTGTGGTCAGGACTTGCGTAGATATTATACAATACCAGTAAGCCGATTGCGGTAGCTGCCAACGAATGGTAATGGCGCATTCAGGACATTCGGCGCATTCGGATATTCGACATCAAAATTTCGACAACTTTCTGGTGTTCGAGATCAATATTTCGACCACTTTCTGGTGTTCGACACCGAAATGTCCATCACTTTATTGTTCGAAGTTACCGCGATTGGCACCCAGATTAAATTTTACAAGATTACCGCAGTACCTACCACGAAGTATACTGGTAGCTAACTATTATCTCATAAAGCAGGGCAGAGACGACTGAGCATGCGACGGGAACCGATCAGTTATCTGAAATTGACTTTGCCGAATCTCACTTGATACACGTTACATCGACGTCTTGTTTGCAGTATGTCTTGTTTGGTATATATGAAGATATGCATTCAAGAAGCATAATATGACATATGTACCATTTTATTTAACAATGTTTTAACGATAAAAAAAAAAAACTTGTTGCTGATAGCCGAATTTTCTTTTGAACTTTTTTATTTGCCAGATGATTTATTTATACTCGTACTACTATAATATCACCAAAATAACTTACTTCAGGGACAGTCGCGTAACTTGCGTGTTTAGTTGGGGGGGTGCAGGAGGGCACAGCCCCCTATTTGGGGGTTTTATAAAAAATACTTTAAATAAAACCATAGCTTAGTTCGGCGGACCCATAGCGGAGCGAGCGAAGCAAGCGGAGCTTCAAACTGCTGCTCTATAAAATTACACGGCTATTGATTATTAAAATATCATGTACTTATCTATATCAATATATTGAATTGTATATATCTCTATTATCTTATACTAAAAATTATATATTATTAGTTGCGATCCAATGTCATGTTGGAGTGACGAAAAAAAAAGAATTCATGATAGGTCAACTGATATGGTGACAAATGATATTTCGACGAAGTAAAAAAAAAAGAAACGAAAAAGGTTGAAATGTTCTTGGTAAAATGAAAATCGAAAAAGAAAAAATCGACTTTATGATAGGTAACCGCATGCGAGATATCGCCTCTTTTACTCACTTGTTTCTGCCCTACTTTAAGCGATGACGGTAAGCCTCCTGACATGCACAGGGAAAACTTGTTATTTTAGTGGACAAAATACTTTACAAGTATTTTAAAATACCAATAATAAATACTAGCTGTTTCCCGCAGCTCCGCTTGTGTCAAAAAGTAGCCTATGTTTGACACCGGATCTTTAACTATATTCATACCAAATTTTAACAAAATCCGTTCAGCGGTATGGCCGTGAAAGCGTAACAGACAGACAGACTTTCGCATTTACAATATTAGTATGGATAGTATGGATAATGACAAGCCTTAGTAATTACAAGTTGTTCTAAATCAAAACATATCGAGAAATACCGACTTACACCTCTAAATACACAGATGCTTTAAAAACTGATAAAAATATGGAAAAAGTAAGAATACTAAATCTGGTCACACTGGTAAAGCGTCTTCAAATTCCTTTTTCGGACGATGCGAGATAATTTTAAAAAATCAACTTTTTGATAATTAAATTTTATATTAAAATAGTATAATCTAGAAAAATAATTGTATTAGCATTTTTTTGTACCTAAAAAGATTCCGAAAAAAAATTATTTTGGCCATTTTGGAGAAATGTGCATATTCCCTATTAGAATCAGAATCATTTATTTTGCTAGAATACATGTGTATTATATTAGGAAAAAGATAAACAACGCTCCTAACAAAATGAAAGCGACTTGGAGGGTAATTAATAAAGAAACCGATAAATGTAAAAATAAAGAAAATATACAAGAAATTACATTTCAGGATAGTATAATTTCTTTCCCTAAAAAAACAGCCAATTCTTTTGAAAATTATTTTTCGAATATTCCACTATAAATAACTTCAAATATAAATTCATGCCCTCAGGGTACTGAAACACTAATTAAAACGAATGTCACCCCTTGTCCAACTTTAAGTTTTCACATATTGATCCCAGTGATATTATTAAAACATTTAAACAGCTTAACTTGAAAAAATCTGAACATCACTGGGTATTAGTGTAATTTATCACATCATTGGTATTGTTGCTCCTGACTTGGCTTATATAATGTACTGATCAAGGCATCTTCCCAAATTTAATGAAGTATAGTAAATTTATCATATTATTTAAAAAAGGAGAGAAGTTGAATCCTGGCAATTATAGAACTATCTATATATTTGCCCGTATTGAGTAAAATATTCGAAAAGAATATGCTCAAGCAAATGCTGCGGCACTTTAAGGCCTATGATCTCTTTCATAGCCAACAGTTTGGTTTTACTGCCGGCAAATCAACAACCGATGCGGGAGTAGCTCTCATTACTCATATTTACACCGCCTGGGAGGAGTCTCAGGGTGCTATTGGAGTGTTTTGTGACCTTTCCAAGGCATTCGACTGTGTTGATCATGAGACACTTCTGCTCAAGCTTTTGACGCTTAAGCAATAGTTATTGACTTCATATTTAAGTGATAGGCGTCAGACTGTTGACATAAATAACGTTAAGTCAGGCGGTTCAACAGTAAAGATAGGTGTACCCCAAGGCTCGATACTAGGACCCTTACTCTTTTTGATTTGCGTCAATGACTTGCCTTATGCGGTTAAAAAAAGAGGCTGGCACAGTTTTGTTTGCAGACGATACGTCTTTGTTTTTCAAAATGGCTCGCCATAGTGTCGACCATGTGAAGATGCATTGCCCACAATATCAAATTGGTTCTCCGCCAACAACTTAATGCTGAATGCGAATAAGACCCAATGCTTTAAATTTTCTCTACCAAATGTGAGACAGACTCAAGTGGATATAATGTTAATAGGAGGAAGGTTAGTTTTTGTAGATAACACCACCTTTCTAGGAATCAATCTAAAAAACTTAGCTCTGCGGCATATTTCAGTAAAATCAGACAAATAACAAATGTGGCAACTGCTAAGCTAGTCTACTTTAGTTACTTTCATAGCTTAATGTCGTATGGATTATTGCATTGGGGAAGGGCAAGTGACATACAGATAATATTATGGTTTAGCCCAAAAGGAATCTCTTAGGGAGTTGTTTAAAGAAATTATTATATCTTTATCAGTAGCTTCACAATATATATTTGATGTTATCATGTATATGAGGAAAAATTACTACTTTTGCAATACCTTTGTGCAATAAATGGTGGTAAACTTAATATAAGTAAAATGACGTTAATAAGTGATATTTATATCTTAAATAAAAAAATAAATAAATAAATATTGAAAATAAACGTAATAAATTTCATTTCATTTCGTTACAAAGATAAATTATTTTTACCTTCTTATAGACTGTGTAGGGTTAAAGACTCATTTGGGGAACTGTATACGCTTCTACAATAAGCTTCCTGAATCAATCACTAGTTTACCTGATGGACAATTCAAAGCCCATGTTTAAAGATCTACTTTGTAAAAAGACTTATTATAGTGCAGAGGCCTCAACAAATTGAAATATTATTATGTATAAAAAGAACATTTGACATTTATTTATTTTTATTATTTTCATTCAATCTTTATTTATTTTAAATAATCTGAAATTGCAATAATGTATTGTGCTAAATGTTGACAAACATGTGAATTCGTCCATTTAACTAGTTAATTAAGGAAAGTTTTTTCTTATTTGTAAATTGATGTTTTGAAGAAAATGCTGCAGGGGAGTTTGTGGCGCCGCTTCTTCTCCACTTGCGCTTTGGAAGTGGTTGTAAACTTAATATGAGTAAACTGACGTTAATAAGTGATATTTATATCCTATATTGAAAATTAATGATTTCATTTCATTTCAATAATGGAATAATAAAAATATACACACTTGAACTAATTTGATGAGACAAGACGTGCCATGGTTGTACTTCTTGATCAAGACCCCTAAAACTTGGAACACTGTTTCTCTTATTGCCTTGTTCTTGATTATCTGTTCTTCTAGAGCTTTGTAACAGGGATCTGCTACCATCCTAAAGAAAACACCCAAATCATTTAATTATTAACATTTCATAGTAATAAAAAGCGTACATTAGTGAAAAGTGAATAATCTTTTCTTAGCATATTTCCAGGAGTTCAATTTTAAAAGTATGGGTCACACAAGAGCGGTGAGTCTAATGATTTTTGTTTGATAACCTATGATTATCGTCGTGATTTGACCAATTTTCATTCAACATATATAAGTAACACATTTTAAAAATAGGGCTTTAGTAATGTAAGAAATCTATTAAAAAGTTTGTAGTTACATGTTACACTATGCAGGATATGTCATGACATATGTTAAGATACATGCAGAAATTATTTCAAACTTACGAAACAAAGTTATCTTCAGCTAGAGGCGGATCCCAGAGTCTGGAAAGAGGTTGTTGCAGAACCAAATGTAATGTGACCAGGGCAGCTTGTTTGTCAGACTCTGTCCACCCACAGAACTCTTCATCATTGGTTGCCTTCTTGCCTTTTTTGCCCAGGGTTAATTTGGTAGAATTCTGGAAACCCACATAAAGCTCTCTGCATAACCCAAAGGTTGACTGTTAGATAATGCTTTTAGCATTTATTGTGCTTATCAAATTGGTATGAAAAAGATTTTAAAAAAATTGTTCAGGGTCCATTGTGTAATAATTTATTTCGTACATGAAATGTTTTTGATTGGGGTAAGTACTTGGAAAAAAATTAAGACAGTTGTTTATGGTAAATAAACTTTGCAGCAGTTGCGTAAAAAACTTGAAAATATGCATAAAAAATGCTTTTGATTTTTTTTTTTATTATTCTTTATTTAACTCATATTGTCCCATTGCTGGGCAAAGGGGAGATCCAACACCTTCCAAACCTCTTTCTGATCATTTCTTAAATATATTTTCGGCGTTATTAAGGCCCCCAAACTTGAAAGAATTTAATAAATATTTTAATGAACTTACATCAGCAGCTAACTTGGCATCTTTGGCCTTCATAACTTGTGTAAACAAATACAAAACCATTTTGACAATGTTAAGGTTCTTGGTCCGCACATCTGTGTCAATTTCTTTTTCTTGAAAAACCACATCTACATGGTCGCAAAGGTTTTTTGCAGCTCTTACAATGTGGTCAAATCCTAAAATAAGATTATATCATCCAGTTCATGAATTATAAGAAAAATATTGGATTATACATTTGAATGAATATTTCTCCTTAATCCATACTAATATTATAAATGTGAAAGTCTGTCTGTCTGTCTGTTACGCTTTCACTGCAAAACCACTGAATGGATTTTGATGAAATTTGGTATGTATATAGTTGAAGACCCGGGGTCAAACATAGACTACTTTTTGACTTAGGTGGAGCTGCAGGAAACAGCTAGTATTAAATAATTCATTCAAATATTATGCCTTGGGTCTTGATGTCTATTTTATTATATTATAAAGCTGTTTAAAATATTAAAGTAACAATTTTATTTTGTTATAGGTATTTTGTCAAGCTCATAGCACTTGAAATTCAAGAAAAGTAAACTAAGATTACCTTTATTTATTATGTTCCATTCTAATTTATTTCCATGTACTATGATAGAAAAGTATGTGTCGAAATGTTCCAAAATGTAGTCAACTCCCTCGGAGTTATAGGAGCGTGCAGCATCTGTAACATGTATATAGTATGTAGGAGCTTCGATAAGGTCTCTTGGTGTAGATTTACATATGAAGTAACTGCAGACTTTTGTAGTTCATTCATTAATATCGAGTGGGTTATATTATATTACACCTTGTGCATATAGGGTCGATTGATCATATAGGTGTATACATTTATGTTAAAGCCCATAAAATAGAATCGCTACAACTCATTGGATAACCGTATATACGAGTATTCATGTGTATGTTATATATAGGAAATGCAAAATATTTTTTACCTTGCAGCTTAGATAACAGTAACCTTGGTTGAACTACATCTTCGACGTGGTACTGTCCAGCGTGAGATTCCAATAATTCATCCTTTTGTAAAGGTATAGCAAATTCAAAGTGACTCATTTTGAAACAATCTTATTTCTCTATTTCACACGTTTACACTTCATTTGTGTTCACAGCTCACATTTACAACAGATTACAACATTAATAACAAATCTTTTTTAAATTTTTGGATTTTTGGAGCAGCAAAGTATT
This sequence comes from Euzophera pinguis, assembly GCA_947363495.1. NCBI lineage: Eukaryota > Metazoa > Arthropoda > Insecta > Lepidoptera > Pyralidae > Euzophera > Euzophera pinguis. Next base: position 6,522,865 of record OX376164.1, read on the forward strand.
GTTTTTATTAATTTATTGGACAGAAATCGAACCAAAACAACGAAATCAAAAATAACGAATATTTTTAAAAATTGATGATCATGGCAACTCGCTTATTGACAACTTGACAATGACATCAGCTGCCTGACATAATCGTTCAGAAATACGTGTTACTTTATGAGCCCCACACACAGTCATGATGCGGATGCATAGAACTAAAGGTAAAGATGGAAACCAAACTGGCATACAACATCAACTCTACTCCCTTACCTCAACTCTAAACGCAGGGCAGAAACGAGTGAGTGAACCAGATAGCACAATACAAGCTGTGAGGCGACATCTCGCTTGCTCACTCATTATTGCATCCGGGTTGTAAGAAATAAGAGATTGTGGTAAGCCACCGGATTGGACGGAAACATCAAAAACCGTACATAACCGTATAAAAAGGCTTTACTAATTTTTGTAATATGGCAATAATCTTTGACACGTTGGAGACATGATGGAGACATGTCATTTGACGTTACACTTTTCTGCTGCCAGCGCAGAAACTTTCGTTTCGGTGATTGGTTTAGAACTTTACTGAAAAGTGTTATTAGTGTGTATTTGAAGTGAAAAATAATTGAAATTATAAAAGAAAATGTCTGGAAAAAATAACAAAGCTTTCACGAAGGAAGAGGAGCTCCTGTTACAAGATTTCAGCAGAAATGTATCAACGAAGTCTTCAGCCTTATTTTACGGGAATGCCTTTATCGTCTCCGCGATTCCCATATGTAATTATAATTCTTATTTAATCTTTATATTTCCTATGCATTGGCATTGATAAGTATATCAATTTTCATACATAAAATGGCAGTTTTGTATTTGTATTTTCTATTCTATATTTAACGTTTCAGGGTTGTTCTGGCGGGTGCACGCTTTGGAGGTCAGTACATCCCTGGTTTGGTTCGCGCTGGTAACAGGCGCGAGCACCTGGCTGCTGGCGCTGGCATACCGCAACACAAAGTTCCAGTTGAAGCACCGCGTCGCCGTTCGCCGCGAAGATGCCGTGGCTCGCGAGATGTCCAGGAAACTGGCCGAAGACAAGAAGATGAGCAAGAAGGAGAAGGATGAGAGGTAATCTTGACATTTTTATTTAATTGACTGAAACTCCTTACTTACTGGTTTTGGAAAATATGGTGCTCTCAGGTGATCATTATTTTTTGTATAACAAGAAAGAGGCAGGCTTAGTCATATTTGCTAGTGCAGTGCACTGGACTGAACTAGATTAGATATTAGTTCATATAATACAAACAAAGGAAAATTGTGGAATTATTTATTTGCCCAGAAAGTGTAATGAAGACCACCTAGACAGTTTTGAGCAAGTACTGATATTAGTTATCATTATCACATAATTATGATATGTATCTACAAAGTCTTATATTTGTTTTATTATAATTATGAATATCATAATTGTTGAAATGAATATATAATAAAAAAGAAAATAATTTCATTTATATTTACATATAAATGAAATTATTTTCCACAAATATAATGTTTGTTTATACATATATACCACTTTACTATGTATAATATTATGTGTGTAGAGTATATATGTGTTTATTTAACCATGTGGTAGTAACTTCCGCGTTGTGGTTGGAAGGGTCACCGTTAGATATTAACAAGTGTGTTATTGGTCAACTCTGGTCTTAGATATTTCATGTCTGTAAGTTGTCTGACTTAACTCACTATAAATAACAAAATTAAAAAAGTTAAGTATTATTGTAAAACTATTGTAACATTTGTCAGTTTGTATTATACTCGTAAATTGTGGAAAGTAAATAAATTTTGAATGTATTTAATATTTCAGGATTCTGTGGAAGAAGAATGAAGTGGCCGACTACGAGGCGACCACATACTCCATCTTCTACAACAATGCGCTATTCCTCACCATCGTCATCCTCAGCAGCTTCTACTTGCTGCGCTCTTTCACACCCACTGTGTATCCTTTTATAATATTTTTTATGAAACTAAATTATTAAACACAATAGACAGCCAGCTGTCATGTAACATAGATTATGTTGTTACTTCTGGTAGGTTAGGGTTAATCATCATTATCACCACAGCCGTAAGAAGTCCACTGCTGAACATAGGCCGCACCCAAAAATTTTGGTTAATGTACCTCTTAAACTTACAATAATGAAGCTCCACATAAACTAGGAAATTTAAGGACCATTTAATTTGATTTTTTCAGATTAAATACTCTAAAAATTATAATAATAGTGACAAAAGATCACCATTAAACTCAAAAGTGGTGTTCCCAAATATTTGCACTGAAAAGGCCTTTTATATGGTAAAGTTATTTTAAAAGTAACCTTCATACCTCTTGGTGTATGGTGTATTGAAATATTTTAACTATTTAACCTAGTTTAATGTTGTTTTTTCTGTAAGTATTTCTTTCTATTATTTATGTTAGTTTTGTGCAACTAAATTTGGTTTCCTTTTTCAACACCCACTGGTAACTGTATTTTCAAGACGCTTCAATAGAATTTGACGTAATTTGTTGACAACCATCTAGCAACAACAACTAAGCCCATCCCTATTTTGTATGAAATGCAACTGGGTAGCGTATCTCAAGTTGCATTGGAAGAGCGCCGTGTGCGGATGGCCTAAGTATTTAATTATCTGTTTTATACACAAATCTAACAAATTTTCCTTAACAGCTTTAACAGTAACTACATCGTATCTCTGTCGGCGGCTTCAGGACTCCTGGCGTTGCTCTCCACTGGCACCAAGTGAATTGTTATGACATCCCGAATCAGTGAGTGAATGAGTGAAATCAGTTTAGCTCAAACATTGTAGTTTAGTAACCGCCAAACTGGACTGTTTGAACTACTCTCATTTAAGCGTGCTTGTTGAGTAAAAACTGTTACTAGAATAATTTTATAAAGTAAATTAATGAACAATAAAACAATTTTTAAAACAGTCTTCAGTTTTATTTACATTATTATCATAGTGACAGACTTAACGTACATGGTCCTTCTTACATCTAAAATAAGTATTATAGCTGCTTTCAATATCAGGGTGGGTTAAGTTCAATTTTAAATCACAAACAGCTTTTATTTCTTCGTTTTAAAGTCTAAATTATCTTACTGCTGAATAAAGTATCTGTATAATCAAGCCCATTAATAAATCACAAGTGCGTCATTAGGATTTTTTTAACGAGTGCACAGTGCCTGCTTTTCGAATCATAAGTTAAATGACTAGAAAGTAGATGCATTAAGGAATCGTTGCCGTTGCACATGGAGCGATACTTTAGACAGCAGCAGAACACATGATAATGGCTGTGGCCATTAGAACGCTATCTCCTTTTCGCGCATCGCAGTAGCTTTATTTTTGCAGTTGGTAAACGATTTATAGCAATCGCCGCGCCGCACCACTAAAGTACGAAGTTCATGAACTATTATTAATTGTATTTTTTTTGTTATATCTAGACTAAATGCAGCTTTAATCTTGTATAGATTGAGTAAATCAAATTCGCGTCAAAAGAAATTGAGAGATCTATAAATCACCACCATTGTGGTTTAAAAAAATCTGGTCCTCTGTTTTCTACTATGTACCGGTCATAGCAAGCTTTCTCGTAATAAATGCAATATTCTTTCCCATTAGACTGGAACATACACAGCTAAAATAGAGTCTAGTGTGTTTTATAAACCGATTAATACTGCGTTGAATACATATTTATTTAAGAATATATCCGAATAAGGCAAAGCCAGTGTATGAAGAGTGAATTTATAAATCTTTTTTGTTTTCGTCAACTGACACAAGGCCGAAAGCTTTGAATAACCTACTTATTTCACTGCCCGCGAAACATTAAACGACAAATTTATTGTACTACTTAATGTTAAAAGCATCAGTTAATCATTAGGAAATTTCTATGGGATAAACAGACATGACGAGTAACCGCGGATAAAAAACCTATTAAAAAGTTGCAACGTCTCGTACCTACGTGGTTTAGGCACGCTTCATTTGGCATATTGGATTCTAGACAGCTGATCACGTGAAAAGAAGCTAGTGCCATGTTTAGCGGGCGGTTTTTTTTAATAAGTGGCGCCAATGCGCTGCCAAATGCCAGTGGTTCTCAACGAACGCTGGTTTGTCAGGGCTCAGTACATCATGCCGACGTGCAACGGCTCCGTGCGCTGGAAGTACACGTTGGGGTTGCTGCTGAAAGTGGGCTCCACGCTCGTGTACACGTTGCCCTCCTCAGGACGCACCATCACGCCTGTAATTGTATGAAATTCATTATTAATTTAGTATATTTAACTTTTAATGGTAAGAGAAAAGCCGAGTTGTTTTTGAAGGTTTATAGAACAGATGAAAGTTTCGATTTAGAAATTATTTGATTATTTTTCTGTTGGTAGGAATAAGATTCCTTATTATCCAAAAAGAATATCAGATTTTTAGGATCAGCCTATTTATTTAAAAAAGTAATCACATTAAATTCCCCTGAAAAATCGATCTTTCCGGCTCTATGGGCCTATGCCTCTGCCGCATTGGTAGACATATAGACATTATTGATATGTCTTCAGATGTGGCACAGGCCTAAAACGTAAAAATATTATATTTTTTTCGGATAATAAGGAACCTTATTCCTACCACCTATTTAGTATTACTACTATATTACTATAATACTATATTACACCTATCTATTATTACTACTATATTACTATAATACTATATTACACCTATCTATTATTCTATATTGCTAAAAGATGCTATTGCCTGTTTTTACTCAATATTTCATTGATGACGTAAATCGCGCAAATTCGAATTTCATTTTCATTGTGACATCCTGAACACGGACGAGCTCCAAAGTAGAAGTGCCATTAGTGGCAACCAATCATAGTCAGACTACGCTCGTAGTCTCTTAACTCACGCTTTATTTAAGATGACGAATTGAATTGATGAATTGATTTTGGTTGTAAGGATGCCGATTTTTCTCAACAATGACTGAAGTGAACTGAATTATATTTATTGTCAGGATTCATCATCTCTTTGACTTTATTTGGTCCTGTGCAAAACACGATTGGACAATTTTTGTAACACAATATAATTAATCAAAAAGACCTCTATAAAATTAGAGATTCCAGTTTTACCTACATTGAGGAATGATTTAAGATTCCAAAATTTCTACATATATTCATTGAACCTGACACTTTAATCCAGTGATTCCCAAAGTGGTCCAGGTGGACCCCCAGGGGTCCACGGGAGACTTGCTGGGGGTCTACGTAGGCGTGAACAAAAAATGGGGGTCCATAAGATGTTAATGGGGGTCCACGAAAATTTATCTGCTTTTGATAGTAAAGAGCAAAAATGTAAGCATAGTTTTTAAAAGGGCCTACCTACATTGTTTTAAGTACCTATCTAAGCAGATAATATTTTAATAAGGCAAGCGACTGTTACTTGTCCAAACTTGTGTATTCGATATTACGTACAATTTCGTGTACAGACTTGCAAAGCGCTATCCGCCCGACAATGCTTAATGCTTGTTCAGACATGAACTTGATCAACACTATAAATACTTGATGCCAAAGGCAACCAAACGCATTCATTTGTTTCCGGAATTTCGAAAACAAGGCGGAATTTGGAAAAAAGTTGTGAGAAAATTTATATCTGTGTTTGCTAGTGCCGGAGAAAAGTAAGTAACCTACCTTTTTTTGTTATAGTACTTAAGTATTTTGTTTACGTGTACTAGTCGGTTGATCACAACGGCCTGTATAGATAGGTAACTTAGTAACTTACAGATATTTTAATTGTCCTCTTTCGATTTGAAGACAAACACAGCACGTTTTATTCAATTGTTTTTTCACGAGAGAAGCACTGCCTCTCTAAAAAGGCCGAATAAGCAATATTGCAGAGCAATTAATTTTGTAATTTTTCTTGCAAATAACTACTAATTTTATAAAACAGTAATTTCATAATCATGTTAAATTGATTTTGAAGTAACTATTTTATCAAAACTATTCCTTTTCGGAAAGAGCGAGCGGTGCGCGGGCGACGGGAAAAGGGCGGGGCTTGAACTTCGATGCCTGTTTGTCACGTTTTAACAATGAAGCCGCAGACAGAAAAATACGCAAATACACGGAGCGCGTGAACTCATTGATTTAATAAAATGTTAGTTATCGTTTTTATGGGCAATTTTGGGATTTCGACGTTTATTTTTTCCTACACAAATATGATCAGTATTCGATACTGAGTACACTAATTTTTATTTATACTATTAAAAATTAGTGGTAAATTATGTACTTTAAAATTGATACCGTTTTGTGAAAACGTTTGTATTTGTCTCAGCGGTTTATTAGTTGGTCCCTTTACAAGCCGTAATTCTATTTCCGCGTGCTGACAAAGGCTGCGGTGTGATACCTATATTCAGAAAAAAACTTGGTTACTAAAACATTTTTTTTACAGGTAAGGTAACTGACACGAAACATGGCTACAGCAAAGAAAAAATGTCGACAATATAGTGTCGATTATTTGAAATATGGTTTTGTTCCATCAGAGGCAGACAAACAATTGCCCATGTGCCTATTATGCAACAAAGTTTTGAGCAATGACTCTATGAAACCATCAAAGCTCGAAGATCATCTAAAAAGGTGTCATACTGATAAAATAGGTAAAGATTTAAAATATTTTCAAACATTGAAAGAAAAATATGGAAAGAGACCCACCATGCACAGTATGTTCGCTTCAACATCTCAAAGTAACGATGATGGCTTGCGGGCATCTTACAATATCTCATTACTTATAGCAAAATCTGGAAAACCGCACACTATCGGAGAACAATTAATTTTACCCGCTGTTGAAGAGGTTTTAAAAACTGTTTTGCACAAATCTCCATTTGACGTACTAAAAAGAATTCCATTAAGTAACAATACTGTACAAAGACGCATTGATGAAATGAGCTCTGATATCGAAAGCTTTTTGTGCAATCATCTGCAAAAAACTCATTTTTCTATACAACTGGACGAGTCAACGTTACCCAGTAATGAAGCATTACTATTGGCATATGTCCGATTTATTGTTGAGGAAGAAATTCACGAAGAATTGCTATTTGCCAGAACTTTGGAGACTGACACTAAAGGCGAATCAATATTTAATGTCCTGAGTAATTTTTTTACGGAAAAATCGATCCCATTTACAAACATTATTTCAGTGGCAACAGACGGAGCTCCTGCAATGGTCGGGCGATATCGTGGGTTTATAAGTCATCTCAAAAGAATTATACCAGGACTTACAGCTATTCATTGCGTAATCCACCGACAACATCTTGTGGCAAAACATTTAAGTGACAGGTTGAACCAATCTCTTCATTTTGTAATAAAAGCTGTCAACAAAATCAGAAGCAATGCATTGAATACACGTTTATTTGCTCAATTGTGCGACGAAAATGATGAAGACTTCCAACGACTGCTCTTACATACTGAAGTACGCTGGTTGTCGAAAGGTGCATGCTTAACGAGATTTTACTCTGTTTTCGATTCCATATTAGAGTTCTTAGAAAGTAGAGATCCAGATTTAAAAGAAAACTTGATCAAATTCAAAGCAGACATTGCGTATTTGACAGATTTGTTTAAAAAATTTAATGATATTAACTTGCAGTTACAAGGGGACAGCCTGAATTTAATAAAAACAAAGGGGATAATTTCGGCTTTTCTTGGGAAATTGAAATTTACGAAGCAAAACATTAGTCGGCGCGAATTCTCTCAATTTCCAAACTTGTCGCAGGTAGAATGTATTGATGAGGATATCCATACCTACAGTCAACATTTAAGTGCCCTGCATGATGACTTCAAAACCAGGTTTGAAGATATACTGACGATGGATATACCACCATGGATAATAAATCCATTTGATGAAACGGAAGTGGCCAATGTTGTATTACAAGAGGAGCTGCTCGAGCTAAGCACTAATGAGGAGCTGAAGGTGAAATTTAGAAAAGGCTACCCAACATTTTGGCTGCAAGCAGAAATACCCGAAAAATATCCTGGACTGTGGGAAATCGAAGGAAATTTTTAATAGCTTTTCCCTCGTCATATCTTGTCGAAAGGAGTTTTAGTGCCGTTACAAACCTCTTAACAAAAAAAAGGAGCAAATTAAACATCACAGAGCGGGGGGATTTGCGGTTATTGCTCACAAAAATAAAGCCAAACATTGATCGTTTGCTGACACTCCATCAGATACATCCTTCCCATTAATTAAAATTATGACCTGAACCTATATTACCTTAATATTTTTTTCTTGTAATTCTATTCTTTTAATAAATAAAGTGATATAAAATGTACCATTTTTCGTTTTTATTTTACATATCGAAATCATTCATCATCATCATTTCATCGGGACAGAACTCAGAAGTGACACAATTTTTATTTTTTGACGACTTTAAGAATGTGGTAGAAATGTAGCAGCAGGGGGTCCACCGAAACCAGTAAAATTTTGAAAGTGGTCCACGAGAAAAATAAGTTTGGGAACTACTGCTTTAATCGGTACTTAGGTTGTATAAAATAACTTTGTAGTTTTTGAATTACACGATTTTAACCATTTTGTGACATACGTCTTTTTCGTTTGTGCGGGTTTTTTATGAGAGATCGGCCCCGCTCTGCCCGCGCAGTCCGCTCAAGACTTGTCAGAGACGGTCCGTGCGGGGTGCAGACTGAGGGGTGTGGAACGCTGGATTCTAGATTTTTAGTTTACCGCGGCGTCGCCTTAAGAACTCATATGATCATTTATTTTAGGCCATGTAGCTCCTTTGGTAGCCATTAACTTTAACTTTTTGAAAATATTATTATAGATTTATATTAATTTATTACGTGAGTAAATAGGTATTAAGATACTTTATTTGTAGAACATATTATATTAACATACATTTAACATGCAGTTTCAATGTTAAACAATTTATAGCAGACAAATAAATATGTTCGGCCAGGTTCTACGCGATTCTATTGGTATTGTATTGTATTCTAAAAATTTGTTTGTTGTTTTACCGTTGTTATGTGCAATAAAATGAATACTTATGAGTTGGTCAGAAGTTATCTTCAGTTACATTTAACAAGAAATATTTTTTACCGGAAACAGTAGGTAGGTAAGTTTTCGGTGTAAACCTAAGTGCAAGGAATTTATCTAATAATCTTTGTTATGTAGCCTTTATAGAACCCAAAGCGTGAAAAGTAGTGCAATAATTACCTGGTGGTAGGAGGTAATGAAAGGGCGGGTAATTGTATTGGTAGTGCATTAAAGGGTGTAGCGGATAGTGCGGTGGAGAGCACAGAGGGCGTGAGTGTAGGTGCGTAGTGCTCGCGAACATAGCTCCGTACAGATCTGCGAACAGAACATATGCGATCAAATTTCGTGCACAAAGCGCCAGTTCTTACTGTTAGCGCACGTTAGATACTTAACTAACCGGCTGGCTGAGCGGGCGGCTCCTTGCGGTCTAGAGCGGGCGGCGGGGCTTGCGCCGGCGCCGCGGCCGATACCATGCCGTACTTCACCGGCTTGAAGTGGAAGAACGACGGCGAGTAGCCCGAGCCTCCGGCGCCCAGCGAGCTCAGGCCCTCTTCGCGGTCCGCATCCCAACGACCTTCGCGGCCCAGCGCGGCCAGGCGGCGGCCCTTCGGAGCGAACATGAGCGCGAACACCACCGCGCACGTCGCGAGCAGGCCCGCCGCCACGCACGCGTCCTTGTGTCGCTCGGGCGCGCCCAGCGCAGCCGCCACCCAGCACACCCACACGGCCGCGGTCGCGCCTCCCGCACCGGCTATGTGTGTCGCCTCGCGGTAGTTGTCACGGATTCCTCGCGATCTCAACGCTATGCCGCACACCACTGCTATTAGGAATGCCGCGTACGACAGTGATAATAAGAGATCAGACAACGCGGCGTCGCATCTTCCGCCGCCATTCACTACTCTCGGCGGCGACCCACCGAGCCATTGTGCACCGATTGCCACTTGTATCATTACCGCAAAAAATAATAAGAGTCCTTGATACGCCGCCGGCAGGTACACGCCACCATTCAAACTCAATAAAAATACACATTTCACTAGTAACGATGCGAACACAATCACATAAGCGACACCTGTTCCAAATCGGACGGCTCCGCAAGTGAAGGATGTCGGAGTGATCGCGAACAGCGCGGCGGTCGCTGCACATGATAACAATCCGAACAGCAGTGTCTGTCCTAGCAATAGGTGACGCTGGCTCGGAGCTTTGCGGCTAGCCCCCCACACAACAAAGGCTTCGAAGCCGCCTAATGTTACCATCGTCACACAAGCCAGAGCTAAAATTGGCACTGCCCAAGATTCCAATCTTAGTATACTCTGGGATGGTTGCGGTAAAGCTGTTATGATAGTAGTGTTGTTTAGTTGAGGAATAGGCGGTGACACGAGGGTTTTAGACGAGGTCGGCGTCGGTGGTGTCGTCGATGACGTCCGTTCAGGCACCACAAAGTATTCTGTGCTCATCTCTAGTCGATGGGCTTCAGTGCGGGCCGGTCGTCGTGGCGGTGGTTCTGTTTCTGCTTGAGCTTCCTCTTCTACGGAAAGGTTTTGCTCTTCATATTCTTGTTCGTATGTCTCCTCATAGTCAGCGTCAGTGTAGTGATGTTCGGACGGAGCGTTGCGTGGCGCGTACGCGGCGGGCACGCGGGGCGCCAGGCGGTCGCCGAAGCGGGCAGCGTCCGCAGCGGCGACCACGGCCAGCGCGGCCGTCAGCAGCAGCGCCCGCACGTCGGCTGCAGCCATGAGCACGCGGCCCTAGGTGCCCAAGCCTCGCTGCACGATCATCCGCGCTCGACTCGCTATCTCTGAAACGATATAAAATGCGCGTCAGTCATGCGATACAGTCCCGCCCCGAGCCGCGACGTTTCGACAGCGATAACTAAACAAAGAATCTCTCGGAAACCGGTTCGACGCCTCGATCGCCTTTGCCATCCACCTCTAGGAACTCTAACTTAGCGAATCAGTATTCCCTCTTGTTTTATTTCTGGTCATAAAGGGCAGAATGGTCAGGTCGGGCTTCATGGCGATTTAACGTCCTCGCTTTAAACGTGACTAGGAATATAGTTAACTTTAAGGATCGTGCTTTACTTGGAAAGAAAATAAGAAGAAACCCATCGTGTCCTTATCCCAGCGTCGTTGGCATTTTTACTGCTTCGTCGTTACATGCGACGTGACCATGTTCCCTATAAGAATAGTACTGTAGAATATACTAGTCTGACAAGTAAAAGTAACTATACAACTCAGTTATTGAAGACATGAAGGCAATGTAGTTATTAAATAAACACATTGCCTTCATGTCACATGCTGCATTATATACCTACCAAATTACGTAGGTATGTTTCCTTATTATATTCACACTCAAATTGTTTATATTATAAGAATTGAATAAAGAATTTAAAGAAGTGATTACCTAAGTATGTTTACATTTCTTCAGAAATTACAAAACCGAATATCTAGTTGTACCGTGCATAACTACAGAGACAAAAGGTCCATTTCTTTCTAATATATAAATAAATTTTATGTTGTTTAATAAGTTGATTTTATATTTAGTAATTTTAGCTTAATTTAATTAATGAGTTTTTATCATCACGAGAACTTTAATTTAGATTTACGTTATTATTTTTTTAGTTTTTGATATAATTGTTGTTAAATTATTTCCCAAAAGAAATTTAGAAAAAAGTGTTTATTATTCAGTCATTTACATTATGTATTCATTAAATTATGCGGCTTGTCTGTCTCGTTAAATTAACAGGCAACAGATAAGGGCAACGTTCGTATAATTTAGTCCCTTAGACCTGTAAGGCATGTGATGTGGTGGGACTTGCAACTCATAATCGGCTGGTATATTCCAACAAATATATGCGAAAATAAACCAATCATACTGGTTCTCAAGCTCTTTTTAGAATTTTATAACCAAAGGGCAATAATATGGGACCAAAGGTGGGTGGGAACAGGCTATAAGTTTTTGTACTCTTAGGATATCCGTGGTTCCGACAACGTGATGGTGAAATTTTCACAATTACGCGAATGAATATAATAAATATGTGTATTTACTTTGTTTCACTATGTGCATCATCATCTCAGCGTTTTTCTACTTGCATCCCAAGTACTGTAACTTTAAATGCAGAATTTACTAATAGCGATGTTTTATTATACATTTATATAAGACATCCTTCATTGAATTTGACGGTGCCGTGATTCCATATAGTGAAGTGGTAAAGGATCTTGGTCTACAAATTGATAGTAAGCTTTCGTGGAATTCTCACATCATAGAGGTAAGTCGCAAGGTGTACGGGACCCTTCATCATCTTCAACGTCTAAAAAACTTCTTGCCTATTAAGATAAAAATTATGTTGGCTCAATATCTGATACTTCGCCTCATTGATTATGGTGATGCGTGTTATTTGGACTTGACTGAGGAACAACTGAATAAGCTGGAGCGGGTCGCATCAGGTTTATTTTCTGCCTTAGGAAATATGATCATATTTCTGAGCATCGTTCTGAGCTTAGGTGGCTACCCGTCCTAGAACGCAGCAATCTACATATATGATGTCTTTTATATAATATCCTTAATAATCCTCATGCCCTTGATTATCTTAAACCCGATTTCCAGCTGTTAAGTTCTACCCACGAAAGAAACCTGCGTTCCTCTATTAGTAAGACCATTGCAACTCCTTCTCATTCAACAGAATTTTTCGCCAAATCGTTCGCTGTGACAGCAGTCAATCTCTGGAATGGGATACCAGAATTTATTAGATCAGCTACCAGCCGTGCAAGTTTTAAGCGTCTTGTTAACAATTTCTTTCTCAAATGGTTATAGGAGGCGGATTGTGTCGCGTTTAGTAATTCGGATTGAAACTGTTGTTGTTTGTTACTGCGATATTTATACTGATAACACTTTAGTCATATGTAGTATAATTATATATATATATATATATATATATATATATATATTCTCAATTTCTTTCTCAAATGGTTATAGGAGGCGGATTGTGTCGCGTTTAGTAATTCGGATTGAAACTGTTGTTGTTTGTTACTGCGATATTTATACTGATAACACTTTAGTCATATGTAGTATAATTATATATATATATATATATATATATATGTATATATATATATATATATATATATATGTGTATATTTCATGTAAGTTTATAATATTTTGGTATTATATGTATGTAATTGTTATTGTACACCCACATTAAAGATATCTGCTTGACCCAAAGGTTGGCTGTTAGATAATGCTTTTAGCATTAATTCCGCCTATTGTGATATACAATTGTATATTTGTACAATAAAGTGGATGAAACGCTTTCATGGATTCCACAAATAAATGAAGTGAGCCGGAAGGTTTTCTTTTCCCTACACTCCTTAAGAAGATTGCAAAATGTTCTTTTAATTAAAACTCGGGCAATGCTGGCGCGTTTTCTCTTTCTCCCCATTCTGGATTATGCCGATGTTGCAAATTTGGATCCTTCTGAAGAACACCTCAATAAATTGGGTCGAATCCAGAATGTATGTATAAGATTTGTCTTTGGACTTCGCAAGTTTGATCACATTTCGGAATTTCGTGAGAAGCTTGGCTGGCTTCCGATAAGAGCACGAAGAAACGTGCATATTCTATCTCTTCTCTTTAATGTCCTTTTTAATCCTATTTCTCCAATTATCTTAGTGAACAATTCTCTTTCCGCAAAATTGATAACAGGTTACGATCTTCCAATTAGCTTATTCTAGGTATTTCTTTATTTTCTTCATTTTCCTATTCTAAATCTTTCTCTGTCAGAGCAAATTGTGGAACTCCCTCCCCAATGACATTAAATTGTCTCCTTCAAAACTCGTGTTTTAAAATTCTACTCCGATTCATAATTGAACACAGCTCTGTATTTTTTGTAGCTATTAATATGTATTATTGTTTTGTTTTTTGTTTTTGTTTTTGCTTTTTTTTATTATTATAAGAATATGTACGTATCTAAGTATTTATGTAGCATATTTTTATGTAGTTTATGTCATTTTAAGTATTTATTTTAATACTTAATAAAAAGAGTTCTGTTCTGGTTGCACAACTTGTCATGTCATGTCACATCATGTCACATCTGTCTCTTTTAACTGTATTCCTGTAACGTCCCGGTTGACTGGAAGACATCTCTTCATGGGATAAGTCCGCCGTTGCATTTATTTTTAATTTAGTTTACTGTAATGTATTTTCTGTGCAATAAAGTTATTACAAACAAACAAACAAACAAAGTTTAAATAAATAAATATTAAGACAAATAAAATATTCTAAAAATTGGTACACTTGTTTTTGGTTTACTTGTTGATTCCCGAAGAAATATTCACAATAAATATTTCGAATTTGAGGGTCTTATTCATCATCATGGAGGAAAAAAACATATTGCGTTTCTTTTAGTGGAACACCACTAGGTAACACCTAGGCCCAAAGCCTATCATTTAAGCGTTCCCAGGCTCTGGCGACTAAGCCAGCCACATTAAACTATCCATATAGCTTTGTAGTCGTCTCTAAGTGAGCGTAAATCATTGGAGCTAAAAGTGTCTTAGTGTCTCGCGGGGATATTACCTCGTATTACTGTAAAAGCGACGTTCACGCTCCGGTAATGCCCTGCAATACGTTATCTTCTACCCTCCCGTCACACCGTCATCATAACAAAATAAATCACCGTTGGCCGCAATACGTCTTTGCGATACGAATATCTACGACTACGACTATTCTAAATATAAATATGCATTCGTTCCGTAAAAGGAAGCTTCTAATTCAGCGGAGAGATTACGTGGAAAGGTACAAGGAACCGGATCGTGACTTAAAACTTATTATCCGAAACTGTATACCTTACAAAATGTACTGTAGGCAGATTTGGTGCTAAAGTAACGGTCTGCGCCGGCGCTGCGCAGCACTTGGGGCGATCCGACAATCGCACGAGCGAGCGATCTCGCCAACGGTACCGCCTTATCTCGAATCACTCCCAAATCTCTATCTCGAGATACATACTGATGTCCGTATTTACGTAATTGGTTCGCCTCATGCCTTCGATGTTTGTATACAGATAACCAAATAAATCTATGCAGATAACTGTGTTTGACGTTGATGTCGATTCCCTATGGAGACTGTGCTGTATAACAAACAAGCAAGCTTTAGCTTACTTACGTATAAATAAACATTGTTTTTGGGCGTGCATAGTGTATAGTATAACCACACAATCTGCTATGCTGATGCTGAAATGCTAAGCTAAGACGGGGTTGACTCAAAAGATATTTAAATCCAAACGCGTCGAGTGATGAATGTACACTAGTTTATTGTCTTCACCTAGATATAACGTTGTATGCTGTTTGTTTTAAATTGTATGAAAAGGTATGATGAACTCTACTAGTGTCTATGTAGGTAATAATAACTTGTTAATGCGTGTGATGGCTCATACACAAAATATAGATTTATTTTATATAATCCCTCTCATATACTATTAAGTATATTTGAGAAATACATATAATAATACATAGAATATATACAGCACAACCATAACGGAGTTATGGAACTGTACAAAACAGTTCGGACAGAATTATATAACTATTTTGTTTTATTTAGCTACCGATATAGAGCGACAGCCATTTTTTCTCTTACTTAGTTACTGACAAAACAAAGAACTAATTGTTTTTAAAAGGCGCAAGACCGGTAATCTTATGTACGTCGCGCTTTATCCATCTTATATATTACTAGCTGTTTCCCGCAGCTTCACCTGCGTCAAAAAGTAGCCTATGTTTGACCCCGGGTCTTCAACTATATTCATACCAAATTTCATCAAAATCTGTTCAGCGGTTTGGCCGTGAAAGCGTAACGGACAGACAGATAGACAGACAGAATTTCGCATTTATAATATTAGTATGGATTTATCCATCTTAAGATGACAATCTATGAGCAATCCTAGCTTTGTCATACAAGTCGAATTGAATAGATTGAAGTGCCCATCAAAAGAGCTTGCCATGTTTTTGTCACCTAAATTCCATACCTACCAATCCAGTTCAGGAGCCGGAGGTTCGATGTCGAACAAAAATTCTTCGTTAACGAACGAAAATCATTCGATATCAAACATTATTCGACTCACCGATTTTGCATAAGTCACACTTTTTTAAAAATAGCACTCCTGCAGCTGTAAATCTTTTCTCAAATAAATTAGTTTTGTTACTGTTGGTAGTCGGCACATCAAATAGAAGGTGTCACATATATAAATAGGTAACGGTGGGGGCATGTCTCGCGCGCGGATGAGGACTGAATTTTAAACTTTAATTAAATCAATAAAATAGAAGACTCAGAAAACCAGACTACATCAACTTGATGAAAATTTATCACGCGGATCGACTATACAATTATTTTTCGAAGTTATCTTCCTAAGAAATCGAATATTACTTACATTTTTTGTTACATTCCCGCAGTAGAATTGGAACCTAGTACCTATAAGAAGTTGTAACTCATGATTCAATAAACCGATGTCAACGTCATCCATTTATCAATAGTAAATTGCAAAAGAAATATTGACTCGAATCGACGTTCAAGATAAATTGTATGGGAGGTTGGTTAGTATTCGTTGGCCGTGCTGGTCGTGTCGTGAGTTGTGAGCAGCAGGACGCCGCCGGCGCATGCTCCCGTCGATCTCATGACATGAAAGAGCTGCGCAGTGCTCGGAATAATAAACATCTGACGGGGCGTTTATTTAATACTAATATACTTGGATGGAAGTTACTGGGAAGATATGAGAGAAGAAATAATTCGTTCTCTACCCAATACTTATTGGATTTAACAATCTTATTTAACCGAGTCTGTTTTACTCAGGCTTTTTTATGATAATCATAAATGTGTCTATTAATAATTTTACTGAAAATGATATTCTTTTATCAGGAATATGTTGTGATTGACTGAATGACGATCGAATCCTCATGATCATGATGGCTCGGGCGTAACACTCGGATGTATTATAGTGACATTATAAAACCTTGGACTATTGTAGTGGCTTATCAAATGTGACCATTCAAGTAAAGTCGTTGAGAGATAGAGACTCACTTAAAGTCAATATAGAGAACTTCAAATGTCTTGTGAAATAGAAACATATAAATAAGTCATTTTCGAGAAAAAAAAAATTCATTAGTGCTTTACACAATCTGATAAATATAAAATTTAGATCACATTCATAATAAAATGCTATGAGGAAGGCCAATGAAGATCAGATGATCAAAGTTCTTATTTTAGTCATGTATTCGACAAACATTGGAAAATTTGGAAATAATTAGCAAGAGATAGAAATGCATAGAATAACAGCCTGGCCATGAAGCAATCCGCCACGGCGAATTTCGCCGCGATGCCTCCGGCGTTAAAAGAAATACATACATTTGTTTCAGTGCACTAAACGTTACTACTCCTTATTTCGTCTCGCCAGTTACCACTCCCCATGGCATTTTAGTGCATTTGTTATGTATTTCTTTCAGTCGCCGGAGGCATCGCGGCGAAATTCGCCGTGACGGATTGTTTCGTGGCCAGGCTGTAAAAAATAAAGACTTTTGCCCAGTAGTGGGACAGAAAATAATTGTAAAGTGTAATTAAACAAAAGATGTGACACGACTGGAAAGTTAAAGTTATGACTTTAACATTATTAGGTGTAGTAAGAGTGGAAGGCCAAAGAAGGTCAGATGGCCAAAGTTCTTACTTAGTTATTTATGTTCGACAAACTTTGGAAAGAATTAGCAAGAGAGACAGACAGAATAAAGGACCTTTTGAGGGAAAGAAAAAAAGTGTAATTAAACTATAGAAACATGACACGAATGAAAAGTCAAAGTTATCACAACGTGGTAGGTAGTTCATACTCGTATT
This sequence comes from Euzophera pinguis, assembly GCA_947363495.1. NCBI lineage: Eukaryota > Metazoa > Arthropoda > Insecta > Lepidoptera > Pyralidae > Euzophera > Euzophera pinguis. The sequence continues at coordinate 6,540,745 of OX376164.1, forward strand.
GCAGACAATAAGTGTTAGGGAAACAGAGCGTTCGTGCCCGGCCGCGCGCGTAAAAGTAACAACGCGAATACTCAGGGTGAAACTCGGCAGAACTGATTGTGACGAGCAGAGTGCGCGCGCGCCGGCCGCCACGTCACATTCCTGCATTGCCTATTGTTTCACTTACATCGCACAATCGTGACGCTGATATTTCAAATATCTTGAGGGGCAATCGCGGTGACGTTAACGTATTTACCAAAACCAAACCACGGCTGCGAGGGCTGTTTTTGAGTATGTATGCAAAACCGATGAGTCGAATGATTATCATTCGACATATTTGGTGAGCCAAAGTCACCGATTTTACACGGAAATCAGAAATACGGAATCGACTCACCGATTTTACATACTCAAAATTAGCCCTCGCAGCCGTGATTTGGTTTTGGTAAATAAGTTAATATCACCGCGATTGCCCTCCTGTTTATATTTTATAACGCGTTTAGTCATTGACGGCACATGATTCGTTTTAACTGTCATCATAATAATAAAGGTTTAAATTGTACGCAAAAATGATATAGAAAGATTGAATCCGTTAAAATTATACAAAACCAAAAATAGTGACATTTTCCCTAATATTTTTAATCATAAATGAGAACCTTCACACCTTAACTGTTCGCTTTTTTCAGAGATATATTGCGAAGCTACTGCTTTTAGCATATGAAATCGCATGAAGACAAAACTAAGATAAACATAGAGAGTAGTGTAAATAATCAAACCTTTTGAGAGGCATCACTCTCGAAATGTTCTTGGGTTCAATAATTGTGACTACTTAATATAGGTGCTAATAAATGATTAATATATTCTAGGCATTTTAGTATGTTATTGTTTCTCATTTTATAATTTGTCAATAGAAAAGATTTTTACTTTGTAAACATCCATATCCATACTATAATAGATATATATATATTATTAGATTTTGTGTTAAACCTAAAAGTTTAAGTAAGGATATCTCTTATGAAAACGCAGACGACCACAATATAACTGGTAAACACGCTCGGACGAAGAAGAAAGACTTAGTAAGTACTACGCGACGTTTCATATTGTTAATATACGACATGGGCGAGTGATACAGCGGCGAACTGTAAACAAAATCGAGATTTCAATGCATGTTTTTATTAGAATCACAATTAACACATATCACATATTTCACTGATTCTAAGATAAAATACGAGTTTCGTGCCAGTTGCGAACGCGCATCCAACAATTATATGAAGCGGCTAATGTTTGTCGTGTGACTTAATACTAGTCCGTTGGCCATGTAAAAACGTAATCAATACACATGCCACCGAAATTGGAAACGCAGCGAAAGTCACACGAATCAATAGCAGAGGCAGACATAATGTGTAAATGACCCAATTACTGCCTAAAATATTTCCTATGTGGTAGAACAATTTAAAAAAAGACTGTACAAGGAAAAAACATCAACGCGTCGCGTTTTGGGGAGTTGGGCGCTTTTCTTGCAAGCATTCGATTTTAGGGAAAAATTTACATAAATTCATCATAAATAAATCATTAACAGTTAATGATTTAGTTTTTAGCTTATTTCAATTATTATTTGTCTTGAATTAAATGCGTTATAGAATGATTGTGGATTTGTTTAATTTACTGAGTTACAGTTCTTACTCATTATCAATTAAGCGGTGTCCTGGTTGCTTTTCAAGTCTTTGGAGCCTGGAGTTCACTAAAATATTTACGTATTTCTTTTTCCCGCATCCCGTAATTTCCATTTTTCAAATTTCCATTTTCCGAAAAAATTAAGATAGGGTGGGTTATCTTAATTTTCTTATGATTGATGTGATTTAGAATCCCGTCCAGTTCATTATAGGACTAAACAGACAGTACCGAACTAAAATACTGTTCAATACTTATGGAAATTTTCTATAATATTTATTCCAAGCTATAATTATTGCTATTGTTCAATCTCTGTTGTGAATCTTTAGAAAATAAATAAATATAAAATACTAAAACAGTATTCCTAAATAATAAAAAAGATATAAATAAAATCAACATTTAGGGTCACACGCACATTGAACTCAATGTGTGTGTTTCTCGATGTTCGGGACTTGTGTTATGGGATAAGAAGGTCTATATCGTCCATAGTATGCCGATCGCGCACTTTTGAAACACATATCCGGTCATGATCCTCAGCAGTGATGGACCGATGATAAAGAAGAAGCTATGGAGACTATTGAACTAGGCTATGTGGCCCGACCCGCAATATTGCACCAAAAATTTTGATTAAGACCTCACATATACCTCAGTACTCAGTGCCCACTAATTACTTAGTTTCTCCAAACTTTCCATTAGTAAATAAATCATTGAACCTCGCCGCGCATTAGTTTTGCGTTTAGAATTCTGCGTGTAATAATATTATGAAACGTAAGGCGTGTCGTTGGAAACACAGTAACATCACGATGGTGTATAGATTACTCTAGATACTCTTATGTGTGAGCTTTCTAAATTAATTACCTATTTTATACTTCGTACTAAGTCTAATCAGTAAAGGTTTAGCGAAATTTGTAATAACTAACAGTATTTTAAATTTAACTATTTTAATACGGTTTTTATCGCGAATATTTATTATTTAATTTAATGTGTGACGGCCGACAAAACATAAGAGATAATTAACTATCTGCATTATTTGATCAATCGAATAACTAAAATAGCTCTGTAATTTTCAATGTTTATCAAATTATAAGAACTCGTGTAGGTACATACCAAATGTGAAAGAATTTTTCAGTACATTGCCCTCATTTGTCTGCTAATTAAAGCTCTGGTAATCATGGAAGTAATCTGAAAATAGATTCGATCTATACTATACTTACATAACTTCCTTTTAGGAGATATTAGACAGTTATATATTCATTATATGGCTGAGACTTTTAATTAAAGGGATAACATTTGTTAGTCATGACTAAATACTTGCCCAAAACGAGAAGTAAACAATTTTTATTAGTAAGTGGTTTAGTAAAAAAACCTCTCAAGGAGCTCGTTAGTCGAATGCGACCCGCGTATCCGTAGCGAATGCGCGTGTCAAGCGACGACGTGACGCGACCACTAGTGGATTGGTCGCCATTTAGTGGTATTTTCTATCTTGAGCTCCTCCATGCTTCGGAAGGCAAGCCGTTGGTCCCGGTTGTTATCGATAGATAGCAGCCGTTAGGCTGTGTCAGGTGCCTTAGGGCAGCCTGAAATTCTGACAGTGTTGGCCATTAACACACCTCGGGTCATGTTACTGTTGGTCTGGTTTCCCTGTAAAAAGGGTTACGGAGGTCAGACGGCAGTCGTTCCATTGTGATAACCAGTTCCGCCTAATCTAGAATCATGACTTACAGGGTACCCTAGGCTCCGAAGCGCAAGCTGACGACGCAACTAGGAATACACGCTAGGATGATGATGAGTAAAAAAAACCAGATAGCTTTTGTTTCTTAAATTCTCGTAAGGCACTGTTAACAATACCAATTGCTGTTGAAGAACCAAGCAACTTTGTCTTGTTATTATTAACATCATACATCATAATTTTTTAAGATCTTTGCTGCTTTATGTGATATATTTCATCCTATTCTATTTTTTAAATAAATTTCATGACAAGTGTACGTTATCCTACATATTCAATTTCACAAATGTCCCAAAAACAAGACTTCCTAACAAAATACTTGCATGCGATGATCGCGGAGCGTGACGGTAGATATTTGAAATTATGTGTTGAATATTTTGTTTTGTTTTTTAATACTCTTCGTTCGACGCTCATTGCATAACATTTTAATAACAATTAAGTTACATCATTTTCGAATTATTTGTATTATACTTGATACTTTATTCAAATACGGTTACGCTGGAGTTAAGATGCATGATAATTTTGGTGAGCTAGCTTTCATCGCACAGTAAAAAATAATTGTTTAAGGAAAAACACTTATATGGCTTTTAATTTAATTTTTTATAATTATTTAGTACTAATGTAGTGATTTTATTTATTTTAATTTTGTGTAGTATGATTTCTTGCATAAAATCCGTTGAATAAGGTACATTTACTATCAATATATAACTTGCCTGTTAGTAACTAAATTATAAAAAAAAATATTACAATTCAACCAGTTATCAAATTTCAAAGTTAAAGCAGTAAAGTATAAAAGGATATTCCCCTGCATAAAGATCTCCAAGAGTTGGAATGCGGTGATGGTGGTATATTCATGTCAGGTTAACGGAAAATCGCAATCGCCTGTCAACCGAAGTAAAAGTACATAGTATTTTTTATACTGTTAAGTTCAATAACAAGTATAAGGGACATGAAAAACGTCATGAAGTAGCGTATTTTACGGGAACTGTATTTATCCGGGATGGGATTTTTCGGGGGACCTTTACCCTTCTGTCATATGTCCTTCGCTGTATTTTCATTCAATGTATACCATGTATAGTGAAAATCCAGAATGATTTGTTCAGTAGACAGAACGTGAAGAAGAAGAAGTACAATCAAACAAAATACGAACTTTTACTTTTTATGATTTTATGACTTAATTACATGTACATTTTCACTGTGGAAGGAGCATGTTGACGTAAGTCCACAAACTTTTCTCAACTAAAATCCTTTCAGCCGTTAACGCAACTAATCATAATCATTTATTTCTTGTAAACATGTTGTACTCCTTTTCTGGTTGCCACTTAGCAAAATATTATTATTCGTCCATGTTCATTGGCGCAGTGTGTGACAGATGACACTGTTTACTGGTTCGTGTCATTACAATGTACTTTGTCTAATGCATAATATTAGTGGCTCCACCTGTCTTTACGTACGAGGATTCCGGAACGGCACGTGTACCTCGGAAATGAAATTAGTATACTTCCGGATACCCACTGTGCTTTTAGCCGACTTCAGTCGAAGGAGGGTTATTACCTATTATAGTAAAACACTGCTGTTGTAAACTGCTAGCGTATTAGTATACACGCATCAGAGTGTATATCTCTGCCTAATCGGTGAGCAAAACTAATTATAAATAGGTTTTATAAAGGAATTACATTTAGGAAAGACATTTATATAAGTATAATAATTATATTTATTCATAAACTGGAATTGATACGGGCCATCATACTCAGGTATCTCCGAAATCTAGAATCCCTATCTTGTGACAATATCATAACTTTTCGCTTTTACGTACGCCATGAATTTCCCAGATTATTACAGGACGTAAGTGTGTATTAAATTACAATGATTTATTGGGAGGCATTATTTTCTCGATTATGGAGGCATTGGAGGTTGCATTCCTCGGAGCGGCCTGACTGAGACGTGGGGTTGTAAAATCGAGGCTTTGGTCGTAAACACTTTGATTTATTGAAGGGGGCTTTTGTGGCGGGATGGCCAACGCAATCCCTTTATCAATTGGCGAGCTTTGGCCTCGCCAGAGCGGCGGGTGTCGCCGCCGGCTGGGTATCTGCAGGTTTAGATAATCAGCCGGAATTCATATCGAGCCGCAGCTATGAATTATATTGAATTAATTACTAGGAAGTGGAATCGATATTCAGTGTTTCGTGTGAATGTAAATTATGGTATTAGTAATTTTACTCGGATCGTAGCTCTACGTGCAGCAAATGGAGTAAGCTATTTTAGAACTAAAATGTGGCAAGGGTCAGTCTTTTAAAAATAAGCTTTTTGTATGAATGTGGTTTACAAATAAAAAGTTAATAAAATGATTTTGCCGAACAAGTTACAATTGCCTTGGAAGGCGAGAGATATGGACGTAGGTATAAAGGCAACAGCCAATCTTATATAGCAAAATGAAATATACCTATCGCAAAGCTGTGATAATGAGTGCGTTAATGGAATTTGATGTTAGATGTTAGGCTGAAAATGTTTAAATATAATTATGTGAGCAAAATGAACACCCTAAGATATTTCAGATGTAAATTACCATCAATTTGAAAAAGCGTATCCCTTCATATTGTCAGATAAGAAAATGAATTAATAAGTCGAGACAAGAAAGCTCCGTGCTAATTTTAGAATTTTAAAAAACTAAGTAATTTGCATATTGAGCCGCTGTAATGGGATAACTACCTATTATTAGTCTACAGTAGCTGTTTTTGCTATCCCTTATTCACCGTGGAATAAAGGATTGGATCATAGAACTTCTATCAGATATAGAGTGTGCCTAGGCTCGAAATATCATACACCTAAAACATAAAACAGTTAAGTAATTTACATTTAGAATTTATTGCTTGAATACCGAATTCTATAGATCTCTCAACATTATGTATACTTTATCCACGAGTATTGAGTTCGATTTGATTGCAAATTAGAGACTAATGTGGCAATAAATCCGCAATGGTTACGAATAAAGACAATGTAGCTTTTAGACAAGTTGTACTATGTTGTGTATTCAAATTATATGTGTGTGTACCAGTACTACGCTTTTTCAAATTATTATTCCGCATCTTTAATGTTGTGGTTTAGAGTACTCAAATCCATACTTCCATACTAATATTATTAATGCTAAAGTCTGTCTGTCTGTTACGCTTTCACGGCCAAACCGCTGGACGGATTTTGATGAAATTTGGTATGAATATAGTTGAAGACCCGGGGTCAAACATAGGCTACTTTTTGACGCAGGTGGAGCTGCGGGAAACAGCTAGTATTAAATAATTCATTCAAATATTATGCCTTGGGTCTTGATGTCTATTTTATATCTGTGCGTATGTCATCTCAAATAAATGTATTGTGGCATTTTATGGAAATTAAATGCGGAGAGCTATCTCTATCTTTCTTTACTTTTAAGTATTATATTTATTTATGTGAATTTTAAGATCAAGATAATAGTTACGCGCGCTCTGCAATAACTTGACAAAAAATCTCTATATATCGAAAGTAGGTAGTTATATGGGCGTATTATGTAAATGAAAGTAAAGTCGGCGGGCTGGGCTGCTCGCCACCGGCCCTGGATACAGCAGATTATGCCCATTTTTTTTACTGGTAATGAGTTCTCATCCTTTGCCTTGTTTTGCCATTTAGCTTCCAGCTTTTAGTTTATTTGCACTAAGCACTACATTGAGGATATGCCCGTTTTGCGAGGCATTTCGTTTGTGAAATAGTTTAATAATTACTCTTTACAAATTGAGATTTAGGTACAATGTTGTCGCCCGCGTGCACCTGCGCACTACGAAGGATTTAAAAATACCTAAGTGTTTCGTAGTCAGAGACCCGATTAAGCATTGAAAACAATACCCATGTTGATTTTCAGACGTAGTCCCCCATAGTCAGACACGGTTTTTCCTTTTAAGGGTTGATATATGAAAAATCCTTAAAATGGATGTTTACTCACAAAACAATCAACGCTCTTGAGAAGTTTCCTAGGAATTGATCTAACTAATCTCATTTCTCCATACAAAGTTTAGACCCCCTTTTAACTCCCTTAAGGAATAAATTTTGAAAGTTCTTTTCTTTGTGCTCCCCAAATTTGGAATCAGGTCAATATGTCAGTCTTTCAGTCTTCTTTTATATAAATAGATAAGTATCCTTTTTAGAGTTCCGTTTGTATATCACATATTAAGCAAGCAAGTTAGATAAAAGTGTCTGAATCGGGTAAAATAAAAACGGTTAAATAAATTGGTTCATTAAATTTGAAATTACTTTAACCTAAATATGTAAATGATAATATTAAAATTTTTATAGTTAAGAAAATGAAAAAGTTACCAATTAAAATTGACCAAAAACTTTAACATTTTGTTACACTTTTATGCGACTTTTAACTAAATATATATAATTTGGAATTTTTGGAATTGCACTTCTTTTTAATTTTTCTCACTAGAGTGTCGGATTTATAAGTACGTACTTGTTAACCACTTCTTGCGTACGTTTTCTAAGAGATTAAACCTTTTTTTAGTCGAAAGTTATATATGTGTAGGTTGATATGGTTACTTGGTTTATTGTGAGTTGACATGACTTAATATAATTAATTATATTAGAATTATTCAGGTCTACTGTTTTGAGCGAAACATAAATAGTAAATGGTTTACAGGCAACTATTCTACTGATTTTATCATGAAGTTATCTATATAATTCTTTTTTTCATATTAAGTATTTGACAGCAATGTGCTTAGTTATTTTTATTAACTATGCTATGCCTTCTTATAAGTAAAGAAAAATAAAATACATATTAATTGCTATTGAAAGAAAAGCAGACTATTATACAGGTAGAGGCGACATTAATTTTCGAAGTAAAATCCACCACAATATTTTAATTGGACAGCAGAAAAAGCTGCAGATCATTCCAGCCAAAGTTCGTCGATCTTAGCAAACAAGGTGAACAACAGGTTCAGTACAGATCGGCTCATTCTTATTTCGCCTGCAGCAGGAGTCGGCGCGACACGGTCAAAGCCCTATCTGGGCCTAAATAAATGATACTCACGAAATAATTACTCCAGACCAGTTTCCAATAGAAAAGTTCTTGGGTGACCAACTAGGCTCGAGTCATGAATATCACCAGATTTATTTATCATAGTCACTAAGCGCGGGAAATAGTCGAAACTCCATGCGTGCGACTGGCGCGGAGTCTAGGGACAAACTGAGCGAATTACTGAGTGTCCATGGCCCATGGTGCGTGACGGATGCACGTGCACTGCATGATGTGCAGACGCATCTTGACTTGACGCATCTAGACGACGACGGAGGTTTCGGTGCAGAGCGGCGGCACCGCGGCGCCTGCACAGCAAGGGCAAAGGTGCAAGCAGCGTTGATTTCTTAACATTACCACAAAATACACAGAGAACAGAATGAAAACAACATTTTTAAGATAAATTTTAACGGAGGTATAAGACTCTTCAGTTCATAACAAACCTCATGAACCAATGACATAAAACATTGCTAGTTTTGTACAATACAATAGAAGGCCTTTATTTTGTTTGTATTTTGTTTATTTAAAGTTTATTGCACAAAATATAATGTGTATAGTACAAAAGGTGTATAATACAACTTTGGGTTATGCAGACAACTGTTTGTTTTTGTCATGTGTATTACCGAAATGAGCAATGTCTCTCAGATTATCATTTTTATATTGTAACTCTGTGCCAGCTACATCTAGTGCTTATTTGATAATATAGGCTTCTCAACTAGTTTGTCAGTTTGAGGCAATAGATCACACCGTTACGTCTACATATACTATAATTCCTGGTATTATGTAAGAGCAATGAATACTTAATTGAACGCTTGCGGGTGGTGTCTTATTCTCTGCTGCTCACCACTTTTATTGTTAACGAAAGTTGAGATAATTTGAAGTCGTTCGCTGGTTATTTTCCGGCTGAGAAACTCTTTTAATGTTATTTAATTGTGGCGTATGAGAACTAAGAGTTATTTAACAAAGTACAGTCATTAATTTATGCCAACCATTAGAATGGAAAATGTGTGTCACACACAATAGCATGAACAGTGAACAGCTCGAGAATATACGTTTTCTCTTATGTTGTAGAAACATGAAGTACGCGTTTCAGCTGACGGAGGTAATTGTTATTTTCAGTTTATATATTTACACATAAAACTTCTAATTAATAGCTCAGCTGGAGTCTGGACACAGATTATATTTTAAATGTAATTAAAACTTTATTCGTGGGAAACTTAAGTGTAAAACTAGGGGGATTTTGTTCATGATTTTATTAATGGTCATGTAAGAATTCAAGTACGTCTTCAATTATTTTCTATTGAAGTCCTAGGATGGTTATACACAGTCAACACAGTATTTTTTTTGGATTGTACTTAATTTAATAATTGTAAGTACAATAATTGAATTTTTCATTTTTCTCGCTTTTCATAAATACTATTGTTAACTAAATAAGGACAATTAGAGTGGTCGCTTTTGGTGGGGGATTTCACTCTTAAATCTTCAAAACGACCAATTACATATAGTGTAAACGAAACACTTTTGAACTGCTTCTTTGATCGACTTTCTTATACATAATTCTGCAATTTTAATAGGTTCTGTGACTTTTATTTTTTCCCATTAAATTTTTCTACATGTTTACATTTTCTAAGGAAAGTGTAATGCTCATTTGCCAGTAACTTTCCATAGCATTGTCGTGGCGTGTTTGTCTTTTCACAGCAAACGAAATGTTCCAGTTTCTTCACACCGTGACATTGGGAACACTTGTGGAACAATCATGTCATAATTACTCATAAAATAGAGTACATATTAGAATGCCAAAAAACATAACGCCTTTACTAAAAATGTACGAGCCCAAAATACCCGAAATCAAAATACCTTAAGTTTTAGGATACCCTAACCGATTACACCTTACTAATGCCTTAATGCTAGAATTAAAAATACCAAAACATTAGATTTTTAAATACCAAACCTCTAAATATTCAATTTTCAAATAACCATACATTACAATTCAAAAATGTAAATGCGTTAAATAAATATAACTTGATTTATTGTTCTCAATGCAGTGTAAAATGTAACGCAACAATTTTATTATACCGTGTGAGGGTATCTAATACATAAAGCTTAGTTACAGAAGGTAAGTTAGCTTATGCAGTGACCATAATATGAGCGAGCATGCGTCGATCTCGCTTAGAAAGCTAAAACAGCTATATTAGCTTCACGTATTAAATCGATGCAGTGACCAAAATATGAGCTTGCGAACGTCGATTCAATACATAAAGCTAATTTAGCTATATTAGCTTTCAAAGCAAGATCGACGCTCGCTCGCTCATATTATGTTTACTGCATAACCTATAACCTAACCTACCTTCTGTAACTAAGTTGGAGTATGTTTAATCCTTACGTAGTACTATGATACAGAACGTACGTTAAAGTTATGGTAATGCAGTGGCCATATTTAAATCTAGAATATTTTGAACTTATGAAATCAGATATATCAGGCTAAGTTTTTTTAAAGTCTGGTATTTATGGATAAAGTATTCTGAATTAAGTTGTTTCGAGTTTGAGCTTTTCAAGCATAAGGTATTTCAAATATTTTACATTTTGAATACTTGGGATTTTAAATATAAGGTATTTCAAATTCGGGTATTTTGGGCTCGTACATTTTAAGTAAGTAAAGCGTTTGCGGAATCGCCTAACACAGGTAAACTCTTACTTAACTGGAGATTCCAATGACGAATCTGTTACTGCATAATTTTGGTACCAAATAAAGATTTTTTTTTAAAATAAAGGCGTTATGTTTTTTTGTGTTCATAACTAACTAGCCTAAACAAAATAGTATTGATGGACATTGGTATCGATAACCTTTAAAAAAAACACTGAAGGCTCGTTGATGTCTTTTATTTCACAAATGATTCTCAATCACGGAAGTGGCGTAGTGTAGATTAGACAAATCTTCGCTGACCATAGAAAAATGAGCCGAGCTGATTGGTGGTCTCCGTATTGTCTAGATGTCTTAAGACATCTCAGTCCACCTCGGAGTATATCTGGAAAGAATGTTCGGTTGGAGAAGTAACAATGTAATGTACCTATGTTTGCATTTATTGTTAGATACGAAGTACGTATTACGTTTTTATCAAATAATTTATTTGTCAACAACATAAATAGTCTTATTTTTACAAAACACAATAAGGACTAAAACAAATAATAATAACTAAAATAAAAACGAATCTTAATAATAAATAAATTTATCAAATGTTTATATTATTTATTTGTAAGTACAATTTTACTACTTTGTACCATGAAGCACTTTGTACTCCGTGGTTTGCACCCACAAACTGTTCTGTGCTAAACCCAAAAATTGACGGTCAATGCTCATAGCATTAATTTCGCTCTTTTGTACGATACACTAATTTTATTTTGTACAATAAAGTTTCTATACAAATCTAGCATTTATACAAATGCTAGAATCTAAGAGGTCTAAGAGGTTTTGTCAGTTTTGACGTAGTTTCAAAATTAACCCGTACATACGAGGAAACCATGAGAGTGGTGAGGTGAGACAGAATGCTTGTCGACATCGATAGTGGACTCTCTCGGTCGCGCACCAGCGCGCAGTTTTCTTTGATGCGATACACTGGTCGCCGATTACTCTCATATGTAACCTCATTTGTTGGTGCGCAGCGGAAAAGTTCAAGCAACAGGGCCTATACCATTGGCATTGGATATCTTCTGTACTTGATAAAAGAACTCAGCAGTTCCTTTAGTCCAGAATAGAGATGGGCAGCGGGAAGAAATTCAAGAGGGGAAAAATGTAATGCAAGGGGAAGAAAAGGGAAATAATAATTAATTCCCATTTATACATGGGAATTTTTAAAAATTTTGGGAATAAATGGGAAAATTTCCGGGAAGGCGCCCATCTCTAGTCCAGAAGGAACTAAAGAGAGGATAGCCGAGCAGGACGCGCGTATCTGTAGCGAATGCGCGTGTCAAGCGACGGCGTGGCCCTTGGATTGATCGCCATTTAGTGGTATTTTCTATCTCAAGGTCTTCCGTGTTTCAGAAGGCACTTTAAGTCGTTGGTCAGGTTGTTATCGATAGATGGCAGTCATTAGGCTGTGTTAGATCAACGTCTTTAGGCAGCCTTAAAAAAAATTGAATTGTTGGCCACTAACACACCTCGGTTATGTTGCTGTAGGTCTGGTTTTCCTGTAAAATAGTTTACAGCGTACCCTAGGCGTAAGCGTAAGCTGATGACACAACTAGAATACACTTTAGGACAAAGAAAAGATATAAAAATAAAATTCATAAGTTACCTATGTACGTACGTAGGTATGATGAAATAAAAGATTTTCAGACCTTAGACAATCATTTTATATTATCTGTATATAAATATTTTAGTGTCTCGAGACCGCAGCTCGGGACTAGCTGAGAAACATGAACAAAATGCTCTACATAGAGTTTGAAGAGTCTAGTCTTGTAAAGTTTCAATAACAAGTATCTAACCCTTTCGTTGAAACTAACGCAACTGCTATTTTTAAAGTATCAACAAAAGGGTCAAGTTAAAAGATCTATTGGAAATTTCGATAGTTAGAAATAGAGTTCACGAAAATTTGAAGCGCATCTAAATCTAACAAGTTATTTGTATCACATTGTCATCAAATCTCGTACTTTACTTATATTTCCATGAACTTATCCGATCCATTTTAAAATAAATGAATTCTGGTCGGTTCGCGTTGTAACGCTTACTGGGCTATCCATCTCGCGTGCTCATTAGCATTTAATTGAATAAAGAGACCATGAAACCCACTATTTTTGAGAATATACACCGTGAAATTTTAGTCGTTTTGGACCAATCGTCCAGTGACTACATTCATGCAACCGAACCAATTTCCCCAAGAAACATAGCTCGAACCATGAAAAACAAATTTGGACTTCCCATAGTAAGTTAGGTCACGTGATGAGACATTTTGTATGGGAGGTCCAAAAATTTACCCTAATATTTCGACCCATGTATCTTGGGAAAAGTTGTTCGGTTGCATGAATGGAGTCACTGGACGATGGGTCCAAAACGACTAAAATTTCACGGTGTATAACTCACACAAAACTGGCGAGTCGAATGAAAATCATTTGACGTAGTCGGTCGATTTTCATTTGACATACACATTTCAAAAACAGCGCTCCTGGTCAGATACGTAAATAGCATCGCGGTTTGAGGTTGCTTCATTTCTGTAACGGCCTATGTGCAAATGGAAACTATAATAATTTCATGGGCGTGCGTTTCCGGGGGATAATAGTGCATATCATTCTAACTTGCAATCTGCAGTGAACTTCGCGGGATCAGTCGGCCGAGATAACTAATGAGCTAACGGCATCTAAATTTGACTTTAAAACAAAGCTTCTATTTATTGAAACAACATAGTATTTACATTATCTAACAACGACGTAAACATATACAAATCTTTGTCAGCCTTTCTTTCCAATTGTTAGATTAGTTTCACACAATCGCGCCTCTAATCAGTAACCATATCCATTAATAACAAACCCAGTCTTATCTAAACCTCACCATACTTCATATAAGACCTGGCTAAAGGCTGTTTCGCACCCATAGTCGTTCAAAATCTGCTCAAGTAATAGAGAACAAGGTTTCTCTATTAGAAGACTGAATCAACAACAACTCATTAAGTAGGTAACTGCAATGTTTTCCTTCGTTATAGGCGAGCCCTATTAAAACCTCTCAACTCTGACATCATTATATCTTGGTGAGTTTCTGTGGTCGGTCTTCGTCATCGCTGTGTTCTTCCTGCAGCAGCAGGCTGTCTGGAGGACCTCGAGGTGGCGCTCGTGCGTTCCCGGTCTTCCGTGACCCTCCTCGGGAGAACATTCGCGAAAGTTGGGCAAACTTCTTTCGGGACACTGAAATGTAAGAGAAAGTAATGTACTTATGACATCAATTTAGGCACATACAATTTAATTTTAAAAGCAATTTCATGAAGGATAAAGAAAGTTTAATTTTAATTTTAAAATACGGGGAAAGGAAAAGATATGTTGATATACGTGTGTGCGTATGATGATGATATATCATAGGGGGAATATTGCAGATTGATTTTTTTTTATTACTTTACGTTAACAGAGCTACACGTATGATTACAAAAATGATTTCATTACTGCTTATAAAACTTACTTTTGCCCATATTCTTCAGTCTTTCCTTGAATGCAGCTTCGTCATCGTGGCCTTTGGTTTTCTGTCCTTGTTCGCTGTCCAAAGCTGCCATGAACTCCTGGTTCCACCGGAGCTCTGCCATGAATTCCTCGTTTTGAAGGAAGGTGGCTATTCTATCGTCATCCATTTCCAAGCTGAGGTCAATCCTGGCATCCGTGTTTGGAGGGATGCGCAGGAACATGGGAGGTAAGGGCCCGAGCATACGCGGCACCCATTTTCTTCTAACAGCAAGAGGTATAGAGTCGTCATCTACGTCTCTGTAATAATAAAATAATTGTTTTTCTTTACTCCGTTTTATCAATTCAAAACAGTCCATGAGACTATACTTTTAACCACATTGCTATAAAAATCAAAGAGTAAACTAATACAATGACCTATTCAAAGTTCTAATGCCGTAGTGAATGGATAACTATAGCCCATGGCGTGACATTTTAACAAGACCACGATGAATATCACATGCAGTTGACAGATAGCAAGACGAGGTCTACATACTTCAGGTGTTAAATAAATTGTGTCCCTAACGTAATTAGAACATTCTTGCCAGATATCTTTCTATGAGGACGCAGTTGTTATGTCGACTATAATGTATACCCAAGTAAGCAAGCCACTAAATTTGCTTAGTTTTCATGCAAATGATGCCTGTGCGTGAAGCAGAACGCAGTGAAGTCTGGAATGCGGGCAAAACATGCCAGATACGACAAGAATGAAACTTGGTATTGGTACCTAGTCTTCCGGAATGGTAATGTAGACGGATAACATGTTTCGACCAACCATGTAGACCACGGATATTATAGTATTCGGAACCGCCTCCCGGCTTCTGACGAGGTTGTTTTGTTAATGAATGTTTAAAAATACAAAATCTAAGATGAAAATTAGTATGAACATAAATAAATTAAACATTTCACCCTGTAAGTTTTAATTTTTAGCAAACTTTTGGACACTTAAGTGCTATTTTTAAAAAGTGTGACTCACGCAAAATCTGCATCGAATAATTTTTGTTCGAAAAGACTAATCGAACTAGTGATCATAAATTGATTTTTGTTCGGTAACGAATGATTTTTGTTCGCTTGATTAAAAATTTTACTAGGTACTTATTTCACACCCTTTTTTGAAGCAGCACCACAGACATATAATATGTCCGTGAGCAGCACCAAAAGTGTATATGTAGTACATTTTGTTCTAAATTAAGCATGCACTTTTAAGCTGACTGTACCAATATCTCCAGGAACAATCCCTCTCTCTATATGATGGCATCACAGGGCTGCTCTTGTCCAGTAGTGAACAAACTTATGATCATTAGTCGAGTCAATGAGTGCGATGCCCTCTATTCTATTTTATTCACATTGTTCTCTATTTAGACGCCAGCCAGTGTTCACAGTAGAGGCGCATAGTTCTTTTTACACGACTGCCCGAAGCCCTATCCTGAGGAGTGTTAAATGGTTTTTGATATCATATTGATATCTATCTATTTAAATCTACTTATATTTTTATCGTCTTGGAACCCTATTTTTGAAAAGTACGAATCACGGAAAATCGGCGAGTCGAACAATTTTTGATCGACATCCAATGATTATCATTCGATATCAAAGGATTTTTGTGCGACATCGAACAATTTTCACCTATATGTCATACATCTCAAAAATAGGGCTCCAGAGCGCCATGTACGCTTTTAACCATGGTCTGGATCACCGGCAGGGTACTGGTTATTTAATATGGAGCTAATGCCGTCTGACTTCCCTATATCTTTTTACAGAGAAACTAGACCAAGAGGACCATGACGTGCTTTAACGACCAGAAGATAGTCATTACTCATTATATTAATGCCCCGGACACTGTTTCGTCACTTCCGTCGGAGAGCTGTAAGCAGGCAGTAGGTAGACTTGACGTAGACAAAATAATCTAAATCTCTGGTAGAGACCGAGTAGCGGAACCGAAGCTTAGTGCTTCAGCTGACCAAATTGGAAACAAGTTATTTGCTTGCTGTAAAAATTGAACCCATGACCTCTGATTCTTCATGCAAACACCGGACCACACATGCTGTAAATATATTAACAAGTATGTTACCTATCTAGATTAGGTAAGTATAACGAATGCTTACAATAAACAATGCTACGTTTTTTTTCATATTAGGTCCTAGTTTTTATTTAGTTACAAATTAGTTAGATTACAAGTTGGGTTTTCGTTCTCAGAAATATATAACTTTAAATAAGAAAAAAAAATATATATAAATATGCTGCGTAGGTGATTAGGGAGTTTTGAAAGCGAAAAATGACAATGGAGGCAAATAATATCAAGGTCGATCTATTATTGTGTTTAAGACAAGAAGTAGATATACTATGGTAGACAACTTTAGTAACAGGCAGTCGGTTATTGAATCTACTCTAATAGTCATAGGAGTAAAAGGTGTCGATTATATTTTTTTAAGGTACCTTAAATATTGTAAGTATCTTACTTATCTATACTTACCTTGATTTGACGGGTAAGCAAATTATTATACAATATTAATATTTTGAGAACAAAGCACAAAGCTAGGTAAATGAAGAGTCTATGTATCTTCTTTCGGCGCTAGTAGGCACGATACTTTTCTTGCGCCTTTCAAATGGTTAAAATCGCTGTCTCTTTGTTGTGGCCAATAAATTACTAAGGTACTTACAAGAATTGAAAACTTACACAAGTGCTGTAGTATCACTGTCTTCACCATTTTCCGTCTTGGTTTTTCTGGTTTTACTCCGCGAAGGTGTACAGCTTTCTACTCTTTCCATCTCTAATCGTAGCCGTTCATTTTGGTTATCGGTACTCATGGCGAGCAGCTGATCGATGGTCGCGTCCACTGCTCCTTGATTCGCTCGAAGGACCGCCTCAATAACATCATCGTCCATATCAGGAAACATAGTTTTGAAGTCGGTCATGGCTTGTGTGAATTCCAGCTGCATGGTGGACGCCATCTCGCCGGCTTCGCGCGGCATACGATGAGTCGTCACAAGCACTCGCCCCCGGCCGGCGACTCAGCTGATTTGTGACGCAATATTACCGCAATGCTGAGAGCCGCTCGGACATGGGCCATCCTGCGACAGGATGCCGGCAGACGCTAATTCCACTCGCCACTAACTAGCGTTCTCCATTTAGAAATAGTCCTAACCAGTCGCAACCTGCAATTATAACCATGATGTGCAATTTTTACTTTCGGTGTTTTCAGGTCTACATTGCGCATGCGTGCACCTAGAGGGGCGATGTCGTCGATATAAATAGAGGATGCACGAGGCGGCGCGCGTGCCGTCTTCGCGCTGTTATCCCGCAAGCACTTACTGAACTGCAGGACTCTCGGGAGTTGCTAGCGCGCATGCGCCGGGATTGTTTGTAAATTGCGGCTGTCTAAAGTGACCTTCCCTACGCATTGTTGCCACACCGGAATACAATAAGGTATCTCTTTGTTCAAACATGAATAAACAAGTGAACATCTTATCATTGTTTTTTTTTAGTAGGAATGATTGATTAGGATTAGGCTTAGGTAATGCTGACTTAAATAGTGAAAAATGACTAACATCCTAATTAAAATTATTTAAGTACTTATTTTCTCCCATAAAGGTCATATATAACAACAGGCTATATTACTAACTACTAAAATATGACCAGCTACCAGGAATCATTAAGTGGAATCCACTATACACAGAAAACTCGACACCCACAAATATTGTGATTAAATAATAAAATAATATCAAGTACATACATATAATGATTTATTTCAAATTTAGATATCTTACATGTCAATAATTTAATACAGTACAATCATAAGTCATCCTTATATAAACACACCGAATGGGTAACGATTTTATCAATAGTTGGTTATAGTAACTGCATTTACAAAAACAAATATTATTGCAAATAATTGACATTTTAGTCAATATATAATCCCACAAGAAACCAACTGTAAGAGTATCTAAGTACACAAAGAAATTTGTCCCTGCTTTAAACGTTATGTCACAAAGTCATTACTTGCATGTCAGATTATTTTACTTTAGCCGATTGTGTCTCCCGAAAGATCTTCAGCCCTATTTTTGAATGTATGACATATATGTCGAAAAAAAATCCTTCGATAAGGAACAAAAATCATTCGATAAGGAACAAAAATCCTTCGATAAGGAACAAAAATCATTCGATAAGGAACAAAAATCCTTCGATAAGGAACAAAAATCCTTCGATAAGGAACAATAATCATTTGATATCGAACAAAAAGAATTATTTTTTTTGTTTGCTAAAACGGAAAGACTTCATAACGTTTACAAGTGAGTGTAGTAATAAAAACTAACGTCATAAATCCACTCTATTTTAGGCCATAATGAAACTACTCACGAGATCTTATTATAACAATTAAAGCAGCGTAAAAAGCGATCTAATTACTTACATTAAATACTTGCTCGTTTTAATTATTAAAGGATGCGTTTATGGCAATATATTTAAGGCACCACAGATTTTGGCATTTTAAATAATTTTCGACGTTTTAGGAACCTAGTGCAAGTTATAATTCGACAATTCAGTAATTCTTCTCAACACGAGCATGCTTTTATAAAGAAAGCAAAAGATATCGGTAAATTTGTTTTAACAGTTACAGCTGCACTCAGGAGTCGTTAATGATCATTAAAGCAAATTCTTAAAAAAATCACGTTATAGATTTTCACAGAATTCGCTTAAGTAGTCTATAACGACTCTGAGTGCGCGGTAAGTTCTATTGGTAGCTATTCTACGTGTAAAGGTTGCCTTGTAAACTTTTTATAATTATTCGAAGCCGTTCCATTCCATCGAATACCATCAACTATGATGCTATCCACATCTATTTTATTATCTAATTAGAGGAAAAGACATCAATAACGCATCCTTGAAAAATATGCCTACATTAGGAATGGACAAGCGACTGTCGTATTTAATGAATGAACCGCAAATGGACGGCGACAATAATTAAAAAATAAGATCTACTACGATGATTATATTTCTTTTTTAATTGTTCTACTTTTGTAAATTCTGACAGAAAATGAGTAACTTGTTATCTCTGTTGGGAATACCACCATTTTTGCATAAAGCGAACTAAGCCTTCTCCTATCAGATTATAAATCTGGAGTATCAAATAAATTATCAAATGTATGAAAGACCCATAAGCCCTGCAGATTTTATGTAGGCGTAACACGTAACAAATAGGTTTTTTTATTATCTTGATATTATAATAAAATTTTAAATGGAACATAAATAATAAAATGTATGCATACGGATAAAATAAAATGCAAGTAGAAAAGATGACGAAAGATTTCAATATCTAGCACATGTGTTATGTACGGTCAGCTGCAAAAGTGCATGCATAATCCGCATTTTGTTTTAAAATTAATGCATGCACTTTTGCAGCTGACTGTACATGCAATAATCACGAGATATTTAATTTGTAATAGTTAAATGCTTAATAAGTTTGATTGGTAACCAATAGATATTATAGTTGATTTAGTGTGAGCAAACTATGCAATTATAAAACAAAAATGTCGCTTGGACAAGTTTAAGCCGAAATTTTTAATTTATAATAAAGGATATAATACTAAAGATTTACAAGGCAAAAATAAAATTTTTAAACACAACATGATGGCACCAGACAGTTGTATACAACACGTATTAGGATTAAAAAATAAAAAATAATAATAGTCCCAACCGCAACAGAAAAAAATATGTAAATAATTAATAATCCATAAGTTTTTTATTAGACATACAATTCAGGGAATAACATGAAAATCTAAAGACAGAATAGAATAAAAACACAGCGGCCTAGAATGTTCCTGATATGAATTTTAAGAGATAACACTGTGAATTACGATGTTACAAAGTTAAAATTCTGTGATTTACATGAACTGATGCATTTACTGCGAAATCTGGCAAGATTAATTGAAACTATACAACGGAAATGTAAAATTACAATTGTTCTTCTATAGAATAAGACAAATAATGCACAAGTCAAATATTTGACGTTTGTAAACTACTACAATGTATTTTAAATAAATTAATATTGAAATAAACAGAAATATCAAAAACTACATTAAACAACATAGAATTTTGGACGTGCTAACCCAATATGGACAACAATAGAAAGTAGGTAAATACTTAATATGCTCTTAAATATAGCATCAATTAATGTTGTTAGATTATGTAGTCATCGGAATACAAAGAGTATATTTATTTACATAAAATGTACGTAAATGAAACTAGCACACGAAAACTATATGTAAACGGTGTATTAATAGCGAAATTCGTTGGATGTTTTTATTTGATAGTAAATCGAGTTTTATTCAGCGAAAGAGGTATTTGGCCATGTATATGGTCACTGGCCACGACATATACAATGAGAAGAAAAAAGTAGATTGAAATAATGATAAAAATAAATTCGAGTTCATATATCGGGACCACAAATTTACACACGAATTCGCGGGTTAGTTAAACTGTATCTTGTTCAAAGTACATTTTAAGTTGAAATAAATATAATCTATGTAGTCCGACCACTGATTTATATATTTATGACGTAAGGATGAGATTCAAACGCGTGCTTGTGTGCCCTGTTTGGGCAGCATGACGACCGTGTTTGTGGCCACTGGAGGCTGCGGCTCGCCCGGCGGGGTTTCCGGCTGTGATACGAAAGTTTCGGATTAGAATCAACATTTTTCTCCACAAATACAATCACAAAGCAACTTAATATTTATCATTATACTTTATCGCGAAATAATGCTAAAGACTAAATGTACTCTTGTCTCTGCTATTAAGTCCTGATAGAAGCCCATTAATTTTTGCAGATGCAGTGGCGTGTATTCTTGACGATTGCACTTGCCAATTTTATCTTGCGATTAGTTGCAATTTGGAACATTTCTAACTTAAACTAATCAGAAGGCATGCTAGATGCCTTGCAGCTTGAAAAATTTGACAGTATTTATTGGTTATGATCACACATCAATGTATGTGTTGGTTTCGCTATAAAAAGAGTTATGGAGGGTAGAGTAGCCTGGGTGTAAGCTGAAGACGTAACTGGGAAATACGCTCAGGTTCTGGCATCTTAACATAAAGTACTCACAGTGGTGATAGCCGGATTAGTGGTGGCTATCAAAGTGGCCGCGCGGTATGACGGCGGCGGAGTCTGTTTCGCGGCTTCCTCATAGTCCATAGCCCGACTCATCATACAACTTATAATGTACTCACAGCGGTGATAGCCGGATCAGCGGTGGCTATCAAAGTGGCCGCGCGGTATGAAGGCGGCGGAGTCTGTTTCGCGGCTTCCTCATAGTCCATAGCCCGACACATCATACAACTTATAATGTACTCACAGTGGTGATAGCCGAATCAGCGGTGGCCATCAAAGTGGCCGCGCGGTATGAAGGCGGCGGAGTCTGTTTCGCGGCTTCCTCATAGTCCATAGCCCGACTCATTATACAACTTATAATGTACTCACAGTGGTGATAGCCGAATCAGCGGTGGCCATCAAATTGGCCGCGCGGTATGAAGGCGGCGGAGTCTGTTTCGCGGCTTCCTCATAGTCCATAGCCCGACACATCATACAACTTATAATGTACTCACAGCGGTGATAGCCGGATCAGCGGTGGCTATCAAAGTGGCCGCGCGGTATGAAGGCGGCGGAGTCTGTTTCGCGGCTTCCTCATAGTCCATAGCCCGACTCATCATACAACTTATAATGTACTCACAGCGGTGATAGCCGGATCAGCGGTGGCTATCAAAGTGGCCGCGCGGTATGAAGGCGGCGGAGTCTGTTTCGCGGCTTCCTCATAGTCCATAGCCCGACACATCATACAACTTATAATGTACTCACAGTGGTGATAGCCGAATCAGCGGTGGCCATCAAAGTGGCCGCGCGGTATGAAGGCGGCGGAGTCTGTTTCGCGGCTTCCTCATAGTCCATAGCCCGACTCATTATACAACTTATAATGTACTCACAGTGGTGATAGCCGAATCAGCGGTGGCCATCAAATTGGCCACGCGGTATGAAGGCGGCGGAGTCTGTTTCGCGGCTTCCTCATAGTCCATAGCCCGACACATCATACAACTTATAATGTACTCACAGCGGTGATAGCCGGATCAGCGGTGGCTAACAAAGTGGCCGCGCGGTATGAAGGCGGCGGAGTCTGTTTCGCGGCTTCCTCATAGTCCATAGCCCGACTCATCATACAACTTATAATGTACTCACAGTGGTGATAGCCGGATCAGCGGTGGCCATCAAAGTGGCCGCGCGGTATGACGGCGGCGGAGTCTGTTTCATGGCTTCTTCGTAATCCGGAAGTAGGTTTGAGTAGTCCGGTGCCGGCGCAGGCGCAGAGTACGGCGGCGCGGGTGCAGTCATCATGCCTTCGCTGGAGATCACGAATGGAGTGAGGCTTTGAAGAGCGTGCGCGCGCATCGTCAGGTACTTGTAGCAGCGCCATACCACGTTGATGCAGTAACCCTGCGAAATAGTTAAATTAAAGTCTCGGAAATTGTGATTTTTGGGCTGATTTATCTCTGGAGAAATAAACAGCCTCTGGGCTTCAAAGCCACCAGCATCTTCTAATTAGCGAGTCGACTCTGGCAGTTATTAAACTTCTGAGGACCAAAACTTTGCCACCGACAAGGCATTGTCGTTCATTCGCACACACAAATTGCTTGTCTGAAAGTTTGAATTAATATACATTGCAAAGTAAAATTGCATGAGTTTATATCTAAACTAGTTGTTTTCCGCAGCTCCGCCTGCGCCAAAATGTAGCTTATGTTTGACCCCGGGTCTTCAAATATATTTATACCAAATTTCATCATAATCCGTTAAGCGGTTTGGCCGTGAAAGCGTAACAGACAGACCGACAGAAATAAAGACAGACGTTTGCATTTATAATACTAGTATAAAAGTATTAATATACTATATAGATAGTATGGAAGTATAATATTAGTATGAAATATGAATGTTATTTGATTTTTAGTCCGGTAACCGATATTACAAGTACATTCGCAAACACAAATCAGTTGACTTAAAGTGTAAATTTGTTTTATATGAATTATATACAGGGTTATTTTGAAACTACTGATTAAATTTTGTCACACGATTCGTAATCGATGAATGATTTTATTGAAATTCCACCAAATAATAAATGTAGAAATGAAGCCGACAGAGGTAGGACATTTTGTAAGGAGTAGTCCGTCTGGGAAGGTACCTCCAGCCCTACAGAAGACCGCAGCCAAATAACACTGTGATGCAGTGTTGTGTTCTTGCTGGTGAGTAGGGTCGCCAGGCGCCAGATGGGTCGCTGTGCTGACAGCGGACAGGCCCGCGACGTAGCAGTCTGCGTTGAGGCGCGCCGGTCAAACGGCTACCCGCTGGCCGCCCGCAGGCTGAACGGGTTACCGAGGCCTGGGATTCATTCAGCGGCCCTAATATCCACATTTCAAATGGACTTCTGCAACATCATGGGATTGCACTCAAATCTGAATACAGTCCACCATCACTTAGAGACTACACAGCCGACCCTATTGTTCTTGACGGAGACTAAGATATCTTCTCCGGCCGACGCGACGGATCTATACTACCCCGGATACAAACTTGAACACAATTTCTTGAGTAATGCCGGGGTATGTATGTATGTCCGGGAGGATATTCGCTGTAGACGTCTCCACGGCCTTGAAGAAAGAGACCTGTCTACTCTCTGGGCGCGCGTAGATTTCGAAGGCCCCACCCGTATCTACGCCTGCATATATAGGTCTCATATTGGTGGTGACCCGAACAAGACTCGCTTATTTGAGCACTTACAGTCTGCTACTGCAAAACTTCTGGAGCAATACACCTCAGCGGAGTTAGTCATTCTCAGTGACTTTAACGCCCACCACACAGATGACCGACTTCGCGGGAGATGTGCTTACGAGTTTGCTCTCTCATTCTCACAACTAGTAAATTCGATAACAAGAATACCCGATGTCGAGAACCATAAAAGCTCGATGCTGGATCTACTGCTGACTACACACCCGGACAACTATACCATCGCATCGATCTTGCAGAGGAGCTAAACATAAAAAGCAAGTTGCATATGAGGCTTGGATCGCTCAGGCTGCTGACACAGGTGTTTCCGATGCGAGACGTAATTACAACGCTGCCTCAAGGTCCAGCAAAAAAAAAAAAAGCAATTGCCAGAGCAAAATTTGAACATATCGGCAGAGTTGGGGAATGCCTGGTAAAGCACCCCTGTGGAGCTGTCTGGTTGCTTGCCAAAGCAGCGGAGGGAAACTTTTGTCAGTCGTCTTTACCACCGCTGCAGAAACCCGATGGTGATCTAGCTCACAGCGCAAAAGCTGACCTTCTGGGCTTAGTTTTTGCATCAAATTGAACACGAGACGACGGAGCTGCCATATCTACTTCCATCCCACGGTGTGGCTCCTCCATGCCGGAGATTTCCATTTCGCAACGCGAGGTCCGGCGGGAGCTACTAGCTCTGGATGTTCACAAGTCGAGTGGGCCAGATGGCATCCCAGCGGTGGTATTGAAAAAATGTGCTCGCGAGTTGTGTTCGGTCTTAATGCGTTTATTCGCACTCTCTTACAAAACCGGGCAAGTCCCAACTTCGTGGAAGACTGCACTTGTACACCCAGTGCCCAAAAAAGGCAATAGATCAGACCCGACGAATTACAGGCCAATCGCCATCATCTCCCTTCTATTGAAGGTCATGGAGCGTGTAGTCAATACGTATTTGGTGCGATATTTGGAGAACGAGAACCTAATCTATGACCGGCAATATGGTTTTCGCCAATCGTTCCACGGGGGATCTCCTCTTGTTTTTGACTCACCAGTGGGCTTCTGCCATCGAGAGTCAAGGCGAGGCTTTAGCATTCAGCATAGATATGGCGAAGGCGTTCGAGCGGGTCTGGCATCGGGGTCTTCTATCGAAGTTGCCATCGTACGGCTTGCCTGAGGGATTGTGCAAATGGGTCGGCTTTTTGAATGCTGGCGTCCCGCAAGGTTCGGTTTTATCCCCTACGCTGTTTCTTCTGCATGTCAATGACATGATTTATGAGGTGTGTTCTACCGCATGTATAATGGGCTATGCTCGGAGGAATTGTTTGATATGACGCTAACAGCCACTTTTTACCATCGCACCTCTCGCCATCGTCAGGGAATTCAACCCCTTTACCATACCTTGGATCCCATGTTATCGCATACAGTACGCTTTAGACGGAATTTCCTTCCTCGCTACACTGCGATTATGGAATGAACTGCCATGGTTTTCCCTAGTGACTTCATGGGAGCCTTCAAAAAGGGTGTGAAAAAATTTCTTCAGGGTCGGCAACGCGCTCGTGACATCTCTGGTGTTTCAGGGGTTCACAGGCTACGGTAACCACTTACCACTAGGTGGACCGTACGCCTGTTAGCCTACTTAGTTGTATAAAAAAAAAAATAAAAAAAAAATTGAAGTGTGGTCACCTTATTCGGTCGTAGCCTCGATGATCAAAAACTGCACGCGCCATCTTCCATGTTTGCGCGTAAATTTCGGTATAAAAGTGAAAGCTTTTAAAATTCTAACGTTTCGTACTTTCGCTTATAAGACCTTCCCTGTAAGTGATGGATTTATCAATATTTTATTTGTATGTTATGAAATGAGAATGTTATTCTATTTGTGTGTAATAAAAATAAACCTTGGCAAATGTTGATTATTGTCGACTAGAATGTCATATTAAAATTTGTCCAGTAGTTTCAAAATAACACTAAATCTAGATAGAAAAAAAATATGTACCGACCTTGAGGAGCACGGCCAGAAGGAAGGCGGACAGCACGACGAGCGCCAGCGCCGGCGCCGGCAGCTGCAGCAGTTCTGCACGCCACGGCACGCGCCGTGTCTCCGCCACCAGCCGGTGGATCGAGCGGAGATAGCACAGATAGCCCGTCGCAGTCAAACTGAAAAAAAAAATCTTCTTTAACTTGCTACGAAATAGCTTCATTATAATGGTACGAACTCACTTATCCATATTTAGCCAAATACTAGCCAAAATAGATACAAATTAGTACGTAATAAGAGTTATTTTATAATAGCAATACACACATTGCGCTATTTGCCCAATGTTTTGCCAAAACGTACGCAATAAGAGTTATTTTGTAAAAACATGCAATGGAAAATATTTGGCCAAATAGCGCAATGAGGGGTCGCAAAATAAAATATTACTACTTCTAGTATTTGTGAGGCTACGCGGGGCGGAAGGCAGACGTGCGGGGCGCTTGGTTTCGGCCGTGGCTCCAACCATAATGATATCCATATTACGGAAAGTAGCAGTACTACGTTATTTACAAATTATCAAGTAATTCAGACACCCGACACTAGATGTTACTACTGTTTACGACCGGTCAATACATCTACATATCAATCACATCAGGGTTGTCAATAATGTATTGGGTCGAAGTTATTTATATATTTTTTTTTCAAATAGGAAGTCAAGCGATCTATAAAAGAGTACATGAAACCACAAATCCAATGATCGGTTGATAGGATTTTTACAATTTTGACTAGATAAAGAATCTCACTTACATAAAAATATGTTAAGGAACATACATACAATACAAAACTTTTTATTGCACAACAAGGAAACATTGTGAATACAAGCAATTACAAGAAAAAACCTTGCGCCAAAAAAAACATATATTAATTTTGAAAACATAACCCTTTTTGGTGTAAAAATGAAATCGATGTAATGTGAACCGTGCATATGAATAATTATTTTAATGTTCCTGAACTTTTGCCAGCCCTGGCCTGGTCATTATTGACAAAGTTTCGCTAGTTGTCAATAGATGTCCAAAGTTCAGCTTCTTGTCAATAGATGCCACTAGTACGTCGAAGTTCCAATCTTAAAAACATTGCGATATTTCATAAATTATGAACGTTTTAAATATTAGGTATAACTATTAGAGCCGTAAATAAATCTTATTTATCAGAAACCAATTATTTAATGCTAAATTCGTAAAAAATCCGTGGAAAATCGTGATGCACTTAGGAGCTCGCGATCTGTTTCTCGGTACACTGTTGAACGAGAAATAACATGCTCCGCCCACTTTTGAGAGCGGCGCTGCGCCAATGATCGCATTACTGCGCCATTTGAAACGGCATCTCCTCTTTGTAAATGCTCCGTGCTTCCGACCCACCAATGGTATCCACCAATATATATTGTATGGCATAACGAAATGTTGTTTTTACTATATTTCCTTATTTTATATTTGACTTAACAGTAACATGATTTTTGTTTGTAAGGAGTTGTGAATTGGTCAACTAATATAACGTAAGACATATGAGTTGCTGCATAATATTTCGAAATCAGTTATGAATCATAGACACTGTTACGTCTTATGTGACAGACTGTTGACGTGCCTTATCTTTATTTGTTAATATATTTTACTCTTCTTTGCACGCAGTTTAATAGAACATATATTAACAACTAGCTGTGCCCGCGACTTCTTCCGCGTGGAATAGTTATTTTGGGAATCATGGGCGAGCGCTCATCACGCGGCGCGTGTGAATTTTATTTCACAGTTATTTTAAAATTGTATTATCTTATAAGATATTTATTGAATTTAAGTGATGTCAAAGACAATTTTGTTCACAGTTAAATACTCTTAATCAATAACATATTTATTTGGATAAAGAATAATATTATTATGTTGATACAACTCTGACAAATAGTTTGTAATAATGCATTAATTTCGACCAAATTTTATTATCATAAAAACGGTTATCGTGAGTTAATCTTAAAAGATCGACATATACTGTCGCAGATATTTTTTTTAGATAATTTAAAGAGGAATAATTCTTTCATACATATTTTTTGGGTTTCTCGAACGGTTTTCGCAGCACACGCAACGGAAGCCCTCAAAAATGAATAATTTTCTCCGTTTTTTCCACATTTTCGAGTGTTTCTTTGCTCCTATTAGGCGCAACGTGATCTTTTATAACCTAAAGCCTTCCTCGATAAATGATCTATCCAACACAAAAATAATTTTTCAATTCGAACCAGTAGTTCCTGAGATTAGCGCGTTCAAACAAACAAACAAACATATAATATTAGTATAGATACAAAATTTCAAAAATAATCTACTTTTATAATATTTAAGTGTGCATATCATTGATTAGTATTTTCGGCAGTATAATTACAGCACATAACCAAGCCAGACCAAAATTTTCCATAGACATTAAAATAAACAAACAATAAGAGAAGCGTTGTTGAACAATCTAAGGAATCATGAACTATTATATGGAACATTTCTGTTGTAGTGCTCTTAGTGTGGGACCCAGAATGTTTTTCTAGGCTGTCAAAATTCTATACATGCCATCAAATCAATAGAAAACAGAGCATTATAAAATAATTGGTTCATCCATACTAATATTATAAATGCGAAAGTCTGTCTGTCTTTCTGTCTGTCTGTCTGTTACGCTTTCACAGCCAAACCGCTGAACGGATTTTGATGAAATTTGGTATGAATATAGTTGAAGACCCGGGGTCAAACATAGGCTACTTTTTGACGCAGGCGGAGCTGCGGGAAACAGCTAGTATCCATATAAAACGTAGTGTGATCATAATTTCATTTAATGTCAGGTTACTTACACAGTGATAGCAAAGTCAAATATCTGCAGGCAGAAGAATGGCAGCAGGTGAGCTGGCTTGCCCCTTGCTGCTCCGTAGATCAGCATGAGGGTGATGGTCAGGGTGCACACTGTAACCAGTGCACCCACATCCACATCATCTACAGCACGCAGTCACAATTCATTATTCAAACTATTTAGACCCTCCGCACTCGGCGCTAGTCCAATGCAACTTAAGATAGGCTACCCAGTCAAATTTCATACAAAATCAACAAAACACGACTGCTACCCGATTTTGTATGAAATGCGAATGATTATGGTTTTTATAAACTAAAAGGTAAAACTGTATCCAAAGTAGAAAAATTGTTAATGACAATACTAGACCACAGTATACATATGTTCATATGACTGTCCAGTCTTATGAATTTTCATTCACCTTGGGGATTGTGGATATCAAGTTTTTAGACCAAAACAAAAGTGTATATCTTTCATTTGGGGCTAACGCAATCAGAGTGATTTGTCCCTATATATTTTTTATTTATCATTATGAAGTTTGGTTAGAAAGCTAGTTTATAACTTACGGTATATCAGTCCATGGTCTCTAGGTTGAGTGGAATGTTGAGGGTATGAGCTAGGTGGGGCTTCCACATTTGACAGAGGAGTCGGCAGGACATTGTTTGGCTTGCCAACATCACTCCAAACAGCTATGGGTGACTCATCACGCTCCAATTCATCTAACAGACGGGGATCACGTACGATGGCAGCCAAGAAACCCAAAGCAACAAGGTGCAGCATCTATAATAAATATATTTATGTACAACACACACTGAGTTGAGTTAATCTAAAGGTCCTTGGAGGTCATATTGCTTCCTTTATTTTTACCTCTTCTCTCTAGAAAAAGAAGTTTTTTCTTTAATATTTATAATCACAGCTTGGAGTCATCAAGTTATAATAGAAACCACTAGCAGTAAACACAGCACAATTTTAATTTGTGACGAGTAAAGGTCTTCATCTGTTTTATTATAAAAATTTTACATATATGTATAAATGAGAATGAGTGTAAATTTAAGTAAATATAATAACTGAGCAATACATATACCCCCTTATTCATAAAAATAAAAAAAACTTTCAATAAAACCAAATTAACTAATTTATGTTTCGTTTCGTTTTTTCACATCAGAAAGGTACTAAACATAAATTAGTTAATTTGGTGTTATTACAAGTCTGTGAAATGGGGGGGTGTATATGTAATTCATATTATCTTGCATAACAAAATTAAATATAGTTACATACCAAGTGCCATGTTCCAAGGAGGATTGTACCCGTGCGTACATGAAGACAGAATAAGCAGCGCCATTCGCTACTGCGATGAAATCGCAGCATGTTTAAATATTGTCTCTACAATTATTTTTATTTACTTCAACCTGCAAAAAGTAAGGTCGATTGAGTCGCAATACATGTACCTACTTCCCTAATTTGTTTTCTTTAGAGAAACTGCACAGAAGATCAATTAACAAATCACATTTATTAGTAATGTTATCGTACGTCATTGATGCCACAATATTGAGTTGTATTGCTGCACATTTTTATGTACCTACCTATTGAACCTAGGTACTTGATACGTGGAATAGTCACAAACATGAAACCCTATATTCTGCTTTATTAATTTGCAAGTAAGACAAAATTATGATTTAATAAGAAAAGTGACGTCACCTGTTTATATCAAAATTTAGTTCATCAAAAAAGAAACAACAAATCAATTTATTTTAACAAAATTAATCCGATTTCACAATATCCACAATCTCAACATTTACGTACGAGTTTACGACGTACAACTGTCAGAGTATACGTCAATCGACAAACAACAATATTGATGGACTCCTATGACAGCCGTCACAAGACTTTCTCAAACGTTTGCTCAAACTCGACTCAACCATAGATTTAGAATTTTTTTGACTATAGTCTAAGGACTCAACCTTACTCCAAACTCATTGGTATGATTAGTCGACACTAGCTTCCTTGACTTAAGGAGATTCCTCATTGGAGGTGAGTATCGAACTGTCAAATATAAGGTTGGTAGAGATGTACCTTGAGGTGGCCTAGAAAGTGGTTATGTTTTTTGTCACTTTTTGCCAAGTTAACTACTTACTTTGTTTATTTTTTACTCTATTATTTTGTATTTTTTAATGTTTGTGCTTTGAATTGTTATTATAACCTGTGTCGTTCCTCATTGGAGTTTGCTCAAGCAACAAACTAAGAAAATTGTTTTCAAGGAAAGTTTGAGGACTTCCTTAAGGCCTTCTCCAATGAGTTTACACCCGTATTCTTAAACATTCACTCAAACTCGACTCAACCTTACTCCACCTCATTGGTATGATTAGTCGGCACGAGCTTCCTTGACTTGTGACTATTTCGCATTGGTGGTGAGTATCGAACTGTCAAATTTAAGGTTGTTCGAGAGGTACCTTGAGGCGTCCTTGAAATAAAATAAAGTGGATATAAATCGGGGTTATGCCACTTTTGACCAAGGAATCTACTTACTTTATTTTATTTTTTTACTCTATTCTTTTATAATTTTTAATTGTTGTGTTAAGAATTGTTAATATAACCTACGACGTTCCTCATTGAAGTTTACTCAAGCAACCAAATAAGAATATCGTTTTCAAGGAAAGGACTTCCTTAAGGCGCCCTCGAATGAGTTTGAGTGAAGGACATCCATAAGGTTATGTTTAAGAATACGGGGATCACACCCGTATTTCCTTGAAAACGACATTCTTAGTTGGTTGCTTGACCAAACTTCAATGAAGTTATAATAACAATTTTAAACACAAAAATTGAAAATTACAAAATAATAGAGTAAAAAATAAAATAACGTAAGTAATTAGCTAGGCCAAAAGTGACAAAATCCGTTTTTATCCACATTATTTCATTTCGAGGACGCCTCAAGATACCTCTCGACAAACCTTACATTTGACAGTTCGATACTCACCTCCAATGAGAAGTCATCTCAAGTCAAGGAAACTGTGACAACTAATCATACCAATGCGGTGGAGTAAGGTTGAGTCGAGTTTGAGTGAAGGTTTAAGAATACGGGTGTGAGTGAAGGTAATATGGGTGTGAGAATACAGAATACGACTACAAGGTTCTCATCACGTTCTCATAGACATTTTGACATATTTTCGAGATATCTCTAATTCGACTTATCTCTAACGGCGTGGAAATTGAGCCTCTGGCCTGTTAATGAGACTTCTATATATTTTATTTCTGTGGGCGTCCCGCCAGTCGCGCGGGATTCGCGTCAGTTTGAACGGTCCTTAAATTCGGAAGCAATAAAAATAAATATTACGGTTTTTTTAAATACACTGACAGATTAGGAATAAATTAGGTTCCATTCCAAATGCAACACTATTTTTCCAAATGATGGCTGATGAAAAAAGCGAAAAAAATACACTGAAAAATACCAAATAAGGTGAAAAATACGCTGCGAAAAATACACGAAAGATTATAAGCAACCGAAGGTGAAAGTTTTTGTATTTTAATCCTTTTTACCCACTAATCAACTGATTGCTCAACTCAGTTTTACAAGTTGAGCAGTCGGTCATTGGTTTATTTAAAAATATGAGGGCATAAATACTACCATCAACCATTTACTGAATTTTACTGTATTGGTGCTTTACTATCGTCTCTAATAGCAGGACAGTAGGGTATTATTGGGGATTTCAAAACAGGTAGTTTTCATCACACCGCTCATTTCATTCGCTCGGTGTGATGAAAACTACCTGTTTTGAAATCCCCAATAATACCTTTGGTTTTTCAAAAAATACGGAATATCAGTCAACGGCGCTTGGTAAAATGGTATGCATAAGTAATAGGATAATTTGACTCACCTGATCCGATTGCTGTTTGTTCACACTACACTAGATTGTTACATTTTCACACTAAACAACTTTTAATAGTATAAATATATTGCAACCAAAATACATATTACTCTAGTGATTAATAATTGATGAACAAGGAAAATCGTTTGCCCAGGCCGATTGCTCATACCGATGATCAAATTGGTTGGCATCTTACTAACGATCAGTGTCTCAAATGATCTTCGGGACGCCCTTGGTAGACGCCGAGTTATCCCATTACTGGCCTCGATTAGGTCGTACCGTTCACCGTTTGGTTGGTGGCACCCAGTAAACTAGATTACTCTTTATCACCTTTTAGGACATTGGTACTTGAATAGCCAGGTCAATGGAAGACACTGATTTTCAACTGGCCTCGATTAGGTCGTACCGTTCACCATTTGGTTGGTGGCACCCAGTGAATCTCAGTTTAAACCATTAAATATGGACAATTCTGTAATACCATTAAACAGAATATTGGGCTTCGCGGAAGATTATGAGAAAATCGTAATAAATTGTAAACATGAGTTAGTGTTACTAAGAAGCAACAGCAACCTTAATGCATTAAAATTAAATAGTGAAGAAATTGTTGACGATATAGTTATTAATAAAATAGTTTGGCGAGTTCCACACGTCAAAGTATCAGATCGTGAAAGAATTAATTTATTGAAACATCTAGAAAAAGATCGTGCTATAACATTAGCTTTTCGGAATTGGGATCTGTATGAGTACCCACTACTCCCCAGAACTCGCAAACATACTTGGGCAATTAAAACTACATCGCAAACTGAGAAACCGCGGTTCGTTATAATTGCGTTACAAACCAATCGTAAACATCAATCACAAATGTCAATGGCAGAATTCGATCATTGTAATGTTCGTGACATTAGAGTATTTTTGAATTCGTCGTATTACCCTTACGAAGGATTAAACATAAGTTTCTCAGAAAATAAGTTTTCTTTATTATACGAACAATATTCAAGATTTCAACAGTCTTATTATGGCCGTCGAGCAGAACCATTGATGAGCTTAAAAGAATTCAAAGATATTGCTCCATTATTTGTAATCGACTGTTCCCGTCAACAAGAGACTTTGAAGGGCTCTATAGATGTGAGAGTTGAAATAGAAACTGACCAAGAAATACCTGATCAGACAGCAGCATATTGCTTGATATTAAACGACTGTATATTTGAGTACAAGCCCTTGAGTAACATTGTTAAAAAGATATCATGAGCTCATATGTTTTTGTTGATATCCAAGGATTTAAAGATGACAATAATTACTTTATATTAAAAGAATTAGCAATAGCTACCCAAGAGTTTACTGAAGTGTTTTTAGTAAAACCTCCTTATTCATATACATATTTAACTAAAGAAGAAAAGAAACGCGTTCGATGGATTGAGCGACATAGAGGCATAACTTGGAGCGAAGGCTATATCGACTACAGAGAGTTCAAAAGGATAATTAAACACATTTTAACAGATAAAACAGTGATAATGAAGGGGCGTGAAAAGCAAAGTTGGATAAGTAATTTATGTAAAAATTGTTTTTTACTGGATATCGAAGAAGAAGGCAGCCCCAATTTCTCTATATTATATAAAACTTATTGTAAACCTGAAATTAAGTATAACTGTCTCAGTCATCAGCAAGTGTGTGCACTAAAAAATGTAATTTGTATTAAAAAATGGTATTATGATAATTGTATATTGTAATGACCAAAATTAATCTCTTAAATAAAACTTTTTAAATTAATATTTTTTTTCATTTATTGACTTAGCAAAAAAATTAATGTGTAAGAAATATTATAAGCCGTAATATTAACTAGTCTCAGTTTTTGGTGATGCTCTACTGTGATTATAATTACTCTATCTACATCATAAAAATTTAAAACAGCGACATCTACTGCGTTTATACTGAATCATTAAATGAATAAAAGTAAATATTAATTTGATCCAGTCAAATGCTAATAGATGGAGTTTTTTGATTAACATACAAAATTTGGTTTACTCTTTATTCTATATTCATAAACAAAGCTTATATTTTTACTCTTAGCCTAAAGGATAAAATTAAAAGTAAAATGATTGATTTAATATTTATTGATATAAATCACATTCTAACTATATAAGTAACTAATTATTGAATTTTCTTTATTACAAATAAGACATTGTTCTGTACAGATAAAACGTAATAATATTATAGAAACCTTAAAAAAGTAATTTACAAAATATTTATAAAACTCATATTACATACTAATTAAAACTAAAATTATCATTCGCTAATGTTTTTGCGATTTTATTAATAACATTTTCTGTGAGATCCAAAATATCGTCGACGGAGTCTTTTATGAGATACTGTGCATTTAATACCATTTTTTCCGAAACATCTCTGTTTACCAAGTCATTTTCTATGTCAAATACTTGTATTTTAATTACTTTTCTGGGTTTTCGATGCTCTTTTCTGATAACATAAGATGATGCTGACAATCCATCCATTTTTTTTCTCAACAAATCTTGTCGTTGTTCTTCCTTCTGTTTTTCAGCTGCTCTATTTCTTAACATTTCTTGGTAATACTCCTCCGCTTGTTCATAAGGGTCCTGAGCATCTTGAGAGAATAGTATCATTGTATCTTGAGAGTCAGACATGATCTGTAAAACAATGAATATTTTAATTTTTTACTAAACATTTTACATCATAATTAACAAAATTTGATTGTAATACTTACATTGCAATACCGATCAATTTTGTAAATTATAGATTTGATATGTGCAGCGTGTTAGAACCTCGTCTGTTTTAACGCGACTGACCACGATATGCAATATAAACTCGAATATCGGATTTCAAACTCCTGACAAAACAATTATTTTTCATTTTCGCAAGCCTTATCATATTATGCTGACATTTCAATAAAAGGTGATGCAAACAATCATGTCTTTACACGAATCGAATATATATGAGTTATTGAATTATCAGCATATTTGGCACTAAACATGATATCAAGGTTATGACAAAGGAAATTCAAATACATTTTATTATTTATTTATTATTTATTCTTAATATATTTTTATAACAAAAAAACTATAAAGTATTTAAAGAAGACTTACAATAATTTTCATACACTTATACTAGCCAATTAGTAAATTATATTCTAATATAAAAGAGTGTTATGTCCCCATGCCAAAGTAGAAATTTTATCCTTAAGTATAATTCTTTTGTCATCATTTGAAGACAAGGCTACTTTATTTACAGCTTGAGTAAATATTTCATGTTTAAGCGATTTAAATAATATATTTCTTTTACGCACAATCTTATTATACAGTAAAACATCATTGTAGTCATTAAAAGTTAGATCTTTTACAACTGCTTTCTTAACTCCTTTAGCTTTTTTTACAATTTTGTTTTCGGTTTTTAAACAATATAACTTTGACCTAAGTCCCACAAAGGAAATTATTAGAGAACCTGCTGTTTCATCTTTAAATAAACCAGGTATTTTTTTATTTTTAGGTATAATAGCAAATCTATTATTTTCATCATAATTACTTGTATCGAGATATGATTGAAAGTAAATATTCATATCTTTATATACATCTTCAGTTTCTATTGAATACAAAAAACTGTCAGTATCGGTATAGCATAATTTTAACCTTGTATCATAAAATGATTTCATGACCGAATAGTGGAAATCATACATATGATTTTTGGATATCTCTAGAACTGTGAAACCTATATAAATAGGTTTATCTAAAATAACAGTTTCAGGTTTCATTTGTACAGCTACAAAATTTTCACTAAACACTGTATTATTCTTAAAATTAGGTCTTGATATTAATTGTTCAGCGGAGTAGAACTTTTTTGTTTTATTTCTATCATCGTTCCAACGATTTACTAGATAAATGTTTACTCTTTTTTCGGTATCTTCTAGCGTTTTACCGAAAATGCTATTGTTTAATAATTTAAAGAAATCTTGTTCAAATGTAGAGTTAGCTTTTTGTCGAAATTCTGTATTTAAATCAATATACTGTTTCAGAAATGGTTGTTGTTTAAACTTGACCACTCTATGAATTTTTTTCAAAATAAGACCATTTTTTAAGCATGTTTTAAGATGTATATAATGAATAACATATTCAAATTTGTCATACAAATTTGGAATTAATTTAGGATTTTTAGAACCTGGGGGCGTAAATTTCTGTGGACAAAATGGTAAATCATTATGCAAATCGTGCAAATAATCCGGATATTCTAAGTCTACCTCTAAAATATACCCATAGTCTGAGTCATTAGGTACGTTAACAATATTAAGACTTCCAATTTCAACTTGATTCATCAACTCAAAATTTGAATATGGTAAATGTGAGCACATTGCATAACCGTACAGGTTGTTACAATCGATATATAACAAAAAGTTATCAGGTATTTCCGAATTATACCCGGAAATATATTTGTTATTCGCTGTGGAATATCTTGTAGGGCATAAACACACTCCACCGCGAATACCTTTTTGAATCAGTCGGATAATTTCTAGATTGTCTATTAGTTGCAGTTTGACTTTTGTTTTAAGCAACATTGCATCAAAACTCAAACCTGGTGCGGTTAAGTAAAATGCAGGATCCAATCTATAATTAGTTTTACAAGTTTGGCGAAATTTTTCAAAAACATCTGCTAGTAATATTACGTCTGTTTTCAAGTACAAATCAGTATATTCACCTAAATTTTTAATATTAAACATTGACCAAACAATTTTGGCGTGATTGTAATCGGATTCTGAAACAATATCATTTATTATAGTACTATAGAAACAGTCTCGCGGTGGTAATTTCTTTTCCTTATAACAATTCCAGTCCGTCATGTATTCATAAGGATAAACACCTTTACGAGTTAGTAAATCAAACTGTTCTTTCTTTGGGTAGAATTGAGATAAATGGACAAAACTGGCTTCATTCAAGTTGCTTACAAGCTTATCTAAGCTAGTACCTAAAAATTTAAAAGTATCCACAAATCGAACTGGCAAAAACTCCTGACGACCGGTTTTCACAAATTTTGTAAAAGATATGTAATTTTCTTTGTTTTTTGCTATTACTTTAATTCTGCCCTGAGATTCTCCCAACTGTTTAATAAAAAGATGACTGTCATACCCAGACAAATTATGAAAAAATACTGGTACAAATTTTGGTAACCTGTATTTAAGATTACAATAAGAGTGAACGGCCCCGCGAAACTTTCCAGTTAGATGACAATGATCTCTTACTTTGTTGTCAAAAAGTAATTGCTCACAGATAAAGCAGTATTTTGCAGTATCAAATTGTCTTTTCTCTTCTACACTTAATGGAATCATCGGAATAGTTTCTTTCAATAATTTATTAATTTCCGTAACATCTTCAAATAAATATTTCAGAAATTTGTCAACACAATCCTGCCCGCGATACGATACGTATTTATTGCGAGAGCTATCAAACGAGCAAACAATATAATAACCAAACGCAGCAGGCACATGTTTATGTAAGACTGTAGTGTTCACGTTATGCTTATTGTCACCATATTTTGGTTCTAACAATGATTCAAAGTCTGCGTAGATTACAAAAGGCACATCTTGCATCCGATCATAATGATTAAATTGGATGTAAGTATTCGAATCAGGCAAAACAGTACGTACTCCGCTGCAAATATGAGAATTGAATAATATTTCTTTATTAAAAAATATCATACATTCATCACAAAAATAAATTTTTTCCTTGTGTTTTGTGAGCTGTGATCTGACTAATTTGCTTAAATCTTTTATTAAACAATAATGTTTTTTTTCTCCCTTTTCCAAAAGTAATAAATTCACATGGTTCTTTCTTTTTTGTCGAGTCTTGTAAAGGGGTCCCACTACTTTATGGTTATTTACAAGACCGTATATGTTAACGCTTATATGAGTATTATTTCTCTCAAAAGTCTGAATATCTTTGAAGCCGACCGGAAACTTGATATCTCGAATGTTAAGTATGTTTTCGTAACTCGGATATGAGGTTATTCTATGCGCGTTATTTTTGGCGGGAAATAGCGCTGCCATTACACACCACACGAAACATAACGCATCCCCATTTTGTATATTAATACAAGCGCGTTTAGATTTAATACTTTTCGGCAATTCAATAAATTGACCAACTCTCAATGGATTATATTTATTAATATTGACCTCTAAGTAAAGATTACGTATCAAGGTCCACCCAGAATCTTTTTCCTGAAATTCAGAAATTTTTGTTGAAATTATGTCAATCATGTTAGAATAATAATCCTTAAAATCACAATCATTTTGAAATATTTTGTTTTGGGTTGCAAATGATTTTATGTCGGTGGTGCTATTTTTAGGTAAATTAAACTCCGCGAAAAATTCAAAGTTAACTTTTATACAATGAAATGTAGCCTGTCTAGCCGAAATCAATTGGTGTACACGAGAACGAAGTGTGCGCAAGAAGTCAGCGGGGGACACGGGGGACAAGTCTGACTCAGACTCGAGCACACGGTCCGCGTTTAGAGGTCTCACTCTATATGAGGCGATTCGACTTCTGAATGCACTACTTACTTTCTCAATACCTTCACTAACTTCTATTGAACTATTGTTTTTGTGGATATTACTTCGCAAGTGTGCAGATAACGAGCTAGACTTAACAGATATATCACACACTGTACAATATACTGTTCCCTTCCCCATTGTACTTATTCTTAAAACTAAGTGATTGCTTATTAAAGATATTGTTCTATTTAATTGACTACTTGCAATTAAAAGATGATATCAGAATATGATAAAAAATTAATTAAAACTCATGAATAAAATGGAAAACAGAATAAGTTTAGATTTATTTAATTATTGCAAGTTATTTAATTATAAAAAACGAAATTGGCATCGGGGCATAATAACCTAATAAAAATAAGTATATTAATAAAATGAAATAAAAACTTTTATTTGTATATAACATAAAATAGGTACTTAATTATAGAATGGTTCGCACACTAAATAATTTTTGTTGCAAAAAATTTACCCTCTTCAGTAAAGAGGGGCTTGCACTTATTAATAAGCTCCTTTGTGAGCATCAGTTGAGGGGAATCGGAATTCCCCTGAAATTTTAGCGCGACTACCGCGTGTTCCCAACGGTCTTTGGGATCGACCTTCTTTATATCAGCAACATTGTATACTTTTAAATCTATAAAGACATCGCCAGCGAGGTTAGCAGTGCGGCGCAGGACACCGTCTGCTACACGGCGCGACAGCACTGACAGCAACGGAGGGATCTTCTTAGCGGCGGCTGCTCGCTGGGCTTCCGCTTC
The DNA here is from genome assembly GCA_947363495.1 of Euzophera pinguis. Taxonomy (NCBI): domain Eukaryota; kingdom Metazoa; phylum Arthropoda; class Insecta; order Lepidoptera; family Pyralidae; genus Euzophera; species Euzophera pinguis. The sequence goes on from OX376164.1 coordinate 6,581,156, forward strand.
CTCCTCGCTGTCGCTGTCGAGTTGCCAAGCTTTCTTCAGGCGTTTAGCCTTGGATGCTGGCTGTGCTCGACTTATCACCCGCTTCGTAGCTTTAGGTTCCTTTTTCTTATAACTGGAAACAAAACATACAATTACTTATACTAGAAACCGGGACCTCGTGAACAGTAGACAGGTATGTTAACCATTACACCACGGAGATTACAAGTATAAAGTTTTGATTGAACACAAACACACGTAGTTACTATCAATTTAGAATAATCAACACACACACACACAACTGAGAACACACAGCCGAGAAACTAGTGATTGCTAACTGGGAATAGATAACGAAATTACATTAAACAACAATCATACATACATCAAGCTTGCAGCGGATACTTCTTCGGAATCTGAGGTGAAATCTTCAGCGAGCTTCTTCTTAGCCTGCTTGCAACGTTTATCGTAATACTCAGAGTCGGACCTGAAATAAACATGATAAATCATTTAATAACTCGCTAGACATAGTTACTTTATTAAAGATAATTTACACATAAATGAATATTATAAGTATGTTAAGAAAAATGAAATGATTTAAAATGTACTAATAATAATAATACCTATGTTAAAAAACTTACGAACATGATTGCAATGCAACGAATCTTCGTGTTTCTAAGTGTGGGTGGCACGCAGGACAACTGAGCGGCACAGTGGTAGGCGCGTAGGCAGGCAGCTGGCACAAGCACTCAGCAACCGACTAACTGCTGGTGGAACAACAGTAGGCGGGCTTCGCAACCAGGGCGGGCGGTACGACAGCGTCGAACAACGTTCTCTCAGTTATGAAAATATTTAAAGTTCACAACTATTGGTACGCGCGAATTTAAAGTAGATTTTTGCTTAATCGCTACTTTTTTTCAGGAATGGTCAACCAAGAATAAAAGCTATATTTTTACTTGGGTACATATATTTTATTTGAAAATATGCAAAGCCATCAAAAATTTTAAGTACCAAAATGTTGATGACCACTACATTTAATGTAAAGTCAGCATAATTTAATAATTATTGATAAATAATTTAATATCTCAATATTAAAAATATAGAAGTCAATAACAACGTGTAGTATTGCATAATTTCCTGTGAAATCGAATACTCAAAGTATGCCGCATGCATATGCACTATATGTAGGCATGTTATTCATGTTACTATTTACTTGCGTCATTATAAATAATCATTTATTTTGCTACCCATTATCAAAGAGGGTTATGTTTTTATTGAAAGGCTCGTCACATACAGAACGATAATTATCACGCGGCAAATTGCTTAGCGGTGTAATGATACGACTGGTTACGATTACCATTACGGGTACGATTTTATATTCTTACAGTAATTTACTACTTGATGTGCATAGAAAAAAATTTGGTTGGAGTATAACGCTTTGTGAGTTACTGTTATTCCTTCATATTTCGAGTAATTATAAACTTTTGACATATTTCTGTTATAAAGTGCTGTATGTACAAAATATTAAAAAATATTCCAAAAACGGTAAAAAGATAATATCGTAATCGTATCATCATAAAGTGTATAAGTGGTTATTTTCCCGCTTAATAAAAGACGTTGTAGTGTGCGAATAGCCATAAGTTACGAATATGAAACCGGAGGTACAGCCGTAGGCAGATAAAAATGTACTTTTACATATGGTAATACCTAGTACACATTTGGTCGGGTTTATATGCCGTCGGCTGTACACAGGTGTCGGCATACTGAGCAAAATTCAAGCACTAGTACTGAACTAGAGTTTATCGATAATTTCCGAAACTGCTTGACCTTTTTTGATGAAATTTTATATGTGTATTCAGTAGGTATGTCTGAGAATAGGTTGTAAACTATTTTATAGTGCAAAACAACGTTAGCTGGGTTAGCTAGAAACGATACAATAACTTCTCATTACTATTATACAGTAATATCATATACTTACTTATTATTTATAAATATGTAAGTGAAAATGTCTTCTAAAGTAATAGTTATACTACACTACGGACAAATAACCACAGTATTACAATAGTTTATAAATTGATTAGCGATCTTAGATTTTATTCAAGTAAGTACTTAGTAAAAGTCAATTCTTTTTTATCGATAGAACAAAATGCTATGAGCACAACACTTACACAATGTGCTTCTTACTTACTCCTTTTATCATTACCGTAATAACCATGATCGTGTATCGTTGTTACGAAACGAAGTGGATAAATTTATTGAATTCCTATTTTAAATTAAAGAAAAGCCTCTTTTGTTTTTTGATAAAGGAAATATTTGTTCTCCCGGATACCAACAGTCGAATTTGGTAAATATGTATCAGAAAGCGAGACATTCTCAATATCGGTCGCGGTGGGTACAGAATTGTCCATATTTAATGGTTTAAACTGAGATTCACTGGGTGCCACCAACCAAATGGTGAACGGTACGACCTAATCGAGGCCAGTTGAAAATCAGTGTCTTCCATTGACCTGGCTATTCAAGTACCAATGTCCTAAAAGGTGATAAAGAGTAATCTAGTTTACTGGGTGCCACCAACCAAACGGTGAACGGTACGACCTAATCGAGGCCAGTAATGGGATAACTCGGCGTCTACCAAGGGCGTCCCGAAGATCATTTGAGACACTGATCGTTAGTAAGATGCCAACCAATTTGATCATCGGTATGAGCAATCGGCCTGGGCAAACGATTTTCCTTGTTCATCAATTATTAATCACTAGAGTAATATGTATTTTGGTTGCAATATATTTATACTATTAAAAGTTGTTTAGTGTGAAAATGTAACAATCTAGTGTAGTGTGAACAAACAGCAATCGGATCAGGTGAGTCAAATTATCCTATTACTTATGCATACCATTTTACCAAGCGCCGTTGACTGATATTCCGTATTTTTTGAAAAACCAAAGGTATTATTGGGGATTTCAAAACAGGTAGTTTTCATCACACCGAGCGAATGAAATGAGCGGTGTGATGAAAACTACCTGTTTTGAAATCCCCAATAATACCCTACTCAGGACAGTGTGTAAGCAAGCAAGATGTCGCCTTACACCTTGTATTGCACCATCTCGTTCACTCACTCATTCTGCCCTGCGTTTAGAGCTGATTGTAAGGGCCCCGTACTTTTTTTTTTTTTGACATGACCTACAATTTTAGCTCCTGTGAGCTTTTAAATTTACAGCGGGACAGTTTGAGGCGAGGGCTATTAACCACTCAGCCTTTTCGGCAAATGCACAAGGGGCTCCCAGTTGGGACGAACCTCGGCCATGGGCTTTGCCTTTGATCAAGCGAGCGATGCAAACTCGCAAGCGGTAGCAAACGCTCAATGCCATAAGGGCCGACACTATTGTGCCAGAAGGGCCTACTGAGAACCTATCGGTGGCGGGGCCCCGTACGCGCACGCGCGACTTTTATGCTACTGGCGCGGCGAAAAGAGAGGGGGTAAAAGCCATTATTAAGCCCAGCTTCAAGGATGAGGTCTTTCGTCGAATCCGATTGGGCTGGGCGGCGCGGCGTTCCCGAAGCTATGTAGCGTCTTCTCGTCCAAAATACCTCAGTCCCTTAAAACTAAGGTCTTCGACTAGTGTGTGTTACAGACATATGGGTCCGAAACGTGGCCTCATAAGAAAGCTCAAGGTCGCCCAGGGAGCTATGGAGAGGGCAATGCTTGGTGTCTCCCTACGAGATCGAATCAGAAATGAAGAGATCCGTTGGAGAACAAAAGTTACCGACATAACCCAGCGGATTAGTTTTCTGAAGTGGCAGTGGGCGGGGCACATAGCGCGGAGAACTGATGGCCGATGGGGCAGAAAGGTTATCGAATGGCGACCGCGTACCGGTAAACGCAGCGTCGGACATCCACCGACCAGATGGTCAGATGACCTGAAAAAGGTGGCAGGTAAACGCAGACTGCTGCCAACCAATCATTTTGGAAGTCATTGGGAGAGGCCTATGTCCAGCAGTGGACTGACTGCGGCTGAAATGATGATGATGATGATGAAAAGCCATTATAAAGAAAGAAAAAAGAAAAATTTGCTGGGTCTAGGTCATCAGTGTCAATGTCAAGAAAGTGTCAGTGTCAATCAATTAAAAAATATATGCTTTGCAGTTTGCGCTTGTTCGATTCTTTTCAGCAATTTCAGCTTGCTTTCGTTTTCAAAGATAGAGTTGAGGTAAATTATAATTATCTGTAATTTGTAACTCTGTTTATTTTTGCAATTGAATTGTGTTTAAATTGCAGCTATAATGGATAAGATCCCAGATCAAATCGGTTACCTGGTGTTAACAGAGGACGGGGCCGTCCTTGAATCGGGCGGGGACCTAGAAAACGACGAACGTATCGCCACGATAATCACTGATCTCATCACATTGTCGAACAAGTGCGTATTCATTATGAAAATGTCGGTATTTTTTTTTTAACTTGAATCAGTTTATTAAATTATTGTTATGTTGCAGGGTGGACCCCGTGGCCTTTGCTCCAAATGAACCATTTAAGAAAATTTCTATAACTTACGATGACCACTGGTTTGTCATATGTATTTCAAATAAGAAGATTTATGTGGTGAAAAGGACCATACCCATTTCTACAGTGGATGGAAATGCTATTAATGTTTGAACTTTTACAAAAGACACTTTAAAATGGGGCGTAATCTGTTGATGAGCAGTTTGGAAAATGCATCTTTCAATATTATATTCCAAATTTTATTCCGCTGTGTAACATTTATTATTAATGCTTGGGTTATCAGAAATGTAGGCCATGAAGTTTTAGGCATTATGAATGTGCGGTTGCTTCTATTAGAAAGTACAATATTGTTTTTAAGCCGTGAGCCCTTCAACCGTGCTTGCATGGGTCAGAAAGATGAATTGAGCTGGACACATATTATTAATCAGATTTGGCTGTCAGTACCTATTAGTTGTGTGCTGTCATTGGTCTTTGTTTACATCTGGTTGAATTGGCTGCCTCTGAGCAGTCCGGAACATGTTTCACAGTACACAATTGGTTGTTGGAGTGTTGCCTTATCTTGTATCTTAGAGGTGTGTGCTGCCAACATGGTACTGATTTCACAACTGTTCTGTTTTATAAAGCTGAAGGTTGCTCTTGACACATTGTATATTTTTATAAGATCAGTCTTATTTGTATCTATTATTGTATACAGTAGATCATTTGCTCTTATTGCATTTTCTGTGGCACAAGTAGTAAGCATAGGCATAATAGCATTGTGCTATTATGTTTTCTTTTACTGGTACATCAAAAATAAACCATTGTACGCAAAAGGTGCTCTGAAGAGCAAGTTTGTCCCAGATGTTATTTTACACCGATTGTACAGTAATATGGATGATTTCCAATTCACATCATTGACAGACTTTTTGCCTAAATACCTAGGATCTGTAAATTCAACATTCAATAAAAAACTTGGTACACTTACTGTAAGTTTTGTAAAGCAGGGTGTAGTGAAGCAACTGTTGACAGAGGGAGAGAAATATGTCATGTCAGTGAGCCCTGTCATGTCTTTTTCTGAACAAGCTACATATGATGTAGTGAATAATCTGGGAAGCTTAGCAGCCAGGTTTATTTTTAGACCTATTGAGGATAGTAGTTATTTCTACTTTACACAGATGGTGAGTAGGGAATTGCCTCTTCATAAGCAAGACCAACATAAAATCCAAGAGTCATGTACAGTCTTGTCTCAGATATGCAAAACTGTTGGCTCAATAGGTTTGTTGGTGTTAGTGTTTGGACAGAGTTATGCATATACTCTACTGGTATTATATGGAGGTGAGGCATTTGTGTCTAGTGGGCTTCCAGTGCAGTTGCTAAGGAGTCACTGCTTGGCTATAGTGTTGCTGGCCATCAATGGCATTACAGAATGCTACACTTTTGCCACTATGACAAGTGCAGAACTGAATAAATATAATTACTGGATGGTTTTCTTTTCTATATGTTTTTTAATATTATCATATGGTTTGACTTATATTTTTGGACCAGTAGGTTTTATTATTTCTAATTGTATCAATATGTTTGCTAGGATTATGCATAGTATACACTTTATAAATCATAAATATAGAGACACGGGTTACAAGCCATTAGAAGGACTAAATGTTGGCAAAATTTTCCTTTTGACATTGTTTGTTTCAGGATGTATTTGTAAAATTTCTGAAAATAAATTTTCCAAAAGTTCTGTGTTACTGCATATTGCTATTGGAGCAGTGTGCGTGTTTTGTGTTCTTCTTGCCTGGGGCTACGAAAATAGAAAACTTGTTGTAAAAATGTATAAAAAAATTATGAATATACAGGAAAAAAAGGTATCTAGTGACTAGCATACAATAAAGCTAATGTAAATTGTAATAGAATATTTGTTAGTTTGTCAATATAAATAGTTACTTTTAATATAATAAAATAAAATATGACTGTTAACATGTAGAGAGTTTTATTTATATCATACTTTTTTATAAATATCTTTTTACATTTCATTATGTATAACTATTTAAATTTATACAGCCAAATAATTATATTTAAAATTAAATACTTTAATTTCATGATTGTTCCTGTGACTACCACATAGAAACTGGAACATAACAATATCTTAGTACCTAACTAATTAGAAAAAAGAGAATGTCGCCAGTTCAATACGATTGCAATTTTCAAGTTGTAAGTTTTGTTGCATAAGCTTTAAATTGGGTAAAAGAAAACACCCTTCATTTGTGATTCACATATCCGTCTGACTTCATCTGTAACAAAATTTGTTTAAGGTTAATGTTAAGACTGGTGACAGTTTCGGCAAGGGATGGGTGCTGTTTGCTGTATAATATATAATGGCATTAAAACATAGTTTTGTTCGCATGTAAATTAATGAATGTTATACTAACCAGAGATTTCCTTTAGAGTGGCATTCTTTTCTTGAACAATTACATAAAACTCTCTTTCATTGGATGTCTTCCCTGTTATCCAATACTCATCAGGTATTTTCATTATAATTTCACCATAATTGCCCAGACTGAAAAAAATTTACATGATTATAGTATTCTATTGTCTCTAATAATTTAAAATTAAAAAATTAAATTATTTTCTCAATCACAATAATTGGTTCAGTGGTTAAGGCGCTTGCTTAGACCCAGAGGTCGTGGGTTCGTTTCCCACGGAAAAACATACTTTGTTAAGTTGTATCCTGTTTAGTGATTACTAAATGAACGACGTCAGAGGCCGAAAGGCGGTTCCGAAAAACTCTAAGGATGCACATGTTAGATTAACCATGTAACTCATTTGATATGAATTAAAGAATGAATTACAATACTACGCACCTTTTTCTATCTGAATGTATAGCTGCTATCATACTCAATACCTCTGGTTTTATAGCTGTGGATGGAACTAATTTACTTGCGGGTGGCTGAAAGAAAAATATCGACAATTATGACATGACTACTATCGAAATTACAAAGCTTTGGCTATGCAGATCAAGCTAATAAAAAATTCAGTTTTTATAAGCTTGATCTGCATACATTATATGCAGCTATACTTACAGATGTTTTGAATGCTAAGTTTAGCCTATTGAAATAGACAAATTTGTGCTCGCTGGCAAGTTGGGCGTTCTGTAGAGCGTGGATTGTGCACTGTTCACTGATAGAAGACGCTATGCTGAAGAGTTGTGGGCCCATAAACGCATCCAAAGATCTGAATGTGTCAATATCCAGGTTCGTATTTACTGAAACATTGCACACAATAATTATTATTGAAACTGTCTTGCAAGAAATGCCAAATCTTTCTGAACTTCACTATACCAGGATTCTGTAATCTGTAAAAAATTAAAATCTATGGTTTATATGGAACAGCCGATCTAGATGGACATACAGAATAATGAAGCAGTTAGTTTATGTCTAAGAAATACTATCTACTAAACATCAGAGAGAGAAGAAAGTTGAAGTACTATAGTAAAGTATGAAATAAAATATCTAGAAATAGCCACTATATCTTTATAAATTATAGCTGAAATAGCAACTACTAGCTATAATAGAGAGAGATACACAGTACACAGAATACACTAATAATATTAATAACATTCATTGCTTACCATCAATAGTGAAACAAATGGTAGCACTTAAGGTTCTATATACAATCAAGTAGTACTGTTTTGTCTCCGTGTCCTCTTCCCTCATTAAGTAGACTTTGACCAGCTTCTGTAGATCCTCCTTATTCCGAATGCCTTCAGCCGGACTGATGAACCTGCCATGCCTTTGAGCGGCTGTCACAGCATCTCCATGTATTTCCTTCTCTATTTGTTTTGGAAGCAATGTTTGGACTAAATACTGGTATAGTGTAAGCATGTCATTGTTTGCGAGGCCATTCCTGAAATTATTGCTCATCATTTAAATAGAGTGTGTGTTGTGTTTTATGGTGTTTACATTTGGTGAGCATTTTTAAACCAGCAAATATGCAGAAGGTAGCATATCACAGCCAATTTGAACATTTACATAGCATTTCTATGGTCGCATTTCAAGCGCCATGACTCCTGTGCCCAGCTTTCAATAATAGTCATGTTATGAATGTTTGTTACTTAGATTAATAATTGTTCTCTGCAGAGCGACCAATTATTTATCTAAGGTTTGTTACTTGTCAGAGAATAGTCCAATAGAATCAGGTGAAATTTGGTATACATTAAGATGGCTACTTTTTATACCCAAATTCTCATCTACTTTTAATGTAAGTACTACCTGTAAAAGCCTGTAATACAAATTCACTTACCATAATAGCTGGTCATTGTACACAAATGAGATGCATTTAAAGTCAGGATAGTTAACTTCTAGTAAATCGATGAAACACAGTACTTTGAAGAATGAATTCTTGTCTAGTGGCAAGTAATGAATGCCTTGTATAACGTCGGAAACATCGTTCTTCAGATTCGTTGACAATATATACTGAAATATAAAATAAAAAAGGAATAAAATTTGGCTAAGGATGAGTCAGAAAAAAGGCCCAGAATTGATCAGACTGGAGGAAGCTAATTGCCAACAAATTGGATTGAGGTATGAGATAGAAAATAAAATGATCTAATTGAATAATCTCCTTACCGGTGTAAAGAATTCTTCACAAGTTGTATATATCTCTTCAATTGGGATATCTTTGAATGAACCCATGAACATGCGGAACATTTTGTATGCCGAATTTAGTAAGTAACACATTACTGATGGATCTACCTGAAGCAGGGAATAAGACAACAAACTGAAGTTTTAAATAATTATTGTATCAGTTGTGTGGGCGTTTCCACCAAAGCTGTTTGAGGAAAATGCGTTGTACGAGGATGTGTAATGGATCTGTGAAAAAGCACATTAATGTACGGTGTGAGCCGTGCGAGGATATGTTGCGAAACTGTGTAAAAATAAATTAATTATCAATAAAGCTTTGTGTTTTGAATCAGCCTTCAGGAAATAATACTTTATTCAACAACAAATTGTAGTCACATGAGGGCAGAGAAGTAGGCAATGGCTAGTTTGATACCTCATAATAAGGGACTGCTTCACAATTCACAAAAAAAAAAAATTGAATAAAATCTAGAAGTTGATTGTTTTATAGCCTTGAGGAGTTAAAAATGAATTTACTTATGAAAATTTTACAATAACTTACCACTTCACCTTGTGTTTCACCAATAGCTGATAGAGCTTTAGTTGTATATGGTATTCGCACCACCTACAAGAAATAATAACTTCTTAAAAGACCAATGGCAAGTTAAACATTAGAAAACAGTTAATACAAAGTTTCTAACCAATACCATCCAGTATCCTTTCTCAGGTTGGTAGAAGATATAACGCTTTGTTTGTGTTTGTAGAGCTTCACAAGGCTCTGATGAAAATGTTCTGTAATAAATCATTAACGGTGTTTAATTTTTGACTTCAAACTACTTTACTGTAAAATACATCTTACGAAGTGCGTTTTTAATACTCACGACATGAATTTAACCACTGCCTCACACAATCCAACTTGCATTTTACGTGCATCGCTTGCAGTCTGGCTTGGGTGATAATATAATATCCTTTTCAATTCCTACAAATTGTTTAAAATAAGTCACAATCGTATTCTATTATTGGAGATTAGAATTTTTTTGGAAATAGGGAACAGTAGAGATCTCTTGTGTCGGGAGGCCAAGATCCTCTTTGGGTCGCTGAGCCATTGCAGTAAATAAGTAAGGAATTTTGTATTAGTCAATAATACTTACTTCACCTTCCTTAGGACCTAAATTAGAATTAAATACGAAGAACGAACAAATTTTCGTTTTGATGTCAATCATTTTTTAACATAATCTTGGACCTGGTTATATTATATTTATAACATTGAAGTGCCAAGTAATTTACGATTCACAATTTCGGTGCTGTCTTATGGAAACATGAGTTTGAACTTTTGAAATTAGGTACAGACTGAATATAAAAATAAAGTTAAAAACTAAAGGCTGTTTATTTATTTTCCTGATTTCTCTCCACTAGCAGGCTGTCAGCAAACGTCACTTGGGAAACTGTCACTATGTTGACGTTGACACTTACGCATATGTCTTATTTTAAGGGAGCCGAAGATCGAGAACACTGGTGCCCAAAAACATAACCCTTTTACCACCACTGGGGGCTTACTATCACCTCTTAACTCCATCCATATAGGAGTGAGTAAACGAAATGTCGCCGTACACATCGTTTAGCGAAATTTCGCTTTGTCACTCACATTTGAATGGAAATTAGAGATAGAAAGCTTTGCTTTGATAGTAACATGTGCTTATCGAACAATTCATAATACGGGTTTTTATTAAACTTTTTTTTATCCTTCATATGATTCATTTGCATAGTTTTCTGTTAGCCAATCAAATTTAAAAAGGGCTATTTTTTAAAAGTGTGACTCACTCAAAATCGGCAAGTCGAATAATTTTTATTCAATAACGAATGATTTTCGTTCAATATCGAAGGTTGTTGTTAAATTAATAAGGTGGTTTTTTATTAAGTGCAAACATTTTGAGGGGTGGTTTATGGTTGGAACTAAGAGCAAAATTTTAAAAATCTACACGCTAGTTATTTTTTTCAATTTTACTAACATTTTTTTTAGATACTGTAAGCGCACTAGAAAACTTATTCATCGTAACAATCTATCAATGCTCTCTCCACAAACTACGTTTGAATGAAATTTATTTGCTAATTTTCTCATTTCGTTTGTGATAGACAGAGACAAAATGAGTTTTACAACTTATTGCCATCAAAATAGAAGTAAAACAAAAAGGGAAACCCTACAGGATATCTTAATTTTAATATTCAGAAAAACCTGAAAATTCGATTTTCTCGAAAATTATGAAACCAATATAAATCTGTTTTATATGACTAAATTATTAACCCCTGAAAGTATTTGTATTTAATTTAAATACACCTTTTAAATGTCATACATTTCAAAAAAAGGGCACCAGCAGCACTATATTTAAATGTATGTTGAATATAAATCGTTCGATAGCGAACAAAATTTATTCGACTGGCCGATTTTGCGTCAGTCACACTTTCAAAAATAGTGTTCCAGTTATTATTTTTTTCAATAACCAAGTATCTTTGTTAGACATAATCCATAATTCCATACTAATTTTATAAATGCGAAAGTCTGTCTGTCCGTCTGTCTGTCTGTTAGTCTTTGTAAATCATATCATACTAGTCATACTAATATTATAAATGTGAAAGTGTGTTTGTTTGTCCTTCTTTCACGAAAACGGAGCAACGGATTGATGTGATTTTTTGTGTGGAGATAGACCTGGAGAGTGACATAAGTTACTTTTTTCGTGACACAAACGGAATTTCACGCGGGCGAAGCCGCGGGCACAGCTAGTGTTATAATAATTGTTACTGTATGTGGGCATTATAGATATTTTGTATTGTATTCTTACGCTTTCACGGCCAAACCGCTGAACGGATTTTGATGAAATTTGGTATGAATATAGTTGAAGACCCGGGGTTAAACATAGGCTACTTATTGACGCAGGCGGAGTTGCGGGAAGCAGCTAGTATGTCATACATCTCAAAAATACTTGGAGTGCTATTTTTAAAAGTGTGATTAAGCAAAATCGTCGAGTCAAATAATTTTTGTTTGATTTCGAATGATTTTCGTTCATTAACGAAGGATTTTTGTTCGATATCCAACGATTTTCATGCGACATATATGTCATACAATTCAAAAAGGCTCCTTCATCAGTTACCTACCATAGTAGGTACCTAGACTTACCTTTACAGTACTTATTACTTGCATGGTTCAGGCGACTTGGTCATTGCCAATATTGCCATGGTAACTGTTTTGAATGAGTTTGATTGTTTATATTGTGGAATGTTTAGAAAGCGAAGTTTTATTTTTGATCTCAAGTACAACCACGTCTTATTTTTGATTGATTAAATATTTTATTTTGTATTCATCATGTCTATACGAAACCCTAGGCTGCCGCTGTTACCTGGCTATGGGTCAAATCCCCTGGTAAGTATTATCCATTGGCATACTTCTTAGCAGAGCAATTTATTTGTAGGTACCTAGCGTAAATCGCTTTTGTACAGTTGTTGACTTATTGCTACTGAAATCATGATATTGATATGTTCTGAAAACTAACAAGAACAGTTTAGAATGTGGACCACGTTTTTTGCTGCGATTCTCTGCAAGATACTTTGCAAGATTCTCGCGTGAAGTATGCCCTGTACAAAGACAGATAAACGTGGCCTATTACCATACCCACCGTAATGGCTGTGGGGTCAGGTTTATCTGTCATCGACTGTACGTACCGCACCTACAGTGGATGTAAATTACTGTGACACTGATTACAGTCTCGTATGAGCACGGATCACGAAATCGATGTTGATCTATTTCCTCCTATTTATAAACGAAAGGAAGGATTTAGTTAAGGCACGTACAGTCCTTTTTTTAGAACCACTTTAAAAAAAAGTAGATTAAAAGCATGGGCTGATTTTTTTTTGTTTTATCTTCCTAGATAGGAAAGAAATGCTTCGGCGTCCGGCCAGTATTCACCTCAATCGACAAGGTAAACATGTTGGTGGACAAGGCCGAGGAAGGCAACCGCGTCCCATCGTTGTACTGCCGGAAGCAGGCGCCGGATCTGCCCACTTGGCTGATGTATGATAAAAATGTAAGTAACATTTGTATGAAAGGATATATGGGCACACAACCTTGGTGAAGTGGTGATGCTCTAAATTTCGGAAGCGAAGCTCTTGGAAAAAAAAAACATAGACAAAAACACGTGAATGTAAAAAATAGAGGAAGCAATATAAAAAATCTATAATGTAGAGTCAGTGACACCTAAACCGACTCTTAATTGATCTATGTTCTTTGTAAATGTTTACATTACAATTATATTATTTGATAAATTGTTTAATTTTTACTTGTTAATATTTCTACATCTCTTAATATTGTATAGCATTCTTACAAATAAATAAATTGATTGATTGGAAGTTTAAATTAAAGTTTCAACACATACCTACCTCATTATTAGTGCTTTGATGTAACTATATATTTTTTGAACAGATACTACGATTTCAAGCTTATTTCCAACAATCCTTGCACGAGATGAAAGTGGGATCCAGCATATTACGTAAAGTAACAATTTTGTTTTTTCTCGAGGATGGCACTATAAAGGTAGTAGAACCAAAGACTGAAAATAGTGGCTTGTTACAAGGTTAGTATTATTAAAAAAGTAATAAGATGTACTTAATAATATAAGAGTTTGGGACACCATAAGTTTTCGTCTATTATCAGAGAAAGTTCCAGTCTGACTCACCCTACCGACAATACCCCATCAAAATTAGTAGAGCATGATGGATAATGTAAAAAAATCTGTCATAAAAACATATACTTATGTACAGAGCAAACATAAACGTAAAAGGTTCAGTACGTAAGCACGGTAGATGAAATGAATAAGTATAGAGTGGAAAAAATGTGTAGAGCAATAAACCTTTAAACTGTACCCGCTGGAAATAGGATTAGATATCTATACAAATTCGTTGTTATGTATATGATTACTGATGATTATGATTATGATACTGGGATGATAGATATTCGGAATTTGATGTTCTTCATGATTTACAGATAGTTTTGTTTATTACGTTGATGACATTTTAGTAACATATTAATATAATAAACAAACTTTCATCTAGTCGTATCTTCATTGTATAACGCAGTAGGCGGCAGACAATATTTTCAAAGTTACCTTACACAAGTAATAGTAGACATACATAAATTGAAATGTATAGAGGTAACTCCAACATCATTTGCCAATTATATTAGGTTAATAAATTGTATATTTTAGGAACTCTTATAAGTCGTCAAAGGATTCGTCTTCCATTTTCATACGACATGTATTATGATGTATTGGATTTAAATGTTGGACTGGAAGTGACATTCTTCGGAAAAGTTTTTAAGGTAAACCCTTATAAGATTTAAATATGTAGCGATATTCTAACCTTTTACTTGTTTTAAATTCAAACCGTTTTTTGCAACTTATAGATCATCAGCTGCGATAACTTTACAAGAGTATTTCTCAATCGCTTGGGAATAAATGTACCGGACCCGATTTCCTACCCCGATGCCATTGAGGTAAATCATATAAAATTTCTATGTTGACAGAAGTTATATTTTCTTCCAATATTTATAAGCAAGCTCTTGTTTTTTCAGATAGGGCCGGATAAACGAAAACCACCGAAACATAGACCATTTAAACAGTTTTTGGATTTTGATCGACAAGTTCTTAGGTAAGTATTTATTTAACTTTATTCTTTGACACGTAAATGGCGGTAGTATTTTAAAATAAATTACGAAGAAAAACAAACAGCTTAGTTTTCCCAAATACATACAAAAGAAAATCTAAATAAGTTATGTGTGTAAGTTATGTGTACCAATAAAAACGTTGAACTCATTGTTTTTTTTTGTTGCTTATTTTAGGTTCTATGGATACTGGGATGATAGAGATTCAGAATTCGGTGTTCTGCATCATTTAGAGATACACTACTTCTTGGCCGACGATACCATCGAGATCAAAGAAGTGATGCCTCCTAACTCTGGAATGGAGGCGGGACCTATGTTCTTGAAGAGAATGAGATTGCCAAAAGTAAATTTTGGATTTTTTATTGAATAACTTATTTCTGAACAATATCATTAGCCATTTGTCTTATATATTTTTTATTTTATTTTGTGGATTTTGTGGATTTATAAATGACTTTTTATAACTATATTTTAGCAAACATTTGTAAAATAGTCGATAATCTTCCAAAAAGTTAAATAATTGAATAAATATATTTTTAGTTAAATACAATTGAATAATTATATTTCCTAAATCTTTTATTTACTAAAAACGATGACACAAAAAATCTTCTCTCGGTATCTCAAAAAAATATCTTTCTTCTTTTAGTTTCTGAACACTTTACTAATAATAACCAGTATCTATCTATTTCGTTTCTTAGAAAATTCCACCTAAGGTAGAAATGACTGGAGGTCCGAAGCTGCCGGCGTACGGCCCTGCAGATTTGAGCATCGGGGCGGTGGTTAATGCTTTCGGCAGAAATGTCGTGTTGACCGACTGTGACCACTTCACTAAGGAATATTATCGAATCACGTATGGCTTAGGTAAATTTAAAATATTTTTTATTTCGTTTTAGTATTTTGCTGAAAGCGGATGCTTACCGCAGCCAATGATATACATTCATCAGTAGTGTCATGGACGCGTTGACGACTCTAGTTAGTCTTTACTTTTTCAAATGGGATGTTTTTACTGTTGAATGTTTTTCGCATTGGACATTTTTTGTTTTGGTCGTTATTTGTACTGGACATTAATAATTTATTTTATTAGTATTATAATCGTGTGGATTATATGGTCAATTGACTCTATACACCCTGGTGGCAGAGGTTTTTTAGAACCGCCTATTATTCTTTGACGCCTATTAGTATTTAATTAGTTTTGCTATGATGTCGAGTAATACATATTTGTTTTCAAATTAGATATTTAAATAACTGAACCCAGTATTCAGTACATATTGGATTTCAGAGGAAGTAAAAGTTTCCACAGTAATACTAACTGTAAAACGTTTATCAGACACAATATCCAGAAAATTACGTAGTCTGCGAAGATAGACCACAATTAATAAGGTCTGAAGTCGAGTCATCTTATTTTCGTAAATCTTATCATTTCATCAGTTCCAAAAATAATTTAAGAAGTACCGAATTTTTCAATTGCAACAAGCATACTTGCAAACAGATGTATTCACCCCGCTGCCGATCCCTGGTGATGACAAGGAGTGCGTGAGTACCAGCACGGCAGACCGGCAGCTGCCGCCGTGGAACGGCTATGGCTCCTACGACGACTCCGCTCAGAATTGTCGAACGGTAGAACCGAAAGCTCCTCACGGAGATTTCATAAAGTTTCTTCATAAAGACAGGTAAAACTTGACTGGAATTAAAAGACGTGATTATATCAATTTTGTTATCGAAACTAACACCCGTATTCTTGGAGGAAGCCTTAAGGAAGTCCTCGAACTTTCCTTGAAAACGATATTCTTAGTTGGTTGCTTGAACAAACTCCAATGAGGAATAACACAGGTTATATTAACAATTCTTGCACAAAACCTGAAAATTACAAAAGAATAGAGTAAAAAAAAGTAATGGATACATAGACAAAAAATGGCAAAAAACTGATTTATAACTACTTTGTTTGTTTCATTTCATAGATGCCTCAAGGTACCTCTCGATCTCTCGATTATTTGACAGTTCAATACTCACCTCCAATGAGGAATCTCCTTAAGTCAAGGACCTAACTATCTAATTTCCATTGCACCTACCTTAAAAATTATTATTCTCTGCGCACCACATCTTGGTTGACTTGTAGAAAAAGCGTTTGGCTCTTAACTCAGCCCTTTACATTATTGTAAGGAAGTTAAATAAATAACTTTCGTGTGTTTTATAATTTTAAATTAATTTTCATTTCTCTCATACAAAACTATGACTTAATAATTGACATAAAAGATGCCATAACTATTATGTTAACTGATTAGATCCTTTTCGTTAAAATGTATGTTTCTTATAACTACGAGTACCATGAACACTATTTATTCTATTGTACTAACCTAATAAAACTAGAAAATTTGTTTGTGCGTAAGCAGGTAACACAGTAAATTACGCTTTATATATTACAGAGTAGGGTTCGACTCCCACGTTCTAAGATTCGCAGCGCGCCTTATTACGGACAACCCCGAAGACGCGCGAAGATATTTCATCATCAAATACTTCTTATCGGACGACACCATAGGAGTATTTGAGCTGTGCGAGCGTAACTCTGGGTTTCAGGTACACAGCCTATACATATATATTTCAGGACTTAAGTGTCTCAGATCTTATAATTCTGAAAACGTCTTGCCGGTACTAACCGGCCTAGGTTAGGCGGTTTTCAACAATATTTTAGAGATAAAACTAATTACTGGATGTTATATTCCATTTATCTACTTCCTTCTACAGAGAAGTCTTTCGGCAAGTGGGAAAATTAAAATCTGTTGTTCAAACTAACAACAGTAGAGTTATACGAAAAATAAAACAACGTAAGAATAGAAATGGATTTCGGTTCAGTTGCCGAAATCCCCCCTTGCTCAATCGTTGAAAATTTAGATATCAAGCAAACGAAATATGCCATAATATCCTATTATTTATTGATAATCATAGATACAACCTATACATAATTACGCAAAACCTCTATTTCTAGGTTTTTGTCGGAAATAAAAATGAATTATTTCAGGGTGGCAAATTTTTCCGTCGCAACAAAATGTATCTACCAGACGTTCAGTTCTTCGTGCCGATCGAGCCACCAGCGTACTCTGACCAGGACATGTGGGTTGGTAACGAGCTGGTCATCAACAAACACCGGTTTCGGCTGGTGGCTGCCGATGAGTACGCCCTGAGGTATTTGGAGGTTAATCAGGTAAGGACTCTACGTCTGTGATAAATACATAAAATAAATAAGTAGGTACTTATTATGTCAAGGCAAATATCATTAAATGTTTTTTTATACAACTTTATAGGCAAAGAGGCATATGGTAAGTGGTTACCATAGCCTATGAGCGCTATGAACGAATGTTCTTTGAAATCTTTATTTTAGGAGCTATAACAGCAGAGGCTCTGTATGGTTGATGATGATGACCTTTGTTCTCAGTTTTCTCTTGAGTGGTCATGAGTCATTGCATTTGTATGTAATATTCTATACTTACATAATATATATGCTGAGTTCATAACTCTACGAATGGTTAATAACTTTAAGAGTAGGCAAACAAGTCTACGGATCCCTGGTGTAAAGTGGTTTCCGTAGCTTATGGAAGCCTACAGCACCAAAAGTTTTACGAGTTTCTTGCCGACTCTGAATGGATCTTGTCATGCCCTTCTTGAAGGCTTTGGAGCCTTATTTTTGAAACGTATGACTATATATTGAATGAAAAACGTTCGAGCCACCGATTATGACGAATGAGAATCATTCGAATTACCGATTTGGCGTGCGAGCTCTCCTGAATGATCGTTATCTAAACATTTTTAGTATCCGATGGCGAATATAGCTTTGATATTGGATAAAATTCGTCGCACATTGGCATCAGTGGAAAACGGATACAAGAACTTTGTCGCCAAATACATGGAGGCTGTGCTTCCTGATAAGAAGGATCTCATGTCTGTCAGATGTTTCAAGTGAGTTTCATACTTACTAACTACATTTGGTAATTCACTTCACTTTAATACTTACTAGCTCTAGCCCACGATTTCGTTCGCGTACTTAAATCCCTTTGGAACAGTACTTTCTGATATAATTAGGTCCATACCACACCCTATCTTTTAATTAGTACTTGTATGCAAAATTTCAGTAAAGGAAGCGTGAATATGTCACAAACAAACAAATAGCTTAATATAGTATTTAACTTTAGCTTTCTTATATACTATCTACATAGATTAATAATTGGTCTCCGCTGCGCTACGACGCGAGACCAATTATTAATCTATGACTATCTACTTAATAAATGTATCAAGTTTTTATAATAAATAAGATAAGATGGTTTGGAACACTTACTTTATGTCCAGTAGCGATAGTAGTACCCATCGACAAAATTCTAAATCTATGGTAGCTTCTATAGTAGGTCATATATCATGTATTACTTCCATCAACATGTCTAATAATGCTAATAATAATCTTTAATTTTCGTTATTAGACAAGCACTGAAAGAAATAATGTGCGAGAAGATGACTGAGCATGAATTCATCACATTGATTCGTCATTTTCGTGGTGATCCTGGTATAGAGAAAAGTCCTCGGCGAGAAATGATCAGGTACATTTTAATAACGACAAAACATCACTTAATAAGTTAGTTACACATCTCTACGTAAAGAATATACGTAATAGCCCCGGCAAAAGTCCTTATTTTTTATGAAACTAGTAATCTGGTTCAAAGGATTTCCATTGCTATTCAACGAGGCAATGCTGCATGGGTACCTCTGAACCGGGTACTATCAGGGGCGGTATTTTCCATTATATTGTTGTGTTTTTTTAAATAGTTATACGATTTTGTATTGTGTGAGCGAGAATATATTTCGATAAATAAATGGGTTAAAAAAAATCTTTTTTTAGTACCAGTTTTCGTTAACATATTTGTGATTGGGATCTCCATTTAAGTAAATAATTACCTGTGTTAGGAGATCTCGCTCTTCAATAACAATGTAGCGAACAAATTTAGGTAGGTACTTATAAACTATTGTTACAATAATTTTCTTTTATACTATAATCTATCTATCTAATTAAGTAACTATATTGTATTTTTGTGTATGTATGTACTTTATGTGTGAGTGTGTGTATGCTGTCGAATGTTTATAAGTGGGTTTGTTCACATAAGGTTTCAATTTCATTGTAACTAAGGAATTTTAGATATGTAGTGATAGTTTTTTTTAGCAGTATATTTTGTTTGAGGATAAAAATTTAGTTAAACTAGTCATTATAAGAAACTGAAACAAAAATAAAACCAAGTTACTAATTATCACGAATGCTTTTTCAGTAAGATTTGCAAATTTGAATCATATGTAGGTTATCACGTATAAAAGTTCTTCAAAATGTACTTTTTAGGTCCTTAGTATTTACGGATCTGACCCGCGGTCTCTGGGACGACCGAGACAGACTGCGCGAAGGTCTGATGCATCATGACGAAGTTGGCACAGGAGTGCTGTCACCGGATCGCCTGCGCCAGTTGCTGAAGGCTCACCGGCTGCATCTCAACGGGGATCTTATGGACTGCATGTTGCAAGTGTGAGTTCCAGATATCATTTTAAAAACCGTGCTTCTAAGTGTAATTACTAGTTCTTACTGTTCTATTCTACTTTTTAGCAAACGAAAGTCCTAAATTTTAACATTAAAATGTTCTTGTGAGCTCAAAATTGTATTGAGTTTGCTTTGGGTTTTAAACAGATCTCCCAGCGTACAGGAGTGCTATTTTTGAAGGTGTGACTCACGCAAAATCGGTGACACGAATAATATTTGTTTGATATCGAATAGTTTTCGTTCGTTAACGAAGGATTTTTGTTCGACATATATGTCATACATTACATGTTACAAAATAGGGCGCCAGGTCTCAAAAATTTCTAAATTTTTAATTATTAGTATAAGTAGTGCTAACAAAAGAGATATTTTTAGCTTTACCCTGATCGGAATTGACATTTAATATCAACTTAAAAAGTACGAGAGCTTTTTATTCACCATGTATCAATTCACCCTTAGACTGCTTCGACCTCCTTCGTAGACTGCTATGACCTACGACAACTTCGTAGAACGCTACAGACCTCTAATTTCGTTGTTCTAACAACTTTTGTAATACTTATTGATATTTATATTTTTAAGTATATTTATTTTATTTCTATTTTGCTACAATAAAGCATAACCACAAACAAAGAAAGTTCAACAGACTGTTAATTCGTACAGTTTCTGTATTTCGTAGCTATAATAAAATGCTACGACTTCTTTTATTACATTTTCTGTAATATTTTTTTTTGTGTAATCTGTAATTATTATTATTTATGTATTTAATTTATTTTTCTCTCAAGCTCTCAACACGCGGGCTTTTTATTATTACTCTTCAACTTACTTAAAGTTTATTAAATTTCTAACAGGCTAAAGAAAGACGAAAACTGCAACATACTATACGAAGATCTAATGGATTTCTTGGATTTCAAGACCAGACCTGTGTATAATCTTACTGAGGAGGACTATGAGAAGGTGGTGCGTCATGCTCCTCCTGTCAAAGATACAGAGGTTAATATCAATGTTTTGATTAGTTTATAACTTGTTTGAATTTGAGAAAAAAAACATGTTTTAACATGGAGCATTAATTCGTCTAGCCTGCACCCTCAGCATGAAAATAATTTTAGCATTAGAATCCCTTCTAAAAAAGTCTTCATTAGATTAGGAGCCATGCTTTACTTTAAAGAGCCAAAGTTATAGGATTCGTTCAACTACTCGTCAACCTCCTCCACATCTTACAAATACCTATTTTCAACGCTCGAGTCCATCGCTATAGAAGCGTACTTTGCAATCACAGTCGGGTATATAGCCCGACCAGGAAAAGAAAAACCCTGCATTGGCGTCGCTACTGATCGCTTAAATGTGGCAACATGTTTTAGTGTCATTTTAATAAATAGAAATCAATCCTCCGCATTTATTCGCGTTAAATATTATAATATCTTACATTTATCACTTTTCTCTCATTATTATGAATTATTTTTTCTATTTTGTCAAATAAATCGTAGAAAATACTCACAAAATACACAATGCCAACTTCTGTCTCTTTTTGGCAGATGACGTTGAGATGACGAAATGTCATGAAAACTTAGTTGCCAGTAAAATAAATTAGTTCCAATATAATTCCGCAATATGGCGAAGGTTGCTATTTTCCTGGTCGGGCTATACAAGATAATCGTTGTAAATGTGAAATATAATTAGAGCTTTTCAAATTTAGAATTGTTTAAAAAAAATAAACGTTAACTCAAACTTACAATTGCAGTGTAAACTATGGGCAGAGGCGGAAACATTAATACACGATGGTTACGTGAATTGGAGCGCCTTCCTTTGCCAACTGAACTTGGATCACCTGGTTAAAGACCAGTCATAGTCTTCAAAACAGCTAATGAGGTAAACGTATTTTGAGTGCAATATTTTTAGTGTTCTTATTTAGTTTTTGTAATTAAATCATGCTGGTATTCAATATATTTTCTTATTTTAGGTTGCGTTTTTATTAACTGTCCTACCTATAAATACTTATGAAACTTATCCACATGCGGGTATTACTTTTGAAAAGTCTCATTCCTACCAACCGACGAAAAAACAAAAAATGCTCACAAATTATGTGTAAGCATGTAAGCATTATATTTATCAGCAGTTCTCGATATGTCAATGTTGAAGTAAGGCAATTTAGGCAGTTCTATCAAAAATAAAGTACAATACAAAAACTCTTTATTGCACAACAAGGATACATTGTTAAATACAAGTAATTACAAGAAAAATAACCTTGCGCAAAGGCGGCCTTATCGCAAAAGCAATTTCTTCCAGGCAACCTTACGTAAAACTTTAGTACTTAAAGTAGTCCCAGAAACGAGATCCAGGGTGGGACGAGTCCTTCCTAACTTGGCGCTTATCTACATGGAAGGTGAATAAATAAAAGATAGTCACATTTTGAATTTCTTTATATTTTTCAGCGATCACAATAAATAGATACATTTTACACTCATTCACTATACAAAGTCTCACTTTTACATTACTATTTTCGAAGGTACGAGGCACATTCACTGTTGCAAACACATTTTCACAACATCGAATATGACATGTGATGTTAAAATTATAAAATACTTAATGACGTAGAAAATAAATTTGTGATTTACAAAATATAACATCCAGACTTTTATATCACATTTCATTCGTACGCTCAATCTCAACGTAGAGAAATTTAAATAAATAACTTATTTTTAATACTAAATGACTTCTTCCTAGTAGTAATAGTCAATACAACTCATTGTCTACAAAACAGGTTAATACATTTTTGGGATTTATAATTTCTTTATGATTATTATAATCGAATGACATGATTGAATGAGATTTATTCACACTACTATAAATTTTGTATAAAGAAATGAGACATATTTATAACAGATTCAACAACTGCTCAGTTGCTCAGTCAAATGTTGAAAATTTTACTTCTGCTCACTTCTATTTAAATTTATCCCCAATTCAAAGTTTACAATTATTATTAGTATAAACTGGAGTTTTTGATTGGTTTTCAAAATGTTGTCTATCATCTACCTTTTGACATGGCACAAAGCATTCACTTGTGTGTCGATGTTTTAAATAAACAGAAATAGTTTGCTTTATTTTACTAGTATACGATTATAACGAGGTATGCAAAATGTTTACATCTAGACATTATAATTTATGACACTGGACGAAATCATTGTAATTTAAGTACTATCTAAAAATTTACATATTTACAGTTCGATTTAATCAAAGACGGACACATTTTTACAAATACACATATGTTGATAATTTTTTTTTTTTTGCTCCAGAATAATTAAACGTATGAAATAAATGCGAAAGCGTTTAATTCATAAGTCTAATTTATATGGTGGAGTTATTCGTCCGTCACACGAGATCAGTGCAGTTTTTCATACACTCACTCCTGGCACTTCGTTATCAATTTGTTATTTAGGCTAAACATAGTTTATTTTCACCACATATCTTTAATTCGTTCGGCTGCAGGGATCTGAGGCCTGAACCTGTAAAACATAATGGGGTCTTTAGACGAAATCTATTATTTGTGTAGCAAATGCTTATGACTTGGCAAATTTAGAAACTCATAACGATCTAGACAAGAAAAAGCCTGTATTTTCAAAAAAAGGTTTGCGAGGCTTAAAGCATTCAGGGATCCATTATTGGTGGATTGAAAAACTTTTTAATGTAAATTCATATAGTCTTAAAATATTACTATCAATATTTCCTTCATTCCAAGTAGTCCTCTCTAGTACTAACACTGCCCCCGGGTTTCAAGCTGAGAATCTCAATATTGTCACCCGGATGACCATTTTTCCAAAGCTTTTATTAAACACGACAATCTGAAACTAACCTGTGGATTGGGATAGATGGTGAAGTTCCAAGAGTGCTGTTCCCCAGTGGCGACATCTTGATGCCGGAACTGTTACCGTTTACACTCGAGCCCAGACTTGATGCGGAGTCCGCCCTGAGAAATCATACTTTTGTCATGAGAAAGTTTCCTATTATTGTTGTTGTGTGTGTATGACACACAACAACAATAATAGGAAGATTACCCCCTCATTTAGTCTCTTACTGTGGGAAATTTGTTTTGTTGATTAGTCGATTTTGCCAGCGTTAGCGTTACAGCATTTTATGCTCAAACTATGTGGTTTTAAATAAAAAAGATACCTATCATATATGTAATATCAACGTTATTTCACCTTGGTACCGTAAATTATGGGAAAGAACGATCAAAAGTAACAAGACATAAATTATAGTAGACCTAGGCATCAACAAGTACTACGGATTTCCATTTGCTACGATCCTTACAGACTTCCCTCGCTTCTTCTACGCTCATCACTCTCGTCATACACGCTCGTCGATTACGGGTATTCCTGACATCTCCCTTTTTTAATATGTCTGCGATTTGGTTACAGTATGTTCTCCGAGGCCTTACCGACTTTTCCTGTCACCTTTGATTTATAAATACCTTTCGTAAGTCTCCTTTCATCCATCCTTTCTACATGCCCAAACCATCTTAACATGCCTTTTTCTATTTTTGTCACTACATCCTCATTCACACCACACCTTTTCCTTATCTCACTATTTCTAATTTTATCACTCAGACGTACTCCACACATACTCCGTAAAGCTCTCATTTCAACTGCATTCACTCTGCTTTCATTATTTTCCTGCCAGACCCAACTTTCACTACCATACATAAGAGTTACAATAACAATACAATTAACGAAGTCTCTGAAAAAAACTACATTTATTTATGTACACCAGTGTTTATCACACATATATATATAAACACTGGTGGATAACATGGATAATATCCATATTTCATAAATAAACTGATTGGTTGATTCTTTACCTGTCAATCTGTCTCCTAAAGAGTGGATACCGCCACGGCGAGTTAGGTTTGCGCTGCTCGTGTTGGAAGGCGGGGTTGTCTCTCCCTCTTTCACTCTCGTTCACCACAGACATAGAGACGTTGCCCACGTCCCTCGTTTTCGATGATAACCTCCTGGAAAATATTAATAGGAGACCGAATTATCACCATCTCAAGAAGATTTGATTATATTATGATTTTCTAGACACATAAGTAAAATAAGTCTTTTGTTACTTATGTGACTATGTGTCAAAACTTAAGGGTAGTAAAGGTAAGAAAACAAAAAGAAATATAAGTAAATGGAGGGTCCTAACTGCCTGTTATCAACAGAAAACAGTACCTCATTAGGCTGTGTTGTATGCTTTTATATTGGTTTCACTGTAAAAAGGATACGGTAGTACCAAAGCAGTCCTTTGTTAAAATAAGAATCGCCTTATTAACATTACATGATAATAACGCGTACCCTTGTACACTAGGCTCTGAAGTAGCCTTTTAGTTTCTCAGCGTGGGCAAGTGGGACAAAGTAAAAAGTTCCCTATGCCTTTTTTTTTTCTCAGCATGTGTTGGGTACATAACGTGAGTTAGTTAGTTAAGACGTTTATTTGTTCATCTGTAACACACATATACATATAATTATTACATTCAATCAACACGATAGACACACACACACACACACATATACATGCATTTGTATGCCACAGCAGCACAAAAAGGCTACAGCTCAGCATAAATGTTACATTATTTAAAGCAACTGCTGATTTTCAGCTGGCACCTTTGAAAAAGTGCGAGCGACTGCAGACTCATAGACTCCAATATATTACTCCGCGTTAAATTTCATTACATGCACAAAAAAGAGAGACAAAGATAAAAGGAAAACAATAAAATTTGGATACAATAATTCTGATCTTCCACTGATGATGTTAAAAATATAATTGTTACGAGAAAAAGCTATGCCTACACATCTATACTGTAAATACGACTTTTGCGGCGAGCAAAGCGATTGGTAGTACAAATGTATTTTAAGATGTTTTCTAAAAGCTGTTTTATTCTTTAGCTTTCTTAAAGGCGGTGGAATGTTGTTCCAACATATATATCTAAGACTTCCTGTAAATGCTACGGTCTTGTGGTTTTGCAATGAGAGCACTGGACGCGTTGACCTTACATGACGTTGCGACATAAAACTTAGCTTGTCGTACAAGTATTCAGGTTTTTTGAATTTGATCATATCAAATATCAAACATGCGAGGTTCAATTACCTACGGGCCTCCATTTTTAGTAAATATGCTCTATTTAAAAACGGCGTGATATGACTACGTGGGGGTATGTTGTAGCAAAACCGGAGGCAAGCATTTTGCACTCTCTGCACCAAAACTTTCGTACTACACAGAATTAAAGGTCCATATACGAGATGCCCGTAATTTAATTTAGACAAAATAAGAGATTCAGGTAAAGAAGTATTTAGGATATTTGGTAAAGTGTTACCTAAGTATCCTCGTCGGCAGTGAGGGTTGCGGAGGGCGCGCGCGCTGCCGGCTGCTGTCCACGATGAGCACGTGGCGGTCGTACGGCGTGTCGTAGTCCACCTCCAGCACCGTGGAGAACTTGTGCGGCCACATCAGGTCTAAGGCGGCTATTAGTAATCCTACTACTACGCATATGCTTCCTGAAAAAAGGGAAGGTTTTTTTTATTTAATTTTCAATATATATCACTATTGTTTTGTCTTCTGTCATGATAATGAAAATTGTAGATAACATGTCCTATGATTTATGCATAGATCTCCATTTTCTCTAAGGGCTATATACAATTTTATCTCTGACCCAATCCCAAGAACAGGCAATCGTGCAATTTTCAAATCATGTAAACGTAATTATCAAAACCAAACTACTAAAATAACTAACCTGTCGATAAGCTTGATTTGGTAGAATTAGTATTTGGTAGGAACACCAAATCAGTAGCTCATTACCCGTAAACTTACCTGAAATAAGGACCAGCCAGAAGCACCAGCCCAGTGAGAAGAACAGCATGGCCCCGTCGAGCCTGACTGTCAGCGGCGCGGTTGGCAGGGACGCCCAGTACCCTCCCGCGGCGGTACACAGCGTGACCCCTAATGTCGCCATCGCGTAGGCCCCGTACCGCGGGACCACCACGAGGAGCAGATTCATTAGGAGCCAGAGCGCTAATGCGGCCCTGTAATAAGTACATATACAAAACTATGTAAAAAGGTGTGAACATTAATTACAGCAACATGTCTTATTAAAAGGCTACATTATTGATCAAGTTCTTAAAGTTAATGAAGTATGTGTTATATAAGCGTGTAAACAAATTTTAATATCATAAAAGCTGGGGTAAAGTCTCTATCTCCTTTTTTAATGCCTCAGCCTTTACCAACTTCTTTAGAATTTTTATAGGTTACTTTAGCTTGTTGTTTATGGTCTTTTTTTTCTATAAATACTGCACAATATATACCTGATACTACTTAGTTCGCCTTTACTCAACGAAGTATCTACAGAAACGACAGGCAACACAAAAATTGGATGGTATTGCCAGTTAAAAATAAGAGGCAATAACTAAAACCTGTTTACCAAAGCAACGTGGACGTGGTATATCCAGCCGCGCGGTACTTTGCCCCCCACTCGAAGCCTTCGTGCTGGACAGCAAAATGCTCTGCTATTGACAGCACCGGGTACGGTAGACCCCGGCTCAGGCCGGCTCGGTACCACTCCTGGATAGCCCCGGCTTCCTCCCAGCGGAACTGTTCGTTGTAGTCCACGCCTGGATCGCCAATGGTACTGTTTCCCCAGGAGAGAGCTGGAATGATCGTTAATAATTTCATAAGTTTCATACAAAACATATTGATATTCCTATTTGAATTTAAACAATTTGTTCATTCGAATATTTAGAATTCAAATTATCTTTATTATTGGTTGTACCTATCTACTTATGTGACATCCAGGGAATTTATGACCTAATGAAGCATCTCAAAGTTAAGTAAAAATTTTCTTCCGGCAATAGGCAAAATCGTTTCTTTACCAGTCATTACCAGAACATGTTTCCTAGTAACGCTCTCTTCTTAATCTTCAGAGCCTAAGGAACATTAGGCTAGTTTTTTTAAATTTATTTATTTATTCTCATAAACAGTTAAGTATCCGAGTCAACATTATCTGAGTCTGTTTTCCAGTTACATCTATCAGAACCCGCGGTTTGCTGAGCAAGCTAAGTATCCTTACCAGGACCTAAGCGTAACATTTACATGGCCCAGCATACATTTATATAGCCCACATGAACGGCCACCCAGCAGTCCAGACGCTCAGTGCAGATGGCGCAATCATCATCATCCGAACGCTTTTCCGATTGACATCAACATCAGAATCATCAGAGGCTATGGTTTAATAGCCATCCAACACTATTCTAGTTACATCTTCAGTGTCAAAACCGAAGCAAGCCAAGTAGCCTTACCAGTTGACGTAACATTTACATGGCCCAACCCCACATGAACGGCTAACCAGAAGTCCAGACGCTCGGTGGAGAAGGCACAGTCATCATCATCCGAACGCTTTCCCTCATCAGCAGCATCAAAGGCTATGGTGCAATAGTTATCCACCACTATCTTCAGTTTTAAAGACGAAGCAATCCAAGTATTCTTCCCTATAAGTGTAACATTTACATGGCCCAATCCGACATGGACAGCTAGCCAGCAGTCAGACGCTCAGTGGAGAAGGCGCAATCATCAACATCCGAACGCTTTATCCATAGACATCAGCAACATCAGAGGGCGTGGTTGAATATTCACCCACCACTATTCAAGCTAAGTATCCTTACCAGTAAGCGTAACATTTACATGACCCAGCCCGACATGAACGGCCAGCCAGCAGTCCAACCGCTCGGTGGAAAAGGCGCGGTAGGATGCGCGTGCGACACGCGCCCCGGATACGTGCCACGATGACCCGTATTTACAAACTGTAAAAAAAGAAAAAGTAGGTTAAAAATATCCTGAAGTTCAAGTTGTCTGAGTGTAGAGACAGAATGTGCCTTCATCATCCTCTTGCACAGAGAGATTTTTTACTAATTTCGCTATTTTCACTATTTACTTAGTTAAGGATAGAAACGGGTGGAGAAAGATTGTGGTAAGAGTGATAGTCGCGTCCCTCAACATGAGAAGTATATTTACTATCGATAGCTATAAAATGTTATTTTTTTTATACAACTAAGTAGGCAAACAGGCGTACGGCCCACCTGATGATAAGTATTTACCGTAGCCTATGAACGCCTGCATCACCGGAGATGTCACGAGCGCGTTGCCGACCCTGAAGGAATTTTTTCACGTCCTTTTTGAAGGCTCCTATGTTATAGTCACTAGGGAAAACCATGGCAGGGTGTTCATTCCATAATCGCAGTGTACGAGGGAGGAACCGTTTTCCGTTTGAAGCGTACTGTACGCGATAACATGAGATCCAAGGTATGGGGTTGAAATCCTCCACACACAATTCCTCCGAGCATCCCATTATACAAGCGGTAGAACACGCATAAGGAAGAGGAGTTTCTACTGAGACTCAAAAACTCAATACCGCTTGGGATCTTCGGCAATTCTGACAGCGCGTCTCTTTATTGAGTCAAACGGCTTAAGCTGACATTCTGGTGCTCCCGCCCACAGGTGACAACAATATTCCATGTGTGGCCGCACTTGCGCCTTATATAGGAGCAGTCGATGCTGCGGCGTGAAAAATTGCTTTGCCCTGTTGAGAACTCAGAGGTTTTGAATTCTTAGGATGTTAAGCCTGCATTATTAATATATAATTAGTAGCTAACTAAAAAAGCACTTGTGCCTAATCAGCCGTCCGCAGTCAGCTAGTGGCGTTCCTTTCTCAATGGGTAGGTACCTACATACGGCATTAGTAAAACTTATAAGTATACAATGTACACAGTAGTTTGAATACGTAATTTATTTTTAAAATGTACATGCTTGTTAACGTAAAACAAAGCTACACATCATTTATTCATTGTCGTACTTCTCCATAATAGTGCGGAAACTCGTTGCGGATGTGAAGCAAAAAGTTTAAAAAACAAAGCAGACTTCATTTCCAGCGCCGTTTATGTTTGCAAATGACCTCAGCATTCAGTTTTTCTACAAGGAGAAAAACTGAATGCTGAGGTCCTATTTTACAGAATATTCTTCACAAATTTTCAAAGAAGTATTTTCGTAATTAGGATCGTATTTATTAATGATAATAGGCTTTCGAACTTTTTATACAATTGAGTGGGCAAACATCGCATAGCAACCGGGACTATCGGATAAAGCAAATACTTTTTACATGAACTTCAGAAGAAATAAGACAAATGCAAAAATATATATGTATCGTAAAGATGATTGAATAATGCATATATTTTTTAACACAGTACAAATACTTCGATTAATGACACAAAATCAGATTATGTGTTAAATTAAACTATTTTAATACGGTTTTTTATCGCGTTTATTATTTATTTTCACCTAACGTTTCAAACACTTTACAGCGTTCATGGTCGCAGGTAGACTAAGTTGTCATTTGTCTTAGTCATTTGTTTCTGATGTCACAAGAATACAAAACCATAGCCTATAATTTTTTGAAAACTATTTCGATTCACGCAGTATTCGTTAACAGTATCCAAGGTACTTGCAGTCTTCCGTTGAGTTTGAATTTTTTTTAATTTGATAACCGGTTCTCAAGCTGGTGGTACGTGATAAAAAACCGTATTGAATAGTTTAATTTAATGTGTAACAATCGCGAAAACATAAGATATAATTATCATAATAAGTGTCTATACGATGTGAATCCTGTCCCTGTCTAAATAAAATCAAATTATTTAAGATAAAATGACAATGAATACTAAATAAATTATCAGTTATGCAAAAACA
This sequence comes from Euzophera pinguis, assembly GCA_947363495.1. Lineage (NCBI taxonomy): Eukaryota > Metazoa > Arthropoda > Insecta > Lepidoptera > Pyralidae > Euzophera > Euzophera pinguis. The sequence continues at coordinate 6,612,244 of OX376164.1, forward strand.
AAAGGATTTGAAACTGATTTTAGATGAAATAAATACTGATAGATAATAATAAAAAAAAGAAATAAAAGATTGATTGTAAGCTGACGACCATTTGTAGAGAAAACATGTGCAGGTGGGGCGGGGCTATAGCGCGGTGGGGGCCTCTTCTCAGACCATGGCTCATCTCTTGTCCTGACCTGCGTGTCCAACCACCTGCACGCTTATTGATCTCTACGAAACGACTGATAATGCCTTGGTTGCCTTGTCAGTGGCGAAGTTTTGGTCATCACAAGTATAGTTTGCCAGAGTCGACACGCTAAGAAAAAGAAGCCGACGACGTAGGGCTGAATTCTGATCCTTTAGGTTGGTTGTCATAATAGGTTAAATGCAATGGGCTTATGGCCACTGGACAATAATGCACCGCAATAATACGGCTGACATACGAAATAACTCGGTCAATGGCAGAATGCAAGCGGTTGATTTCTCCACTTGGCCGGTCACCCGAAGACAATGGCCAATTCTCATTACGAAAAAATAAGTTTTTTGCAAATTCTTTACGGTCATCTAATTGCTAATTTTTAAGGGTAACTGGTTTGAACAAAGCCTGTTCTTCAAAGGCTATTTTTATTACCATTCCTACTACATTACTCTTGAAATAGATTTGAATAATTTACAACTAAGATATGGCTTTTTGAAAATTATTTCGTACATCGAAAATAGAATAAATTTCTTCTTAGTGAAATGTTGGAATATTGGTCCTCACAAATATAATTTAGCCAGAGTCGACTCGCTAAGAAGAAGAAGAATGAAAATATTTTTTCTTGTTGGTTTACATTGCAATAAAACACAAATTAAGTATTATAATTTCAAACTTTTCTTAGGTAGTTTTTATTGTTTTTTTTTTTAAATTTCATAAACTTAAATTAAGATATTATGTTTAGGTTATAACAATAATACGAAAAAATGCTCATCCACTCAAAATTAAAATAAGTAAATTGAAATTGAAAAAGAACTATATTGTAATCATAAATGAATATATTTAATTTTTCAATCTCTTGAATTTTTTGACGTGTCTCGCACTGTGATTGATGTAATTACCATCAATTACTACTATACAAAGTTAATAAAAAGTTTTAACATAGTCTTACAAAACCGGTTTCTATCCTATTGGCAACGTAACGGTTATTTGTTTTAGCGAATAGCCTCCTATCAAATTATGTGAATTACTCTACGATTATATAAGCAAGCAGTTGCTATGCACAAATTAGTATACGTCAATTTGATTGTTGACTTATTGATTCACTATTATGGTCTTTTAAGGTAATGATTCTTTGCTATTTGCATTACATTTGAGAGCGTGTGAATTCTTTGGTGTCTAGGAAAAATATATTTTACTGTGTTTAAGAGTTCATGTAAAAGCCTACAACGCGTTATACATACAAACAGTAAGTATATTTTCGTACTAATTAGGTACTTATTTATGATATCTGTACTAATTTATAACCACGGCGTATAACACCAAATAATTCATCACAGACGCTTGCACGCATAACATTGTTTCTGATTCATACAATTTAATTGAAATTATTTATTGTAGTACTTACAGTCTTTAGGTATATCTGCAGTCTGTAAGCGACTAATTATTTTTTAATAACTTTTAATTACATCAAAACTGTACTTATCTGTTCAATTTATCGTTTAGTTCGCCAAATCCATTAAGAACTATTAAAAGCTGCTACTTGGAGCAATAAAATAAATATCTTCCAAGCACTTATGATTAATAAAACAGAAAAGTATAATCAAGTCTTATCCATTTAATTATTTCTGGACCTGTACTTGTTGAAGTCAAGGTCAATCAGATAAACACAAGAATAAGTAAATTAATTCGACATTCCTTTACTTAAGTATTTGTATCAAGAAGTTTAAATCCTGAATAAAATTCAGTAATGAAGTTCATATTTGACTTAACCAGTTTTTATATAAACAACTCGCAGATGCTGAATTTATAAAAGGCTTTTAATTGAATAAATTCGTCTTTCCTTGAATTAACTTTGCATTGAGTTTTATATAGCTTTTTATTTGATGTAATGTTTTTATTTTATTATACACTTTATATTCCTGGTTGCATCATCTCATTGTAAGAAAAGGTACTTAGTTGGGCAATATACATGAGCCTCCTCTTTAAGACTGTTTTACTTTCCTAATGCGAATATAATATCAAGCTTAATTGCTTCGGCTGCCTTATTTAAAACTTATTTATCTATAATCTAAGATGTTTTGATTAATGGATATATCCCTTCGTCCTCTTCGGCATTCACGGCGGCTTAGCTGCTTATTTCGCATATTTTATATTTGCATTTTTAAAAGGACTGTCTGTTCTTATAATGTAGTCTATTTATAAGCTGATATCAGATTTTTTATATAGCCTCGCCGCCATCGAAATGTTACCTTTTATTATTGGCAGCCATGTTTATAAGATCGTAAAATTCATTATAAAATGTGACTGCACTGAGAAGATTTTGATGATCCTATAAAAACCTGGCCAGGGCGTCAATCCTCTTATTTTACCTAGTGCACAATTAAATCGTAATTGGATCGCAATCAATGACAACTTTTGACGTTTCTGGTATTCTGTTACTAATTTTAAGACCAATCGTATTCCATTGGCATGCCATTGAACAGTAACTGGAAAAATTTTGCTAATCAATAAATCATCATCTTTTTCAATAATCGGTACTCTGTTATTTATTATATAATTTTTTTTTCTATTACCATTTAATTACGTTTTAATTGAGATTTCAAATTGTGTTAGCGGAATACCAATATTGAGCACATCAAAAATGCATCGTAATTGAGTCGTAATTGAATATAAGTTGCATGGTTTTTTAAAGTTTATTAGCGGAATTGACTCCCAGTTTTGTAATCGAAGTCGTGATACTCACGTTATTTTCCAAATTGCAAGTTGGCATATAGTTATTCTTATTATAAGTCATAAGAATATGACTAAGTCACTATACCTATTAATATTACAGCAATTAAAATTTAAATTATGCAGAAGAACAGCGGTATGATGGCGCAAGTATCTCTCCTCCTCATCTATGATGAGGACGAAGATTTCTTTCTTAAATTCTAGACTTTTTGTAGCACCTCCAAAAGTCACTTCACATACCGCTTGACAAACAACTTAATAAATCACTGAGGGTGCGGTAATTATGTGATACCATATTGGGCTAATATATTCTTTTTTAACTTAGTAAGTTTATAGGAAATTTCTTACCTAATATGACAGTGCCGACGAAGAGGCTTAGGGTGACTATAGTGAATGTTGAGAATCTCTGAAAAAGTAAACAAATATGAATTTAAAAAAATGTAAGTCTTCTAGGCGAGTGTATGTGTATGTATATAATTATCAATTTGAAGATTTGGAACGTTGTAGTTCATTGATATGTGGTTATGAATAGGTAAACCAACAAACAATTTGCAAATATGCAAAATGTATCAATGTGGGCGGTGCCGACCCGGTTGGTAGGTCCGCATACCTAAGTAACCTGCGTAGTATTTATTACACTTTTATTTGTTTGGTTATTACACAAAAGATATAATATATGAGTAGGAACTGTAGAAAGCAAGATGTAGGAGCTTCGAATTAGAATTATTGTCTACTAGCTCCCGCAGCTCCGCCTACGTCAAAATGTAGCCTATGTTTGATCCCGGGTTTCCAACTATATTCATAACAAATTTCATCAAAATTCGTTCAGCGGTTTGGCCGTGAAAGCGTAACAGACAGACAGAAGGACAGAGTGACAGACTTTCGCATTTATAATATTATTAGTATGGAAGTATGGATGGGTAGCATGGATATGGATGTATAGAAGTATGGATTATACATACCTACATACATACTCTCGAAAAACATAACCCTTCTTCTGGCGCAGTCGGGTAAAAAGTATGAAATTGGGCTCATGACCACGATATAAGTAGGTATTGCATGACTAATAATATCATTTACTTTGTTATTATTATCGTTCCCAAGCGTTGGAGTTGCCGCATAAATTATGCAAATGAAAGAATTGGTCACAAGACACAGATCCTTGAGTAACTGATCCGATTTGTTTTTGTGATAATAGCGATTTGAAATTATTATTCATTTGGAGTTTTATACATGATTTAATCTAGCCCTTGGAGGGAATACGTAGCTATAAGTAGGTATATCCCAAGTAGAAGAAACCCTATCTAGGACCTCCACTTTGTCCCCTACGTTATCTTATTTAGTTAGTAGGTACACTCCCTCCATCCACCATGGTTCTACCAATCTTACGGTAATCTGTACTTGCTCAAGGCTCTTTCTAGTCGCCCCTGCTTGACATTCCTAAAAGTTCTCTATCGTGACCTCTCTCTCTGTAATGACTGTACTCTTCTTATGTTCGAGTCAAAAGGGCTACGATACCTATCATATATGATTAAACCAATACGTGGCAACGCTGACCTCTCTGTCATTGGCCGCTCTCAGATCCTGAACCGTGCAAGAATCTGGACAATTGGTACACTGTACTCTTAGATCTTCTGGTTTGTAGGTATGTGAAATAAAACGTTTACCTCTTTCCTGATGCCGGGGAATATCGCGAGGAAGGCGAGGTAGAGCGTGACGGCAGCGATGACTAGCGCCAAAGCCGGCACGTCCGCAGCTACTGCTGTGCGGTTGTGGTACGCGTACAGGGTCGGCCCGCCTTCCTCGCGAAACGCATCGAACCACCCCTTCATCGCTCACCCGGCCTGGAAAAAACTTTGAAATTAGAACCGTTGAGTATTTTTTCTTTTTGTGAGTTAATGGTATAAATAGTTGTAGCAGCACATTATATGTCATGCTACTTCGTTTGGATTAGGTTATACAGAGTACTTCTCGTCTGCCAGTGTGAGTCTTAAACATATACCGAAATATGTTACAGATACATGGTTCTTACTTTAGTTACACTCGGATTTACCTATATCTAGGCCAAATCCAGCCACCCGAGTCAAATCTTACCCTGTCAGGGTTGTAATGTAGAAAATCCCTTCGTCGACTGCTTAGACAATAATATATGCAAGTTGAAATTATAGGGTAAATATAAAAATGTATATAAATACAATATGGACGGTATCCCGTACATAATATTCTCAAAAGTCTTCGTTGATCTACGCTTTTTTGTATGTAATATTTTACTTCTTGTTTATATAACTTAATTGACCTGTGACATTTCTTTCATTAAAAAGCTCTATATGTGTGCCACTTCTATGACTAACACGAAGTGTTTGTACATACGTAACATGACCGAGAAGACATACCTACATAAGTGCAAAATTGCTCGCAGCTGGCTGTTAACTGTTCTAAAATGTTAATTATACATGTCTCATACGATGTACTTGACACAAATTGCTATCTTCAACTAATGGATTTATGAAGCAGCGAGTACTTAGCAGTTTAAGTTATATGGGTAGCTAGAAAATACATTATCATTTTAATTGCAAGAAGTCCAACGTCTATATCTAAACATAGGCATTTTGTGTAGATCGGTTAAAATAAACTGCAGTATTTCTTTTTGAAATTTTTTTTAGGTTTGCCGAATTTCTTGTTAATTACCAGACCATTATTGTTTTGTTTAGCATTGGAGAAAATTTTTAGAATATGTTAAATTATGATTTTAATGTATATTTTTATCTTCCGTATCAAGGTGTTTCTTGTCAAGCATTTATTTGCAAGTGATTGTTTATTTTACATTGACGCATTAATAGAATGAATATATTAAAACAACGTTGGAATGAAGAATTCTTGTACAAGTATACAAAGCCGCATTGCATTTGCCATGCCAAATAATAAACAACAATCCTGAAATATAAATGGCATATGCAACTCTAACAACTAAATATCTTATTTTTTTTATCCACAAAACATCGTAATCGCGAATCATTCCATACTAACTTTTACTTTACAAAAAAATAAGTAAACGATTTACATGTCGAGCTAGTTTCTTGGTAGTTCCGCTTATAAAACAAATTATGGAAAAAAATCAATCGCCTTCGAGGGCGCACAACTTTTTAACAAATTACCCTTCAGTTTCGACTGCAATAATGTATATTGCTATGTCTAGTGATCAAGGCCTAAAGCCATGATCCGTAGGGTCCAATGAATTAAAAATTATCATTTCGACGAGATTTTTCATGGCAGATTTTTTGATATTATAAATAAATATTAATTCAATCATATCGAGTGTGTGAAATGAATGAATAAATATAAAAAAAAACTATAAAAACCCGTTTACAAATTGCAAAAAGCCAAGTATTTCTAGATCACGCGACGTGGACGGCATGCTTGTTTTGTTGCGAAATGGAGGCGGCGCCCGCGCAGCTGCGTCGGCCGCGCGTCGCCTTCGGGAAACGGATGCAGACCAAGCTCCAACTCAAAATTAAATTATAAATGTTCGTAATACTAAAGAGATTGTGCTCTTGCCCAACAAAACCCACTCGGCGGAAAATTAAATGGGCCATTGTTTTGATTTAAGATTATAATCGCGTTTATTTACGGTAATTTACTGTCTTGTTAACAAGGGATGTTAGATATTAGATAGGTTCGGCAAAATATAGTTCAGATCGTATGATGTTGTTCTCATGAAATACCAAGAAATCGTGTGACTAGTTTGATGTTTGCCAGCTTTATTAAAAGGATATTGTACAAATTGTATGGAGGCTTGGTTCAGCGCGAACAGGATGGAGTACTTCGGAAAGTATTTTAACTGATAGATTACTATTAAAATAATACGATATCACATATTTTTTTGTATTAATTAATTCTGATAAATAGTTAGCGCTGAAAATAGTTGATTTAAAGGTTAGGTTCACTTTATTTATTGTTCAAAATATATGCAAATTAGACTTATAGAAGTATAAAACAATATTAACATGCCTAATCTCATCCCATCGGGGTTATAAAGAGCGAGTGTGGCATGACTTGGATTGGTCTCGTAAGCTCATCAGTGCTTCGGAAGGCATTAAGTAGATTCTACATCGATTTTGGTTTATTTACGTTAAGACCTAGTATATTTGTGACACTTTGTAAACTAGCAGAGAAAACCATACGTGTTCATTAGGTAAGTAATTAACTCTACAGTTAAATCATCATCATCATCTTAGCGCCTTCCCGGTTGCATCCTCAGCTGTTTGATTCGGAGCCCAGTGGGTCCGCTTTCTTACTTTGACGCCTCCACTTCGCCCGGTTATCGGCATCCCTGACAGATAGTCCGTTAACACGCATATCTTGCTTTACGATGTCAAGCCTGCTCTTTTTGGGCGCTCCCCTTCTAACAGGCCCCGGCGGGGGCGGCATGGCCAGACACTTGTTCCCAATGTATGTTCTTGGTTTAAGCAAGACGTGACCGTACCATCGCAGGCGACTTGCTTGAAGCTCATCTGCTATGTCACGGACATGAAGACCAGCTCGAATGCGGGAAATCCTTATACAGTACTTCCACGACACTCCGGACATCCAACGCAGCATCTTCATCTCTGTGACACGCAGGTCTTGCTTGTGCCGCTCAAGCACGAGCCAAGCCTCGCTGCCATGTAGGAGGGCAGGCCTAATGATGGATTTATAGACCTGCCCCTAAAGCTTTACCGGCATTCTGGGATCACAAGTGACATCATCAACACCACAAGTGGATCACATCATCACATCACAAGTGACATCAACATCACATCACCTCACGCCACTTTCCCCATGCCGCTGATATAAGACTCTTAACGTCGCAGTCGATGCCCCTGGACACGTCGAGTACCGACCCCAAATATTTGGGGTCGGTACTCTAAACCAAGTCATCGCCTATGCGTACAGGATGGGGGTATGTGGTGTTGCAGGCCATGTTCTCTGTTTTTGCCAAGTTTAGATCATAATTAACTCTACAGTTAAGTATATAGGTAATTTTATATTCCTACAAAAAAACAAGCCTACAAAAAAAAAAACAAGACTGAAATGAAATGGTCTCTATGATTTTTTTTTGTAAACATGCTAGGATAATTTAAACACGGAGGCTATATATTAGCCAAATAAATTTAATGAGCGAGCAATATTCAATTTATCAAGCGCAAAAAACAATTACTGACCTTTAAGGTGTAATGTTCTTGACACAAATAAAGATATAATAGAGTTGCCGGAAGTATTTCAGAAAACCGACAGTTAACCACCGGAAGTTATATTAATCCGAGACATGACGAGGCTGTAAGCACTCAATTTAATATAAGAAGGGTACAGAAATAACAAATTTCTTAAAGAAAATATGCTACATTTACGTTAGTATTGGACAGACGTATAGTAGTAGTAGTATAAGAGTAAAAATACTCATATGGAATTACTTGTTTCCGATTGTAATTATATTTTCATTTAACTGTTTTCCAGTGATACCTATAATTTTGTAATGAAGGAAAAGATAATACCTGAAAATGTGGTGAAATTTCAAGAAGACAAACAAATAGATAAACAAACTTCGTGTCACTTTAATAATATTTGTTACAATTCCGAGTCTTCAGTCCCTATGTCTACCTAACATCGCAAAGTAATGTAATAAAGCTTACAAGTAATTATTTCTCTGCATATAGGACCTAAAGGAACAACAATGCGTGAACAAATATTTTTAAGACCTCTTAACTTCCGCACACTTTATATTTTAAGGTTGTAAATAATGTAAGCATTTATTACGTGACATGGGTATCGAAAGCTAACCTTTGTAGAGGTAAACTACTCAACTACTTGTAGTTATACAAGTACATATTTTACGGTATCTTATAAGTATGATCATGGTGTGATCTCGTTTATATTTTTTATTATCCTTAAATAAAAAGTATTAAAGATAATTTTTATTTATAAAATGTGTTTAAAAATATAACGTAGGAGGTCAAGCGCATACGAAGAACTATTAATATAAATACTCGTTTTTTATAAAGGTCATCTAAGTTATGCGATGGGAATTTTTAAATATCTACTTAAATATTATGGAAACTCGATAAGGTCATATATTTATTATAATATCGACGTGTTAATGACTTGGGGTTAACTTTAATAGTTTAACTAATTTTGAACTTGATTTGTTATTGCTATTACATAGGGCGCACTGTAAGTTTCCGGAACTGGCCACTTACATAAACAATATTTAAAAATTTATTGCAACATTTGAAAATAGAACTCTTTGGCTGTAGAATGCAGTTTGTTTCATCTGACTGTCTTTTGTTTTTACCTTGTGGCGCCATTTAAAAAATTGTGTGTCTGCATCAACATGGATTTAACTCGGGAAAATTTTCGTAGTATGATTTTCTACGATTTTAAGTGTAATTTGACAGCTCAACAGAGCATCGCTCGGCTTGAAACAGCTTTTGGCAATGAAGCACCATGCAAGACAACTGTTTATAGCTAGTTTGCAGAATTCAAGCGTGGTCGTATCAATCTCAGTGACGAATCTCGCGATGGTCGGCCGTCCACCGCTGTGACCAACAAAAACATCAATGCTGTGCGCCGTATGATTGAAACAGACAGGCATGTGACCTACCATGAAATTCGCGCATCCTTAGAAATAGGCATGAGTCAAATACAATTAATCCTACACAAACATTTGGGTGTGAGAAAGCTGTGCTCGCGGTGGATCCCACACAACTTGAACGAGGCTCAAAAAACGGACCGCGTCACTTGGTGTAGTGCCATGCTTACCAGATTCAACGAAGGTGCGTCAAATTTGGTGTGGGGCATAGTAATAGGTGACGAAACATGGATTTATTGCTACGATCCCAAAACAAAGCAGCAATCGAGCGTATGGGTCTTTCAAGATGAGCCGAAACCAACCAAAGTGGCGCGCGTGAAAAGTGCGTCTAAGCGGATGATTGCTTCTTTTTTTAATAAAACTGGACACGTGGCTACTGTTGCTTTAGAGAATCGTCGTACAGTGAATAGTGACTGGTACACGACCATTTGTTTGCCGGAAGTTATTGACGAACTCCGTAAAAATAACCGTAAACGCCGTATCATCCTGCACCACGACAATGCTAGTTCTCACACGGCCAGACAGACAAACGACTTTTTGAAGGCGAAAAATGTAGAACTCATGAGTCATCCTGCATACAGTCCCGACCTGGCACCTTGTGACTTTTTTCTGTTCCCAAAAATTAAGAACCAATTACGCGGTCAACGATTTTCATCACCAGAAGAGGCTGTCGAGGAGTATGAAAAACACGTTTCAGAGGTCACCACAGAGGAGTGGCACAAAAGTTTTCAAAACTGGTTTCATCGAATGAAAAAGTGCATAGACGCCAAGGGAGATTATTTTGAAAAACAATAAATTAATTTTGTACCTTTAATAGTATTTTTTCATATTCATTCCGGAAACTTATAGTGCGCCCCACGTATATGTAGGTACTATTTAAAAACATCAACATCCGCTCACAGCCTCTAGATGAGATATTTATCTATTCTTATTTTTATATAAAAAACAGTCAAGTAAATGAGAATTGTCTTCCTGATTTAATAGACTATAAGTTCTTGGCTTAAACCAGGAAGACTTACAAGAAAAGTCTTTTAAGTGTTGGTTTTAACCTAAATCTAGTTGTCGTCCCGCGTTTTGTTAATACGGCCGCAGTTACACCAACTTAAAAAAAACTTCTGCAAGTAGCCGTCTGGCAGTCTCTCAGACAGTAACTTGCAAAACTTAAAGAACAACATCAACATGGATAACATGTTCAAGTTGCCGGCCGACAGTCAGACATTTCTTATAGAAGTTTTCTTACCGGTGGGGTCAAATTATCAAACGAAAAGAATAAGTGGGATTCAACTTTGATTTCACATTTTTATTACACTTTGATCTGTTATGTCACATGCTAAGTTGGCCTAACAACTTGATAATAATGTACGGCGCGGAAATTGTTCTGTGGTTAATTTTATAGAAGCAAAATCTCGTGTTAGCTGTGATGAAGCAAGGACATGTTAATAAACTAATATTTTTAATGTTGATTTAAGTATTTACTGTTAAGATTTTATTTTGTTTTCATATGAGTACGACAGTAGAGTTTAAATTATAAAGGATTTATATTACGTTATGAAAATGGAATCTCCCAGTGTTTAATCAAAGTAAAAAACCTTATTTGAAAAACAAGAGCATCAAAACAAAATAACAAATAAAATGTTAGGTAAAGACGAAGTTAGTAAAAGTCACGTACATACAGTGATATAATGTATTGTTCTTGTCTAGTCACAAATTCAACTCATTTGCATAATATCTATAAAAAATACTGGAAGTTTAGTATAAAGTTGGTGTTTATTTAAAACAATAGAAATAGTATAGTGGTTATTGGTACCGCTTGTGCTAGTGACCGATCTACAAAGCGCAAGTTACAATTTAGAATTGAATGCATACTGAGCTCTTAAAATTAAATTTTAATATACCTGTTTTAGAACAAGTCTTTATTTATTTATTTATTTATGAATCTTTATTGTACCACAAGTAAATACCACAAAAATACTTTTACAATTGGCGGACTTAATGCTAAAAGCATTCTCTCCCAGTCAACCATTAGGAAAAACAGAAAAATTATGTGCCGCGCGAATTATCTTAAAAATACGATGAGAGAAAAAAACACTTACTGCTAAATAAACATACATAGATTTACATACAGTATTAATAACTATATATAAACACATACATAAACATACATAAAAGAAGAGATGAAAACGGAAAAAGATGACAATTTATTATTAAAGATGATGATTTAGGGTGATAGTAGCTAATGAGGTGAATTTTGACTTTTCTTTTGAAAGCGAATTTAGATAGTCTCTTTAAAGTCATCGGCAAGCATCGGCAAGCATTTCAGAGCCGTGTGGCCTGTAAGGAATGAATAATATATTATGTATAGGAATAATAATGAATTAGACATAAAACTGGACCGAAATAGGGGAGTAGAAAGGGTAAGTTTTTTGGAAGATCTAAATTGTCTTTCAATGTTATTTTACATATTATGAGATATTATGTATTGATTTATTCTAAAAACGGGAACAAGGTAGTATTTTAACAAAGGTCTTCATAACCCTTGAGAAGATTACACTATGTAACTACTTGTCGTCTGTTTAATAATACAATACAAAAGTAACCTTTTAACTTTCAATGTTAAAACAATCATTATTCAGTGGTTTAAATTACACTAGGAAGTGTCCAGTCCGATGAGTTGATCCGAGGTCGATATGCCCTATAGTTGTAAACAGTTAAAGGAGAACAAGATTCATGGTCGTTGTGGCCTCGGTGAATCATAAAGAGATAGTCAGGGTTAATACGATTTTATTGTAATAAGGGTAAGGCCATATTTTCACCCGCAAGAAAACTTCTGCTAGAATAAGCAAAAGGTTTTCCATATATTTACATTTGCAAGTTGGTGTCGGACTATCAGTCATCTAACTATCAGACATTTCTTACTGGTGTATAAATGCGATGTAAAATTTATCCTCCTTTGCCATTTAGACTCACCCCTAAGACCCACCAACACTATTTTCCCCTCTTCGAACCAGTGGTGGATCCGTTGAAATGTCTATGGTCCGAATACAATTTACTACAACTTTTTTATATTATTTTTCCATTTATACATGTTACTTTGCACTTGCACATACATGTAAGTATATTTTTCGAAACCATCTCTGGATATTTCGAAGCACACAATCATCTTTCATCTATCAGGTCATTCAAGCCTGCTCCCTAACCGTACCGAAAACAAATTAACAAAATATACGTCCAATGGGAATTGAATAAGTAGACCTCCAGTTCTTTACTTACCCACGGAGGGAGAAATGTTTTTCCTTTATTTTTCCATGTCTTTAAGTTATAAATATTTATGTTTATTATTAAGAGATATGAGTCTTCTAACATTCAATTTGCATCTCAGGAAAATGTTATACATTAAAATTAAGTACTCGGTAGGTAGGTCATCAGTTATTATGGTGCACAATCATGGACCTGCCAGTCATGGCCGGGCGAAGTCAAGGGCAGTTATCGGACAAACCTTTGCTGGCTATACGAGATGCTTTGTTAATTAAGTACATGACTTGTTTAGTAAATCGGTTTCTCTATAATAATTATCAAAGCGAATGAATAAGATTTTGGTGTATATATTGCGGTACACAAAATACTGAATATATATAAACTTATTCAAGCCAGTGTAACGCATAGGCTACTTATGTTACACGACTGACCAAAAAAGAAGTGTATTGTTTGTTTGTATGTGAGATTTTTTATTCCACCTTATGTTGAGTCCGAAATGGCCTGGCTGAGATGGTTGGAGTAGAATGAGATCTAAGATTTATCGCTATCAGAAGCTGGCGATGCAAAGCCCAAAATAAAAATAATAAAAATTTACTGGGTTAGGCTTACTATGGTCTCTTAATTGCAATCTCATGCAAATGCGAGAGTGGCCGAGATGGCACAACTTATATTATTTTTCATAAAACTAAATAAAGCGAATTATGTTCAAATGATAGTAGCTAAAGCTAAATCTATGGTTCAAATCGGTAGTTTGGTATTTTGTAGCTTGTTACTTAAATAATTTTCATACTGTTAAGTTTGATATGTGTTACGTAAATGATAGAACCTTGTAATATACGACAGCAATTGTTCTTAAGAAAAAGAAAGGGTTCTTTATAACTGGTTAATTGACGGGCAAATAGTTATTTGTTACGCAAGCCGCGTAGGGACCATGTCAAAACGTTTTTATTTGTAAACCCGAAGAATATTAGCGTCAACTATGACAATTTGTTTTGTTATGGTTTCACAAGGGGTTAGTTAGCTGTGAAACTAAATAAAACAGTTATGTTATTCATTAAGTAGTTAATTGAACTGGAATTTACAGCTTTTGATTTAAGGCACTTTGTATTAAGCCAAATTCCAATCAATGAAATTTATTTTGAAATAAATATGTCACTCGTGGATATGATAATAACATAAATAAAACGTAAATTTGAAATATATATGTAGAAGAAAATACAACGAATAGGAAAAGTTTTCTAGATACTAAAAACAAGCACAGTAAGATGAGGAGTATTTGTCGTGTACGAGGAAAAACTCCATTTTTCTCTCAATTGATGTTTGAATTTACCAATGTCTTCGTAGGGGGATATTTATCCGAAATGTTCTGTAAATATTTTAATTACTAACGACCTTGGATAGTTGCGAGGCTAACTAACCGGCCATTTACTGCAGATCATAACCTGACGAGGATATATTAAGCGCATAAAATATTAACAGCTTTATTACAACACATTAAGGTTGGTTCAAAGGTCAAAAGAGTAGGTACTGTTTAATCGTTGGCCTAGCAGATGTCATACGTGATCTGATGCATCAGTTTTCAATGCTGATTCTGACATGATTGTAAGTTACTAATTATGAACATAAATTTTAAATGACCTGCCCAGCAGACATATTTATATCTCTAATCCATCAGAATAAACAAATTAAAAATTGAAATAATAATAACCATGATTACTACGCAGGTGAAGTAATTAAGGTAATTATATTAATACTAGCTGTTTCCCGCAGCTCCGCGCCTGCTTCAAAAAGTAGCCTATGTTTGACCCCGGGTCTTCAACTATATTTACACCAAATTTAATCAAAATCCGTTCAGCGGTTTGGCCGTGAAAGCGTAACAGACAGACAAACGGACTTTCGCACTTATAATGTTAGTATAGAAGTACGAAACACGGGCTCTTCTGTCGTCATTGCGTGCCTTTTTCTCTTAAACAAATAGAAAGAATACAACCAAAAAAATTATCATAATAAACATCTATCTAGACATAGATAAAATCATTCCACTTAAATACACACATACAGACACTTTAGGTTGCGGCCAGTTTGCAAATAGCCAACTTTCGCTGCCATTCATGAGAGTTCACATCTCTTTCTAAATTACCTTTACTGTTATTTATGTATTTTTTACAAAGTGAGATTTATTTTTCTTAATTTCAAAAAGATGATTTACCTGATGTATCTAACTATTATTACTATCACTTATTATGTCAAGTCGAAAAATTATTATGAATTTACAAAAATTGTAGAACTTAAAAAAAAAAATACGTACGAGAAATTTGTATAACGTGTCAAATGAATGTATTTAATTTATCTTTCTTTTTGTCAAAGGCAAGAAATAAAAAGCTTATTTATTTTTTATATTTTTATTTTATTATCTAACTAACCAAAGTCTTTTCCTAGTACTTGGATACTTTACTATCATCTATTTCTGATGGCAGACAGCAGTGTTTATCTGGTCCTGTTGGAAGAGTGGTATACAAGTAACCAACGAGTTAGTGACACTCTCAAGGTACCACGACGGGTACCGCCTGTTCTTCCGCGGGCCGTATGTTTGACTGCCGACTTAATCGAATAAAAAAAAACTTCTTGATCTATGCAGCTAATTCAACAAATCAATTTGTAGGTAGAAAATACAATAATACATGTCAGCTCAGAAAAGAACTGGTTTACCGAAGATCCCAAGAGAGTAACTTCGATATATAAAATAATCCATACCACCCACCATGAATTTTGTAAAGTCTTCTTGTAAACTAAAATAAAAATACAAAGAGGAAACGCAGTCAGTATCTGAACTAAGACTATTTTTATTTGTGATATATATGTTTTTGTTTGAATTGTCTGTTTTTTAAATAAAAATACTTAATACTTAATGAAAAATAAAAGAAAATGTTGTAGTAAATTAATTAAGTGGTTTATTTTTAAAACATCATTCAATTCACTGATTGTATCTTTAGGAATCTGGAGCACTAATTAAGCTGTGATTCCATAGATACGCGAGATACTATGCTACACAACACGCTGTCAAGAAAGGTTTGTGAAACAGTCTGTCTATTTATTGAGAGATGAAGGCCATGAAAAATAAGAAGTATTATTTCGTGTATTTAATTCTAAAATAACAAATCAATTATATTCCCTTAAACTCACTTCGATCTTTGTAACGCAAAGCAAACATAAGACCTAGAAAGTTAAAATCTCCCAAATTAATTTTAAAGCTATTTCGGAAAGTTTCATGAAAACCAGAGCAAACACGGAAAGTGTTTTAGTGGTTGAATTACGTAAATAAAACTGTTTTAAATTGAAAATCAGTTTGGTCTATTCTTAGTTGAATTCTTAGAGTTACAGTCTTCGTCCAAGCGTATTTCCCATTTGTGTTAGCTTACGCTTAGGAGCCTAGGAATTATATAATATTATGTAATTAATTATATAATAGCATTAGGTATCGCGTAATCGTTATCAAATAAATATATACTTAGTTCATGTGCAGCAGTGGATTGGTGTCTTTACTTTTACTACGAGTAGCTAGCGTGTGTTGGTCAGCCGACCAGTAACTGTAGTTACGTAACTAGCACCAGTTCCGATATACGGAACTTGACCTTGCCCAGCTGACTGCAGCAAAACAAAGAATCGATATTGACATGAATTAAAGAGCAAACCGAAATCTCCACAGAATTAAAATTAATTTGTCAAACATATTGAATGTATGTAAATTTCGATGACTGTTGTATTGAGAAGGAATACATTCGTTTACGTATGGAATAGGGATCAGATGAAAATTTCAAAAACACTTGATAAATTTTTTTTGGTGGTGTGAATAAGTTTCGTTGTTATTTGAAAAAAATATCAGATTTTTAGGATCAGCCAATTAATTAAAAAAAAATAATTACATTTATTTCCCCCGAAAAACCGATCTTTACGGTTCTATGGGCCTAAGCCTGTTTCACATCGGTAGACATATCAAAATTTAAAAAAAGTTAATATCAGTGTCAAAGTCAAACTAACAAACGGTGATTGTTGATATGTCTGTCGTTTTGGCACAGGGATCGGCTCAAAGATCTGGCAATGTCGATAATTTTGGGATATTAAATGTAATTATTTATTAAAATTAATTGGCTGATCCTAAATATCTGATATTCTTTTTGGATAAAAAGAAACCTCATTCCTACCACCAGAAACGTATTCAAGCGTTTTTGAAATTTTCATCAGTTCTCTATTATCTGTTGATACATTTAGTTATTTAATATCTGCCTAAAACAATAGACATACGAATGAATAAATTTCATTAAAAGTAATTCGGGAAATTACTTAGGTAATCGAGCTAAGAAAAATAATATTATGAGTGCGAAAACATGTGTGTGCTTTGTTATTTTGCTTAATAACCATAATAATTAGTTGATATTTCATAAAAAACGGCATTAAGATTAAGAAATTACCGTGGTAAACACAAGCGGTAGAGCGAAAGTGGCTTCAGTAGAGACAGATAGGCATAAATCCTGCATTTAACAAGCTTTAACAATAAGCTAAAGAATGATCAGATGTATGGTTTAGGATGAATTTGTTGAGAGACAGACTAGAGACTTGATCGTGGTTTCGCAACGAATCAATCAGCTGACTGGTAATCGTAACACCTTTTTCTAGTGTCGTATGCAAATAGTTACGTGCGGTATCGACTACGAGTGAACATAGTTTTAAGATGCTTTTAAGGTCTTTCTACATGTAAATTGGCTCGAGACTATACAAAATAAACTACACACGGGTATACAAGTGACTCTGTAGTTTTTGTGCTTGCACACATTGTAAGATAACAGAAATCTGCAATAGCTTCAACCACAGAGTAACAAGTATTGCCGATCGAGACTGAGTTGCTCTTTGGGTGCAACCAGAAACTATACCTCTAGTTCACTTCTATATCATTATAACTATGAAATATGAGACATTCTCGTGTTACGTATATTTCCCTTAGGCGTAGCCAGATAAATGGATCTACAATCGCACAACATATTATTATTGCCGCAAGTAGCAAATAATACAGATATGACCCTAATTAAGTTAAATGTTAAATAATGAAAAAAGTGCCAGATGTCATTATGAGTTATAGGATATTCTTAAAATAAAACAATGTTAAAGACGCTGATAGTGGCCATTCTGTAAATTTCAATTTTTGAACATTTTCTCAATGACATATCAAGAAGGCACAAACTATCAACTCTTTCAAATTACAATTATTGCATATGACATGTTAGCTAATTAGCTAGCGTGATTAATCATTGTTTAGATCATGAACTACCAGATAATGATAGTTCATAATGATCTCGCAGTCTGACAGAAACGGATCATCGCTCAACTTCATCGGATCATTTTTCACGTGACCGCTCTATTGGCGCCGATATCGTCTAGTGATACGTAAAGCCTTGTACATTTTATGAGATAAATTATTTTGTCTTATGAGACTCATTCATAAGACATATAATATACCATTGTATTGTTAATTATTTTTGGAATACAGCAAAATGTAATTTAACAGTGTAATATAGATATGAGTAACACTAAGGACGAAGCTATATAGAAATCTTTGTTTAAATTTTACTTGGCAAAAAGACATTCGGCTCATCTGGAAAGTAACCATCATAGTTCATGGACGCTAGCCATTGAGAACAAAAAACCTTTAAGAAATATTTTCACGCGTGTGAAAAGGTAATTTTTAGTTTCTTTTATATGGAAAACTTTTTCTATCCCAATTCAGAAAACATAAAAGTATGTCTCATCCCTTTAAAGATTTATTTCTTTCTCAGTTTTCTACTCTTCCAACAAGATATTTTTGAATTCAGAACAACTGGTTTAATAGATTTTTATGCAAAAGGTATTTATCGTAATTTACTTGGTAAAGTCCAGTCGAGATATTTCTTACCCAGTACTGGCGGACTAACAAGTTTGCATTGAGTGTAGTGCTCAGGTTCAACCTTCTCAAATGACAGCACGGCATAAAAAACAACGGACAGTTGGTATTCAAGCCAAGGTCCTGTAACGAGATATATATAGTAGATAGCATTAAGAGAATTAAGAGAATATACACTGCTTAAATTGATACTGATTGTTGATATTAAAAGCGTATGTAAGGCAGATAGCACGTTAATGGTACTTCAACTTTACGATGCAAGTACATACATTACTATGATACGAGTCTACTATATTTGTTAAAGGAACATATAAGTCATTTAGGTAATAAAGAATACGGGCGATGTGATGATAGTAAATAAGTAGCCTATTTATGGCCTATTTATAGTTTTTGTTTGATCCCAAGTTTCCTGTGATGGATGTCACAAAAATGGTACAGCAGAAATTAGAAACGGATTTCGTAGTTACATTTTAATCGGATTTTTTTTAGTTTATTTATTTATTTTATTTATTATTTATTCATAAACAAAATACATTGCATTCGAATATTACAAAATAAATCATAATTCTATATTCTAGCTATGTACATGTCATGTCAATACTTGAAAGAAACACAAAATACAATTTTAAAAGTTATCAACGCTATAGTTAGCAACATATCTCCAGTAACAATGTTCGTAGAAGACTTCTAAATTTGGACATTTTCTTCTCTGTCTTTAGTTCTAAAGGCAATTTATTAAATAAAAGTACAGTCTGCACACGGGGGCAATGCTTCATTACCTGCAGTGATAGAGTCATTTTTAATGTCAAACATTTGAGTCTAGTGCTTTCGCGATATAGCATTTCTTCTTCGGTTTCAAAGAGCTCTTTGTTTAATAAAGTCTGTCAAAATAATAAATATGTATAATGACGGGACAGTTAAAATTTCAAGTTTCTTATAGTGATCCACATATGAATCCCATGGCGGTATCCGGACCATAGTATTGCCCTTTTTTGCGCTACAAAAGCCTTATTTATGTTATAGTCATAGCTTCTGCCCCAAAATTAATTAATTTAAAATATGTTATTAAGATTATTTATCATACTGATGACGTTGCTTAAAATTGAATTAGAAGCTACAAATGCACAACAAAAGGCAGAGATTAATGCGCAGATATCATTACGATTGTCTGTTTTGATCTACAACAATAGTTACGAAATACAGAAGCGTCTCAGCCAAATTAACGTGGGAACCTCGTATCGTTGGATCTGCAGTGGAATCCTATGAACATTGTAAATGAATTGGTGCGATTTATTCTTTGGTTATTATTATTGCGTGTGATAATTTGGAAGATATCAGAATAGCAGTAAGTACGTGTAAAACAAATGATGGATGCTTTTATTTTCGTCTACGTGTTGAAAGTTATCGCCTAAGCTTTTATTAGGCAGTATTTCAAAAGTAACTAAGCATTATTATAATATTTAAAGGAGAAAGCAACCTTCAATTCTCCATAAATACGTGGGCCTGAGATTTCTTAATTGAATTATCAACATACATGTTACTTTCTATAAAGGATGCCTTTTAATGAGTCCTCCCTGTAAGTTTTATAATTTGTGGCTGTACCAGATCGAGATATTTGAAACATAAGCAAATAATGTATTTTCAACGAGTACAATACATACAGTTCATGTTATTTTGATACCCACATAGGCCCACGAGTTCCTGCATCCTTTCATTCAACGATATTGAAAATCGAAATCTTGAGAATGAGTAAAAATCTTTACATAACACCGCAAGTTGGATTTGCCACAAATTTATAGACTTGTGGTACACTTTTATCACAGTTTCATGCAAAAATAAGACAATGTTAGGTCACAGTTAAATTAAATATTCTGCAATAAATAGTGTTGATAAAAGCGTTTCAAGCACCTTTTCGGAAATCATATCTTTCGATAGTTGTGTCTTAGGCGCAGGTGCGTTGCTGGTTTATTTATGAGTGTCTATAAAAAAATAATTATATAGGCTGTTCATGCGTAATTAAATGATGCCTTCGATCCAATATATTGTAGGTAACATACAATGTACAAAAAGGAAAATGGATTCAGATTTATGTGTTTGATAGCTTTTGAATGTTAGCGATGTGACGATATGATCCATATTGCCTCAGGGTGATATCATCTTAATAGCTCAGTCGTGTTGAGAATGCTCTGATAAGAAGTTCATATAGCTTGACATTTGGTATTTATATGGAATTTGAAGTTACAAAACCATTTTGATCGAATCTCTGTTTCAAAGCTGTAACGAGACTACATAGTATTACTATCTACCCACATCATGTAATCAAACATCATTCATAATATCTGATATCGAAATTAATGAACCACTGATATTTATTTGTGGTTTCATCGTCACTTAACACTTTGTCTAACATAACTCAGTTGTTTAAATCGTTTTATTTTTCATGTAGTAAGTATATTTTTGTTATACGATTTCAAAAGCAGCAGTCGTATAATCTAATAGTAATCTAATACTTATTCAGATATAGTCTATTATTTTCGTATCAAAGCAGCGAAACGATGTAAAAGTATATTTTTATTTTAGTTTAACGTAATACTAAGTATAAAATCCGCTTCTATATAGTAAATAGGTATTGTAAAATATGTAACATAAATAAATATGTATGTTCCGGTTCATTACTATTCCATTATTTAAATTACCTGTTTCCACTCCATTTTGTAAAGGATTTAGCAATATTTGATTTGTCAAAGCAATGTTCTCGCAAAGTGACTGGCGTATGTCAAAGCCTCTAATGGGCATCAATTAGAATCATTTACAAGGCCTGTTCGTTCCCTTTTGCTCTACAATCAACACATTATCAATTAAATAAGCGTATATCATATTCCTTCGAAACAAGAGAGCGCTAGAGAGTTATATTACGCGCGATGGCTCGCCAGTTGTCAGCTCCCATCTATCTATCTCTTGATTCGGAGGCCAAGATCCACTTCGGGTCGCTGAGCAAGCGGAGTAAATAAGTCTTAAATTAATTTTAATACGTATAATACTAAATATTAACACTACATACTATTACAGTTTAAAACGTATAACTATATTAAACTGTTTTGATACAGTTTTATCGCGTTTATTATTATTTATTTACTCCCAACGTACCCAAACACTTTAACAACAGTATGTACTGCGTTCACGTTCGCAGGTAGACTTTTAATTTTTAACTGTTGAGTAGTATTTTGTATTTGATTGGCTATGTTATTATTTAGTATAGCATTTATTGATATGATTAAAAATGTGCAGTATAGTCTCATTGTAAATAATACAAAGTAAGTTAAAGTTGGAGCTGAGTGGAACAATACATTTGAGTTGCATGTGCAGTGCAGTGCATACACGTGCTCTTTTGCGACTCTCGATCACTGAAAATATTAAATTACTATTTATTGTTTATTTATTACTTATTATGTTGCTGTTTATTTATTAAATACAAAGTATTTAAATCTTAAAACTTCTTACTTACTTTCTTTAGCCAATAGGTGATGTTGAGAAAGAAAATCTAAAGCAAAACTAAATATTTTTGTAACATTACGTAATAATTTTATTTTATAAAAAGTTGAATTTAGAAACAGCGAAGAAAATCTTCTCTTTTTCGTGTCAAAATGCCTTTATGGATTCTACATTGTCTTTGACCAGAACTTGGCCACCTTCTTGGCCGACAGTCTCGCTCAGAAAAATAATGGCATAATGCCGGCGCGCATATGGCAAAGCGCAGCGCAGATAATTTTTCACGGTTAAACTGTTGTGTCTTTGAAATAAAATCAATTGTTTGTGGGTATTGTGTTTTATGATTTTGTATATTATTGAAAAGAGTACAACATCCATAATAATTTGACAGTGAAATATGCTTTGCGTTGCGCTTTGCCATATATACCAGCCGGCCCTTAAGTGAAAATTGGTAGGTACTTATTCTTTCCATGTTGAAAAACATAGTCTGCCTATCCTGACCGTAGACTTGCTTGATTCATTCAATTAGCTTGTTGTTGACAAAGCCTAAATAAGGTATCTATATTCAACATTACTTATGTGTATACACATTTAGGTAGTATGTTAATGTTTTTCTTTCCGCATGTTTTGATCATGCGTGCGTGTAGTAGCGAGGCCGCTGTAAGGCCACCACGTAACTAATAGCTCCGTTCGAGACAAATCTAAACAGATTTGCATTTGTCACAGCTACTAGTTTAGAATTATTACGATTATTGTGAACAGATAATAACCCAAAAAATTTCAATTACAATAACCTGAGATTAATAATTGGTCTCGCGCGCTCGACTAGATACCGTCGGCATACTAGAAAAATTCGCAACTAAAACCATGCCGAATTCGGCATACTTGCAGCATACCCGCGTCAGTCATGCCGCGACCGATGAGTGAGTTGGATGTCTAGATAAATTTAAAATTTAATCTAAAAGCTGACGCAAAATGTGCAGTTTGCGTAGTCAAACTGTAAGAATAATACTAAAAGAAATAAAAAAGATACTGGTATTACATACCATACCATCAATAAGTATTGTATAATTTCGAAATATGGACATAAATTGCTCACGAAAATAATGTATCGCTAAAATATGGCGCTAAGTACCGCTCGGTGCTCAATGTTGCCGTGTATTAAAAAATCCCAATTTCCTCGAGGTTTCGATTTTTATTATTTTGATATTTTGTTTTTTAACTCCCGACCCCAAAAGAGGGATGTTGTAATTTTGACTTTTTCTGTCAATTTTGTCTGTCTTTAACATCTTATTTCTTTAATGCTGGTCTGGGAGAAAAGTAAATACGTGGAATGTACTAGCTGCTTCTCTTCCCGCGCAGACCATTTAAGCCGGCCGAGGGAGTGGGCGAAAATTCAAGAACCATACCTCTCAGTAGGCGATGCCACTAGCAACCTATCACTATTTTGATTCCATTTCCACTTTACGCCCACCAACATTCTAAATATGGCCTTTGGGTAGTTGGTACCCCGTAGGGTATTGTTGCCGGATAATCGATTAATCGAATTTGTTTTTTTTTTAATAATCTAGGATATCGAAAGTATTGATATAATAAATTTAACAGATTTTTGACAACTAATAGAAAAAAATCAATTATTAACTGCAATATCAAACAATTAGTCGATTATTGAAATGGGTCGATATAAATTATATCTATTTAATCAACATAGGTAATCGTTTATTTTGTTATTTTTTTGAGAATTTAGGAAAAATAATTGATTAATGGATTAAAACTAATACCAAGCATTTCAGGCACCGGTACTATGCAGATATACCGGAACTCGGCGGCGGAATGTACAGTGGGCATAACACAAATCATCGTCATTCAACTCATACAGAAAAAAATATTGTACTTACAGAAATATATTATCGATAGTATCAATATCGATACTATCGATATATGACCACTATCGATAGCTTAGATTATATTTTCAACTATCAAAGAATCGATTATTATTCGAAGTGTAATCGATTTTCCGGCAACACTACTGTATGGAAAAAGGCCATGATAATATCTATGTACTAGCTGTTTCCCGTAGCTCCGCCTGCGTCAAAAGGTAGCCTATGTTTGACTCCGGGTCTTGAACTATATCCGTACCAAATGTCATGAAAATTAATTCAGAGGTTTGGTTGTGAAAGAGTAACAAACATCCATCCATACTTACAAACTTTCGCGTTTATAATATTAGTAGGATGTGTATGTCTATTTATTTATCTGTATTTAAACCCGGGTTACAACTAAAAAAAGGTCAGTAATCAATTAGCTCCAAGCTAAATAGAAAATTAAAGTAACGTTTACATACTGTACTGTGTAATAATAAATCAAATGAAAGTTTTTTTACAGAACCCTCTCCACGCGAGCCGACTCACACTTGGCCAGTTTTATTTTAATTTCATTTTAAAGGATTTTCTGAACTACTTTTTATAATACGTAACAAGACCACAACAATTAATAATTTTCCCATTGGTTGGGCAACAGTCAAGTAGCTGGCAACACCATAATCGACGCTAGTGTGCGTCTTTGCACATTGCTTTACACACACTTTCCTATTAAGTGGGCGCATTCTGGAAACTGATTTTTCTTCACAGCGCGGTATCTAGTCGTAGCGCCGCGAGACCAATTATTAATCTATGCGTATAACTTTACCCGCAATGAAATCTTAAGAAGTTATGAATATTTGTTTTACAGCATTCTGTAATCTGTGGTATTTATTACTTAAGTAATTTTCTAGCTTTGCAGTTCCAGACAGTAGGTATATTCAATAATATTTAATATAACATACCTAATAATGTTTTACTCTACCTCCGAACCCATTTATTTAAAGCGAGTTTGAAGCATTAAAATTAGTCGAGTAATACCTAAACTATTAATTTTTGAGACAAAAACTTTACAGATTACAGAGTCTTTGCCCTTATTTAATATTTTTAAGCAGCTTACCGGATCTGTTATAAGCTTGAAACAAAAGTTATTAAATTATAAAGCACAATGATAAATTACACCATATTCGTCATCCAAGTATCCGGCTGCAAGGTTCAGTGACATTTAAAAAACGTCATTCCTCTTACAAATAGCCTTAAAAAAATCTTTATTACATCTTTTAAATGCTGGTGTATTTATATTATCTTCTTAAATGTTACTTACTACTACTTATCTTAGCGCCTTCCCGGTAACATCCTCGGCTGATTGCCTCGGAGCTCAAGGTCCGCTTAAATGTTACTTCATATTATTAAACTACAAACGAAATTTTAGATGATGTTTGAGAATCCAATTGAAAAACGATGTCGATGTGTATGAAAGTAAACGTAACGTGTAAATACATCGTGTTTGGTAAATAAGTAGTAATTTTACGCCTATTTTTGGCTTTTGTAAGCTGATTTATTTACATAATGAGTTAAATATGTAACCTACCATGTTATTTTTATTATGCAAGAAAGGATTTTGTATTGTGTTGTAAAATTTTGCGTCGCTTATATATTGAAGGAACTCGTTAGTCGAGCGCGTCGCGCGTATCCGTAGCCAATGCGCGTGACAAGCTTCGGCGTGACGCTACCACTATTGGATTGGTCGCCATTTAGTGGCATTTTCTATCTTGAGCTCCTCCGTGATTCGGAAGGCACGCAATGTTGCTAATGAAATTTTAGAATGTTTGCAAGTTTTGTTAATTATTAAATTAATAAACTGTGAACATAATATATGTTAAAATGATGTGCAATTTTAAACAATTACATTAACGTAATCTTAAAGGGACGATAGAGTACAATAAGACAGGTGACGCAACTCTAAACAATAGATGGGAACATAGTCCAAACCCGTTGGTTTCTCTTGAAGAGGCTCTCAGCAAAAATAACTTAAAATGTCACTGTTCTTCATAACGCCTGTGATAATGTCATGAGTGAAAGTTAGGAAGGTTACGATTTTTTTAGTTGTTTATGTCCTACTGTTGGGTAAAAGATTACGCGCTTACCTTTCATCTGTAGCCAAATCAATATCTTAACGGTATTCATATTCCTCAATAAACGCGAAGAGTGATAATTTAAGCTTAAAAATGGCTATCGCAATTTTCCCCTGGATTTACTAATTAAAAATGAATGAACTTCATTGCTTAAAGAAGCTTCTGTACTCGTAAGACAAACATCGGCCTTAAAATCTAAGTATTTTATTTATTCTCGATATGTGGAAAGGCAATACCAGGAAAGACAAGAGGCAGATTCTCGAAAAATACGACATAAATATCGCATTTCGACATATCTCTTTCCTTAATCGCAATTGAAATCTCTATTAAAATATCTGTTTAATAAAAACTTATTCTCGATACTGTAAGAGAAAAATGTCGTGGTCTACGAGAACGTCTCTTTGGAAAGTTCGTTCCATTTTCTCTCGATTATGACGCCAGTCATATTTGTTTAAAAATATTGTACAGAGTTTTTCATTTTTAAATAACATTGCTATCGTGAAATGGGACGTATGTACAGTTAACCATAGAGAGAGTACACTATGGTAATAAGATAAGACAGAGTGATATTTTTAATAAGTCATATGAGATAGTTAGTATGCCGACTAAAGGACCATGCGAAGCGACCACTCGTACGCTGGGAGTAGAAAAATGACAAGGTTTTTAGTAGACATCTGACATGTTTATCGAGATATCTCGAATTCGACTTTATCCCGAAAGGCGTGAGAATTAGCTCCCATGCTTCTTACCAATTAGTATTTTTATTTGGTAGTTTCTTTACAACTTATCTAATTGCGAAACCTGTTTCAATTAATCTTATCTATATATATAAAAATCAATTGCTGTTCGTTAGTCTCGCTAAAACTCGAAAACGGCTGGACCGATTTGGCTATTTTTGGTTTGGAATTATTTCTGGAAGTCCAGGGAAGGTTTTAAAGGTGAATATATTCGGAGGCGGTACGAAGTTTGCCGGGTCAGCTAGTATTTTATAAAGTCTGTTGTAAAATAAATATCTTAGTTTTATTTATAAATATAATAAATTCAAAATAGTGCCAAGTTTATAACTACAAATATCCTTTTAAAGTAAAGAATAATAAATATGTCTACAATAAAATTTTGATATTTTTTCATAAAGTAGGTTTGAAATAGTTGTTTTATTAAAAACAGAAGAGGCTAATTATTAGTGAAGTATTGAAATGGGGAATATCCGATGCACGATAAATCTTGAAAGAGATTATGATGACATCGTTCGGATATTATAGTTATAGCTATAAAATTAACGTATGTTTTATGCCCTTAATAAATAAATAAGAATCGGTCAATATCAAATGCACCAATCATGTAGCATGAAAAACAATAAAAATGGAATATGGGAGTAAACTCAAAACATTTCAAATGTAATGGCGATGGGATGGAAACATGCCATTACATATTTCGCTAAGTATAACAAACTATAGTTTATATTCTATAAGGAATTCAGTCGTGAAAATATAAAATTAAAGTTTTATATGTGTTACTCAAGTCTAATGTGGTAATATTAAATTATTAATATATAAAAATCTTTTATTTCAGACCGTAGTCCATGTTTGTTAATAAAAACATTATTATATATTATACACAGCATTGTTAGTTCTGTGGTGAGTGGTATGCTTAGACTTTGCAATTATCCATGGTCGATTTGTGAACAAGTGGCGGCCGGTGGGAGTGTCCATAACCTGTAATAATAGGGTGGTTATACATTTGCACAATGCTTAGATAACTAGTCGATGAATAAGCAAGGGTTACGTCGATGTCTTTATTTAGTGCTTCATTATTTCATATTTTTGTTCATTTGGCCCCGTGAAGGGATGTATAGGGTTTGTGACCGTCGTTGTGTAGGGATTGGTTCACCATACTCTGCGTTACCGAGTTCGGCTATCCAGGTGCGCCGGAAGTCGAGTGAACGTCTCTCGGGGAGACTCCCTACCTGCGCCCCCTACCAAATACGCATACCATACATAAATCTCTATGTATAGGATACTTAGCGAACTCTTCACCTAACTGTACTACTGTCTCTCGTGAGATATAAATACGCTATAAACCTTAAACGTCTATGTAAACTAAACCTATTAGGAATATTTCGTAATACAAATCGGCGTTCGACCTTTGCAATAATAAATTATCTATGAATATAATAAATATCCTAAAGATATAATTAGAACTGTGTAGGTGTGGCGTTTCGGATTTACATTCTATTCAGATCCACCTGTGTCTTGAGGAATGTGAATATACTTCGGTATATTATATTTAATAAAAAAAAAAATTATCAGTTTGCATAGATCCGGTTAGATCGCAGACGAAAATGTTCTTCTATCAATAGGTAAGATATGAGAGATTTGCCGATAATAACTTTGGCCGACTAGCCTATTAGTCGGCTATAAAGAGGTTGACTAGTCGACCGATTAGTCCGTAACAGTAACTTATTCAAAGAAATTAATACATATGTTGAAAAAATTAAGCACAATAACAACCTTTGAAGCTCGAAATTTTTAATTCTATCTTAATTTTTAATCGACTGTAAGATGATAACGTATCTGCCGTTAATTGATAATTTTGTATCTTGGTAAATGGCCAACAATCTAAGTTGATTGTCAATGCGCATTGTTTGTAAAGGTCACATGTCTACATCCTGTTCCATTGTGAAGAAGTGACTGATCGATCCAATCGTGTTTTCCCCACACTACTGGAGACCACTACCTAGTATTTAGTACTGTTACTACTTATGTCCATAAGAATATTCACACACAAATTCACTCTCGCGGAGCAGAAAGAGACAAAAAGTTTTGTTTGGTTAGTTTGATTCCTTCTTTCTTTTTTAACCGACTTCAAAATAAAGGACGACTGTTTACAAGGGTCTTATAAGAAACGAACACAAATATGGATATATTTCTGTACTGGTCTAAAATTTTTTTTTTTATTACAGATAAGATGCGTTTGGTATCACCATATGGACGTCTGAATGGTCAGGAAAAAGCTATTCCGAACATAAAGGAATTTATTTACGCCATTTTTGATAAAATTTAATATTTTAAAACCTGTTTGTTGTAGTTTTTTGAAAAGGCCGTTGGTTGAGCTCATTGAAAACGTACGTATACGTTGGAAAAAAATATTGGACATTCAAAAGTAGGGGTGAGGTAATAGAAAGTGCCCGTAGGCATCGTGCCAAACAATTCCAGTGAACACAGTCCATTGCATAATTTGTTGAACTTCACATCACAAGGCATTATAATGACCTAGGTGTTGCCAGCTGTGCCGACAATTTACCACTCTGAGTTAATTAGTCTTATTAGGTTGTTTTTCTTTAAGATCAACTCTATTTGTCTAGCCAATTAAACAAAAGTTGTCGTTGGAAATAAAATAAATTTAGTTAAGTTTATTGAATGAATACAGTGTGTAACTAGGTGTTACGTAACACAAGTAACAAAATCTTATACGATCATGATTATTGAATCAGCTACAGTTGGGTGCCTAATTAACATTAATTCTGTTTTTGCAGTCAATCGGATCATTATAACATTATAATGATCCGATTGACTGCAAAAACACCATTATTTTCACAGTCTAATAAGGATTTCTTGTTTTCGCAGTTATGAGAATTATTATCATGATTCACAATACGGATGTAGCAAACTCAATGTCAGTTCAATTACTCTACAATGTGCTAATATGGCAATGTGTGAATAAAGTAATACTTATTTAAATATCTATTATTTATACCAATCATGTTCGAGATGTTAAAGCCCTGAGTGGGCCTGCTGTGAATTTCTCCAGATTATTCGATTTTCGGCCTTCTTTTGCCAGCTACCTATACTTCAAATCTTTAAGAGAATTTCCAATTTTCTCTAGTTTTATAAACATTCAACATGTAATGAATGATTACTTTGGATCATACGATTGACTGCACAAACGCAATTAATTCAATTATCAGGGCCTTGATTTAAGATAGGATGCATACGAAGTTATGAAAATAATCGGTCTCGCTTGCGTTAAAGTATAGTATGTGTCTTTCATACAAGTTACACCTACAATACAATATTTTGATTTTTGAAAATAAAAATTAACTCTTGAACTATCTTCATACTAAAATTCTATTAACATACAGACAGACTTTTCTCTTAATATTAGTATGTTAAGTGATGATGCATTTAGTAACAAGTACCACAAGTTTAATGTAAGGTAATATAAAGTACAAAAAGGTTGTACTCAAAAAGTTAAGTATAACGTTAGTAGGTAAAAAGCGTGACTTAGTAATAAACTAAACTCACAATAATCTCATACATTTTTACATTCTTAATTTTATGATACTACGAGTAGTTGCAGGGTAATAAAATTATTTTGTCGAAATAAAAGGTACCTAGATTTTCTTCATTAGACACTTCAAGGCTCCTTTTCATACTTGAAAAGTAAAAACAAAATTGCCCATGATTTAAAAAAAACTGGACCGTTTGGTTGTGGAATTTATTTTTACATCAAAATAAGCAAACGTGTGAACTTGTGTAGGTAGGTGCAACGCTGATGATGCAAATGTGTTTGGCAATAACTGAACATTACTGAACCTGCAACTAACTGTTGATAACGATACCCGTAGCTGTTTCAAACAAGTACACATTCACATTCAGTGTCAGATATACAAAAAATGCATTTCATTGCCACACTTTGCGAGTGAATTGAATAATTTAAATTTACAATCCCGCTCATAATTACCGGTAATGAGCGTAAAAAGCGCAACAAAAGAGTTTCTCGAGACTAAATAAAGTAATGAAACAATCAACACTGTAGTTTTCGATTTACCTACCTTTTGTTACACTGGCAAAATGATAAATCACTTATTATGGCACTGGGAGGGTTGGCACAAAACATCACAATATACACTGTTAGTATACGACTTGTGTCTCACTGCAAGGGGAACTTTATTTGGGGTCGCGCCGGGATCGTCACTAGGCACATAATGTGTCGATATTGAGGTTCGTTGTGCTAAATATCAGTCGTGTTGTATCGGTAAAGGCTCGGGCCAAACTGAGCGGTTTATTATTATATTGCGGGAAGGAGCGCGGCTGTATTCAAGGTTTCGTGGCGGCCGCCGGCGCACGTACCGAGGCTTATCTGACGTTGCCTTTGTCGTTCACGATTCGTTTCGCTCGACTCGTTCGTTTCGTCCCATTACGTGTATCTCTGGGAAATCGTCACGAACATACAGTTTTTGAAATATTTGTAAGGGGGTTATTTAGGACGCGATGCTATTTGGGTCGTGTTTTATTCAGTCATAGCTATGCCGTAGCGCTGCTACGAGGTATCAATGCCGTAGCTATCCCTGTCACCCAAATGATTTAAACGCGTTCTTCGATATTTCAACATTTTAACTATGCAACTGCATCTATGTCGCATTAGGTATTTTGTTTTACTTTGTATTTCTCAATCTTTATAAAATATATGTACTGTAAATATCAAGTACATAGTTGTTACATTCCTATCATCGAAACCGATCAAAAGTCAAAAGGAGTCAAACGTTCCTTTCTCAATGATTCCAGCAAAATGATGACACTCTAGTACAGAGTAAAAAAGGCAATGCGCATTATGTTGGTGACACCTTCTGAAAGCAAGACTACGCAAGTTTGTTTAACATCGCTACTCATCACAAGTGATCGTATTCGCGCACATTCATTGCAACATTTTAGCTGCATTTCAAAGTACATATTGAATGTTTGTAAACTAAATCTTCCAGATTTATAAATCTTGACTTTATGAATTAAATCACACGACACAATGTCATTTACGTATTTGCTTTTAGAAGACAAAAACTTGTTCGGTTAGGACCATTTCTCCATGGTTAGGACATTGCATGCTGCATCACCCAGATTATCTGAAGAAACGAAGCTTTGATCCCATGTATTGACAACTAAACTCCATAAAAGACTGTAAAACGGCTAGAAAACTCTGAACTAAGGTGTACATACTTGACGTTCCATCCTGCTCAATAAGCAGGCTACTCCAAGTTAGTAGTAATAATATTGATGTTACATGTTTTACAGCACGCATCACCTGCGCCTGCGCATGGTAGTGCGCGTGTCCGCTTCCACGTAGGACGATAACACGTGACTCAATTTTAAAGTATCCAGCTCAGACATGAAAGAACTACAGACGTAGTCGTATTGTGCTTCCTGGCAGAACTATGAAACCTCAAAATGAATGTCAGAGATTCGGGGCGATGGCGACCGTGGGGAGGGCGCGGTTCATTGCGATTTAACCACGGCGGATCTAACGTTTAGATTCTTATTGAAGTGAACTGGATGGCAGCGGTGGTATGGGGAGCTCAATGTTATAACAAATTATAGAAAATAAATAGTAACTTTAAGTAATACTTTTCCTCCCCCCTTATTTCTATTCATTTCACATTACAACAAAGTACTCTTTGTTTTACTAATATGTTCTGAAAAAACCTCTAAAGGCCATGCCAGCATAACACAACGTAGTCAGCTAGTTTCGTTTGTTACATACGAGTTTCACTTACATAAATATACGAACTCTATTTTAAATAAATTTATTTAAAATAGAGTTCGTATATAATTATATATTTATGACCCATATCGAGGCTATGTTCAATCTGTCTGTATTCTTTTAAAGGCTGTGGTATTCAGCACCTTGGCTCGGTTGGTGATCTCATTACAGGAAGGTATAAGGAAATTCCTCCGGAGTTAAAGGTCTTGTAACTAGTAACGTACCGTACTATAAGTATCTTATTAAAGATGCAACTTTCTTTAAAATGATTTCAGCACCATCAATTGGTTTCAAACCTCAGGGTTATAAGTAAAGGCAACCTAAGTTGTTTAAAGCTGCACATATCTTAAGGCTTTCAGTAGGTTCATGTCTCTGTTGCTATTTAATTGTACTTCACCTACTTTAAACAAAGTATTAATAGTTATGAACATATATTTGGTATAAGTTATAATATCTTTTACACTTTATTTTCGTAATTTTTATTTATCTATTTATTTTAATTTTGTTGTACAAAAATACAATTGTATATCACAATAGGCGGACTCAATGTTAAAAGCATTATCTAACAAGCAGAGATCTTAACTGTGGGTGTACAATAACAGTGTAATATATAATATAAAATGTGATAAACTTACATGAACTATACATACATACAAACAAGATATACCTCTATACATACTAGCTGTAGACAGATAGACAGACAGACAGACAGACTTTCGTATTTATAATATTAGTATGGATAACAAACTTCTCTGTCAAGGGTTCACATCAATAATTCAGCAGCATTTTTAATTGTAACTTAAGTATCGAACATAGATCATATCATGTTAATTATGTTCCACTTGTTTCATACCGGACTTGTCGGAAGTAATACCGACCATTATATCTGATAATGTTCAATAGAAAAATGTCGAAGAGTAATGAACAACCGATTTCCTATTTTAGAAGGCCAAGGAACTTCTATTACGAATTAATTTGAATAATCGATAACACATCCAATGCCAGCACGTTGTACGTTAATGATTTAAAATTATAAATTGTTACTGCTAATATTTCATTTTCAAAAACACATTAACTGTTTCAAATTATGTGAATTTATTTAAAATAACAAATTCTATCAACTAACTCAAATGCTGGTTACTCTTTATTAAAATTCATGTCTTCGAATGTGACTTACGTAACAATTTAAAAATAATAAAAATATGAAAATAAATTTGAAAACGACACTAAAATCTGCTAAGTGTGAAAGTGGTCAAGTGTAAACTTAACACAAAATATGACAAACTATTACGTGACGAGCCAGTTGCATATTTAACACTCATTTTTATGGTTAGCAAATACATAAATATGTAAAGAGAGTCTTTGTTATTCAATAAATAACTCTTTTATATTCCGAAGTAATGCGCCCCAATACATTTGTAGACGACAAACATCTGCCATAAAGAAAATGTATATTTCAAAAACATTCCTAAGGATGCCGGAATATAGGTATCTATGTAACTAGAATCACCGTTGTTTTTTTCAACCGTCATCACTCGGTCGTTGAAGTTTCTTCCACTCCTCTCGATTATAAGCGAGATCTTTTGGTTTTTGGTACGATAATTACTATCTCTTTATTTACTTTAATATTTTTTTTTCAACCCATAAACTCAATCAAAATGATTAACATTATTTACATATTTTATATTAACAAATATAGAATCTTGAATCCTAGTTATAACATTAATAAATCGTGTTAATCATTCGTTAATACAATAAAATAATAAAGATACAAGTGTACGTACCAGCCATGACATCAGAAGTGCATCCGCAATGGCCAACGTGCAGTTATTATAATAAATGAAGGTTTTCTGTGGTATTTGCTATAATTTATTAAATCACTCTGTACTCAGCCGGATGTAGGACGAATGTGACCTAAAGCACGTGACATTATGTGTGGCTAAGTCGTAAAATTGGATGATTTCATGATAAGATCGACCAGATCATGAAATGCAATCATTTCATGACATGGCCAAAACAGAATCGATCATATCATTAAAACGTCAGCGTTTAATGATATGGTCATCCACGTCTGGCCAGATCATTTCAATAATAATTCATATTTTTTAATCTTTAAAAGATTTCTCTTAAATTCTGAAAGTTTTGTTTTATGTGTAATACATATATTTCTAAGTGCTTGACAATAATAAATATATCCTACTAGCTGTTTCCCGCAGCTCCGCCTACGTCAAAAAGTAACCTATGTTTGACCCCGGATCTTCAACTATATTCATACCAAATTTCATCAAAATCCGTTCGGCGGTTTGGCCGTGAAAGCGTAACAGACAGACCGACAGACAGACTTTCGCATTTATAATATTAGTATGGTAATAGTATGGTAATAGTATGGTAATATTAGTATGGATTACTTCGCCATGATAATGCTCAAAAAAGTAGCAACATCAGCGCCTCTACTGGCTAAAAATGTAACAATTTGACGATATCACTTGTTTCTTGGCCTGATCATGATGCGATCGTGTATCAGTTGATAATACTCGTATCATGAAATGTTGGAAGCTCAATGATCTGGTCGATTCTGTTTTGGCCATATCATGAAATGGTCGTATTTCATGATATGATCGACCACATCATGAAATGATCAATTTAACGACCTGGCCACGACATATATAAACTTGCTGTTGCTCGCGACTCTACCTGCATGATTTCGATAAGATTCGCAGTCACATTTTGCCAAAACGTAGACTTGGGTAAAGTACTATTCCCGTATAACATTTCTTATACTTATATTAGTCAAGCAGATTAGGCCCGGATGTGCCAATATTTAAATTTAAAAGACTGACAGTTTGGTTTACGTTTATAAAGGAGCATCAACAGGCAGCGAAATATTAACTCTAGACCCCTACGCGGGGTACTGGGGCACCCCACGAGTTTTATTTTTTTAAATCATTTCCTTGATTGGCAAGGCACGGTTTTGACTACTTTAAGATAACCCGCTACAGATTGACCCATAACTCGGCGACAGTCGGCTGGCGTAGTTGTCTGGACGAGTGTCTTGGGGTGCTGCAGCACCCTAGTGTAGGAATAATGTAAGTTCGTGAAAATATTAAAGTATATATTTTTGTGTTTATTGCTAGTTATTCAGTTAAAATTTTTGTAGATATAAAATATTATTGGTCCAAACATTTGATTGAAGAGGTTATGTTCTTGTAAAATGAAAAAACTAGCTATAAATATATTTTTTGTTAAAGTGTGCGTTTTCAGCGCTATCGAAACTAAATATTGACTTTTATGTATTTCTATGAAATTTCGAGTGCAGTTTTTTAACTCATGAGTTCTGTATAAATTCTCGAGAGCTAATAACAACAATAATAAAGTTTTGTCATATTTTCTTTAAAAAATTGGGAATGAACCTATACAGAGAATAATAATAAAAGAAACAATTCCTGCGATTCTAATACTACCGATGCCTGTCGGTCCTCCTGAGTGTAAACAACACTCACAGAGACGTTGTAGTTTCTGCCCTAGCACCACGAAACGTAAAAGCGAGACAAGGAACCCTAAGTACACAATTACAATATTTTTGGAACATTTACTAAATTTAAGAGAAAAGTGTTGAAATCGATTTTTAATTTTTGATTATAAGGCTGATTAAGGTTCTGTAAATGTTATTTAATGGTAATAAAACCTATTATTTTAAAATTGTTTCTTTTTATATGATTTATTGACATTTTTATTTTGGTGTGCCTGGGTGCACCAGTGTAGTAATAACTTATGCGCTAGGCAGTGTAGGGTTCTAGGGTTAAAGGTCCGATTAAAACAGGTAACAAAAATTTGTCATAAGGTTATAATCGAATAGTTTTTTTTTCATCTATTACGAACCAATCAATGGAGCAGGTTACTATGTTGAAAAATAATTACTTTCAATCAAAAGCATAATAACAAACCGACTGATTATTATTTATTAATAGATTCCACGGCAGATAGCATTCATATATCTGGCATTAGTGAATATCACGATCTAAATCAACACGTCAAATGGTGATAGATTGATTGGAACCTTCATATATCTTAGCGTAGTCTACTACTTTGAAACCATACATGTGTTATATCTTAGTATACATCTTCAATAGCACAAGCTGCCGATCCAATGTCCTAAAGAATATAATTAAAACCCAAAGTCACGTATTCGAATGCGTTTGCGTCTAATTGCTACAACTGAGGTCACAAAACACTGGACTATAAAGATCGAGCATCTTTACACCAAAATTTGTTCTCTTAATGTTCCACTCGACCTTCTGGCTATTTTTTATTCATATCATGTAATCTCAGAAACATTTGTTTTTTTATAGCTGTCTAAATAAGCTGGATGAGACGCATCTCTTTTTCTGGTTCTTCTTTTCGACAGGATTGTTCCTTTGGTGGTGCAGTAGCCATTAGTCATATCTAAAAATTTAAGGCCGATATAGCAATATTATTTATAACTAACTAACTTACCCGAAGCAAACAACTGAAAATTTAACCAGGAAGGCGTTAAGATGATGATTAGCTGACCGGACAGAAGTTGTCCTGTCTTGACTTTTCTTAAAATTTCTGATGATCCTCTTAACTTATTTTTTCTCTCATAAAAATATTCTCATGATTATAATAAACACTCTTCATCCTAGCGTCATTCCTAGTTGCGTCGTCAGCTTACGCTCCGGAGAACGGACAATAATAAACACTACAGAACAAGAATTAGCAAAATTGTTTGTCTGTTTTTTGAAAACGCGTATAGTCCTTGGTATATTTATGCAGGATGGAAAAAATATCAAATGAACAAAAGCGATAAAAGCTTAGTATTTTTAATTTTATTATAGTTAGAATAATCTTCAGTACCGTCACTGATCTTCGCATTGATGAGTCATTCCAACTGCACTCGAGGTCTTTTGAAAATCCAGCCATATTTCAAACAATTTTATACTTAAGCTAATAAAATGTAAGTCTTGCTAGATTTAAGTAGCTCGCAAACATTTATTTTTCAGTCACAAATCAAACCAACTTCATACTGGCGCGACCATGATGTTTTGGGGGTCACCCGATGATGTTACAGTTTTTTTCTGTTAATTTTAAATTATTTCCATTCTCAGGTGTTGTGAAAATGTAGTAGGATAAGGTAAATATTTTTTTTAAACAATAAGAAGTTTATTTCACCTTTTATGTATATGTTCCAATCTAAAGAAGTCAAAAATTTTCAATCAGTGTCCAAAACATTATTTCCTCTTCTTTGTTTATCTACAATCTCTAAAACTGTATTTTCACTGTTCTAAGATGTACGTTAATCAGAATCAAATGGAATAAATAGGATATCATTAGACTAGAGCGTAGTTGAAGAGAAGTGGATAAACCGATACGAGAACAACTGTTTTGCTTCCCATGGATTTTATATGGCTATAATAACATAAAGATAAGCGCCAAATATCCAAATATTATATTTATTTTCTGACAAGGAATCATATAACCATAATAGTTAACGAGATATTTTGACTACGGAAATTGCTGTCCCACGGGAATTGTAATGGCACCAATATATATTTTTTAATATCATGAGTAGGAAAAAATGTTATAGTACATTTTTTCCAAAGTGCTGATGATATTTATCGTTTTACTTGTAATAAACGAGCTTCTAAAATGGTTAGCCTTTCACTAATTTAAGTTAGTAATTATTTAAATCATTCAAATGTTGAGAATGAAAATGTACAGCATGTTATATGATTAGTCATAATTCATAATATTACCTGCTTCTTGTTCATGCTATAAAATATTAATAATTTTCATTTACTATTTGTCATTACAGGATAAAAATTATTCCACAGTACTTATTTATTTATTAAAACTTTATTGTACCAAAAGTAAAAATACAATTAGCGGACTTAATGCTAAAAGCATTCTCTCCCAGTCAACCATTAGGAAAAACAGAGAAAATACAAAGCGGCGCAAGAAAGCTTCGTGTGATATTACAGAAAAAAAAGAACCCTACAGCAAAATAAACATATATAGATTGACACAAAAAGGGAGTATAATATACATACATATATATTTTAAGATTTCAATGCAGAGAAATTGTGATTGTGGTTTATAAGGTAGAGAGAATTCATTAGATGAGCTTGAACCTTTTTCTTGAAGGCAAATTTTGTTGAGGTCTCTTTAATGTCATTGGGCAAAGCATTCCACAGCCGAGTGGCTTGTACAGTGAAAGAATAAATATTCTTTTCACCAGTTTCTTCGGACCAGTTTCGTTAAATAACGAAACTGGTCCGAAGGTCTGGAAGGAGAAGCAAGGCGACTTGTGTTGGAAGACCTGAGCTGCCGATCATGGCCGTCAGAAAGATATTGGAATTTGCATTTTAGATACTCCAGAGACTGAGAATCTGTGAGAATGGAGAAAAGTGTAGTTAACAAGCGAAGTTGACGACGTTGTCGTACAGGAAGCCATTTCATCTCGGAGTGATAAGGAGATATGTGATCAAATTTTCTAGAAAAAAATTAAACGGATGCAATTGTTTATAAAGCGATCGAGCTTATCAAGAAGATTTTGATTGAGATCAGGATAACACATATCAGCAAATCACTTATGTATGATTTTAACTTACAGTTTAGAGCAGTGATTCCCAAAGTGGTCCAGGTGGACCCCCAGGGGTCCACGGGAGACTTGCTGGGGGTCTACGTAGGCGTGAACAAAAAATGGGGGTCCATAAGATGTTAATGGGGGTCCACGAAAATTTATCTGCTTTTGATAGTAAAGAGCAAAAATGTAAGCATAGTTTTTATAAGGGCCTACCTACATTGTTTTAAGTACCTATCTAAGCAGATAATATTTTAATAAGGCAAGCGACTGTTACTTGTCCAAACTTGTGTATTCGATATTACGTACAATTTCGTGTCTGTACACGAAATTGTTTTGCAAGTCTGTACTTGCAAAGCGCTATCCGCCCGACAATGCTTAATGCTTGTTCAGACATGAACTTGATCAACACTATAAATACTTGATGCCAAAGGCAACCAAACGCATTCATTTGTTTCCGGAATTTCGAAAACAAGGCGGAATTTGGAAAAAAGTTGTGAGAAAATTTATATCTGTGTTTGCTAGTGCCGGAGAAAAGTAAGTAACCTACCTTTTTTTGTTATAGTACTTAAGTATTTTGTTTACGTGTACTAGTCGGTTGATCACAACGGCCTGTATAGATAGGTAACTTAGTAACTTACAGATATTTTAATTGTCCTCTTTCGATTTGAAGACAAACACAGCACGTTTTATTCAATTGTTTTTTCACGAGAGAAGCACTGCCTCTCTAAAAAGGCCGAATAAGCAATATTGCAGAGCAATTAATTTTGTAATTTTTCTTGCAAATAACTACTAATTTTATAAAACAGTAATTTCATAATCATGTTAAATTGATTTTGAAGTAACTATTTTATCAAAACTATTCCTTTTCGGAAAGAGCGAGCGGTGCGCGGGCGACGGGAAAAGGGCGGGGCTTGAACTTCGATGCCTGTTTGTCACGTTTTAACAATGAAGCCGCAGACAAAAAATACGCAAATACACGGAGCGCGTGAACTCATTGATTTAATAAAATGTTAGTTATCGTTTTTATGGACAATTTTGGGATTTCGACGTTTATTTTTTCCTACACAAATATGATCAGTATTCGATACTGAGTACACTAATTTTTATTTATACTATTAAAAATTAGTGGTAAATTATGTACTTTAAAATTGATACCGTTTTGTGAAAACGTTTGTATTTGTCTCAGCGGTTTATTAGTTGGTCCCTTTACAAGCCGTAATTCTATTTCCGCGTGCTGACAAAGGCTGCGGTGTGATACCTATATTCAGAAAAAAACTTGGTTACTAAAACATTTTTTTTACAGGTAAGGTAACTGACACGAAACATGGCTACAGCAAAGAAAAAATGTCGACAATATAGTGTCGATTATTTGAAATATGGTTTTGTTCCATCAGAGGCAGACAAACAATTGCCCATGTGCCTATTATGCAACAAAGTTTTGAGCAATGACTCTATGAAACCATCAAAGCTCGAAGATCATCTAAAAAGGTGTCATACTGATAAAATAGGTAAAGATTTAAAATATTTTCAAACATTGAAAGAAAAATATGGAAAGAGACCCACCATGCACAGTATGTTCGCTTCAACATCTCAAAGTAACGATGATGGCTTGCGGGCATCTTACAATATCTCATTACTTATAGCAAAATCTGGAAAACCGCACACTATCGGAGAACAATTAATTTTACCCGCTGTTGAAGAGGTTTTAAAAACTGTTTTGCACAAATCTCCATTTGACGTACTAAAAAGAATTCCATTAAGTAACAATACTGTACAAAGACGCATTGATGAAATGAGCTCTGATATCGAAAGCTTTTTGTGCAATCATCTGCAAAAAACTCATTTTTCTATACAACTGGACGAGTCAACGTTACCCAGTAATGAAGCATTACTATTGGCATATGTCCGATTTATTGTTGAGGAAGAAATTCACGAAGAATTGCTATTTGCCAGAACTTTGGAGACTGACACTAAAGGCGAATCAATATTTAATGTCCTGAGTAATTTTTTTACGGAAAAATCGATCCCATTTACAAACATTATTTCAGTGGCAACAGACGGAGCTCCTGCAATGGTCGGGCGATATCGTGGGTTTATAAGTCATCTCAAAAGAATTATACCAGGACTTACAGCTATTCATTGCGTAATCCACCGACAACATCTTGTGGCAAAACATTTAAGTGACAGGTTGAACCAATCTCTTCATTTTGTAATAAAAGCTGTCAACAAAATCAGAAGCAATGCATTGAATACACGTTTATTTGCTCAATTGTGCGACGAAAATGATGAAGACTTCCAACGACTGCTCTTACATACTGAAGTACGCTGGTTGTCGAAAGGTGCATGCTTAACGAGATTTTACTCTGTTTTCGATTCCATATTAGAGTTCTTAGAAAGTAGAGATCCAGATTTAAAAGAAAACTTGATCAAATTCAAAGCAGACATTGCGTATTTGACAGATTTGTTTAAAAAATTTAATGATATTAACTTGCAGTTACAAGGGAACAGCCTGAATTTAATAAAAACAAAGGGGATAATTTCGGCTTTTCTTGGGAAATTGAAATTTATGAAGCAAAACATTAGTCGGCGCGAATTCTCTCAATTTCCAAACTTGTCGCAGGTAGAATGTATTGATGAGGATATCCATACCTACAGTCAACATTTAAGTGCCCTGCATGATGACTTCAAAACCAGGTTTGAAGATATACTGACGATGGATATACCACCATGGATAATAAATCCATTTGATGAAACGGAAGTGGCCAATGTTGTATTACAAGAGGAGCTGCTCGAGCTAAGCACTAATGAGGAGCTGAAGGTGAAATTTAGAAAAGGCTACCCAACATTTTGGCTGCAAGCAGAAATACCCGAAAAATATCCTGGACTGTGGGAAATCGCAAGGAAATTTTTAATAGCTTTTCCCTCGTCATATCTTGTCGAAAGGAGTTTTAGTGCCGTTACAAACCTCTTAACAAAAAAAAGGAGCAAATTAAACATCACAGAGCGGGGGGATTTGCGGTTATTGCTCACAAAAATAAAGCCAAACATTGATCGTTTGCTGACACTCCATCAGATACATCCTTCCCATTAATTAAAATTAAGACCTGAACCTATATTACCTTAATATTTTTTTCTTGTAATTCTATTCTTTTAATAAATAAAGTGATATAAAATGTACCATTTTTCGTTTTTATTTTACATATCGAAATATAGGGACAGAACTCAGAAGTGACACAATTTTTATTTTTTGGCGACTTTAAGAATGTGGTAGAAATGTAGCAGCAGGGGGTCCACCGAAACCAGTAAAATTTTGAAAGTGGTCCACGAGAAAAATAAGTTTGGGAACTACTGGTTTAGAGCAATATGCAATCTATCATGATTCGTCCAAACTGGCCAATTCGTCACACCATCTCCTCCTTGGTTTTACTCATACTTGGTTTTATTCTTGTTGGTAAGCTATTTACTATCCGTGTATATTCATGTTGTTTTGTCATGCCTAACTTAGGCATGACAAAACAAAATGTCCACGGAAATTGTTTTGTGTAGTTTCGCTCGGACAAACCTACTTTTCATAATTTTTAATTAACTTTAGGTCTTAAAAATTAAATTGATTTATTTTATTGTAGATTATATAATATATAATCCTCATAAAATGCATTTTCTGGTATTTAATGACGAGTATTTCCCTGACAGGTGAGTATATTATGAAAAAGGGATTCGGGACAAGGCACGGAAATTGGTTTTCGCCATTTATGTATTTTTTAT
Organism: Euzophera pinguis; assembly: GCA_947363495.1. Lineage (NCBI taxonomy): Eukaryota > Metazoa > Arthropoda > Insecta > Lepidoptera > Pyralidae > Euzophera > Euzophera pinguis. The sequence goes on from OX376164.1 coordinate 6,655,350, forward strand.
TTGAATATTAATAATTTTACAATGCTTATTTAAATGTCATTATTTAGATATATGTTAATTTAATCTTGAGTAAAAAAACCGTGCTGCTATCTGCAAAGCAACTATGCATTTTCAGCCTAGACACGTCAAATTACTCGGCTTTATGAAATCACTCATATACCATGCTGCAGTTTGTATATGTCACCGGAAAAAAACAAGAATCGTAAGTTGATCAATTTATTTACTTTCGAAAAATAATAAACTGCAGTTGAAATGTATTATTTACTGCAATAAATTTCAGCCAATTGATCAACTTAAGGTGCCTAGCAGGAATTTACTAATTAATGATATTGCCGCAGGTAAAATCACACACGAATGGCCAATCGTTGCTTAGCGTACTATTTTACGGTACACTATCATCCGTCAAATAATACACTGTTCTCTAATTGGTCGATGACATTGGTTGTAAGCATTTGGCAAGTGTTTATTCATAGGTTAACAAACATTTAGATCTGTTATTATAATATTGATATTTTATTGTTATTATAAGTACGATAGTTTGTTTGTGTCTTACGCTGTCATAAACTGCTGAACCGATTTTGATGTTTGGTATGAGAATAGTTGGAAGACCTGGGTTCAAACTTAGGCTTACGCAGGTGTAGCTGCGGAAAACATCTAGTAAATAATATGAGGTAAAATATTTTATAGAACAAAAGATACAGAGCTCAGTTATTTATTATTAATGTATTCTAAGGGTACATAATATTAGAAGTTAGAACACATAAAATTAAAACAGATATATATTTCATTTGGATTTTTTAAATTTTTGGTTTCGACTATTGGATTAAAATCCCTAAATTTAAAATTTAATTTATATTGCCCACAAATATATTTTCTAAAATTAAAATAGTCTAAATACCCAATGTACAAAAGCCTTCGGCTGCGCCAGCGAGGTAAAAGCACGTGAGTCGTTCAACCAATCAGCGTACACCTCGCCTCCTCGGATCATTTAACGGCAAGATGCCGTAAATTAATCAATTTACTATACATGCGTTAACCCTTCACATGCTTTGGGCCCCCCCGCTACCGCTACGCTACTGTGCTTCGAAACGCTCCCGCGCGCGCGCGCGTTACAAGTGTTTTAGATAAAGCGTTGTTTACAACTCGAGTGTAGGGTTACAATAACACGTAAAATTTATTTTGTTCACAGATAATCGACCTTATCGACAAAACTGTTTGGATAACGATATCATAAGTGGTTCTTTTGTAGTAACGGGTGGAAGGAAAATATTTCTTTTTTGTCCCCGTAATTTTGTACTATAATGATTTTTTAAATAAAAGTTATACCATATATATGCCTTATTTTTTTATAATCTAACAGTATCTATCTAGTTCTGTAATTAAAACAAAGAATACTATCCTGCTACAGTAAACTTTTGAATGAAAAATAAATTACAATTTCGAAATTCGCGGGTTTTTGTACGAAAAAATGATATATTTTGCATCAAGACTTTGTTTTACAAATTTCGTTAAAAGCAATGAATACACATATTTTATTGAAGCCTAGCTATCTTAGAATAGATAACAAGCATTAATAAGTTCTCAGAATGTTCAAATTGTGAAAAAACTGACAAACAATGGACCTCCGTCGTTTTTTATGGTCGGCTCGACCGATCTTTACCCAAGGTCAGTATAAAAACTACTACACGAATCCAAAAAAAAAAAGTTCAGTATTGCTTGGAAAGGAACGTACTGTCGAAAAAAAATACAAACCAAAAATATAATAAATGTGGACTGCTCCCATAAAATCCGTTTGTGGCGCATTTTTTGCGCGCCCGCTGTCCCATACTAAGATGCTACGTTAGACAAGGACGCGATCCTCCACTCGCGCGTTCTTTTTTTGAAATCATGAAAGATCGCTTGAGTTAGCGTGGTTTCTTGTTATTTTTTATTGCTTATTATTAAATTAGTAATATAAATAGAAAAAGTTGCACAGAAAATAATGAATTTTATAATTTATGAAAAAATGTTTTTTGCGTGGTCAGCCATTTTGTTCCCAACTTTTTCGATAAAAAGTGGAAATAACACATGAAAACATAAAGTGATCAATTATGTTTGTATTTTATATTAAAATAGACTTAAATGATACATTTCTGCAGTTTATTATTTTTCGAAAGTTGATCAACTAATTCGTAAATTGATCGACTTACGATTCTTGTTATTTTCCGGTGACATATACCATGTATACGTACATTAAATGCTTTATAAATGTAATCTTATATACATCTGTGCCGCAGGAACTATTAATAATTCTGTGGCCGCGGTATTGATCTGTGGATCTAAAATGGCCACTTTGCACGAATTACAATATGATCACATTATGAATCATTGCAAATCTTAAAATAGCCACATTTTGGCAGTTCATGAAATGAATCATTTCATGGCAATTCTGCTGTTTGACGGAGAGTCGCAAAATGGCTTACTTTTCGTGAATTGCTTTACCTTATTGCCAGGCGTAAAAATAATCTTTATTTTTGCATAGCGTGCGTACTTTTACGATTTTTTTTGTGAAATAAGTTTATCTAACCAATAATGTTGATTTACTATCATAAATTAACTGTAGAATTATAAATATCAATAAAAATATTAAAATTATAAAATCTATTTTTATTTTATTACTATAGCAACACTTACATGAGAAGTGATTCAGGAAATGAATCACCAAATGAATTGAATTAGAGTTGAAACGTCAATGTCAAAATTTGCAGAATTGCTAAGCTTCGCAATTCATGAAATGATTCATTTTGATTAATTGCTCAAAGTCAGTTTTTACAAAGGATTACCGTTATACAAATTAACAAGTTATTCTTAGATCATATCGGTAGAATATCGTTGTCTATTATTTTAATGAACGGTAAAAATATTGATATGCATTGACACTTGAAGGTGTACTTTGGCGCTTATCTAAAATGTTTCGAATAGTTCAATTTATATAAAGATTTAAAGTACTTAAATATTTTACAATATTATTTTGTTTTGAAATTATTCTTATTTTCCTTATATATTTGATGGCTTTTATAGGTTAATCCTTCTAGATTAACTTCTGAATCTCACGACTTTGTTTACATATTTAATTTATTTTTACCAAAAGTAATGAGCTTTTATAAAATAAAATAAGATCAGTTGTTCACGTCTATCAAACGGAAGGAAGATATATATTTTTTTATCTGTATTAACTCCACGACGCAAGAGTTAATGAGCAACCAATCAGCGTTAGAAAATAGAGAGGTCGTCTCGAGCGACCTCAGGCGGCCTTAGCACGCATCATAATAAGCAGGAAAATTCAGATACACACGCTTCCGCTATAGTTTACTAGTACGGCACCTCACGTCTATTGCGTTGTTTATTATTTTAACTACCTATATACATCCCAGATGATGGGTATAAGAAGGAAGGCAGGGCAAGAACAAGATGATCGCGTAATATAACCCACTCTGGTTTAGGAAGACAGAACAAGGTGGTCTGTTTGATAAAGATTAAAAAGAATTGGCAATAATAGTGACAAATTGGAGAGGGTAAGTAAGGCTCAGCAGCTTTTCAAGCTTTTTAAGGTTTTTAAAATTTACAACGTCGACGTGAGGCATGCAATTCAATTACAACAGATATTATACCTTAAGTATTCCAAACATATTCAAGAGTATATAAATAATTTTCATTAGATAAATTCATTTATACATGCATAAATCGAGCATATTAGATTATGTTAATGTGATTGGACAAGGATATATTATGTACCTTAGTACATAATGAGGAAGAACATTTAAATTTATATGGCAAGACGTTGAGCAATTGAATTTACTTATAGGCTAGTATCTGAGTTACATAGAAATGAATCAATATTGAATAGAAGAAGTGTACATCCGAATAATAGGCTAGTTTCCAGGGTCAAGGGACTAACATTAAAACTAGTCCGTCATTTAGGGAATCAAAATATATTAGTGACGTATTTTTTCTTTTGTCCATTGAGCGATAAATTATAAAGATATAAGTATATAACGCATCAAAGTTTAGGAGTGGGGGCTCGTGACTTCACATGTTGCAAAAAAGTGTAGCACACTGTGACGTCACACGGAAATTTAACGCGCCATATCTTTACCATTCTTTGTTTAATTTTCAAATGAAAAAATACGTCTCCAATATTTTTTGATTATCTAACTGACGGACTAATTATATTTTTTTAGGAAACTAGCCTATTGTTAACATATATTAATACATAGACTATACAGTTTACTAAAGCATTATTTGCTAATTCTTCTCTGTCTATACGCCTACAACTTCTCTGTACATAACAAATAGCAATCACTTATAATTTATTGGCGTTTATATCCAAAAATTAATTTATATGCAAAAATAAGTCAAGAAAGTTTTCAAAATGAAGTAGTCAGGGCAATTTTGACCGCGCTATGGTACATATGAAACGACATATACAGTTATATATAGACAAAATTATTTTTATTTATTTTATTTTATTGGAAAACAAACAGCGTACAAAAATTTCTTATAAATAAACTAATACAAATACAATAAGGCCAAAAAAGGTTTTCACAAATACATCACAAACACATCTATTGATTGTTTCCTTACTAATGAATGCATGCGTAAAGTTTGCTATTAGTACCTAATTGGTATTTACAAAAATAATCAAAGAAGAAGAAGAATTGGGGAACATCAAGTTTATCTTTTATGTAACTTAACAAACTTATTTTTTTAATTGTGTGTTTGACAAATTGAACAAATCTAATTCTGAGTAATTTTTATTAAATAACTCGACCAGTCGACACAGTACAGAATTTTGGGAGTAATTAGTGTTACTGTGAGGCATATTCAGCAAAGGAGTGTGACGCGAGCGATACGAAGATACCTTAAAAGTCACTGCAGCAAGGAGATCGGGACAGTTGACTGTTGGACCCGTAATTATGGAGAGTAGGAAAATCAGATCGTACCTAGCACCGCCTCAATTCCAAGCTATCCATCTTATAGTTCAGACATGCCTCAGTGTAACAGTCGATTTTTTTAAATTCCTTGAAGGAAAGAAATTCAAGGATTTTTTCGTATAGATTCTATTCTTTGTTTGTGTGTAGAATATTGAGGAGTCCAGATACTACAGCCATACTCTAAAATTGTTTACACAAAAGTAAAGTATCATTAAAATCATACCATAACCGTTTAATAAAGCCGAGTTGTTTGTAAGCTTTACTTACAATAGAATCGATGTGGTCCGTCAGGAGCATTATTGTGTCTAGGATGACTCCTAAATCTCTCACAGAAGAAGTTTTTTTAATAACGGATTCTATGTGGCGAATATAGTATATAACTGATAGGACTAGTTATACGCGTAAATGTTATTTGCATGCATTTCTTGACATTAACAGAAATTATATTCTTTTTATAATTATTTTGCAGCGAATCTTCTTGCACTAGTTCGGTTAGAAATTAAAAGAAAACTGAAATTTGAAATTTTAGCTCAGAATTACTAATGTTATTTTATGATTTCCGATTTTATTATTACATTGCATGCAGAAAGATGATTATGTCAAAAATATTTTTATTATCAAAATCATCGTAGCTGCATGACATCACTGGTGTGCAGCGGTCACGCACTCCGCGCACGATCTCGAGTTAGGCTTACTTAGTTCCCAGACCATGCATTATTAATTTATAATTACACACAATCTTTGCCGATGTATGCATGGCTTCAGAAGAAATAATTATATTAATTGCCTTGGACGACAATTATTTTTTATAGCTATATTTTCTGTGGTTAGGATATGATTGATAGTAGATATTTAAAAAAATATTTGTAGCGTTCTGAACATACCAAACATCTTATTTCTTGTACCCTTATATGATAGGTTCTGCTGGTTGAGGGGTTGTTTTTAAAAGAAGTTTTGCAAAATAAAAAGGTTAAGTAATTTAGTAGTAACTCGCAAAAGAGGTCATTGTTACCTTTCCTGAATTTGGTAAATTTCAAAATTGAGATAAACCAAAGGTTGACTGTTAGATAATGCTTTTAGTATTAAGTCCGCCTATTTTGATATACAATTGTATATTTGTAAAATAAAGTTTAAATAAATAAAATTAATGAAGAGCAAAATAGGGCTTATAAGCAATTTAATAAGTTTAGCAAATATGCCATTTTATCGCGTGAATATGAATTTGTTCCGGTGGCCGTTGAGACAGCTGGCCCATGGTGTGCGGAGGCAAAAGATTTTGTGAGGAATATAGGGCGTCGTTTAAGCGACCGAGGTTTACATCCATTGCTATACAAAGAGGAAATGCAGCTAGTGTAATGGGTACCTTTGAACCGGATGCTATCCGGGGAGGAATTTTTTAGTACTTGTAACATTTGTGCAACTTTTCATAAAATGGGAAAATAAAAATATTGAATAAAGGATACAACACGAAAATTGGGATAAACCCAGAGGTTGACTGATAAACAATGCTCCCAGTATTAAGCCCGCCTTTTGTATTTTTTAGATACGATAAAGGTAAATTAAGATTAAAATAGTGAAACTATTAATTGTTGGGAAAATAATTAATGAAGTTGTAACGCACAGGCTGACTATATGAGACTAATTCTTAGCAAACTATCGCCGTATTTGGCACACATGCTTAATGAGCCAATCTGAGCACTCAGGCTGCAACAGTGTTTAGCCAATATGTACAAAGAAAGTGCAAGTAACAATCGCATGTGTCGTAGAATGCATTGCGCAAGCGCTGCGGTAGTTTCTCCCACGAGCATGTGACAACTCAATACTAGTCAACACGAACTTAGATTTTTGTTAGGTATAATAAATAACTCATTACGATTATTCTCAGTACGTTATGTGATTAGATTGTTAATCTAATATTGAATAAGTTCACAGCTAAAATGATCTACATCTAGAAATTAACTTACTCGTACTTCATACGATTATGTTTTGCGATGTACAAAATTGGCCTAGTAAAATCTTATGTCGAGTGTTTTGAAAGAAAAACAATCTAATCAATTAGACTGGCCAAAATAAAAGCTGTATTTTTTATTACTTGTGCAACTTATTCCATATGTGATTAAGGCTGGATTATAAGCCTAAAAACTGCAGAGTTCGGCTTGTGTCATATAAACAATACATAAATCCTGCAAATACAGTTAATCAGAACAATCTATCCTCAATTAAACCTCCTATTTTCGTAAAAAAATTGATAGCAAAAGTGGAAATCTACATTATGTTTAATTTGTTAAAATAATTTTTTTTTTACTGTGTAAATAACTGTCAATTCGGCACATTTATTTAATTTCACCGTTAAATATGGGTCATGGAGCCTAGAAAAGTGTAGGTATTCTTTAAAACAAAATACAATTCATAACATCTTCAACGCATGCATGTACCTAGGTACCTACTCACTGACGCGTAACAACGTTAAATGTAGTATTATGTCATGGACGTATTATTTCAGTTTTGCGCTAGTTTTATGTGTCACGACAGTTTCTAAGCTAATTATGGACATTACCTACAATATTGAAGTTCTAGCTTGTGACACAAATCCAGAGCATTCTTGAGACACTTATTTTTATTCATTACGATTAAATATTTTTCATGTCGATTTCTTATGTTTTCGCGATTGTTATTCATTAAATTAAACTATTTTATAACGTCAGGTGTAAATAAATAAGTAATAAACGCGATAAAACCGTATTAAAATAGTTTAATTTATTTTTCATGTCGTTAATTTCTATGGATTATTTAAAAAGTTTTCGGCTGATAGCAAACTTTATTCGGCATCGGATTAAGCGGCTTTTCGTTGCCAGGCCATATCTGCCTCAATGCCTACATATTTCTTAATGAGCTAATGTGTACAGTCCAGGATATAAAATTTTACATCCGCTATAACACTTTAAATTTATACTTGTTAAAAATACGAATAGTAATGTCAAATTTCAGGGGCAAAAATTGTTAAAGACTACTTATGAGAAAATAGAATACGAAACTGTTCGTACTGACTCGTAAAGACCCAAAGGTTACGGACATCACTTCCGTAACTGACCTTTGCTCAGAACAGGTATAACACTCACATAGTACTCATACGTACTACTTACCACCATTGACTTTATTGAAAGCCGCTCAAAACATTTCATCAATCGATGTTTTATGAATGTAACAGATTGCAGAAATAATAATCACTGAAAGTTTTAATTAGCGAATCAATTTCAGTGTAATGTTGTGTGTGATATGATCAGTAATCAGATGATAATTAATTATTTGTTGTTTAATTAAAAACTATAATTATTATAATAGATTAAATATAACGGTAGATTTATGTAAATCTTTTCAGCTATCACAATTATAACAATAGGATCATAATAGTAATAAGAAATATTTCAAACGCCAAATGGTTGAAAGAAGTAATAAAAAGTTGAAAAGACAATGCTTACAATTGGTGTTTTTTATGTTTCATTAATGACATCGTTCATTTTTAAAAAACCGTAATAGAATTATCACCCGCATGAGTTGCTAGCCAGTACATAATATGCGCTTTCTTCGCAAAATATGCCCATTACATAATGTGTAACCGTGCTGCGCCCACGTCGAACATGTATGGGAAATACGGATTATGACATCAGCTTAATTTGTGAAATTAAATGGGGACAGGATATGAACTTGGATTTTTAAGCATACTACTGGTTGCATGTGAAATTACAAAGTAAATGGCTGGATTAATGAAGATACTTATGATATCTTATTATGTTGTCGCTTAAATAAAAATCGATGTATTTTTACATATTCAATTATAAGTCAAATAATAGAATTCGTAAATATTCTTAACATAATAATAATAGTAAGTATGTCTGACATACAGCAAAACATTTATAGTAAATGCGTAGATGTATGTAATTTACATGAAGTTATTTATAGGCTTTGCCAAATATTTCAAATTAATTTATTTTGACTTTATCTATTACGTTTCACTAGATTTCATAGATAGGTTTGTATATCACTACCTAGACATAGGTACTTAAATAATTATTCTAACCACAAACGTAATAGGTAGTTAGTATCTATGACTATAAAATGATGTATTATTATAGGTGGAGTGCATGCGTACTAATTTATAAGTACAGGATTCAAGTAATCAATTAAAAAAATTCAATGATTTTATAGATTTTGAATTTTTTATATTGTAGAATTATGCACATTTAAAAATTTATACTTTTCTTTGAACTCTTAAAGAATTTTGTTACAAAAACTGTAACTTTGGAAACATTAGGTAGTTATAGTTGTGGTAGTAAAGTTAAAATATTTGAATACATTTCTAATTCGGCCCCCAAAAATTTATAACGCATCTAAATCATTTCGCAACATTCTCATCCACATTGGCAAACTCTCGTCATCTATACTAATAATACTATAATAAATATAATATTAATATTTCATATATATATATAATAATATTATAAAGCTGAAGAGTTTGTTTGTTTATTTGAACGCGCTAATCTCAGGACCTACTGGTCCGATTTAAAAATATATTTCAGTGTTGGATAGCCTATTTATTGAAGAAAGCTGGGCGAAGTTGGGACGGGCTGCTAGTCTTTTATATGTGTCTCGAAATTTAATATGTTTTTAATGACATGGCCGATACAGTACATGGACATAGGCATCGAAGCGAGGAGACTGGCCCTGGCATGGGGGCATCCAGGTGGCGTGGCGAGGCGCACGCGAGCGAACCTGCTTTCCGGACTATTATATGGCTATTTATTATGTTAACTTTGAATGTGTTGTGTATACGGTTGTATGAACTTCTTATTGCCTTTTCTTTATTGAAAAAAACGATTTCTTTATACTTCTGGTCACAGGGATAGATTCTCACACTTGAACTGCTAATATTTGTGCCATAGTTCATGTCAGTCATCGTTCCAAGTCATTATCAAAAATAGAGATGGGGTAATCACTGATATTCCTTTTGGAACTTCATATTGGTCGTAGATAGATTTTGAATAACGATTGGGCATTGAAGGACTCGGTCAGCTCTCATTTTCATGAAATTTTATTTTTAAAAGCCTCCCACCTCTTTGGTCCGCGATATCTCTACAAAGTGAAAAATGACTCGTTTTAAATTCGTATGACGTTTAAAAAAATATGTTGCAACGCTTGCAACACCGTGGTATTTGTTGCATCAAAGTTGATGCGGAAGATAAATATCGAAATTTATCTCCGACATCCAATGGCTCCACGAATAAATTTCCTTGGAGATTCGAATAATAATAAAGCATCCGTCATATTTCCACACCCATACCTTGATGTTCCACCATTAACATTTACGGTCATGACCAAAGCCTCACAAAAATTATACAAAGAGTCGTCAACAATGCCGACCTTGTGTTGTTGATCATCCTCAACGGTAATGGCTTCAATAGAAAGCTAACTTTTTTCTTTTGAACAAAATTAACGCAACCCGTTGATGATCATTAATTTTTTAAATCATTTTATTAGGGGCCAGTATTTTAAGTAAAACCGATATCGTCCCAGTTTCGGCTATATGAGTATATCGTATACGGAAAAGTCAGCACATTTACAGTACTTCGTGGGCTCTCAGCTAATACCCGGCTGTTTAAATAATGACCATTCATCAATGTATCGTACTTATACACTTGTTCAAGTACCTACTAGCTTTGGCGTCGCGTTTTGCCGGTGTCATGGCCTCTATTGACACTTTCACCGAGCCTTACCTTCTTTTACGTCATCGGCTCACCGGTCAGCCGTCTCAATTATATCATCACGAAATCAGCTGTGGGTAACTAGCACATTGGAACATTAACTTAGAACCAAATAGAGGTGGCGGATTGATATGAAAAAAATTGAAGATCAAATAGACAAGAAATCTCATGGATTAACTTCAAATGTTTGTCTTAAACAAATTGTTCATTTAATGCAAAGATTATTTGTAATTAACGTAAGCTATCGATACATTATTTAATTTATAAAAAAATCGGTCACATCGGGAAGATCTTGTAGTTAAGTACGTAGAGATTAAAGCATCTAGAATAATGCATTTAGTTTTTCGATACTAGGCACTCATTAACCAATAAATTAAAGATATACTCATGATTTTAAGCTGCAATAAGCTCCATTTTGTTCAAGTTTCTTGACTTCCACTATTGTCTTCATCATTCTCATCTCTCATTCGACTCGGAAAGGTCTCATTAAAATGTTACGTAGTCACCAATTATGCCGGTAAATGACGGTGTTTGATTCTAATTTGCATGTTTTTTTGAGTACTTTTAAACTATTTTTTTTATTGTTCATATAACCTTGTATACTCGTATGTATAGTAGCTATACTATATACGACTTAAATTATAATTGAAAATATATTTACCAAAATATTTAGTGTTTTTTTTTCTGTATATTTTTCCCCCCTTTTATTTCAATAAATATGTCCCGAAATATCTAAACATTATAGACATGATTTATTACGCACATTACACTAATTAATTTAGACAAAAATGTTTAAGAGAACGCAGCACATTTCGTTCCAATTATTTTTATAATTTAACATTGAACAGCTAATGCCGTTTTGATTACAAAGAATTGCGATGATGTTACGGTATGTCGTATAAATATTACTGAGTTGCCTAAAATTATTGCACAATATTAAAAAATCTAGTATTTGAACTTAAAAATACATTCAGTGTAATTTTATTGTAATATTGCTACATAAGGCATATTTAGAACCGACGTACCTAAGAAATTTCAGATAATTCAAACATATTTGGTAACAGGTACCAACTAGTATTGTCTTTGTGGTTTCTATTTACTCGTGCGTTGCCAACGATTCGTCATGGGGTGTAAGTCAACGTGCTGTTGTGTAAGCCAAGAAGTTCACTATGAGGTATTGAATACAATGTGCAATGGATTTTGCAACTGTATCTTTCGGAAATGTAAACTAATGGCGATTTTCGGTCTACTAGGAATCAGGTCATTTGGCTCAAACTATTTATCTCCTTTTATCTTTTTTCCCGGTTGTTCAAAATAGAGCCTTTCCTGTATTTTATTGTTACTTGGATTTATGAATCAATAATGCAAACACCAAAAGTTAAGTAAGAACATATTTTATAAACGCAATGAACTAACCTGTCACTAATTTCAGATTTTTTTTTCATGCTATTCAAAGACAAGCCAATTTTTTTAACCATTTTCGTCCCATTTGCTATCTTCCCCATCTTCCAAACCAAATAAATTGGAGTTAAGTTTTAGAAAGTTAGTTTCTGGTTGGCTGTTATTCTTGCTGTTTTTGATAAAACAATAATAAAATAAATGAACATACCCGAGTTCCAAGCAGATGTTTGTATTTTTCTCTTTTCATTTCCACGCGTTTACTCAAAGTCACCTTCGCTTTTCACTTTGCATTTCAACAGTACACAGATAAACGTCAAGTTTTTTATCAACACTATTGCACTTGGAAAACACCGGAAAATTATCCCATCTTATTCGTAGTATGACCTGAAACAAAAAAAAAAACTAAGTAAATGACTCACAAGGGTCAATAAGGGTAATTTTTTCTCTGTCTCCCATTCATCAAACTTACGCTAATCAATAACAAGATTACAATTAAATAACAAGATTGACTTTTCGTTGCTTTTGAAAATAAAGATCTTAAAAACTAATGATTTCTTATGTTTCCGCGATTGTTATTCAATTTGTTTGTTATTTAATTTAATTTTTATTTAATTTTTTGATTGTTATTTAATTTCAATAGAGAGGATGGATGGCAGGTACCGCCAGCTTGGGACCCAGTCATTAACTTAATAAAATCGCAAATTCGGAAGCAGACTGCAAGACCCTTAGATACTGTGAGCCAATACTGCGTGAATCGGAATAGTTCCCAATAAAAATTTCAGGCGGTAGTTTGTAATCTTATGACATCAAAGACAAATGTTAACTTAGTCTGCCTGCGACCATGAACGCTGTAAAGTGTTTGAAACGTCAGGTGTAAATAAATAAGTAATAAACGCGATAAAACCGTATTAAAATAGTTTAATTTAATCTTAAAAACTATTTTCAAGCTGACAGGGACAACCTAAGAATATCGTTTTATTTGCGATTACACTTAATATGACCTCGAGGTCAGATAGTTAGGTATGTAAACGTTAAATGCATTCAGAAAATTAACTAACTAACTAGACTAAGTGCAGCCGTCTTTGAAAGTGTCTGAGCAAGTCGTGGGAAAAGAAAAACATTATTCACATATTAATGTTGGTTTTGCTCTGGCATTACTGTCAGATTAGCGTTCATATCTCGTGGTGATCAGTTCCCAACAAACAAAATAAACTTATAAAATTGATTTAAAAGGTTTTTAATCATGTAGTTGTTTTAAAAGAGCATGCATTATGGCAATATATCATATAATGGCACATTATAAGAAGATTTGGCTAATATAACCTTTATTCTTGTAATTTGGCTGGTTAAACGTTTATAAATCCTAATAATATGGCTATAACAAGAGTTTACAATGTGGTTTCTTATAATGGCTGATTACATAGCTTTTTAACCATAAAACATTCAAATGCCATATAAAGCCTTTTAATATGGCTAATTATTCTTTTTAATAAAACTTACAAGGTAACTATAAAGCTTATTAACTTGTGGGAGCATTATATAGGATGCCTACCCAACAAACGAAATATGGCATTGTGTATGATCTTTATGAGAATTAAAGCAGTCTATGTTCACTTATATAATAATTACAAAGGTATTTTTCTCAATAAGGCTACATTAAAATACATAACCAAATTCGCCATTTTGAAAATGCAGCATATGTAAATCGTAAAAATTACATTTAAAAAAATGAATTTTATAAAAGACTGGAAGATATATTAGAGAAGTGGTGGCTATAGAAGAAAAGTAAAAAATAAATACCAAAACACAACAGCGAGTATTTCATTAATCATTTCTACTCCTTCTGAAATCAAGAAATTTGCCAATGGTTCCGCAGATGATTATTTTATGAGACATGCTAGTGAACATGAAAACAGTGAGAAAGAGTGTACATATAAATATACTCGTAATATACGTTGGACATCCTTATCTCGTCCATGTCACCATCTCTCATCTTAATCAAATAATACTTATAAATCAGCAAATTATATTGCTAGTAGATCAAAAACATTCATTCATGTTGAGATTATGTGTAAAATAAAACAAGCGTTTAAAAATTAAGTATTTTTATTAGTAAGTAATAATTTTAGATCTAAGATTATACTTAATAATTTGTAATTAAAAAATAAAATGTGCCCAATCCCATGGCCATCCACAGGGTTGACTGGAAGAGATTGCCTAGCAATAAGTCCGCCTTTGCTCATATTATCTTTAAGTCTTTGTAAATTTTGTAAAAGAGCTCATTACTTTATAGATATTTTTTACCACCCGCAAATACAGCCGTTTTAAAATCTGCGGACAAACAATATGGGATTTTATTTGTGAAAAAGGAACCCTAAATATATATAAAATGGCGATAGCAAAAGCAACTAATGTTGCCATCTTAAGTCTTACAATCTTATAGACTCCTTATAGAACCTTTACGAATTGCTCGTACTCTTGTAATAGCGTTGTTAAAAATATGACTAAATAATAAATTAAATTTTTAGCACAAAACAGCTTAAATTCCAGGGCGCGTTGATAATAAAACATACAGCGTACCTGATTTTGTCATGCATTTAATTTACCACACATTTTCACCTAAAAACCAACACACATTCAGGTAACCTATATAACATAAATTTGTGACTTACCGTTTTCATTTTATTAAAATGGTGGAAGCTTTCATATTTTTCTCTAAACTGTCACAAAATAAAATCAAAACACTTATTGCATAATAATAAAAGACTGTTACAAAGGCAGACTGCTTTTTAAGCGACTTGGTTTTGTCGCTTTAAGTTTAACTTCTTTGTTCCTGACCTTAATAAAATACATTTAGGAGTAATCGCACTTATTCACGCTTTCAATGCGTTCATTATAAGTTCAGTTTTTCTTGTTGGTTACCATTATAAAGCCCGTATACGGATAAAAAGCTAACAATAAATCAACTATAAGAAGGGTATAGAGCCTCTTGTTCTTATAATTTGGGCCCAAATGCACCCTTATTAGCGATAATACGGCTGTTATAAGAACACTATTTTTGGCAATGTAAGCTACTACAAGAGTAATTTTTGTTAGTTGGGTTACTACGTAATGACGCCTAGATGGCTTATGCTAAATTGATACTGAGAAATGTCAAATGATGGCCACATATCACAACCATCGTTCTGAAGAAGTATTTTTTTTATTGGTTCTGTAACTTTATCTTTATAAAAACCTGCTACTTTCCTGGCGTAATTTTAAATACACTAGGCTGATAGTCTAGATGTCTTAGGTAGGATTGACCCCCAGTCAGCATAAGTTGGAAAATAATCTTTTTCTATTCGGCTGGGTCTATCATATTTATCTAAATGTGTTTGTTATAAAATATAGTATCGTTGAGTTAGTGTTCCATAATACCCCTTAAGTCTCGAATTAAGTTGTTATCTCAATTTGAGTCATTTATCCGTGTAGTTTTATTTATTACTTAATGATTTTTATGTTTCCGCGATTGTTAAACATTACATTAAATTATTTTAATACGGTTAATAACAAAAGCCATAAAAACCGTATTAAAATAGTTAAATTAAATATTTATGACTTATTTACTTATTGTTTTTATTCTATTGTATATTTATATTTTTATTCTAATATATTATTATACATGTATATTTTTCCTTGATTTAAAATGTATGTTTATGTTGTTTACAACAATAAACTAACTGTTGCGCATGTAACTGGATTTACATAAACGCTAACTGCCTCAGCATGAGCTGCCGAAAACCGCAAGAATAATAACACAGAGCAGCTAAGTGTGAGTTGTACTGGTTCAGAATAGAGTTCTACATTTTTTTTAATGAGATTGTGTTTAAGTTTCTTACTTTTACAACACAAAGATACATTTTCCATTTTCATTGCATACAATATAGATATAGCAGAACCAAAAATTATTAAATGAATTAAATGTAAAAATCTCTTTATTGTAAAATTCTCTTTATTATTATTTTTCATTTAAATTGTTGTTTATAATATTTCAGTTTACAAGGTTAATATTTTATGTAGACACACATTTTTAAATCTAAATTTATCTTCTTTGTTTTAATATAATTTAGTATCTAATAATATTCAATGAGGAAAAATATTCACCGTATTGGAAATACATTTTCACTGTATTTTTTTTTTCAACGGATATTTATTCCAAATCAGAGGTAAAAATTTGCTAGAGGTTTTGCAAATCATGAATAGCATATCAGACAAAACTTTAAAAAAATCCTATACTGAACCCAAAAAGGATCACATGCTTCAGTCACCTCCGATAGGATCAAGAATTACCGAGGCAAAGCAAGTATTTGTCGAATTGCAAAAGACGGCCTTCACCAAAGTTGGCAGGACCCCGTTCAATCGCTATATCGGTACAATCACTTGATTCGAACATCTATAATTACTCATTACACTAATGGACCTCTGATCGACAGCAATATGTGCCTTGTCACGACATTATAATGGCCATTCTTGGCCTGTCGTCTCCTAGGAACCTATTAGTCACATATACACCATGCTATTATTGCATATTGAGGTATCTGCAATTGAGAATTTTATTTTGATAATTATTATTTTATAATATCTCCAGAGTAGTATTTATTGGTTTCATCATGTAGGTTACAAGGATAATTAATTCCCTGGTGGCAAAGTTCTTCGAAACCGCCTCTTGGTCTACGATATAAATCTTTCATGATCTTATGCTATGTTACCTTCACCATTATTAGAGTTCTCTGAATTATATCATTATATCATAAATTTTCTATTCCTTATATGCAATACCGTAAATTTTACTATTCATAGGAGACGAACCCGACAGAACAAAAAAAATCCATTGTTCGTCGGGTCATCAGCAATGAATGTGTTAATATTTGACTCTGAGTTTTGTAATACTTAACCGCATAATCTCCTCATAACGCACTGACGAAACTCATACGCGAAAATTAAAGTATAGATTATTGGTCAAGTGGCTTAACATACTTGTGGAAGGACGTGGACATTAACACGTATAAAAAGTAAATATAATGGAAACGAAAATTCTTGCAAACATTGTGTAGTGAGTTGTGACGTCAGAGGCGAGTGTACTTGCGCAAGGCTGGTCACAGAAACATAGCCGAGATCTGCAGCAACCTTGCCCGGAATTCATCTTTAAGTTACTTTTCCATGTAACAAATTTCATATATGTACATAAATCATTCTAATAATCCCCAATCTGAGCTTGATTGTACAGATAGTGTACCACTCTCGAACTGTTGGCAATATCTTGGTTCAATATGTTCGTTCAGTTCAATAGCAGATTTTAAGTACACTACGGCATTTTTAGAATTCACTTTCTTTACTTCGCTAGGTTTTAGTGTAAGGTAGGTATCCAAAAATTACAAAATTTAGATTCTCAAACTTTTCGTGACTCTTTATTTCATGTATTCACATTTCTCTTTCGCAGTACATATATATTACACTAGCTGTTTTACGCAGCTCCGCCTGCGTCAAAAGCCTATTAGTAGCCTATGTTTGACCCCGGGTCTGCAACTATATTTATACTAAATTTCGTCAAAATCCATTCAGCGGTTTGGCCGTGAAAGCATAACAGACAAACAGATCGACAGAGAGAAATTCGCACTTATAACATTAAGTATGGATGGATAGTGTATCCTTTTTGTTTAACCGAAGAATTAAATGTCTTTGCTCTTGACTTTCCTGTAATAAAATTACTGCATTACTCATTGTTAAAAAAAATAAGTGGTCAAGTGCCGTGTCAGGCCACGCGGACTGTAGGGTTCCGTAGTAGTAGTCCTAATAATAAAGAATTTAAACTTAAAACATACCTACATAATGTCCTTTCGCATTTATAATATTATTATGAATTTATACAAGATTTTCTATTTAAAATCGGTTCTAGCTCTCTCTTTGTCAATAGGTATATTTGCTTCTACCTTGTATGATCCAGTAGATAAATGTTTTCTTGCAATAAGCTGCATAACCGCACACCTAAGTATTTTGTGGCGCGTTCAAGTGATGAGGATGACATACGCAACGCATGCAGGTCGACGTTTGATTTTGTATTGCGCTAACAATACATTGCATAACGTTAACTGTTTGAGAAAGTGGTCTGTTTCTTCGAGTAATGCACTGAAATGTGTATTTGTGAAATTGATCCTATACAAGCAGCGCGATGGTGTCATGTGGATAAACACAGACAATGGGATTTATGTCATGACATGCAAATTCGTACACGGCACAAGGAGGCTTTTCCGCACCTGCGGAGTGTACGTGAGTACTGTAACACATTGTTTACGAAAACAAATGTCCGATCAGCGCTGCTGTGGGAGCCTAGTCAGCTTACAATAGATACGCTTACATGAGCTTGTGGTATTTGATAGATGATTAAAACAAAGAAAATCAGTCATAATTAGCAGTTCGCTTACAACCTGACGATGCTATAAAACATATTATATTTATATTTATTTGCATACTTAAAATCGTAATCGTTATGTTTATTGTTTCACACAGATCCATGTATAAGGGAGAATATGCTGATTTATGATTGATATTGACACATGAGGCTACCTGTTAATAAATATGAAATATCTACTAACGACAGTAAATAGTCTCGCATTAATTCAAGTTAAGATACTAAAGGCTAGTTTAATTATGTATACATTATAAAGTCCCTTACGGCAAGCAAATATTGTGCAATATTTAATAGATTCAAGCCTCTACGTTTATGGCATACACTAGTGTTAGAAAACAAGATTTCTAGCAGGTGACTTCCAACGTGGTACAAATGTCAAGACCATTGGTAAAGCGCAGCCAGATGTTGCAACCAGGACCAGAAATGCCAACCCAGTTCGGAGTCAATTGGGACAGTCGCAATTCACAAATTATAAAGAGCACGAAACAGTTGAGGCTACGAGACAAATCTTTCGAGAAACTTTTTCATTTGATTGACTAGGCCTTTTATCATTTCATAATTCTTGGTTAGAATTGATTGATTATTTGAAATTGTAATATTAATCGTGATTCGTCATGAGTGCAGTCAATGGAAGCAGTGAATTTGTAACAGATCGTTATCGCAGTGTTGGCGTGATGCGTGATAGATACAAATTACGATCAAAGTTATCTATATTGTATTAGCATTACCATATTATTTTTATTTACTGTCAAATGCGGTTTCATTCATCTCCGAATTTTCCCAGAAAAACCTAGAAGATAATCGTCGAAGAGGCGAATAATAAATGTATATCATCGCTTCGATGTTATAAAAAAAATCGATAACTAAATGAATTACTTAGTTGTTTAGGATGTAAATGAAGGCATTATTTATTTTGGAAAATACTTTAGTATTAATGTAACTACGCACCTCATGTAGTGAAGAGCTCGTAAGTAGTGCAGGAACTCAGCGTGTTCCTGCTACTACTTTGTCTAAGTTTGTCTTTTAAGTAGTGAAGCTTTTTGTGACTAAGACAATGATGATATAATACTTTTATGTATCCAAACATTCTATATAAATAAGGCTAAGAGATATAGATTCTATATGTTGCGTGGACCTAGATAAATACAATTATTCCCAGTAGTCCCCTCTAGCACTGTCCTCCGGGGTGACAACTGTGAACTTTCCTCTAAGTTGTCACCCGGAAGGAAAAGGAAATGATGAAACCATTGTAGTGATCGATATAGATCCACGTTGATACTCACACACAGTGCCCTCTGTCTCAGATAAGGGATAAAAGGACCTTAAGTTAAGTAAGTCGTCTATTAGAATCTCTCACAAACTTTATAAATGATCCTATTTTATTGCGTGTAGAATTAATTGTTTGGCTTTCACATGGAGGACAAGCCAGGCGCATCCGCAGATTTAAACTAACTGGTTAATGTTCGTGTCAGTAACGGAATTCCAGTGTTTACAGCTAATAAACGGTGAGATAACTTGCGTTAGGTAATGTCTGTGACATACATAAGCATACCACAATGTTACACAAAATACAATGTCGCTTATACGTATTTTTAATATAATATGTATTGATTCATTTCATACAAGACATTGTATTCATCATCTATTTTCATCTCAGGCATCGATGATCGAGGTCACTTACATTTTTTCGAAACGCTGCTGTGTTGTGTGGAATATGTCTATTGTGTTTGTATTGGTTTTCAGTCGCCTTGTCTTTAACGAGGTACAGATTGAAAGAGTCATAATTATTATTCCAGCCAATCTTCGAAATTTACAAAAAGCATTTTCATTATTCTGATTCTGTTTTCTGTATAAAATTTAAACTTGTGCAAATGAAAACCCACTGCAAATGTGATGATTCTTGCGCGTCTGATTGCTGCCCCACTTCCGTTTATTGTTGTATGGTCCAGTTAGTACTATTATATATTCTGTGGTGCAGGTAAAAAACGTGCAGAATTCTATTACTAAATATTTTGAGAAAATTACAATCTACATTTCAAATTTTTAATGCCTGCTGCTCCAAAAGCAATCACCCCCTTTGGTGATACCTAGTTAGTATGGTAAGTAGTTACTACAACATATCTATAGACAGGTAGATAGTAAGTAGTAGATGTAGGAAACACTGCACCTATTCATTGCTATAGTTGAAATTGAGAAATTTAACTGATTTGTCTTTCGAATTTACTCTACAATTATAATAAGCTAGCTACATGCACAAAAACAAAGATTAATCTGCAATGCTATGTAATTGTTTACCCTCAGGTGTTCTAAGGCAAATATTGCGTGCTTTTGCTCTATCAAAATATGTAGCAATTACTCCACGAGTTATAAATATCACTCAGCCATGTGAAGTAATTTCAAATTGGATATGTTTTACTTCTATTCACTAATTACTTTTGTACAGAATTGTTACTTCCGTAGATTTAGGATTTCTTTTGTTTACTTGTTGGGGTAAAAATTGAAATTAAAATATATATCTACTAATTAAGTTTACGTTTTACCTGATGAAAAGTCTCTACCAATAGATATCCCCACTCGCAAGTTGCCTACCCAAAAAATCTTTTCAAGACAAGTTAGAAATTTTTATCCTGTATTAGTTAATAATCCACAACGACAGCGACACGCTGGTAAATCGCACGATTATTTACTAAACTTGTGTGACGGATTTGTCTGTTGGACTTAAAGTCTGAGGCTATTTCTACCACTCCAAACCAAAATATTATTCTCAAGACAAGTTTTTGTTTTTTTGATTCATTTAATTTTCCCACAGTTACAGTTATAAGTTTACTTAGTTTGCATCAATCAAACTAGATATTAAATTGATAAATATCCTTGAATCACGTGACACTTCAGACAGAGTCAGTGTTATGGAAAAAGATTGCGTAAAATTTTGACAAGGGTTTTATTAGTTTCGAAAAGCAATGTCGTGGGCTGGGCTTGCGACCAAAGCGGCACCTGTAGTTACGACAGTCAAATTTGTTACCAAACAGACGGGGAACTTGGTTTATCCGAGATTAATGTTGTATTGTTCAATCGCATCACTATGGACACCGCAGTGGCGTAATAGTCAATCTAATCATGCATGAAACAGCCTAATAGATGTAAAATAATTAGAGAACAGAAAGCCTCTATAACTACACAATTAGACTTGTCCAAAAAGTTTGTAGACTTAGAGATCTAAAATGGCCTGCCCTATTTATTAGTGGTGAACTATTTGATAGTCTATTTAAATCAACTTTAATTTTATTTAACTCGGTATTTTAGAGTTAGATATGAGAGCCCTGAATAAGTATCACAATGGTGTAAAAGCACAAAGAGTAGAGTTTTTTGAAGCTTTGAACAGTAAATGAATGAAACTCCTTTCTCTTTTTTTTATTTTTAAACGATCTTGTGCGTAGATCGCCTATATTTATTTATCGAAATTTCACGGTTTTGTAGAATTACTAAATAAATTTAGTTTTCATAAATAACTTATATATATTGATGAAATATATATAATTAAGGTTGTCACATGTTTACGCTTTCTGTGAATGAATTATCAATGTATGTGTTTTGATATGCCCAGTTCTTCTGATCTCTTTATATTTTTATCACTGCTTCTTATCTCGAACCTGTTAGTCCGTTATTTTATGTTGGGTGTCACATGCTCAACTTTAGTACAGTCGAAGTACAGACTTGTTGTAATTATATCATGAAATCCGGTTTTGGTTAGGACAACATGGTTATTAGAGTCCGGGTATTGACCTTGTATTTGTTCCAAAATATCAAAAAGTGAATACCTCAAAAGAAATACCGAGCATTTAGGCGCACACAAAAAATTAAATAATTATTACCATTTAGGCTGCGGTAACCGCTTTTCATCGCTTGCTTGTTTTTCACTTAGTACTTAATATAAAAATCTCAAAGTGTTTTTTTTTAAATATCTTTATTGCTCAAAAAACATTAAAGGAAAATGCAACAGCGGACTTATCCGATGATAAGATCTCTTTAAGCCAACCGAGACGTTACAGAATACATTTTTACATTTACAGTTTTTATTTATTTATGGAATCATAAATAATATCTTTACAGTTTTACACACCAAAGCGATGTTATTTGTATGTAGCTCTTATTACAATCGCTGTATGGATAATTAGAAGGCATATCTTTGCAGTTCTTTGTTTTACGACGTCATAGAATAGAACCCTGTCTTTTGTGGAAGTAAGACCTCGTCGCTTAATTTAGCGTTTATTTAATACTGTTAATAATTATGTGTGTAAGTTAAGGTGTCGACTTCTGCTTTTAGACGTAATAGTTAGTAGACGACTTAAAAAAGGGAGGTTCTCAGTTTGTATGTTCGACTGCGATTATCTCGTGTATAGTGTAATCAATTTTGAAGCGTTTTTCCTAAAAGGATTTGTTATGTTTAGGAGAAGTTTGGCATTTTAGTTCGTTGAGTTTCAAGTCGGTTTTGAATCTTTTTTTCTTTAATTAAAAAAAAAACGATTCGAATATATGTTACTAAAGTCAGCTATGGACCCGTGTTGTTCAACGTCCATAGGTCTATTACTTACTTAACAGTACACAGACTATCAATATTTAAAAGCTTAAGTGAGAATTGTATTTGGCTTCATAAAACAAATGCAATTAGCTGTATTTTTTACTTTTATCATTGAATATACGGAATGGATAGACTATAGTAGATTTTATTTCGAATGAACTATTTTGAAAAAATTGGTGAAAGTCTAGAAAAAATTCGACCGCCTATACTAATCCTGCCAGTTAATCAGCTTTCCATGGAAGGTGAAAAAACCTCGGTTTTCACTTATTTTTCTACTGAAAATAGTTTCACTGTTATAAAATTGGATTGTTTTAAAAATTTCACCTGTATAATAAGGTGCCATTCGGGCCTGTTATTTCAAATTAAATACTTAAAATATCGTCAAACTTATCTCATTACATGTTCCATACAAGTTACATTATGTAGATTTTACCAATCTATTGGTATTTATCACGCTGTTACAATGATTTGACATTTGCCAAAGGTCAGCGGCGGAACCTTACTAGTATAATGCAAGTTAGCAGTAGGTAAGTTACTAATGTTAGTGCTTAAAATTTAGAGTAAAATATAAGTTGTTGTCTTTACTTATGTTAGTTTAAGCAATTAAAAAATTAATTATCCTTCAAAATATATTTCAAAACCTGACGAAATGTAATTATATACTGCAATAAACTCCTTTAATTAAGTTTCTTAATTGCCTCCTTGTAAATACTTTAACGCGTTAGGAACATTATAACTTCGAAGCGTGAGTTTTGGTACAAAAGCTCAGTCATTTGTGAAGTTTAAGTTTTAAGGGTCAACAAAATGTTTAATTCAAACGAGAGCTCGCGTAAATTGTTTTAATTGAGGACAAGGATATCTGATTCGCATGCGACTCTACTCAGAGTGACGCAGTTATATACCTACGGAGCGGGTATCCTTGCGGTGTCGCCGGTGACGTGCACGATCCGTACGGACTTCCGCTGGATGTCAGTTTGATTCACACCACTAGCACTAGGAAATGAGTTGCGGTTTAGAAAGTGCGGAGGTCGCCGGCAGGGAACACCGCGGCCGCGCGATCACTGAAAACTAAACCCGAGCTCGATGCTAAGCCACCACAGCCACACCACTGTCTGACACCACATCGCTGCATAGCGAAACGAAAGCATGCAGGAAAGAGACAAACATTCTTTTCTTTCTTTTATTCATGCAGCGAAAACTGCAGCTTTCTTGCCAATCTGTTTTTGTGATTATACACAAAATAATTTAAACAGATGAGGCCGACATTTGGCGGCAATTTTGTGTTACATTTACCAATAATATATAGCTGCATCTGTCACAAGAACTTACGACACTGATGTTGCGTTTCGCAAGTCGGCTATGATGTCCCAAATTGTTATTGTATTTTTAGGTACTGCAAAATTTTTGCATGTCACACGTTGCAATCACAAAAAATGTTGTATACATAGTAAATTGTTAACTTTGATCGTTGGCAGGGAAGTAACTACACTAACATACATATTTATTAGGAAGATTCCAACTTGACTGGTACACTGCATGGAATCCCTAAGCATCCTACTAATTTATAAGAAACTAGCTGTTACCCGCAGCTCCGCCTGCGTCAAAAAACCTATGTTTGACCCCTGGTCTTCAACTATATTCATACCAAATTTCATCAAAATCCGTTCAGCGGTTTGGTCGTAAAAGCGTAACAGACAGACAGACAGACAGACTTTCGCATTTATAATATTAGTATGGATATGGAAGTATGGATTGTAATAAAATGAAATTGATAGTTATAGAATCACCAACGACCTTTCTTAGACAATTATTTTATGTTCTTATGGGAAGCGATTAATATAGCCTATAGGACGCATGCAACACTAGGAAATACCAAAATGATATTAATAGAGTACATATCAATAATGCAAACTTTATTCATTGTCACTGACTGGTCGCGGTAATCGTTTGACATTTCGGAGCATTCACTTGTCTAATGTGCTAAATTATTGCTCTTATGTATTTTTTATTCAACGCTTCTCTAGAAATCATGCAATGTATTAATCAAGCTGATGGTGAAAAGCAAAGTGTTTGTGAATAACTTCCTCCAGCATTGTCATAAATTAATGAGCGTGCGGAATATAACAAATCTCCTACAGTAAATTATTTAATTTTGAAGTAAAATTAATTAAATATTCTATGTGAGTAAATTTTATATTAGTTATGAAATTCATAGTAACTTCCTTGAGACTTTTTCTCTTTTCTTATTTTCCTCTTTCTATTGAGTATTATTAAACTTTAGTATAAAGTACTCATCATTCATTTCATGATAATCATTTAATCCAATGGACTCTGTGTACCCTGGCGTCAGAGTTATTCGGAATTACCTTTCAGCCACTGATTTGGTTGCTTTAACGACCAACCAATGGATGCCGGGACCAACGGCATAACGTGCCTTCCGAAGCACGGAATCGTCATAAAGTACTTAAAACTTTGCTTGAATAATTGCTGTCCTATAATACATAATTATATGGAAGTTACCTTTTTACACTATTTTTAATTTGTATGATCGTTGTATGCAATGAGGAAATGGCAGTGAGTGGCAGTAGGCAGTGAACTTGCGGGCGGCGGAACTACTCGTGTGCACTGCGTTTTCCTTCCTATTGGCATTTATAAGGTCGATTCACATAGTTGCATGACATTTGTGAACAGAAATAACTTTTCTAAGTATTAATAATATAAATGTAATGATTTTTAAGAGATGAGTTGTCATTAAGGGAACCGCGTTTAGAACATTACTTTTGTAAACTATTTACTCTGATTTATAAAAACCAGGAGTGCTATTTTTGAAAAGTGTGACTCACGAAAACGGGTGAGTCGAATTGGTAATCTTTGTTCGATATAGAATGATTTTCGTTCGTTAACGAAGAATTTTTGTTCGCCACATATGTCATACATTTCAAATATACGGCTTCGTGGCATTCCAAGTATTTCCAAGTTCTACAATAATAGGTAGGTAACATGGACTTAATAAATTAAACAGGACTGAGCTCTTTGATCTTAACCCGAGCAGAAAAAGTGGTGGATTCTATCTCTTTTTAATAGGGTAACCATGATAATGTTTTCAATTGGGACAAAATTTTAAACTTCGTAAATACTGCACATAGCTAGCTAGATTAGCTTAGGGAGACGTAATTGCTGGTGAGGATTACGCGAGTTAAGCAACAGCAAACTTAACAAATTAGAGTGGACAACATTTGGCGTATTACATTCAACCGTCAGTCCTGCTTCTCTAGTGGAGCCTAGGCCACTAGTAAAGTTTCCTTGTCTTCCCCGAGGTAGCCAATAGGGGAGACGTCATGTATGTGAAACGTTATTTTCGACTAGACTCCAACTTTCTTAAAGTCTGCATAGAACTACTTGGGAGGAAGATAGCACCTCCTCACTCAGAACATTTGATTGCATCTAAAACAATTGCCTTAAGTATTTACCATGTACCACCTTTCCCCCTTCTTTTGGTCACCCAATTTTGCACAAGTACCAACGTGATAAAGCTTGTATTTGCTAGAAAGAGACAGGATCCTCCACTACTTCTATCTCGCTTGGCTCGGCCTTGCTTCCATACAAATTTGCAGAATTACTCAGTCCTGTTTATTTTTTTAAGTCCATGGTAGGTACCTATTTGATTAAGAAATCCAAACGTGTAAGGAATTTATACAGATATATCTTAGCACTGATCGGGATTTGTGTCTGTTGCAAAAAGGATCGCAAAAATACCTTTAAAGTATTTATAAGTAAAAACCCTTCAAGACTGATTTTTTTTGTTGATACGAGTAGTATAGGATCAAATAACACTGCGTGTACTTTTCTCGTTTCAGCTCGTTTCGTGTGCGGCATCCGTAGCACACATATAATTTACATTTTCTGTCATTTAGAATTATATACTCTTAAATTAGATGTAATTCATTAAAACAACTCTGACACCAAGGTGTACATGGTCAACAGACAATGTAACCTACACGAAATGATGATGACGATTCATTAAACTTCTTATTAAAAGATTTAAAAATGAAATTACTTATCGCGTTTTGCCATAAACAGACTATGTGCATTGTATTGTTTGTTACCTCTAGAAAGTAGATTTACAAAACCCATCTTAGAAGAAGGAGACAGAATACCTTTTATCCCGAAAAAAAAAAAATGAAACTGTTTTTATGTGTTATTTATACTTATCTTTTATTGTACTATGTGAAAAGAAAGGGTGAAATAAATAATAAAAAAAAAAATTGTAACTAAGACTAACTACGCAAATTGCTATCTAAGTGTCAATGATTATTTTTTTCTGCTTGGTATAGACTTAATATAAAGAGATATAAAGGTAAAGAAAAACAAATATTCGAAATTTAATTTCACAGCGAATTATTGATTTCAAACCGAATTAAAACTTTCGAAACGACCCTCAGCTCAGCTTCGTTCCGGATGTATCCAAAACTTTTGTGAGTCATGGCAACTACCTTTAAGTAGCCTTTCCATATTACATAATTGTGAGAAAACAATTAAACTCTGAAGGTACTGCTTTAGCGGCGATGTGTTTGTAAAATCTGATATGTATGTAACAATTAAAATGAAAATTTCAACTGTTTAACTATCACAGTTTATGAGATACAGCATGGTGGGTGACAAGCGAACGAACGGACGGCGCGCGCCGGAGTCTTAGTTATAGGGTCCCATTTTACCCTTTGGGTGGGTACGGAGCCGTAAAGTATAAGGCATATTTTTTATGACTGGACGCCAGTGCTCATTAGCTTTCCATGGTAATGTGATAACATTACAAATCCACTAACAGCGAACTAGCTTGAAATCTCTATCTCTAATCTCTATACCTGGATTCCCTCCCTTACATGATAAAAATAAGAACAGACTGCAACTTTTGCCAAAATATATTTTTCAAATCTCTTTCTATTAGAATAAAGCGTTTTATGTATTACATTCTACATATTGTGCTTCATATGAGTAAATATGGTCACTTTCATTTTAAATTGGAGGAATATAAATTCCTCCATTTTAATCAACCACACGGCACGCAGAACTGATTGACAGACTCTACGTGCAGTTAAATATAACAAAGGAATTATTTCAGAAGGTCAAAATTAATAAAGAATTTATTTGTCTACATTTAAAAAGGTTAATACGTTATTTCATAAGGTTAATATCTTGTTGCATTAGTTCAAATTAAACGGAAAGATTTCTATTTTGAATCAATTGCTTTAAGTAATGCTTACAATGAAATCATCTTGGTTTCGTATTTGGTTACGTCGGCGTCATTGCATTTATTTCCTTTGAAAGGTATGTGTTAAATAGCTATGCCAATGGTGATGAGAATTTATGCAATTCGTTTCTTTTGAAAGCGACACAGAGAGCCACCGCTAAGGTTTTGAACTCGCGCTGGCGAAGAAAAAACAACAAATACATAAGATTATTTATTGAAATGCTACTTAGTAGGCTTAGGTAACTGAAAACTAGAAACTCTAAGGTTGTTCTGTTTAGGGATACAAAGATTATCTCGCATAAAGGAAAAAATGGCATCAGGATGTAGCACAAAAATGAAAAAAAATGAAATGCAGTTTACTAGATCTTGCAACACATATTCGTATATAGGTAATTATAGGTACTTAACTTCTGACATATACATATGTTCGTACATATCTGTACAATGTTCTGGACACACGTGAGATCACGATCGTTAGCAGTGAGGGACCTACGAAGAAGAAAACTAACTTCCAACATCAATAGTAAGCTTTAGTCTGTCAATATAGATCATGAAGACTACAATAAGATTGTCAAGGTACATTTCAAACTAATGAATTGAACAAAAAAATAAAATATTACATAATTACGCATTGGCAAGGTCACCGAAGATGTAATATCATTGTTCTTATTCTCATAAAACGTAATACGGACAGAGTAAACGGGGCACAGGTAACTTGAAGGTAATCTGAAGGTGAGTACACGCATTGCAGGTTCGCAAACACATATCAAAATGTTGCAACTGCACCAATTTGCACCAAAGTTAGAATAATTGGTGCATAATGCAGTCACTAGGCGGTGGCCTTAATTACAGAGCAGGTGATTTGTAGAAGCAATATGTATATCTACACACGGACGTATTGTGTAGACAACAATTCTTGTCTGGTCAAGTCGCAGAATAGTTAGTTATTAAGTAAATACTAGTACTCGTAGTACGAAGGGGGAGGGGGACCGTAACTCAATGAAACTTTAAATAGGTATAAGGTAAATTCTCATATGGGGTTGGGTCACACACCTTTGGTTTCATAAGCATCTTCTTTGGATCTTTAATGACATTCCAAATTAAACAGTTTTTACATGAAAATTACGGTTTTTCTAAAGCCAGCTTCTATCACATGTTTCTGGTGAATAAAATCTTTAAGTCCATTGCATAAGGTTGTAAATACTTTAGGGTTTCTAAAAAGATAAAGATCACAAAACAAATTCACACAATTAAATACACATAGGTTTTATGAACATAATATTATGAATGATTATAAAAGTTAATTCACACGTCAAGTTACAATGTGAATCAATGGGAATGTGAATCTCATATTTCAAACAATGATAGTATTTTGTTGATAAAATATTTAAAATCAAGCGCTAAGTCAGTACATGCTCTTTCAATTTTAAATATATTTTCCATTCCGACCATTTAATGATTTTTTAAAACTGAGGATTTCAGTATGTAATAACTTTGTACGACACAGTTAGGTATAGTTTTTCATTACGTGTCATACCTATGTGTGATGTAAGTGTTGTCTTTATAAACTATAGAAAAATTTGA
Organism: Euzophera pinguis; assembly: GCA_947363495.1. Lineage (NCBI taxonomy): Eukaryota > Metazoa > Arthropoda > Insecta > Lepidoptera > Pyralidae > Euzophera > Euzophera pinguis. The sequence continues at coordinate 6,685,342 of OX376164.1, forward strand.
AAATCAAATAGAAACTAATTATTATTCGCAAATAGGGTTAGACAGGAATACTACTACTACTCATCATAGCGCCTTCCCGGTTGCATCCTTGGCTGATAGTCTCGGAGTCCAGGGTCCTGCCTAAAAAAGGGTTAGACAGGAATCTCGGATGGAAACAGGATCAGGATTAACCCAGTAAGATCTTTTATTATGGGTATTTACCTTTTATGCGTATATTTTGATGATATCAGATATTTTGTCTTTGATCTTTGAAGCCGTGTGTCTCAAGTTAGCAAGGCTACTACTATATTACCTCTTACTTGAGTTCAGTGCAAGCCTCAAATTACGACCCATAAATAATCCAAGTACAAATCTTTGTGGCTTGAGAACAATCGTAAAACAACCATTTACTTTGCCACTGTTTTTAAAAATCATGTGTTTGGTTAATGTGTATGTAATCAGCGATTGGCCATGTCCTGTGGGATAATCAATCTACTATACAATTATTCTATATTGTTCGGTACTGTGATAATGAAAGATTTTTTGAGAATGAAATAGTCTTGTCATAACATTGAAGCGATTACGTGAAACAGACATGTTGTTAAAAACATCACCGTTTTATTACTTTACACATATAATTAAGTCCAAATAAAGATTCAGATGATTTCAGACCACTTGGAACACCTCTCACAAGTGTATTTTTGTCTGTCTTTTTATTAGCCAGAGATATCGATCAGGTATGGTTTGTCGTCGTGGGTTCGGAGGAACTTGAGGTGCTGCAAGCAAGCACGTTCGTTACTGTTACGTTTAGGGAGATGTCTACAGCAAACTTAATGAGGATCAATGTAATCCTTAGATAGTTTTAAAAATATTTAAATATTATTAATTAACTTTTAGTGTCATTTTTGTTCTTTCATAATAAAAAGTACTCTTCTTGTATCATAAAGCATCATCCTTTGAATTCTGGAAGTCGGGACTTTGTTGGCTTTCAATTACGAATTATCAAGTCGTCAAATTACTTAGATTAGTACTAAGCTTATATCTATTCTGTGCTTAGAATAAACTAGCAAATCAATGGCAAATTGTAATACTTATTTGAAAATATTCTGTGCTTAGATTAAAGTATCTTGCAGTTTACAGTACGCTAATAATGTGGTACATATATAAATAGTGATTTATTTTTGTAATTGACATTCAGTCGTTGAAAAGGAAAAACATCACCTAGTTCATTATTCTGGAACATATATTTTCACCATTACTTGTTTGATGATTTTCACGTTCACTTAAGTAATGCTAAATAAAAACAAAATTAGATGTAAACAATTTTTTATTTAATTTCTAGTTATTTACATATATTTAAAAGGAATAAAAGTTACAAAATTATTTAACTAGCCAATTTCAACTAGAGTAAATTTTTACACTATTTACAATTACATTATTAAAAAAATCAATAATTGCTAAAATAGGTAAATTCAGATCGCAATGAGTATTATATTAATTTACAAGTATAATGTTGGTAATCAGTGATTTGTACATTAAAATGCGCTGTTTTCGTGTTTGTACTGAGTCATTGCATCATTTACGATAAAAATAAGAATAAAACTAAACAATAAATAAATTAACATAAAATAGGAAGTAACAATTGATTTAATAATTTTGGCATTCAAGACTCGTTCAGTTATTCTTATAATCATTTTTACTATACCTACCACTATGAATGTGGATTCCTCAGTTCTAACACTTGAATGAAGTACTTATGTATCTATTTTTATTTCATGCAGTAAATAGTGATAAAAATGAATGAATAAGTTTAATGATGCATGAAATAAACGAAATTTAATAAGTATAGTACGCCGGTCTCATTAGAATCTAGATCATTTTACAAAACTAATATACATATATTCGTTACAAGTTACTGTAAAAGATGGCCAAGAAATTATAAATAAAGAATTTATTTTTCAATTCCATCAGTACATCAGCTTTTTAAATTCATCTCCAAAAGTATAGTTTTGATGTCCCGTGACCAAAAGGCTGGATGTTTTCTCGCACAAACAATCAGCATTGCTATCCAACGTCGCAATGCTGCCAGCCTTTTGGGCACATTGCCGCGATTTGGGACTACATAACTTGTAAATATTAGTTTTTTTACAAAGAATCAAAACCATAAACAGTTCGAAAGTAAATTTATTTATCGATCGCTCCCCTTTATGACTGATCTTTAATAAATATGTGTTCAATTCTAATGAAAGTAGCGTACAAATTTAGCGAGTTCATCAGTAAAGACTACTTTTTCATTTTATTTTTTTATTTAGCCGAAGTTTTCAAAGTGATGTATAAAGTATGGCAGACGTCGAGTTCGGTTCACTTGCTCACACGCAGACATTATGCTTTTGGTGAGGGGGCGGGGCCCGCAAGAGAAGACGCCTATTTTCGATACCTGGCAAATAAAAAAAGCACAAAAGTTACTCCCCTGAGATAATTAAAATATAGCAAGTAAATATATATAATAAGCTAACAATCAAATAAAAAATTATATCTTTCGATTGTCATGTAAGATTAAATTAATTTGGTATATGCCCTTTTTTCAGACGTAATATGTAACGTGTACGTACATGTTAAAAAAGCTAGCTAAGGATGATGAATTATTTAAATATTGCAATATAATGAGAGTCTATGATAAAATTCAATATCAAATTTTAACTGAATCATGTCAAAAAAATTGTTTAATGGAAAAAATGCAACCTAGTTACCTTAGAACACTTTATTATTTAAATAAATATAGTCTTCTAAAATTTAATAATCTGTATGGGACAAGAATTCCTAATTATATGATACCAAACTATCTAAATAAGCTTCCTTCAGAACTTTAGGAATTGTATAACAATAACTTTAAAAAATTTAAACTAAGTTTGAAAATATATGAATAAATGATTTAAAGAAAATGATGTGTATAAGATGAATCAAACTTAAAAAATAAATAAAAAATATCATACAAACGTACTGAAATAAGTGTCCAAGACAGTTTAATTACATAACAGATTTAAACGAACAAGTACTCACATAACTGTGCTTCTTCTGTACGAATTTGAGGAAGGAAGACATGTCTGGCCTTCCGAAGTGGTTCACAGCCTTCAGCCCAGTGAACATGGACGTGCGGGACAACCTCTGGAAGTGATTCTCGCAGATGTACTGTAACATTAGGATGTGTTAAGTTGGTTATGACCGGGCTAATTTGTATAAATCAAGTGGCTGTTCATATGACTAAATGTCCAAATTGGTGCATTGCCTAAATGATTAAAATGGACGAAAAATTTAATCATTAATTATATTAATCATTTTCATACTTATTACTTTGTGTTTTTTTTTTCTAATAGATTAGACATGTCGATCCCACTGAACAATAAAATTTTTATGTTTATTTTTCTCAAAAATTTTAGAAATTTAGTAGACTGATGATAAAAATAATAAATAATTTTCGAAAATCCTTATTTTAGTAATGTGCCGAAACTTTTCAAGTATAAAGATGGCTTTATTTACAAAACTGTGACTTTTTAGCGATCTTGAACAGTTGAAGTTCCTACAAATATTACATCCATATTATAAAAGAAGATCGTTGTTTGAATAGTTCCATTGACCTGACTAGTTTCATGAAAAGAATTACCGGAACGCGTCTCAATAATCCTGAAAAAATAATGTTTGATTGATACGTACCAGCATCGTCGTCCTCAAGTCGAATTTGTGGAAGAACTGGGTGATGAAAATATGTATTTCCAGAACGTTGGTGACATCTTTCCTTTCCACGTCCCGGAGCACGTCAATGAACCACTCGAAGTGTTTGTGTGACGGACAAATCCACAGGAAATATACCTAATGCAAACATTTATATATTTAGCATAGAAACAATTTATTTCGCAACATTGCAATATTTAGAAAAAATCTTGTAATTTAATAAGCTCTCATTCACCTTGCATGCGATCTCATTGAAATATAAGATTTTTTTAAATTAAGTAGATCATTTATGTTTACGATAACGATTCCACCCGATCTTAAGTGCAAATGTGGTTTGGACGTTTGAACCACATCAGGAAAGCTACGAGTATTTTTGAAAAATATGATTCATGCAAAATCATGAGTGAGTTGAACAATTTCCATTCGACAAATGAGTCACACATTTAAAAATGAAGGCACCAACACTAAATATATGATAAATATGTTATAAATCTCATAATAATAAGCTCCATTGAAACTGACGCATACATCCATCCATACAACATCTTGAGAACAACTTGGCTGTCAATCAATATGATAAAGTAAAATGATTGATGAAATTGGATACATGTCAAATATAGATTCGCTTGTAAGCAATACAGAGAATCTACCCACCAACTGGTAACACTAGCTTTTTTTTAAGGTCACAGAAAATACATACCTTTTTACAAGCTACTCCTGAGTATCTATTGGTGGACGTTCCAAAAACTAGATCGTTGAGTATAGAAGCGTATGGCGTGACTCCGATTCCACCGCCCACCATCACTGCTACCTCAAACTTATACCAATCTTGATTGCCCCCGCCGAAAGGACCTTGAATCCTGTAAATAACATTGTGATATTTAACCCTCTGTTAAAGAAAGATTTCTCTTGTTTTCCTAAAAGCCTGGTGGGCGTATGTCATACTTACATACAATGAAACTTCGTGTGAATATTTTTGTGATAACAATTTTGAGTTAAGACACCCATTATTATTATTTTTAATACAACTAAGTAGGCAAGCATGCGTACGGCCCACCTGATGGTAACTGGTTACCGTAGCCTATGAACGCCTGCAACACCGGAGATGTCACGAGCGTGTTGCCGACCTGTCCGCTATCAGCACAGCGACCCCTCTGGAGCCTGGCGACCCTACTCACCAGCAAGAACACAACACTGCATCACAGTGTTATTTGGCTGCGGTCTTCTGTAGGGTGGAGGTACTTCCCAAGACGGACTACTCCTTACAAAATATCCTACCTCTCTTATGTATTAGTACTATTCTAGTAAGTATGTAAGCTAGAATTAAAAATTTAAACAAACATACTGCTTACCTAATCTTTGGTTGCTCTTCTGGGTTAAAATTGCAAGGATCAAAGTAATTTCTTAGTTTCCACGTCCAAGGACCCTGCGCTTTAATATGACAGGAGAGGAAGTTCTCATGTGGAGCCGATGTTAAAGTGAACGAGTGGAACTCCTCCTTTTTGAAAGCGGTGCAAGCGAGTCTCACCCATTGACCTGTTTTAATAAATGTAAATGATATAAATAATTGTCCTGTGTCAAAGTTTCTCAAACATTGGATTATCATTATGCAATTTTAAAAACAATATTTTTTTAAAGACATACTTTTTACATAATATATTCTCAAACTGTAACATACCTGACAAATATTTTAGATTTGGCGGTCTGTAGAATCTTATTTTGATAACATCTGATGGCAACATCTCCGTTTCTAAGACATCAAGTGCAAGGTATTTTGTTCGCAATGACACCACCTGATACAAAAAATAATATATACTAAGTATTTATTATTTATTAATTTTATTAAGAAAAATGGAAGCTAAAAGAATTTCTTAGTATTCTAGTATCTACGAAAACGAACGATGATTAGAAGGATTCGAATTGATTTATTTTGTAGCCCACTGGTTACATAATCAATGGCACAGCTGGGCAATAGATATCCTTAGGTTAGTTTCACAGCTGTCCGGGAGATACGTACGATCCGTCCGTGCACGGGAAACCCGTACGGATAGCCCGACCCGGAACGGGTCAGACTAACCCGCGTCGCTGTAAAACGTGTTTCTAGCGCCTAAAGTGTATCTTCATTCCGGGAGCCCGTATAGTTGGCCCGTACGTGTACGTGTCTCCCGGATTTAACTGTGAAATGAAATGAAATGAAATGAAAATGAAATGAAATGAAATTGTTTATTTTCAATGTAGGATATAAATATCACTTATTGACGTCAATTTACTTATATTAAGTTTACCACCACTTCCAAAGCGCAAGTGGAGAAGAAGCGGCGCCACAAACTCCACTGCAGCATTTTCTTCAAAACGTCAATTTACAAATAAGAAAAACTTTGCTTAATTACCTAGTTAAATGAACGAATTCACATGTTTGTCAACATTTAGCACAATGGTTATATCAGATTATTTAAATTAAATAAAAATTGATTAAAAAAATTAAATAATAATTTAAAAAAAAATGACAAAAGAACAGAAATGTCAGAACATATAATGATATGTCAATTTGCCGAGGACTCTGCACCAAGCTTAAGTTCAACATTCCTGTCATTAAGAAAATCACCAGTACTATAATAAGCCTTTTTACAAAGTAGATCTTTAACATGGGCTTTAAATTGTCCATTAGGCAAACTTATTGTAGAAACGTATACAGTTCCCCACAAAAGAGTCTTTAACCCTACACAGTCACAGTCCTATGGTGTCAGTGTAAAACCAGTCTTACACTGACACCATAGGAAGGTACCCCTACTTTTCTGTTGTACATGATTTATCAAACTGAAACGTGCGCGAACAAATCACATTCGTCAACAAACCTTATCCAAAGTATAAATAATGGCCGGTCCTATGAAGAATATCCAGAAGCGAGGGGCGCCAGTGAGTCGGGCCAGGCCGTGCACGAGACACAGGGCATACAGCACGACGTGCAGGGAGTGCGCGCGCCAGAACCACGGGTACGCGCGCTTGCGGACAGTGCCGTGCGCGAACACGAAGATTATGCACATTACCACGAAGAGGATCACTCCACTCACGCCTGTGAGAATACATATTATTGGAGGCTAACATAGAGTGGAAATAGACATAATTACTTAAATATTACGGCCCACTGGGTGTCTGCAAACTAACTGTATATCCGATCCCATAACTTTTTTGTCTAAATTCGATTTAGTCTTCTTATTGGCTCCAGAGAAAGATTAATACCCCCATGTAACATCTTCTACCATTCAACTCAAATATTTCAAATTCAACTTAATCCACAAAAAACCTGGAAAATAAATTCAGTTTAAAAGCTAATATTCTAGTTATTTATTAGATTCCTTATATACCTGTAATAGTCTGGAACACCCAGTACGTGATTCCTGGTCGAAAATCCGATGTGAAATGAACCTCTTTAGTGAGACATCTCAAGTTTTCGACGGGCTGCGTGGAAACGTGGTAGAAATTGACCATGTGGCCGGCGGTGTGGATCAGGGAGAAGAAGAGGGCCGTGCACGCGACGATCTTGTGGAACTGGATGCTCGAGTCCAGCGGGATGTACTGCTGGATGCTGAACTCCTGGTGGATAAATACTTAACTAGAGTAAATAGGCTCTTCGTTTATAAAGTCAACAACATAAATATGTTGACGTTGTTGTAAGACTTTTCAGAAACTATTCTAAGAATTATTTCTTGTTAATCCAGTTGACCTTGACAAGATGTAAATACCTTTTTAAATAAATAAAACGAACCAAGCCCGATTAAATCGAATGGATTCAAAACATTGTAGTTGGGTATTAATTAAGAAAAAATTCTACGTCCTGACAATAATTATTACAAGTTAATAATGAACTGCAGAATTTTAAAGGTAAAGTAAAGAAAACTCGCAAATAATATAAATGGACTTGAACACTTACTGAACTATATTTTTGTCTTGAACAAATAATACACAATTTATAATTATTGTTTATAACTCTGAAAAAATGATAATCTGGCGTCATTCAATTCTTTTTTTACTCTTAACTTTTTTTACAATTGGCCAGTACAATATTTTTTTTTTTGTTTATTTACATACGAGGGTCAAACTGAAAGTTCTTAGAAAATCTAAAACTGAGCACACTAGCAAGTTATTCCTTTTATTACATCTTTTCAAAATAGTATCCTTTCACGTCAATATATCCCTGCATCCGATGGAACCACTGAGAAAAGCACTTTGCCCACTCGTCTTTAGGGGTCTCTTCGACGGCGTTTTGAAACGCAGCCACTGCTTCCTCGGCGTCCATAAAACGTTTTCCTCGAAGTTTTTCTTTTATTTTCGGAAATAAATAAAAACCGCCTCCTCGGAAGGAAACACCTACTGAGCAGACCGTCTTTTGGTTTCGGGTTCATAACAGTAAATCCAGCTTTCGTCACCCGTAAATATGTCAAACACAGCATTTGAGTCACCTCCGTTAAATCTTTGAACCATTTCACTGCACCAATCAACACGACGGATTTTTGGGCCTCGTCAAATCGTGAGGTATCCACCGGGCACAAAGCTTCCTGACCGCTAAATGTTCATACAGGATTTTGTGCACTTGGCTCATACCGATGCCTAAACTTGCCCGAATCTGCTGATAGGTCACTCTTTTATCAGTCTCTATCACACGCCGCACAACACTGATGTTATCTTCAGTCGTCGCCGTAGAAGGCCGTCCCTCACGCAGATCATCGGTGAGATTAGCGCGACCACGTTTGAACTCATTAAACCAGTTGTAAACAGTGGCACTAGATGGGGCTTCATCGTGGAAGGCCAATCAAAGTCTATCATAACTTTCTTGTTGACTTAAATAACAACGAAAGTCATAAAAAATCATTGCACGAAAAATTTCTCGCGTTAAATTCATGCTGACGTGACACAGACAATTTTCAATTTGCCGCCAAATCGTAAAACAAATGACAAATTAATAAAATACATACTCAATAATATTGGCAAACAGTTCCATTTTCAAAATTTAAACTTATTTTTTTTTATTATACTGTTTACAAGTGGTTAAGTTTAAGTTCTAAAGACTTTCAGTGTCGCCCTCGTACAGCCAAGCCTCGCGATGATCAACTTTTTAACACAAGTCTTTATTTTAGGCTTGACCCATAGGAATTTCACCATAGTATTTGTAATTGAAGTAAGATATAATTATTTCGAGATTAATCTATACAAAGAAAAACTAAGTGTTATGAAGTGGTAGTGAACATGCAACTAGTTGTGAGAAATTGCATAATATATTACATCCACATTTTTCATTAGTGTAAAACTTATCAACCTACCTTTAATTTCGTTAGTAAATTTCTTGACATCGTGAGCAACAGCAGACTGTAGCAGAAGGAGAGAGAAGCAGCTGATCCCCTGGTGATAGCGATCCCCACTCCCATGATGTGTCTGAGGTCCAGATGTTCAGACATGAACGAGTAGTGGGCGAACCTCTCAACGAATAGACCAATGGTGACGACGTAGAATATGAATAAATAGAAAATGTTCTGACGATTTTCTTCTAGGAAAGTGGTTAGATAGTCCCATTTTAGAAGTAGGGAATGCCTGAAAAAAATTATTTATTTTGAAATGCTCTGGTAAAGTCAGTTATTTGTCTTGCCAAATAGCAGTACTTACACTATTATATTCTAGTATGAAGGAAGAGAGGAAGTAAAAATGCTGGGTATTATGGCTAAATAACATAGGCCTCGAGCTGTCAGATTAAAATATCAAGAGCGTAAATGGAGTATGGTGTTGTGTTATTATTTATTTATTTATTATTATTTATTTATTTAACATTTTCCAAAAATTGATACAAACAAATTAACATAAGATGCATTTCACAAAACTACTGAGGTTTGTTTGGAAATAGCAGGTACATTCAAATCAAGCTAATTAATCTTAACAGAGAGCCGGGCAATCAATCCTGATAAGAACCACAGAGATGAAGCTGCAGACAACAGCTAGTTCTACTGAATGCTCGTTTCAGTCCCATTTAAGCTAAGTCATGGGCCCATACCTAAGTAGGCAGGTATAGGTATCTCAACTCTTCGTCAGAATTATTGTCTTTATCAGTATAAATAGGTTACAGAAATCACCGACTGGTCACAACTTAACATTTGCGGGTTCGTGTATTGGTTTATTTTGTTGAATATTCAAAAAATTACGCACTGTAAGAACGCGATATTAAACATGACTTATAAATGTTTTAAAATTGTCAGTTCAAACATCAATAAGTGTTGAACATACCTTGATTGTTCCATTGAGGGTTCTATATGAAAACTAGTCATTCTTGCAACATTGGTGGAAGTATCCAAGAAGTTCTGCTTAGCTCCTTTACAGTCCAATCCAATCGCGACGAACTCTCCTTTGTACTCCTTCATCATTATTTTGAAGTCCGAATAGGTCAGGTGGTCTTTATGTTGCAAGCCAGCATCCTATAAAACAGGCTTTAATCATTGGTTGAACAATTTAATTCGGATTTCACACCTTTTCTTTATTGAAAGTGGTTTAGTTAATTTAGCCAGTAGTTTAAAAATAAACCTGTATTAGTAGTAATGTAATAGTGGCTTTTATTTGTTGTATACATTTTATGTTAAAGGTACACTATTTCATAAATACCTTTTAGTAAAAAAGCCTTACTTGTGATTATAGTGATGTGAAAGTTGCATATTGTAAGTTTACGGGAATATGTGCTCTATTTACTTACCAAAAATACATAGCAAGCATGAATGAATCAATGAAATTTTTATTGCGTACATAATATAAATGCGGCATAAATCACGTGATTGTCTGATAATGAAGATGATTCCGTGCTTTCAAAGGCACGTTAAGCCGTTGGTCCCGGCTGCCATCTGGTGATCGTTAATGGAACCACGTCAGAAGCCGTGAGGAGGTTCCGAACACAAGGGTGTACATGATCGATTGAGAATGTAATATACCTACACGAAATGACGACGATGACTTACCAGAAACATGCCATCAATGAGTTCTGTGACGTGTTCGTCCCTCAAGGAAGTGGTTCTCGCGATCTCAACTAGCGAGCGAAGCATCTCGCTCAACTCGCCCTTGTCTATGACGCCGTTGCGATCGTTGTCGCACATGTCGAAAATTATGCGGAGCTTGTCTTCGGTCGCGCCGCGGGAGAATAGTACGACAGTGTCCAGGAATTCCTAAAATATGTCGAATGTTTGTGAAACATTGATTTTTTTCGAGGTTTTAGTGATACGGCAGGAGCGACAGAGACACGCTCGACTGCCGCAAAGGGAATATTCCTACCAGGTGTAGTGGTATGCCTAAGGAACCGCGGCTTCGACGATATTCTATCGGAAGCTTTATAACATATATGCTCCAATTCTCAGAAACTGCGATATTCTGCGTTGCGTTGTATATAAATTATTATCTGTGCGATAGTGTCGCCACATATTTAAAATAAAAAAGCTTATGCTGAATGTCTAAATATAAATAAAGTATTTATCATGGGATTCCATTCGCACCATTTAAAATATATATAAAACAAACCCCTTTACTACATAAAACTTAAACTACCTGGAATGAGATCCTTCCGTCGCCATCTTTGTCTACAATGTTGAACATCTTCTTGACAAATACTGCATCAGCTTTCATTCCCAAAGCGCTCGCAAACTCGCTCTTCGATAAAGATGTCCTCATTACTATCGACTGAAACAGAAGAATGAAGTCTCTTGCAATGCAGGTATTAGGAACAACCATAGGGTACATCTAATATATAAAAATCAATTGTTGTTCGTTAGTCTCGCTAAAACTCGAGAACGGCTGGACCGATTTCGCTATTTTTGGTTTTGAATTATTTGTGGAAGTCCAGGGAAGGTTTAAAAGGTGAATATATTCGAAGACGGTACGAAGTTTGCCTGGTCAGCTAGTGGGTTAATATAACTCGTGTGCTACGCTCAAAGAGCATCAAAAACGTAGGAACGTTTTCGATTTCGAGAAAGGTTTCTCAATGGATACGCTGTGTCTGACGTGTGATCTTTACTAAGTATAAAATCAAAATCACAGTAAAGTAGTATATATACATATTGTACGTCAAAAGTAATTGTAGAGACTTTGCTTAGTCGATTGCGTAAGGATTTTGGATGGAAATTCTTTATTCTTTTACTATTAGGCGAAAGGAAAGCTAACTTTCCAATTTACAGATTTCATGTAAGAAATGAAAGGACGGTAGATTTAATTACCTCTGGATCAGCATCCTCAGACCTTCTTCTCTTTTCACCCGGCGCTAGACCAAACGTGATGGCGTAGGCTTCCCTGAAGAAGTGCTCGAGCCTGCGTTGTCGTCGTTCTCTAGTCTCTGCTGTAGCCAGGATCTGATCTCTGTGGCCCTGCGTATTTTTAAACAATTTAAACTTTCATGTAAACTTTCGGTACTTAATTTATTATGTAGACATGCATACGATTTATTTTATAGAAACGTTACCGCCACTTATGAACACTGTTTTTTTTAAACATACATACAGAGTGGGGAGGCATGTTCAATCGACCCTGTACAGGATGTATCAGGTTGACTTACCCCATGTCTGGTATACCTAGTGTCAGAGTTTTTCAAAACCGTAAAAATTAAATGTAAAGTATAGAAAAATATTTCACAGAATAACAGGATTTCAGTCTAGTGAAGATCATACTTGGCTCAAGCTAAGAGCCTTCTTATGCTGTCCTAAGAAGGTGTCCAGTTTGACGAGGAACTTCCTCCGAGAAGCCATGGAGTCCATCTCCAGCACCAGGTCGTGCTCGCGAGGCGCGCGGATCAACACCAATGGACGTTTGTTGTTACGACCTTCCTGTGAAAATTAAACTTTTATTTAGTAGCTAGTAGTTTTCTCTGGCTCTGTGCGCGTTCACAACTATATTCACACTAAATTTTATCAAAATCCATCCAAGCGATTTGGCCGTGAAAGCGTAAAAGACAGACAGACTTTCGCATTCATAATCATCATCACTAACTATTTATTGTATTGTAACTAGATAAATCTCATTGCCACAATCATATATCATAATATGTATGAGTATGCAAAACTATCAAAATTACAGATTTAAATGAAACGTAGGCCGTAGGCTTTAAGTCCTCTCCTTCTCCAAATATAATATAATGAAGATAAAATGAAAATGGAAACATTTTTCTTATTTGCTTCTACTATAAATCAAAACCTAGAACTTCGTGAGCAGAAAATTAATAAACATTGTTCTCTTTCGTCAAGTGCCTTTCAATTACCTACTGGAGGTTGGCCGTCAGCTCCGCAAACTGTTTTCGACTTTAGTAATTCCGGTCCACTCTCTTATGTTCCTCATAATCATACTCATACTAGTAAACATTAAACAATTTATTTTTTACTATACCTGACTCTCAAGCACAGTAAGCTGGTCAGTGTGATCCAATGGCACGGTGCGTAGTTTGTCTCCCTTCCTGTCGGTCACGTGCAGCGCGGGTTCGGGTCCGAGTCGCAGCTTCACGAGCCGCTTGTGGGACGCGTGCACCCATTCCCGACACACCATCTTGTCTACTGAGCCTGAAATTTTAGTCAGTATCGTGAGTAATATAATCTGTATTAATAATCCATTTTATCCATACAAATTACTAATAATACTAATACTAATTACTAATAATATTATAAAAGTGATAGTGTGTTTGTCCTTTTTTTCACGTTAAAACGGAGCAACGGTTAATGGGATTTTTTGTGTGGAGATAGTTGGAGACCTGGAGAGTGACATAGGCTATTTTCCGTGACGCGAACGGAATTCCACGTGGGCGAAGCCGCGGGCACAGCTAAAAGGAGTATTTTAATCAGTATCATGAGTAATATGATCTGTATTACGATCGATCGGTTAAGATCTACTTTAAAAACCCAAAATGGATCTTATGTGTATGAGTGGAACGCCATCGTAGTAAGTAGTAAGTATACATTTTTGCAACCATTGTGTATGAGTATTTATTTAAATAAAGCATTGTGAATTAAATAATACTTTTTCTTTGTCCATGGACATTTGGAGATTGTTAATTTACATAGATAAAATTTATATACTGAATCTGTGTATTTTAGGCCTCCGATACAATAGTTCCCCATTCCTCCTTATTCCGCACCATAGCCCGCCAGTCTATCGATTGAAGGGCTCCGAGGTAATTATATTAAATGTAGGACTTAAATACCTACTACAGCAACAAGCCTTCCTGGGTATGTCCGCAGCTGGTTGCTTTAAAGATTTTGGATATAAATTGTTATTAAATAATACCTTTATGATGTGCATTTTTCAGATGTTCCTGCTGTATCTTGAGTCGACGCCGACGGCTGTTTTGTAACTTGACGACTCCGTATGCTGCGCCCGCGCACAGGATCGGAACGAATCCCAACGCCAAGCAAGTGTAGATGTAGGCAAACTCGTTACCCTAAAAACAATAGTTTTTTTTAAATTAGACTTTAAGAGTAGAAGTAGGTAATAACTTCCAATTTTTACAAAGCAACAGGAACCTAAAATAACTTTAATTTACTGGATCAGTTATACATATTTTTTTTTAAATTGTATTTCGACACAGGTCTAAAGACAAAACATAGCAAACGGAATAATACAAATTTTGTTTTCGCTATTATGAATAAAACTTTATATTCCTCTCACTGACCTCAAAATAATCATATCCCTTCAAGTACTTGCAGGGCGGTAGTTTCGAAGCATTCAACTGATATGGTTGCGGACAAGTGTCGCCAGTGAGCCAGTGGAAGACATCCCGTTGTATGTCTCCGGGACCCACTGCAGTGCTGTTCACTATGATGTCCCATAGTGTGATGCGACGGAGCTCGTCTATCTCATCTCTCGTGAAAATGCTGAATACAAAACTTTGAATTAAATTTCAAAAACCCTTACTCGTATTGAAGATCAAATTAATACCTCTATATAAAATTTTGGCTGACGACAGGGAGAAATTACCAATGTGTGACACCATGACGCTGGATCACACAAAATGACGTAAAAATAGAGAGACTTAAAGAGGGCTACGTTTGTGTGCAAAAGCGTGTGATTTAGAAAGGTTAGCTAATGATTAATATTACACTCAATAAAATATTATTTATAAAATAGAAAGTCATTAGAAACTGTTTAAATGACTTTTAGGAAATATTTGCAAGAGAAAATATAGCTTTTGTTATCTTACCCGTTTTTCTCGTTTTCAAACCAAAATCGATCTGCGTCGCGGATTCTTGTGAATTGATCTATAATTATTGCTCTGAATAGTTCTCCAGGATGGCCCGTAGACTCCAACATACCACCTGTACCAAAAGAAAATTTAGTACCTAGATACCAAATGTGTTTATTTTACGAGTATTACACTATTATTTAGGTATACAAATAAAATTCAGAGGAGCAATGGGTTTTAAGACAAAAATATGAGACTGCCCTTCAGGTGCTATCTACTGCCACCATACCAATTAAATCCGTCTAAATATTTTAGTATTTTCTACATAGTATTTTATATCTCGAAAAATTGATCAAATTAGACTTACCAATGTATACGTCTATGTTGTCAAGTCTAGCATCGTAAGCTTGAATAAGTCTTTGCAACAGGTCTGGATTACTTTCAAAAAGAGTTGGGTTGATTTCGTTGAACGTTTTCACTTTCGGTAATCCAAAATATTCTCTGGAATGAGACAATGTTAAAATCATAAATAAAACGAAAGATGAGCGGTCGGTAATGCTGCTTGTATAAACAAGCAACTTGACTTAATTACTCGACTTATTCAAGAGGTTCCAATATTATAAAAATATGTAAGCTTAAATTAATACTAAGCCAAATCAAAATCAAATTATAAACCAATTTTTCAACCCAAATAGGAAGCGAATGTTATTATATTTTATTTTTAAATCTACTTTTGAGTAGCATATTTTAATAAGTTATTCATTTATGCGATGAATGGAATGGATATGAACAGAAAGTGATTACAGCATTAAAAATATAATCAAGAACACAAGTCAATCGTACCTGGCTGTATTGTAATCCGGGAGTCCATTATCCCTTCCTCTCATAATATTCAGGGCTCCGAGGTCCCGCCTCGAGAACTCCATGGGGCCAAACAAATTGTCTCGAACATCCGAACAGAGAAGGGCATCTTCTCTCTCTGATAACTGAGATGCCATGCCCATGAGGACCTCTTCAATTGGGACTTGAGACACCACATCCTAAAATGACATTTTAAAATAATAAGAGAAATCGTGTTTCTTAAAAATAAGGGCTCTATTTTTTCTTTTGTGTAAAATCTCAAGCGAAACCATCTCACTATGTTTGACACAGCCTAATCATATCTGTCAACAAAATGGCTGGCGGCACCAGCTTGTGGCCGAAATGGAACGCAGCTACGGCGAAGGCGGGGTTACTCCTCGAGCGACTTCTGCTTTGTATCCGCTGTAGGGAGGTATCGTAACTCAAAGAAAGTTGTTTATGACTAGTTAAATAAATTTTAGATCAAAACAAATAACTTACGTTAGCATCCCACCATGTCTGACACAGCCTAATCGCATCATGTCCGCCAGGAGCCCTGCCATATCTGCAGTTCCTATCTCTCAACAAAATGGCCGGCGGCACCAGCGTGTGGCCGAAACGGAACGCAGCCACGGCGAAGGCGTGAGTTACTCCTGGAGCGACTTCTGCTTTGTACCCGCTGTAGGAAGGCATCGGCGCGCCGAGGAAAGCGGGTACGTATTCGTAAAGGATTATGTTCTGAAAGTGAAATGTGAAGCAGCTTACTTATAAATGAATTACATAAAGGTAAGTACTTTACTAATAGCGGAAAACTTAATGAATCTACCTATCTAACTGTAATATGATGTAACTGTATCACGTTATTATAGTTTTCCGCTAAAGCTCTAAGGATGGCCCGTCTCAATGAGAGAGAAAATCTCCACTTTCTAAGGGAAAATGTATAAAAAACATTACGACTATTATTTTACGCTGAGACCCATTGACACGGCTCCTTAGACTTTTGAAGACTGTCCTCGAACTACGAACACTTTTATTTGGAGTGTGCACAAATAAATAAATAGAAATGAAATTATGTTATTCTTCACAAGAGAAAACCACACGGGCAACATTACCTGCAAACTAGCTATGACAATTCTCCTGGCCCTTTGGAACAGCTGCTCATCACTCCAGTCTGGATGCTGGCGGTGAACTCTCGCCGCCACCACATTGTGCCATCGAAGTAGAAGTATACCGAAGGTCACCATTGCTGGGTTTTGGTTCGTGCGTGGATCGCCAAGCACTGAAAAAAGTTATTTAGGACTTGACTTAACGTCTTGACACATAGCTGTAGAGTTTTGTTCGTGAAATCGTTGCGATTTATTCTGAGGACTATACAGCAAGTTACATACAAGTATTTTGCTAGAGAAATTCTCAAAGCATTTGTTTTCAGGGCATTTTTATTAGTCTTAACAAAATGTTTTATATTAATCTTTTAATCAGGCCTTATATTAGTAAATGGTGAGCAATATAGAAACTTATGAATAAAGAAAGAGACACTCTTATATCACATTAAATTAAATTGGTGAAGTTTTGATTAAAGGATCTAGACTTGTGAAAAAATAGCTATTGGTGAGACCATGGAGTAATTACAAAGGGTGAGACCAAACGGCGTAAATTAATTACTACTGGTTTTTGGCAATAAAAAATATGAGTTCCTGCTACATGCAACTTAATAAACATATCATATAACATAGAAAAACTAAAATAGCCTTAGGGCAATTTTGTTTATTTATATTAATTAGATCCTGTTGATACGTCAGAAATATGTTGAAAATCGGGCTAGGAAGTTTATATACAAGATGAATCAAAACAAGCTTTATTCTAATGGGAACAGAGTCTAATATAGAAGAAAACCTTTTTGTTAACTCACAGAAAAGTCTCTCTGGGCTGAGCATGCGCATGTAGTGCGGCACTGGATTGTTGAATAATGGCACTCGCTTCGTATTCCTCAGAGGCATACCGCCTTCACTAGCAAGGCTTCCATTCTGTAAGACAACAAAGTTATTCAGTTTATGCATGATGATAGGCACATAGGTGGCCGAAAGGATTTTAAGCGTTATTTTAGTTGGAATAACATTGTTCATACTAATAGTTTGGATATTAAGCCTGGCCAACCCACATAGTGCGCGATTGTCGAAGCCTGGCTTATAGCTAAGAAACAGTAGCTTCTGATAATAGTTTCATAGTTATGACTAGATAGTTATAGATATAACACGCTTGTATTTGGTGAGGCTATAGAGAGAGGCAATCTTGTGTCTTAGTATCTGTCATCACATAACGGTGCCTAGCTGGTTATTTAACTGGCTCTTTTATCAATCAAGCAAAAATAAATAAATTAAAATACTGGCCTTGAATAAAATAGGCGCATATTAATGACAATGTGCAATATTACATACAGAAACTGCGTATAATTTTATGTATCTGTTTAATGATTAGACAAGTGTTGAAATAATAATCTAATTTTAAATACCTATATAAAAGAGGAAATATCCAAAATGGTTTATATTCCGGAAATAATGTGATTCCCTAACAGCAGACGTATTTTCAGACACGAAACTTGGGTTACTTGTGTCAGGCTATTTATGATTCAGCAAGCTCCAACGTGCACTACAACTTATTTGGTGAAAATTAAATTATTGATTAGTTATTGAAGATGGGCAGGTTTATGACAGTGCGATAAGAAGTATGTAAAATAAACGTAATTATGAATGTACGTAAAGGGCAGGCGTGGCTGCTGGGTGGCACCTGAAATGACCTCATTGCATTCACCCACGCCTCGCTCGTGCTGTACACGAAGCTGCCGTCAATCCAGGATGTCATTTGGTTCACCTGCAAATGAAAAATAAATAAGTTGAGCTAGTATTTATGGGGAAAGAGAGCGGTGCTTTTCATTCCGTTGGTGTTGTACTTAGTAAAATGTGGAATAACTATTTATTCAATCAATATAAAGAATCCACCGATTATTTTGGCATATTAATGACACGCACAAAAAATTAATTAATTTTGCAGTAACTTTTCACTATATAAACTAAACTAAGAAACTATAGCGTTAATTCCCCGTTTGGAAATTTAATTTTTTTTATTTATTCTTCATTTTTTATTCTTTTTTATCCTTACGTTTTGTATTTTCAATTTGTCCCTTACTTTTAAATAAAAAATCGGATTCCCAAATATTTATAATTTTTCCCAATAAAATTGTACGTTATATTTCCCTTTTACAAATAAGCCAGTTAGCTTAGTTCTAGATAAATACCTAAATTACTTAATTTGTTCTAAGAAGTACGTTCCGAATTGTTCAATAAATCTTTGAAATAGAGAATTAAATCGTGTATGTGTAGCAATTGCATTTTGATTAATGATTAGCATTCTATCTCAGTTAAGGTGAGGTATTTCAGTCGGTATCCAATTGTGATTGCATTGATTGGATCTGGGTTACGTATAAGTTTTATTGCCAGGAATTCGGCCTTCGTGTCGGCAACCGTCAAATGAGTGCTAACATATAGAGGTAATATATCATGTGTGTCTCCTGTAGAAGCTAGCTAATATTTGAATGTTTGTCGATAGCGTATTTGTCTAATTAGTCCACCTACACGGCCATATATTAATCATGCAAATATGTATTATAAAGAGTAGATTTGAAAGGTATATTTAAATTAGCAGTTAAAAATCAAACCTATTTAAATTTAAAAAAAACAATTTGTTTATTTCTAGATAGTAGATAAAAATATATAACTAACAAAATTTATTTATTTAATGAAGATCTATAAAGCTGAAGCGTTTATATTGTTTGTACGCATTTAACTTAATAATACAAGTCGTACTTATTTTTTTTATTTTCTATGAGTTATGGAAAAGACAGTATCTATGATTATTTACCTGGTCAGTTAAACACCGCCACTGGCGAGTAAAATGACTGGGAACAGTTACTAAGAATATTTTTAGTCGTAATTATATAATCACGATGAAAAAATATATGAATAAAGCATATTTTTACATTTTAGTAAAAAGAAACGATAAAACCCGATAGCTAGTCACGTTTCAATTAGGGACAAAACCATAAAATCACACAAAAGTAAGTTGTAGTTAGATAAGATAAAACTAATTTACTTACAGGATGTACATGTAAAATTATTGCACCTTTTTCCTACATAGCTATTTAAAAAGCCCTTATAACTAAATATTCCATTGAGAAAGGAACGACGTAATGTACGTGTAACGTTCTTTTCTTAATGAAATATTCTATCTATAGCATTTTCGATTATGTCTTTTGCTAAATAGCTTCGGAGTTCGACGTCCGATTAGTAGCAATAACTTATTTTTGATGATATATGTAAATAAAATATAAATAGAATTTGGTATTTTTTTATAAATAGCAATCTATCTTTCTTGGGAATGCTGTTATATATGCTATCTAGAGTATAGGGTACGGTGGTGTACTTTTCTTCGTGACCCACTGTACATTAAGTAAATTGTCTGTATCCTCCGGAAACCAAGATTCTGTTTGAATTGCTGCGCCATCGTCATAGTAAGTAAGCGCAGCGACAATTTTACAAGAAGGTAAAGCTTGCTTATGTCAAGACTTTAACATTATTTTATTTTCTAGAAAAAAACAATACCTTTACTTACTTGTTCTCTAGGACTATTAGGGCTCTGCCCCGTAGCACGATCATAAGCCGCCCTTAGAAAGGGCATGTACTTGACGCCCTGACACTCCGGGTCGTACATGTGATCACATTTGTCAACTGGGATTCGATGGTGCTCGATGGGACACCCTGATTCAGATGCCATCACTATTTCGCCAGTCACTACTTGTCCTGCACATACAAAGGTATATAGATTAGTAAGTGGTTTCTTTATTTAATTACTTTGTTTGTCCACACAATAAAAAAAGGATTTAACATAAAAAAAAACTTTATGCATATCTTCTCACATAGGTGTAGGTTTTTTTATCGATCTGTTTTCTCATCATTATATTACTAGACAAGGTTTTTCTAATACATTTCCAATCTGAGCGACTGAAAGCGTCTTGAACCCATCTTCTTACGGCCAACAACCAAGACTCATACATTAAAAGAAATTTTATATTTACCAAAAAAAGCCAAGAGAGCAGTTCTATTCGCCAACGAAGGTAGTCCGTCTTGCCCTCGCATGAACAGCTTCGACAGCGTTCTGGCCCCAGGCCTGTCTGCGCCAGCCATCATGTACACTCCATCGGCATACGAGGCGGGAGTCTTACGTGTCAGCCGACTGCCTAAAAGGAATTCTCGATTAGACTACTGGTAACGTTGGGGCCCATTAAGCAAGGCGATGTTCTTTGTAGGGGGCTTTACTAATTTCACCCGTTAAATTAAAATTTTGATGTTAATTATTATTCATTAAGAGATATTTTATTCATTTTGTCATTAAGCCGAGTTCCTTGGCCTCAATAAAAAAAAATGTTTAGGAATTTAATTGACACTGACGCAAGTTTTCAAAAAATTATTTTAGCTTGAAACATTCTTTATTTTCCCTCTTGATATTCCTGTTTATCTCCAGACAAATCAATATTACAGTATAAATAATTTCTAAGAATATGGACAAGCTCGAAATGAGTTCATTTTTGTTTGATCTTGAAAGTGAAAGTGATAGTGACGATGATTTTTTTGATACGGTACTCAAATGGTATATAAAATACGAACATGGTGAATTTTGTCCAAGTACGAGACAAAAACTTCCTAGACACATGAAAAAAGTAATGTATATGCAAAGTCTCAACGATTTAGAATTCACTCTTACTTTTATGCTTTCAAAAACGTTAGTAGATTCATTATTGTCTAAAATAGTCCAGTATATCAACACTTCTGAGATAGCGAGTAGTGACAGAGTATCACCATTGCATCAATTATTACTTACACTACGATTTTATGTACAAGGGTCTGTATCTGAAGCGGATTTCCTTGATATATCAAAACCAACTGCAAACAGAATAGTTCAAGATATTTCAGGGGCAATAGCCAAGCTGAGTGAAGAATATATATGTGTTCGTCAGGATAAAAGAGATAAATTTAGAAATTTTACTGGTTTCCCAAATGTTCTGGGCATTATAGATTGCACCTCTTTCCCTCTAGATTTTTCATGCCACGAAATAAAATCTCCAGCTAAATTTGAATTCCATGTTCAAGCAGTATGTGATGCTGATCAAAGATTTATTAACTTGAAAGTCTATTGGCCAGGTATCGCACTCCAATCTATCACCAGTAACTTTCCTATGAAAGAATACTATGAAGTAAATGGTTTTGGAAGCTATATTCTGGGCGACTCTAGGTATTCATGTAAAACATATTTGTTGACTTCTGTTGCGAATGCTTCTACTGCAGCCGAACGACGATATAATGAAGCACATGTTAAAGCATGGAAAACAATTGAAAAGACCTTTGCTGAGTGGAAAAAAAGGTTCACAGTCATAGCACGACCGATGCGCGAATCGCTATGGAACATTAATAAAATCATTATTGCAACCGCAATCTTACACAATATGTGCTTAGTTGATGATTTGGGAGAAATACCTTCACACGTAAACGAAACAACTTATAATAACGAGGTTTATGAAAGTGGCGATGGTAATGAAAGCAATGACGATGATACACAAAGAGTAAGAATTATAGAGCAATATTTTCAAGATAGTGTATAATTTGACTATATTTTTATAAACTATGTATTTGAGAAAGTAATGTTGCTATAATTATATGATTAGTGAAATAATTATTTTCGTTGATTAAATATTCTATTCTTTAGCTTATTTCTAATATTGAACTTTTGAAAAGTAATTTTAAAAGTTCAACGTATAAAATAAACCTATTTGTATTATGAAGTTAACATTGACAGGTTCATTGATCCTGTATCTTATGTTAGATGTGGAGTCCTATATTAAGGAAGCACGTCGAACCCAGAGGGTTAAAAAAAAGTTTATAGTAGGAATTCAGTATCAATAAAACAAAAATGTACTCTGAATACTTTCGCTTTTCGCAATTCTTTTCTTATATTTTTATAAGCGCTATAATGATAGTAATGTAACCATTGAGAAAGGAGCTTTAGACAAACTTGTTGATCTATTATTAATGAAAAAGTCGAGCCTGGCTAAGAACTGATAAAAACTGGTTTCATATAAAATACCGAATGTGAATATTTAAGATTTTATGTAAATATAATCTCCTGATAGTGCTGAGCGGTTTTTGTTGCTAGTTGCATACAATGTAGGTACTATTTGTAGCGTCGCCGGAGCAATGCATTCATTTGGAATAATATCTATAATAATTTTAATGTTTTTTTACTTATTTATTAATAATATTTGTAATGTTTTTGTTTTAATCTAATTGTATTAATTTTATTACTTAACTATTGTATGCTGTATCACGGCAAAACATAGCGATCTAATGTAAAAAATTATAACACCTGTATGTTTGTGTATGGTTGTGTTTACCTATGTTTTACAAATAAAATATTGATTGATTGATTAATTGATGGTGAAATAGTTTACCAACTAGAGATTTTCCAAATTTTATTTTCCATATACATTAAACTCGTCATCGATAGTATTTGTATAAGGGATATTGAGAAGGCGTTAAGTTAAAAGTATTCGGTAAACCAACCACTAAATATTTGTAATAAAGGTTAGGGGTTGAACAAAGTTAGATTTAAAAATATGCAACACTGAAGCTTGTTGTCACGGTTTTTGAATTAAAATTGACTTTACCATACAAATCATGTAAAAACTAAATATTTTCTAAATTCTACCGCAGCCTTCAAACCACCAAAAAGCCATAATCAAATCCGCCAACATAATTAGTTTTTTCATGTTACACCGGATTCGACTACTTTAGAAATCAAGATTTGCAGAAACAAATAAATTATAGTATCTATACTTAAAAATTCACGTGTTATTAATTTTTGATGAAGTTATTTTTAAACGATATCTTTACCTGTCGTTGGTACTGTATGATTGATTCACGCTGGCTGTAGCTCAGTGTCAAGATACTCGTAATTTGAGAGGCGCGCGTGATTCTGTGGTGGCGTAATGTTCAAATTAAACATATACCTGCGATGTGAACAGCGAATTAGGAACAAGGAGATTCAAACCATAGCATGGTCTTAGATAACTGATGAATATTTATATCTAATATTATATGTCGTTTATCGTGATATGATTATACGCATTTCTCACGTTATTTTTAGATAATTAAACCGTTTCTCTTCCGACTTCTTAAAAACACGTTTTTATAAGAATAAACATAATAAGCTTGTTATTTACTTATCACATAATCATCATTTCGTATAGGTTACATTGTCAATCGACCATGTACTTAACTAATGTGAAAGAAAACAATCTTGGAAAAGACGTTATTGGATTTATTGAGCGTGTTAAGTTCTGAAAGTGGGATTGGTTGCTTGATTATTGCCTATACGTATATGATTTTTATAAATACAACTACGACCATCAGACGCTTGTAAGAAGGCAATTTAGCCCTCCATAGTTGTTTTATCAAAGCTGTGTTCTGTAACATTTACCTTGAGTACAGTTTTAGCAAAGAGAATCGAAACCGCACACCAATTATACGTTCCTTTATCAATGAGTTTCAGTGACGAAAACGTTTTGTTGGATACGTTTTGACATGAATTCTCACAAACAATAAAATAAAATAATGAAATAAATAGATAAAAAAATACTTTCATTCTCCTTTCCAGTTTTCAAGGAGCTTATGGAAAATATTGGCCTTGTGTAATAATGTATGTATTAACTACTGTGAAAGGAGAAATACTACTTGTCAATGTCTTGATAGCTATATAAGGAAATATTTGCGATGCTACAAAAACTGTAGCTCCGGGCAATGACAATGCCTAATATAAAATATACAAATAAATAGCATAGTGCTTGCAAAAAAGAAAACCATCAATGTCACTATGGTCACAATTGCTCTCTTAAACATGTCCTCCCATGGGGCCCGACAAACGCGCACGCGCTTAATTTTACATAAAATTTAAAGTAGTAAAATAGTTATAGAATTATTAGCTCTTCACAACATATCCCAAGACTCTTGTCTGTCCAGAATGTTACTTCTATAGGCTTTTCTAAGATTTAGTGAAAAATCAGCTAGTTTTATTTATAAAAATTTTTATTCGACATAATTGGCGATTGAAACGATTTTCATTCGACTCACCGGTTTTCATCATCATCATCATTCATCATTTCAGCCGCAGTCAGTCCACTACTGGACATAGGCCTCTCCCAATGATTTCCAAAATGATCGGTTGGCAGCAGTCTGAATCCAGCGTTTGCCTGCGACCTTTTTCAGGTCATCTGACCATCTGGTCGGTGGATGTCCAACTCTGCGCTTACCAGTACGCGGTCGCTATTCGAAAACCTTTCTGCCCGATCTTCCATCGGTTCTCCACGCTATGTGCCCCGCCCACTGCAAGAAGAAAGAACTAATCCGCTGGGCTGGTTTTGCGGGAATCAATTAGATCTCAAAAATAGCAATCTTGAGCATATTGCAATCGACACTAAAGAACAAAGTTAGGTATGCGATCATAATATATTTCATTTGCAAATAAAATGTATGAAGAATCTGAAATGATTTGAAAGGAGTTATTCCACTTGTCATTTCAGCGTTATCGGTGAGTTGTAATAAAGTCTACTTCATCAATAATGAAGTTTGATTGAAGTGATTTGTTGCCTACAAGTTGCTTACAAGTATATTGACAGGAATTTGTTTCGCACTCTATAAAACTTAGATAAAACTGGTACTTAATTAATCGTTATATTTGAAGACGAGGCTATCAAGTAGTCGTTCGTTTATTAACAATCGAACAGTTGTAAATAGTTTTATTAAATAAATATTATTTATGAATAATTGAAAAATGCATTTGAAACTCTATTTTTGCATCAACTTCGTCATCGTCTTTTTAAACTCATTGGACAATTATATAGTAAAATGTCGATATGCTTTAAACAATAACATTGGAGGATCCCATCCTTAACTCGAAAAATCTAAATTGAGTTTACATATTTTGTAACCTCTTTACGATTTATATACTAAAGCAATAGTCCTTCAAGAGAGGTAGGACATTTTGTAAGGAGTAGTCCGTCTTGGGAAGTACCTCCACCCTACAGAAGACCGCAGCCAAAAAACACTGTGATGCAGTGTTGTGTTCCTGCTGGCGAGTAGGGTCGCCAGGCTCCAGAGGGGTCGCTGTGCTGATAGCGGACAGGTCGGCAACGCGCTCGTGACATCTCTGGTGCTGCAGGCGTTCATAGGCTACGGTAACCACTTACCATCAGGTGGATCATACGCATGCTTGCCTACTTAGTTGTATTTAAAAAAATAGTCTTGAAATTAGATGTACTAAGTAGTACATGGGGTGCCTTTTGTCCTCGAAAAATGTATTGTTCACGTGGAATTCATACGAGTGTGTTAAAAATAATAAATGAATGCATATGCGTAGATTCAACCCAAATTTTCCGAACAATGTATGTTAAATTAAACACAAACAAAGTTTACCAAAGAAACAACGAACATTCATTGAGTATGAAGACATGAAGCCTATGATACCATTAGCCTGTGATAGTATCTAACATCATTATTGAGTTTCGCAACCTTATAATGACAAATTAATAAGGCATATAATCACAAGGTCATATAATCACATGTTATTTGTTTGCAAGATTGCACATTTTGACTAGCGAAGTAGATGTCATTGATTGGTTGTGAAAATTATTCATTTAGAATAGCTTTTTTGATATATAAGTTATATAACATAGTTTATAATTTATTTTGCTACAGGAATAGGTTTAAGTGTAAAATAGAAAACAAAAATTGAAAAACAAAAATTAATACTATAACGTGCGTTGATGTCTTTTCTTTGCTGAAATCGTCTGAAGGCGAATCTTTTGTAGGGTTGAAGTTAAGATTATAATTATACTAAGATCATTTATTCTACTAGTTATACTTCTCAGTAGTACCTACTTTCTACTTCGTAGATTAAACATTGACTTTGACCACTTCCATTATTGATCTCCGTTTTTGATATAATGTAGCTTCCTCGTGAGATAACAAAAACACGAGACCGAGCGAAGGTAAAATCATATTTTTTTCTCAATAAATAATAATCGAAGTTACCTTTTAAGTACTTTGCTCTCATTAATGACATGAAACATACAGAAAATTGCTTGCAATTTTTTATAGCTATTGGCAACGACTGGTGCAGGTTTCCATAAATCGCGGCATGGCTACGTTCACATTGCACCACATACACAATATACATAATACACTACTTATCGCCAAGTATTATATCAAAAATAAAACACCGGCCAAAAGCGAGTCGGACTCGCGCACCGATGGTTCCGTACAAACCTGTAGGTATATAAGTAACAGTTCACCCAAAATGACAATCATGAATTTTAATTTAATACCTATATGCATTCACGAGGATAGGGGTAGTAAGTTTAAAGTTATTAAAAATATTTTTATTATATGATGTAACTAAAAATTTACGGTTTTCGCAACTCTTCCTTTATCTGTGGTATAAAAAGTTGATTCGTACTAATTTTCAAGATTCTGAGTTCCTGTAGGTTTTTATTCCCTTGCGAGTGTCGAAAATTTGCGGCATAAACGGCTGTATCTTTTGATTGCGTTGGCTTTCTGTTGGTTTTTTCACAACTAAGGGACAGTAGACTTGAGTATTTGATATAAATTCCAGCTTGATATCTCCACGCGTTCCTGAGAAAAAGAGTCTTGACTGACTGACAAGACAGACGGACGGACGGACAACAAAGTGATCCTATAAGGGTTCCGTTTTTCCTTTCGAAGTACGGTACCCTAAAAAGGATAAATTAATAATTACAACTACAACATTTTGAAATAAAAGTACAAAAATTAAGGTATTGATGAAATACTATTATATTTATTGTAACCCATACTTACCACAATAGTAATAAACAAAAAAAAATATTTATGAATGATTAAGAACTAAAAAATAATATAAGGCACACATTAAAAATAATATAGTCAGATTAATTTCATAGTTTGATATGATAGTATTGTTATGTTACAATAATATACCAAATTTCAGCACAGATAAAACTTCGGTTATTTTTGATGACTAATTTGTTTCTATCAATACAAAACTAGTGAGTTTAAATATGATACAGTAAATGATGATGTACTTAGACTAGTGTGTAACAATAAAAATGTAGCTGTCAAACATCGTTAACACATTTCATTCTCGTAATTAGACCCATAAATAAACCATGTGGTTTATCTGAAAGATAGATTGAAACAAGGTTACACGATATATCAAATCTCCATGTTAAATGAGACTTGATTACCGTCAGTTCAAACAATGACAGCTGACAAAGAGATCGAATCAAGTTACATATCTACACAGTAGCATAAAGTGACGCAACTCACGACAGCTGGAGGAAATTTTTTGACAAGATCTAAATCAAAGAATTAAGTTGCACTTAAACTAAAAGGTTTCTAGACTTTTAGGTCATATTTCACTCAAATTAAAATTGGCACTGGATTAAATAAACATTAGTAATAAATGATATAAAAAAAATGTTTGTATGGGTACATTTAAAGTTTAACATTTACTGACAAGCTAGTTAATTAAAAAGGAAAAACTAAATTTAGAAAATACTTATTTATGCAATAACTAGTTGTACGCCGCGAACACCTTGCGAATTTCACTCAATAAAGTTTAGCCACAAAAATAAAAATAAATTTTCCCATCATTTACTGGGGCCATATTTAAGATATTCTGAACCCAAAAGTTTCATACACCTGGGAGAGATTTATCGTAATCCTGTGTCAGATGCCCTCAGGCATTCTGAAAAATCTGACAGTGTCAGCCACTAAAACACCTCTGACCATGTTTCTGTTCATCCCGAAGGTCAGAAGGCAATCGCTCCATGGGAATAACCAGTACTGCCAAATCTAGGAACATGATTAACAGCATACCTTACATTCCGAAGCGTAAGCTCAGGACGCGATTGGGATATACCCTTGGACGAAGAAGATAAATATAAGTAGACCAAGGCATAACAGAGTCAATTAACCTCTCTAACACCAGGGTGTTAACTTTTTTGACCATTGGAGTTCAAGCTACATGGATTTTACCCAAGTAAGACTGACCCCAAAAATTGCATTTTAATGGCAGTGAATTTATTTCGTAGTAATATGGGGTCGATTAGCCTTAGAAAACATAAACAGAAATATTTTAAGATCGAGAAAGTGAATTTAAAAATATGAAAGATCAAAAATGTTGAATTGAGTTTATTTGAATGATTGTATTATCATTCTTTCATATGCCAGTACTGTACAGTATACTGACTTTATACGAATTAATGATTTTTTATATTTTCGCGATTGTTACACATTAAATCAATTATTTTAGCTGCTGTTGTAATAGGGGTTATTAATTATTTTTATATAATTAATCCATACTCCATTCCTATACTATACATCCATACTATAATACTATAATATCCATACTAATATTATAAATACGAAAGTCTGCCGGTCTGTCTATTACGCTTTCACGGCCAAACCTCTGAACGGATTTTAATGAAATTTGGTATGGATATAGTTGAAGACCCGGGGTCAAACATAGGCTACTTTTTGACGCAGACGGAGCTGCGGGAGACAGCTAGTAAGTAATAAACGCGATAAAAACCGTATTAAAATAGTTTTTCAACGATTTTATTAAAGTGGTTTGTTTCTACGGAATTTGGAATTTCTATGGAATATCATTGAAAGTAAGTTTATCCTTTCAGACAAAAAGAAATAAATCGGTTCAGACATGATGGAGTTATGGAGTCATACTGTCTGTCTTCTCCATATCTAAAGACATTTGCAGCGGCGCCCTATCTATAAACGCTTTCATTCTTGTTGTAACCATTCCTATAATTTGGCTAATATTTTACGACCGGCCGTCTGCCTGACGTCAACTCTCCTTAGGAATGCTGTTGTTTTTAGAGCCTCGTTAGCCGGGTAAGTCTTAATTGTACCCGTTGCCCGCCCCCTACGTGGGCCAGATGTTGATGCCCGGACGAGAGGTTACTCGAATTGAGAACCTCCTCCGTTTTGGATTTTGGAAGGACCTTGTATCAATCAATTCTTCATGACCTGTATATTTAAGAGATTTATCTACTTTAAAAAGCACCTCCTTCTGTTATCGTTAATTTTTAGTCCGTTAGACTATAAGGTCCATTGATCCTTCTACTCCCACCCTTGTAGATTAATATCCTGACTTCAAAATATCTTCACAATGGCACCACTAATTTGAGAGAAAACATTATTTTTGTGATTTGGAAAAAAAGATGATTAGTTTACTTCGACGACATCATCACTATAATTCTAGGTGTTTTACAGTTATTATTATTTTGTTACTAAACTACTGAACCAATAGTTTAAAAAAAAAATACTGAACTAAACTGAAAGTATGCCTTATTGGACTTAAAAATAGTTTTTTCAATCGTTTCAGTGATATCGGAGTTATTAAGTAACAAATACGAAAAAAAAAAACATTAGATCCTCTTTTTTTGAAAGTCGGTTGAATATCACTTAATCTATTTAGATATTATACGTATCATAATGTTTCTTACATACATTCTGATTATCAACGAAAACGGACTTACAGCTTTGGAGTTATCAATAAATATTTATTTTTACATTAATGCCAATATCTCAAAAACTGCTAAACGGATTTTGATGCCAAACGACCTTAAAAATTCTATACATGCCTACTATACACACTTTGAATTTTATCAAAATCGGACTAACGGCTCGAGAGTTATCGCGGTATAAACATACATACATACAAACAATGTGTTTTTGCCCCAACTCGATTTAGAGACCTCACTCGCTTCGTTCGCTTATTGCGGGATATTGCGATCTGTTGCACAGTTCTGTTATTCCAGTTGTATCCTAAGCTGTTTTGCTTTGGAGACCGAGGTTTGAATCTGATACATTCATTTGGCACTATTTTTATGACTAGCTGTTTGCTTGGTAATCAATCCTTCTTGGAAATGGGTGATGCTAATTGTAACATTAACCATCTTATATATTTATAATTCTGAACAATTTTGGAAACAATAATTTTAAATGTAACTACCTATGTGCTTGTGAAACAATGCATAGTCCTCTCACCAGATTCTTGCAAGGATAAGCGACATTTACATAATCCATGGATTACGACTATCGTGTGAGTACGCTTAACATTCATAACAATGCTGTTTGTGGACTTCAATTGAGCGTATATAACCGTAGGATGTTGATCGGGGTCCTAATTTTGGATAAGTGTGACTCACGCAAAATCGGTGATTCGAATAATTTTTGTTCGAAAACGAAGGTTTTTTATTTGACATATATGACATACATTACAAAAATAGGACTCCAGAGCACATTACGATAACACAAGCGATTAAATTCTCTATTGAATTTACCAATTTTGTATTAACGCACGAAGTCAAAATGTAAATAGTTTTTTGCGAGCAATTTCATTAAAATTGTTTGGTGTTTTAAATTACTTTCTCTACCTTATTTATTGGGCTTATTTATTTATTTAACTTTATTCCATAGTTTAAAATGGTGGATTTAAAGCCTGAGGTTTTACTCGTATCTACCAGTCAACTAAGTGAATGAGTTGGCCTGTGTCCTTATCCATGTAAGATAAGTATGGAAAACGTAAATTGTTCCGTTACTTCTAGTTTAATTCTAGTTACTTCAAGAAGTTAGACTGTTAGTAACAGGGTAAATGATTGGCTCTCTGTTAATAAAGACAATAGCTATAATGTTACGAGTATTATTAATTTTTAATTAATGTAAATTCAAAATTAATAATAACATTGAACAAACTCGTTCATTATCATTTTTCCCATGAGAATTTGGGACAGTAAAAGCAAGTAAAAACACTTTATTGCACCATAGATAATTATAAATAATACGTGCCCTCCATTCTGAAATTAGTAATTGCAAGATAATATTTAAGAAACTTACCCACGGATCCCCAATCAGGGTAAGCTCTATTGTTGAACCATCCATCGTAGCGTTGTTTTTCGTAGTACACCTCTGAAACAAAGATAATTTTATCATAAAATTTCTCGTGTCCTATAAGTACTAAAGCTATCTTATTGCGGTTATATCTTAATAGTTCAATTTAATGTCATTCATTTAAAAAAGGGAACATTTGGAAAATGTTAATATTGCAACATTCTAGATCAGCAGACAGTTCATTGATATACGCCTCACGTCAGGCTAATTAACCCTCCGTTCTTTGCATACCACTGAATGTGAATTGGTTTTTGCTCTGCGTTCTAGATACTCGTATGCATGAACGTGTTGATCGTAAGATCGGATAGCCTTGTCACCAGTCTTAGCAACACGGTGCATCACAAAATACTATTTTAAACTGATTCAATATATTATACAAGCAAATGTGTTGAAATAAGTGAAGTAGGTAGTTTATGTTAGAGATCCGCAGATTACCAGTTTTATTAAAAGATGAAGGCTTTATTTTTCTGTCTGACCAGCCAGATCTACCGTAAAAATATTTAAGACATAAATCATCGGTAACATAAAGGGTCGAATTATACACAATTTATAATAACAGCAAACTATAAGAAACTGTTGTATTAGAGCTAAATTTTACAATTCTTATATTATTGTATTACTGCCGCACTGAAGTCGTAAATGACTTTAAATTCTTTAAACTCAAATGAAATATTCTCCCTTAAATCTATCCCAATGAATATTTATTTAATAATTCTCCCTATAACAGAGCATTATTTGAGTTTGAACAATTTACTTTATGGTCCTTAACGACTGAGGGCGGCTGTTAAAATTTCTTAATAAAAGAGTAGTATTATTTAGTAGGGCTTGGAATGACAATAAATTATATTTTAAATGTAAACTTGAATAGGTACAATGTGTTAAATATAAAATGCATTTTGTGTTCAAACACAGTTTATTGAGATATCAGCGGCAATGATAACGTTAGAACACCTCCATTATGTATCAATAACTATACATTATTCTTGACCTGAATGTATGAGATACGTGAAAAAGCTGCATGACATGATTTTATGCATGTGATCATAAAATGCTAGATTATCAATATGTATCGAGTGCACTTGTAATAAATTATGGTTTTAATTAAGTTAACTTCTAATTTTATTTTTATTTTTGATTGAAGTAACATAACAGCACACAATATACTTATATAAAAATTATACTAGAGTGTACCATATGGTCGATTGACCGATATGAATGAATGATTAAAATAAAACGTGAAATATAAAGAAAAACGTTTTATGTTTTGCCTCTATTTATTACTTGGCAATAAAAATATGCAATTATTATTTAGTAGCTGTTTCCCGCAGCTCCGTCTGCGTCAAAAAGTAGCCTGTGTTTGACCCTGGGTCTTTTAATTATATTCATACCAAATTTCATCAAAATCCGTTTAGCGGTTTGGCTGTGCAAGCTTATCAGACAGACAACTAGAGAGACGGACAGACTTTCACACTTGTAATATTATTGTATGGAAGTATAGATTTTGGTATCGAATGTTATTGTTAATATGATTTGAGTAATATTTTACAATTTGTTACTAGACAGTCTTATACTTTATGAAACCCCATAATTTATCTGAATGGAAAGATCAGCAGTAACATACAGAAGTCATTTCAAATAACTTACTCAGTCGCCTCACACCTGGTCACGTATTAAAATTCCTATTGCATGTTACTATATCAATTAAAATTGCGACAATACTTTAAAATCATTAAAAAAATACCTTTCATTTTTCTTGCAATATTACATGCTCTTATAAATTGATCAATGTGACCTATAGGATGTAAGTAGATATAAATCTATCCTTTAATGCATACAATGCCCACATATATGTCCTCTGTAGTTTTGAGTATATTTGGCAGCTATTATACTTGTCCATATTATACAGATTTGTACACTATTTAGCTCTCACTGTTTTAACAATTTGAACTAGCTGTATACACATGTGTTGAGTTGTTGCCTAGATTTATATTTAGTCATATAAATATTGTTAACTTGAGGTGACAATTTGTTATGTGTATCATAATAAATAAATAAAAATAAAAAGATAGACGGATATATTCTCTTTCGAATTTATACATCGTAGATTTGTGGGTATAAATATAACAAATTCGAAGATGTAAGGAGGGACTTAACACTATATTGCAGTTTGTTGCTGACAGTTAGAATGCGAAAAACTAAGCGAATTACAGAAGTCAACGTAGGAAAGCTGGACCCTGTGCTACTAGGTGACCAGCTAAAGAAGCAACCGAGAAAACTACAGATGCAAGTAAAAATATGTAATGATAAGTTACCAAATCTCGATTTCGGTAACTTATTTTATGCGTAGTTAAAATAATGATCCCAGATTTCGGGGTAGCTTTTAGAAGAGGCTCTCCCAAATTGAGCTGACTTGATATCACAATGTAGGAATTCCGTGCTTGGATTCACTGCCAAGGATACCGATAACTGGACAGGGGTTCTGACGCTTAAGCAAAATGGAGAATTAAGTGTAGGAAAGCGGACCTGACCCTGTTGCGACCGGCTAAAGATGTAAGCGAGAGACCGTTCGTAAGAAGAATATGTAATACGATGATTTGCTAGTATTTCAAGACTGATGTAGTTAAAATAATGATGAAAGTATTTAAATGCCAAGTTGTAAAGCGTGCAATATAAATTAAATGTGTAATGATTTAATGATAAATTGCAAGCAATTCATGACTACGAAATCGAGACCATCTTCATTACGACATATTGAGTAGATAAGCGTAAATCCTTCAATAATCGATGCGAACATATAAATCAATCCTGCTCCTATTACTTTATAAAGGCCATATATCTCAGAAAAGGTTAACTTAATTCTTAGTTTGTAAAGTACACCTGCAACTGGCAATTGATATTAATCAGTCAGGACACTTTGTTATATGTACCTAAACGAGTTTCAACACAGTTGCAATTAGACCGAATAAAATATAATTAATGAGATAATACTTAATTATAATCTATAGATTTTTATCCATATCTCCTGTAAGCCTTTATTACATTAGTAGTATTTATCGAGTCGCCCTCGCTAGATAGGTACTTAGGTAACTGGAACGTATTTTGTAATGAAATGGGAGTTGCAGTTTATCAATATAGCAGAGAATTCGAGTAAAGTATTGGACTTGACAAATGAGTAGTGTTTAGTACTTACTGTCATCAAAACGGGTATAAGAGAATTTTTGTTGGCTTGGTTTGGCATATATTGAAATTTTACCATACGAACTCGCTGCATTTTATTAAACTATGTAGTATACTATGGCAGTATAATAGACTGTGCTATATCTATGGCCATCCTATGACATACATATAGGTAAATGTGAAATTTGAAGTTTTATGTAAACTCCTAATTCTAATTTAAAAGCATAACTCTCACTTCATCTCATACTCGAACAATATCTTGAACGAACATAATATTATCAAAAAACTTCTAACTTACGTTCGCATTTGTAGAGTTATCTATAATTAATATTTACCTAGATTGTAATAAATATTATCGTATAAAAACGTGTGTAAAATATGGCTGATGAAAAACAAAAGACAATCAATTTGGAAACAGATTCAAAATGACATGGCGGGAAAACTTTTTTTTTGTGTTATTGATCGATTTTTTGCGGCCAGTATGTACTTCAAATGCAATTTTACGTTTTAGTTATGTACTTTCAGATAAAAAAAAAGTTAAAATTAAAATAATGAAGTAGGCACCTATCTAATCACTTTGAACATTTTCGGCTGCGTTAAAACATATTGTGAAAATAGCTACTTCTTTTGCCGCGTAACTTACATAATTTATAAATATAAATCCTACAAGCTAATCTATGTTAAGTATATTCTGCCAATAGGCTAGTTTCCTAAAAAATATAATTAGTCCGTCAGTTAGATAATCAAAAAATATTGGAGAAGTACTTTTTCTTTTGAAAATTAAACAAAGAATGGTAAAGATATGGCGCGTTAAAGTTCCGTGTGACGTTAGAGTGTGCTACAGTTTTTCGCAATGTGACGTCACGAGCCCCCACTCAAACAAAAGAAAACATACGTCACTAATACGTATACGTGACGTATTTTGATTCCCTGAATGACGGGCTAATTTTAATGTTAGTCTTTTGACCCTAGCCCATTAATATGTTTAAAGAAATTTAAATTAATTAATTTCCATGATAGTTAGTTAGGCCGTGCGGTCAGTTGACCACTGTTAATGAACTCATCGATCATGATAGCAGTTATGAAGAATTAAGCTGTTGCAATATAAACAGAGCTGTCAAAGGCTGTTTGTGGTAACCAGTGGGTGTATGACAACTGACAAGCGCGGCCGTCCCACATTCATATATTAACTCGCTTGTTATTAGTTTGTGAAGATATAAGGAGAGCTGTTTATAGCTCAGGTGCATTAGTATAACTAATTTAAAAGAAAAATATATATTATTTATCGCCCACATACAGAAACAAATAGCTATGAAGTGAAAACGAAAACATATTTTCATGCCCAAATGCATCAGTTACAGTCCACCATCTAGCAAAAATAGCCAGAAATAATTTTACGCGCAAGATCATTACGAACACCTGTGCTCCGTTAGGCTTTTCTTTGTCGTCTTCTACATTTATCTGTTTACGCTTGCTCCATGGTTTACGCTGGTTTACGCTTATCTCTCTTGTTTGGATCTTCGTTTGGATGGTTTCTGGCTAATTGTTTTAGGACACAAATTGCGAAAGGTAAAATTGTCTTGGCTATTTAAGTAAAGATAAATTAAAGAGTCTAGCCCTATTTAATTTTATTTGCTCGAACCGAATACATTTGTACTTGTCCAATCACTAATAACTTGTACGTTTGAGTAATGTGGGTAATAAAAATAAAGATTGCGAGGATTGATTATTCCAATTTGTACTAGTCCTAAAGGAGTATAGAAATGATACAGAGGCATTTTAATTGATGTGATTCATACATAACACATGAAATTGCTTACAGTACTGTAAACAATGACCAAATTTTAAATAGTACATACCAATTTTGTTTACTGTTACTTAAATTATCTAATCTCTTTCTTTAAAGAAAGAGATAAAAATTGTGTAAATTGTGTGGTGAAATTGTGTAATGTGGCCACTAATAAGTTGGCCACATTACACAATTTCATTTAACGTAGAGTTAAATGTGCCTCTTCCCTAAGTGAGCTCTACTTTACATTGTTTAATATCGAAATCCTATCATAGACATAGAAGTATTTTAATTTAAAGAAAAAAAAAAAACGCTCCGGGTAGTACGGTTGAGAATGTATAAAAGAAATTTTCGGCAACGAAGCTGCGGTGTGATAGATAGCTTAGCAAATATAGAGCGCAGCCATGGAGACATGACTTTACACCAGTGTCGACACGACACATTACATAAGGTTCCGCTTGAGCACAAAAACCAGGTCCGGTATCTTCATATCAATCATAAGTTTTTGCACTAATAAAAGTTTTTAAGACAGAATGAGCTCATTCGATTTTAAATGAAGAACTAAATTTGTTGCGAGTTGATGGAGGTAGGAGGTGGTAATTTATACTTTTTTATACCTTTTAGCTAATAGTTGTCTTGAGATAAAAATGATATTAAAGATCGCAAATCGCTGTCTAAATATTTAAGCATTAAAGACGATAATAATGTTTCTGTTCAGTAGTTTGGTTTCTTGACCCAAAAATAGGCTACTTCTTCTTTTCCGCAATATCCCAGAATTTGTCTTACTATTAGGTGACGCAATTTATCAACAACAGTGAACATAGGTACCCAATGATGGTAAGAAAAGCAAGCTATGACGTCAGTTAATAATAAGATCTTGCTTTATTAGCATATCATTTTAATAAGGATACTATATGAAGGTATATATAAATTAAATTAAACTATTTTAATACGGTTTTATCGCGTTTATTACTTATTTATTTACACCTGACGTTTCAAACACTTTACAGCGTTCATGGTCGCAGGCAGACTAAGTTAACATTTGTCTTTGATGTCATAAGATTACAAAACTACCGCCTGAAATTTTTTATTGGGAACTATTCCGATTCACGCAGTATTGGCTCACAGTATCTAAGGGTCTTGCAGTCTGCTTCCGAGTTTGCGATTTTATTAAGTTAATGACTGGGTCCCAAGCTGGCGGTACCTGCCATCCATCCTCTCTATTGAAATTAGGATGTTTTTTAATTTCAATAGCTTCACGTAACATCCTTGGAATGAATCTGTTTTCCTTTGCAAGGACTTGAGGATTATCAAAACGCATTATCAAATCCTTGCAAAGGAAAACAGATTCATTCCAAGGATGTTACGTGAAGCTATTGAAATTAAAAAACATCCTAATTTCAATAGAGAGGATGGATGGCAGGTACCGCCAGCTTGGGACCCAGTCATTAACTTAATAAAATCGCAAACTCGGAAGCAGACTGCAAGACCCTTAGATACTGTGAGCCAATACTGCGTGAATCGGAATAGTTCCCAATAAAAAATGTCAGGCGGTAGTTTTGTAATCTTATGACATCAAAGACAAATGTTAACTTAGTCTGCCTGCGACCATGAACGCTGTAAAGTGTTTGAAACGTCAGGTGTAAATAAATAAGTAATAAACGCGATAAAACCGTATTAAAATAGTTTAATTTAATGAATAACAATCGCGAAAACATAAGAAAACATTAGGTATATATAAACTTAAAGCCCGAAAATTGCGATTGAATTTCATTCGCTATTTCAATACAAATGTCGTATGTCCAATATTAAACAAACAAATGTTAAAGAATTTATGCAGTCACTTGGTGAAGTGTTGATAATTTAATTAAGGAAAATACTTCGTTTAACGGAAGTATTTTCATCTGTTAACAAGTTATTATGCAATAAATAAATATGTGTAAATACTTATTGCATTATAATTGTATAAGTATCAAACAAATAGTGTTGAGTAGATTGTTAACTGCGCAAGTATATATTATGCGTCTCGCTATCTTTTTCTTCATCGTCCCAGCGTGTCCCAGTTACGTCTTCAGAATATGCTTCAAAGTAGGCTCTGTAATCTGCTTAGGGAACGTTATGAAATAATGATCCCATATTTGGTGGTATTAGTATAATTTTAACTTTATTGGTACCTTACTTATCTTTTACGACATCGCCGGAAAGAAAAATCATTTCTTTCATTACGTGAATAGCGTTATCCATCAATATAAAACTACGTATGTATTTTATGTCGTTTGTACTTAAACCGGAAACAACACAGTCTACAGTGCTATGTTATTTGTAAGTAATGGGTATTGCCAGAAATAATAAACAGATTCATCGGTATCGTGTCTCAATAGATCAGGAAGTGTTACAATAACAATGACGTGTCATTTACAACTACAAGGATGTTCTATGAGAGCATACCGAAGATGTCCTTACAAAGTTTCCGAGTACGCCCACGCAGCAAAAGATATTAATTTAGTTAGATCAAGTTCGTGTTCTGTGGATAAACTTTATTATATTTTTTTTTTTTTTATATTTCCCATCTGCCAATATGATACAAATGTAATTACAGTAAGTTGTTCAGTCAGTTATGTACACGTAACTTAAATCGATTTCAACTTGAGTTCAAATTTAATATTGCAGCGGTTTTTATTTACTTGGTTTTGTGTCTAAAAATCACAATATCTTCACAGTCTAAAAAACAAATTTCTTTATTTTAATAGAGATTTTTTTTTTAAATTAATAATACTGGGAGTAAAAATCTGTAACTCTTATCTATTGACACTTTCTGCAGCCGGAGATGTCATCTTTATGCTGCCAATAAGTATTTTTGATTGATCTTACGAAGAAGTACATGGTAATTTGATTAACTGCACACTTGCTTACTTTTCTAACTAGCCCACTATACCTATACCAGTTTAATGGTCGTTGTAAAATAATTGATTTCTGAATCAAGTGAATTGCTAGGAAACCCAAGCGAAGACGAAGATGTGAAGCACTTTATTGGTCATTGCTGATTGGGCATCGTCATCAAGGCCAAATTCTTACAAACGGTGTCATGGCCGTCCTAAATTTACGCGGAAGCACGTTTGTATTATCATGTGCATGGTTTCACAATTAAATTGCTTGAATGCACAATTTGATAAAATAATAAAAAGTTTAGAACATAATTAATACTTGCTTATTAAAAAGTTACCAAATACGGTTTTAAAGAAAAGTTTTTTTGATAGAATAAAATAAGAAGATAAACTAAGGTTCGGTAACGT
Source organism: Euzophera pinguis (assembly GCA_947363495.1). Lineage (NCBI taxonomy): Eukaryota > Metazoa > Arthropoda > Insecta > Lepidoptera > Pyralidae > Euzophera > Euzophera pinguis. The sequence continues at coordinate 6,725,455 of OX376164.1, forward strand.
GCGGCCTTCGCACAACTTTCACTGTCGTAACATGCGGGTTTATTACTCGTAGTTTTTGTGCGCGTGCGTCTACACACGCTTGGACGTCGTGGAGTACTTACTTTCAATAAGATCATCAACAATAATAAAAAAAAAAATTAACTTAACAAAACTGAACTATATCTTAAACAAAAAGAAAACTTAAAAACTAAATTTAACCTAAACCCCTGGTAGAGTGCCCATCACGCAGGCAGCATTCCCGCGCTGAATAGCTATGACTATCTTAATGTTGACGGATGAAAATAGATTTACCGTCAAAGCTTCATTTTTCGAGCCCTAATGGGTATTATAAAATTTAGGACATTTTACCCATGTTAATTTTGACCAGCATCGCTTGGTCGTTTGCATCTCTTAGGTAATTATTTATATATATCTATGTCCTCCAACAGAGATTGGAACCATTTTCCACTTAATATATTCTTACATACACAATTTTATTTGTCAACTGAGCATAATCACTTCTTACTATTCAACATTACTTTTTATTTATATGTTACTTTACAGTTTATTATTACATTATTATTATACTTATATTTACATCACTCTATTCTATTACTATTCCTATTGTTTACAATTTTTATTATTTCTATACTATACTCTAAAAAGCTATTTACAAAGATTTTCCTCCACTTACTTTACACCCTATTTTTTGTTCCAGGTCGAGCCTTCTGCGACCAAACACTGGGCATTCGATAAGAATATGCACCATTGTCTCTTCTATTCCTGGTTCGCATGTACACGAGGAATCTTCACGGCACTTAAATCGGAACAAGTAGCTAGCGAAGCCCCAGTGGCCCGTCAGCATTTGTGTTATCTACTTGTTTATTTTAATTTTACGTAATATACTGTACTCTTCTGAGGCGATTGGGAAGAAAATTTTGGTGGTGCCTGCGGTTGTACCCTGATTGTACCGTGTGTCCCATATCTCAATTGAACTCTGACGGAGAATTTTCTTGACATATGAGACAGGGCACTGGTCGTAGTTAGGTTTCCTCTTGGAGCCCACAGCGGCCTCTTTTGCTAACTCGTCAACTCTTTCATTCCCCTCCAGGCCCGCGTGAGCCTTCACCCAAAACAACTTAACAATTTTGTTTTATTGAGATGCGTGTTTTAAATTTTCTCTTATTTCAACAGCTAGGGGGTGGAGGGAAGTTCTACTGGTTATAGTTTGCAACGCTGATGTTGAGTCGCTGTAGACTCCAAAAATATCCGCCTTAATAGTATTGACTCTCCTCGATGCCTCCCATATTGCCAGGAGCTCAGCCTGGTAAACCGTGCAGTACGCGGCAAGCTGAGTTTGACGAGTGTGGGGTCCGCCCCATCTTCATATACAGAGTGCGGCGCCAATCCCCCCGTCATCTTGCTGCCGTCGGTGTAGATTTGAACAGCGTAATCTCTATTCTCATCTACATCTTGCTGGTTTACCAGACTGACATACTCCAGGTCAATACGTCCAGCAGGATGAGGAGCTTCAATCGCAGGGGCCATCCGCTCGATCTCTCTGCCCCCCAGTCCTGGAATAGGATCATCGCCCCTGACCCCGCGCAGTGAGGCGACCTCGCGCACGCGGAGATCTAGGGGAAGCAAACCCGCCAGCACGAGTGCGAAGCATGAGTGAGACTGTGCGGTAGGTCCTACAAATTTTTTGGGCGAAGCCCCGCTGCACGGCATTGAGCTGCTTCTTCACACCTACTTTGGTCGCAACTGGTGCCCAAACACTCGCCCTGTACAATATGATGGGTTCTATTGTGGCGGTGTATATTCTGACTATTTTTGGGTTTAGGCCCCAGCTCGTTTTGGCCGCTTTTGCCAGTCGTTTGTATACACCTAGGGCCTTCTTGCAGACATTTATGATGTGGGTCTTAAACGTTAATTCGGAGTCAATTGTTATTCCTAATTTTTATTTCCTTGACCATGTCTATGGCGGTGCCGCCCATGTCCAGTCGCGGGGTGTCGTGTTTTAGCTTATTTGTTATTGTCATAGCTTTTGTTTTTTGAGCTGCGAACTTAAGATTGTTATCAGCACCCCACGTCTCGATCCGGGCGAGCGCCGTCCTAGCCTGGCTTTCAATTTCAGAGGCACAGTCACCGTCCAGCACCAACACCACGTCATCAGCTAATGCCTGGACGTGTATTCCCATGTTATCCAGGTCTTTGAGGAGGGGATCTAGGAGGAGGTTCCACAGTATGGGTCCCGCGATCGATCCCTGGACGCATCCCTTACTGGGTTTTATTGTTGCCTCCTCTCCTCCATATCGGACTGTCACCTTCCTGTCGGCTAGGTAATTCTTCATCATGTTAATTATGTTGATCGGGCACTGTTCCTCTGTCAGCCTGTGAATAATTGCCGGCCACCACGCATTATCAAATGCCCCCTCTATGTCCTACGAGACCACAGTCACAATTTTATGTTGCTTCAACTTTTATTTAATACGATCCATCAGAGCACAGAGTCTTCGGTACTTCTTTGCGGGGTGAAATCATACTGGCGTTTACTCAATCTAGGCAGAAGACAGTGCCGCAACCTTGCAACCATCATTTTCTCGAGTATTTTACCTAGAACCGACAACATTTCGATGACTTCTTTTCCCGTAGGTCCTCTATTGTGCAAGAGACAGGGCTTGTTAATGGAATACGATAGAAAATGCCGTTGCTTGCACTATGCCGCAATCGCACAGGCTGCGGTCAGATAAACCCTACTTCAACACCAGTTCAAAGTCTCACTAAGCAGGCTTTGAACTGGTGTTGGAAGTAGGGTTCCTATTTTGTAAACTACTAGGTATAATATCCATTAACATTTACTAGTTTCCTGGACAGCAAAGTTCAAACTCAAGTTACGATAGAGCTTAGTTACACCGGGAAATACTTATGCATCTACACACCATAGGTACTATTTCAATAATTATAACAGATGGCATTTAAATGTCAGAAAGAGTTCCGGATATTAAGTTTAAGTTCGATATATCTAGTAACTAGTCAAATTAGTATAATGACCTTTAATATCCAGGTACTATAGATCATCGGCTCCTCTGTTCATGCACTTCGTTAAAATAAGATGTAATTATCTACAGCGAAGTCAGATGCAATTAGATAGGTAAAGTTTTCCTCTTCCTGTTCTTAAACTCGTAGTACTGTGTACATACACCAATTGAAAAGTCAGATTATCAAGTGCAGGTGTTTATAGAAAATTGTCTTTAAAACAATTGTTGACAATTTATTAACATAGCATTTAGTTTTACAAAAATAATATATGACACATTTTGGTTAGATAACGTGAGCTTCAACCGTTTAAGCGCTTTTGCAGATGGCGATAAACGCTTGCACAGCCGGGGTCTAAAATAGCTATCGAATGAATATTATGCACGAATGATCTTCAATAGGTTGACAACCTTGACCTGTCGGAAACGGAAGTTTTATCAAGGTCACGGGGAAAAATTTTGAATATCTTACGAGGCAAGATCGAGACGTCACGAAGTTGAGGTAGACTAATCTGTGAGCCGTGCATGTTTTTGTGCTAGATCATCTGTGAAGCGCTATTTTAAGTCCTTTTTAGCCCTTCTTATTTTTCTACACAAATTAACGTTTGTAGTCCAATACGGCTAATGTTCAGGGAAATAAATATAAAATTTAGTGTTGATTTATCATTTGGAAGCTAAAAAAGCTTTTATTTTTTGTAATAACTATGAATTGGTTTGAGACTCAAAATCCTCTTGGCATACATTTAACAAAAATGTTCCGTAACCATAGAAACCATTACAAGTGCGATTATTATTTAATCAACGTGTTGTTTACAACTCCCCCCCCCCCCCCCCCCCATTAATGGCCTAATTACAATTAAACAAAAGACACTTTAAGGGTAAATGTGTTGAAAAGAAATAATTTGAAGTAACATGCAACTCGAAGTTATTTTATAAAGTTTTTGATGTTGTTACTTTTTATTTCTAATAAATCTCAGATTACTATTGTCCTGCAGAAGCAACAGCAGAAAACGCACGTTTAAATGAAACATTTCATCAATTGGCCAAGATTTTCAACACTTGTTGAGTTATGTATCATTTATTGCTATACACCGAAAAATTTAACTGAGATTCCGAAGATAAATAAAATTTATTCATAATATTTCATTCTCGCTATGCTCGTGAATATTATGCATTGCTCATGAATAAAAGTACTTGTATAAACATATTAATTACGGTTCCCACGATTAATTACAATTTACGGACAATATTCCTTTGAAATACCTATTACTAACGTAACGACGACCGAGCAGCGTGTCAACCGGCGGCGCTGGCGGCACAATGAAAAGGCAGCAGTGTTTCGGGTTTCGGCCCTCAAATGTTCGTATCAGGATCCCTATTTTAAAATGTACGACTATAACGTCCTAAAAATATTATATTGTGTCCTAAAAACTGCAAAAATTATGACACTAATGTTAAAAACGTACTGATACAAACAGATGAACTGTCGGACACTTTGTTTACAGAACTATAAAAACTATTCAATTTATTTATTTAACTTTATTACACAATATGTAAACAAATGGCGGACTTAAAGCCGTAGGCCTTTTCTACTTTGTTATTAAATTAATCTTAATTCATTTAAATGTTAAAATTTAATTTATGTAACTAAAAATACAATTTTTGTAAATGTAAATGCTAGATTATATATTTCTATTGGGTAGTTAATTAAATTTATATTGCGAAATCGGTAGTAAATTAAATGAGGCATGACACGATCATCGTGACCAATCAGCACGAGGATATACGGTTGACGACAAAACAACCAGTCTACATCCTTGTCTTCGGATACACATATAGGTAATCAGTACAATTAGTTCACATGTGGAACATAATGCAATACAATTTAACTTTATTGCCCACATCTAACAAATCACAATCTCGAAATTGCAACATTAAATCTAAGGGCTAAGGGCTTGCAACATTTAATCTAAAGTAGCTACCCACTTCGCACAGAGAATCGCCATAGCAGTACAGAGAGGTAAATAATGCTGCCAGCCTTCTGGAAACCCTCCCTCGCGGCGACGTTCTGGAATCTTTTTATACTTGTGGCGTACTTTATATTTTTAATATTTGTATTTCATTTCTGTGTTATAATTTATGTGTGAATTATGAATCAAAAAATAAATAAATACTTATCACGTATAAGTATTTTTTTTATTTTTCGCCCTAAATGAATGTCGAATGCAAAATAGAGTAAAGGCTTTTTTACCCAATTATAGTTAAGTAAAAATGTATACCTAGTGATTTATGTGTCCTTAGACCATTTCAAAGATATTTTGAGAAAAAAAAAGTCAAGTTTAATAAAATTTGGTAAGTTATCTTCAAGTAACAGTACTTAGCATGTTCTTGGAGGAATAAATTTTAAATACTTTAAATATCTCGCTTTCAAGTTGAATAAAATGTAAGTACCTACGTTATACAATTATCATATCCGCATTAATACTGTATTGACGACATATAAAAAATAAGTAAAGTAGATGAATGATCAAGTTAACCTATTAAAATGAAGATCCGTTACGTTGTAATAAGTACAAATTATATGCGTGCCGATAATAGTGATTCTGATTGATTCATTGTTGACATGCGAATATTGTTTGACGGGTATTACGTATTTTTTCTAAAAAATGCAATGATACAAATGTTTCTTTATTCTACTTTCATGACGATGGCAAGTTAAATTTTATTAGCTCGAATAGTCCAACAATGCTACTCACTAATACAATCCGTATAATGTCTCTATAACTCTGGTTTCCATAAAAATGGGTTAAATTCTGGTTATTCAGTTGGTAAGACGGCAGTCGATCTATTGTAATAAATACTACCAACTGCTAATAATATAATCTAAGCATGAGATTGAAGGAATTGATCCACGTACCCCGTATTTTAAAGAGTAAACTTACTGAAGAGCAACAAAAAACCCGTTTGAATAAAGAAAGAAAATAAAAAAAATATTTCCTAAAAAATGAAAACAATCTGTTTGATTTGACGCCTTATAAAAAAATACAATTAAAATTTAAATGAAAACCGATTACATATTTACCTGGGTTAGCAACGCACAGCACGAGCAGCGACGCGGCAGCCCACAGCGCTAGGTACCCCGCACTTCCCTTCATATTGCGTGATTATCTGCAACAATTTCACAGCAATCATCATTTCGCCATGCCGTGTTAATAACGACGACGATGTGAGAAAAAACACATTTATCTATGGAGATGAAACTGCCTTTGATATTATTTGGGTAGTAATGAAATGATTGACTGCAAATCCAAATTTGAAGTGTCAAAATTAGTAGTCATTCATCTAGTAATTTAGTCGCTTACTTAGTAATTTGGTCGCAAATAATTTATTGTTAGGCCGTTTAAATATTTCCCAAATTACTTTAAACGGAAATGTTTCCAACCCTTAGCGTGTCACGGGGGCGTATCATGGCCAAGATTTTGCGCGCTATTGCTTGGTTGTCTACGAGGACTTTTCGATATCCTGGTGGATGGTCGGTGGAGTTCCTTCTATTCATGTCTATTATTAGTGAGTTACTTTGTATCTTTCATTTCGTATGCGTGTGTGCAAATATAATAAAAGTTAATATTAATTGTTATTTACAAGTATAATAATAACTATGATTGTTGGTGTCGCTGGATATGCATAAAAATATTGATTTTAAGTTATTTTTTTTTGTAAATAAGTAACTAGAAGTCATTGTAATTTTTCCTGTCTTTGTCTTCACCTATACGGAAATGTGATTGACAAACATTGCAGCATGTTTAAAAGGTAGTTCTGTAGGTATAACGTTTATAGTTAAATGCGAGTGTCTTATATAAGACCTATCTATATAATTTATTTATGTTTATATAGGTACAACAACTACTTAACGCCGATTGCGGAGACCATTTTGGTAACTTTCATGTAAGTATTGTGATTTTCGTAAATGTTATAAACATCTTTAATTTCTTTCATTCAGACAATGATACATTGGTATTTGTGTAGGTATAGGTATATATTTAAAATGAAACAGTATTTGTGTATGTTGTATGTATGTTTACGTAGTGTATGAACTTAAGCTTTTGATGTAAATTTGCTCTATAAGTAATACATTTTTTCACCCTTAACTTTTTTGCGCCAAACTATCTTTCCGTTTCTCCCAATGGTTGACTGGTAGAAAATGCTCTTAGCATTAAGTCCGCCAATTGTTTTAAGTACTTTGTGGAACAATAAATAAAATAAATAAATGAAGACCTTTGAAGAAACTTAGCGATTTATCGGACTGAGCTGTCGAACCATAAGTTCAGAGGGTGCTGTTAGACATATTTAAGGCTTATTTAAACAATACATCAGCACGTCTTAGTAAACGGGATGCGTTGTCAGAATTATTGGCGACACGTGAGTGATTCATGGTCTGGTTGACATGCGGGTCAATGAACGTAATTCATTCAAGTTTTCGCGGAAGTTCAACATGCTAAAGCCTTGCCCTTTACCCGCTGCACGCACTCATTTGATATAATTACGAACACGATGTTATTACGCTAATGTTTAAAAATAGAATTAATTTATGAGGTTTTATGGAATTCCAGTACTAGTTACACCCTAGTGATAAGAATAGTTAATTTCTTCAGAAAGTTTTTCCTTCGGTGTCATTAAACTTGTTTTTGGTGTAATATGAGTTTTGAAGAATATAGGTACTTGTGACTTGTATGTGTGAAAATCAAAAGGATTGAGAATTATATAAAAGTGTTCGATAAATATATCACAGGATAGGGATGCGTGGACAAAAAACTAATAACTACTACTAACTACGGTCTATTCTATCTATCTTTCTATGAGATTCTATCCAATCTCAAAGCTACACAACAACAAAGGTAGAACAACATATACCTACTAATATTGGGTAAGTTTGAAGTTATGTTAAAATTTAAAAAAAAGTTATTTAATAGACAATATGATGTGATGAATAGTCAATATCATCTTATTGTATTTACATAATAAATTTAAAAGTTACCTGCACATAATAATAGCCATGACTTGATGTTAATACTACCTACCTGAATGTTATTATATGGTACCTACATAAAGCATTAAAATTAATTTATTCCTCTCCTTAAAAATCTATTTATTAAAAATGTGAGTCCAGCAAATATTTTATCTTTGTTTCAATATTTCCGATACTTTAATAAAGTTATGTTTTATTTGTGTATAATAACAAAGAAAAGTTGAAGTATTGATTGATTTCTCATTTGTGTAACAATTACTAAAAAGTTATACATCATCTTTTTTTTCAAATTTCACTTGTCAAATACCCAGTCATGCCAATATTAATTGGGTATTCTACTTAATTTATTTTTATCACTAGCTGTGCCCGCGGCTTCGCCCGTGTAGCATTCAACGGAATGCGACACGGGTCACACACAAACGTGTGTCACGGAAAAAAATAGCCTATGTCACTCTCCAGGTCTCCAACTATCTCCACACAAAAAGTCAACATCAATCTGTTGCTCCGTTTTAACGTGAAAGATGGACAAACAAACAAACACACTTTCACATTTATAATATTAGTATGGAGTATGGATTCATATCAAACATTTCACTACCAGAAACTGAAAAAAGAAAGATTTTTTTAAATCCGTTCTCAAATAAATCCATACTAATATTATAAATGCGAAAGTCTGTCTGTCTGTTAAGCTTTCACGGCCAAACCGCTGAAAGGAATTTGTTGAAATTTGGTATGGATATATTTTAAGACCCAGGATCAAACATTGGCTACTTTTTTCCAAAATTCAGTCCCGAAATTGTTGCAATAAAAGAAGAAAATATGTATGAAAAATTGTTTGGCTATTTGTTAAAAGAAAATGGCGCTGCCATATATTCATATATTTAATTGTTTGGCTGTTCGTCAATAGATGGCGCTGGTTATATTTAATTGTTTGTTTATTCAACATTAGCTGGCGTTGCTTATATTAAAAAAATAAAATAAAACATATTGAAATGTATACATCAACAGATGGCGCCACCATAAAATTAAACTATATAGTTTGTCGTACGGAAATAATAAGACTATGTAAGTGGTTGTGTTTTATTGTTGTTCTTCGCGAAGATTCTTGGTTGTTTGTTTTTCCAGAAAATAAATATTGGTATTATTGTTGTGTGTGTCGGTCGATTCGTTCAGTTTCTTAATTTAATACTTAATATGTACTGTGGTACCTATTAAGAATTAGTTTAGTTAATTGGAAAAGTTTTCTTAATAAGACTTAAAAAGTTAATAAGAGTAATTTTCGGATTTAAATATTGGTTGGATTGTTGGGTGTGTCGTGTCGATTCGTTCAATTTGTCAATACCGATTAGTTTAAATAATAGAAAAAGTTTTCTAAAAAAGTTATTATGAGTAATTTCCGGATTTAACTAATATTATGCCTCGCAAACATAAATCTAATTTGTCACAAAGCTCATCAAGACCTCGAGCACAAAAAATGGCTTGAAACCAGGAAAGCCAAGAGCAATCTGAACTTCGCGGGGCTGCAGACGCAGAACATCATGCGTCTCTGAGGGCAGCCGAGACCTCAGAGGAGTCTCAGGCACGTCGACTCTTGGATGCAGAACGTCATGCGTCTCTGAGTGATACTCTTTGACGTGCTTAATTCATCCTATAACCGGTCTATTATCTTTACACTTTACATTACCTCTAGATATTGATGCAGCCTCCCTCAAAACAGACACTATATCACAATAAAATTGATCTATTTGTAATTTGTGAGAAGCAGCATTACAATATTTACAATCACAAGATAAACATTCAGATGGTGAATTAATTTTGTTTAAATTTTTATTACAGTTTCACCTATACAGAGATATCTGTTTACTGCATCTTTCCCCCCACACAACAGTGCGATTAGCAGCTAACTCTTTTTTGATTATCTTAGTGATATATATCTTTAAGTCACACTCCAGTATCAGAGGAAAGTAATCGGACTATGTTACATTATGTTTAACATACACCTTTCTTACTGTATGCATAACATATTGTGATACAATACAGTGATCTAGCAATCGCCTACACCCATGAAAACACTTATAAAGATGTATCTGATAACAATCCAAGCTTATTTACATATGCACAAAACCAATTTTATTCATGACAAAAGTCTGTGAGCTCATCATGAAATAACTCACCCGGGTGAGCATTAAAATCACCCAATACATAAATAGATTCACTGCCATATTCATCTACCAGAGTACTTATTTTACCTAGACAGTCTGTGAATTCCGGTAAATTAGCAGTGGTATCCGTAGGCACATACACACATATCACTATAATGGGATGTTCTCCCGTCACAAATTTTATAGCACATAACCGATCACTATCACATGGCAGCACAGACACATTGGTGAAAACCGCACTCCTCCACAGCAGGGCCACCCCGCCGTAGGGCCGGCCTAGCAGTATACCCACCGAGATATCCATTGCGGAAGTACCAGTCGCGCTGAAGTTCCCATCGATACTTTGCAGGAAAGTGAGCTCATTTGGCAAAGCCAGCCAAGTTTCTTACAGAGCTATAATATCCGAAGTGAGACACTACTGTCTTACACTATCAACATATCGTTTTACGTTTTTGCAGTTAAAGCTTACAAGTTTACTCACTGTCGAGGCCATAATTTGGTTTAATATTGCCGTCTACAGAGCTTGCTCTGTTCGTAATCCTGTGTTTGAAACCGCGGGCGCAGCCGCGGACAACAGCTAGTAAGTTATAAGTCTTTGAAATTCGGTGGAAGAGGAAACTGTCAAAAAACAAGAAAAGGATGCACTGTGTGCAGTGACGTCACTGCCACTTGGTTTCGTGCGTACAAAAGAGATAGCAAGACGTCCCCACCACGCTCCCACTTTTTTTCTTGACAAAACTTTAAAATCCAATTACTGCCTTAATTATCAACCAATCCAATTACGTATGCAAATAATGCCCAAGTGTGAATACAGTCAAGTGGCCTATTCACTGACTGGTAATTTAAATGCACACGAATATTTGTAAAAAGGAAAATAAAATACTTTCTAATAAATACTTTTGTTATCAATATAAATCGTAATTTATTTAGTTATGTTATTTTGGGGAAAAATTACTTCACTGCCAGTAAATCCTTTTACTTGATAGATCGATGGGGAAAGTACTTTAAAACCAATGTTTAAATCCAAGACAAAGACAGATTTCGATAATATGGACAAGTCATAAGATCATTACATTAAAATATTTCATCCATATTAATAGATCTAACAAGTAGATTTCACGACACGATAGAACAAGGACATATCAAAGATCCAACGGCCGATGGCTGACTCGCGGGTTGTGCAATGAAATTCGCTGGCCGGCCACAGTGCAAAGTATCATAAGTCACACATTAGAAGTCTAGGGATATCTCTACTTCCGTACTCCATACTATGATATTATAAGTGCGAAAGTCTGTCTGGCTGTTACGCTTTTACGGCCAAACCACCAAACAAGATTATGTCAACCATCTCCAAATCGTATTTAGATAACATAGATCAACATCGGCGCTGAAGATTATTTATTTCGTGGACTTAAACAAATTCCAGTATCTATTAGTTACTACTTTTTATAAAAACCTGTTGTTTTCCAAAATTTCTACAAAAGTAGAGTTATAATAATATTATGTGTATACTTTTAAGGCGGGTTGAGTAGTTTATTTATATCGTGTTTGGCACATAATTTGTAGCAACTGTCTTCAGAATAATCACTAATTAGAAGATTGATCGGTATCAATTTATTTTAACATTATGTTGAATCGTTCTCAATATACAACACGCATTTTCACTAGGCCAACCTTCGTTTCGCATCATTAATTATGGCAATTGTATTATTTGAATAGTAAAATAGTTCAAACTGGTTAGACGAAGTCGAGCTTCTCAAGATGGTTCTGATAAGCGTTGGTATGATTAAATAAAATAATGGGCGGTCATGTATAATTGCGCTTGGGCAACCCGTGATTTGACCCATTTGCGGGCAAGGCCGTTACCAAACTACAATCGTTGTGCGCTCAAATCCAAGCTATCTTGTACATCTTTGTGACCGCTAAGAAGCCTTATTTGAACACTGTGATGAATCAGTTTCAAGTTTTATTATAGATATATATCCAGTGTGCTGCTAAACTTCGGTATTGTTGACGTTTGCCGCCGGTTTGAGAGTGTGTGAAGAAAATGAAATAATGAAAATTGTTAAGAATTTTACCAGAGTCACTACCTTTAACTCTTCGAACTGAAGTACATTAATGCATGTACTGCTGTTTGGCAGCAGATCAGATGATCTTTATAATCTAACTGTTGAGTAATTATTATACCTATTACTACCCCATTAAATCATTTTATAATCGGTAAATTTTTGGCAATATTATAAAGGCTGAGAAAGATAATATGTTACGTACAGTTAAAACTTCTGAAATTAGTACATGCGAAGTAAACAAATATAAATCTATTTATTATATGCATTCAAGAATTAGCGCATGATTTCAATATCTTTACATCCTCGGCAAATAAAGGTAAACGTCTAAATTTATTCCTACCTATACCTACCTACTAGAGGATTTCTCAATATTATTTGAGTAAACAAGTAAATACCTCTAGCATTTGCATAAAGGTTATTTCGTAGGAACTGATAATTAAGTCAAAAGAGAAAATGGAATTCACAAAGAAATAAAATAATAATTTCAGTTTTTTCTATAAATCCTTAAATGGCCCCCTGAGTATACATACAAGTAAGTGTACTTACTATGTATTTTTATTTGTCTTACCACCATACTCGGAGATTCCAATATTTTTTTCAGTTTCAAGAAAACTTTAATATCTGTTAGTGCGGCTGTTAGCAATTCTATCAAATTAAAAATCATTTCAGTTGACCTAAAATTTATTTTCATTGAAGAAGCATTACGAAAGCCATCTTCTTTGAATTTAAAAAACCATGTTAATCGTTTTATCAAATACGATACCAAGGCAGACATGAGCGATGAGCAGATCACAAACATAAAGCCTGACCTTCGCTGAACTGGACTCTTGTCACTTGAGCCTACGCGTATTTAAAGTGACTATCTTAGTTACTGGTCATAGATAATTGGTCTTGCGCGCTCGACGCGGAGACCAATTATTAATCTAAGGTTACTGGTATTGATGAGCCTTTGGAAATATTCCCAATTTAAGGGAATTTCGTCATAGTAAATTTCCGAGAATATTCCCAATATTGCTAAAAATTTTACAATGATGCTCAAAGTTACCGGAAGCATTGGAAAATTGTCAAAAAATTTTTGGAAATATATAAGGCAATATTCGGAAAGTTTTCAAAATTGCCGGGAACGGCACATCACTAGTTTAGTTATATAATTGTGAGGTGTCAAGGATAAATCTTTGCTATATAATTTTAATCGAGATCTTATAAATGTTTTGTACACACAAACATACACATGTTTTCAAAACAACTGGTTTTGAAACTAAGTTTCCATAGTGGCCAAAATGGTTCAAAAGTATCAATTCATCTCCATTTAGGTGCACCGTTTGGCGTTATTGGCGCAGTGACGTCGGAAGTGGGCGTGGCTTACGTCATTTTTCGTTAAACTGTGAAAGATGCGCGACTTGGAGCGAGCTCTAATGTTATTCTTATTTTTCTAATTTACGTTTCGTTTCAGCTTAGAAATTTGACCGAGCGAGCGAAGCGAGCGAGGGGCCACAAATCAAGGTGGGGCGAAAAAACATTGTTTCTACGTATTGTAGCGTTATGACCCGAGGTGACCCATGGGCCGCAACGCCAACAATTATAATTTGTCGTAGTAGGGGTGGTAGGGGTGCCAGTCGGTAAAATTTGTCTTTTGAATTTCATCGAAATCGGACAATGAAATTCAAAAGGTGAAGAGGAGACATGCATAGAATTTTCAAGTTCGTTTGAAATCAAAATCGGTTTAGTACTTTTTGAGGTATTTGCATTAAGGTAAAAACATATATTTCTTAATAATTCCAAAGCCGTTGGTCGGATTCTGCTGATACTTAGAATATATGTAGAAAACCTTAAAATACATCTGGTAAAAAAATAGATTTCGTTGTTTTTAACCGACTTTCAAAAATAGGAGGTTTTGATGTTTATTCATATTTGTAACCTATTAACACCGTCGTTTTTTTAACCGATTTTAAAAATTGTTTTCATAATTTAAAGCGTAGCTTTCAGTTTATTCTCCTGAAATTTTGAAAGCAATCGGTTTGATGGTTTATAAAATGTAAATAACTGAAAATATACCTCGATGATCATGTCGTCTAAGTAAATAAATAATATTTTTTTATTCAAAAAACGAGAATTTTTTTTCGATTAATTTACCAACTTGAAGATATTTTGAGGTCGGGAAGTTAATCTACAAGGGTGCCGTGGTACCGGTTGTAGCCTGTTATCTTCGGCTAGACTTAAGTTTCAACGGCATTGTTTCGGCTTAACCTACCCTGTAGCCGAAGCCAAGTAATGTAGCTCTCACCATTAGGCGGGCCTTATGCATACTAGCCTACTAATTTGTTTAAGGGTCGGCAATGAACACGTGATACTCTTGAAGTTACAGGTGTCTATGGACTACTTTTACCTTTTAGTTGGCAGGCTGTATGCTTTTTTATCTACAAAATTGTTTGAAGGTCGACAACACGCAAACTCTAACGTCTATTTGAATCTACATCTATCTATATACATAAAATAAACGAGAGGTCTATGTTCGCGGCGACCAACTAGTTTGTAAAATATTTTAAACCATTTAGTTTTAATTGTTGCAATGCTGTACTGTTAAGGGATCACAATAAACGTAAGTAAATTACATATTTTCGAATTTATTTGATTGATTTAGTATTACACAAAATATGTGTCTGTTTTTTTAATGAAAATATCTGTAATATAAAGAAATATATATATATATATATATTTTTTGTTGCAATCTTCAATTTGTTAGCGACATCTATTGGTAACTAGAGGAGGAGATTGGTAACGTCAATCGGGGCGGAGCCACGGCCAAACTGAGCTCCCCTCACGTCTGCCTTCCGCCCCGGGTAGCCTCACACAATTTTTGTAATGAAGCTCTCGATACGCCATCTCCTCTTTGTTATTACTCCGTGGTCTTTATTTGTATTGTATTTAAATTGTATATAGATCACGTGATTATAAAATGAGAGAATGCGCCTAGTAGACACACTCCAACCACAGAATAAATAATATTATCTATAGCGCAAAAGGTTCATATAACGCACCCTGAACGTAAAACCCAACTAAGCCCGCGTTTTTCACTGAAAACTAGCAAAGCCTGTAAATACCCCGCAGTTTTTACAGTGAGACCCGCGCGCTGGGCTGGTGCGAGTGCATTGTTTACGGGGTTGGTGCGATTGCATTGCTTCGGGTATGTTTGCGGAGGCGCGAACTGACTGCTTTCATGCAACCATTCGTAAGAGTAGTGCGTCCCTAGTGCGAAGAGTACGGGCCAGCTTCAATGTCATTTTAAAAATGATCTCCGAAAGACTGGATTGTCCATACACCCAGCGTTGCTGTGACAGACATGTCGCGGTGTCTGTGCCGCTGAGGAGGTATTGACATCCTAATTATTTTTAGTATTAGGTTAACGTGACTTTTACTTATTATTTTTATTTATTTTCATTCCAAATCATTAATGTAAAATTTTATGTGTAGTTACATAGCTGTCTAGTATTTAATAATTTGGTCGTTATTTTATTTGATTTATTATTATTTTAATTTTATTTCTCATTATAGTAAATTTGCATATTTATTATTATTTAATTTTTATTAATGTGAAATATGAATCTTTGTAATCCGAAATAAATGAATTTTATTGTATTTGATTTTTTTATTTTTATTGCATGATCTTTATTTTCTGTAGGCAATATTATTTATTCTCTGCCCCAGCTTGTGATGACGATGACATTGCGCGCGTTGTGATAGGTCATTGGCAGGATATCGACGCTGCAGATCCTAAATGAGTCAGAGCTCGAACCGGATAACAATTACTTAAGAAATTATCGTTACTCTTTATTGAGGAGATTAGAATGATTGTATCACGATGTTGTACTCGTATTCATTCAGTCAAATTATCAAAATATGTATATAAGTATATGTAAATCGATGTATGCCATCTCTGATATAAGTGGAAGGGTAAATTGTATACTTATCTGTTTATGCCACAGTGCACATCCTCTATGAAGGATACATCCTTAATATCTGTGTCATAGAGTTTTGTCATTTTACAGTTTTATTTTTTTCTACACTTTTTAGCGATGAATTAATTAAATGTACCTGAAATTGCCTGTGCGATTGAGTCAGCGTTCTCATTTATAGGTCTTGAATGTGGATTATAAAATCACATGAAACATTCATCTCCTTATTTAATGAAAAAAATGGTACACGGAGAATTTTGGAAAAAAAGAAAAGAATTTCACACGAGTATCAATTACTTTTCTAAGTGTAAATAACCTTTGGAATTAAGAATGCATTTGAATAATTACTACGTATGCTTTAACAATTAAACCTTTGCTAAATATTATTAAATCTAAAGTACGCATGCTGATAAATGAAACATTTGCAAATTAACAAAGCTGGACAGTTTAAATTGACTCATCTCTAAAACTAGATATTAGTCGAAATTATTAAGTTACAGTAGTTACCTACATTTTGAAAATCATGAGGAGAGGCCTATGCCCAGCAGCGTCCTGCCTGCGGCTGAAATGATGATGATGATTGAGTTACAGCTCAAGTAAATTTACGTAAAATGATATGTGTTGCGTTAAATTAAAAAATAAACAGATTCTCAATAACATAGAATTGGTAGAGATAAATACTCCATCCCAGACTAGCCTAGTAGAACTGGAATGGGTGCACAAAGAAGAAGAGATTTAGATAAATTAGGACTACAACCAAAAAAAAAACAAAAATGTACAATGAATATAAATCTAATAAGCATACCCACACATAACACATAATCAGCTGATTTGACAATACGTGCCAGGCTCGACCGCTCCTACAGATAACTGTACATCCAACTAACTAAATGTACCTAACAGTTACGTGAAAACCCCATTGTGTGTATGCACGAAAGATGGAGATGCTTAACTGTCATTAGTATTGTTAAGGGACCAGACTTCGCCATTTATTTGAATTACGTTTCGTAACATGGAATTTTAACGAAGAACAAGAAGCCGAATAACAAACTGTCATATAAAACAAATACATAATTAAATTGGCCAGTGGGCTTCAGTGGGTGTCCAATATGTGGTCGCGTCCTTGCGTTCACCACGAGACAGTGTGGCTAGTGGCCACCTTATCACAGAATGTCATCATCTAAGTAAAACTGAAATTTGAAATAAAAAGGCTCACCTTGTATTCAATAATTGGGCATCACAAGCATTGTCACTAGGTAGGATTACTTTCATCCACGATTGTTTAAAAATAATGTACCGTTTGCACTGTTTACGGAGCGAAAGCGGTTCGATCACGGAAGTCGATCGATTCGCGGTGTGTCGAAGACGTTCGACTCGCGCGCAGCTGGTTTAAGACTCGGCTGGCCGGCTGGCGGTGTCGCCGGGAGAAAGTCTCGGCCGTGAGCGCCGGCGTCGCTGGTGGGGACGTGACGTTGCAGCCGAACCAACACCCTGATGTATGAACAATATGAGAATCATCTTGCGGTAGGCTTCCACTTTTCCATGCTTAGATAACATGCACTAAGTTTCTGTAATCGTATTTCTAAATCATACCTTGGCGCATATAAATAGGCTTCACAGACTAGAGTAATATTCTGCTGTAATTATTAGAAAAATCGCTTTAGTTCACGGATTTCTATATTTTTCAAATCTTATATTAAATGAAGCTGATTGCTTTTAAGGTTACAAATTAATACAAAATTGATGAGGTCGACGACGCGTTTAAATGAACAATTAGTGGGGTTCCCACACACTGTCCCCTGAGACGCGAATCGAGTTACATGTTGTTTGAATCTCGGTTCCCATTCCATCTTTGTTTATGTTTCCAGAATAAGCACATCTTCGTGCAAGGAACAAATAAATCATCATCATATTCAACCCAAAGTATCTGCTCAAAAGACTGACACCTTCAAATTTTAATTGCATAGTTTACAATAATTTTATTATTGCATTTTAATATTGGTATAGAAGAAGAGATCAGAAGTCAGTATTCGTCGCTGTTCATTTAAGAACTCGTATTTCTGTGAGATAGTGTAGGTATGTCTGTACGTGCTTCAGACAATTATAAATCTGTAACAAAGATATAATTTCAATACATACATTTTGTGACGTCTGACGCAATACGTACTGAAAAATCATCGAAATCGTTAAGAATATTAATTGCGGTAGTTAGGTTTAAACTAACAGAGACAAAGCACTGGGGAGCAAACCGACTTTTACATTCTTGATGACAACTCAGCCATTCGCCACTACAGAGCCGGATTGAGTACAGATTATTCAAATTAATTAGAACGTCGAAAATATCGACGGAGTAGTACTTCTTAATGAAGAATACGTTTTAATACAATAATTGAAAATAATTTTAAATAAAAATGTAAGTATAAGTAGTTACAGCCTACTCGCTTTTGAAATATATTAGATCGAAACCTCGTGAAAGATTAGGTGTGAGATTTTTTTATCAAAGCTACAATTTTACAAACAAGAGCAATAAATCTCCAAGACAGTTGTTCCAAATTCTAAATTTTAAAAAAATATTCAATTTTCCTGACTACGTCCCTATATGTCCGGGAGCCATCTGTTTATACAATTATCGGTTAAGAGCCGCATCAGGGCGCGCGCTGTTTTTCCTAAATGACTCCTTCATGAGCGGTACCCCTCTGGTACATATTACTAACTCCAGGCGCTCTGAGATTAGTATGTCTTTAGCATCTGTGTGTTACACTTCCTTGGTATAGATAAATAATCCTGACCGTTTACCGGAGTTTCAAAAAGTTTTTTTTCATAAATTCTTGACCAGTTTCAAACAGATTTTATTTTAAATATGGAAAACTATCTCCAATTTCATAACGAAGAAAGTTGGGAACAGCAAATGTTTACAATGACGTCATATCATGTGGAGGTTCCTGCTGCGAAGCAGAGGTGTCAAGCAAATGCGCGGGAACGGGATCGGACACAAAAGTTAGTATTTTGTGCTTAAATTATTTTTACATATTCATTCATCATTACTGTATTCTTTATCATTAGGTTAAATGTTAGATATACAGATCCATAGCCATATTTGTGACCTTCTTTGGCGTGTCGATTTTCAGTTTTAATCATATTTTTTGTAAGCATGAGCGGGAGTGGCGTCTCTTTTTTTCAACGATGACAAATATCTATTACTAAATCGTATTCTACAAGAGTATCACTTGCACGTTGCAGTGCCACCCTCGTTTAATCTTTTACGGAGTAATTTTGGAATCTAAGAAAGTTATATAGAGGGTTATCGGCTCTCAGGAGAAATAGGTTCTTCGATTCTTTTTTTTTTTTTTGATAAATATCTTTTTACACATTAAATGGTGGTGATAAGCAGATTTAACGCAAAAAAACAGTATTTCACAATTTACCTTTGAGTTAATCCATTTCGCGTGTTATAGATAATTTTTTATCTCTGAATGACATAATGATTTCAACCTTGCTAAATGCTTTTCATATACATGTAGTATGTAAATTCTGATAGAATTTTTATCAAAATGCCTTTTTTATCTCCAAGCAGCGTGAACCTGGCCTTCAACACGCTGCGCCTGCTGATCCCCACGGAGCCTCCCGACAGGAAGCTCAGCAAGATCGAAATTCTCCGCCTGGCAGGCAGCTATATCACGCATCTCGATAACCAGCTCTATACTGGTACGGTATACCTGTTACTTACTTACTTACAACGATGGCGCAGAAACTTAAGGGCCTTTACTCAAATTACAACTGTTGGGACAATCTAGTATGAAAGAGTGGGGATGGCGTCAGAATGAAAAGTGTGAAGAAACGAGACTACGTGATAGTCATCCCCACTTCCATATTAGATTCTCCCAATATCTTTGAGGTGTGTAGAAACCTTAAACTGGATCTTGGCTTCCAACACGAGAAGGCGCCATTTATTTCTTATTTTACCAGTTGCCGCCAATCGCTCAGTCCCAGGCTCCGTAGGTGCTCAAGCACATCACCGTCACATAGCGATACCAAGGGCGGCCAATTGGTCGACTTTCACTCGGTCTGCCCAAGTACGTTCTCTCTCTACGACCTGTTTGCGACCCCATTCTCTCAACACGGGATACCCGTTAGAACTCCTTTATATTTAAAGAGTACCCTGAGGTCTGAAGAGCAAGCTAAAGATGTAAAGACTACTGCGACACACGCTGGGTCGAAGAAGACTATTAATAATAATTAACTCTTTATTGCACCGAATTGTAGAAAGTACACGAATATTATTATTATCTATGGTACAAAGGCGGCTTTATCGCTAGAGCAATTTCTTCCAGGCAACCAACAGGTAGGACAGGTAGGAAGGTAGGCGCAAATTAACAATTGGAAAAAATGAAACATAAAACATAAAAGCATAACGTACCTATGCAGCACATACAAAAAAAAATCCAATTTATAATAATAATAAGGTGTGACGACCCCATCACCCACTGGGTTCCCTTCCCAGTGCAGTCAGTCTTCGCAGGGCAGCTTATGGCGAGCTGTTGGTGAGAGACAGGACGCCTATGAGGGACAGGACCCCTACCTCTGGCTTGCCTTAGCCGGCCGGCCAGAGTGGAGTCGCAAGAGCTATATGCTCGAGGGTGGAAGTATATTGCACGTAATCGCGTAATACGGGGAAACCCGCTCACGAGGCAACTCGCGATGGCACTCGGCACCCTTAGCCGCTCATTCCAATGTTGCCCCTCTGTTACCAAACGCGGCGACTATTTGGGGGGGGGGGGGGGGCATTCACTGAGTGGCGAGTCGCCGCCTGCCACTAATAGTCAGTAATCATGATTATGGCAGGTTTCCGAATCTCTATTACAATAGCCCAGTTTCATCTCCACCCAATCTTCATCACTATATCCCATATATACTTTTCATACATTAGAAATAGTTCCTACTCCTGCCAAGACCTGTTCATGGACATGTCATCTATTGATATAGCCGAGGACGGGTTTTGGCAGGAGCACCACATCAACCACATGACATCAACTTCTCCAAAGGGCCTCTACGCGTTGGATCCATATCCCCGCGCAAGCCTCTCAAAGGACCGGGCAACCCGTGAATCCCAAGCGGTACATAATAATAAACACTTTATTACACCAGGAAAATACAATTTTGAGACACATACATTACTCCTGAGTCTTTGAAATTTTTTAACTCTTAAAGATCAAGAGTGCTATATTAGCAGTCTATGACTCACGCAAAACTTGAGTCAAATAATTTTCATTCAGCATAATCGGTGAGTCGGATGATTTTCAATCGTCGCACTGGTTTCGAGTGAGTCAAAAATAGCACTCAATAGTACTTATACACCGTGAAATTTCAGTCGTTTTTGACCCATTGTCCAGTGACTCCATTCATGCAACTGAGCAACTTTCCCCAAGATACATGGGTCGAAATATGGAGTAAATTTTTGGACCTCCCATACAAAATGTCTCATCACGTGACCTAACTTACTATGGGAAGTCCAAATTTGTTTTTCATGTTTCGAGCCTTAGATTAATAATTGGTCTCGTCGCCGCGGAGACCAATTATTAATCTATGTTTCGAGCTATGTTCCTTGGGGAAATTTGTTCGGTTGCATGAATGGAGTCACTGGACGATGGGTCCAAAACGACTAAAATTTCACGGTGTATAAATACTAGTCACAGAATACACATATTTCTAACACAGAATAGGTAATACATAGTACATCAGTATTATTCAAGTTTTCAGGTAGGGCTTAACTTGAGAGGAGAAATACTAGTAGGTAAGAACTATTTTTTTAATATTACAGGTGATATGGAACAACCATGTATTCAGAAAAATGAAGAGGGAAGTAATAGCAGATCTTTGTGCACATTTTGTTGGTCAGCGGTGAAAAAAGATGTAAGTACCTATTTCCTAGTACGTACGTACGTATATATCATCTCTTATAATTCTAAGGAGATATTTATAACTGGTGTAAGTCATATACAAATTGTTACAATAATAAAAGATTAGTTCTCATAACATTTTATTTCAACAAATAGATAAAGTCCTAAAAATAAGATTTCTGAAGCGGTCGTAGGCTATGAACAACATTTTAAAACCTTTTTTCAATGATTCAACAGATATAAAACAAAAGACTTATTAGATTATGGATTTTTGAAGAATTAACGTCACACACACATTTTTTGTTATTTGTTTCAGAAATCTACTTCTACGTCGTCGTGCAATTACTACAAAACGCCATATTAAGTTAAGCATGCATATGTTATTGAAAATAAATAAATATAAAGGGACAAATAAAGATTGAGTTAGCCCCAAAGTAAGTTCGAGACTTGTTGTGTTATGCGTTACTAACTTAATAATACTATATTTAACTAATAATGCATATATAGATCCAAGAATAACCTGGGTTTTTCGGAAAAATATAATTTGCCATCTTGCTTGATTTGGAAATCGATCTCGGGACTTCCTGAATAGCAGGTAAACTAATGGTCAATATTTAAATATCAGTCACATATACACGGTAAATTTTAAAACATCACCAAGTGTATTTTGTACGCGAAACTAGTACGCTTTCTATTAAAAAAAAAATGTGCAAACCAAGAAAAAATAATCTTAATTTCAAATATATATATAAATATGTCTTAATTTAAAGTACTTTTTTCTGTTTTTATTTACTTATATATGAAATCAAAAAAATTCACTCCTAAAATTGACTACTGTGTCGTTATCATATAGGCGGACGGAACGTCAGAAATTCCATGTAACATTTCAGCCTTGACGTGGGTTCCATAGTAGCGGTGAGTATAACGAAAACATTATCAAGAAAAGATAAAATCCATAATTTTATATCTCATTTTAATTATTTTTCTGTATAAATGTGCATATTCAAAATGTTTTTCATTAAAAATATCTAATTTCTATAAGATGTTTTATTTTTAACCGACTTCAAAAAAGGAGGAGGTTATCAATTCGACTGTATGTTTTTTTTTTGTATGTATGTTACGCGATATCTTCGTCAACCGTGAACCGATTTTGATGATTTCTTTTTTATTTGACAGCTTTTACTACCAAGTTGGTCCCATACTAATTTGTTAAAGACATGATAAAGAACTGTGGAGATATGGAAGAAACTCCTTAATATCCTATAGCATTTCGCGTAATATCTTCACCTAATGTGAACTAAATCTTATTCTTTACCATCTGTTTGGTGAATTATTACGTTATTTACGATAAAATAAATAACCGGCCAAGTGCGAGTCAGACTCGCGCACGAAGTTGAAGTCGGTTGTTTTTTTTTAAAAAAAAGTAATTATTACAAGAAGTTTTAACAAAAATAAAAGATAAATACTTACCTCGTCATTCATAAAAATTAACGAACTTTACCAAAATATGTTTAGTCACGTCAAATAAAGAGAAACAGAGAAAAAAAAACATTTGTTATTTTTTATTAATAAGGCGGTATCTACTTTCGTTAAGTTAAGATTTCGCTCGCTTGAATCACCCACTGGTGGATACCAGTGGATCCCAGGATACTTTTTTCTGACGCACCAACCATAAACAAGATTTTTCTGTTGCGGCGAGGGCACCGAGCCTGATTTTCATAATATGTTTTTCTTACTCTACCTTCTAAAATTTCTTTTTATTTTATTTTATTTTATTTATTGGCACACTATACAGTTTAACAACAAAACATGACTTAATAAATATTACATGGCTTCATAGGCTAGTTGGAAAACCAAGAGATTAGCGCGCACAGCATGTTTAACTTTAGCGCTTGACAAAACTATAAATACATATAAATGAGAACACTACAAATGAGTTGAAATTTATATCAAACGGTGGAAACATGTATATGTGTAAACACAGGACAGCATGTATATGTGTAGATATTTTTAGATATTTTTTATGATAATACTAAATGCAAATTTTTCCAGTTACATCTTTAGCTTTCACAAACACTTTTAAACTGAATTTTATAACATTGTGTACTGGTTATTATAACAAGGATCGCTGCTGTCTGACCTTCATAAACCTTTTCACAGGGAAATATCGTACTGCAGCACTGGAACGTCTTTAATAAGACAATCAGTAGATTCAAGCCCTGAATTTTAGTTATAGGACCTAAATTAAAAACAGCCAAACAAAGTATGCTTCCCTCCGGCCGTATAAAAAATAAGAAACACACCGTCCTTCAAAATCATAAATGGTTCAGGATAAGAAAAACATGAGATAGAGAGATCAAACAAGATCAAGATTGTACTCTTTGGCCCTCTCTAGGTTCGGAAAAAAGATTTATCTTTTTGTCGCTGTATCTGTGTTTTTTGATATTCATGCGAAACTATTTTAGGTCACAAAAATGGGAGTAATTAAAACACATTACTCATCGAATGGCACAATTTTATTAATATTTAATATTCTATTGAAGGCATATTCAAGAGTCAATATATAGGAATAAAAATAAATCACAACCAGTGTAAATTAGGTGTCATTTACTGAAATACGTCGCCGATACGTCTGAACATTCTTTAATACTATTAGTTAATGGGTATTTTACTAAGGCATACATATAAATGGATATATTTTAATTAATTTACCAAGAGATCAATTTACTTAGGTCATAAACATAGAGCAACTTACGGCCGAATCAACTACTTATATAAATACGTATCTACACATATGACAACATGGCCCTAAAATTTCCCGTTGCTTTAGTTTTCTAAAAAATTCTAATTTTATCGACAAAGGACTTAATTAAAATTTCTAATTTAAGAAAGCACCAAGTCAGCCAATAGTATCACTTCTATGATTAAACATTTCATAATAGTTCTTTATTAATTCATACAAAGACATCTAGCACAAAAATATTTCAAAATATGTTAAACTAGCTTTTTCCCGCAGCTCCGCCTGCGTCAAAAAGTAGCCTTTGTTTGACCCCGTGTCTTCAACTATATTCATACTAAATTTCATCAAAATCCGTCCAGCGGTTTGGCCGTGAAAGCATAACAGACAGAGAGACAGACTTTCGCATTTATAATATTAGTATGGATTCTGTTGTGTTTACAGTCTATACATTAAATTTGATCTTATATTAATCTCGACACGACTATAAAAAGAACAGCTTTACAATATAAAAATATAATAAAACCTACGAAGACTGATATTTATTTTAAAATAACTAAAAACAGTTACAAACAAAATACATACATAAGCATATTGGTGCAGAGTAACAGGTAAAATAAAATGATTAAAGAATATAAAGACGTACCGGAAGTAAAGTTATTATAAAAAAAGAATTTATTTCCTTGGCAGTGGTAGTGTTTTCTAGCTAGTGTTTTGTGTACATCAACAACGATTTAGTATAAAATCTAATGAATAATAAAATATGTACAGTATAAAATCTACGTTACACTTTCGACATAATTTACATGTTTACGTTTTAATTGTAAAAAACATACCTAATCGTTACGTAACAGTGTTACAAAAATGCATTGTGGCGAAGAATCTTCTGATAAGCAATAAGGTCCAATAAGGATGTACATTATCAATTTACATGAAACACGTTGTTAAAAATTGTATTTAGTTTTAAAATGCAAATGCAAACATTGAAAGAGATACGCTTTTATTGAAAATAAAACTATTTGTTATTGTTTTGTCCCATCTTCGATATCACTGGGACTTTAATCATTGATAAGTAATTCACTTTACAAATTTAAATAAAATAAAAATCTACTTTCCTGCGGTATAAAACACTACAGTTTTGGACTAAAAGGAGATGGGGTTTAAAGTATAAATTATGGGTTTCGGGAGCACTCGCTCGAATTCAAATAGCCAAATAAAATAATATTGTGGCGAATAGTGAACTAACCCAAAATTGTATGACTGGGATAAATTAATATCGATGCTGAGCATCAACATTAGATCTAAAATTATTTAAGTACTTTCTACATAATAACACCATTCTTGACTTCTTCAATGGGCTTTACCACTAATGCTGCTTACACAATTCTACTTCAGAAAGGCGATCACTAATACATATATATAAATGAGATAAATAATAAGGATATGGAATTTATCACACATCACATTTTCACAAAATCCTCTTCTATCGATTAGTGGTATCTTAGGCGCTTTAGTGGGTACTTATACAAAAACTCACGGTAGAAGCATGTGTAGGCAGCATTGAAAGACGAATTGAACTCGTATTAGATTATAAATACGTGTTATAAAATACCTATTATTTTGTGACTAGTATAAAGTCTAGTCAATAAAGTTACGCTATTATAAATAAGTAGTATTTACAGAAATATATTAAATCCCAAACAAATACGTTCATAAACCATCAATCTTATGGGGAAAATATCGTTAAAATAGTTGTTGACTGTTCATTATGAAAAACTTACGTAAAAGAATTAAGTAGTTCCAAATTTTTTTTAACTGCCTGATGAGAAATTGATTAAAAAGAATGATGTCATATTTTCCCCAATATTTTTTCATATTTCCTAAAATTAACTCGGCAATACAAATGCAGTCAAACAAAACATTTTGTTCTCATAACTCGTCCAAACATAAACAACAGTAGTCTGTTCAAAACATTACTTACATACAATTTCCTCTATGAAGACATCACAGTCAGAAGACATATAAATTACTAATTTATGTATCATGCACATAGTTCACTAGGGGATAAATGTTGGTTTGAATCTAATAAATAATACTTTGTTCATTACTGGTGGGTTACCATGATTTCTTAGTTCCATACAAATATGAGTGAAATTAATTTGGACCAATTAACCACCATGGTAACCTCCCTGTCACATTAGTGGCTTTAGCACTGGTAAGTGTTGCAGAAAACAGTTTTTTTTTTTTAGGTATTGATACAACTTTCATACCTAAAATATAAGGATTTAAACCATCTTATCCCCTAAAACTTACTGATCGTCTGCACTAATGTACACTCCAGTGGATTTCCTAAACTTGTGTTCCGCAATTGTCCAACACAAGAAACATTAGCTATCGATTTCCATTCCTATTTCTGTCGATAAACGGACTCGATTCGTGGTTATTCTTTTCCAGATTACCTGACAGCGTCGGGTCTGGTCGACTTCGCTTAAAGAAGCCGAGTTTCCATAAGAATATTATTAGTAGCACCAAAACAATAAGTCCTATGATTACGGATATTATAATCACCCACAGTGGCACTTCTGTCGGTTCACTTATCTTCAAATCTGGGTATGCGATGGTCTCCACCTGGAACATGAAGTTGCAAGTCATATACAGATGTATTCGTATTACTTTAGGGACTAATAGTAAGTTTGCATTTTGATTTAGGTAATGTTAGACATTACATTTATTAACCGTGAGTAAAAAATAACTCACAGTTGCTTCAGTGTCAGACGTTCCAGTCTGATGAATATTATAATGCTCAGGGATTTTGATGGAAGCCTTCGAAGCTATGGTGACGTAACCCACTCGAGGGTAGTCTTCGACCAGAGTGGAGTTCCACAGGCGAGCTTTGATCGTAATGGTGACCCCTTGCCGACGCGCCAACGGGTATATGATACATTGGAATAATATGCACTTCGCTGTTTTCTTGTCGCAATTCTGCAAACATAGGAAATAATTTTAAATCCCTACTAATATTATAAATAAGAAAGTCTGTCTGTCTTTCTGTCTGTCTGTCTGTTACGCATTCACGACCAAACTGCTGAACGGATTTTGATGAAATTTGGTATAGATATAGTTGAAGACCCGGGGTCAAACATAGGCTACTTTTTGACGCAGGCGGAGCTGCGGGAAACAGCTAATTAAATATAAAGACGTATCACATAGGTAGAGTTAGCCCCAAAATAAGTTCGAGACTTGAGCTATGAAATACTAAGCATGACAATGATACTATTTTTATGATAAAGGCCTATACAGATAATGGTAAACAAAACTGTAATATACTGTCACTCTTTGGACTGAGAGCTTCTATCAATTTCATAAGATGTTTCGTCAAAAGTTGTTAAAAATTCTGTAATATAAATTTAAATAGTCAAACACAAAGGAATGATAAAGAAAAAACACTCAAAAAAGTATATTAATAACTCTGTGATACTAGTATTTCTATTGTACTTACCATTTTTTCCACGTGTTTCCTTTGTCCATCAGCAGTAAACGCCGCGGCTTTTAATTCCTCTTTAGCGTCCCTTCTCCTTCTCACTCTATTACTGGAACTGGAATAAGTGTAAGCCTTCCTGCTCTCATTATGCCGCTTGCTAGACCTGGCACTCAATTTCTCAGACCGTGAACTTGTGAGCGGCTCCATTTTCAAGTTTTCAAGGAGAGGTTCAGAAGATCCTGGACGCGTTGTGAGTTTCAAAGGATTCAGCTGCTCTTCTGATGCGAAGCATTTCCCATGACTGTGTCCTGGAATTAAGTTCCAAAAAATTCTTATGTTCACGAAAAAATTATAGTCTTGTCAATAATCTAGACTTGAACAGCGTTGGCACATTCTCTTTTTAGGGTCTTTTATATCGAAAGTAAATAATTGTATTGGCAGAATCAAATTAATCAATCGAACAGTTCGAGATCACTACTTCACAATATCTGAGGTGGTCTGGTCATTCTAGGTCATCACACGTCGTTTATATTGTGTCTTCAAAAATATGCAACAGAGCAAAAGATGATTCAGATCTCGTGATATTAGAACTCACGACCTCTGTATCACATGCAACTAAGTATGAGGCTGAAATATCTCCGTGCAAATGCAACCCTCATAACAGATTGATAGCAATGTTGCCAGAAACTCAGAATTACGTCATTGCTAATAACACTTTAAAGTGCATGTCTCAATGGCGGAAATCGAGCAGTAGAGTATTTCTACCGAAATAAAGGTCGCAGGGGAACGCTGAATGAAGGCAGCTCCCAACATTCAGAACATTTTTGGAGGAGGTATATGTCGATTAGTGGCTGATCAGTGATGTTGAAACACACTATATTTTGATTCTGGAAGCCTTCGCCATCAATAGTTTCTCCAATGGATTCTTCAACGGGCGTTTATTTTTGAAAGATTCTTTTCAGAAAATTCTATAGAATATTAAATATTTTTACCAACCTGTTTCTTCATCAATCGCGGTGATGTTTTCGGGGTACAATAGCCATTTGCCTTGAGGTTTATCGGAAGCTACCTGATGCGGCCAGGATATTAGCACTTGCACTGCATTCACTCGCCACCTTCCTTCGTTGCTAACCTGAAATTTAAAAAAAATATATATTAATACAATTACACATTTCAGTCTAACTTCTAGAGGACTAGGAAGAGAAAGTATAAGAAGTTACGTAGAACAAACAAAGCAAAAAGGTAAAATGCCTAGCAGAGAATTGATTCACATTAAAAGAGCTCAACCTACAAAAGATTACATGGAACCATATCACACAAAAACTTAATACAAAATTATAAATCAAAAATGCCCTTGACTCCTATAAGTAGACCCAGTTATCTTGAAGGTACATTCGACGACCTACTTTGAATTTAAATTTTCAACGAATATTACTTGATACTATAATTGCATAGATGAGCACATGAAATGATTAATAACCTGGTATTTGTGCACGATTGCGGGCCCGATATCGTCGAAGTAAGTCATGGCCGATTCGCCCTTCACCTCGCCACCATAGAACACCTGTTCTGGTCGGGCCACTCTGAAATATAAACAAATTTATTGATAAATAATGAAACAATAAATCAACTTCTCCAAAGGGCCTATACGCGTTGGATCAATATTCCTGCGCCAGCCTCTCAAAGGACCGGGGCAACTCGTAAAACCAAAGCGGAGATATAATAATTAAAACACTGGTCATTCCATAGGCTCCCATTGCCAAAGAGAAAGAATTAATTCTTTTTATTTATTTATTTATTTCACGCAGGCAGGATTCCCGCGCTGAATAGCGATGGCTATCCGTTGAGCGAGAAAGCTGCCCGCGCGCGGGTCGCCTGTTATCTCTTTTAGGCGTTTGCTGAGCTCCTTATGAAGCCCCTGTGCGCCTTTGGCTTTGCCCATGAACCCAGTGTCTCGACACCAAAAGCTACAAATTCGTAGTGTGTGCCGAGACAACTGTATTTATTTATTTTAAAACGTTCCCGGGCGTCCACCGCCGCACCAGCATGTCCGCTAGTACTCTGAAGATATGAAGTCGCAAGCGTGTCGGAACAGGTAGCGTCCCAAACAAGCGCGCGAGAATTAGTTGTATTATGGGAAAATGATAATAGGTTACATGATTTTTCAATAGTAGATATTACAGTACAGTAACACTATGATGAAGTCTGAGTGAAGTTACCAAATCGCTTTTACTTTTCAGTTTTTCAAACGGCACACAAATGTCAAGTATTTATGTTTAAACAGATTTTGATATCTGAATTATTTAGATTTAAAAACTAATGTCAATTTACCCATGTATCATCAAATCAGCATTCTTAATAACAATGGCTTTGACTTTAGCAGGAGTCTTCCCCGGGTAGATTTCCTTGGACGTGGAATTCGCCCAAACACTAAACTCTACTTCTTGGTCGCTGTCCTCAAGTGCTCTAGCGTCGAACCGCAGAATGATGGACGGAGCACCTTCTGGCTGCTTTTTGAAAGGATTTTCTAATAGACACCCGACAGTCGTTTTATTCACACTCGTGCAAATTACATGTTTGTCCTGAATGAAAAAGAAATTTTGAGGTTTACGACAAATAAAAAAAAATCAAGTGAAATTTTCATATTTACATAGCCAAATTATCGTATTTAGCACTCATTTCAGGTCGTATTAAGATTAAGACAAGATATGAATCAGAATTGAAGAACATGAATTGAATCGTATTCGATATCAGAAATAATGAAGAGCTAATTGAGAAAGGAACGTTTAGCTAATTATTAAGTTATGATATAGTAGCAAAATCTTTAACAATACTGATATTAAAATTGACATTGAATAATAGTTTCCATAAGTTTGAGAAAGAACTAACTAATAATTGCGTTCCCTGAATTTACTTACAGTAATATTGGCTGCAATGTAATGCAGGCTAGAGCTGTGTTGTACAAACAGTTGCGCTTCGTACGCAGAGTCCCCGTAGTTGTCGACTTTCACTTCTAATTTGACTTCTTCTTCTTCGCCAAGCGTAAGAGAATACGTGCCATCAACACCTGAAAAATTCATATCATCAATTGAAATAGTTCACATACTCGACATACTTAAAAGTGAAACAAATGTTTGTAACATTTTCTTTTTACAAGCTAGCATTGAAAGTATGGGTCCAGCCAATAATTCCTTGATCAATCAAATTTTCGTACCTTTTGGTAACCTCAACGAAGGATCGACGACAAGGTCACTGTGGCAGATTCCGTCTTCTCCACAATCGTTCAGGAAATTTGCTGTGAAAGTGGTAGTAGCCGTTGCGTTCAGTACTGGATAGTCGTCGATGTTGGGTAGGGTGCCCACCGTTGAATATGTTGGTTGTACGTGTTGCAGTTTAAAAGTCAACTGGATCTGGAGATAGGAGGTGGAAGTTTTACACAAACATTTTAAAGGTTTATGTAGCTGTAATAAAGAAAAGTCGGTAGCATAAAATTTGAAGTGTTGCTTATGATATTAAATTGTTCTTATAATACTTACTCTAATAGGTGTTTGTATATCTCTGGTAGTATTTTTCAAATAAGCTATGTGATCAGTACAATGATCAACATTCTTCCCTAAACTGATACTTTTATTAACAATACTTGTCTTTCCACTATCGAAGAATATTCTTGAAAACTTTTTTTCTTTATTGAACGTTTCAGCTTCTATAACGTAGTTTAATTTGTGGATAGTGCTTTGAGTTGATTTAACCAAAGATTTGATGACGCTGCAAGCTTTGAAATGAAAACATGTGTAGTTTGAAGTTGGATCCATTTCACATCCTTGGACTGCTGGATCTATGTTCAGTATCTTTGCTGGTACAACCCAAGTCTTTATGTCAATGATAGGTCTGGTGCGAAGAAGCGCAACGCTGCTCTGAAAATTTTTGATTAAATTAGTATTACCAAATAAACCGACAATGTTTTATTATGTAAAATAATATGTTAAATACTTATTTAGCATACATTTTCATAAGCACCAACTAATAAATCTGGATAACCATTGTCATCCAGATCTAGTCCACCAGAAAGAGAATACCCAAAGGTTCTCATATGCCGTGGTAAATCTTCTGCCTTAATAATTTGATCGGGTTTTGTATTTAGACCATTTTTTCTATGACCCATGTGAATATACACAACACCATTGCCGTCATACGGACTACCTATAGCAATATCTTCACAGCCATCTTTATTTAAATCTCCAGCATTGGCTATAGAAATTCCGTATTGCGATTCTTGTTTTCCAGTTAATTTGACGTTATATTGTGATGTGAAGTTATAATTTTGATTCAAATATAAATAAACAGCACCACCGACATCTTTTGAAAAGTAAAATGGTGCTCCTACTAAGAGATCAGGGTATCTGAAAAAATAAAATAATTATTAAATGTCAAAACCAGGGTCATAAAAATTGTTCACAAGTCAAATAGTTCCATACCCATCTCCGTTAACATCAGCTGCAGACACTTCGTAACCAAAGCTAGAGCCGAACTGCTCGCCATTAATAATAAGGTTTAGACCAAGCAGATTGACATCCGCACTCCATGATTTGATCTCCCTTTTGCTGAAGATAACAACTTGTCCAGTACCATGTGCTCGGGGCGCTCCAGCCGCATACGAAAATTTTGTTCCGAAGAAATTTGCACCAATTACTGACATACCTAAAATTTTATTTAAATTTAATAAATATTGTTTGAGTACTTAATCCTGCATTTCGAAAATGTGGATTTCCAAATAAGATATTTTATAAAAGATAAAACACTTAAATTATAATCTTACCTAGATAACTGTATTTCTCAACAGGACTTTGTCCATCATCAACAGGAGCGAAGTAAACCATATTGTCCCTTTCAAGGAGATCATCATTGGTATCCGAAACGAACATAGTACCTCTCCAAGTATATGGTCCTGGACTGCCCATAACTAAAGTGTCATCCTTAAGGAAAGAGCTACTCGTTCCTATCTGGCAAAATCCAAATTCTTCGTGTTCTCTGAAATATTCATCGTAATAAGTAATTTTTCAACGATTTTTTAATTGTTGTATTAAAAACTGTAGCATGATATACCTACCGTGCTACAGATCTTCCTCGGCAGGGCTCCCAAGCGTCTTGCAACTTAAGATCATTAGTTAGCGTATAACAAAGGCCTTGTCCATATTGTGACTCTAGCACCTTCCGGATGTATCTGAAATATTTAAAAACAATCCTAACATTAACTTTGCAAATGAAAAATACAAAAGGATAAGGTAATATCAATTTTTTTTTTGTAATTTTATTAATAGTAGGTATATTATAAATTAGTATATTTACTTGATTTTAATGTGTTCAAATTTCATTTCTAAACATTAATTTTTTTGTGAAATGTTTTTTTTTCTCACAATTTTGAATTAAGTTAAATACATAGTTGCTCAGAATTTCATAATTCTTAAGCTTCTCTCGGTACAGTACTTCCACCATCAGCAACATTATCGCAATAAATAAAACTAATATGCAATGGATTATTTGGTTAACTGACCCTTAATAAGACCGCATTATGTCATCTTTATAATCTTGTTACCTGTGTGCACACACAACAGCTTTCATGCCAGGCCCCTGACTCCTAACAGAGACTCCTAGCCATTGCCCGTTCTTAATCTCTTCGGGATGAGGGTTGGATAACGCTGAATCATCAGACCCTGAATATATATAAGAAAATCAGACGTTTTTCCACGCAATCGTGTTATATTAAATGCAGCTTTTAAATTAAAATACATTAAAAAGTAGTTACGAAAAATTAAAACGCATTATTACATGAAATGGCAAATAATACTCCATTAGGCTATAATAAGCTTAAATTAGATACAATTTTAAAAAAACAAAATGTATGTGCTCATCTACAATGATGACGTAAGTAGTTATATTTTTATTTCACCCAAACACAAATTAATTAAGGTACGATTAATTTACATGATCATTTGTTTAGTTTTACAGATATTTCATAAGCAAAAGTAATCGTTTATTTTCGATTGGTTATGCTTGTCATATTTATCAAATTGAAACCCAAAAAAATTAAAACTTAATCTTGACAAATGCAAAGCCAAACCAGGCGTGTATAATGCAAGAATATCCTAATGTAGGAGCGCTATAGGGAAGTATCTTGCAAACAGGCCAGACATCCGGCGCGCCGAGTAAACACCGTGCGAATGATGGAAGCATTTCTTATAGAACATAAAATTTCGGACATGCAGTGTAATAAAATATTCACAGAAGTTCAACAGACTAGATTTTCAAACGTGACAATGTATGGTAAAGGTGACACTCCTGTAAACCTGAAATGAATTTTGAAAGGTACGGCTAAAACTTGTGGTCTCGGGTTAATTGGACTTTATCGACTACTGATGGTTAACTTAGAGCTGACAAGATTAATCGATGGCCGACTGGTTAATACACCAATTTACACCAATTTATTTTTTTAGAATATTAATTCACTAACTGTTATATTGTTATTCGGCCCTAGGTTACTTTTATTGTTAAAACCAGATATAATTTGGTTTTAAATGTCGGAAGTACTGAATTATGTTTCACCAAATTGTAAATTCTAATTTAATAATCTTGTGTAAGTATTGTTAATGCTCGATATTAATCATATTAATTTACCAGTCACCTTTTTTAAACATAAGTTTTGATGTCGTTTTTTATGACGGAATGTTAAAACTAGTGATTGAAATTATTAATTCGTAAACAACAAGCTTTTCTACGTCTACATCAAATAAGCTTGATTCAAACTACGTACTAGTTCTATACAATTATAAATTAGGTATTTTCGTTGTTTCTTAATTGTCCAAATATATATTTTGCCTTCTATATTTGTGTTGTAGTGCACAAGCAGTGATAGGGTGCTTTTGCAAGCAGTTAGTGCTTTATGATTATAGGTATTTAATTCAGGATAAATTTCTTAAAAAAATGTTTACAAATTCTATATAATATTTTACGAAATGTATCCTGAATGAGAATAAATAATTGATTGTGCAAATAAATTCTTAAAGTTAGTTATGTACATGCTAAGTATTAAACATCGATGGCCTCTGAAATGGTCAGGCAGCACATTAGTAGATCAAATTTAAATACAGCGATTAGTTGGTATTAGTGGAGAGCCAAATGATATGAATAAAAGGAGGTTGAGACCACAGCTCACTTACTCGAGACTATTTTGCCGTTTTTCGCTGTTTGGGGCACCACCGACAAAAGACAATATTTTAGTTAAGACTTATACATAAACAAAACACAGGCTACTGCAATTGGTAGCACATTGTCATTTTAAGGAAAAACATAATAAGGGGAAACAAACATTGTGAATTGTAAATATACTGGTATTTTTTGTGTCATAATTTTATTATGCCATCGTACAATTCGTGATTATTAGCTACACTCTAATGTACGTGTGTCAAATATGTCTAACTAAGTGTAGTCGCTAGTATTGTTCTAGATAACACTAGTTCTAGAAACCACGTGAGTTGTGACTAATATATTTTTTTCTACAAATTATTAGTTACATTTTCTAATAATAAATTTACAGGTATATTTTATACACAACAATAATTTAAGTGAGCTAATTCGTTGATGAATATGAAACTACTAATTATAATTTAAATATTAACAATAAAAAGGAAAATGTACAAGTAGAAAATGAAAGAGAATATCATATCAATGAATCTATAGATAGAATATACTCGTACTAAATGTCACAGAAGAGTGTTTATGACGGTCCATTAAAATATTGAATTATATGCATATGAATAAGTAAAATATGATAATTATGCACATAAAGCCATAGATTCCCAAGAAAGCTTTTGTTTGAGATATTAAATTATCACATCATGTTTTATTTTACTACCAATTAAACGCCAATAATATTTCTGAATAGTTTATTACTTTCTGGAGAATAAATGGCTGAAAAAGACGTCATTCACGCTTTCTTAGTTTTATTCAAAACACCAAAGTAAAAAAATGTCGCTTGTTTTTAGTAGATCTGTAATATTGGAAAATAAGTAATAGAAAAGAAAATGAAGATATTAAATTTTTAAAACCTTACTTAAACAAACACCTCTATCCTAATGACTTTTCCCAAGATCTGGGGCTAGCTTTTTCAAGCTCTGGGACAACACAATTTTAGAGATTTAACAATAAATATTTTATTTTCATAGGTTTTGGTGTTTTGACCTATAGGATTTGTTCTCTCATAAAGACGTAAATATAAAGATAATAGTTGCACTCACTTGTTTTTCCATCGGTGACAACTTGTTCGCAGTCCCTCACTGCGGGTGTAAGTCTACATTTCCATAGTGCTCCTGATCGACTCGTGTTTGGCTGAAGATTCTGGCCCAAGGGGGCGCCGACAAGCATCCTGAAAATAAACAAAAATAAAATATTTAAAAAAATCCTTACTTCCATATCCATACTTTCACGGCTAAACCGCTGAACAGATTTAAATGAAATTTAGTATGGATGTAGTTTAAAAACCGGGGTCAAATATAGGCTTAGGACGCAGGCGAAGCTGCGAGAAACAGCTAGTAAAAAATATAACTATTCATTCAATGAATTATTTTTTCAAACAATTCTAAAAATTTAACTGGAAATTTTGTTTAGGTATATAAAGTAACATCCCAATTAAATTTTAAACTACGTTCTCAATTTAACAACCGAGTGAGTTATTCTTAAATAACATTATACATAACAATCGAAGAATATGCCGCTAACTAGGTACCGTGAATGCGTTTTAACAAGCGAGATCTATGATTACCATTGATGGGCTTTCATTACGTCATTACTATGATAATGATGCAGGGGTGCCTGTGCATGACTGCGCACTATTATAGGTAGGCAGGTATAGGTAGGATAACACAAATTTGTGGTTATTTTGTTAGTTCAAATAAAAAATAAAACTTAAAAACAGAGACGCCTTTTCTTTACAAATTGGACGAACTCTTTATCTTCCTCCCCCCGACCGTATTTCTTTATTTTTTTAGTCCGTCTGCCAGTCTGTCTATCCTACATTTTTCTCAGAGACTATTAGACCTAGTAATCTAAAATTTAGTATGACTATGCATATTACTCACGCGGAGCGAACTGTGAGATATAAATATTTTTTTTAGGGTACCGTCCCTACATGTAAAGTGGGGGGATTTTTTTTTCTACTTTCTATTGGTGAGGGGTATCAATTAATAGGTATCTAAAAAATATTATGAGAACTCATAGAGTGTTTTTCGATTAACGGTTTCGTTTATGAGATATTTAACTATAACGTTAAAAATAATTAGAGGTGAGTGTCCCCAACCACTTTTGGGAAAAGCGTTGCATACACCTGGAAAAATTCATGGCAGTAGTTAATATAATGAATTTCAAAGGAAAATTATCACTGCCTTAAGGCTTCTATTAGTTTACGAGTAATAATGCATTAATTAAAAAACATGTAAAATTCCAATCCATTGAAATGACCATCTCACGTAAGTAGATAGTTTGACATATTTTGACATTTGACATTTCCGATATCAAGATGGCGCTATTAATGAAACGTGCCGTGATTTCGTTTCAGGTTTGTTTTAAAACGAAAAGAAAATTTTATAGTAGGTTTTATGACCTAAGACCATTTGGGACCATTGACACTCTAAGCAGGCCCTTCAGGCACCATACTGATGGCCCTATAGCATTGAGCGTTTGTGCCACTCGGCCAGTTTCCATTGCTCTAATTGTTCAAAATTTGAATCTTTCTATGTTTAATAAACAAAAAGTTTTGTGGAAGTACAATTATTGAGTATAAAATTTAAAAATTACACGAATTTTATAAATTTTTATACTAAGCATTTTGACCAAATGTATTTCGCCCGAGGGTCATCTTTGATTCCCTTTTGTCGATAAGGCTGATAATTAGATTAAATCATTATTAAATCCTTATTCGTCTTCGTCCAAGCGTGTTTTTCAGTTGCGTCCTCAGCTTATGTTTCAGAGCCGATGTTGGTTAACTACAATAGAGGGACTGCTGTGTGATCTCCATAACGCTTTTTACTCGAAAACCAGACCATCAGGAACATGAGTGTCCAAGACTGTAAGTTTTATTCAGGCTGCCTAAAGGCAACTGACGCAGCCTTTAACGTGCCTTCTGAAGCACGGAGGAGGTCAAGATAGAATATGCCACTAATGATGACTAATCCAATACGAGTCGAGTCACGTCTCGCCGTCGTTTGACACGCGCATTAGCTACTCGTACTTCGGATACGCACGCTAGGCTCGGTTATCGAGTTTCTTGTTATATCTGCTGAAGGACATTATGTAGGTGTGTTTAAAGTTTAAATTCTTTATTATTAGGACTACTACTACGGAACCTTACATTGCTCGTGGCCTGACACGGCACTTGACCACTTATTTTTTTAACAATGGGTAAGCCAGTAATTTTGTTACACGAAAGTCAAGAGCAAAGATATTTAATTCTTCGGTTAAACAAAAAGGATACACTTATCCATCCATACTTAATATGATATTATAAGTGCAAATTTCTGTCTGTCAATCTGTTTGTCTGTTATGCTTTAACGGCCAAACTGCTGAAAGTATTTTGATGGAATTTGGTATGAATATACTTAAGTAGTTTAAGATTAAGGATTCTGGAGTCAAACAAAGTTTAAATACTCGAACCCGTTTCATATGTTTATATCCTTAATAGAGATGCACACAAATTGAAAGGCATTAATGCAGCCTGTTTGTAGATAACGGATAATTTAACATGTTTGAAATAGCCGTACTCCCCCCTTCATCTAGTCATAGCTTAATTAAAGCATTTGCATTTTGAGGTTAGTGTCCCACTTCCAGCGTTCAACGCTACAATACAATGCACATGAGATCATGTAAGAATTTCATACCTCACACAACATAAAACAAATTCCGTGTTTAAAATTATTTGAAACATTTCTACTTGTATCCTGAAATTTTACATTTTTCACTATATTATTTTTACGAGATCCTTCTTCAGAATATTGAAAAATTGGCAGAGACTATGTAATTTTGTTTTTTTGGTGCTTTAACTTTTCCTTTTGAGCAGACAAACAGGCACACGGCCTTTGCCGAAAACGATTACCATCTTATGTAACTTTAAAAAATGGTTTCGTTTAAATCATGTAGCTGAAAACTTAAAATACCTTCTAAAATGCTGGTAAACAAAAAAACATTATAATACAAAAAAAAATAAACCACTAACTGTAATACAAAAATATTTTTTCATCTGTTACGAAATAAAACTGTATATATTATATACACATTTATTATTATTCTTAGTGTACAGTGGGGCCTGACCCTAATGTTCCCTACATTGCAGAAGTTGCACCCATTATTCGCCAGATAAGGCTCGATAAAAGCTACGTTAACGCTTCTTTAATCCAGTTTAACACGTCTAAGCAACTGAAATGGGCAATACAACAGCATACTACAGAGCAGTCCAGGTAATAGGCTACTTGACTGTGTTCACATTTTGACAAAATTTTTATACGGAACCATACATACACTAAAAAGTAACCGATATCGAAAACAACAAGAAAATTGGTAATTAATTAAAGCAGTAATTAGCATTTAAAGTTTTATAATGAAGAAAAGTGGGAGCCTGGTGGGGACGTCTTGCTATCTCTTTTGTACGTACGAAATCAAGTGGCAGTGACGTCACTCACCATTAAGTGCGTCCTTTTCTTATTTCTTGACAGTTTCCCCTTGTACAGGATTTCAAAGGCTTATAACTTATTTAATATTGAACGGAAAAAAAAATTCTTTCTGTTTTCGAATTCACGGACTCAAATTTGTGATATGAACGTTAAAAAAAAATTGAGTCAAGTAGCCTATTGGAATTTCTTGCTTTTTACAGCGAAATACTATAGATTCCTGCATAGCTGTGTTAAAAGACACATTATTTAATTAAATACCGAAAAATATTCGGCATCTAAAGTTAAACAAAGCATCCTTGTATTTTTAGTAAATGGTGCTGTGGTCAGTGGCCACATAATTCATTTCATAGAAAAAACACTAGTTCCCAAAATATGTCGTTTATGTCTATCTAAACTTTTTGCGTCATCGACATGAAAAAGCGAATAAAAAGAACCGTATATCATATGAATAAAGCATAATTATGTTAGTGCCAATTAATTTCATAATTTTCATGGTTGACTCAGTATAAGGTAGATACATAAGTTCAATCGATCATCTCGCAACGAATCGATTAGAGGCGCGCGCTCCACTCGATCATTCGACGGCAAATAACTGATTCTGTTCGTATTCAATTTTACATTGGTCACGGAGAGCGGGCCCTATGATTGTATGAGAGTTAAGTCTACTGCATACCCCATGCATTTAAATTAACATAAATCATTACTAATGCTACCGTTTGCGACATCTAACGCAGTTAGTTTTATTGTAAGACTAACGGAGACTATTTAGATTAAGTGTAAGTAGCAAAGAGGAATTTAAACTTGAAACACACTTACAGATTAAGATTTATCTCTTATCTGATAAATATCAAGTATATTATGATTCATAAACGTGACATTTTGAGTTATTAAGTATTTTATCAACAGAAGCTTGAAATACTGTCATCTACTTAATTAAATACAACCTAATGTTTTCTTATGTTTTCGCGATTGTTATTCATTAAATCAAACTATTTTAATACGTAAATAAATAAGTAATAAACGCGATAAAACCGTATTAAAATAGTTTGATTTAATAAATACAACCTTTTTGTACCCTAGAGTTCGAGAGACAGGCGGACCTAAGAAAGACCTAGGTTGCTTTTTTATGTCACATATTTTTTGTAAAACACGTCAAGCACCCTAGGGCGGGACTGTTACTATGATTGGTGTCCGCACTCGCCGCCACTTGAATGAATGTTTTGTAAAGCAAGTAAAATCATTGATTTAGACGAAATCTTTAATATTCAGATATCAACATTGATCAATACCACACAAAAACAAGCTAAGAAATAAGTACATAACTACTTTATACAATCGAAGCCAACATTGCACTAAGCCAATGTTAAAGTTGATACAATTTATTGTTCGTGATCTCCGCTCCAAACACAATATCACTCCCACTCGCAGGGCGATGAACTTTCACAATGTGCATAAAGAAAGTAAGAAACAATTAAGACTTTATTGTTTTGCCGGTAGTTGCGACATTTCCTTATCTAAATATTTTGTTATGGGCGAGTCCCGAGAAAGCCGTGCGCCCTAAATTTTAGTTAAACAAATGCTTTTTGATGCATGTTACCTGGGGGCCGCCGTATTGATAACGTAGAATCTCTTTATAATATGAATAACCTTATCTTTAGCCCTTATTACAATAAGTTTCGCTGCAGATACAGATTTTTCTATTTTTATTATTTCCAATAATTCCGTTTCTATTTTTTGAGAGACTTAGGTCTGTCTGACTAAAATGCTGGATGACTGTCTACGATAGTTTCCTTTGGAATTGGATGATTCGACGGTGATCAAAACACTTCTTGGAATAAACTGAAAACTTGCCATGCACAAAGATAGATAGAGAAATAAATAGGCAGATATAGTTGCTTAGCTTCTGATAAACTAAACTACCAATTCCCAACATCAACAACACGCGAATGCGATAGGCCCCTATCGCACGTAACTTAATGACTGCGTGGGTACACGAAGGCGTTAATTTTTATAACTGCATAAGGCAATCGGTCAAACCCTCATGATCAATTTAGTACACAAAGGACTACGTTTCGTGCCCACACCGCTGCCAGTGAGAAAACCCACATCGGGGTTACCGCAGTTTGCACCCACGTTTCAAACTCACCGTGGCTAACAAACATCTTTTATAAAAATTTAATAACGTAATTGGAAAATTGGATTTCCCTATTTTCCTTGTTAACGTACATACATCATGGATTTTGCTTACAAAAGCAGATTTTTGACTTATCGGCAGTCATGCCTAAATTACATCGTGTTCCCTCTTTAGGTTCTTGAGAATGCAGCTGATTTGGTAACAAACACATATTGCCAACGGGCTACTATAAGGACCGTTTAAACTGTCTCGAATCCCGTGTCAGTGTGAACCGTGAATATTGATATGGCTCTGACTCTCCTTTTATTTAATGTTCTTATGTTCATGTACTTATTTTTATATTTCCTTAGGAATTTCGGAGAATTACAATTAAAAACCGTTTATTACATAAAAGATCTAACAGTAATTAATAAAAGAAGGGATAAGGCACAGTAGAAGACAATTAATTAATAACAGAACGTCGCCATTCATCAATTATCAATCCCACTGACAGAAGCGTAAACTTTGGAGATTTTATTTGTTCTACGATCGGCCGATATTCTATAAAGTTTTGATTTCCTTTTAGTCTTTAACACAATATTATTCAATGAGTACAATTCGATCCTTCCATTACGGCAGCACACCTCAACTTTGACTATGAAAGGCCGCTCCTACATCGAGTCTCATGTATCATGTTTGTATCCTTGAGACACGCCCTTCAAAAGGGCAATAAATTTCCGTCGCCGCTATCTATCCTTGACAACCACCGATACGGCATTCGTATTGCACAAACATTTAGATTCCCATTACAATAAAAATGCATTTCGTGGGCGGTCATCAATCTTACTTCAGGTTTACGACGACTCCGTTCCCTAAGAATTTCGGTATCTTTGAATGTTTGGTATTTAAGATAAAGCTATTTTGAGCATGCAATGATAAAAATACTTTTCAAATTATGTGTTACAACTTATGGGACCTAAAATAACGCATGTTGGTCGGCCTGCTTTCAATAACTCTTTTTGGAGACCTCCCAGACGCACCGTATGGTGGTTTTTAACAGAAAAATCAAATCAATGTAAGGTCTGTACAGGAAGTCTAAAATCTCTTATTTTCTAAATAAGTTATTAAAAATATTCAATTTAGTAGGTAAGTACTAACAACCCAACACATATTTAATTGAATCTTTTCATTTACAACTATATAATAATATTTGACAATAATCACTGATGTTAGGACTATTCGATTAATTCTTTTAAGTCAATTGGACGGATAGATCAAAGAGCGTGGTCCCGGCCTTAGGCGGCGCGAGTGAATCTTGTTGTAGCCAAAGAGCTAACATTAAAATTTTATCTTTAAATTATTTTCTAAAGCTGCCTTCTCAAATAATAAGTTTAATGCTGAATAATACTCTAAAATACCTATTTTTTGAATGTCAAATAAATAAAAACTCTTTAATGGGCGGAGTACAGACTAATAAGATCTTTATATAGTTATCATGTAAATATGATTAAGTAAGTACTTTTAGAGACTCGAAATTAAAGTATAATTTTCTGAAAATTTATGTAATAAACAATTTTTTGAAATAAAAATGTTCAGCTGTAAGTTACATGTTTAAACAGTATTTTCCAAATTCCTTACAAAACGAAATAAGATGTATTGTATTTGTATGTATGCATACAAAGTATTTAAATGTACCTAAAAATATCAAAATTGTATGAATTTTTCTTAATTACAATTCATAATAGGTTGTTCACAGAAGAACCGAACATGCCATGAAAACAAACATATATGCATGTGATTACTAATTGTGATACCTAGCTCCCGAACTAATATTTAATGAAGAGCACTACATGTAAAATGCGGCCTTACATACCGACGCGTACTGGATTTCATCGGACGTTGTATCTAGCACCGCCCTATTTTAATTTGATTCCAAATACCGTCACGAATTGAGTCATTGAAACATCCTTAAATTGTTGTATACTTCGTATCGTCTTAGAACCCAAGCAGAGAGATTTATTGTAAAAAAATTCCAAAGTACTTGTAGGATCGTCATTATCATCATTTCAGCCGCAGTCAGTCAGAATAGGCCTCTCCTTATGATTTTCAAAATGTACGGCTGAAAGCGGCCTGCGTCCAATGTTTGCCCGCGACCTCTTTAGGTCATCTAACCATCTGGTGGGTGGATGTACAACGCTGCGCTTGCCTGTTCGTGGTTACCATTCGAGAACCATTCCGCCCCATCGGTCATCGGTTCTCTGCGCTATGTGCCCTGCTCAGC
Source organism: Euzophera pinguis (assembly GCA_947363495.1). Classification (NCBI taxonomy): domain Eukaryota; kingdom Metazoa; phylum Arthropoda; class Insecta; order Lepidoptera; family Pyralidae; genus Euzophera; species Euzophera pinguis. The sequence continues at coordinate 6,769,905 of OX376164.1, forward strand.
TGCCCATTGCCACTTCAAAGAACTAATCCGCTGTTCTATGTCGGTGACTGAACTCGGTCATAAGTAAATCTTATACTGTTTAATTGATAGAATCTGATGTTCAACTTGTAATTGTTGACTGGTGTAGTAAAAGTTAGCCCATAATTAATACATAAGTAAATAATATTAGTAAAAAAATAAAATATTTTGAAAGTAAATGACACCCGCAGGCCGTAACTTTATATATACCCTGTTTATATTGTTTATATTGGCAGCAAGTAGCAAACAATAGGTAGTAAAATGTATTTGTAACTGGCAAGACCAATCAATGAAACATTTGGACCGGGTACGTAGTTACACGCGGGATTTATTATTACCCGACGTAACATTAAAAATGAATCTTTTAAAGTGCGGATGCGGTTATGCGGTATGAAATTTAATATAAACACAGGGGTAACGGAACATATATTTTACTTTCTAATCTTGTTTAATTTACTTAATTCTAATTCTTACATGGACGCCTTAAGTAAATTTGAAATTATTAAATCATCATCCTCATCATGTTTTTAATATTAGGTATTATTTTTATTCGTCTGTTAAAATATTTATGTTTTTAATTAATTTGTTAAAAAACCTTGTGTTAGGGGGTGATTTTGTAATTATGTCTCGTCAGTTTATATAAAAATTTTCTATCAAGTTAATAAACTGGCACCTTTACTCGTAAATAAACAAAGAGTGTAAATTTAAATACTTACACTATCCTAGATCGCCTATTTAGGAGTTCTGTAATAAAAAGGTTCAACAATCCTTTACAGATTCCCTTCGAAGTCACCTTTCACCAAGAAAGTAAAATATTATAATGTGGTCAGTGCCATTTCCGTATGTTGTAGACAGGATTGCCTTGAGGCCAGAGCCTCTTCGTCGGTGGTCTACCGCAGACACTGTCGTCATTGTCCAAACTTTATTGTCCCAAGTACGTTTATAGAAGCCCAGCAGTCACCGTTGAGGGCCAATACTGGCACTTATGACACATTCATAAATATTATTATTATTAAATCCACGACTTTATAAAGGGAAACTAAGATCCTGTTAGTCTATACATATCTATTTATGTTCACCTGCTGCATGTAAAGAACGTTAATCATGTATTTTATGGACTTTGGAAAGTGCGCTGTCGTCATTTCACTAAATACTAAATTACTTATTACGTGCATATTTAAGTTATATTTGATAATAGAATATCTACTTGTGAACATGCTTTAAGTAATATGCAATCAAAGGCATTGTTTATTGGTTAAATGTTTCTGTTCATAAATAGATTTAAAAAAAGACAACGAAGTAAACACTTCTAATTTTAGTAATGTGACTGATACTTGCAGCTGCGTTCATAAAATCTCATGGCAGAGAGACAAAAGTAAAAAAAAATAACGATTTCGCCGAGTACATTTATATTTCAAGATTTGTAAATGGAATTCTTTGCAACTCGAGACGTTCATAAAGGACTTTAAATTGGAATCGGCAAGAGACGGGAATCTACCAGAAATAGCAGGCACGCGCTGCTACGTGTGTGGCGCAAATTGTATGGAAATAAGAGGACGAAGACCAGAGCATTTAAATGCAGTGTCCGGCTAAATTGTACGTGAGCAACAGCAAATACTACGTTATTCTCATCATTTAGTAAGATTAGAGTACGCATCCTTATTTTGTACCTATTATAAAATATAACTTTAATGGCCAGCCATTGCCGGCCATCGGCTTTTGTACTATACACATTGTATTTTGTGCTATAAAGTTTAAATAAATAAAACCGTTACTTTTGTCAGTTAAAAAATCTACTGAAAACTGATTACATGCAAAGTCTTTCTAAACTTCAATTACTAAATTTCCAATAATATAATATCTTATATTTTCTTGCCTTTAATTAAATCTGTCTTACACGTTGCTGCATTAGCTAATTGAACAAACCACTGTCACCAAGATTTTGTAATTAAATGTTCATCTCATTTTCATAACCATAAAAATCATCCAACAATGTGCTCTGAAAAAGAGACGTAAGGTTCATTTTGTGTACTTCTTCTAAGATGACACCTCGAGGCATTGTATCCATTATGCATCATCTTCGGTGACATTTAGAATTTATTGCCGTTGTCTTGATGATGGAGTAGATGTAGCAACATGAACGTGTCCATGATGAAACAAAGTACTGGTATGGAGTATTAAAGATACATGATACGGGCATCGTGAAGAAAGTGGCGCTTTTCTTATCTTAGCTCTGATACTATCTCTCTTCTAATCTAATGAAAACAAATTATCGTATGCTAGATACTTTGGTGAGATTATGCTTTCGTGTCATTTCTGCTCACTTCTTTCAGTACAGTTAAGAACTAATGAACTAGTTACACTACCTAAAAATTCATGATTGGATTTGAGAAAATGAGAAAATTAGATTGCTTTTTTTAATTGTTGATAAAAAATATTTATAATTGGCATATAATACAACCCGACACTGACTATTCTGACAAAAACAAGTTCCCGCTCCAAACCAAGACCCAATTCCTCTTTCGAATGTGTAATTTAATTTCGAAGATCAGTAATAGCAGCAATAACAGTAACTCGTAATCGCTTTCAAGATATCCTCGTCCACATAAATACTCGGAGGTCGCTCAATAAGCCGTACATTACGATGTCCAATGTGTAGATAGCCCGATATGCCGTGTGTACCACTTCATTACTCTCGGAAATGGTTGATTAACTTGTTCTTATTTACTCTATGATTCAGTTTATGATTTCATGATGACATTTTCGTTATTTGTAACCACATAAAATGCAATACAAATATCTTTACTTCACAATAAGGATTCACATACTCAGTAATTTCTGAACATCTTGGTAAAAAACAAAAATAAGGTCTTTCTATCTTTATCGCTTGTCAAGTTAGGCCATTGATCTCGGTAGGTAAGAATGTGATAGCTAAGAAAATATCTGAACACTAAATGCCATGTCCATAAAATATTATACATAGACAATAGTTATAACAAATAGATTTGGTAGTTTGAGGAAAATTAAGTTTATGCTCAGTGAGCATATTTTTGAAATGTCTATGTCGAATGTAAACCGTTCTATATCAAACAAAAATTATTCGACACGATTATTCCGATATCGCGATATTGCCGATATTGCATGAGACACACTTTTAAAAATAGCACTCGTAGTTTATTCTTTAAAAGTTGGTGCAGAGTATATTGGGTTGCAAGTAAGTAGGAGTGGTACAGCGAAGAGTGGCAAGTCACGACATGGCTATCTCTGCCAGCTAATGAGAGATCGCAGCACGCGATTCGTAGCACGAGGCTTGCCGCGGTCGCGACTCCACACATGTGTCACATAGAAAAATGACTTCTTTGGTGTGACATGTAGAACTTGATTACATGGTAGAGATGGCAAAACAAAGAATATGCAAAGAACTACTTAAATACATAAAATTTAATAAGCTAATGTCTTTATGTCATCCAAATCCAATGTGTAGATAGGTATTTCACAGCAAATACATGGTTAACTAGGCGAACTGTGTCGATCAGAGTTGACTCCCAACGTAAACATCAAATTGTATGAAAAATCCGCTCGCCTCGAACCGTACGTTAGTTACGCTAGTGGACCGCAGGCGTATTTTGGGCTTGTCCTGCCTTACTCGCCTAGGTAGTAGACGCCAGCCTTTACTTAACTGAGATCGACCCCGAAAGAAAACCCACTTACCTTCCCAATTTTAGCTTCGTCGACCAACACTCAAAATGTCTTATATCAATATTTACAGCTACTTTTCTTGTAAATAATGAAGTAAATTGGCCTCCCGAAGTCCATAATATCTTCGGCTAAAAATAAAAAAAGAGATACCAAACATACGTAACTGAATCTGGAGAAATCTTGTCACTTCCTTTTTAAAGAACTCAATTTTGGTGCGTGATTTTACTTACTTATTACTCTGTCCTTTTTAGCTCATCTCTCAGTTTGGACGTCTGTTTTAATTGATTTTGAGCTTAAATTTAAATTTAGTGACTTGCTTGATGCTTGAGCCGACATTTGCTGAACACATGTTTAGTTACTTGCGATTTTATTATTAAACGTTGACGTGATGACTGCTTTTGAGCTCATTTTGCAGTAGTCATTACACGTATAGTCTTTTAACTAAAAATAGTTTTTGAACATGAAAATGTACAACACAACAACACCACATGCAATGATTGTTGCTAAATTGATTTGTTATAAGTACCTATCTAGTTCTTTACTAAACTTAGCCTCGTGATTACGTACTTGGATATTATAACTAATAGCGGGTAAAAAGTCTGTGTACTATTCTAGATACAGAATTTACATCTGTATGAAAATTAATAAAAATCAAATCAATATAGGCTGAAACTAGAAATAGGTAACTTCGAATTTCATAGTGTAAATATGGATTATTTCCATGTCTTTACTCTCTCTACCAACACATTGCCGCCAAGCAAAACACTAAAACCGGTAATACAGACTTATGAATTTTAACCATGACTAGTTTAGAACGGCCTTTCACAAAGAAGCCATAAACAATAACGACATTCTTCGGAACAAATTGAATCTTCTGTTCAGTGGAAGTGAAGTGCGAACCAAAGAAAATAAACTAAACATACAAAGATGGCCGGTGGCTGGCGAGATGACCGTTGTACTCGGAGATAATCCGGCTTTCACACGCGAACCAACTTCTAGTGCTAACCCATTCGCCGTTTTACTTGTTTATACAACATTTATGTAGCTAAAGAGTACATATTATGATACCGCAGAAGTTTTAAAGTAAGTATAGAGAACAAGCTTCTTGTTCTACAAGGATCAGTACTCTATCGAAACATTTTACGACGCAAGTACCTATTAAAGGTAAGCAAAAATAGTAATTGTAATGATATATGACTTACCTACTTTTTGTTTCACAAAAATAAAAAGCTGCTTAGATATTATCAAACCTAAATAAAACCACTGAAAACAACAAGACCTAGCTCTAAAGTTAGCGAAAAAGCCATGCTAACGCTTAATAGTTGCGAAGAAGCTCTAACAAGCGACATCTAAAGCATTTAAGGATAGATTCGCTCTATTGAAACATTTTATAATGCAAGTACGTACTGCTTTAAGCTTGATTTCTGTATTTTCGGTAATTTATGCCAACTCTATGTGAATAACTTGTGAACAGCTGTCTGTTGAAAGAATCATGAATGGGTCTTATAAACAGATAGACAGAGCTAGAATTTTACATTGTGTATATTGGTGTATGACTGCGTATGATGATAACCTTTAGTCCACGATAAGCTGAAGTGTTAAACAAAGGAGAATTATATAATTACTTTTGCTCAAGAGATTATGACCATTTTTAAACTATCAGCCACATAGCTAGGGCTTACTCGTTACAGCTTCGATAGGTAACCAAAAACTTTAAACAGGTTACCGTTAACCGGTTACAAAAGCAACTGTGGGACAAACAAATAACTTCATGAAACCCACCAGAGCCAGGCTACGTATAAAATAGTGCAAGACGGGGTTTGGCATCGCAGATTCTAACAAACCTGTCCTGTCAGTACCAGTAAATAATAGCTTGTGGTGTACATTAGTCAGATAGAGCTTCGGCGTGGGAGGCAGCTAGCGGCAAGTAGGCCTGGCTGCTAATAGAACCGGATTAGAGGATGCCTGATAAAGCATTTACCTTACATTGCTGTGATATCCCGCTAACGAGTATTTATTTCACACATTAATCATAGGATTGCATATCGCATCCTAGTTATCGATGTTGAAATATGCTGCATAATACTGTTATAGATATCAGAAATTCGTCTTTATCTCTTAAAGGGTAGCCTCAGCCTTAGGTGCAGATTCAAACGGGATTATGCAGAATGGACCCAAGAGTACTGATGTTTGTCTAGTTTAAGAGCATAACGAAAAGTACAGAATCAAATTAATATTTTGCTCGGACCAAGATTAATTTCATATGTAGTCAAATTTGATAACAATATCATATTTACATGAATAAGATTAAGACTTTTGTTAAGAAGTATCTCAATTCGTCACCTATGGACAAAGAGGCGGACTCTATTGCATATGTTTACGTTGTAATAAGTAAACATTAGGTAAATTAATGTACAGCAAACAACATTAGAAAACACCGTAGGCGGAGCCCTCGTGTGTGGGATCGTCATATAAAAACAAGCAAAACAAAACTCTACGTACCCACGTTTAACTATTCTGACATGGTCCAGAACCAAGCTATCCTATGGCCTATATAGTACAAGTGACAAGCCTATCTAATTAAATATCTGATGTTTTAAGGGTCTTCGCTGGTTTAAGAATATAATAGCATTTCCTATCAAAATATCAAAAAATATTTAGTTATAAGTTAAAACTAATTGATATACGAGTACCTAGGTGATAAGTCGACCTTTGTGCCTTAATGTTTTTGTTAATATATTTCTGTATTGTTTTCTTTTTTGGTGCAATATAGAGTATTTGTATTGTACCTATCATCTTAGAATCTTCTTTTTATTTGAAAATCTTACAAGAATTCACATAATGATACGATTTTGTATAAGACAGAAGTGAAATTTAAATGAATAAATGCCAGGAAAAACAGTAGTATTTTTGTGTATTACTTACTTCCATTCGTTCCAAAACAACGAAAGTTTACACTCGCTTCATAAGTAAAGTACCTACATATTTTCGGGCATTAATGTTGGACACAGATATCCGATATTAAAACATGTGTTCTCATTAGGCTATCCAAGCATTTTATTTTGTGAAAGTTGCTGAGTGAACATACCGTTACTCTGACAATTTAATTGTTGTAATATTGTAATGTAATGTGTAAACTGATGCGACAAGAATATTTTTTATAAAACGAGTAATTTTACCAAAGAAGATTATTGTCACAACCCGCGTTCATATTTCTTCTGAAAATGTTAGCCTGATTCTTGTAGACGGTTTTATAACATACATACGGACGGGTGAAACAGAGGATAAAGCTATTGTCTAAATTTCAATTACTATTTTAAACAACCAGTCAAGACCGGTTGTTTTAAAATAGTAATATTTAATGTTACCAAGTCAAGACTTGGTAACATTAAATACGAGTATAGAGATTACACCACTGTCCGAAAAGGCCGATGGACTGGCAAGTACTAATTTGTATTCACCTACAATTGCACACATATCCATGCAAGCTAATCTGCGACTAAATTACTACTAATGAACGCAAATAGACGTGAAACAGTATCTCCAGCCCGTAATCATATTTACCGTAGATGGCTAAAATAATTAGAACACAGAAAAATAACTAGTATACACTTAATTTTTTTTGTTTCTCGTTGCTTCACCTTCAAAATTCGACCATACTAGTTATTAACTACTTAGTATGGTCTCTTAGTACCAAATTTTTCAAAATCAGCTCAACACTCGATACGTGATTGATCAACAAACATCCAAACGTTTGCGTTTACATTATTGTAAATCGTATTAGTTAGTAATTATTGTAATCATTATCATCATTTCAGCCGCAGTCAGGCCACAGCTGGACATATGCCTTTCCTAATGATTTCTAAATTGACCGGTTGGAAGCGGCTTTTTCTTTTTATTCCTGTCCTATCGGAGGTTGGGCAACATCATAGCGACTTTGTTGGCCCAAAAAGCAATTGTGTGCGGTTTCTGTACGCTCCATTTTTATGTTAGTGCTTGCTATCCATCAGGTATGCGTCTATCTCCAATATTTACGCAGGGCGAGCCTTTCTCACGAGCCTCCGACATCACTACGAATCAATAACAAGATATTCTTGTTTATTGTAGCAATTTTATTTGAGTATGTGATGAATGATGATTATAAGTACATTGATGTTCTCATGAAATTGTACTATCTAGATAAAAATAAGAGTTCACATCAATGTTGGAAATACTCCGCAAATCTGGTTAATTGATTACCTATGTAAGATTTAGAATACAAAATAATAAAAAATACTTTGAATTATCTATACTAATATTATAAAGCTGAAGAGTTTGTTTGTTTGTTTGAACGCGCTAATCTCAGGAACTACTGGTTCGAATTGAAAAATTCTTTTTGTGTTGGATAGATCATTTATCGAGGAAGGTTTTAGGCTATATAACATCACATTGCGACTAATAGGAGCGAAAAAACAGCCGAAAATGTGGAAAAAACGGGGAAAATTATTCATCTTTGAGGGCTTCCGTTGCGTGCGCTGCGAAAACCGTTCGAGATACCCAAAAAATATGTATGAAAGAATTATTCCTCTTTAAATTATCTAAAAAAATGTCCGCGACAGTATATGTGTATCTTTTAAGATTAACTCACAATAACCGTTTTTATGATAATCAAATTTGGTCGAAATTAATGCATTATTACAAATTATTTGTCAGAGTTGTATCAACTTATTAATATTAATCTTTATCCGAATAAATGTGTTATTGATTAAGAGTATTTAACTGTGAACAAAATTGTCTTTGATATCACCTTATTTCAATATACATCTTATAAGATATACAATTTTCAATACAATTTTAAAATAACTCTGAAACAAAATTCACACGCGCCGCATGATGAGCGCTCGCCCATGATTCCCAAAATAACTATTCCACGCGGACGAAGTCGCGGGCACAGCTAGTTGTATTATACAGAATCTGTACACACGATTATAAGTCCACCATTTTGAAGTCAAATACTCAATTCTTTCATTCATATCGAGTGGGTTACATAGTCAATTGAACCCGGAGTTTTTCGGAACCGCCTTTCGGCTTATGACGTAGTTGCTTTAACGACCACCAAGTGGCCGTCGCGTCGTCGGGACCAACGCTTTCCGATGCACGGAATCATCATTATTATCAGACAATCAGTTGTTTCAGGCCTTAAATGTCCTTACCAAACTAGAAACAACTTATTAAAGTATGTTTTCCATGAGAATTGAACTATCTCCGGGTCTGAGGCAAACGCTTTAACAACTGGGCGGACCACGTAGGCAGAAATACAAATGCTAAATAAAATATCCCTTCTTTTTGGAAGTCGGTGCAAAGTGCGTCAGAAAAGGCAACGTGATCGCACTACAACTGTAATTTTAGAACGGCAAGCTTTGAAGTCTTTATTCGGGTCAATGTATGAGACTTGTGCATATATTTGTATCCTATAAATAAAACTTATTTATGTCTGCCTCGATTAACGATGGTTGTTTCCGGAGTACATGTAATTTTGATTGCACCTATTAGCATGTTTCAGTTGCGCTATTTGAGCCAAGTGTGTCATCTTATTGTGTATTGGAATCGGTCCAGTTGTCCTACATTCTTGCACAGATTCTAGTAAGCAAATACGTAATATTTGCAATGCTGATAGCTCTACAAGACATTGATTCATATTATGCAGTTTATAACATGATCATCGTGAAATGGATTTCTTTACTGTGTGTGATAGAGTATAGAAATTTAAAATTGATGAGAAGAAGAATATTCCGATAACTTCAAATTGCGGCAGCATCAGTGTAAATATGCTATATCTTAAATTTTCTACTAAATTATGTAGAATACATAAACAGAATAGTAAGATTACTGTACAGTAATCAATACTGGTTGTTGGCAGAAGATAACAATCAGCTTCCAGAAAGTCGGTGAAATTCTGTGGACTAGTATAAAAGGAACTGATTACTTCAAATGATTAAACCGACTCCATAAACTATAGCTAAGAACCACCTCGGTGAAATCCGCTTTCAAAAGTATCAAAATTGGCTCATCCTTTCAGACTCTACGATACCACAGATGTGTGTCTAACATACACAATTACACAGATATGTCAAACTTATAAATCCCTTTCCTTCATTCCTTCCTTCTTTTTCACTATAAAAAAATATAAGAAAATCAAGATCATTTAAAATCTAGGCTAACGGAATCATAGAGCTATGAGAATCTCATGTCGGCGTTTTACAAAGAGACCTTGAGCTAGCAACATTGTCACCAACAGGAAGGACCAATTGAGTGAATGAGTCGGCGACCGACTGCGCTCATCTAAATCGTTCAATGCACGAATGATCACATGAGAACTAGGTCAGTGTGCTATGTCAACGAACTCAGATAGGGATGGGATGGGCAGGGGTGTTTTGGGAAAAACTTATTTTTATCTTCGACGTAAATATTCTTCATCGTTCTCGGTCTTCGTTAGTCGCATGTGTTTGTTAAATATATTGTTTTCGTAACTTATTTGCCGGTACTGTATATAGTAATACATGTAAGAACAAAATAAACCTTTTGTGCTAATCAGATTCTTCTTATTACATTTTTACTTAATGATTACAACTAAATTACATCACTAAATTATAATTGAGTACTTACATGTACTCATTAGTGACCAGAAATATGCACAATATTTAACAAGGGGTAATAAATCTTTGCTAAGTAGCTGCACAGCATTCTTCGGCCGTGCCATCTTACCATATTCGAGAGCGGCGTGGCGGTACCCGATTCGAAACAAAGACGCTTAAACAGGAGATATCATCAATCATATCAGGTACAATATGACTTTTCTGCCAATTAGCGGTTTGGCGGCTCAGCTGAGCCTTTTATGGCATCTTAAGGTCTCGCCGTATCTGGAGAAATTTAAACTGATTGGCCTCAACGTGACCGAACAATACCGAGACCTTGCGAGGCGCTGGCGGTATTTAGACTCGGACAATTTCTCTAATTGATACCAAAAATGGATACCCAATGTTTAGCGATGCGGCTTTAGATAATATTTAGCATGCAACCCATGTAAAAGTAGCCATTTATGATACGATATGAGTCGCCGTATTATTTCCGGAATAGATGTCTGCATTTTCTAATATATGCGGATGTCGTAAAAGGCGAATTTCCTTTAGTTAATTATTTTTACACGTACCGTTTTACGTTTGGATTAAAAATTTGGTAAATATTATTTCGTTCTTCACCTTTTTACACAAATAAACAGCATCGAATTCCGACTTTCTTTTCACCATACCCATATCCATTTCGCCAGTTATTCTAAAAACCTAAAAAGGGCAATACATGAATGTTTTCGGCGGTTACGAAATCTCTCGCATTGCGTGTCCGTCACGTCTCTACATTACCATAACAATGGCAGGTACAATCTTTTACCATGCTCTTGACAATGATGAATTATTAAGTGGAACTTTGAACTTTATTCCGTTCACATTAAGGAATGATAGAGCAATTTTTGTAGTTCGTTTACAAGACATTAACATCTACGGTGCCATCCTGTGTAATTTATGGAAATGACCGCTAACAAAAACACATGACAAAGGTGTCTACTCAAAATTAAGTAGATGGGTCGCCGTGTTCCCCATTGTCTAGCGATTGTTCCTTTGGGTTCGTAATCGTAAATATCGGCTGGCAGCCTCGTGGTGGGCTTTGTCGGGGCATGTTTCATATAAACCACTTTGAAAATTAAAGGTTTGACTTGTTACAAAATGTCAGACTTGTCGTGGTTAAAACTTATCTGACAGTTTGGTTATAAAAATTGCATTTTTATGAAAATGCTAAAGTTAAGGGTTAAGAGGTTAAAAACTAATTCAATTCAGCCGTCTCCTTTTATACCTACTTGCGAACACAAAGTTAAACTGGTACCCCAATTGTATGAATAGAAAACCAGAGTAGAGTATTTTATTCTTTGCATTTCTTTTATTTCATCAAAACTCATTCAAAAATGTTGTCCAGTATCAGCCGCACTTAGATACTTATCTTCGAACGGAGATTACAACATATGTATGATATTATTTTTGTTTCTTAACTACTGAATGGAAGGTTATAATACATAAATGTTATTATCTACACATCTGTCAAATTAAGTTACAGTTATTTTATTCAATTTTTTTTCATATTAAAGGTAGATTTATTTAATGTCTACACAAATAAATTGAAAAACTATAAAATAATCTACGTAAACTATAAACTAAACTATTAAACAAACTATCCACTAATAATAGGCAAAATATTTCCATCAAACCATCTTACCGATTCCAGGTAATGTTAACCCAGATACACCGGGAAAGCGGCCCTTATAATTGATGGCTTTCTATTTTTCGATAGCGAAGCAGATTCGAAATTCGGACGTGGGCGAACAGGCAAAGGCGTTTCGAGAGAAATGATACGATGAAACTAAAATATGATACCGTCGTATATACTTATATATTAGAAGACAAGAGAAGGGCTTTTGTACATTTATTATGATGATTTGACGGTATAGAACTGATTGAACTGTAGGTGGATACGCTATCTGAAAGGCATGATGTGTGATGAAGATAAAACGTAAAGTTTTTACATTTTATTTCTTTGACATGTTTATAACTTAATAAAACAAAGATAATAATATAGTTCAGATAAAACAATTTAAGTTCATATTCTCATGACGTCAATGAACAGGGTGTTCAACAGATGTACGAAACTATTCTACAAACTCAAGGACCGTTAACTAACAACATCAATTTAGGGTCTAATTTGTGACACACGTAGATGTTTCCGATAACATGTAGTCTAATATTAATTTAAAATTTAAATTAGTTAAACAAAACAGCGGTTGCAAGGTAAAGGCGCTGATGCGTGTGCGCAATAAATCGTGTCCAATTAGTGCCGTTTTGTGGCGACAAAGAAATGCCGGACTGGCCCATGGGAATACTATATACTTATTTAATTGAGTGTCTGAACACGTGGACACTGGATAATTGTAAAGTCAATTATATAGGCTGGCTTTACTTTTAGTTGTTCATTGACGCAATTTATTGTACACTCGTTGTTTGATAATAATATAAAAGTCTATGTCGATATTTTTAAATAGTTATTTTTAGTAAACCTTTTATGCAGCCTGAAATAAATTAATAGACGTAAAATTTTACAAAAAGATACTAAAAGGTACGTGCTTACTTACTACGATGGCGCAGAAAACCAAAGTGGGTCTCGGCCTACGACACGAGAAAGCGCCATGGCTAAAAGGAAAGAAGAAATAGACGAGAAGAGAGGATGGGCTAAAAGGTACTCAACAAAAATTTCTTAATTAAAGTCACTAAGTACTTGAATCAACGACTTGGCAGTTAATTGATCGAGATTTCACTTTTACGTCCTTTCCCAAGTTTCATTTTACCATTACTTTTTATAGTTATTCACTACGATCACAACACCATATTAATAAACTTTATCACACATTATATGGCATAAATAGCGGAATAAATTTTATAAATTATTATGGGCTGGGAGTGGCCAAAAGCTGTAGATGCCGCCGTGCACTCCCATAATTAATGATATAAGTAAAAGTCAACATTTGTATCAAGTTTTGCATTTATACGTTGATAAATTAATGTTTATTTATGTCTATTTTTTCTAACATGCACGGGATGAGAAAAAAAGAAGCGTGAGGATGAAAAAGCTTACAATTTTACAAAATGTAAATAGATATATATCATTTACTGTTTGCTACTTGTTAAACCCAGAAGACTCCACATTTCAATAATACGTAAAAGATACATAAAGTTTTAATCAAAGAAAGTCCTTTCTCTTTAACACAAACAAATAAATCACTTCCTTTCCAATAATCAGTGTTTCGCAGCAATCAAAGTAAACAATGTGCGCGTGCGCCACAAAAACGTTTGAAGTTGATGCAAGTGTTGCAACTCTGCTTTAAACTGATAAATGATCCGATGAAGAATCTGGAGCCCTATTTTTGTAATAAATAACTCATATGTCGAACAAAAATCTTTTGATATCAAACGGAAATTATTCGATATCGAACAAAAATCATTCGACTCGCCGATTTTCCGTGAATTACACTTTTCAAAAATAGCACTCCTGGATTAATGAAAACATACCTTAAGTAGGTACTATTGTTACGCGTGAATGTGTTAACCTAGTTTAATTTAGGTCGGGTTATGTCGAAACATAAGTACTCTTAATTTATTTTGGCAATAATTTGTAATGTTAGCCAGCTTTAGCCAGATGGTTTTCGTAACAAATTTTGTTATTCTCACGGATTTGCTAAATGGGCTTTCCTACTTTAGTCTCTATTTTTATAATTTTGCGTAAATAATTCTAGTCCAGTACATCAAATGCTTCGACATTTTGTTACATATAATATATACGACTAGCTGTTACCCGCAGCTCCGTCTGCGTCAAAACTAGCCTACGTTTGACCCTGGGTCTTCATACCAATTTTCATCAAAATTGATTCAGCGGTTTGGCTTTGAAAGCGTAACAGACAGACTTTCGCACAAATTATATTAGTATGATTATGAAATAACAAAACTTGATGCCACTTTATTAGGAACCTTTTTACGGTTTAACTTAACTTTTAAATGTAATGAAGTTTGTGGGTCTATGGGGTGTAGTTCATAGCATCGCCAGTTACTACATCGATGGTCGCCATATCGAAAATGCTCTGGTCTATTATAAATACAAATTACAAATATAAAATAATTAGATGTCAAAGTTGGCAGGTTTCTAAAAACAAACTATTAACAAATAAATCATCCTTAAACTATCTATTTAGTAAGCAACTACCCACTTAAATATTGCAAGCGCAATATCAAAATTATAGGCTCAATAAATCAATAAGCAATCGTCAATGAAATTCAATAAGTATTCCTAATGCATTCCATTTACGTGCTGTTCATACAGATTTGCATACAATGTGCGGCATGTGCTAGGGGTTGAATTTTGGTTATTAATAAACATATCAATTATGACGTCATATGTGACTCACGATATAAACCATAACTTGTTTATTTGGAACTAGCTGTTTCCTGCAACTCCGCCTGCATTAAAAAGTAGCTTTCTTTGACCCCGGGTATTCAACTATATTCATAACAAATTTCATCAAAATCCGTTCAGCGGTTTGGCCGTGAAAGCGTAACAGACAGATAGATAGACAGAAAGACAGACAGACTTTTGCATTTATAATATTATAAGCATAGATAGTATGGATATGGATGGGTTCATTCATAGTTATTTATAACGATAAACAAATTTAAAACAAATTGTACGAGTTTTATGGCAATAATTCCATGTTCAAATATTTTAATATCAACTCATCCTTGTTTTACAACTTCAATTGTTTTACAGTCGGCGGATTTATTTATTTATCTTTATTTCACACAATCAAAAGGTAAAGCCGAATTCGGAATGTATCGTAAAAAATTGTCTGTCTGAAAATTGTATATCAAACCGATATTTTATAAAAATGCTCTTAGCCATTTTTAATCTCTACATCTAAATAGATCCTTCGAAATGGTTAAATATAACATCTAATGAGAACATTAATGATACATTTTATGAATTTGTTTGTGAATTCGAATTTTCTGAATCATAAGACGAGATGAGTGCTTCAACAGAATCGTTTGAGTGATTCTGACTCATATCTTGAAACACAAATGACGTTCCTGATATAAATATTAAAGGGATAAATTTAGAATTAAAGTCTTTTTATTAATTTATACAAATTGTTCTTTAGCAAAATTCATAAATGTAAAACTTGACAAAAAACTTTTTAAAATTATTTCAATCTTGTCAACACAGACATTAAATCTAATTGTCAGTTGTTTCCCTACGTTTTCCAGTTCTCATAGAAGCTAAGGAACTCATCATTAGATCATCTTGTAGATTAACGATATTATGGATTAAGGATGAAAATTTTATTGAATTTTAGATCCAAAACGACATAATCACATCCACACCTCTAACCTGACTGTTCGATTACGATATTTGAATTGTAAATCCGAGGTTCCTATTGTAGGAAGACCGCCGACCTCCGACCTGCTGTACTGGTATCAAACTGTGCGCTAGATCACCACACCAATCAATACGAATTTAAACCTTATCTCTACCACATTAAGATCTATTAAAATATTAAGTTTTAATGTGAATGCATCTGCCTTACAGATGTTAATCGCGGCTCTGTATGGTCGTATAATACAGCCGCCAGTAAAGCTTTGTTTTGATGTCATATAAATAGCTTATTATGACTTCCATTAGCCGTTTATCTTGCAGATGAAAGTTATGAAAATCTGTGTCAGTTCCGCGTCCAAAATGATAGTTCAAAGTTTTTACACTATTTAAATGTAGTAAACTAAAAATGCCACCATCGTCAGTGGAATCATCATGGCTATATTATATCACTTTGACAGTTATTATTGACAAATAAGTATACATCTATGTAGATTTAAAAGTTTATACTTATTTTAACAAGTATGATTATTCGTTATCCAAGTGCTGATTACTGCTGGACATAAGCCTCCCCTTTAAGGCGCCATTTAATTTTATCTTGTTTTTATCACTATGTACGGCTATATTTATATAACTATGTAAATTATATTAAAAATTAAATGTGACTTGGCATATGACTAATGCAATCCTAAACGCACAATATGATGATCTAAGGAACAATAAATCGAAGAACAGTTATCCAATGTTAGCCTTACAAACGAGACACACGCGTCATTTCTGCGAACAAGCAAGTATACTTGTACTTAGGGATGTACTGCAGGATTTTGCTTCTCACTTTACAAAATTATATTAATATAAATTTATGACGAAATAAAGGGTGATTTAATGAACAGTTGTACAGGTACGTAACGTAGACACTAGAGTATATCTAATTCTGGTGGCTGAAAGGAAAATCATAAGGAAGATTCTGGGGCCGGTAAAGATTGTGGACGGGGGAAGGAGACGAAGAAAAAATATAGAGCTGAAAGATCTGGTAGCAGAGTCAAATATAATTGGTGAGGCAAAAACTCTATAGTACATGCCATCCATAAGGTAGTAAGTAAAACAATATCCTTTTTTATCGATACTGCGAAGTGAGATTGAATCGTGCTTCCCTAAATCATGTCTGGTACCTAACGACCGGTACGATCCTTAACAAAGATCCAATGGGGTTTCCAGAACATTACTCACATTAATCATTGCTGCAATGTCTTTGAACAAGAAACATCCTTGTAAGCGATTAACCTTACGAGTACAAGATAGATTTAAAATGAGTTTTAACTCGATTGGACCTAAGATCAAATTTCTCATACCTAACAAATTCTATTTTTTTTAAAACGTAATTCCCACTATAGTTTTATATAATATTTCTATTTGGAATAATGCTGCTAGATTAAATTATTGGTTCGAAGAAACTTAAATTACATAATATTTCAGTATGCTTAAAATGTTTAAAAATAAAGTAATATTTTGTAGAATGGCCATGTACGAACAACAATGATGCAATGCAGGAACATAAATGTAGGAAAATCTTTACAAATATCCTGTAAGCCATGAGTCATTGACATAACAAGCAATTTAATTAGTAGAATTGTTATTTTCTTAAAACAAACAAGCGCCACCATTACTCATAGTCTCTTGATGTCATACATTTTTATTTTTACAATTCTTCAGTTGGAGCAATTTATCAATCAAAAGCTGCCGGCTGTGAGTTCATGTTGACTCATAGTTTAATTAAAAAGAGCATAACAAATAAGCATTGGTAAGAATCACGATGTGAGAAAAGGGGCAATTATTCTTCATTACGACCACATGAGTCAGAAGGAGGAAGCACATCATATTCGCCACATGTGTACAACTTGTACATAGTGTACGCACGGATACAGCATTGATTTATAGATACGCGCGATTGACAACGATTAGATAAACTTCCTTTCACAGATAAAATTTATAGATATAACAAAATCGATACAATGTTTTGAAATATAAATTGTTCCAGAAAAAAAATTTCGCGACTTCGCAAAAACAGACCTAGATTATAAACTCTACAAGCAATTTTGACCATTAATTTATAAAGGACTAGCTGTTTCCCGCAGCTCTGCCTGCGTCAAAAAGTAGCCTATGTTTGACCCTGGGTCTTCAACTATATTCATACCAAATTTCATCAAAATCCATTCAGCGGTTTGGCCGTGAAAGCGTGACAGACAGACAGACAAACTTTCGCATTTATAATATTATAGTATGGAAGCAAATCTAGCCAAATCTTGACAAGTCGGATATATCCGACGGATATGAATAGGGACGCACAAACAAACGGACAGCTCTAATCACAACAGCATACAATGGATTTGTTTATTTCATCGTCCGAACTCGGAACTGTATCGGAGTCTTCGATAGCCAAAGTGGGTGGTCGACGGTAGCTCAGGATTATCCTAAAGTTCATGACTATTTGTTTTAACACGTTCAAATACCATCAGCCTGAGTGTTTTTTTTTACCAAACTTACAATAACGGGGCTATCTAATTTTCCCTTCTCTTAGAGTAAGTTTAATTAAAGTACCTACCTAATTAAACTATATTTTGTTTATAGGCTTTCAACATCGGTAAACTGTTGATATAAACTAATCTTGTCTGTACTAAGTATCGAGTTAGTTTGGTACATCATACTTTAATTATTTTTTTAAAATTAAAGAAACTACTTATACATTAAATTGATAAAAAAGCAAACTCTAAATACTCGGCTCCACGGTATTATATACGATAAAGACTTCTTCTTGTTCTGAACGAAAACATAAATTAAAGGCAACAGGATTAGTCAGTCATGCTATTTCTACAACATTTTTAAACAGAAGCACATGACCTTATCTAGAAAATATGCCTATTGTACAGAACTATTTCTGAAGACCTGCACTTGACCGGAAGCTCTTGAACCCCAGATATTTCTAATGTAACCACTCGAGATTACTGTAACACCTTCGATGATGCATCCCCGCTAAAGTTATTTGATCTTGCCACTTGAAAGCAGAACTACTATTTAGGAACACTTTTATGTATACTTGGGGTATTATATCCGACACATAACGACTACTTAGAACTGTACGCTATAAAATACAGAAAGGTTATAAAATTGAGGTATGTGAAGTTACTGTGCGAGTATTTATAGGATTCAATTAAAAATAATAATATGCGTGTGCTCGGATGAAGTAACTGTAAATGCCTCATTGGAATCCTCATATTAATTCTTCGCATAATTGATATGTACTCAGATTCGGAATGATAGAATAATGTGAATTTTTATACATTTGATTTAAAGTAACGCTAATAACTTACTTCGCGTCGTCTTTAGAAGAATAAATGCTAGCGAAGGTCTTCAGGAAAAAATCTTAAAAAAACCAATGCAAAATAAATGCAAAAGAATTCAATAAGTGCACATGAACCACCACCCTTGTACCCAGTTTTCCTTATGTTAAGTTTTCAATGTATATTTACAGCGTGCACATGAAATAAATAAATAAATAAACGTTGAAAAGACAAATTAAAAAGTTTGACACTAGTATGGAAAAGAAATAGATTGATCTTGGCTGATGTAGTACAAATAAAAACAAAAATATTTTATGTTATTATCGATATCTTAACTATTACGTAATTATATAATTAATTACTAAATACAAGTAGCTTTTACACGTGCTGACGAGCTGCTACCTCCGTCATAATTGACAGCCTGCCGGCATCTTCGCAGTTTACTACAGATTCAAGGGTAAAGGAAGTGCATGCGACTGGCAGAACCCTGATAGCGCAGTAACAAGAAGTCGTAAACCAGACGTTTATAGAGCAGCTCTCACACCGATCCGATTTCAGCCCGCATTCGCAAGGCATTCCTTTATGACTGGCTGAAATATAGCCACGTCCAGTTTTACCATTTGAATTCTAGATGAACTTATACTGTGCCGCCTTTAGTGTGATTAAGTTACTTTTGTGTTGCATTAATTTAAAGCTACATATGCTAAAACTTCAGAAAAGTACAGTTTCAGGTATGTGATCTAGAATCGAAGTAAACTTTTTCATTCTTGCGCATAAATCGATAGAGGAAATGTGCTAGAATGTTCGTCTAAATAGTCAATTCTATAGATGAACTTTCTAGTATGTTTACGTAGGAATGTGTATGAATTTATAAAAGTAACGCTACAAAATGGAATCGTGTTTTGTACATATACGCCAAGCTATTCCTTTAATGCAATGTTAAATTAACCAGCAAAAAATCGAATATTGATAAATATTCTAAGAAAATACAAACTACGCCAATTCCCAAGAAACTTATCGACTGACTTGTATTCAATGCACTAGACCAACATAACCATTCAGCGTATCAAATATGCAGTAATATGACATTGTTCACAGCGGGCGGCTCATCTACATATCTCATTACTTTTGTGATACATCAACCGACTTCAGCTATAGTGATACGATATGCGACTACCATTATGTGAGTCTAATGCTATTTGAATGACGAAGCAGTTATATTTCCATATTTTGTAGACAGGAAATGAAAGGACGTAACAAAATTTTGCTGTTTGGAAAAGTGTTCTTGTTTTTTTGCTACTGATTCAACTGAGTGCGATCTATTTCGGGGATACTGTTAGGTAATTTCGTATTATGATAAGTATCTTGTTTTTTTTTTATTATTATCTACGTTTGGGTTTCATGGATTGGCCCGATCCTTTAAGAGGCTTACGCGGGGATATTAATCCAACGCGAAGAGGTCATTAGAAGAAATTGATATCATGTGGTGCTCCTGCCAAAACTCGAAATTTTAAATTAATTATTTTTAGTATATGTATTTTTAAAATTATTTAATTGAAAAAGAAACAAGAAAAAAGTTTGGTATCGATAACTTTCTATTTTTGTGTCTCGTAACTCATTTGTAATTTTATCCATTCTGCGTGTATAGATCTCTTTACACTATGGAAAAGCCAAAATGAACAACATATATAAGTATATATATATATATATATACTAATAGCAGCCATAATATGTGGATTATCACTTTATCTTTGGATAACCTATTCCCTCCTTCAACGATATCCGGGCAAACCAAAACAAGCCATAATTTGATTAGACACAATTCTGTAAATTCCTAATCATTGTTAACTGATTGTTCATCTGATTTTTCGAAATTAGTATAATCAAGATCATACTAACTAGCTAGTAAAAGCAATAGACTATTTTTAAGTTGATTGCAGTTTATTTATTTTATTGTTTTGTCGATCATACGTGGATTCAAAAGTTCGTAGAGAACTTGGCATCGTCTTTCCTATTTGAAATATTTCAATTCCTTCGATTTTTTTATTTATTTACTTTATTCATGTACACAATAAAAATGCAAAGGATTATACATAAGTGAAAAAGACAGTACAAGGGAGCTGCTTATTTCTAAAGAAATTTCTTCCAGCAGACCAAGAGAGGAAATGACAAGAAAATTAGCGCGTACAAAAAAGAAAGGAAAAGTGAAGACTATACCTAATTACCTAGGTACAAATTTAATACAATCATTGTAATATACATACTTAATTTAATACACAATTATTAATAATACATACTTAATAAACTTACTTATAAAATACATACATAAATATCTATTGTGCTAAGGACAGATAATATTCCTTAACTAGTTTCTTAAAAACTGAAATAGTTTTCGAGTCTAGTATTGAATATTATTTCAAGGCAATGAATTCCACAATCTTACCGCTTGTATTGAAAAGGAGTGAGTGTAAGAGTCCGAATGATAAATGGGAATCTTGAGGAGGGTTCTAAGGTGGTAACGGCAAGGTGCATAAATCGGACGGGAGAAGGAGAAACGATCCTTTCGATATGAAGGATAGGAGGGATTGTACAGGACGTTGAATAGGAGACAAAGGATTCTCATATTTCTGCGAAGTCGAATAGGAAGCCACTTGAGTTGGCTGCGGAAGTCAGAGACATGGTCGAATTTTTTCAAACCATATATAAATCTGATACATGAGAAAAATAAGAAGAAAAAATATGTCCATACTTATAAAAAAACTTGATTGTCTAATAATTTTTTGTTCAAAATATTGATAATTCGTCATTATATTTAAACGTAGTATAGAGTCCGATCAAGTTATCAATTTTGTTAATTGTACAATAAGGTTTCGACATCAAAATTATTGAAAACCTGATGGGATATCCGATGAAGATTAACATCTTCAGTTAGATGCAGTCAGTCGGATGTCACCGCCTTTATCAAATCAATCACAATCATGCTTAGTTCTACATACCGAGTACAGAGAAATTATACCAATTTATCATAAACTAACAGCCCGCCTCTGGTACGGGTTCTCCTAAAGGGCTGAATTTTTTCTGACCTTTCCAATTAAAGTTATCATATTTCACCCAATATATTTAGAACCGGAATGTTTTATAAACCATTGCCAAGTGGTGGTATTGAGGTTTTCACTATTACATAAAGTTATGTAATAGTGAAAACCTCAATAAAATAATTTTTAAATATGGAGAATCATAAAATTTACTCATACACCTATAAGTAGGTCACTAATAAGTGGCCCACTGGATTGCACCGGTTAATTGTGTTCGTAGGAAGTTCTTATCATTTCACAAAACATTCAAACCGCCCAAACAGTCGACTGCAAAGAAAAAGTAATCAATTTTACTTCACCACGAAGTCAGTTCCCTTATCATAAGTTTTAATTACTGACCGTGACTAACGATAACGTTTATACATACAGAGAGCACATAGAGTACCTAATCGTTCTACCTCTGAGATGCATAGTACAGTAATTATATTTAGTAGAAAGCTCATAAATGGATAATATAGAGTTAACCTATAATGAAGAAAACCTGCAATTGAATTTTGGGTAAAAATAATAAATATGTAATAATATTATCCACAAGAGACCTTGTAATTATTTCTATCGAAACTACAGCAGTGCTTGGTTTGTATTGAAACGTTCGTATAATAAAATTAAATTTCGCTGAAAGTATACCTAATGTAGTTAGATCCATTACTAGATCTTAAATTACCTTTGAAATTATACAAAAAAGATTTTCTTTGCTGTGCAGTGTTGACTCTGGACTTACCTGAAATCAAGAAAAATATGTAATTAATACTTCGAGTCAAACAAAATTTATAGTTAAATACATTTAAAAGTAAACAAGTAGTATTCAGACTTGTATTTACTAATTCATATGAGAGTTCATAAAGAACATCCTAAATTAATCAATAACGATACGTTGAAATAGAATACTTCTAAGAAACACAGATAATTTATAAAAAAGGCTTAATACCAAAAAATAACATACAGTAAAATATATAGTAAGTAGGTAATGAAAATACGAACATTTACTACTTTCTATAATCATTTACTTTATTCTATATGCAAAAGATTTGAAGTAGAACTTTAATGTTTAGTATAGTTTATTTGCTTTGTGAGCCAAAAAATAAAATTATGGCGCATAATAACGCTTGTTTTGCAAGATAGTTAATAAGCCTGCGGAACTTTGCCCCCAATATCAGCAATAAGCGAATAATCGATAAATTTCTAACAACATCGATTTTTAATAGAGCTACTAATGAAGATATTTAGCGGATCGTATCTAATGAGAAAACCACGAAAATCTTTACAAACTGTAGATGCCTATATAGTACCCGAACTCAGTTAACCAATATGCAATTCAATAATTAACTATGTCACTAATCACCAACTAACAAACCTACCAAAGAAAACTCTTAAAAGTGAAAATTTTAGTTTACAATTTAGTCAAAAATCGAAAAAGTTTAGTGATTATTTTAAGTAACATACCAAAACATTGAACATTCTTTATTTAGATAAACAAAAAATTTTAATTGTACTAAGTAATAACCAAAGTATAAAAAGTGACTGTTCAAACAAGAAAAACATTTCCAAATAGGCTAAGATATGACGGAGTTAACATTTCCCACAAGAGCAAATCTCCTCACAAAATCTAGTTATCAATTCTCTTTAGAAATATAGTAATTTCATAATTACTATAGTATCCCAAGTGTACTCATTATATGTATGAACTGCGGCCGGTGATTGACTGACGTTCCTTGTAAGAGCGCTTGTTTAGACAATAAGCCTCTTCTATACTAATCTAAAGTGTTTTACCTCTTATCATGACGCCATTAATTATATTCGAATGCCAACGCCTACGACTCTACGCTTTTATTGCTCCACAATAATTACAGTAATTGATTTAAATGTAATAATAGTAAGGTTGTCGCGATACGCGATACTATCTGTTTGTATGTAAACAGACTAAGTGTATTGTAGATCTCCGAACAAATTGTATTATAATTATACACAATAACAGATCGCTGTGTGCCATGATCAGATAACGCTCTAATTCAGAGGTGATCTTTATCTACATTTTTATAAAGAACCCACAAAAATAAAATAAGTCATAACTACGGGCGGTCAGAGCAATCTGAATCTCTAAAATTCTAAATTCTAAATATGATATTTAAAGCCGATCGAAAACGATTGAAAAAAGTAAGAATACGAGTAGTTTCACCCATCTTAATTATAAAAAAATATTTTCCATTGATAAAAAATCCTTTATAAATCACAAAAACCGGCTAGTCGATCATTAAAACAGAATCAAAGTGCAGTATCGGATTACAGCTTATTAGATGGGTGTCCCTCAAACCAAGTCTCACGCGAACATCCGCTATAGCTGACGTAAAATACTGATATTACAGAAGGATACTTATTTTTGTCGGTCAAGTGGATCCTGGCCTCTACAGTCTAAAACAACCAGTTGAGGCATACGCTAAGATGACAGGGAGTTACTTAATTTTTTTTTATATATAATAGACAGACATACACATTTCAAACAATCATACAGAATTATTATCATATATAGACTCCTACTAAAGAAAGAATAAAGGAAGAAAAAATAACATCTTCAGACTGATTTGCGCAAAAAGACTTCTGTTTTTGTTGTTCGTATGTTAAAAATGTTTTCTAGGGTTTGATATTATTAAGATCATATTCGTTTTATGTTGATTAATTAGTAATAATTACCTTATTCATCAATTATTTTATCTAATGGATCTGAACCTCAGAACTTAAAATTATGCATAAGAACAATAACAGCCATGAACAACATGCCCATCTGTAAAATCGATATGTTGCAACACGAGGAAGGCATTTGAATGTAATAGATAGAATGTGTGATGTCATTTGATACCACAATATATAGATTATTATTTCCCCCTTAGACCAACATCACATTTTTTCTACTGCAAAAATTATGGTTAGCTTTATTTTCGAAACTGTGGGTTGTGAATCATAGTAATACATCTTATCCATATAGTGAACACCACAGAACAGATTAATCTGTTCTGTGGCGGCGACACTAGTTCTAATATAAAACAGGAACTATTTCCTTTTTAACCTCTTTAATCTGTTCTGTGGTGAACACACAACATCGTCTTCTCGTAGAAGCAGAGATTGGCTACTAATAGGTACTTACTTAAAATAAGTTTTAGATTTACTATGCACAGATATCCAGAATAAACATATCATGAATTCTCATAATTTACACGCATTTTAAAAATATGCAGATATATAGAAAAAATTAAAGATTCGAATCGCTAGGCTCTACTAAAAAAATATTTCTCCATTTGTTTCGAGCGACAAAGCCAATTTGTATTTACTGTAATGTTATTTTCTGTGCAATAAAGTTATTACAAACAAACAATATTTCACCTACTTCTTAATGCTATGGCTAAATAAATCTTAGTGTGAAGTATTACAAAATATTGAACTAGGAACTCTCTTTAAAATATTGATAAATTTAGTAAATACTTATATATTATGACAATAACCACACCACAGCTTCCGGATTCAGAAGCCGAAACAATCATTTCATTATTTTATTATTGCTCTTTCCACTAGAAACTATGTCATGTGATTCTTCCTACTGTTTTTTCTTAATAACACTAGTGGCATTATGGCTGCTGTAATAAGCCAGGCGGGATGAAAGACAGCTTTTATGGGCGCCCGGTGTAGAGTTACAAACGACCATAACATGCCTACTTGTTTTTATTACGTCTAATTGAAATATTTGCCTGATTTATTCATTGTAACGTAAAAAGGAACGTGAGAAATGGCATTTATCTATCATTGATTACCTAGGTATCTATTTTTAATCGACTTCAGAAATATCCGTCATTACCCATTAAAATCTGACGGATCAGAAAAGTCTATTGACAACACTCACGAAAGCTCACTTATCTATAATTTAGTTATGTATCTATACAAGCTACAAAATTTTCATTAGAAAACAGAATTTATTTATAAATCTGTGTTGTGGCACAAGTAAAAATACTTTGACAATTACTGCTTAAAGCATTTTATCCCAATGATCATTAATGATTAAGAAAAATAGACAAAAAAACAGAATATCAGAAATTAAATAAAGTAGCTTACTTTATACTCTGCAACTACAGATATCTGCTGCTGTACCTGAAAACTGTAGCACGGTTGTTTCAGACTGACGTCATCAGTACAATGACCCCTTGTTGCTTGTAAAACTTACGATCGGCGAATTCCCAGTCAAAACAAACTTAAATGGCTCCAGAGCCCAGACAGAGAACAAGAAGTCTCATCTACCTGGAATTACGACTCAATATAAAATAACAACTTCAGGAGTAATTTGGGTTTGAAACTTCCACTTTATTCTCGTTCGGAGACGCCATACAGAAAAATAAGAGCATGTCATATCATTAGATAATTATTTCTCTCCAAATATTTTTTATTTTATTATAATTAGAAATTCTTATTTGGTTTTAAAATTTAGTAAGTAAAATAGATTCGACCGCCGACTTCTATTTTTATATATTTATTTACTTTATTAATGTACACATATGTATAAAAATGCAAAGGATTATACATAAGAGGAAAAGACAGTTCAAGGGAGCTGCTTATTTCTAAAGAAATTTCTTCCAGCAGACCCAAGAGAGGAATTGACAAAAAAAGGGTAATTAGGGCGTACAAAAAAGAAAGGAAAAGTGAAGACTATACCTAATTACCTAGGTACAAATTTAATAAAATCATTGTAATATAAACGTAGGTACTTAATACACAAATACCATTACAAATAATACATACTTAATAAACTTACATATAAAATACATACATACATATCTATTGTCTAGGGGCAGATACTCCTTAACTATTTTCTTATAAACTGAGATAGTTTTCGAGTCTCGTATATCAGCTGGCAATAAATTCCACAATCTTACCGCTTGCACTGAAAAGGAGTGAGTCTAAGAATCGGTATGATGGATGGGATATTGAGGAGGGTTCTAAGGTGGGAACGGCAAGGTGCATCAATCGGACGGGAGAAGGAGAAACGATCCTTAACATATGCAAGATAGGAGGGATTGTACAGGACGTTGAATAGGAGACAAAGGATTCTCATATTTCTGCGAAATCGAATAGGCAGCCACTTGAGTTGAGTTTTAGTTGTTTCTTCACGAATTTCACAATCTAATCTGGTACTATACGGAATCAACTGGTATGTAATGTGCATACCTAACCTGTCTGAGCTTCATAGAAATTATTAAATTATCAGATATGTGTATGATAAGATACTGATGGTTATGCTATGCATCTCGCCAATAAACTTATTTTATAATAGACTTGTATGCATAAAATAACTTTATTTTATCCCAGAATTTCTATGGGAGTGACGGCATAGATAAAATACTAGCGTATTTCATTGAAGTGTACCACAATCGCCGCAAATTCCGCTTTTTCATTATAAATCCTGCCTCTGTATCGAGTTTTGATTTCTTACTAATCAGATTAAGAGGAAAGCTTACAAATAATAACAATACATATTGCATAGCCCATTGTTGTTCGAGAATATGGACGTATGGCACGTGAGATCAATATCTTATTTTATAGCCTCATATTCTGACATTTACATTTTATGTTTACGACATATGAGGAATATAAAAAAGGATCAGTAATGTGAAGGTTTTTAGTTCATTTGTAGTAAATATAAGTAATATCGGTCTCTGCATGAAAAATGTTACTTTTTCCAACGCCATCGGAACCAAAAATCTATAGACTGTACTAAAAAAATCTTCTGATAGATGAACCATAAATCAGACTGTCGTCAACATATCCTTCCAAAGATTTTATAGCCAATCCATCTATAAAGAAATCCTGATAAATTTCAGCCATAAACAAGGCAATAAGAAGAAATCTCTACAAATGCCGCCTTATTTACTTTCGAAACGAAACGAAACCAATTAAATTGAAAACGTGATTCGATAAACATTGAAGAGACAAGTTGAGTAACTAAATTATAGTGAGCCCGCCTGTAATTACACCATAAACAGCACTTATGTTAGCACAAGTGATTTTACTCATTTTTAATTGCCTGACCACACCTGAAGTTTAATTTTCATTGGGCGTGTCTTTGTTTCGGTTTCACAACAAATTTTATTTGATTTTAATCACGTGAATTCTCTTGGACGAAAATATATGGAGGATTTTACTGTTAAAGTTTTGAAGTGGGCAACAATGAAACATTTTGTGAAGTATTACTTACTTTTTTTTTTATCTAAAGATGTGAATGTGTGTACTAGTGCCTATAACTATGTAAAATAAACTGAAATTTAATCATCATGATTTCGTGTAGGTTACACTATCAATCAATCATGTACACCCTTGTGTCAGAGTTGTGCGGAATCGTCTCTTGGCATCTGCAATCTGGAAAAAACTAAACAAAGTATGCTTCCCGTAGGAACCAAACCCACGACCCCCGAGTCAAAGGTATTTATGTAGTGAATTATGGAGATAAATACAAGTCTCAAACAAATGTAGTTACAAAATGGAAATAGTTACAGGTATTCAACATTGGTAAGGTGGTAAGTATTTATATATTTTGAATAATTGTCGCCTCATGTAAACTTATTACGCTGCAAGTTTACCGCCAACGGATAAAAAGTTAAACGCATTCCAAGTTCACAGCTTTTTGTAAAGAGTCAGCCATGCGTAGCGGCCATTGTTACAAACGTAAAGGTTGTCAATATTACTAAACTTTAGGTAGATAATAAAATATTTAAATAATAAAGATATAAGTTAGCAAAAATCTTGGAATCTTTTAGTTTGAACTTAATAATAATCATCATCAATATTTTACATCTCAGTCTTATCTGATCTATTATGTCTTAAATCAGTTTTTAAAGTAGGTAGTATTCTTTATTTCTTATTCCACTTAGTAAACCTTAATGACCAAAGTAAAAACAAGAATAAGTCATAATACACAATGTTTTAATAATCTTTGTTAAACAATGAATATCAAGGTAAGCTTTAAAGCATTATTTCAGTCCACAAATAAACAAAAACAGTAAAAAAACGCCACGCATCTTGATATCATCTGAACCAGGTTTTGCTAAACAAATGGATAGAGATTTACTCTGTTGTGGCAGCCCTATTAGTTGGAATAAAGCTCCTGGCACACGTGTTGCGAGTTAGATAGAGTTGCCTGCGCGCGCGCACCGCACTACCGTACTTACTCATTTCGCGGCTCACTGCCTTCGATAATTACGACCACTACTCGACAACACAGGACCTGTAGATTTGATACGTCGACTATAGCCATAACCAGTGTAATAAAGTAGTAAAACCAAACTATTGCAAAAACAGCTTACTTATTTTACACTAAGATCGTGTTGTCGTATGAAAGAATGTAGCGCAGTGATAGTAAGATGTAAAATTTGGACACCCGATTGGGAAAGCAAATTAGTGATTAGCGATTGTCCTTATATCAGTAAAACATATAATAATAAAGCTTTATACGCCTTGTTTTTAACATAAACTCGTGAACCGTTTACCTTGAAACCTTTGGCTTTTAATTTATAATGGAATAATCGGCTGATTCAGAATCTCAATCGACTGTAAAATATAGCTAATTTATACGTCAGATTCGATGTAATTTATTGCACCGTGAATTTGATAACAATATCTGATATGCATACTAATATATAATATCAAATTGTTTGTTTATTATATCGCTATAGTTTAGAGGATTTTATAAACTGAAATCACAAATAAAAAGAAAATAGCATCGTTGTTTTAAAGAATTTAAATAGACGCTCAAATATTTTTATTTCAGTTCAGTTGAGATCATTGCTTGAATTTAAATCGACGTTTTGTCATCCATGAAAACGGATTTTCGTTTCTTGATTCCGATTTGTAAGTATTGAAATAAAAAATATAAAATATCTTTATCCTTAAGATGTTTAATAAGATATCGAAATATCTAGTCATATGAAAGAATTTTATACAGAAATGATTGTTATCAGGAATCATCGACTGTAAACTAATAGGTTATTAAAACTTCGTGTAGTCAAGATTAAAATGTAATCGAATCTATTTAAAATAAAGGAGTATTAGTTTTAATGACTGAAGTATTAATTACCCGTGGGTCGTATGCAGGCGTGTGGGAATGCCCACTTTTATTAGAGGAAACGAAATTAAATTACGTTCTATTGTCTTCGGGGAGACAATAGTGTAGTAAAATACTTAGATAAACGGTAGTCTAACACAGCGTAACACACCTGTCTCTATAACTAATAAGTTATTCTAGTTGGTTCATTTTACTGCATTAAAGAATCCTCGTGATAAAAATATATAGTTACAGGCCTATTATCTCCAGAAAATAAATTTTCTTAATCAAACATTTCAAAGAAGTTGCCAGGAAGATGAAAAAAGATAACAAACATGTATATAATAAGGAAGATTTTTTATAGATTTTTTTATACCTACTGACAATATTGAAGGTTGCGGGTCTGACAGCAAACCTCCAGAAATGGAGAAGCGCTTGAAATAGAAAAACTTTGTTGTCATAGTTTAATCTATAATAAAGATATAATATAATTAAAAGCACATGTAGAAAAATTGTGTTCATAGCTCAAAGTTCACACTGGAAACCACAAGATTTAGCGGAAGAATTTTATCATTAAGTTTTTATCTTTGCAGTAGGAAAGCGGACCGTGGGCTCCGAAGCGGACAGCTGAGGATGCAACCGGGAGGGCGCTAAGATGATGATGATGATGATGATTTTATCTTTGCAGACATGCGATTATAAGTATGTAAGTTGGCTGAACACATCTAATATGCAATAATTACAGAGTTCAGTGTTCTCTACTCGTCTGGATCTATAAGTGAACTATACCAAAACCAGCTATTGAACTGTTTACGTCACATTGCATTATACATTAATCCACAATTCATATAACAAAGAGTTTAGCTATTTATTATTTACTAGCTGTTTCCAGCAGCTCCGCCGGCGTCAAAGAGTAACCTATGTTTGACCCCGGTTCTTCGTCTATATTCATACGAAATTTCATCAAAATCCGTTCAGAGCTTTGGCCGTGAAAGCGTAGCAAACAGACAGCCTTTCGCATTTATAATAGTATGGAAGTATGGATACAACATGATACAGTGGCCAGTGACACAGAAAAATAAAAACATAAACACATTTTTAACTCTCGTGACAGCACACGTTCACATATGGCTAATCTTTTCATCCGGGTCTAATAAACAACATGTGAATGATGAAATTTAAAAGTTTAAATAAATAGAGCTCTCTGATCCTTTGAGCACTTGGGTAAAATTATTAATCAATGGGTATAATGAAAACATGTAAATTTCAGTTAATTTTCTCTATGGGAAATTCATGAATTTTCAACTAACCTGACTCTTCTCATAGAGCTGCGTTTTTGAGATGTTTGAACTGATTTAAGATTTTGTGTTTGTCATAAATGACGATGAATATCCTACAACTATTTTCATAACATT
Source organism: Euzophera pinguis (assembly GCA_947363495.1). Classification (NCBI taxonomy): domain Eukaryota; kingdom Metazoa; phylum Arthropoda; class Insecta; order Lepidoptera; family Pyralidae; genus Euzophera; species Euzophera pinguis. The sequence continues at coordinate 6,801,538 of OX376164.1, forward strand.
TATAGATAAGCGTAATGTAATCTGTAAAAACAAGGCAATTTTCAGACGCTCAAATAATTACGAAATTATTGAAACGAAGCTCGACAAAAATGTAAACAGCGGAAGAGAGTCATTCATAAAACTGACCATTCACGACCCGTCGGCAATAAGTTCACATTTCTTTCTGAGATAGCGATTTAAAAGTGTAATGGTATCCACATAATTCCTCTTCGGGTCCACCTCGGGGATTGAAATGTTTATTTATTACAGAATACACTTTTCCCAGTGACAGCTGTATCCTGTGAAGGAAAGATTTTTAAAAAAAATTAATCGTCTCTATCACACGATTCGTGTAAACACTTTTTTTTTTAAACCTGTTTGAGAATTATAAAATAGTCCTAAGTGACAAATAGTAAAATAGTCCCAAAACAAGTTAACGATCCGACTTTCTTCTTTAGACTAACTAAATCAATTTAGTATGATACCTGCAAAATTCACCCTTTGTAGCAATTTTCTTATTCAATTTGGTCTGCACAACATGGCTCTACATGCATTTGGTTGCTAGTCATATTAAAGAATGGTTCTCCAATATGTCGTGCTAAAAATACTTAAGGTAGATAACAGAGTCACTTTACCAATTATATTATTACTAGCTATTTCCCGCAGCTCCGCCTGCATCTAACAGTAGCCTATGTTTGACCCCGGGTCTTCAACTATATCCATACCAAATTTCATCAAAATCCATTCATCGGTTTGGCCGTGAAAGCGTAACAGACAAACAGACTGACAGAAAGACATAATACTAAAGTATGGATATTAGGGGTCAAAATATATTGTTCCTTCTTCTTCATCCTACCGTGTATTCCTAGTTGCGTCGTCGGCTTACGCTTCGGAGCCTAGGGTACGCTGTAAATCATGGTCTTAGACTTGGCAGCACTGGTTATTACAATGAAGCGAGTGCCATCCGACCTCCGTAACCCTTTTTACAGAGAAACCAGACCAACAGGAGCATGATCCGTTTAGGTAAAATATATTGTGCCCATATTTAGATCGATAGGTACCAGAGGTAGACTCAAAGTTCTTATCTTATCATGGAAGGAATCTGCGACTTTACCCTATACGTCAACTAACGGGAACCTTTCCGAAAAAAATGTCAACATCTGACACTGAACTAGTTTCCTTTAACCAAGTTTTTGCGTGCTATTTGACAATGATATCTTTTTCCGTTTTAATTCAGGTAAAAAATAAACCAAACACTATGTCAACTTTGCTTTAAAAAGTCTGCTTGAATTTAAACCGTATTTACATATAGTGAAAGAATACATTCGGGTTAGTATCAGAAGGCGCATTATTCCAGTTTCAATGGATAGCAGGAAGATCGCGTGTATAGTTCTGACAAGCCTCCCGACCGCGCCTAGTGCAGATAGAAACGGATAAGTATTTGCTTCACTCCATAAATACAGGGTTTACATGCGAAATTATTTTAATGTCATATCACGCGATATGGAATTACACGTTAAATCACTTTTTTTTTGTCTGGCTTACATTGCGAATTAGTTAGACGGAGATATTAGTTCCAAATTTCTATTGATTCGATTGATCTGCTTTTGAGTACGATATAGACGTTTTGTGATATAGACCTTTTGAAAACTAGCTGTTTCGCTACATAGGTGATTAGCCAACTAAACAGATTGCTCATTAGACGTTTTGCTTTATTGGACTATTTGCTACTTAGACTTTCTGATCGGGAGGGAGTTATTTCTTCTTTGAATATATCCGTGAACTTCTATTTTTATATATCTGACTTTTTATTGCTACTGATTATTCTAGATTTAAGTAGGCACGGTGTATGAACATATACTTCGTGTTTATAAATGTTGGTTAAGTTTGTTGAATAGCTTATCCATATATTTAGTTTACGGCTCTATTTTAATTGTAATAAAAAATAATTATGCCATTTCCTTAGATATAATTTCAAAGTCGGATTTTACGTATCTCTATGATTTTAACCCAAATAGACATACCACTTTATTGGAATAAAAAAAATGTAGATAGGTACAAAGAGGGCATTTTTTGGATCGGCAATGCGCACGTAACTCTCCTGGTGCTGTCTGCGTCCATATGCTTAGATGGCAGCACTTAACATTTTTCACTACTAAATTGCACATAACAAAAGTTTAAGATTTTGTAGCTGAGATGACCTCAGTCAACGTTGCGCTACGTAAGTACAATCACCTATTCTGTGGTTGCACGTTATGTTTTACAGCAGGTACATTTACCTTACTCAAGCCCAACTACACTTGTAATGGCTGAGCCCATAATTACCTAATGACCTACATACTGTGACTTTGCTTAATTAATAATTCGACCCACTACACGCCTGCAAACGGTCATTAGTTCAATTACTAAGTGTTGTGAAAATTCAAACATTAATGCTTATCCGGACAGTATGAAAAAGCTTATGGGATGGGAATCAGAGAGAATGACGCTTAAGGCGAAGTGAGCTCAGGGAACAGGCTTATTTGAAAAAATCCTGTAATTCAACTAACCAAATTTTGTTTCCCAAAATTTAATCTAGAAATCTTTATCCCTATCTGCAGGGTCAACAGTTATTCAAAACACGTTTAGGCATTTTTGGCTCGATAGAAAAAAATCGCGAACATGCGTCTAAATTGCACTAATAAAAAATTATAACTATTTAATACAATCACCATTTTAGACGACAATTATACCAAAATTTGCATAATTTGAATCTCGAGGGTAATCAGCTATTATTTTTTTTAAATAAAATAACTTAAATTAAATGTTTAAATGAAACACCTATCTGCGGTCGCGCACCCTCGCGGCCCCGCAATCAGTGCGCCGAGCGCTGCGTTGGAGGTAGGACCTGTGCCGCGCGTCAATTCCTAAAAATGGGCATTTATTTTTCTCATATTGATCGATTTAAAAATGGGAAATAAAAAATATTAAAAGGACCCGTGCAAGACTCCGTCATCTTGAGACTGTGAAAGCCAATGGAATTAAAACTGCTGCACTACGGTAAGTGTAATTTCCGTATGGTAGATTACATAGTTTCTTTTTTATTTACGTGCAATAAAGGAATGACCTCTGTGGCCTAATGGTCATCATGTCACGCTGACAAACTTGAGATCCCGGGTTTGATCCCCGGTCAGGTCAAGATGAAAAATAATATTTTCATATTGTCTTGATCTCGAATGTTTTTTTATATATTTGTAGGTACATACCTATTTGTTATAAATTATAATATCGTCGAATTAGTATCCCATAACCCAAGTCTTCAATCTGTGTGATTTGTCTCTATTATGTTTATATTTATATATATTAATGCTTGTACTGTAATTATTTCTGTGTTTTTATTAAAGATTATTGTAATTGTAAAATCTATATTTTGCTGTTTATAAATTTTATAATTAAAAATGTATTTATCCCGCACTTATTACTAACATAGAATTTAAGATTGCTTGTTACTAACACTATATGGATGGAAATCTGAAATAAATGTATTTTATTTTATTTTTATTTTTAGCTGGTCGAGCCGAAAGCAAGAAAATGACGAAGCTGCAATAAATCACATACGTAAGTGTTACATAAAAAAAGCATAAAACATATAGTATTACAAACAATCAAATATTTTTTAGTATAGTTAGTTTTATAGTTATAGTTTAAGTGGGTACAAAAATAAAGGTCACCGTATACTTGACCGAGTACCGGTATCGGTATTATCTTGTAGCGGTACCTATTAATATTTTCTTAGTATGAGTAGGAATGATAATAAGGGTCATCGTTTACTTGACCGGGTATCGGCATTGTCATTGTTGTGAAGATTTTATTTTTTATATTTCAGGCGGTAGTTTGTAATCTTATGACATCAAAGACAAATGTTAACTTAGTCTGCCTGCGACCATGAACGCTGTAAAGTGTTTGAAACGTCGGGTGTAAATAAATAAGTAATAAACGCGATAAAAACCGTATTAAAAAAGTTTAATTTAATACTTCATGTATGACTTTAATGCGGAACGTATCATGCAGGTATTCACATACCTTTCATTTCCTTGACGTTTCGATCAGGTTGCACCGGCCGTGTGGTCACAAGCAGACTCTATCATGCATCGCGATAGTTTAAAAGTTAATAACACTAACGACTTTTGGTTGTTTCAGGCAAAGACACCAAGTATCCAAAAGCACTGCGAAAATATATAACTGACGACAAAATCTTATCGATGCGAAAAGTGGTGTCTACATCTATAGCCGCCAACAAAAACTTGCCGATTGATGAGGGTGTAAACAATATATATGGAGACATAACAAATGCAGCGTACCATGCATTTGGCGACCACAGACAGTGCCATACTCGTTATTGTACTAAAGAAAAATCCATTGCGTCTTCCCCCATAGCACAAGTTGAACATTCGCCTTTGTGGTTCAGACTTAAAGTGATTTTGCAATCTGTAGCATCTAAATCTCGCAGCCTTTTGGAAGACATCGACACGAATGCGGTTGAACGCTTTAACAGCATCATCGCAAAGTTTGTGGGAGGTAAGCGAATAAATTTTACTACCAGAAGGGCTTATCAATCAAGATGCAATGCTGCAGTCATCTCGTATAACACGAATAGGCCATTATATACTCTGCATAAGAAGATGTTGGGCAAAAGCCCAAGAAACTGCATTAAAAAGCTGGATACAAAAAGAAAACAAGCGAACATGATTCAAAGAAAAAAAACCGTAAAAGACTATTTCAACAGCAAAATGATTATGGTTTCAAAGTGCTCCAGTCCAGAAAGTCCAGATATGTCTCAGGAAGATTATGAAAAAGCCAAAGCAGATTTCATAAAAAATTTGAAGTCCTTGGTAAGTGACCGAAAAGGTATCCAAGAAAGAACAGCAAGACAGAGAGAAAGTAGGGAATGGCTTGAAAGAAAAGAAAACTATTACTCACAGCGTCAAACTTCGGCGCTGTAATAAAAAGGAAGAAAAATTTCCATTCTCTAGTCAACAACATTTTATACAGATCTAACTTATCCTCTATAGCATCGGTAGCTCACGGAATCAAGCATGAACCATTTGCTTTACAACAACTGGCTCGTCAAGAAAATGTGATCATAGAGGAATGTGGACTTTTTGTCGACCTAGACCATCCTTTTATCGGCGCTACACCAGATGGTAGAGTTGGAAATGACATGATTGTTGAAGTAAAATGCCCCGTCGCTGCCTTCAAACTTGGAATGGCTACTGCTATAGCACAAAACAAGGTCCAAATACTAAAGCACAACAAAAAAAAATGGAAGCACTACAATAAACCAGAATAGTTCCTGGTACTATCAGGTGTAAGGCCAACTGCATGTGGCCGATAAAAACCGTTGCCTATTTGGGATATGAGGAGGAGAAAAAGAGCCCATGGAAGTTCTTTATATAAATAGAGACGACCAATTTTGGAAGGATAAAATGGAGCAAAAAATAATACATTTTTATCACAACCACATCCTTCCTAAATTAGTAGACTCGCGAAAAGCACGTGGAATGACGCTCCGAGGTGCCGAAATCAGTAAGGAAATGTGAATTTCCCTTTTTTTTTGTTTAGTTTCTAAAATTTTAATAAAGATCTTTTTCACATTTACAAAATTGTATTTATTAATTCGTACACTGCAATACATATCTCCCCTCTCCTATCTTACCTCTACTTATTGTTTGGTGCTCGGAAAATTGTTTCTAGCCCCTAAGTTCGTACCACTCGTATCAACAAATACAATTCCTTCTGAAGATGAGAAAGCTTTATTAATTTCATTGCAATCTTATCCCTTCACTCAACCTTTTTCCTTTACAGAAGGAATTGTAGTGGTTGGGAAATCTGCCTTACTAGTATATATTAATATTCTTTTAAGATGGTACGAATTTTACTATGTTGTACTGTATTTACAGTATTGGTATCGATACACGAAAATACCGATATTACCGAGACCCGGTCAAATGTACGTTGACCCTTAATTTCACATAAACTCATTCATACTGATGAAAAATAAATCCGTGTGGTACCCTTGAAAGACAATACCGATAGCCAGTCAAGTGTACGGTAACGGTTGTATACAATTCTTAAGAATTTTATACATTTCCTAGGAAATGGGTGTAATAAATAATCTTTAAAACAAAATTTCATACATTTCCTAAGGAGACAGGAAATGCACAAAATTCCTAGGCATTGTATACAATTCCTGAAATTCATCCATTTCCGGTAACATATATTTATTAAAGTTATGTAAATCCGCGAACATAAAGCGCGGGGGTAATAAGGTTGCCCCGCGCATGCTTCCGCCGTGCTTCATACCTCACCCCCTCACAAACGCGATGCGCGTGTTCCCACTTCGTCTTAACTTTGAATACCGCTTAGGAAGAAGATAGTCTAAATGTACTTATTTTTACCGGTATCCTAAAAAATAAACAGTATTATGTTCATAACTCAGCAAATGAACTTTAAGAGAGAATATGAGTAGGTATTGTACAATTTTAGGTAATAAATAAATAAGGATGTTGCGATGGAATAGCTAGCGATAGAAATAAGTAGTTGGACTGTGCTGACGACCCCACATAAAGTGGATTATGGTAAAGGACAAGAGCTCAGCAAATGAACTGAAATGGCAGCATCCTTTTATTTACGTTAAATTTTATTATTGTTCTGAGAATTTTCATGAGTGTTCATATCTAGCTGCATGTACGTGCGTGAGTGAGTCATTTTAACGGTCCAATACCACGAAGTTGTTCCTAATATATTATTTGCTCTATATATTTAGTATATTCCGCCAAATATACGTTAATTATAATAAAATAATGTAATGTGGCTTGTAGATAACTACCTAATTAATTAGTCATGTCTAAGAATATAATGACAACAGTAAACATAAAGTCAACTTTACTAAATACGCATCTTATCGAGAAAAACATGTCTAGCAAATAAAGAAAACTCAAAGAGAAAAGGTGCTAATTTTCTGCCTCTACTGACACAGAATTGCTTCTCGTCTATGCTGTTTATGGGCATGCTGTATGTTCTTATCTATGGTAGGAAGTGTGGCATCGTGTCGTCCGGTCACGTCTTTAAAATATTGGCGACGATTATCGCGATTGTCAATCGACGTGGACGCCGGCGTCTGTATGTAAATTTTGAGCTATTTTGGTAATATACGGTGCTTCAAAACAAAAGTCCACTTTATGTAACAACCACGTTAGGAAGTTGTTAAACTGAGCAGGAATTTAAATTTAATAATACCTTCCAGAAACTTTTTTAACAAAACAGTTGAAAGTATTTTTTTTAAATTATACTTTATTGATGGGATCAATAAAGATGGGATCAATTTTTTTTATCTAGTGGTATTCAATTACTGGTATTTTACATAATTAAATATTAAGTATAACAGAAATTGACGGAGACAACTGCACTATAATTAATTTATGACATTGTTCTATAACAATGCAATATCAATTTGCATAATATGTTAGAATATACCAGCATAGTTCGAATGAGTTTTCCTAACGTTTTTAAATCCCCTTTGCAAGTTTTCCTTTGTATGAGAAAGGTCAGAAAAGGGGACCTAACAATAAAAGGTCATAACTGTCGTTTGCATTTACCCCCTTGGAAATTCAATAAGTATTCTAGTCTAGATTCAACGTCCAAGCACATAATGGATTTCAGTATGTTTTTTTATTTATTTATTTATTAAAACTTTATTATACCACAAGTAAAAATACAATTAGCGGACTTAATGCTAAAAGCATTCTCTCCCAGTCAACCATTTTTTGTATCTCATATATTAGTTATTTGTGTGTAAATGACACAATTAGGTTTACAATAACAAAAATTCATTGTACAGTTCTTCCCTTTAATCGACCAATGTAAATTCATTTGACCTCCTCTCCTCTGCTTTTTTTATACCAGTCAGTTTAGAAATACACATAAAATTTATCTTAACTATGACCAAGGGTACAAAAAGTTTTTGCGAAACAATATCAAAATGATGTGGGCAAGTAACCCCAATCCAAATTAAGAGATTTTTTTACATTTATATAGCTCTAGCTCATATAGAGATTATAGGGATAGACCGCTTTTATCATCGACGACACAATGGCTCTGTGTATATGTGTTCCAGCTCAAATTGTCGAGTCAACGCAACGCAATTAGGGTGCGCAGTACAAGGCCTGTAAAACAATAACGACATGCAATCAAAATTCTAAATTGAACCCACAACAGCGCACAATTAGACTGCATTCACGCCCCGTCGCTTGTATTCAAATTTCGAACTCGGGAACAAGCGATGAGTGTTTTATTTTTCTATCGCAGCTTTTGTTTATGGTTTATTTTTTTATTGTCGCATGTGTGGAAAAGGAAATGATTGTGTTGTGTCACAACAACGTTTAATGGAGTTAATGTTTACCGGAAACTATTTAATTTTTAATTTTTATGACGTTAAGTACTACCCGTACGTACTACCTATATTGTGTTCTTGACAGAACCAAAACCACTCTAAAATATAACGTTGAATATGAACTCGCAAGTAAATTAGTTAATTACCACCAGTAAACAAATGCAACAGGGTTGAAACATTTTTCCCTAAGGTTTCATTTATTAATTTACCAAAGTTCATCATCATCGTTCTAATTATTGAAAAAAAAAAATTTACCTCATTACATCATAATTGTAAAGTTAGTTATCTTTGTTTATTCTATTAAAATAGATTTATTGTCAACTGACTCATTATACTATCACAATTAAATAACAAAATACAATCAATGGACTATTATAACAATTGAGTCATGAAGTCATGAGATAATCAATCATCATTTAAGGCACGTGCGGACCCATCACTCACTCCATAAAGAGGTACCTACTAGTATGAGTACAAATGCGCACTATCATGTATTATTGATCATAACAAAATAATGTAAGCATACTTACAAGTATACTTTGTAGTAATTAGTATTTCTTTATTTCATAATAATTGGCTTAAGAGCCAGGGGTTCATTTATGTTTGAGAACTGAGATTAGATCGCTGGATTATTTTATAGACCGGTCCTGTCAACCTTCCTTAAGAATGCGAGTAGTAAGTAATTTGCATGATGGCAGTACACTCACCAAGTTTGCATGAACTGAACTACTTACTTAGCGAGGGAAGCATGTAAAGCACAGGTAACTTGGTACTGCTCGTACTCGTAGTGCACGTAAAACTGTTGTATGTGTAATACGCCACCATTACACAGAGGAGAAAATATTTCGAGCTCCTCCATGCTTCGGAACGCACGTTAAGCCGTTGGTCCCGGTTGTTGATGGCAGTCATCAGGCTGTGTCGGCCTAAAAAAATCTGACAATGTTGGCCACTAACACACCTCGGGTCATGTTTCTGTTGGTCTGGATTCCCTGTAAAAAAGGGTAACGGAGGTCAAACGGTCGCTCCATTGTACTAAACAGTGCCGACAAATCTAGGACAATGACTTCCCTAGGCTCTAGGCCTAAGCTAAAAGCGTAAGCTGAGAATGCAAATAGGAAAAAACAGGCTTGGACAAAGAACAAATAAAGAAAAAAAAAATGTAAATCGACAATCTTTGTATCTAGTGTAAAAGCCCAGCAGTGGGATATCATTGTTCAATTGAAACCAGCATTGATTTTTTGGATAAATAGATACGTCTCGTATTCTCTACTCGTGGTGGTGTGGTGAGTCAGATGATTGACTTAATCAAGTGGAAAGCAATTTGCTATTTTAGTAAGCTCCGTATGCGAATAGTAAATTAGTAGCGTAGTGAATTTAGTAAGATAGGATGATCTAATCGATTTAAACATCGATTTGTAATCGGGTCTTTCATTCAATAGTGTGATTCAACGTTTATCGGATGGTTCTGACGCCCAGTGCTTGTGTGGATACCCGACGCAGACCATGGAGCATTTTTTGCATTGTCCGTCCTGCTCTGACGAGTGCACCCTCGAGAACCTCATGCGGGGGTCGGACAATGCAATCATCATCATTTCGTGTAGGTAACATTGTCTATGGACTATGTATGGTGTCAGAGTTGTTCGAAATCGCCTCTCGGCAATAAGAGTTGCGGATTTCTGGTCCGATATAGTTTAAGTATCCCCTTCCCGTCAGAGATCGACGCGATGAAGAAGAAGAACGTTTATCGGAAAAGAGATTGCTATTGCTGCTTCAAGATAAAATTTAAAAATATGTTTTATAAATATAATTATTCTGCATCTTATTTAAGATAATAATATTTATGTAAAAACTAATAATAAGCTGTCCTATTTCTGCTTCTGAACATAGTTATTAGAAAAAAAATTTACTCACTCATGTAATGATAAATTAACAAGAAATCTTATTAACTAGCTATGAAGCTAAAAATTTTGCAAGTATGTATTTTATACTTAAAAAACATCAATGTGGATATCTCGAAATTGTATTGTCATATAGGTATTCACTCACTTATATAGCGTCAACTTGTAGATTTCAAGAATTTCATCTTGTTACACTATCACTGATCTGCTTTTCATAAACATAACAAAATGAAGCACATAATTTTGCCGTTTCGAAAACCTGAAGTCACGCTTCAATGTTCAATTCAAAAGAAAATAACAGAGTGTGGCATTACCAAAGAAATGACTATGAAAGGTTTACAAGGAAATGAATAGTGGTTCCGCAGAGTTCGTGACGGGAGCGTCGGCGTCGCAGAATAGATTGAAAACTGTCGGTTGTCGTGCTACAACCGTGGATAAAGGGCAGGAATCATTGACTTAAAATTGTATTCACTCGCTGGATATCGGGAAGGTTTTGTTTTAGAAGGTGCCTTCCGAGTTTTGTTGATAAAGGACTGAAAATTCAATTTACATGAAAGATGTAAAATGTAATTAAAGCAAAAATACAATTAAATTAGTTAATACAAAAATATTGAGTAAATACTGTGCCCCCGCGTAACTACACTTTTTAAATTTGTTATCGACTGAAAAAATGATTTTAGAAATCTATTTAGTAGTTTAAAATTATAATCTGTAGCCTTATTTTAATTTACTATAGATTAATAAGTGCATGGATATTTTATAACTAAATCCTATAATTAAGCATTTTAAAGGGCACTTAAATCCAGTCAATGCACTTAATACTGATCAGTGACAGGGCACACTTTCTCGACTCTAAACGCTATTCAGACCATAGTCAAAGTGAGCATGAAAATAATTTTGGAAGGTGTGTAGAATAAAAGTCTAGTAAGAAAAACCATGAATGCAATGCTAAACAGATTTTACCGCCAAATATTGGTGTCTAAATCGGACAATGAGGTCAGTTCACCTCTTGCTATCGTCACAGTCACATAAACTTCAAAAGTAAGTATTTACAAGTCACACACGAAAAATAAGATGATAAAATTGCATAAACAAAGACAACACACATGGTACGCATAATGCGCTAAACTGTGTGAATGTCAAAACGCATTCAAATACCTACATGCTATATGTTTTTTCTTTTACTTCTGAATTATCTCATGACAAACGTTGTTTTTAAATAATATAAGTATGTTACTTATAATAACAAGTCAATTCTATTAACTTTGTTTCTCGATAAGTCCCACATAATAATTCCAAACAGAAATTGTTATTTAACAGCTACATTGAACATCGCATAGATGGCACGTGGTCTAATAAATAAGACACGCGTCACACAGATACGCAGTAGAGCAGAAAGTGGGGCATTATGGGCACCGGCTGGAGAAGTTCGGGGCCAGATTGAAGGGAATGTTTCTTAAAATAGTACTTTTCTGGAAATAGCTCTATCGGTTATATGAATGTACTTATATATAGATATAATATTATGGGTTAACGGTTGTGAAACCCATTATTGAAAACTTTCTAATTAATAAAGGTTAGATTAGTTGCATAGCCACTATCCAGGCCATCCTCTTGTATATATATTATATTACAATCATCAATATACTTGCCTATTCTTTATTAAAAACATAATTGATTACATTAAAAAAAATAAAAGTAAATTACAAACTAAAAACTAAAATGAAATTACAACTAAAAATCTAAAATCTGGTATTCCTAGGCTGTGGCATGGTTCCAAGTTTATTATTTACATTACAATAGAAGTGTATTTGTTCCTTTAATGGTGATGTCAAATCCGACTTATAAGAAAGGTACAAAATTGTGATGATATAAAATAACTTGACATCCGTGGGTGCGAAGGAATTGATACGAGTATGAACTACAAACTGCACTTGACTATGAACCGTGAGGATTAAAGTCTGTCGAGAGCAATATCACCAGAATGAAGGCCAAAATAGCCTCTTGAAATCTTGACAGTACCGGGGAGCACACAATACATGATTTACTCCAAAACACAAGACATTCAAGGGCCATTTGCGAATCGCCATTGAAATTCGCTGATCTTTTGTGTAATTCCCATTGTATTTATCTGTGAATCTGAGAAATCGGAAGTACCTATTATGCTCCTTCTATTCACAATTTGTATGGGCATTATTATTGAATAGTAAACAGATATTATGGCTTTCAGGTTTTGCGCATAAGCAAATTTCCAATTTTATTGGTACTTTGGGCATTTTAGCGATATCGCAAATTTATTTTGTCGTAAAGATTGTACGGTGTTACCGTACAAATCGTCAACTCAGCAATTTACGCTATATGCGCACATTACTTATGACCTAATCAGTACACGTACACTTGGCTAGCATCGTGCCACGCGTGTCCTCTTAGCAGCAATTATCAATTAATATCAATCTATCAGATTATCATCAAATCATCATCCTTTTATCACTAGCAATTAATAGTTATCATTAGTGTTTTGTGAACCTATTGTATGTTTTGGACAATATATCGGTTATCGGACTTAGTGGTTTCTATTACACTTCCCATAAGCATAGCAATCACTATCATCAAATGTATGTAGGGGTTACCCATAGCCCCTACAAAGATTAAAGTTTTAATTTTTATTTCTATTAAGAACTACTGTTTCCCCGTCTGCAAATTTACGATTACCTAGAAATTTAAAATATGTAGATAAAATCAAATACATTTACCAAATACATAAATTTAGTTTCGTTCTTCGGTTTAACTCATTTAGTGTATTTCTCTTCACGAGGAAGTCAATGCTCATTGACTGACCATAAGGCCAAAGCCAGGTGTTTCGATCGTTTGAGCAAGAACAAAGCTACACTATTCATAAATCAAATAGAAAACCCACATATTATAGCACTTTAAAAAGGCTCAAGCATTATACCTTTAGCTTAAGTGTATTTTTATGAAAAAGCGTAGTATGAGTTACTTCAGTAGTAGATAATGGTTTATTATTTTTAACAAAAATACGTAAAGTTAATGTCAAAAAAAAGTATTAAATTTTTTTATTTGAAAAAACCATAAAGTTTACAACAACTAATTTATCATTAAAATTTTATATTTATTGGACAAAAGAAGCATATTATTTCGATATTTTAATTCACACTGTCTGTTCACTAACACTTGAATATGAGTCTTATAAAAAATTTTGGTAAGTACGCGTTCAGTACCTTTGACCGACAAGCTGAGTTTCATTGATATAGGTATTGTTAAAATTACTGATATTGACGTAGCCTGTTACTCAACAGTGGACGACTGGCAAGGCATTATCATGAATAGAAATTCACTAGAAAGAGGGTGAAATGTGAAATAGAAGCAATTAAGACGTATTCTTTTACTCGCTGTCGGTATCACGGACAATTTATTTGATGTGCCACCCCCACACCTATTGTGTACCACTTCATGTCAGTCACTCGGACTGTGGGGAATCATTGTCCCTACTGATTTAATAAGTTCTTTGTTCTGCTCTTCCATTTGTTATTCTTCAAAATCCACGTCAATTTCAATAAAGTAACAATTGAAATAGTGAAAGGAACAAAAGACCATTAAATATATCTTATCTTAATTAAACTCATACGAAGCGTTCAATTGATAACTTTAGTAGTAAGCTTTTAGACTAATTAACTATCTTAAGCGGTATATATTCTAGTCGAGATAAAATATTGGTACAGAAATAGGCGGCCCTTGAAAGCCATAAATTAAAGAAAGCATTCCTACGGCTGCCAGTGCTGGCTGCCAGTAACAATGTAGTCATGTTAACACATCGCAACTGGACAGAAATAACAGGAACAGACAGATACCCCTTACAAGAATTCCACTCTTTATACCTTTCTCAAGACACGAGAGAATCTTTAAAAATGTTAGTGTTACTTTGAAATACTTGGAAATGTTATAAGTAAAAGAGTTTATCTGGTATCCTGAACTTTGTGTAGGATTCGATTTCGGGTTGTTCTGTTCACAGAAACACACGTAGACACGTGTCTACGTAGAAAAAAGGTTTTTAAGAGTATACTGCAATCAGTTTCTGTAGCAACTGACTTCTTGGTATGGTCTTAATATAGTATATAGACTATTTAAGAATAAGTAGTGCTTATAACATTTATTTTGTTTAAATAGATGAATCAATTACGGAATGTCGTAAAGCCGCCAATAAAATTCTGATGAATCGCACATACGTCCGACTGCTTGCGACACATAACAGCAACGATACGACAAAAGATGCAATAAAATTTGTGTTTCTGTTATAAAAATATGCCGTAAAACGGAATTTATAGCTGACGACTATTGCGTAAATACCGATAGATATGTTTGAAGATTTCTATGTACTTATTTGATAAATTTGTATATTACAGAATTTATTATACGCCAATGTTTATTTCTGATATAAGTACTCAATTCTATTTTTATATTTTACTAATTAAAACAGTTTTTCTACATTTTTAAACTGTTCATGTACCCCATAGCTGGAGTAAAAGATAAGGACTTGTAAAAAAAATGCATTTTCAATTTATTAATTCTAACTAATTCTAGTCTACAAGCTACAACATAATTTCTTCCATGTAAAAAATACAGTTACAAATAATTTACCATTTACAAAGACTTCAACATAATATGATTCATCATATTTTAGGCAACATTTAAAATCGTAGAAAATCATCGCACGAAAATGTTCTCGATGCAAATCCATTTTTAAATGAGACACGATAATTTGATTTGGCTCTCGAAAAAATGTGGAGAGAAATTCGAAATTCCAGCAATGGTATTTTACTTTTAAATGACCACATTTTTCAAAATCACAAGTGGCCAGTGCCTTATACATAAAAAGTTTTTTTCGCAAAACTTTCTGAGTGGCCTGGTATGGAGTGGCTTGATGGAGAAAGGTACGAATATTTAATTTTTATTTAAAAAATTAAAAAACAACCAAAACATAATTTTCAAAATAAACAATAAAGAAACGAGGATACATTTATCCACAAACTGAAAACTGAGTATTTTGATAGAAATTCAACTAATGCCAGACTATTCCCGGCAGCTAATTAGGCGTCATGTTTACCACGTATCCAATTACAAAGAAAAGAACAGCAATAATAAAACCTTTCACGTGTTGTTCTAACTACCGAATGGCTTCTTGTAGTCGAAGACACTATAAAGCCCGGTTTACATCACCAATGAGCTGGAGATATAAATTGCTTTGCCACCGAGAAAGAGTTAAACGAATTACCAAATGAGTGAAAAATTATGTGTGTCGTCCGCTTCGTCACATTATTTTGTGTAAAATTTATACCACTGTAATCGAATTGCAATCATTTATTAGAAACACAATGATGTTTTTATGTTAATGACACAATAAAAACATCATCAAAGGAAAGATAAAGGGAAGGGGTCCAGGTTGATGAAGGCATAGCTACATGAAGCAAATAAAGGAGAAAGTAAACGTCGTGTGTCGTAATAGAGAAGAATGAAAGAAGCGCTTAAATTTATGATGATTACCCAATAAATAAGTGTAAATTCATTCCTATCTAGGCTCAATAGCCTGAAATCAGCTTCATTATTTCTGAAATGAAATCGTTTATTTTCAATATAGGATATAAATATCACTTATTGACATAATAGGATATAAATATCTAAATCAATTTCATTGATTTGATTTAGAAATAAGGAAGCTAATTTTGCACACTTTGTTACACTTTGTTGATGGAAACACTTTGCAGATTTTACGCTTTGCTCTCGGTGTAAACCGGGCTTATTATTCAGTGCAGTAGCCGAGGAATGCAGGAGTATGAGTGCCATAGGTCGAGGGACACCTGCGTCAATATTTGCCTATAAAATAAATATCGACGTATTTCGATTGGTCTGTGGATATAACAGGAAATGTCCTGTATATTTGTTATTGTATGGGTCTGGGAAAATGAGATTTAATTTTCAATTTATATTATTAATCTTATTTTTACATAAATCTTACGACTTCTATACGTTTACTGGGGTCATTTGGAGATATTTCAAATCCAAGAAAGAGGTTTCATACCAGGGAGATACGACATGCATTTAGGCAGCCTAAATAATCTTGTGGGATATTTTTCCGATCACTGCGCTACAGAAGCTTCTAAAACACGCGTATACTTGTTTAATAATAACATAAGAAATGTTATTGTGTATTATGTGTGATACAAAGTTGAAATATACGATACTTACAAAAATTTTTTCGCATCTCCTAATAATAAATTGACAAAATGAACAACGGATTGGAGGCATAGACTACTATGTTTTAAATATTTTAAAAGAAATAAAAATAATATAAATAACAATATTTTTGTACACTTTTTATTTTTTGCTTGCGAATTCGTGCTCGCGTCATATACGGCAAAGATTAATCTTCGATAGTGAGAAATGGCTATTGATGATGGTACCCTGCCGAATGACCCTATATTTACGGAGAGAAATCTTCAAAAGTGTCAAGGTTTACACCAACAAGATATAATCCCTTTGAAAGTATGTACATGAACTCTTTTTAAAAATATCGACAAGTAAATCCAATTCTAAAAGAAGGTTCCAGATATGCGATTTCTTAAAATTTAATTCGACCTCCATTAATTAAAAAGTATGTTTATTGTTGAATATTCATAACAAAATTATTTGGATGTCATATGAGTTAGTAGGTACCTTTCAATTGATCCAGTAGTTTCTTTGATCCCACTGGACTACTGAGAATTTTTTGTCTCTATAGTTCCTTCAATGTAGAGACCGAATAAATACAACAGACTCTACAAAAATAACGAATTCCTTAACTTAACGAAAACCTTCACATTTATTTTCGTACCCTAAAAGGCTCAAGTTCCATTCAAGATTATGTATTAAATATACTTCTTTTCCCATAAAGGGAACTGAAGGTATCACAATCTCTCTTATTTTTGTAATGATTGTACTGCATCGTGCATTACATATAACTACTTTAACTGACAATAACGCAAAGAGTCTTCCTAATCGGGAAATAATCAAAGATTATGTTTGTAATTTATTTATTGTATTTCACAAACATCAATCTATACGGAAGATATCCCGGACATCAGCCTGTACGAGATTAGGATTGCCCTTAAACAGCTCAAGAACAACAAGGCGCCGGGCGAAGACGGAATCACAGCAGAGCTTCTGAAAGCGGCGGAACGCCGGTACTGAAAATCCTTCAGAAGCTCTTTAATTCCGTTTTGCTCGAGGGCGTGACGCCAGAGGCGTGGAACAGGGGCGTGGTGGTTTTGTTCTTCAAAAAAGGTGACAATACCCTATTGAAGAACTATAGACCCATCACGCTCCTGAGCCACATCTATAAGCTGTTTTCGAGGGTAATCACGAATCGTCTCGCGAACAGGCTCGATGCCTTCCAGCCTCCCGAACAAGCCGGTTTCCGAAAAGGGTTTAGTACCATAGACCACATCCATACGCTTCGGCAGGTTATACAGAAGGCCAAAGAGTATAACCGGCCACTATGCCTAGCGTTTGTGGACTATGAGAAGGCCTTCGATTCGATCGAAATGTGGGCGGTGCTTCAGTCTCTCCAGCGGTGCCGCATAGACTATCGGTACATCGAAGTGTTGAAGTGTTTATACAGCAACGCCACCATGTCAGTCCGAGTACAGGAGCAAAGCACGAGGGCTATTCCATTGCAGAGAGGTGTAAGACAGGGAGACGTCATTTCTCCGAAACTGTTTACCGCTGCTCTGGAAGATGCCTTCAAACTCCTGGAATGGGAAGGACTTGGCATCAACATCAATGGCGAGTATATCACTCACCTTCGTTTTGCCGACGATATCGTGGTTATGGCGGAATCGCTGGAGGACTTAAGTACCATGCTCAGCGACCTCAACGTGGTCTCCCAACAGGTGGGCCTTAAAATGAACATGGACAAAACCAAGGCAATGTGTAATGTCCATGTTACGCCATCACCGGTTTCAGTCGGGAACCACACCCTTGAAGTTGTAGACCAGTATGTCTACCTGGGTCAGATGATCCAGGCTGGCAACTCCAGCTTCGAGGACGAGGTCTTTCGTCGAATCCGACTCGGATGGGCGGCGTTCGGGAAGCTACGTAGCGTCTTCTCGTCTAAAATACCTCAGTCCCTTAAAACGAAGGTATTCGACCAGTGTGTGTTACCAGTGATGACATACGGGTCCGAAACGTGGTCTTTGACTATGGGCCTCATAAGAAAGCTCAAGGTCGCCCAGAGAGCTATGGAGAGGGCGATGCTCGGTGTTTCCCTACGAGATCGAATCAGAAATGAAGAGATCCGTAGGAGAACAAAAGTCACCGACATAGCCCAGCGGATTAGTTCTTTGAAGTGGCAGTGGGCGGGGCACATAGCGCGGAGAACCGATGGCCGATGGGGCAGAAAGGTTCTCGAATGGCGACCACGTACCGGTAAGCGCAGCGTTGGACATCCGCCGACCAGATGGTCAGATGACCTGAAAAGGGTCGCAGGCAGACGCTGGATGCAGACTGCTGCCAACCGATCATTTTGGAAATCATTGGGAGAGGCCTATGTCCAGCAGTGGACTGACTGCGGCTGAAATGATGATGATGATGATGATGACAAACATCAACATTTGAATCTATAGGATTTTTTCGAAATTTCTTGAAGGTTGTAACCTAACAATCCATAAACAAATAAATATGCAAATAATTAGAGAGACTCTGACTCTGATTTATTTGAATGAAATTAAAACACCACATATGCTTAAATCAGATAAATTCAACATAATATAGAGCGAAATACTAATATGCATGGGCAGGCGAGAAAAAAACGGGTACGACCGGGTCCGACCCACGCGAATTCTTCAAGGGACAAGCATCAGATTGCTAGTGTCGAGAGACCAGGTGAGAAGGTGAATCAGGGCTACCACTCACTCAAAACATAAGTATGTTATTTGGTTATAAATAAAATGCATTATAATTTAAAGCTCACTTAAAAAATGTGTTTGTATTTAATTTTTGTGATGAATTTTATCCATATGTGAAATAGTAGGAAACTGTTGAAACAAGTAATAATTAGTATATAAAAATAAATAAAAGTTTTGTTTGTGAAGTCTCAAGTTTTTGTTTGTTGTTTTTTGTTGTTCTTTGGCTCACTAAAAATCTACTACTTACTATCCCAATACTTTTTGGCACAATTGTTCTGATTCCCTTATTGGACTCTACCAATTCTATATTCCTCATAGCATTAAGTTCCAATTGAATGTAATTTGACATGTGAAATAAACAAAGTTTTAATAAATTAATAGCTACTATCAGCCCTGATTTCTGGCACCTGCCCTACTCGTAATAGCTCCTCTACACGGCAATAACTGCACTCCGCCACAGATAAATGTCAACCGCTGGAGAACTTGAAACTCATTTTATGGTGATTTTATTTAAGTAAGCTCTTAGCTATCTTATTCCTGAACCAAATTGATAGTTTCGAACTGGAAACAAGCACTTAGAGACATTTACAAATTAATTTGTAATTTTCGGCGTTTCACTATCTAAACCAGATTTTTTTATGATTTTAAATTGGTTTGAAATTTACAAAATTCTGATTAGAGAATAGAGATGATTATTACATGTTTCTATTAAGTAAGTTAAAGAAAAAACTGAATATTTGTTAAAGCTACACGATACTTGCTCTGGACCTTTTTTGGAAGAAAAAAATTTGTGAATATATTTTAAGACTTCTCTCTATAGACCGTGATAATCTGAAATCCATATATAAGTATATATAGCTGGTATTGTTAAAAAAAAAAAAAAAAAAAAAATATATATATATGACTCACATACCTCGAAGGACTCTTAAAACCGGTACAAGTAATACCTAAATAAACCTTGCTCTGTGCTATAATTGACTTAATCAAAGACAGGCGCCTACGTACGTTATAAATAGTGCATTTATATTCGAACCAGTCTTCAAGGGTTCACTTAGTTCGAAACGTGTAAATAGCTTAGCCTATGTTTGCCATACTGATCAAACCAACTAAGTAACTCTAATGTCCTTGAAGCAAATAAAATAATTAATTTTGTTTTAGATGACCTAAGGACATATGTTCTAAGCTTCAGCTATATAGCTGAACAATAGAGAGGGCCCATGCTTCAATTTGTCTATCATAAAAGAAATAAATGAGGGTGAATCGACGATATTGAAGTAAAAACCCAAAATAATAAACATATCATGACTTTCAACAAAATTCATTAGAGACTCAAACCAAATGTAAAAGTGCAACATATGTATGTCTGTAAAACTTTTTATTGTTCATAAAAGAACACAGTTCAAAAGCAACAACAAAGAATTACTTAAATATTAATGTACGATGGCGGACTTATCCCTATGAGAGATCTCTTCCAGTCAATCACTATAACAGAGGAAAATCTGTGAATATAGTACGAGTCCAGATGATTTTGTACATGTACAAAAAAATTACATATGTGAACGTGACATGACAATATATTGCTGTTTTTCTCGAACTTATCTCAGGTAACACACAAAATTATTTATAAATGTAAGTGATATTCACAAAGGGCCTATCGTGAGGTCAATATTAAAATGAAGTTTGCGCCAACTTGACGTGCAACTTAATTGGAATATTTTATTATTTAGATTCAGTCATAAATAACACAGTTGTGAAGGACAACGACCTCTGTCTGTTAAAAACATGAGATTAACATGGGACATCCGAGATTGATATTTAGATATTTATGTGGAGCGGAAGTGTCAGAGATTATGTTTAAGCTTGCAAATCACACAGCACACGTAACCGTGTCAAAAGAATTACCACGATATGATGGGGTTCTAGGAATATCTTCTACTCCTAAAAAAATATGTAATTTTTAACTATACAGAGATGCTTCTAAATTATTCTGCGGAATAATTGATTGTTTTTAATTATTAAACTCAATTACTGTTTTTATAAATTACGTTTTCGCCTTGCCCTGATTTCATTTTACTTATAGTTTCAGTAGCAAAGCATTCTTACAGAATGGCATTACGAAAAATTTTATGAATTAATCAAATCCGTATAAGAGGTGTTCTTGAAATAAATGAAATACAAAAAGCTATAGCGATATTAAATTAACTTTTTGCGAAAACTAGCGTTGGGTTTTATTCAATGTTGATTATTTCTTCCTTGTTTATTTGGATTCTGCCAAGAACAGTGGAATTTATTAAATTACTTGAAGATTACGCCAGCGAATTTACTTATCTTTCAGAAACCTTAGTAATTTAGACATGTTCGGCGACCTATTGATTTAATTAAAATATAGCTAAACACTAATTAAAATATTATCCTGATGTATCAAATTGCAAACCTAATTTATGACTTAACACTTCACCGCCTACACACTCTGCCATAACTATATAAACTCTACCTACTCTAAGTAAATAATTAATTATAAATATATTTTATTGCAGTAATACAGAATATTCGACGAAATGAGCACTATAAAAGTTATTCACGACGATATCTTAAGCTGTATAAAGTAAAACATCTGGTTTTACTTAGGCTTAAATGCTGTATCATAACTGGCTTTTGTTTTTATCACACGCCTCATTAACGCAGAGTAGCGCCATAATTGTACCAAGTATGAGATCAGAGAGACGATCATCTCGTTATCTCATACAAACACACCATATAAAGTATCATTAGTCTAGACATAGCTTTCATAAGGTTCTCATTGATATTCTTACTCTAATTTTAAAATTCGTCAATTTTTTAATGAACTTACTTAGCTTTGATAGAAGCACATGTTTTTATACAGTAAATAAAAATAATTAAGAACATGTTTTTGAGCATCGAATGCCTGATATTTATATCATACTAGCTTTTTCCGTCAGCTCCGCCTGCGTCAAATAGTAGCCTATGTTTGACCCCGGGTCTTCAACTATATTCATACCAAATTTCATCAAAATCCGTTCAGCGATTTGGCCGTGAAAGCGTAACAGACAGTCAGACAGAAAAACAGACAGACTTTCGCATTTATATAATTAGTATGGATGAAAAAAAGGTTAACAGCTCATACACACTTGATTCAATATCCAAATTAACGAACAATACAATACAATACTTTCGGTTAGTCATGACCATAGATTTAGGAATTTTTGAGATGACAATAAAATATACTTGATCTTAACTTAACTAAAGATACAGTGAAAAATCGTTGTAACTACTGTCATTTGCAACAAAACTAACGATCCCGTCCTACATGTTAGCCTAACGGGCAGCCGGAGATATTTGCAATAGATGTGTCTCACTACTGGGAAAAACTTCGAGCCATTAGAAACACAGTTATTTAAAACGCATAACGTTGTCGAACCAATAAAAACTGGACGACTGGTATGGTATCACGTAATTACTGAACACTGTAAATACAGAAATAAAGCTGTAATATACAGAAGTACGTAAAAGATGACATCAAAGTCTAAGATAGATACTTTTTATACGTATAGAAAGTCTCTTTACTATTTTTTTTATTTAAATCACATACTTTTCCTTTCTCTTATGAAATAAAGATAGAAAAGGCAAATGTTCCTTAAATTATTGTTTTCGAGCTTAAATAGTGACTCGTAAAATGAGTTTTGGCCTTTACAAGATGCTTCGTTCACTGCACTCTCCTCATCTTCGAGAGAGACAGTTGGATCATACCTATTCTAAAATTGTGCCTTCGTATGAACATTTGCATTTAAATTTTAAAAATATAAGACATAGCTTTTCTTCTCTACATTCTATGTTGTAGTCGTAACGGTGCGGTGAGCCATGCAGTCAATGGATTAAAAAACCTAGTTCTGTCTCCAGACACCGCCCGCAACGGACAACACTAGTTTCAAATGATTCTCTATAAAGACAATAATTATCTTCTTCAAGCTTATTTGCTGCTTCTCTTCATATTTATTTATTTCTTTCAAGCTTAAGGCAAAGATCTTCCAAGCTATGAATTACTCTGCCATTTATTATAATAAGTTTTATGTAGTGCGTGTATTATTCTGCCATTACTTCTATAGTTTGTTATAGAGCTTGTAATTACCTTAATTTTTTAAGTAAAATGAATGGAAAAAAATAATAACCTTGTCTAAATACGATAAACAACATAAGACCTACTGACTGACATACATTTATAAAATAACCCTAGACTTTTTTCAAAATGACAGATGTATTACTGACATACAAAAATAATTTTATATGAAGAGAGTATGAGCGGTTTTACATTGAAAGCACAGAATACAAAAGATAAAAACTTCTGTAGACAATTTATTTATTCTGTGCTACAGGTGCGAGTATTAACATTTTGTTGGTCATTTCTGGGAATTGGACTTCAAATATTTCGGTTGCATTTAGAAGCAGGTAGGAGTCTGCTAACCCTCTCTGTTGTATCGGCAGTCGGTCTGTTTCTATTGAAAAATAAATACAATTCGTTCTCTCCATGGTTACAATTGGTCTTACAATAAAGTACAGAAAATCTAAATAATATCTAATTCCTACGTAAGCAATCTCTACAAATACCTATATTAATTTCGTTAAATACTATGTGCAATTTTAAATTTATTAAAATATGTGTTATCTGTGCATGATATATATATATATATAATTACTAAATCTTGCTAGATTATTTAGTGAAGGGAAATATTTAATTTATAATATTTTTTATCGATATTCTGTTTTTCTATTCTAAATTTAAATACAAATACGAGTAAGTACTAAAATACCTAGAGAAGGTACCTATAATTGTATGTGTATATTTCTGTAAGTTAACTGATTGGTATTCATGCCCAATAAAATTGCATTATAAGACAGACATCTATCATCTTATTCTATTTCTAAGAAATGTTTATTTGAGATAATCAAAGATAATCTTCATATTAAACCCTTCTAAAAGGTTTAAATAAATAAACATGCATAGTAATTATGTATTGCTTCATAAAGAAGGTCAAACGATTGTGTAAAATATCTACTTACTTGAAGATGAGTCACTTCGATGCTGTATAGACCTTGTTTCGTATTAATCCATAGTGATGGATACAATTAATGAGGAAATAACAACAACTGGTTAATATTGTGACTGAATTTAGTATATTACGTATGGTGTCCTATATTCATTAAGGAAACTCCCGGTCCATTCGTAGTTAAAATGTAATGACTGGGTATGATAATGTGCCGCCAAATCAGAGATCATTACTTACAGCGCTCCCGAGGCTCCAAAGCGTAAGCTAAAGGAAAGACACGCTTGAACGAAGAGACTTAATATGATAATATTGAGAGAAATAAACTTTCTGTGTAGTACTACTAAATTTCAGTATCATTTGCTAATGTAAAATGCAAGAAAGTGTAAGTAAATTAATAACCTTGAAAGTCCCCAATAAGTATCTACTATAGTACATTTGCTACGAGGCCATAATGAGGCCGTAATAACATTTCAGTTATAAACACGAAAGCGTCATCGCTCTACATCTATATTTCGCGTTGTATACCATATTTCTTGTATGATTCAGGATCATCCTAGATTATATGATGAGAATGACCATGAGTACAGGTACAGTACTATTAATATTATAAAGCTGCAGAGTTTGTTTGTTTTAACGCGCTAATATCAGTAACCACTAGTCCGATTTAATAAAATTCCTTTAGTGTTGGATAGCTTATTTATCAAGGAAGGAAGCTAGGACGAAGTCGAGACGGGCTACTAGTAAATGATAAAATCTTTATTCGTACTGATTATTAAATTTATAAACAAGAGAACAGCAAACGATAATGCTGTAATGTTCTGCAATGGTAGAAAGTAAAGTCCCGCTTTCTTTCCTCACTGTAGCTTCGTTCTTTTTCAGTATTCATCTTGTTTCAGTCTTCACTTCTCATGTATTTTTATAGTTTATTTATGTATCTAAGTATTTATTTTAAGTAGTTTATGTATCGTGTATTTCTGTTAATCTGCCTAGCGTTTTTCTATTCCTTATGTACCATATCCGTATCTCGCCTTACTTTTATATTTAAAACTACTCTAAGGTTGCCTGGAAGAGATTGCTTATGCGAATAGGCCGCCTTTTGTATACAAACTGTTTTCGTATATTATTTATAATTGTTTATTATTTGTGTGCAAAGAAATGTTAAATAAATACTTTTTGGGTAATTTTCTTACGAATGTACGTAGCACGCAAAACACTATTAAACGCGAGTCATTTTAATTGATCATAGATCAATTTCTATTAAACCTAAAACTGTCTGCTTTTCCACAAATGGCAATTTATACGGGTCTCCGGGTAACAGCGCGTAATGTATCGATACCGTCACCTCGACGCGGTTGTCCTGTCCATCGTGTCCAAGATACTGCTTACAAACGGCTTACGACTTGTAAACCTATAAGTAAATTATATCACCACCGACTTTTTTCACACTTTTCATACGTAGTTTACAAGAGCCTTAGATAATGAGGCAACTTTATCCATGCGCAGTTAAAAGCAATTTTTAAAATCTTCTGAATATTTTTGTAGAGCTCAGGCCTCAGAGCTACTGTTATTATTCGTATCTAGCCGTTTTCGTGGTGTTACTGTTCGATAAAGATCAAATTTTTCTTTTCATGTTCATGAAAATTGCTGACACAGATGGTAGCGTTCCTAAGAAGTGGGCTACCAGATGGAAAAGAAATAGCTTAAACAAGACTCTCCAGTCTGAAAGTACGTCAAATTATAAACAATTTTATTTTCATTCTTCAGCTTTGAACATTATTATTTATGTTCATTCATATAATAGCAGATAATTCTTGTTTTATTTAATAAACTAGGCAATGAGAAATTCAAGTAGATCTGACTCAACGGAGGTCAGTGAAACAAATATAATAGTGCCTGAACTGAACTAACCAGCTAGTAGGCTGTAAATTTCGCATGATTTATATGTATTACTATTATAAACTGATGTGATCCCCTCTATTAAATTGTTTCTCTCTAAATTACATTACCTATCTAGGTAATTAATGTTAACAATTTAGTATTTAGTTAGATTACTAACGTATTTTGTGTTATTCGTATGGTAATTAACAGAACTTTAGACAAAATTCTAATTTACTTCACCAAAAACATTCTTGGGTTTGCATTCTGATAATGTAGATAAACCCTAAATTAAATATTTTTAAAATGATTTCTACCAAAGAGGTAATCACATGTTTAAATTAAAGTTAATCATCAATTCAGCCGCAGTAAGCAGTTAATATAATTAGTTTTACTACATATAAATTCCTAACAAGATACAACAGACACATAGTAGCGATCACATTTCTCCCAAGAAATAAATAACTGCGTACTCACGCGTAATCAAGTAAGACAGATCATAATTCGCAAAGATAACTTCAAGACAAATAATTCTGAATCAAAACTCGAAGATCGATCTATGTGATAATCTGTAGAGATGAATCTCAGTTAAGTAGTGTAGTGGCGCGGGCGCACGCGAGTACAGTTACTAACGGTGAGGATCGCGAATCCGACACCTTAACCGGACGCCGGACTGATCGGCTCCTTCGCCAATCGCGCTGATAATATTGTTGCCAACAATGAGTGTCTTGTTTTTGTGTATTTTTGTGTGCCTCATTTTTTAGCAGAATTTTTTGTATTTTGTTTTGTACTATAATTGTCGCAAACAAGATAACAATAAAATTATATGATGCCCATGTTCTCTTTTTTTTCCTTTGGTTTTTGGGTCGACTGGAAGAGATCCCTATCAGGGATAAGTCCGCCTCTTGTTGTGTTCTATTTTGTTGTAACAATGTTCTTTCTGTACATCATACATACATACGTAAAAATTCCATTGTTAAGAACCAAATATGTTTTCCGCGCAGATGAAGGGTAAATCACAATAAATCTATGAATTATTTATATGAATTTGGACATTATATAACCTTTACCAGTTATTATCAGAACTGTTAGTTTGCAGTAACATGTAAAACATATTTCAAAGGTAAATTCTTTCAAGCACTCTTTTAAACATTTTGTTGCAATTTAAATTTTGATCATATAGACACACATTTTACTAGACAAAGTACCATTTAAAAATATCAAATTTTTAATAAACTGCGACTATATTAATATAAACTCATTGTATCAGTACGATGTAAACACCTGAAGGTTCTATATTTAATTAAAACGATTACGAAACTAACTTCGAAGTCTCGTTCCACTCAATGTCAAACGTTATCATATCTTTAAAGACATTCGTAAATGCACATAGTAAACACAACTTACCCGTGATAACGCTATCCAAATCGAACTCTATACGACCAATGACTTTCCAGCACACACCTACGTGTGCTTTACGTGATTTATCAGGGCTTTAAAAATGCACTTTATCCAACCTAAGTAATGAAGATTTTGTATTCATTTACACGATTTTCTTGATCATATTTAACTACCGCTACTAAACAAAAATGTGTCTAAAAACTTGTAAAACTTGCGCTACTTAAATCATGTAAGCATTTGTGCTTAGAATAGGGAACTGTTGGCTGACTAGTGAAACTGGGCACCACACGTTAACGAAATCACTACGTGTCGCCATAATCACCCTAAATGAATAAATAAATAATAATAGGTACGTGAAAACTCTGAAAATTCAACATAGGGTCTTCAGAGTAGAGATTTTCCAACCATTGTAATTTGAATGGTCAGGGGGTCAATTCCGCTAATAAACTTGAAAAGACCATACAACTTATATTCAATAATGACTCAATAACGATGCATTTTTGGTATCTCAATATTGGTATTCTACTAACACAATTTTGAATCTCTATTTATTTGCAACTAAAACGTATTTGAATGATAATAGTAGAAAAAATGTTAATAAAATAAATAACAGAGTACCGAAAAGTTGAAAAAATTGGTAGTTTTTGTGATTAGCAAAATTTTCCAGTTGCAGTTCAACGGTATGCCAATGGAACACGATTGATCTTAAAATTAGTAACAGAATACCAAAAACGTCAAAAGTTGTCATTGCGGTCCAATTACGATTCAATTGTGCTCAATGTAAAGTAAGAGAATTGACACCCAGATCGACTTACTTCGAAAAACTTGAGCATTGGATAAGTCCGTTATTTATAGTGTCTTATCTCCGTCACGATTCTGTGCGATCATTTTAATTATTCTCGATTTCTGAATAAATATTTATAAAAACGCAAAAGTACGTAATGTTAAAATTGCTATAAGCATTGAATATTCCCTCTGAATAATTTCAAGGCCTCTAACGAGCACAATAATCCTATTCAAAATGGTAACTAGTCGCATTTAGAGGGAGATCCTGCCGCGGGCTAGTATTTACCATAACAAGGCATACAATGATCACTAGCCACTACTACAAACCCACGTAATGGTACTGCCCATATGCATCCCTTTGTTGCAGCTTACTTCTGTCTTATTAATAATATTACAAATGTACTTGAAACATTGTAGCGATCTAAAATAGTGTACGATTTAATCATGTGATAAGAAATCTAATAGAAAAGAAGAAAAGAGCACACCGTGAATTAAATGCATGTAGCTGAACAAAAAGCAGGATACTCAATTACAAACAAAGAATTATGCGGAAAATCTTAAAACGAAAATAATAAAAGAAACAAACACTATTTAAAATTCGTATCATTCACTTCATCTTTGTCCTTAGGCAGCATACATACAACATGAAAGGAATACACATCAATTCAATCGTTATTCAAAAATTGTATCACTATCATTATATCGATGATTACATGAAATATTTCGCAAAAGAAACCCAAAGAAGTTAGTGAAAGTGGTCAGTGTCGTCCGGTCCAATACCATAGTTGGTAAAGCTGCGCAGACGTCCAATTAGAGGGAATGCGCCCTCGGGCTGCGGCCCGCCAACTCCACAGGGAGTTGCAATTTATACTGCTTCGACGCACTTTACGACCATCGACGGAATGCCCAGTTGGATAGCGAGATTGGGTGTTCCATCATTGGGAATGTAGCTAACATTGTGACAGACGTGAAGGAATTTGCAGACAGTTCTGCCATATTGGGGCAAAGTAGGCTAGGATGTATCTTGGAAATTGATATTCGTTAGGTATTAAAAATTGCCTATAAATTTTATGCACTATCCTGATATTTATTCTAAATTAATAAATCGCATGTCAATGCGAGTCAAATATATTATCTTCACTCAATGAGTGACACAGTTTATTGAGCGAAAGACGTACAAGAATCCCAAATAAAAAGGTTATAAAGATAAAGCCATCATCCAAGTCTGCCGAAATCATGAAGAATGGAATACATCCCAGAGATTAAAAGCAAGAATCTGGTTTGAGATCCGCCTGTATGGGCCGGTCGCCTTAAAAGGCGGCTCGTCGACAATGGCCTGGGAACCCAGCTCATTTGAGGAGAAATATTATGTCGTGTCGGTGCCGGCTCGCTAAATCGCTTTTTAAATGGAAATGTGCAACAGACGTGTCATGAACAAATATGAGGCATGCCTCATCCACATTTACGAATGAGTTGGGATAAACATCGGCTTTGATGTGTTAGATCTGCACATTACAGAATAGCTAGAATCATTGGTTTGACTAGAGAGAGTGCTTCACAAAGTTTTGGCTAACACTATTGTCACGTAGTAATGTTAGATAAGATATTAGTTGTTTGTGATAATTGTAATATTGTAATAATAATTTAGTTATCTTATTGAAATAAATAGGCATGACTTGCATGAAATTATAATTGTAATGTACGAATTTTTACTTTTGGCATCATGGAATTAAAAGCCTTTTTTTATATATATAATGCTAGATAAAATGTTTTTCTGTTGGATTATCTAATCGAATTTGTTATTACAAAAATACAATCTCAGTTGAGCATAATGGCGGTTGATGAATATTATTTATTCATTTTCATTTGTGACTATGCAAAAAGAGAGTTTTAAATGATAAGTAAAGAACGAAACTAATAAAATCTACATAATTACGTTTAGTATTCGTTGTGCAATCCGCGAAAGCTGTTAATACGCCCACATTCCAAGATACTTCGACCTTTTGGGCTTACTACAAAAGAAACACAATAGAAAACTAATAATATTGATCCAGTAATATATTTTGTTTTTTTTCTTCTATAAAAAATTCATCGTATAATAACTATGACAACTGTATATTTGAAAACGACATGTATAAAATTGATTCCACCAATGGTCAAAATGGTTCAAAAAAAAGGTTTGTAGGATTTCGCACTTTTTTGCATTGATACATTTAGTTCGAGCGATAGTATTTGCTTTAATTACCTAACACCTAAAGCGGATGTTCTCTATCCAAACACAATACTTCATAATAAAACTAACTGGCGCCAACTACATGAAGAAATGTGTTTTCACTGTTACCAACTTGCGTCACGTGTCTCACCTTGAGTCGTGGGCAAACAGGGGTCGGACTCATATCATATCTGCAGGATTATCATTATTTATCTGTACGATAAGAGGATAAATTGAAATAGCCGACTGTGTATCATGTAGGAATTCAGTAATTTTATACTAAAAACAATTAAAACGGACAAAAAACGCGTTAGTAATTTTAACCATGTACTAATATAAACAATTATTGCAACTTGAGCTTTTCACATTATTTGCAAAAAAAATATTATTATTACTTTAACAGAACGGAAAAGAAAAAATATTTGTCGCGGAGTTAAATAAAAAAGAGCAAATCGCATGACCTTGCGCTAACGAAGGCTGCAATACAGAAAACACGACTGCCAACAAAAAGAAATAAAAATCCAGCGAGTAAAGACCTGCCACAAAAAATAAACGAAACCGACCGTGGCGAGCCGTAGTCCGATCGCGCCTGCTCGGTCCGAACTTACAATGTCGTCGCTTTTTAGTCATGGAATTGTGCTTTAATTAAATTAAAATTAAGACTGAATAAGAAGAAATGAACTTGAAAATACTTTGAGTTATCAAATTCGCATTGTTATGAAAAAATAGGAGTGTGTTTTCAGAGATTTTAGCATGACAAACAATTCAATTAATTTAATTTTTAGTCTTATTACTAGATGAATGTGATAAAGAATTGTTTAAACATTTCTCAAACAATGTTTTGTCTCAATTTTATTAATCTGTAAATGGCACTAAAATAGGCAAACCAAACTGAATGTTATTAGCACTTGCATTAGGTCAAACAAAAACAAAGCTAAAGGCAGAGGTAGACAATTGGTTGCACAAGCACTATCTATCACAGGACAGATGTGCGTGAATTGGGTTACAACGATAATGCTATCGAACGCTGTTCCAATCTCTGGCCGATTGGTGTCAAACATGGCAGCATGGCTATTGATATTTAGGTATGTAACGTTGCAAAAATAGGGCATTGTCACGAAGTTGTAAAAAACCAGGAAAGGATTATTTCCGGAACTCTCAATGGACTTAAATGATTCAAAAATATGAAACTTAAAATAATTTTATATTTTCGTAGTTAAAATAAAATGAAACGGCTTCATTATACAATAATGATACATAAGCTACCTACTTATTTAAATTGAACAATTACAATTCTTACATATTGGTCTAAAACGTTTGAAAGAAAGAAGAAAAATATTAATCTTTTTTATGTTGATGTAATCTCAGGTTTCGCATTACATGAATGTTAATGCCGACGGAACATAAAAATATCTTTGAAAATATATCTTGATAACTGACATTGTTTACAGATCTTATACGGAGAATTATCTTTATTAACTTAATAACCCTTGTAAATGGGTAATATTGCAAATTAACAACTCGGAGGGGAAAAGCCGGGTCAGGGATCAACAGATAAGTAATACCTAACTCTAAGTAAAGTAAGAGATAACAAAATACTACACTTCGTAAAAAGATACAACAAGTCGATGATTTTAAATAGGCCAAACGTGAATGAATTACAGTATATAGCACGTAGTAGCATTGTATTGTGTTGTGCCTAACTTGTTTAGCACAATGAAAATCTAGACAATGTAATAAAATTACTTATAGTAAATACAATTTTTTAATACTTGTGTAAGTATGCTTGGTGATTAAGAACTACACAGAAGCATAGTATCGATAATGAATAAATGGGAACAATTTGATGGAAGGCTTATGCAAATTAATTTAATCGACACTGACTACAATGCGTATATGGTAACTTGTCTTATGTTATTGCGTAGTAAAGTATAAGTTTCAGATAATAGCGCTTATACTACTTATATAGAGTAGCGGTAATGATATCTATACTTCCGTACTTAATATTATAAGTGAGAAAATCTGTCTGTCACGTTTTTACGGACAAACCGCTGAACGGAGTTTGATCAAATTTGGTATGAATATAGTTGAAGACCCAGAGTCAAACACAGGCTACTTTTTGACGCAGGCGGAGCTGTGAAAAACAGCTAGTTATATATAAGTCATTAATAAAGATTCTAGAAATTTCACTCTGAAACTATTCAGTTTCAGAGTTGTAGTTCATATGATATGGGTTTGATTACATTCAATCAAACCAATATCATATGAACTTGTCTTCAGTACTAAGCAGAAATGTAACTCCCCAGTCTTGTTCTAAATACCTCGAACATTGTTTATGATAGAAATTATCTGGCTATACTAGAACTGTCCTAGCACCGAGATTGACTAAGTAATGGCGGGGTTATCGAGAGTTCGACGAAAGCAGACTTGAGTCGAGATGTAAACAGCCAAGTCCAGTGTAGTGTTGAACACAGTATCAGAATGTACTATTAAGATTTGCTATTAGCACTTTCATTCTCTGTATTCGATATTCTGAAATAATTGATGCAATTGGAAATTGGGTACAAAACTTCCTTGTAAAGCAACAAATTACAAATAGGTAAAAATGTTGTACATATTTATCTTTTTGCATTTGTATAGACCCTCGAAAATTAGCAATCCACAACAAATGAACAAGTCATGCTTCATGCGGGCTTGATCCTATAATGGACATAAATGAGTTTAGTATTTTATTCTTATGGTGTTTTGATTTAAATGTTACTGTTGTTGCTCGTTGATAGGTTACATACCAAGAGTTATGGAATATTAGGGTTGCCACACAGAAGCATACTAAATTTAAAGTGCAATGTGTTTTAATTTTATAGTTCTTTGTTTGTCAATAATTTTTAAGCTTGTTGTAAGACTTCACATCAATTGGTGTTATAAATTCAATTATATTAGTTTTACCTAGTATTGTGAAAGATGAGTCACGTTCTTCAATAGAAAAGAAATGAAATCTTTGTATTTAGCTTTCTAGCTAAACAAATGTATCCAATACAATTTAGATTGTCCAAGTGCAAACCCTGAAGGGCAGTTGAACTTAGCTGCGCCTACGCAGCTCGTGGGCGGACATAGAGTCACTGCCTTCGTTTTGAACTATTACTTCGGATCCCATAACATTTCACCATTCACATTGCTAAACATACCTACCATAGAAAGGTATATACTGTGTACTACTTAAAAACTTATCTAAAATACAAGAATATGGTGATAATGTGCTTTACTTTTTGTATGGTCCGCTGTACATGCTGGATAAATAGGTACTTTTATTAAGTATAAATTATTTTAACAAAAACCTATATTACATGTATGAATTGTATAAAATATGCCAACTTTTTTAGTCTTGGTATTAATGTTTAATGTGTTTGCAAAAATGTCTATATTCATTTTAATTTTAAAGATATTGTTTCTTAAATTTTATTATATTATGAGACTCTACATTATTGCAAACCATTTCAGTGAGAAATATATTAAAATTCAAAATATTTATTAGCAAAAATGTGGTAAGTACATAATAATATTATAGATGTGAGTGTTTGTTATTATAAATTCATATTGATACCTACAACAAATAGATCTCATCAAATCAACCGTTATGTTACCCAAAGCTTAAATTGCTTTTACGATGACTGGCTCAGCGACGTCGCTTAACTTCAATTGTCACTATTCTCATTTACATACTAAAACCCATACTAACTTGTCAAGATATTTTGAAACGTTAGTGCTCTTGACATTGTAATTTCAGAGATAATTCAAGGTACAGTAAGCTTTTAAAAATTACCGTAACATAATTTCCAAAAACAAAAGAGTACCTAATATTTTTTTATGAATTATGATTCCAGGGAAAACAGAGTCAGTTGACCTCGTACCTACATTATATGAGTCAAAGAATGGATTTCGTAAATTCCTTTACAACAGAATAAATTCTATGCTAGTTAGTTATCCAGAGCCAAATCTAATTATTATCGCGAGTACATATCTATTACGAACAATACTAAGTTATAATAGCTAAAGTGAGAGCACGTATTCGATTACAGTGCGCTGTGGGCGCAGGCGCAGCTATACAAAACGTTGCAATTTCGTTGGTCAATAGAAAATGCCAATGCGCACTGGCAGCCTGGCAGTTCATTTACAATATGTATATTTGATTTAGTACCGAATCTACTTACTCGGAATACCTACCATCATTGTATTTGGGTATTTAAAAGGCTTTGCGCTGAACTCGCTATGATAAATGATGAGTAATTTATAAAATTAGAATTCCTAATTTATTCTTCTAATTTTAGTCATCACAAAAACTAAATTATTATTAATTAATTTTCTAAGTTGATTCTATTATTCTTGTAAGTAAGTTCATTATGACATAACACATCGTCATAATACACCTACTGTTATGACTTAAGTACTTACATACACACTCTTTCGCAGCCAGCCGTACTAACGAAATATTTTAAACCGCTAAAATTAACTTTGAATGTTGTCATCAAATCGTCTCCATTTTCCCGTTCTATATAAAACTCAAACTTCTCGTTAAATGAACAAAGACTCTAAATATAGCAATTGTGTAACAAGTGTGTGTTTGTCTATTTATTACCGTTCTCACAAACATTTTGGACCGACAATACAGCCGATTTTATGGTGAATGGACTTGGTTAAAAATAGATCAAACTTTTTCACTCAATCAAGAATATGTTTTCTTTGAAATTAATTGTGATGTTCATTTAATATATTACAAAGGAATGTGTTTAAATAACATACAAACGGTCGAAGTTGGTACCTACTACGTGTTATATGCCTACTTATAAATTTTTATAGAGTTAGAAAAAGACCAATTTAAATTGCTCTTGTTTCGGTCACTTTTATATAAAAATTGTATGTTTCAAATATTAAAAACGCAAAATAACTGCAATAGATAAAAATTTCACATTGTTATCTTACAAATAAAAATAAATCATGAGTTAAGTTGAAGTGAAACTCATTTCCTTTTTCCTCGATACCTAATTCACGTCTCGTCTTACAGCTTTTCCAAGGTTTATATATAGCACTAATAAAACAAGTCTCAGACGTGGTATTGGTAATTGGAACAGCCTCAGTGGCATGTCAAGAGCTGCAGCCATTACCGACCATCAACCATTGGATAACCCGACATCCGTGTATAAACATGTTAGCTAAATCAATTTAAGTTAGATGTCCCACAACATTTGATTGACAAATAAATTGCATAGACAGTCATAGTAAATATCATATCAGATATATTGAAATACTTATAGAGTAAATTGGCGGGTTTAAAAAAATGTTAGTATGCACTTATTTGTCCTAGCTTCATAAATATATCAAGTTACATCGAATCAAGGTTCAAAACTTAATTCAAACTAAATGTAGTATTCAAACATTACTTAATATTTCCCATAAATATATTCCTTTTATGTTATTCATAACACTTTAAATTGTTCATTTCCAATACAATGAATATTTATTACGAGCGATTAGTTCAGTGAATTCAATGTAATGTGCGCTTAACGTAAACAACCCGCTTCGTGGAAAGCACCCCACTGCGAGTGACGTGTGAACGTTTTAATTGGTAAGAATTGTCTGGGGACAACCCACCTAAATAGGATTATTAAAAATTGCTTGCTTTGAGTGTGTTGCAAGGACTCTGTACATAAAGAAGATACCTGGTTTAGAGGAATCTAGCGCTGGCAATCCAGTTGCGAAAGGACACGAAATTCTTTGTGTGTTTAAGTAAATTTCGTGTCCATGAAAGCTGCTGGATTGTAAGCACTGGATCCGTCTATATCGGCCTAAAATTCCAGCTTTTATATTCAGAAGTTCCTATTGAGTTTTCTACAATGTAAAATGGTGTATTGTATTGTATACATTAATTCATACCGACCTGTATATCCCA
Organism: Euzophera pinguis; assembly: GCA_947363495.1. Classification (NCBI taxonomy): domain Eukaryota; kingdom Metazoa; phylum Arthropoda; class Insecta; order Lepidoptera; family Pyralidae; genus Euzophera; species Euzophera pinguis. Next base: position 6,838,084 of record OX376164.1, read on the forward strand.
ATGTCACAGTTTTTCGGAAACGCCTTTCGGTCTCTACTCTAACGTAGTTTCTTTAACTTAAATTTGTATTTATATTTCATCGCTACAGGGCCATTGAAGTGGTTTCTTTGACGACCACCACCGCCGACATTTAAACTTTCAATGGCCTAACCTTACCACTTAAAATACTAACTTTAAATTTAAAATAAATGAATACTGTTAAGATTCATACCCACCATGGTTTAGGTATACCACCGACAGATTTTAAGATACTTGTTTGAGCTCATAAAATTAAAAGACCGTTTCCTAATGCAATGATCTAAGTATTTTTGGAACCTTTTTCTGAAGCAAACATAATAAAAATTTACACACATTGCTCCTCAAACGCCACAAAAACGATAATGTAACGGAATGAGGAGAAACTGTGAGAAAATGTCTCTATTTGTGGGCAAGCTAAAGTTTCGTGTAACACCCACATGTTGTATTCTATGTTTGGCTTTAACCAGACCATCGGCTTTTTAGAAATTGACGTGGAAATAAATGACAACGATTATTTGATTTGGAATACGGATCCCATATGCCGTTTACGATAATAATGACTAATGTAAAGCCTACGTAGATGAAAAATATTGTTTTTTAATTTGATAAAAGTTTCAAACCAAAAGTTTTGTTTCTCTAATATATCACAAGTATGACAACGATTATTTGATTTAGAAGACGGAATTAATTTAAAGTTTACGAGATCAATAAATAATATAAAAGTGATACTAACATAAAAGTATATAGTATATACTTTTCATAAAAGAAACAGGTTTGTTTTCCGAATCTTAATTATTAACTTATCATAATTTGGCATGTAGAGTATGAAACGAATGTTTATCAGAAAGCTAATTTCTGTAAATTTTCATGAAAATTGTGTTAACGATGTGAAAATTTTTCAGTAAGTAAAACTGTAAGTGAAATTGCTTTTAAGTAGAAAAACGACTAACTAACTTAGTACACTTTATAACTTGTATTAGACTTTGTTGTGAGATTGAAAACATCCATACTAATATTATAAATGCGAAAGTCTGTCTGTCTGTCTGTCTATCTGTCTGTCTGTCTATCTGTTACGCTTTCACGGCTAAACCGCTGAACGGATTTTGATGAAATTTGGTATGAATATAGATAAAGACCCGGGGTCAAACATAGGCTACTTTTTGACGCAGGCGGAGCTGCGGGAAAAAGCTAGTAACAAATAAGGCAGTAGAATATCCACATTATCATGAGGATTCTTAAAGAAAATATAAATCACAGAAGATTTATAGACTCTTTTTCCGATTGAGCTATTTTTCCGGAGTAGAGTGAGAATAAAATTTAGCTCTTTCTGCAGAGCAATGACCTATACTCTAAAGGTTTGTAGGTACACGATACACCGGTTATAGTTCTAGATTTACCGGTGGCTCCATCGAGTAACGAAGCTATCGACTCCATATCGGAACTTTCCGTGCCCTAGTATTTACACTAACTAACACTATTTACACTTTCTGATCTGATAGTGCTGACAATTGACTGTATGTGTTAGAGACGTAACCGAGATCATAAGAAATACAACCTTATTGCTTCGTCATCTCAGAGTTTAACCACAATTATTAGCCATATTATATTAACAAACCATAGTGACTGAACACTAGAATTTTCTCAGAAGCTTATAAGTAATATATATTTAAACTATTAAAAATGACGCTATTTATGAAAACGGAAATGCCATCAGCATTAGGGTCAATTCGTTTCATGTTTTAGCAAATTAAGGTCAAAACCATGGAAGGTTAAATCAAGAACCATCGCTTACTTGAATATCGAATGCTGTGACTCTTATGAATATAAACAAACTGCACAAATATGTTTACTTTTAAATACTAACCGAACTAGCTTTTGTCCGCAACGCGTGCGTACTTAAATTCCACAGGAACAGTACTTCTTCCGGGATGAAAAAGACTGAAAAAGTATTTCGAAAACTAATTTAGACACAATAAACTTTGTTTATACTGGTGGAAAAACTTAAGGAAGATAACAAATATAAAATCTCTCGCATTTATAATATTGTTTAGGATCTGAAAGCAGCCTAATGTAATGTAGATTTGTGTTGTGTCCCGACCACGTTGGACATATTCCAGCGCCATGTTACATTTATCCAGGCTCTGAAATGAATCTAGGAAGTTTCGTAGACTGTGAGTCATATTTCAACGCGAACGTAATGTCTCCGTCAACAGTTAATCTTTTTGTAGAGCCGAGTTGAGAGAAACCATTTGAAAATGAAGATTATATTTCAAGTGAAACACTTAGATGATATTTATCAAATAAATATAGTATCTACTTACATGCTGATATGAACATTGTAAGACACAAAGATCATGCTAAAGTATTTGTCTTACTGAGTCATCAAAAATGAGAATGCAAATTATTTAATATTTTAGTACTAGCTGTTTCCCGCAGCTCTGCCTGCGTCAAAAAGTAGCCTATGTTTGACCCCGGGTCTTCAACTATATTCCTACCAAATTTCATCAAAATCCGTTCAGCGGTTTGGCCGTGAAAGCGTAACAGGCAGACAGACAGACATTCGCATTTATAATATGTATAGTATGGATAATGTATTTTATAACTCCCTTTATGATTTCTGACCATTAAAAAAATATTTGAATCATTTACTTCTGGAAATATCAGGTGATGTCATATGGCACCACTAGGCTAATACGGGGTCAATGCGTTTTTTGTTAATTTTTAATTCTTTATCGGTTTACTTATTTTTTGTAATTAAATGATATTTTTCTTTATCTACTAAAAACATTAAAGGAAATGATTTTGTTTGATCCAATTCTTATAAAAAATATTAAATTTTTTTATATGTTTCATGAGATTTGACAGTCCGACCCAAAAAAAAATCTAAATTATAGGAAATATTTACAATAATTTTACACAGAGTTGTCTGTTACTGCTTCCACTACGCCTATTATTTGTTCATAAGCACAGAAAATAGATATAACAGATATTCTTGTTATAAGCACTAAAAACGCGAAATGAATAAAAAAATTATGATTTATCTCGATACTGATTTTAATTTTTTGTAACTACCATGGTGTGCAGTAGTACTTTATGTTGATAAATCGGGTGTGGTAAGACATTAAGTTGAAATACCAGTACCAATTTTTATTTGACGATGAGTAGTGAACCTGCGAAGAGAATAAAACTACCCTCAATTCCTCCAGTCAAATGAAATGTTATTGCTTTTAGATATTCAATATCCTTACTTTCTTACTAATATTATAAATGCGAAAGTCTGTCTGTCCGTCTGTCTGTAACGCTTTCACGGCCAAATCGCTGAATGGATTTTCATAAAATTTGTTATGAATATAGTTGAAGACCCGGGGTCAAACATAGGCTAATTTTTAACCGCTAGTATGAAATATGTGACAAAAAGTTTGGGTATTAAAATAAAACGTGACCAATATGTAAAAGAATACATAAAAGAACTAATATAAAATTTGTTAGAGACAGAACAAAACGAAAAATGTATTTGAGTCATACAAATAATAATTGCACGGTATTGACCTAGCGGTGCCAAACGGCATCTATAACTTTTCATGTGTGATAAATCGTAAAATACTATAAAACTATGTATAATTGGTTGTCAATCATCAAAATATCAATAAATAAATGTACCACTGTAAAAACACTCAATTTCATCGAAAAAATTTACAAGATAAATAAATAAAGTGAGGTGATTTTTTGAGCTAATTCTGAACATCAAATTTCTATGATTCTGGTTATTCACACTAAGCATTTTTTACGAAATTAAGTTTTAAATTTGATAGATACATCATTCTAGAATGACACTGATAGCATATCATCAACGTTTGTGGCTTTTTTTGTTCTTATTAAGACAAAACTTACGGAGCATAAATCCGATGCCAAACGGCACAGCTAGGCCATAATGGGATAATTCTGAAGCAAAAATTACTAGGTATTTGTATTGATAAAATAAATAAAGCTTCAAAGCCTTATTTATCACTGAGACTGATGAGCAACGTATTCAGATATTTATCACCGATGCAATAAATTATCAAGAAAATTAAAAAGGCAAGATTTAGGTAGATCATTCAACCAGTAACTTCATGATACATATCTATAAACATAACAATAGTGTGTAGTAGAATATTCCAAGATCCTTCCGTATGCCAAATTATGCTGTTTGGTGCATTTCATTGCATTTATTGCATTGCCTCTTCTCAGTGGGTCAGACTCCTGGCGCCGACACGGGATGAACCGACCTGATTTATTTGAGATCACTCTTTGTTAACATTTTTAATTATCTCCTTTTTATTTTCTAAAATAATTATATGGGATATGCTTATTTTCTTCTAGCTTTGTACTTTAAAAGAAGTAGAGTCTGGTCATAATAAACCGAAATTAGAGAAGAAAACATTTCCTATGCTGAAGAATTGCTAAAAATATCCTTTATGCTTTTGTTAAGAATAAGGAATTTGCTGTTACGGGCAGGAAAGTCAAGTTTTATAAGAGATTTAAAACCGACCTACCTGGTTCATTATTATTTTTTATTTCTTATTAAAATGTAAAATATTCGTTCCCAAAGCAATAAAAGTAAAACAGTTTTAATCTACCCTTAGGCCCAATATGTTCAATAAACATCTCTATAGTGCGCATCACATTTTAATATGATTCCGTAAGTAAATTACAAATATGCATATTTTAAAATAAATAAATTACGAGTAAGTACTAAGGTATATCTTAATTATTCAAAAAGAATAGATATATTACAATAAACGTTTCCTACACTCAAAATCGCATAACATTAAAACGTTTCTAAAGTTAGATCGACCACAACTACGGGGGACTTCAATTCATCTATGTTATTAGATAGTGATATGACAACACTTTTGATATGTGGTGTTTAAATTGCGAGTAAATATTAAAAAAAAAGGTTTCTTAAAGAAACTGATAATTGTAATATTTGTATATAAAAACTTTATTGTACAAAAAGAACATGTTTATATTTTAACTAGTTACCAGTATAAGGTTTTATTCTGCTTGAAATTAATTACAGGTAACGTTCAATGTTATTTTTTATTAACTGCGCTAAGGTCGTTCGACCCAAACTCTGCCAGACAATACAGGTAGAGAAAGATCGCCTCATCCTGTCAAATACTTTTTATGACGTAAACAAATGAATGTAAAAGCTTCTTTTGTCTGTTTTGATGACTCCACATTGTTGCAGTAGTATTGTCACCATAACTTAAGTACTTAACAGAAAGGCTCAATAATTTATGGCAAGCTATATTCATAAAGAAGTTTATGTTACAAATCTTCATAGACTAAGAAATATTGAGAGACGTGCGTGAACAGCAAATAACACCACTCACTTCTAAAACGTGATAACAGAAACGAGTCTTGAATTTGTTATTTAAAACTCATGCCACGATCGAATAACACAATAGCGCTTTCTGATAAGCGCAGCACATTCACGATAATTTTGATATCATTCCTATAAAGTATTCTTGCAAAACAACATTTAAGAGATAAATACTTCGTCGGACGAAAACCATATGGGTAACGACCTTCGCTTATGACATCATACTGTACTTTTAGGATAAAATTAAGCAACTTACCAGCTAGTATTAGTTCCATCGTTATTATATGTGAGATGTTCAGCTACAGAAAATCCAAAGTAAGAGCCTGACGCCCCATACTTTATCACTGGAATCCTCGGTTCTAGATTGAAACTGGTAGCACTAAATAAAAAGCACCAAAATAAAATTAAAACACCTTCGCACCCGGCTTGAGAAGCCATCGTATTCACCGTTCGTTACGTTATCGAAATAATTATCGTAATATCGCATCTATGCACACTATGTCCGAGTTATTAATTGGCACATCGCGATTTTCGAAGTATTAACACGCAACGGCAGCGACGTGTATACGACCAACGCGTTCGCCGGTCGACGGTCGAGTATTTATCCTATCCGTCAACTTTTCATGGACCACGCTGTATAATATAACCGCTTTATGTAGAGCCGCTACTTCTTTAGTTCGGAATGCTATTATGCTTATAAAATTCAATTTCAATGATTTTATTGAAATTAAGGAGAAAAAAGTATCATAGAAAATTATGAAACTTATAAAAAATAGCAATACCCATAAATCAGATAACTAGAAAATGAAATCTTTAGTAAGTACGCCATCTATTTACCTGGATAAGAAAGTTGTAATATGATGCTAGTGGTGCCCTCTGTGCAAACCAACGCTATCTATCGTTTCGAATATATAGATGCTTATTGCTTTATAAATCTGTACTAAATAATTCCAACTCTTCTCACTACCGTAAAAATGTTTTCTCTACAACTTTCTGGAGGTATAAAATCATCAAAGACATTTTCAGCGTAATGATCTTGCGCTGAATATAGTAAAATATTTCACAAAGTAGTAAGCTAGTGGTTTTTTTATGAGAAACTAGATTTAAGTACCTACCTAAGTAACATATTTAGTTCGGAGTACATGTTCGTTTGTTAATAGCAAAAAATATAGAGTTTACGTGGGGCGCACTATAAGTTTCCGGAATGAATATGAAAAAATACTATTAAAGGTACAAAATTAATTTATTGTTTTTCAAAATAATCTCCCTTGGCGTCTATGCACTTTTTCATTCGATGAAACCAGTTTTGAAAACTTTTGTGCCACTCCTCTGTGGTGACCTCTGAAACGTGTTTTTCATACTCCTCGACAGCCTCTTCTGGTGATGAAAATCGTTGACCGCGTAATTGGTTCTTAATTTTTGGGAACAGAAAAAAGTCACAAGGTGCCAGGTCGGGACTGTATGCAGGATGACTCATGAGTTCTACATTTTTCGCCTTCAAAAAGTCGTTTGTCTGTCTGGCCGTGTGAGAACTAGCATTGTCGTGGTGCAGGATGATACGGCGTTTACGGTTATTTTTACGGAGTTCGTCAATAACTTCCGGCAAACAAATGGTCGTGTACCAGTCACTATTCACTGTACGACGATTCTCTAAAGCAACAGTAGCCACGTGTCCAGTTTTATTAAAAAAAGAAGCAATCATCCGCTTAGATGCACTTTTCACGCGCGCCACTTTGGTTGGTTTCGGCTCATCTTGAAAGACCCATACGCTCGATTGCTGTTTTGTTTTGGGATCGTAGCAATAAATCCATGTTTCGTCACCTGTTACTATGTCCCACACCAAATTTGACGCACCTTCGTTGAATCTGGTAAGCATGGCACTGCACCAAGTGACGCGGTCCGTTTTTTGAGCCTCGGTCAAGTTGTGTGGGATCCACCGCGAGCACAGCTTTCTCACACCCAAATGTTTGTGTAGGATTAATTGTATTTGACTCATGCCTATTTCTAAGGATGCGCGAATTTCATGGTAGGTCACATGCCTGTCTGTTTCAATCATACGGCGCACAGCATTGATGTTTTTGTTGGTCACAGCGGTGGACGGCCGACCATCGCAAGATTCGTCACTGAGATTGATACGACCACGCTTGAATTCTGCAAACCAGCTATAAACAGTTGTCTTGCATGGTGCTTCATTGCCAAAAGCTGTTTCAAGCCAAGCGATGCTCTGTTGAGCTGTCAAATTACACTTAAAATCGTAGAAAATCATACTACGAAAATTTTCCCGAGTTAAATCCATGTTGATGCAGACACACAATTTTTTAAATGGCGCCACAAGGTAAAAACAAAAGACAGTCAGATGAAACAAACTGCATTCTACAGCCAAAGAGTTCTATTTTCAAATGTTGCAATAAATTTTTAAATATTGTTTATGTAAGTGGCCAGTTCCGGAAACTTACAGTGCGCCCTATGTAACAAGAAGCTGATTTATCCCAGATAGAGATCTCTTCCTGTCAAGTGTAATTTCTACTTTACTCAACTAGAATTTAATATTTAGAAAGAATGTAAACTATTCATTAAATTAAACTATTTTAATACGGTTTTATCGCGTTTATTACTTATTTATTTACACCTGACGTTTCAAACACTTTACAGCGTTCATGGTCGCAGGCAGACTGTAAAGTGTATGTATGAACGCTGTAAAGTGTTTGAAACGTCAGGTGTAAATAAATAAGTAATAAACGCGATAAAACCGTATTAAAATAGTTTAATTTAATGAATAACAATCGCGAAAACATAAGAAAACATAATGTAAACTATTGCTCTATAATCTTTATTCCTTTACATTTATTCAGCTTTTTTCCACTGTAGGTAAAACCCGTTGTCGTACTTCAAACTGATTCATCCTGGACTCTTTCTATTTCAAAGTTCGCTGCATTATTCTTGGCTGTTGGATAATAGCAACATACAAAGGAAGTTGGATAAGGTCAACAAATCCACATAATGTGTAGATAAAAATTTAAGGAAATAAATAGAGACTAAAAACCCTTGTATAAAAAGCAGAACAGCAGCTCCGTCCGGTGTAACAAATGGCCTACTCTACTAAGTTTCGAGTGCGGTTTCTCGCCCCACTGTGGATTTCGTCCCTGGGACCACATAGGCTAAATCTTTTCAGCTTGTAAATTCCCATATGTTAGAAGAATCATGTGAATTAATAAATAAATGTCCCCTATACCACTCTAATCTACTGAACAAATCAAATATTTTGTTCGCTATAACTGTGGTCCGAGATAAACTACAACATCCTTTTCTAATTGTGTTTCTTTATAATGAGTGTACCTGGTAGGTCTATGGATAAATGAAAACAGTTTAAATGTAGTAATGTATAAACAGCTCGCGAAAAATTCAGAATTAGGAACTTTAACAAGAGACTTCTTTATAAGATACTAGCTGTTTTCCGCAGCTCCGCCTGCGGTATATAGCCTATGTTACTCAAGGTGAATGTAGCTTTCCAATGGTGAAAGAATTTTTGAAATCGGCACAGTAGTTTTTGAGTTTATTCATTACAAACATACACACAAAAATACAAATCTTTCCTCTTTATAATATTAGTGTAGATAACATGGTTTGGAATTGGAAATAATGGTATATTTTGTTTGATCAGGCATTTGATCTGTGTAAGTAGAGATATCCATCTCTGTAAATAACCGAAGTACCCGAAACGGTGAATTCGAAGAATTATGGCTTCTGCTAACATGTGTATTCTGGAACCTCCCGGATTAAGTCGTAGTGATAGTAAGCGCCCTAATGGTCTTACTATGATAATGGTATCATAGTAAGACCATTAGGGCGCTAATGCCATGGGGCATAGAGGTCGCATCTTAAGGATACTATTAGGAAAACAGGATCTGCAGCTGAATATGCTACTAAATAAAAACACTTGAAATATTCTTGCCTTAACCAATATATATATATTTGTACCTGTAGCTTTTGAGATCACTGGCACTTGGGGATCTGAGGCAAGATCGTTTTTAAAAGAATTGGGTCCTCGGGTATCAGAGCGATCGCGTGATACATGCAGTGTTTCTTTTTTGGCTCAGACGCTGTACTTAGCTATTCAGAGAGGTAATGCGGCCAGCATTATCGGAACCTTTAGGCCTAGTCTGGCACGCGACTGACAAAGTTGAGAATGTTTTTTTATTTATTTATTTGACGAAGATTACTGTTGATAATTAATTGTGTACTTGCAACGAAGCTTATCGCTGATAAGTATTTGTAAACTTGTAAAGAAGCATCCATACTCCATACTAATATTATAAATGTGAAAGTGTGTCTGTCTTTCTGTAACGCTTTCACGGCCAAACCGCTGAACGGATTTTGATGAAATTTGGAGTGAATATAGTTGAAGACCCGGGGTCACACATAGACTACTTTTTGACGCTGACGGACCTGCGGGAAACAGCTAGTGTTAAATAAATACATTGTCTCAAAAAAACAAATAAAAAAGGGTGAATAATCATTGCTTTCTAACAATCGATGGTCTATGGAAGTGCATATTGCGTTTGAATGTGAATTGAAACTGAATCGGTGCAACGAATTTGGAGAATTACCTGACTGTTTAATAATAATTAATGATAAATAGTGATGTACCCGTGCTTCGGAAGGCACGTTAAGCCTTTGGTCCCGGCTGCAATTTGTTGGTTGATAAATGAACCACGTCAGATGGGAGTTTGCGCATAGGTTCCGAACAACTCGACAACAGGGTGTTAAGGGCCGATTGACCTAGTTATCCATTCGATATAAAAGTACACACTCGTACTATTGTGTGTATGAATCAATAACTATATTGTGGTTAACTTATAATTAAAATACAAAGAAAACTACATATTTGGATTGAATCTTTTAATAAAATATATTCGAGACAAAATAAGAGATTATTTTATTATCCAAATAAAAAAAAGAATTTCTATATAAACCAGATTTGATAGTCTTTCCCTACTCTCTCTCTCGTTAATAATAATTATAACATACATCAATTAAAATATAAATTTATGAATACTGATAATAATAATCAACACAAATATAATATGAACGCTGCGGTATTAAGAAAATGATCCGATAGTTAGATTAGACGACTCTGTTCGACCTAAATCATTTTGTAATTAAATAATTAGGTTAGCGAACGAAGTGTTCGCCCTTGCACTGGTGATGTTCAATCTCTCGTTGTAGTTGTTTACTTCGAGAGCATGTGGTCGTAACGACTCTACAACCGAATCGTATGTTCCTACGGTGTGCGCACGGCACTGGGATAGAAATATCCCTCGGTTGCAAACTCGTGACCAAATCGATTGGAATTCGACGGAGCCTATGTCGCGCCAGGTGAGTTTGTTAGCGTTACAACACTTCATTGCCGGCCAGGATGCCGCCAGTGTTGTAACACCATTCGGTCCTATTGGTAGCGTTTAGGGTAGAGGATGGAAGGTCAGCTCGGTCTGTGAGTGCGCGAACAGTAGGTTCAGCTGGGAGTCCAAGCCCACGTTGAAGACTTTCACTAGTTTTGCGACAGAGCTTCCAGGGTCCTTGCGCACTAGCGCTACTCCAGACACTTTCATGAGATGAACTTCTGAGTCGACAGTGCCTCCGCCTGTGGTGGCCAGTTTAACATGGCACGTGACGTCCACATGAACATATTTCTCCACAGCATGTCCAGGTTTTCCTGGTACGTCTACGAATACTGTTTTCTCCTCTACTTGCGGCAGATCAGCTCGGAAAACGCTCGCTTCTCCCAACAAGCCCTGAAAGCAAATCACTTTTAATATCCCACATTTACCATTGGAGAATGCTAACGTGACATTGTATAAGATTGGCTTAGAGCCAAGCACTAGAAATTGTCCTTGCGCCAAAATTGTCTAACTTAGCATTCATATCACGGGTAGTAAACAAAAGTGGTGTGACTGATACTGTTCTAAATGCATCTTGGCATGTGGTATTAGAAAAACTTTTGCTACTTACTCCGTTGCCTGTAATGGAGAATTTCATGCCGGGGTGGATAGCTCGTGTTTCCATCCCAATGCCTTCAGGATGGGAGTCAGACCAGAAGTAGTTTTCTGGAGAATTAAGGCTGTCTGGTTTGAAGGTGATGCGTTTGCCGTAGCCCATGCCGATGGACTGGAGAAGCAGGCTGCGGCCCTGGAACAGGTGGCGGCGGCTGCCGGCAGGCCGCACCCGGTAGTGGAAGCCGGGCACGATTCTTGGGTCTACGTATGTTCCTGTTAAAAATAAAGAGGCTTCTTCAATTTCTAACCTGGCATTTTCATTTGGCACAATACCAAAAGTCCTCTAAAACCCTCGTATTTACTCAATTTCTTGGCTGGTAAATAAAGGAAAAGATTTAAAGCTTGACGGATGCAGTAACTTCATTCATTCAACAGTCTTTCGTTATCGCTGAGCCACATCAAGTGAATGCTGTTAATTGCAAATGCAATTTGTATTATACAAAAATTTAAAAACATAATTACCAATAACAGGAAGTTCATATTTCTCGAGGCCAACAATGCAATATTGGCATGGAATGTCTTTGATATCACTTCCGTTGACGGTGATCCTTCTGGACGAGGATTCGATGCCAGGCCTCAGTTCGTAACCCTTCTTCAGTTGCTTGATTCCAATTGCGACGTTTAACACTCTTTCAACAACTGCTTTTCCCCGGCCTTTCTTCAATAGAGCCACACCAGTGACAGGCACTAGTTTCGTGGCACCGTCATTCTCATACCACTCCACTTTGCAAAGAGTATTTATCTTCACCTTTTTTACAATTGTATCATCTTTCAAGATGTTCTGATCCAACTCGATCTGGTTTTTCTGTAAAAGAAAAAAGAAATTGTTAGCATGAAATTACACAAAAATTGTACCCTTTCTAAGTTTAATTTGTTAATCTATGGTCATTCTTATTTAAAATAAATAACTCCTTTTTACAATATAAATAACTTTTAAGTTTAAATTGTTGGTTTTGTAATACCTCCAAGCTATAAACAAAATACTTAAACACCTAAGCTCCCTCTAATGCAAACTATGTTATTGTCCCTAACCTCATAGCGAAATAAATCAGTTCAATTTTCAGAAGAAATAAGAAAAATTAAACAAGTAAGTATAGAGTAAACATAGAAACGAAAAATACCTGCTGCTGTACAACTTCCAAGATTCCTTGCGGCTCGTGGTTTGCATCATAGATAGTGAATTTGTCTCCGACCGACACAGCTTCAATCTCAAATACAAATCCTTCTGGTCTAGAGTCTGTCCAGAAATAGTTCTCATTATCATTCAGTGTGCAGTTGTAAGGTTCAAATGTCATGCGTCGCGCGAAACCACGGCCGATGGATTGCAGAGTGAGGGCTTTCCCTCCAAACAAATATCTTGGCTTCACTGACAGAGGGGCAGCATCTAGACCCTGAAATATTAAAGATATGCTCAAACATTTTTTCTTTCATTCACACTATAATATCGACTTTAATTTCTTTTTTATCTGATTTACTTTCAATATTGATGTTTGTTTGTTCAATTGCTTTAAAATTATTTATTTTTACAATTACAAAATAATAATTATAAAAAATGTAATGATTGTTTCAATAAAAAGTATAATACCAAAATTTTACTATAATTATATACATCCCAAAAGTGATCAGTGCTATGATTATTTGTTCACATGCTTAAAATGATTCATTCAATATGTTAATTCCCAAAATGAGTCGAATGTTTCTAGAAAAGTGTAACGAAAAAATGATCATATCAAGATCACATAAGAACATTGATATGATTAAAAGTGGCATGTTGCCCTTATGAATGATACTTATGGTTTACCTATTGTCGACATAACATGCTCCCAGCCAGTATGTCTCTTTCGACCGTCGGGTCACGGGTTTCTCGAGGGTGTTTGTATCAACGCCGCTCTGGGCGAGGTTCTGAAAAACTGGACGATCCACATACCATCGCCTACACGACAGGTGCACACAATAGTGGCAAGACACGCAAGTTAACAGTGTTGATCGTTGATGACTTTTCATTCTGGAAAGATCAGCAACGGACACCGCTACTCACTATCGCGACTAGTATCTAATCTGACCAAATTGTTATTCTAAACTGCTGAAACAGGCTAGCAGACGTTACGGTATTGATTTTGGACTTTTAGCTGTGTTACATGAGATTAAAAAAACAATAAACTCTTTAAACATTACGTGAGGATGCCATTACAAATATCATTGTTTAAAATTCAATAAGCGTGTAAAGAATCTTGTATAATTTTAAAATTATCTACATGTATGTGACGGATATAATAAAAGACTACTTTTGTGACTTTGTATATAATTTAATTCTTAAATATTTTCGTGTGTAGTTACCTATCCATGACAACCTCACCGTTTGGGATTTACAGGCAAGAAACAAATATTTAAGTCCTATCTCAAAATCTCCGAATATCGTTTGTGGTTATAACAATAAAGACTTTACGAATAATCTCTGAAGTCTAATTAAAATATTGAAACAAAAGGGCAATTGTTGTAATTTTGAATGAAGTTTCAAAACAAAATGTGTTTTAGATAATGTACCTATTAAAATAGGTACCTGGATCGAGAGTATTCATTTAGTCTGTGAACATTTTTGTAAGACATGAAATAACTCACCATCCTCTTGTTTCTGAAAAGGATTTACTTAACCTTGCAAGAATGTCCGATAAGTAACCACAAACGATTTAAGATAATTCGAAATATTAATTTAAGTCTCAAAGAAATTCAAAATATAACGAAATATTATTAGTACATAAATTTTCAAAACATTTGACAAAACAAAAATTATTCAACTATTAAATTAAGTACTAAATTTAAAGCAGGATGTTTGTACTAAAACTAACTAGTCCAAATCAAGTTAGTTTGAACGTCGAACGTAGCCGTTTCTTTCGCAGTTCAGTTAGAAAATTTTGCCCGAAATTTATATGGATCTTCTAAGTTTTCCTTTTCGTTTCCAATGCAATGAAGCTCCACATTGATGATAGATACAAAGGCGAATTTGATATATTCATATTTTTCAATGACAAGCGACATGAAACTGTACAAGGATAGCCATATATTCAAAACATTTACATTCACGACATTATAAGAAATGCGGAAGATTGCAATGTGTAAATCTGCAATCTTCAACACTTCTTTTATTTATACGACGATCCTGTACAGCATGATACCAGTTTTGCGACAGCGAGGTACATTACGATTAAATTACTCATCTCACCTGCATGGGCCGAACTTTGTATCGGAAGCCGGTTCGGACTCGAGGGTCGATGTACACCCCGATAACCGGCATCTGATGAGGAGCTGGGGCAGGAACCCGATAAACGGCTGGAATGTCCCCCAGTTTGCTTGCATCCAGTAACACCTCTTTGTCATTCGCACGGTCATTCCAGAAACTTTTGATTGGAACATCATGAGGCTCCTGTGAAACATCCCCAATTTATAAAATTTTCTTGTAAAAATACTTTGATGTGAAAAACTTAAACTGATCTTACTTCTTCAAAAATTTCGAAGTAAAATATATTACAGTCTTCTTCTAAAACTTTAGTGGCCAGTGACATTTTTGCAAAGTTACTTAATGTAGATCAGAGAACAATGACTGGTCGACTAGCCGAGACGAGATAGAATAAAGAAATGTTACTAAAACAAGTGATGTACCTAGTTGGCGATCTGTGCCATATGCACGAATGATACGAGTTACATCATTTGTATAGGTAACACATCACTCTCATAAATCAAAGCTATTAAAATTTGTGATATTCTCTCGGGTATTAGCTAGCCGGCAATTTAACGATGGAAAATCTTCTTTCTCATTGGCTACAAATACACAACATGATTGACTCAATTTGTAGAATTGGTTTCAATTGACTTATTTGTTTATTGTGTGCATGTAGCATCTACGTCGTACATCCCAAATTATATTGTGTCATGAAAATAACTGCGATGTTTTCTAAGCAAATTGAATGTTGACTGAACAAAACTGCTTCTAAAATACACGGCCAAAGTCCGTACCTGTATTTTTACTCAGTTATTTTGGTCGATGCTGGTTTGAAAACTCTTGTTGATACTAACTAATGTATTTGGAACATGTGAGTCAAGTGTTCTGAATTCAAGATGCGCCTCAAGTATTCTAGAACAAACATCTTGTCTATTTAAAGCCATATAACGGCAATGCTATTGACCTCCAGATCTAGCGAGAAATGAATGGAAGGAAGCACCTCAAATGCGCTATTAGAGAAGACAATCAGTGTCCAGACAGATTGTCCATTGAGCCTACTCAAACATTCAAATAATTGTCGTTTAAGCACGTTGGTTGACATTACAAGAGTGTAAACTTGTCACTAGTTAGGCATGTATTCTAAATATTTCTCGCGCCAACTTGATGAAGGAGGAAAACTTTTTATACACAGCAACACGGCTACCTGCTTTGTTCATATATAAAATTTTTACATTTAAGATATATATATACTACACATAAAAGATAGATACTTACAGTAAACTCTAAACCTGGGAACGCCTCTTCACCATCACTTTCGTAGTCACTCGCAGTCGGTAGGACTTTTGGCGTTGCTTCATTTTTCTAAGAAAAAGTAACACACACTTAGTGATTTCACAATTCAGACCTAGACTACATAACAGACATATTATCATACATTATCTTGAGACGACGAAGCGCGTCAGGCTTTTATATGTATTCTCTTGACAATAAAGAGTACTCTTCTTGATAAAGAAAATGGGTTACCTACTTGTTTACTGGTTGAACAATCCTTGACTTATCTCGTTAGGTCATATCGATTGAGAATCAGAATCGAAATTTACGATTTAACACATAGCGTACCGATGAATAATTTTGTTTGTGGTATGATTTATTTATATCTATTTTGTATTATCTATTTATAACAAATAAAGATTTCCTGCTAACTACGAACTCAAGTGCGAGTCGAAGGGCACTTTTTCGACAAGGTTAAATCTTGTTTATTTTTAATATCTGATTATTTGTAACTTTTTTGTAACATCGTTGCTAACACCTTGATCTTTTGCGGAAACATCAGTATCATACAAGTGCTCAAATTTCACCATATCATATTAATTCGCTTTCATCTTTATGAATATTGCGATTATTTAAACTTTACATCGACTTGTCCATTCAGGGTCAGTTTTGATACGTGATTTTGAACATCAATTTACACATTTAAAAATTTTAAAAAAATTGTATCTACTCTGAAGTTTCCAAACAAGGAATCTTATAATATGATTGACACGCTTCGTAATGTCTCATGAAGCCGCAGCATGCTTACCTGGGTGGATAATGTTTCCTCCACCAGCGCTGGTTCCTCGTCCAAGGCCGTAGAAGTACCGGCCAGACGTGCACGGGTCAGGTTCCAAAGACGCTGGAGAGCCACTGGAGTCTCTTCCGCTTGCATCTCCATTGCTGGATTAGCAATCATTTTTGGGGCGACTTTTTAAGGCTGTACGAAAAATCGGTTTATATGTTTTTTTATCTCTAGGACAAAGTAACGTCGTGACGTATCTAAAAATTAAAGAACTGGCAAGAGATAGGACAGAATGGAAAAAAACTCCACCAACAAGAGCCCAGCTTTTAAATTTGTGCATACAGTACAGGACTAAGTAAAACAAGGACTCTTATACAGAAGTAGCTGAATAAAGTAATTTCAATAGCATAAGCAAGCCATTAAATCATTTTTAAACTACTAAACTACAGAAAAGACTTCTAATACTTTTCTGTTTGAAAGGTACCTAAATATTTCTACAATATAAATAAGCCAGACTATTTTCATATTCTGGAATGTAGCGTAATTACGAGTACAACATTTAAGGACCGTTCAAACTGATGCGTATCCCGCGCGTCTGGCGGGACGCCCACAGAAATAAGAATATATAGAACTGTTATTAGCAGGCCAGTTAACTTTTTCATACGCTATGGCACTTCTACAGATTCTTAATTCTATGGGCGTCCCGCGAGTCGCGCGAGATTCGCGTCAGTTTGAAAGGTCCTTTATGTAGAATCGAACGTAAATTGGTCGATAAAAAGGCAGCTGGTCAAATAAATGCAATAACTACAAATATAAACATTTTTAACCAGGGTGTGAAGGATCGATTGACCAACGAGGAATCATTGTTTCAACACTAGAAGATGATTAAACTTCTTGTGATAGAAGATTCCGATATCTTCAAGTTGGCCCCAGAAAACGAATGAAAGTATGTTTTTGTTTTTTTTTTGTGAAAAAAATATTGTTTGTAAAATTATAATGATCTTTATTCTTCGTCCTCAATTATATGTTATTGTTACATTAGTGCCAGCATTACATAATTTGATTTTGTAATAACATCCACGCGATAATAGCATACCGATTAAAAGAAACATAGAGCTGGCCTATTTAATATCAGCACATGATAATGTACAAATATTTTAGAAACTTTCATTGTGTTTGTGAACGTTTTGGGAAACTGTAGGTAAAAATATAGAAATACTAAGTACTTCAACGGAACGCAAAATTGTTTTAAAATGTTTTAAATTGTTGTTAAATTCAAAAAGTACAAATTTATGCATTTTTTCATAATTATTTGTATTAAGTATTTGAAATACAAATAGATAATATTATATTAACGTCAATTTCTCCTGCAATTAATTTTTTCAACAAGTATATGCAGTTTAATTAATTTATACTCATTACAAATTCATTGAAGTGTTATTGATCTCTGCTATGACGTACGCAAGGTTTATATTTGCATCCGATATTTGATCAGCTGAAAAGTTATTCTTTTCAGAGCTGCCGTTTTCGACCGGAAAATTCCATGACGTGATTGTCGATGATTTTCAGTGCACTAATTGGGAATTAATTTATCAAAATTGAATATATGATAGGTCTTCTGGATAGATCTCTAATAAAATATTTAGTGTACGATATATTGTATAACTTTTTTTAAATTTAATGTTATACTTACAGTTTTTTTTTTTCATAAATAAAATAAATAAATAAAGCTGTCTTCATTTGGCATGTTGTTACAGAATTAAAAAATAGACCATGCATAGGATTTAAGGATACACTGAGATTTATCGTTCTTGCCACCTATTAATAATTCTGTGCTTATGCTCTCTTCCTGTGACGATTTGCACTAGCGACAGCGTGTGTTGGAAGGACGTGATGTGAGACAGACGGCCAATAAAATAATACAAAGTTCAAAGGCACTTATAACGGACATGTTTTCTTCGATTCTACTGGGAAAACGCTATGATGAGAGTGTGACACTAAATATTTTAAAATTAAAAGAATATTATAATAAAAAATTAATTGCTTACTATATCCTTGTGAATTGTGTTTAGAAAATAAAAATAAATAAAAAAATATCCTGTGTTTTAAAGCATCATGTAATTATATTTTTGTGTACAATTTGTTTTGTAAGTTCTTGAATGTAATTACTTATTTTTCATCGCATAATCTATTTTAAATTAAATTTCATCATATTATCGTATACTACAGCAGATTCGCAAAACATACAAATGTAATTCCCAGAAGGTACATTTTATACACTCGTAGACACTCGTAGCAGGTAAGTAAAGATTTCAACGGCACTGGAATTTGTGTCAAAAGGCCGCACAAAATCGACAACTTCTTTTTCTATACAAAAAAGGAACCTTTTCACATTTATTATAATTTCTTTCGTTTGTGTGTGTGTAGTTATTTGTGTATATTATAATACAAGAATACACATAAGTAAAATGAGTAACTTTGTTAGCCGCATGCGTGTAATTTTTTTTATCGCACTTTTTATATACTTACTATTGCAACAGTTACTCATGAATTTAGAAACGCGAAAAATGTAATTTGTTATTAGTACAGCTATCGAGAGAGAAAGCGTGCATGTAGTCGATGCAGTTAAAAGTCGGCCATCTTGCTACAATGGCCCGTTAGTTTTACCAGAATGTACCAGGCGTAATACCCATGTTGAAGTTACAATATTGAAAAGAGGAAATTTGCTGTATTTTCCTCCTCGTTTTTCATAATCATTAACTTGTCACATTCTCATATTTATTTATTTCCATATTTAGTCCTAACATATTATTTCATAACTCAAGTCATTTCATTAAGGTTCAATTTTTTATCCCATAACTTTCGTTTACTTACCAAATTATCAATTTAAATTCAATATAGCTGCTTCTGGCAGATCAGTCTCGAACAGCAGGCTTTCACAAATCTACAATTGAAAAGTAGTCACAGTATTTGTAGCGAACTTATCAGCACAGTTAAAGGTTGGGCAACCGTCACGGAGCAAGGCTGAAACACAACTGAGGGTTATTTCTCGATGGAAGTATTTTAAATCACCGACACTCCCCGGTTTAAACTGCTGAATCTTACGTGGGGAAAAAGGACAACGGTATATACTAGAACGAGACAAACAATAAGGGCACGCACCCACCGCGTGCTCGACCAGACAGACGCACACATGGAAGACTCTTACGCATGCGTAGGAGCTATCGATGTATGCATACATCGTCTCGACGTCACAGACTGTCCTCTGTTCAGTACAGAGTCCATGCTCGGGTTAAGTATCAAATTAGTAAAGTTTCCCCGAACTACCTTAGAAAAGGGAGTCTGCACGTGGCCGCACTTTTTGGTAAAACACGATTTTCTAGAATATTCCAGAATAACGAATTATTAGTAATTTAGGATTCAAATACTTAAACATTACAATGGTTTGTTTATAACATATCGCACCTTTAGAATTGAAGTGGCTCAATCCAAAATTCTTGATTTTTGGTAAACGCCAAAAAACTGTACGAGGAATTGGCCATTTTTTAATTTTTCCATTGTAATATTTATATTAAACATTTTAATGTCACAGTTTTTGTAAATAACTGTAGGTGAGGAATTGTTTTAATGATTTGATACTCATATTGAAAGAATAACTTATTAAAACCTTCGTTAATTGAATATCAAAAAAAAGAAGTCAATTTTTTTCTGAAAGAGATATAATATAGTTGACTTATTTAGCTTTGAGTCTTTTTTTTACTAAACAATACGAAGAGAAAATATATCTATTTTAAAAAGAGGCGTTTATATTCTATAGTTTCTTTTTATTTAGAGACTTATTTTGAAATACTACTATTTTTGCTTGTTTTATAAATTAAAGTAATGAGACAAAACTCGGTAAGTTTTTATAATCATTTATTTTGAAATAAAGCATCTCCAATCATCTTTAAACACTGTTATCAATCATATTTAGCTATTACCATTAATACCACATTGTTACTCGTAACCTCACAAAATACTTGGATTTACTAATACTTGTTTAACGATTTAACAGTCAGTCTTTAAAATGCCTAAATAAACGGAAATAGTATTTAGAACTGGGGTTTAATCAACTCAAAAATAGAAAATATTCAACTGGGTAAGTATTAATTACACATCATAATATTATGCCATAATCCAAAATATATAGTATAGAACTAAAGAAACTTTAAAATCAGCAGTCTTTAACTTCTCATAAATGAAAACAAATCACTCTTCTCAACAAAGTCGAAAAATAACAATGAACCAAAAATTTATTTGGCTGCAATTAAAAACTAGCGATACATTTTTTCAATAAAAATGTCTACAAAAGAATAGATAAAATACAAAAACTTAAAAACACCTTTATGAAACGAAAATAAACGCGCTAATAAAATAAATGTTTTCTTAGTAGCCTGTTTTTTAATTTGAGCAACTGATTTGACAGAGGTTGATGTCAAACACTCATTTAATTTTATGTGGGTTTGGAAAATTAATCAGTCTTGATTAAAAATAGAGTTTAACATGAGATCAATTTCAGTCATTAATTTCCACTTCAGTTCTATCAATAACAGTAAACAAATAAAAAAAAATTACAAAACTGTATCATAAAACCAGGCGTATGTACTAGGAATTGCTTTAGTTCTTACAAGGTAACTCAAATCTTTTTTTTTATTTTCTGCAAGTTCTATTTTGTAATTATAAGCCTTTGATAATGTTATTTCACGAACTTCTTTCATTTTATTTCTTTTATTTCGCATATTTACTTCCTTATAATCTTCTTCAATGTATGTAGTTTTGTAGTAAAACAAGAATGGCTTATCTTTAATAAATTTTAACACTCTTATCTCGCTTTCTGAGTCCCTCCAACCCACTGTATTTTTATCAACATCCTGATTAAAGTTATAACCCCATTCATTCTGTAATACTTTTAGGTCTATAAAAAAATTGAAATCTAACTCTTTTACTTTAAATAGGTTGCCCGTTTTTCTAGCACCTCTCAGTAAAGGGACATATTGTTGAGGTATATAAATAGGACCGGACCTTAGATTTCTTTTTATTTCTTTTTCTATCAAACTGTGTGCATTGTCTCCCTCGTTCTGTGTATGTCCCTTAATCAAATATTTGTGCGTTATTGACTGAATATTTTCAAAATGAGCCACTGCATAAGAGTATAAACAGGTTATATATTTATTTTTATTTTGCCCATTAGCATTATCCGAATAAAATATTATATTAATTGTTTTTCCTTCATTATTTTTACTAACTGTCTTTAAATAATCAAAAACGCATGAACCTACTTCTATTGCCCCTTTATTACCCTGTGTTTCATTCCAAAAGTAACAATATACGTCTTTATATGCGCCTAAGTCATTATCACTTTTCATATTAATATTTTTTGATTTTGATGCTAACTCAACTATGGTAAAATTGTAACAGTTAGGTCTAGATCTATAATAGAATGATGAAATATCTCCATTAGGACAAGTCATCGCAGCTTCCAAATCGTATACTGCACAAATATTTGTTTCATTAATGTTACAACGATCTCGTCTTTTTTCCTCTCTACATAGATTTTTTTCCTTAATATGCTTGTCATACTTTTCTTGCATACCTAACTTTTCATCTGATGATGCTAATTCAAAACTTGTACATTGGTCACACAAATCTTTTTTGGGTTTTAAAAAGCTAATATTAAATTGTGTGGTAAATATTGAATAATAAATCCAGTATGCAGCGTTAGGTTTGTTTTCTTTGGTTTGATTAGCGTTAAAATCCCTACACAGCTCCTTTACACTCTTGCTACCATCAATGTAATCTCTTGTAGTAGAAGACCTTAGATAATGGGACTCTATGCGCGGTATACTATTTATATGATCTTTTATATCTTGAACAAGACCGGGGTCAATCGGAGCTCGGCTTATAGAGCGTCCTCTAAGATCTTCTCCTACAAAACCAGTTGAATTTGTTTTCAGCTTCACTGTTCTTA
Source organism: Euzophera pinguis (assembly GCA_947363495.1). Lineage (NCBI taxonomy): Eukaryota > Metazoa > Arthropoda > Insecta > Lepidoptera > Pyralidae > Euzophera > Euzophera pinguis. Next base: position 6,860,803 of record OX376164.1, read on the forward strand.
TTTGTCTTTCTGTTATATCTAAAGTAAAGTTCTACATACGCGAATTCTTTGACCGTCAACAGTAAAATAAAAAGCCGTATTGGGTTTCCGTGGATTGGCAGCATTTGTGTACTTATATTTAGGCTGTATCTCCATCATACATGACTTAATAAATGCTCTTTTTAAGTCTATACTACTCAGCTGCCAATAGCATTGAAATATTTCCCCTCTCTTCTCAGATGTTACATTGTCAGAACAGTGAAGCCTACAAACACAACTTTCTTTAACTTTTTTAGCGGGTACCTCTCTGTTGGATTTTGAGAGTGATTTGTAGGCTTTACCGCTGTTTCGGAGCGATTTCAGCACGTTTTGCTTCCACTGAGAAGGATTGCGTAGACGCTTTCTAGATGTTTTCTTTTGTGGAAGTAATTCACATGAAACATCATCGTTTTCACTATCAGACATGGTGGTTGATGTACTAATCCGACGTGGTGGTCGTAGTGATGAACTATATGTCGGATCAGCATCACTAAGATCAACATCTGATTCGTCTGAATTTATGGGAGATTGAAGGTAGTTTATGTCTTTATAATGTCTTTTGCTAGTTGAAGGTTCTGGTGTACCTGATATGATTGAAGGAGATCTGTCATTGTTTGAGACATGTTCATTCAATTTCCCAGATGAAGAGGCCTTTAATGACGATGACGATGTCCTGGAGCTTGAACTGGATGACGAAGAACTTGATGAAGATGTACTACTAGACCGATCTCTCATGTTCTGTGAAGTGTCAGCTAAAGTCCTTTGTTTAGGCTTCATTTGCGGTAAAATATACGAACGCGTACTACCTTGTTTTTCCTCCAACGTAGTTGATTTCAAAATATTTTCCTTCTCACACGCTCCGGATTCATTTTGAACATGTTTATATTCTTCGGAACTAGCTGCTCTCATCTCTTTCTGCCGTTCTTGCGTTGTATTTTCATCCCGGTTATTTAATAGTTGCAAAATAAGGTCGGCTCGTTTCATAATTAATTTTAATCTGAAATAAAAATTAAATGACCCAATTACCATAAAGGTCGCAAATTTAGAAAGCATTCAGTATAAAAGCAGCATATTTCTAAATATGTCTTTGTAATCACAAAATGGATTTGTAAAAGAAAGCCATAACAGTAAATCAGACTTATAAAGTTATGCAATGTTTAGTAATAAAAAGACTGTACTATAAAAACGGCACAAAAATATCAGTATCATTTAGTATTAAAACGCCCCAAAGCGGAAAAGAGTCAGTACATAAATAAATATCGTACAAAAACTTACCTTGCGTTTACTATTAAAACGACGGATTACAGTATAAGTCGTTTACGCAGCAACCGCACAGCGCCCAACCTTCTGCACTGTTGACGCAACACTAAAGGGGTCCTTTCAAAGCCAAGGAACGCGGGGGAAGCGCGTGTTCCGAAAGAGACGGAAATAGTAAGTTTGTCCCTTTCCGCACTAAAAGAGTCTGTTTATTCTTAAAAAACTGATAGATTACATGTTTATAGGGCGTTTGATGAATTAAAGTCATTTTCTTAAAATTTTTAATTACGTCTCTTCAATTCTAAAGGTGCGATATGTTCTATACCTAGCATATTTATAAACGAGGCGTATTTATTTTAAAAGGTATGAACAAAAACATTGATATTCTATATAACACAAAGTATCTCATTTTACCTACACAGTATTCTGCTCTTCTTTAGTTTTCGTCAACTTCTAATTTAACTAAATAAACAAAAGAGAACATATTTAATATCATATTGGTAAGTATAGTTGCTTAGCGATCAGTTGATCTATAAATACTCGTATGTTAAATTGGTATTTAAAACTTGTATCTTAGCGTATCGTGTAATCTATCATTAGCGCATCGTGAATATTTCCGTATTTAAAAATACTACAGATTACCTACTACTCAGGACAAGAGGGGAGACGTAAAAAAGCTATGACAATACGAATGGATCTAACGGTAGCAGTAGCAGGTCGTACATATTATTGCTTCCATTGTCACAAAATATTCAGAAACAGTAACCTAGCACGATCCTCTAAGTTGGAATATTAACTAAACAATTAGAAAAAACCTAGTATTTCCAAATTGAAAAAAATGTAGGATGTACATATATCTCGGTGGATGTGCGAAAGATTGAAAACAATTTTTTTATTCTTAAATGCAGGTCAATTGACCCTGAATATGCAGGGTATTATACAAAAATTTGAGTAGCCACTGAAATGTTTTCTACAACTTTTCTCTATCATCCCATCTTTATAAAACAATTGTATTGTCAAATAAATACAATTAGTAACACCATCAGACGGGCCGTAAACCTATTTTTTATTTTTATAAAGGAAATAATAAGTAACCTTAATAAATAATAAAAGTATTAATTTCAAAGTCACAAATTTCAGTTAGAAAAAACGATGATTTACCCGTATTTGTGTACTAATATCTACACTTATTTACTACAAATGGAAAGTTCGACGATTCTCAAATTCACAGGAAAAGTATTTTAAATACACAATTTTAAAGGGGAACAAAACATAATGATGTCAGCAGTCCTGATATACGACCTTACCAAAATAAACTCTGCCGCAGTGCTGACTGCGTAGCTAAATTTAAAATAATGCATCACGGGATTTAATTAAACTAATACAAAATTAAACGAAACCATCGCTCCTTATGCCTTCAAATTAATTTCTTTAAAATCTCAAATAAATAGACGCGATAAAGAAAAAGCTTAAACTCTTGTAAGTTGTAAACCGCGAGAAAGCCAGTTCCAGTTTCATTCCAATCAACAAATTTGGGCGAGTCATACTTTTAAATTTTTTTAAAAAATACAATAAATATAGGGATCCTGGAGCTCCTACTTTTGATTTCAAAACATAGGACATTTGTATGACATATAATAATACTAGCTATTTCCCGCAGCTCCGCCTGCGTCAAAAAGTGGCCTATGTTTGACTCCGGGTCTTCAACTATATTCATACCAAATTTCATCAAAATCCGTTCAGCGGTTTGGCCGTGAAAGCGTAACAGACAGACAGACAGACAAGAAGACAGACAGAATGACAGACAGATAGACAGACAGACTTTCGCTTGTATGGATATGGATGTCGAACAAAAGTTATTCGTTTTGCCGACTTTGCGTGAGCCACACTTTCAAAAATAGGGCTACTGAATTGTGAATGCTCAACTCCGAATATTTCCTCATTTCGGACATCCCAATTTTCCCCACATATCAACCAAATTAAAAACTATTTTTAATTATTCTATCTTCGTTTCAATGACTCCAAGAGATTCGACATACAGTAAAATTCCTATCCGATTGGTATATAAGTACGATAATACTAGGAAAGGAAATGAAATGACTAATATACTCGTACTTGCATACTTCCGTGACTGTCTGGTGGGCACTACAGTAATTCACTGATAAGATAAGGGCAGTCTCCCGCCTTATCTCAGGTATGATATCATTATTCCAAATATCCTTTATCTTAGTCTAATGGTCTGATAACAAACAATAAAATGTAATTACTAGTATTTACACTATTTAAAGACCTATTTGTATTTAGTATTATTGCTATGTCATTTAAAATAATCTTTATAATTGCCAGGAGAATTGCTAAGATAAACAGATTTAAGCATACTTTCGTGATATATTTACAACGCTAGTTGGCCACTTTGAAGGTCTTTACATTTTCGTGACAAATGAGGCTATGATGTCTAAAAATAACTGCATTCAACTTGTGATTTATTGACGATTTATATTAGGAAGCGGCCTCGATTCAGCGTATTATTTTTTTAAAGATTATCTACACTGATAGCTTAAAGCTGAACAGTATTTTAACGCTTAGAAAATAAGAACTGCAAAATATATTTCCAGCAGGCCGATCTGCGAGAGATGGGAGCCAACAACTAACGACCCATGGCGCAGAATAGAACACTCTGGCGCTCTCTCGTTTCGGAGACCATGATTCTTTTCGGGTCGCTGAACCAGAGGAGTAAGTCAGTAAGTAAATAGTTTATCAAAATTATTTTCGCATGTGATTGCTTGATTCTTGAGAAAGACGAATACCTACTTAAAATTCGTATCAAAATAAAATTCTAAATCAACGTTAAAATTGCAGAAAGACGCTAAGTATGATGACTATGTCCATCAGTGGACTTTATCTGAAATGAAAATTATGGTTGAAAACAAATGAAGCTTATCCTACTGCGCAACGGGAATGGTCGTTATAACACGTGCCACTTACGTATGCAGTTAGATAAAAGTAAGTTATTACATTCAATATTTAATTTATTATTATGCTTTATCATTTATTCGAAATGTTATCTATACAAATCCTAATGTAAGTATATCATGCTGATTGTTAACTCTAGCGAAAACAATAAAGATTATTTTTATACTAACTGAAACTGCGTTGTAATACTTAGGTACCTTTAGAATGAGAGCATTCCTATCATAGGTAAGATCTGTAAAATTTACTCTTGATTATCGATAATGCTGAGATGATGTTATAGATGATTGTAGGAAAATAAAAGACGTAAGATGCCATGGGAGTATATTTATGACAAAATTAAATATTGTAGAATACATGACTTGAATCATCCCTGTATCGTACTTATTACTCCTGTGACGTACGACTAGCGTAGGGAAAACCATTGATAGTAAGTAGCATACTTATCAATATGTATTTGGTATAGATTTATGTTAACGTATAGGTAAATAAGCGCACACACACATCACATGCGCGCACAATTTTCCACTTTTAAATTATTGTGACAACTGTAATCGCAAAGTTCTTGAGGCACTTTAACATTTTTATTTTTGGAAAGTTGCAGTTTAGTTAAAATAAGCCATAGGATTATTAATTTATTCCCCATGAAACCCTCACGTTTTAAAGTGCAATTTAAAAAAAATAAGCCAAGTACGGAGGGTTCCGTACCTGCAGTTGTTTTATGACATTTAAGTAGTAATTCTGTAAAAAGTAGATTTCGCGAAATAAATATACTTACAGCTTTCCCCTTTTTAGCCTCGTTTTCCCTGAATAAAAAAAATTGCCGCTAAAAAGAATGAATAAATCAAGGAATACGTGTGCCAAGTTTGATATCAGTTCAAGATCCGTTCAAAAATGCGACATGTAGCACGGAACATAATTTTTTCAGTATATAAGCAAAATTGGTTTTTCGCTTACGCTCAGTGAACCTGCTCATCGCTGAAACTGACAGTCAAAGTTCAATCGAGAGTTTTCAAAACAGCGATTTAACCCGGAAGAGGATCCTGTTATAACCACAACTATACCGGCCAAACATGAGCCGAGTTGACTGACATAAAGCGACACCCACTCTGTTCTTGGAAGCCACTGTTTTATAAACAAGACTCTCTGGTAGCGTCGTGATTGCTAATAATAAAGTTACAAACGACATTTATTATCTACTAGGTACATCGCCTCCGTACTGATGTAGGCCCTTCTCGGGATAACTTGGCACTATGGGGTTATATAGAGCCGACAGTGGTTCAGACCAGTGTGGTCATCCCGTCCAAACTGTTCAGCAACTTCTACTACTTGTCCTGTGAACTGTGCAAAAGTTGAACTTATGTCGGTCACGGAAAGTGCAACGGAAGTGGCGCGTTTCTGAACCAACAAAATTAATTTGGTATTTTTTGAGCTTTCGATTCGAAAAGAAGATATTATTTAGGAGGGATTTTCAATTAACATTAGGTATTTGAATTCGTAAACTGACATTTCGAGTATTTGAGCTCATCAGCTCACCCGAATTGTTTCAATATCACGCCATACCTAATCGCCTCTTACAACATCCACGTGAAAAATAAAAGAGAAAACCATACGACGACCGAGTAGTGTTGTAAAAAACTCTAGTTCGGGAGTCTGAAAATTCTGACTCGACTGTAAATCACAAGACTCGACTCATATATAGACTCCGCTGTTCGATTTCTTAGTTATACTCAAGCTCCCGTAATAGACTCTAGTTCGGTATAAGTACTCGAGTCTATTTTGTGCTCGAGTCTGATTATGGACTCGAATCGAGCTCGAGTCTGGTAAGCACATCAGGATTTAGGCTGTTGAAATACAATCCGACGTCACATTCCAGTAACACTTGAGTATCCTACTAATTATCCTACTAATGTTACTTATAACTTAAGAACGGCTGAACGGATTTGGATGAAATTTGGAACACAGATAGTTTATAACCAAAATTAGGATATATAATACTTTTCATCTCAAAAATGCAGCGGTTTCCGAGGGGTAACTTGTATTAAATGTTATAATTAAAATGTAATTCTTAATCAATCTTAATATGTCAGGATTACCCGTAATCGACGAGCGTGTATGACGAGAGTGATGAGCGTAGAAAAAGCGAGGGAAGTCTGTAAGGATCGTAGCAAATGGAAATCCGTAGTCTCTGCCTACCCCTGCGGGAAAAAGGCGTGATGGTATGTATGTATGTAATTCTTAATCAAAATATTTTTATTCTACCTAAATTATAACTGAATTAGATGACGAACATTTAGAAAGGGTGTGGGTGCAACTGAAGTCTACTGCGTCGTTATACAAAACAATCATGGGGTTTAGAAAGTCATAATAGCTTATTTTAAGTTAATATAACAAATATTGTAATTTGTAGTGTACCTATCATTAATATCAAATAAACTTTTGAATGATTGTAATTATTTGTATAACTAAACTAAATAACTTGTTGTACTGGAGAGTTTGTTGAGTAGAAGTTGTTTTGAGTTTGGTACTCGTACTCAAGTTGGTTCTGCGACTCAAGTTCTTATTCGACTTGAGTCCGTGCTCTGGCGATTCGTGTTCGGCTCGACTCAGACTTATGAATGTCTAAGCCTAGCAAGCATGCAAAATTAGTCGAGTTTGCAAATGTAGACTCCCGGACTCGAGTTTTTTACAACACTACGACCGAGCCTTAACGTCCTTTTAATGTAAAGAGACCGCATTAGCGTTAAGACCACAGAAAATAAACAACGTTATTTTTCTATTTCATTTTTTTCTCTCTATTTGATTTGCTGTTCATTTCTACAACTTTACGAGTGGCATTTAATTTAGTAATGTCACGATAACCAACTGTATGTTCTGAGAACTCGTGTGAGTCAAATTAACTCCTCTGAAATCTTCACGACTATGATAGGTAATATCAATCCGCTTTTAGCTAGCTGGATCAGGAAATTTAATTGACAAGTGATATCTATGAAGTCGGTTAAAAACTTTTTAGGCATCACTAACAAGGGTGTCCTAGTAAACAAGATTGTAGCCTAACTGCGCAACAGTTACGGATACATTTCGTTTATTAAAACTAATCATATAAGTAATTTTTAGTCATTCTTTTTTTCAATTCGGGGTCAAAACTTAGCATTGCACGTGTAGGTACTTCTTTGAGGTTGGAGTGCTATTTTTGAATCTATCACTCATTAAAAACCAGTGAGTCGAACAAAAATCGTTCGACTCACCAGTTATGTGAAATAAAAATCATTCAAAAATCTTAGGACTCAGCGGTTTTGGGTAGCTAGTCATAAAGATACCTTAGGTCCTCTCCCGAGGCCACACGACGCTATACAAAAGAGGCAATTGGGCGGATTCCACTAATGTTGTTTATTAGTGATCAAAGGTTACCCTAATCCAGATCAAATCCGACTATTAAATCTAATTTCAGTAATCCGTTCATATTAGAGCTCGAGATAAGTACTATTATAGTCCCACCAACACTACGCATTTATAATAATTCAGTAGGATTTTTCCTATTTGGCTGATTATATTAAACCGGTATTTTCGACTATTAAAATATACACAGGGTTATCGCAGCATCTGGCTTATTCCGTGGGAAAGGTGACTAATTATAAGTTTCCACAATCTGACCCCTATATCTACGGGGAGATCATTTACGTCAATGCCCCGGAGTAAATATAGATGTTAATTAAGTTAAAGTTAATTAAGTCGATTCATGAGTAGTCAAATTGTGATAGTTTCTACAATCATAAGTCTATGTTTACCACAGAGACTAAAAGACGGCAAATAATCGCATCAAAAGAGAAGTTCTAAAGTGGGTAAATGTTTGCGATGTAACCACAGTAACGATTCGAGTATTGAATTCTGTGGTTTTCCAATGAAGTAATTGAGGCAAATCCATTTTTGACTACAAGATTACACATTAGCTACCAACCTACAATTAAATGTTTTGGTACCATATCTTCATGGAAGAAATTGTTTGATTTTAGTTTGGAACAGAGAGCAAACAATTGTTTCGATTGCCTTTCTAATTGTAATTAATTGCAAAACAACGTCAACAAGTAGCTTTTACCTGATCAGGAGGCGTGTCGACTGTCGATAATGTTGTTTGTATCGATAACAGAGAACTGAAAGCATCTAATTGACGTATGTTTGTACGTTGATAGCAAACAGGATCGCTCGATACTTTCAATGTGATAGCGGAAAAGTTGGTCATTCGCTTCCACATCATGCAAAAAAGTTCAGACTTGTCAGTATTGATTATACAAATAGCTTTAGTGCGTTCCATCCGATTCGAAGTTAGTCCCAAAATATTGATTAATAGATTCTTTTTCGTCATGTTGGCAATACTGTTTGTCAATTAAATAAAAAATTATTTAAGTTTATACTTACATATAAAAATATTCCCATATGACGACAAAGGAACTTTTCCATGAAACGCACTATAATGTTGCTTTACTTCGATGATTTTGTTATGCGTTATTGGAATTTAGTTTGCAACTTACCTAAGTACATTTTATATCGATTAGTAGGCAAACCTGCATACGGCCCGTAGATAGGATGGTCGGCTGGTAGATAATGGATCAAAAAGAAACAAATGTAATTTTTTACAAAATTAGTTTATTTTTATATAATAAATAAATATTTCATACGGGTTTTAGAGTATCACCTTCTACTTCAATATAACAATCACAGTAAATAAAAATGCTTTGCAACAAATTATGATTTCTTCAGAATCGGCAACGTGCGCATAATACTAATCTGTCGAAGGCACTTTTAGTAGCATCGACAAAATTTTATCGATCAAAAATTATAAATCGATCGGACTTAACAATTTTATTACATTAAGAGCTGAAGTAAGATTGGAAAACCAAGGAAATTTAGAATTTTGTATGTTATTTTCTCAGGTTTAAGATTAAAATACGATGTCATGCTTAATTGTCGTAAGGCGTCAAGTCAATGACATCCTCGTCCTGCCAATTAATTTGTGCATGTCATACTACGTATAGGTATATTAATATTTTATTAAACACATGTTTTAAAAATTACCTACGTGAAAAATTTAATGTTGCTCCATTTAGGAGCAACATTTTTCACGTAGGTAAAAAGCATTTTCTTGTTACTTTTAAATTATAGTTTACCATTGTTTACAATTATATTGTATGTTATTAAAACTATGCTTACGTGTAACATCCTTAAAGGTAGTTAAGTGACCTTTAGTGCTTATAAAAATACTTTTTACAATGCAGTTGACGTTAGTTTTCGAATTGTAGGAGCTGTCAGATTAACCAACTACATAATATTACAAAGTAAAGAAGTCGGAATTTTTTTTTCCGAGCACCCTTTATGAAATTCAGATTTTCAAAAGTCACATTCTTTTTTTTAAACACCTATTCTTGGGAAAAAATTAATAAATATAGACATGTTGTGACGCAATAAAGTTCAATATACCTTGTATCTTTGCAGCTAAAAGTCCACAAGATCTATTACATGTCCCATATGAATATATCCTGCAGCATCGCCAACGACTGCTGCTGCGTCTGACTGTTGGCTGTGAGGTCCACAGTCACATATTTAGCTGCTTGTAATATCCTCATACACGACGCGTTTTCAGGGTGAAGCCTATGACAGAGCTGGGTGTATAGGGATTTCGCGCAGTCGTAGTGGAACACTAGCGGATCAAGGATTTCGGTGAGATCCGATGGAGTAAGTAGGCAGCACATGTGAGACAATGTCACGCAGAGCTGAAAACAAAAAAATTTTCAAACTCCATTATATTTATGAAGCTTGTAGGGATATTCGTACGAATCAAAGCAACTGGAAATCTATTGTCTCTATCTGAACCTGCGTAAAACAGGCCTTATAATATTTACACTAAAACTCGGGTGCAGTAGATTATCGTTACATCCATTCAACTGAATATTTGTAACGCTACTCGCTACATTTTAAAGAATAGGCGGCAGTTTAAAAACTTGACATAAGTCGTAAAGCAATGTATTATTCTGTTTATATATAGGTATACGCTCGGATTAATTCAAAATTTAAGTATTTGAAGATTCAAACAATTGCACAATTGAAAATTGCGATTGCACTACTTTTGCAATGCTACACCGCCTTCAGCTGGTTTAAGCCACATATTTAGATTCTTGTAAATTAATTGATCAATATATTACCTGTTCAATAAGATTGTCCTTGTGCCTATACTCTGTGAAGTCGTCCACATTAGCCGCGTTCTCCATGGCAGCCATGACACCTCGCCACGCGCTCGCGAACTGTTCGCCGTAAAATTCGCGTTTGCACGGCGCTCGCAATGCTACAGCTGCGTTGATTCGCACCTTTAGATTCTTGCATTCGAGGCAGAGTGTGCACAGGCTTGGGAAGACTTGTCTCTGAAAACATTTATTTAGAAATTCATATTTATCTCTTATTTTATAAAAAGAAGTCGTATTTCCGTTTCCAAGGTTCATACCTATCTCCATTTGAAATTTAATCAAAATCAATTAAGTAGGAAATATAACAAAAGCTAACAGTTTGTAGATACTGATTGTTTGGTAAATTCCACTGTTATGTTTTGTAAACCAAATTTTCGCTAATGTTAACATTACCTAACAATAAATCAACAACCTCATACAATAGGTACTATAAAAAATACTACTGGTTATTTGAAGAGCTAATCTTTAAACTATCATTGTTATATCGCCGTTGGTCCCGGCTGCCATTTAGGTGGTTATTAAAAGAACCACGACAGATACCGAAAGGCGGATCCGGAAAAACTCTGACACCAGGGTGCAAAGGGTATCGAAATAAATGAATAAATCGCCGATAAGAATTTTTCAGTGATAATTATTATTTACCTGCCAGCCATTGAAACAAGTGAAGAGATGTTCATTTTTCATAGCGTTTCCTATGGCGTAACAAGCGTTCCATCGCACCTTCATGTTACTGACTTTGCACGAGCACTCCAAAAGCTTCCCTATTGCTACCTCGCATAATGTCTTGATTTGCGCGTTACGCGACAAAAAGTCGCTTGTTATCAACCGTAGAAAATTGCCAAGGCCACGAGTCACACTCATTTTCACCTGAAATATAACAACTGTAAGTCTCCTGCATATTGCTAAATAGAAAGAAGTTACATAAACAGGTAAAGAAATTTATGAATAGGAGGATAAATTCTAAAATATGAAAGGCGGGTAGGTACTATATTGTTTAAGAATCATATTTTAAATACCGTGTATTAGTTTGTTTCTCCTTTTGAAGTCAAATTTTTGCATTTGACTTTGAGACCTATTGGTAAACTACAAAACTATTGAAAAATAAATTAAACCCTATTGTTAAATATCCAAAACAGACTTGTTGTATAAAAGTTATTAAACATAGCAATTTTACGTCCCTGGGGTATGTAATACATAAAAATAAAACCATAATATAATTGTTATATATAATGGAGAAACTAATTCTAATCAATTTGTAGCGCAATCAGCAAAAAGTAGTCAAATAAAACTAAACTAACAGCTCCACAGTTGATACATAACCAAAACGATAAATTGTGATACAATGTAAAGTAAAGAGTATATTGTAATCTAGTAATAGTACACTAACAGCAAAAAGTAATCAGTAATCCAACAAATTCAACACTCGGTTATACTAAGCCAATGAACCTAATAATAACTGGTGGTTACACGTGCTAGACACGTGTAGATGTGATAAGACCGGTTATTCCCGTCCCGTTTGCTTAAGACTTTTTCTTCGTGAACTACAATACTTTGGTTTGTAGAAAAAAATCTATAGAAGGGCTTGTTTGTATGAATACTTATAATTTTAGAACCACTGATAGATATCATATCAATTTTATTTTTGGAGACACTGGGAACTAAATACTGGAGCATTTGGGAGAAAAACTTCACTTGTATCAACATAAGTTGCTAACCGGAACCCGGGGCATGTTGATTAGAAAGTAGCATATTTGTTGTTTACTAATATTATTTAAATTTGCTCTATATATAATATTTCGATAGCGAATAAAGGTCTTCTAGTTGACAAGCCGATTTGGATTATTTTATTGACTACTTGATTAGATTGATTTTGTATTCTTTTTAAAACAAAATTAAGTACCAATTCATGATGACAATGGAAAAAATATTACATTGTATTTAATTTCATACTTATTAAAACGAGTGTTTCTCATTACATAAGCTTCAGTTTAGAGCTCTGAAAACGATTTGATTCAAGTAATTATTCAGATTCTTAGTGATTCTTAATATAATTTTGAATATCTATACTGGCTGTAGCGCAACTTGCGTAGATTTATATTCTTACACATTGTTTAAGTTGGAAGTTTACTTGCGCTTAGATATAGTGCAAATATTGAGGAAAACATGACGAAATTGCAAAATGACTGTTTTAATGAGAACAAATCATCAAACTTTGCTTTCAACAAAAGGCTATCAGGAAAATAATACTTTTGTGCCACGAAACAGTGTTACAACTTTATTGCAATATCCTTCGAGAATTATGTATGTATGTAAAATTCTTTATTGTACATAAAAGAAAACATTTTATACAACATCAACAGATTTTTTTTTTATGTTTTTACTTTGTCTGACATTCATGTAGTTCGTCCGTTTATTCCGAGTGGGTTACATGATCATTCTACACTAAAGTCTTTATCACTTGATTGAGTTTTTTTTCATTTATAACAAAAAAATAACATTTTAAATAATTTATGAAACTCAAAAACTACGTAGGTTTGTCCGAATAGCATGGAATCATTTCATATCATTTTATGTTTTTTTTTTATTTTTGAAAAGTACGATAAACCCGCTTTATTATAACCAAAAGCATCTAGAAACCGAAGGACTCAAGGTCAATCGACCCAATTTTTTAGGGTCTACTCTGGGTAAATTAGGTCGATTGATGTTGCAAGGCACACAAGATGAATGAACCCTCCCGCTGAAAATGACTTTTACTTTAGCATACTAAATGCTCAGATTTTAAAACCTCGTCGTAGATGCGTCACTAATAGAGATGGGCGCCTTCCCGAAAAATTTCCTGTTAACTCCCGGAATTTATAAATGGAAATTTATTATATTTCCCCTTTTCTTCCCCTTGCATTTCATTTTTTTCTTCTTGAATTTCTTCCCGCTGCCCATCTCTAGTCACTACTATCAGGATTCTTATATTACGCGGGAAGAGAATTATTTTCTGTATCTTGCAACAGAACTTACAGACAGGTTATAAGAGTGTTATGAAAACCAATGATACTACTATAAATATAACATGATACCCTTTCTTGCCAAATTGCCAGTATACAGGATGACAAGGGTAAATATTCATGGTACAGATAAAAACTTCATAATTAAAATGAGATATATCACCATATTCATTATTGGTGACCTTAAATAACACTATCAAATGTTTACACACATAAATCAGAATAAATCGGTTCAATTTGGATCAAGAAAAATGTTATCGAAATATTATTATGTTAAGACAAAAACAGCATTGTGGACTCGCGAGAATCGTTTGACCTACTCGTACCTTATCGTTGTCGCCGGCGCACTGCACGCTGACCTCAAGCAAACGACGCAATAGATCGTCGTCTATGGTATCGATCTCTGGTTCTTCCCTATAAGAATAAAACATTATTTTTTTTACATCAGGTACAAATAGATAAGAAGCTAGGTAATACTATCTATCAGTATTGTAACTTTATATAAACGGACGAAGCGCGAGCATAGAGCCGCGCTCACATTGCATCCGTTTTCGTACGAACTTCACTCGTACGTATACGTACGAACTACAAACATTTCCGACCTTTAGAGTACTATGGGAGCACTGCGCACACTACGCATGAATTAGTCGTACGTACTGTTCCGACATCCGAATGAGAACCAAAGATTTTGAAATTTATCGTGCGAAATGAGTTGGTAATTAAACTTGCAGGTGTTTGCGATAAAAGTTTATTGATTTACTGTATTGTTAAAAAAGGTTTGAAGGATCAAAGTGATTCAAGTTATCACTTCAAACGTGAAAATAAAATTAAAAAAAAATAACTAATAAAAAACATAAGAAAAATTACAGAACTTATAATAAAAATTGAGAATTTTCTTGAAGGTAAAAATAATTCATCATACTTCTACCAAAGAGAAATTCGCGTGTGCAATATCACTGTAACACTGAGGTCGAGATCGAGGCGGATAAAAACGTATCCGGTGTGGGCACTCAATTCGTACGACCAGTTTCGTGGGTTCACGTACGAAGGAAATTCGTATCCAAAGTGAGCGCGACAAAAAAATGCCTGGATTGATAAATAATGTGAATAGAATAACGAAAAATGATTGACACTAGCGAACTACGTAGTTATAGACGGTTCATGAATCATAATGTGCATAATACGGTAGGTAAGTACGCTTGTGTTAAAATCTCGGGGCATGTGTGCGTGACCTCCGTCCGCTCCTCGCGTACAGGGCGAAATGCTAGCACAGGCCACAGCCACTCTGGCCAGTGGACAATCTCAGAGTTGGCGCGACGGACGTTCTTTGTTTTGTTAGTTGATAGATTGTATTTTATTATTAAATAGCTGTTACCCGCGGCTTCGCTCACGTGATCAAGGAGAAATGTCAAGGAAAACAATGCTAATCCATGCGTTGGCGGTGAATCCAAAGATCTGTCAACCGATCAAAATAAATGACAATACAAAACATACTCTAATGCTTACATGTCGTTTTAATCATAAAACTTAAAGAAACCAAAAAAGATAAGATTAGATTTAACTGAAATAAGTCGGATAGAATGAAAAAGGAGCGTGACCAAAGAATTTTGTTTAGACTTGTTGCGAGTTGTGGGTACCTAATAGAAACGTTAAAAAGCTGATATAAAAAGTTATTAAAATAACTTGTCAGCTGTTTCTTCTATTTTGGTTGAATAAGTAGTTGTTAAAGTAAGTTTGTAACCTTCGGCGACAGCAGACTTTTTTGCCTATATGAAAGGATTTTTTTTCAGACGTCTTCAATGGTTGCAACTGGTCCATCGAGATGATTTAGAAAACCAATCTAACTTTACGTCCTACCGTGTTTGTAAAAAACATTTCAATGTTGAGGATGTACAACAATCGTCAAATAGAAAGCTTTTAAAAAAGAATGCCCTACCATTGTTGATGCCAAGCTTAGCCAGCACCGTTCCTGGAGTCTCTCGAAAAGAAGACAAACAAACTCAAACTGATCCGTTGGTAGGATATGAAAAATGTACACATACTGAAAATGCGACGAATGAAATCTTTACTGAAACCTCAACGAGTCTCTCTAGCAACACTCCAAGGAAAAGAAAATTGAAAGTTGAACTCCTCCAATGCAGAAAGAAAATAAAATTGCGTGAAACTGAAAATAAAACAAAACGCTGAAGAAAATACTTCCCATTGGCTTTGCTATAAGTTGTTGATCGACAAACTAGCTCTCCTGATAAAAGCCCAAAGTAAACTAAAACAACATGGAAAAGGAAATCGATACGGTAGGGATTACAGCATTTACTGCTTAAATTTATACTATTATCATCAGCCCACAAGCATACCGGTTTTTGCAAAGTGCGCTATGTTTCCCAATTACAACTGAAATTAATGAAAGAGCTATGTCTGTTCTTAAAATCAAAGTTACACAAATGGCAGAAGTAGAAGAAAAAAATCGTTTATGATTGATAATAATAATATGTCATTACAAGCGAAAAATTAGCGAAATACGATCACATTGTAAAGTTTTAGAATCAGGATATAAAAAAGAGTTAAAGGCTTGCACCTAAACTTAACAACAGCCATATCAATACCCACAAACTTCGAAAAAATGAAGGTTTGCTATGTGACACAACTTCTTAGCAAATCCGTTGCAAATGGCATTCGTACGTATACAGACAACAATTAAATTGAAGAATCCGGCAGAGACACGACTAACTTTTTAATGATGATGAATAATTTGTTTGACTCTTTAAATACATCTAATTTAAGAAACAATTATGAATATAAAAGAGCGTATGAAGGCAATGAGATACAAAAGGCATTTTTCAAACAGATGATAGGCTTAGCTAAGCTTTTTCAAGGATTTAAAATTAAAAAACCCCAAGAATGGCAGTGACGTCCC
This sequence comes from Euzophera pinguis, assembly GCA_947363495.1. Taxonomy (NCBI): domain Eukaryota; kingdom Metazoa; phylum Arthropoda; class Insecta; order Lepidoptera; family Pyralidae; genus Euzophera; species Euzophera pinguis. Next base: position 6,877,197 of record OX376164.1, read on the forward strand.
ATCAAGTGTTAGATTCATTGATGGTTTCGAAATTACTTTTACATCTATAATGCTCTTGTTCGATGACTTACGGGTGAAAGGATATAATTTTGTTATGGCAAGAAGATGCAATCTATAAGCTCTTGAAAATGTATTCGGACAAATACGGATGAAAACTGGCACGACTCTAAATCCAACTTGTAAACAGTTTGCATCGGCGTTCAAAAACTTATTTTTCTGCAATTTCACAAAACCTTCAAAAGAAGGATGCAGCATGTGGAGATGATTTCGGAACTCTTCTTGTTCAAACGACGAACAAAAAAAAGTTAATAGCGATGCATTACCGGTATCAACCAACGGAATATCAAATACATTGTGACGTAGTGAGTAAGCCTTTATATTCAATATGTACCATTTACTTAAACAACAGTAATAAATTATACTTCGAGCTGAACAGTTGTTTGCATTCAGTAGTCCCGTCCTTACAACATATTATATTATGAAGAATTTTGCAACTTTTGCAACCGAATTACTAGTTCCGATTACAATCAGTCAGATATGCTAGAAAAAATGTTCTTTTTTACATTTGTTGTATTTTCAGCGTTGGAAAACTATGATGATTGTCACGGTTTGAAGTCGTATGTCAAGCCTGCTCAAAGTAGCCACAATTTTAGCTCCAACAGCCAAGTTACAGATATTCCTTTTTTTCTCCTTGTCCACGTTTCCCAAAACAATGTCTAATTAAGCTTTATCTTTTTTATACTTAAGCATTTCGTACGTCTCAGTCGAGGCGCAAATATTTTTCGGTCGAAATTTTATAAGACCGATGTGTATAATCTTAAATCAAACATAAACATGGTTTTTTAATTAAATCTACCAATCAAAAAAACAACATGCATTCATAAAGTATTTTATTGGTTAAATAAAAATGTATATTTACAATCACAAAACTAGATAGAAACTCAAAGTGCATACTTTGAGATGTAATAAATGCTGTAGGTAGGCAGCCCTATCGCATGTTTACGGACCGCACGGCTGTAGGCATTTATTTCAAAGATATGGCTTAGTTACAATACTGTTTACAGAGTTCAAATGATTTTGGGACATTATCCAATCAATTATAATAATAATAATAAAAACTCTTTTTTGGACCAAGAACTAAAATACAGAAAAAAAAATTAATTAATTAATTACTTTGTATTTAACGATCTTAAGAATCATATAAAAAATCTGGATCCAGTATTTGTTGAATCCATTGACGTTTTTACTCATGGTGCTCCCACACTGCTATTTAATATTCTTTATAATTGAAGTTGGTAAATGTTTTAGTGTAATAAAATCTTCATAAACATGTTCGTAAACATTTTCTAACGGCAGTGTGCGAGCACCATCACAAAGAAAGAAAACTCACATATTAAGTACCAGCGCATCACTAAGGTTGCCAAGGGCCCAGGCAGCCTTCGTCCGAACAACTAAAGTGGGTTCCGCCAGCGCTCGAAGAATATTCTCTCCGCAGTCACTTACAAAACATATGTCCTGGAACAAACAATTCAATCTAATAAAACACACACCCGCAAAAATAAGGACAACGGAAACTTGATTAATTGTTTGAATGGGAGAGTCATATCATTTCAGTACGCTTCTTCCATTTAAACAATTAATCAAGTTTCCGTTACTATATAAATCTTGCGAATAGAAATAAATGTCCTCGTTTAGTAAAAAAAATCCTCCAATTTTCTTTGCCCGTAAATTGGTTTATATAGATTATGGGAAGTAAATACAAGAGGGCTGAATATTTTTTCTAGTTGCGAAGACTACATCGGATAGGAGCGACGGACTGATTGTGTGGATACTGATATGACAAGACAAAGATGACCCCGAGCACCCATAATTTTACTTCATTATAATATTGAATCTCAAATCAAAATCAAATCTGAACACTCACGAGTCACGACCAATGCAAATGGTGCCAATAGCCGTAAATAATTAAAATTAATCTGACTTTTGCAAGTTTCTTCTACTTTAGGCTCAGAGCCCACACTTTAGATAGTAAAGCTATAAGGATAAGCTCCTTGATTTAGCGAAACTGGTAACGGCTTGTTTACACGGATCCAGTGCTGGCAATCTAGTAGCGAGATTGTGTATGTGCGCTCAAGGACACGAAATTGTTTGTGTGAGTGGGTAAATTTCGTGACCATGAAACCTACTGGATTGCCAGCACTTATAATAAATTTACACGGATCCACCATTTAAACGAGCCCTAATCATAATATAATCTTACCTCTCTAAGCGTCCGGTACATAACAAGCATGGCTAGCGCTCGCACGGCTGCCGCGCGGACAGCTGGCTCGAGGTCGCTGCAAGACCCCATCAGCAACGCGCAGCATAGGACCTGCGTGCGATCCTGACAAAGAGAATATAATCACTTGGACCTTGCACGATATCTACTGTCTTACTTACTGTTCAACATGTGTTTAAGAAACTGCTACCATTAAACTATATAGTTAAACAGTAGTCTAAGAGCACTTTAGGTTATAGATAAACGTAATTTTTTGGACACGTGTTGAACAGATGTCAACTTTTTGTAGTAAGTCGGCTAATGTTTAAGTATATCTAATGTATGAAATCAGTTTAGAAGTGATGGAGAACTCTGTATCAGCTCAATAAATACAATGCTAATCAAAACAGAAAATGTTTAAGCCGGGCTCCTGCATCCGTGTTTTGTGTTTGCTAACCTAACATCGAACATTTTACAAAATGTAACAGTTTTGTCATACAAAATGCTATCCGTGGCGAACGGAAAGCATGTTTTATTATTTGTTTTTTTTTTTTTGTGGTATAAAAAAACATCCACAATTTTCTTTTCGGATTTCGATTAATGCTTTATAAAATACTACGGTCGCGGAGCAAAAATTTTTACGTTTACCTATCATGATTACGTGTCTCTTTTACTCCTGCATTATTAAATTACCGCCCTGCTCTCATAGACTTCGGCCATTACATTTATGTGAGCAGGACGGCATTATAATTACGAGGGAGTAACAGAGACAGTTAATCATAGATTAACGGACAAAATTATTTCTGCTCCGCGACCTCACTTTAGCTATAGGTCAAGGTTTAAACCAGCATTTATCACGGTAAGACCTGGTTTAAATGTTAGCTATAATTTAACGACAAGCAATCCACTTACAGGCAGTTCCTTGAATGCTCTCGCCCCCACGTTAGCAATACAATCGCAAACGACCGCTTTAGCAGGCGAGTTGTCATGACATTGCAGTGCTATAGAAAGAGGCGGCAGAAGATTCTCCCATAGGTATACGCATTGGTTCAGAGGTGGCGGTTCATCAATTTGTTCTGGAAAATAAATTATCTCTTTTCAGAATCAAGAAATTAAAAAACTAAAACGACTGGATTATAATTGCGATATAGATTATATGAGGTACAATTAGTGTCTTGATTAAAAAGGAAAATAACAAGGAAAACTCGATACAAATCAAGAGAGAGCATTTATCATTTTGTACCAATAAGAAAAGTGTACTTTAAAGGAAAGATTTCTACAAACTTATTCAGGGCACTCTCGCGTGGAATAAATTTATCCTTCAATAAAATTTTATCTAAAATATCATCATAGATTAAAATATACAATGTCATACCTAATTTTTGAATAGCATCCCCAATAATACTCGTAGTCCTGGCAGCCTGAAGCACCACATCTTGATGTTCATGTTGTAACATCTCGCACAAAACGTCTGCTACCACCGTCAGGTGCGGTAGTAACAACGGCGATAAGTGATGGAAAGCTATGGCCGAAAGGACTTGTAGTGATTCCAAAATAACTGGAATCGCCGATGGCTTGCACCTCTAAAATATTGGAAATAAAGATTTTAGTTTTACTTCAGGCTTTTGATAATGTTTCTATCTTACAACTTACATATTAATTTTAGGTATTAACTATAAATATTTAAGAAATTGATATTTTATTATTTTTAGTAAGCAGTGATTAATTATAAAAACAGAGATAAGGACTGACAAAATAACCAAACCATTTATATAATTAGGGGATGTGTAAGGTAATATTCTTGGACCTCTATAAGATATTAGATTTAAATGTTCGAATTAAATTTTCGAAATAATACAAACCGCTACATTATCTCCTCGGAAAATCCAACCCATATTTTTAAAACAGATATCTAATATCCAACTATTAAAATGATAGAGATTCACATCGCTTTCTTCGTCTTTTGAAGTTTCACTTTCTACAAACATTTCATCATCAGAGTAGCCTTCTTCAAAATCATCACATTCTGTGTCTTGCTTACTGTTATTTACGCTTATTTTTAAATGCACTGCATCTTTCTGGATTGATTTTACAATTTCGTCTACTTTTGGATCCACTGACAGTACACATCCAATTGTTATTAGTGCTCCTACTTGTAATGTTACATCTGAAATTTTGAACAGAGTTTAAAAGTGCGATCTTTTTCTAGCAAGAGTTTAAAACAATTTTTTTGAAAGGAGAAAGTTTATCATGTAAATATATTTTTGAATACCTCTATGGACTAAAAACTTCCTAGTTGCCCTCACAATTTCACCAATCAAGCCTTGCTTCAGTTTATGATACGGCGTTGCCTGTACGAGAGCAGCGCAACATTTCAGAGCTACGATAATTACTGCATGACTCCTTTCACTGTCCAGAATAGCGACAACAGCCTTGTGCATGCAGTTGATGACGTAACCAAGGGATACCGAGAACGGTATGAAAGAACCATCCCTTTTACTGAAAAGATTAATAAAAACTTTAAATTGCAGGCTCGACTAGCTTTTTTAATACATTTAACCACCCATTACCAGACAACAATTAATTTTCTTTTGTTCTGTCGGGTCAATGTTCAATGTGCATTGCGTTTACATCGGGCGATTGTTAGTAAATGTCACACTGTTGGGCCATTAGTTTCAAGCAACCAATAACAGCTGAAACTAGCAGTGACGATCAATCTGTGAGCAGGTCAACTCAAGATTAGCCTAAGATTTAATGTCGAAATTAGAATTCATGAAAATATTACCAACCCAATGGATTTTATTAAATATCTAGCGGCCCGTCCCAACTTTGTATGGTTGAACTCTCAAACGGTATTATTTGTTCCTTTAAATACCTTTTTTTACCTTTGCCCAGCAGTGGGGCAGTATAGGTTAAGGAAAACTTTACATACGGCCTCCTGATTGCAAGTGGTTTTCAATCAAGATTGTACCTTAAATTCACATAGTATCATAAACTTAGTAAGTATAATATAAGATTAGACACAAACCTCATTTCAGCTTGAGATAAGTACACCCTTGACCCGGACAACATGGCAAGGATAACACTCAGCACGCTGGCGCGACTGTTAGCTATGGGGTCGGTCACGGCACAGTATGCCAGGCTTTTTTTGGCAGGCTCGTGTGCCGACCAGTTGGCATCGTCAGGTGAATCTGGTAGTAAGGCCCACCAGAAGCCAAACATATCCTTCTTTTCTGATATCTAAAATGTTAAAAATATTTTTTATTGTAATTGTTGCATGATAAAAATGAATCACAAGAAATTGTTAACTGTCAAACTAAAAAAAATATATATAGATTTGTTTAAATTAATAAGTTACATTGATTTTAAAAAAAACGACCATTTGATAAATGTGTTACTACAATATCTATGACAGAAAAACTTAAAAAATATCTGTTTTGCAGAAATTGAATTTTGTCTTTATCAATATGTAATTTTGATTCTTGTGTAAGTGTTGACAAAGTTCAAACTATTAAATATCAGTTAGTTACTAAAATCACATTAATTTTAATAACAAATTAAACCACTTATTCAAACTAAATACCAAAACAAAATACCAAACTTTTGTTAGGTCCATTTTAATTAAAATATGTTTTGTCTCATTCTATTCAGTAAAAATATATTTAAAGAAAGATTGTATGAATAATGTGGTTAAATAAATTTACCTTAACCAGGACCAGCAAAAGATTAGAGGCACTCTGTCTCACTCTAGATTTCAAAGCAATAAGCTTAGCTTCCCTGCTATTCTCGACATCAGACATATCCGAATCACTAGTCAGTACCCAGGCATTCTTAGCTCTTTGAGGCTCCAAATAGCTGGTGGAAATTGGTTTATAGGCAGAGTTGTTCTCGAAATTATCAACATCCTTCATCAAACTGTGATCAGATACTGGAATCTCTTTTTTTAAACTTTCGATAGCGTTGTTCCTTTGCTTTCTTAGTTTTTGTTTCTGAAAAAATAAATAATATGAAAAACATAATCCACCACAGCCATATTTAAATGTCATAGATTCCTGGATTAAGTCCTAGCCACTGAGCAATTAATTGTAAACAAAAAGAGAGTTTTTTTTGTGATTCATACCGGGACCATATAGTGACTTCTAATAATAAAGTTAGGTTAAACATTACTTAACATAATTTTATTACCTTTCCACCTTTAGGCGCCATTTTAACTGGTGCAGCTACTACGGTCTGTTGGGCTGGCATTATCTTCTCAGGCTTAGATCCTTGGACGACCAGACTGTAAAGTACAAAATAGCGACAAATTCCCATCACTTCTGGCAATGGTATGGACATTTTCTGCTCATTGTAATACATTTGAGAGAGCACTCTCAAAGCTGATATCACCACCTGTAATTGAATTTTACTTTTTGTAATAAATTATTGAACACACTGGCAGCATGTAGCCGAGATGTTTATAAACAATGTTTAAAGAGGAAGTGTGTATTTAATTAAAATATTTTACTATTTTAATTTATCATTTACTCTTCTCTAAAATAATTAAGGAATACCTATATATTTCTTATATAAGACTTATACATATATACCATTATGTATTAATTGTCAAAAATCACTACTCAAATACACAGTTTCAAAACTGCATGCATAATCTGTAATATAACTTTTACTACAAGTTATACATTTAACCAATATTACAACTGACTGAAGAATATTCTTAGGTGATTTCTTTAAATTTGGTAACATACCTATTTATTCGGTTGATATTGATTGTTATCATAATTATTTTGAGATGGAATTAATCAATACAATTTATTTAATTAAAATCTACACTAATATAAAGATTTGTATTTTTGTGTGTATGTTTGTAATGAATAAACTCAAAAACTACTGTACCAATTTCAAAAATTCTTTCACCATTGGAAAGCTACATTCACCTTGAGTAACATAGGCTACATACCGCAGGCGGAGCTGCGGGAAACAGCTAGTAAACAATAATTGTAATTGAATTATGGTAACTTACCTTACAATATAAAAATTCATCATGCTTTCTACAGATATCCTTAAATAAGAACTTTACAGTAATTTCTGATATCCGCTGCCTTGCTTCAACTGATACATTTGTTTCAGTTTTGTTATCCTCTGTAGCGATACAACAAGATATACACTTGAGGGCAATTAAACATATTTGGAGACTATTTTGTGAAGATAACTCTTTATCAATTAAGTTTGTGAGAACTCCGTCTTGACCAAGAAGTTCCTCTATAAACTGAAACACACATTAAATCCTCTGTAACACACTGTGAAAGCAAGAAATTTCAACAAAGTCCAATGAAAAAGGTGTCTGTCTAATAGCCCTGAGGTGGGTTTAAAATTAAAGCTGAGGCTGTATCCAAATGCAGTATATTTAGTTGTTTTTAGTTTTGTTGTGATGTTGCAGGCTTGAACGAGCTGAATGCCTGCTGAAGGATGATTCAGAGCTATGAAAGGCATTTCAAATTGAATAGCTTTTGGTGTTTGTTGAGCAAACCACTTTAGAAGCTTACAGCGCAGCTGTGAAACTCTGACATTGAAGTCGACTGAACTTGGATACTTCTCCATACCTATATAAGAAAAAATAACAAGAAATAAACATCTTATGGTGGTGTTACAGTACAAACCTTGTTACCTGCTTGAGGACTTATCTGCAATATACATTGCATGTTATGAAGGATATCAGGCAGTATTATATCGGAGCATTTTTTCAAACACTGAATGTGCCAAGATATAACTTTCCACAGGGATTCTGCTTCAAATTGCAAACTTTGTTTGGTTACAATACTGTTAATCAAATGTGACGTTTTAGCAGCCAAAAACTCATCAGCTGGTCTAACATTAAGAGACAAAGCGGTCACCAATGCAGTAGCATCCTGGAATGAACAGCATTACAAATAAGTAGGTAAAAAATAGACTACAAAATTAAATCAGTAAGCAGAGATATTTTTTTTATGTTTTAACTACTTACATGTTTCTGAACAAACAAATACCCTTTAAATGGTTGCGAATTCAATTCATCAAGAAGAGAATTTATTTTTGATTTATTAAATTCTTTCAAATAAAGAAGATTGCACAATTCACCACTAATTTTTCCAAAATGTTGAGTTAGGTTTGTATCCATTTTTTTACTTAAAGTTATATCTATATACTATTAATTAAGAAGTAGTTGCCTGCTTCTTCCGTTAAAGCTCTGTAATTAAATATTTCCGTATTTTGTACAGGAGAAAAGTAAATTAATTAAAAATCCTTGGCAAAACAAGAGAGAGGCCAAATACCTATTTTATTTTTATTTTAGTAGACAATCGAAAATCGAAATCGTCGAATAGACATTGACGTTTCACATACATGTTTACACGAAATGACATTCATACATCCATCATACATCGGCGTTTTTTCGGCTTATAACAAACACTCACTAACCCGGCAAACTCGTACCGCCTCCGAATATAGAATATTCACCTTTTAAACCCTTCCGGGCCCTTACTATCACCTCTAAAGGCAGGGCAGAAACGAGTGAGTGAACGAGATACAAGGCACAGACATATAAGATGTACACAGACGGAGCATAAGTTAATAGATAAACTTATGTAGCAAGTAATTGTTGTTATCCTTTTCTCACGTATTCGGATCTATATGGCGATATCTCTTTTTTACACCTGAAGCAACATTCACTCACACATAGATATTAAGCTACGCGTGGCAATTTTTGGCCGTGACGCTATTTTGTAATCTACGTTGTTGGATCGGTGAACACTAAAAATAATAGAGTAGAATAGGTACCGTATAAATGATCTCAGATCATGCACTCCACACAACATTCATACATTCCTTGAAATCATGGGTAGCATTATCGTAAACATCTTACCCTAGACTAGATACAGCCCAGGCTGCATAGTTTTGCATGTGTGTGTTTTTGCTACGCTAAGTAATAGCATACCTTCCGTCTGTTTACGTCTTATATGTCTGTGATACACGATGTAAGGCGACTTCTCGCTTGCTCACTCGTTTCTGCCCTGCTATTAGAGATGATAGTAGGCACCCTGGACTTTCACAAATAATTCAAAACCAAAAATAGCCAAATCTGTCCAGTAGCTGTTCTCGAGTTTTAGCGAGACTAACGAACAGCAATTGATTTATATATATATAAGATAGATTTAGCATTCTGAACGTAATTTATAATTAATTTTCTTACGTTAATAAAAGGTACAAAATGTAATGAAACCTTTTTACTTTCGTGAAATTGTCACATTTTATGTGGCATTTTCATGTCATCTCAATTTACAATACACATTCAGCACACAAAATGTCGTTATTTAATTTAAAAGTACCTACTCTGGAAAATTCAGTTTCTCATCATCCTTGGGAAAGAGTAATTAAAGATGAGTTTGCTTGCAAAATGAAGTACGCCCACAACTCTATTAAGAATCCTAAATATCCAAAAGAAAAAGAGAAAAAGGCTAAGCCACTGGTTGTGCCAAAGGAAACGCGTGTGAAATTCACCATTGTTGGCAATAGAGTTACAAAGGAATTTATCTATTGCGTTAATGTAGTAAAGGGATTGCATAAGTACCGACGGAAAGCCTTTGATCCCCCTAGTATACGAGGTAGATACTTTATCTAATGAAATAAAAGCACAAAGGTACCTCATAGTATTTAGAGCGGCCACTGCGTTTGTAGCGACAAAGCTGCGTTTCCACCAGGGGCCTTAGGCTTTACTATCCCCTCTAGAAGACTACTACTACTTGTACTAGTGAGTAAACGAGATGGTGCAATACAAGGTGTAAGGCAGCATCTCGCTTGTTCACTCGTTACTGCCCTGCTTTAAAAGATGATAGGAAGGCACCATAGTTGTAAGATGTAGCGAGGTATGTGTTTGAGGAGAACCAATGGAATCACTCCATTTTTCTTACCTTCCCCAAAGCAAAGCTATAATGGAAACGTGCTTAGCGAAGCGCGGATTTGTTATTCTTACATACTAAACAAGTATTGATTTGTTGCGAGGGATTTATTGCGAGGTTTGCGAAGGTCTGTGTTATGTGTAATGTGAATTTTCACTACATATCCTAGTACAACACATTTTCTTCGTACAGCTTTGGTGGAAAAGCAGCCATAACAGTTGTTAACAAAAGTTAGCAGTTGGCAGCGCGCTAGTGACACCACACGTTAGGTACTATTAAGTACCTATTCATTCTTTGACCAGGGTCTCACTGGCGCGCTGCCATCTCTTGTCCTATCCTGGGATGTACCTAACGCCAATGTATCCAGTAATTTTAGTTAAAACGGAGGCACCGTTATAGCTACATACTCATAGTGAAGAGTTGTTGATATCGTCATCTTCCGCTAAAATCATATAAAAAAAATTAAAACTTAAAATTAATCTTAGGTATATTCACTGAAAGTGAAGTCCACTCAGAGAACGTTACCGCTTGCCGTGATGAGCAGCTGGTAACACTCTTCCGTGGAATCACGAGGAGGACGAGTTCGCAGTTTTGGGTGTCCGTGTTTGTTGATCGTTGTGTGTATTTGGTGTGCCTAAATTATAAATATGATAAAACAATATTTGAAAAAATTATAATGTCCTATATTAATAATAGAATATCATGTTACATTTTTATAATTAAAATAAGTACCTAATTAAAAAATTATTTATCCTAAAACATATTTAATTGTGTTTTTAAAAAGTGCTGTTTCGAAAGGTGTTGCCAGCTACTTGACTGGTGCCCGACCAATGGGAAAATTATTAATTGCTATGGTATACGGATTATGAAATGCAGCTCAAAAAATCCTTTTAAAAAGAAATTAAAATAAAACTGGCCAGGTGTGACTCGGCTCGCGTAGAGAGGGATCCGTACGATTTTTTATTTTTAGGTACTCATAGGTTTTCCTGTAATTTATGCATCGAAATTCTGAAATCGATAGTTTTGGAGCTAAGGTAGGGGGAATGGTTAATTTTTGTCTACTTTATTCTTTAATACCAATATAGAATACTAAAATTGCACCAAGAACTTTCATTTGATATATAAACAGTACAGTATATTAAATAAGAATAAAACTATTTACCATCGCCTCCTTTTCTAGGTGTAACTGGTGTAGAATGGCCGTTGGTATGGAACGATTTGAAGATCAGATATGGCGAGCTAGCATTCTGTCTTAACTCGCAAGTTGCTGTGATTATGAACGACACGTTCCTCGGTGGTGAAAACGAATTGAAAGAATTAATAGAATCGAAATACGTTTACCACTTAATCTTGGACTACCATAAAGAAGGAGTCAATAATTTTGCAGCATATGTGAGATCATCTGGTGTAAGTGATAAAACTGAACTTACACATATACATACTTAATATGTACTTGTTGTACACACAGTATATTTAACTAAGGGACGGCCAAGTGTGTGTCGGGGCAACAGAAATACATATCTGTGAAAATAACTGTCTCACACGGTTCATTCAAAGGATACATCCTGGTAAAGACATATGGACATGAAGTCTTACTCTAACTTATGTACTTAGTAATATTACCTATGCACTAGAAAAGGAAGTATACTATTTGATTTTTAGTTAAGTAGGTACCAAACAAACAAAGTGTTTTACACAATTTAATAAGGCCATTTTAATAATTATTAAATTTATTTTCCAGAGACCGTGCGCATATTTTCATTTTTCTATTAACGACGAAGAAACTGGATCTATGATATTTATGGTAAGAACCACGGAGCAATTACAAAGTAAATAAAGTAAATAAAAAACAAAGTAAATGTTCCGTGGTAAGAACATTTGATATACAATACAATACAAAAACTCTTTATTGCACAACAAGGATACATTTTTAAATACAAGCAATTACAAGAAAAATAACCTTGCGCAAAGCCGCCCTTTAGCAATAGCAATTTCTTCCAGGCAACCTTACGGAAAATTGAGTAAAGATATTAAAGATACTTACATTAGTAACTTGCTATATACAGTAGAATCAGTAGTGTAATTTCTCACCTTGCTTTTTCTTCTTATTTCGCTTATTGATACAAAAGTTTTAAATAGTAGCGGCGTAGCTAGTTGGACTAATCAGCCCCTGGGCTTTGCGGGCCATGCTACCCCTTCCTTCAACCTTAAACTTGGTTACCTACCAATTAGATTGCTTTAAGCATGTATCTTATTCTTCTTTTCGTGTCGAAGACACAAAAGCATGTATCTAAAGCTTATTTGAATTACTGCATATCAAATTTCCAGTTATATTCGGACATTGTGCCGTATACTTGCGAAAACTTCCTTCGCCTCTGCAAGCAAACCAGAGGTGGTTACGGAGGCACCGCAGTCCACCGGATTGTCAAAGATGGTTGGATACAGTGCGGTGGCTTTGGACTGAAGAACAACGAAGATTTGGGCTGCGAGAATTTCATAGTTCCGCATGATAGACGCGGGGCCTTATGTATGGCTAATGATGGAAGGTAGATATTTATCTTTTGAAGAATTTTTATATCGAGTGAACTCAATAACTTGCTGGAGACTTTCTTATTATATATTTCTTAACATTGTAAAAATGTTTTCAGAAATGTAGATTGCTCAACACAATTTTTCATCTTGCTGCAACCAGAACCATGGATGGCATATAAATATGTTGCATTTGGTCAACTCATCGATGGAGAGAATACACTTAAGAAAATTGAGCAAGTTCCTACATTCTACGAATCGCCGACAAAAGATATTAAAATAATCCGCAGTGGCATATTAAACATGGATTGTCAAGATAAAACGATAAACAAAAGAACCAAAGAATTCATCTTTGGACACATTGATGATCTTATCGTTATTGGAGAATTATTTTACGAGGTGAGTAAAGACTAACAGATGCTGTATTGCTTTTACGTTAACAGGCTAAGTTGTTTTCGCGTTGTTTAAGAAATTGCAGTCCTAAATCACTTGTTTGTTTGAAAAGTGATTGCCTAGCACAGATATAGTTTCACCTCAGTGTGAGACCAGGTTCAGTCGGTAATATGTAGAATGATATTATGAAATAAAATTTCTAATTCAATAAAGAGAAAGAGCAGATTTCGTTAATTTATATTTATGTGGAAAATCCTGTTCCTTATTTATTACTAAATATTACACATTGTAGGCACTACTAGAGAAGGTATTCGCGGAGATCGAAAGAAGAGAACAACAAGTGTTGATGGGAGAAGAATTGGAAGGCGAATTCATGGGTGAAGGAGACTTAATAAAAGATAGTAAAAGGTGAAACCAATGTTTTCCATAATGTATTTTTTACGAAGTAAATCTTTTATGAATGAATCTAGTAAACTTTCTCTCCGGATGGATACTTTTGGATTTATTCTGAGTTAATTTTAAGTGTACTAATATAACGACATATATTACTTGAATCGCATAGCATTGGTATTAGCATAAATTAATGTTTTAGATTTATTCGTAAAAAAGAGGATATTGAAAAACAATTGGGCAAAAGTGAGAACGTGATACCGGATTCTATCGCACCTGAACACGGAGAAGCGGAAGAATTCCCATATGACTATGAATATGAGGTTTCTCCATATCAGCACGTGTCTGTAGGTGCTGCTGCAAGCATGGTAGTTAAACGGGAAAATCCGTTTTACTTGCCACTGACAGATGTGCCATATCCTGATGAAGTGGACTCAACTTATGATTTAAAAAAGTAAGTTTATGCTCATTTTATAGGTACTCATAAATACTTATAAAAGTGACAGCGTTCTTTACTTACATACATTTGACGTACTTAACAGGAGTGCTATCTTTAAGATCTACTCACTCAAATGCGGTAAGTTGAACGATTTTATTCGACATATGAGTTAAAAATCTCAAAAATAGCACTCTAAAATGAAATTATGGGCAATTAACATTTTATCTTAATAGACCTGTTTGTTCGATGTACAGTCATGAGCATTAAGCATTGGGTTCTTAAGTCAAGAAACAAGGTTAAATTAAATACAATTGTATTTTGTTTATGTTCGTGACCGACAGATACCCTAGTTTGCGAAAGTGAAATTTTATGAGCACCCGTTTACATCATTTAAAAGAAAGTATTTCTTTAGACCAAAGCTTTAGTTAATTCACTGGTTTGAGTATATACTTGTATAATTGGTAATTATGACGTCACTAATTACGTACATTTTTCAGGTTTTTGAAAGGCGATTATTGTCATGAAATTGACTTGGAAATAAGACGTGAACCCAAAAAGACTGCGGTTTCCTACCCATCAGAGGTGTTTGTATATTCTGAGAGTAGCGACGAATCGCACTCATGTACGAATTTATTATTTTCTATGCGCTATCTATAAAATAAAGTACCTAGCTAATTAACATAGCGAGCGAAAATCTTAATTTCGAGACTGACCATTTTGCTTTTGTGGGGAAAATATGTTTGAAACTTGGCAAACGTGTTCCTTGAATATTTTTTTTTATCAAGAGCTCTTTTTTGAATGGAGGAAAATGAGGCCAAAATGCATGGGAAGTTTGTAGTAATGTTATATACAATTTAGTAGGCAATATTAATACTTTTATGATTTTGTTATTTATGAATAAATTTTGTATATGGAGGATGTTCGCGAAGTCTACTGTTCACAGAACTACTACAAAATTATACATTCTCTATTACACATTGTAATTAGCAGCAGTTAAGGTCAAGTTTCGCTAAAATTATACCTAGACAAAATGCTAACTACAATTGACTGTTAAATGTGGAAGACTGGTACCCAAACTAGGCAGAGAACTACTAATTTACCTTATAGGGAATATTCTATCTACATACATTCATAACATCACGCCCGTAGGGGTAGGCAGAGACTACGGTTTTCCATTTGCTACGATCCTAATATTCTATCTAACGCATAGTTTCACCAGTAAAAATACTCGAAAGATTTTCTAGTTGGACAAATGCAGTCATCTGTTTCTTTTTATCGTTATTTTATTATAAAATTATTTATCTTCTTACATTACATAAAAAAGTAACCCTGTAACATACAATACAATTATTCACAATTTGTATATTTATGAGCAGAATCATTATCTTTTTTAGCTGTAGAATTGGACTCCGAAGAAGAGAGAGAAATCAAAAAATATCTTAGGTAACTAAAATGTGTTTTTTTTTATGTTTTTTAGTTTGTGGGATTTTTTTCAGTGGTTTAGAGAAGTATTTCATTTGCTAATGTTACTTTAAATTTCTCCTAACAGCCAAAATGTAGATCGCGTAAGCTTTGCCGGGGATACAGTAAAAAAAATATCCAGAGGTTATGCAAAACTAAATTTATTTGAAGGCGCTGATATGTAAGTGTGTTTTCTTTGTAGTTAATATAGGGGAAAATTAGCGTGTTGAAATGTGGTTAATTCGCTGTAGTCGAAAACGTGTTCTATCTAAGTGATTATTTACTTAATATGAAAGTAAATAATCACTTGTAAAAATGCTGCTTATTTTATTGTAGAAATAATTTAATATAGCTTTGATAAAAAGTAAAAATGTTTGTTTTTAGGTCAGAATTATTCACAATAACTGATGAACTTCTAAGAAGAGTTAGGTAATGTCGTATTTTACGTTTAAAATTTAGTATGTTTCGTATATAAAATTAAACATAAAATTTAATGTAACAAACTGTTTACATATTATTTACTCTTCCAGAACGATGTCACCAGATTCGCATGCAAGACACGCTAAGTAAGATTTTATTGTTACTTTCATTACACATAGATACTTATTTCAATTCAAAAGTCTGTTGATCTTAAATACTTAACAGAAAAAAATATACAAAAATAATGCGGCTCAAGCTCAACGCAATAAACAAGGGTACGAAGATCTTTTTGCCCAGGGGCTATTGAATACATAACTACGCCATTAATTTCAGGCGTGCAATGAAAGTTGGGACCTCTACCGTAAATTTTTGCTTAACAGATTTCAGACATTTTTTTGCAGAAACTCCATCTACAACTCTACTATCATACTTTATACCTTTTATAGATTTCGAATCTGATCTGCATCCAGCATCTTCCGGCGACTTTGACAGCCGATGTCCTACGTTGGCTTTGCTTGTACAGCGGCCCCGGAAACACCCAAACACTCCACTTTCGCAATATGTTACCTAAGTACATAGTTTACTTGAAGCAAATTGTTTATTTGCAGAAAAGTATCAGTTAACATTAACGCCGAGGACGAAGAAAAGGTGCACCATAAAATCAAGCGCAGGCAGACAGGATTTGTCCGGCCAAACGAGCTGGAAAGAGTTCGTATGGCGGCCAAAATGCATCAACAGCAATCAGACGAAGAAAACGATGACAACAGCGGCGGTACTCAAAAGTAGGATATTCGTACTTACTAATTCAATTAATTTTTTTCAGTAGCTGTAGATCATCTGCCTCGTTTTGTTATGAAATAAGAAAGAAATCTGGGCATATATTACCATGAGATTTTAATAACACAGACGCCAGTTCCTGTATTATCAATGTTTGAAATGTTTGTAAAGCAGCCCTGGCGGTTAGTAAGGTAACTAAGAAATTCCATACAGCCTTAAAGCAGTCGCTAGAACACAGATAGTGAAATGCTTACTATTTAATTTAACACATGGGATTTTTGAACACACGGGTTGTAACTATGTCTATAAATATTTACATATACCTGTAGTAGGGTACGTAGGTATTAGGTGCCTATAAGCATTCATTGTATAGCTACTTATTATTATTATAGAAATATTGCATGGGAAAGGTGGGCAAAAATATTGACTGAATCCCAACTGATGAGCATAGAAAGGGAGGTCGGCCAAAGACAAGATGCGATGACATCGAGTGACATGAGTTCGATAAAAATTGGAGAGATAAATAGATAAGTGTGGAAGGAAAGAGGGGAGGCTTTTGCCCAACAGTGGGACATAAAATAGCTATAAAAAAAATGCATAGGCATTCATCTTGGCTACTATGAGACAAACTGTCTGTAACTATTTAATTATTTTGTGGTATTTGTCTTTTAAAATATTCAGGCCTATAACTTTAAAGCGTTTTGTTTTGTTTGTTTAAAGGCAGGAACAAAAAGGTGGTAGACCAAACAAAGAATGTTTTTATAAAGGCGCGGACTCACCGCAGCGCACGGAGAAGCTACACGCACCTGCGTCAAGCTTCGCGCTGTACACGCGATACACGGAATAGGAGCCGGACTTTGCAATAGATCATCAATCTCACTTTTGAATTCATCGTCTGTCTGGTAAACTCAATTCCAACGCCATTTTATAAGTTTATAAATGCGTGGATTCCACAAGACGTATGTTAAAAACTGTGCTACGCTACAGTTGTACGTAGTCGTGGGTGGGCGTGTGCTGCAGTGGAAACGTTAACCAAGTAGTCAAACGAATGAATCCATGCACCGCGTGGCCATGCAGAGCGTGCGCTGCGGTGGATCCGCGCCTTTATTCTATATTTCATAATTTTTATCTTTTGTTCAGAAGAAACAAATCATTGTCTGTAAAAATAGCAGATGATGAAAACCAGGTGCACCATAAAATCAAGCGGCGACAAACTGGTTTCGTTCGATCAGACAAAAGCGAGTCTAGTGAATACGACAAGGAAAACGACTGCGAAGCCTGGAGCTTTGACAGGTTCCATTGTAATTTTCTTGACTCCAAAATACAATAATAGGTGCTGAGTGGTTGTATAGTCGAAGGGTGTTGGTGAGTGTGAGTGTAGCCAACACTGCCATTTTTTGCAAGCTGCCTAAAGGCATTTGATAGTTACAACCAACCTGGACCAATAAACTAGTAGCGATCAATCAAGCTCGCCGTTACGTACTTAGTTAATTTTCTGTGCTGGAGTGCTATATTTGAAAAGCGTGACTCACGCAAAATCGGTGAGGCGAATGATTTTCGTTCGACCCCAAATGATTTTTGATTAATATGTGACGATTTTTATTCGACATACGAATCATAAATATTTCGAAAATAGGGCTCCTAAACACACTGTAAAACATATGGTGTATTTCAGCCGTCGCGTTGTCACCACATACCTTCCTCTATTGTTCTACTATTTGTCGATGATGCGGTGACGGCACAGATGGGGGTTATCTGTGGGTGACGGTGATTCGACACTCATATCGCGGCATCTATTTTGTTTTTCTATATTCTCGATATTTTATGCTCACAGACACTTTTCTGAATTCCACTGCGGGAACACGACATCAGTATACTGTCCAATTATCGATAATTGATCGATAATTTACGCGTTCTGTCCTGTGATGTGCACCCAATTTACGATTAGAATGAAAAATTCAGAAACCCAACATCGCGTCTAAAGTTAACTGCATATATAGCTTAATAAGCTGAGGATATAAATCGGAAATACGCTCGGGTGAATATGATAATTCAACATTTATCAGTTGCTTAAAAAAGCCAATTTAAAACTTAGTGATTTTTTCTGTCTTGTTGCTATTAATTATTTTTTTAACGAATTTTTTTTACTTTTGTTCAGAAAAGTATCTGTGAACAGAACCGCGGCTGAAGAGAAACAATCAAAGATAGCAATGCGACGCTCAGGTTTTGTACGCTCGGAGGACTTGGAAAAGGTTGTTATTATAGACAGATCGGACGATGGCCTTGAGGACAGGTAACTTTGTTATTTAATGAAATTGCATAAACAAGATGGAACGCATGCTGCTAACAACTCGTCACTTAATGTCAAATAAAACAAACCGATTATTATCGTAAAATTATAAGTCGTTCATCGGAACGGCTTTAGGCAACTAGAATAATACACATCATTTTTGGACACACTCGATAAAAAAGCTAATTCGCCAGGGTTCGTCGGATTTCCTTAAAAAATCATGACAACAGTCACAAGCGATTGCGTTCTCATATATGTTAACCTCAAGTTACATCTCTATTGTTGCAGAAAGGTTCGGATATCACCCAAACAACCTTCGTCACCAGCACACGAGAAACAGAAACAGATGCGACGGCCGACAGGGTTCGTGCGCACTGGTCCGTTGGATGGCGACGGCTCCGATATTGAAATACATCGGCCATCTGTCCTGAAGCGGTTATATGACGACGTTGCCATTGAGGATGATGAAGATATGCCCACGCTAAAGGACTATAAGTAATATCTAGCAAATAAGTTGACCTAAGAATGAGTAAGACAAAACCAGCCCTGTACGGTACTTAATAGTTTGTCTCGCTCAAACTTAGGTCAACTTATATGCCGTCACCTATATAGTTCTATATATATCATTAGCTGTTTCCCGCAGCTCCGCTTGCGTCAAAAAGTAGCCTATGTTTGACCCCGGGTCTTCAACTATATTCATACCAAATTGCATCAAAATCCGTTCAGCGGTTTGGCCGTGATAGCGTAACACACAGACAGACAGACTTTCGCATTTATAATATTAGTATTTTAATTTGATAATTTGGAAGAAAGGGTATTACTAAAACCTTATGCCCATTATTGAATTTATATTAAACTAGCTGTTTCCCGCAGCTCCGCTTGCGTCAAAAAGTACCCTATGTTTGACCCCGGATCTTCAACTATATTCATACCAAATTTCATCAAAATCCGTTCAGCAGTTTGGCCGTGAAAGCGTAACAGACAGACAGACTTTCGCATTTATAATATTAGTATGGATACGAACCAAGCCACCATCTAAAAAACCTAGACACAAGGAATGTAAGCGAGAAAAAAGAAGAAAATCTGTTCTTCCACAATAAACAAAAGTTAGCAGTTGATAGTTTTGGATGTGATCAGCCATACATTATATCCATCTTTGAAGGTCCTTAACTCTTAAAAAACTGCCTTAACCATCAAAAATGGCGATAAATTACTCAAATGATTATCAACAAAGACAAATTAATTATTTGATGAGAATTGATTTACTTATATATACCATAGTAGTATTCGTTAAACTTAAACGAATATTATTTCAGGACGAAAACAGAACTAATGCAGAAAAAGAGTAATTTACTAACAACTGAAAATCTACTGATGATCAGAGATGAAAGCAAAGATAAATACTACCGCCACCCATCTGTGTTGTCTAAAGATATATCTCATGAAAATGTACTGAACCTGCAGCATGGTAAAAAGATTGCGAGAAAGATATCCTCGGATTATGTAAAGACAATAGACCAGATAGAAAAGAGACAACAGAACTCCATTAGGAGTATAGAGTTTGCGAAATCGCGCCCGGCAATAAGCGTTACAGATTATCAGACAAAAAATTCTAAATACCAAGAGGAATTGAGAAATTCATTCAGAAATCAAACGAAGAAGAACAAACCTGACGGTAAATTTAAACAAAACAATATTTATTCGTATTTATTGTAAATTTAAATAAAATAGCGGTAGAACTCTCAAATTATTCAATAGAATTATATTCTCTTATGTTTTCGCGATTGTTATTCATTAAATTAAACTATTTTAATACGGTTTTATCGCGTTTATTACTTATTTATTTACACCTGACGTTTCAAACACTTTACAGCGTTCATGGTCGCAGGCAGACTAAGTTAACATTTGTCTTTGATGTCATAAGATTACAAAACTACCGCCTGAAAAATCGGAATAGTTCCCAATAAAAATTTCAGGCGGTAGTTTTGTAATCTTATGACATCAAAGACAAATGTTAACTTAGTCTGCCTGCGACCATGAACGCTGTAAAGTGTTTGAAACGTCAGGTGTAAATAAATAAGTAATAAACGCGATAAAACCGTATTAAAATAGTTTAATTTAAAGAATTATATTCAATAAGATCTGAGAATCTCCAAAATAAACACTGCTAAATCATCTGCAGTACAAGAAGTCAAGAGCATGTCTTTAACAATAATAAAATTGTTTTATTTTTACAGAACACAACGATTCAGTTGGTTTGCGTCTACCTGGCGATACACCGCTTTTTTTGGAAAGCTCTTCAGAAAATGTAATGTATTTAATTTTATTTATATATACCTATATAAATATTTACTGTTTCGTGCTAGTGTACATCTCAAGCGATTTTATATTTCCAACTTTTGACCGATTGTATATTTTACTAGTTAATACAAAGGTAAATTGTTGCCTGATAAGAACAAACTTTTATAACCTTTTGAGACTTCCAATAAAACAATTTTTTGAGAATTCGCAAAAGTGCAGAAAATTAAGAAGGGTCGCCCCCCAATAAGTGCCGGGTCAACGTGGCAGTGGTCGATATGGATGACCTATATAAACAGTATCACCGAAGACCGAAGACAAAGAGCAGGAAAGCTGAAAACACAACCAGGAAGGCGCTAAGATGAGAGAACTAATAACTAATCTCAGAAACCGTCATTGCAGCTTAAAAACACTGAAGAAGATGCTGCCCGCCGCGTCAACGAGGTACGTTCCAAATTGTCAAGAATGATGCAGTCAAAACATGCCCATTGATATTTGTAGCGTTTTACGTTTTGGCTAAATAGTTTTTATGATTTTTTAGATAATTATACCATTTAAGTATCGTAAACTTGGTTTTTGACTTTCTACACTTTAATTATTCCTATCCTACGCGCTAATGAATGAATGAATGAATGAAACTTTATTTATAGCTTATATTTAACTTTAAATAAAAGATGTGGATATAAAAAAAAACAGTTTAATAACACTGAAATCGCACATAGAATTTCCCATCACACATAGAGATTAATAACTACTACGTACAGTACCTATAGTTACATTATCACAATGTCAACTTATGTACACACTAGGCAAACACTGAGACCGGTTCAGTGAAGTGACTTCACATTGCACTTATCGCACCAATTCGACCCTACTTATATTAAAATCAGTCACGTCCAATCATTATGCCCGCTGTACTTCCGTCGTAACATCGTGAAAGCGGGACAATCCGACCAAATAACATAGGCATATGCCTTTCGACTTGATTATCAGTCGTATTTGTAATTCAGTTGGACTGTGCGGTTTCTTGTGTATTGGCGAATGTAAAGTGGGTGTTACAAATAGACAATTCTTTTCACATTACTGGCCCGACTAGCACCGTTTACGTCCCAAATATCACACCTAGATTTTTCCACGGATATGTTAAGTGTGGTTTTAAAGATGGCCGTGTCCGTGGCCGTGGCCGAAAGTGACAGCGCCACCGCCGTTTGGTTGTTGCGGCGGAGGTTGTTCTTGGTTGTTGTTGTTCCCTTCGCCTACATTGCTATTTCTGCTTTCCAATTGTTGCTGCCACATTGACGAGTAGAAACCACCTTGAGCCAGTAGAGATTCGTGGCTGTGGACGATAATTTATTTGTTTTTGATACTATTCGATATCATTAGATTAAATGTAATCATATACCATAGGTCAACATTTTATTTTGACTCGAAAGAAGAAGTGATCTACGAGGAAATCTATCTATAATATTGTGAATTCGGGTCTTATCGCGTGAAACGCCACATATAGTTGGGCGAGTTTTATAGTTTAAATAACTAACCTTCCTCTTTCGATGATCTCTCCCTCTTTGAGCACCAAAATCTCGTCGGCATGGATGATTGTGGATAATCTATGCGCTATTATTAACGTTGTTCTATTTGCGCAGACTCGCGCTAACGCCGCCTGTAATAGAGAAATAGTTTCAATCGGCAGTCTGGAAGAAACTCTGATGATGATGATTTGAGAATGATTCTGGACTGGTTTAGGAAGATGTCAAGTAAAATCTAACAAGATCTTTAAAATATAAATAAGAACTTTAAAATATCAATAGTTGCAGCACCTATGGGTTGGTGCAATAAGTAAATCGCATCCTGTAGTGCCCTAATAGGTCCGCCCGCTTGCTTGCACTTTTTAGGTTTAAATTACCGAGCAAGAGAGGTGGGTAAGTATTGGGCATATTTAATGCAGTCCAGTCCTGAACTTGATTGCAAGAAGTCGTAAAAGAGCATGCATATTGTACTACAAATTGTACCACTGACCGTACAAAGGCCTATTAGTAGTTTTAGAGGTACAACTGTTAATAGCATCATGATCAACTTGTATATTCTTTTTAGTACTGGTTTCGAGAGAAAATGTGGCTATGTTAAAGATCAATGGATTATTTATAGGTAAACTAGCTTTTACCCGCAGCTCCGCCTGCGACAAAAAGTAGTCTGTGTTTGACCCCGGGTCTTCAACTATATTCATACCAAATTTCATCAAATTCTATTCAGCAGTTTGGCCGTGAAAGCGTACAGACAGACAGACAGACTTTCGCATTTATAATATTAAGTATGGATTTATAAGTAAGTAGTTACGGATTTTCTTGCCTACCCTACAATTAATCTCTATGCACGTCACTGGCATCAAGACCAACCTGTATATTCCTCTCAGTGTTTGTATCGAGGGCTGATGTGGCCTCGTCTAGGAGTACGATCGCCGGATCCTTGAGAATGGTCCTCGCTATCGCTATTCTCTGTTTCTCGCCACCACTCAGCCTCAATCCTCTTTCTCCCACCTGGACAAATAAGTTACATACATTATTTTCATTACGACATAACGGATTTATGAGAGGCTGGTTGAAATTACTAAGGGAATCAAAATCCAATACGTATTAAATTCAATGGTCCTAAGCGAGCCTGATAAAAATCTTCTTTTAACTAATATAAATATTATGATATTAGATAAAGTACTATTTTCATACACGTGCTGTATTTAAAAATATTGTAACTTTAAATATGGTATGCAACAAATCATATTACGACATTTAGATGTAATATATGTAATGGAACTAACCTGTGTATCCATTAAATTAAACTATTTTAATACGGTTTTATCGCGTTTATTACTTATTTATTTACACCTGACGTTTCAAACACTTTACAGCGTTCATGGTCGCAGGCAGACTAAGTTAAAATTTGTCTTTTTTTTTTTGTTTTGTTTGTTTTTTTAAAAGACATATTTTAACTTAGTCTGCCTGCGACCATGAACGCTGTAAAGTGTTTGAAACGTCAGGTGTAAATAAATAAGTAATAAACGCGATAAAACCGTATTAAAATAGTTAATTTAATGAATAACAATCGCGAAAACATAAGAAATCATAACCTGTGTATCATACGCGTCAGGGAACGTGAGAATTCTGTCGTGAATGTCAGCATTTTTAGCCGCGGAAATCACGTCGGCTGAAGTCGCGGTAAGGCGGCCATATTGAATATTATATCTGTAAAGTTTTAAACACGTCGAAATTTTTAACACCTATTTATTTATTATTTATTTTTGTATAGCCCGACCAAGAAAAATAAAAACCCTGCATTGGAGTCGCTACTGTCATGTCAACAACAAAATTGACAATGTCATATAATGAAATAGAAATCAATCCTCTCTTTTTATTCGCAATAAGTTATAGAAATTAGTTCCAATATTGTTCCGCAATATGGCGCAGGTTGCTATTTTATTGGTCGGGCTTTCAATTATGAACTACTAAATAAAATCTGACTACGAATATACGTAGGTATTATGAAAAGATTGCAGAAATTTATAAAATGCCTAAAACCAAACGTGAGAAACTATACTGCAAGTTATGGTTTATATTTCTTCATACATACAATATGATAAGATTTAATATACATCATATAATGACATACAAAGCTATTTTTTTATTTAATAACTTTATGTCCTTCCAGAAGGGCGTCACATTAAGTTTTAATGAGACAATAAAATTACTCATTCATAGTGAGAGGTTTACATCGTCAATCAATCCATTTCGGAATTACTGAAATGATTCGAAACTTTTTCCTGGTAACTAAATCAAACCAGCATCTCACTAACCTAACAGTATTGTTAAACAACACCGTGTCCTGCGGCACTACTCCGATATTCGAACGAAGCGACGACTGCGTCACCGTGCGCACGTCCTGTCCGTCAACTAACACCGCGCCTTCGTTCACGTCGTAAAACCGGAATAAGAGACGCATCACTGTCGATTTACCCGCGCCGCTGGGACCCACCTGAAATTTATTACATTTGTTAACGTCATACATTTCAAATGTGGTGTTGGAGCAGGGAGAGTAACAAGAAAAATAAATAAGTTCTTATAAATGGAAAATTAACAAAACTCGCTATAGGTACAGGTAAAAAACAAAAGTTGAAGAGGCGTCGTCGGGGTTCATAAAAAGTTTTAAAACATCCTGCGTTTTTTTTTTGTAAAGAACTTTATTCATAAAAATTGAGAACAGAATTGGAAAATGTGGGCATATTTGGTACGAGGATTCACAGTGACTTTGAAATGAATGGCAACACAAAGAAGACCGAAAAACAATTATTCTAAACAAATATAGGGAAAAAAGAAAATTGTGACGAATCAAGGTGTCATCATCATTTCATCTGCAAGCAATCTTATGTGCACTGCTGGACATAAGCCTCCCCCAGAGTTCCAATATGGCCGATTGGAAGCGGCCTGCGTCGTGCAACTTGCAAGTTGTTCTGTAATAGACTGTCAGATATTTCTTGGAAAAGTTTTCCAGCAGGTGTAAATGGGGTCTTCGAAATAATTATTTAATACTACTTACCAAAGCGACAGTGCTCCCCGGCGCTACTTTAAAGCATATATTCTCCAGGTCGTAGCCAAAGGACTCGATGCCACCGCGCCTTCTTTTAATTGAGACGAATCAAGATCTGAATCATCCAAGTAACCAGGCTAGAAGATAAATCTTAGAAATAATGATTCCACTTACCAAAGCGACAGTACTCCCCGGCGCTACTTTAAAGCTAATATTATTGAGAATCAGTTTCTCCGGGCCGTAGCCAAAGGAGACGTGCTTGAACTCGATGCCGCCGCGCCTTATTAGCAGCTCGGGGGCTCCGATGGCGTCCTTCACGTCGTTGTCAACTCGCATCAGGTCGAACATGTTCTCCATGTCGACGAAGTTCTTTTGGATTGCCCTGAAATAAACAGTTATACATGTGTGTAATTTGGATTTATCGTCGCTTAACCTAGTTTATTCCCGATGTCCATTTCCAATAATTCAATTATTTAAATTGTAACCCTCGTATCCATACTAACACATACTTACATACTAATATTATAAATGCGAAAGTCAGTCTGTCTGTCTTTCCGTCTGTCTGTCTGTTACGCTTTCACGGCCAAACCGCTGAACGGATTTTGATGAAATTTGGTATAAATATAGTTGAAGATCCGGGGTCAAACATAGGCTACTTTTTAACGCAGGCGGAGCTGCGGGAACTGTTTCCCGCTAGTTAAAAATAATTTATTAAGCTGATGTTAGCTAAAATGTTTTGCGTCTCGGTTCTTCACGCTAAATATCAAATAGGAGAGAAAGGGATGAATCATGTTTAGCTAACATGTCGTTAATAAATTATTTTTAATATGAGGGTAAAAGATTATATGTATGTAAAAATCATTATAGTACACAAAGAACACAGTGACAGAATACAGGGCTCAAAAAAGGCAGTCTTATCCCAAATAGTGATCTCTTCCAGTCAACCAATCAAATAAAGGAAAATAGACATATGGGTAGAGATTGTAACTAATAGCAATGGTTTCGACGATCATTTTACACAAACTCATCTCTCTATGGATTTCTTTACTTGTAGTATTAGCAGTCGTTACCTACGTATATCTCGTTAAAAAAATATTAAACGACAGCGGAATTGGGTATTCTACTATTTTTTATTTTTTTCTTTCATATCAATATTTTTATTTCTAGAAACAGAATTATGAAAGAATTTTTGTAATCCGTTCAAAAATAAATAAGTTATAAGCCTTTGAAATTCGGTGGAAGGGGAAACTGTCAAAAAACAAGAAAAGGATGCACTGTGTGAGCTGTGACGTAACTGTAATTCGGTTTCGTGCGTACAAAAGAGATAGCAAGACGTCCCCACCACGCTCCCGCTTTTCTTCTAGAGAAAACTTTAAAATTGAATAACTGCCTTAATTAACAACCAATTTTGTTATTGTTTTCAGAATCGGTTACTTTTTAGTGTATATTTTGTTTAGTATAACAATAATAACCAAGTATGAATACAGTCAAGTAGCCTATTGTATACGTCTTCTACAAACACTTCCTAACCAACCATTTTCAAATTTTTTATTATAATTTATTCTGATTCTATAAACTAGGGCGGTTACTTCATTTCTTACTGTTTGTTACATAGCAACAGTTACCTATCAGACAAACAATAATCTTCAGATATGGGTAAAATACTCTAAAAATCACTGACCTATAATAAGTACCAAACCAATTGAGAGGCACGTAAAGCTGCACTATGTAAGACGCGAACAATACGTAGTCACCAATCGTCAATTGGTCCTTCGTCACCATCGAAATACAGAGCAAAGAACCGGCCAGTAAGCCTGAAATATTAAAGATATTATAAATAAGTAAATAAAATAAAAACATTTATTTCAGATTTAGATAAGCCGTAGAATAGACGAATTAAAAATAATTTCCTCTTACTCACACAATATACAGTATGCGCAGAACGCTGCGCAGTAGAAAACTTATATGAAAACATGAATACGTGCACGAAATGACACTTAAAGCTAACTTCAGAGCCGATGTTATTTTGCGCGATCTGTACACAATGATAATTTGCGAGTGGGAGGGAATTATTTCCATTGTTTTGATTGGTTCCTTTATTGGCACGGGTTCGGAATTGCTAACAAAAATGCTTCTTTAGGAAATAGATCCTACGACCTCTGGACTTTCATGCAAACGCCTTAACCACTGAACCGTAAAAAGAGAAGTCTGCAATGAATAGTGTGGTATCAGAAATTAATATCAATTGTTATTACCTACTTACCACTGCAAATTACGACGTTCTGCATTGTATTCAGCATGTTCAATGTGATAAGAGATTTAAATTCCTCTTTCTGTGAACAAAAATATGAAAACAGATATACTTATCATTACTTCAGTACCATAGACTAGACGCATTAAATAGTTGTAGAAATAGTTTAATGTCTTTTGATACAATAATATGTGACATTTTATGCAAGCGACTATAAGATACAATTCTTTTCAATCTTTCAATTTCAATTATTTTCATCTAAAATTATCTCAACAGGGCATCTACCTGCGTCCTCTTGTGTAATACTGTGTAGTATTACTGTTCAAAACACTAAAATTCGATGAATATTATAAAAAAACCTAGAACTCTTGGAAAAAGAAAACAAACCTGATAATTAACAATGGCATCCCTATAGGAGACAACTTCATAGCTCTCTGCGCCATAATATTTGACAGTTTCATAGTTGAGCAGTGAATCAACCGACCGAGCCTTCTGTTCGTTGTCGGCTAAGTTCATGCGTCTTTGGTACTTCGTCCGCCATTCGGTTACAGCGATCGTCGCAACTGGAATTTAATCAAATATTTTATTTATTTCGTATACACGATGGCATACTTTGGAAAATTTATATTAAGGAAATCCCCACACCAAGAAACATTTCAAAATTTGTCAAGAAAGCGTATATAGGTTTCTTTAAGGCTGGAAGCCTTAAAGAATACTAGCTGTATCACACAGATGGACGGCGGACGGCTAACAGAAGCTTAATAAAAGAGTCATGTTTTCACTAAAAATTACAACTTATAGGCTAAATATAAAAAATGTGATACAGGAAACAAATCTCCAATGTACAATATTTAAAATGATCAGTTAATATATTTTTGGATTCACAAATTTCATCAGATCTACAGTCTAAGCTAATTTCAACGACGGTGATAAAAATAGGTATCAAAAAAAAAAAAAAACTCACTTATATACAAAACCATGGTAGAGAAAACGATCAATCCGAACCACACGTTGAACTGCGTCACAAAATACACTACGGCCACAATAATATCGATTATTGTAGGTGTAATAGAGAAAAGGATGTATGAGAGCAAGTTGTCTATTGAATCTGTGCCGCGATCCATAACTCGTAGGACCTCGCCCGTTTTGCGGGAAAGGTGCCATCTTAAGGGCAAACTGTGGAGGTGTTTGAAGAGTTCCAACTGAAAAATAACATTTAATTATAGATACTAGATGTTTTTCGAGAGAACTACTCCGGGAATTCTGTGACTCATTAATAGCAACTATAATTTTACCAAGAATTTCAGAATCGAGTTATGCAAAAACCAACAATGCTGGTTCCGCCGTCGTCATTCTGACTTTACTAGCATTAAACAAAAATTAAATATCACTTAATGACGTCAAGCTTTACTTGAATTAAGTTTACCACCACTTCCACAGCGTAAGTAGAGAAGAAGCGACGCCGCAAACTCTACTGCTGCACTTTCTTTAAAAGCATAAATTTACAGTAATATTTACTCAATACATATAAAGTTGTTAACTCTTTGTACCGTCATTTATTGGAATAAATTATTTTGAATTTGAAATTTACATAAAAGTTTACCTGCAATTCTCTAGTGGTGTACTGCTGCACTTTGATCCAGAGGAAAGATCTCAAATTGTTGAGGAAGCCCATGCCCCCGGTGCCTCCTCCTTGTAAGAACTTGAACACCACGTATATCAGAACCAGGTCCCATCGAAAAATGATAGGTGGTATAGACAGACTGTCCACTGAGAAACAAAATATCACACCCGTATTCTTAAACCTTCACTCAAACTCAACTCAACCTAACTCCACCTCATTGGTATGATTAGTTGTCACAAGCTTCCTTGACTTGAGATGATTTCTCATTGGAGGTGAGTATTGAACTGTCAAATATATGGTTGGTCGAGAAAAAAGAAAGTAGATAAAAAACGTGTTTTTGCCTAGGTATTTACATATTTTATTTTATTATTCACTCTATTATTTTGTAATTTTCAATTTATATGTTTAAAATTGTTATTATAACCTCATTGAAGTTTGCTCAAGCAACCAACTAAGAATGTTGTTTTCAAGGAAAGTTCGAGGACTTCCTTAAGGCGCCCTCGAATGAGTTTGAGTGAAGGACGTTCTTAAGGTTATGTTTAAGAATACGGGGGTCAGTGTCATTTGGGATCCCATCAGTATATCCTCCTAGCTGGAACTTCAATTATCCACTGGGAAGCAAAAGCCTTGTAATTTTATCTTTATGTATCGTCTTCCTTTTTTTTTGTGAAGCCCATGACCCAATGCAGTCTCTTCGTATTTGTGGCAACGGC
Source organism: Euzophera pinguis (assembly GCA_947363495.1). Lineage (NCBI taxonomy): Eukaryota > Metazoa > Arthropoda > Insecta > Lepidoptera > Pyralidae > Euzophera > Euzophera pinguis. Next base: position 6,907,545 of record OX376164.1, read on the forward strand.
AACAATATTTAAACATAAAGAATAAGAGTTATTTTTTATGAATAAGGGGGTTATTCATAAAAAAATAACTCGCATTCTTTTAGGCCATATGAACTTAAATTTGATATTCTCGTTTTTTCACGTCAGGTAATATGAGAAAAAAGGAATAGACATATTTTAGTTAAAATAGGTTTCATCATCATCATCTCAGCCACAACACAAGACGTTCACTGCTGAACATAGGCCTCTCTCATGGATTTCCCATCAGACCGATCTAAAGCGACCTGCTAATAAAATAGGTTTAACAAACGTTAATTAATATTGATGAAGATAATCTGTGAAACATAATATATATATATAGGATGTACAGATGGGCGCACAAACAGACGTACAGCGAAATTTAAAAATGGCAACGATTATATTAGGACTATTATTATTCATTGGACTCATAATATATTGTACGCCTGGAATGGCAGAATTTGGAGATTGTGGTTGTTTTTGTTGACATCTTGCTTGTACCTAAATTCAAACAATAAAGGCCTTTTATCTTTATCTAGGCCTCTCTCATCTTAGCGTTTCTCCGGTTGCGTCAACTGGTCGCTTGTCTTCATCCATCCTTGGTCTACTTTATTACTTAAAAAATTAGAAATTAATGAAAATCTAAAGAAAATCCTACCTATTTTCTTATTATAAATAGGCACGAAGAGGTTCACCACTCTGCCGGCAATGAGCGCCAACACGCATATGAGCACGTATATCTGAAGGCACACGCTCTTGCGAGGCCATAGGAACGGCAGAAGTGTGCGCAGCTTGCTGAATACATTGCGGAATGTAGATCTGTTTTCATCCTGTAGGCAAAAAAATAATAATAGAAATAACCCTTTGCCTCAGAAGTAAAATTGAACATTAATAACTAACGTATAGATAGGATACTACACGCCCTCCCACCCGAAACAGATACCGCACCTGACCGCGCAGATATAGAGTAAAAATCGAGAGCAAAATAATTAAAGGATTTCGCTTCAGCCGCCTGGCTACTGCAACGTCTATGACGCAGATATGGTACACAACGCAACCGAATCGTAGTAGTCGTAATTGGTATCACGCTCGCCGCTGTTGTATGGAGTGTCCGGGGTGTGGCTGTAACCTTGATGGTGAGGCAAGTGATACAATTTTTGTATTTCTAGTTAACTGCAATACAAATGATGGTCGAGCGGATGTCAGATCATGAAATATTAGTAAAAATCAAAAGTCTCTCTTCATTAAACATGACAAAGTGCCAAATACCCATGCTTCTCTAGACATATAAGACCAATTAACATACTTCGGAATTTATAATACGACAAAAAGGCGCACGAAGTATATGTTTTTTTTACAAATCCACATAAAATGGTCAAAACAAAGTCTCACAGGTGGTGTGTAACAGTAGAGAGCATACTCCATGGAAATATAGCACTATTTGTTCACAAGAAATCACCTGATTTTTTAGCTTTTTCTCAATATCTACACAATGATTTTGAAATGGGCATTGCATCTTAACCTAAATATGTAAATGTAAATAAATCAATTGATTACAAACATCATAATGAAACTAGACATGACGGATACCATAAAAAAATTGTTAAGCGTCAAAAAGGCCAACAAGGTCCTACCTATTATACTTGAAAATACTAAAAAGTTAAATTTTTTATCATCGCCAACGTCCATTGAGAAAGAAAGTTTATTTGTGAGGTTTCGATGCTCTTTGCCAACGTCGTATATATTTTTTGTTATAATATAACATCTGTGGAAGACGAGCGTGACGGCTTTTGCCAGCAATAAGGGACATACACAGCTAAAAAATTCAGAGCTTTTTTAAAATTATATATTATATATATGAATTTTTTTCTTTTCCCTTTGAAAACATTGTTTTTGCTTTATACATATTTAAAAAATCTGTACATAACTAAATATATATATAAAAACAATCTGTATTTCCCTTATCATGTACGGATTGATTAGCTAAGTATTTTTTTGTTTTGTTATTATTGGCAGGTTCTTATGAAAGAAAAAATCTTAGTTAAAACAGGATGTGTGTTAGGTCAACTAGTATTTTTTTTAAACTTACCCGTGGCGGTATTCTGCGATTGTCATCATGCCTGAAGTACTCGTTTTGGTTCATGATGCCTGGCGCCTTCAGTCCAAGAATAAACATTATCATGCAGGAGACGTATCGGCCGACGAAAAGAGCCATCTCTAGGCGATCTTGGAGACTAAAACAAAATGACCGGTAGTTATATTAAAATAAAACTTTATAGCGTGTTCAAATGATAATATTTCCAAAAAAAATGTGTACAATAATTTCACAGCAAACAGTAAGCTGTAAAATATATTTTTTGATTAATATATTAAAAATTATTAACAAACAATTGCATCAAATAATAAATGTTCGTTAAAAATAAGGGTACTTGTACTTACTTCTTCAATCCCCACCACCATCCATCCTTATTGAGATTCAGGAACGCCAGATTCTCCGATACAAATATCATGGCCCAGAAAACCAACAACACGAAGCCATGGCCCCTCGGGGGGACCGACGGCAATAGGAACCGTTTCTCCAATATCGCTAGATAGGCCGACAGTGGAAATACCACGAGGTTTACAACGAGTGCTACTATCTGTAACAAGCGATATAAAATTTATATTTTTATACAATTTTGTAGGCAAAAAAGATTGACGAACTTATGGAGGTTACCGCAGCTTATGGGCATCAGCAATACCAGAAGTATCACAAGCGCGTTGCCGACCGTGAAGATTCATTGAGATGGCTTTTTTATTCTTCTTCCTACGACCAAGTCTACCGTTTACAACTTCAGGTGTTAGTGGTTAAGGCGTTTGCCTATAGATCCATAGGATGTGAGTCGGATCAAGATATCAGAAGGGTGCCAAAGGTATAAAGATTTATCTCCATATTTATTTATGTAAATTAGTATTTTTCTGCGGATATAAGCAATGTCGCGTTTTAAATGTAATAAATTTTTGCTCCCTCACCATATAACCATAAGTATGTCCTCCATTGAACAAAAACGAGAGCAGCATAAACCGTATCACAGCCAAAACAGGTACAAATAGTGTAAAAAACAGCTGGACCCCAAACAAGCGAGACGACCGGACGTCGATCACTTCAGTGGCATATCTGAAAATAAATAATTTATATTTTTTAAAACATAATAAATACAGCAACAATAAAATTAAGCATTTTTAGAGTTTTGTACTTCAGTTGGCAAAATGGTAACCTGTCGTTCTGCTTTGCGTGTCGTTTTGCGTTAAATTTTAAGTGTCACTATAATAATAGAACATACAAGTATTTAGCCATTAAGCAAAAAAAATTTAGTGTTTCATTATTACATACACAATAGGTATATTTATTGATTTTCCTTGACCAGTATTAGAACATTCGATGCTGTTTAATATACATAGGGCGCACTGTAAGTTTCCGGAACTGGCCACTTACTAAACAATATTTAAAAATTTATTGCAACATTTGAAAATAGAACTCTTTGGCTGTAGAATGCAGTTTGTTTCATCTGACTGTCTTTTGTTTTTACCTTGTGGCGCCATTTAAAAAATTGTGTGTCTGCATCAACATGGATTTAACTCGGGAAAATTTTCGTAGTATGATTTTCTACGATTTTAAGTGTAATTTGACAGCTCAACAGAGCATCGCTCGGTTTGAAACAGCTTTTGGCAATGAAGCACCATGCAAGACAACTGTTTATAGCTGGTTTGCAGAATTCAAGCGTGGTCGTATCAATCTCAGTGACGAATCTCGCGATGGTCGGCCGTCCACCGCTGTGACCAACAAAAACATCAATGCTGTGCGCCGTATGATTGAAACAGACAGGCATGTGACCTACCATGAAATTCGCGCATCCTTAGAAATAGGCATGAGTCAAATACAATTAATCCTACACAAACATTTGGGTGTGAGAAAGCTGTGCTCGCGGTGGATCCCACACATCTTGACCGAGGCTCAAAAAACGGACCGCGTCACTTGGTGCAGTGCCATGCTTACCAGATTCAACGAAGGTGCGTCAAATTTGGTGTAGGGCATAGTAACAGGTGACGAAACATGGATTTATTGCTACGATCCCAAAACAAAGCAGCAATCGAGCGTATGGGTCTTTCAAGATGAGCCGAAACCAACCAAAGTGGCGCGCGTGAAAAGTGCATCTAAGCGGATGATTGCTTCTTTTTTTAATAAAACTGGACACGTGGCTACTGTTGCTTTAGAGAATCGTCGTACAGTGAATAGTGACTGGTACACGACCATTTGTTTGCCGGAAGTTATTGACGAACTCCGTAAAAATAACCGTAAACGCCGTATCATCCTGCACCACGACAATGCTAGTTTTCACACGGCCAGTAAGACAAACGACTTTTTGAAGGCGAAAAATGTAAACTCATGAGTCATCCTGCATACAGTCCCGACCTGGCACCTTGTGACTTTTTTCTGTTCCCAAAAATTAAGAACCAATTACGCGGTCAACGATTTTCATCACCAGAAGAGGCTGTCGAGGAGTATGAAAAACACGTTTCAGAGGTCACCACAGAGGAGTGGCACAAAAGTTTTCAAAACTGGTTTCATCGAATGAAAAAGTGCATAGACGCCAAGGGAGATTATTTTGAAAAACAATAAATTAATTTTGTACCTTTAATAGTATTTTTTCATATTCATTCCGGAAACTTATAGTGCGCCCCACGTATAATATAAACATGTGGGCATGTAATTAAAAATTTCAGTATGTATATATTTATGGTCGTCACACTACCTACTTTCAACAGTCGTCATATTTATTGATCTTCATAAAATCCTTATTTTCTTATTATCTTCATGTCCGTCTGACAATGGGCTACTGTTTGACGCTAGTGCTAGGGCTTTAAATGTGACTTGTAGGTATTATGTGGATGATAGGCAAATATATGTCTTGCCAAAAAATTTTATAATTTTTTATTAATTTAGATATTATAGGTTCTGCATGCTATTGTTCTAAATTACCTAGCTATCTTGGATACTATTCTGTAGTTTTAACAGACTAATTATTTTACTTTGCCTTTCTCTTTCTGTGCCAGTGCTCAGAGTAGAATAGTAAGCCAAGAGGAGTCTTTTAAACTATTTGCGCGTGAGACATACCTATGTCTCATGCGCCACAGGGCAAGTCTTGCGCTGAGCGATAAAACTCGACATCGATTTAAAAAATGTGTCATTAAACAGCCTATGTTATCAAAAACAAGGCTAGAGTAAGATTGTGTGTTAATTCAACTAATAAAATTTAGTATTATTCTTTTACTTGATGTATGGACATGGGTGAGCAGGGCTGTCAAATAGTGAATCTAAATGGGGAATATATGAAAAAAATTTTGGTGGGAGACAAAATAAATAACTCAAAATCCTTCTCGATTAATTTTGTTAAATATTTTTTAAGTTAATTAAAAAAAGTTCAAAGTCCTCTAAATATGATATGTGATTTGAGGACCATTTAGAATACTAGATGAATCCTAGCTATCTGGCAACCCTAGGTAAAGACGACATAAAACGAACGATAAAACGTTGTCCGCGACGTCACGCCTATCGTTATCTTTGCGCTGCTACGTGACTGAATGTAAGGAGCCTAATTGACAATATTACATAAAAGCCGTTTTGATAAAAAGCAGATAAAGGTTAAATAGGAAATTAATAAGAAATTAAATTTAAATTACGTTTTTCCCTGCTCCTTTTTTATCCTTATCTATTGATTAGGTTCTAATAGGTATGATAATTGAAAAATATTTTTGGCCTATCAAGATTATTTCATACTAGCTTTTCCCGCAGCTACACCTGCGTCAAAAAGTAGCCTATGTTTGACACTGGGTCTTCAACTATATTCATACTAAATTTCATCAAAATCCGTCCAGCGGTTTGGCCGTGAAAGCGTAACAGACAGACAGACTTTCGCATTTATAATATTAGTATGGATAGTTAGACACTTAATTCGTCACGCAATTATGCAATATTTGTCTATGAATTATGAAAAATTGAGCAACAATGGACAACAGCAACTTTTGATGAATTTATGTCAAAATCCAGAGTAAGAGAATTTACTAGAAAATTTTATTTTACATTGATGAAAAAAACCCATTCACATAATTAGATATAGATAAGTTTGCTCCACTCGCACTGAGGTCTGGGTAATTCTTTCTAATTTTATAAACTGTAGAAACAAAAATACTTTTCAGACTATGTGCACAAAAAATACATTTACCTCATAATAAAAAAAAATCTCACTTAAGAACATGCATGTAATCTCAGTAACATCCTCAGCTATACTTCAGAGCCTAAGGTAAGCTTTATTCATTACCATAACCATTTGTAAAAGGATATCTGTCTAATGGGATCCGAATAGCAAACTTTGAGATTTTTAGACTGCCTAAAGGCATCTAAAATATAATAGCAAATATATGAGAGCACAAGCAAGGAGGAGCTCAATACCCATGCTCAGTGTTGGATCAGTAGACAGGACCAACACGCTAGTGTCCTCTATGTAATTTTGTTCTTTTTATGTCATCATCAACTTTTAGCCACTCTTCATGTATGCCTAACTGGTATTCTAAGTGGATTAGCCATAAAAAGCCAAGTTGGCAGTGAATTTTTGAGTTCTTGCTGTCACATTTGCCCGAGTCGAAAAATTGGTTATCTTACCTTTTATACATAATGATTTGGATAATGCCAAATCCGAGAAGAAATCCACCAATGACAATTGCAGATATAGTCTCCATGAAACATTGAGATATGCCATGGTCCACCCACACCTCCCAAAGGGTCACATTAGGTGGGCAATACTCCATGGTCACTGAAAAAAGACAAATAATCATGAACAATTCTAAATTCAGAAGAATTTAGTTATCAATCTCTGTGGTGTTATGGTTAACACACTAGTCCGCTAGTCTGGTGAGGTGAGGCAAGTTGGAAAATTGGACTGTTTCAAATTGTTCCTGGTCTTGGGCGTTTATCTATTTTACATGTATTTAAAACAAATTGTACTTTAATTTTATTATATTATTTTTATATTAAATTAAAAAAAAAAGTAGTCACAAACTTATGTTCAGTCTAACTCAGTCTAGCTGTTTTCCTATATATCCGCTTGCTCCAAAAAGTACATATTATGTGTCTTTAATATAAACTTTCACGCCCCATGAAAACCACATTGGTAATTTTTAAAAAAAACTATATAGGTATGCCACTGGTCTTCTTTTTCATTTATTTCTTATTTATTTAACACTTAATGCTAAAAGCATTATTTTAATAGGCAACCTTTGGTTCACACAGATTACTTTTATTTCTTCAGCTATGTAGTGCTTGTAATTTTAATTTAGATCTTAGTTGCAAAAGGTTCTTTACTAACTGTTAATTTGTATGGAAATTGAATTAAAAATTTAGGTACAGTAAAAGCTCCCTATTCGCGCTTCCGTCATTCGCGTTTTCACTATTCGCCGATTAAAAAAATGCAACCCAATTTCTTTATTCGCGGATCTAAAATTTCATACAAAATTCCAATAGGTGTTTAACGCAATATCTTTTGCAAGTGCCGTCAAATGGTACCGCCGAGCACTTTGACCTAAGCCGCCTTTGTCGCATTTGCCGCAAACACTGCGGTGTGCGTTTTTGGAAATGTAAACAAACAGAAGAAAGCAACCTTATTTCTGAAGAAATAAAGTATATTTTAAAATGTTGTTGTTCCGTTCTTTGGTAAAAGCCGCTTTGCCTATTTTATTGTTTTATCTTTTACATTCGTTACAAAAATTGTGATCGAGTAACACGTCTCTACTGCTCTCTTTGTTCTTCGTAATTAATAATGTCAACTAAAAAAATTGAGAAACGCGTTTCATGTGACATTTACTCTGAAAAATCTTAGTGAAGGTTTAAGAATGGCAAATGAGCTTTGCTTGATTTTCTTATATATTTGTGTTTTTTATTTTGGCACCCAGGAACGTATCCCCTATAAACCCATATAAATTACCATTCTGTATTCACGGTTTCTGTATTCGCGGCATATTTATGGAACATATACCCCGCGAATAAAGAGATTTTACTGTATATACTTTATCTTACAAGCATAATCGTCTATGTAGGTAGGTACCTACAATTACTCAAAGTATAAATTTATATTTATCTAATAAATTATGGTAAAAGGAAAAGGCAATGCCTACGAAATTATATTTTAAATTATGTGACTTTTAAATACGTTTTGTCACCATTTAATACTTACCATGCGTTTTCTGCTAAACAGAATTGAATAAACGGAATACACCACAAGTAAACGCGATAATACTAGTAAGAAACTAAATAAAATAGCCGCTTGCCTGTATCAAAATTCCATACTCATCGTCGATTCGTCGCAATAGGTACCACCTAGCAAAATTTCAATAAAATTACACAAACTGCATTGCGAGCGAAAGCGAAACGAACGAATGGACAGTATTGGACAGCTGACAGCTTGACAGTTAACAGACCTCTGTCCTGCTCACTGACATTTTTGTCACACCATGGACTTTAAACAGGACTTACAGGACACCATTATGTCTACATGTACGTGTCTTAAAATTGTATTTTCCTGGTGCAATAAAGTGTTTATTATTATTAATCTCCGCTTGGGATTCACGGGTTACCCCGGTCCTTTGAGAGGCTTGCGCGGGGATATAGATCCAACACGTAGAGGCCCTTTGGAGAAGTTGATGTCATGTGGTGCTCCTGCCAAAACCCGTTCTCGGCTATATCAATAGTTGACATTTCCATGAAGTCTCAGCAGAAGGATGAACTATTTCTAATAGGTGAAAAGAATAAATGGGTTATGGTGATGAAGTTTGGATGGATTTAAACTGGGCTATTGCAATAGAAATCGGACGCCTGCCATAATCATGATTACTGACTAGTAATCGTAGAGAGTAGATTAGTGGTAGGCGGTGACTCGCCACTCAGTGAATGGGCCCCCCAAATAGTCGCCGCATTTGGCAACAGAGGGGCAACATTGAGATGAGCGGCTAAGGGTGCCGAGAGGTGCGGCTCCGGTTTCGCCATCGCGAGTTGCCTCGTGAGCGGGTTTCCCCGTTATTACGCCATTACGTGCAATACACTTCCACCCTCGAGCATGTAGCTATATATTATTAATATTATTATTAAGTGCACAGCCGAATTTGCATAGAGGCTAGCCAGAGCCAACCGTGATAGAAATAGGTAGAGGAACTTGTCTCTTTCTAATAATACCAGTAGAGAAAAAATATAAAGTTTGGTAGAAAATAGTAGTAACTATTAAAGGCCGTAAGATTTAAAAAGTTTTACTAAAGTAATATTAAATGAGTTACTTTCATTAAAACAAACAGTATCATCAATAATACACTTCTTAAAAAATTGTTCTGTTCATTAAAAATGATTTGGTAGTTTACAATTTTTTGCTAGTGAACACTGTTATTCTTTGACATGTCTTTGAAATATGTCACGGCATCACCTTGTCACAACATTTTTAAACTTGAAATTGTTCTGGTAATATTTCTACGAATTCAAAAATAAAATAAATATAAAATGGAGAAAAATCGTTGCATAAAATAATACTGCAAAAGTGACTTCTATGCTGGTTGCGGTATATCCTTTCACAGGTGAGTCGAAAATAAAATGTTTTTATAGTTAATAAGATTCCTGTATACTTCATAAAAAGTTGTTGGTTTTTCAAATAAATAACGTAATGAATGCTCTTATCACGTTCATACTTCTGCAAAATAGGGTGACCACGCTTTTTTGGATCCTTCGGATCTGTAATATTCTTTAAAGAAATTTTTTTTATTTGCATATTTATTTACGTATATTTTAGAGAACATTTTAAAATGTTTTTTGTGATTGTGGAAAAGACCTGAATAAATTAATTTTTATCTCCACGTTTCCTCATTTTCTGATTTCCATTTGCATGAAACGGATCAATACACACAATCGTGATTAGTGATGTCAGATTTTTCAGGCGACTTAAACACGTAATTATGCAGCTGCCATATTGTGATAACAGCCCGGGGCCGGGACCAATAGCTTAACATGATACGCCAAGTGGTGACCAATCCAAGTTAGGCAGCACTTGCTGTTGCTTAACTCGTGTAATCGTTACCAACAACCACGTCCCGCTAACCTATCTAGCTACCTCCTTATGTGCAATATATACGAAATTATAAATACATAGTTTGTTCCAATTAAAAACATTATCATGGTTACCCTATTAAAAAGAGATAGGTTCCTCCACTACCAGCTATCTTTTTCTGCTCGGGTGTTAGGTAAAAGCATGGTCAAGGACTTAGTTAGTTAGATTAGTCCTTTTTAAAATACTAGGTTCATGTGTCACACTGATCTAGGGCTGTCAAACTTGACTCAAATGACACATGTTCTTTTTTCATCTTCTTTTTTTTAAGGCTTTTACTTTTTAGCATGTACTTATATATTAAACAGGATTGAGCTGTTTGACCTAAAACCCAAGCAGAAAAATATAGCTATAGCGGAGGTTTCTATCTCTTTTTAATAGGGCAACCATGATACGTTTTTGATTGAGACAAAATATTATAAACTTCGTAAATACTGCAAATAAGTAGCTAGCTAGATCAAACGGACGCGATTATTGGTGACGATATCGCCAGATAAGCACAATAGGTGTGAACCTAACTTGGAGTGGACAACACTTGGCGTATTACGTTCAGCTATCAGTCCTGCTTGTCTAGTGGAGCCAAGACCATTAGTAAAGTTCCTTGCCTTCCCCGAGGGAGCCAATAGAGGAGACATGTCTACGAAACGTTATTTTTAATTAGACTCTAACCACCTTAAAGTCTGCACAGAACTACTTGGGAGGAGATAAGCGCAACATTTGATTGCGACTGAAAAAAACTCTGCATAAAGTATGTACCACCTTTCCTCTTTTTTCCAGAGGAGCGTGGTCACCCTATTTTGCACAAGTACCAACGTGATAAAGCTTGTATTTACTTACTAGAAAGAGATAGGGTCTTCCACTATTTATATCTTGCTTGGCTCGGTCTTGCCTTGCTAAGAACAACCTTCACTCAAACTCATTGGAGGGCGCCTCAAGGAAGTCCTCGAACTTTCCTTGAAAACGACATTCTTAGTTGGTTGCTTGTGTAAACCAATGAGAGACGTCACAGGTTATAATAACAATTTTAACAACAAAAATTGAAAATTACAATAGAATAAAGTAAAAAATAAAATAAAGTAGATACCTAGGCCAAAACCACGATTTATATTCACTTTATTTCATTTCAAGGACGCCTTAAGGTACCTCTCAACCAACCTTATATTTGACAGTTCGATACTCACCTCCAATGAGAAATCATCTCAAGTCAAGGAACCTTGTGACGACTCATCATACCAATGAGGTGGAGAAAGGTTGAGTCGAGTTTGAGTGAAGATTTAAAAAAATGGGTGTCACCCCTGTATTCTTAAACATAACCTTAGGGACGTCCTTCACTCAAACTCGTTGGAGGAAGCCTTAAAGAAGTCTTCGAACTTTCCTTGAAATACATTCTTCATTGGTTGCTTGAGCAAACTCCAATAAGGAATTTTCATTCAATAAATTATCGTTTTCTGATTGGTTGACTGTAAACAGGACTGAGTACATCTGCAAATTTTCATGGAGGCGAGGCCGAGCCAAGCGAGATAGAAATAGTGGAGGATCCCGATTTTTTCTAGCAAATACAAGCTTAATCACATCGGTACTTCTGCAAAAAAGGGTGACCACGCTCCTCTGGAAAAAAGAGAGAAAGGTGGTACATACTTTATGCAGATTTTTTTTGCAGACGCAATCAAATGTTTCTAGTGCAGACGTGCTAACCTCCTCCCAAGTACAGGTTGGCACAAAAGTCGTGAAAAAAATGGCGGCGCTACTATCGTTTATGTGGTCACCCCATATACTACGACAGTAACGATTTTGATAGTTTGAGTCATAAACTTAATAAAAATATAAGGACTCCGCATTGCTAACTAAAAAAGTGAAGCGTGAGGTATGTCGGGTGCGCCCCCCTCAAGGTAATGAACCCGTGTCTTTAACTATATCCATAAAAAGTTTCATTAAAATCGGTCCAACGAGTTTGCTTTCCCTTGTAGGTTGAGAGGTCAGATGGCAGTCACTAAAATAAAAATCAAATTCAGCAAAAAATAGTTGCTCGCAAGTTTACTCTGGGGTTCCTAGATATTCAAACCAATAAACACATGCTCAGATGAGGATGGTTACCACCATGTAGAGGAAGTAAGAAAGAAAAAATTCAAGAGTTTAATAATATAGCTCTTAATCAGAGTCGAAGATATTTTCTTCCAAGTACTCAAAGCCAGAAAAGTCTTCAGAAAAATCCATGCCTTGGCTCGAGCCTTCTCCAAAATTTCCAGTCTGGCTTTGTTCGGATGAGTCGCTCATGCTGCTACTGTCATCTTGCACGTTTATTATTATTTTGTCGATGTCGTCATACAAGGTCCTTCCTCGTTCATAATACTCTTTTTCTATTTTCATGACGTGTTGGCATGAGATTTTCCAGTCTTTTTCAAAAATACTTGCAAAAGCTTGCTCAGCCGCTACCTAGAAAATAGAAATTAAAATAGTATATCAATAATTTACGCTAACATGATCACGAGACATAATTAAATATTATAAAGTACCTTAATGTCTACTGATCCCACATTGAGGGACGCGATTTTATGTTTGGCTATCCCCCAAATCAAATTGATAGGGTTTAGGTCACAGTGGTAAGGTGGGAGCCTCACCACAGTATGACCATGCTCACTCAGAAGTTCATCTATTTCATAGATGGACTGAGGCTTGTGTCGTTTGACAAGAAGCAGTAACTGTGGCTTTCTTTCCGTGTCTCAAATGGTATATTATTCTCTGTCAACCACAACTTAATTTCATTTATTCTTGAGGCAGAAGTTGGCGCTTTATTGAGAACCACCGAATGGTATGGAGCATTATCCATAACTATAATTGCAGCCTCAGGCAAATTGGGTATTATTTTTTCTGTAACCCATTTTCTAAAATTATTTCTATTCATTTCAGAATGATAGGCATTCTTATTTGTACCACTGAATATTAATAAGGCATTCGGTACAAAACCTTTTTCGCTTCCAGCATGTATAATTATGTACCTGAAAAAAGTGTATATTAACAAAAAATATATTCTTTATTACAACGTCTTTGGTTTTACCTTCTCGACTTTTGTCGGTATTATGCTGAATTCCCGTCCTGAAACCTTCAGGAAGAGGGAGATTCTGCTTCCCCGTTTACAAAAATAGTGTCACCTAGCACCTTGGCCACTATTGTAACAGCTTGTTTCTGGGGTATGGTTATGTCGATACTATTATATTATATATATTACCTTATACTATATATATTATATATACTACTACATAATAATTAGGGTTATTAAACACTACCTTTTGCCTTTGGAAATATTTCCTTTTATTCCACTGACATCAATGGACTGCCAACACTTCTTTAATTTATAGGAGGTGTGAACATAGCTCTCATCAAGATAAATAATTTCCTTTTTTAATTCATCAGGCAAAGCCCTGTTATTCATAATCTTATCTAGATAGACTTCACGTTTCGCAGCTATATTTGGTTTTTCTATCAAGGCTGTTCTGTCTGATTGACGTGCTTTTAGAGTTCTCCTTAGGCTTCCATCAAACCCAAGATCTTCTCTGATCACCGGCAAAAGGTTACGTAGTGTTGGTGCCTAAAACATTTATAAATAAAAAGTTACTGGTTGCAGTTCCTCTTAATTTACCAAATAATACGTAGAACACTATTATAAACCTACAATCTTTTTAACGGTGTAAAAGAATTGAACTTTTTGTCTGATTGCACACAAGTCGAAATCATCTAACTATTTTCTTGGTCTTCCTGCTCTGTGTTTCCCGGGAGTGGAGAAAACACCTTTATTTGTTTGTCCTTCGAAATCTATTCGCCTGATAGTACTTACAGATTTACCTAAAAATAAAAAATTACTTGTAACCATAACTAAACCATTCCAATAAATTAATGTCTAAGCTTAGTAAATAATGTTACTTTATGGAGGAATAAATGACTATTACTAACTGATATAAGTTAATAATTATGTTAACAAAAAGTATCAAAATGGCTAAAATGCGCTACCTCACAAATTACATTTTGTAAACATAACCTCTTAAGTTTTATATACATTTTACGTAAACCATCACACCCGTATGAGAGTTTTATGATGCCTATAATACCTCAAATCATACTTGATGGATAAAATAACATTGAAACATACCAGTTATTTCAGCCGTTCTTGTAAAGACATCGCTGATATCGGATAAGATGTTCTGAGCTTCGCATTCGGCTAAACAACGTTTGTATACGAGATAAATGATTTCTCTTGCGGAGCTGCGGATTGTCGTTCTTTTCACCGAAGACATATTTTAATTTGCACAAGTTACAATATGTAAAACATGGAAAAAAACAGTATTCAACGATCACCACTATCAGGATTGACCATGAATTGACACAGCACGTACTCGCTTAACGTGATTGACAAGTGACAGCTAGAGTATTGCCAGTGATAATTTACTTTAGTTCCGTTTCAGGACTTTTTTGCCAAGCTGTAGTTCTGTGCAGACTTTAAAAAAGTTGGAGTCTAGTCGAAAATACCGTTTCGTAGACATGTCTCGCCTATTGGCTCACTCGGAGAGACAAGGAATCTTTACTAGTGGCTTTGGCTCCACTAGACAAGCAGGACTAACGGCTGAACGTAATATGCCAAGTGTTGTTCACTCCAAATTAGGTCGTACTTTTTTTTTTTTTTTTGTTTACGGAGGGGAAATGCATTTACGCACAGAGTGTGGGACTCCCAGGCAGAGTGCCTGGACTACCCAATAAAACCCCTCCGGCGTTTCCGCACCGGCTGTTGAGGGCGCCATGGGGTCGCGTTAGCATTCTACCACGACGCCCTCCAGCCATGGCCTTTCGGCTCCGTCCATTGGCCTTTCGGCCACCCCCCCAAATCGGACAGTGGCCTATAAATGGACCACGCCCGTCCCCCCGACCCACATCCATTCGCCGTCTCATCATAGACGGAGGTGGAGTGGGCTGTTGGCAGAAATTGGCCGACAGTCAACAAGACCCCGAGTACCAGGGAGTTATTAACTGTCACCCAGGGTGCACCGTCCCGAATCCCTTGTCAGCCCGCCCTCTCACCGGATCCTTGGGATCAAGTGAGAATGCAAAGCTTTCAAAGGACCGGGCACTCGAGGAGGTTCCCTGCCCTGCACCCCAAGTTAGATCGTACCTGCTGTTGCTTAACTCGCATAATCGTCACCAACAATCACGTCCCGCTAAGCTATCTAGCTATGTGCAGTATTTATGAAGTTTAAAATATTTTGTCCCAATGTTCTTCTTTGCTAGTCGACTCTGGCTGTTATCCCAATTAAAACATTATTGTGGTTACCCTTTTAAAAAGAGATAGAGTCCTCCATTATAGCTATCTTTTTCTGCTCGGGTTTTAGGTCATCGAGCTAGTCCTATTTAATTTATTAAGTCCATGGTTGGCTGTATGTCATGATTGCGAACACCATGCGAACACATTCCGAATTCGAATATGATAGGCTGTCAATGTGTGTCGCGAAATTTTTCAGTAGTGTGCGTGCGTAGCACCGAAGTGACGGGTGGTGCAAAACGTTTTTCAAGTTAATTTTTGTTTTTGATTTAAAAAAACTCCTATTTTATTGAGAAAAGTGTTTACGCGAGTTTTAATATAATGGGATCAAAGTAAATAAAATAGTGAAAGGATACTTAGTTCCTCAATATCCCTTTGGAATGTAAATGATCAGCATGTGTCACCAGTCATCAACAAATTCGTAGTGAAACTGTGGTTAGTCGTTAAGTGAGGGAAATTATGACAATTACTTGGAATTTATCTTGATTCTGTTGGTGTTTGTGTAGTGGGACAAGTGAAATTTATTAATTGTTTAGTGGAAGTGATAAATTCACTCGCAAAATGGCGGACCTCGAAGCTGTGCTGGCAGATGTCAGCTACTTGATGGCTATGGAGAAGTCGAAATGCACTCCAGCAGCGAGAGCTAGTAAAAAAATAGTTTTACCCGATCCAAGGTAAATTATTAGGGCATTGCATTTTCACTTAATCTTCATCCGTATTTAAATACGACTCCCTAGAAGTACCTAACAGTTCCTTGTTTACAAATTGGTTTTATTTAGATTTCCAATTTATATCCTAATTTTTAATAAAAATAATACGAGTTGTGGGATAAATACACCGTTGGGCTGCTATGTTTAGGAAATACCTACCTCTATCACTTAAATTATCAACATGGCCTGCACAATAGACCCTCGTATAATATCAGCATCAGCTGACATTCCTATAATTTACAGACAGCAATTACATCTGATAGATGATACACGAACGTAAATGCACCTAAAAGGTATTATAAAAACAAGAACAATGATTTCACGTTTAGGTCATTAACACTTGTTAAGGTCATTGTCCTTTAGTGTTGATTTACAGATTGGTTATTTTTATTGATATTATGTCACATGAAGTAAAATTTTGTTTTGATCGTTCCAATTTTCACCTCAAATAAACAGTATACAATACTAACTGACATTGAAAAGTGAGTTTGATATGAATATTTGTTTGATGCTGTGTATACTGAACCATCATTCTGAAATTTCGCATTACACAAAGAACCTTACCTTTCATCCCATAAAACAGTTGTTTTTAATTAAACATTCGAAGCTGCAGATAAAAGCTAGTTATTTTTATAAATACTAACATTTCGGTCCATTATAAAATCTAAATGGATCACCTCCTGTCTTGTCCCAATAGCCCCATATCTCTTGCACTATCTTTTTAAGCCTCTCATCCTGAGCTTTATCTTTTTTAGGATTTCATACCTCAAAAGGTAAAAAGGAACTCTTGTAGTCTCACTCAGACTGATCAAGTAAAAATTTGGTACACACATGTGTGTCTGTAACCCGAAGGGAGCCTAATTGTAAAAAAAAATAGATTATTTTGAAATATGAAGGTTTTGTATTTGGGGGGTTACATAGTCAGTTAAAAAATTAAGTTTTTTGAACTGTACCTTGTCATATATCAAACTAAACGGCTCGGTTCAAAGATACTCATGATATTTTTTTCAGTATTTTTTGAGTTATTTACGAAAGAAGACAAAAAATGAGCGTTCCTCCTAGCCTATCTCCAAAGTTGCTGGGCTTAAAATTTTTAGTCCCCCATCCTCTTTTCCGTTTTTATAAATGTTCTTTCACATCACCTGTCTTTTAAATTGGTCTATCATTTTAGGATTCTGTAAACCCCGTGAAATGCCAAGCAATAATAGTGGGTAGCTCATATCAAATTAATAATATAGATTTTAACAAATTTCAGCTTTATGTTTGAAGGTAATGTGAATCCCTTCGGTCCTGTAGTAAAAGATCTTGGCCTACACATCGACAGTAAACTTTGTTGGGATACCCATATGGTCCAAGTTAGTAGAAAGGTGTATGGTACTCTTCACTATCTGCAGCGTCTTAAAAACTTTCTGCCTGTCAAGACTAAAATTATGCTGGCTCCAGTGCTTATTCTACCCCTCATTGATTATGGTGATGTGTTATCTGGACTTAACTGAAGAACAGCTGAACAAACTAGAGCAATTCGTAAACAATTGTATTAGATTTATCTTCTGTCTCCGAAAGTATGACCATATTTCCGAATACCGTTTTGAGCTTAAATGGCTACCTATTCGGCAACGCATGAATTTGCATATATTATGCCACCTTCATAATATTCTTTACAATACACTGTTCCCTGATCACCTCAAAACTGATTTCAAACTATTGAGTTCCACTCATGAAACAATCCTGCGTTCTTCTAACAACATGACCACTGCTACTCCTCACCATACCAGGTTTTTCTCCAATTCCTTTGCTGTGATGGCTATTTCTTATACTCTGGAATAATCTTCAGAGTCCATTAGAACAGTCTCCAGCCACGCTTATGGGAGCAAATTTAGGCAGTTAAACATGAGTAAATTAATAACTCAACTGTATTTTGATTATTATATCATTGTATATATGTAAGTATATTAAGTAAGTACCATAAGTAACTTTTTAGGTTATTATCATTCCAACTTTTGTATTTAAGTACCTATCTATACTTTTTTAATACCTACATAATGATATCTGTTTAACCCAAAGGTTGACTGTTAGATAATGCCTTTAGAATTAAGTTCGCCTATTGTGCTATACAACTGTAATAGTACAATAAATTATAATTACTTAAATAGTTTTTTTTGTTGTACTTTTTATTTGTTTAATATTGCTTTTTAGAGTTCCACACCCATGTTCCCTATTACCATGGACTCCCATTGTCTTTAAAAAATACCTAGTTCCCCTGTTTTATGTAAGCTGTTCAAAAAGAAAAATATTTATGTATATTAAGTACATGAGGGATATCTGTATAGCATATTTTCTGTAATAGTTATGTGCTATTACTAAGACTTGTAATCAAATTATGTATTGCTGTTACAGACATGATTTTTTGCAGTTTTGTGGATAATAGTATGGAACCCTTCGTGCGGGAGTCCAACTCCTATTTGACAAGTTTTTTTCTTTTCATAGAATGTCCAACCCCTTCCATTGTTTTCTATTAAAAGTGAGTCTTCTCCAATTTTAGGCCTGCTAGTTTAAGGTCATCTTCCCATCTAATGTCAGGTCTTCCTCTTATTCTTTTCCTATCTCTGGGATACCACTGTGTCACAGGTTTGCTCCAATTCTCCTGCTTGCTTCTCAGCATAAGTTTTTCACCCATTCATCTCCACTTAATTTTGGAAAGTACATCAGTCTTCCACCAGGCCATAGATGTGGCAAAGTAGTTGCCCAAGCAAAGTACAAAATCCAGGTTACATACATTTTTGGTGAAAAAAGTTCTGGAATGCTATTTTTGAAAAGTGTGACTGGTGCAAAATTGTTAAGTCGAATAACTTTTGTTCGATATCAAATGATTTTCGTTCACTAACAAAGGATTTTTGTTAAATATCATCCAGGTTACATACATATTTAGTAAAAAAAGTTCTGGAATGCTATTTTTGAAAAGTGTGACTGGTGCAAAATCGTTAAGTCGAATAACTTTTGTTCAATATCAAATGATTTTTGTTCACTAACAAAGGATTTTTGTTAAATATCAAAAGATTTTCGTGCGAAAAATATGTCAGACATTTCAAAAACAGGGTCTTAAAAATGTGGGCAAAATAGTTTTTGAACTCGAAATCAAGTTGGTACAATACTGATACAGATTTGGTGCCATAATATGATTAGATGGAAAACAGCAAGTTGTCAGAATAATCCATTTTATTTTTGGCTGGCACTTTACTTTTGGGCCAAAGTGGATGATCTCCTTTAATATAACTAAGTAGTGTAGTTGTTATTAATAATAATAATGAAAAAAAAAAACCGAAGGTTTTGTCTGTGCAATTATGGACGAAGTTATCAAGACCAATAACTACCGGAAATATATCCTGAAGGATGGTACGGTCGACATTTGTCGAGCACGTCACCGTCCCGGAGAGTCACTCAGGCATATTGTTTCCGGATGTTCTCATCTTGCTAACGGCGAGTATTTGCATAGACACAATCAAGTAGCTAGGATTATACACCAGCAACTTGCACTTAAATACGGCCTTGTCGGCCCTGAGGTACCGTACTATAAGTACGCACCTGCGCCAGTTCTTGAGAACAGTCATATCACGCTCTACTGGTACCGGTCTATTATCACGGATAGGACTATTGTTGCCAATAGACCTGACATTGTGATAGTAGACCGGGAGACACACCGTGCAATTCTTGTTGACGTTACCATCCCCCATGACGAGAACCTCGTGAAAGCCGAGAAAGAAAAACTTTGTAAGTACTTGGACTTGGCCCACGAGGTTACCGCCATGTGGCATGTTAACTCAACGATAATTGTTCCGATTGTTGTTAGTACGAACGGATTAATAGCGAAGAGTCTCGACCGTCATCTAGAGAGACTCTCGCTTGGCAGTTGGGTCAAGGCACAGATACAGAAGGCAGTACTTTTGGACACGGCTCGTATTGTGAGGAGATTCCTTTCTCTGGAGCCCTGACCACCGGCAGCTTGGGTCGTAACTCCGCTGCCGATGGGTGCCCCGTTTTTGTATATTTTTAAATGTTGTATTCCTTTTTTCTTTCTTTTTTTTTTCATGTAATATTTAAAAATGTACAAAATAGACTAAATATGAATAAAAGAATAATAATAATGAATCTTTTATTTGACATATGTTTTTACAACAGTTATAATGCTTCATTATCTGGTTTCCGAGATAGCTTGCGCTGTGATTCGAAAACCAGCGTCTTCTCCCATTTATGTAACTAAGTATTAAATTATATTACTGTATTAAATTTTAACTCATCATAAAGAAGATTAAAACTCAATATTTAGTTTATTTATATTGTTTTTAACACATTAACTGCTCAAAACTGAAATTGTCTCATGTTCCACCATGTTCAATTTCCATAATACATTGCCCATCAATTTTGTTAAAATCAGTTCACTTGAGTCATAGAAAAAGTTAATTTTCCTCTAAGCCTTTAAAGCTTGTCATTATCAGGATCACAGACAGAAAGTTGTAGTAGACAGAGAGTCTTATACGAGGGTAGATCGAAATATTCGCGGCCTTACACATAAATACTTGAACTATTTTAATGTAACTGACCTCATTCGATTTGCTTACTCTCTGGTTGTCACATTGTAAAATTCTATCGCAATAGCATTATCTGTTTTTAAATTAGACTGAATTTTGTGAGCCTAAGTGCAGCGTTTTTAAAGAATGGAGAAAATTGAGCATCGTGCGGTAATCAAATACCTGTTTAAAAAAAAACTAACTCCAAAAGAGATTCACGAAGATATGTCAACAACATTGGGGGAATCTGCTCCGTCGTATACGTCTGTGAAAAAGTGGGTTGCAGAATTTAAACGCGGACGAGAGAGTATTGAAGATGACCCTCGCTCCGGCCGGCCTACGACGTCTACGACGTCTACGACTGAAGAAAACATCGGGAAAATCTGTGATCTGATATTGGCAGATCGGAGATTGACCATCAGGGAGATTGCAGACACTATTGGCATCTCGTATGAACGAACACAAAACATCATAGTCAATGAACTTGGATTTTCTAAGGTTTCTGCGCGGTGGGTACCCAGATTGCTTTCAGTTGAACAAAAACGAATACGGCTCACGATATCTCGCGACTGTTTGGAAATGTTTGAGGCTGATCCACAAGATTTTTTGGCCAGATTTGTGACAATGGATGAAACCTGGGTACACCACTACACCCCAGAGTCAAAACAGCAATCCAAGCAGTGGAAAAAACCTAATGAACCGACTCCAAAAAAAGCCAAAGCAATTTTGTCAGCTGGCAAGGTGATGGCGTCAGTTTTTTGGGATGTTAGGGGGGTCATCATGGTGGACTACCTTGCAAAAGGTCAAACTATAAACTCGGCTTATTACTGCACCCTTTTACGTCGTTTGCGTGAAACAATCAAAGAGAAAAGGCCAGGATTACTCAGCAAGAAAGTGTTGTTCCATCAGAATAATGCACGCGTTCACACGTCTGTTGAATCTATGGACCCTGATTTGGCACCTTCCGACTTTCATTTATTCCCAAACCTAAAAAAACACCTTGGAGGTCAAAAATTTTCATCAAATGAGGAGGTCGAAGCTGCGGTGGGTGACTTTTTTGAAGGCCTTGAAGAAACTTTTTTTATGACTGGCATACAGGCGTTGGAAACCAGATGGAAGAAGTGCATTGAGCTAAGTGGAGATTACGTGGAAAAATAAAATTACTTTTGTTTATATTTTATATTGTTTTCTTGCTGAGGCCGCGAACTTTTCAATCCATCCTCGTACTTTCTATATACCTACTATGATTATAGAAATCTAATGATGAAATGAGCACATTATCAAGAAAAGCCAAAGGTATAGTTAATTCAAATGATGGAAGCTACCTACAATCTAAACGTAGAATGACATATTTTTTGATTAAATAATAATTTTTTTAGGGTGGGATTATTTGGCGGTAGAAAATAAAAATAAAATGTAGCTAACAAAAATAGGAACATGACCCGAGCTGTGTTAGTTAGTGGCCAACACTGTCAGATTTTTCAAAGGAGGATAAAAAATGCCATTTATGGCGACCAATCCAATACGGATACGCGTGTTGAGTGTTGGTAACAAGTTCGATCAAAAAGGCATCCACAGTTTCTCTCCACGTATATACATATAAACTCTTGGGCTTTACGATTTATTTCACACCAAGTCTTCTCAATGTTCTTTGCCTCATCTAGTAGGTACCATGCTTCACCAGTTTTGTTTACCACGACCATGCTTCCTTGTCCCTTGAGGGCGGCAGTCCTTAGCCTGTTCGGTATGTGGCCGATCCAATTCCACTTCATTTGCTTAATCCGAAGTTTCGCGGCCAGTAGTTAGTTATAGTTATGCCCGGTATATGTTGAAGGCGAAGGCGTTGACAAATACCTGAAGCGGCTGGGAGATCTCTTTTTTTACCTTAGAGGAGTACCATTGCCTGAGGAGACATGTTGTTAGTTTAATAATAATTTAATGGATTTAATATGCCTTTTAATTTGTACCTTATATCTGGTAAATTTATGGAGTTTCCAATTGATGCGTTTAATTTATTTGTTTATGCATTTTATGGTCTTTATTAGCTGCCATATATATAATAGCTGTTTCCCGCAGCTCCGCCTGCGGTATACATATAGCCTATGTTACTCAGGGTGAATGTAGCTTTCCAATGGTGAAAGAATTTTTGAAATCGGCACAGTTGTTTTTGAGTTTATTCATTACAAACATACACACAAAAATACAAATCTTTCCTCTTTATAATATTAGTGTAGATAAATCCTAACTCACAGCACGCATTGGGAAACTGTAAGTGCTGTCAGTGTTTGTAAAAAATAAATAAATATGCTCATATATTAAACCTTTGTATGTTCGACAAATCAAAATCGCCAGATTTTCTTTTTCGTTCTTTAAAAAAAAAACAACTGTCAACCAATGCATGCAGCTCTAATAAGTAAAAATAACGCAGAACATGATTGTTGTCAAATAAAATATAATATCTCAACTCCACAAACAAGCCATAGCAAGGGCTTACAGACGTCATAAAAAATGTCGAAGCTTGGTCGTTCTCGGCCACATAAAAATCTCTTAGTGGTCGTCACAAAGTAAACAAAACAATAAAACAACATTTTAACTTCGGAATTTCTTTACCCTTTTCTTATTTTATAGAGAAGCAGTAAAATTATATTACGTATTTTTTGTTGCAGCGTACGGAGTGTTATGCACAAATATATGGAAAAGAAGAATGAAGTAAATTTCGACAAAATATTCAATCAAGTCTTAGGTAAGTAAACATTACTTTCTTCAGTAAGGCGTATTTCATATTTCGTAGAATATCTGTTGTTGAGAACAATAGAGTTATTTAGACAAAGAGTAATTAATAGTTTGGTAGTTTTGGTACTACTCTGTAAATTGTATTGTGTTAGCCAGCAAGTGCACTCAGGGCCGAACTAGCCATACTCATACAATCAGCACACACTAACTCTCTTAACAAGAATTTTCCTATATTCAGATACCTTTTATATGCTGAGAAGATTGATTGAGTGATTTGAAAACTTGTCCAAGTAGTCAACTTATCTTCCGTAGCTCCTATCTTTAGCTGATTGATAATTTTCTTTACGATTTGCTTCTGCCCAATAATCAAGTTTCTGGACTTAAATTTGTCTAAGCACCTCAGCGAAGTAGCATAGTATGATAGTTTTACATATTTAAACCAGAGCGCGATGTTTTTGCCATCCAAAGATTGCGGGGCTCCTAGTGCCTGCATGGTTAATCCGGCTCTACACTGTACTAGAGGACTATACGTTGTGTAAACAGACCTTTGAGCCACTTTAATGTCGAACGATTGCATCTGGCCTTTTACAACTCGTTCCGTGATTGAAGTAGCGCCTGTACCGCCATGGCAATTAGATTTTTATTAGCCTGCATACATTCCTGTTTGAAGTGTTTATCTAGCCGTATCGCGTCGTATATGTCTAGTCTTTCACCTTTATTTCTGCGTTGTAGCAAATCAAACTGCACATCAAAATACATCAAATACTTTTCTTGAATGTTCTCTAAAGTGAATATGTTCAATATTTAGTGTTTAAAGATACTGTCGCTGCTGGAATTGTGAGAGCGATCTAGATAAGTTTAATTCAGGATCACTTTCAGAACAACTTTCTTGTCGGGATTTGTATCGTAAACAAGATTAAACGTAAGCAGGGCCGGAGTGAGTGAGTCGTTTGCGAACGCACGCACGACTTGGATTATTGTCGGATACAGGATAAGGGATATGTTTTATTTTTAATTTGGTCCGAATTCTACGCTCTGATGACAAAGGACTCCAACTAATCAGGCGTGTTTTTCAACGTTAATGTTACATGTCAGGAGTCAGAAGTTATTACTCGTAATCGACGAGCGTGTATGACGAGAGTGATAACCGCAGAGAAAGCGAGCGAGATCTGGGATCGTAGCAAATGGAAATCTGTAGTTTCTGCCTACCCCTACCGATTGTATGTATGTTTTTCAACGACTCTACTCTAACTCTGATACCAGACCAGGGTGAACCACACGAAATGAATGAATGAACGTCTCTTCATTCAGATACGTGTTCGTAATCATAGTTAATCAGCTATTCCATTCGATGAGCTTTATCAGATTCTTTCTATTTATTGTCTTCTTTTCCCTTCTTGAAAAACCATAAGTTACATGCATGTTTTCCTTCAATGATGCTTCCAAATCGAAAAGGCGTTATGCATGTCGTACTGTTTTAGTCTTATATTTTTTCTTCTTTTGTTCTTAATGCCATTAACTCACTTCTCAGTTGTATACTGACTGGTAGAACTACGGCTACGGATTTAAGTCCGCCATTTACGTGTCATGTAATAAAACTAAATAAATAAATAAAATACGTTAGAGCCTCGTCTGATTTGCAGGCAACGGCAAAAATTAACGGCATTTTCTATATAACAATGAACAAGAATGATTGCCAAACAAGTCCAAACAATTTTATTTATAAATTATGGTCAGAAATAGTATCTGAATACTATGCCTATAAAACACGTTTATATTATGAACGTTATAGGCTATAATAGAACAACTTTGAACTTTTCATGTCTTAATATTCGTGACTTACATATTCTCCTGGAAAATCCAGAACAGACAAAGCCATCTTCCTTGAATTCCATCGCAGCCGTGCAACGAATGCGAAACGTCAGTTAAGCAACTAGAGAACGTAGTTTGCCAGCAAGTTAGTAGCAACAACTTTGTGCACTACTTACTGCCCTCAGGCCGCAATCGTGAGTTCCGTTCTTAGAAACAAACATAAAAAATTTAAGATTTCACCCAGACTTGCAAAATATCGAGAGTAGGGTAAACAAAATAGATTCGATCGAGTCTGTGCACTGACTTTTGCAAATGCGGGTTAGTAATTCGCACTCAAGTCCACTCCTTGTACGATAAGTCTACTTTTAAATTTACAGTATGGGCTTTTCCCTTAATTATCTGATCTCTTAACTTATTCGAAAAAATTTTCATTGACGAGTTCAAATGTCTTTGTTGATATTAAGATTCAAGACTCCGATGGTTTTAGCAAATAAGTCGAATCTTTAACGTGTGAATGAAACGGACCTCGGAGACCATAAAATTGCATCAATGCAATTATCTGGTTTATCAGACACTTGATATACGTATATCTTACAAGTCGACATCACGGATTGTTTTGGTAAAGCTTTGAATGCAATACCTTACTGAGAGTGCTATCAGATCATTATTAATTGTTTAATTTTTATGTGTTAATATTTGCATTTTCTCAATCCATTTTAGCATTAGTTTGTGGCGACACATTCGCACAGCAAATAATTACACCACGACGTAACTAGTATGGAGCCATAATTAGTATGGAGGACTGAAACGCGATATCAAAGTTTTTTAGGAATTGGAGCATATACGTGGGGCGCACTATAAGTTTCCGGAATGAATATGAAAAAATACTATTAAAGGTACAAAATTAATTTATTGTTTTTCAAAATAATCTCCCTTGGCGTCTATGCACTTTTTCATTCGATGAAACCAGTTTTGAAAACTTTTGTGCCACTCGTCTGTGGTGACCTCTGAAACGTGTTTTTCATACTCCTCGACAGCCTCTTCTGGTGATGAAAATCGTTGACCGCGTAATTGGTTCTTAATTTTTGGGAACAGAAAAAAGTCACAAGGTGCCAGGTCGGGACTGTATGCAGGATGACTCATGAGTTCTACATTTTTCGCCTTCAAAAAGTCGTTTGTCTGTCTGGCCGTGTGAGAACTAGCATTGTCGTGGTGCAGGATGATACGGCGTTTACGGAGTTCGTCAATAACTTCCGGCAAACAAATGGTCGTGTACCAGTCACTATTCACTGTACGACGATTCTCTAAAGCAACAGTAGCCACGTGTCCAGTTTTATTAAAAAAAGAAGCAATCATCCGCTTAGATGCACTTTTCACGCGCGCCACTTTGGTTGGTTTCGGCTCATCTTGAAAGACCCATACGCTCGATTGCTGCTTTGTTTTGGGATCGTAGCAATAAATCCATGTTTCGTCACCTGTTACTATGCCCCACACCAAATTTGACGCACCTTCGTTGAATCTGGTAAGCATGGCACTGCACCAAGTGACGCGGTCCGTTTTTTGAGCCTCGGTCAAGTTGTGTGGGATCCACCGCGAGCACAGCTTTCTCACACCCAAATGTTTGTGTAGGATTAATTGTATTTGATTCATGCCTATTTCTAAGGATGCGCGAATTTCATGGTAGGTCACATGCCTGTCTGTTTCAATCATACGGCGCACAGCATTGATGTTTTTGTTGGTCACAGCGGTGGACGGCCGACCATCGCGAGATTCGTCACTGAGATTGATACGACCACGCTTGAATTCTGCAAACCAGCTATAAACAGTTGTCTTGCATGGTGCTTCATTGCCAAAAGCTGTTTCAAGCCGAGCGATGCTCTGTTGAGCTGTCAAATTACACTTAAAATCGTAGAAAATCATACTACGAAAATTTTCCCGAATTAAATCCATGTTGTAGCAGACACACAATTTTTTAAATGGCGCCACAAGGTAAAAACAAAAGACAGTCAGATGAAACAAACTGCATTCTACAGCCAAAGAGTTCTATTTTCAAATATTGCAATAAATTTTGAAATATTGTTTATGTAAGTGGCCAGTTCCGGAAACTTACAGTGCGCCCTATGTATACATCCTCCGACAGAACATCGTCGGAGCCGCGGTTCCCCAGGCATAACACCACGCCTGGCGGGAAGTAATTCCCTTTGCGTCGGTTGAGCATAACTCTATCGCTCCCGCCGTACTCCAAAAGTTAATCTAGGGTTCAATTAATCTCTTCTCTGTCCCAATAATGCAGCAAAGCGCTGTGTCAGGGGAGAGTTACAAATGCAATTTACCGCGACCCTAATTATAGTTGCAGTAAATAACTTTATCGATTGTACTGGACATTGTACGGCCCTCTCCCTATATAGGACACCCGTTTATTTAGGTTACGAGTGCTTTCATTTAAGTTATCATTAATATATCAAATATTCATATGAATAATCATGATAAAGTACCTGATAGGATTCTATCTAGATTTACACTTCGGGCATTTGCTTACTCTATATCCAACCTAATAAATGCGAAAGTGAGTAATATGGTAACTCATTTACAGTACTTATACAAGTTTATCCACCTGTGGTATTTACAGACATGGAGAGGATAGTTATACCATTTGCGATAATTACTGAAAGATAGTGGAAAGTAGCGTGGAGGAAGCGAGGGAGGTCTATAAGGTAGTAGTTAGTTAGTAGTTAGCATTAGCAAGTGGAAATCCCTAGCCTCTGCCTACCCCTACGGGAAACAGGCAATTATTTATTGTATATTAATTTGATTGATGAACTCTACGCGTTATTTCTAAACCGAAAATTTGAGAAACTTAGATCCTCGTCGTGTAATTAAAAATTTGACTTTGATATCGAAGTAAACATTCATCGTAGCATTCTTTATACGGCCTTATCTAAATCCTGGGCGTTAATCATTGCTCCAACTATCTCCTACGTAACTAAATTAAGCAGCATAGTCACAAATCATGAATCTACTCTTCATCATAAATATATGAGTAATATTCTTTTGAAGTGCCTACTTAAGAAAGCGATTTCGGAATTTTTAGAAATGTGGTAAGATGTCGAGCCAAATCAAAAGCACCGTTACACTTGTAGAAAATCCATAATGGATTTTCATTCTTACAAAATTGAATATAATAAATAGTGTCTTTTTAACTACTCTTCTAAATGGAGCTAATAATACTCCGCTAACTTAGCATTTTTATATCCAGATTCAAGCAACACTTACTTTTCTTTATTTTTTTATAAAGTCATCTTCGCCCTCTTTACTCTGATTGTCTCGCTTTCACAAGGTTTTCCATAAATACATCGTATATTTCGAATTTTTAATCTCTTTCGAATTATTTATTTCCTTCAATAACTCGGCCACATGAGCCCATATGTGATTAAAAACGGCCACGTTATTAAAAAAAATTGCGCTTACTTAATTTTTTTTAAATCTGCGTAGGTAGTTATATTAAATTCTTAGATTATAGCAGAGGTAAAGATTACATCTGTAAATACTTATTATTTGCATAAAAATCTATACATGATAATAGACCAATAATGTGACATTAGAGATGTCGAGATTTACGTCATAACAGGCAGTGCGTGATGTTTGTGTTTACATGAACTGCGGAAACATCATTGAAAAAAGACCGGCCATTCGCTGGATTTATCATCGTACTTGATACATGACGTGCTAGTTGATTTGTTTACATATCCTATATAATTATTTGTATTTGATCGAAATTTGTGCGTTTTAAATCTTTACAACCCGTACTGAGATTGGAAACCGCCGTTGCAAATATAGAGATTGCTTACGGTCTCAAAACTATATAAATATCTAAGTTACCGTCCCGGAATTCAATACTGATCCCGTGGATGCTGTAAATGCCGTTGCATAAAGCTAATATTTATATTAAAAAATCCAATGAAACTTCCTACAATAACATATACCTCACTTCTTATACAAACAGAATGAATATCACGTTATTGCCCTCACAAAAGAAAAGAAAATTATTTAGCAGTTAACCTGATGTTGTTAGATCAAGCACGTTCATTATTACAGATTCATCGAATACTCGTATAGTTATATGAAGAGCATCTTATATGAATACAGGGAAATATAGTTGATAATTTGAATTGTAATATATTTGTATTTGTTTCAGGTTATTTATTATTTAAGGAATTCTGCGAACAAACGTCAGAAGAACCAGTGCCACAATTAAAATTTTACGAAGAGGTAAAATATTTTTATCGCAATATTAATAAAATTGAAGGAAGACTACATCTTTTTTAATACGATTACATATGCAGTAGCATACGGCCCGCGAAAGTTGGGCACGCGGGTCACCGTAGCCCACCCGTAGCCTATTTCATGCTCGTTATGTGATATCTTGAAGGGTGTCATTACCTCGCTGCTAACTCGTTGCTTACGATGTTATACGGCATTACCCAGTCCAGAAATTCTTTCATCCTAGTAATTCTACTTATTTTTTTTTTAATTACTTTGTTTCAATAGATTGGTATACATTGGAATGTGGTGAATCTTTATTTATTACATTAAAAAGAAAATGTATGGGTATGCATGGTAGTAGGTTAACATATAATTTAAAAAAAATCATTTTAGTGCTAATTTCAACACCCATAATCGTGGTTTGAATGTCCACGGGCGACCGTGAAAAATACTGTACTTTGTAAAGTATTATGGTGATATTTTAAATACAACTTTGTGTGTAGCATCTAAGTCCGGTCTCTGTTGAGACAATTTGTAATGTAGTAGTAGTACTGATATTGCACAGGTGAATTATCAATATAGCTGACTCACCTTCACCTTCGAGTAGTAGTTGAGTGACGTCTGAATAAATAACACTTTATGCCACTTCTACTGGTCACTGTCATTGTCATTTGTATTCGAAATTAGCTAATTGTCTTTTGGTTGGTACATAAAATGTACCTACTATGATTACAGTGACCAGCAAATCGTCCGAATTGTCTACAACTAGTTGATTACTTCTGTGATGATTTTTGGGAATCATTCATCACTCAGTTCTTGCATAAATTAGTTAGTTAACTACTACAGAGTTGTTTAATTTAATACAGAATACAGTTTCTTCTGAACAGAACTTAGTATTTCTGAAAGCTGCTGATTTGTAGTTATACCTTTATTTAAAAGTAATTATTTAATATTTCAAAAAGCCTTTTAGATAAAAATACTTTTGCCTATAGTAACGTAAATCTAAGGATATCCAGTACACAATAGAGTTGAATATAAACGAAGGCGCTGTTTTGGCAACACGGGATGTTTATTCCAATCACGCAGGTCTGCACTAAAACTAAGACCATTTTCAACCTTTTTATATTGCTCGGGGCTATGAATTCTTCTAAAATTCGTTTTCCTATTCTTTACTTTTATGTCACTTTACGTGCTTTATAAATTTCACCATGCTGACTGAATATCCAATCTGTATGACTTATATCGGGTGAGAAATTTAACGCTGGATGAAAATAGAGCATATTGCAAAACAAATGGTTTGGAAAGTTTACCAATAAATGTACCGTGTAATTACTATTGTTCATTTGTTTTGGATAATAGTAACTATGCCGATTTATTGTCGCTACTGTAATGTACACTCGTACAGGAAATACCATCAAACCTGATCCTTACGTCCTTCCATCCTACATTCAGACCTTAAAATCTGCTAGCTATATTTTATAATTTACTTTCATAATTGCTAATTAATTTACCTATCATGTCAAGCGCATCCACCTCCCACGCCGCCGCCTTTGTTCATCGGAATTCATAAATGAATTGAATGAATGAATTCAATAATTGTTTCAAATCAAATAATTTTATTTCGCTGTGTGGTGTATACAAATGTCACAGTACATTTGGATCGCACAACTAACTGTTTCCAGCATGCAAAATTATAAAGTGCAATTTATATTACAATTAATAATACCATGAATACCACTTAATAATACTTAATGCTTTTGAAAAGAACCTAACTACTTTCACATAAAATCTCTCTGTATTTTTGGAATATTTTATTATTATTTTTGTACTAAAAAGTTATGTTTGTTTTTTGTCAACAGATAAAATTATATGAAAAACAAGAATGTTTAGAAGAAAGACGGCGAATTGCGAGAGACATATATGACAATTTTATTATGAAAGAATTATTAGCACATTCACATGTAAGTATGAACGAAAAGCGCAGTAAATTTAATTTACACTTATTAATTTTAATTATGCATAAATTTAATTAATAATAATCTGTAACATTCGTTTTGATAAATGTACGAACATAATAGCTTCAATTTCAGTAAATGTATTGTTCTGACAATATTACTATGTGCCTATTTCATAGTTTAGAAATTATAAGCTGTGGCAGTCTTTTGTAGACTTTGATTATAGGATGACAATTTAAAGATTGTTCAACAAAATCAAACTATTGTCTGGTCGGGGCTTTTGTGTTTTTTGGTGTTATCAATGAGTTACTTAAGTGAGTTTCGAAATTTTTTCACATTTTTCCTTATCCGTAATTTGGTATAGAGTAGAATGAGTGATATTCTACTTTAACGATAATGATATGTGACGATGAAATCATTTTATGACCACTAGTTTACCTAACCTATCTATAAAAACTCTAATTTGTGATAATAATATATATTTCATTACATAGCTGTTGGTCTTCCTAATAAATAAATAGTATAAAAACAAAGTCGCTTTCCGCTGTCTATTCCTATGTATGCTTAAATCTTGAAAACTACGCAACGGATTTTGATGCGGTTTTCTTTTATAGATAGCGTGTTTCAAAAAGAAAGTTTATATGTATAATACATGTATAATATAACAGAGAAACACTGATAATTTTAGAAATTTCTAATGTGATGTCCTAAATTGGCACAATTTTGCGCTTACAATGCAAACGCTGGCTGTACCATAATAGATAGATTCATATGTCTAACTATTGTAGTTACGTCACAACAACTACTTTTTCATGTTAAAATATTAACTAGGCCACAATATTCGTTTCTCGGTATTGATCCTTATCCAAATAAATCATTTGATATTCAATAATGGTTTCATACCTGTAGATAACTTTTTAAATGAATGAAATGGGACATTCCATTTTAAAGATATTACGGTATTAGTGGTATCAATCTAAATTTAAGTACATTTTGCGTTCCCAATGCAGATTAACGTTAGGCAGGCGGCCAGTCGTGAAACATGCCAAAATAATAATAGGAATGGAAACACCCAGGAGTGCTATATTGAAAAGTGTGACTTACGCAAAATCGGGGAGTCGTATAATTTTTTTACGATATCGAATGATTTTGCGAACAAAAAACCTTCCATATCGAACGATTTTCATCCGACATTATATGTCACACATTTCAAAAATAGGGCTCCAGAAGGGAAAGCTTCATGGAAGCGGGAGATGAGGACGCATTCTGCATTCCTAAGGAGAGTTTGTGTTAGACAGGCGGTCAGTCGTACATGCCAATAATAGCAACCAACCAGAAGGAAGAAGAAAGGAAGCAACCAGAAGGCATGCTTCATGGAAGCGGGAGCTGATGACGAAACTGAGGGAGTGTTAAACATTTTTGTAGTGTGGATGTTTTAAAAGGGGACGTTCTGATACTGTCAGCTGGGTAGATCGATGTCAAGAGAGCGTACACGGGACGACCAAATGGAAAGCGACCAGTCGGTCGTACCGCTTTACAAACGAAGACTTGGGATTTTACAAAATAGTCTATTTGATTCCCCTGAAAAATCGATCTGCTCTATGGGCCACATTCGATGGCGGGATTCACCACCACATCATGAGATGAAACGTATGGTATTCGGTTGATAAGACTACTTGACTCGGCCTTAGGAAGATCTATGTAGCCGGTTTTGAAAGAAATGCTAAATGAAGAGGTTAGCTTCAAACCACCACATAATTTGTATAACCCGGACTAAGTCGGGACGGGCTGCTAGAAGATTCGAGGTCGAGGAGAGGTCGCGCGGTCGCGGAGACCAATTATTAATCTAAGAATAATATAATTCTAATTTCGATAAGTCAATGAATTATGACTTAAAAATATTTTTCAGTACCCAATATTTTTTTATAATACAGGAAGTATCTACAATTGTTATCTTCCTCGTATTCTAATCTGCTAATCAAATGTGTATGAAAGGTTAGTTAATAAAGACTTACTCGTAACGCTATCTATTCGCTGGTACATCGAATGAGTGTAAATGTCGCAATTCGCATATTTATGTATTCCATAATTTTATTAATAAAACGACCAGTAAGTTGTGTGAATCGAAAACTTTATAAAATAATAGAGCATATAATTTTAATAACTATTTCTAAGGACGTCTGTCCGTAATCTCTCTGATCTGCGATTGACAGACGAGCTAAGATTTGGACAAAGAGTGGAAATAAACATTAATGAATAGAGAGGTAGTATGAGGAGGCTTTATCCTAGCAGAGAGCCTAAAAAGCTAATAAAAAAAAACTCATAATTCCAGTGAGAGTTCTAATTGTAAGTCCAAATTGAAATGCATCCGGCGCAGGCGACTGACGATGTAATAAGGACCGTTATTGTGGCTCTTGGCTTGCTGCCCAGTAAACCTTCGATAACAATCATAGCCGATTCATGCGAAGTGCTGTGAAAATTGAATCGTTCCTCGACTCATTAATGCGATATCAACAGAGTTATTTGCGCAGTATTTAATTCATCGCTAAATAGTAGTCATAATAGTGAACTTAATCAACTAATAAAAAAACGGAACTTTGTAAACTTAATCTAAGTAAAACTGATTTTTATATCATTTTATGTCATAACTTTAATTCGTCACTGTAGTTAAATTTCCACATAAGTATTTAAACTCGTTTTATATCATGGTCAATCTTATCACAAAGTGTTGCTTGATTGTTACTGACTTGCTACATATGTGTTGCTAAATCTATACCAAATTATTATTTAATTTGATTTTGGTGATTTATTCATGTTTAAAAAAAATTATTTTGTTTTTGTGTTTTCAGAATTAAAGTTAAACAAACAAACAATATAATTCTTTATCAATTATTATAACATAGAAGTGTCATGGAGCATAAATTACGTTTCATGTGTGGAATGGGTTATTTTGGCATGATAATTATACATTTATTTATAATGTCCCTATTCATTACTTTGATTATTTAAAACTCGGAAGAATTAACATCCCATCGCGTTGATTGAGATTGAAGCTATTCTGTAATTAAAGTGGCACTGTGCCGCATAGTTTACCATATTAAAACGCAGTGGTCGTTACTCTTAATTACTTCGGCTGATTGTGTCACTTCTATTTGCAGGATTATTCAAAGGAGTGTGTAGCACATGTACAAAAATATTTAATGAAGCACGAAGTGCCGCCTAATCTTTTTGAGGTATGTGTGATTTGAGTGAGGTTTTAAATTTATCCATTTTTTTTTACAAATACTGAATGTGTTTCTTGTTGTTTTTAGCCATACATTGAAGAAATATTCCAACATCTCCGAGGAGAGCCATTTAAAAATTTCTTAGAAAGGTAACTACGTAAACTATTATTATTCTTATGAAATATCGCAATCCTTATCGAAATTAAAACATGGGAGAAAATTGAGCAACGTACCCACAATGCCAACCAACTTATTTTCCGCGTCGATTCCATCCTGCAAACGAGGAAAGAACTTTAACGAAATATAGTATTCCCATAAATATAATAGTTTTCCCATAAAATCAAGATATTATTATTGGCTTTGTAATAAGCTTGTTTTATTTCAGTGACAAATACACAAGGTTTTGCCAATGGAAAAACTTAGAGTTAAACATTCAGTTAACAATGAACGACTTCAGCGTGCACCGCATCATCGGCAGGGGCGGATTTGGCGAGGTAAGGTTCACCACTATACATTTTTCCATACTAATCCCATGATAAAAATATTCCTTCAGGACCACAATATTGAAATTGCAAAATGTTGGATTCATTGATACATTAGTGACCCCGAACGTACATGTTTCGATTATTATGATGCTGAATCTACATCTCAACGATACACGTTAAAGAAATAACAAATAGTTAGGCAAATTTAATAAGTACGTAGAAAGACGCTGGATATGTTCTCCACAATGGCATGACCAGCTAGTGGGCATATTTTTGGCACCAGGTATCTGAATAAGATGGTTATAATTCATACTAGCTAAAATTTCACCCCCTATTTAAACGCCTTGATGGTTGATTCTGAAAAATAAACCTGCCAAGTTCGATTCGGGCTCGCGCACCGAGGGTTCCGTACAAATAGTTTGATTTTGTGACAGCTTAAAGGTACTATGGAGCTGAGTATTTGATATGAATTTCAATTTAATACCTCTACGCGTTCACGAGGAAAGGGGTAGTAAGTTTAAAATTATTAAAAATATTTTTATTACATGATGTAACTAAAAATTTAAGGTTTTCGCAATTTTTCCTTTATCTGTACTATAAGACGTTGCTTCGTACCAAATTTCAAGAATCACTGGAAGTACCCTGTAGGTTTTGATTCCCTTACGAGTGTTAAAATTTGCGGAAATTTGCGACATAAATGGCTTTATCTTTTGATTGTGTTGGCTTAGAAGTTTAATTTTTTCACGGCTTCAAGGGACTGTAGACCTGAGTATTTGATATAAATTCCAGCTTGATGCGCGTTCCTGAGAAAAAGGGTCTTGACAGACAGTCTGACAGACAGGCGGTCGGACGGACAACAAAGTAATTCTATATGGGTTTCGTTTTTTCCTTTCGAGGTGCCCTAAAAATGGGGTTTTTGACCCTGGATATTCAACAATGTCTATGCCAAATTTCATCAAAAGCGGTTCAGCGGTTTAGCCGTAATAGCAGAACAGACATAGACTTTCGCATTTAAAGTATAAATGTTTTTACTAAAATAGGTTAAATAGTTTTAGCATTAGTTATTGTTATGAATAAGGCGGAAAGAGTTTTGTTTATGAATTTCCTTTGTTTCTCGAGTTTTTTATGTAGATAGCATTGTTTCTTGTTCCGGATGGGCTTTGACCACATTTAAAACGTATTTTTCTTTGTTCAGTCATACAAACAGTTATTAAATATTGAGGTCGATATGCGCATGCATCAGTCATGTGGGCGGAAAGGATTCACTTGTAGTAAATAGTAACTAGTATTACCTTTAGTATTATTTTCTATTCTATGGTATTACCATCTATATATATGTGAGAATAATAATTTTGTAGCCTCCCTACAAATCCACGGTGATTTCGTAGCCCCGCTACGAATTTTCGTAGCTTTGCTACAAACGGACCTGGCCAGTAATATCCTGTTTCAAAATTTTGTATTTACAAAAGTTTAATTTTGCATCTGCAATCGATATAACAAATTCAATTTTTATAACGTTTCGCTCTTTTATAGTGGCAACTACAGTGCTATGCCAAAGCTTGCGGTTTAAAAAAAAATATGAATAGTTTTGGGTCTTTTATTCAACGACATTGTACTAGTTTATTTATTTATTTAAGCTTTATTGCACAATACAACAATTTGTACAAATGGTGAACTTAATGTCAAGTGTCATTCTCTACCTAACCATGGGACCAAACAGAGAAAGAAAAGTTGGCGATAAAGACAAAATCACGAAACACAAGAAAGATAAAATATGTTAAAATCTACTTACAAAAGAAAAGTAATAATACATAAGATTACATATTATGCATAAATACATAAAATAAGTATATAACATATATACATATAATACATAAATAGGATGACTATGACTCCGCGACTTGCTGCAGAAACAATTTATGAACTGCGCGCTTGATGGCAGAACGGTTGGGGGCTCTCCTGATTGTCTCAGGGAGAGCATTCCATAACTTTTAGCCTGGATTAAAAATGATTAAATTGTACTAGTTGTCATTGTACAAATCATAGCAGCATACAAAAAAAAAAAAAAACTTACAGATCGTATTTTTTGTTTCTGGTGTAGTATTGTGTGAATCGTTTTAAAAAGTTGAAGGGAATATTTATGTATTTGCAGATCTATATCTGTTATTCTTTATTATGGTAAACCTTGTATTAAATGAAACAATCCTACGCAGGTGTACGGGTGTCGGAAGGCGGATACGGGTAAAATGTACGCGATGAAGTGCCTGGACAAGAAACGCATTAAGATGAAGCAAGGCGAAACACTCGCGCTGAACGAGCGCATCATGCTCTCTCTAGTCAGTACCGGGGTGAGTGTCATTATTATACCAAATACTTTATTGCGCAAATAGATTAACTAACATTTAGCAACGTCAAAAAGAAAAAAAATACAATAGAATGGCTTTTTGTTAATTTCCCGTCAGTGATACTTCTGGTATTGCAGGCTTAGGCATAGGCTACGGTAACCGCTTACCATCAGGCGGGCCGCATGCCTGTTTGCCTATTCAATTGTATAAAATCGTGGGTTATTTTTTAACGTAGTATAATTCATACTGCATCAAAGTTATAAGTTAACTAAGCGATCGGTTACGTTACGAATGGATTAAGCTCCCTAATGTCAATAATCATTATAAAACATACGCTTGAAAGTCAAAATGTAGAACCATACCTGCCGATTATGCATCCACGGCACCCCGTCAATATAAGTCTCTACCTGGCTGATGTTGATGGCCAACACTTTATTTTAAAACTTTATTGTTTCATAATTTAAAAAAATACTTATAACAATTGGCGGATTAAATTCTGAGAGCCAGTCAATTCACTGATGTCTTGGCCACTAACTTGAAAGAAATGAGTTGGTTTCTAACATCATGCTTATTATTCTAATTCTAATATCATGCTGTAAATCATACTGTCCATCAGTCTGCAAGTGTCATGTACTTTCAAACAAACCAGACTGATGATTCAGGCTCTGTAGTAGTGGATACATACGAGTCCACCTTATATATCTATATAGCTGGCGTCACTTCACTGCTCGTTTAGAACAAAGGAAAACTCGATTTAACCTCGATGATACGGCGTGAAATGGTTTATCTCATCTATTTCATAAAGGTTTTGTACAAAGCCTTTGAAAGGAATCATGGTAGTCAGCTCGTTCTAATCGTCCTTTGATATCTGTTGGATAGGATCTAATGCAGAAAGAAATCAATTTATTGTAAATATATTTAGAGTGTGTCTACTGATGCGGTTAAAATGATTAAACTGCGAAGTTAAATGTTATTTTTAATTTACTAATGAATAGACAATTTTTTTCTTAAAAGTAAAGCTAGTTTATTTTCGTAACTTTTCATTATCAATGAGACTTGGCCAAACGAGTGAAATTGCTAAGAAAATAACATTTCGAATAAACGGAAAACAATCGTCGATTTAAAATGGTAAAATAAAATGCAGCGGAAGCGGATTTTACCACGAGTCCGCGACAAATTGAGGGCGATCCAATTCGTTTCAGTCCAATTGGTAGGATATCGTTTATGTCCGCGATACCATATCGGGTATTACTTCTACATGTATCACTGATGTATTGTACTGAATCAAAGTTGATTGCAATCGATAACCAATCTGATTTGATAGTCACTTTTTTAATGTTTGATAGGTGGTACATCTTGCACAATTAATTAGGAGACTGGGTTTAAACTTGATGTTTGTTAGGTATATATATTTGTGTACAACATACGTTGGAAACAAGTGTCTGGCCATGCTGTCTCCGCCGGGGCCTGGTAGAAGAGGCGCGCCCAAAAAGAGCTGGCTTAACTTCGCAAAGCAGGAAGGACTCTGCTAAGGATGCTCATGGCCGGGCAAAGTAGAGACGTAAAACTAGGAAAGCTGACCCTTGGCTTCGAAGCAAACAGTGGAGGATGCAACAGGGATAGCGCTAGGATGATGATGATATTTTTTTATGTATTAATTTACATGCCATTACACAATAAATGTAAGCATAATTACGGTGCAGCCAAATTTTAATATATTTTCCATCAAATCTAAAAATGTTGTGATAATGAAGAAAACTATATTATTGTGGGGCTCAGTTGTTGACAAAACTTATAAAATTTAATGTCTCAAATTCAAATAATCTGCCTCCTATTTTTTAATTCAGCTCAGAAAACTTTCATAAAAATTAACACAATTTTTTTCATTTTTCATTATTGGTTCTTTATATTTATTCTGTTCTTAATTATTACGTAGTTCAAATTGGATGTGTTTAAAACTGAACATTACTTTTTGCGTGTCCACCGAAGCATTATAGCTTTCCATGAAACATAAATGTTCAAACTTTACGTCCCTACTATATATATATTTTTAAAGTTGTTTGACATGTGCTAATAAAGTCATTCATTCATGTACATAATCAAAAAGTAATATATTTTGTTTTGAAAACATTTGTAGCTGTATATCGAATTGCTTTTCAGATAAAATTCAATTTTATACGAAGTGTTTACGATATCACTGACGTAATTCAAGTAAAATAAATTGTATTATTTTTAAACGAATTCCTTATAACATACACACGAAGGCACATGCGATGCGCGAAGTAGAAAATAAAGTCAAGACCCCACAAGAGGGATGAGAGGGTACTAAGTATCGAGGACGAAGTACCAGTACGTTACGAGTAACTTATCATAAGCATAGATATACGTCACAGCTGCGATACGACATAGCATAGCCCTTTATCCGCCGAGCTTGCGCACTGGCGATGCTTGGAGAAGCAACCAACCTATTTTACGCGATACACAATTCGGTACTCCCAACGATGAACCGTGCCCGCATTGACTCCAAAGATGACTAATACTGTGATACACATTTACTGCTGACCGTTCTTTTTTACGACTAGTCCTTGTCGGGGAAAAATCATTTGCGTTCGCGTTTCTGCCCTTCAGAACGTTAAATTACTAGTTATTTTTTGCTTACAGTCGTTAGTAACCCAAATTATTTTGAAACTTTTATGTATTATTTTGTGACGAAGTCGTAAAATTAAATATGTCTTAAAATACAGGTTTTGACATTATAAAAAGAGACAAAAACAGTTTATTATACATATATTATGTAATTGGATGTTGATGTTTGGTGTAATAAAGTTTTTAACGTAAAAAAACAACCGGGAAAGCTTGGTGTAACAGTTATCAAGGTCCTGGTAAATTAAGTAATAATATTTTTTTATTTCAACTTATAAGTTGAAATAAAAAAATATTGACATAAACCGCTGAACGGATTTTGATGAAATTTGGTATGAATATAGTTTAAGACTCGGGGTCAAACATAGGCTACTTTTTGACGCAGGCGGAGCTGCGGGAAAGAACTAGTATTTTATAACACCACAAAATATCAATTTATCCAAAATTAAAACTATCCCCGCCTGCAAAGCGCAACTAGATAAGAACCGGCAGGCAACACATTACAAAGATCAGGAAGCCCATTTTTGAAATGAGTGACATATATGTCGAATAAAAAATCCTTCTATACCGAACGAAAATCCTTCGTTATCGAACTGAAACTTTTGTGATTGGTACAATAAAGTGTATATCTATCTATCTGAAATTATGAGTAACACTTTTCAAAAATATCACTCCTGAACTTATTCACATCAACATTAGTAATGAATAATTTCTTATGTTTTCGCGATTGTTACATATTAAATTTAAAACCGATTAAAAACATTTAATTTAATTAATAATGTTAAATGTACAACAAACATAGCTATAAGTGAGGGGGTAATTTGTGGGTTCAAGCACAGAACAGATAATAGTACTCGTACTAAAGTAGTTCAATAAAGTAGTGCACGGTAAATGTGGAATGCAGAGATGATACACGACGATAAGGAAGGATGTTACGAAAACCTAAAACCTAGCTTAATGTTTATACTTGAAGATCACATAAAACCTTATTATTTTTAGACTACGTTTCTATAAATTCCTCAGTAATATATCAAACAACGGCCACGATCATCATAGTTCGAGCTACGCAACCAGCAGATGTTTCTATTGAACTAAGATAAACAAGGTGGTCGATTTCACCTGGGTCAAGTATTTTTAAACGCATCGCCGGTTCACGCAGTGATGATATCATAATCTCACCAATCGGATGTATCCTGTATCTTGACGCAACTGATAAAATTCTATGTTACACTAGCTGTGCCCGCGACTTCGTCCACGTCACGTTCGATTGTAATAATATGTATAAGCATACATTCTTTCTATATGATACTACCGAACTCCTGCTGCGTTAGTACTTACGAGTATTATCCGTTATTGTAGAGTTTAACATAAAATCTTGCAACGATATTAAAAAGGTTCAGGATCTCACTATGTAAAATATTGCGACGGAATCCTGTTTGTCATGGAAGACAAAGTCGAACAATCGTTATTTGTATATGAACATTTTGCAGAAGTAAGTGAGTGGGGAAGAATGACTCGATATAGAATGATTTTCGTTGGACATAACCAGTAAGTCAAACGACTTTCATTCGACTCATCTGCCTTCGACCACCATTTACGGTGAGTCATACTCACACTTCTTAAGGGAACTAAGGAAAACTACTTCAATAGCAGGGAGGCGGCTCTGAAAACTATGTATAACACCAGATGCGCAGGGTCGATTGACCATGTAACCCACGCGATATGAATGACTGTCCGTAAGACGTCTGCGAAAAAACTCTGACACCAGCAGGCTTACTCTCGAAACACAATTCCGATATGCGATCCCAATGTCAATGCAAGAAACCTCATTTGGCACTCTTGATTTTAACACTAGCGCCACATTGAGATATTATTGCGTGGTAGTTGAGTGAACTAATTAACATTGAGATTGTGATTTCGAGATAGAAAACGGCACTCTTGACGCCATTTTGACAGCTGAATATTGCGTTGAAATTGTGTTGATATTGTATATTGTCACAATAGCTAAAGAGTAACTTTGTGTGAATTGAGTTATAAATTATTTTGTAAAAAAGTGCATAAAATGGCTCGCTTGGTGTTGCAAACCGTTATTCTTAGTGAAGCCTATAGGAAGGACTTGAGAGAAACGCGTAATATGCGTAGGATTGCTCGGTATGCCGACAAAGCCCTTGCCATGAGTGATAATGAATTTAAGGCTAACTATCGAGTCACCAAAGCATTTTTTCACCAATTATGCCAGGAACTAGAACCCTTGATGAAAGCTCCAAAAAGAAAAAGTGATATAAATACAAAATACAAGGTAAGTAGTTTAATGTATGTGTTATACTTAAACATACAAGTTAGTGTGCAAATGTTAAACTGATTTACAGATTTTAGTAGCCTTATCATTTTACGCGACTGGCAGCTACCAACGCCTAGTGGGAAGTTCACTAGGAACTCCTATGTCACAACAGTCGGTATCTCGGGCACTGAGGGATGTGACAGCTGCTTTGAATGACCCGGGGATCCTACATAAATATATAAGGTTTCCTCAAACCGAACAAGAACGCAATAATATTAAAAGAAGGTCTGTAAAATAGATTTAAAGGAACTATTATGGTTTATTTATTTTTGGCAGAATTGTACATTATAAACCTTTTGTTTTTAGGTTTTATGAAAGGTTTGGAATCCCTGGAGTTATAGGATGCATAGATGGGACACATGTAGCAATAGTACGACCCTCTGAAAATGAAGAAAGGTATTTCAACCGGAAACATTTCCATTCAAGGAATGTACTAATAGTATGTACCCATTTTTATGATACAATATTTTGATGCGTACACGTTTAAGCACCTAGCATCTTTTAGTGCATAATTTAAACACTAAGTATTCATTTTACAGATATGTGACTCGGACTTAAACATATTAAGTGTGGATGCATCATTCGGAGGAGCATCACATGACAGTTTCATATGGAACCAGCATCCAGTGAAAGAACACCTAATCCAATTAATTAATTCTGGTGAATCTGCAATTTTACTCGGTATTATTTTTTCTTATAATTTTTCACTTCAATTTACCATAATTACATTATTTTATATATTAATATTGTTTTAGGAGATTCTGGATATGCACAAAGGGAGTATATGATGACTCCAATTGTGAATGCTGCTGCTGGTTCTCCAGAGGAGCACTATACAAAAATGCATGTGACAGCTCGCAACACAGTAGAGCGCACTATTGGTGTACTCAAAAATAGGTGGAGGTGTTTGTTGGGGCATAGGGTGTTACATTATCACCCTCACGTTGCAGCAAAAATTATAAATGCTTGTTGTGTGCTCCACAACATGTGTAACAGAGCCCATTTAATTATGGAGGATGATGAGAACTCTGTTGATAGTAGCAGACTTAGAACTGTTGATGTAGAACCTGCTCGGCAAGAAAGAAGTGGAGCTTCTATAGAGCTTCGAAGGGGTATAGAAGCTAGAGCGAACCTTGTGCGACAGTTGTGGGCGGGACATAGATAATGTAGCAACCAATTACTTACCACTACCACAATCGTGGTTAAACAAGTCTAAACTATCTTCTGCCAAGCTGTCTCCCACAGCACCGCCTGCATTAAGTGGTGGCCTGTGTTTGACCCCGCGTCTTCAACTGTATTCATGCCAGATTTAATCAAAATCGGTTCAGCAGTTGACTGTAAAAGCATTACAGACAGACAGACAGACTTTCTCATTATGGTTAGAATGTATATTAATATAAACTGTAAAAAAAATAATTTTAGATTGTAAGTTTCTATCGGTGTTAATTATTTAAATATGCAATTAGAATGCAACAAATTTTACTTGTTAAGTTTTTCTGTGTATTAGCTGTATTCTGTTTTGTGTGTTAATAAAATAAAAAATAAATCGGATGGGAATTCTCACTGGAATTTGTTGAATACATGTGGCACCAAAACTTTTAATTAAACAACTTTTCAAATTGGAAAATATAATTTAT
This sequence comes from Euzophera pinguis, assembly GCA_947363495.1. Lineage (NCBI taxonomy): Eukaryota > Metazoa > Arthropoda > Insecta > Lepidoptera > Pyralidae > Euzophera > Euzophera pinguis. The sequence continues at coordinate 6,951,735 of OX376164.1, forward strand.
TCAATGTAATTTAATATTGTCCTAAATTCTATTATTAACTACAATATTACATTATTAACTACACTACTATTTTTTTATTTTATTCCTTTTAACAATAAACACTGATGACCCAACAAAACAATAGGCATTTTGATGTCAGGTCATCAGCGTTGAAAGTATTACACTTATATTCACTACAAACTTCATGAAATGTAAATCTTATTACCTAAAGTATACTGAATAATGAGATATTAAATAAATAACTATGATGATTAAGTAAAATTTTATTTTAATTAAATTACAACCAAAAATTTTTACACAACTAAACATAATTATATAAATTCCAACCAATCGTGCTTATGAACCTTAGGGAGGCTTATGTAGTGAACTGACTGCAGTTCAAATAATGTATGAGTATGTACACAGTTAAATAAAAACACAGCGGCACTTAATCTTTATGACTATTAAAGTAAGTTTTTAAACTCACAAAATTATCTGCGAGTATAATTTTGGACCATATTAATCTTGGGATTGATATGTTCTGCCTCGTTCTCCTGTACCAGCAAGATGCTCGGCCATAGCTCTGACAGCTGCAGCCATGCGCTCACCAGACTCGGTTATTGCTGCAGCGAGACGTCTGCCAGAGTCTGATATAGCAGCAGCAAGTTGGGCTGTGGCTTGTGCTTCCTGCACCCGTGCTTGTGCAGTCAGCATTTCAGCTTCTACATGCCTTGACTCAATTTCTTCAAAGCGCCGAACTTGCGAGCCCAAAAATGATACTCGGCGGCTCTGGCAACCTTGTTGACTGAGTCTTGGCGGTCGGCGACTTTCTGTAAGAATAAAGAATTATTTTTTAAATACCTAATCATTCAAATGAATATTTTATTATATTTTTACCTCTGTTCAACAATTAAGATTTTAGCTTGTAATAGAAATATTTTTAAATCTATTCTAAGGAGTTAATGAAATTTATACTAATGAGTATAAATATAAAAATTCTTCCTATATTCTTCCTTTATATGGAAAAGAAAAGATAATAATTTAAAGATAAACTTTACTGAAGTGAAAATATTTATTTCTCACTTACCTTACCCCAAGCCTGTCCATCTTTGATTACTCCCATTATCTCCAAAATACCATTTGCATTTTGTCTCAACTTTTGCCTGCTGCGTCCGCAGGAGGCCTGTTGCTATCCCTGGATTTTGCTCCAAAAACTCAACCAAGGCCTCCATTTGGTGTGTGGTGGGTCGGTTTGCCATTTCTATAAAAAAGTTAGCAATTTATTTTAGCGTATATTAAATGATTTGTTACGAGATATTGGTAATTGTTTGTAAACAATTAACTTGCAAGATTGTAATTACAGGAAATAAAAATAAATAATATTTACCATAATAACCCAAGTGAGAATACAAAAGGTGCGTTGTCGATGTGCCGTGGATATGTTCGCGACTATGAACTTTATTTGTAGAAACTTCATCACACAAACTTTTAAGCCCTTGGCACTTGTAAATCACTTAAAATATTTCGAAAACAATTTGAGGATATTATTTACGACCACTTCAGAATAAAGTTTTTGTTTGTTTAGTTCTTGTTGGGAAAGCGACTTTTTAAATGTCACAAACCAAGGCACAGAAACTAACTCGTACAGCCAAGCTGACTTTAACAAGCTTTGAATAAGCTTTTAATTTGTTATTTGATATATAGAAAAAACGCTATTAGTAATTAGTATGTATTATTAATATAAAAACATTTTAAATTTAAAATTTCATTGAAAATTGTGTAATTTTCTTTCTTTAACTAAATTTTCGTTCATTCATTCGTTCTATTTTAGTCAATGTCACTTTGACGTCAAGTGGATTCAGCCGCTAACTTCATGCCACATTACCCGATCTCGAATGCGATTCCAATGACAACTCAATCGCGGTAAAGATGATTTCAAGAATAGCAAATGAAATCGTGATTGGAGTTGAATTGAAATTGGATTGTCATTGCGTTTGATTTCGAGAGTAAGCCTGCAGGTGTTTATTACCATGTAGCTTACATAATATGAATGACTGAAAAATCATAATAAAGAATCCAGGTCGGAGGCAGTAAGGCTTTTAAGACACCATGGTGTGCAGGGTCGATTGACAATGAAACCCACTCGATATAAATGTGTGAAAAAGTCATAAGTAGATACCCTATCTAACTAAAAATAGTATAATTCACACACCTAACTGAAAATAAACGCTATTCAAATTACAAATTTAGGTAACATTGCAGAAAGTGAAACCTAATAGCCAATGTAGTTTGACAGTACCATCTTCTACAGACCATCATGATGGGAAAAGTTGCCGGAAAGCGCAGAGTGGGAGGACGCAGAATGTCATCAGGTTCAGGAACATCCGTCATTGGACAGGGATCAGAACTGTGGAATAGCTATTCAGACTCGCCATGGACAAAACGAAATTTATGGAGCTGATAGCCAACCTTCTGTTATGAAGTGGCACTCAACGAAGAAGTAGTTTGACCTCTCATGTAGTATGCACGCCATACATTGTAGGGGTCAATAAAGTTGGTCGATTGTCTTTCGGGAACTGGTGAAAATTTTGGGATAAATTGTAGCCTAATTTTTTTAGTTGGACCTCTAGCAACACATCATTGAAAACCGCATTTAATTCTATGCAGTAGTTTTCTCGTGATGCGATGACAAACAAACAGACATACAGGCAAAAAATGTAAAAATGATTGTTTTGGCTTCTGTTGGTCCAATAATGATATAGGTTTTTCTTAAAAATCTTCAATGTACAGACATCGACCTTTTACAATTTTATTATATGTATAGATAGATTTGCATGGTGTTCATTCGTTCTAAATATAAATTCAACAGTATTTCTCCAGCTCTGTATCATTTATCGAAATGATGTTTTCAAATTACCGAATGGGTGCAGCACTGAATCACATTACAATGGCAACGTATATTAGAAAGGCTTTATTTCTATAAACGTTTGTGATAACATTGAAGTAAAAATATTGACGTTTTTAATAGTACTAATAAATATTCTGTACTTCCTCCCTGGCTGAGAGAGATTAAGGACCAGAAGCCAGAAATTTAAAAAGTTTTATTGTTCTCTTGAACTTGACGTACCAAGCACCTACCTAAAGTATAATTTTGATGTGACATATATAACTCCCAATGCTTTGTTCCGCCCGTCACATCACAGCTGACAAGGAAACAATGCGTCGACGTTGTTTAACCCTCGTGTTACTGGCACCAAGTTACGCAACCCAGCCGCTGCGTGACGTTTCTTATGAAACTTTGAAATTATTGTCATAAGTTTTCAATTATCGGAAAATATTTGGGTTACTTTCTTCATGAATTGGATTTTAGGTAAAAAATTAAACAAACTTGAATAAAGAAGCTCTGTGGTATATCTATTGTCATGAATAAATAGGAAATAGGCTGTCAATTGAACCAATTTTTAAGCTATTTTCTCTAGATCGTTCTGTATATAGGCGGCCTGAAAACGAATACACTAGTGCATGAGCGTAGCATGTGCAAAAAGAACTAAACTTTCATGTTTATTTAAGTTAAAAGAAGTTCGGTAACCGACAGTGTTATCTCTTCAGCTCAGTTGTATCCAACAGGGGTAGGTAGAGACGGATCTCCGCTTGCTACGATCCTTACTATCGGTTCTGTGAAAATTTTAATTTGAAATATAAGCACGTTGCTTATATAGCTATCCCAAAAACGTCACTCTGATATCAGTAATAAAACATCTAAGTTACTACTTGGATCCCTTGTAATTCATTTACACAACCTGTATGTTTCATACGACCTGACTTCAAGTAGTAATATTACAGACCTGAGAGAGCATTCTGTGTCTACATCAATTGACATAGAGAAATCCGATTTTTTTAGTACGAAATATAAGGATTGCTTCGTGCAATACTTGTAGTTCTCGATCTTCAAATTGTTAAAATCATCTTAATGGCGACGTTCCTTGCTTGACTGCTATAAAGGTAAACGAATAAATTCCACTGGAACTACTTTATATGAATTCATTTCATCCACAATATAGTTACAACAAGCCTAATTAAACTTTGAGTATTAGCGGAAAGAAAAAGTGTAACTTATTATAATAAAAAAAAATATATGTCAATCTTATACTTAGATCTGGCGTTGTCTGAAATAAATGAATTTTGATTTTGATTTGATTTGAATAACGTATTCTCATTTCCTGTATGTTTTATTTATTTTATTGTTCGTCGCAAAGAAGGCTTCGAGTAAAGTTTAACAAGGCCGCCAATATAAGCAAAGTTTATAAAACGAGAAACTGTCGTTCTCAGTAATGTAACTTAACATATAATATATATACTTATACTTAGTCGAGTTGGCCTTGTTCTCAAACTTTATGCTGTGTGGTACCTAATAAACGTTTTTATTTTATGTTTACGGGTAAGCAAACTCGGGTTTATGGCTTCGAGCTGATATGGGTGACAATTTTATCGATATTGGATTACGGGTGTCCGTCCTTAGCAAGCTTTATGCCAAGTTCCAAGGTGCCAAAATTCATATAAGTATTTTTGCAGGATACTGAAAATAATAGACTTATCATAATATTACTAGTTTATTTTTACTACTAATTTTGATATCAGACTACTAAGCAAAAGGCTTAGAATCGCGATATTTTACTTGGTGGGTTATTGGGCTTTGGACACCAATCATATCTCATTTTTACACCATCTCTACAGACATTCCTTCAATACCGATTTAAAATCGATGAGATCATCTCTCTACCGGTGACACGATTTCAAATTCGAAAACTGTTCGTTTATATTTGTTTCCGACTGAATGTGCAAAGCAGACATTCAGCTGATGGGTAAATCTGTGAATTCTGTAATGTTTTCCTTTGATACGAAAAGTCGTAGGATTTTTTATTACTGACGTCAAACGGTGTAATCAAACCATTTTGTCTTACAGCAAAATGTCCTCCCCTTTGTCAAATTGCTTCGATTGACGTAAATTAAATAAAACCCTTAAGCGTGTGTGGATTTCACGCACATAGGGTTCCGTATCTATATATTTTTTTCGACTACATAAATATATGACGTTAAATTAGCAGTTTGTTGTTGAGGCTTCCATATTTTTTTAGACTGGATCATCATGAAATATTGTTGTTATTTTGTATACCTTTGTAAATTTATTTGATATCCGTCAAAACAAAAATAACTATTGATTATTTAAAAACGGTTGAGTATATTGGAATTTTTGTTTTCCAATTAATGTAAAAATTTATTTATATGTATATCCTTTGTAAGCAGTTAATGTTAGTTAAGTTGATCGCTGTACCAAAGTCGTCAAGTTTTAATGCATTTTACTTCATTTCGTCCAACGACGCAGCTTATCTTTTATGTGCGGTCGTCTGGTGGTAGGGCGCCGCGTCGTCTGGCTGTGTCTTACAAATAACACCATCGGGATTTCTTTATCTTCGTTGAGACACTCCTTCTCATAAGCTTTTGCACAAATACGGATATTTTTTGATTTATATGATAATAAAATATTTTGTGCATCGGCATTATCAAGTTACTCAGCTTACCCTCCAACACTAAAAACAGAGCACGTTAACATCACGCTAACTGTAGTGTGCACTGTAAATAAACAAAGCTAAAAATATTACCTGAATGCCTATATTATATATGGAAAATGCATTTACAAAATTCTCTTTAACATAATAGATTTTTGGGAATTATTATAGCTTGAATATAGTATTGCCAAGATTCCTAAGTTACTGTACATAACTGGTAAATTGCTTGAAAATATAACAAGTTTAATAAAAAGTTTAGAAGGCCCTCAAATTTCATTTTTGAACCGTAGCACAGTTTCTTCCACATTCTGGTCTCTTGCAGCTAAGCAAAATTTCGTAGTAACTTATTTTACACAATAACATTATCATGTTCACTTCAACATAAATTTTCCTAACATTTCCTGCTTGATACTTTACCTCGTACTATTTCATGCTTTAACTATTTTTTTTTAAATATTTTGTCTTTTCACTGTTCATAAAATGAAACTCGACATGACATGGTCAGGCGTAGCCACAACAACTTCATTAATTTTTTGCTCTTTTCAATTGTAATTACACAGGCCATGTGCCGTGAGATGTTTGTTGTTTTTATCGTCACTTGTTCTTCATCTCATGTTTTATATGTATGTGCCGTGCCCAACATAGTTGACTCTCAGTTTTATTTCTTCTCATCTTTTAATTTATTAGAGGATAATTATATCTTGTTTATATTTGATTGCCTAAATTTTACATATATTAACGTTTGATTAGACCCACAACAAAACAGGGTTTCTTGTGTGAAACCATTTCCAACCAGTTTCAACCGATTCCAGTCAACAGTCTTGAGCGTGAAAGGGATAAACATTCATCCATCTTTGTCAACTTGAGCGTTTTAATATTATATAAAATCAGTGTCTCAGTATCAAAAGCGTTATATCAGGACATGCAATCAATAAAGCCCGGCGAAATGTTCCCATCACGTTAGCCGAGAACAAAGGGAATGCACCAGTCTTCACGTGCACTTAAATATTTCCGCTTGCCAGTTTATACGCCTGCCATTCGCTGTTTTACTGTTATTAACACAATTTTGCATACCCAACCCGTTATTAAGCTATATTTGCCGGGAAGTTTGTAATCGCTAAGTTTTAGATTTCTATTTTCTTTGTTCAGCTAAAAGGGACTTCTAATAATTGCATTGGTAAAATGAGAAAGATGGTTAAGATGTTCATAACATTCGGTCCAGCCTTTTTAACTGGTATACACATATTTTCAAAATTATTTACATTCATTTTAATCATAATTAGTATCATGAACCATATGGAATTGATACTTTAAATGTTGAGATCTAATTCGGTTTTACATAGGTATATCTACTATTGATTTAATATCAATGTTATATGATATCGGTAGGCAGACGATGTACGTATCTGGCCAAATAACCCATATTTGAAAAACTTACACGTGGCCCTCCGCCCTCCGATATGAAACCAGATAGTTCATGTTACAATAGATTACGTTAAAATCATAACGTGCCACCCTCTGCCGTCTGCAATTGAAACGGGAGATTCGTATACGGATGAGATGAGATATAACATTTCACATTTCTGGAAAAGAGGTCATAGATATGTCAAGATTATGTCGATGTGTGCTGTATTACCATTTGCATCTAAAGTTTAAAACATTTTATACTTAGCGCTGACTCCAGCTAAGTTTAAAGGTCCATTAAACCTGACGCGAATTCCGAGCGACTGACGGGACACAGAAATAAGAATATATAGAACTGTCATTAGCAGGCGAGTTAACTTTGGCACACGCTACGGCACTTCAACCGATTCTTATTTCTGTGGGCGTCCCGCCAGTCGCGCGGGATTCGCGTCAGTTTGAATGGAACTTAAGTTTAGGAATTCTGACTGATCAGATATAATGCAAAGAAAGAGGTCAAATTTGCCTTTTCAAAATATTCACTTAACAGCATGGTTGATACATTTATTAAAGTAAGTAGATTTAGTATTTACTTTTGTACTGTGTGCTATTAGCATATCTCCTTAAGGAAAAATATTGCGTTGGTACTCTGTGAGTAGCTTAGGAGCAACGTGTACATTTCTTTTATGTCTACTTGTAACTGACACGACACACGACGTTGTTGTCTTAAATTTTCTAATGTTCAACTCAACTACCTTAATTTTTTGTTTCATAAAAACCTATATTGACCATAACCTATTTCATAATATCAAAAATTCTTTTTTCCAGGTGGACTGTCCGTTCATCGTCTGCATGACGTACGCGTTCCACACGCCAGACAAGCTCTGCTTTATCCTCGACCTGATGAACGGCGGCGACCTCCACTACCACCTCTCCCAACATGGCGTCTTCAATGAGGCCGAGATGAAGTTCTACGCGGCTGAAGTTATATTAGGTTGGTATGATTATCAAAATTAGTCCACAAGTAGCCCACTGCTGGACATATGCCTCCAGCTAGAAAATCTGAATATTACTGTAGTAATAGAAAAACACTTTATGCATGCCTAGTTCCGAGAAGAAACTGAGGCTTCTTTAAAACGTGGAGGAAACCAGTTACAAGCGTCACCGCCGCCAGGCTCAAAAAGTATTGGCTCGACGTCGCAATGCAATATGCGCGCTAATGGTCTCATAGCCAAGGACGCCGAAGACGTTAAAATGGAGAATATAAAGCAGGAAAGCGGACCACGGCACGGTACGGCACTGGGTCACGAATCAGAAGCTCAGGAGGCAACCGGGAAGACCCTGAAATAGAGAATGGCGTTATTCAATCAGGGATCGCAAGGAACCCTTTTGAATGTACAAAGTATATTTGTCTCGCTACTTTAACCGGTCTTCTGAATCTTTTCTTCTGGAAAGCAAACTCTAAATCATAACTCCAAACCATATTCGTGGACACAATAGGTACTTCCAATACTTTAACTGCCTCCGTGGATAAGGCGTTCGTTTTCGGCCCGGGGGTCGTGGGTTCGATTCCCACGGGAAGCATACTTTGTTTAGTTGTTTTCAGTAGGACATAGTAGGCTTGAATCACCACGAAATGATGATGAATACTTCCAAGTGTAAAGCTATTATTGCCAACCTGGATTAACGGTGCCCTTCGGGGTTCAAAGGTGTTGGCTCTAAACTTGTCTTACGAACTGGTTCATTGAGTCTTATTGAAGAGCCAAACGTGACTCCTGTTATCTGTATGATTTGAATCGTTTTAATTTCAGGATTGGAACACATGCACAAGCGGCACATAGTGTACAGAGACCTGAAGCCCGCGAATATTTTGCTGGATGAGCACGGCCACGTTCGAATATCCGATCTGGGGTTAGCTTGCGACTTCTCCAAGAAGAAACCACATGCTAGTGTGTAAGTTTCTTTTTAATTATTTTTTAGAATAATAAATATAAACATTTTATTGTTTTGAAAACACACAAATACATGCAAGTGGATATATTTAAATACATTTTTTCCTAAAACGGGACCCCTGTTGGTAGTTTAAACACATGTGATGTGGCACTCACGAAAATCGGCGAGTCGAATGATTTTTGTTAAATATCGAACATTTTCATTCGACATATGAATTATAACATTTCAAAAATAGGACTCTGGATCTTCCTTTGGGACCTCTTTAGAATGAATTCTCGCTCTTAAAACCCAAAAGTTTATGATTAATGTTCACATGATCTGATTCTAAATCGCGTAGTTCAGGAACTTTAATCTAAAAGTTAATACAATACCCTTTATTGCATAAAAATAATAGATTGTGGTGGGACTAAAATACAATTCATCAGACTCTATTTTTACTATTATTCTCACAGATTTTTGCAATTATGGGTTTTTTTAATTCATTTAATAATTTTTTGAAATGATTTATGAAATGATTTATTTCGCAACGAATGAGTGAATTACAGCGGGTCTAAAATCGCCACTTTGCGCGAATCACATTATGATCACAATATGAATGTCATTGAAAAAAATAAAATGGCCATAATTTGGCAGTTCATAAAATGAATCACGACCAATTCATTTTATGCAATTCTGCTGTTTGACAGTTTTCTATGGAATTTCGTAAAATGGGTCACTTTTACAGAATTGCTTTACTGTCAAATAGGAGAATCATAAAAAGTTACTCTTCAGCAACATCTACAGTTCATTTCTCCAAATTTCACAAAAATTTGCTCAATTGTGGAGTGAGAATACTTTGTAATTTTGATTTTAGGGTAAAATTCGTCAAGTTTTAAAACTGTTTCAATTCGTCAAGCGAATTTTTATCATCGTTTAAATTCGTCAAATACTAATAAGGTTTCGTATTAAATTTCAAAGAGAAATAAAATCACCAACGTTTTATTAAATTGTTATTATTTTCTGTAAAGATCTCGGTTTGTCCGAAAAATTTTTTAAAACATGCGCATAAATGAGGTAGGAACAAGGATTAGCGGTAGGAAAGACGTACGAGGGTAGATCGAAATATTCGCGGCCTTACACATAAATACTTGAACTATTTTAATGTAACTGACCTCATATGATTTGCTTACTCTCTGGTTGTCACATTGTAAAATTCTATCGCAATAGCATTATCTGTTTTTAAATAAGACTGAATTTTGTGAGCCTAAGTGCAGCGTTTTTAAAGAATAGAGAAAATTGAGCAACGTGCGGTAATCAAATATATCTGTTTAAAAAACAACTAACTCCAAAAGAGATTCACGAAGATATGTCAACAACATTGGGGGAATCTGCTCCGTCGTATACGACTGTGAAAAAGTGGGTTGCAGAATTTAAACGCGGACGAGAGAGTATTGAAGATGACCCTCGCTCCGGCCGGCCTACGACGTCTACGACTGAAGAAAACATCGGGAAAATCTGTGATCTGATATTGGCAGATCGGAGATTGACCATCAGGGAGATTGCAGACACTATTGGCATCTCGTATGAACGAACACAAAACATCATAGTCAATGAACTTGGATTTTCTAAGGTTTCTGCGCGGTGGGTACCCAGATTGCTTTCAGTTGAACAAAAACGAATACAGCTCACGATTTCTCGCGACTGTTTGGAAATGTTTGAGGCTGATCCACAAGATTTTTTGGCCAGATTTGTGACAATGGATGAAACCTGGGTACACCACTACACCCCAGAGTCAAAACAGCAATCCAAGCAGTGGAAAAAACCTGATGAACCGACTCCAAAAAAAGCCAAAGCAATTTTGTCAGCTGGCAAGGTGATGGCGTCAGTTTTTTGGGATGCTAAGGGTGTCATCATGGTGGACTACCTTGCAAAAGGTCAAACTATAAACTCGGCTTATTACTGCACCCTTTTACGTTGTTTGCGTGAAACAATCAAAGAGAAAAGGCCAGGATTACTCAGCAAGAAAGTGTTGTTCCATCAGGATAATGCACGCGTTCACACGTCTGTTGAATCTATGGCTCAAATTCGTGATTGTGGCTTTGAATTACTGCCCTATCCCGCCTATTCCCCTGATTTGGCACCTTCCGACTTTAATTTATTCCCAAACCTAAAAAAACACCTTGGAGGTCAAAAATTTTCATCAAATGAGGAGGTCGAAGCTGCGGTGGGTGACTTTTTTGAAGGCCTTGAAGAAACTTTTTTTATGACTGGCATACAGGCGTTGGAAACCAGATGGAAGAAGTGCATTGAGCTAAGTGGAGATTACGTGGAAAAATAAAATTACTTTTGTTTATATTTTATATTGTTTTCTTGCTAAGGCCGCGAACTTTTCAATCCATCCTCGTATCTAGCTAGACGTCGCCGTCGTCGCAGTGCGAATCTAACGACCAAACCGATACTTATAGGGGGATTACTGTTGGCTGCCCGGAGTTACTTGAAAAAATATTACTTCGAACGAATACACTTTATCTAAGGCAACGACCAGTGTTATTTGTCATATTTGCCACCACTAATTATAGGAGTAATACGTTTATTTTAAGTAGTTGTACAACTTTTAACAATTACATTGTGGAGCATGATTTCGATCTGTTTTGCACCTCGATCCCCAGCTTGAGGCGAATATAGCTAATTGTTTTTTTTCAAACCAATGTGTATTGTAAAGTGTCGATTTAGCTAGTACTTAAAATGATGATGATGAGTAGCAAAACAAAAGAACATGTATTTATAATTGTGGAGATTTGTTATTGGCAATTAGGCTAACATTTATCATACTATTTGTGAAGAAGCTGTAAATCTTCCTAAGATCAATAAATAAACAAAATAAATAAAAATTACCATGATATATAAAATTCATCTAAATGAGACTAAGTGGGCGTGATAGCGCTTTATGGGACGTAATGTAGGGCACACATCTTGCTTACTCACTCGCATTTGTTGGATAGAATTAAGAGATCGTGGTAGCCCTTTTCTTGGTGTGTGTTTCCTTTTCTTCATACAAAGTTAAGACTTGAGATGATTAACTGGCCGGCAACACACGGCACTTTTTTTATTTAGTCTTATTTCTGTGATCACAGAAAAACAAAGCAACCGAATTGCCATTACGAATTAACATCTAATCACCATAAAATCATTACTAGTACTAACGATATCACACAAATAAGATAAGGTATTATGTTTGTGTGCCAGTTAAGCCTCTTGAATCTGAATTTTATATGGCGATGCTAAACACGGGCTTCACGTGCGTGGCACGCAGGTAACGCCCACATGGTACTTCTATAGAGAAGTACCTAAGTATCGCCTTGCTTAGTTATTTACACACCGTTGTGCGCTATTTATATAGAATAAAGAGTTTATTTTATATATTAATTTAATTGACTAAAGAAGATATAAAAAATAAGAAGTGCCTAAAAAACTTGTATCCACGGCCATAAAACCCATTTTTTGTTGACAGATGACTGCACTTGATTGACATTGACTGATATGACAGACTTAACTTTATTGCCACTATTTTAGATAATTACAATGTACGCACGTCAGATAAACAATAATCTTAATTTCCTGTGTCACAGTACGTCTAACATCAATAATAACAAAAAATGAAATAAAAAATAATGAATCGGTTTTGTTTGTGAAGAACCGGTTTTCATTTTATTGCTATGACAATATTAACACGAACTGAATTGTTGATGAATTGCGAATGATGCGTGTCCTTTTTACAAAAAAAAGAAGAATTGCAGAGGAATTGCTAGGAATTTACGAAATGAATTCGTTTTGATGAATTGCTCAAAGTGGCGATTTTAGACCTACAGTTGTTATTTTAAAAATGTCCTGCCCATTCAGCCTTAGTTGACATGCAAAGAAGTGAAAAATTACAAAATTAAAAAAATGTTGGTCAAATAAATATTACTTTAATTGCATATTAATTGATTTCAATTTTATTAAATAAATTACATCAAATATATTGTAATTGCTCTTATGAATTGTCAATAATAGTTACTTTACCATGTCAAGATTATTCAATTTATAGTTCAAAAATTCCTGAATAGTGTAAAAGCATTTGTCACTCAGTGTTTGATGTAAACGAGCCTTAAACGATATTAAATGTAAGGCTTTAATATTTGTCGGTAACTTATTGTAGAATATAATACATTTACAATAACTGTTTTTTTTTTTGAAAATATTTGGTGCGAAAAGTGGGCAACAAAAGCCTCTTTAGATGTCTTATTGATTTAGCGTGTATTTAAGTCTTTAAACTGGAATAGATTTGGACGAGTGTTTACAAACACGCAACATTCGAAAATGTACATTGACGAGGCTGTCAAAATATTTAGCTTTTTAAAAAGTGGTTGACAAGAAGCTAATGGTGTCACTCCACATATTCCGCGATACACTACTTCTGCGATATGAAAACCCTATTCAAATCAACAGAACCGCCCCAAATAAGAATTCCGTACTTAAGAATCGAGTTGACATAGGCATGATAAGCCATGAGAGCAGTTTTTTTATTACCTTGTTTAGTTAGTCTCCACAGAGCATAAGCAAATCGATTGACCCTTGAACAAAGTTTATTAACATGTTGTTTCCATGCACATTTATTAACTATTGTGATGCCTAAAAATGTAATTTCCGTAGTTTCCAATATAGAAGGATTTTCATTTACGGAGAGCACGGTCAAATTTCCAGATTCCTTATGTCTATTGTAGAATCTCATGTATTTATGTTATGTTCACTTGTAGATTATTTAACTTTAACCAATTTAAGACATTTGCTACAGTTAAATTTATTTCTTCGTTGAAATTCCCATTCAGGGATGTTGTCACAACTATAGATACAACGTCTGCAAACAATATACATTGATGCTCTGTACTATCTGGTATGTCATTAATGTATGTAGATAAGGAATAGTAACGGCCCTTGGGGTACTCTACTCCAGTGGCGTGCGCTGGAAAAAATCTGTGGATAGACAAGTCCAGCTCGTATATTGAGGGTTTTGAACCGGATTTTTTTTTTGTCATAGGAACACACACAATTTCAGTTTTCTAGTTATACAGACGATTCGGCCTTTACAATTACTTTATGCCCTCTAATTAAACAATGATATTATATTAAATAAATTAGCCCTAATAATTACAACACCTACCTTAATACGAGTATGTTTTCATGAAATTGAACAAAACAATATGTTTTGACTAACTGCTTCTCAGCTGATCCCATTTAGGTCAGCTTCATCCATATTTATCGTTTTTGCACAAAACACACATGAATGCAAGCATTTACGTTTAATCCCAATATTTTTCACTTCCTCATACGACATTATGCAAATAAATCGAACGGAAACAAATAATTTATTTTGTAAAGTTTTAAAGCCTACTTTCTGAGTAATCTTATTATAATGAGAAAGACACCGAGCGCCGAGCGAGGCGTATTTGTTAGTAAACAAACAAAATGGCGTCAAAAGATGCGTTTTCAATTAATGTTCACTAAGATGAAATAAAAATAATAAGATAATTACATTGTTTTGTATACGGACTTCTATTATCACTACAACTTCTTAAAAAAAATATAAAACATATTGTTTCTATTTGTGAAAACCTTTAAGTGGCTTCATGTTTCTTAATATTAATTCTAATATGTTTCTTGTATTTAAGTCCTGGCTTTCCAAATAAATAAATAAAATAATATAAATAAAATAAAGTAAAAAAAAAAATATAAAAAAGATACTTATGAATATTTTTGTGTAATAATGTTTTTACATTTTTAATCGTTGGGTGAACGCATTTAAGGTCAGTGTCTCATAATACGGATTTCGGCCAATCAGATTCAATTAGCCTCACTACTACATGGAAGCACAGGCGTGTTTGTACAGGTTCCCGATATTGACACATAGACAAAGACTTGCTGCTATGTGTGAAATCGAAGACAAAAATCGGACTGCCTACCTTGGCGACCGACGCGATCTCTACCTACGTACCTAGCGATGTGCCTGTATGCACCTGCTGTGCGCTTGGCGCGCGAAAATGTATCGGGCGTTTGACGGTGCGTTTACTGTTTTATATTAAATTAGTCCCGTCATTTATGGAATCAAAATATATTAATGACGTATTTTTTCTTTTGTCAATTGAACGATAAATTATAAAGATATAACGCATCAAAGTTTAGGAGTGGGGGCTCGTGACGTTACATATTGCGAAAAAGTTTAGCACACTGAACTTTAACGCGCCATATCTTTACCATTATTTGATTAATTTTCAAAATTAAAAATACGTCTCCAATATTTTTTGATTACCTAACTGACGGACTAATTATATTATTTTAGGAAACTAGCCAATTGTAAGCAACGCCTCTAATTCCATATGTGTTTAATATACAAAATATGCTAAAATAAATTATGATAATGACAGATGGTTGATTTAAACTTACCATATCCAAGTACAGCATTATCATTTTAGCCGCAGTCAGCCCACTGCTGGACATAGGCCTCTCCTAATGATTTCCGAATTGACCGGTCAGAAACGGCATGCGTCCAGCGTTTGCCTGAGATCTTTTTCAGGTCGTCGTAACTATCTGATAAGAGAACTAAGAAGTCTACACCCACCGACCAGATGGTCAGATGGCCTGAAAAAAGTCGCAGGCAGACGCTGCTTGATGCCGGCTGCTGCCAACCGGTAATTTTGGAAGTCATTAGGAGAGACCTATGTCCAGCAGTGGGTTGACTGCGGATGAAATGACGATGATGATGAAAGGATTTAATAATTTTACTTATTCTCCTCGACAGTGGCACACACGGCTACATGGCTCCCGAGGTGCTCTCCAAAGGCACGGGATACGACTCGTCGGCCGACTGGTTCAGTTTTGGCTGCATGCTCTACAAACTGCTCAAGGGCCACTCGCCCTTCCGCCAGCACAAGACCAAGGACAAGCATGAGATTGACCGCATGACGCTCACTATGGTAAATATTTCTTTGCTCTTTGTATTTGACCTTGTTTACCGATTCAAGTCAGTGTAAATATAATCTATGTTTACTTTAAATTATTCCTTTGTAGTACGGAACCCTAAGAAGCTAATCTGAGCTTAGTTTGTCTAAGTAATCGTAAGAATAATTAGTTATATTTTTATTTTAAATTGTTTGCCATTTGAAGTCTGTCTAAACCAACCATATTTTCTAAAACAAGCTATACAGTTTGACTTTGCCAATAATGGAAATGTATTTGAGTAGCTGTGGATAAATGTCAAGTATTCTTGTCATTCATTTATTTGAAATTTCGTAGTCAACCTAGTAGTCTAATCCCAGCCTTTTTTCATTTCAATTGGGGTCGGCTCTCCGTATCTTCTTGCACCAATCTTACCTATCATACACCGTTTCAGGTGTTATTCCCATCGTCTAGCCTAATGAAACGATTTTTGTTTCATTAGGCCGAATAAAGATGGAATAATGTCTGCAATAGAATTACAATGTATTTCAGAATGTGGAACTGCCTGAATCGTTCAGTCCCAGTCTGAAGAGTCTGCTCGAGGGATTGCTGCAGAGGGACATAAATAAGCGGCTGGGCTGCAAAGGGAGAGGGTGAGAATAAACATTATTTCAATTAGAAAATGGGAAATAAGTGTCGCGAATGTGAAGACTCTCAATGAAGAATGAAGAAGGGCGTTGAAAGCACTCAATGACCACATTCAATTCTTACCTGGTGTTGTAAATGCGACGGTTACAATCAACCCAAAAATTTTTAACAGCACAGAATTATTAATAGTACTAATGTACAGAACAGACACTTACACCCTCCCTTCCACCCGAAAAAGATACCGCATCTCACCGCGCAGATTTATGATTTAAATGAAGGCAAAACAATCCAAGGTAACCGCTGCTATGACTATGACGCAGATACGGTGAATAACCAACTCAAATACTAACTCACACATTGATGCGCGTGCGAACGCGACGGAATCGAAGTAGTAGTAATAAGTATCGGTCTCGCCGCTGTTGTATGGAGTGTTCTGGGTGTTGCTACACTCACAAACAGTAAATCAACAGGGCCAAAACCAAACACTTTTAACATTCCAGCGCCGACGAGGTAAAAGAGCATGTTTTCTTCGCTGGCATCGACTGGCAACAAGTGTACCACCAGAAGTACACGCCACCGCTGATTCCTCCGCGTGGCGAGGTCAATGCTGCAGACGCCTTCGACATCGGCAGCTTTGATGAGGAGGACACTAAAGGCATCAAGGTTAGATTTGTTATCTATAAAAATATAGTTTAAATAAGCTTTCATCGTGGATATTGATTGGCAGCAAGTGTACCACCAGAAGTACACGTCTTCGACATCGGCAGCTTCGATGAATTCAATATAGGCATCAAGAGTCGACTTCTGTTATTCTCGAATATTTTTAGTTCAAAATTCGTTCTTTTGAGTGCATATTTGATTAGAAGAGTTTTTATTTAAAAACTTTCGCTTGTATTCTGAATCGAATCGGCAATTGATCGGTACCGCGTCCAACACACTTCAGAAATAATAGGTTGGGGAAAAAGTTTCTTCGCATTTGTTAAGAAAATTAAAAACATTTTTTATTATAGTTTATTTACATTTAACTAAAGTGTGTAGGTGCTATTTTGTTCATTTACTTTTTGCCATCTTGTAGGGAAGGGACATGATCACATTGCTATAGAAATTTTGGCTTCTGATCACAATACCGCGACAAGTGGTTTTGGGAGTCCTCTCGTGATGTTAACCTGACAGTGCCTAAAGAATTCTGAAGAGACTAAAGATGTGTGAGGTCTAGCGTTATCATGATGAAAAACTACACCCTTTCTGTTTATTAATTCCGGTCGCTTTCTTTCAACTTCTTGCTTTAATCTCATCAGTTGTTCGCAGTAGAGTTCAGACTCGATGGCCCTGCCTGGTGATAACAGCACATAATGAATAATGCCCTTCCAATCTCACCACACACACAGCATCACCTTGTTGAGAGTTAACCCGGGTTTTGCCACAGCCGGTGAAGCCTGACCGGCCTTTGACCATGACCTGTTTCGCACGTTCTTGTCGTAACGTGATCCACATTTCATCACCAGTTATCAGCTTCTTCAAAAATGGTTCGGTTTCATTACTTCGTAATAAAGTTACAATACATATCATCCCTGTTTTCCGTAGGGGTAGGCAGAAACTATGGATTTCCATTTTCTACGATCCTACAGAACTCAACTTTGTTGTCCCTTTTCTTTTTTCTTTTCTTAAAAATATTACATTACAATACAATACAAAACCCTTTATTACATAAGAAATATAACAAGGTAGTTAAGTGACATATAATTTGAAAATTATTCGCAAAAGGCTGCCTTATCGCTAAAAGCAATTTCGTTTAATTACAGTTGACAGAAGCGGATCAGATGCAATACAAGGACTTCCCGCTGGTGATATCGGAGCGCTGGCAGTCGGAGGTGGCCGAGACGGTGTTCGAGACCATCAACCAGGAGGCCGACAAGATGGAGCTGAAGAAGAAGGCTAAGCAGAAACAGAAGTTTGATGCCGATGAGAAGGGTATGTACCATAATAATTTATATTCATGCTGCAAAGTGTTTGAAATGTTAGTGTAAATAAAAATTGATAAACGGAATAAAACCGTATTGAAATATTGGCTACGTAATTTGCTTTTAAAGAACATTTAGTTTTTGCTTAAATGTATTATTACTGTTTTGTAGTAGTGTTTGCATGTAGTATTAATTAATCTGGGGTGGGCCGCTACCCCAGATTTGCAGGGATCGGTTTTACTATGTTTTTTTTCTGACTTGCCTTTATGTATTACTAGATTTTTCCAGCAGCTCCGCCTGCGTCAAAAAGTAGCCTATGTTTGACTCCGGATCTTCAACTATATCCATACCAAATTTCATCAAAATCCGTTCAGCGGTTTGGCCGTGAAAGCGTAACAGACAGACAGACAGACTTTCGCATTTATAATATTAGTATGGATGTACCTAAACCATTCCCGAGAATTCCTTTCTATTATGAATGTAGATGTTTTTTGGTACAATAAAGATCATCCAATTTGAATTTTTAATGTTTTTAAATTTAGCATTTTCATATATATCTCGCAGCTGATTGGAATGGCAAAAAAAAAAAAAAAATTAAAGCTGAAGTGATTGAATTTTCGAGGAGTTTTGCCTGAATCTATTTAGCTTCAAGAATTAGCAGGTTTTTGAAATAACACCTTAATTAAAATAGAAAAGTCGCCGTAAATACAATACATTTTTGTGTCAAACTACCGTACAGTTTCTTTTCAGCTCCACTTTTTTTTTGCTTTAATATCACCAGTGCTATCTCCTTTAGGCTTAAATCAGATAACTCTTAATAAAACAATGTGTTATCGTTTCAGAATCTGACTGCATACTGCACGGCTACATCAAGAAGCTAGGCGGGCCTTTCGCGAGCGCGTGGCAAACTCGCTACGCCAAGCTGTATCCAAACAGGCTTGAACTACACCTGGAAAACAACACCAAGCCAGAGATGATATTGTTGGACACTGTCGAGGAAGTCTCCTCAGATTTGGTGTCGGTGAAGAATGAACAGTGCATTGTGCTGAGAACGAGGAATGATACCAAGATTGTTTTGACTAATACTGTGAGTATGTTTATTTATTATTGATGAGAGTAATACATGGGTTTGAGTGATAATCTGTGGGTATATTGTATAATTGTTTATTAACTATCATCTATGTTGTCACAGTTTTATTCTTGTATGGTAAGACGTAAGTCAAAAGTTTAGTATTATTTTGCCGGCCGTTTGCTTAACGCCAATTCTTCCGGGAATATTGTTGTTTGTGCTCATCTGCTTTAGCGGTAAAAGTAAATTGAAACCTGTTGTTGATTTAGTACAAGAAGACAGGGAGTAGTAGTGTATTTTAATATTATAATATTGATTTGTGTATGCTGCTAGATTTCTGGGCAAATTACCTTGGGTCAACAGTTTAGAGAAACTGCATGATATATAATTATATACTTATTATCTTATTTTGGTTTAATTTTACAATATGATATGTTCTTTGGCTTTCATCAATGTGAAGAAATAACAAATCTCTTTCAACCAGGACGAGATCGGCCTCCGAGAATGGGCGATATCGCTCCGCTCTGCGCACAAATGTTCACAAGAGCTGCTCGCGTCGATGGCCAAGAAGGCGGGCAAGATCTACGGAACCGACGCCAAGGAAGCGGCGGCTGCGCGAGCTCCGGCCTCCGTGCCTGCGCCCAACGGGAACAACTAGCACGAGCTGCCCGCGCCCAACAAGGGCGCAAAGATGTTCCGCCGCTCCAAGAGCGCTGCGCAACTCATCAAGTGAACGAGTGCTGGTCGCACCTTGGCACCGAGTGAAGTGTTACTTAGTGTGCTTCTGTGTTAGAACGCGCATCTTGCAATGTGCGAAGATGTTCGGATTAAAGAACGTTACGCAACTCATCAAGTGAACACGTGTGACAGTCTTAGCACCAAGTGTACCTGGTGTGCTTAGTAAGCTCCTCTTACTCTTTATATGTGCGGAGATGTTCTGATGAAAGAGCGCTGCGCAGCTTATCAATTGAACTTAAGTGAAAGTGTAGAGGATTGTAAATTATGTGGACAGATAAATGTATAGGACTCTCGGACTTAACGGAGTGCTATTATTTGGATATGTGATTCTGATTTAGAATGCTCCTAGAATGAGCTATCCCACTATGTTCTTATGCTTCAAGTGTACAGCTCATGAAAAGTGTATAGGACTGTTGGACTATGATTGCAGAAAATCTAGTTTGGAAATCTTTGTCACCTAATAGAAAATGTTTCACTGAAAAGAAAAGTTGAGTGGTTGTAATCACACTAGCTGTTAATGAACAGCAGAAATAAGGTATAAGCAGGAAGGGTGTGACTCACTGTCATGCTAAGTGTCTGTAGAAAACGTAATGAATGTGTGATTTTGTACACAAATTGATATACTTGCACGAGCTGCACATGCCTGATAACATGAAGATATTCAGACTCTGTAAATATCTTGTAATGAAGTGGTTTCACTCTTACAATTTGTAGTGCAACTAAACTTAAATGTGTGAAATGTTTAACTATAAAACAAAACTATTGGGATATAAGTGATTCATGTAGTCATTCAATGAACATGAAACCATGAAACATTTAGGTCAACATTGGATCAAGTCATTGACTGTATTTGAAATAAAAAATAAATATAATAGGCCAATAAATGTAATAAAAAGCTATTAAATTTTTAAAGTACACAGCATTTTATTGCACCAAGGTGTAGTCAAGTGTTCCTTGGAGTGGTTAGTTGTGCAAATACAGCAGTAGAACTGATCTTATGTATATTAGTGATTCTCGATTGCGGACATTGGTGGTTTTATAATTGTTTGCACCAATTGAATTTTGTAATTATTAATGTAATCTGGATGTTGTATTTAACTTGTAGAAAATATTGTAAAGTTATTAACTGAATTGAGTAGGTAAGAATAGTGAATACCTATATGTGTTTGTGCGATAGATCAAAATATAAAATACAAAAAATGTAACCTAAGTCGATTGGTAAAAGATTATTAGACGATTTTGACGAAAATTTAATTGTTCGTTGTGCGTATTATTATAGGAGCTTCTACTTAATCAATTTATATCATAATTAGAAATTCTAGCACTTTGGTTACACCACCAAATATTGCACACACTATAACTTACATTTATAGTTTTGTTTTATGTTGTCTCTGGTGGCTCTCTTGTACAATGCATATGTTAAAGATAAAATAATTCCTTTTAGTTATGGAACAAATTATAAAGCATTATATTTATTATTTATTAACTGGTACTTAATTATAAGTTTCACTTCTTGTGTTCGAAATCAACTATGAGCTATAACTTTTATTGTTTTTAATATTATGAGATGAAAAATAGAAACCAATGTGAGTAGATCTAATAAAAATCTCCTCTCTTGTAATATTTAGAGGCAATACTTTTCTAACAACATTTAGGTGTGGTGAATTAATATAACAATAGATGTAAAGGCAATATTTAGAGAATTTTAAAAACATATTCAATGTCTGATGAATTTATGTGGAATTTTTAATTTGAATATCTATTTCTAAACAGTTTATTGTGGCTTGGCCCAAATGACATTTTGTATGTTGTGTATGTTTTATATGTAAAACAATGCAACTTTATTTGAAGGTGAACATTGTTTGGTGTCTGATGCAGATTTAGTTCTGTTTTCTGTATAAAATGTACCATTTGTTGCCATATTATAACTTTACAGTTTTTATATGATTTCATCAATTGACTATTTGTATTGATAACATTACTCAATTAGGCGGGAAGGTGGCGCGTTGCAAGATGAAGCAATAAAACTCATGAGTGAATGTAGTGACAGCTTGTGCTGTTGCGCGCGTTCTATGGATATTTCTGTAATATACTATATTTAGATATCTTGAGACCTTCGATGTAGTATAGTGCGGCACAGTAGCTTTTAGATTATGTAAATAATATGGGAATTGGGTGATCACCGTAAGTATGCGTAATAATGCTTAGATTAGTAAAGCCGTATAGTTTCTATGGCCGAATTGAATGAATTTATGTTATATTAATTGTGTTGTAATATGACAAAATATTTATTTACAGAAGCCTAGGTGTTGCGGTACAAATAGCATATGCCTGGATTTATTGGTATACATCATATTTCTATACCGAGCATCATGGATCTTGCAAAGTATATTGATCTATATACTGCTGTCGCAATTCTAATGTTAAAAATTGTTACCAAATGATACATAATGTAAAAATGTAGATATAGGTCAATATATGTTAACATAGAAACTGCTAGCTCGTGGTATACTATTAGATGCTAGTCAATTGAATTTTACTGCAATGAAGTCATTGTTATGAAATAAAATTAAAATTTAATGTAATAGTTTGAGCAGTATTATAGGTTAGTTATTTGTTTCTTGATAAAATCGTTCTTTCTATTGTGATATATCTTATAAAGATTTCCTAGACGCGTCTGAAGTGTTAGAGCGTTTCTCTATTCAAGGGAACAATTTTTGCTTGTGTACTTAGTATTGATTGCCTATTGAATTTCAAAACCATGCTTGTTTGTTTCTTGTTGCTGCATTAGTCATGAAAATTTATATATTAAATAGTTATTAACAGTTAATCATTTCCTAGGAAACCTACAAAAAATCATTATGTGGTCAGAATTAATGGATTAGCATTTCAAATGTTTTTTATGCGAATTTTGACGGCCAAAGTAGCAAAAATTTTCAACATTCCGGTATGCCAAATTAGCTTACTATAGAAAATAATTATAATGCATTTAAGATGACTTTATTTGTTTACTTTATTCAATTCACACAAATATAATTAGCACAGTAATGTATTCAGGGTTTCATTTATTTAAATTAAGATGGCTTAATAATAGGCTTTAATATTAGGATCTATGCACACTACATCTGCGTCAGACAATGTTATGGACCTCTGTTAGTGAATATTTTTATTGTGAAACCTACATTATGTGTAGTAAATTGTTTATTTAATCATTTTAGTGTTTCATTTCAAAAAATGCCAAAGGGTCAGGGTAGCAAAAATTCTATATCATACTTTTTAAAAATAGGGCTCCAGGGGTCTCCAAATGTCGTTCACGTAGTACCAAAACCAAACCATGACCGCGAGGGCTATTTTTGAGAATGCAAAAACCGGTGACTCGAATGATTTTCGTTCGATTTCGACAATTTCGAAAAAAAGATCTTATTCTGTGTACCAGAGTACACACATTGTGACAAGGACAGCTATTTTTGAAAAGTATGACTCACGCAAAATAGGCGAGTTGAATTGTTTTGTTCGATATCGACAAATTTTCGATTTTCCACGTGGCGCTACGACGAGCGCGCGAGACCATGGAGTAATTACAAAGGGAGATGCCGTAATAAGCGTTTTGTAAGAAAGTGTTTGTGAGGCTACACGGGGCGGAAGGCAGACGTGCGGGGTGCGCAGTTTCGGCAGTGGCTCCAATCATGGAGCACGAGCAACGACAAGCTCCGCCCACTTTTGTGCGCCAATGATCACATCACTGCGCCATTTCAAACGGCATCTCCTCTTTGTAATTACTCCATGCGCGAGACCAATTATTAATCTAAGCGCTTGAACCTGTTTTTTCAACATACGATCCCTATATAAACAATACAATACAATATAAACCTGTTTCGACTTTCTTTTGTTTTCCCAACATTTACTTGTTTACATGTTTAAACAGTGTTGCAGACGATTGTACTTAGTTGTGCCTCTGGAAATAATAAAAAATAAATCCTATTGACTCAACTAGTTGTGCATACCAGTTGGTGTATGAGGAAAACGTGGTTCCTAATGACAGGACAGAACTACAGTCGCAAACGTTGTCTGACCTCAGCATTGAGAAAGGAACGTCATTTGTAGGTTTCGATGCTCTTTGCACCACAGTCACAGAATTATTAATAGTATATTATAATACCTCAGTCCTAATCATAGATTTCGATATTTTTATCTTTGGTTCTAAAGAATTTTATTATTTATCGTACGAGTCATGGAAGTAATAGGTATCTACCTGTCATGGTACGAGTTTGCTATTTCTTTGTCTATTACTTAATCGACATGTAAATGACATACAACGTATTTTGACAAATTAATACGTAAACAATAACAAAACCATTTATCCCTTTTAAACTTACAATATATACATACCTACTTTTACAACATCCAGTATATTTAACATGGTCAACGATGTAATTTATTATATTTCGCTTATTATATGCATATCGCTCGGAAGTTATTACAGGAAAATTGATGACTTGGAAACTAAACGAAACTATGGGGCGGGCCTCGGGATTCTCACTGCTTGTGTTATTTGCGGTTACCAAATATACCATTCTGTACTTATGGCTTGGGGAAATGTAATTATTATAAAATGCGCGGATAAACGGTAAATATATTTAAATTAGATAACTAAAGTTTTTTGAGAGAGGCAGTGAAATTACTGGATTAGGTGGAAACATTCTAAGATACGCTTTGACAAGGCTCTAGTGACACCTTCAAGGCATCACGAGCGTAAATACGCTACCTACTATGATCATACAGGATGACGTTTTATACACCAGCCATTCTTACAGTGCGTTTATAACGGTAAAACAAAACCGCTTTCAATAAAATAAAAATGAAAAATGTTTTTTTTTTTTTATTATATTTTTAGTTTTAAATACGAAACACATTAAACAATTGGCTGGTATTTATAAAAAAGGCAATTTCACACATCAAAAATAAACATTCTCAATACTATTTACATACGTCCATCAACTAAGCATGGCTTTTACATGGACATATCTCGTCTATTTGTATTACTATGTTGTAGTTCGTCATTGCAACATAGTAATACAAATAGACGAGATATGTCCATGTAAAAGCCATTACTACGTGTATTGGATGCACCAAGTCCTGGCATTGAAGCTGGTTGGTCTGGCATTTGAGGTCAACAACCTCGAAAAACGAAATGCTAATCGACAGTCTATGGTCGACATGAAGCTTAGGCAATTTCACACATCAAAAATAAATATTCTCAATATTTTTTTAGATACGTCCATCAACTAAGCATGGCTTTTACATGGACATATCTAGTCTATTTGTATTACTATGTTGCAATGACGAACTACGTGTATTGGATGCACCAAGTCCTGGCATTGAAGCTGGTTGGTCTGGCA
Source organism: Euzophera pinguis (assembly GCA_947363495.1). Lineage (NCBI taxonomy): Eukaryota > Metazoa > Arthropoda > Insecta > Lepidoptera > Pyralidae > Euzophera > Euzophera pinguis. The sequence goes on from OX376164.1 coordinate 6,977,401, forward strand.
TTTGAGGTCAACAACCTCGAAAAACGAAATGCCAATCGACAGTCTATGGTCAACATGAAGCTTACTTCCGGGGACAACGAAGTTATAACATCCGAGCCGACCGCAATTGATATCATAACTTATTCTTTCTTCTTCATTGGAATCCACAAAGGTAGGTAATTTTTCAACTCCCTTAGTATGAAGAAAGTTTTAAAATATTGTTTAACTGTGGGATGTTATTGAATAAATTAACAATTTAATATTTTTAAAATTTCGATCTAGGTCCGTACTACAGATGGAAAACATTTGACGCCCATTTTCACGAGCCTTTTGCAACACTGGGGGATTGCAGAATCATAACTCTGCAGAAACTTAAGAAATTCGCAATATGTGCACTGGGATATTTCTTCCTAAGTTTGAGATATTCAGCGAATGTAAGTTACACTAGGCAATGATTTAAATCAAAATCAGAAGCGGACCGAAACACGACTACGTCAATTTATTTTTTATTCTCCTTACAGATATACAACGATGACAGTTTCTACAAAGATCACTATTCAGACTATCGTTTCCTTTACAACATACCGTTGCTTGCGATGTACTTTTTCCAAAACCAGATGGTGATGGCGCTCTGCACTGCAGTATGCACGGAGGCGGGTTTTGGAGTCTATCCAGCGAAATGTAACCCGCTGCCTGGCCATGGACCCTCGGAACATACGAGTTTTATTAAGTTAGACTATTTACATTCAGGTGTACTTAACTAATTTTAATAAGATTAGATTGCAATCTGATTAAAACATAGGTAGTCGTTGATATTTGTATTGGTAAGTTCTGGAATATAAACAGTGGCGACACTAGCGCCCAGAATTTACTAAGGCGCATAAACAGATGCGTTAAAATTCAAGAATCTCTGCATCTCCCATTAGTCACCAAGACATAAAGCCGCGGCTCTTGAGACTAAAAGAAGAAAAGGCCCTCTTCTGACAGGTCTAAATGCAAGGGAATTCAAGCATAGCTTTTCCCTCTCTCCAAGGTCTCTCCAATATCTCTCTACTCGTAAATATATTTTCCTTTTCACTCCTAAAATTACCGATACGCAGAAATCCATTGCCTAATGTACTTATGAATATGCTGCGTGGAAGTATTACAGTTACCTATTTCATTTTAGCGTCGTAACTCCCGAAACAGCACTGGCAGAGGAATATAATTTTGGAATGCTAAAATGTTTCGAAAACGAGAAACTTATAATCGGGCCTAGAATGAAGGACACTTTGCGAAGTTGGGACATGCCTACAGTTTATTGGTTTTGGTTTTATGTGTACAAAAATCTATCTAAAGCTAATAAGGAAACAAGGTTTGTGAAGAATCTTTCCGTTCTGTACCTAGTTAAGATAACAGTGATTTATGTAGTTATTTGTAGCTGTTCATCATGATCTAAGGCTTAGATGATGATTATGGTACTACGCGATGTTATTTCCCACTTTATGGCGTTCTTTAATTAAGACCTATATTAAAACCATAGGTACTTAATAATAATTATAGTTTAGCTACTGAGGGTAATTTAAAGTTACAAATTGGGTTGCGACTACAGTGTCATTCAGGGGCGGAGTGTGACCTAACATTGTATAATGTGCTTGTTTCAGGAGCGCTTGCTCATACTTCGCATGGACAATGTGGTGCGGGCCCGATCTACAACATTGTATTTTGTCGGCAACTCTGTGGGTTTACGTCAATTTGGAACGAGAATATGGTGGACTTTTTAATACGGGAGGACAGGTTTGTCACGCTCAAATAACATCATCATTGTTGAACATAGTCTTTTTAAATTTTGTCATATCATATGGACCAGTCATCCATCCTTGCCCGTCAACCAAACAATGTCATTTGTTAGTGAAACAAGTATTCGGTCAGAAACAATATAGGTATTATTAACCAAGTATAGGATCTCGAATAGACTAGGCAAAATTAAAACATACCTATTTGCGTCGGAATAGTGGTTGTGCCTGGGTTCTTGTGAATCTTATCTATTTTGCAGATGAAACGTCTCCCGTGGGAGATCGGCTTCTCGATCATGCGTATTCTGTGCCTCATCTACTTGACTCCGTGCATTATCATCAACGACACAGCTGTCTTCCTTAAGTACTACAACTCTATTTACTGGATTTTCCACTGGTTCCTGCTTGGCAGCATCATTTTTGCTATAGTCCTGCATAAAATTATCCGTTGATTTTTACTTTACATTTTATCTTTGTTTGCTATTAAATATTTTGTTTTTCACATTGCCTTTTCGTTATGTAGTGTGTCTTAAATTAATATCAAATATTGGATGACATCATGAGCCCTATTTTTGAAAAGTATGACACTCAAAATCGGCGAATCAAATGAAAATCGTTCCGACTCATCGATTTTTTGATGAGTCATAACTTTTTTCAGTAATGACTAGATTAGCAGTTGATTATACCTATAGTGAAAAATAGCGTAAACTGGTTGATTTGTTTAGTTGCTACGATGTAAATAAGTTAGCTTAATTAAATACACGCAGTAAGCAGTCATAAACCGATTTCGATAAACTGAAAAACAATATTAACATTGAAATATTTATTAAACGTAATAAAAACATCATAAAATAATTAATCAACATTCTTCAAAAGCATATAACACTTCAATATCGAACATAAACACCATTGTTTATTAACCTTATTTCTAATGATCTTATGTTCTTAGCTATGTATGAATCACAGATACAAATAATGGAAGCCAATTAATTGGTCATTTTATTACTATTTATGTCTATTTTCTGAATAAAACTGGTAATATACTGAATTTTTACTAAGTTTCGTTGGCATTTTTAAGACAATTTTTTAACATACGATCTGTACTTTGTTCAGTTGAAACTTTACAGAATATTGTTTCACTTTGGACACATTTAAATATTAAATGCATAAGTCCTTTTTCATACTTTTCTTTGACATTGGATAAATCTATGCATGCGAGCGCAGTATAACATAATAAATTCATGATAGTATTTTCAACTATTTAGCTAAGTATAACATTACAGTCTAGTCTAACACCATGTGACAGGCAATGCTATCGTTGTATGTATAATTTACTACTTAATCTAAAAATAAATTTATTTAAACATAGTAAATAGTTGATACCACAGATTATTTTTAACGACTTTTCCATTTGATGTGTTGTTAGGCAATGTATCTAATTCATAGAATAAGAATAATTTCCTAGTCTTCTACTTCTGGTTATAGCCTACTATGGCTTGCTACACCTTTAAATTATTATGACGATTAGATATTTTTAAAATTAGGTACTTATTGTCTTTTATATATTGTCTAGTCTATATACGACATACATTTATCAAATTTGTCCGTTTTTCACATCTAAACACTGGTGACATAAATCTTAGCCCACAAAAGCATCACATGAATTATTGCACACATATCTTCCGTTTACACTAGTAAAAGTTAATTCTGCTGGTCGCGCAGGTGGAAATACCTCTGTTTTTATGAATTTTGCAAATGTGTATAAACCAAACTGAACTCAACCTAAACTAAATCTATTGATAAATTTAAAAAATTGTATTACCAGGGATCAAACCTGGGCCTGCAACTTTTATCGTTCAAAGGCATTTTAGCACCGCACCACAGACGCACTAATTACTCTTTTCAAATTTCCATCATGGCGTTATCTTAACAGCACGGATTTTAATAGTGGGGTCGGCGATCGCATTCCTGTTCTGTATAATCCTTAGTTCCCTCAATGCCGGTGGAATTTCGCCTGTAGGCTGTATTTTTCTAGCAGTGTTGTAAGTGTCAGTGACAATGGTTTGCAAGATCGCTATGGTATTTTCTAGAGTTAACTTCACATCGTTGTTAGTCTTGTGCCACCATGCAAGGAACAGTGCTGCGAACAGGTCTCCTGTACCAGTGAATCTGGAGTCCACTTTCGGTATTTCTATTTTGTAGCAGCATTCTGGAATAGGATAATTTATGAATATAAATTTTCATGTGATTACCGGCCTAAGGATTTCGGCGTCATGATTATGATCATAAAAAGGTAATGTAAAACTGTGCTTACTAACAATTTGAAGGAAAAAAGCCCGCTTTCCTACCTTTTTCGCCTCCTCTCCAACTTTGTAAAATATAGTTTTATTAGTTACTTACCACGTGTACTGGCCAGTCCGATCATCTTATTCCCATCTCCCAACTCCGTGCTGGACAAGACAACGGTCTTCACGCCTTTATCATGAAATGCCTTGGTGACCTTCAGCGCGTCTTCTACGTTCTTCATCTTGAGACCAGTAAGCAGCTCTGCCTCAAACTGATTCGGAGTGATGATATCTGCCAGGGGAACTATTATGTCTCTGATGACAGGCAGTATATCCTCAGGTACATACATTTTCCCGTCATCTCCCATAACTGGGTCGCATACTATAAAATAAGTAGGTAATAAATACGTAAAATCAACGATGCACAGCGCGTTTATATTAAATTACTTGTTTGTACGTACGGTACAAGCGTGTTTGCCAGTTGTTTCCTCATCAGACCCTAGAGTAAGTACGCCTATAACCATCGACTTAGATTTGGCGGTACTTATTGGTTATGTTATGTCTATGGAGCGAGGCCATCTGGCCTACATAACCCTTCTTAAAGGGAAACCAAACCAATAGGAACATGACCGGAGGTCAGTCGCCAACACAGTCAGATTTTTCCGGCTACTTAAAAGCCTCTGACATAGCCTAACTACAGCCATCTATCGATAAAATCATATTTACGTCAATCATATTAAATTAAATAATATAGAGCCAGTTTATGTTAACCAGCACATTTGTACATCTCGCTAACGCCAGCTAGTCTTATCAGTCAATAAAACTTTATCACTCAAGGAAATTAACAAACAAAGACGATTTGTATAACAAACAATGTTTATTTATCTGTAAGCGAATTATAAAAAGATTTTTATCTTATCGATGGGTTGTGTATTCTTTTATATCGTGTTGTATGTACCAAGAATAATGTTTTTACTATTTTGCAGCACGAACCCCAATGCTGGACATAGGTCTCCAGACCTATGTTACAGATTTCAGTGTCTTTGTGACCTGGAGCCCTATTTTTGAAAAGTGTGACTCACGCAAAATCGGTGAGTCGAATAATTTTTGTTTGATATCGAATGATTTTCGTTCGTTATCGAAGAATTTTTATGCGACATATATGTCATACATTTCAAAAATAGGGGCCCTGGTACCTTACTATCATCTCAAATAACAGGGCGGAAACGAGTGAGCAAGCGAGATGTCGCCTTACACCTTGTATTGCGCCATCTCGTTTATTCACTCGTTTCTGCCCTCCTTTTAGAGGTGATAGTATAAGGTCCCAGAACAAAATGGAAACATCTACCTAGATGTTGTTACTATCTAGTACCTACTAGACGGATATCCGACACTGTTTCACGAGAAGTTACTTTCCAGAACTCCTTTAGCTAGAAATGTGTAAAAGTAGTGAACTTTGCTCAGAACCATCTCAGAACTGATGTGAAATAGATGAGACTAAACGTAAAAGTCGACCTTGGAATCTGAACCAACCAGGACGCAACTGAGAAACTGTCAGTTATAGAGAAATACTTACCATAAACAAGATTAGGATTCTTCTTCCTCAACTTTTTGATTATTTCAGCCACCTGTTTCACAGAGTCTGCTGACCTTGAGTAGCCTGTTAGGAAATGTGTGTAATAGTGAACATCATTGGCAATTAGCCCTTCGACTATCTCCTCCATTTCTTCGTTTTTGAGAACAGTACCCTTTATTGTTTTGTAGCCAGTATGTGTTGAGAACTGTACTGTGTTTATGGAGTCCACCTCAAATCCCAATACCTGAAAAAAATGTTTTAGATAATGCGAAAATAACACAAAAAAAAATTGCATGTAGTAAGCCACGTACAGATTGGGATGTAACCGGGAAAACGCTAGAATAAAATAATATATGTAATATTCAAACAATAGTCTGATTTCAAACTTGATAAAAGGATTAAACCTATCAACTTATCAAGTCATTTATATTTATTTACACAACGACTTATGAATGATGCAATAAATATCAATTTTAATATCTTTTCAAGTGTCATCATCATTTGAGCGTGTTTCCCAGTTGCATGTAGTGATAACATCTGGGACTAACAGCTGTGTGCAACAACACAAAGCATTTGAATGGTATTAGATATATTGTGGTTAAGGATTGATCATTTCGTGATGTGGTAAATCATATCATGAAAAGCGATCATTAATTTATTATTATTTTTTATATTTATATGGTTAAAACAGAACCATCAATTTACTAAACATCATGGCCTTAATTTATAATCATTCAGGTCAGTAAGCCCAAAAAGCTCTCAATAACAATTTCCAAAATTGATAACTTGTTTCTTTGATTAAACACTGCCAATGAAAGCTAAGTTAAATATTTAAAACTACCAATAACAGGAAAATAAATGAAGGTCTTTATTTAATTGCATGGATTGAAGTGAAAGGTCACTCTTAAACCACTTGTGTAGTAAACACTCAAAAGCACTTGACCTGTGTAGATAATTTTTGGCACTATTGGCAGGTATGTTATAGCAACTAATTGTAGGAATAATCAGGACAACAATAGGTTTTTATTTTCACCAGAAATTAATTTGGGGTTTATGCCTATCTCTTTTTGTAACTTCAATAGAAATCCATACTGATAACCATAATATAAGAGCGAAAATCAGTCTGTCTATTACAATATATATATTAAATAGCCATTAAATATAGTGGAAGACCCGGGATCAAACATAGGCTACTTATTGACACAAGCAGAGCTGCAGAAAACAGCATAAACTATTATTTTTACATGTTTGATACAAGTTTTTAAATGTCATTTGGTAGAAAAGAAATTAGAAAATAGCAAACTGTCTCAATATAACCTCCCCAGTATATACTTTATCTTTGGAAAAGAGCTTGTAACTAAACCTTACAGATTTACTTTAAGTGAGTGTATTTATAGACTTACCTGAAGTGGAAATACAGCGCTTTTATTTCCCACATAGCCATGTACCACATGGCTTTGAATAGATAGGACTCTAGGGCTTTGTTGACTCATTTTTCTGCTGATAATAGATATATTGAAAATTGCTTTGAAAATCTGAAAATAAAGAAATTATTATAATGTATACAGTAAAAGGTTGATTAAATAAAATTGTACTATAGTTACATACATAAACATTTATCAAAGACCTTGCCTGACTGAATGTGGACCTTGATATGTTAAGTAGACTTGTCTCCCCTGTTGGCTTCCTCGAGGGAGACAAGATTACTTTGCTCGTGGCGTTGGCTCCCTCGGGGGAGACAAGGTTACTTTGCTTGTGGCGTTGGCTTCTTTAGATGGGGGAGCCTACAAAGCGCCTTGATATCGTGATGTGGACATTTCCCCACTATACTGTAGGGTGTGTACGACGTACATGTACATACCTACAGTAAGGCAATCAAGACAGAAAAATATATAAATTGATCCCAGGAATTATTGTCACTACAGCCTTTGAGCAACAAGTTAGAAATATACTATGTATGTCTTGCTACTACTGATATGTGATATCGCAGCGAATCTGCTAGTGAAAGAAGTGTCAACACATACTAAGTTGTGCTTGATTTATTACCTACCTATTCTTTGTGTTAGAAATAAACTTTCAATCAATAGTTTCAATTCAACCAATTCTTTAATTTTCCCCAATGCCAAATATATGAAATAGAGTTGTGCGAATGAGATAAGTCTATCGATAGTATCATGACATTGTCGTGTTCATCAGTTGAACTATCGAAAGGGCTATCGACACTATCGGAAATTTACGATAATATCGATACCTAAAAATAAGTAATAGTTTTGATGAGGGTCGATAGTATTGATAGTTTTTAAGCTTTATTTTACAATCGTCGTTAAGATAAGTAAATGTTTCCAGACTATAGTATCGAAATCTCACAGACATATAAGACTTAAACAGACGGAACATAAGATAATAGTTATACTTATGTAGCAAGTAATTGGCTAGTCAACTAAAAAATAAATTGTGTATATTATATATTTTATTGATAGAATAGACTATTTCGGAGATACAATTTGACGAAAAAATTCTTAAAATTATATTTATTTTGTTATTTAATTTTAAAGATTTTATAGTGATGACGTCACGCAGCTATAATGGCCATTTCGAACTGCAAGAAAGCAAAAATTACTAAGGTATTAAAAAATATATATGCCAGTGTCAAATGTCAAAGTTAAGATGTTGGTTTCTTGTTTGTTTACAATCGCCAAATATTTAGGTACCCCATTTCTCGTATCTATTGCATATTGGCCTGTTTATTGGACTTTACTGCAGTCTCTTCATCCGTTTACATCTGATTTTTCAATAATTGGACACCGCTTCTTCATTATAATGTATGAATGAATGTAATTAGGTTATGTTTACTTGAACAGAGATGACATTTGAAGCGCTTAGTTAGCGCTACCAAACAAAAAATATTTATTCATTACGCTGTGCTGCCAACCTAAAAAATTCAATGTGAATAGCCGGAAGTTATCCGGCTACGTCATACGTCAACCTTGCTAAAAAATGAAAGTCATTGGGTTTTCTGCGATTTTCTTAAAAAATACTTGCTTATCTAAAGATCTGATTAATGTAATCTGTTCCCTAAGCCTATTCCTCGAAATGGTTTACGAATTAGACATTTTCATGAAAAAGTTTACTAGCCAATTGTTGTTATCCTTTTCTCACTTATTCGGATCTATATGGCGATATGTCTTTTTTACACCTGTAGCAACATTCACTCACACATAGATATTATGCAAAGCGTGGCCGTTTATGGCCGTGACGGCATTTTGTAAGCTGCGTTGTTGGATCGGTGAATACTAAAAATAATAGAGTAGAATACCGTATAAATGATCTCAGATCGTGCACTCCACACAACATTCATACATTTCTTGAAATCATGGGGAGCATTATCGTAACATAGCCTAGATACAGCCCACCCATGCTGCATAGTTTTGCATGTGTGTGTTTTTCCTACGCTAAGTAATAGCATATTTTCAGTCTGTTTACGTCTTATATACCAATACTTTCGATAGTATTGTTATTTCTAACAGTTTAATCGAAAACATTTTATAGTGTTGATAGTTTTTGGGCAATTTTCACAGTTTTTGCAATACTGTCGCTGTTATAAATTACATGATTTTTCAAAATAAAATTCGTTTGATTTTTATATTAAATTCTTATTATTTTTTGTAAATTTATACGCCAGTCAGGCAGAAACAGAGTACATAATTTATCAATTGCGTGTCTGCTTATTTGACCTGGTGACTTACTATCATCTCTAATAGCAGGGCAGAAACGAGTGAGCAAGCGAGATGCCCCTTGTATTGCGCCATCTCGTTCACTCACTCGCTTCTGCCCTGCGTTTAGAGGTGATGGTAAGAACCCTGTTTTCACAAATACAGATGATTTGATTTGATAAATGACTATCCATACTGTTACTCATAGTGATACTATCAATAATAAATATTTAAAAAAAATCTTATATTTATCTTTTTAGAAATATACCTATCGACATTCTGTACAGGTTCGAGGTTAACTATCGATAGCGAACCTAGCGGGAAGAATAGTTACTACATACATAATTTTTGAGATAACTATTACGCCATCTAGTGGTGGCACATAAAAAATATAGCATTTTTTAAATATTTATTGCATTTTGCGATGGGTTCCACCAAATTTAACAATTATATCAAGTAATTACATAAAAACATAATTTAATAACAACATTTAAAACAATTTATGATTCTCATAACATAATTGGGGCTGGGGCTTTTGGCGGGAAGCTGTGAAGAGTAGTATCGTCGCTGTATTTAAAAAATACCAAATTTTGTGTTTTTTAATGTTTGTGCATAATAATGGTGGATTATTATTCGCAGTGTTCGAGAATAAGCGTGAGTATTGGGAAGTGATACAGTGTTCGATTTATGTAATTTCTTGCTGCCAAGTACAGTTTTTCTACCACTTCACTTAGCTTTACTTCTGATTCGACTTGACTTACCTACTGACTTGACTTTAGACTTGTTTGACTAAACAACTTTGTTGTATTAAATAATTTTTACTTGTTTCTGGCTAAATATGAAAGTAAAAGCCATAAAACAAAATCACTTGTCAGCTGATACAGCATAATTTGCCCTTTTGTTTTGAGTTTGCTTTGCTTGCTCTTATAATTCATTACACTGGTTTATTTTATTAAAACTCACTATTGTACGAGAGAAAGTAAAAAGTTGTATGCTACAAATAACTGTGATTTAAAGTAGGCATTTGACACGTATGTATTTATTATTTACTAAGTAAGAGTACATAACTAAAAGCTTGGTCTCCGCGAGACTAAAAGTTTTCTATTAGTTTTCTTTTGTTTTTCAGGTTTGATTCTTCTACGAAATCCTAACATTTCAGTTCAGTTTCAGTCCGAACATGGAATATTTTAGTGGATCAAAAAAAATACTGCAATTAATTATGGAAGACTGGAAATTATTATTATTTCTAACATTGATATTTGGAATTTATTTTTACTATACAAGTACTTTTGACTTTTTTGAAAAGAAAGGTATTAAATACATGAAACCTACAATTTTCGTAGGCAATATGGGTAAGAGAATAGCTAGCAAGGTGTCTTTTCATTCATTTCAATTAGAAATATATAATTATTTCAAAGGAAACCCATTTGGAGGTAAGATTATTAAGTTAAATGGGTGTATTGTTACTAGCTACAAAAGTTCTGAAACAATATTTATAAAAAATTCTAGGATTTTTTGAAGGAAGAAGGCCAGTATTATACCTTATGGATCCGGAGCTCATAAAAGCAATTGCTATTAGAGACTTTGATTACTTTGTGGACAGAAACACTTTACGCATCAGAGAAGCCAGATACATAAGTCAGTCACTCCTTAATCTTAAGGTAAATTTTGTTAAAATCCTTTATTAGGGTTGCAACACTTGTAGTATTTCAGCAAAGGTTTTTTTGTTGAAATTTCACTTTAAAATTTTGTAAATATTACCTAGTTTGAAAGTAATTAGTATTTTGCTCTTATCATCTACACTAATATTATAAAGAGTAAAGATTTGTATTTTTGTGTGTATGTTTGTAATGAATAAACTCAAAAACTACTGTGCCGATTTTGAAAATTCTTTCACCATTGGAAAGCTACATTCACCCTGAGTAACATAGGCTATATACCGCAGGCGGAGCTGCGTGAAACAGCTAGTGTTTCATATTTTAACAATGTTGCATCATTTGCGTACAGTAAAATCAAAATTTTCATATAATTATTACTTGGTAATTTTTTGCTGAGTAATGCACAGGGGCAAAGGGTACAGAGCCCAGGATTTCAACAACTGGATGGGCTTATTTTGTCCGTAATTTCTCCATCTGAAATTTAATCATCTGTTATATGATATCCTATGAAGTATTGTCATATATTTTTAACAATATAATTGAATTTATTTAGAACCACAATCATAAAAATATAAAATGAGAGTCTGTTCAGATAATAATATTAATATTAAATAACTAATAATAATTAAAACAATTTAGTTAAGTACCTACTTATTGTAAAGTCATCAGTCTAAACATGTTTCAGTCTGGAAGGCTTTTTCATAAAAATTTGTTTGATAAAAAATAAGTGTAGTTATAGCAGGAAAGATGGGTACCTAATGTTTACACATGAGTGGCAGTAGACATACGGATGTAGGATGTAGGGTTTAATTTTATTTCAAAAAAACATTTTGCTTTACAGGGATCAGAATGGAAAGCAGTCCGCAGTACCCTTACCCCAGCATTTAGTTCAGCACGTCTGAAAAATATGCTGCCACTTATTGAGCATTGCTCTCAACAATTGGTTGAATTCTTAAAACAATATGGTTAGTACACAATACATCTTAGTATTTAATATTACATTTTACTAAACACATTACTGTAACATATCAGGTATTACGTTTAAAAATAAAAATAAAATTATGCAACAAATTATGTTAAAGAACTTTAAAAAAATATTATTTTACTTTACAAAGGCTTTTTGAAACTTCCTTGTCAATATCCTTATTACCTATTACAGATGGGAAAGATGTAGAAATGAAGGACACTCTTGGACATTTTACACTAGAAGTCATAGGCGCATGCGCATTTGGCATTAAATGTGATGCACTCACTGACGAAAATGCACATTTTGTAAAGGTAAATTCAGACTATTGATTTCACTGAGTAAGCCTAAATTTGAGTTTCTATTTGCATTCATGTGTTATTGAAACTTGTGGGCATGAAATACGTTTATTAATTTAATTTCAACTATGACAAAGTATTTTTTATTTACCTCATAAATATCTATGAGGAATATTTATACAGATTTTCTTAGTTTTATAATCTCGACTAAGTACTTAAATTTTTTACATATTACCAGGTGGCCGAGAAATTTAACTACATGTCGAAGACCAAGAGAATTTTTCTTTTGGTAGTGCTGATGATCATGCCCAAGATGATGAGGTACCTAAACATGTCATTCATGAACCCTGAGAGCATCACCGAGCTGATGGGCATATTGCAGAAGGCGAAAGCTGAAAGGAGGTCTACTGGTATCAAGTAAGGATTTTAAAAGGCTGTGTGGTATATTACTTAAGAATAGACTATTGGTTGAGTTGTTATAATTCAGACGACTGCATCTGCCTTTGGCCCAGAGATCTCGCGGGTTAGATTCACACGAGAAGCACACTTTATTTAATTGTTACCAATTTGGTAAGGACATTGCAGGCTTGATTCACTTGATTGTCTGAAAATAAAGATGATTCCGTGCTTTGGAAGGCACGTTAAGTATTGGTCCCGGCTGCTGTCTGGTAGTCGCTGAAGAAACCACGTCAGAGGCCGACAGGCGGTTCCAAACAACTCTGACACCAGGGTGTACATGGTCGATTGACAATTTAACCTATTCGAAATGATCTCCCATTCTATATCATTATTTAAATGTCTTCCAAAAGGCATTGAAATAATGAATTTAAAAGTTAGCTTTAAAACTGAAAGTAGGTAGTAAAAAAATTCAGATGTAATTTTAAAGTTAAATAGGAATTTCGCTTTTTTAGAATAAAGACTTTTTTACCAAACTTGTATTTAAATTCAAATTGGCGTTAATATTTAAATTAAATTTTTAGGAAAAATGATTTTCTGCAGCTCCTTATCGACGCCGCTGAAATAGAACAACACGAAGATGCGTCCGATTCTAAGGCCAAAGCGTGTAAGTAAATTGTTTATCAAACGAGTTTTCACTTCTATTGACTGTAACTACTGATAGAATGTCAGTAAGTAAATTTTTTTTATTAAATTCAGTTTCTTATTTCGCCAAAATCTGTTGTTGGTGACACCAAACCCTTCCACGTCACTGTTGGGGTTCACCAAGGTTCGGTTCTCAGCCGTTACCTGTTCAATGTGATATTAAGTGTCAAGCAGCATTATAGACACAAATGGCAGGAGTCACAACAGAGTACATGGCCTGCAACACCACAGACCCCCATCCTGTACGTATTGGCGTTGACTTGGTCGAGCGTAAGGACCAACTTAAATACTTGGGATACTTGACGTGTCCTGGGACATCGACTGCGACGTTGAATCGTATATTAGTGACAGAACTAATTCTTTTTCTTAGGAAATGGGACCTCATGGTATAAACGGTCTGTAAAAAATGTATCACTAATCCAATATATTGTTTACAAACTTATTGCTTGTCCATCGTTTACAATAGTGTTTTTAATATTTTTAGGTTTGGATGACGACACCATAGACGCACAGACATTACTGTTCCTCATAGCGGGATATGAGACATCAAGCACACTGTTGTCCTTTGCTGTACATGCATTGGCAACCAGGCCCGACTTGCAGGACAAACTAAGGGCGAATATCGAAGATGCTACCAATGGAAAAGAGATGAGCTACGATCTGCTGTCTCAACTCACGTATTTGGAGGGATTTTTACTTGGTTAGTATAAGGAAATTACACAAACTACGAAGTACTACGTTATAAATTGATCTGTTAATACAAAAATAAATGCCACTTAGGGTATGTATCCTTGCGCTAAAGAATCGCCATGTAATGTGTCAGATTTTAATGTCGCCTATTATTTCGAAGACTGCCCCTGAAGAACCAAATGAAAAAATAATGATATGAAACAACTCATTCAAAGCTATCCAACTGACTTTTTAAAATCCTTTCATAAAATCTTGCAGAGACCTTGCGCATTTACCCGCCAGTATCTCGAGTAGACCGCGTCTGCGTGAAGCCCTACAGTCTGCCTGGCACGTCCATACAAATCAACGTGGGCGACGCTGTGGCAATCCCGATATACGGCATCCACATGGACCCCGACTACTACCCGGAGCCGCACGAGTTCCGACCTGAGAGGTTCATCGGGGACGCTAAGAAGGAACGACCTTCGCATCTGTTTTTGGCATTTGGCGCTGGACCTAGGAATTGTATTGGTAATTATTTTCTTGTATTTTAATCCGTTAGATGGATATGAGGAGCTCGTTAGTCGAGCGCGACCCGCGTATCCGTAGGGAATGCGCGTGTCAAGCGACGGCGTGACGCGACCACTATTGGATTGGTCGCCATTTAGTAGCGTTTTCTATCTTGAGCTCCTCCGTGCTTCGGAAGACACGTTAAGCCGTTGGTCCCAGTTGTTATCGATAGATAACAGTCGTGAGTCAGATGCCTTAGATCAGTCTGAAAAATTCTGACAGTGTTGGCCACTAACACACCTCGAGTTATGTTCCTGTTGGTCTGGTTTCCCTGTAAAAAGGATAACGCAGGTCACACGGCAGTCGCTCCATGACTTACAGCGTACCCTAGGCTCCGAAGCGTAAGCTAACGACGGAACTAGGAATACAAGCTAGGATGATGATGAATGTGTTAGATGGACAGACGACTTATGAGATTTTGACAAAGAGTGAAAAGTAACATCAATGAATAGAGAGGTATGGAAACAAAGAGGGGAAGCTTTTGCCCAACAGCTTTTGTAGCCCTAAATAAGCTAAGTTAAATATAAAAAAGTAAAAATCGATCTCTACATAATATAAACATTTTTTCGCCATTTGCGTTCGTTTGGTGCGTCCATTCTAATTGATACATTTTCTAATAACAACATTGCTATCTGACACTATCACTTACAATTGACACACTTGCATATCTGTGTTTAAAGTTACATAAGCAAAATGCAAATTATCAGGTCGCAAATATGTTTAAGCTTGAACATTGCACTCTACATACATGGCACACTATTAGTCATAGTTTTATAAGTAGCTATGCTATGTAAGTTTACTAGTAGTTGCTTATAAATAAAATTGTATGGCATTGCTATAGTGTATTCTGTGCCGTTTGCTGTTTATGCTGACGCCTAAGAAAGATATCCTTATCCCTTCTCATAGAGAAGATTCATTCATTTGAGTGGGTTACATGATCAAGCGATCCGACGTACCCTGGTGGGTGTCAGTTTTGTGTAGGATAACATAGAAGAAATATTAAGACTGTGACCCATACCATGGGATTTCATTTAATTAAATAATTTCAGATACTTATATTGTACATTCTGTATCTATATGAGATATTGGTACACACAAATCAACTTTTTAATTGTATTTATGTATTATTCTTGTTTTTAGGTTCGAGATTCGCAATGTTTTCTGCGAAACTAGCAATGGTTATGCTGCTGAAGAACTTCAGGTTTTCTGTGTGCTCCAAAACTAATAATCCTGTCAAAATTGAAAAGAGGGCTTTCTTGTTGAAGGCAGAAGGAGGTTTGTGGGTGCGCTTGGAT
Source organism: Euzophera pinguis (assembly GCA_947363495.1). NCBI lineage: Eukaryota > Metazoa > Arthropoda > Insecta > Lepidoptera > Pyralidae > Euzophera > Euzophera pinguis. The sequence continues at coordinate 6,993,285 of OX376164.1, forward strand.
AAAATATAATCTTATTTCAGCTAACATGACAAGTCTCACGTTTTTGAAGTATTTTGATGCGAAGTTTCGATTTGATAAGGTTAACAATATGTTTTATTTACACAGGCATGTATATTTTGTGAGAGATTAATGTGATATCTTTCCTAGTTTGTAGATGTTGCATTTTCTGATAAAGTCTATTTAATGACGACTTTATAGTGAAGTAAAAGATTCATAATAATATCATAAATTATTAAAAAAACTACACATTAAAAAAAAATATGCATAGTCTGGTAAGGTAATATAATATTGCACAATATACATTACAAGAAATCAAAAGAAAAAAGAAACCATGTGCAAAAGTCAGCTTTATAGCAATAGCAATTTCTTCCAGACAAGCTTTCGGAAAATTGATTAAGGATAAAAGAGATTAAATACAGGTAATTATTTTAAAAGTAACTGCGCAAAAAGTAGCAACACTCTAGTTTCTTTTACTATGTGATGCCATACAAAATGTCTGTGATAGCAAACTTTTACAAATAGTAGTACAGTTTAGTACCTTATTAACCAGCAATAACTGAATATTGAAATAGGCAAATACCAATTGATTATTGAGATTAATTTTATTAATATCCCTAACTTGCCTGGTTAACAGTGATTAGATTATAAAAAAGACTGGACTACAATATTTTAAAATATTTTTTTATTAAAAATTACATTGCTGTGTTACAAATAATTTGTAAGAGTACAATTATTAATTTGTTAAAATACAAGTTTGCAAATTATTTAGTAAGATATTTGTGAATGATCATGGAAATAAAAATATTAAGATTTTATGAAAATTTGTGTTTTTTATTTTATAATTTTAGGACACCATTTATTTTAAAATTTGTGTTGCAAAATCACAGCACACTATGTAATAAATACTAATGTTAAATATTAGGTATCATATCAAGGCCGAAGCAATCCTGAAAAACACCAAGGTTAATTGATGTTAACCTGTTCGAGCCATAAGTGGCATTTTATATCTCGTGCTCTTCCATGCTTTGTAAGGCATGTTAATCCGTTGATCCCAGTTGTTATTGATAGTCATTAGACTATATATCCTTTATACATATGTATTCAGTGGCTCATGATATGTGACGTTGCATTCACATTAAATCAAAGTGTATATGAGGAGAAAGCACAAGTGAGGTTGAGGTTGGTGGCCCATGTTATATATGGAGATTTAATATTTTGTATTATATTAAATGGAAAAATTGGCTTCATCCATATAATTATAGGCTTTGTGACAGAAAAGGTTTATTCAGACCTACATTAAACTTGAAGATTACTCAGTCAGGTTATATATTGTTGGATGATCTAAATATTATAGGCTTTCATTACTTTGGAATGATGACTGTATTAAATTATTTTTATGAAAAAGTTAAAATTACCACTTCAGCATGTTCCATTTGCTAATAACATCTTTAATCTACGATTGATTTTGACTATTGCTAGGTGGCTTCTCCTGTGTAGTTTCATAAGCCTTCTCTAATGTGTCCGTAATAATCTTCATGTCGTTTTCAATGCTTCTTGCCCAATTTTCAACATCACCAATCTCCTTTAGTGCGCTACTAAAGTTTTCTACAAGTGACAACCACTGTTGGGTTTGCTTTGCAAAGTTTATTGCTCCTTGGTGTAGGAGTTTTGCTTCAGCATCTAGTTTCTTTTGGTTAAGATAGGCTTGGGCTACTCTGTAACATATATATAAGATTAAATATTTAATAATATACAAATATTTAATTTAACTGGTTCCTACTGAGTTTGTTCTGTCAAGATTGTAATTTGTTTTTATTTATTTATATTCTTGAACATCTAGCAGCTTATGTAGCTGATGTGTGTATGCATCTTGAAGTTTGGAGAGTTTATAAATTGTATTTTTTGTATCAGGTTTCCACATTTTCTATTAATAATTGCAGTGTAATTACTTTTCACAAGTATTTTGTGATGTAGAATTGTAGATATCTAAAATGTTCAAGAGGACAGTAACTACTTTGTATTTCGAAATTATAAAACTACAAATTTATCAGTCAATGGTACTTACCCTACATTAAGATGATCAACAAGTGCTTGAGTCAAATCATTAGCCGCTGCTATACATTCCTTTCGTTTCTGTTCTGAAATGTAAACAATATTCATATACTCTCTTACTATTGAGACCACCAATTATTTCATAATTCTTTTTATGTTGTGTTTGGTATTGACAGGAGTTTTCTATAAATTTTAATAAAGTGCAAACCCCGTGTGAAGCTGACAAACACCTAGTATAAAATAAAATTGAATTATGTATGTTTTTTTTATTACCTTGGACAACTCGTTTCGCAGCTTGTTTTGTTTGGTGCTCCTTAATAACTGAAGCCAACATTCTGGTAAAATATTTACTGAATCACTACACTAAAATTATATTTGTTAGTTAGGTACTTAGAAATACCTTTAATTAATTTCATACGGTCTTGAAATTTATTTTATTTTTTTATCACTTTTTTTACATAGGTACATAAGTGTTGTGTTTATTGTTATTAACTACCTGGCAGGGCTGACAGCTTGACATTGACAGATGACTGACATGACATTGATATATTACAAATATTATGACGACACGACACAGAAATAAGACTAGGTAATATAAAACGTGTGCCAAAATTAAGGCTCGTCGTATTTAGTTGAAGACTCGAGAGGCTTGACTGGCCTGCACGTGGCACATAAACCTATTTTTATTTCTGTGGTCTAGTTGCTCACTTAGTAATTTGTTCACTAAGTAGGATTATTCGTCTCTTACAGTCAGGAGCTCATTTCAGTTCTTTTTACTGAACAATATAAGTAGGAGTCAGTTTAGTAATTTTGTTGCTGACTTAATAAGTCTGCAATTTTTAAAGTACCTATATTTATCATCTTAGATTTTAATTCGGCCGTTTAATTATAATAATTAAATAAATTTAATTTTTCCTATATTATAAATGCAAAAGTCTCTCTGTCGGACTGTTTGTCTGTCTGCTTTTATGACCGTATAGGATTGCTGAATTTTTAATATATAGGTAACGTTTGATACCAGTAGATAGGTCCTTCCTAGCGTTTGGGTGCAATACTATTGATATGATGTTGAACAGCATCGAAGTCAATCCCTAAACTTCAAGAATTATAGGTTATAAATTGTGAAAATTCACGTATTTATTTTTATCCAAATTTGAATTTGAAAGAAAGAAAGAAAGAAGAAAGAAAAAATGTTTATTTGGTACTACTAAACATAAATACTTAAAAATTAAAGGTACAGTAATATAAAAAATGGGTAGTACCAAAATGGTCTCCGCTTAGCATAAGTCGGGGCCTGAGCCTGTACGCTGGTCTTACTTACACGGATGCCTCAAATAAAAGATAAATTACAATTAATTACAATTAAACAAAAGAAAATAATAAAATAATGGAAATAGACACATAAACGAAAATTATGATTTTGTAAGCATCACTTTGCCGATAACTATTTATAATTTATAAACTATTTGCGATATAAATTTTTATAATCATGTGATTTAGTTAGTAGGTATTTGAATTACTGCAATTTTTTTTGGGTATCTAAGAAATATTTCTTTTAATTTTGAAGATATTAACATTGTTGGCCTTTATAACAATTATCAATTTTTATGCATCTTACACATTCATGTGATAAAATTAAATAATATTTCTCATATTATAGTGCGGAAAAACTACCGAAACAATTATGAAACTTATGTGTAAAATGTGAAATTATGTGAGATTTATTTGTTACTCGAGTTACTGCACATGAAACCATAATTATGAGCTTCTACTGAACACTTTTTTAACACTTACAACTAGATACTTTGTTAATTTAAATTTTTTTTTTGACAAGAAATCCGTAAGGACATTATTGTGTATATGAAATGGTCTCGCTCTCTATTTCATTCTAACATACGCATCCATACTTCCATACTAATATTATAAATGCGAAAGTCTGTCTGTCTGTTACGCTTTCACGGCCAAACCGCTGAACGGATTTTGATGAAATTTGGTATGAATGTAGTTAAGGACCCGGGGTCAAACATAGGCTACTTTTTGACGCAGACGGAGCTGCGGGAAACAGCTAGTATCCTATATATTTCTCTTTCGCATTTTCCGTCTATTGGATTCATAGTCTAAGCTAAACACCGGTACCATATTATTTCCATTACATTAAAGACCCTGGATAACAACGCCATCCAATGGATGCAGACCCTAAAAGTTTCTTTATAGTTATTAGTTAAGGAACGAATAATGATGTTCCTTTTCAAAGGTCTTCTGCTATTACGGTACGTGGTATCGTATGGATAGTCGGCACCCATTGTCGGCTCCAATATGAAGAGATATATAATAAGTTATAAACTTCGGATTTCGATTCGACTTCGGTCAGTCAGCACAGACGAGCGTTTTCCAAATCTTCTACTTGTTGGTTGCGAGTCGGCAAGGGTAAATCGTCCAATTTGTTTTAATCAATAGAAAGGCTAAGAATTTTACTATCGTTATCCGCACCGAAATCTGAATAGAAAAATGAGTTTATTTGAGATCACAAACCGGTCAAGTGCAAGTCGTATTCGCGCCCGAAGGATTTTGTGCTTATGTACTTTAAGTATAATTCACCGCAATAAAATCACGTTTGTTGTGTCGGAGCCCTATAGTTATTTTATTCTCTTTGTTGTTATGGCGGCAACATATATACATCATATGTGAAAATTTTATCTGTTTGACTATCACGGTTCGTGAGATACAGCCTGGGCATCATCATTTCGTTTAAGTTACATTGTCAATCGACCATGTACACCCTGATGTCAGAGTTGTTTAAAACGGCCTCTCGGCCTCTGATGTAGTTCCTCTATATGGCAGCCGGACGGACAGCGGAGTCTTACACCCGTATTCTTAAACCTTCACTCAAACTCGACTCAACCTTATTCCATCTCATTGGTATGATTAGTTGTCACAAGCTTCCTTGACTTGAGATGATTTCTCATTGGAGGTGAGTATCGAACTGTCAATTATAAGGTTGGTCGAGAGGTACCTTGAGGCGTCCTTAAAATGAAAAAAAAGTAAATAAAAAACGGGTTTTTGCCACTTTTGGCCTAGGTATATACTTACTTCATTTAATTTTTTACTGTATTCTTTTGTAATTTTCAATTTTTGTCTTTAAAATTGTTATTATAACATCATTGGGGTTTGCTCAAGCAACCAACTAAGAATGTCGTTTTCAAGGGAAATTCGAGGACTTCCTTAAGCCGCCCTCGAATGAGTTTGAGTGAAGGACATTCATAAGGTTATGTTTAAGAATACGAGGGTTAGTAATTGGGACCTGTTTTACCCTTTGGGCACAGAACCCTAAAATGAATAAATTCTTATTTTACAACAATACGCACATGTTATTCACTCATTATGTTATTCTAGAGTTTGCGACCATTGAGCTGAATAGCATCATGGCCTGCATTAATTATAGCCCAGTAATGGAGGTTTCCATCGATTTTCGCTTATCGCTCACGGCGGCGGCACCAGCTGCGTATCGCATCGGAGATTTTACCTTGTTTAAACGAATTGGGATATTTTTAAAAGCTGCTCGTGTTATTTGAGTTTTTCAATACAATATTATTAATAGATAATAACTAAGCAAATAAATATGCATAAGATGTTCTCAAATGTTTTAGATTAGTTAATAAAACACCAATCTTTGTAACGAACTTATAAATTTATAATTATATACAGAATTAAATATATTTATGTCCTCCACATCTAAGAGATTATTTACTACGAATATCGTTAGGCGAAATTCTTTGAATTAAAAAATAAAGTCTGCTTTGCTGTTTCATGACGTCATCACGTCACCTTTTTTTCTTCGGACCTGTCCACTTTCCCGTATGTTTCCTTGAGTTTCTCTGTAAACTCGGGGTCATCCCAGCCCCACAAGTGATGGGTTCCGTCTCCTGTCCGATGTGAACGTTGCCTTATTATTTCAGGTGACACGCTTTTCAAGTCATATGCTTGGCCAATCTGGAACAAATGAAAACGAGTGATTTAAAAAGAGAAATGAGTTTAATATAATAAAGGTTTATAGGTACCTAATTTATTCTGGGTAGGCCGTTGTGAAAGGAACGTCAAATGAAGTTCCTTTCTCAATGTTTGGGGTAGGCACATATTTTAATTATTTTTTGACTTTGGGAATTAGCCTGAAAGGAACGTATGATGTGCGCTTAGATTAATAATGGGTCTCGCGCGCTCGACCGCGGTGACCAATCTAAGAATGAACCATTCGGACGACGTAAACAACGTTCTAAAAGACTAACGTCCTGAAATAATATTTTAACCAAATAAGGCGGAGAAAATTGCATTCATAATCGTTGTGAGGTAGGTATTGGAAATTTGAAAAGTAAGCAGAGAAATATTAGGTTGGAGAAAAAGTCTTTTCGTATATAGTATGTATGAACTTGTAATAAAATCTCTTTCTTTCAGTTAAAGTTTAAATTTTAAAGAAGATAATTCCAAATTCAAATTGGGAAAATGTGTCATTTTTATTTGTTTTTCTTACTGTCAAGATGAGTGAATATATAGAAGAAATTTGATACATTTTGAAATTTTACTACAAAAAAGGTAAAAATGCAACGCAAGTCGCGAAAAAATAATAATTCTATCAGTAGAGACTTTTAAATGACTTTTTAGAACTATATAGTAACAACCATGTATAAATAGTCGATAGTCTTCCAAAAGTGAAAAATGAAATAAATAAGTAAAATAGCGATGTTTATGGACCTAGTGCAGTGTCTGTGAGAGTAGCACAAATTTTCATCAGAAGCCTCAAAATTTCTATAGCAATGGGATATGTCCCTTCCTACAAGATAGCAAAAAGTAATCGAACAAAATGTCACCTACATACTTTAGTTAATGTAAATAAACTATATTAAAAAATGTTTTGAATTTTCTTAAAAAACTTTTTCCCAAACCGCTGCGTTATCTGCTATGCTATCGCAGAATTATAGATAAGGCTCTATTCTGATAATACTTTCTATGTTCTTTGTGAACAACAATTTATTAATAGCAAATCTCGAACCTAAAGTACCCTTAGGGCAGGTACTAAGTACCAACAGACTTTTTATGTCCCTACTTTCATCAATTGAGCTGTCACGTAAATCGTAATAATAAAAAGTAGTTTATGGTCGTAACAACCCCTATTTTGATTCTGACGCAATAAAACTTACACAGGGCACGTAGGAAGGTAGAAATAAATGTGTGACCTACTAGAGAAAAGTGAAATATACGGCTCTTAACTATAGATAAGCAAAAAAAAACTTTGTAAAGGTACATCTTTCCATCATCGATGTATGAAAGGCTACTATTGGTAGGATATTGTATACTGTAGTTGACTTTACCAGCTTCTAGTACACTAAAATGTTCCGCGGAGTTTTATAATAAAATCCATTTGTAATACTTACTTAGAACGAACAATTTTTTCATTTTTGACCATTATTCGGCAAAACTACAATCTACACACCACCAAGCTTAGGACCATGATTAAAGCCTACCCTGACATCTGTAGCGCAAGCTAAGGATGCAACTGGAAAAACACGCGTGGACAAACTACATTGAGGTAGTACTACTGATCCGAAAGACGTTGAATGTGCCAGTCGATTGGATTAGAGTTCGGATCAGCAGCGAAATTTTAGCTGAAATGTTTTTTTTTGTAGCTGTATCCTAGTCCCACTGCTGGGAAAACGTCTGCCATCATTTCTTCCACGCTTCCCTATCTAGTGCTATTTGTTCCCAATCCTTCCGTTACTCTCGGCGCTCTCTTTCTGATACCCATCAGTTGGGACCCCGCTAGTCAAACTTTAGCCCATCTTTACAGGCGCGTGGCCGGCGTGCGGCACACTTGACCCGCCTATTTTGGCTTAGTTAATTACGATTATGATTAGTACTAACACTAACTTAGTAAACTTACCTTAGCCATAGCATCAATAAAGACGATGGTTGGAGTGAGCATGTTATAGAATGGGTACTCTGTGGCACGGTAGTCCCACGGGAACGTGTGGTGGTAATTGTGAAACCCTTCCACACAGATCATCCACGTTCCGATGTTATCGCGAGGATTCAATGACCTTTGCAGAAAGAAAAAAAATGTTACATAATCGGAAATTTCAAAAACTGAATTCACTACGTGGGCGAAGCTTTTCAGTAACAAGTCGAAAAGAAATTTCCATTCAGAAAGCGACAATAATTTGTATTGTATACTTTTGGTAAATCGTTCTTGCTTCAATGTAAATAAACAACGTGTTCAGAGTTAGTCATGTTCGTACTTACTTATCATACGGCCTGTATCCAAATGTATGAGCGAAGCTGTTGATGCTCCAAACTACGTTAATGCCGATGGTGTATCTAAGAATAGTGGGGATAAAGAACGCGTTTGTCCAGGTTTCTCCCCAGAAGTAGACTGGAATTATGGTTGGCACTACGAAACACAGGATTGGCATCATTTTCATGTAGTGTCTGTAAAAAAAACACCTTGACTCTAACACAATATAAATAAAAGTATAATAGCATTAATGACACATTTCATTATAAAAGAAAGATAAGATATGCTATATATATATATATATATATATAAGATTTCCAGAGTGCATCTTCAGCTGCTTGCTTCAGAACCCACGGTCCGGGTTTTAGCTTTTTCTTTCCGTTTTGTCCGGTTTCGAGCATGCTGCCCCGGCTGTTAATTTAATGGCACACATCACTACACTTTTTTTTATCCTGCCACTTCTACCAGGGCCTAGCGGAGGTGCCTTCTTATACTTGACGCAACTTGGCGATATACGTGGGACGTGGTCCAAAAATACTGTTAAAAAATGCTTTTAGCATTAAGTTCGTCTAAAATGCTTTACAATTGTGTTTTGTACAATAAAGTGTAAATAAATAAAAACTCAATACTATGGAATAAACTAGAAATAGATATGCTCGAGTAGCAGACGTAGAGCAGAGAAGAATGCCGGCCCGGACCCTGGTTGGTCGATACTGAATATAAAACTTACTTTTTCTGGAACATGACCACTGGATCCGCGTAGAGATCAGTGACGTCGATTCTTCGGCCTCCCTCGATGACCTCCGGGGTTTTCTTACAGCAGAGCCACCCCATGTGGGAATAAAATAGACCCCTCTCTGCGTTGTGGGGGTCGGCGTCCGTGTCTGCGTACTTATGGTGGGTGCGGTGGTCTCGGGCCCACTCGAAGATGCAGTCCTTTTTAAAACAGACGATTTAGTTATTAAGAATTGAAAGAAATACACGTCAGCTTTCGAATGTCAGCTGATAAGAGAAAAACTTACTCATCAGTTAGTTTTTTGTCATCCCTTAGTCATCACTGATTATAAAATCAATAAATAACAAACTACTAATCAGCCAAAGTATATGAAATTTTCTTTTATAAATGCCTAGTAAGTTTGTTGTAATGTAAATATACCAACAATGAAAATAAAATGAGTAAAAACTACCATGAACACGATGTGTAGGGTTGTCGTGTAGTTAAGTATAGGTTTCGTTAGATACATATTTTTTAAATTATTAGTGATACACCTGGGGTATCATAGCAATTTTTCGTTTTGGAAAAACCACCCATGTAGCAGAAATATAACTATTTCTGCTATCTTTGGTATTTTGAAAACGTCTACCTAGTGGATAATTTCGCTCTCTTAGTGAAATTAAATTGTTTATTTTTATTAAGTATAGGATATAAATATCACTTATTGAAGTCAAAGTTTGATAGTGACACGAGAAAACCTTTCTCATCAACGCGTTACCCTGGTTTCTTCTAAGACTTAAATCTGCTTCTTTTTCTTTTGAAATGTACACTCCTCACAATTATCAGGTAGAATAAATGTGCTGAGATAAAGTTGTACTCTTTTGTTCCTTAGTCACATTTAAGGATATCTACGGCAAGTCAGTATAGGTAAGTAGGACAATTTCTTTAATGTAAAGGGTGGACTTAAAGCAATAATGCAGACACTTAAGAAAATAAAAAAGTTTTCGTACTTGGAATCCCATCGTTTGCCAGATCATGAGGAGAATCCTCAAAGGGGTCTTGGCCTTGAAGGAGCGATGAGTCCAGAGGCGATGTGACCCGGCTCCGATCCCGATCGCGCACATCAGATGCACTGCGAACGCTGAAAAATTAAAAAAATATTACAATTTTAATTAAAAAAATAATGTCTTCTAGAAATACCTACATCCATACTAATATTATAAATGCGAAAGTCTGTCTGTTACGCTTTCACAGCCAAACCGCTGAACGCATTTTGATTAAATTTGTTATGAATATAGTTGAAGACCTGGGGTCAAACATAGGCTACTTTTTGACGCAGGCGGAGCTGCGGGAAACAGCTAGTTTGTTATAAGTAAACGATATAAATATTAAGTATTACGCATATTTCGTTTCATTACTTCAATTCATTGTTCATCAATATAAAATTAAGTACCATAAATCATCATAAATAATTTGCACAGATAAAATTCACACTTTACATCATGGACCTGGTTTGGTTTCCGTGCCAAATAGATCGAGTAATCCGTTTGTTGTTGTATATTAGCTCTATGGTATTTGCCAGTACTGCTAAATCTAGGTCCATGATTTAAAGCGTATGTCCTCTGAAGTAGGGCTGTGAGCGCTAAAGATGCAACTGGCAAACACGCTCGTCTATAAAAGGATATCTCATTATTCAGTTTACTGTTTAACTCGCAAAACACTCGCATAACTTTGCGAACAGCCACTAATGTAATTTTAACCATCCACCATCTAAAGCAGTGATTCCCAAAGTGGTCCAGGTGGACCCCCAGGGGTCCACGGGAGACTTGCTGGGGGTCTACGTAGGCGTGAACAAAAAATGGGGGTCCATAAGATGTTAATGGGGGTCCACGAAAATTTATCTGCTTTTGATAGTAAAGAGCAAAAATGTAAGCATAGTTTTTATAAGGGCCTACCTATATTGTTTTAAGTACCTATCTAAGCAGATAATATTTTAATAAGGCAAGCGACTGTTACTTGTCCAAACTTGTGTATTCGATATTACGTACAATTTCGTGTACAGACTTGCAAAGCGCTATCCGCCCGACAATGCTTAATGCTTGTTCAGACATGAACTTGATCAACACTATAAATACTTGATGCCAAAGGCAACCAAACGCATTCATTTGTTTCCGGAATTTCGAAAACAAGGCGGAATTTGGAAAAAAGTTGTGAGAAAATTTATATCTGTGTTTGCTAGTGCCGGAGAAAAGTAAGTAACCTACCTTTTTTTGTTATAGTACTTAAGTATTTTGTTTACGTGTACTAGTCGGTTGATCACAACGGCCTGTATAGATAGGTAACTTAGTAACTTACAGATATTTTAATTGTCCTCTTTCGATTTGAAGACAAACACAGCACGTTTTATTCAATTGTTTTTTCACGAGAGAAGCACTGCCTCTCTAAAAAGGCCGAATAAGCAATATTGCAGAGCAATTAATTTTGTAATTTTTCTTGCAAATAACTACTAATTTTATAAAACAGTAATTTCATAATCATGTTAAATTGATTTTGAAGTAACTATTTTATCAAAACTATTCCTTTTCGGAAAGAGCGAGCGGTGCGCGGGCGACGGGAAAAGGGCGGGGCTTGAACTTCGATGCCTGTTTGTCACGTTTTAACAATGAAGCCGCAGACAAAAAATACGCAAATACACGGAGCGCGTGAACTCATTGATTTAATAAAATGTTAGTTATCGTTTTTATGGACAATTTTGGGATTTCGACGTTTATTTTTTCCTACACAAATATGATCAGTATTCGATACTGAGTACACTAATTTTTATTTATACTATTAAAAATTAGTGGTAAATTATGTACTTTAAAATTGATACCGTTTTGTGAAAACGTTTGTATTTGTCTCAGCGGTTTATTAGTTGGTCCCTTTACAAGCCGTAATTCTATTTCCGCGTGCTGACAAAGGCTGCGGTGTGATACCTATATTCAGAAAAAAACTTGGTTACTAAAACATTTTTTTTACAGGTAAGGTAACTGACACGAAACATGGCTACAGCAAAGAAAAAATGTCGACAATATAGTGTCGATTATTTGAAATATGGTTTTGTTCCATCAGAGGCAGACAAACAATTGCCCATGTGCCTATTATGCAACAAAGTTTTGAGCAATGACTCTATGAAACCATCAAAGCTCGAAGATCATCTAAAAAGGTGTCATACTGATAAAATAGGTAAAGATTTAAAATATTTTCAAACATTGAAAGAAAAATATGGAAAGAGACCCACCATGCACAGTATGTTCGCTTCAACATCTCAAAGTAACGATGATGGCTTGCGGGCATCTTACAATATCTCATTACTTATAGCAAAATCTGGAAAACCGCACACTATCGGAGAACAATTAATTTTACCCGCTGTTGAAGAGGTTTTAAAAACTGTTTTGCACAAATCTCCATTTGACGTACTAAAAAGAATTCCATTAAGTAACAATACTGTACAAAGACGCATTGATGAAATGAGCTCTGATATCGAAAGCTTTTTGTGCAATCATCTGCAAAAAACTCATTTTTCTATACAACTGGACGAGTCAACGTTACCCAGTAATGAAGCATTACTATTGGCATATGTCCGATTTATTGTTGAGGAAGAAATTCACGAAGAATTGCTATTTGCCAGAACTTTGGAGACTGACACTAAAGGCGAATCAATATTTAATGTCCTGAGTAATTTTTTTACGGAAAAATCGATCCCATTTACAAACATTATTTCAGTGGCAACAGACGGAGCTCCTGCAATGGTCGGGCGATATCGTGGGTTTATAAGTCATCTCAAAAGAATTATACCAGGACTTACAGCTATTCATTGCGTAATCCACCGACAACATCTTGTGGCAAAACATTTAAGTGACAGGTTGAACCAATCTCTTCATTTTGTAATAAAAGCTGTCAACAAAATCAGAAGCAATGCATTGAATACACGTTTATTTGCTCAATTGTGCGACGAAAATGATGAAGACTTCCAACGACTGCTCTTACATACTGAAGTACGCTGGTTGTCGAAAGGTGCATGCTTAACGAGATTTTACTCTGTTTTCGATTCCATATTAGAGTTCTTAGAAAGTAGAGATCCAGATTTAAAAGAAAACTTGATCAAATTCAAAGCAGACATTGCGTATTTGACAGATTTGTTTAAAAAATTTAATGATATTAACTTGCAGTTACAAGGGGACAGCCTGAATTTAATAAAAACAAAGGGGATAATTTCGGCTTTTCTTGGGAAATTGAAATTTATGAAGCAAAACATTAGTCGGCGCGAATTCTCTCAATTTCCAAACTTGTCGCAGGTAGAATGTATTGATGAGGATATCCATACCTACAGTCAACATTTAAGTGCCCTGCATGATGACTTCAAAACCAGGTTTGAAGATATACTGACGATGGATATACCACCATGGATAATAAATCCATTTGATGAAACGGAAGTGGCCAATGTTGTATTACAAGAGGAGCTGCTCGAGCTAAGCACTAATGAGGAGCTGAAGGTGAAATTTAGAAAAGGCTACCCAACATTTTGGCTGCAAGCAGAAATACCCGAAAAATATCCTGGACTGTGGGAAATCGCAAGGAAATTTTTAATAGCTTTTCCCTCGTCATATCTTGTCGAAAGGAGTTTTAGTGCCGTTACAAACCTCTTAACAAAAAAAAGGAGCAAATTAAACATCACAGAGCGGGGGGATTTGCGGTTATTGCTCACAAAAATAAAGCCAAACATTGATCGTTTGCTGACACTCCATCAGATACATCCTTCCCATTAATTAAAATTATGACCTGAACCTATATTACCTTAATATTTTTTTCTTGTAATTCTATTCTTTTAATAAATAAAGTGATATAAAATGTACCATTTTTCGTTTTTATTTTACATATCGAAATATAGGGACAGAACTCAGAAGTGACACAATTTTTATTTTTTGGTGACTTTAAGAATGTGGTAGAAATGTAGCAGCAGGGGGTCCACCGAAACCAGTAAAATTTTGAAAGTGGTCCACGAGAAAAATAAGTTTGGGAACTACTGGAATCTAAAGTTACCAGAGGAACACAATAACTTGAAACTCACCGAAGACATTTGTCTGCCATTTCGCGCTCGTCAGTGCCAAGTAAATCCCGTACAAGGAGGCCACGTGGAGATACATGAACCAGAATATGTTGAACCACACGTACTCATACTTCCTTGGTCTTGCGTTCTTCAGAGCTGATACATCTTTATCCAGACCCAAGTCTGGGGTCTGCGTGTCACTCTCGAATAACACTCCACTTGGTATTGGGTCCACTTGAGGGCCCATTGTCTAAGTCAAACAATAAGTAATGTAACGGTAGTATTTGATTAATTAAGTAATTTTTATTGTTCCAATTACTTGATTAATCAAATATCTACAAGCTAATCTCTCTACATTTATAAATTTAACTCCAATTTATTGTTTTTGAAAATAATTAGAAAATTATAAATGAAAAAGAAAACAGAAACAAAAAACTCGACTGCTTTTCACATAATCAAGACGAATTTAATCTCTTAAAATCCATGGCCAATAAATAACTAAGTAGGTATACAAAAAAAAGGTGTTCGGTAGTCAAAACAAGATAAAAAGGAAGTTTATTTAGCCCTCTAAAACATAACTAAATTATTAATACTAAGAAATGTCGAAAACTCTATTCAGAGATCCATCAAGCTAAATTACTGTTTAGAGTCAGGTTTCAGAATTTCAATTTAATTAATTAAATTTATGAAAATAAGCTTGGGAATTATATTGTAATAGTAATTTTAATTATAATTTAATGAATTATAACGTCCGTAACAAACTAACCAAGACAATTTTCTCAGCGGGACTAAACCCAAATTCGACGATTCACTGCCTTTTAAACACAACAATAAAAAATGTCCGCACAGCCAATGAATCGGGTCAGGTAAGTTAATTTCGTATAATTTTATTTATTGCGTAAGTGGGTATTGTAGTCAAATTAATGTAGATATCAAAGCGTCGGTCTTTGTAAGTATATATCGTATATAAGCATAGTACATTTTAAATTATGTAAAATAAAAAATAAACGAATGAACCTATTAATTAAAATTTGCAGGTTGGATTTCCTTTTCAGATAAAGTAAATGGATCTGATATAGATTCTAGACCACGAAGGCGTAGTAATTCATTATTAATAGCTTGTTAACGAGGTCTACTGTTCAGTAAGTAAACTAGTACGTTTTAAACAATACCTAATATAATTACTTTTTAGTAAGTATGCCTTTTTTTTAAAACTTGCTGATTTTAAAAAAGTCATTCTGCATAATCTGAATATAATTCATACTTTCATACTATAAAACTATAAGTGCGAACGTCTGTCTGTCTGTTATGCTTTCACGGCAAAGTCACTAAACGGATTTTGATGAAATTTGGTATGAATATAGTTCAGTAGTTCCCAAACTTATTTTTCTCGTGGACCACTTTCAAAATTTTACTGGTTTCGGTGGACCCCCTGCTGCTACATTTCTACCACATTCTTAAAGTCGCCAAAAAATAAAAATTGTGTCACTTCTGAGTTCTGTCCCTATATTTCGATATGTAAAATAAAAACGAAAAATGGTACATTTTATATCACTTTATTTATTAAAAGAATAGAATTACAAGAAAAAAATATTAAGGTAATATAGGTTCAGGTCATAATTTTAATTAATGGGAAGGATGTATCTGATGGAGTGTCAGCAAACGATCAATGTTTGGCTTTATTTTTGTGAGCAATAACCGCAAATCCCCCCGCTCTGTGATGTTTAATTTGCTCCTTTTTTTTGTTAAGAGGTTTGTAACGGCACTAAAACTCCTTTCGACAAGATATGACGAGGGAAAAGCTATTAAAAATTTCCTTGCGATTTCCCACAGTCCAGGATATTTTTCGGGTATTTCTGCTTGCAGCCAAAATGTTGGGTAGCCTTTTCTAAATTTCACCTTCAGCTCCTCATTAGTGCTTAGCTCGAGCAGCTCCTCTTGTAATACAACATTGGCCACTTCCGTTTCATCAAATGGATTTATTATCCATGGTGGTATATCCATCGTCAGTATATCTTCAAACCTGGTTTTGAAGTCATCATGCAGGGCACTTAAATGTTGACTGTAGGTATGGATATCCTCATCAATACATTCTACCTGCGACAAGTTTGGAAATTGAGAGAATTCGCGCCGACTAATGTTTTGCTTCATAAATTTCAATTTCCCAAGAAAAGCCGAAATTATCCCCTTTGTTTTTATTAAATTCAGGCTGTCCCCTTGTAACTGCAAGTTAATATCATTAAATTTTTTAAACAAATCTGTCAAATACGCAATGTCTGCTTTGAATTTGATCAAGTTTTCTTTTAAATCTGGATCTCTACTTTCTAAGAACTCTAATATGGAATCGAAAACAGAGTAAAATCTCGTTAAGCATGCACCTTTCGACAACCAGCGTACTTCAGTATGTAAGAGCAGTCGTTGGAAGTCTTCATCATTTTCGTCGCACAATTGAGCAAATAAACGTGTATTCAATGCATTGCTTCTGATTTTGTTGACAGCTTTTATTACAAAATGAAGAGATTGGTTCAACCTGTCACTTAAATGTTTTGCCACAAGATGTTGTCGGTGGATTACGCAATGAATAGCTGTAAGTCCTGGTATAATTCTTTTGAGATGACTTATAAACCCACGATATCGCCCGACCATTGCAGGAGCTCCGTCTGTTGCCACTGAAATAATGTTTGTAAATGGGATCGATTTTTCCGTAAAAAAATTACTCAGGACATTAAATATTGATTCGCCTTTAGTGTCAGTCTCCAAAGTTCTGGCAAATAGCAATTCTTCGTGAATTTCTTCCTCAACAATAAATCGGACATATGCCAATAGTAATGCTTCATTACTGGGTAACGTTGACTCGTCCAGTTGTATAGAAAAATGAGTTTTTTGCAGATGATTGCACAAAAAGCTTTCGATATCAGAGCTCATTTCATCAATGCGTCTTTGTACAGTATTGTTACTTAATGGAATTCTTTTTAGTACGTCAAATGGAGATTTGTGCAAAACAGTTTTTAAAACCTCTTCAACAGCGGGTAAAATTAATTGTTCTCCGATAGTGTGCGGTTTTCCAGATTTTGCTATAAGTAATGAGATATTGTAAGATGCCCGCAAGCCATCATCGTTACTTTGAGATGTTGAAGCGAACATACTGTGCATGGTGGGTCTCTTTCCATATTTTTCTTTCAATGTTTGAAAATATTTTAAATCTTTACCTATTTTATCAGTATGACACCTTTTTAGATGATCTTCGAGCTTTGATGGTTTCATAGAGTCATTGCTCAAAACTTTGTTGCATAATAGGCACATGGGCAATTGTTTGTCTGCCTCTGATGGAACAAAACCATATTTCAAATAATCGACACTATATTGTCGACATTTTTTCTTTGCTGTAGCCATGTTTCGTGTCAGTTACCTTACCTGTAAAAAAAATGTTTTAGTAACCAAGTTTTTTTCTGAATATAGGTATCACACCGCAGCCTTTGTCAGCACGCGGAAATAGAATTACGGCTTGTAAAGGGACCAACTAATAAACCGCTGAGACAAATACAAACGTTTTCACAAAACGGTATCAATTTTAAAGTACATAATTTACCACAAATTTTTAATAGTATAAATAAAAATTAGTGTACTCAGTATCGAATACTGATCATATTTGTGTAGGAAAAAATAAACGTCGAAATCCCAAAATTGTCCATAAAAACGTTAACTAACATTTTATTAAATCAATGAGTTCACGCGCTCCGTGTATTTGCGTATTTTTTGTCTGCGGCTTCATTGTTAAAACGTGACAAACAGGCATCGAAGTTCAAGCCCCGCCCTTTTCCCGTCGCCCGCGCACCGCTCGCTCTTTCCGAAAAGGAATAGTTTTGATAAAATAGTTACTTCAAAATCAATTTAACATGATTATGAAATTACTGTTTTATAAAATTAGTAGTTATTTGCAAGAAAAATTACAAAATTAATTGCTCTGCAATATTGCTTATTCGGCCTTTTTAGAGAGGCAGTGCTTCTCTCGTGAAAAAACAATTGAATAAAACGTGCTGTGTTTGTCTTCAAATCGAAAGAGGACAATTAAAATATCTGTAAGTTACTAAGTTACCTATCTATACAGGCCGTTGTGATCAACCGACTAGTACACGTAAACAAAATACTTAAGTACTATAACAAAAAAAGGTAGGTTACTTACTTTTCTCCGGCACTAGCAAACACAGATATAAATTTTCTCACAACTTTTTTCCAAATTCCGCCTTGTTTTCGAAATTCCGGAAACAAATGAATGCGTTTGGTTGCCTTTGGCATCAAGTATTTATAGTGTTGATCAAGTTCATGTCTGAACAAGCATTAAGCATTGTCGGGCGGATAGCGCTTTGCAAGTCTGTACACGAAATTGTACGTAATATCGAATACACAAGTTTGGACAAGTAACAGTCGCTTGCCTTATTAAAATATTATCTGCTTAGATAGGTACTTAAAACAATATAGGTAGGCCCTTATAAAAACTATGCTTACATTTTTGCTCTTTACTATCAAAAGCAGATAAATTTTCGTGGACCCCCATTAACATCTTATGGACCCCCATTTTTTGTTCACGCCTACGTAGACCCCCAGCAAGTCTCCCGTGGACCCCTGGGGGTCCACCTGGACCACTTTGGGAATCACTGATATAGTTGAAGACCCGGGGTCAAACATAGGCTACTTTTCAATAGCTAGCATTGTATAAGTAAGATTTTTTTACTTGTGGAATAATAGGTTTTGAATTTAAATAAATAAATATGTTAGATTGACTTTTAAATACCTTGGACCCCTATCTGACGCCGCGCTGACCATTCAACTTTCCCCTAAGCCTAAGTATACTCGTTTTTAACTAATGCTTCTTAATTTTGTCTAAGTGCCCAGCACATATGTACTACTACATACTATTATCTATCTCACATCTAAGCGCCTTCCCTGTTCGCCTCGGATTCTAGGTTCAGCTTTCCTACTCTTTCTCCTCCACTTCGCCCGGTCTTCGGCATCCCTAGTTGTTAGACCATTAACATTCATATCCGTCATTGCGACGTCAAGCGAGCACTTTTTGGGCTCACCCTTCTACAACCAGATGAAGGCGGCATGGTTTGTTGCCCACGTAATAAGCTATCTATACTACTATTTATTATATGATAAGGCTGACAATTTTGTTAATTTTTGTTTGTTTTGTCTGAAAGCAAAAGAAAAAAATCAAACCAGGATTTTTTTTTGTTTATGATTTTCCAGGTATCTCCTAAGACCTACGGAGCCTGGGAGTGAGCACCTGTCGCCACAGCAGGCGGAAGACCGCAAGAGTTGGCGCCTTTTCGTGTCTGAGACTAAGATCCACTTTGGATTTCTGCGACATCGTAGTAAGTAAGTATATGTATAGGTTAAATAAACACACTTGCTTTCTCCGCATTTCCGCTTTCATTTCACGCACTTATAATATTAGTATGGACTATGGAATATGGATACAAATCGCTTTATCATATTATTTTTCGTTATTAAATCATTATAGAATTATTTCAAAGTAATAAACATGACAATGTGTCAATCTAAATCGCTCCGTAGTTACATATGTAATTCAAAACATCCGACTGAATAAACTTTGGTTGAAGAGAGTGATAGCCGAGCGCGGCACGCATATCCGTAAAGATTGCGTGCGTTGAGCGAAGGCGGAACGCAGCCTGCATTGGTCGCCGTTACTGGCATTTTCTGTTCGTCCCGGCTGCCATTAGGTAGTCGTTAAAGGAATCACATCAGAGGCCGCAAGGCGGTTCCGAAAAACTTTTACACCAGGTTCCACAGAGTCGATTGACCATGAAGACCTCTCAATATGCATGTGCGTACTGGCATTTTCCATCTCGAGCTCCTTCGAGTTTCAGAAGGCACGTTCTTTGGTCCTGGAGTCCAATCGCGCAAATGACCTTAATGTATTTACCATATTCTGCAAATATTTCAAGCGTCTATCTGTTGCCATATATTATATAATATCAAGCAAAAACGGTAAAAATACTTCAGTTGTATGGGACCCCCACTTAAGTAATATATTCACTTTATTCTGTTTGTAATATTTGTTGTTATAAAGGCAACATAGACATAGCATATTTGAAATTCAACTATCTGGCTATCACGGTTCAGAGATACAATATACTGACAGACCTTTGGTGGAGTCTTTTGTAACATATGGTCCCTTGTACGATATTGATTTCCCTTGACATAGCATTTTTTTTAAGAGTCTGCCTGCCTCAATTCTTTTTGGAGTGACGTTGTTGGCACCTACTTAATAATAATCTCTCTTATTGTTAGTTATTTTAGATTGATGTGTTTTATAATTTAATTCTTTGAAAGTAATTTCTTTTATATTGCATTAGATTTAAAAAGTTTAGCAAATGTTTAGCAATGCTAACTGAAAATGGCTTAGTAATCACAATCTAATCCACGCAATTTCAAAACTTCAGAGAGCATTTTATCGGAAATCATTAGGTGAAGAAGGAAATCTCGGGAAACCAACAGACCTGAATGAGGGTGTAAACTTTGGTAAACTATTTCCAATAGTTACAAGCTTCCCCATGGAAGTATTTATTAGTAGCAATGTTAGCAAATATATTTACTTACTGAAAGGGTAAGCCTTATACAAACCCTTATATCACCTTGTTGTTGGTTTAAGAGTAATTTTTATGTTGACTGAAAGACTGATGATTCTACCACGAAATTTTCTTTTTTTGCGTAAAATTTTCTATGTAACATCACTAAAACGCCTTTGGTTGTAAGGCACTATGAAAGTCCATACAAAATCTAAAGCAGCTTTGTTAGCGTATCTTTGCTAGCGTATATTTGTTAGCATATAGTGATAGGTAAAATATTGTATTTATAATTGTGGAGATTTGTTATTGGTAATTAGGCTAACATTTATCATACTATTTGTGAAGAAGCTGTAAATCTTCCTAATATCAATAAATAAATAAAAATAAATATCGTGGTATAGTCACAGAAATACTAAATTTAGTACTTGTTTGTAAGAGATACATTCGCCTTACGGATTTTTGTCCTCTTATCCATCGAGATCGGTACATGTACGAGTAGGATTTATAAGGCGGACAAAGAAGTGACCGGGTCGACAGCTTACTTCGCCATATAATTTCGCTGCACCAGACGCAAAAAATAATAATAAATTCGTTAATAGTATATGCATTAACAATTAACAAAAAAACTTCGCGTGTATTACAGCCAACTTATCTCCATTTTTGTAGAAAAATAAACTTTCAAACTCGTAATGTAATTTCGATACTTGTTTTGTTTGGATGCCTACTCGCTTTATTCTTTGCTTAGAATAGATGTTAAGCAAATATATTTTACTTATCTACTACTAGGAAAGCGACCCTGGGCATCGAAGCAAATAGCGGAGGATGCAACCGGCATAAATCTAGGGTGATGATGACTTACTTAGAATCTGGGAGTTTGGTTAAAGGTAGTAATTCCGACAAGTCGAAGAAACAAAAAGAACGGACGATTGATTTTCTGGAATCCATGAACAATATTGTGACATGAAAAACTAGTCAACCTGAAATTGAAAACATTCAATTTAATAAAACATCGGCTGACCGCACCATTTCGATTCGGTCCGGCAATCAAATCGTTTTTAAAGATCGGAAACCATTTAAGCCACAATACTGGTAATCGGTGGTGATGCCGGTTTCAATTGCCTTCCGACCGCGCCCGCTTTAGCCGGGGAAAATGTTCACACACATTATTCTATACACTTGTCAAATCTACAAATATATTTAGGTTCCAACTCTTAAATTTATTTATATAATAAAACTTTATTGTTCCACAAAGCACACATATACTTATAACAATTTGCGAAAATTTATGTTTCTGTAAGAAAATCGTATGTTGAATTTAAATAATAGTGTGAATGTGCTTTCGAAATAGCATAACACTTTACTTACAAACAAAGTACTCATACTTACTTAGTTAAGTTAAGTTGGTACTTTGTTTTGAACAAGAAAAGTTTTCAGAAATGTCAAAAACATGAACCATACTTATTTATATCAAACATATCTTTACAATGAATAACAAAGTTTGTTTTCATTATCAACCAAACTTGGTTTCTGTCTAAATTTCCGTAACGTCCAAACGTGCAGTGCAAAACATCATATTAAGTTTTTGACTTCAGGTTCAATGTGCAATAATGTTTTGTTCGCATGTCAATATTGAAAACAGAAACTTCTATCTAATAAAAAAAAAAAACAACTGAAAAGGACGCTAAAGTGCGGGTATTACTGGTGTTACAGGTGTTTTTAATCAATGGTAACCGCTTTACATCAGTAGAGCTGAGGTTTAATGTAACATTCGACATATATACAAACAATCAGTAATCACTATCTCGACTATCTTACACTGAAACTTTTTTTTAATCCTTAAAATGAACTATCTTGCAATTATCAAAAATGCAATTTAAAAAATTAGTTTACCAACATTAGCTAAAATCCACCACCTGTTAAAATTGGTAGGTCTGTGCTCGTGCAAATAAATTCAGACCTCTGATGAAGGCTTGAACTTAATTTGTATGCCGATGTAAGTATAAAATAGTAAGAAGAAACCGTATAACTATGTTTAATTTAAATAAAACCTATACTTAAATATAGTGATGTAAGTATATGTTATAAAATAGAGTAAAGATCAAATCTCCATGGAATATCCATTGAGCTAGTTGTGCAATCGGTCAATTACTGGCGATAACAAAGGGCCGCGGGCGCGGAATCTATTTAAGCGGCTATTGGCTGGTACTTGCACAACTATGAAGTAAACTTCTCCTTCTAGCTGTAATGTCAAAATAGTCATACTTTGAATTATTATACTTCATAATATTGAATTTATTCATAGAGGCTAGCCGGCGATTCTACTTACTCGTATTACAACTCTCTATAGCGCACGTAGTTTCTTAAGAGCACGACAGGAGGTGAGTAACTGCACCGCACCACAAGTGCACAAACTGATGCTGAAAATGTTCGACGTTTGCACGATTAGTTCGGTTATTGGACCAGTTCCGTAGAACAAATTGTCGATGAACAACTCACATTGATCCCATGATCGGTATTGTTACACACCGTGATTGATGACTGATGCGGTTTCAAGAAATATCAACCAACATATACGAGAAAATAATGAAGTTAACGGAAATCTTTGTATCAATACTCTAACTTCATGATTCGAATCCCACGGGAAGCAATTTACCAACATACTCGTACCTACGAGTCTACGAGTTGTTTTCAGTCGAATAGGACAATGTAAATTAATGATCTGATAATAAAGATAATTCCATGTGTCGTAATCCTAGGCGTTACGTAAGAGGCGGTTTAAAAAACGGACACCTGGATGTGCAGGGTCAGTTGAACTATGGGATTCCACACGATAATAAAGAATAAAATGTAAACAAAAGTACCTGCTACTACCGGACCAAATTGCATTTAGGTACAAAGCTTGATGTTGCTGTAACCGCTTAAAGTTTTAACAATCAGATTATCCCCAGCTTTGGACTTGCTAATGATTTTAGTTCCTCAACTGAAATGCTTTAGCGAAATGTTAAAGCGCTCACTTCGATAGATGATAATCAAGTGCTTTATATCATTAATTGATTCAGGCGTTACTTAGCGGTAGTTAAATTTACAAGCACTAACAGTAGTGGGTGGGTGCCGGCCGGCAATAGTTTGCATGAACTAACTGGTGGCGGAAGCACGCAAAATAATTTGGTAAGTGCTTGTTTATTGCGTTTAAGTCAATAAAAATAACGAGGAGTCGTAACGGGTGGATATCTCGAGGGTTTGGGGAAAACAATTAGATTTTCGTAAATAATATAATGCTCTATTTGACAAGATGAAGACAAACGAGTTCTCTGAGGATTGTGACGCTGGCGAGGACGGTTTTGTAACAAAAGTCTTTTTAAAATCCTCTTTGGGACGACCATTACTAATCCGAAGGCGGGCGTATCGCGCAGATTGGCTTCATAACTTTTTCAAAGCCAATTTGAATATTTCTGAGCTCTTTGTGATTTATCACTATTTAGGAGGACAATTAACAGTATTTTTGCATGCTATACTTTATTTATCAGGAGCAATTCGTTTGTGATTCAGTAAAAAAACAGATTGTACAGGTTCATTATACGGTTGATTGGAAAAATATATGTCTACTTAATAAAATACAGTACCTACGTTGTTGTGTTTATTTTTAAGAAAAGATAATATTATATTTTAATTTATTTTTCAAATGTCGTGTAGGTAAAAAGAAGTTCACCGGTTAATTAAGTAACTGATTTAATAATCAAAATAACTTATCTGTAGTGAAGTTCGCTCTTAATTATCCATGCCTCATCGAAGAGATTTAATAATTAACAAAACAGTACTGTTTTGTTTTGTTGATGTTTTGTTTTCGATAAGGCATTGATAAATAATGTAATAAGGAAAATTACTAATTCTGTGACATTACTAATGAAGCTTACTAATGAAGCTATGGCTAAAAATATCTGTGTGTTATATTTATGCATAAAGATAAGATTTTTAAGCGTACAGTCAGACTTTCGCACTTATAATATTAAGTATGGAAGTATGGATCTTTCTTCGGTTTTCTTTTAGTTGATGTGCGATACGGTTTCAATGGTGCTCTTATAATAACTTTCGAAACATATCGCGCAGTTTGGTGCATGACAATGTCCCCTTAGTATTTAAAAAAGTTTCAATTAGGTAGCTTCTTCGTTTTGTTGTAGTCTCTGACCATGCGGCAGCGTTCGTATGTACACTCACGAGCATTAACGGATATAGACTGTTAGCCCACATATTTTTCAAGAAACCTCGAATTAAAATTAAAATTTATTTATGTAAAACCGGTTATAAAGATCTTATAAATATACTACAAGCTATTTCCCGCAGTTCTGCCTGCGTCAAAAAGTGGCCTATGTTTGAGCCTTGAGGTCTTCAACTATATGCATATTAAATTTCATTAAAATCCGTTCAGTTCAAAAGCGTAACAGACAGATAAGACTTTGGCACTTATAATAAAGTATGGATTATTATATACGTCTGTGGTTCGCTATTAGGCATACAATTATAGAATAATTTATTATATTAAATGTCAAACATGCAATTATTCATTATTATTATTATAATTTATTGTCCATGATTTAGCAAATAGTAGAGCCTTTTAAATTGATCGATTTTAGTACATTTCTTAATTTTTTTTTTTTTTAAAGTATAATGTCTTTATTTGTTAACTTGGCTTATTTACAAATTTTAAAAATAATAATTGAGCCCAGATCGCTGTCGTCGCATGATGGCAAGGTACCCAAGAGGCTGGCGACGTTCCCTCGTTGTATGGTCAGGCTGTTGCGCTGGCCTGGCTGGAGGTCGCTCGTACGTGAGATGGCGCTTCTGTG
This sequence comes from Euzophera pinguis, assembly GCA_947363495.1. Classification (NCBI taxonomy): domain Eukaryota; kingdom Metazoa; phylum Arthropoda; class Insecta; order Lepidoptera; family Pyralidae; genus Euzophera; species Euzophera pinguis. The sequence continues at coordinate 7,018,861 of OX376164.1, forward strand.
TCAACACAAGTAGCATCCCATACGAGCGACCGTCCGTTCCGCCATGGTATGAGCGTCATACCATCGGGCCTCTTGCCATCTTGAGTAATGCCAGCAGGCTCAAGCACTGCTGGCACACCGGCACTTGCAAGGGTCCGGCGAATGACGTCATTAAAAGCGGCATGACGTGAAATGCGGCCTGCGCTGCGGCGACAAGGCAGGCCGTGGTGTCCCAGGGGCTCGACGTCTTCCCCGCAACGACAGCGATGGGGCTCGTTAGTCTTAGCACCTATCCGCAAACTTGTTGCTAAACAAATATATTTTCTAATTCATATGGTAGCTTATTAAAAACTTTTGATGACATATATATCATCAAAAGTTTTTAATAGCAAGTATGATTATTATTTCTAAAGGCAGGACAAACATGCCTAGAAATGCGATAAGTGTGATGAAATTTTAAATCTTAGCTAGATACCATGATAGAATTATTTATTAATTTTTTGATATATGTAAATAAATCTAATATTATATATATATATCTCAAGATAATCTTCAGATAATGTAAGAACTGTATTAATAAAACGGTGAGTAGAAGAGATTCAATAAGTCTATATCAGCTAAAGAGTACAGTGTAGTGCTCTGTATTAGAATCATAAATCACGTTCAAGCAAATTGTTATCGGATGAGACAAGGCAGGGTCGAGGGGAGCTGACAAATGCTGTTCTGATACACTGTGGCCGGGAGTTCGCACTTGGAAAATGAGCATCGATAGGTTACTTTTAATTCATTTATTCATATCGATTGGGTTACATGCTCAATCGAGGAGCTCGTTACTCGAGCGCGACCCGTATATCCGTAGCGAATGCGCGTGTCAAGCGACGGCGTGTCGCGACCACTATTGGATTGGTCGACATTTAGTGGCATTTTCTATCTTGAGCTCCTCCTTGCTTCGGAAGGCACGTTAAGCCGTTGGTCCCAGTTATTATCGGTGGATAGCAGTCGAGAGGCTGTGTCAAATGCCTTAGGGCAGCCTGAAAAATTCTGACAGTATTGGCCACTAACACACCTCGGGTCATGTTCCTGTTGGTCTGTTTTCCCTGAAAAAGGGTTACGGAGGTCAGACGGCAATTGTAATAACCAATTCCGCCAAATCTAGGCCCATGACTTACAGCGTACCGTAGACTCCGAAGCGTAAGCTGTCGATGCAACTAGGAATACACGCTACGATGATGATGATGGGTTACATGGTCAATCGACTCTGTACATACTGGTGTCAGAGATTCCTGAACTGCCTTTTGGCCTCTGACGTGGTTTCTTTAACGACCTTCGAATGGCAGCCGGGACCAACGGCTTCACATGCTTGCCGAAATAGGGAATCATCATTTTTATAAGACAGAAAGGTAGTTCAAGGTTGCAATGTCATAACCAAACTGGAAATAACTAAACAGAGTATGCTTCCCGTGGGAACCGAACTCACAACCTCTGGTTTTATCTGGTTTGTCGACTTATTTTTATTCGATATTATTTATCGATATCGAACGAAAATCATTCGATATTGAACAAAAATTATTACACTCGCCGATTATTCGTGAGTCACACTTTCAAAAATAGCACTCCTGGGCTTAAAGGCAAACGCCTTAGCCACTGGACCACAGATACAGCCAAGGTAATAAGAAGTACATTTTATGAAAGAAGTGGTCAGTTTTTGGGGTAAAGTAGTATTTATTCAGCATAAAGAACCTTTCAATGCAAATTCGACTCTAGCTTGGCCGTTTACTTGTTTAAAGCCAAAAAGGTGAATATAAAGAAATGCAAATAAAGTGATTTTAAGTGACACATACTAATTAAGTATTGAAATAACATTCAGTTATTTAATGGTTATACTTATCATAGAATATATAATATAATAACTTATAATATAAAACATATAGCAATTGACGTGTAAGTCTTGAGTTAAAATTTTAACCAATGTTAAATTTGATATAAATTTAATTTATGAAGTTAAACGAATTTTGTTTTGTTTTGAATGTTATTTTGTACTGTTTTGTCATATTTTATACTATGGGTCTTGTGTCTGCAATAAAGTTTTATTATTATTTTTATTATCTCTCTAGTGGTACCCATTTAAAATAAATCAACAGTACAGTATTATGTCTCTTTATTTATTAATTTGATGTATAAAACATGTTACAATCGTGCAAAAAATAGAAGGTCAGACTGCAACCCAAATTGACGACAAAAATATCAATTATTAGTACTTAGTTATACTTACAATTAATATAAATAATTGTACAATAAATTGAACAATTCATTATGTTATTTTTTATTCATTTTAGGTTACAGATACAGGAGGAGTTCAATCTTGTATAAATCATAATAATTGACCGAGCGATCGAAGCGAAGCGTCTCAGTTTCGACTGACCAAAAATTCTTTAGACGGTAAAATATCGGTCATCACCATTTCGTGTAGGTTACATTGTCTATCGACCATGTATACCCTGGTGTCAGAGTTGTTATAAATATTGTTAACGGCTCGCGAAGTCTACTGCTCTCACAGAACCACTAGTAATAATTGGTTAAGTAGATAGAGCTTGGAGAGGTACCTAACAAACAAATGCATATACACATTCACATTCGCATTTTAAACATTAATATATTATAAGAATACAGTAGGATATAGCGCTAAAAATGTAATATTTTCTTGTCACTTATATCCTAATGGATCCTGGGATTCAAATAACCTATGTACTTTCTAAATATGGAATTAAAATTATTGACACTTAATGGACACGTACTTACTAAATCTTTTTTTTTCATTGACTAATTTTATACACGGTGAAATTTTTGTCGTTTTGGACCCATCGTCCAGTGACTCCATTCATGCAACCGAACAAATTTCCCCAAGGAACATATAGCTCGAAACATGAAAAACAAATTTGGACTTCCCATAGTAAGTTAGGTCACGTGATGAGACACTTTGTATGGGAGGTCCAAAAATTTACTCCATATTTCGACCTTATCTTAGGAAAAGTTGTTCAGTTGCATGAATGGAGTCACTGGACGATGGGTCCAAAACGACTAAAATTTCACGGTGTATAAATCGGTTCATGAAAAAAATAACAATTAAAACAATCGTTTGTGCACATTAAGTAAATAACTACATTAGAAAACATCTAAAATGTATCATTTCTACAACTCCCGACACAAATAAAAGGGAATCTCTAAGTAACTGTAAACATCTGGTGTATAACGATACGATTGTGCGAAATCTTTTTAATATTTAACGCTTAAAGGGTTAACAAACAACGACAAAAAGGGCCGATTAACAGTCACAATCGTACGTTAACACGTTTTGACGAATGGTTCATGTGTTAATGAGTGAGTGACGTCAACACAATGTTTTGTTATAAAATAACAAGTGTACAGAAATATACTTACGTGTCTTTTTTAACTAGGTTAATCTTAATACACACAGTGAATTTTTTCTACTTTTATAAAGAGAAAGCATCGATTTTAAGTCCCTCGTTGAATTAATAAATGGATTATTAAATGTTATTATTTTTTATTGCGCTTAAATGTGAAAAACATGTGATATTTTACTACACCTCCTTTCTCCCTAAAATATTTATCGTTTTTGCGAACTTGTAAGGGGTCTTATGTGATTAATGAGCTATCTCTATGTTATATTTAATTTGTGTTTCAGTGGGTGACGAAGCTGTAACGGGTCCCGCGCAGTGAGGGCTGCTATCAGTCGATCTCAGGCGCATTTTTGTTAATAGTTACCAATCTTAGGGCTTAAAACAGAAACTTGAGCGGAAACAACATCGTATAGTCATACGATGTCACACGCTGCTGCTTAGTTAGTCAGTTGACTAACTACGCAGCAGCTTCAGTTGAAAGCAAGTTGTTTTTATAATGGTGCACTTTTGTATTTTTAATTATATCATCCAGCAAGGTCTTGTTCCTCAATTTGTGATTGGGTTTTTTATATATGTTTTATTTATTTATTTAAACTTTATTGTACAAAATATACAATTGCATATCACAATAGGCGGACTTAATCTATTTATTATTTATTGTTTTTTTAAATATATTTTTTATTTATTTACTTAGACATAAAACACATGTTACAGTTTTGTAGCTATATACGATGCTATCACAATCTCTTTCTTGATTTTACTAATTTTCTTATATATTCAGTATAAATAAAACATTAGTAGGTAATAGCTCAAAATATATCGTGAATGTGTATTATTTACTATAAAAATATAGTGTAAAAAATATGAATTCATTATTTTACTTTATGAACATTCCAAAAATCCTTTTAGTCTTACACAAACGAATCAATACTGCTGTTTTATTTGCTTAGCAAATTATAACTTTTAGTTTCAAAATATTTTCATAGATTTTATCTAAATAAAAAATCGCTCCTAACTAATATTTCGCACCACACACAGCGTCCCCTCACGAAGGGTCAGTGCAACAGTGGGGGTCCAATGACAACCCCAAATAGAAGGGTCCCGAGAAAATTCCCTTCCATATGAGCTCCATAGAATTCCGCTTAGCCGACTCGCGATATATTGCGATTCTGTAACATGTGTTTGTTTTGTGGCGTCGACCGTACATTCACGAGCATTAACATGTATAAACATTGGTTCTTAAGTCATTGACACAAGGTCTAAAATTGAATACAATTGTATATGTATTAATGCTCATGACCGTACCTACTATCTCTTTGTTAGAAAGCGTTATATTCTTTGTGGGTTGATTTCGTTTGATCTTATTTCGATTGATACCAACTTATTTACTGTAACGAGTTCTTTGTATTGTCTGCATTCATTCCAAAATAACACCGTTGAGATGTGGTCTCTAGCTTCAGAAAAGATTTAATTCTCCGAAGCCAGTGTCTTATTCTCACTTTTCGACGGTGTCGTAAGGAGGTACTCGTAATAACTGAGATCTTTTTCTTGTGTCTCTATCAGACTGGTGGACGATTTCATCAACAAATTTATTTATCAGGTGCATTTCAAAATGGCTAATCTTATGTCTCATTTTGTCCATACCGTGTGTCTCTACTTCAATGGGGTAATCATCTATTTAAAAAACCAGTGTTGCTATCCGTGCCAAACAAATTAGTTTGATTAATAAACATCTCTCTCGATATTTACCCCATTTGCTTATCATTAGGCTGGAAATAACTAGGTATGTAATTAACTGTACATAAATTAATGTGGTAATCGGATCACTATCAATTTCGTGTACTGAATAATTGCTGTTTAGATGTCTGCTTGAATTATCTAAGTTTCGGCACTATGCTCACGGTAAATGATAAATTTACTTACTATGTTTCGTGTGTACTCTGACGTTTTCTAACCCTAAGGTTGTTAGGGAATAAAACTGGTCTATAAACCAGGATATGGTGATAATATCTATAAACAATAAAATTGTAACAGGTATTATAAAAGTGTAATTCTGATAGTGTTATAGCAACTGACACACTGAGATTCATAGTTGTTTCGGTTTCCTTGTAAAATGGGTTACGGAGGTCATACGGCAGTTAATCGATTGCGCGTTCCGCCAAAGAAAAACGCGGAAAAACTATATCAAAATTAAAAAAAAAAAATCTGCAAACCGGGAAATTGCAAAGATAAGATCTCTCTTATGACGGAGGTGTTCAGAAGAAGGTACTAGAAAATTAATCTTCTGGCGATAACACTAACTATTTAAGTAGCTAAAGTTTAATTTCCGCGATGTTATGAATGTTTAATCATTGACCCTGTAATTCAAATTCAAGATTTGCCAAGGAGTGTTTTGCATTTAAGTAAATGACGTATTCAAACAGTTCAAGCTGAGAGATATCAATTATCAAATAATTAAATTAAGTTTGCTCGAACGATCACGACAAGGAACCCGATTTTTGAAATGTATGACATATATGTCGAATGAAAATCCTTCGATATTGAACGTAAATCCTTCGATATCGAACGAAAGTCATTCGATAACGAACGAAAATGATTCGATCGATGATTTTGCGTGAATCACACTTGCAAAAATAGGTCTCACGATTGCAACTGAAAGATTTTCCCGGGCTATTCTAAGGCGACGTTCGGAGAGGTCCGAAGGACGTCTCCTTTGGTTCAAGCGTAAATATTTTGCTGTAAAATACGCGTATTTCGTGCTATAAGCAATCATTTACTTATTTAATTTAATTATGCCTTACATTTTCGCGACTTTTTCACAATAGACAAATATTAACTTGGTGAGAAAAAGTTAACTGTGACCATGAAAGTTGTAAAGTATTTACAACGTTTGGTGTAATAAACTTCTTTTATTACTAGCTAACATATTTAACATTAACGTAAATCTATAAGTGCAGTCCAAATGAACTAAGTGATGAAGAAATGTTTTTATTCAATTCCCGTAATTAAGTATTTTGAAAAAACAAGTAAAAAGATATTTATTTACAAACTGGGAAATGATTCCAAGAGTTCTTGAATATTTACAAATTGTATAAGAATCCTTAATTGTATGGCTGCGAGCGATCGGTTGGCCAAAAATAAATAGAAAACAACCCGCCATTTTCATTGCTGGCTTCCGATTATGTTGATTCACGGAACAAAGAAAAACACGATCTTGATTGTGGCCGTGCTGTCTGAAAATCACATTTTATGATTGGGTTTTCACAATTTTTATGGAGATAAATAACAACGAGTATGTTATTTACTCTAACTTTTTCTATCACACAACAATATTTTAAGTATTTTTTTGTTGTTTATTATTAAATATTTTTTAAGTTATTTGTGTACCCAGTAGATAATATTTTAGTTTAAAAAAATATTATTTAAAAAAATTATGTACAGTCGTGTTCTGTTCATGAGTACTCGTACCTATTCAAGATTTTAAACCTTGAGTTGAAACTAATTTGACGACAAAATATCACGGCTCCTGTTTTCAGTCATATGTTTTTTCCAAAGAACGTAACGGAACATGAAAAATAAACGTGCCTTTCTCTGCCTGGCTCATATTGCTTTATGTTGACATTTACAACTTCTTCAAAATTTTACGTAACAAGAATATTCGCGCTGGGTGACTAGTTTAAAATAAGACAGTATTACATCACATTAGCATATAATAATGATAATCGGCTCAATATTACTGTTGATTGGTGGCTGCCAGCGGATGGCGTGCGAAGAGACGGCCGTGGACGTGGGCGGCGGGGACGGTGACGTCACGCGCGCATGCGCCGGCTTCACTCCTTGATGTGTAGAGTAGGGCTGGTAGCCAGATGTGGCGGGAATGGAGGATGAGGATTCCGAAAAAATTGCATTTTGAAGTTTTTTTTCTATAGAGGTGTGTTTTTAGCTCATACAGAATTATTTTGAAAGTATTGGTAAAATTTTTGCTTTGCGTAAGCTACCTACATGAAACTAGAAAACGTACCAATATAAATAAACTGAAAAATGTTATCCGTCGTTCATATAGCTAAATCTTTAGTGATTAGCTGACAGCATTTTAAAGATTTTTTTATGCAATGTGCCGGGAACATTCAGCAAAAAGTCGGAAGTGAGCCCTAATAAGCTCATTGCACCATATAACGTTAGTTAAAATTGTTATTGCTCATTCTTACGGGCTCACCCAAGATCCTAGGCTCCGAAGCGTAAGCAGAGGACGCAACTAGGAAAACGCTCTTAGACGAAGATTCTGAATAGTTTACACGATATTCCATATCTTTTAGGTGTTATATTTTTTGCAGTTTTTCACTAATTTAATACAATAAAGTGACGTCATTTAGTTTATGCCTATTCTTAGGGCTCATTATAACTAACGTGGAACCCAGTACAAAGATGTATTACAGAACTTACGTCCTGTTATTATCTTATAAAAAAAATTGACATGTAAGAAACAAAACTAACCGGAAAGTTGCAGCATCTGCGTGTAACATTATACTGTAGCCAGCAATCCGTGTCGGCGGCGACAGCGGGGCGACCAGTCGACTCTCTGTGTATTGCTACGAGCGCGCGCTACGCCGCCCTCCGGCTACGACGCGTAGTAACTCCGCTACGACGCGAACCGATTACGATCACAAAATACTCGTAACAGTGACTGTGCATGGAATTGAAAAGTGCGTACGCGATAACTGTGACTTTACTCCTTTAAAGAGCGAGCCCTACAGCTTCCTAGAAAAGGTACGTGAATATTAAATTAAACGTTTTGAATACAGCGGTTCCTTTGATGCCAGTGGTATACCTTAATGTCAAGGACACGTTTATTGATCAAGCAAATGTGACTACATCCTATGTTTACACTGTATATTCTTGCCTTTAGTGTTTGTTTAATGTAGGTATTTGAAAAAATGTGCTGATTTTTAAAGCATGTTACGGCGTGTTCGAATTGCCTATAAAATATTATATGCGACAAAGGTTCGAAGAGGGTTGACGAATAATTTATAAGATAAGGTGGCACCTTACGTTACAAGCTTCATGAATTGAAAATGCTCACGGAACAAATTACACTTAAAACCTGCCGGGTTGTAACAGTCATTAATAATGGAGCAGGTAATTTTATTTGAAGTAGAAAGTGAGATGGATGTAAATGAAAATAAAAGAAAATGCATTACGTTTTGAAATGAGCGTTTACTTTGTTTTGCAAATTAATTGAAATGGCGAAAAAAACAGAAGGTAATATGAGTATTCAGTTATGTTATTAACTGTACGAGCTATAATAAAGAGATTGAGTTGTAGGTATTATTTAAGTTATTAAAATAAAATAAAAAACATCTTTATTTTTTCTCCACATCACTTGCTTAAAATTCTAATTGAACAAAATAACAACGGGGTAATAATACCTTCACAAAAAAAATGTTATGTTGCGGAAAACTGGTGCCAACACTAATCAACCGAAGCCGCCGAACCTGATAGCAGGTCACCAGGTCCTCTTCCGAGCATGAATACAAAGAAAGGTATTGGAATATTGTTGTTGACTCCTGCATTCAGCCCTACGACAAAGTCTTAGGATCAGTGAAAGGTAAAACAAAGAACTACGGGGTGTAGGAGAAAAACACTACTGAATGCAGGAGCCAATAGATTTAATGATATATTATACAATAAAATTAAGCAAACGAATACAAGTAATTATTTTAAAACTTAAACAGAACCTAAATCTAGTTCACCACTATGCTACGGCGTTGTAATAAGAATAAAGTCATCGGTTTGGTTAAACTTTCTGTTTCCTCATAAGTGCATTTATAGGAAACTTTAACGTTTATGAGATGGTGATTATAATGGTCCCTGCATAACCTAGTGTCAGATAATTTGCAATGTGGTAAACAGTAGTCAAACTAAAAGCTATTTAACATTTACACATATCTGGAACTCGTACTCGGAAGAACGTTAGAACAACTTTAGGCTCTGTTTTCATAATAATGTATTCGATGATTTATGATTTAATGTCATGTTAAGACACAATACAATTTAATAACTTGCTGTTTCCTCCGGCTTCGCCTGTGCCAAAAGGTATATTTACACCCCTCCCCTATTACAACTCATTGTGGATTGATTTTAGAAAAAGTAACCAATGCTTGACTTGGTCTTCAACTATATCCATTCCGAATTTCATTAAATTCGGTTCAGCTGAAAAACATAATAGACAGACTTTCTTATTGATAATATTAGTATGGAAATATGAATTAACCAAAAATACTAAGTTATAACAGTGGAATAACGTTTAAAAGCGCTTCAAACAGGACAAAAGTTTGCAGAAAAGGCTTTGTTTATTTGGGGCTCGAACAGATTTTATTGCGTATTCAGTTGACATCCTTCAGAGTTATGGGGCACTGCCTCATCTATATAATCTTTTAGGAGGCAAAGTTGATAACTTTATCCCAGTTACTTAAATTCAAGTTACATGAATAAAACAAAATGGGCATTTTAGTTCAAGTAGGAACATTAATCTGGATACGCGAAACTAAAAATTAAATTAAAGATGACAATATGTAAAACATTACAAGGTAGCTTTTGTTATCCACTTATTCCAAAGATAAATAAAATTATCTGATAAATTAAATTATTTTTATAGTTTTATATGGTTTTTATAGTTTTATTTGACTTAGTCTACCTGCCACCATGAACGTTGCAAAGTAAGGTGTAAATGAAAACGCGATAAAAACCATATTAAAATATTTTTATGTAGTTATTTATTAAAACAAAAGAAATCATTAAAATTATCCGTTGACACACCGATGTGACCACGGATCAATTGGGACATAACATAACAATAGTTGTAGTAGTCCACATAACAATAGTTGTCCTCTAAAAGCATCGAATAGGTAGAGGGATTTTTAATTAAAGTTTTTTCATATCCTAGAAAATTACAGGTTGCATCAAATCAAATCCAATCAAATTATTTCATCAATCAAATCATATCATCCTAAGCTCTACATAGGGCGCACTGTAAGTTTCCGGAACTGGCCACTTACATAAACAATATTTAAAAATTTATTGCAACATTTGAAAATAGAACTCTTTGGCTGTAGAAAGCAGTTTGTTTCATCTGACTGTCTTTTATTTTTACCATAAGGCGCCATTTAAAAAATTGTGTGTCTGCATCAACATGGATTTAACTCGGGAAAATTTTCGAAGTATGATTTTCTACGATTTTAAGTGTAATTTGACAGCTCAACAGAGCATCGCTCGGCTTGAAACAGCTTTTGGCAATGAAGCACCATGCAAGACAACTGTTTATAGCTGGTTTGCAGAATTCAAGCGTGGTCGTTTCAATCTCAGTGACGAATCTCGCGATGGTCGGCCGTCCACCGCTGTGACCAACAAAAACATCAATGCTGTGCGCCGTATGATTGAAACAGACAGGCATGTGACCTACCATGAAATTCGCGCATCCTTAGAAATAGGCATGAGTCAAATACAATTAATCCTACACAAACATTTGGGTGTGAGAAAGCTGTGCTCGCGGTGGATCCCACACAACTTGACCGAGGCTCAAAAAACGGACCGCGTCACTTGGTGCAGTGCCATGCTTACCAGATTCAACGAAGGTGCGTCAAATTTGGTGTGGGACATAGTAACAGGTGACGAAACATGGATTTATTGCTACGATCCCAAAACAAAGCAGCAATCGAGCGTATGGGTCTTTCAAGATGAGCCGAAACCAACCAAAGTGGCGCGCGTGAAAAGAGCATCTAAGCGGATGATTGCTTCTTTTTTAATAAAACTGGACACGTGGCTACTGTTGCTTTAGAGAATCGTCGTACAGTGAATAGTGACTGGTACACGACCATTTGTTTGCCGGAAGTTATTGACGAACTCCGTAAAAATAACCGTAAACGCCGTATAATCCTGCACCACGACAATGCTAGTTCTCACACGGCCAGACAGACAAACGACTTTTTGAAGGCGAAAAATGTAGAACTCATGAGTCATCCTGCATACAGTCCCGACCTGGCACCTTGTGACTTTTTTCTGTTCCCAAAAATTAAGAACCAATTACGCGGTCAACGATTTTCATCACCAGAAGAGGCTGTTGAGGAGTATGAAAAACACGTTTCAGAGGTCACCACAGAGGAGTGGCACAAAAGTTTCCAAAACTGGTTTCATCGAATGAAAAAGTGCATAGACGCCAAGGGAGATTATTTTGAAAAACAATAAATTAATTTTGTACCTTTAATAGTATTTTTTCATATTCATTCCGGAAACTTATAGTGCGCCCCACGTATATAGATAAATCCCATTCTGTGACAGAGGGACTCACTCTGTCACAGAATGGGATGACAACTAAAAATTTTAATGTTTTTTTCTAAGGTCCTTTTTAATTTTAAAACGGGTTGTTCGCAGGAGATCAAATCCCCGTAGAATTGAGGTCGGTCGGTGAAAAATATTGCTCTTGTATATTCATATATTCTGCTGGACATCCATTTTCCTTTATAAAGGCTATACATCATTACCATTATCGAGCAATTTCGCGGGCCCTGTTTGCCGGCTATCAATATTTTTTGCGGTACTATCTTTATGCTAAAATAAGCTTTTAAGTATTAGAGATAACCAATATTTGATGTCAACTTGTTTGCTTATCTATCATGGGCATTGAATAAAGAAAATTAATTTCCATGAGGCGATGTTATTTTATTGTAGGATTACTACTAACTAACTAAGGCTCTGCTCTTGTTTTCGGATAATACATTATCAACTTCTGTCGCTTAATCGTAGGCATGATTGAAATGCTTATCTATACGCATATTTTAGTTTCAAAGGTTATGATGTTAATGATTTTTTTTATGTAAATAAATTATACATTGTTTTGGAATTATACCAAACATTAGCTTAACCTATATCATTTATTTTTAACAACTTCTCACAAAAGTAGTGGTAGAGCAAAAAAAAAAAAACATTTAATTTTATATGAAACACGAAACTAAAACACATTAGTTTTTCGATATTTCTTTTATCTGTTCATTGGGATATAGTGACCGGCGCTGAGTGGTGATCGAGGACGTTCCTAGCGCTGGAGTGTCTCAAATGACCCACACAATTCACAAGTCGAGGGGCAGTTTAAATATGTTTTATTGAAATACGAACTCTGCTTGTATATAGACTTGTAATTTCTTTTGGTCATGGAATAAAAAATACTCGTTTACATCTGATACCCAATATTATTATTATGTTTTAAACAGTCTTAAAACAAATTATTGCACCCTTTCCGAAATAACTAATAACAATAATTGATGATATCCCAATTGTAGGTTTTATTGTAAAATTCTCATAGAACTGAAAATTCAAAGCCACACTAATATAAAAATATCGTGTCGATGTTGTCAAACACATTGATCTCTAGAACAGCTTGACAAACTTCTGTTTAGTGTGTGTAAGTCTGATGAGCACATTTTAGCTATGGGACGAATTAATAAAAATACAAATAGACTGCCACTCAATGAAGTTCCTGGGTGGAAGCTAAGTACTTTAGATGCTTCTTCCCTATTAAATACCGGAGTTGTTTATGTAAGAGATAATGTTTAGATCGCTAGGGATTACCTAAATACTTAATAACGAATTACAACACAATACAATTAATCATTATTATCTACACTAAAAAACGACGAAACGATATTTAAGGCCTAAACGCGTACAAATAAATCTACAAACGTCTATATAAGACGGAAAATGCAATAGCCCACATTTCAGATAGCAATGTGCGCTACTGCAGTGAACCAATCGGGATTTCTGAAAGGGTTTATTTACGTGTATGTCTGTCTGTACTAAACCTTTACTTCATAGTGATCACATGCAATATCCTAAAATCAAAAGCGTAGCTTTACATTGGTGTTTCAACTATTCTGGCAAGATTTAAGCGAAACTACGAGTTATAATGTATCGTAGTTAGTATGTATAATTGTTCCCATAACTAATTTCTTTTAAACTCTGTTATTTCGAGTGACTTTCTACGGGATATTGATAAGTTAGATAAAACGTATAAACATTTATTCTCAATAAATCCTGGTTGTTAAAAAGTAAAATATTGTATGACAACCGAATTCTAAACATTCGAGATTTAAAGTTGAAACATGATTAATAAAAATATTAAACAAAAAGAAAACAGCAATAGGATCTTAGTCTATAGTGTTCAGGCGTTTGAATAGGAGTCGTTAAGCAGAGAGCTCACTAGAGCCGCCCCAGTGCCCCCGTCTAGCGTATTCCTATTATTCCGTCGTTGACACCCATACTAAGGTGCAAAGGAATGTTTTTTTGTTGTTTATTTCCAATGAAATAAGTTTCTTGTCTTCATCATCATTAGTAAGAGTACACATTCGTTACATTTACATATTTATTTATAAAAGAGTAGAGCTTCCTTAATTTTAGATTTCATGTAAAAATGTGACTATACTTCTTCTGCTATATATGTATCCAAACAAATATTATAAATGCTAAGGTCTGTCAGTTACGCTTTCACGGCTTTACCTCTGGATCGATTTTGATTAAACTTGGTATGAATATAGCTTTGGGACTAGCTCATCTTTGTGATTTGTCCGTATATATTTTTTTATTCTACTGAGCTCTCACACTTATTTCATCATCATGTTCAAGAACTAACTTCCCATCGTGGTTGTCATCATCGTCATTTTAGCGTTATCCCGGTTGCGTCCTCCGCTGTTTGCTTCGGAGCCCAGTGTCCGCTTTCCTAATTTTATGTCTCCACTTCGTCCGGCATCACACACAATTCAGAGAACAGCACCACAATAAATAGTACTTATTTTATTTCTTGGCGTCTCATAACTTGGGAACTTGGAATCTTAATCGAGAGACGGAAAAGAAAAAAGTGCATTAATTTTATAAATGAGTAGAGAAGTTTCCCCATCAATAAAGTGCACAGATTAAAATCCCGAGGAATGAGTGACTAAGACTAATGATAAAATATTACATCGGATTATCCCTAACTAAGACAAGTTCAAGACATTTGGACACAGCTGTTCAGTCTGGGAATAATTTAACACTCATTAAGGTAAGTAAGGACTTTAAATTGTGGCAGACTGTATGTAAGTTATTATAGGAACAGAAAATACCTTAAGTAATCACTTAGAAACCCTATATACCTTTAATCACTTAGGTAAATGTAATAAGGTGTGGGTTGTAACATTGAAATGTGGCGCTTAGACGGGAGGAAATTATGAAACAGTTGGAAAATTATTTTTTTGTAACGTTTATTTAGTAGAAAAAACAGTTGAATTTCATATTGATCAAAAAAGCAGATCAATTTGACACACTCTAAAGTATTAGACTCTCGATTGCTGAAGTTTATTCCACGGTTACCATCAGACTACGTCCGTGTATTTTATTGCCAAGGAAACAATCCTGCAATATTTAAAAAAAATCGGAGTGTTTTAGTTTGTATTACTTTAATTACATAATAATAAATTAGAAATGCTCGTAACTTTGAAAGAAATTGTTTAAGCTGATGATTTTCAATGTCTTACTCAATATAAATGAATTCTAGAAATTACAGACGTCATGAAGAAATCACAATGAAACATAGAGCAAAACCAGATTTTTAGCTGCTTTACGAAGTTTTAATTTGTGCATTGATGATGACCCTTCTTTATAACGTTTTACATATTTATTTATTTCATTTACAAACTATGATATAAACATTGGAAACTTAACATTAGGAAAACTTGGAACAAGGGTTGTACTTATTTCTAAAGAAAATTCTTCCAGCAGACCCGCGAGAGGAACTTCTAAAGAAAGATAACGTTAGGTTTTCCTTGAGATGCATGGCGACTTATGATATTTTTTATTAAAAGACAATTTAATTTTTTGCCTTACTTAACAAATATCAAAATAGCCACGAATCGCTCAGAACTGTAACAAAGTTAGCAGTTGTAATGCCGTCGAAGTAGGGTGCCAAGAGATTGGAATCTTTGGAGATAGTCATGACAAGCACTTCGGAATTCAATTATAGCTGAAGACGGAGATGGATTCCAACGAGGTTTTGAAGATAAGCGTCCATTTATTGTTTTTACCATAAGGGCAAAGAATAGCTTAATACACGATTTTTAAAAATAAAAAACCTACAATTTGGTTTTGAAAATTATACGTTTATCGATAACAGTGAGCTGCGGCAAGTGTTTATGTGTCATTTCGTACGACAAATATATACTTCTCTGCTAAAACGCGAAACGTAAGTAAGTAATTATCGTATCAATGTTCCACACACTGCTCTAATAGAGCCCAAAGCAACTGGGCCTTCATTTATATCTACTTCTCTTCATCTTTACTACTGTGTGTGCATTTTCCAGATAGAATATTATACTACAACACATTAGAGTGATGATGTTCTATACCTAACATATTTTTTTACCAATTGTTTTGCAGTTACCATTATTAAGGCTTGAATTGGACATCTTCTGACTATTCATTATATTGCTTAGTAACAATTATTTCAAGTTCCTACTTTGAAATAAATTCGTACATTTTGACGAATTAATTAGTGAATAAATTGAAAATTTTAATCTTCTTCTGAATGTTCCATTTGTTATCATTTGCCTTTGTGCAAAATGAGGAAATTTCTAGAACCTGCCAAGTGTCTGGTTTGTACACATTTATTTGATTTTGACGTCGAATTTCCAAGAAAACAAGATTGACTCGATGAAATGGGAGCTTTATCATATAACATCTGTCCGAGAATGTCAGGAAATGATTCTAAGTATATTCAATTATCGTTCTGGGAATCCAATAAAACATGTTTTTTTTTCTTGCGAGGTATGTATATTTCTTGTTATTATTGTGTTATAGAATTTTCCGAGATAGTTCTACGAAAATGTGTAAATTCAATTTACGTTTGGCGAAAAATATGAACATTGTCGAAGCTGTGCCCAATCACACATACCTACCCACGGAGTAATAACAAAGAGGAGATCTTTAAAAAAATTGTGTGAGGCTAAATCAATCAAATAAATTGGACGATTGTTGTGATCCCATTAAAGTACAGCATTGAAAAACTTAAAACTAAATGGTTTAAAATATTTTACAAAATATTCGAAGCTGAAACGAAATGTAAATATGAAAAACATTAGAGCTCGCTCCACGTCACGCATCGTTCACAGTTGAACGAAAAATGACGTAAGCTCCGCCCACTTTCGACGTCACTGCGCCAATGACCGTAACGGTGCACCAGTCGATACGCCGTCTCCTCTTTGTATTTGTTCCATGTATCTATTAATTTAATGAAAGTAACTGTATCTTTATATTTTCTTTTCATCGAAGTAATATAGTTGAGATATTGTAAAAGGAAAATTTTATTTTAAAAAACATTATTACTAAATTATTTGTGATTATTGACTGTCGTGTCTTTGCTTAAACCTAAATAATATTATGAATGCGACAGTGAGTTTGTGTTTTGTCTTTGTAACTTGTTGACGCTTCATGTATGTATTGATTTAAACTTTAATGTACAAATATAATATAGTTTAATAGTAATAAAAAAAAAACTAACTTAATAAAACTAAACTATATCTAAAACCAAAAGAAAAAGAAAACTTAAAAACTAAATTTAATCTAAAGTGGGCCCCCTTGGCAGGGTTCCCATCACGCAGGCAGCATTCCCGCGCTGAATAGCGATGGCTATCCGTTGAGCGAGAAAGCTGCCCGCGCGAAGGTCGCCTGTTATCTTCTTTAGGCGTATGCTGACCTCCCTATGAAGCCCCTGTGCGCCTTTGCCCCATGAACCCAGTGTCTCGACACCAAAAGCTACAAATTCGTAGTGTGCCGAGACAACTGTATTTATTTATTTTAAAACGTTCCCGGGCGTCCGTCGCCGCACCAGCATGTCCGCTAGTACTCTGAAGGTATGAAGTCGCGAGCGTGTCGGAACAGGTAGCGTCCCAAACAAGCGCGCGACCCATCCTCCAGGGTATCAAGGACATCCATCAGGGCGCTTGCGACGGCAAGCACCCGCACTATTTGTGGCTCGAGGGCCGCAGGGACACCAGCACTAATGAGCGCCCTTCGTAGGATGTCATTGAGAAAATATAATTGTAAAACACAATTGGTAGACTAATGCTAAAAGCAGTATCTAACATACACATACATACATACATATCATCACACCTTTTTCTCGTAGGGGTAGACAGAGACTACGGATTTCCATTTGCTACGGTCTATTATCGGTTATCTAACAGTTTTTAAAATTTCGCATACTCATAGTTTAGCACTGAAAAGGACTGAGAGTACTTTTTATCCCGTAAATAATAAAACGTTTCATTAAGTAATGACAACACTCAATAGACGAAATAATGTGAATTCATAACTCGTTATTTTCATAGACGTAAATTGGCCGCAATTCCTTAATAAACTTGATATATATAAATACGTCGAACTATTAACACCTTGGTTTAGTGCCTCGCGTAGAGGCGAAACACGTGTCGCATGTGCAAACTAATGGTGGTGGGCATGTTAGGACTAACAGTAGTGGATAGGTTTATTTTTTTTCCCGGCCGGCAATAGTTTGCATGAACTAACTGGTGGCGGAAGCACGCAAAATAATTTGGCAAGTGCTTGTAACTTTAACCTCCGCAAAGTAACGCCTGAATCAATTAAATATATATTAGTAGAGTGGCGATATTTTTATTAAGTGTTTGTATAGCTTACATTCAGACAAAAACACTTGAATATACATACGCAGCTACGATATAGTGTAGGTAACACATTACCATATCCAATGACTTCAATTTATCTTTCCCTGCATTCAGAAGGGGTGCGTCGAGTCAGGGTGACACGCGGGCCTTAGCAAATAAAGCAATGTGCCTCTTTCCGGATGTACCAACTAAATCACCATTAATTCAGGTACATACTAACACATAAGTGTCAACGCAACTGTACGTTCACCAATTGCAATGGTCTATAAAAGAGGAAATGTCGTAGACCATCTTGGAGAAGTTCAAATGTTGACGTTCTACTGGATTGACCTGCGTTCTTCGGAGGGTATTTTACCTGTGCATCTCACGACCTTATCATGGCGAGTGCTATTTTTTAAAAGTGTGACTGACGCAAAATCGGCTCGGCGAATAATTTTCGTTCGATATCAAAGGATTTTTCTTCGATATCGAATAATTTTTTTATTCGATATATATGTATGTCACCTTTTTAAAATAGCGTTCCTGAACACTTAACACTTATGAATCAGTCGTAAAACCCCGACAGAGTTCTCTCGCCACAAGGTCAATTTTAACTCGGTTATGATGAAAGAGCCGACTCATCTTCTAGAGATCTTCATAAAGGAGAATTTCGGAAAATCCGAGGTGCCTGCTGAAAATACTCGCCACACTGTTTACTCTATGACGTATTAATTAGTTTCACATTTTGCTATATGCTTGTATGTACATTTAAGGTAGCCTATAGAACGGGGCTTTGTAAATAATATAATAACAAGACATAGTAAGCTATTTCAAAACATTGAACGCCGATATCCCGACAGAACAAAAGAAAATACATTGTTTTGTCGGGCCATTGGCGTTGAAATAAGATTTGCCATTTGAAAGAACCTCCATACATTGCAGGTTTATCCATCCTAGGCCACTCATACTTTTCCATTTTTGTCTCTCCCATGCCAAACCATTTCGGGCCGGGTTTAGAAGTACTTGTAGCTGTGCTTCTGATGTGAAAAAATATTTTCAATTTCATCCTCTGTACGTCGAACCTACTTTTACATTTGTTTTTTTTTTTCATACAGAATCAAGCCTCAGGCTGTTTAATTGAATATAGTATGTACAAACGGACGCATATCCTGTTTGGCTTCTGCATGCATTGATAGGGTCCTGTCACTGCCAGATATCAAAGCCATCAAAGACCAAAGATAATCCAGACTACGTCAGTCATAGCGTGTATTAACAAATATGCGCTGTTTTATTTTTTTTTACTTCAGAGTAACTACTAAACAAATACTGTTTGTGTGATGTTGTCCATTAGTGTAATACTACCTTTTTGTGGTGCCAAAGACTTCTTTTATCTAGGTTGTAATTTTTGATGCTACAAAATTTATATATGAGATTTATGAGTAAGAAATTAATATGGGAATGGTATGTAGCAAGAAACTTCGTATTTTCACAGACCGAAATGCTAATAATTTATTTACTTGTTCAAAGTGTTTATTGATCTAAAACTATCGTAAGAGTATGTCAATTCATTTTCAATAAAACGTCGCGCATGTATCCTAAGAACAATATCTTTGAAAATACAACTGTATTCAGTTGAGGCAGAAGCGATGCACACACACTATAAGTATATTTTTCCATAGCCTAACACAATACGGCTCTGTCCACAATTTCATTTCGCGGAGAAACGATACACAAGCCCCACGCGACTTCCTTCAGCTGGAGTCTACAGAACTGTCGGAAATATAGAGTAACAAATGCGTAACTTCATTGCACAGTTATGGGAGGAGTTGAACATTTATTTGCATTCACTTTTGTAACACAAAGCATGATCGTGGCTAAGATTGGCCACCGTGTTGCGGTAGAGTCATGTGCTATGTATACGGTTGCCAATGAAAAATAGCTAAGCTACGCTAACTAGTTGAACTAAGTCAAATAATAGATAATACTACTGGAGCTAAGATCTTAAACTCGCCTAATGATTAGTCAGGTAAAGATTACTTAAAAGAAGAGACTTATGAAATGATATTTCGTGATACAAAAGATGTTCGATGAACTAACTCACTGTCGTTTGTTTATATTGTTTATATTTTCTTTGGTACCTATTTGCATAATATTAACGGACATTTCACGATATTACTGGAACTGATCACTGGTTGAACATATCTAGACAGGATTTCGAAAAATGGCATAGGCTACTTTAACGCGATGTGATGTGATTAACATGTGTAGGCCATAGTATATGTAAATAAATGAATAAGGTGAAACTTCTGCACTGTTGGTATTTTGAATGATCTTTTGATGTTTACGACAAAATTACTCAATACCAGAGATATTATAGCTATTATGAAGAGAAGAAATTCCGATACCCTTATTCAAATAACTGTAATATTTCAAGTACGTAAATAGGAATTAATTGGGTTACTCGCGCGAGCACATAGCTTAACTTTTCGATCTCGAAAGTTATTAAAACTTAAACTTAATTAACCCTGTTGTCTCTGAAATGGCTCAGCTGGTATGAGTTATGTTTCAGTTATAAGTAATTTGATAAAATTTATAAATAATGCTGAAAAATAATTTTATAACTACTGTACTGTAGTGTAGTGTCACGTATTTTAAGAACAGACGAAAAGTAAAAATAACCATTGATTTCAATATTATTAGAATTACGTTCTAAAAATATTGAATCGAAAAGATGTTCTTTGTTCAACGAAGTTAAATTTAAGTTAACATTAAATTATTAGTAGATTAGTATAAAATCGTATTCCATTACGTATGCTACTCTCAATATTGCCAAAGTCTCCGCAAGTTTTGTCAAAGGAAGAAACTCTCTTTGTCGTACGATGTCCTCACATGCAATGAGTATCTGCATGCCCTTAATAACCCTGTTTTCCATAAAGGTTTACTTCGGCCCCAGTTCGTGCGATAGATAGCCACATGCAGACTTTACGAGTCGGTAAGGAACTGTAAATCGGGAGACTCTTAACTCTTCAGTGCACTTCGGGGATTTTCAGATCCACAGGGAGTTCGGATCTTTGTGTTTGTTTGAATTCGTTATTGCCTTCAGATAAATTGAACCTCCATTTTGGATTGAAATTAAGAAATAATCTTTAATTTTATTTAATTTTTATGATTCATTTTGTTAACTGGGATTTGACGATGCGTAGGTAAAAATAATCAAAGACGGTTTGAATTTTGAGGGTTTGTGTCACTTTTCAATGTCAAAACGTGAAAGAGCAGCCAAATAATGCAATATTATATAGACTCATATTCTCCCTGATAAAGTCCATCATAAATATCTTTTTTGGCCTTTCTCTATTCCTTATAAAATAGATAATTACTTCAAAAATGAACAGTATTGTATACTATTGTTAAACATTTTTTGTCTTTTAAAACCGAAACAGAAATAAACGCCCAAAGAAGTAGAATACTTGCATATTCAGGATATCTTTGGAAAGGTTAAGCATGTTTGCCGTAAGTACCTCCCAGTCAAGCCCGTATTTCAATGTAAATTGAAAAAGTTTTATCCCTTGGCGGCTCAGCGAGAGTAACGAACGTTTTAAAGACGTTTTACTTTTGTTTTATATAATTTTTGAACAAAGTCGCAGATGTACTTAATCACCCATATAAGTTTAGGTTTAAATCACGCCCCATCTTTGGGGCATATATTAATAAACCAAGACTATGATTTGTTTATTTTTCTGAATGACGGAAATTATTTTTCACGCAAATATTTTCTTAGTAAAATGGCTTATTTCAGAATAATTTACCAAATTAATCTAATCTTATTAATTATAAGAACATTTATTGACTTCATAAAAACAAGTCTGTACGATCAAAAGCGGTGTATCGAAACATTATAAATTTTGAAGTAAGTAACTTGGTACACCTTCAACAAACTACATACGAGTGTGTCGGGAAAAATATCTAAATTTAGAAACTAGTTATAAATTGCATTGTTTCAGAGGATAACAACCCTATCTGGGGTATACCGGGTTGCCGGGGCACAACAGGTACAATCGATATAACCTGGGGTGGCGGCTCGGAAACAGACTACGGAATGTTTAGATTCGCCATCTCGGAATTACAATTGCGCGGCTTTTGACTATTCTATTCAGATGTCGAACAAAAAATTAATATATTAGTCTAGGATTTTTAATCATCATCGGTAGGTGCGAGTTAGTGAAGTTCCGACATTCCACCGGTAAAACAGCAAAGTGGGCATTTGTTTACCACGTGAGATAGGGTCTGGTTAGGTGCTTCGTAGTCGCACTGAGGACACTCCCTTAATCCCCAATTTTAAAGGTGATGGTTAGTTTTCCCGTGATTGGATCGAAATCTGTTTAATTGGGACCAAGTTTTCGGGTCAGAGCCAATAACAGGTAGCCTCTTCGTGGGGTCTGCTACTAAATTCGCATTGATGTGTTGTTCATCAAACCTCTAAGTTACCGTTCCTACCAGCATGTTAAGAATACCAACCCCTTAAAACAATTTTTTATCTCCTCATCTATAGATGTCTTAATAAGTAACAATCTTTCATTAATCTCTGTCATACCATAAATATGAAAGTAGGTGACTAAAAAACGAATTACGTGCTTAGATTACTTTTAAAGAAAATGTTTTCTATCCCTAAAAGCAATTAATTTAAATTACGAATTTCTATTCACGCCCCCAGCCTTAATTTTTGGATCTAACGTTTTAAAAGATCAGAATGAAAGGCGCGAAGGCAACTCAGCGGTACCGCAACAATGCGATTCAAGCCATTATCTTATAAGCTTTCAGTTGATAACTCTTCCGTTCTCATGGTAATCCGTCTAAAGAGAGCTCGTATTCGAGGGCTGAAGGAAAAATACGCTTTTCCGTACGTATTGTACGCGAGAGTGTTAGTGATGAGTTTTAGACATGGTATTAAACCAGAATAGTCGTATACTCAATAAATAATCATTTTACGGGTACAACAACAATGTCGACTTAAAACCTTTTTAATTTATTTATTTAAACTTTATGATGACGTCATTTTTATCATCATATTGAGTGGTCAATAGATCATTTAAACCCTGGTGTCAGAGTTTTTCGGAAACGCCTTTCTGCATTTGATGTTCCTCATGACCGCAAAATGGCAGCCGGGTCCAACGGCTTAAAGATAATAAGACACATAGATACATGTTTAACTGACGACTCATGAATAAAGAATCCTACATACATACAAGCATGAGTGCTAAAAACATAAAACTTTTGTTTCGTAGAAAATGGTTGAAAACTATCTTGCTTTTTTTAACGGAGTTTTGAACCGATGAGAATTTACTCACTTCCCATCACTAGAGAGGGCTCATAACTCGCCCGGACAAGGGTAACAGTAACATTTACTTATCGACGTGGAAAAGGTAGTATTATATATTCAGCCAGTCGCCGTCGTGTCGTGTCGTAAATAGATAACTTTTTATGTTTCCGCACATGTGGCGTAACTTTAAATTTTGCTGAAGCTATTTTAGTGCGATCTCTTGTTGTACACTTCATTCATACACTGGGGTCCGCGATTTAATTCTATTGCTTTATTTCGTTTTAAATTAAATTAAATTTAAATTAAAAAGCACTGAATAGTGCTACAAAACTAAAAATTATTTTAGATTAATTTATTTTTACAAAGATTTATTTTTTCACTTAGGCTGGGCTTATCTTACAAATTTGATTTGGGCGGTAAACAAAATTTAAGTCTCTCTTTAAAAGGAATAACACATTTGAACAAAAACGCAATGTCATCTTAATTAATATTAGTTAACTTTGGGTAAGTACTATTATTTTGTATCTGAGTAACCTTTAATGTTCTTAAAAGTATGAGTAAAGTAGAAAAACAAATATAAGTGGAAAATAAAGGTAAAAAAATATTGTAGAGATGTATAATACAGTGGATTGTGATATGGAAAAAGATATTTAAATATGTTACTCGTATTTTTGTCACGTGAGAAATGTACGGCTTGTTAACCAATAGCAAACAGCGCAGACAGCGATTACGAAAGAAGGCTATTCATGCCAATTGGTGTTACATTGTTGTAAATTGTACCAGACATCTCGCTTGTTTGGGAGTAACAGGATAGTGTATAAAAATAGTTTTTATATATTGCATCATTATAATACACGTGTTTCCCAGTTGTATCCTCGCGTTATGATTATAAACCCAGCTTACGCTCTAATAACAGTCCTAGATTTGGAGTACTAGGTATATATATGTTACGGTAAATGTGATTAATTGAAAATTATTAATAATTATCGATCATTATTAATAATAACCTCGTGTTTTGGTAAATGTGATTAAACAATCGAAATTAATTACTTTTAGTAGTAATTATTAATAATTCACTACACACATTGGTAAAAGTAATAAATAAAACTCAAAGTTTTTTGACCAGCAGGTATTTATTTATAATATTACTCTCAGTCTTACAATTATACTTGTCTGAGATCACACGAGCAAGGTTAGGTTAGGTTAGGTTTTTTTTTTCTATTCTAAGGTGTTTGTAGAGCGAGAAAATTTCGCACAACAAACCTCTGCGATTTGATACAGAGTTCAAGTTGTATATTATAGTAACTTTAAAGCGTTATATTAGTACGTTAGACGTAGCATTAAAGGTACATTGTTAGGGTTATTACATTTATCGGTACTAAGGTTATTAATCACATTTGTCGGTGTTATTAATTTATCATATAATAATTTATCACTTTTACCTCGACTTTCAGTAATTATTAATAATGATCGATAATTATTAATAATTTTCAATTAATCACTCTTACCGTAACATATATTAATGTGGTGTACTGAATACTTAGGTAGTTAGAAGTTATAGTAAGTTATTTTTAGATATTAAAGTACTAAATTGTTGATCTATGTGTTACTTCGTAAGTATGGTAAGCTTTCAAAAAATGTGGACATCAACATTTCTAGTAGTGGGATCTTGTGTTTCCTGACATGTTGTTTGTTATATGTAAGAAAACCTAACATAGATACTTCAAATCACATCTATGGAAATCCATTACGAACCATCAGAGAAGCAACTCAACCAACATAATTTTTGCAAGCTTTTAATATCGTAATGCATTATTAATAATGTCTTTTATTTTAAGTTTTGTCAGTATTAAACGATGTTCGTATTTAACATTAATTTCTTGTGTCTCCTGAAATGTACCTACCATTTATGCTAGAAAACATAACATCCACATTACTTCAAATGATACTATAAGCCGTGTCAATAAAGAAACGAATTTAATCATATTGATGGAAATCGTTCCCTCCCACCTTGCGCGTATATTTGCGTTTATTGTGTGTGAGAGGCAGTGATATTTCTCGTGACAAGGCTTATTATCTATCAAACAATAAACATCACTATCACTAATTGTTCTCTCCGAATCCTTCTCTTAAAGGTCGAATTGTTCTGTAGTTCTGTTTAAAGTTTTTTTTTTCTAAACAAGACATGAAACAGATTGTACTATTCGAAACCATCCGATACGCTTGCGTAATCCTCGCAGGATATCCAATATGTCACTCTGAAACGTTTGGATGCAGCATTGGATGGATGGGACATTTTGTCAGCGCCAACCACGAACTGACATTCGCTTGTTGCGGCCACATTCTGTAACATGAAGTACGGAATCTCGGTATTTGCTTTGATTTTGATGTGTGATAACGTTCTGGTGGGATCGTCGTTAAGTAATTGACGGACATTAAAAAAAACAAAACCCTAATAACCATTTTTTACTTTTAATTTATCGTAAATGACCGTAATTTTTAAGTAATATAATTGAGGGGTGATCATTTGATGTCAGGCATATTTAATCAACAGGTATTAATAGCAGTGGAGCTACTAAAGATTTTTTATAATTATATACTTACGTAGAATGATATATAATATTATTACGTGTGAATTCGCTATAAATCAATTTGTTTCGCCATTTGGAAGCTTGACGTTTGCAGACAACTATACCATACCCTAACAATGATTGAATTTCATTGAAAATACATTATAATTGACCTTGTCTTTTATTATGTATTCAGAAAAAAAACCGGATCCATTTTTTAATCCAGTAACTGATGAGTTAGCTAAGAAAAAAAAATATCTGAAAGAAATGCAGACAGACCTTACAACTGCTCCGGCTAGGGATGCAACAAGGAAATCGCTGCATTGACCTGATGATGATGAGATTTGAAGGACAGATTGATTGGTATATATGATAAAGCCACATCCGTAACCCACGCAGGTAAAATAAGGTCAAGAAAATATGACGGAGACTGAAGTATCAACAAAATGTTAATTTATAGAGCAAACTGAGTCGTTAAAAAGCTGTTAATGTAAATATCTCGATTTATAGGCAGCAGCAATAACGATCTTTATCATTGTCACTATTTCGCGAGTGTCGGGATAATTGGTATTTTATCAATACAGGAAATTGATTTCGAATACGTTTCCATGGTAGCTCAATGTCCACTAAGTAGATAGAAGATATTTCAAACGCAGTCGCTTACGGAAACGTTAACATTTTTTTATGTCTAATCGAAAGCTTTTTTGGCGGATAGTAAGGTAACTAAAAAATCCCATACAAAATCGTCTGCGATAATAAAATCTGTCATGATAGAAGCAAAGAATATTGAGGAGCGCGACGCGCGTATCCATAACGAATGCGCTTGTCAAGCGACGGCGAGACGCGACCAGTATTGGTTTTGTCGCCATTTAGTGGCAATTTCAGGCATGTTAAGTCGTTGGTCCCGGTTGTTATCGAAAGATAGGCAGATAGGCAGCCTGACAAAATTTGACAGTGTTGGCCACCAACACACCTTGGGTCATGTTGGTCTGGTTTCCCCTTAAAAAAAGGGTTATACAAGTCAGACGGCAGTCGCTCCATTGTAATAACCAGTGCCACCAAATCTAGGACCATGACTTACAGATTACACTAGGCTCCGAAGCGTAAGCTGAGGAGGTAACTAGGAAAACATGCTCGGACGAAAATAGAAGCAGAGAATATAAACATAGAAAAGATAGGTACATAATGTTATACTTAATTAGTGGTGAGTAGCTCGATTCAAGTTTGACGCTAAGTGTGATGAGCTGAAAGTCCGTACACTTGCCTCTTTTGATAATAACTAAATATAAAGACTACTTTAATGCCGTCAATACGTACAAAAGCTTGTCGTAAGACAACACACATTACATGAGCCATTTTCAGGCACTCTAGCACAAAATCCATACTTCCATACTTTCCATTCTAATATTATAAATGCGAAAGTCTGTCTGTTTGTCTGTCTGTTACGCTTTCACGGCCAAACCGCTGAACGGATTTTGATGAAATTTGGTATGAATATAGTTCAAAACACGGGTTCAAACATGGGCTTCTTTTTGACGCAGGCGGAGCTGCGGGAAACAGCTAGTAATAATATTACTAATATTTATGCACTAGCACAAAAGTTCCGGCTGAAATGATGCTTAGTTAGTCAAATAAGACGAAATCGTTCGGATAATCACATATAAGTGCTTTACTAATCTTGTTTGTGTCTAATGAATTACCCAATAATGATGTACCTATTAGGATCAGTTGCTATTTACCAGCTAAGTCTCACTATTTTTTTTTTATGAGTGCGAATTAATCTATTTTCCTTGCGAAATGGAAACCGAAGTCGTAATTTTCTACGAAAAATTTCTGACGAAGTAAGTCGGAGCTCGGGACAAATCTTTAAATCTGGTAACCCCAGCGACTCAAAGCGGCCTGATTTCATTTCCTTGCTTCGGTAATTTAAAGACACAAGACCGGAATAAGCCCCAGGTTTCTGTCACCGCAATATCAAATTGTATCCTATTTCTACTTTGTACTGTTTTATTTTTTATTACAAACAACGAGGATCCTCCAGCTATATCCAGTAGTTTCGGCTGATTGTAGTGATCTTCAAAGTTAATATTTAAAACAATAATATCCGACAGGACTTGCAATTGTAATATGGGGTGGTTGCAGAGAGTAATATTGTGTAGTGCCGAAGGGTGTGAGGGGGTGCCAATCGATACGCACCCCTGTTCTATACCGGGCTTAATGCACCCCAAACATGACCGTGTTTGCAAGGAAAGCGGAGTGCATTTTAGCTTAGACACGCTCTTTTCAATGTAGGCCGGGCGGTGAAATATCTGTGTTGCGTAAAACAGACAGATACAAACTCACGTACACAAGATGGTAATATTATTGTCCAACAATACTTCGAAGTTAAAGTTGGTCTGCACAAAAACGTTGTAGAAGGGAAATTTTCCTTCTGTATGAAATGAAATGTTCTTAAGTGCTGTTATTGCGAGTAGCCAGAGATACACTTACTTATCAAGTTTTATTTAGGTACATAAACAGATTTCTAAGATGCTCGTTTTTTAAATCCCTTAAAAATTCCGAGTGTAAACCACATATACCAAAAATAGCACTATTAGATCGCCCGTTTAAGAAAGGAAGTTTAAGAAAAATGAATACCTAGTGTTTTCGAGTATTTAAAAGGACTACAATACTACAATTCCTCTGAGTAAATATTAAACGATCCTTTTAAAACGTTCACCAAAGCTTGAATGCAAAATAGCCTCAATTGCATTGTAGATGTCGCTAGCGGCGCCACGGATGCAGTCGGCATCTCTGAAATAAATTATTTCCTCACAATATATTTTATAAAAACGACGAGGAATTTACTTCGCGTTAAAGGTCCTTCTGTACTCTTTTGTTTTGTTATCTACTTTTAGACGAAATTGCAACATTGCAGTTTGTCTAATATGGTTCGATTCAAATTACAGTTACGCTTTTTTACTAACATCATCTATATTTTCTATCCAGTTCCTATATTTGACAACTTACTTAGGTACATAATAATATGTTGGTGAGGTACCTAATTTATATTTGCATAATTATTTCTGATTGAAAAATTAATGGATACGTAATTACAAAAGAAGTCTAAGCGGGAAAGTAATTGCAAAATGAGTCTAAGAGACAAAAAAAAGGCATTAAGTTTCAGTAACTTCGCCCAGTACTGAAACTGGTGACGTATTCTGCCAACAACAGCATTGTTAAGAGGAATTGATGTCCGACAGGAGAACTTGCAGTCAAGTTAATTGTTTTAAAAGTTAGGGTCTGTAGACAAAGTCACAATTTGAAAACAATAACGACATTCGAAAAAAAATGTATGGGTTTGACATTAGCCGCGCTAAATCACGTGGTCGATTTTCATACTGATTCCGAAAGATCGCGAACACAATGTCGTTATCGTTTTTCAAATTGTGTCTTTGTCTACGGGCCCAGGTCTTCCCACATTAATTAAATTTTAATACATCCATAAACTTCATAAAGTTCATTTCTTGGGGATTCAAATTTAGGTTGAAATTAATTTAAAGCAGTAAAAAAATAATTACTTCACCACGCCTTGAGCGCCTAACATTCTTTAACTTTTCCTTTGAGATTCACGGAAAATAAGTTTTGAATTTATAAGTTGCTTGCGAAATTAACAATTTGTTGAGTTCTTATTATAATCCACATTAAAAATTAAGGCGTACTACCAGGTACCTATCTTGGGCACGAAAAATCAAAGCCAACATATTTTTTTTTCAATTTGGCTGTTACTTTCGTATTTAGCCAGTAACAAGTAATTTTTTTTGAATAAAGTTGTTTAATCAAACAAGTATAAAGTCGAGTCAGTAGTTAAGTTAAGTCAAGTCATAATCAAGTCGAGTCAGAAGAGTCAGGCTAAGTGAAGTGGTAGAAAAACTGCACTTAGCGATTTCCAGGAGCTTTTCACATAAATCGAACACTGTATCACTTCCCAACACTCACGCTTGTTCTTGAACACTTTGCGAATAATAAATCCACCATTATTAAGCACAACACAAAAAAAACCCACAAATTATGGAAAATAAAATACAGCGGCGATACTGCTCTTCAAAACTTCCCGCCAAAAGACCCCAACTCAACATTTTGTCCACGTAAATCAAAATCTATTTTATTG
The DNA here is from genome assembly GCA_947363495.1 of Euzophera pinguis. Classification (NCBI taxonomy): domain Eukaryota; kingdom Metazoa; phylum Arthropoda; class Insecta; order Lepidoptera; family Pyralidae; genus Euzophera; species Euzophera pinguis. The sequence goes on from OX376164.1 coordinate 7,048,992, forward strand.
TGTTTTTTTTTTCGTTAACTTAATACCCGGAAGCAGGTAGATTTTTTATTAATTTTCAGCAATAATATTGATTTATTGATGTACGTTATTCATTGATTAAATTTAGAAAAGTTTCATTCTTCTTATTATCTTTTAGAATAAGTACATATATAATGTACAAGTTACTCTTATATGTCTTATATATGCATAGGTAAGCTTTCACACGTCAGTTTCCTCTTTCTCTCTAAAAGTGTCGAGGTGTAGCGCAGCGAACCTACATAAAGTTTCAGTCTATTGTAGTCCACATAAATAATATCTTTTCACTATCGCATGAAATCAGCCACATGCACGGATAGCCACATGTCTATTTTTTTTATTGAAGATGAATATTACGTACGTTTATTATGTACACGTACACACGTTCTTTGTTTTATATACAATAGCTAACAATAGCATCAGCTTCCCATTGAACAAACACCTTTTGTTGTATAAGTAAGTATTTTATTTGCTTTCATAGAATCGAAGGTCTTTGGCTCAATACGAGAACTACATATAGATACTACGATAGCTCACCGACCCAATAGGGATCTTCGCCTTCGACACTTCGAGCTCTCCACTGTCCCCTGGCTTCTTAACCGCCTGCTAGTCGGCTCTTTGGAGGGCATCCAGGTACTTCGTCTCTCCAGCGCTGCCTAGGGCAACCGACTGATTGCTTTCTACTTGAATGTCTTGTAGGCGATCTTAACTTTCCGTTCCTCTCTCATTGTCTCCAAGTAGCCCAGCCATCGAAGACTTACCGCTTTGGTCTCATATATAAAAAGGAGCTTTGATTAATGTAATTAATAAAAATTTAAACCATTCTTTGTTTAATAGCATAGTTAAAGATTTGACGCTTCAAACGTAAAAATCAAGCCAAGTTGGAAATGTGGTCCAACATTAATCATTGTCGGACTGTCAGGGTGCTCGTACAACTTACTTTGGTATTATTATGACAAGGGTGTGTGTTTGCACCTGCCATATAGGTTACTTGTTTTAGTTTTAGTAGTATTTCAAGTATATTTTTTCATATAAATTAAAAAACGAGAAAATTAGATTCAACAACATGTAAAATAGAAATCGTTACGGCCTTTGATAGAGATTCTGAAAATTAAGAAATATAATTGAGTGAATTGGAAAAGGAAATTTCTACATGAATTTCCAAAAATAGAAAAGAAATCTGGCAAAACAGCGCGTTCTCTGATTTAATTTTTATTTGTGATATACATAAGTCAGCCTTTCTAAAAAGGATAACTGAAATCTTAAACGCAAATGTTGTGACAGCGTATATTTATAGCTTAGGGATTAAATGAAAAACGTTTATATATTTGTAGTCAATCTCATTTTAATAAAATTAAAATGAGACTATACTATTTCCAAACTGTTTCCGGCGGCTTAACCCGCGAAGTTCTGAATACTGATATTAATTTTAATGGTAAATAAATATTTTTTTATTTTTCCCGACTTTATTTCTTCTTCATCGGGTCGATGACTGACGGAAAGTGGACTTTCTGACTTTTACTTTCTACGCTATTACAGACCTCTCTCTATTATATTCAAGTATATTAATTATATAGAATTTATCTAGAACAGAAGAGCAGCGCTACTTAACGGAGACGTTCCTTCCAAGTCGTATGTCTTTAGCTAATCTTTTCATAATATCTTGATATGACATTGATAACTCCCACTATTTGCTTTTGAATTTTCTTCTTATTCCTTCTTATGTTATTGGTCTTACTTTTCCTTTTTTTAGTATCTACACATATATTGTGACAAACGATTACATAAATCCGCCTCAGAAATAATTCCTGTCTGGAGTCATGGCATACATACATATATACGATAAAATTTTGTATGTTTTAAACGCCTATATGACGTCAGGCAACTTCACGCGAGATAACTTGCACATTACTTATAGCGTAATAAACAAGATACATTATTCCCTTTAGCGCCTTGTTAGCGCTCCATTGTGTAAAATTGTTCATTAGAAAAGTAAACACCTCCCGTCCTTACCTTATATTGGAAAATGAAATATGAATGCTTTTGTAACCTTGTTTGGTAATATCGTAATAGGGTAGTAACCAATTTTACACGACTGACCAAAGAGTGTAATGTTTTTAGTTCATGTATGTTTGTATGTATGTTAGAGTCTTTATTTCACCTTATGTACTTAATGGATATAGACGTATGAGGTGTCTTTAGATTCCTTGCTTTTTTTCGAGTGTCATAGGGTATGTGACGTCATCATAAAAACAAAATGGCGGACTATAAACGTAATAAAAGCGCAGACTGTCAAAAAAAATCTGAGTAACTGATATGTAACTTTAAGAAAGTTTATTTTAGTTTATTTTGTGTAAGTTTATACTATTGTATTTAGCTTGTGTTTCTGCATCATGCCTAAATCTCTTTTCCTGAAATTTTTCCTACAAAAAGGGTTGTCTGAAAGAGATTGCTATTGCGATAAGGCTGCCTTTGCACATCATTATGTCTACCTGATGTATCTCAAAATTGTATTTCCTGGTTCAATAAAGTGTTTATTATTATTATGTGTCTCCGCTTGGGATTCACGGGTTGCCCCGGTCCTTTGAGAGGCCTGCGCGGGGATATTGCTTCTGCCAAAACCCGTCCGGCTATATCAATAGATGACATGTCCATGAACAGGTCTTGACAGGAGTAGGAACTATTTCTAATGTATGAAAAGGATATTCCCATATATCCTTTAGTGATAAAGTTTGGGTGGAGATGAAACTGGTTTATTGTAATAGAGCTTCGGACACCTGCCATAATCATGATTGCCACTCAGTGAATTGGCCCCCCAAATAGTCGCCGCGTTTGGCAACAGAGGGGCAACATTGGAATGAACGGCTAAGGGTGCCGAGAGGTGCGGCTCCGGTTTCACCACCGCGAGTTGTCTCGTGAGCGGGTTTCCCCGTTATTACGCCATTACGTGCAATACACTTCCATCCTCGAGCATATAGCTTATGCGACTCCACTCTGGCCGGTCGGCTAAGGCAAGTCAGAGGTAGGGGCTCCTGTGCCACATCGGTGTGCAATCCGACCTTGGCGAAGGAATGCGGTGGCCTCCCCTTGGAGCACTTAGGTCCTCGGTGTCGCCACTCACCAACAGCTCACCACAAGCTGCCCTGCGGAGATTGGCTGCACTGTGAAGGGAACCCAGTGGGCGATGGGGTCGTCACATCTCTACGCCTTTATTATTATTAACCTAATCGAGTGGGGTATCAAAATGAAGAGGTTTAAAAGGAGATTTCAAAAATGTATATAACATATATGTTTAAATATATTTTTGTGACAAAAAAAAAATGAATTGTATAGCAGTCAGTCGTTTTTTTATTTTTAATAATTAGCTTGTTACGTTTATTTATTAATCAAACTCTTATTGTCCCGAATTGCGCCAAGAAGGATATCATTGAGGAACTAAGTGGAACTTGGGCTATGGAGTAGTCAGCTACTAAATTAAGTATTATTTTTGTATCCCATAGGAATAGAGAGAGAAAGAAATGAAGTAATATCACAAAGGCAGTGATTCTGTTATCCATACTAATATTATAAATGCGAAAGTTACGCTTTCACGGCTAAACCGCTGAACGGATTTTGATGAAATTTGGTATGAATATAGTTGAAGACATGGAGTCAAACATAGGCTACTTTTTGACGCAGGCCGAGCTGCGGAAAACAGCTAGTAGTTTATAATTGTATACCAATTGCCTACCAAAACAACATTGTATTTTATCAAATAAATATTCTTGTCTTATTTTGAAGTTAATCGTAATCGTAAACAGCATTCTTGTGACAGGTCAAGAAAAGAGATATCGTAATAAGAATTTCTCGATTCGTTCTTAGCTTTTGAAAGCCGAACTTTCAAAAGTCTCTGACTGAACTCGACAGCTCCAAATGCTGGCCTTATTTCAAAAAGACTTAAATTTCAACCGAGCACCGGCGTCAACAGTAATGTCTGAAGAAAATTGATTTCCTGCACCAGTCTAGACACATCTCCCCTAAGCTAAAATTACATTTCAACCGAAAAACATTACGCTGGATTATTTTTAATGGACGATCTCAAACCACAAACACTCCATAATATCCTTTTAAGGTGTCCAAACATCTCTTTTGAGGGACTTAACAGAACGTCGCTCAGGGAAAGAGGTTGTTATTTTTAATTTTTACAGCGTAAGGCTTTTATCACAGAAGTAAACATTATTTCCATAATCTATATCTGGGGCAAGAACGGAACGTCGTTGCGTTGTTTTTAGCTGTTTAAGTAGAATGCGGTAACTTAATATAATATAAAAATTTCTCGATCCGTTTTTAACAGAGGCTTCAGACTAATTTCAAATTTTTTGACTATAGCTTTGCGATTAGTAGATAGATCAAATATAAAAAGACTTAAAAACGTGTATTGTGATACAATCTCGTATATTTTGAAATGTAAATGGTAATTCAAATGAGTTTTTGTAGTGTAGAGGTATGCCCACAGTATGGTAAATAATTCAAAGCGAGGGCTGGGGTTGGCGACCCGTGCTAACGAATACTTCTCAGTCAAACATTGGAGTAAATAGGGTTACCAATTCGAAGATAATAAATCATCATCATCTTTGGATGTTCCTATTTGCAACCTCTGCTTACTAAGCAGAGGTATATACACTTTAGCTATGGTCCTAGATTTAGTCAGAAAACTCTCTCTCTCTTAAAAAACTTTAAAAAAAAAACAGCAAAATCCACACGAGCCTTACATTTTTGGAGTATCTTATAAACAGAATAAGTTTGAATTTTGAAATGGTATGAAATGAAAGCGAGAGTTAATTTTACCTTTCCTACAATTCTATGAAAATGGGATAAAAATTCGAGGAAAATTTACTGTATAAATTTAAAATAAAATTGATGATAATGATGTTAAGTAAGTTTGCTTGCATTGTATGTATGTATTGTATGTATGGTTTGAGAGGCATTCGTGTACTAAAATGTGAATAGAATGTAAAAAATGTTCTATGCACAATAGGAATTACTACAGTCAAATGCATTACGAATCTATCAACAAACTGAGATAAACAGAGAATATTATCTACACTTCCATACTAATATGTGCGAAATATTATTGATTATTATTATTGATTGTTGAAAGACTGTCTGTCACACTTTCACGGCCAAACTACTGAACCGATTTTGATGAAGCAGCGAGTTATACTTGTACATATAAATATTTACCACCTTACTACAAAAAAGTTAGACCACTGTTCTTCTTCTTCATTGCGAGTCGACTCTGGCTGTTATCAAACTTCAGAGGACCAAAACTCTGCCACCGACAAGGCATTGTCATTTCAACTCAATGGCAAGACTGTTCAACATGTGTTTAAAAATAACTGCTACCATAAACTACGTTTTTCTATAGTCTAAAGTTATACAGAGTATAGACTTGGTTTTAAGCTTTGTTAAAGAGCAGTCTAAGAGTACTTTAGGTTATAGATAAACGTAATTTTACGATATCATTTTTAGACACGTATTGAACAGCTGTCTAACTTTTTGTAGTAAGACGATTATTTTTATCTCCTTTTTTATTATTAGTATTACTAATAGTAGTATACTAATTCAATTTAAATTCATCCTCGTAATCAAGACGGATGGTAACCCTACGCATAGAAGTTCACAAAACGCTAAAGTTGTACCGACACTGGTGTTGCGGTGTGTATCCGCTGTGTATGGGACACACCGATTCAATTCTGTGTGTTTAAAACTTCATATAATATTGAAACAAACGGTCGAATTGTGGTGGTTTTGGTTTTATCATTATCGTCATCATTTCAGTCGCAGTCAGTCCACTGCTGGATATAGGCCTCTCCTAATGGCTTCCAAAATGATCGGATGGCAGCAGCCTGCATCCATCGTTTGCCTACGACCTTTTTCAGGTCATCTGACCATCTGATTGGTGGATTTCCAACGCTGCGCTTGCCGGTTCGTGGTCGCCATTCGAGAACCTTTCTGCCCCATCGGCCATCGGTTCTTCGCACTATGTGCCCCGCCCACTGCCACTTCAATGAACTAATCCGCTGGGCTATGTCGGTGACTTTTGTTCTCTTACGGATCATTTCATTTCTGATTCGATTACGTAGGGAAACATCGCCCTCCCCATAGCTCTCTGGGTGACCTTGAGCTTTCTTATGAGGCCCATGGTCAAGGACACCACACACACCGGTTGAAGACTTAGTTTTAAGTGACTGAGGTATTTTGGACGAGAAGACGCTACGTAGCTTCCCGAAAGCCGTCCAGCCGAGTAGGATTCGACGAAAGACCTTGTCCCTGAAGCTGGAGTTGCTAGCCTGGATCATTTCGGAAACCGGCTTTTTCGGGAGGCTGGAAGGCATCGAGTCTGTTCACGAGATGATTCGTGTGATCACCCTCGAAAACAGCTTATAGATGTGGCTCAGGAGCGTGATGGGTCTAAAGTTCTTTAATAGTGTTTTATCACCTTTTTTGACGAACGAAACCACCTCGTCACGCCCACGAGCAAAACGGAATTAAAGAGCTTCTGAAGAACTTTCAGTACCGACGTTTAGCCCACTTTCAGAAGCTTTGCTGTGATTCCGTCTTCGCCCGGCGCCTTGTTGTTCTTGAGCTTCCGATAAACGTCGGCGTTTTCGGAGGTCTGCAGCATCATGGACCGTTGCTTAGCCATCAGATCTAGGGTCTGAGGTAAGAATTTTTGAGGTTTATTTTTGGGACGGCATTTAAAGATGTTCTTTCCCACCGTTTGGTCAACTTCTACGAACCCGTTATTAACCTCGTTCACGGAAACGCAATACTCAAGGCATACAAAGCGATTTGGGAGCTCTAACTGAAAGGATTTTTGGTTTTGGACATAGGCTTGCGAAGGTCGGCGTATAGACCTCATCAAGCGAGTTCTCTCTCACAGAGACATCGTTGAATATCTCTCTCCTAGTCGACAAGATGAAGTCGATCTCCTGTTTTATTGGAGCTTGACCCTTCTTAGTGAGTGGGGCCTTACCAGGTCCACTTTCTTTGCGGTGGCTTCCTGAAGAAAGAGTTCATCGCGAAGAGTCCCTCCTTCTCCAAAACATATGCTAGCTGGCTAGCATATGTTCTCGCTTATTTCGTTGCCCATATCCAAATTGCCCCACCTTGAGCTCCCCATCGCTCCGACCGCCGAGTCTTGCATTAAAATCCCCCATAACCACCGTAAAGTAGATTTTGGAAGCGTGTATGGCTCTATTAATGTCCTCATACACCGCTTCCACCTCTTCATGTGAGTATTCTCCAGTCGGCATATACACGTAAAACCTTCAAGGAGAATCTCTTCGATACTCTGAGTATCAGGTATATTACCCTACTGGAAACACTCTCGATGGTTTCGACGTTGTTTATGAGGGACCTATGTGAACGAGGAACCCGACACCATGCTGGGACTTCCTCAAGTCTCCTTCCCGGTGATAGAATAGGTTACCAGACTTTAGGGTTGTCGTGCCCTCTCCCTCTCTTCGGTCTTCATACAAACCCACTATGTCCTATTGCAACCTACTCATTTTCTCTTCCACTTCCCCCACCTTCTCGTCCAACCTCATCGACTCCGGGGATTCTTCGCACCCTCCGCCCCGCCGCTGCCGTGACCGTTACCGGAGCCAGAAACGGCGGGGCCACCCCGGGCACTGGGAACCTGATCATTGTATTATCTGTCATGTCATGGAGGTTGTTGCCATACTCGCTACGCTTGGCGGCGGGTTAGCGAGCACTTCCGACGCTGCTGCCTGTATTTCTAGTTGCGTTGTCAGCTTACGCTTCGGAGCCTAGGGTACGCTGTAAGACTCCTGGTCCTAGATTTGGCGGAACTAGTTATTATAATGGAGCGACTGCCGTCTGACCTTCCTAACCCTTTTTACAGGGAAACCAGACCAACAGGTCAGGTGTGTTAGTGGTCAACACTGTCAGAATTTTTCAGGCTGCCCTAAGGCATCTGACACAGCCTCACGACTGCTATCTATCGATAACCACAGGGACCATCGGCTTAACATGCCTTCCGAAGCACGGAGGAGCTCAAGATAGAAAATGCCACTAAAATGGCGACCAATCCAATAGTCCAATAGATACGTGTTTCGCGCTCAACTAACCAGCTCTTCTGATCCGACCAGAAGTAATGGCGATAGATATCGCGAAAAACGAAGGTTACTTACCTTTGTTTTTAATTGGGATGACGACAAGGTTCAAAAATTGGAAAAGTAATGATATTTCATGATAGCATACATGTGTTTAAATTCGTTATTAAAATTAACATTTTGATTTTTGCACAGGAGACTTTTTTAATTCGATGGGAAAGTCCATTTTTGAAAATATAATATTACTAAAAAAATATATTATAATCGAAAAACACATATTAAGTAAATAAACCTTTATTTATTTATTTATAAAGTATATAAACTTTCATTAAGATTATAAACGCAATAATTAAGATAGTTGTCGAACAAATTTTAGTCTCACTCTTGTAAATTACCTAGGCGTGACGTCATCGCTAGGTATCCATATGGAGCGTTTGGTATCCTCCAAAATGCACGTGAGTTTAACTATGTCATATTTCAGTTAGTTTAAGTTTTATCGACGTGTTTATTTTACCAATGTACCTATTAGAGTGAGGTCTTTCATTTAAACATGAAATCTAAAATTATTCGTCATGCCTATTGCCTTTGTATGAGGCTCGAAGGTCATGGGTTCGAAACTCATACTCGTTTAGTTTTCTTGAAATTTTCGCGGATGCAATCACAGAATTATAAAATTTTGAAGTAATGTCCGATATTAGAGTGACAAATTATTTAAAATATTCTGGTTCGCTATCAAGACGATTGGTCGCACCAATGAAATTGTAGGGTATATTAGTTTTATTTCTGGGTATTAGAAATACTTACATAGAGTATATTTATGTTTGCGCTGCTAGACTCAAACACGAAAGATACCAAGACCTCAAACAAAATTATTTATTAACACCAATAGCCTTGAGACCAGAGAGAAAGAGGCAAAATAAAATATAGCAGGATTGGCCCGAAGAATCGTTCAGTCATCGTTTTGATCGTCGCGCCTGTTCATATCTGAACCAAAAAGTTAAAAAATATAGAAAAGTAATAAATACATATTTATTTATTTGTTTATTTCGCTTACATTTACAATAATAATTACATTAGATGTCAGATTGTATTATATACTGTACATGTACCCTGTCAGGGTGTTGCGAATTTACAATTTTTTGTTACAACATGAAACATAAAGTACATTGCATAAGTATGTCATTTTCAAATAAATAATTAAATCCATCACCAAAAATAATAACTTCTATCATCAAAATAATTTCTAAGATCTAGGCATTTCTGTCGTCAAATAATTCAGTTACAGAGTAATAACACTTATTTACTAAATGCTGTTTCAACATATTCTTAAAGGTGTTATCATTCTCCACTACTGCAATATTCTTTCGTATTTTATTTCAAATTATTACAAGTAGGTATTTCAATTCAGTGCACAATTACGTAAAACAAAACCTACAGTTACAAATAAAACCACACGAGTATGTAATTTAAATAATACAATTACGCGGTAAATGCTCTCCAGATAAGCATGTAATTTAGCTTCAGGAAGGTGAATATTTCCATTCGAATAATTGGGCTTTTACCTTTGATCTTTGTTAAAAACTTCGCTTAGACGAATTTATGGATTGCGCTTGAAGGAGCATTTGCCTTTTCAGTCGGTTGATGTTGTTTTTTTTTGAGTTTATACTTTGGGAATTCTATTTTAAGAGTCCAGAAATAATCCGATCAACATATTATGTAAAATCTCTAGGTCAGATGTACGCAGCGTAAGGTGAGTAAGTAAGTATTGGATGAAGAAAAAAAAAAAGTGTGGCACTCGGGGACTGCCGCGTTAAAACTATTGCATAGCATTTTTTATCAACTTAAGCAATTATAATTATTTATTTATTTTTTATTTATGCAGTATTCTTTTTTCTTTGATATTAATTTAAGTTACACTTTTTGAGCGTGGTGACCGATAAGAAAACATTTTTTTTTCTTTTATTGAATAAATGAGAACTTAATATCGTTTAAAATATTTTTATTATCTTACAATACATGTAGGTTATTCAGGAATTTTTATCATTGAAACTATAGGTTTATGATAACTGAAATAAGAAACATAAGTTTGAGACTTGATATCCTCTAAACATCTGGAAAATACCGCGTCAATGGTGGTCCTATATTTTGTTGTGGATTCTTGTGGATCATTATTCATTTTTAAATTCAATTTTTCCGAAAGAAATGTTGTCAACCGCTCTGATTTTTATCAGCGAAGTTGATGTTGAAATCGCTAGCCAAGATAAGTGGAAATTTATTACCATTTGAACCAAGTATTTTCGACCCTTCTTCAGTGTACTCCAGTAAAGTGCGATGAATAAAATGGTCTACCTCGTCCAATTTTGGATTCGGAGAAATGTAAATTGCTACCATGACTATGTGTAGGCCATTTCTAAGTTTGCATAAGCACGCACAAATATCTCCAACAAATGAGCGCCTAACATTAACATCGCTAACGTGTGCAATATTTATTTCAATATTCGGAGTCATAATATTATTAACATTATTATTATTTTGGTAAATAGCTACCCCCACCTTTTGGAACAGTATCTTGTTTGAATATTTATAACATATAAAACATAAACCATGACTACCGGGGAAACTAAACATAATAAATAAGCAATCTATCTAATATGTGACATAAAAGCCCGCCGCCGCCTACTACTTTAGTACGATTCGAGTTTGTAGTTTGCTAACGTTTCTCGGCAACCGGCGACCGGCACAGAGCGGTGCGGCGGCGTTAAAAGCCGTGCATCGTCTCGTCCTTTCAGTTCGGCAGACTTCGGCACGGCGCGGCGGCACGGTGTTTGTGTGCGTGCGACTAAACGTATGTGTGTAGACTAGCTGCTAACTGCTCATAACTGATTCTATTTCTTTTAGACACGATGTGAGTGTGAGTGAGTAGCGGGTGTTAGGTTTAATTTTTGTCACGGAATTTCTTGGTTCGGTAGCAATAAAAGCTATGCAATAGCTTATTAAATAACAACCGACTTATACCTTTCAGCTACTAAATTGAAAATTATTATCACAAATAATTATATATTTCTGTGTTGAATTATTCTTGTGTTGCATTTTAAATAATCCCATTGTATCTTGGAACAATGTTTATTTATTTAGATTAAAAAATAGTAGCCACAGAAAGGTACTTTATTATACCTAAAATTTATAGGATTTTCAAGACTATCAGAAACAAAAAAGTGATAAGAAAGATCTAAAGAACATTAACTTCCTTGGCAGCCCTGTGTAAGAAGGTGTCATAAACTAATTTGTCTGAGAACGTTCTAGAACAATATTCGAATTGGCCACGAAAATAATCGCCAACGCGGCAATTTGAACGATCATACATTCAATAGCCAGCATATTCCAAGATAAGATCCACAGTCCGTCCAAGTACTGACACAATGGCGTACAAAGCGTCTGAATGCATAAAACCAGTCGCATATAGTGCGATGACTGTCTATTGAGGGACATTACAAAAGGTATTGTATGCTTGGAGTGGTTTATCTCGTATCTGGACCCGAGACGCAGTTCCGCACTGATACTGCTCGAAACATGTAGTGGTGTCATGTTACTGATAAGTCCTTCTTCATATCTTTGTGACATAGCAGATATTTGATCGAATGAGATTTCGAAACACACAAAGTTTATAGTAGTAATATTTATCTGAAACTTGATTGCACAAATGTACTATGTTCTACATGTGAGTTGATAATATCTACTAAAGCTAATAGATTAATTAAATGAAGTGATATTTACAATTACATAGTCCGATTTCCGAAATTTATTTATAATACTTATTTGAATTAATTTTATAAATTGCAAGTAATAGTTTTGGACGACGAGTCAGGAGTGCCCTCTATTTCATGGGTACTTTTCATTTTGTTACATACCAAAGAGAAAAAATTACACTACTTATTTACTTATAATCGTTGCTGATAATGAAGCTAAAACAATCAAAATATTTGAAGGCAACACTGTAGAGAGGCAACTATAACTAATACTAAATAAAATGCATTTGTACATATATATTTTTTTAAATTAAGTAGTATTAAATATATAATTAGTGCCTAAAAGCGATAATAAAAATAATAAAAAAGTGAAAGTAGTAGTGGTAAGTAGTATCAAAGTATTATGTATCAGATTGATAATCAACTGCAGATCATTAGTTTATAAAATAATGTAAAATTGAATTAGATAATGCACTGTTCTCCATACAAAACACATATTTATGCTAGCTTCTTATGATGACATGATAAAATCAATCATACTTATGAATTACACTATCTACAGATTTTATCGTATATTTCAGAACAAGCGTAAAAACAGTCAATGCAGTATTGATTCAGTGATACTGAAATAAGTACGAAAAATGCCCCACAGAAAAATTTCGCGACCTCCTTCGGAATTCCTTGATATAATTTATCAAGTGGCTGATATTATCAACATTAAAGACGTACAATTTGCTATTGGTTTTGGCAGCGAAGATGACATGGACTGCATTTTAGGTGATGTGTACAAAGTGATTATAAAGGGTTATAACAATGGCCAAATTATTGAACGAGCGTTTGTGGTGAAATGGATTGCTGAACCTGAACGGCGAGCTTCTTTTCGGAGTTTGTATCTGCGGGATCACGCATTCCATAACTACGTTGTGCCAACAATAATTGATATCCAAAAAAGATTTAAAATTATCGAAGGGTTAAAAATGTCTTTCCCAAATTGTGTATTCTCAAACGGAGAGAAAAATAGAGAATGTGTAGTTTTTAGTTCAATTATAGAACACGGCTACTTATTTCATGACAGATTCTCAAATATTGATGCAGATCATTGTTCTCTAGTGATGAAAGATTTAGCCAAGTTGCATGGATTATGTTTTGCGTTACAGCATATAGACAGGGAAAAAAGTGATCTAATTAAGTCTTTTTACAAAGATGATGTTCAATATAATGGTTTAAAACCAACAACGAATAGTATGGTCAAATTTTACAATATTTCTGTAGGTGTTGTGAAAGACCCAACTGCTAAAAGTAAATTGAATGATTGTGCAAAAGATATTCTAAATATACTAAACAAATGTGTAACTCCGTTAGATCGGTTCAGTACCATTTGTCATGCAGATTGTTGGAACAATAATGTTCTCTTTAAATATCAGGTGAGTGCTCTAAATGTATTAGTAAGTATAATATCACTCATGCTAAGTGGCGGGTTTTATCAATGAGAGCTGTATAGATTAAAATCTATGAGTCTATATACAGTAAGCACTAAGTATATGGTACATTCTGGAATGCGAAACAATTATAAAATACATTTTGAGCGGTTGGACATAAATTCATCATGGAATTATAAGGTAGTAGTGGTATTGTAAAACTATTTGTTACCCACATACAGTGTGGGCAATAAAGATATTTTGTTTTGTATTGTGTTTAAAAATTAATCTCATTTCAGAGGAAGAAACCAACAGAAGTTATGTTTGTCGACTACCAAACAAGCAGATACGCTTCACCAGTGACAGATCTATCTTACTTCTTCTACATGTCTGCTGATGAAGAGTTGCTCGAGAATCATTACGACCGGTTGATTAACCTGTATTACAAAACATTGTCAGCTGTACTCAGGCAATGTAATTTAGACGTAAATGGAATATATCCTGAGAAAATTTTCAAAGAACACCTTATGGAATATTCAGTATTAGGCCTCATAGAAGCCCTTATATCAATGAAGATTATTACTGCGGCATCTGAAGAAGCTTTAGAAATGGCGAAACAGAGATATGAAATTGCTGAAGAAGTAACTTGTAATGGTGACTCGCAGAATGATTGTTTGTTTGTTAGAAGGGTGAATGGTGTAGTTAATGACTTTTTTAAACGTGGTTACTCGTTAGACGCTGTTTTAGAAAAATAAATTTAGTTTCAGTCTAACAAGTTTTGTGTTTTTGAAAGATTGCCTATTTAATACTTAGAATCTAAACATAAAAGCAAACCTTTGTAAACAATTGCCCAACTTCATCTAGAAGCTCATTTACATAATTATTTGTAATATGCCTATTTCGAGCAGAGTACTTTATCGAGATATAATAAATAATATATCTTTGGTTTAATAATTCAAAGGACAAAGCGATGTCGCAAAGGAATAAATTATAGACATTGCAGTTAATTGTCTGTAACAAAGGTTGTCTGACTCTCGGATGTAGCTTTTTCCTTTATGCTCCCAACTGTTGGTTCTAGTTTCAATAAATCAGAATAATATATGCAATTTATTAAGTATCAGATATTATCTTTATTTCATGAACATACTACGAATTAAATAAAGAGATGACACTTTTTAATTCCAGATGGCAAAACGATTACTTTATTGCATTTTGCAGATTCGGAACACTTGCCGAGCTCCAATGTCATAAAACATACGGAATAGGTACAACCGGAAAAATGCTTACCGGAGTAACATTTTGAACTTAAAAGAGTTTTGTAGAGGCAAGAATCTGGGAGCGTTAAGAAATAAACTACGAATCTTTGTAGACTGAACTGTGACTGAACATAATGGAGCTCAGGAGGACAGATGCCAGACAAATCCATTAAAAAAAACTAAGTTTTATGTATTAAATCAAATCAAATAATTTATTTGTGAAAACATAGGTATACATGAAACATGCAGTTGTTACAGATAAAAGGGAACGCTATGTTTTGACATTAAAGTATGGCGTACAAATATTAAGTCATATAAAAGATTAATAACATCATTCTAGTTATGTCAAATTGATATTATAGTAGGTATGTCACAGTGTTAGAAAAAATCAAAATTGTATGTTATCATCATTCAAAAAGTCATTGATTTTATAGTAACATTTGTCAATCAGAAATTCTAATAAATTATTTTTAAACATTATTAAGTCAGTAATTGATTTTAGTTTATTCGGTAACTTATTATAGATTTTTGGTGCCATTCCTATTATACATTTTCTAATATGTGCCTGAGCACATCGCTGGGTACAAACATTGTAAATGTACTGTGGTCGCAAAGCATTGCGCCGCCGCCGCCGCCGTGTGCTTGAGACAACCCCGGAAACAATTTCGGATTACCTTTTACAAAAATTGCAACTTCATAAATATATAAAGATGGAACAGTTAATATATTTAAAGTTTTAAATTTTTGAGCACAGCTCTCTCTCGAGTTCAATCCACATATTGCTCTGACACATCTTTTCTGCGCTTTAAATATCTTTTCCCTGTTAATGTTATTGCCCCAAAATATTATTCCAAACCTTAATATTGGTTCTACAAGACCATGGTAAGTGGTTATAACAGTATCGATATTTACTATTTTGCGCAAGTTGTACAAAGTAAACGAGCACTTATTTAATTTTTTACAAACCCGATCAGTGTAAGGTGTGTGTGAACGTGATTAAAATTTGTGGTATTAAGAATTGGTCTCTTCCTGACTAAACATCAGATTTTTTTGTATTAGTGTCTTACTGGTAGCGAACTCTACTACGAGTAGCAAGGCAACAGTATAGACTCTAGAGATTTCTGTGTTCTACCGCTTGCGTAATGGGTTATTATATGACATGATGCGAACAGCCACTTTCTATCATCGCTCCTCGCCCCATCTTCAGGAAAAAAGAGGATTTTCCTTCCTCGTACGCTGTGTTTATAGAATGAAGTCCTTGCCAAGGTTTTCTTAAGTATGTAACTTAAAACCAAAATTGGGACCTTCAAAAAGGACGTGAAAAAGCGAAACCTGGGCTAATGCGGGCCAACCCTGATGGTTTCCCAGATAAAAGGATGCTATGATAATGAGGAAGGTATTAAAAATATATTCCGTTTATCTTACCTAAATGACATAGGTTTGGGATTAATTAATACAAGGTTGGTACCTAAAATGTATGTTGTGTTGTTTTATAGGTCGGAACTTTCAAGTGCTCTAAATTTTACTTTGTTGAAGCAATCAACTTAAATTTATCGTTAGCTCAGAAAATTTTTGCGGCACATTGTTGGAAATTGCAATAAAATCCCAGATTGAATACAGTATTTATTGTTTTATGCAATCAATTCAAATTAGTGCATACTCGTACTGGTTCAGCTTTCAACTCAGTAGTTTTTTAAATTGCACTGTTATTAGTAGGATAGTACCTATTACATAGCTGGTTGAGCCAAAGAGTTAATCATGAGAATATCTTCTACTGGTTACGATTACTTGTTACTATTGTCGTCTTATAGATATACCTGTAATGCCACGATACCAATTTGATTACATCTATTTACGAAATCTATCCGTAGATTTAGTTTAGGGGTCTATTCCAGAGCCTCTCCCGCTTATGAATCGTACATCTAAAGGTTTGGGTGTCACAAAAGAAGAGAAAATAGTTCTATTTGGTCTCAAGCCAACGCCCCTTGGTCTAAAGGCATCGAATCCATACTTCCATATCCATCCATACTAATATTATAAATGAAAGTCTGTCTGTCTGTTACGCTTTCACGGCCAAACCGCTCAACGGATTTTGATGAAATTTGGCACGAATATAGTTTAAAACTCGGGGTCAAACATAGGCTACTTTTTGACGCAGGCGGATCTGCGGGAAACAGCTAACCACAAAACCCGAAAAAGGAGACTGCTAAAGGTTGAGATTGCCTTTGTGGTAAAGATGTTGAGCTGCACAAAACAAGACCTGATGTCAGACACGGAAAACGGCATAGAGGTTTCTGAAAAAAAAAACCCTCGGATTCTGTGCTAATCGACACGAAAAGAAGAAGAAGAAGAATATTCGTATTGTCTTGCAATGAGCACAATCTTAAAAATATATCGAAAGAAAGTTGCTAAGCATTTAGGTGAGTACTACTTTATTATACCGTCATCCGAAACACGTCCCTCTACCCACGTCAGTGTCAATATGTCATTCTAGTACAAACACCGGAAAGTGGTTAGGAATATATTATGTTTGGGTAGGCGTGTAGGTGAACTGCGGTTACATATACAATAGTGTTCAAAGAACAATTAAGTAATTATGGTCATGAAATTTTATTAATTGAATGCACTGCAAATAGTATATATTAATTGAATATAGTGCGATAATTGTACATTAATTACGCGATTTTTTTTTGCTAATTTAGCAGTTGTAAAAAAGAGAAATTTAGAATAATTCCAATTGCATAGTTTTAAATTATCTAACATGTTGCGAGTAAAGATTCCGTATTCTCTTTACTCTCTCCAAACGTCTCTACAAATTAATTTTCTTACTTTTTTTTTTTATTGATTGAAACACAATTTACGCTATAAGTTTAACAGTTGTTCTTCTTCGGACTATCTCCTGAAGGATATTTTAAAGATAGCCTTTGAAAATCCTACAAATATCAGACGTAAGTTTGTACTCTAGGCCGTACGCAATCTTAATTTTCTTATCGTCGACTTTAATTTTTCTATTCCTCAAAGAAAGCAATAAAAACAAAATCAATTGCTCAACCATATATCTATCTAGACATTTAAGCTTTATAAAGATTAGTTAGTTAATCGACTGCCTTGTAGTCGGCTTTGTTACGCGAACCGTGAAATTAAATAAGTAAGTAATCGCCTTAGTAAACGCACAAGGTATGTTGTTTTATTTTAAGCCCTAAGCCGGCGTAGGAACGTATTTTCCGAAATTTGTACTAAATTAACTTATAAGGTCTCCTAAACAAAGAATATTTCATTTACATACTTACTGTGGTGTTTGAAAAAGGATTTTAGTTTAGACTTTATTAAGCCCAGATGTACTGAATATGATCTAGTAGTTGTTGGCTTGGAGCCTGATGAAACTAGGAGCAGCTCAGCATTAGGATTTTCATCGCAGTAATTCTCAAAGTATGACGCAATATCATTACTCATTTCAGGTATTAATGAATGAATGAACACTTTATTGCACCATTTACATACATAATTAAAAAAACAGCAATCAATAATGAGTGTGGAATCGCAATTATGTCTGAAGGACTTAAAGTAATATTTAAATAACTCACGTTAATACAATATATCCGCTATCTCTCATTTAAATGTTTTCAATGTCTCTACGCTGAATAGTAAATTATGTTCCGCGTGCATGTGAAGCTCTACGCATTTAAAATGCTAAAACAAATACTGACGCGTCAAACTTCGGCGTAAAATTTTGTTGAACGAAATATAAAAAGTAGTTTTCTTTAAAACAATGCGGCACCTCTAGCAACGGGAAGTTATTGTTCAACATATTTTCACACGAGGAAACGTGTAGTAGTGGAGGGTTAAGTGTCGCGGTGTTTAAGTCAACCCTTTTAGTTAGGGAACAAAGGATTAGGGACCTGGCCTGTTCCTTTACGTGTTCTGTGGTTCCGGTATTCTGGCTTTGTGATTGAGAGATCCCAGTGAAATGGTAGATGTACTTAGATTATGAAAAAAAAATGTGGTCAAGTTCGTACCCAATTGACCATTAATTTTTTATTTTCAGGCGCAATGTAGGGTATCGTAGTACTCCAAATAATAAATAATTTAAACTTAATAACAGTCAGACGGACAGACATGACGAAACTGTATTATTGTGTTTACTACGGAACCCTAAATGCTAATATGTGTGTTCGTATTTATATTTTTATTGGAGTAAGACATATATTTTTGAAGAATTGTGATAAATGGTTTATAAACTAAATACAATGACAGAAAACTTAATAGTACTTACCTATTTTATTGCGAGATTCTGCTAGTAAAAATAAAGCCGTGTGGTTCTTACTAAATGTTGGCATCCCTTTCTCATCCGCTGAAGGCCCGAAGGCTGTCGGTGTGAAAATGTTAATTTTGCCTCCAAAATTGTTACCTTTATACCTGCGAATTTTAATTTTGAAGTCCAGTAATGGCATTTCGCATTCCGTGAAATAATTGGATTTCCTACTGCCAGTCTTTTGAGCTTTTACGATGTTTGGTGTTGATAATAATATTTTAAAGCTGATGGTTATTTTGATTAGTTAGGTACTAGCGAGTCACCCCAACTTTACACGGGTTGTAGTTATTGTATAGTTAAATGATATTAATATACTTATACCTATTAGAATTATTATACAGAAGGCCACAAGGACTATTATAAGAACAATTTATCTAATTTATGCAGGGAACCAAATCTGGTTAAAACCATTAACTAATTTAGTTCAACAACATTTTCAGCGAATTTGGTTGCGCTCAACCGGTATTAACCCAAAAAAACGGCCCGACCAGGTATTTCATATATATATATATATATATATTTAATATATAGTATTTAATACCGACCTATATTTTTACCAGTTTATTTTAGACTAAACGTAAGCTAAGTCTTTATTTCGAAACCGGCCAATTTTGCTTTTGTACGGAAAAATGTATGTTCCGCCATAGACGTCGCATTTCTAAACGAATCGTTACGACAGGTGTTTCTTGATTTATATTTTGTTTTTGTCTAGAGATTTTTGGGATTTGGGGGGAAAATGAGGGCAAAAGGACTGCCTATGCTGTATATTTATTTCTAAATCGATCCTTACAAATTGAGTACATTCCAATTATATTCTAATATACAAATACTTACTATTAAAAATTTGCAATGCCTGCGTTCAGTTTGTTATTTTTAATTATAACTTTAACAGTCTATGCCTGATTACATTTTTGATTTATTAATAAATACTGATGTTCTAAACATTAGGTAATACTCCAAATGTTCAAATACTAGGGATTAGGATATAGGACAGCAAACTAAACCGCAAAACTAGTTAATAGGTTGTTATTCTGTTTTCAAAAGTTCGGTTTGTAATTGTTGGATATTTTAGTAATTAGAACATTTATTTTAATTATATTGTTTCAGGTAATTAAATACACCTTCATATTATACCGATAAAATGGTTGGAAGTCAGGCAAGTCAAAAACACCTTTATTTTTATGATGTTTAACTGATTCAGAAGTTAATTTGCGGAAATACTTTTTACAGAAAAAAAAAACAATCTTAATAAATGAACTGGGCCACACTTTATCATCATGGGTCATCATTCTCTATTTATTATCGTGCGCCAGTGGTCGTGCGTGAATATTATATGACATCCGTGAGCCTCCTACCGCAGTCATAATATATCGAACTAGAAGCCCGTCCTGACTTTGTCCAGGCCTTCCTCGATAAATAGGCTACCCAACACTGAAATAATTTTTCAAATCGGACCAGTAGTTTCTGAGATTAGCGCGTTCAAACAAACAAACAAACTCTTCAGCTTTATAATATTAGTATAGATAAACAGATAAAGACTAGCTATCTATCTGTTGTAAAAGTTTATGCTCTTTACCTTTAGAATTTCATTGTTCTCATTAGAGAGGGAGAGAGTATCGCTGCTATGTGATTTCTT
Source organism: Euzophera pinguis (assembly GCA_947363495.1). Classification (NCBI taxonomy): domain Eukaryota; kingdom Metazoa; phylum Arthropoda; class Insecta; order Lepidoptera; family Pyralidae; genus Euzophera; species Euzophera pinguis. The sequence continues at coordinate 7,069,495 of OX376164.1, forward strand.
CTCTTCTTCTTCATTATAGAAATTTCCGCTTACTTTTACATCTCCACTGAGTCCGTTTTTCGGCATCCATGAAAGCCAGTCCATTAGCACGAATGTCTTGTTATTTAGTTCTTACTACATAATTACATTTTAGACGTTACCTTTCTCTCTTATTTCAGCATTTTCCATAATTCCTTCTGGATTATTCTATTGTTTAAGAAAATAATGTTCTGCTAAGGTACATCAAGAACATTTTGGAGATTTAGCCTTCCATCCACACATTTTCATACGTGTCATATTTGTTCAACCACATCCTAATTCAGAGAAGTCGGTTAAAAAGGAGAATTGTCTAACTGGTCCTGCTCGCATGTATTTAGTTTTACTTATAAAGCGCACATTTGTGCTTTATTTATTTTGTAGTCAGGGACGGCTCGAGGAAGATATATCTACATGTGTTCATTAATCAATCTAATTCATCTCGTGTGTTCATTAGGGACCTAATGGGTTGTAGGTATTCAAAAGCGGACGGGGTTATGTACGAGATTACTAGAGGTCACTGATTAAAATGTACAACGTAACATTAGGAATTATATTTATATTATGCTAGCTGTTTATCGCAGCTCTGTCTGCCTGTCTGTTATGCTTTTACGGCCGAACCGCTGAACGGATTTTGATGAAATTTTGTATGAATATAGTTGAAGACCCGGGGTCAAACATAGGCTACTTTTTGACGCAGGCGGAGCTGCGGGAAACAGCTAGTATTGTATATAATATAGTTGTATAGCTCAAGCCAACTTAATAATTTTTTTTTTGTTTACTCGTAATTATCTCCCTCTCTTTAAATAGATAAACCATTTTGCCAATATTTTTATTATAAGCAGATTTTCTAGGATAACCTATGAAACATTATTTTTTGTGTATCTGATCAGCCTGCACCGCTTCACTCCAGCGGTATCTGGGACGGCCGACTGGTCTTCTGTCACTGTCTGACATCTTCCTTAGGTAGGCTGCCAGATATCTGTTTACAAAGCGAAAACCTACCGAATTTTTCTGACTTTAAAATCGTAGAGAACCTTGCTTAACTTCACAGCAAGAGTGAGATCGTCGGTAAGAGGTACACGCAATATAGCTATGTACAAGAAAAAAATCTCTAATACAACGAACTCATGAATTTGCAAATACGACAGCACAATGCAGTCGTGAAGATGTATTTGCTCTATAAAATTACTGTCACATATTTAAACACCTCATATTACGCCTAGCGTAAGTGAACTTAAATCAAAGCCCGCCCTCGCATTTTATCTCAAATTAAGAGTTATACGGCCTCATTCTTCGCCGCCGCCGCGAGAAAATATAAAATGGATAAACTGGGGAGAAGTGGCTAAAAGGGACATGTAGAAGTGTAGGTAAGGCTTCGCGATGGTGTCGGAGTTAAATCTAATTTTTCCCCCGCTAATGCCGGCCCGCCCCGCCTCGCTTAAGGTTGAGTGAGCGCGAAAATTGTAACTCGCAGAGAGGGATACTGTGGAGGGATTTCTAGAAGTTCAGTCGAATTGTAGGTAGGTCTCGTGCACATGTGTGTTTGGTCTGGGAATTCTGAATTGCTTAATAAATACTCGTATGTTTTCAAGGAATAACTATTCGTATTCGTAAATACAGCGTCTCTAGACGTGTGTAACTAAGTTTAGAAACTTAGATTGAAAACAAATGTTTGTCATGACTCAGAATCAGAATCCTGCATTATGTTTATTCTATTTATTTAATTTCTCGGTTAATAGAGCAACGCATAGTGGTCTATTCTTACCCAGACACCACACAGCTAAAATATTTCCAAATACACACGTAAATAGTCATCGGTACGTACTAAATGTACGGTTTGTTAATTGATTCCGGCCGTCTGGCGATCAGACGGACTCTCGTTTGATAAATAATTACCGTGGACAGCGATCGCCGTATAATTTACCATAATTCTATTTATTTTGGACTCTGGCCATAGCTTTGACGGTCGGTTTCTTACTAAATAAATATTGCCCTTAGTGTTAGTAGTAGTTTTGTTTAACCTACTTTGTGCCGGCGATGTATTTTTTAATACAATTCAAAACTTTTTTTTCATAATGTTATGTGACAAGATCTGAAATAAATTGTAATGGTTATGATGCTCATCATGATTTTGTTGTTCATATACCATCCTCTATTCTCATGAGCGTTGTAACTGTTGCAAGAGACGACGAGTATGGGAGCAACACGAAGTCGACTAGGTAATCGGATATAACCGTACTCAAAAAAATCTAAATCTATGGCGACTCTTAGACCATGTCAGAAATATTCTATATTTATAGATAATAACAAAATAATCGAGACATCGGATTTAATATAAAAACAGGAGAGAAACTTCATCTTGTCGACGAGGAGAGAGATATTCAACGATGTCTCTGTAATCAGCAATATAAAAATCGGAAGCGATCACCGGATCGTAAGGGGCATCTTGAATATCGATCTCAGACGAGAGAGAACTCGCCTGTATCCAAAACTAAGAATCCATTCAGTTACAGCTCTCAAATCGCTTTGCATGTCTTGATCGCACTCCGCGTTTCCTTGGACGAGGTTAATTACGGGTTCGTAGAAGTTGTCCAGGCGGTGGGAAAGAAGATCTCTAAATCCCGTGCCAAAAATGAACTTCGAAAATTCGCACCTAGACCCTAGATCTGATGGCTAAGCGACGGTCCATGGTGCTGCAGACCTCCGAACACGCCGACGTCGGTTGGCAGCTCAATCGACAAATCCTTCCGGATCCTTGCGGAACGATACTCGCTCCTTCAATACAGAACGTATTAAGGAGACGATAGAGCAAAACAAAGGCTCCAAAGTGTTCGCAAAGGTGGAGTCTATTAGGCAGAGCCGACTGGCCAAGCTAAAGACGGAGGACGGCAACGTGGTATCGACGAAAGCCGAGGTGCTGAGAGAGATTTTACGGACAACACTTCAGTAGCCAAACCCGAAGGAAGCTTGGCCAAAGACCCAAGAGCCAAGGCTACACGATACTATCCCGGATATCAGCCTGTACGAGATTAGGATTGCCTTCAAAGAGCTCAAGAACAACAAGGCGCCGGGCGAAGACGGAATCACAGCAGAGCTTCTGAAAGCGGGCGGAACGCCGGTACTGAAAGTCCTTCTGAAGCTATTTAATTCCATTTTGCGCGAGGGCGTAGCGCCAGAGGTGTGGAAGAGAGGTGTGGTAGTTTTGTTCTTCAAAAAAGGTAATAATACTCTATTAAAGAACTATAGACCCATCACGCTCCTGAGCCACATCTATAAGCTGTTTTCGAGGGTGATCACAAATCGTCTCGCGAACAGGCTCGATGCCTTCCAGCCTCCCGAACAAGCCGGTATCCGAAAAGGTTTTAGTACCATAGACCACATGCATACGCTGCGGCAGGTTATACAAAAGACCAAAGAGTATTATCGGCCAATATGCCTAGTATTTAGTGTAGTGAAACGTGGGCGGTGCTTCAGTCTCTCCAGCGGTCATTATATAAAAATGCCTCATAAAAAAGGTCAAGGTCACTCAGAGAGCTAAGGAGAGGGCGATGCTCGGTGTATCCCTACGACATCGAATCAGAAATGAAGAGATCCGTAGGAGAACAAAAGTCGCCGACAGAGCATAGGATTAGTTCATTAAAGTGGCAATGGGCGGGGCACATAGCGCGGAGAACCGATGGCCGATGGGGTAGAAACGTTCTCGAATCGCGACTACTAACCGACAAGCGCAGCGTTGGACATCCACCGACCAGATGGCCAGATGACCTTAAAGGTCGCAGGCAAACGATGGATGCAGGCTGCTGCCAACCGATCATTTTGGAAGTTATTAGGAGAGGCCTATTTCCAGCAGTGGACTGACTGCGGCTGTAATGATGATGATGATTTACTATGAACTCTATTGAAACTTTAAAATTGTTATAACTAATCACGGATATGTTGTATTTGTTCAGAACTTCAGAATATTATTGCAATGTATTGATCTCTGTCTGCTTCCCTTACCTTTGTGCAGTCGTGTAGCGGTAGAAAACGTGCAATGTAAACGAAGCAATAGCCAACGATCGTGTTAGTCTGTAATTACCTGTACCGGGGATTGCAATGGCTTGCCCACTTTTTCCCGCTCTCCCCACAAGAGTAAAACTCGGAGAGTACAGAGATAAGTACTAAAGTTGTAGAGGCTCTGTGATCTCCGTCAATAGTAATAAGTTTTTGTCACCTCTGCTTCAAACCTTTTTGTGTACTATATGTTCGGATTGTGATTACTTACAAGTTGTCCATATAACGAAATATGTTGAAATTGATATTATTATTTTTTTGTTTCTTTTGAACTTTTAACCAATACGAGGAACAATTAATATTAGTTTCACATATCTTAGTTGTGCTTGGTTAACTATATGACCTATATTGTAACGTCTAAATAAATTCACAAATTTAATGCGGCTCTTTGAATTTCAAATGTCCTATCAATTATCAATAGTTCTGAATAGAGATCATCATCTAATTTCTTAGCCTTTTCATACTTCGTCTTTGCGTTATTTTTCTACTTTCTATGTTTTGTACGATAATCCCGGCACTAGTGCATTCGGATTTGATTGTGAAAAAATTTCCATTCCGGAGTAGAAATGTATACTTAATAAATTTTGTTTTTTTGCTGAGGATAGTCGAGCTATTTATATAGTGGTCGATGTCGCTGTATTTTATTTAAAGACTTTTCTATTCTAATATAATATGAAACAATTAGTAAGTTCAGCAGTTAGGGATAGGGTTCTCTAGGTATTGGCAAAAAATACCAGTTTTCTCATCAACTAGTTAATTTGATATTTTTTTTATTCTCCTGAAAAATAAATCTAGTCGTATTTCGGTATCTCCTTTGGTATCAATCTATGCCTTTAGTACATCATTATTATAAATTACTTATCAAGTAAAACCATAATTGGAACCTCAGAAAATATTTCAATCGAAATAAAATGTAGACATGAAAAAAAAATGTGCACAAAGAAAATGTTCAGGATAATAACATTTTTCTCGAGAGGAGGGGTCTAATATTGATGTTTCTTCGAATCGAACACTATTACTGACCTCCCTTTAAATAATTACGGTCCGGTCGACCCCACTAAAATACCCGGAGTGATTTTTCGGTGACTTCGATATTGGTTATTCCTCGTAAAAGACTTGCCTCGTAAAATTGAATGGACTTTGCTGGCCCACATTTTGCATAACCTACTTTGGTATTGGTTTTTATTATATTTTTGAATTTGATGTGGATAAATATCACGTTAGTAGATGAAAATTTCGACAGTCGAGCGGGAAATGCCTAGTGGTCAACACTGCCAGATTTAGAGTACCTACTTACTGAGTACGGCTGGGATAACTGGATCAGCTGTATCAAGTGACTACAAGTAGCCTAATAATAGATGTCTATCTATTCGTGATGATTCGCTCTAGTAGGAATAACGAAATGAACATATTTTCTAATTATTCTACTCCAAGTCATGCGACATGGTTTGAGGAGAGACACCACATCTTCCGAGCTGTAGTCCCACCTGTACAAGCTTTTCCTGCTTTGGAAGTCCGGAGTTTCTAATGATTTTAGCTTCTATCATTATAGCAGATAGTGAGAAACATTCATGAAAACTCGGAGGTCAAAGGTTCCATCCTAAGGTAAAGCATACTTTGTTTGATAGTTTCCTGTTCGTAAATATCAATGTAATGGGAAGCCACACAAGTGTCTTTGTAAATTTCACACAAAAGCTGTATAATTGATTAGCTACCCCAAAACTTTGTCCACAATGTGAACGTGATTCGAAATAATGATTGTTTCTCGACAAGAGTTATACCTACATAGGATTCGCATTAGCTTCTTAACACGTTATTTTGTCGACATAAGCAGGATGCGTACAGGGTTTTCCTGAAGAATAGTTTGATCTGCATCGGTTCACTATCTACTATTATAAGAAACTGAGAAGATGAGGACATTAATTCATACTTTGTGTTTAAGTTTATTTATATCCATACTTTTTTACTGATCCATACGAATATTAAAAATGGGAATTCTGTCTGGATTTTGATGAAATTTGGTAAGTAGTAGTAGATTTTGTAGAAGACCCGGAGTCGAACGTAGGCTACAAAACAGCTACTTGATGTAGTTGTAAATAAGCTTGTGGGTGTGAGTATGGATACACGACCCTTATATTCCGATGGTTCCAGATAAACGCCCTATAATGACCGGTTAACTTAACTACTTTTGTGTTTTCCATAGTTTATGTGTAAACTGTAAAGGCCAAATATTGATGAATCAAACTGTTCATTAGTGCTCCAGGTTCCCCTTGTATTGATCTACTGGGGGAAATACTTAAATGGTGTGCTATTAGTGAGTTTAAGGCTATATGTGTTCAGTCAATTTGGTTTTTGGGTTTGATGATTGTTGTTTAAATATTCATGGTTTGGATGGATACAGGGAGGTCAAGTAAGTTAGTATACCATAAGTATATATGTATAGACTTTGTTTGTTATAAAATTTTGCTTCTCTCTTGCTGGCCGGCAAAGCATTCCCAAGAGTTGAAGGCAAAATACCACTGCTTACTGTTTTTATTTTTTCATGTAGGTATGTGGTCATTAAATAAGAATTTTATTCATGCATTTTTAAGTACTTACTTCAGGTCTGAAATAACGAGTGTGAGAGATGCAAATATTGTACATTCAATAATATAATATAATATTGTACAAAAAGCAAACAAGGATATAAAATTTATATGCGATACGAGTCACAAATAAAAAATGCGATTACAACAAACAGAAATGCACAATCACCATTTATATTACAAGAACATATAAAATGTACAAATGATAAAATTTCATGCGATTGTAAACGTAAACATTGAACAAAACGTTTCACCTTTTATTCGGATGACAATACATCAATTTACATACACAACTACGCAATTTGAGGCTCCGTACAAAACGAATAACAAAATTGCGAATGTAAATGGATGAATCTGGTCCACGCGAAACTTAATTTTAAACAACAAAAGACTATTTATTTACGGAAGCACTTAAAAGTAATTATATTATGAGACCCGAAAACCTGAAGTAACAAGGCGGAACAAGGGCCCGGGGTTTAATAGATAAATTTAATTAACTGACGACGCGACACCTAGTGTGCTGGAAAATATACATTTCTGTAGAGTTGCGAGCGTTAAAACATTACATAATCATATTAAGTAAAACCATATATCAGCTTTTTTTCACTGCATATCGTCATTACTTTCTTATTTGGTTGTTCTAGCACCTTTTTCTGTGAACATCTATGCAAAAAATTGAATTCTCTCAGTTTTCAGTTGCGCTTTGCAACATTCTAGTGTCTACACCTGTCCACACTGACGTAATTGCCTGAACCTCCACGACATACACATTAGCAACACAAGTCCCAGTACCTTAATATTTTTATAGGTGTGTTTGTGGGCAAGTACAAACGATGGACCACCTGCTATCGTGCCTCAGCTGCCCTGCCCATACAACCATTCTGGTCGCAGTGTAGAAACTGTTACCAGTGCCGTAATATTAATAGGTGACAGTTACTACACTGCGACCAGAATGGTTGTATGGGTGCAGTATGTACCCGGGCTGATTTGGCCGTGGATATTGCGTCTTACTGGGCCAAATTGATGTGTGTCATTGGCATGAAAGAAGAAAAATATTTTTTATCTTACGTGACAAATCATCAACGTGCTTTGGTTTAAAGAAATAGCTTTCTATATATAGAAAGCTGGTTACGATTGTAAACATGACTAGATATTGTACTATCATTATAGTGAGACTTATTTATTCTGTTCAAAGGAAAATTTGCGTGTATATGAGACTCGTATCTCGTCTGTATCCGGGACATTGTGGAGTAGTATACATTTAAATATTATAGCAGACACATACAAAAGCTGAACCGGCTTGGGAAGTCGCGCCATTGAAACTCAAATACAGCCGAGCGGCTATAAAATAGGCACTTGCTTCTCTGAAATATGCATTTTCAAACCTAAATGAGATTTTCCACTGAAAATGTTGAAATTTCATTGTAAGCATTTATATAACCATTTTACGCACATTGAACTTTAGTATCAGGCTTAGGTTGAGATCATCGTTATTGTTTTAGCGTTTCTGTGGTTGCGTATCACGACAAAAAGCCTCGAAATGCGAATCGAACCTTTTTTTCATAAATGCAAGATTTCAGAATCACAGGTCGAATATTTTTTTTTATTGTAAATAGATTTTATGTGACATATTCTTTCCAGATAAAACTAATATAAACGTAATAATTATAAACGTAGTTTCATTTCAAAGTAGCACCACGTTTTCCCCATTCGCCCCGATCCAGTGCGCGCCTAGCGCCAACAACCTCATTACATGGCAAAAGTGCACTTGTCCTAATGATCTGAATGTCTCCAGCGATTTGTCCTAGATTTCGAATTTTTTTAAAAATGTGTTCTAATTTTCTTTTTCAGTTTATGCTGCTTCTGAAAAAATGAGTTCTTATTTTTATTTTCAATTTATGCATCTTCTATCACTCAGTGGGTCTTCGATTCGATTTTAAGTACATAGACTTTATACTCGTACTTATTTTTGTAAGTTTTTGTTTCTAAGTTTCCTAATTTTATCATTGCGTGTTGTCCATTTGTAAAGTATAGTAAATATTTTGGTTCAGATAAAGATACGTTTATAAAAAACTCTCAACCAACATCGTACGGAAAAATTGGGTTAATGGAAGTTTCTTCACAATTAACCACGAACAAGTCGGTCTCCAGGCGATACTGTTATTAAAAGTAAGGAAATACATTGGTATAAAAATCAACTGGTTTGCTGGCTTCACGAGTTATCGGGTCAGGTAATTAACCCAAATAACGCTTCCTTCGGTCGCAACACAAAGTATTGTGTTACAGATATCACGTTTCAATGTTTTCTTTTTGATTTTTATCAGACTTCTAATCTATAATCATAAAAATTAATGAATGTTCAATAATTCCAACTAAACTTAAAATATATTTTGACTCATTCTTTAACGTCAATAGATATATAGAAAAAAAAGAAAGGATCTAAACATATTTTAGTTAATGCAAACTAAATGAACGTTAGTTTATTTTTATGAATCAGGGAGTACATATTTACCCTCAATTTTAGAAACATGTCAAGTCACCTTTTAACTATATTCAACGTAAACACATCTTAACATGGGCTTGATGTTTCTCAATACGGGGCCCAAGCAATATATAATATGCTTTATGACTGGAGAGTTTGGTGAACGTAACTTTTCATTTCAAAGAGAATTACATAGGGTTGAAAATACAATTTTATTTATGTACATAGTAATATACCTAAGTTATTTACTATAAAGAAGGCTGGTAGTATAATTTGATCAAAGTATTTTACAATGTATATGTGTTTCAAAACAAATGAAAGTGACGCGTAATTGATTAAACGAGTAGTTCTGTGAACAGTAGACCTTGCGAACAGTACCATAAAATTGTAATAACGTAGACGCTTGTGACCGCGTCAATAAATTCATAAATAAATAAAACCGGTCAAGTGCGCACACGAAGGGTTCCGTACCATTATCTGAAAAACCGCAAAAAACACGTTTGTTGTAAGGGAGACCCCCATAAATATTAGTTTTATTTAAATTATTATTTATTTTCAAGTGAATAAATAACTAAATATTCCTTAAATATTTCAAGTGTCTGCATGTTGCCTTTATAAATATCGAGCAAAAACTAGCAAAAAAAAACAACACTTGTTGTATGGGAGCCCCTTTAATATTTATTTTATCCTTTTTATATAGTACTAGCTGTTTCCCGCAGCTCCGCCTGCGTCAAAAAGTAGCCTATGTTTGACCCCGGGTCTTCAACTATATTTATACCAAATTTCATCAAAATCCGTTCAGCGGTTTGGCCGTGAAAGCGTAACAGACAGACAGACAGACAGACTTTCGCATTTATAATATTAGTATGGATTTGTTGTAATAACGGCAACGAAAATATATCATCTGTGAAAATTTTAAATGTCGAACTATCACGATTCATGAGATACATACAATACAACTTGGTGACAGACGGACAGGAACGGAGTCTTAGCAATAGGGTCCAGTTTTACCCTTTAGGTACGTAAACGTGCGGAACGGAAGCGGCGGATAGTAGTAAAGTAAGAATTTGCAAGAAACAATTAATATTAAGTTCATTTGAAGATCTGATATTGATTACAAAATAAAGTATGCTTAACCAATTTTATTATTTAATTTGAAGTAATTAATTTACAGCTGATTTTTAGTCAATTACTTTCAAAAAACTTGTTACTTACAGCAAAAACAAAAAAAAACTTTAGTTATAAAAAAATCTTCACTGACCGTGGTTTGAACCCGGGGCCTCCTGAGTAGCTGATTGAGCGCATAACAATTGCGCTAATTGCGCTATGCTCTATATTTGGAAGTGACGAATTCGTGAATGTTATGGACTTAAAAATACTACACATAAAAGTAAAATCCCAATAGGTATGTGGTTTCACTAGATACATTGTAGATTCGTATCTAAAGTACCTTTTCAAGTTTGTGAATTTCGCCAGTCAGTCTTTTTCAAAGAGATTATACTAGTGAAAACAAATTCACGCACCAAAGAGGTGCATTCTATGACGTTCGATATGTTGCATTTTGAAATACAGCATTTACAATATAACACGAGGGACTTTCTGTATTTTTTTTCATACAACAATCATTATTCTTTTTCCTAGATTATATGTGTTGATTAAAAATTATCCTGTTTACATAATAGAACAACGAGGAACATAATTATTATCTGAGATATCACTCTTCTTACGTTGGTACGTACTTTTAGATATTTATCAACTGTTCATCGTCATCGACATCAAACTATTGCTGTAATTTATTGTACGGGAATTGGTTAAGTGTGATCCTGGTGGATGAAATTGTTATGTAAGTTATGCATATTCGTTGCATGTGATCCTATGTATATCTATAGGGCAAGGGGCAACCAAAGTGATTCTCTATGTTTTTGATTTTACTCCGAGTAAATATAATAATCGTATTATTTAAAGTTCGTATTAACTACTGTGTTAGCACAGCAACCCAAATAGAAAAAAATAAAAAATAGACACAAGAGATCTTCACTGGTTTCTGTTTGTAATACCCGATACATTTTTTAAAATCTCTAGAGCTTGTCAGGCAAATCTATTTGTTGTATTAAATAAACAACAACATTAAATGTATATCATTACGAACTGTATCTACATTTCAAAACAAATGAACTACAAGCTAATCTTCGCAGTTCACTAATATTTCTACATAATGAGATAAATTTAATTTCTAAGCTGAGTTTAGAAATTAAATTTCAATTCTTGGCTCTCCCTCCTGTTATAATTTAATGCCCGGACAGGAGTAAAATCCATAAAATCTAATGGGAAAATTCCACAAAGCGATGACGCTTCTGAGATTTATTAGTATTATAGACGTAGTTGCTAGTGCCTATTTCAACTTTATTACCTTTGAAGAAATTGAAATATTACGAATAACTGTCTCAGATAAGGCTTGAGATCCTATACACTGATTTAAGGTGATCTAAATGCTTATAAAATTGATTAAATCACGTCTTGGGAAGCCCACGTGCGGAATATTTTATTTCGTTTTGGTTATGTGATTGGTTTGAAAAACAGGTAATTCTTATGTGGAGCGACTACAATTTACTCAATATGATCTTTTCAGTCTGTTTTTTGGTTTGACAAAGGTCATAGTGGAGATAAGTCGCCATTTAGTCGCCATGTTATGCTAAATCAGTACCTACCTCATTTGTATTTTCCTGTAAGTAGTATACTTAGGTAATTTGTAATTATAAAGCAAGTCATGAATTGTTGTTTTGATATAAATAAATCTTACAATGCCTATAATAATTTGATTTGGTGCAAAAATGCTACATACTTCCTTAAGACATTAGTTACATATGGAACGATAAGTTGTACAATATTCTTTTTGCTTTCTAAACTTAAATAAATGAACACCGAGTGGTACATATTCCTTTTCATGAATCATAATAATCCAAAGAACTTAAACTATAAAAGGAATAAGATTCCACGTGCATCCTTTAAAGGCTTTAAAGCTTGTGCGATAGATTGTAACAGCGGGAACATTCTAACGATCACGTTCCTGGTTCATTGCTCGTTGGTGTTTGATGCCACCATCAAATTTTACGCTACTACTTTGTCATCTATACTCCCAATTCGTATTGGTGGTTCAGAGAAAATTTCCTCGCTGGAAAATGTAATCAGGGTAAAATGACTTGAGAGCAAAATTGAATCATCGCATGCAAAGTGAAAATGGCAACGTAGTTAGTCATTCAACGGGTAGCGATTGTTTTAGCATTGTTGGATATTGAATTCAAACTTCCCGCCAATTCTTTATAAGTGCAAGTTTAGTTTTCGACTCGCGTAAAACAAAATCATTTAAAATATAATTACGCAATTAACATTCCTAAAACTGATACCAAATTTTATATTAATTCTAAAACGCATCAGTGGAAGTGAAAGGTGCAATTTCTGGAGCGGAATTCGGACGGCCGGCCGGCCACACGTGGAAGGATTAAACAAAGGTCAGTGTGCTATCTAATCCTTACTTGTTCCCTTAAGTTTCTAGTAAACTATTTACTTTACTCACGATCTACTTCAATACGTGTTGGCATCTTCATAAAAGTTACCACGTTTGCCCCGTTAAAAACAACGGACGTGCAAAAATTAAGTACGTGCCTCCGAGCGCGGGGTGTAACTTGGAAGTTTGAGCAAACGAGAAGCGGGGTGAGAATAGATACGCACAGAGATATATCTACATACAACTGCCACAGGAGTAAGGCAACTGCATTAAGATCAATTACTCACACCAGTGTAATTCGTCTGTGTGTGGAACACCGTCGACCGTGACCCAATTTACAGAGCAATTTTTGAAAAGTAGGCTCGCTCCAAACCGGTTACTCGAACTTAAAGCGTTCGTCTTCAAAACGGCCAGTGACCTTTTAAGAAAATAGATATCGGTGCATTAAGAAGACTTTTCTCTATTCCTATATTAAGAAAAGAACTTTCGGCTTTTCGATACTTTGAAAACAAACACAGAATTTTAACTATTTTCATGATATATCAGAATAGTATGTTTATTGAAATTCTGGTATACTTTTCTGAATAAATGTTATGTTCAGACTATTTCAGACAAGTAATATGTTACACTAGCTTCCAAGGTACGAAAAATGGTGAATATTTTAAGACTTTATATTGCGATTTTGCATAGTTATTACATGGATTTTGTACATATATATCATGTTCTCTGAAGCAGTTTAAGCTCCAACCGAGTTAACGTAATTAAAAGCGATCCACACAACTTTATTACACTACATATATATAATCTGAAAACTAGTTTTCTGAAAACTTGTTTCCCAGCGGCCTTGCAGGAGTCCCGCGCCCGCCCCGCCTTCATCATCTGCTGTCATCGTTCATTACCATAATTATAATTAGAGTTGCGGTCCTATTTGCTAACTTTAATAGTCTATTAAATCAACTTTCTAGTTTCAGGCTTATTTATATTTCATAGCATATTCATATAAAAAGAAATACAAAATAAATAAAAGGGAAGACCAAAAAGATGACAGGATTGTATCAGAGAGAACATGAGTAGGAGTTAAGGGCATTAAAGGAACTAACGTACAGTGCAGACCCCACATAATAAAGTGGGACAAGGTAAAGAACAAGAATATTATTATATTTTCATATTTAAATCTCAAGTTTATTATTATATTTACGAGTTATTTTTTTAATAAAATTAATTATTAAATATAATATTATTTTAACCTAAAACTACATACATATTTTACTTTTTATGTAGGTGGCAAGCATTGAATCCGCAGCTCCACCTGCGTCAAAAAATAGCCTATGACTCCGGGTCTTCAATTATATGTTTAATAATATGTTCTGGTGCAATAAAGTAATAAAATAAATAATAAATATATTCATACCAAATTTCATCAAAATCCTTTAAACGGTTTGGCTGTGAAAGCGTAACAGACAGACAGATAGACATACTTTTGCACTTATAATATTAGTATGGAAGTATGGATAGTATAGATTTAGGTATTTCGTATACCATAATAAAGAGACATCGACATAAAACTGTTTTTGCGAGAGCGCAGTTGGGCGTGTAATTTCCGAACTAATAATTAAAAGCAGAATTTCTCGTTGAAATTCATCAATATTTAACTTTGCTATTCGACGCAGGCAAATTCCTATTGAAATTTGATTTGGCAGACATCAATTTCAATCGACCTGGTGAAAATGCAGTTATTTTTTTATTTAAAACACACTGCAGAACTCTATCCGTTTTAAGGTAATAATAAGAGGTTATATTAGGTATTGGAATGAGGACATGTTGGGTCTGTTTTCCAATTAGTAATATTTTGTTCATAAAATAATTTTATGAATTTAATATCGGTATGTGATCATACTTTGCTGCTCGAGCAAAGGAGCTTCAGGAAGTAAGAACATCAACTGAAAGGTTATTAAATGAATCTACATTTATACATAACAATTATGAGCCCCAAGTATATCCTTGCTAGCTGTAAGTTTTATCTAAATACATTTTTCTTAATTCAATAAAGTATTATATATAATTCTAACAATTCGTTAAAAAAATATGTTGAATTAAATAACTATTTTAAAAATAAGTCTTTCTAATGGATTTCAACCGGTGTTTAACCTGTAATTTTGAACTAGAGACTACTCGTAGACGTGTAATGGCTGCTCATGTAATTAATGTTATCGATAGATGTTTCAAAACTCGTTCGTGCTTACTAAATCAACTATCATTCGAAGTACTAGGATAACAGAAATTAAAAGGAGGTTCACAATCCTTTCATTTAAAAAAAAATACCACCCCATACTGCGTGAGTACGGTTTTTTTGTACCTCCGAATAATTTCTGTTATCCTAGTATTTCAGCTAATGGTTAATGATACATGAAATCACAAAAACAAATCTGATAATGTTGGCCACTAACACACACCTCGGGTCATGTTCTTGTTGGTCTAATTTCCTAAAATAGAGTTACGAAGATCAGTCGCTCCATTGTAATAACCAGTGCCAAATCTAGGACCAGGATCCAGTACCCTAGGCTTCGAAGCGTAAGCTGACGACGCAACTAGGAAACCACGCTTGGGATAATAAAGTGATCACACCGACTTTACTTCATAGTAAATACTTTTTATATGTTGGCTCACTGTACAATGTAAAGGTACTATGCACATACTTGCGTAAACGATTGACGGGTTAATGTTAGACGCTTCACGCCCTGGCTGCCAGACCGACCATACCGGGCCTGTATTCAGTTCAATGAACTTCTAGTTTTGTCGCACTCGTTTGGAAAATCGATCATTTCGGTAAATGCTTTTCTCAATACGAAGGTGTTTTTTATTGAAAATAAAAGATGGCGGTAATATTAGTTGCGTTGCAATTTCAAATTTTTACATTTGCTTTGATTTCATAATTATCTACATAATATATTTTGGAATGACATGTGATATTTTGTTATTTCATGCGAAAGGAACACTTGGCTTTCATGACTTGACATGACTGTACCAATCGTAATTATCCACGTGCATTTAGCACGTGGTTACAATAAAAAGATTTGATGTTTATGACTAAATAAATAAGTTAGTACTTATGTAGGTTTTAAAATAATTTATACCGCACGATAAGAGTATGAATTAATGACACTACAGACTAATGGGCTACTTATTTCTTGGAAATAGCCCCAGTTCAGCATAACAATATGACACTTTTCTATCAAATTAAGTTCATCGGTATTTCACTGGGCTATTTCAGAGCAAGAAAGAATTCCATTAAATAATTTCAGCGTAGAAAATCAATAACCTATTGAACAGGACAGTCGCCCACCGATGATGTCTGCGGAAGCGGACGTGCCCCGCCTGCCAATCGAACCTTTTTCCACGCCGCGACCAGGAATGCTATTTTTGAAAAGTGTGACAATATCGGTGAGTCGAATGATTTTAGCTCGATATCGAATGATTTTCATTTGTCATAATCGGTGAGTCGAACGATTTCATTTGACATAAGTCATGTTCTCTATCTGGGGCAGAGGGCACCCATAGTGATTCTCCATGTGTGATCTGTCTTGCCTGTTTTCACGCTTAATTTTGCTTCAAGTCTTGTCATTTTTCTTGGTCTCTTCTTAAACCTTGTGTCGCCAGCTTTTTTAAGAAGGCCACTCTTCCTCTTACTCTGAGGATTCCAGTCAATCTCTTGTTTAAGTATTGGTTCCCTATGGAGGGTACCACATAAGTTATACATTTCAAAAATAGAGCTCCAGTGCTTATCTCGCAAATAGTGAGGGGAAAGATTGTATCGATAGTTATTTATTATCGGTATAATATTAACAACGGACCGCAGCTGTTTTAGATGTAAGGTCAAGAGGATACGTTAAAATGATGATACATTGAGACATCGTCAGAGGCCGATAGTCGGTTTCAAAAAACTCGTACACGAGGTTACGAGTTTTTACTGGGACGATTGTCCATGCAACCCACTTGATATTGTCATAATACATAATGTACGTGACGTAGTCGATGCTTGCGTTAAACTATTTTTCAAGGTAACGTTTAATTTCATTTCCAGTAGATATATGAATTATTTCACGTTATAATCTATGATCAATTATTTAGACTGCTCAAGATTGAGCCTTTCCATTAATATTTTGTTAATTATTGGAATTGTTGAATAAAGAACATTATAATTGTACATTAAATCATCGTGTATCATTTATTATTGACCTCTCAACCATAAAATTACAAATGTATTTTGATGAAACATTATTGTTTCTGTAATTCAAATAATTCAACCAAAAGGTAATTAATGGGCAAGTCTTTAAACATATCAAACCGACTACGAATCCATATAAATCATATTTTACATATAAAACTGTAAGTTAACATTGAAAAATAATACATTACTATGGTGTGAATGGTGGTTATTATGAATGGTGACTCGCCATTCCTAATGTGATTATTTGAGCCATAGTTATTTACAATAAGGTAGACGGAATTTGTAATTCTTTGAACATTTCAGTGCACGAATGATAGTAGTAAACTCGCCTTACCTTCATTAGTATCTAACCTTTTTAGTTGTAGATCTGCTATTGACATTGATCTTACAAACTACTCTTGACTTTATATTAATCTATAAGTATCCAAAAAACATACACCAATTTTTAAGTCGGTCTTAGCCCAAGTCTGTCCTAAAAATTGGCGAATGCTTAAAATTTGATATATGAGCAAAGAAGTCATAGACAGACGTAGTACGTAGGCCGTGTCGTAGCAGATTCGTAGCACCGCATAGCTGATAATTAATCGACTCTGAAGTTTAGTTACAAAATAAATAAAGTTTTGTTAAAATAAAATGCTGCGTGTTAAGTATGCAACAAGCAAAAATGCTATGTATTTACTGATTTCAAATAAACATTATAAACATTAATACATGTTGTAAACTCAGAGCGTGGCTGTCGTTTGGATTGGTCACCTTACCATGAGGTCCTGCTAGTTACGAAATGCACACGAAAAATGGGGAACTAGATAGATGATGGGATTCCATGACATAGACGGTATTTGATGTGTATTACGCCTCGTCTTAAATATTTAGGAACTACTGATCTAAAAGTGTTTTAATAATTAAGAACATCTATAATATAAAATATTAATTTATGTTTTAATAACAGGCGTAGGTGCACCATCGCACATAAAATAGGCATGCCAGTACGAAGCCTCGCATCAATAACTCACTGTACGAAACCGCGCCTATATTTGGAGCACGTCGTATTTTACGTAAGAATGACATACATTTCCTTCTGAGCGACTTGAACCCACTGCCTTGTGACTAAACTAGTAGTTATTTATTAACTACTAGTCTTGAACCGAGGCGGAAATTTGTTGAGGTCGGGTATATTAGTTTTACGGTTTAATAATATACCACTCCATTTCTAATCGGGAATCAAAACCCTTTTTTAAGAATCAAAATATTGGCAAAGATCAAGTTTGCAACGTTGGCAAGCTCTGTTTTCTGTACAGGACTTAAATTAATAGATTCATTTTGGTCATTTGTTGTAGTACTTTATTTATTTTCTTTCTAATTTTATTGTAAACTGTGAATATTTATGTAGTTAGATTTCATTATGTAAATTGAACTTATGTAAGGAAAGCCATCGCAGTGTGTATCTACTTTAAAAGCATCATATAATGAAAGGTTAAGAGAGATTGTTACAGCTCAGGAATCAAAGACGAGGTCCCTTAATTACTTAGGTTGGTTTGCTCATAACTCCAAACTCCAGTACTACCATGAATCCTACTCAACCCTCAGTATGCATCAGTCTGCAAGCCGAGCTAAATATGATTATAAAGTTTCAATATTTCACGATCGAGGTATGTTTGGTTCGCCGCGAGGTATAAAGTACACATTCCACTACCAACCTGGGTTTCTTTCTCTGGTCGAAATTTTAAGATAGAGTTAGATTTTAAAATGAATTACGTAGACAGGTATCAACCTAAATCTAAAATTTAAGCCCTGCGCTTTAGGTACAGTGGACCAAATGGAAAAGTATACCACCTGAAAGGTGTAAAGGGTGAAGGTGGTATATTTTATCCAGAACCTTATACAGCTGAATTTGTGGTTAGTAGTAGTCAATGTAAATCATCATCGTTTCGAGTAGGTTGAGTGGTACACCTGTTCACCTTAGTGAAAAGTTTTTCGGAACTGCCTTTTAGCCTCTTCCGTGGTTTCTTTAATGCCCACAAAATGGCAGCCGTCGGATTCATCATTACAGTCAATCAGGTGATTCAAGCCTGCAATGCCCTAACTAAACTAGAAACAACTAAACAAAATATGCTTCCCATGGGAATCAAACCCACTACCTCCGGGTCGAAGACAAACGCTCTAACCACTAGACCACTAAGGCAGAAAATCTTAAATGGAATGCAAGGAAGTTTTAAAAACACTTTTACCTATCATATAAGTAACCTTTATATTATGAATGGGCATCGATAAAATTTTGCATATCACTTCTTGATAGGTATACGTATACGTTCGGGCTAAAAGGGCGTCGGAACATAATGGAAACGCTCCCAAAATAGATACTTGAGATGGGTTAAGTCGAGGCCAGTGATGTCAGGAGTCTGGAGGATCGTTTGTTATACTTATACAGTGTCTTTGAAACCTTCGCTAAAATATTTTGTGACTTAGTAAGTAAAAACTCCTTATTGCGCCAATGAAAATAGAAAACGAAATGTTTGTGACAAGATGTACAATAGGTGGCCTAATAAAAAATGCAATCTCTTCCAATCTACCTTAGGATAGAGAAATAGGTAAAGAATAATTAAAAGTAATTAAAAATTTTATTATTATATTTCTTACAATTACAAAATCAAATAAATATATTTAAAAGTACTTTGTTTCTTCTTTAGGACATTATACAGGGTTGTGGTACAGAATTGGTTTCTTTCAAAGGAATATTAAAAAGAAGCATTTATGGGTCATGGGATGTACAATCAGGGGCAGAAAAACCTGACCACTATGTCATTACGGTGAGTTTAGTAGAGGTGTCTTATTTATCTGCTCTATCCTGAATGTACCAAAAGTCAATAAATATTTTGTTAATTTCAGGAATATTCAATGCATCTCCTGCGAGCATCTATTACATTTTCGTTTGTTTTAATTTTACTTCAGTAATACTGCATCTCCTCTTGGTTGCAGAAATCAACATCTTTGGTGTCTCACACTTCAGTAATAAACACGTCATGCAATTATGTCCGATGTGACGTCGGCGCTTCATAAAAAGACCTACATTTGACTAATATTCCCTCAGCTCAGCTCTATAAAATATACAATATGTGACGCGAATAACTATATGAATGGTTGTCTGTCACGTCCGCTGTCCGTAGTTATATACAGTATCCTTTTATCGAGCCTCGGATATGAGTTGTTGCCACGTACTTAACCAAGCTTGCGTAAGGACTGGGACGAATTCAACATTTCCATCAAACTTTTAAAGTGCTTGCAGAATTTTCAATAACTTAAAATCGAATATGTGATTGTGTTTATATTTATTTTTTTATTTGGTGTATTTTTATTATATATTATGTAAACTGTTTCTTTTTCAGAAACATAAGGTTGACTGATAGAGTTTGCGTTTAGTAAGAAATGCAAGTATGCTCCATGAGTTTAAGTGATTATTGTACATAATGCTATGTTTATTTATGTAGGCAATAAATTTGTATTGTTTTGTACATGATTTTTCGGACATACTTATTTTACTCATAAAAGAAACTGGTAATTTTGTTAAGCAAAGATAAATCATAAACTTTTACTTACGATGAGATTTACAAACAAATATTTTAAACAAGCGGATCAATGGCGGCTATTGAAGTCAAGTACTCATAGAACAAAGAAGGTAGCAATTAAAAACTTTTCTATTAAAGCAAAAACAAACGGGATAACAACACAAAGTTGGAGAGGTCTTTGATTAAAGACGACAGTAAAATTGTATTGCAGAAGCCATCTTGGGCCTTATATAGTGGGTAAAAGGGTGAAGAAAGGAAGTCTTGCCTTGGATTTTTTGAATTAAATCTGTTGTGAATAAGCCGTAGTATCTGCTCGCTGGGGATCTCTAAGCAGCTGTTGTTTTAACGTCTCGACACGGACAAATGGTAAACATTTAACTTTGCTTTTGTTGGATTATACGAGTATACTCATCATTTTGAGAGAACCATGAAGTCGTTGACTTTAAATCCTAAAAGAATAAAACAGGGTTTAAAATGTCTTATGTTAGCACGTACAAATCAGTCTTGTAATTAGTTAATGAACCTTTAATCATTTTTGTACAAATTAATGTTTTGAATTCGAATGTATCGATTTATGCTGGAGAATGACATACGTAGCCTTCGAGTGGACGACTCGATGCAACTTGTGCAAGACCACAAGTAAAGACTTCTCGTATCGGGGTTCAAGCAAATCCACGTTGGGTTTCTGCGCCATAGCTACCTACCTACCTACTCATTGTTTAAAAACGTCTATTACCCAACAAGCGCCTTCTAATATTTTGGTGTCATAATTTATTTTTTTCTGAGCAGAAATCATAAAATTCTATATTTATAAGTGGAAATAAAACGACAAACTCCATCGACATTTAATATCGCGAGCGCAAGTGATTAATTATGAATTCGGAGATATTTTCCGCGAGTTTGATGTGCTCTCAACTTCGTAAAGTCTAAACATATTGGTCCAATTTAAAATTTACGCGACTCGTGTAACTTTGCTCTCAAGCTCGATGCGAATTTAGGAAATTTATGGAATTTAATTAGGATTCTACTCCATGACTTGAGCTACGTGAGGATTTAAAACGCAACACTGAGTCGATAGTTGCTTCCTTAGTGAACACCACGTAGTTGAAATGAGGAACGAGCCCCACGAATAGAGAAAAATATCTTCCTAAATAATAAAACGCATTGTTCACATGAATGTAAATGATCTTAATGTAATGTCAATGTTATTGTTAACATACAAGTTTTGTATACAATCTCAATTTTGTTTACCGCTCATAATATGAACTCTCTTTCAAGGATGCCGAAAGCCGGGCGAAGGGGGGATGTAAAAATAAAAGCGGACCCTGAGCTCTGAAGCCACCTTCACTTCATTTCATTCACCCAAAGGTATACTGTTAGATAATGCTTTTAGTAAGTATTATATTAAGCCCACCTATTGTGCTTTACAATTGTATTTGTACAATAAAGTTAAAATAAATAAATTAGTTACGATATCACGCCGAATCTGTTGGAGCTGAGACATGGGTTCGAAGTATTCTTGCTCGGTAATGGATGGGCGGCTTTACCTCGACTTTCCCGTTTGTTTGATGAAGTGTGCGAACTGTTTCGCTTCCCAATCCGCACCCTCCTCACTTGAGCAGTTACCTGCGATAAATTTTCAGTAACTTTGTATACTCCTGTGAAACTCATTGTCATTGTGACCTTTTTCTTTTGATTTATTAAATTTTTCGGCTTAGATTTGTTGCACTCTAATGCAGTAAATAATTTAGTACACCTACTTTGCCGAATATTCGGCAATTCGGCATAGTATGTAATTTTAGTGTATGCAATATATATTTTTTTAAAGATATTTTAAGATTTTGAAATATCTTGCCTTCTTAACAAATAATTCGATTTTAAAGTATAATAACAGTAGATATGTAGATGTTATATATTTAATTCGTAAGTAATAAAGACCCGATAAAAAAAACCTTTAACAAGTTACTTTATTCGAAGAGGTTAACAGAATTAAAGACTTCGTAATGGAAATGATCAACCGTTTCAATGAGCATAATTTTCTAAAAGCATTGTATTACGGACCTTTACACCTACTTTACACCTATGAAACCGAGTAACAAATTAAAAATATTATAGATACTTGATATATAATAGACCAGGTTGACGTCACCTGTGTGCCTTAGATAAGCGTCGCGAGTTACTTTTCTTGATTAATTCACAACATTTAAATTGTATAAAACTTAGGTTCTCATATTCTGACTAGCTATGCCTTTTCTACTTGATCTAATTTCTGTGCCTCAGAAAATTTAAATAGTTTTTTATATAACACTGCTTTCATGATTTATTACCAGCAAACATACGATAGTTATTATTATTTTTTATATTCGAGCTAACGAGAAGTATAAATAAATATAAACAACTGTTTATTTCAAAAGCGGAGCCTCTTGGCACAGGCATATTTGCTAAACTTATTATTAACCTTACAATTTTTTTTTTACTTTTTTATTATTTTTGAAAAAAAAGTTAAGCTACTAATATTTCTGTAAATTCTTCATTTTGCGCGTCCGGTAGAATGGATCTGACCCGGTATTCATGGCATTCCATTTAGTGTTATGACCTACTGCTCACTATTATTTAATCTATCCGACCGGTATCAAAGCCCCATATCCTTTTATTGTGTGGTTATAATCGACGTACATTTTGGTAAAGTAGGCTTTTCATACTCGTTTTATTTTATTAAAATAGACATTGGTTATAGATAAAAAAAGACTTTTTATTAAATTAAAAATTTGGATGATTCAAAGAGGATGAAAAAAATTATTGTGGCCTGGTACTTGGTAAATAAGTTCAATAAGTACTTATATAGCCAAGCAAAACCTTGTTTTAAACTGGGTCGCGTAAATACAAATCCGATTATAACACAGACACACGCTGCTCTGTAGTGCAGCCGGGTCCGTATCTATACGTGCGTTTACTTAAATAAAAACAAACGCGACTAACTACACTACAGACATTGGGAAACTGTCTGCGTTGTGATCGGATTCGAACACATTTCGAATGATATTGTTTTCACAATGGCTGCTGCAATACAGAGCAGCTCATTACCTATTCGCTAACTAATGTATCTGTAACTATATATATAAGCGTTCGGTAAGGCTACGTCGCATAAGCAGCAGTTTTTAATTACCTAATATTGATTTTAGTTTGTACTTGATCTAGCGACAGGTAGGCGCGTGCTTAAATATCAATAGTTGTTGAGTTGATTATATAATACTCAATTTCGAACAGAGGCAAGAAGAGTCTTTTAGGGTAGACAACAGGGTATATGACGTCGATTGGTCTTAATTTGGAAACTATTTTAAACTCGAGTATACGATTTGAAAAGACATGAATGATCAAAATCATTAAAATGAGTTTATATGTATATATATATATCTTTGTCTTTTTATCAGATGGGCCGTATGCATTTTTGCCTACTTAATTATATAAAAAAAGTCATTTCTACCCGAAAGGATATATTTTTAGCAGTCTATGTACCGATTTTAATAAAATTTCAATGGGAACTAATTTAAAGCACATAGTTTCGAGTTTTTTTTTAAATTCTATCCAATTTAGTTTTATCGTTATTCAGAAATTACGAATTTATATGTTGCCAAATAAAAAAAAAGAAATATAAATAACAATTATCTAACGTAATTTTTTAAATGGGTGATTATGGGTATGATGTATTTAGTGGGTGTCTGTATTGTAGTCGTCTTTTTTTTTTCATCCGCGTTTAATTTACAAAAGCGGCTGCACTACAGGCGCTCTGTGTTGTAGCTGGGTTCGGACAGACTTTACCCCTTTAAGCCCTCCGCAAGGTGTAACAGTACAGACTATGGGTTGGGTTGGGTTGTAATTGGGTTTGTATTTACGCAACCGGGTCCGCCGTTCATCGCTTTGCGTGGATTAGTGGTGAATTTGTTATAGTTTGATCACATTAAAATAAATGATTTCATTTGATAATTTGACATGTCTGCTTCAAGTGTCTCAAATTCTAGAACCACCAAACTTTTACATACGTTTAAACCAGTTTTAATCTAGTTTCACATTTGGGACACTTGAAACTAATATGATGTTCCACGTAGAAAGTCAAAATGAAAAAAAAAGTTTTTAAGTTTAAAAGTCTTGGTGCCTTATATTTTTTAAGTAGGCGTAGTAAGATTTTTTTTAGTAGTTATATTTTTTTAAATACATAATAGGCGCTATTTTCTAGGATAAGCTCAAAATTAAAACTTCCAAACGAATACTTTTATAGGTAGATTTGAAATACCAACTTTCATATTAAAATCTTAACTTACTACTACGTACAGTTCTATAGAGATATTAAAATTTCATCGCGAATGTAGGAGATACTTAGCCAGAAGTTTTGCTCAAGTTCCATCACCATCTGGCGGCAATTGGGAGCGTTGCCAAAACAAACTGTATAAAGTTCGGGGAAATCCGATAACATCTTTGTTTAAAATCCTAGAAAAAGAAATGTTTGAATGATAAAAGTTACGAGTAAGCTGATTTTAAATAATTATTACTTCATAAGAGGAGGATTTTGAACGTGGCTGTAGAGGTTGTGAAAAACGAAGACCAGAGATTATGAATGGATTGTGTTGTGTTACTGATGGATAACAAAATAGGAGTTGAAAAAAAGAAAGTAGATAAATTTTAATAGATATGAGGAAACGGCAGAGAAGATTCGAAAAATAATGACAAAAGTAAACTGAAGAGACTGTCTTGTTGTAAAAAGGCTCGATAGATTAGCTAGCTAAGTAACGTTTTCGCAATGTGGTGCAGGAGAGCTATTTTTGTGACATACATCTCGACTGAAAATCGTTCGAAATCGAGCGTAAATTATTCGATATCGAAAAAAATCATTCGATAAGCCGATTTTGCGTAAATCACACGTTTCAAAAATAGCACTCCAGGTAAACTAACAAGCCATGTGAATTAATCAAAAAACTGTCGGACATGAATCATATAAACAGGGAGTGGGAAAAATCTATTACAGTTTATTAAAATTTAGGCTCGGAAACACACACTATAATAGCAATAAGGCTCCAGTTCTTGCCGGCACTTTCAAATTAAACAAACTGTAAATTAGTTGGAGGCTTTGTTACAAACAGCAATACAAGTTTCTGGAAATCTGTGTCGACATTCGTTCAACCCAAAAGTTATATTACTCGAATACCAAGTTTGTGACAAAGAAAGTTAGACAGACACTTATGTCAATCACCTGTAATGATATGTTTTTCCCTAGAGGCCGACCCTCTCTCAACAGAAAACATTTAAGTTTTAAGTATTTGTGTGAGTAAACAATTGAACAGGTACAATAATATTGACGTTTTATTTATGCAGAAACACTACAATCTTCTATATATATAAAAATCAATTGCTGTTCGTTAGTCTCGCTAAAACTCGAGAACGGCTGGCTTTGGGCTTTTTTATAACGATTTGGCTATTTTTGGTTTTGAATAATTTTTATGGAAGTCCAGGGAAGGTTTAAAAGGTGAGTAAATATGAACAAAATGCTTGGAATATATGAAAAACAACAATTTCGCTTTCCCTTAGAAACTATTCCTTTGGTTTTGAATGTCAAATTTGACATTTGGCATTGACAACCAACACTTCCCGATATGACAACCAACACTTCCCCATATAGTAGTCTTTCGGGAAAACAGTGTTATGGAGTACATTATTGTACGGAATCCTTTGTATTATGATGATATACATTCATCCTGAATTCCCTGTCGATGACTAGAAGTGCGAAGGTTATAAGAATTTAAAGTTGTACTTTCGTAAAGTCTGAATTAATAAATATGTATTCAAACTAGAGATATTTCAACCGACTTTCTAAAATGTATGGTTAGGTTCTTAATTCGGATGTATTTACTTTAGGTTGCCACAATTAATTCATGACTCCGTCAATTTGAGATCAATTTATTATTCCAATGTATTACAATCGTTAATATTGTTTGAAAATGGTACACTAGAAAGGTGTCTATTCTGTACTGTGTTGAAATTGCAAAGGAAATGAAAACAGTTTTATTTTTAACCGGTTTAGTTGGTAAACGAGTACTTGGCATTCTGATGGTAAGCGGTTACCGTAGCGTACCGACTGCAATATCAGATGAATTTCCACATCGATGGTGAGGGCTGCGGTGATAGAAGAATGATAATTACCATGCAACTTTTATTGGCGGCGGTACGAAGTTTGCCGGGTCAGCTAGTAGATAATAAATAAAACATATTTCTAGATAAAACCAGATAGTTTAAGTACATTGTCATATTTTTTTTTAAACATATAGGCCAAAGTTTACATCAAATCATTGGAAAAGAGTAATTACTCTATTTTGTTAATGTCATTCCAATCTTTAAATTTACCTTTCCAATTATGTTTATTTTTACTTGACGATTTCATTTCTCACTTTACTAGGTTTTATTTGCTCCGAAACCAAGCAATGTCAAATCTCCGAATCGCATTGAACAAGCCTGAATAATTCTCCTTATAATGAAAGTGGAATTACTCGTATATATAAACGTCACACACCAAGCACGCTGATGAAAATTGTAATGCCAATAATCCGTTGACATCACAAAACAATAAATTAGAGATACTTTAAGCCAAAGTTTTAAGTATGGCACTTTAGGATGCCAAAGTATTTTCCCTAAATCATTTCTTTCGTCAACTTCTAAATAACATACAAATTAAAAAAAGGAAATTGTTTCTTACATCTTGTCGATCCGTTGCTAAAAAAATAGATCTCATCATTTGCCATTCTTTCCGATCTAGGATCTTTATCAAATAGGTTGTACCTAATTTTTTGATCATGGAGAAATACATCATATTAAAAAAAAAAAACTTCGCTTAAAAACTCCACCTCATACATCTGCAGTATATTCTAAATCTTTCACTGTACAAGCAACACGTCTCTGGAATGCTTTGCCTGAAGATATTCGTACTGCTCAGACTATAACCAGTTTCAAAATTCGCTTGAAATAATATTACCTCTCACTTTGACTTGACACTTGTTATATTTTTCGCTTAGATATTCATCCTAATAGATATAATTAAATTAACCAGTAATATTAAGTTTACCAGTGGATCAGGCTGTTCATGAAGATGATTGATTGATGAGTGTTGATAGGAACTTGCACCCTTTTTAACAGGTATGTTTTTGGTGGGATTTCAATACTTTTTTTCAAGAAATCGTACCTATTTCTTTCTTTTTGTGCCACGCCCGATACAGTGTGCATTATGTATACATGATAATATTTTATACCCCCTCCCCCCTCTTCATTTTCAATGTTAATATGAACCGACCATTTACTTTTTCATCATACAGTAGATAATTAGTACCTAATTTCGCGAAGTTATTTCTTCCTTCACTATGTTTTGTGCTAAAATTAAAAGATAAGGCTAAGAGTTTAGACTTTAACTTGTAATGAGATTCACAGAACTTGTACCTATCTCTGAATACTGAAAATTATTATTTGGGCACATTCAATTGTTATCTTGTATGAGATTTATAGTTCATTTAAAGAAATTAATAAATTTTACAACTATCATATTTCAAAGTATATAGTAGTGTAACTAGCAGCCCGTCTCGACTTCGCTCAGGCCTATAGCCTTCCTTGATAAATAGGCTACCCAACACTGAAAGAATTTTTCAAATCGGACCAGTAGTTCCTGAGATTAGCGCGTTCAAACAAACAAACAAAGTCTTTAGCTTTTTATTATTATTATTAGTATAGATGTAATTACTAAAAGTTTTGATTGTAATATAAACTACGTGTAAAACTAGATTCATTAATCACTCTCATCCAAAATTTTAAAGTATGAATATTCATTTTTCGTCAATAGCGTAAAAAGCTTAAATTTTAAGGCAGCAAGTTTCCATTTTGTTATTTTTAAACATGCGAGCTAAGATTTAGAAAATAATGTTTTTTAATAAATAAATATTTCTTGACAGAATATCACTATTTATTAAAATGGTGACGTTGCATGATGTTCTATCCCTTTTTTTTTGTATTTTCAAGAACTACTCTGTTTTCGTTCTTTTAATCATAAACCTATCGTAAAAATTAAGTAAATAATAAAAAACAAACATTGAGGAAGGTACCAATAGCATTTTCAAATTCAAATGGCGAAAAATAATAAATTTCACTTAGCAAAGATCTAGTGCCCACATGGCGCTCCCATCTTAATTATACTTAACATGAATTATGGAGAGTAGAAAAGTGTAGCAAGAAAGTATTGTAATACATTGTAGGTACTATAATATTGAGGTCAAGAATATTTATTTTATTATTTAAACTTAATTGCGCGAAATTTCAAGTGTACGAATGGTGGACTGTATGCCGTAAGACAATCTCTACTTAGACGATACAGACATTTATTATACGTTACTATATTGAGACCTGCCGCCTGTCGTGAGCGCTCCTTAATATGGTTATAACTTGCCGGATAGAGGTATTTAATCTTATAAAATCCACGAGGAGTGAAAGAGTGGTCTATTCCTAAGATGGAGAGAATACGACATGCAACAAAATCACTTGTACATGTATTTTTATCTGAAATTAAAAATGCATGTAGAAAGGATGGATGAAAGGAGACTTACGAAAGGTATTTACAAATCAAAGGTGACTGGAAAAGTCATTAAGGGCCGGCCTCGGAGAACAAACTGCGACCAAATCGCAGACATATTAAAAAAAGGGAGAAGTCAGGAGTACCCGTAATCGACGAGCGTGTATTACGAGAGTGATTAGCATAGAAGAAGCGAGGGAAGTCTCTGCCTACCCCTACGGGAAAAAGGCGAGGTGGTATGAATGTATGTATTAAAAATGCAGAGTAATGCAGAGCAAAATATACAGCACAATTATATACATAACTATTTAATATACTTCTTTTTTTTTCTTAGGGAGTCGACTCTGGTACTTAGACCTGTGCTAAGCGATGCGACGCTCCGGAATTTTACGTCAAAGTATTCCTCGAGATGTTGTTTTTGTACTTACATTATTTTGTAATTTTAGAGGAAGATGAAATGTTTACTGCGCCTCGTGTCTCTAGGCTTTAAGTTTGATGGGCAAACTTCCATTCCATTAGTTAATAGACACTTTTAGTTTTAGTCATTATTGACTCAAATCGGCCCTTGGATGTTTCGATCCATCGATTACTTTGAACGTTACGTTGTTTATTGACACATGTTTAGGTCAATTATGTAACTCATAATACACACCTTTCATCAGATGTTGACAAATGTGTAACTTAACGTATTTTAAATTAATATAGTTCATTTTTTTTTTAAAAAACATTGTTTTATAATATGACTACAATTCCATAAATAAAGAACTTCTTTGCGTGTCGATGATAAAGAACTAACATACATGCTTACTTGAAAAAAACAATTCTTTGCGGCAAAATTTCTAGCTTGTAATCTTTTAAATCTCCTGAGCGAGTTAATAACTAATCCTCTAAAGCTATATTTTCGTAATCTGTGACTCATTTAAAAATTTGAATGATTTCCACTTTTAGAGTTCGTTGTCACAAACAATTGAAGTTTTAGAGATGTTTAAAATCGTTTTAAGCATAATTAAATTTCGAACTATTGAGAAACGTAGTCAAACTCTATATAATAATTGCGGGTATCGCATCAAAGAGCTGAGAGCAGACACGAAAGTGCCGCAGGGTACGGAAGTTAGTTTAATTACACTATCAAGTGCGTGGAAACCCTAACTTTGCCGACAGATTTTATCAAAAGGGGGACGCTCGAAATAACAGTAAGTATTTTCAATTATTTGGTACAAACAGATTTGTAATTTTCTCTGGGCACAATTATTACCAATGTCGAGTGTTAGAAGCCTTAATTAAATCCTGCCGTGATTAAAAAGGAAATTTTCTTGGCGTCTGTCGGTATTGAAGACGTTACGCAACTGTAGATTTTACAGATTTTCTGATCGAATCAAGCAATCTGTACAGGAAGTGAATACCATTTAATTTGTAAAGCGCTGTAAGTAAAAGACGTTCTGTAAAATTGGAAACGCATGCGAGCACTCAATGTCTTGTTAAAAAATGTAATTGAAGGTTCTGTTTTGTAATCCATACTTGTCGTGTTTAATCTTATAGTGTAAATAGCTTTAATTCGCATATTATGAGATTCTCAAAATATTCAATTCTCAGAATATTAGAATATCAAAAAGCAGATTATCAATCACATCTAATCTAATCCATCATTTTATTAAACTAAATGTCTTCAAACGTTTGAAAATATTATATATATAATATAAAAATAATAATCAAGCGTTCAAGATTTCCTTGTATCTAGATTCAAAACGAATAAACGTAAAAAATAAAATATAGCGAATTAGTTTTTAATAATTTATAAAGCGTTTTTCATTAAGAGTATATTAAAAGAGCAAGCCACCTTCAGGCAGTTTGCGAATTACCCTTTTCAAAGGAATAAAATAATTAAGGGTACTTACTTATTTCTAATAATATGAATGATAGAAGGCAGGTATCATTCTATGTCGAGATATTATGTAGGATCTAGTTTATATGCTTAAAATAAAAAAAATGCGAAAAAATGCGCTGAAGGGCACTTCCAACTTCTTTAGCAAAAAAAAACTACTTCGGTACTTACAACCTCTCTTATATGCTTCACTTACTTGTTCCAAAGTCACTTTATTTAATGGCACACAGTTCTATATATTTTACGGATCAAGGCAGTGATGGTTATGATAATAGAAGTATTTACTGATGCGTCTTTTTATGGCACAGAAAACTCTCCATACAAAGTTTACTGCCAAGGTGCTAAAAGCGCTTTTGTGTGAAAGCTCCCGTCTCACGGCGGCGCCGCCCTATTGAATCGAGATGTAAAAGCGTAATTTACGGTGCGTAAATTTACGCGTTTTTGGGATTAGTGTTGGGCTGTTCAAATTATACAGACTTATACAATGTCGAGAATTCGCAGTTTATTAACGTATTAGTTTAAATATTTAAATGTATGCGTTTATAGAAAGTATTGCGCGTTGTAAGTATATATCCATCCAATAAATAAGAAATATTTTAGAAATTTCATTAAGGTCTGATGACTCCACTACTATGCTCTACTTTGGGACCAAATTTTTAATTACTACCGTTGCTAGCCATCAGCGAAAAGGACAAAACCATATTATCCCACAAATCACAATTAATTTATTCACACTATTAATATATATTAAGACTTATATAATATTATAAATGCGAAAGTCTGTCTGTCTGTCTGTCTGTTACGCTTTCACGGCCAAACCGCTGAACGGATTTTGATGAAATTTGGTATGAATATGGTTGAAGACCCGGGGTCAAACATAGGCTACTTTTTGACGCAGGCGGAGCTGCGGGAAACAGCTAGTATTAATATGTATTAAGTAATACATCCTTTTCAGACTTTAAAATTGAATAAAGCCTTACTAGTGTATAGACTGTCTGAGAGGTTTAAGAGCTCAGTCAAAATTTAATAACGTTCACGTACCTGTCATTCCTTGTTAGTCTTTTATGATTGAAGGCAGTGCTGGGAGGCTGACTGTTGTGAACCCCCCTTCTAAACAAGGCCAGGGCGCACCTTTAAGCGCCCTCGTCTGAAGGACTCCCCTACTGTAGTGTTGTGATGCCCTATTACCGACCGCTTGAGCGCTGAGCTTTTTAATTAAACCCTGCAATAAACAGGGACGCACAAATTTGTACAGGTACGGTGAATTTGCGTGCAATAATTGCACTTGACAGAGGCAGGCGAATGTGATAGAGTGCACGAAATATTTTATCTATATTACTGAGATGTAGTGCTCATAAACAGGGCTAAAATGGTTAGATTAAACACACATTTTGAATAGGATAGGTATTTAACAACAAATAAAGTTGTTTAGAAACTAAAATCCGGATACTAGTTAGTACTGTTCGTCGTGTTCTGTACCCGTGAATTATTGATCTTAAAAACCCTTCGACTAGCAAGCAATCTGCAAAATAAGGTATCTGAAATCATAGCAGCTTGGATATGATAGACAGAAGACGATCAACTGCACTGTACCGCATTTGTATTTCGTTGAGTATGTAATTATGTTACAAAAGGAAATCATGTACATGGGAAATGATAACCAGCCTGCCTTGTTAACATAGGCGCACCCCACTGCTAATAAAAGGAGCGGTCGGGCCCTCTTTCACCATGGAAACTGCACCTAATGTAGCTTGAGGCAATCCAGTGGAATGAACACAACAAAACAATGAACTTAGCGTTTAATTTCAATGATGAAGTTAAAATATAATAGTATCAAAAGTAAATCTCATGTGAATACTGCTTAAAAACCAGTTAGTCGTTGAGCTTAGACCAATGTGGCAGTAAGAACTTTTCAATATGCACTGATGTGGAATTTCCCACTGATGTGGTATTGTGGGTGTTATAGGGTCTTTTCAGCTGTTATTACTGGCTGTGCCCCCGTTGATGAGATTACTTATAGCTGTCTTCAATAATTAGGCTATCAAATGTAAAATTTAATCCAATAAAAAGAGACTTCAGATAAAGATGAAGATATATATAAATATGATTATGAATATAGTTAAATGAAAATTATACAGGCGGAGCCGCAAGCAACAACGAAACATAATATTATAGAGATATAATCTGTCTTAATATGGGATCCCTGCTGTTAAAAGCTTACCCCTAATTGTTTTGCTTTCATCAAGCCCTTTTGATCGTAATACATGGACATGCTTTCATATATTTACCACCCACGGCAAATTGAGATAATATCATCGTCACACATAATAAAACCTAAATACCTCGCTTTCCTGACGACTTATTTTCGCAAGCGTAAAAAAGGTCGTTCCGCTTTCGTGTTTTATTTCAGGCAAAATATTTTCTTTATTGCTTTAGAACTAATGCGTAGTTTGCGAATAATAAGATATTTCTATTGGCATTGGAATGGCAAAATATATTGGATAAGGTTATTTCGAACACCGCTCCTAATCAATATAATACGCCTTGCGGTAAAAATCAAATTGGTAATTGAGTTGTCAAAAGGCAACATAAATATTTTTCTTCTTAGATTTTAATAATCTAAAATTCTAAATTGAAAGTTGCTCATGCCTGCATGCCAATTCTTGAGGCTTTTTTATAAAGTACTTAACTGGACTATGTTTCTCACAACGGGAAAAATGTTATTGATCGGATAATTTCTTTAGTCGCGTTTTACGACTTTCATGGGAAGAGGAAATGGTCGATTTGATACGCCAGAACAAAATGTCTAGTTGGTTATGTAAATAAGTATATCACACGGCTAACTATCTCTGTATTTTTTGTGTGAGTGAGCCTGATCGGACGGGAGATGCTTTTCGAGTAATTTCTTGTGCGACTGCGGCGCAGTCCCGTCTATGATATTGAACTGCACGAATTGCCCAGTTTCCTGCACGATTGAGGATTTGGAGGAGGCTGCATAGAAGCTTTAAAGGTGGCCACTTATTGGTCCAAACATATTTAATATATATAATTAAATAGCCATTTCGACTCACAAGGCATGCATGGAATATATGCAATAATTTTCTAGCTTTCGTTATTGTTTTTCGATGTGTCGATCGCTTTCCTAATTGCTTGTTAAGGTGGGTGATCTTACACGTAAAACAAGGGATTGTTTTACAGATAACTAGGTCTGACATGAGTTAATTGGCTTCTTATCCTATTAAATGTGTGTGTCAGCATGTTATTTTTTTGAGTAACCAGCGATCCGCCCGGCTTCGCAGATGTGGTGGTGTGCTTGGACTGTGAAATGTGTGAAAGTAATTAGACATTAAGAAAGTCGGCTCACCATTAAGTGTTTGCTAACCTAGAACCTTTTTGCCTCAACCGTCAGTTCTGCGCACTTTGTTACCTACTGAGAGGTGTTTTTAATCATAATACTACCACAGATTACATAATCCTGTATTAGCAATATTTAACAAAATTTCTAGTAGTTCTACAGTAGGCATCGTTCAAAATATTAACTTTATTCGCTTTACAATTCTCTATACCGATTTGAAGCCTTTCTATAGTAGAGTTCTGTTCATATTCTTTTGCGATGGAACCCTAAAAAATCCGATGACTTTAAAATAATAGGTACTTAGTAAAAATCCATTGACGATAAGACTCGAGGTGAAATTATATAACTTGATTTATGGTTTTCGACCCAGAAAAACATTTCATTTCATTTTTAAGCGGCAATGAAAAATATAATTACAGAATATATTAAAATGTACACGTGAAAGCAGAAGGTGCGTGGACCATAACCGATATGTTTATTCCCAAAGGAAATTAACGTTTTGGAGGCAATAAAACCGCTACGTTAGCATATTATTCTGAAAGTATGTTTTGTGTTCCAACATGCTCCACCATTAGTTGGCACATGCGACACGTGGTTCCACCTCTACGCGAGGCATCCTTAAAAAAAAACACGCAAAATAATTTGATAAGTGATAAGTAACTTTAACTTCTGCAAAGTAACGTCCGATCAATTAAATAGAAGTGTCAAATTTCTGAAGGAATAAAATCTTCTTTTTTTTTTCAACTGATCGACTCGTTAATATTCCCGAAATTTCGAGGACAATTCTTGTTCGGCCCAGCACAATATTTGTACATATATATACTTGAAGAGTAAACAACTAGAAAATGGTATAACTTACTAACACGTATCCACTTGTGATACCCATTTTACCCACAGTAAAAATATAACGAGGAAAATAAGAACAAACCGAAAATCAAAGCAGAGAATATGTAGATCGTTCATTAACCAGGATTATTTACTGGAGAAGTCAACATCTATGAGTATGTTTACACTCACAAACCAATGAAAGTCTGGAAGAAAATATATTGTTTCTACCTTTTTTTCCTCTTAGTAAAATAATTCCATAATATATACTTACTAAGATGGCGCAAAAACCCAAAATGAATCTTATCCTCCGACACGAGTAGGTGTCATTTCTATATTTTTTATTAAAATGATATCATTTTTTATATATGATATCTTACGTTTAGGCGTCGGTCGTCTTAAGCCTTAGGTATTTTATTAAATAATATCCTTATATTACTTAGTATCAATTAATTAAGTCCTGTACTTATATGAATTATGCGTAAACTGTTTACATTTTGGAAGTAGACAAATAGTAAAAAAACAACATGTATGTACCTTTGTATCTTAGACGTTTACTCTTAACGCTACTTGTTAATTAAACATGGTTTATAAACATAAGTTACATTGTTTAAATGGAAAATTTTAGTCAACTTAGCAAACACACGCTTTATTTAAATAGTATTCGCGTATTTATTTCGTAGATATACGAATAGTGAAATGCAATTTAACGACAACAGCTGGAGTTGATACGGCTGCAATTCACGAGACACTGCATTATGAGAGGTATGATGGCACAGGTGTCTCTAAAACAATTACATTAGTTTCCAACAATGTGGAATATAAAGATTTACTGTTTACTTGCTGTTGCATGTGCTTTTACTCGCATGGGGTTATAATTTTACGCAATAAAGATTTCGTTCATTATATGTTAGATAGGTGCTTATTGATCTTTGAAGGAGTAATCCGAGGTTCAATTTTTAAGATTTGAATCTTGGTACCAAACTAAATGCAGGCCGCTTACAACCCGTCATTTTCGAAATCTTTGGGGGCCAAATAAGTATGTTCAGCAGTAATTGCGGCTGAAATGGTGACAACTAGAACTCATTATTTTTTTTGACTATTACATCTCACTGATGTGCAAAGGTATTTGCTTCGCACAGTTTGAATATTCATCGATATATAGAACGGATTGGACACCGTCGTCATCTCTTTGCACTGCTGGATATTTATCTATCCGGTGGTCCAGTCAGCGATAAATAAACTAGAACACTTTTAAAGTAATTGAATAAAAGTGTGACATTGCCCTAATTCCAGCACAATGTTTTGTTTATAAAATTGCCAACAAGTGCCAACAAGCAATAGAACTAAATGGAAAACAGTGAGAACGGCGGACTAACTTCAGTAAAGTCGTGTTAAGCCACTAATCCGCAGGATGGAAGTCCGTGCCTGTGTTCTAGCTAACGAAATTACTTGTCGGCACGGCTTACTATTGGAAAGTTTCGATTAAACAGTATGGCAGTTTACGAGCCTTACCGGAAAAAATGCCTTGAAAATACATTATCCTACTTTACATTTGTAACAAAATAATTTTTAATGATCATTTAGTCTTATATTGGGCGCAAATTTCGCACTGACGACGATTTGTAAAATTTGTTCGATTTGTCGACCTTTCTTTGATTTTAATATTTACAATTAAATTTGAGAAGGCCGAGTTTATAATTATGCAAAATTAGAAAAATCGAGATTGAGAGTAGCATTTAATATTTGATATAAAACAGACAACACGCATCTTGTGATTAATGAAACTAAAGGTAACCTTTGTTCGTGATTGTAAATTGAATTATGTTTAATAAATATTCATGTCGAAATTTGTTATCGTTTAATACTTTCGTTCATAAGGTCACGTACCCGAGGTCGTGCACTCTAGCCGCTTAAAGCTTCGTTATATTTACATACACAATTAAGGTTTTAGATTGGATAGACCCTTACCTTTACTTTTTTATGAACACAATTTTCTCTGTCGCCAGAGGAAAATAGGGCCTCGCATTTATAAAACTTAATTTTACTACAAATTTTACATAAAATCTTTGTTTTTAACGTTTAGAATAAAACAGGTTAGGTTCTACTCAAACTTTAGAAACTTTTAACTTAAGCAATTATTTTCATTAAATGTCAGGGTTAATGGTGGACTTAAGGGCATGGGATAAGTTCATCCTGTCAACTTTTCTTTAGGTCCTACTTGATTGATATTGGGAAATAAATATTATTTTTTTGTTCTGGGTGACAAAACTATCATAACGCTAAAATTAAAACAAAAATATGTAACTATTTATTTGTTTATGTACTTTAAAAAACCATAAAGAAAATGTGGATATCAGTTTTTTATCAAAAGTTTAGATTGATAAACGATGTTTAAACAGTCAATATTCTTGGTTTTAAATATTAACTTGCAATCCATATACCACTTTTTTTACAAAATAAGCAAGACAGGGGCAGATTTCCTAGGTAGGCAATAAAGTTTTCTTGTACTCTCGAACTTTTAGTTTCAGAGAGCTTGCATCTCTTTCAGAAACTTGTGAAGTTTAGGTAGACAACTACCAACCTATCTCGTTAGCAGTTCTTTGATAAACTAAAACTTATTTCGCAAGTAAGTATCGATTATTTGGAGTAATTAGTACTTTGAAGAGTGTATGTCTGAAATTAAGTGTACATATTTTTTTAAAATCATCTTAACACTTTTACGAGTACCTAGATTTATAATAATTGTTAATCCTAATGATGATAAGCCACTTCTCTACTTTTGCGGTCAGAAATCGTGTATATGTATAGTTTGTTGATATTGTGATGCTAATAATGAAATCCTATTTTAATATAAAGAATTTTTTTACTAATTAAATCATAATTTTAATTAACTGCCCCCGTGGTCCAGTGGTTAGGGCGTTTGCCTTAGACCCGGAGGTCATGGTTTCGATTCCCTTGGGAAGTATACTTAGTTACTTACATTAGTTGTTTTCAGTTTGGTTAAGACATTGCAGGCTTAAATCACCTGATTATCTGATAATAACGATGATCCGCGCTTCGGAAAGCACATTAAGTCGTTGGTCCTGGCTGCCATTGAGTGGTCGTTAAAGGAGCCACGTCAAAGGCCGAAAGGCGGTGCCAAATAACTCTGACCCCTACCCTTTACAGTGTCGATAGACCATGTAACCGACTCGAAATAAATTAATTTAAAGATACAATTATATTAACATATTACTGTGGTACTCTACTCAACTTGATTGCCTGAGTGCTGAGACCAAAGAGGCATTCTATAACTTCTCAATAGAGATCCTTGAACCACTTCATGATATTAAAACATTTATAATGAAATGCCACGTTTTCATAATTAATTGAACGAGAACGGTTTCCAGTTTCATTACCTTTCGTTAGATAAAGTAGTTTACCTCATTTATTTTTTATGGAGTATGCTCTTTTATTTTTATTAGAAAATAGGATTTACTATGAATCTCAGATTACGTTATTTATTGAAACTGAAATATGTAGATGATTGAGAACAAATTATTATGAATACTAAAACTAGGCACCTACTTAGAAAATATATTTTCGACCTTCGAAAAATGAAAAAAAAAAACTTAACCATTAATAAAGTTTTGAAAGTTTAATTGCAATAGGACTTTTGGCGGGAAGCTGTTGTGTTTTTTTGAGTGTTTGTGTATAATAATATATAGTAATATATAATAATAAGCAAAGTGTTCGATAACAAGCGTGAGTATTAGGAAGTGATACAGTGTTTGATTTATGTGATTTTCATGATTGTTGCCAAAAGCTCCTAGTAAGCGCTAAGTACAGTTTTTCTACCACTTCACTTAGCCTGATTCTTCTGATTAGACTTGACGAAACCACACTGTAGGACTGAAGAAGATAGAAAAATTAAGAAGGGCTATAAAGGAATTGTATCCATAGCCGTAAAACTAATGACTAAAAAAGATATTGCAACATGACAGCAACACATCGCGGATGTGTCGGTTGAAGCTTTTTTTTTATTTTTAAAAACAAATAAAGAAGTAGATGAAAAGAGTATGTAGTTACTTCTGGGCCCTTACCATCAACTCTAATAGCAGGGCAGAAAAAAATGAGTAAACGAGATGTCGCCTTACATCTTGTATTGCGCCATCTCTTTCACTCGCTGATTTCTGCCCTGCTATTAGAGGTGATAGTAAGGCCCCTGCTCACTTTACTCAATAGATCATAACACTGAAAGAAGATAAAGATCAAAATGATTCTTCTGAATTTATCGATTCTTATTTAAGATTCTTTAAAAGTATTTATTTTTATACTAATAAAATCATTGTATTAATAATTGCTATAAGCAACAACGCTGAAATTCTCAGTCCCGCTTTTGAAAAGACATAAATTCAGTAATACGAAGGAAAATAAATGTGGCTTCAAATATTACCTTGCGCAGTGCAATATCTTCACTGAACACCTGCTGTGTTCCACCTTACCTCCCGTTTACATTGGAAATTAACATCTACCCTACAACCGATAGTCTCCTCACTTTGTTATACGGTATGTAAATGTGAAATGGGTTCTTACCTTGGGTTAGGAGAAAAAGTGTATAGAGTCATGAATACGATAGCTTTATTTTCTTTTTAGGTCAAGCTAGAGCTTACTCTGCTTTATTAGAGGTGGAATATGATCATATATCGCTCCTGCACCTAGTTAAATAGTAATTGTTCTCAATCCTTTTTTTTATATGCAAGGTTTCAAGAATAACGTACCTACTGGTACATGGTTTGGTGTCATCTGGTCTAGAGTATCAACATGTCCCTGATATACCATAACGGACTAATGATCCGGTCACTGATTTCAAAGATAAAAGCGTTTCTAATGGCATCAAAACAAAGATAATAACCATAATATTTGAATTAATAAAAAGAAACTGACATTTTTCACATCTGGTTCTTGGTTTCAAACAAAAAATATCGAAACCGAACATGGAAAATACCTTTTTAATGGTATCAAAGATAAAAAGTGTTTCAAACAACTACTAAGCCTATAATTAATTATGTTAAAGTTCAAACACAAAATTAATAAAGGTTTGTTATAGATATTGGTAGATGTAGATGAATATTGTTCACTATGAACAATTAACTTAGTTTAGTCAGTATATATGAGGAAACTCCCTACTGAAATAGGACGTCGACGCCCCCGCTAATGTTACTTAAACAACTTTCTGTGAGT
The DNA here is from genome assembly GCA_947363495.1 of Euzophera pinguis. Taxonomy (NCBI): domain Eukaryota; kingdom Metazoa; phylum Arthropoda; class Insecta; order Lepidoptera; family Pyralidae; genus Euzophera; species Euzophera pinguis. The sequence continues at coordinate 7,109,813 of OX376164.1, forward strand.
TGTATACAAGCCTACTCAAATACAGGAAATTCCGAACTTCTAAAATAGCTTGTCATAAGTTTTAGCTAATATATAACTATACCTTAGTCATAGGGTAGTTGTGGCATACAACTTTGAAATTAATGACGTGAAAATGGGTACATACAATTTTTGATTTTTTAGAAGTGGAGTTCGGCCTCCCAAACGAGAGAGTGTCAGAGTATTCTATCCTGCGCGATGGCTCGCAAGTTGTCAGCTTCCATCTCATGCAGATTACGACGGGCGGTTGGTCTTCTGCCTGATATCTTCCCCAGATACGCTACCTTGGTGCAACGATTCTCGCCATTTCTCTCAGGGATGACCGAGCCGCGCAGTCGCTGGGACATAGATATACCCAGAAACCAACTACTCTATTTCCAAGTTTCCTAGTCCGACTAACGGCCAAAGATTTTATGGCATATTTTCCGTCCGGCTAATAAAACTATCATGATTATTAGGCTTGGATACTCACGCTGAAAGAGGAAAATTAGTTGAAAGAACAACATATTCATTTATTTTCCGAACGAAAAGAAATTTTTATGTGCTTGGTGTTTTACCTACCTATATTGTTTACGCTTATGTCGTATGCGCAGATATTTCCATTTTCTCGGAATAATGCCTCGGAATTATGTCCCAACCCTTTACCATTGTTTCTCGAAGCAGATATATGTATGTGTTGCGCTCGACGGCTGAATACTAATAACTTAGCGAGCAAACAAACGTCCAATGACTGCGGTCGCAAACAATTGGAGAAAATTTCATTTGTCTACGGACGTGACTGTATTAGTTGTTGACGAGGCTCCAAGTCATAATTCCTTATTTCCTAATTTATGTATTATTTCATTAGATGTTATCCATAGTCTTAACAAATCGTTTTGATATTAACGAAAGAGAACATTTTCTCAATATATATTGATAGAATATAAACAAACAGAGGCGTCGTAGGGTACCGTGTAAGTAACTTTTCGCACAGAATCATGTAAACATGAAACATGTTAAACCAATAAATTTGTATTTTAAACTTGGAGAGAGTACTTTGAATAGTAGTTTATATCTTTCGCTGTGGGTGTTGCTGTAATGTACTTTTCTTAATATGCTATATTTTTCATTGAAATCTCTACGATGGAAGCAACTTGCATACGTATAGCCAGCGGCAGAGGTTGTATACAGAACTATACATCTGTATGCACATGATAATCGAAAAGTGGGATTACTATTGACAGTCCTTTTAGAAGTTCTTACTGTACTTTAGTAATACTAGTATATGACTATTATCTAGTTTTTGAACTCATGGGAAATATTATATCGGGAATTAGAACTAAAATTTGAAAGCATAACTCATTGGATTGTTTCACACGAATGACAGGATTGTGTTCATAATCCACCCGATCATTAGTCAGATAGTCATTTAGATAACGAATTTAAGGATTTCTATACCAATCTATACGATTTAAAAATTGTGCGTTATGGTATCCATCTCTTTTTTGTAAATAGGTATATATCAAAGTATTTTAATTTGCGATAATATGCAAATGATCTGACACAGGTGATGAAGATCATCAAGACAAGATGGCACCGTATTTACGAGCGCAATCCCGAACTTGAAACTGGTGTTATAAATACCTCATAAAAACACCAAGTTGGAGTCTGCAAGTTCTACTCCTTACTTACACATGGATTTCATTAGTAAAATAAATAAAAAATTAAATAAAAATTATTTATTTACCAATAAACCAAAATGTAAACAAGCATTACAGTAGGTTTTGTAAGTTTGTTTAGTACATTTAGGTTGGACTTTAGTCTCTGCATTAAGCAACGCTTGTATCGTAGAAGTCCAGGAGTTCCTCATTATCATTATATTTATATATGTATTTATATATATATAAATATAATGATAATGAGGAACTCTTACTTAAAGTACTTTAAGTAAGAGTTTTATACCGATTAAATAAAAAATACACTAAAGAAATGCATGTAAATCATTATACAAGAACAGAAAAAAAACTTAAATATGTATTTTTACTTTCAGATTTCAGAACCCATGAAACATTTTCATCCTCCACTATTAATTCATTAAAACATTTAGATAGATACCGCTTTTACAGTAGCTTTTTAAACTACAAACAATATTACACTGATATTTTATCCACATAGAGATAACTTATTTTTTAACAGGGGTAACTGAAAATAAAATTAACCTACTTTCAGGCGGCCATTATCGCAGTATGTTTGCAAAAACATTACTCAGTTCTGAAAGCTACGTTGAGCTTTTAACTCGTATCTTTCCTGTCCTTTGACTACGAAAGGCGTACATGAAAGGCGTTCTAATCTAAATTTTCTGGTCGATGCCGCTGTACTCGTGGCATAAAATGGCATGACTCCGTTTTAATTATGGCATAAACTATTCAAAGGCCGTAATAACGAGACTGCATAACTTTACCTTGTGAGGAAGTTTCTCATATCGACACACTTACGTCTTAGCGTCGGAAAATTTATAGATGGAGACTTTTCTGATAGATCGAAACGATCTCCCGATATAATCACAAAGTTGTTATGGGTAACTGATGTCATCATCATTGTATATGGCATTCATTTTGCATACCTATCTATCAAACCTCTATGTCTAGGCTTTTAAACCAGCCTCTAGCGGCTGGTGTAAGTTGGTGGTTGTCGTTTGACACATAAATTAAGTTTAAAATAATTATCATATACTAGCTGACCCGGCAAACTTCGTACCGCCGCCAATAAAAGTTGCATGGTAATTATCATTCTTCTATCACCACAACTCTCGCCATCGATTTGGAAACTTATCTGACATTGTACACTACGGTAACCGCTTGACATCAGAATGCCAAATACTCGTTTACCAACTAAATAGTTCTTGAAATGAAGTCGGTTAAAAATAAAACTGTTTTCATTTCCTTTGCAATTTCAACACAGTACAGAATAGACGCCTTTCTAGTGTACCATTTTCAAACAATAATATTTTGGATCGATTGTAATACTTTGGAATAATAAATTGATCTCAAATTGACGGAGTGATGAATTAATTGTAGCAACCTAAAGTAAATACATCCGAATTAAGAACCTAACCATACATTTTAGAAAGTCGGTTGAAATATCTCTAATTAATTTATATACACAGAGTTTGACAACGATATATATATATATATATATATATATATATATTTATTAATTCAGACTTGATAAAAGTAAAACTTTAAATTCTTATAACCTTCGCACTTCTCGTCATCGACATCCTTCATCCTCATTTATGTATATCATTCTAATACAAAGGATTGCGTACAATAATGTACATACTCTATAACACTGTTTTCCCGACAGACTACAATATCGGGAAGTGTTGGTTGTCAATGCCAAATGTCAAATTTGACATTCAAAACCAAAGGAATAGTTTCTAAGGGAAAGCGAAATTGTTGTTTTTACTATATTCCAAGCATTTTGTTTATATTTACTCACCTTTTAAATCTTCCCTGGACTTTCACAAATAATTCAAAACCAAAAACAGCCAAATCGGTCCAGCCGTTCTCGAGTTTTATGTATATATATATATATAGATTTATTCACGAGTTTATGAACAAAAACACCTATTCCAGTGCAATTTTAAAAACTTGAGATCAGATAAGTGTATGGATCAGAACAGAGTCCGGTCCTTGGCCAGCTAGTTAGGTATTTGATTGTGAGGAGACTCAGTCCATGTCATAACAGCTCTTGGTATGCCGCAACTGTCCAGATTTTAGCACGTTTGAGGATTTAGAAACGGCTGCTACATTGCTACTTTGGTCAAAACATATATGAGTTAGCCCACGGAGCATTTACTAAGAGGAGATGCTGTTTGAAATGGCGCAGTGATGTGATCATTGGCGCCTTGCCGCTCACAAAAGTGGGCGGAGCTTGTCACTACTCGTTCAAAAGCGTACCGAGAAACAGATCGCGAGCTCCTAAGTGCATCACGACTTTCCACGGCTTTTTTACAAATTTAGCATTGAATAATTGGTTTCTGTTACATAATATATATTTACGGCTCTAAAAGTTATACCTAATATTTAAAACGTTCATAATTTATAAAATATCGCAATATTTTTAAGATAGGAACTTCGACTTACTAGTGACACGTATTGACAAGTACTTAATAATTTGTAAATAATGTAGTACTGCTACTTTCCGTAAGATGGATATCATTATGGTTGGAGCCACGGCCGAAATCAAGCACCCCGCAAGTCTGCCTTCCGCCCCGTGTAGCCTCACAAATACTTTCTTACAAAACGCTAATTACGGCATCTTCTCTTTGTAATTGCTCCGTGAGTTAGCCATTTCGACTCGACAAAAAGAATATTATACCAAGGAAGAAGTAGTCATTGATTTGATCGAGTGGGGTACTACATGTTCACTATGTACAACCTGGTGTCAGAGTATTTTTGGGACCTTAAAATATTAAAAACAAGACAGACTGGTTATTAACATTTTGATCACGTCGCCAAAGTTTTACTTCTACGACTATGCAAAATAAGGGCGTTTTAAAGCGACGTTTCATTATCTAATGAAAGATTGTTATACACGAGCATTAGTCAGGATAGTCCATTTATAAAGCTTCACTATAATTCCAGACGTCGATTTATGACGGGATCCATTAATCACATAGTCATTGGTTCTGATTAAAGTCCAAATTCATGATGGTTTAAATGGACTTTTACTATCGTATGTACTGTACATATAATAGGTACCTAGCTATTGAAAGCTTGTTAACGTATGAAGTTTGTTTTGACAACGTAGTGCCACTTCATTTAATTGGTCAGAGTTATTTTTTTACTTAGACTAGTCGGCAACACCTGCATTTGTCCGTGAGCTGTTTTTCACTGCTGGGGAAATGCCTCTTTTAGCTTTCGTCGCATTTCGGCCTAGTGCTGTTTGACATTGCCATTGTCGTTTTCTTCCAGGTCATCCCGCGCTCTTTTACGTGGTCTTCCTCTAAGTCCACATCCCTCTGAACTATTAACTAACTTACAAAAAATAATAGGCTCAGTAATAAGTAGGTAATTGTATAACGTCGAAAATATCGGGCGGGCTAGAGTGTCTATAACATAAAATGTATACGCATATTTTTTTCTCAAAAGTACATAAAACGATCCTGAAACTACGTAATGTGCCGCAACTGCTTCCGACTTAATATTAAAAAGGGGCCTTTTATAAAAACAACTCTTATGAGCTGAGCCCCCAATTTCAGAAGTCAAAGACTTAAAAATCGGTTTAATGTTGCCAGGACGGAGGCTTTCCCTGACCTTTTTATGTAAATCTTGAAGGATGTGCCATGGTTTTTAATGAAACTGGGCAATTACTTTGATGAATACTACACTCGTGCCGAACGATCCTCAGTGGAATTGTGGTATTGATTTAAACTGGAAAATTGACGACAGTAATTATATGAGTCTTTGTTACGAAACTGTTCTACCTACCTACCTAAACGTTTCTGATTGCATCTCCAGTTTTTTTTACTTGAGAGACTATGAACTACAACAACAAACCCAGTCGGTAGACTAAAAATATACATAAATATTATATTTTTAGATTACTTTCTGAAATTTTACACAATATATAGCAAAGCATATTAGTGACAGAGAACTACACAATATTAAGTACTACAGATCTTAGGCTACACATCAATAGAAAAGTGCATAAGTATAGATTTATTTGGAACTTGAAAACATTTTTACTTTTCTTTGTGTAAGGAAACAGCGCTTGCAGATCTTGAATTGTCAAAAAGATTCCATCGGACTCAAAAAAGATAAACGCTCAGTAGATATTTTCTTGCAGAAACATCCTTATCTCATTCTAATAAAAAAGTAGATGAGACTTCCTTACACAGCCGGAATTTTAATCAATTTTGCGGCCAATAACGGGGGCGGAGGCTAAACGAGGCGCTTCTCGCAAATTACCGCCTTTAAACTCTCGGACTATATTCGTCAGAGTAATGCTCTTAAATGAAAAAAAAAACGGAGTTCGTTTCGGAAATTTGCATAACAAATACGATTACAGAATACTCTATTTGTTTGAATGTTTTATACTCTATAATTGCATTCGGAGAGACAGAGCTATGTGTTTTTAAACTGTGACACCAAACAGATGTTCGGAAGTTCAATAAATAAAACGCTTTCTCGCAAAGATTTTCTTGTGGGTTTTCCAGCTGAAAAAACAAATTTGTCTGAAAGAAAAAACTCTTTTCAAATATCGGGAAATGTAGAGAGTGTAGGTACTACGAAGCTGTCTGGAGGAAACTGCCCGCGGCAACCAGAATAATGAGTTCTCCAAGTATTTTGACGGACTTTATTACGGTTAGTACTTAACAGGCAATTAAGGGACCTCTAGTATTTTTCTTCGCAGACGTGGTAATTAGTTCTGTGATAATTCAAAAGAGTTTCCTCGAGTCGTCCCTTTGTATTAATTAAAAGTGTCAACATACACTTTTGGAACTGTGATAGCGTTTATTAGATTACGTGAGCTATGTTCTTAATGATAAGTCTCTTTTTATAAAAGGCCGTCTTAGCTTTGCGACGAATACAAACAAGATTTTTTAAATTTGACTTGTAAATTTCATTAACAATTATTTATTAAAAATAACAATTTGAATTTATTTATTGTATAAATTAATATTCGTAGTATAATTAATGTCATATATTATTAATGTCAATAACTAATCTTCGTAGGCAAATGATATTATTTTATATGTTTATAATATAAAACATAGCCGAATTATGCAAAAAATGTTTTTGTCAATTTCTTTTGCTTATCTTATAATCAGTTTCAGATACACGATTTTTATCTTGAGAGAACATGCAAATTTAATAAATAAAATTTTTCTTCTGGATTATTAAGTTCAATTTAATTAATTGTAATTCGACTACCAACTTGACTTAGTCCTTAATTAATCGAATTAACATGACTTTTCTATTGTTTCAGATTAAACTTAGTTAGTTTACATCATTCGACCACAGACAAAAGTAGGAGACGAAGTGGAATAATTTAATTTCGATTCAAAATTTGTAAGTGGTTTCGGTAACGAGAGGCTGGTGTCACAGAGCCACCATGCGGGGGGGAGGGGGATAGCATGACAGAACCTGCCACGGCGGCCTGATGGCGCTAGTGCGCCGGATATTAGGCGACGCCCAGGTACGTACTCAGTGAAATATTTTAGTAATACCCTCTGTCGTTGTTTTTAGTTTAATAATATCATGTTGTGTAAATATTTTGTCTTGAAAGTAGCTAGAATTTTACATGTAACAATATTATATAACAGCACCTGTTTAGTACAAGACGATTCAAATCAATTTGGTCTGCTAATGTAGGCAAGGTAATCTTGTAGAGTAGGTATATGATGGGCTCATGATCCCCTAAATCCATACTATCCATACTAATATTATAAATGCGAAAGTCTGTCTGTCTGTCTGTCTTTCTGTCTGTCTATCTGTCTGTTACGCTTTCACGGCCTAACCGCTAAACGGATTCTGATGAAATTTGGTATGAATATAGTTAAAGACCCGGGGTCATACATAGACTTTTTAACGCAGGCGGAGCTGCGGAAAAAGCTAGTGCTGAATAAATCTTGATAAATCATTGCATAGAACCACTTTGATCATATGAGTTTCTTAAAAAACACTAAATAACAGACTAAATAGGAATAAACAAAAAAATCAATAGGTAAAATTCTACTAGGCGCAACGCAAACCCTATTCGCGAATGATTAGCTAACGCCACGCGCGTTTCATCAAACTTGACGTGTAAAAGGGATGTAGGTACTCAGAACTTGACGCGTGACGTGGCATGTAAAGGGACGTACTCACCTCAACAACCGATCCAATACCGATTAAAGCCATAAACTCGATAGTCACCTGAATTCGCATAAATCCATTAATTACAAAGTTGGGAATTGGTCTAATACGCTACGATTAAACTGGCTATTACGTCAAACTGTAGTGAATTTGGGAAATAGGGGTGCTTAGATTAATAGGATGAGATAAGACACCGTTGACGGTTGAAATGTTATTGCTTGTGTACCTTTAATGAACAGACATAACTTCCTAGAAGTTATAGTTACAAATTATCAGTAAATGTAGTACATTGAATAATCTTTTGTTGAGTTCCTAAGTTTCCGTTGGGTTCCTAGACTTTAATTTAGGTTGATGATGACATGGAAAGCCAGAACTCTGGGTGTTTTATTTCCTTTATATTTACTAGGTTTATTTCGTATGAGGCTCAAACTTGCAGTTCTCCACTATTTCACCAACTGACACATGAATAATTGTAGATACATAGATACCTTATTCACACTTACAATTTCATTTGATGCTTTTAACAACTTCGTGCTAACCTTATAATCAATGTGTGTGCGTGTTTTTAGATCAGCTTACAAAGAATTAGCAAAATTATTTCACTATAATCATGAAAATTGAAAAGATTTTTTCTACAAATCTGAACGTGGAGCATACTGAACAAATTATTATGGTATTATATCGCGTTTGTCCACACCCATATTATAAGTGCGAAAGTCTGTCTGTCAGAGAAATCTCTGTTACGTTTTCACGGCCAAACCCCTGAACGGATTTTGATGATATATTGTATGAAATAGTAGAAGACCCAGGACCAAACAAAGGCTACTTCTTGACGCAGGCGGAGCTGCGAGAAATAGCTAGTTTCTTAAAATAACAATCGCGAAAACATAAGGCTTCATTATAGAACATACTGATTTAAAAATTGCTTCTATACACTAGATAACAAAACCACCACACGCAATAAAACGTGGTAATGTATTGCCACTTAGCCGAGTACTCTACTAGCCATAGTTCGTGCTAGCTAGTTATTAGCTTAATTAGACGGGCTTGAATATCGGTATTTACGCTGTCTGCGGATTTTAAAAAACAATTAGCCATTTGATTTGTGCATGTACAGTACTGACTGTATATGATTAAGTATACTTATTTGTTAATTAACAAACTTTGATAGATCTTTCATGCAACTTAAGCAACAATTCAATTGTAAACACATTAAAAACTAAAGAAATAAAAATTACTGCTAAAATAAATTAAAAAGAGCGGCGGCAATTAGTGGAACTACACATATTTTTAAGGAAAATTTTCGCTAGATGAAGAGACTAGCGCCACTCCATGCGTTCTTTTTACGTGAAACGACCTATAGGTCTAGGTGTTTCCTATATGCTAATAACCGTCTCTACAGTTTGACTCTATAGATATAAACATACCTTAACTTTAGTACAATAAACTAGAATCCATCATGCAACCAAAATACATGTTAAGGATTAGCTACATTAAAATGACAAAGCTCATTTATAACCTTTAAACAAAAGTTGTCTGCAAGTAGTATTTATTAAATTGAATAGGGCGTTTGAGAAGCGATGAAATTTTGTGTATTGTATGTAGATCCTAGGTCACGAGTAAGCAGTGAGCTATGAATGTCTCTGCGTACTTATCTCTCGCGGGCCTACCAACTATAAAAGTTTTTCTTTCAGGCGAAACTCCGCAAAATGGTTGATGAGCAAGTGTCGGTTGGTGCTCGGGTAGAGGTCGATGAACCCGAACCAGCCGACCCTCTCATCACGCCAGCCAGCTCAGCTCTCGAGAGATCTGACTTGGACCCCAGACCTATACCTCCAGAACGAAGACTCTTAATAGGAACTTTGGACAAACGAAACGGATCACTAAATGGCGATAAAGAAGCGACACTAAATAGGACAACCAGACTTTCTATACGAAATGTAAAAGATAACCCATTCTTAGGTACGTATTAATAAATAATAAAGTAAATGATGTAATGATAACATAAAAAGCAAGTCGTTATGCTTCTCATTTAATATAGGTAGAGATTCAGTTTTTGCTAATGCAGTCGCCAGCGTCTTTGTTAGGATTTAGTATAGAAATCAATAATACTTACTATTCTATTCGCCTAAAGTTATACTTAACCGATTTTGCAGCAATGACAAAAATTTTTGGTCGAGGTCTAAGAATATCAAAAGACTAAAGCGTACCTTTACTAATTGTGTTCATGGGAATCAGTGGCACAGTGGTCCTTTCTGGACTCTAACGGAATCCGTCTAACAGTTATGTTTGGATCATCATTTTATATCAACGATAAGGATATTGATAAATTTCCGATTGTCCTGGCTCTTGATTAACAATAACAAAATTGTTATTGTTAGTATACCTTGACTTTTTTTAAGTCGCTGTGAAATTTAATTTGGAATCTTTATCCAAGTCCATGTAGATGTAGCACGAGTCACATTAATAAAATTACATTAATGAAGTCAAGAGGTATTCTATTTTATAAAGGTCGCTAATTCTATTATCTTGTTTACGTGATTTAGAGTTATGGTTTAAAAGCAAATGCACGTAATATTCAGAACAATGGATATATAAAACATCTTAGTTAATAATACTTGATCTGTCTTGTTTGATTATAGGGATCCGTAGTAAATACAAGGAACGCTTATAGTTTTTATTATAAAACGCAACAATCCCTTCATAGTTTCACAAACCAAAACAATTTTATTTGTATGATATCTGTTGCTATGCTATTACAATCCATTAAAGCTTTATAGAATTGATAGACTATAACTATAGATAGTTGAAACGACCCAAATTCAAATATTAAAATATATTAAATGTCTAAATTAGGAAATGTCTGATCTTATTTCAGTATTCGTTGGGTAAAAAACATTCTTTTTTCATTACCTCTGTTTTTAATTTGCTTAAACATTTTTAAACTTTCTGTACATGGTAATTGTTTAAACCGCACTTTCACCCGAATGTATCCCATTAAACTTTGTTGGTGAATTTTTATTTTAAAATATTTTATTCCCAAATTTACAACATTTAGAAATTACTGAGAATGAAAATAATTTCGTTTTTATTTAATTTAAATATTTTGTAGGAAAGTTAAATAACAGGCTGAATGAGCATATTTATATCTACTTTGCACTTCAAGTTATCACTGTTGTGTCTTCTCAAATATTATGAACAAAATATAGATACATATAATGTTTTATATGTATCTATGTATATATAAATTTAAGAGCTGGGCTCTTGTCGGTGGAGTTTTTTCCATTCTGTCCTATCCTATCCCTTTCCAGTTCTTTAATTTAATATTATCCTAAAATCCAATAATTTCCACAGACGATGACAATAAAGAAAACCAAGCGAATGGAAAATTAGAATCACCCGTGAAATGGTCAACACAAAATGGGAGTGATAGCGGTACATACGCTGAAATAGGTACCGGTGGTAACAGCAATACCAGTGAGAGGAATGTGCTGGATCCTGCAGACAGTTCTGAAGAGGAGGTGCCTTTGCCTGATGCCACGTCGCCGGGCAGAAGTAGTGATGGCCCGGAACCAAGGGCCGATATTACTGCGACTCTCGATGGGGGTAAGTCCCGAAAATAATTTGATTGTGCTTAATATTTTCTTATGTTTTTGCGATTGTTATTCATTAAGTTAAACTATTTTAATACGGTTTTATCGCGTTTATTACTTATTTATTTACACCTGACGTTTCAAACACTTTACAGCCTTCATGGTCGCAGGCAGACTAAGTTAACATTTGTCTTTGATGTCATAAGATTACAAACTACCGCCTGAAATTTTTATTGGGAACTATTCCGATTCACGCAGTATTGGCTCACAGTATCTAAGGGTCTTGCAGTCTGCTTCCGAGTTTGCGATTTTATTAAGTTAATGACTTAAATTATTAAGGTAAATGACTAATTTATTAAGGTACCGCCAGCTTGGGGCCCAGTCATTAACTTAATAAAATCGCAAACTCGGAAGCAGAAGCTGGGTTCCGAAGCGTTTAAGCTGACGACGCAACTCGGAAAACACGCTAGGATGATGAAGTTTTTCTTTGATTTGTAAATAAGTACAGAATAATACAAGTTAAAATAATATGCTGCAAAATGTTTAAAGCAACGGATAAAATAGTATTATTGAATAATACATTTGCAATATGAGGCTGTGGTTGTGGCACAATATTGGTTTGGGAGAATTTTTTAAATCGTTGGGAGTATCGATCGACATGCAAAGAAGAAAAGATAATTTGTTTTCTTAGTTCGGAACAGATTATTTCTAATTTCATTCATCTTATTACATTTAAATCCATGAATTTAGAGTAAGAGCTACTAAATAATCTCTTGAACTCATAGTGACAATCAAACAGTAGAGAAAATCTATTTAGGTAGGTACTACTACTACTTAGATATGTACAATAGTCATTTAACGAAATGATCCAAATATAGAAGGAAGAGCGAAAGGTTCATGACAAAAGATAAACTTCGCGTTGGCGTTTATCTTAGAGACTGTAATCCAAGAGATAATAGTTCCTAACTAGTCGAGAGTTTGTTTTGTTGATTAACTTCATACCTAGTTGAGAATTCTTACGACATCGTCGCTCTGCTAATAGAGAATATTAGACATGTAACTATTTATGAAGACGACGTTACTATATATCATATGTCGCCTTATATCAATGATAATAATCAAATGCTATCTTTATTACATCTAAAATACAATCTACCTAATCCTCCTGCACCATTGTCGAAGTTGTGCTCATTGTTAATTATATCAATCGTTTTTAAAAAGATTAGCAAGTCGTTACAAATTTGGTAAATTCTAAAATTGACGACATAAGTATATTAATACATTTTAGCAACCTTTATCCTCGTAAAGGTAACGACAGGTATGGGAATAGATGTTTTTGATTCCCCAGTATTTGTCTTATTCTTAGCAGATCCATACTCTACCAAGGAATCATGTTATTCATTGGGTACGTATTGGAATACGTAAAAAACTATTCACCATTTCATCGTCTATTTATCGTCGAAGTCCACATCCTCCAATAAAATATGCTTCAAAACATTTTCCAGTCAAATAAACTAAAAGGGAACTATATTACTTTCTGTTTGTATTTACAGAGTTTTCAGAACAGCAAAGTAAAGAAGTTTAAACAAATTAAATTATTCTTGGCAAGGAACAACTTTATATTTTGCAGAATTTGACTTGCTAACTCAATAGAAAATGTGGAACATGCGATGTTCTCGCTTTTTACGTCGGAGTTATTGTTCAAACGAAGCCTTTATAGAGCAGTCATGAGAAAATAAACATATATACTAAGAAAGCGACACGGTCTATGCGTTGGGAACATCCATACATTGTTTGCTCAGTCCTTTGCGGACTATCCTCCGTGCTAATGAGCTGCAGCCTTGGGGAATAAGCTCATTTGCCAACTAACTGCACAACCAACTCCCAAGAAAGAAACTTCCCGCCATCTGTCGGATTTGTCATTTAATTATTCGCAACCTTTTAATTAGCACGTGGCAATTTGTTTCTCAAGTTTTCTTGTGGTTAAACTTTCCTCTAATATTAGTTACTATGTGCTAAGCTTACGATAACGGGGTGTTTTCACTTTCCATATTTTAAAAGTTAAAATTGTTAAATACGTTTTTCAAATAAAATAATAATTAGCTCAATATTCATGTAAATTGAACAGAATTTAAAATTAGCAGAAATTGGAATATATACATTACCTACTAGCCAACGTAACTCGTAAGTCCATTCCGTCCATGCAATGTCTTATTTCCCAAGGGATTTCCTGCGATAGAAGATAGGTACATTTCACAAGGTTTGCGCTAATATATCTCGGTACATAATCTCTCAGATATTGGTTTCTGTTTATCCATGTTTCTTTTGTTTTCTAGCAATCTTTTTATCCGTTTGTACGTTTATAGATCGGACGGAACCTGCAGATTTTTTTATTGGGCGATTTTTAGTTCGATAGTGGTAGAATTTTTTGTTATTTAATCAAAAGACTGAGATTGTATATGAATTTTTATATTAAAAAGTTAAGTCTGATTGCATATTGACTGACATGTAAGCTACTGGACTCAGAGTTGGGCGACGCACCTTATGGTCGTCAATAACTCGAGTGTACAACTTACCTCGTTATGAAAAACCTAGTCTACAGTTTTAGTTGCTTCGCTTTGATTTTACATTTTTTCTTATTAGTTGCTGGAGCATCATCATCATACATATTACGCCTCATGCGATAGATGCCGCTGACAGATTTAGAGAGAGAAATTTGCATTATTTGTATGGTATTCTAATTTTTATGTAAGTTAAGATATATATATATAATTTAAGAAATAGGTGTGTGAATTTTACTTCTTTATCTCTAAATGTCTGAATTTACTCGAATAAATACCAATACGCGGATAGGTTGCTCTTCATCCATACAATCCATATTATCCAGCCCAGGAAAAGCTAGCCCATACTCCCAATACACAATCCATATTATCCATAGTAAGGTGCGGAATTCTGTCGGTTTTTCGTTTTAACGGCTTAACCACTGAACCGATTTTGATGAAATTTGTTATGAACATAATTGAAGACCCATGGTCAAACAAAGGCTCAACAGATTGTAATTAGGAGCGAGAATTTATATGAAAGACAAACTAATATTTATTCATTATTGCACCAAAATATTTTTTTTTTACAAAAACAAATATATCTACTTAAGGGTAAAAATTGAGGTACAAAGGCGGAAATATACTTCTTGGCGCAGGCAGAGCCAATAGAAACAGCTAGTGTTTAAAGTAGGCGTCGTGCACACCTGGCACCGGCGTAGTACGCGTGTTACTCACGGACAATCGATTTGTCTGGACCGGCTTTCGTGACTAGACCAACTTTGCCGTTAAATAATGTTTACCCCATACCCAATGTCATTATATGAATGTGTGAGTCGGTTTATTGAAATTTTCATATAACGACAGATAATAATAACATTGGCTTTGAATGTTATCTATGGTAATAGAGATATTAAAGAGTTTGCGGATAAATTGAGTAGAGCTTATATATGTAGCTTAATAAGTTTATGTCATGTACATGTTTGAATTTTTAAAAGAAATTCACTGCCAAATTTCTGTATGACTGTTCGAAACTATTCATATCTTTGCTAAAATAGATAACTTGGCATGGAAATTTGACACCCACTATCTAGAAAAAAATATGTTACAATAATTTCATGTGAGAGAATCGGAAAACTTGTTGCCAATCAGAGTGAATTCGTGGAAACAAACATACTAAGTCAATATTTAGTACCTTGTTTTTTCGGTAGACGAATAACTACATTATTTCGTTCTTGACATATTTTTTTTAATGTTAACGCAAAATTTTGAGAATGATAAAATTTATTGGGAAAAAAAAATATTTTTTTGTACAGAAGCGGCATCTCCGGGCGGGCGGTCAGACCGGTCTCGGCAAGAAGAGGTTCTGGCGTCTCCTGGGATGCTCACTGCAGCACAACTGGCTCGGAGACTCAGGCTAGAAAATGAACGATTGCAGGTGATGACTTCTGATTGCAACTGTTTTTCAGATATTGTCAATAGATACAGGGTTTTCTAATATGAACAGGGATAGACGACTTTTTGACAGATGTCTCATCTTTAGCTTTAACAAACATTATGCCTTGGTAATTAACATAATGCCTTTATTGTGTGTCGTTCGTTAACAAAATGTTGTTAAAACGTTAAATGTAGTTCAGTTTTAACGTTTTAAAATAAGTAACTAAAAACTATAATTTTTTCGTATATATGTACATATTATCTTGTTTACTTGTTCAACAATACTTAACGTACTTATCTACCGTGTATAATTTACTTTTGTCAATTTTAATCCAGAGCTGAAAAACAAAGTTTGGTTAATTTTTTTGGAAATCTTTCTCTTTTCACCACAGGCGGAATTAACAAGAGTACGACGTCTACTCGTAGCAGCAGCAGAGCGAGGAGAAGCTGGTACGGCTCTGATAGAAAAGGCGAAAGGAGAAGGCAGCCAGGAAGCTTCACCGCTCGATTCTCAGCAATTAGAGAAAGAATTGTTATTGGCAAGGGAAGCTGTCAATTGTGAGTACTTAATAGCTTCATCGTCCACGCGTGTTCTCGTTGCGTCCACAGTTTCGTTTCAGCCAAGGGTACGCTGTAAGTCGTGTTCCGGCATAGAGCGGAACTGGTTATACATTACAGCTATACATATCCATCTTAGGCGGTACCAATAATAGTTACCATTATTTTCTCTGTTCCACATTGCCTTACTTGTTACCTATCTCTCTCTATCTATACCTACTAGAATCACCGGCGATAGAAACGTTTCTTTGATTTTTACTCGTTATGGCTTTTCGTTGACAAATGTGTGTCAATCTACGACGAGTTTCAGTTTCAAAAATAAACAGTTTTCCCATATTGTAATACATAAGATTTCTAAAATATTTCATTAATAATTCACCGGGCACTATATATGCTCTATAAAATACTTCAAACTCGCAACCGTATCCAATTTGTAAAGAACGCCATATGAAGCAGGCAAGTAGTAGTAAGCCGACATTTTGATAAACTATAGTCATAATATTCGAAATACCTGCGACGGCCGTGCCTACTTGGCAAGCTGGTCACGTATTTTAAGGGCGTGCTGTAACTTCGGCTGACACTGAGTAACATCATTACCCTGACGAAACGCGAACTTTATGTTACTAATATGAACCCACTTTTATGTCATGTTGGATCTTTGTTCTTCGAAATAATAATCGACTGTATTTGGAAAACAATACAGAAACAGATTAACAAATAATCTGTTTCTGTATTGTTTTCTTTTTTGGTAGATGATAAAGAGTATTTGTGTTGTATTGTTTCAACAAATCAATACCTATGTGTCAACGTATCTTTTTATTCGAATTTTCACCAAAAATCGTTCACATTTCTGAAGCATTTCCGACATTTTGATAGGGTTTAAAATTTTTACATGATAAATTACTATTTCCAGCTTGCGTATACAACTAGTTTACAAATAAATAGTTTCTAAATACATAATATAGTATTCTGCTCTACCTTTAAATACGTATTTGCAATGTAAGTTCCAGAGATCTGCACATAGAAATGCAACAAAGACAGCATTAGAATCACAAGGGCTAGTGTCAATGCATACATGTTTACAGTGTGTCCTTTTCGAAGACACAATTCTACAATGTGTTCTTTTCGAAAGCACGATTCAAAACCAGCCGATCACAAAAGTTGTTGGAGCAAACGTATTTTTGATAACACTTAGATTCTACTAACATCTGTGCTCTCAGAACAGAATTAAAAAAATATTTTCTATTTGTCTTTAGGATTGTATGACTGACAAATTTATTTTTATTCAGTTATTTTTAACATGCTAATAAAGTCTACTAGCAATCCACCGCGTAGCAATAGGTTGGTAATATATTTACACCTGCAATAAAAAAAATTATGTACCAAAATTCCTTAAGTTCAAATACTTCCGGTCCAGTTCCATTAAATTCCAGTGGATATCTTAACATATAGGTAGTATTTTTTTACATAAAGTGATTATTGATTATATTGTTATCGATAATTAGAGGCATTTGATCATCAATGTTTAAAAGCGACTTGTTGTAACTTAGAATTTTTTTTTTTTAATAAATGTTAATTTTTAGTAATTTAAAAAATTAATAAACATTGTTTTTTTATTAATCGGAAGATGTTGTGTCCCACTTCTTTGCAGCTTGCACTTTTGTATCCATTCGTTTCTAAAATAATCTTTATAGGTAATTCTCTGTAAGTAGCGCAAGCTGAGAAACACACTCGGACAAAGAAGTAGAGTTAACAAAATAGTACCTAATTAATTTTAATTGAAATGTTCCGAGAATTTGTTGTCACGTTAACAATTTTGTTGCAGCTCTCAAAGCAGACAAGAAAAGGCTGAAAGCTGAGAAATTCGATTTGCTCAATCAAATGAAACAACTGTACGCTACGCTGGAAGATAAGGAAAAGGAGTTGCGAGACTTTATACGGAACTATGAACAGGTTTTAAATGTATTACGAACAGCACTTCATTTATCTTATAATAAAATATCATCTTTATGTTTATCTCTTGTACTTACAATTATTTTTCGACTAAACACGTTTAAAAGATTTCTGCTTGGTGACGGAAACAAAAATAATTTTTAACCATAATTATTACAAGCTTTATAAAAAAGTTTATATTTATTATTATTTTTTCTGAAGAGAGAAAAGAAAAAATCACCCGCTCTACCTTTACAATTGATTGTTGGCAAGATTTTCGTTTAGAAAAGTCATACATTTACTTGAGTACCTAAGTCATTAAAAAAGAAATTTCGGAGTATGAGAAAATAATTCTAAATTAATCTATGAAGATGGCTCAAAACTAGTAGTGAACTCTATTTTTGTTACATAAACGCTTGTTAAAGCAAGGTTAAAACTTATACATATATAGGCGTATTATCAAAAAATACTCATCACCATTATTTATTAACTGTTTTCATCATATTTCATAATCAGAGCACATTATGTTACTTACACATTTCATTGATATACCTACATTGATGTATCATATCTACACAGATGAGATCAAGAGGTGGAGCGTCATCAGCTTTGGGCGCTGAGCGAGCGGAGCGAGAAAGGGAGCGAGCAGCTTTGTTGCGACACGCTCGGGACGAAGCTGAGCGCTCGTTGCAACTTGCAGCTGCGCTCAGCGCACGAGATACTCAACTGAGGCACGCTAGGGAACAATTGTTTGAGGTAAGAGGAAGCGAGTGGTGGTTGTCTCCCATTTTTCCATTACCCAACTATTTTTTCTTTCTTTTTCGACTAGAAAAACTAATTGCTAAACTCAGTTCCACAAGTCGAGCTGTTGCTCATTCTTCGTGACGATTGAGATACTGTTGTACAATACAGCATCCGTTGTAACTTGCGACCATGCTCATTGCTCGAGATACTAACTGAGAAACTTAAGTGATAGTTTGATAGCTAAACACACAAGCTATTGCACGTGTTTCTTCGATCAATTCCTTCAAAACCGACTTAAAGCTACAAGCACTTCCGAAAATCGTGGTATACTCTAAGCTCTAAGTCATTAGGCCAATTATCACCTCGGTTCATAAGTTCTTACCATGCAATGGTACTCGTATAATTTACCATATCACTAGATAATTTTACTTGTTGTTTATAACCTCAGTAATTAGAAGAAGCAATTTGTCTTTTTATTAGTTTTCACTTTTTTAACTATCCTTCATATATTCACTATTAGCTATGTGCAAAAAAAAAAGTCTTATTTAGACATGATTTTTCGGCCAAGAATCATCATAACAATTACCGCTATACATAGGTATTTACACTATAATGTCGATAGACACGAAGTTTGTAAAGTTATATTTCCCAGAAGAGTGATTCGTCAATTCATTTGCGCTTTTTTTGGTAGAAAAATTACATAGTTACAATATCATTCACCTCTAGACATCACCAAAAATAATGGCTACCTATCTGACTTTGGTTAATATTCGTTGGATCATTTGCTAGGATAAAAAACCTTGTTATTTCATATTTCACTTTTGTAAATACTAAAAATATCGTATATTAAAATAAAACAAATATATAGTAACAACAAAAAGTATTGATATTTAAAACATGACGTTTTATGCTAAAGCTTAAAAAATGCTATGTCCATTACAAACAGAGATGAAATAACCTTGTTATATATAATACTAGCTGTTTCCCGCAGCTCCGCCTGCGTAAAAAAGTAGCCTATGTTTGACCCCGGGTCTTCAACTATATTCATACCAAACTTCATCAAAATCCGTTCAGCGGTTTGACCGTAAAAGCGTATTAGACAGACAGACAGACAGACTTTCGCATATATAATATTAGTATGGATATGCATTCCATTTTAAAACAATAATGCAGTTTCATGCGCTATGGTGTTTGGCATTGGAAGTAATTAATTTACAGGCAGATGACCAATCGACACTAATATTATAAAGAGGAAAGATTTGTATTTTTGTGTGTATGTTTGGATTGAATAAACTCAAAAACTACTGTGCCGATTTCAAAAATTCTTTCACCATTGGAAAGCAACATTCACCCTGAGTATCATAGGCTATAAACCGCAGGTGGAGCTGCGGGAAACAGCTAGTTGTAAATAAATCATGACTGCTAATTTTTTAATGACCATTGCCATAATACGTAGGTATTATCTCAGTAAGTATTTAATTATTGATGAAGTCCCATTATATTGAGATATTTATCTAAAATTTATGAGCTGCGCTCTTGTCGGTCAAATTTATTTATTAAATTTCATTACCTATAAATGTCGGACCTAAAAAAAGCCATGAGCTTTTTCTACCAGTCAATCAACAGTTGATGTTCTGATTTTTTTTTCAAGCTTTTCTGTCAATCCTTAAGCATAGATGAAAGAGAAACACACTTTATTGCACCAAAGAAAATTACATACAAAGAAATGTTGTAAGTATGTGCCCTTACTATGAGATTAAGCGGATTTTATTGACACAGACGCTAGCGACCGGGTTAAGATTTAATATGGAATTTTTTAGTTACCTTACTATCCGCCAGAGGATCTGTACAGAATTTCCATAAGTACCATATTGTTAACGCTGTCACTAGCGTCTGCGTCAATAAAATCTAATAGTAGATGGCACTGCAACAAATGTACAATAGGCGACCATATTCATTTAAGAGTTCGTAATCACAAAAAAATCATTCATTGGTTATATTGATAACATGAACTTTTATTATCACCATGTCGCCTTCATCCTTAGAGAATAATGAACACAGCCTGCTCTCACTCTTCATTGTATGATCGAGTGTAGTTGAAAATTATTTCAACAAATATGAATTGACATTGGTTGATGAATAGGCCGTACGAAATCACAACCTAATGTAAAAACAGAAAGTAGTTCTTGGCATAAATCACTGAAGTTCTACGATATAGATCCGTGTCCACTAAATCCGTCGCGTATTAGGCTTTGATGCCCTTTTACCAACTTTTGACAAAACCTTTTCAGTGATAAAAAAAACAATCGCTCGTGCACACTACACATATAATAAAGTGACCTATCTATAGTATTTTTGTTTTGACGATCGTACCATCCATCAACAGCACGCGGTGTTAATTACCATTTCAAATCGCTCCTTCGGAACCAAATCGCGAGAAAATTAAACGCAACCCGGCTTCGATCTATCGTAACTTTGCGCAAATGAACTTTATTTCGGTCGTTTATTCGCAAGATTACCATATTTGATCTGTTTTGTATTCGTATAAGTCGGCGAATTATCTCGTTTATTTAGTTTGTCGTTATATATGCGACGAGAACTTGTTGGTCTAAGTAAATAGTGTAAATTGATTAGTTATTAAGAGTAGTATCGTTGAGTTTGGTATCCCATGACACAATTTTCTTCACAAGTTCTTTACAAGTTATTTTTTTTTATTAATTTAATCCATATTGCAGTATCGCGACTGGACTGTTAAGGATCATATGAAGAGAAACTGTAAAATATCTGTACAAAAAAATTAATAACTGGCAATACTTAATTCTGATGGTGCCGTAATTTCCTCTTTAACTAATCGTATTATTTCATTCATATGTAAACATTATAAGGATTCAATAAGATAAATCATTAACGTAAAATATTCTTTCCTTCAACAGGCTCGCAGACAACTCCAATCGGCAGGATGCCTATCAGAAGGCGAAAGCGTAGCCTCCCTCGGCTTGGGTCCTCCCATGATGCTGGGGGGTCCTTCAGGGCTCATTGGCGACAGAGGCAGCTGCAGCGCTGACTCAGGTGTTAGAGGTAGCAACCGGAACTACTTCCAGCATAGTAGATACTCCTACTGGAGAATGCTTGAATTAAATAGCTTTAGAAGTACTCAAATTGAAATCTTGGATGGAGTTCCTGTTTTGTTAATGTACGTGCGTTTGTTTGCGTTTTGGATGTACACCATCAGCCTTGATTTTAATGGTCATTTTTCACAATAAAATGCTTTTTATCAGCATATTTGCTATGTGAAGTCACGATTTTCATTCCAGTTTTTAATGTGTTGTAATATAGTAACTTTGTGTATTTTTTAAGACGTTTTATTGAAAGGGATCAAAATATTTATTTAACCTTAAGAAACGTTGTTTATCTGTTGGATTGGAAAAATGAGGAGATAAATTTAAAAAAATAAGTTCCGTGGGCACCGCTAATTGTGAATATTGTGTCAGTAACAGGAAGCAGCGATGGTGGCGCCACCTCTGTTTGTGGTGGAAACCTATCGGACTCTACAGCTGAAGGTGTCCCGCCAACACTTGACGCCTATGATACCGACGCTGTATCTCTGGTTTCATCGGCACACCATATTTATCAATGTAAGTATTTAAATTAGAACATTTTACATGTTTGACGAAGTTATAAAAATAAAACTTATGTAATTTCTAAGTTATATAACACATTCTACGATTCCTTTAATCTATTCGCCAGGAGATGGAACGCAATTCTTCTTTTTGAATAATTGGATTTAATCTTGGATGCGTGCGCGCGGCACTGCAGACTTTTTTTATTCTCGAAGATGAATGTCATGCCAGTTTACGTTTATACCTAATGCTAGGTAGTTAAGTACTATGACAATGTATGTTTAAATAATAATAAAATAAAAAGGAATGTAAAGGAAATTTATAGGTAAAGGTAACGTACAGGGGGTACACTAGTAAGTATAGGTATATTCATACATTTGTGGTCTGAATCGCGGTTTATTCCACTTGAGTCATCTGGGTGATATCACCCGGGTGATCAAATTCTACTTAATTGTGTGTTTGTTTTTGTCGATCCAAAAAACAAAAAAGCCTAAAATGGGTGTTAATTAATACTCATTTATCATGAACTATTCTCGTTTTATCATACAAAGTGGAAAACCCCGTTTAACCTTCTTAGGAAATGAATTTTGAAAGTTTTTTCAATAATCAACCCCTAATAGAGAGAAATTAGGTGATGAGATTTGTCTTAAAATCGTCATACTATCGTTTATATACTTTTTTATCCGGGTCGCAGACTACACATTTTTTAGAATTCTTCACGCGCGGTCGTAGCCGCGGGTACAAGCTAGTCATCATCATCATTTCGTGTAGGCTACATTGTCAATTGACTATGAATATCCTGCTGTCAGATTTGTTCGGAACCGCCACTCGGCCTCTGACGTGGTTCCTTTAACGACCACCAGATGACAGCCGGGACCAACGGCTTAACGTGCCTTCCGAAGCAAGGTTCCGTGCTTCCGTCCATCTTTATTACCAGACTATCAGGTGATACAAGCCTGCGATTTCCTAATCAAACTGGAAACAACTAAACAAAGTATACTTCCTTTGGGAATCGAACCTATGACCCCCGGGTCGAAGGCGAATACTTTAACCACTGGATCACAGAGGCTTTCCCAACGTACTCACTACACGAATATGTACTTATATGCAGGTGATTCAAGGAAATAAATTAAATTCTGTGGAATTTAAGGGTGATTTCAGGATACAAAAGTGTGGAATTTTGATCACCCAGGTGACTTAAGTGGAATAAACCTGAATCGGGCGAGCTACATAATGAGCTGATTGTCATGTTAATTACCACATAATAATATCCGCACGAATGCGATAACAATGTTGGATAAAGTCACAACACAACACCGCCATACAGTAATAATCTCTGCAGTATAAAAACATCAATAATGTACCCGAAAATAAGATAACGGTTGTAAAACTCAATTACTGGATTACTACGCTTTTTACAAAAAATAAAACATTAAATTGGAAAACGGTAGAGCTTTAAACGAATTCAGAACTGATACTGAAACTCTGATGTTTTCGAATTTCGACTGACTCGTCAAACAAATCCACTTTATTTGCTCTCAAATAAACATAAAAGGAAATTATTTCGGCCGTTCCGAATAAACGACGACAAAGCTATTTTTCGGGAATATTTTGTTCTTGAAAAATTTTATCTATTTAATTATTAGACTACACAATGCCACCCTCTTCAAAGCGGAAAAATACGTATAATTAGTCGTCACTAGCTTCCTTGACTTAAGAAGAGTTATTTATAGGTGGATTTTGTCTTTCACCTATAGTCATTTAAGGAGGGATACCGAAAAAATAAATCTTTAAACAAAATAAAACTAATTCATCTCTTCAGCTTTATCACATTTCTACTTTACATAAGTACAGGCATGTTTCCCAGTTGACTCCTCGCTTACGCCCTTGTAATCATGATACTAGCACTTGGTACCTATTACACTGATTTTACCACATAAGAAAAGATATTATAGTACACATTAAATTTTTTTTTGTAAATTTTGATTGTATCGTTGTTTAGTGAGTACGGCACGAGACTGCAGCCCTACATTGTCGCCACACAATAGCGGCTCTCCGTTCACGCGCTCCATCGACGCGGGATCACTTTCGAGGTTTGATTGAATTCTCTCTTTTTACTCTTTCCATTTCCTTTTACAGTATTTTTCAGGAAGATACGATCTTTGTTTACGGTAAACACATGGGTAATACAATGCTTGTATTTATATCAAGGTAATGTTTTGTTTAGGTAGAGTTTGATGACAACTAACTATATATCTGGAATGCAGAAGGATTGTTCTGGAATATGAGATTTTTCGTGGTTTTAATTTCATATTTATACCATTAATATTCAATAACAAAATATAGCTTTACTTATCAATCGCTTTATATTCTTACATATCTAAATATATTCTTCGATCGGTCCTATCTTAGTATTAGATATAATTTACCGGTTAGAAAAAATATGCCATTCGCGCAATATTCAAATCCTTATTTGCCGTCTCTGACCAAAATAATAGTACAAAACAGTGCATAGGTAATCCATTTATCATTTTTCTTCTTAACTTTTCGAACAATATCCTTGACTTTATAAAGTTTATTTTTTGATAGAGGCATAAAGTCAGTTCCTATTTCTATGTATAAAGGTCAGTAGAGCAGCTATCAAGTCCTGGAGAATGTGAAGCGGCGCTCGTAGGGCTTCGGCCTCGCGGTGCGAGTAAAGGGGGACGCGGGCGCGGCTCCGCATGGGGCTCCATATCTCGGGTGTTTGCAAGAAGCAGGCACCGCACCAAGTCTGGCAGTGCAGCCGTCAGCGGACATGAAAGTGGTATGTTCAATACCTAGTGTTGAATATTGAACCTTTTCTTTATTAACCTTTACCCTCATTACACTTAGATCTGCCGCTACGACCCACCAGTTTATCCAAGGATACTTTTTTCTCCTCTTCGATCCACCAGTGGATCCGTTAAAACTTTATTTTCACTTAAATCCATAGGATTGGCAGGCCTGTGCGATTAGGTTATTCTGAATCATGTGATATTACAACGCGATACAATAGAGATATGCATTTTCTGTCATTGTCCCTGTCGCCTAACTAACTCCAGTACTTATTGATTTTTAAAGTATAAATCGTTCTTCGATGCACCTCAGTCTTTTTTCACAGAGCCAATATACGCTGGGACTGGCAGTACTAGCCGCGCATGGTCACCTCTAGGCAGCGAAGCAGCGCTTAGGGAAGCAGCGTCACTGCCTCTTGCAAGATGGCGGACGCCGGCCATCTTGGCCTGGTTGGAATTGGCATTAGGCATGCCCCAATATTGCTGTACTATTGCTGATAATGTCAAAAGCGGAAAGGTGAGTTTAATATTATTGTTACTAAAAAGTGTAACCAACGTACAATCATAATTCCAAAAAAATCTACCCTAATATTATAAAGAGGAAAGATTTGTATTTTTGTGTGTATGTTTATAATGAATAAACTCAAAAACTACTGTGCCGATTTCAAAAATTCTTTCACCATTGGAAAGCTACATTCACCCTGAGTAACATAGGCTATATACCGCAGGCGGAGCTGCGGAAAACAGCTAGTACCATATAAATAGGCTTTCATTTTTCTATATTCTCAGCTAGCTGAGAGTACTATAGAATCCATAAAAGTCATATATTCCGAGGAATAAATAATTATTGGAGCTATGGGTATCCCATACCATCTTATTGGCTAGCGTAACGTATTTTTTTTTTGTAAACTGCCAAAAACAATGCCATTGTCATTTAATACGAATGTGTCTAGCCGATGTTAAAAGCCTATTTAGACTACTAGCTTTTACCAGCGGCTTCGCCCGCGTGCATACGCGCAAGAAGGATTTATAAAATGAGTGTTTTCGTAGTCTGCGACCTAAATAACTATGAAAACGATATTCCTGTCGATTTTAAGACATAGTCACCCGGTTTCCCCCTTTTCGACGTTGATCATAAAACAGGTGTTTACTCATTTATGCTCTTGAGAAGTTTTTACAAAAGTGGTCTAACTAATCTTGTTTCTCCATACAACGGTTAAACCCCCATTAAGCCCTTAGGGGATGAATTTTGAAAAACCCCTTCTTAGTGCACCCCTAGTCTACAAAAGGAATGCTTTTGCCAATTTCGGAACCAAACGACCCAGCGGTTCGGGCTGCAGCGTGATATGTCAGTCACTCAGAGTCTTCTTATAAATATATAGACTAGCTTTTACCCGCGGCTTCGCCCACGTGGTCAAGGAAAATATCAAATTGACTCTTCTTTGACCATGCATGTTTTGCTTACGATTCCGGAGTGTTATTTTTAAAATGTTACCCATATGTTGAAAGTAGTTCGTCTCACCGATTCATCTCACGAATGATAACTATTCAATATCGAACGAAAATCATTCGACCCGCCGATAATTCGTGAGTCATACTTTTCAACAAAAGGCTCCAGAGCCTAGGAGTTATTGATGGAGCGATTGCCGTCACGTAACCATTTCTACATCAGACTAACAGAAACATGACCCGAAGTGTGTTATTGGCCATCACTGTAACATTTTTCAGACTGCTTAAAGGCATCCGTCACAATAATAGGTCTTTGATAGATAGCTAGAATAATTATTAGAATAAGAATAAGCGTATCTCGTGCTCAGCGCATGCTGAGGACACCCTGTGAAAAACGCTGGGTCGTAGAAACTGAAGAATAGCAGTAAGTGAAAATTCTGGACACAGAAAATATACTTAGGAAATTGTTTATAAATATTTTTTTGGAATTCTGGTTGTTAAACGTACGTGTTTTGTGCCCCTCTGTGGTCCAGTAGTAAGGTGTTTGCTTTCAGTCCGGAGGAGATTGATTGGATTCCCATAGGAAGCATTCTTCGTTTAGTTATTGACAGTTTGGCTAGAACATTGCAGACTTGGAGCACCTGATCTTCTTCTTAGCGAGTCGACTCTGGCAGTTATTTGTCTTGCCATTGAGTCGTGGTGGAAGGATCGGCCAGTCTGCGTTACCGACTTACCATCCTTACAGACTGTTGCCCAGTGAGTGCCGGGCGCTATGGTTACATTTATGCTCCACATGGACTATCAGATATTATAATGATTCCGTGCCCGGCTGCCATCTGGTGGTTGTTAAAGAAATCACATTATAGGCCGAATGGCTGTTTCGCAAAATTCTGACACCAGAGGGTACAGGGTCAATTGACCATGTCACCCACTCGATATAAATGAATGAACCACGTAAGTTCATATGCCTGTTTTTCTACAAAATGGCATAAGATACATATCTAACTGATCCATCAAAATAAATAAGTCCTTCCCGCAATGTTTATTTATTTTTGGTGAACTTCAGGTTTAATCAAAATTAAACGTTTGTACTACTACTGTTGTAACTTTATATCTCTGCCATTGACCGTTTAAAACATAAAAGATACAGGTAAACTGCCCACTTTCCGATTCCATTGCATCGTTCAGCCATTTTTACTTAAATAATATTTCGCTTGTCCCTCGGGGTCGTGAAGTTTTCGGGATGTAAGTATATTAATTACTATAACACCATCTCGATATAATTATATTGGTTGAATGCATGCAAATTGAAATTCATAGTAATCTGCAAAATATATAACTCTATTTGCTTATCCTTCGGGAGTCTATGACTTTTCCTGGATGAAATATTTAGAGCGCTTTCTCGTTACACTGGTTGCCTACATTTTAAATTTCACATTGATCTGTCTAGTACATCAATTTTAGCTTTTCTCTTGGAATCTGTATCTTTTTCCGGGATATTTATTGATAATATTTCGCGTTTCCCTCGGGATCGTGAATTTTTTTCCGAGATTAATACTTAAAACGCTTTCTCGATATTATTCTCCTCCAAAGAATTTGCTACGAGTATAATTTTCTGAAATATTTATTATTCTATTTTTTCCGTTCAAAACCATAAATTCCGGTCAACTCAAAGGTAATATATTAACTCAAAGTTATAATTTTGTTATGTTATTGTTCTATAACATAACAAAGGAAATCGACATTTTCATTTTTCAGCCTCGTAATTCTAAGCTAAACAATGTAGATTATCTTTCCAAACGAATGCCGCAAAAAAAATACATTTTCATTGTCCCATACACATTAATTACACGAAATACGTTAGCTTTATTAGATTTGTATAGAAATTAAGTCCCAATACAAAGTCCCCTGATGTAATCATTGTTTTGTAGGTAATAATCAAAACACACTGACCTCCGATTTATTGCAAGGTGAAAACTTGGGATTTATCTGTCACGAGTATTTCACTGCCGAAATAGTGTCATTAGTGAAATTTCAATTAGTTTACTCGCTTGATGCCATTGATTTGGATAATTCGATGATTTCGCTTTATTATGTTGGCAACAACGCATTAATTTATTGATTGCTCGCCGCTGGGCCAGTATTTTAACAATGTGAATAATGTTGACTATTTTAAGTTTTAATGACTACAGTTACATTGTTTTTGTTACTAACAGCTGTGTAAAACGATCAAATAGTAATTATGGGACACGTGTAGTTCGTGTAAAAGTTATAATGTTGGATCCGTTTGGGTTAAATTGGTGCACATTTTAAGTGTAATTATCGTAAAATTACCGAGGTTTACAGTTTGGTATGTGTAGAATGAATGAATATTATTCTCAGTATAGGTGGAATTTCGTAAGGTGTCGATATTTTTTTTAGCTTAACGCAATTTTTTGACAAACCGCCCTAATCCTCTAGTAGTAAATCAGTTGACGCGATAGTAGCGTCAAATATTGTGTTCTCATTGGTTCTAGATCCGTGCTTTGAATGGGCAGGTTCTGCTCGAGCTCTCGGACACGGACCTGGAGGTGGGACTGGGGATCACCCAGCCGATGCACAGGAAGAAGTTGAGGCTAGCGATCGAGGAGAGACGGCGGCCCGACCTGGTGAGGAATCCTAGCATCGGCCAGCTGAGCCATTCATGGGTCGCCGCTGAGTGGCTGCCAGACTTAGGGTTGTCGCAAGTAAGTTACACTTTTTTGTATAAGTTTTCAGTATTTTTTAATAAACTGCCTGTTGTAACGACCAAATTATTACATTAGACTGAATAGAATTATAAGTGCTAAATAATGGATCGATGAATTAGTTAAAATGGAGTCAGAAGGACGAATGGTCGACCAAAGCTCAATAGGAATAGCATACTTTACTTGACAAGCTGAAGAAAAAGATTAGCCCTTATTAGTTTAGTAGCGTCGTAGGTACCTACAAGATTCAAAATACCTACGTCTCACAGGGTGTATAGAAAATTTTTGTGTTAATCATATGTAAATGTAATAATTTTTTCAACAGTACACTGAATCGTTCCTAGTAAATCTAGTTGACGCTCGGATGTTGGATACTATCAGCAAGAAAGAGTTGGAAAAGTACCTCGGGGTGACCAGGAAGTTCCACCAGGCGTCCATCGTGCATGGCATACACCTGTTAAGAATAATGAAGTATGACAGGCAGGTGAGTGGAGTTGATACTGGGGCCTTACTATGATCACTTCAATCACTCGTTTTTGGATCACGAGTCTTTAATTAATTGGTAATGGTTTGAGTTCAGCGGGCCGATTGCGGAAACCGCAATTGTTATAGGTAAGTCGATTGAAAATCGAACGACTCATCTATTATGTTGAATGAAAATCATTCGATCCCGAACGAAAATCATTCATCTCATTGGTTTTGCATTTTCAAAAATAGCCCTCGCGGTTTTGATTTGGTCCTGCCCTTGCAACTTTCAATTTCCACCTGTTTCGGTCTCTTCGGAATTCTTTAGGCAGTGTCAGGTTAACATCACGAGAGGTCTGCCAAAATCACTTGACGCGGTATTTTGATCAGAAGCCTCAAAATTTCTATAGCCATGGGATCATGTCCCTACCTACAAAATTGCAAAAAGTAATCGAACAAAATGGCACCTACATACTTTAGTTAAATGTAAATAAACTATATTAAAAAAATGTTTTGAATTTTCTTAAAAAATGCGAAGAACTTTCCCCAACCTATTATTATTATAACTAAATGTTTATTTTGAGAGCATTATTTGCGCTATGTCAATTTTACTGTCTAAAATTCTTCAACACTAAAAAATAAATGTGATTCGTTATTTTTTTAGTTTGAGTACCTATGTACGTACTAGTGCATTCTTAAAAATAAAGCGCAATTAAATGTAGCTCTAAAATGTTTAAAGACATTCAGCAATGGTTTTTCACGAACTAGAATTTCATGTGCAAATTCAGAACAATATTTTATACATTTCGTGCAGTAAATATTTTTATTGGGTACCTACGTCGATGTGCACGCTGTAAGTTATATTCTTTCTCCGTATTTATGGTTGCTCTAAATTGAATTTACATTCTCCTAGCTAGTACGGATATAAAACATGCTAGAAGACTAGTATTTCCATAAGTTAATTCATATTTTCTTAATTTCAAAAGGTTTTTCAACTCAAAAAATTTTAAGTTGAAAGTTTTTTTAGTTTTACCGTAACAATTTTTTTCCAAAATAAGTTTATTACCTATTTCATTAGCATGATAAAACACAAAAAGTCTCAAAGTATTATAGTTCATAAAATGCCAGTAGGTAAATGAAGATCTCAATTTTACAAAAACAAAAGGCGGCGCTGTCAGATGTTATCTGAAAAAAGAAAATACATTCCCCTTCGGTTTTGATAACAGATAAGGGGAAAGCAAATAAACGATTATCCAGTGAGTCAGTACAAAATGTTTCGTCTCGCAATGTTACCGTGACCCGTAATCCATTTACAAAACAATTAGAATACAGACGTACTGTTTTTTTACTAGACAGGTATTTACTTTCTCTTCGTGTTAAATTTGTTTAGTGTCTAACATTGAATGTCAAATTTTGCAAACTGCTTAAGCTTTAGCTAAGTTAATTATCTGTTTTACTTAGATTAATAAACTGGACTAACTTTACATAATTTTGTATTTATAGTCATTCTGTTTATCGCAACGTTAACTGGTAGAGTAACTCTTAGCATTAGGTTTTGTAAGCCTTTTCAAAACTAAAATCTGGGGGGCAATTCCGCTAATAAACTTTTAAAGACCATGAAACTGATATTCAATTATGACTCAATTACGATGTATTTTTGATATGCTCAATATTGGTATTCTGCTAACAGAATTTCGAATCTCAATTTAATTGCAACTAAAACGTATTTGAATGGTAATAGTAGAAAAAATGTAAATAAAATAAATAATCGAGTATCGATAATTTCCACTTACAAAATTTTTATCAAAATTTTCACTTACAGTTCAATGGCATGCCAATGAAATATTATTGGTCTTAGAATTAGCAACAGAATACCAGAAACGTCAAAAGTTGTCATTGCGATCCAATTACGATTCAATTGTGCACTATGTAAAATAATTGCAGTCCTGGTGGTTTTTCTGTATTCTTTTTAATTTGTACTGTAAATGTTACCCTCATTAATCATGGTGGGATACCCCCCTTTGAATTCTTTCGCGAATTTGAAAAAGTCCGTAAGGCCACGGTTATTACTTGTTTGTTCTATAATTAATTGGAAATCAATTTTGTTTGTATCATAAGAAATCTATTGCGTTGTTTATTTAGTTAAATAAATCCAAAATTGTTGAAAATTTCCCGAGTATCTAATTTAAAAACTAAATCAAATAAAAAAATTTGTTACACATTATATAAAGAATAAATATACTATACTTTTTCGACTATCAAGATCTATGCCCGTTTTATTACGATTAATTCACACAGCAATCCAAATAATTAACACTCCACAAGAAAATGAGGAAAATAAAAGAAAAAGATACACCGAGCTCTGAGTAGCGTAATCTCATCAGGAAAATCATGTCTTCATTCACTTCATTCGCGACCTATTTTCAGGCTCTCG
This sequence comes from Euzophera pinguis, assembly GCA_947363495.1. Lineage (NCBI taxonomy): Eukaryota > Metazoa > Arthropoda > Insecta > Lepidoptera > Pyralidae > Euzophera > Euzophera pinguis. Next base: position 7,141,989 of record OX376164.1, read on the forward strand.
CGGTGAGACGACACCAGTGTGAGAATGTCGACGCGGATCCTTTAGTCTGGACCAATCAGAGATTTATGCGGTGGGCTCACAATATTGACTTAGGAGAATTTGCTGACAACTTAAAAGGTGAGTTTCTGTAAATAACTTTTCGAGTCTCAATAAGACAAAGGAATATGTGATCAGTAACGAGAAAAGTCTTATTAAATTTCCGTCTATACTTGTAGGGCAGCGGTTACTCAAACATTTGCTTACGTAAAATTAATTAAATTTGTGATAGAAGAAATCTTGTCGTCGCGTCAGTTGTTCAAACACTTCTTTTTGATTTGTAGTTATTTTAAAAATGTCTTCATTATAATCTACATTAATTATTTTTCTTACAAATAACAGACAGCGGAGTCCATGGTGGATTAGTTGTATTAGAGCCGTCATTTACCGGGGAAACTATGGCAACAGCTCTCGGAATACCTCCATCAAAAAGCATTATACGAAGGCATTTGGTTGCGGAATTTGACGCTCTTGTGATTCCTGCGAGGTAAGTCCCATCATATTATATTCTTTGTTTACCAAACATCAAAGGAAAACATAATATTTGCTGAGGAGTAAATATTAAGCTTATTATTAACGCATCAAATATTATGTTGCCTATTTAAAGGACATATCATGAAAGTGTATCTCTATGTATTGGTGACAAAAGCACATCCCAATGTATTAACCTTTTCAATGCATATCGCATACTCTTAAAAGTAAAATATATGACTGTCAATATGAACGTAATCAGCTTGAAAGGAAGTCTCGCATTGCATGCTAGTCACCAAAGTCACGCCCCGGTAGGTGAGCAACCTGTAGTTGATTATAATGTGAGGTACAATCCTGCAGGTATACGATATTTTGCCAGGTGGAAGAACTGCAAGTGGAGGCTGCCCGAGCATCCATGTTGTCCACAAAACAAAGATAGACCGACAAAGATTAAAAAACTCTCCTTCAAAAAGTAAATTAGCTTCGACGTCCAGTCTTGTCAATCTGTATCTATGTAAAGTTTCCTATATGAAAATGTTTGTAAAGTTGCTATTTTTACACAAAAAATATGTTTTCTTTGCAAAAGACTTTTAGGGTTCTTCCGTCAAGATTCGCTCGTTTGTGAAACTTTTTTGATCGAAAACTTTACGAGCGGTGAAGACTGATAAGTTATCATAGGTACGATGGTTTGTAAGTAAAAGAAACTCGAAAAGTTGTTGCGATCGGAAACATTCACAATAATATTCTTTTGTGCCCTTCGCCTTCGTCAGTGTTAGATTCAATGTTCTACATTGTAATGTAAACAGCCCCCTAGAATTCCAACTTGCAGTAGTTTAGATTCGTCACCTCAATGTTTTCGAGATCAATTTAATAAATTTAGTAAATGTATACAACTTAGTTGGTATTGAAGTTAAGCATGAAATGCTTCGTATTAATATAGGGGGTGAATCATATCCCATGTTCGATACTTTCGTAATTGATATAAAGATGGATTTGTTTAAATTTATTGACTATTTTAAAATTAATTATATTAATCGAGATTTTAAATCATTACACAAAATATCCTTAGAATAAAAAACAGAACCATTCACAATAGCTTTAGGGGTATAACAATAATAGCATTTACCAGTACTGTAAGATAAATATGTTTTTGACTTGTATACATTAATATTGTAAAATTGACAACATTGTATATTAGGATCACCTGTAATATTGATTAACATTATGAATGTGAATAAATCCTGATAAAAAAATAATGCCCAATGGACATCGAATCAGTTTCTTTAAATATCATCACCCCTATCTTGGCGATCCTTGCATCGATACAGAACGGTAACAATCATTTTATCGATAATCATGAATGCCTCTCTGTCATCATCATTAGATCGCACACTTACAAGGCTCTCTCCACTGTTTCTCCTTCCATTGATAGATTTTGTTTTGTCGAAATGATTTTGAATACACTGATATTTCGTGCTTGTCTGGTTTCATTTCAACTTTGATTTTCATTGTCGTCATTTTGATTCATGCTCGCAGGGAAGAGTACTGTTTCATCTTGGAAATTATAGATATATTTTCAATCAATCAATACAATAAATAATTTCAGTACTTTTCTTTGTTTACGATTTGGTGAATATTTGTCCACTAAACTTTTTTTTCTGATCATACCTTCGTTCACAGTTAGCATGATTCGTATTTTCCAGCAAAGTGCATCATGCTTTTGATGTCTATGCAAAATGTTTACAGTTTTTAAATTCAAATATACTGGCTTTTAAATTAATTTAAAATGTGGACATGAAAATGTCTGTGTAAAAATATATGGTGTAGGGTTATAAAATTAAGCTCTAAATGAAGCAGTTCATAAAATAAGAACCATTGCATGAGAGCTTTTTGTGTTAGCCAAAATATTTCAGAATTAGTGCAAGTTTCAGAGACTTGATTATACGTAAAGTAAAAGCAAACAGTGCTCTGCCTGGCTTCAGACGAATTTAATCTGTGCAGGTTTGCCTGGCTAAAATAAATACATGTGTGTTTTCAGGAACATGTTTGGCCACCAAATTAGAATGTTGGGTAGACCATTTTCCAGGTCGGTTGCGACTGGATTACCAGGAATAGATCTTAATAGCGATTCTAGGAGGCATAGTCTAAGGGTAAGTGTAGTATGTATTTTTTGTGTGAATATATTGTTTGCCGTTAAAACATTAAAAAGGTAATTACGTTTTAGCAATAGGCATTTATACCAAGTACACATGCGTGTTTCTTTACGCGTAATTATTAAAATAATATTAAATGACTATGTTTTCTAATATTCGTTTAATCTGACGTACCTGAATGTTTTAATATTAAATTTTGTTTTCTTTATTTTCATTCTATTTCTCAAAGTTACATTACTTTAACAAATCTGAAATTATGTTTCAGGGATCAATAAGCCGAGCGCTAGGAGCACTGAAACCAAAGCACGACCGCACATCGCCATCAAGTTCCAGCGAAAGTTCAAGTGTCCTCAGCCTCACCCAGCCATACCAGATGACTTACTCCCCGCCCATCGCTGTCCGAACCCTATCTCAACTGAGCATGACTTATGCTCCTCCTCCGACCCTGCAAGAATACGAACCGATATACACACCACTCAGCTTATATTCCCAGTCTAGTGTCTCGACTAGAGACAGTCTACAGAAACTTAATGATATAAAGGAAAACACAGGCATAACTCATAGGTGAGTCAAACGTGCAGATATTTGTGGCGTTGAGGAACTTTAGAAGGATTTTAATGATGAAGTCTAGACGGTATTACGCACAGACACTAATTTGTTTTGAATAAAACGTTGTGGTACGGAAATGTGCAGTTAGTGAATATACTTGACAAAGCTGTTTAGTCCTCGGCCTTACTTTGGTGTAGGTAAATATTCAGCTAGAAATATCTAAGCCGCGCATCGTTGAACACCAACCGATCAGATGGTAAGGCGGCTTGAAGAAGGTCGCCAAGCGCTGGATCCATACCGCTCCCAACTGGTCATTCTAAAAATTCTTGTGCCGATTGCAAATCAATAGGTGTTGATTACGTCTACGTCTGCAAATAAATTATCGAGTAACGACTAACCTCCGCATTCAGAGGCGTTTATGACTACAGCAAATTCTTCAAACTCAGATAAAAATTTACCACTCTTGAGTGTGGCGGTAAGTTGATAAGTGAATAAGGAAGATATGGTAGAAAATGTAAATTTCAATTGAAGCCCACAAAATTGAACTAAAATCAATATCGAAAATGGCTTCTTCCGTAATAGTATTCTTTTTCAGGGGATTTTTCAGTCTACTTATTTTGGTATTTTTGTCAAAAGGTATGGTCAAAAAGCAGATCACGCTCACAGGGTGAGCTCTCCCCTTCCAGCCAAATCCGTGGACGATTCGGTGGTGAAACAAAAACGACATCGTCGAGTCAAGAGCATTGGTGATATAAACGGTTGCACCAAAACTTCAGTGTAGGAAATGATTGTCAATTAAAGTCGTGTAGTAAAACTTTTACATAGATTGATTACATGGTAGATAACGCAAGTAATTAGTGTATGTGTGTTGGGATTTTTTTTTAGCTAATATATTTATTTATTTATTTACTATGCGCTCTACACTTTGATGATAAACAAAGATAATAATTGACAACTATTTTTTAAACATATACTTGGACCAAAATTTTGTCTTATAAATACTTGTCTGAACAAGGTTATTTCCATATGGATATAAAAACAAAAACAGTTATGAGTAAACAAAAGTAAAGGGTACACTTATGGATGCTTGCGTTAACTATCCATTTAAATCTGTGAATAAAACAAAAAATAGAAAATTTTATGACCATTTACAATATCGCATATCACAATTTGATAAAAATATTCGTGAAAATATAATGTGAAACCAAATCTAGGTTTTTACAATATAATTGATTTCTCTTATGATACTCAGTGTTCCATAAACAATAGTGTTGTATGAAATGTAACTTTTGATATGGTTTTAGTGATTTCAATATAGTCATGCTGTAGTCTATTGCCCGACACTGTGATAATAATATATCTCACGCATATTGACCAGGAGCTTCTGACTTTGATATAATTGAAAAGTATTCAATAAAGTATCAGTATTAAATTAATATACATTCCATCGAGCTTGATAGTCCATAAATTTAATAAATACGTAGATGTGACGATGCCGGGAATATTGGTAATATTTTCAAACCCTAAAATATTTACGATGTATGCTCTTCCGATTGATGCTACAAAATTTTGGATGTATAAGTAAATGGTACTAGAAAATATGTATGCGAAATAAGACTGAAATTGCGACGCTATCGTTTTCTTATATTTATTGAAAGTAAAAAAAAAATGTTCAGACGAATAATGTGACGACGGATCAATAGCTTTACTTTCTTACATTGACTGTACCTAAGTATTTTGATTATTTCGTTAGAAGAGGCACGTTTTTACTTGAATTTTGATAAAGATTGCTTGCGATCGGATGATATGAGACTTCATATGCAGCAAACTCTTGTCAATGATCTTATTTGATCTGATATTATTAAAGGTTTCCTATTGCTGTCATTACTCTCATATCGAGATTGATGAGATTTTGCGAAATATTTCCGGCAACAGCACATCACTTAGTTATTATTTAAATTAATTTTAATTTTCAAACCAGACATTTAAGTATATTTTATTTCTGTATTTTATGTATTATGTGTGATAGATATGAGTTACCGAATATGTGATTATTTGTACCAAATCTTTTTAAATAAAACTACCTAAATGAAAACATTTGTTTTTTATTTATTTTTAAGTTTCTACGTCGATAACCAAGCAAAACAATAGATTTTCTTTTGTTATGTCGGGTCAGCGGTGGTCAATGTGTTGACTCCACGAAAAAAGGTCATAAATTTGACGTATGCCTGTCATCGTAATGCAGAATAGGCCGATCTTGATGCACTTTTTTATAGAAGACCTGTTCAGCAGGATAAGCTCTCTGCCAAGGATGGTGAATACCAGGCGAAGTGGAGACGCAAAAATAGAAAAGATAATCAGCTCATTTACTCTTCTTCATCCCAGCGTGTATTCCTAGTTGCGTCGTTAGCTTACGCTTCGGAGCCTAGGGTACGCTGTAAGTCATGGTCCTAGATTTGGCGACACTGGTTATTACAATGGAGCGACTGCCATCTGACCTCCGTAACCCTTTTTACAGGGAAACCAGACTAATAGGAACATGAGTCGAGGTGTATTAGTGGCCAACAATGTCAGAATTTTTTTGGCTGCCTAAATGAATCTGACACAGCCTTAAGACTGCTATCTATCGATAACAACCGAGACGGCTTAACGTGAACGTAAAATGCCACTAAATGGCAACCAATCCAATATTGGTCGCGTCTCGTCGTCGCTTGACACGCGCATTCACTATGGAGATACGCGGGTCATTTACTTGACTACATATGAAAATAAACCTAGAGGATACTCAACTTATCAAGAATTAATAGCCGAGTTGTGTGTATAGGCTCTGAACTCAAATAATAGGGATAAGGCAAAAATTTGGTAATTTATGATGTAGGTAACAAAATTTGGAATTTTACTTTTTCATCACTGCTCAACTGACTTGATTGGTGAAATGACAAGAGGGAATAACCACGTACCGGCGGATATAGCCAAGATAGAAAAATGTTGTAAATAAGATACTGATCAGTGTGGAGGAGGTTTATGTCCTGCTATGGATTTTGTGACCGGAAAACTGTATAGAATTTTTTAGGTAATCAGAATTTCTAAAAATCAATATACAGCTGCAATCTCTATCGATATTACAAAGCTGAACGCCTGCCATTTGGAAGTCGTTAAAATAATCACGTCAGAGGTCGAAAGGCCGAAAAACTTTGACACCACGGTGAAAAGAAAGCAAAAATCAAAGTGCCAAAAGTAACATACATTTTTCAGCTTTCGGTCAATCGACCCTGGTGTCAGGGAGAACTTTGAGAACTGACAATTTTTACAAAATTATTAAAATACTAATGTTTTTTTGCAGAAAAACCAGAAAACAGATTTCGAGAAACTTCGAAAATCTTCTTAAAAAATCTTTTCTTATTCTATCATTAATTTTTTTTTTATTTCATTTATCTATAATCTGGTAGATAAAAAGGTCATGTTATTTTATCTAAGGACCACAATTTATATAGCACATTCTATGACCATACAAAAGAAAAATGCCTAAAGTTTTTGGCAATATCAATAGAGGAAACGCATAGGATTTCCTTTGATACCATTTAAACATAAATATTTTAGTTGGCGGAGCGCTTCGGGACTCGCCCTTTTTAGTGAACTAATATTGCCAAAGGAGAAATGGAATTGGTTTAAATTCCTTAGTGCGCGATGTAATAACAGATATTCTTGCCAATATCATGTTTTCTATATTACTTTGGGACGGCTTAAGCATTGAACTGTAATGAGTTCTTGTGCAAAGGGGATCACATTATTTGAACGTGATGTCATTTTCGTTTCAATTTCAGGTTATTTTAATTTGCGAATCAGAAATGGAATTGGTAAACTCTCTACCTAAGATTGATACTGACGAACCAAATTTAAGCAGACTGGCCGCTACTCTCTCATCTTGTCATTTTACATATTGTATTTTTAGCTATGTATTTTGAAACCACCTTGTTGCCTTTTCTCTTTCACATATGGGCCTCGTGGTTAGAATATCCAGCGATTGACCAGAATCCCAACAAATGTTATGGCCTAAACAAGTGCGGTCCTAAAATGGATTTCGATGGTTCATTAATAACCTCCAGCATTGCTTTGAAAAGGTTGTAAGTATACGGAAATAAGTACGTATGCTGGAAGGTTCCGGTGCTTTGCCGATTAATTTTTATAAATATGAACTACGAGTAAATATAGAACTCGAATATTACGATAGTGTGTGGTAGTTTTTATTGTTTGGTAAATCTATATTCATTTGACGATGCAATTTTAAAACCAAATACTTCAAAAAGAAAAACTTAATCTTCATAATAGCTACAACTATTTGGTGTGGCTCTGTCTGTCAATAGACTAGTTATCAGTAATATTTTTATACATATGAACACACGAGAAAAATGAGGTCATTCTATACGGTTTGTCCCTAAATCACCCTTTACCCTTTATGACATCCACGCAAAGAGATTATTCGTCATAAAATCTCCGGAAAGTACGTTTACTTATTCGAGACTTTTTCCAGTCGCATTTGATTGATATCGCTACTACCTCTCTACTTCTTCTTCTCCTTAGCTAGCCGACTCAGGCAAATATAGGTATTTGTGAGGACTAAAAGCCCGCAACTAAGCAGTCTGTCTTGCACTCGGTCCCCGAGGGTGCAGGGGGATGGGCAGGGCACGCAGTGCAAGACAGACGCTGCGGAGTTGAATCTATTTAATGATTCTCCTTCTTCTACACGGCGCAATACTTGTATTTTTCTTTGCCACGAAAACTGATTACATATAATATAAAACTGATTTTACTGGTATTTAATGAATTATTCAAGTTGCATCTGTATATATCACTTTCTCTCCTACCACTTTTAAAGTCTCAAGTACATTGACACACTGGTGTTAACACGAGTAATGCATTTTTCTCGTAGCACCACTGTTGGTCGTCACATCACACCAATAAGAATGCAACGACAGTCATTATGCTTTAACCTACTATGACTACAAATCATAACTTGTAGTGTCATTGTGAGTACTCATTTAGTCAAGCAATTTACAAAACGATAGAATGTATTAAAGTATGATTCAAGTACTTCTTCTGTAATATCGATTATTTGTGTTCGCACGCCGGAAAATATATTTGCTGGTTAATTTCCTGATACTTACCGTTCAATGTTGCGACGTAGGAAGCAAGCCTATATGGTAATTTCTTATTTAAGGCAGATAATCTGATTACTAGATGATCTCATTTATTGGATGTCAAATAATAAATTGGAAGGGATGTCTCCAATTTCAGCTATTTGGTTATTTCAATAATTTTGATGGCAAATATACACACACTGTTACAAACGGAAAATAAACGAGTGACCAAGAGTTTCGTTTTAATATTCGTCGGAGGTAAAGTATCATTACAATAATGTAAATATATAATAATAGCAAATATGAAATTACCAGTGGTAGACTTTTGTACAAATACTGTTTGATTGGGTAATGGACTCTTTTATCTATTTATACCCCCAAATTGTAGTGCTTGCTTTGTTATATTTCGATTTGAAAAGTGAGAGAAGAAATTAAATTACAGGTTACTGTGGCGCAAAATCCTAAACCACGACTTGGTAGCGTGTCAGTGACAGACACCCTCAAGTGGGAGGAATAATTTAATCTAATAAAGTGTTAATTCATTCGATCTACTTGTATGAAGTCGCGGGCAACGGCAAGTCTACACTAATATTATAAAGAGGAAAGATTTGTATTTTTGTGTGTACGTTTGTAATGAATAAACTCAAAACTACTGCGCCGATTTAAAAAATTCTTTCACCATTGGAAAGCTACATTCACCCTGAGTAACATAGGCTGTATACCGCAGGCGGTGCTGCGGGAAACAGCTAGTTTTAAATAAAATTTCAGGTTTTTATTTTCATGAATATATTACAATATTAGAACCTAAAAGTTTATCAGCATAAAATAGTCAAACAATCGTCGGCTTCCACGGCCGGTATGTGTGAAGTTCTAAACTTTCATAAAATAAGGTGTCGTTAGCGACCGCGCTTTGCGGCTACTCCAAGAGACAAGCTATGATTTTTTTTTGTAATAAATTTAGATCTAAAGAAATTAAAAAAAAATAACAATTCTATTTATTTTTATTTTAGATTTCCACGTTAAATAAGTCAAAGAAGATAGTGTTCTTTTTATGTAAAATATGTATGTGATGGAAATATCTGAAACAATAAAACAAACTTCAATTTAAATCTATTAGACAATGATTTTATCGTTTAAACTCATTTAAACCGATTTAGTTCTTAAACAAGGAAGAGTTTTATTTATTATTGACACCCATTTTTATTAAAAATAATAAAATCTACTTTGACACTTTCTCGATTCGGTGGTTTAGATCAACTTCGGGTCACTGAGTACGCAGAGAAAGCAAGTACGTACTACACTGGTTTAAATTTTATATATACAGACAAAAACAGTATTTGCAGTATTTTTAGACTACTGACCAAATTATTACAGTATATTTAGTAAGTGAAACTAAACCGCTTACAATAAAAAAATAAGTGAAAAGTGAAAAAAATTAGACCTTTTAAAATAAATCTTTTAATCAGCTGACTGGATTTTGTATGGGAAGTAGAAAAAATTTTGCTCAGTTTTCTTTTTTTTATTGAAGAAAGTGGTTAAGTTTTCCTTACTAAACACATAGCTAAAATTTGGTCAGTAGTTTCAAAATAACCCTGTATGTTTTACTACTAGCTCTTGGACAATTTCGGTCGAGTAACTCCGTAACTGGCGTTGCTTAGTTAGCGAACTATTCTTTTCAATTCTGCAAAACGACTGCCAGCGACTGCCAGCTGAATTCCCAAGGACTGATAAAAGTGAGAACAGACTGCTCTACACGACGTGTTTTATTTAGTTAGCCACGCGAACTTTCTCGGTCTGTTTCGGATATTTAAAAAAAAGTCGTTTGTGATTTAGTTGCTTGTGTTTGGTTACCATGTATTTCTCTTATAAATTTATTTTATATAAGATACGGCTTTAAAATCATAAAAAATATTGTTTTTTTTTTCAACTAAGTAGGCAAACAGGCGTACGGCCCACCTGATAGTAAGTGGTTACCGTAGCCTATGAACGCCTGCAACACCAGAGATGTCACGAGCGCGTTGCCGACCTGTCCGCTATCAACACAGGGACCCCTCTGGAGCCTGGCGACCCTACTCACCAGCAGGAACACAACACTGCACCACAATGTTATTTGGCTGCGGTCTTCTGTAGGGTGGAGGTATTTCCCCAGACGGACTACTCCTTACAAAATGACCTACCTCTCTTAAATGTTATTAAAACTTAACTACACAAAAACAATGAATTGTCGTATAAGTAAAAGGGATTTTTTTTAAACAGAATTAGTCTCGATTTCGTTCCACTACTGGGCAAAAATCTCCTCTATCTCTCTCCAAATATCTCTGTCCTAGGCTAACTCTAACCCTTGCTGTTGGATGACCTTTAGCGTAACAAATAAGAATCCTTTCAAAGAGCAGCATCATATTTGACAATAATTATACAATTTAGATGGGCGATATTGAAAAGACTGTTAAAAATTATTTTACAGTTAAGTAGTTGTAAGCGAAAAAAATACTTCTTAACATTTATACGACACGCTTATATACTATTAAATACTTGTCAGCTCACATAAATATACCAAATAGGTAAGAAACTTTGCATATTTTTTCCAATTCCATTAACCTCTTATTATTATTTAAGGACTCCTGAATGGAACTAGATCTGATTCTAAATGAGATAAATAATCAAAAACTTTATTATCGCATTAGTCCCCTTGAATGATTAATGAATTCACCTACAAGAGGTCTTCACGAGAACATTGCCTAATTTCCAAATGGCAACATGAATTCGTAATGATGAAAGAACATGGAAGTGTTCGCAATGATTTAACAAATCCGAATTTAAGTATCGGATACAGTCAAATCAAACCCACGCATTGAAGATCAATTTCAGGCTAAATCGACGGATTTAATATGGAGTGGAGCCGATTTATTAAGGCTTTAGCAATATAAAATTCAACTCAGATTTAAGGGAATCGCTCTTTTGAGCATCATGCATGATCAATATGATCATGGGCGTTTTTTTGGCAGGTATGAGTTTCAGCTCGGGGTCCGTTAAGCGCGTTGTCGTAATTAATCCTTCATTAACAAAATGTGGAGATGTATTAAAAGATTCGGTTTAATTATGGCCATTTACTTGCCTATCATCATACCTCCTTGGGAATGCTATATTTGTAGATCACTTTCTAACCCTTGCTGTTCAACAGGTGTAATGATGACTGACGAACAGGAAAGTTTAAGCTCTATCATTTGTTAATTTCAATTCAAAGCACCCATTGGGATCACCCTGATTACCACGTCGCACACTCCATTTATCTCTTTACTAATATTTCAAGGTCCTAAATAAAGTTGTCCTGTTGATTTACTCAGTGTCTATAATAAAATTCAAAACGAACTACCGTACTTACTTAATTGTAAAAGATATTGATTTGGCACGTTTCCATCCAGATCAGCTTAAAAAGGTTGCAATTTTAACTAAGTGCATAGCGATTATCATCCAAAAAAGGCAAATACCATGTATCTGTACTCTCTGCACGAGCGAACATCATTGAGTTTCCATATTGCTTAGAAGACTTGCTCTCGCCATACTTGAAACGTATTAGATTAAAGAGACTAGAGAAGCCTTTTCCTTGAGTTGACTAGCATTAAGAATTTTATATGGACATGTTTCAAATTAAAAATAAACTATAGATTTTAGGTTAAGGTTTTTTTTTTGACAAATATCTTTAATGCCCTGAATTTGCAAAGTACTAAAACCAGTTCACACTAAGGTACGAGTACGTCCCTTTGCATACCTAGCGTAGGGAAGTATATATAATAATAATTATAGGCTAGATCGGCTCAAGAGCAAAACCGTGACCATCATAAACACGCTGCGTTGGGTGTGCTATGCCGTGAACCATCCTACGAAAAGCCATCCATGCAGCTTCTGTTAAAGCAATAAAGAAATTTGGCTGTATGTAAATAGAGATTAGGCTTGCAAATAATCTCACATGCAAAAATATCGAAGACCGCATGAAGTGGAGAAGTAAACGCAAAAAGCTGATTCTGGCTCAGAAGCAACTAACTTAAGATGCAACCAGGAAATCTAAGATGAGAGCGCATGCTGTCGTAGCACTTACTTACGTGGTACAAAGATACATAACGTAGAGCTGATCTAAATAGGGAAGTACCTATTTGGGACGATGATGACGACTATCCGTTATTAGATGTAGTGATCCATCTTTAGCCTCTTTATATTGTGCTTGAACGAGAAGAAAAATCACGCATTTTATCCTGTCAGCGGAAATTCAATCGGTAACTGGAGTAGATCGACGCGACGTCGCGAGACGCAGAAATATGCAAAAATATTCGTAAGTGAGCGGAAATGAAGTTGGAACATGTAACCTAACTTTGTTGAAATAAAAGTAAAATGTGAAATGGAATTTTCAAGGCGATTTTCAAGGCCTTTGTGAGAAAATTTTTAGTAAGTAGTAGGTATGTTTTTTTTCATACTAGGAACTAGCAACATATATATAAAATTATTTAGTGCATTATCTATAACGAATTTTGTAAGATGGAAACATTTTTCTTTAAAGTTATGACTTTCTTAGAAATATATATATATATATATATAAAATATATTATATAAATATTATTAAAATATTACCTATGTGCTTTTAAGGTAATATTTTCCCGCAGCTCTGCCTGCGTCAAAAAGTAGCCTATGTTTGACCCCGGGTCTTCCACTATATTCATACCAATTTTTTTCAAAATCCGTTCAGCGGTTTGGCCGTGAAAGCGTAACAGACAGACAAATAGACAGACTTTAGCATTTGTAATATTAGTATGGATGGACGCCTTTTTTTTTTTTTTTTTTTTTTTTTTTGATTTCGCAGGGGAATGCTTTTACGCACAGAGTGTGGGACTCCTGGGCCGCTAATCGGCCCACTAAACCCCTGCGGGTGCCGTCGGCCGCATTGCAGGGAGGCGCCTCGGATCTGACTAGCACAAGACGCCTCTGCGACTGGCCGGTTTCTCACCAGAAACCGGACTCACCACTCTCAGAGGCCCTCCGACACCTGGAGGACCTCTGCCACCGGGTGGGACTGCTCCAGTCCCACCGCTTATGGGGGCGCTTCCAGGCGCGCCAAGTAGCGCCTGCGACGCACCCCCCCTCTTCGCCGTCGGATCGGGTCCGCGAGGGGATCGTCCTCGCGGTCCCTTTCCTCGGTCTCCCTCTGCGACATGACGACCTCGCAGAAGGAGGCCATTGCATTCCAGGCGCTGTCGCTCTCGAGCATCGCGTTGGCGACACTCGGGAGCGACAGGTCCGTCCCGCCCAGCGCGGCGGCCAGCTCCTGGCGCTGCCGGCTCCTCCTGGGACACCGCTCAAGGACGTGTTGAGCGGTGTCCTGAGCCTCGCCACAGTCGTGGCAGCGAGGCTCGGCCTCCCTCTGGGCCACGCGGTGCAGGTACTCACCGAAGCAACCGTGCCCGGTGAGCACCTGCGTCATGCGGAAGGTGAGAGGCTTGCGCCGCCTCAGCATCCACTTCTCCAGGACCTGACGCAGGGCCTCCACTGTGCGCACACCGAACGCCGCCTGCGCCAGGTCCGCCTCCCACCTCCGCACGACTTCCGCCTGCGCTCGCAGGCGCACCCGCCGCACGATCTCCGCCGAGGGGCGCTCGCCGATTTCCCTCCTGTTCGCCACAAAGTGGTACACTTCGGCGAGCGCCTCCGCCACCAGTTCCCACGGCGGGTCGCCCGCGAGGGCCGTGGCCGCAGAAAAGGGCAACTGTACGGTACCCCCGTATCACCCTCACCGCGATCACCTTCTGCGCCTGACGCAATAGGCGTTTGTTCGTCGCGGTGAGGGCGTCCACCCAGATGGGGGCACCGTACATCGCCATACTCCGGCAGACGCCAGAGTACAACCTCCTCACTGCTTCGCTCAGTCCACCCAGGTTGGGGAGGAGTCGGCCGAGCGAAGCAGCCGTCCTGATGATCTTCGGCCCCAACTCGCTAAAGTGGGGGCCGAAAGACCATCGTCCGTCGAGGATGAGCCCCAGATATTTCATCTGGGTGCTCACCCTCAACTCCTCCTGACCCACCCGGAGGCGCGCTCCTGGGGGGGGTCCTCGCGTCCGGGCCCCGCGGAAGAGGAGGACTTCGGTTTTGTCCAAACGGACCCGAAGCCCAAGCCTCTCTATGCGGTCGACCAATAGGGCAAGACCCGTTTCGGCCGACCGCGCCGCCTCACCGAAATTCGCACCCCGGGACGTGAATAGGGTGTCATCCGCGTAGCAGATGACACCAGTCCCGGGGGGAAGCCGGCACCGCAGGACCCAGTCGTACGCGATGTCCCACAGTATAGGGCCGAGAATCGACCCCTGTGGGACACCGCACCCGACGCTGCGCCGAATCATCCGACCCCCCCTGTCCTCGAACAGGACGAAGCGCTCCTCCAGGTACGCCCCCAACAGCCTCCGCAGATACGGGGGCACTCCGAAATACTCGAGCGCCTCCCGTATTACACTGTGCGGGATGCTGTTGAAGGCGTTGGCGGTGTCGAGCGACGTCGCCAGGGTCACCTCTCCATCCCGATCCGCCTCCTCCGTCACCGAACGTAGACGCCTGAGGGCATCCACGGTGGACCTCTCGGCCCGGAACCCGTACTGCGCGTCAGAGAGACGTGAAGCCACCACACTCTCCAGGGCCTTCGCAGCCTCGCTTAGCAGGACCAGAGGTCGCACCGCCGAGGCCGAGTCCAGGGGCCGACTCCCCTTCGGAATAAGGCAGAGTCGGCCCTCCTTCCAGAGTTTCGGGAACCGCCCCTCCCGTAAACAGCGGTTGAGCAGCTCCCGAAACCTCTCTTCGAGGTGCACGAGGATCAGCGCAAGCATCCTCCCGTGCACCCCGTCTGGACCCGGTGCCCTCTTCTTGGTCCGGAGGCGATCTTGGACCACCTCCATTTCGACGTCGGTGATGGAAGGCGGATCAGCCTCCGCCTCGTCAGGCGGCCGTCGGGCCATTCTTGGCGGGGAAAACCCCCGCGGATTGCCGGGGAATAGCTCCCCGACAATCCCCTCCAGCAGAGCTGGCTGAAGGGTCTCCGTCAATGGGGCCGCCTGTGGACGCATTTTGTCTCGCGCCCACTTGTACGGGCGACCCCACGGATCCCTTTCTATGCCCTCCACCAGCTCCTCGAAGGCTTCCTCCTTGGCCCTACTGATGGCCAGCTGTAGCTCCACGCGTTTCTGGACATACACCGCATACAGCTGGTCATCCCTCTCCTCGTCACGGGGGCTGCGGCGTCGACTCCGGCCGTACGCTCTACGGGCCCCGTTGCAGGCGGCTCGGAGAGCGGCAATCTCCGTCGACCACCAGTACACCGCCCGTCTGGGGGGGGGGGGGGGGGGCGACTGACGCTAGGCATGGCCGCCCTGCACACTGCAGTGCAAGCGTCGCTAAAGCGGCCAGCCGCTTCGTCTACCCCCATTCCCACGAGAGACGGGAGGCTCCAGCGGCCAACGATAGCCGCCTCCTCCGCATGGATGGACGCCTCTTTCAACTAAACATATTTAATCCTAGCCAACAATTATGGCTGCGATATTTTCGGAAACTTATTAGCTCTGAATGCACCTGTTCGGTGCATAAGCAATGTATAATTTAACAACAAACGATATTAACATAGCAACTAACCCACATAAGTAAATTTCCTGCAGGGTCAACGTAGCGCTTAGAATATTACACGAATTTCCATCAACTATGAAACGTCCGATTCTGAACTAAATTCTACATATAATACCGATAAAGAAATATCTCTGGGTTTTTTGCGTCGTTAAGCCATTTTCAATAACTTCTAGCTTGAGAAAAAACAACGTTTTCATGGTTTTATCAGTGTCTTAAAAAATCTACACAGTAAAATATACACACATACAATATAGTGTCGTAAAATTATGAAGAGCAACTATAAAATACAATCAGATGTCTTGATTTTCCTATAGTATTCACAAAAGGGGGAAGACTATTACCGACAAGAATTGACGTCAGAATGATGAATATATCATTATCTCGTCAATTTGTCATCTCATGAAACGATATATTTAAAAGGAGAGAATATACTTATTTAAAAAAGTGTTATTAGCAAAATATACTATGGTTTTTAATTATTATTTTTTTCGTACTTTTTGTATTCTCTTGACGGAAATATATCATCCTGGCGTGTATTTCTAGTTGCGTCGTCAGCTTACGCTTCTAAGCCTAGGGTACGCTGTAAGTCATGGTCCTAGATTTGGCGGAACTGGTTATTACAATGGAGCAACTGCCGTCTGACCTCCGTAACCCTTTTACAGGGAAACCAGACCAACAGGAACATGAGTCATATTCCCCTAACACAGTGTTAGCATATAATATTATACGATAGCATTGAGCATTGATAATAATGATGTCATTTATATCATAAAAAAATGTAACGCTTTTCTCGAGTCCAAGGCCAACAATTGTGTCGCTGCGCTATCGTAGTATATGCCGCAGCAATAACTATTACTATTTTCAGGCATCTTGTCTTAATAATAATATGTTATTGTAGAAATCAGAATAAACCCCCGAAACATACGTGTGGTCACCTGTCACGTCTCTAGCGTCTAGTGCTATATTATTTCTGTCCCGTGAAGCTCAGAGCGTAGTCTGAAGGTACGTCATGCCATCTCCGCTTTATATTCATGCCATGTGAATACAACCTCGTCTGGTGCCTACTAAATTGTTCACGCTACGAGTACTACTACAACACCACATGTAAGTCGACTATAATTTTCTGAGTTCTATCGCCCTTATTCGGGAGGAAAAGCTGAAAGTATAGTCAGTCAGATAGGTAATTTAAGCGCCCATAAATAGTATAATTAATTTCATTATATTGAATGAAAATCATATAAAAAATCTGACACAATGGTTCACAGGATGTAGCCCACTCGATATGAATGAATGGATATGAAATCGGACCCCTCGTTTTGAACAAAGAATGAAATGCTTGCATGGATGAGGATCCAATATTTGAAAATGACGGTGGCCTACGTTCAGAAATGGTTAACTTTTGAAATGATGACAGATGAAATCAAAACGCACGATCGCATCTTAAATACCTACTACCCACATTACCGTGTAGACAATGGCCTACAGAACCCAGAGAACAGCGGGCATCTTTCATCAAACTGTCACCACGGAGGGCTGACATGGAGCGAACAATGTAAATGCTCCGTATTGTTCGAAAACTGCGAAACAAACCGCTCTCGTACAATGGGAACTTCATCAGGCAAAACTATGGCTGCAAAGTCACTTTTGAAAGGTGAATGGGACGGAAATTTTATTTTACCTACTTAATACTTATATTTAGCTTTGAAATTTCCTAGATGTTTTAAATAAAACTAAAATGTCATTAATTTAAGTACCAAGTCCCATATCTCATAAATACAATTCTTACATTCCTTATTATTTTTTCATTAGTTACAAACATAGAAACAACTGACCTAATTTGACGGGCAAACTATCTACAAGTGCACATGATTTCAGAAAGCGACGAATAATTAGTTTCTTGGCAAAATGTGATTAGAAATGGGTTTTACGAAAAAAAGAGAAATAGAAAAAATCAAAAAAATAGAAACAGTAAAACAATATTAATTACAGCCGGAACACTAGTGGTGACTCTAGTGGTTAAAACTATTTTATACTCTGTCATACAGCCCCTTATTTCATGCGGCACTATGGCAAGGGAATCAGCTTATCAAATGTCCGTCTAACACAGTATTATATGTACTTGCCAAGATTTTACTGTAGGTACTTAGATATGTATGTTGATACTTAGACGAAAATGTGCAAACCACCTATCTACATTAATTTAGTTCCGAGATACGGCGCGCTGAAACTATACTCCAAGAATGAACTGTATCGCTCCAAATCATTAATTTAACAGCCAGGAAGCTCTGACGAGCGCCCAAGAGTTGTTAAACTAGTGCAAACTTCGGACGAGTTCATGTAACACTGATAATTCGAAGATACTACTTCTCACTTCGCCTTCCTTCCCTATGGATAAGGCTTTTAAATTCCATGCCTATTAGATTACTCTAGTTAAAGAGAAATGTTTTCTGAGAATTTTTCTTTACTGTTATAGAGACAGAATGATGACCATTCTGCCAAAATGGCAATGAATGAATATACGGGAGATACCGAAAGTAAGAAAGAGGCTTGGCTATGTGGTGGTCTAGTAGTAAGTATTATTATAGTAAGGATTTGAAGAACTGGCTAGCACTGCATTACAAGGAGGCCTGACCCCAAATGAACTGGGAAGGTGGCAGGAGAAGAAGAAAGGAAACTTTCTGAGTAGGTACTTTTCTAATCGTTACATATTGCAGATTATGGAGATAAAGTCAGGCCACTTCTGAATCTCATTCAAAAATCTCGTAAACATTCTTTTGTTTTCAGCGTACGCGAAACTTTACAAAAGTGTCCCACTTACTGATTTCTGTATATATATATATATATATAGTGAGAAAAGAAGATAGGTCTTTTCTTCATCTTCTTCTTTCCAGAGTCCGCTTTGTAGACTTAATATGTATTTGTATCTTATAGTACTGTTTTTAGTTATTTTATTTTATAAAATCTTATTGGCATGTTGCATTTACAGTTATAATTAAAAAACAGGTCAAGTGCGAGTCGGACTTGCGCACGAAGGGATCCGTACCATTATTCATAAAACAGCAAAAAAATCTTATGTGTGGTATGGGAGCCCACTTAAAAAAATATTTTATTTTGTTTTCAAGTACTTACTTTTTGGTATAGTAGCTGTAACAGAAATACATCATATGTGATAGTTTCAACTGTCTAACTATCACGGTTCATGAGTACAGCCCGGTGACAGATAGACGGATGGGCAGCGAAGTCTTAGTAATAGCAAAGATCACAGAATATATGCTATACAATTATTCAACCGTCATCCATTGAAACGCGGCAACTTTCCTGGATACTCTCATTCAAAGTCATTGTGAAGTTATAATTTAAGATTTGAACAAATTTCTAAATACAGCACATAATTTACTTGTAATAGAATTTAGGTAGGTACGTAAATATATAATAGTGATAGATGATATAGAATAGATATAGATGATGATAGAATATAAAATAGTGTTTTAAATTCAGTTCTTTATTTCACTAAAAATAAGCGAGATCAATACTTACTTAATATAAAGATTTTTCTATTTAAAGCGCATAACAGCTTTCATCGAACAGGGGAACTAATTCTTTTTTAAAGACAATGGGAGCCCATGGGAATAGGATCCCGTTTTACCCTCTGGGTACGAAACGGATGTTTTTCTGATTATTTTTCCTGTAAAGTTTAGCACAAGGTAAATAGATAAATAAATAAATAACTCTTTATTGCACCAAATTGTAGAAAGTACATGAATATTATTATTATCTATGGTACAAAGGCGGCCTTATCGCTAGAACAATTTCTTCCAGACAACCAACAGGTAGGACTTCATGATATAAAACAGGTACTACTTTCTGAATTTTTTTCAAAATTTTAAGTCCAGTAACTTCGGAGATAGCCTAGGGGGAAAGCTCATTTTTTGTCTTCTTTTCTAAATAACTCTAAATATACCGACCTAAATGTTAACATTTTTGCATACTCTCAGAGTGGAATACACGAAATTATAATTTACTAAAGATCTATGTATGTACTGTTTTGTTGCAAATAAATAATATTATTAAATATTATAAAGCGTATTAAGTACACCATACAGGTGTAGACGCCATATAATATTTCAGTATACTGCTCTTAATCCATGATGTTCAAACTTATAAAACACGTCACCTTATTAAAGAAAAACAGGTTTGATTTGCGTGATTTTTGTATGAACTCGTATAACGTAACGTTTTGTGTAGAAGTAGTGAGTCTGCGTTGCAATGGGTTGGCACCTAGACAACCTTCATAGAAGACATAAATAGCTAGAACGAGCAGACATTTGCATGGCAATTAAAACAGAAGCTGAGGTCGTATTACCATTTCAATTGTGGGGAATGAGAGCGGCGCATTCAGCGAGCAACACCTCACAGCGCTGAATGAAATCTTCTAGGTTAATTTTCAACTCTTTGCGGCGGGTTTGTAAGCCAGTGGAAACTGGGTAATTTGCGCGCCAAGATGTTTTTCTAAAGAAACAGTAGTTTGAATGAAATTATAGAGTTTTGAACAAATAAAACACCGAAACTGCTAAAGTTTTATTATCTTTTTCACAAAAGCAGATGTTTGTACAAATGTTATTCAGACATGTAAATAGTTTTGAATTTTTACTTATGACGACCAAAGGTTTTTCCCCGGTGGTACGGTAATCGAGCTAAACTTATTTGCTGATTTGTGGGCTCCGAAAAACCTGATGAGCCATTCCAATAAAAGAGAGAGATTCTTCTCGACACCAAGTCATGGTATGGTATGGCTCCGAAAAAACCTTACGAGTCATATTACAAAAAAAGAGAGATTCTTCTCAACACTAAGTAAACAAGTCATAGTAATATTTATGTATTTATTTTTTATATTACTTCGAGCAATCATGAACTCCTAAGTACTTCGGTAGATACACTCAGCCGTTGTTTGCTTATTGCTGCAGTATTGGCTATGAAAAAAATAACACAAGTATTGGCCACTAAGACCACAAAACAATAATGAAATGACTGTGAAAATATAACCGGGGTGACCTTACATAACACGACCATAGATAACAAAATTCGGTAATACAACTCTATAATGTCCGGCAATGGGAAAGTACAAAAGACAACAAAAAAGAACGCATAATTTAAAAATTAGTTCCCTGCTAATATAAAAATGCAGCTCGGTACGTGGTTGGCAAAAAAAATGAATTTGAAATATATTGGATTAACAGCACCAACTAGGAGCGTGGTGAGTCGAGTCCGGAGATGCATAGCTCTATTAAACCCCAAGGCACTAGAATACATAAACTGCTATACATTTCAATAGGCGATGCCAAAACTCTGCATGCATAGTCCGGCTAAGTTAATTTAGTACTGGCTGGTTTTGCATTTACACCGTTTTCCTGGATCTTTAGAATTATTTATCGAAGGAAAAAAAGCTGTTTGTTATGGGAGTTTTCTCTGTATTACTATATTTATAGGTACAATAAATCAAAAATTTTGGTACCTGTGTAGAACGAATGATGATATAAACTTAGGGCTCTACTCACAATAGCGCTGTTTATAATATTTTTTGTAGATGCATAACGTGATCAAGGGGTAAACTGTTTATTTTATTTTTTTGAGTGGAAACGGATAAAGTTGTCAGTGGATAAAAAATGACATGACCCGTGCCACCGCACTTCTACATGTTCTGATCACGTTATCCGTAGACACAACCCCGGTATAAGAACTAGATAGAGGTTGACATTCCTTAAAAAATACTCTATGTTGATTAAAAATCATGGAAGAATATAAATTTTAACTTGAAACTTCGATCATGTGCAAATTTCGTAAGCGCGAAAGTCTGTCTGTCTGTTACGCTTTCCCAACCAACCGCTTAACGGATTTTGATGAAATTTGTTATGAATATTGTTGAAGACCCTGGCTCAAACATAGGCTACTTTTTATCGCAGACGGAGCTGCGGGAAACAACTAACACTGAATAATTGATTATAATCCGAATCTCACCCACTACACAGTTCGCTAACGGTTGCAAACGAAGAATTTGGAAATCGAAATGTAACCCGTTTTGCGATGGCCTGCATGCAAACGTGGATGCACGGTAGGTAATCAGATTACTCGCGCGATTCGCATATCAACCGCGGCCCGTTTTACATCTATGAGAATTTGTGTGCTTAAGCAGATTATGACGGTATCGCGCAATCTCATTTTCGACAAAATTTGTAATTGCAGAGGGAATATTTAAGCAATATAATCGTGTCATTTGAAAAAGACCGGTAGTAGGGCTAACCTTAATCTATTCAGATTCAAAGAGCATCGAAACTACACATAAATTATCCTTTCTCAACTATTGGGATCATAGCGTGAATTCGAAAGTTAACTGGCCGATTTTCATTTGAACAAGTACTATTGAACGATGTTAGTCATAATCAAGGCAATAAGTAAAACATGTAACGACTCACCGAAATATTATGTAATCGATGATCATTTCATCGAACAAAATTAAAATAAAATTTTATTGAATTTTCATCAAAATTCTTACATACAAACAAACTCTCTATTTAGCAAAAAAAAAAAACACCACTGAATTTTTTTATCTCAAAACTAATTTCAAATAAATTTGTCTTTTTTGGAACCGCCTTTAAAACTCCTTTTTTTATAATACTTTGACAAAGTATTTAGGAATAAAATTTGTAATAAATGATATTTTTTCTTAGTTCGTTTACTCGCGATTTTGATTAAAATATACTTGTTTATATTTTTTCCACACTGCGCCCGCTAAAAAATTGTTTTATTTATATATATATATTTATATTAGTAGCTATAAATGATATAAAAAATGACGCAGTTTCGAAGACTTCAAATTTATTAAAATGTTTGTTGAGGAATAATATTGAAAAACCAAAAACTTTTCGGTTATTTAGTGATTTCTCATGTTTTAAACCGTATTAAAATACATAATTTACTTTTTTGGCTATTTCTTTCTTTATAGTCGAGTTTGAAATTGGTTAAATATTTTATTAAAAAACTTTTTTAGTTTCGAGGAAAGTATTAAAACGTGCATTTTTCGTTAAATTATAACATCGACTATTTATTGATTAATAAATTTATAACAAGTTTGCAATAAAATAAAATCGAAATGTGAATAAAATATATTTTTTTCGATGAGTTGTGACATCGAATATATAATGATGTTTAGATTTAAAACACCGTCCAAGTTTGCTATCTTTCAGAGGTATTTGTCAAAGTGAAAAACGATTGTAAATCTTTCGAATTCACATAGTGGACCCGCATACTAAAATCGTACTGGAACAGTTTATTTATATAATGCGTTTATGGATGTGTATGCGAAATTACAGAAAATTAATTGATGATTCTGTAGATAAAACGTAACATAAAGGTAAGAAACAAATGTTTGTATTTTTCGCTTTTCTAATAAGTTAGTTTTCAGTTAGAATAGGATTGGGATAGGTTAAAAAATTATGCCACTCTCTACTAAGGATAAACAATTTAAGATAAAGAAACGAGATAGAGTCATTTCAAAAATGCAAATTTATTTACAAGGGTCCGACCAGATGTATTTAGACGTTTATACACCTAACCACAAGGGGAAAAAACACATGTGGTAAAGTAATTTGTCCACCCTAAGTCATATTTCATATAATGTATTCATAAGATTCCCTCGGTGGCCACAATTTTGGCGTGGTCATCCTCATCGTGAGCTCAAAGACCCCTCCTAGACTTGCTATTATAATATTCATGTACGATGGAATAGATGCTATTATCTGGAGAATAATATTTGTATTTCTTTTTTTTACATTCGGATGACTAACAGCAAATAAATTGAAATTGGAATAGATTTCACTCGTATCCTGCAGAATAACTAGTACAATATCTTTCTGTCTGTCTAGTGTAGTGTAGTAGTAATTATTAAAGTACGCATGTAGTATTTAGTCTAACACTTTCATAGATTGCAATATATTTATTACATATTTTTCACAGATAAAAACTTTGAGTTTTTCTGAATTTGGTGTACTCTCAATTCATTGTGGTTAAAACATAGCCAAACATACTAAAGCTATGGTTAAAACAAATATGTGTGAAAAGTATTATTCCATGCAAACAGTCCAAAACACTATGCAGGTGAACCTTCTGGAACTTTTGCAGCTGAAGTTCCATCGCGTCGCATCCCGGCCGCATCTTTACGACATGTCGTCTGTCATTCATTTAACTTTAAAACGGGAACTATGAGATTACTGTCTGCTGAACTGGTGTCTACTTCACGTCTAAGTCATAAAGCCAGCAAGTTGGTTAGTTGTAATAGCTCCCTAAAGTATCCTATAGCTTGCTAAACCGGGATCCCTAGTACTAGGTTTTAGTGCACGGTTTCCTACTCAGTTCTTCATACGTACTCTAAAAATTTAAGTACCTAGTTATCTGTTATATATAAATTATATTTTTTTTTTTTTACAATTGATATAAATATATTCAAGGTAACTGCTTAAAATATGCTTCTATTTATATTTATTTATCGTTTCCTTATAAGTAAAACTTTCTACGTCGTACGAATTTTCTTAGGCCGCGGCACAGAATATAATAGTACTAAAATAGCCGCGGGCCTAAGTCTTGTGGAACAATCTATCTTCTTCTATCTATATTTATAAAAGGGAAAATCACTCACTCACTCACTCATCACGAAATCTCGAAAACTACTAAGCCGATAAAGATGAAATTTGGCAGGAATATAGATTGTGGCTAGGAGACGTCCGCTAAGAAAGGATTTTTGAAAATTCTATCCGTAAGGGGGTAAAATAGGGGTTGCCAGTTTGTATGAATCTTCGTCATTTTTAAAGTGAGATACATTAATTTTTTTATTAATTTTAGAAGTTAGTAGAAAATAATAATGCATTTAATAGATTTTAAAAATTACATCCCTATAGGGGTGAAATAGGGGTTGCAAGTTTGTATGAACCTTTTGTCATTTTTTAAGCGAGACACATGTTTTTTTTAATTTATATTAGTAGTTAAAAGAAAAAGATAATGCATTTATTAGATTTTGAAAACTACATCCCTATAGGGGTGAAATAGGGGTTACAAATTTGGATAAATCTTTGTCATTTTTGAAGCGAAATACTACATATTTAAATTAATGGTTAGTAAATTTTTAAAATATCGCATCCCCGGGCGTGCATTTGGGGTTGCAAAATATTATCTATATATTGACTGATTAATCAACACCCAGCCTAAACCTAAAAGCTATAAACGTGAAATTTGGAAAAAAGTTTTATGTTATTACATAGTGTTCAGATAAGAAAGGCTTTTACAAAATTGACCCCCTAAGGGGTCAAACGGGGGTAGAAAATATGTTTGGGGGAAGGAGATTAGTTAGTCCGTTTCATTTGAAACTTCACAAGATTATTAATTTTGATAAATTATTAGTTACCTGTTTCAAGATTTTTCAGAATTCACCCTCTAAAGGGGATGTCTTCACAAACTTTACGATCACTGATATCCCAATGAATTTTGACATGTGGGTTCTTCAGAAATTTATTTCTTTAGCAGGGGGTGCACTAAGCAAGAATTTTCAAAATCAACCCGCATAAGGGAAACTGTAGTCCAAAGTATGTACAGGGAAAGGAGATTAGATAGTCCGTTTTAGTCGAAACTTTCCGCGATTATTTGTTTTGATAAATGATTTGATTTCTGTTTTAAGGTTTTTACAATTTTTGTTTTGGTGCAATAAAAAGTATTGTACACTAAGGAGCTCGGTAGTCGAACGCGACTTGCGTATCCATAGCGAATGCGCGTGTCAAGCGACGGCGAGTCGCAACCACTATTGGATTGGTCACCATTTAGTGGCATTTTTTTCTCGAGCTCCTACGTGCTTCGGAAGGCAAGTTAAGTTGGTCCCGGTTGTTATCGATAGATAGCAATCGTGAGGCATGTCAGATGCCTTAGGCAACCTGAAAAAAGCTGTCAGTGTTGGCCACTAACACACTTCGGGCCATGTTACTGTTGTTCTGGATTCTCTGTAAAAAGGGTTACCGAGGTCAGACGCCAGTTCCTCCATTGTAATTACCAGTGCAGGCAAATCTGGGAACATGACTTACAGCATACCTTAGGCTCCGAAGCGTAAGCTGACGATGCAATTAGAAATATTGTACAATTCAGCCCCTAAATGGGGGACATGGGTGTTATTTGTATGGTTAATCGGGTTGCTGACTACGAAATTAACAGTGATATAATATCAATCCCTAATCCAATGGGGCCGTAATCTTCTTAATACATAGGAAAATCCTGAGAGACCAGCCATAAATAATCTAAGTGATTCAAATCTCATTGGAAATACCTTTTGATTAGGCGGGCGAAGCCGCGGGCAACAGCTAGTACAATTATATACATGAATTAATAAGCTTGAAGAAATTGACCTCAGTTTAGACATTTATTGAAAAATCAAAAGACAGAGATCCAGAAACAGATCTCTAAATATGATTTTAAAATGTTCTATTATACTTATGAATTGTCCTCTGGTTAGAAACACATAATTTGCGGTGAAAACCTTCGAGTGCCCGACATAATGTGTCACAGGTGCAGTGAGGCTGCAATAAATACACAATATTAATATCCGTGGCATTACCGGGCGTTCTACCGGGGAGCGGTGTCTCTAATACTTTTACCAGTTTTTGTCATTGTACTGCTCGCACATATTTCATGCAATATGAAATATTTTCGGACGGAAAGTAAGTAATTTATGTACTTTTGAAATATATTTATATTTAACCACTTATTTTGTCGTTTTATTTACATTTAAACGTTAAAGTCTAGAAGTAGTTAAGTATTTATCATCGCAATCATCATAACAAAATCATATCGTGTAGGTACCCTGGTGTCAAGTTATTCGAAACTAGCTCTCGGCCTCCGACGTGACCTATAACGACCACTAGACAGCAGCCGAAACCAACAACGGCTTAACGTGCCTTCAGAAGCACGAAAGAATAAGAATAAGTTTAAAAAGAAGCAGACAATCAGGTGATTCAAACCTGCAATGTCCTAATGAAACTGGAAACAAAACAACTAAACAAGGTACCTATGCTTTGCGTGGGAAGCGAACTCACAGGTCTAACAAGAAAATGCTTAAGCACTGGAAACAGAGGTAGTTTATCTTAAATATATTTATATTCTCTGTTTTTCCTAATGGTTGACTGGGAGAGAATGCTTTTAGCATTAAGTCCGCCAATTGTATTTTTACTTGTGGTACAATAAAGTTTAAATAAATAAATAAATAAATAAATAAACACTAGTTTTTCCTACGTGTGTTATACTCCGGGTCTTCAACTATATTTGTACAAAATTTCATGAAAATCCCTTTAGTGGTGGGGCCGTGAAAGCGTTACAGACAGACATCTGTCTATCTAGACAGACTTTCGCACTTATAACTATTACTAGCTGTTGCCCGCGGCTTCGCCCACCTGATAAAAAGGTATTTACGAGTATAATGACATTTAAATTACATAGATTACTTATGGCAGGTCTCTCAGGATTTTATTTAAATGTATTTAGAAGATTACTGCCCTAGCAGATCCCAATACGGATTGATATTATATCACTGTTAGTTTCATAGTCAGCAACCCGATTAACTATACAAATAATACCCATGCCCCTCATTCAGGGGCTGAATTGTACAATACAATACATACTTCTTCATCCTAGTGTGTATTTCTAGCTGCGTGGCGTCGTCAGCTCACGCTTCGGAGCCTAGAGTATGCTGTAAGTCATGCTCCCAGATTTAGCGGCAATGGTTATTACAATGGAGCGACTGCTGTCTGACCTCCTTGACAGAATTTTTCAGGCTTCCTAAAGGCATCTAACACAGCCTCACGACTGCTATCTATCGATAATACCCAAGACCAACGGCTTAACGTGCCTTCTGAAGCACCCCCTGATTAAAAAAGGATTCCTCCCTGCTAAAATAAACACAATCAATGATACACAACCCTTTTCCCCTTTTATTTATTTATTTGTTTGACATTTGACATGTAAATGGCGGACTTAAAGCCGTAGGCTTTTTCTACCAGTCAATCAATCGGTGGTTATGGATTAATGCAAATTCTGAAATAGGTATTTACTCATTCATCATAAGAAATAATTTTGTGTAGTTTTGAACAAAATTGACATATTTCCCTATACATAATTTGGACCCCATTTCACCCTCTTAGCAAGTGAATTTAGAAAATATTTGCTTAGTGTTCCCCTTGCTCACAAAAGAAAAAAAGTGCAAATGGGTTGCAATTAATTGACGATCAATGATTTTTAAAATCCAGTTAAGATATTTATTTTTATTAACCATTAATTCAAATATGTTCATCCAAATATGCAACCACTATTTCACCCCTATAGAGATGTAGTTTTCAAAATCTAATAAATGCATTATTATTTTCTTCTAACTACTAATATAAATTAAAAAATTCATGTGTCTCGCTTCAAAAATGACAAAAATACAAACAAACTTGCAACCCCTATTTCAGCCCTATAGGGATGTAATTTTCAAAACCTAATAAATGCATTATTATTTTCTACTAACTACTAAAATGAATTAAAAATTTCATGTGTCTCACTTTAAAAATTACGAAGTTTCATACAAACTGGCAACCCCTATTTTAGCCCCTTAGGGATGGAATTTCCAAAAATCCTTTCTTAGCGGATGTCTCCTAGTCACAATCTACCTTTCTGTCAAATTTCATCTTCGTTGGCTAAGTAGTTTTCGAGATTTCGTGATGAGTTTTCGCTTTTATATATATATATATATATAGATTATGAATTTGATGTATCAAACAATATCTTATAGCATTAATTTTTATCCATTCTCACTCCTTTAATGTTTGGAAACCCTGACCGCACATTACTCGAAGTAATTAATTATCAAATTCATAATCTATATATATATATATATATATATATAGATTATGAATTTGATGTATCAAACAATATCTTATAGCATTAATTTTTATCCATTCTCACTCCTTTAATGTTTGGAAACCCTGACCGCACATTACTCGAAGTAATTACGTCCAAACTACACAATTTCAGTGTTGGTAGCTAAGTTACCGCCCTTGCAACACTATTACACTGGTTTTATTCTTTCAGGAAGCCGTCACTAATCCCCAGTTTAATAGCCCGTGAACCCCGAGAGCTGTTAAGGAAAGTTTAAGACGCGGGTTCATTTGGGAATCGTTCGTTCTGAGAACATCCCATAAAACTTTATTAAGAACTAGCTTTTGCCCGGCGATGAACTTGCGTGAGTTTTTCTTATATATGTTACTAGCTCTTAGCCTATGTTTGACCCCGGGTCTTCAACTATATCCATACCAAATTTCATCAAAATCGGCCAAGAGGTTTAGCCGTGACCGCGTAACAGGCACAGACTTTCGTATTTATAATATTTGTGTGTATTATTTGGTTTATAATATTTTTTTATTTTATACTAGCAATTCATCGTTCAAAATGATTCGTAAAAGAAAGAACTTCCTTTTTTCAATGCATAAGAAAAATCCGTTAAATATATCCAGACATTATAACGTCGTGCGATTCATTATTAGTTACAAAGATACCGTATGGAGTAAGAAACGTTTTATTTATTTAAGTATTTACTACTGGTATCATTGAGACAGGAACGTCATTTGTAGGAGGGGAGTACGCATAGCGTACCAATCCCCTCTATCATCATGTGTATGTGTGGTGGGCGTAAATGGGCATATCCAAGGATAAAATCTAGTTGAACTCAGATTTACAACTAAACTAACATCTGCAAGCCTGAATACATCTCTGAAAATAATTCCGTTGCTCAGTTAGATGATGTAGTAAGAGGTCTGGGACTTCAAACAAACAAAAACGGGCGGAGTTACATTTCACATCTAAGTAAATTCATAGCAATGTTATTGTTTTTTAATTACATTTAGAAATTAAATATTGCTTTTTATAGTAACGTAATTTTTTGGATTTGTTTACCAATTTACAATCAATTTTTTAGTTCAAATGTCATTTCAGCTGAGCGACAAATCCCACTACTGTCAATAAAAACCATAAATACTACCTAGTGATGTTAACTCTAGACATGTAAATGTCGATAAAATTTCTGCGGTTGATGAAGCTGTTGAAAGAAGTATAACTGGGGTACTTATTACTACGTAGGGTAGATAGATATTTATGTAACCTCTGTTTGTGTATAGAAAAATGTTTTTGTCTACTGTCTCATCATCATCGACATCTTTGATCTTTTGTTACGGACCTTACATACAACATGGTAGCAGCAGAGCATGCTAGTAAAATAAAAATAAAATAAACCGAAATAAAATATGAATCGTGTCGGTGCAGTTGGACATGGTGCGCTGCACACCACATCTGACTAAGTTATGGGAATTTGATGCAAAGCGTGGAAAAACTAGACTGCGCTGCAAATTTCGCAACTTGAAAGGAACAGATTGAGTTATAACTCGTAATGGAAGACTTATGGAATTATGTACAAGAGACACCATCGACTTCCGAAGGATTAAAAATAACACAGAAATCAACATTACAATAATACAAAACTAAAAAATAAATGCAACTTCATATACTTATTAGAAATATATTAATTTTTTTATTGAATTTTCTCACTTTTATTCCTTAAACCTCAAAGCTTCTCTATTCGAAATTTATCGATAACTATTGCTCTATCGATAGTTGAGAGTCTATCACTTTGACGCAATAATGTTATCAGATGTGAGATGTAGTAACAGTATTTTTACGCAATAGTGTGCAAGTTTTAAGGATGTGTTTTGATGTGTTTGTTTCGTCGTTACATTTTTCATTTGTATGTAATGGTGCGAAGTTGCATGTATGTGCATGTAAATGTAATAATTCCATGTGTGCAGGTTTCCCTGCCCCCCGATCCCCCAAAAAACGGAAGATCATTTTGTATGACGGGTCTAGCTGAAGGCATCTCTCCTACAAATGACGTCTATTATGTGAAACTGATTTCTATTCAGAACATCAAAGCCTTAATTAAAGGCTTTGCGCTTCTGAACTTGTGGCTTTGAACTCATTTAAAAGCTCCCTGAAATATTTGTCATTTCATTAAGCTGTGTGTTAATTGGTCAATGTTTGTGCTGTTTTTGGTAAATTGCCGAAGTCGTTAAAACTTTAAAAAAGTTATAACAAAATGAGATATTAAAAATTCAATATTCCATTCAGATTTTTGCATATTACTAAAAAAACAGTAGGCACTTGAACTCATTTCGGAGGAATAATTATTGTTTTAACAAAGTATTATTAAACAATAATGTAACTTCAAACGTTTGAAAATCAGATAGGTGTAATTTTTCAGCTAAGATATTATTGATAATATTTGTTTGTTTGTTATAACTTTATTGCACAGAAAATAGAATTACAGTAAGTACACAAACTTAAAATAAATGCAACAGCGGACTTATCCCATATAGAGATCTCTTCCAGTCAATGGGACGTTACAGGAATCAACATAATGTGCTGCTGAATATACTTACTTATCCCGTTGAAAATCAAAAACGTATTTTCTATGTAAATAATGTGCTAAATATGACGAAAGTTGGGTTTGATTTTCCGAAATTAATTAAATTAAATCTTTGTGATCCGTCACGAAGCTTTAGTACGGACTATGAAATTAGTGATGCTTGTTATCAACATCAACTTGTTATAACAAGCATGACTAATTTCATATCGTTCACGTATCGAGGACTCGTCAAACCAAATAATTATCAATATTAGTGCGAACTCACATGTGATAATCGGAAGTCCTAAATATTGAAAGCTGGGAGGGCTTGTTTATATTAGGTTTACGTCAAGCAGGTGGCCGGTTTTAAAACTAAGCCCAAATCTAAGTATGAATAGACGTGAAATATTAATACTTAAAAATTTAAATTTTTAAAAACATTACGACTTACATTTTAATTCTGCTATACGGTATTATACTTGTTCCGTTTCTCTACGTCAAATTAACTGTACTATTAACACAGGGTAAGTATATATTCTGTGGTATTTCTTACCTAACAAAATTAAATGTGCATACGGCACACAAGCAGACACCTGTGTGAGTTAAGCCCTACTCCACGTTGTAAAGAGGAGAGAGCTGTCAAAATTGTGAAATCCCATTCCATAGTGTGAGGGTTCGCAGACTCGATAAGCTTCAAAATCAATTTGGACTTGTTTACAGAGGCACCGGCGTATAGACCTATACTACCTATACCCAGTCTAGCCTAAAGTAATAGTACAACAGTGACATGATATTGTAAATGCTAGACTGAAGCAAATGTTTTTTGTTAGAGGTAGGAAGACAAAAACATATTAGGTGTTCACTTTTAATTTATGATTAATAGCTTTGAAACCTAATTATTGATAGCCTTGTACCTAGATTTATTTAGAGAAGGATGACATAGACTGGGGGAGGGACCCAGCAGTGGGTTATAGAAAACTGATGACGATGAACATATATTTAACTCATTCACATATTTAATTGATTCCCAGTTTTTCTGTAAACAACTTACTTGTGTTAGTTAAGAATCACACTTCCAAGATTATCTTTCAAAATTTAGTTTACGAGGCCTTCACGTTATTCCAAACACGAGTCAGTTTTTAACCTAATAATATATTATTCTCATAAATTTATAAATACGTGAATAGATCGATAAGATAATGGCGAAGAGATAAAAAAAGATCGATAGTAAAAAGCTAATCTGATACAAATAAACATTTAACTGTTCGATCTTTTTTATCATTTGCTGCTTTGAATTTATGTGATTCAATCCTCTTTCCAGTATTAGCTCTATTGACGTCACTACCTGTGGACTCTAAATAAGTACAGATGAACTGAGGTGGAATAATCTGTAGTAATGAGGTCTTATTGACGAGGTCTGTATTTAAGATGTGCTTGGTAATTATTTTGTTTGAAGAGAGAATTTTCTCTGAAGGAACCGATTTGCAGTTTTTGACACTTTTCTCCACTGCTGAACTGTGAAAGCTTAACTCAATATAAAACCAACTTACCATATAACTCGTCAGTATTGTACGTCAGTACTAATATTTATTACTAGTAGCCCGTCCCGACTTCGTCCGGGCATATACCTTCCCTCCTTGATAAATAGGCCATCCAAGACAAATATTTCAAATCGGAAAAGGAAATAAGTACTAGACTTATTTCCTGAGATTAGCGCGTTCAAACAAACAAACTCTTCAGCTTTTTATTGTTAGTATAGATGTGCTCTAAGTTGGAATTAAGTACAGTTTGAGGCATATAATTAGAATCTGAGTCCCGAATCGCACTTCCTATATTCGGTATATCTTCCTAACTAGCATAGTTATCAAGATGTTCAAGACTCAGTTCCCGAGCAAACTATCGTAAACTGATCCACATAGCATTAAATCCATACACATCGATAACATGTGGCGACCACGCCGAAATGCTCCCTGGGCGTGCAGTATCCAGTCCTAACGACCTCGTCTTATGTACATACATTATTGTAACTCTGTACATTTGGGCATCTTAGATAACCCTCGGTAATTTATCCGATTGTATGTACTTGCAATATCCTATAACACGATTCTGTCTATTACATACTAAGGATGTACAAAATTTTACCTACGTAGGTTATTATTTCTACCGCAATTAGTACAGTATGAATAAAGCCTAAAGAGCTTTTTATTAAGAAATAATTAAACACTAATAGTCTGGGGTCAATCGAATCTGTTTGGCTATTATCCCATCATTTCAGCCCCAAGGGTTCCAATGCTGGAAATAAGCTTCCTTCATAGATTTCCAATACGACCGACTTAAAGCGACCAAAATCCAACGTCTCTTTAATAATTTTAATTATTTAAACTTCCAACAATGTAACTGTAAATGTAACATCAAAAATTGTCTTAGAAAATCACGACATTAAGTAAGAAACGCAAATCCTCAATATCTCCTAAAATCCCCCATTGGAATTGCGCAGCGAAACAGAAATCGGACCTATCAATAAGATCTCTTGAAACCTCTCGAAGCACCTCACTCGAGGCTTTTAAGAAGCAATCTGCTAAAGTATGCATTTATCCAAGGACATTGAATCCTTTTGACAATTTTCGGATAAAGATCTGCTGTTTAATTATATGGCATCGAATGGGTGATAGATGCGTGAGATTCGTGAGAAATATTAACTGAAACTAAACTAGTGATACTTCCGAAGAATATGAAAGCATATCTAAAAAACACTGTGTAGAATTTTTTTACCTATTTCTCATAAGATTTTCGTCTAGACATGTTTTACCTAGTTGCGTCCTCAGCTTACGCTTCGAAGCCTAGGGTACGCTGTATGTACCAAAACGTCCATTCATGGCTCTAGATTTGGTGGTACTGATTATACAATGAAGCAAACCTCCGTAACCCTTTTATCTGACCCAAGGTGGGTTAGTGGTCAACAATGTCACTTTTTTTCAGGCCTAAAGGCATGAATCTGATACAGCCTGCCTTTTATCGATAACAATAGGAATCGGGATCTTACATTATCGTAATATTTATCATTAGATGTACTAAGATATTCTTTGAAAAAAATATCTGAATAACATTCCGATAGCATCAAGCTACATTTATGAAATATCTGTACCAGCTGTCGCCGCCTTTGATTGGATCTCTGATGATTTGTTTGTTGGGGCAGAATTCATTTCGTGCCGTGAAAAAAAATCTGCTACGTGACTGACATGGTAATCCGTGGAAATTTTGTTTCCTTGAAGCCGCTACTTTCACTTTGTCATTCCATTTTACCCAATTTGAAATATTCCGGTTGTCATTTGTTCAATATTTTAGTAGTTGTTTTTTTTTTTTATTTGAATGCTAAGTATCATTTTGTTTATAAATTAGTTTGTAATTAATTTCAGTGTGCGTTATTTACTAGGCTTAGCTGCAATTCCAACAATATACTAATGTTAGTTGGTTCAACCATTTGGTTAGTGTTAGTTTTTGCATCCATAATAAAACACCAATTCTTTTTTTTAATACACTTTATGCTCTAGTCATTATATTGTCTCATGTTAGAGTTCACGAGACGTCAGTTCACAGACGGTATCAAAAGTAATAAATGTCTTGCTTTACGATGCCCAAGCTCCGACGTCATTTTCCACCGAGAAAAATACTTATTTCATTCGTACGACGTGTAATAAAGTTAGCGCAAAGCCAGGTGTTAGATCCTTAATTTGTTCAAAGTAAACCTGGGTTTGGCGTAGTTTTGAAAGGATTATCGTAGTTTTTCTCAACTTTCGATTATTTATCTACGACTTTAAGCCCGCCATTTACATGTTATATATAAATAATAACAAATTATTAGCTTTTCGGCTATCAGAGATTACAATAGAATCCATAACTTATTAGTTGAATCTTAACTAAAATCATCATAGGTGTTCATTTGGTTTATTCTCCTATTGGTTTTCACATTTAAGTCTTGCATTCGTGGAATAAAAATAAGACTATGCAATGTGTGCTTTCATCAGATTGATTTAGCAATATTCTTGCATCTTTATGTTTTGTTTCTAATAAAACACCAATCGATGATACAGAAATTGTAAGAAAGGTAACAAATACATCTTTCTAACTAAAGGTATTTCCCAAGAAGCTATATCGGCCGCTCTCGGAATACCAACTAAGTCGAGTTATTGTCATCGAACGAACCACCTTCCATCTAATCATTTACTTCTTTGAAATACAATTTATTATCGCTCTACAATTCTCAGTTCAACTCTGGGTTCCTGAAAGATTGTAATGAAATTACTAGGAAAAAGTGCTTGAAGGAGTAATACATTTCTCTGTAAATAAAAGTCCATGCTAAAATTGTAATGTTTAAGTAAAAGTTACATAAACTGAAATTTTAAAGATTAATTGAAATGTGAATTTTTATTTTTTCTAAATTTCAATTTAATATTATTAATTTGTGTTACTTACGATAATGTTTAATGTTTGTGGAATTAAAATATACAAAAGGTTGGGGGAAAATTCAAAACATTTTTTAATGTAGTTTATTAACATTTAACTAAAGTATCTAGGTGCCTTGTTTTTCGATTACTTTTTGCCATCTTGTAGGTAGGCAAATGATCCCATTGCTATAAAAATCTTGAGGCTTCTGATCAAAATACCGCGACAAGTGGTTTTGGCAGTCCTCTCGTGATGTTAACCTTACACTGCCTAAAGAATTTTGAAGAGACCGAAACATGTAGAACTCTGAAGATGAGGTCAAGACTATACGGCGGATGCATTAACACCTCCCAGCCAAACTTTCTTAATTTTTGCTGAATGGCTAAAGATGTGTGAGGTCGAGCGTTATCATGATGAAAAACCACACACTTTCTGTTGCTTAATTCCGGCCGGTTTCTTTCAACTTCTTGCTTTAATCTCATCAGTTGTTCGCAGTAGAGTTCAGAATCGATGGTCCTGCCTGGTGGTAACAGCTCATAATGAATAATGCCTTTCCAATCCCACCACACACACACACACACAGCATCACCTTGTTGCGAGTTAACTCGGGTTTCGCCACAGTCTATGAAGCCTGCCCAGCCTTTGACCACGACCTTTTCCGCACGTTCTTGTCGTACATGATCCACTATTCATCACCAGTTATCAGCTTCTTCAAAAATGGTTTGGTTTTATTACGTCGTAATAAAGGACCACAAATGAATACACGATTCATTTGTGGTCCTTTATTATTAGGTTTCTTTCAGTGAGCTCGTGAGGTACCCAAATATCGAGCTTTTTTGTGTACCCAGTTTTTTTTTAAATGCGCCGAAACTGTTTTGTGGTCAATTCCCAGTTCTTTAGCTATGTCGTAACTACTGATATGCCGATCTTGATCCACTTTTTCAAAAATGGCATCCTTTTTATCCGTAATAGGGCGACCAAGATGACGTGCATTTTTGACATCAAAACTTCCCGATTGAAAACGCTTAAATCAAATTTGTACTACTCTTACAGACACTGCACTAGGTCCATAAAAATAGCAAATTTTTTCGCGGCTGGCGTTGCATTTTTACCTTTTTTGTAGTAAAATTTTAAAATTTATCCAATTTCTTCATTAGATTCACTCATCTTGACAGTAAGATAAAAAAATAAAAACACACATTTTCCTAATTTGAATTTGGAATTATCTTTTTTAAAATTTAAACTTTTAATGATACCAAAACCAGCCAGATACAAATAGTATAGCCAAAGAGATTTTATTGCAAGTTTTTACATACTATATGCGAAAAGACTTTTTCCCAAATCTAATATTTTCCAAAAGTTAACATTTTCGTGTTAATAATTTACATTCTACTAAAACGGACTTTCTTTTTCTTCTTTTTAATAATAAAACACTTTAAAGGTATTTTCGTTTTGCTATTTCCAAAACTTTAGTTAACAAGTAGATAATAGTTCAACATATTTAATTTTTACTATATGTTCCGATTGTCATGCCGAGTATCAAATGTAAGATAAAAAGAAATCCTTGTAAAGTAGAGAGGTATGTATATCCTCTAGGGGTTCGGGATCGGCAGCCACTTAAGAACAGTCCCAAATACGAGTTCCCTTGATTTACGTTTCCTGAATCTGGTAGCAGTAGGTAAATATTTAAAAAGTCAGCTTTGTTTCGACATCGAGGTTCTAACTCTATTTATTGAGCCTTATTAAAATATGTCAAAGTTATTTTCAACATATAGATGTTGGTAGAGTAGATATTTTTTTACCACTTAAAAAGTTTTTTGTAAAATTTTGACTCAAATACTAAGAAAAATATAAATAAGTTAATTTTCTTGTATTAAAATTTAATCAAATACTGATGCTCTCTTGTTTCGTAAGCTGCGTTCTACTTCTTCATGACATGATAAACGAAACATTTTTAATTAAAACAAGGAGAGCATCGCTTCTTCTTTTTTTTTACTTTAAAAAATGCTAGGTTTAGATGAAATGTTTACCTACAGTAATGGACAACTGAATACGAAAAATACGCCCTGCCCGATCCGTCTTCCGGCACCTCGGATAATTTCGGGTCCGCGGTTGTCTAATTAACAGAGCGCAATAAATACTACAATCTGAGGATAGCAATTAATCACTCGCCAGACGGTTCTAAGTGAATTTATCTGCGTTGCCCGAGTTTACGGTCAATTTAATAAAAGAAACTTATCCAGGTCGTAAAAAAAGTTAGTACGAAGGAAAAACTAGAAACACTCGTCAGAGTAACTTGACGCTGATATTTTTTGTCTTAGTGGTACAAATTTCTCCTACGAACTGGTACTGCAAGTACTGATGTCTCCATTGTAGTGGATCAGTAAGAACTATACGGAATCCAATCATCTCCCAGTGACTTTTCATGAACTGCCATCGGCCTGTTTTACATCGTTCAGCCTTTCTTTTATCAGCTCCACTCTGTCAAGTAGTTAATACCCTAATCCCTTCAGCTCAATTGCTCGTGCCAAGAGTATAGAATCATCAGTTTTTCGCGTTTTGAGAGGTTCGAAAGGCAGGTACCTTTTTTTTCTTCTATACAGCTAAGTAGGCAAACAGGTGTACGGCCCACCTGATGTTAAGTGGTTACCGTAGCCTATGAACGCCTGCAACACTGGAAATGTCACGAGCGCGTTGCCGACCTGTCCGCTATCAGCACAGCTACCCCTCTAGAGCCTGGCGACCCTACTCACCAGCAGGAACACAACACTGCATCACAGTGTTATTTGGCTGCGGTCTTCTGTATGGTGGAGGTACTTCCCCAGACGGACTACTCCTTACAAAATGTCGTACCTCTCTTTCGTTTCGAAATAGCATTCATAAACCTAATTAAAAATTCCAAATATGCCACAAATATTGTGTTAGGTTAGTACAGTGGTGTTTGGTGCTTTTATTATTTTGCATCCTGCGTTAAATATAGCACCGACCTGGAACTAATTAGAATTAGACGCAAACTGTCCTAATTCTTAAGAACTTTTACTTATTGCGAAAGTTGGGGATTCTTCGTATTTAAAAATGTGATAATCTGCGAGGTTTCTTAAAAGAAAAGTACTTCCCACTTAAGAACTTCTTGTTTTCTTTGATAGTAAAGTTTCAAAATTTCTTAGAAATGAAATGAAATCGTTTATTTTCAATAAAGGATATAAATATCACTAATTGACTTATCAATTTACTTATATTTAGTTTACTACCACTTATTGTTTAATAAAATGTAGAATAATCGAATGTTCACAAAGCGATAATTTTATATATGTATTTCTGCAGATAATACAACAGAAACACAGCACATACTAATATTTCACGATGCAAATAAACTTAAAAAATGTATAATATCTGAGAAATATATTTGAAGTTATCGTACCTTAGATTCAATTTACAGAAAAAAATTATGCAACTAAATGTAATAAATTGTTCTTAAAGATAAATGTTACATAATCTTTTCAGTTTCATCAATATGTTCGCTATATCCATACTAAGTCCTTAAGATTACTGTTCAAAGAACGTCACATGTAATCCCTGTTGAATAGAGTGCAACAATAGCCAAGGAAAAAGGAAATAGAGTTGCTCATCAAATCTCCATAAAGGACATTCGAAGATCGATACGGACGGAAAAACGACAAAAAGATGTCCGGCACTCGACACTGCGCCGGCATA
The DNA here is from genome assembly GCA_947363495.1 of Euzophera pinguis. Classification (NCBI taxonomy): domain Eukaryota; kingdom Metazoa; phylum Arthropoda; class Insecta; order Lepidoptera; family Pyralidae; genus Euzophera; species Euzophera pinguis. The sequence goes on from OX376164.1 coordinate 7,181,657, forward strand.
AAAGGACAATCTGAGGTCTGAACGCTCGACATGAAACACTCCTGCTGTTTCCATTTTAATATGCATTCACTCATATCAAGTGGATTACATGATCAATCGAATCTGTACCCAGGGTGTCCCCTGGTGGCAGAGTATTTCGAAACCGCTTTTAAATTATTTAGTTCATCATCATCATTTCAGCCGCAGTCAGACCACTGCTGGACATAAGCCTCTCCTAATGATTTCCAAAATGACATCTGACCATCTGGTTGGTGGATGTCCAACGCTGCGCTTGCCGGTTCGTGGTCACCATTCGAGAACCTTTCTGCCCTATCGGCCATCAGTTCTACACGCTATGTGCCCCACCCACTGCCACTTCAAAGAACTAATCCGCTGGGCTATATCGGTGGCTTTTGTTCTCCTACGGATTTCCTTATTTCTGAATCGATCTCGTAGGGAAACACCGAGCAATTGCCTTCTCCATGGCTCTTTGGGCGATCTTAAGCTTTCTTATGAGGCCCATAGTTAGGAACCACATTTCGAACCCATATGTCACTGGTAACACACACTGGTCAAAGACCTTAGTTTTAAGGGACTGAGGTATTTTGGACGAGAGGACGCTTCGGAGCTTCCTGAACGCTGCCCAGCCGAGTCAGATTCGACGAAAGACCTCGTCCTTGAAGCTGGAGTTACCAGCCTGGATCAGCTGACCCAATATAGTCTACAGCTTCAAGGGTGTGGCTCTCAACAGAAATCGTTGATGGCACAACATGGCCATTAAACATTACTTTGGTTTTGTTCATGTTCATTTTAAGGCCCACGTTGAGGTCGCTGAGCATGGTACTTAAGTCCTCCAGTGACTCCGCAATGATCACGATATCATCGGCAAAACGAAGGTGAGTGATATACACGCCATTGAATTTGATACTAAGTACTTCCCATTCCAGGAGTTTGAAGGCATATTCCAGAGCAGCGGTAAACAATTTGAAACTGAAAAAGGACGTCTCCCTGTCTCGCTCCTCTTTGCAGTGGAATAGCCCCCTTGCTATGCTCCTGTACTCGGACCGACATGGTGGCGCTGTACAAACACTTCAACACCTTGATGTACCGATGATCAATGCGGCACCGCTGGAGAGACTGAAGCACCGCCCACGTTTTGATCGAGTCGAAGGCGTGGCCTTCCTTGGTCTTCTGTGTAACCTGCCGCAGCGTATGAATGTGGCCTATGGTACTAAAACCTTTTCGGAAACCGGCTTGTTCAAAAGACTGGAGGGCATCAAGCCTATTCGCGAGACTATTAGTGATTACCCTCGAAAACAACTTATAGATGTGGCTCAGGAATGTGAGATGGGTCTATAGTTCTTCAGTAGGGTATTGTAAAGAGCAAAACAGAATTAAAGAGCTTCTGAAGGGCTTTCAGTACTACCGTCCCGCTTGCTTTCAGAAGTTCTGCTGTGATTCCGTCTTCGCCCGACGCCTTGTTGCTCTTGAACTGTTTGAAGGCAACCCTAATCTCGTACAGGCTGATGTCAGGGATATCTTCGGTATAGTGTCGGGTAAGCTTGGCTCTTGGGTCTTTAGCAAAGCTTCCTACGGGTTTGGCAACTGCAGTGTAGAGTTGTCGGGTGTATCCCACTATTTCCATAGAAATACAAAATGGAAATAGTGGAACTAACGTTTTTTTTAAATTATATCCCATTATTTCTATTGCGACAAAAAAACGCAGTTGTGTTATTTGAGAATCTGTTTCCACTTCAACATTTATGACGGCCTGAATAAATTACCGATTAATAAAATTACTTGAAAATAAATGGTAGTAAAACCTTATTCCACCTAATCTGTTCATAAGGTACTGGCAGTTAACGTAAATGACAAGTTATTTTGTTAATCCTCCTGTAACTGTACATCATATGTGCACTTCGGATGTTTTTTTGCCGCCGCCGCCCGTGATTGAAATAGTGGGAGACTCTGTCCCAGTATTTCTATCAATGGAAATAGTGGGATCCACCCGATTTGTCCGTAAAACCTCTGGATCGGGAGATCGAGCTGAGGGATCAGCACCTCAGCTTTCGTCAATACCACGTTGCCGTCCTCTGTCTTCAGCTTACTCAGTCGGCTTTGTCCAATAGACTCTAATCTTGCATACACTTTGGAGCCTTTGTTTTGCTCTATCGTCTCCTTTATACTTTCTGTATTGAAGGAGCGAATATCGTTTCGTAAGGAATTTTGGATTTGCCTATTGAGCTACCGATAGACGTCAGTATCTTCGGAGGTCTGCAGCGTCATGTATCGGCTAGATCTAATGGCCATCAGATCTAGGGTCTGAGGTGAGAGTTTTTGAGGTTTATTTATGGGGCGAGCTGTGAAGATCTTCTTCCTCGCCGCCTGGAAAACTTCTACAAACCCGTTATTAACCTCGTCCACAGAAACGCAATCCTCAAGGCATGCAAAGCGATATGACAGCCCTAACTGTTCCTGCCTTTGGATACAGGCCTGCGAAGGTCGGAGTATAGACCCCATCAAGCGAGTTCTCTCTTGTTAGAGATCGATATTCAAGATGCCTCTTACAATCCGGTGATCGCTTCCTATTTGAATCTTGCTGATCACAGAGACATCTTTGAATATCTCTCTCCTCGTCGACAGGATTAAGTCTATATCTTGTTTAACTGGAGCTTGGCCTTTCCTAGTGGGACCTAGCTAGGTCCACTTTCTTTGCGTTGGCTTCCTGAATAAAGAGTTCATCGCAAAGAGTCCCTTCTTCTCCAAAAAGCCAGCCAGCATATGAACTCGCTCGTATAGCTGCCCATAGTCAAAGTACCCCATCCTGAGGTCTCCATCGCTCCGACCGCCGAGTCTTGCGTTAAAATCCCCCATAACCACCGTAAAGTAGGTTTTGGAAGCGTGTATGGCTCTACTAATGTCCTCATATACCGCTTCCACCTCTTCATCTGAGTATTCCCCAGTCGGCATATACCCTGTATGACCTTTAGAGAGTATCTCTTCGATACTCTGAGTATCAGGCTACTGGAAACACTTTTGATGGTTTCGACGTTGTATATGAGGGGCTTGTGAACGAGGACCCCGACATCATGCTGGGACTTTCTCAAGTCCCCCTCCCGGTGATAGAGTAGGTTAAAGGATTGTCGTGCCCTCTCCCTCTCTTCGGACTTCAGACAGACCTACTATATCCCATCGTAACCTACTCATCTACTCTTCCACTTCCTCCACCTTCTCGTCTAACCTCACAGTCCGGACATTGTACCAGGGCCAGTCGTCATCGGAGGTGGTAGCCGGGTCGGATATTCTTCGTGTGCCATATTTCGACCCACCGGACAGATGACTGAAAATGAGCACCCCTGACTTATAAATTTATTTATTTAACTTAATTCATCCCTTCATCCATCCATCCATCCATAGCAGCCCTTATGATATTCTTTTTTGGATATAGGCGTCCTCCATATTCTTCCAAATTTGTCTCTACCGTGCCACTTGCATCCAGTTGGGGCCTGTGTGGAAACTTCATAATGTAAAGGGGCGGGCTTAAAGCCAGAGGCTTTTTCTTTTTGGCATCTGACGCGGTTCCTTTAATGACCACCAAATGGCAAAATCATCATTATTATCAGACAAATAATAATAATTTTAAAATACAATTTAGTGCCCAGTTAAACTAACGGACCATCTGATAGGAAAAAGGCCTGGGATACCAACAGTGTCACTTGCGCGTCAGATGATGATAGAGTATAATATAGAAAAGAAGAACCTTATTTTAAAGATCCAATGTGTGTAGTGCGTAGCATACCGATTTGAAAAATCTGTGGCAATGTGGTGTTGTCATCCATCTTTAATAATTGATCCAGTTATTTCAACTGGCCATCATATTTTCGAACCTTCGCTTAGTACCTATTCTGTAAAGTCTTCGAAAGGTAATTGTTGATAAACTTCATTGTTCGAAAGTCCGAACAAAATATCTGGAATATCAGCCTTTCATTTTTGTAATGTCAGTTGCAAGTCGGCGGATACAAAGAGGATATGCCCTGGATGCTTGTCCGATGTTGAACTGAAACTGGGCCACTGTTTACATCGGTGAAAATCAATTTGTTTCGGGAGGACAACCCGAAACTTATAAACTTTTGAAAACGATATAGGTACCTATATCACGTTTTTATGTTCACTTCATCTGACATTGCAGTCCGTACGCTACGGTAACCGCTTACCATCAGAAGGCCAAATAACGAGTATTTATGTACCAACTAAATAGATCTTGTAATGAAGTCGGTTAAAAATAAACTGTTTTCATTTCCTTTGCAATTTCAACACAGTACAGAATAGACACCTTCCTAGTGTACCATTTTCAAACAATATTAACGATTGTAATACTTTGGAATAATAAAGTGATCTCAAATTAACGGAGTCATGAATTAATTGTAGCAAACTAAAGTAAATACATCCGAATTAAAAACCTAACCATACATTTTAGAAAGTCGATTGAAATATCTTTAATTAATTTATAAACACAGAGTTTGACAACAATACATATTTATTAATTCAGACTTGACGAAAGTACAACTTTAAATTCTTATAACCTTCGCACTTCTCGTCATCGACAGGGAATTCATCCTCATTTATGTATATCATCCTAATACAAAGGATTGTGTACAATAATGTACTCCATAACACTGTTTTCCCGAGAGAATATCGGTTGTCAATGCCAAATGCCAAATTTTTATTTAAAACCAAAGGAATAGTTTCTAAGGGAAAGCGAAATTGTTGTTTTTAATATATTCCAAGCATTTTGTTCATATTTACTCACCTTTTAAACCTTCCCTGGACTTCCACAAATAATTCAAAACCAAAAACAGCCAAATCAGGCAGCCGTTCTCGAATTTTAGGGAGACTAACGAACAGCAATTGATTATAGGGATATACATATATTAGATAAGTCCCTAATACCCTAATAATTCCGGTTGAGCGCCAATGGTCTCTGTAAAAAGTATGAAGATAAAACTGAGTAGTAGATAATAGTGATAATTAGTACTGATTTATCACGTAGTCAAAAAAAATCTAAACCTATGGATTTATCTATTCATTTACCTTAATCCCACTTTAGTCAATAAGTCGCAATCAAAAATATCATAAAAATATTCAGACATCTGTAAACAAACTCTTGATGTTCGATTCTTCGATCGATCGTAGGCTGTAATATTTAGCCACACGCTTAATTGACTTCATACAATACAATAAAATTTGGAAGTTGAAAAGTGTCGCTAATACATCGAATCTGTTTTGGTTAGTACGTGGGGCGCACTATAAGTTTCCGGAATGAATATGAAAAAATACTATTAAAGGTACAAAATTAATTTATTGTTTTTCAAAATAATCTCCCTTGGCGTCTATGCACTTTTTCATTCGATGAAACCAGTTTTGAAAACTTTTGTGCCACTCCTCTGTGGTGACCTCTGAAACGTGTTTTTCATACTCCTCGACAGCCTCTTCTGGTGATGAAAATCGTTGACCGCGTAATTGGTTCTTAATTTTTGGGAACAGAAAAAAGTCACAAGGTGCCAGGTCGGGACTGTATGCAGGATGACTCATGAGTTCTACATTTTTCGCCTTCAAAAAGTCGTTTGTCTGTCTGGCCGTGTGAGAACTAGCATTGTCGTGGTGCAGGATGATACGGCGTTTACGGTTATTTTTACGGAGTTCGTCAATAACTTCCGGCAAACAAATGGTCGTGTACCAGTCACTATTCACTGTACGACGATTCTCTAAAGCAACAGTAGCCACGTGTCCAGTTTTATTAAAAAAAGAAGCAATCATCCGCTTAGATGCACTTTTCACGCGCGCCACTTTGGTTGGTTTCGGCTCATCTTGAAAGACCCATAAGCTCGATTGCTGCTTTGTTTAGGGATCGTAGCAATAAATCCATGTTTCGTCACCTGTTACTATGTCCCACACCAAATTTGACGCACCTTCGTTGAATCTGGTAAGCATGGCACTGCACCAAGTGACGCGGTCCGTTTTTTGAGCCTCGGTCAAGTTGTGTGGGATCCACCGCGAGCACAGCTTTCTCACACCCAAATGTTTGTGTAAGATTAATTGTATTTGACTCATGCCTATTTCTAAGGATGCGCGAATTTCATGGTAGGTCACATGCCTGTCTGTTTCAATCATACGGCGCACAGCATGGATGTTTTTGTTGGTCACAGCGGTGGACGGCCGACCATCGCGAGATTCGTCACTGAGATTGATACGACCACGCTTGAATTCTGCAAACCAGCTATAAACAGTTGTCTTGCATGGTGCTTCATTGCCATAAGCTGTTTCAAGCCGAGCGATGCTCTGTTGAGCTGTCAAATTACACTTAAAATAGTAGAAAATCATACTACGAAAATTTTCCCGAGTTAAATCCATGTTGATACACAATTTTTTAAATGGCGCCACAAGGTAAAAACAAAAGACAGTCAAATGAAATAAACTGCATTCTACAGCCAAAGAGTTCTATTTTCAAATGTTGCAATAAATTTTTAAATATTGTTTATGTAAGTGGCCAGTTCCGTAAACTTACAGTGCGCCCTATGTATCTAGACTGTAATTTATTGTCTGGCTGCCAGATACAATACAAATAAAAAATATTTGTGAGTGCTAGTGCCACAGAATACATAAATAGTACAAGTGGTCCTAAGATTGTGATGTGTTTCATTAATTTAGTACGTGATATCAGTACCGCAAACCGGAACAACTCAAACCGAAGCTGAAATTAAAACGTGACTTAGCTACAGTGTGTGTTTGGGATCGGGGTATAAGCACGTTCGGTGGTTGCTTTTATGTAACTTTGGTATGGCAGGAAAAAGATACAAATCGATCTTTTGATAATAATAACAGTAACTTTAAGGTCACGAAAAATGTGATGAAAATTATAATTAACGTCTCTCATCTGCCCAATGTCTACATTCATTTTTTTAATAAGTACTACTGGTTAGGTAAACATACATAGAAACCTACAGATGAAACACCAAGGCGTTGTCGATTTAAAAAGTAACGGCCATATTGAAGACTCCCATGCTGCAATCATTTGGGTAACATGGCATGAACTTCATTCTATAATCGCAGCATAGAAATTCGTCTTGAACCGTACTGTACGTGATACATTAGAAATCCATCCAAGGTATGAGGATTAATTTAAGAAGTAGAAGATATTTTGCCTTTTTTGTAACCGTTGTCGCAACTGCTGTTAGCAACATAGTTTTTGAGTTCAACATTTAAATTATCATTCATAGCATCTCAATCATAATTGGAATGTCATTGCAAGCCCGGACACAGAGCTCGGATTGGATCACAATCGCTGGTACGCAGACATCTTGCGGAAACAGACTTACAATTACTACAGACGGATCATCGTCGAATCAACTGTGAATTTCGAAAACTCTCGCCTTTGTGCATGTAATTAATAAGTAGCTATCTCGTTAAAGATTTAAAAATTATTCCTATGTATATGTGTTGCCGTGATGCTATGAGACGCAACAAACTTACAGGGTGGTTTTTTAAACACCAGACAATTTTTACAGTATGTTGAGTGTGCGAAACTAAAGTGAGGTCAAAAATATATTCTCGGTTTCCACTTATTTTATTATTGAGAACAGTTTTATTAACTAAACACATTGTAGAAATTTGACTGGTGTTTAAAAAGTCATTTGTGTGACTCCGTAGAAAATCTTGAATACCTATCACTACAATAGCCAACTGTCTTATTAGGTTTGCTTACAACAAATCTAATATGGCGCAAGCATAGTTGTTATCGCAGACGTCAGCAATATTGAAAAAATAGCATGGATAGCTAGAGATGTTTCACTACTGAGTGAGACACCCTAGTTAGGGACTGCTCTAGCATTAGTCACATGGTTGGTATATTTATTTGAATGCCGAACTAAACAAATCTAGTTACAATGGATTGTTCGTGCTCTACATAAAATGTATGTCTGCAGTTCTTTCAAGTCTGCGCTTGCGGATGAATTCGGGTCATCCAGATATCCATTTACCACGCTCAATGTCTAGATTTCGATGAATCCAGTGCCCCAATTCCGTTTGAATTGTTTGACTATCACAACGTGTATGCAATCGAAATCCATTTAACTTTCACGACCTTAGTAACCTCAAAGACATATGTCGATGATTGTTGTCGATCTTCTTATTTATCAAACTTTCCTTTGTTACTTACTAGAGTAGTTACTGTCCTAGTGGTAACACGTGTAAAAAAATATATCCCTGTGTTACTGGTAGGAAGACTGGAAGTAAAGACGGGGATCGAAGGAATCACATTGTACTTAATTAAGATACAACTTACATTTTACAAATATCAAGTAAATAAGTGTTCCAGAGCTAGAAACTGTAATATCATATAAGTATATGGTTGTATTTGAGATAACAGTTTCTCAGTACTCCTAATTATATGTGTAATATGTACCGAGGGATGTGAAATTTCAAGTAGATTTAAGTAAAGCGTGAATAGATCACTAAGAACAAATGTAGAAACTTACTTTCGTACATTACCTAATAGTTGATAGAAGATATAACGATCGTGGCCCAACGAATATTGAGCATTTCCTCTGTAGTCCAGCTGTTAAGACGTTTACCTGAAGTCCTAAATGTCGCGGTTGCAAGCGAAATAACGAAAGTAGGCTGAGGTGAAATTTATGCGGATTGTATCACCTGCACACATAATGTATCCTCCGGAGAACATATCCACGCACTCGCCGACTCGTAAAATGTTACACTTTACCTCTTACTCAAAAAATGCTTCAAGGAGACACAATGTCAATATTACGTGGCTAAGGCTTGCGTTTATTTTATCTTTATTTTATATGTCCTGTCAATATAAGCGACGTTCCTTTCTCAATGGAAGCTACTGTTATATTGACAGGACACATAAAATAAAGGTAAAATAAACGCAAGCCTTAGCCACATAATATTGCAATTGTATCTCCTTGAAGCATTTTTTGAGTAATTAGTTGGAGCACTTTATTTAACAATTTATTTTATCGTTAGCACAGAAGATTGGACACTAAGCTTAGACATAGACAAGACGATAACCATACACTCATACTTACGTAAATCAAAAGTTGTAGAATCAGAAACCAGATGACAATGACAGATTTATGCTAATGAAAAATGTCTATAATTATAAACCAGAAGATATGGTTTTAGTTATGAACAAATAAATTTATTCTTCAAAACAAAAATATTGAACTACGATGATCTTGCAGCTTATGTTAAGGTTTTATGACGAAGGGTGAAAAAAACGTCAAAATGAGTGATCGGCTTTGTTTTATCCTAATGTTGATGCCATGGAATATGCATATTATACATGTTTTTTTTTTGAATAATGGTTAATTGGAAATTTAACATAAGAATATGAATGGCTCTATTTTTATGACCGTAATCACAGAAATTTACAGTTACTACTGTAAATCCGCTGTTATAACAATAACTTTATAAATATTTTACGTGCCTGTGCATGTAAATATTATGAAAAATGACGTTTTTTATAAAATCACAGAAGAGCTTCTTGTTTGTCGTTGTGAGTATGACTGATTTAACCTTTTCATCTGATTTCTGATTCTACAAACTTTTGATTTGCGTAAGTATGACTGTATGTGCATCGTCTCGTCTATATCTAAGCTTAGTGTCCAATCTTATGCTAACGATAAAATAAATTGTTAAATACAGTGCTTAGACAAATGTACAAAAAAATATTTAATAAACTAGCAAAACGCTAATAATTCCTAGATTTGTGCGAAATATCTAGTAAATCCTATGACTACTAAGCTAGAGAGTAAATAGGCAAAATGGCTCCAGCAAATGGCAGTAATGTAAACAATTTTAAATGTAGAGAATTCATTACTTTACTCTTTACAAAACCAACGACTATAATACTCGATGCGGAAAATCCTTTGACACATTATCAGATGGAAAAGCAAGTCTGCCAGAGCGAAATAAATGAAATCAAAGACCTATCTATCCACTAGTCTCTAAGTTCTAAGAGCTAAGGCATCTCTGCCGAGGCAGCTGTGACATAACCCGAAAGGCTTATGAATTATTTATAACGGAATCGTCCTCCGTCAGACATTTGAATTATTTTGAAGCCTTGTGCATAATTACAATACTTTTACACGCTATCTCCAGTAATTGGGTATTTGCTAATTTATTACCACTGCCTGACCTACTTTACACATAGCATATATATTCTGTAAGCTGTGTTTATACGTACTTCGAGTCTGCATGTTTAAAGAGTTCACGTTGTAGAAAAGTTGTTCGTAGTAAAGGCGTGTTAAGAAAAATGTGCCAAGTACAAGGACGAAGTATGACGAGGGTAAAAACTGAAACGCTTGTTTTTTCTTTTTTTCCTTTTATGAGCTTTTAGTTTTATTTAAGAAGTCAAAACGCTAACATCTCTTTATTAATTTAAGTTAATTTATTCATTTATATTTTTTGTTATTGGGCTAATTGACATCGCACTACTCTAAAACACTAGTCTAAAACGAAGTTTTGATAATGTACATGCAAACTCATTGTTGTCATACTTTTTATAACATGGGTTATCCCACTGTTAACCTGTTGATAAGGATAAGTGTGTAATGTGTTACTTATTTTCTATCCCGCGTAAATTTTCTTTTAATTCTCACTTATTCGTTATTATGACATTTATAGCTGAAAAAAATATATTTATTAGCTGAAAAAACCTACTCGCTGAACTTTCACGTAAGTATCTCTATAAGTATCATCTATTAAAATTTAAATAGCTTCATGATATATTTCCCAAAATGTCCTTGAGCAAACAATAATCTATCTAAATAAAATTGTAACAGGTCGATCTGTAACATCTATTTATATTCTTTAAAATATCATTGAAGAGTTTAAAGAAAAATCAATATTGGACCAACAGAAGCCAAAAAAATTTTTTTACAATTTTTTTCTGCCTGTCTGTCTGTATGTATGTTTGTTATCGCATCACGCGAAAACGGCTGCATAGAATTTAATGCGGTAAATGACAAAGTATTTTTTTGCTTTGCTTTGTAAATTGATTATCTGATAGTGAAATGTGTTTAATAATATGGGTCTTGTGAGATGTAAGAAATTAATAGTTATATTATATATATAATTTGGGATGTAGGTATGTATTTTCATTGTAGGTAAGTAATTTGTATCGAGTGGGTTACATGGTCAATCGACCTTGCACTTGCCTTGTGTGTACTGGTGTCAGAGTTTTTTCGGCTACTAACTAATTTAGGTCCCATTGAATAACACCAGAAACCATACTTTGTTTAGTTGTTTCCAGTTTGCTTAGGACATTGCAGACTGAATCACCCGATTTTTTGTGGGTCATCACGTTTCTCAAAAATAGCACTCCAAGCAGAGAAAGATCATAGACTAATCACGATTGTTTGGCTATTCCTTCCCTGCGAAACAGGATTTCGTCGCAATATTTAACTTAATGAGAGCTTGAACCTTTTAATTTAGTATATTAATTGCACTAAATATTTTGTGTGAAACTCTGCGATGGCGGATAATAAGTCCTAACACAGCAAGAGAAGAGCTCGGTAGCATCGAAAAGGAAAGTACGTAATCGAACATTACGCGGACGGAGTCGCGGGCACAGCTCGTATCAAATACAACACTTTTATTTACATTTCTTTATTTTTGTTACAAATTAAAAATTCACGGAAACGGACAAAGCCCCTGATGTTGAGCGTAGGTTACTTTGGTATTTTAGGTTATTTATTATTAGTGCCAATTAAAAAAAAATACATCTGTTACCTGAAAAAAAATTAAAGCCGCGAACGTCAAACCTCCAAGTTGTAAGCCGGTTGACCTGGATCCGCCTCACTCGATTACCCGCCGCTCAGAATCGCAGCTGCTGCGCCGAGCAATCCCGGAGATGGATCCTTTCTTTGTCTTCACTCAAGCATCACTCGCTCGGGAAATTAACCTTTCTACTTATTTCCCTCATCTCATAATTACGCAATATTAAAATGTATGCGCGCTTCCAAGAGATTCCAAACATAAATTAATTTATTAACGTGTCTACCGGAATATTCACTTTTTTACTTTTTAGTTTATCTTTCTTTTTATCTATTTTGTTGTTACTAACAAGTTCTTCATACCCACGATGCGCGTTCGGATATTTCATGGTTACATTCAGTAACTTTGTTACTCGTGAATATTTTTCACATCGAGACATTTCTACGCTTGCTGATGACGTCAAAAGAGTTTTCAAAACGACTGTAAAACAACTTTTGAATTCGTAATTTCTATTTCAGTGCACGTGCAATGTGCATCATGCATGATATTTTTCAAAGGACGGTCCATCAACCATGTTTAGAGTGCAGCGTCGGGGTTCAAGCAAAATAATATCGCGACGAATTGGGTGAAACGCATTAAACTTTAGTCTATATAGCGAAACCAACCCACTTTCAAGAGTTCTAGGGGTATATTATACTTATGTCTTGAATAATAATATGCCTATTGTCTACACAAGCAGATTTAAGTTATGTTGATTCTGAAGCAAAGCATGTTTGTCTAACTTAGAACATTAAAATTAACTTTCGAAATACTTAAGAGGTAAGTTTTAAGAAGATAATATTTTGAGTATCTGCCATTATCTATGAATTAAAAAATGATTGATGGAAAATATTACATCAAAGACCACTTTGTAATCTAAAAACTTTATAATCGCCCCAGTCTGAAGTAAAATCAATAAAAAGTATAAGCAGTTCTATTTCGTCCGCAATTGAAAAGTTGATGAGCGCTGCGGAGCGGGCGTCGGGCAAAATAAAACCGCCAGATGCCAAAGCAGTGCCGACTCGGTTCGCCTGCCCATTCAATGGGCTGATGACTCGCTTGCTGCCGAAATTCAGTGCTTAGCTGGATGTGCAGGACTGTTGGACAGTATTGATTTACATGCTGTCGGCGATTTTGTGTTATTTCTGTTTTCTATTACTAAAAAATGCAACACTAATTACGTACTTACCCTGATATTTTTGATTTGCCTAATATTTTGTGCATTAGTGAAGCGAAAGTCACATGCGCACCTCACCATTATGTTGTATACTCATAGATTTTTTTTTTCGGTTCAATTATGTAACGAAAACAAAAAAAAAATGTTTAACTAAATAAATGCTTTTTTGGGGCAAAAATACCCACATTAAGAAAATGAATGAAGAAAATCCAAGGTAAGTGTAGGTGTTAGGTAATGTATGTAACACGTTGGTTGTCAAATTAATTTACTTACTAAAATGGCGCAGCGACCCAAAGTTAGTCTTGGCCTCCGATAATAAGTATCCACTTCGATCCATCCTGTAAAATCACATTACATTTTGCTCTTTAAATTTACCTACTACTTAACTAAGAAAATTTCAACACGAAATGAGTGAGTCTATTTTTACAAGCAAACAAAAAATCTCGGTGCTTTTAAAATAAAGTACCTTCCACATCTGCAAAGAAATGCTCGACGGACCGAAGGAAAACTGCAAATAACTCGTGTTTCCATTTATCAAATGCAAAGAATGTTGCTACTTGTTTTTATTTAAATTTAATTAAAAATTAATTCAGATTTAGTTTTTATTAGCACCATTAAATAATAAGCATGTTTAAGATTAAGTATTTATATTAAAACTGGGTTCAGCGGAATATTAATGTAGAGATTCATTAATATCGAGTGGGTAACATGGTCAATCTGTACCTGTACTGTACAGAGTGTATGGTATGTCAGAGTTTTTGAGAACCGCCTTTCGGCCTCGGGCGTGTTTCCTTTAACAATGTTCAAAATTATCTTCGTTAAGTTTGTTTGTAATATTTAAGACCTTGCAATTACGTATGCACATTTTTTTGCAAATTAATTAATATAAATATGATATCAGACAATTAGGTGATTGAAGCCTGTGATGTCTATACACACCTACTATGCTAGACGCTAGTCATAGTGGTGTGGTATGTACATACATAAATATTGCAATTTTAAAATCAAAATCCTAAAATAATTTGTTACATTTTTTAACTCTTTTTACACAAAATACCTGGAAAGTGTGTTATAAAATACAAGCATTTCTCTACGTATTTTTTAAATTTGTAAAAAGTCGAAGTGCCTTTAATAGTTTTTATATATGGAATATTTCAAATAATAAATTCTTAGAATTTTGCTTACGCTGGATCCAATGAATTCATAAAATTTTTAGCTATCTTAAATAAAATATTTTCTGCAGGTTGGATCTACTATCTTGAAAGTATTTTTCCTCTAACAAATAGAGAGTGGGTACGAGTAAACGTGGATCGAATATTTTTCTGAAATTATTTACCCTTTACCTGAGCTGAAACCATATTTGGTTCTTAACAATGGATTTTTTATTGTTATCTAGTTTGCAGCAAGCGAAAGCAAATGAACAGTTTATTTAATAAAATCGGAATGTAAACAAAAACATTTATTATTTACCTACCTATTGTATTTAAGTAAGTATATTTTTTTAAAAAGGTGTGTTCACAAATATATCCATAGTACACTTAGTACGAACCTACGTTGCATGTAAAGTTTTCTTTGTACGTACAACCACAATTCCGAAATACGTACTCTTGTATTTTAATTCTCAATTTAAGACACGTAGCGCCATCTAACAAATGACTCTGTAAGTAACTGGTTCCAATATGAATCAACAAGCTGATACGCTCCTTACTTGTAGCAAGCCTCAAGGGAAGGTAAGCGGTTATCAAGTAACTTGGTAGATGGCACTGTTCTTGTTATACTTTTTAGGATTCCGTACACAAAATAAAAACAGGGCCCTATTACAAAGCCAATTATTACTAATACCCCACTGTGTGCTCCTCGGTTTGTCATTTCATACACCATTAAAGCTAAGAACTTGAAATTCTGATAAAACTTAAACTAATTTTCTTTTTGAAAGTCGATTCAAAATGTATATACGTAACTGACCTTTTCTGGGGGTTTACGAGATCAAGAGAACGGTTCCTGCCTTTTCACATTGCACATCTACGTTGTCCTCGGTTGACGGACCATGTTACCGGCCACCCATATTATTTTTTATGAGAAATGGCATGGCTAAATTCTTATCCCTCAAGAAAGCCGTCAAAATATCCAAGAGACTGACATATTAATAATTGATAAAAAATCACACTTAAAAAATACTTGACAAGCTGTTTCAGCAGCACCTGTACCAGTACAATCGAATATTAAAATATCTACATCGCTTGGTTCTAAAGCTCTATCAATCTAAAAACTATCATCCCAAAATTTTAGATTAAACAGTTATATTTTGTACATTTTATTTTCTCAATTTCAGATAAAATTTAAAACCTACGATTTAATTATACGCTAATAACTCTATGTAGACTTAATTCACTACTTATTTGTTGATGTGATGGACAGACAGATGGAGATTGGCGCCACAAATGTTCATTTTTATTATTGTACTATGAAACTAAAATAAAATAAAGGGCACTATTGTGAATAGCAGTAACAAGTTGTAAAGGAACGTAATTACGAATACAATCAGATGGAATGGACCTGCCATGTTTTGTTTGATACGCATCTGACGTAAAGCAGACAGATTTAAAATTGTACCATTGCAATTATTTTACCTACAGGGAACAAGTCAAATAGGTATCTACTAGGTAGGTCAGGACTGCCTTTAAAACTAGCAACTTTCAGCTGACTCTATCAATGTTAAAGAATTGTGTGTGTATTTATACTGACTGATGGCTCAGCCACCCAAATTGTGAATTTATACAAACTTATTATTTAAATTCCAACCCTTGTTTATTTTTTGTGAAATTTATTAATTGTAAGTATTAGGTAAGTACTGACGCTTTTAATAGTATGTGAGTACCGGTACCAATTGAGTAATTTTAATTCCCAATAATTTTATACAGAATGCTTTGTAAAAAAATAGTTTTTTCAGCTCTATGTACCTAAGTATCTTCAGGCAGGTATCTGTTTTGAATGAATTATGAAGTCTACAGACATAGACACAGTCGTAGGCAAAGTCTTTAAATCCTCTAAGCATCTGCATATTGGCTCTGGTGCAATGCTCATAATCCTAAGGTAATTGAGCTGTCATCCAAGATTAACGCTGTTGGGTTGTGTTGTCGTTTTTAAGCACGTCCGCGCCTCGTCAGGTCATGTCAAATTATCTCTGCTTGTTCGAAAAGATGATTGTTTCCAAACATATTTTTCGGAATATGATAATATTAATATTTATTCGAACACAAAAATGTTATGTTTGTAACATTTAAAAATAATAATAAAGATTATTAACACACTGACGTTCTCTCGTTTCGAAGGCCAAGATCCACTTCGGGCCACTGAGTCAGCGGAGTAAGTACTAAACATTTTGATTTATTTATACTAAATTTCAATGAAAACGTAAATGCTGGTTTGTAGAGAAAGAGACACCCTCGCGTACTCAATGTTCGCGGGTGCCACCAACGCAAGGTTTGCGTTTTCGACGGTCATAGATAAAACTGGGTAAAATAATATATACTGGGTAAAATAATATACGGGATAAATGTTCTGGGTATGGCGGTAAGAATTTATAATAAGCTACCAAATGACTTGAAGGATTTAAATACTTATTTGTTTAAGGAGCAACTTCTACAGAAATTAATTGACAAATGTTACTACAGCGTTAATTAATTTTTTAATGACAATTTATAAGTATTGACATCACTATTGTATAATTAACTATATGACATGTTTATTAATCGCCTATAATCACTTTAATTATTTTATTGTTTGTGCATGAAATATATATTTTTGACTTTAAATTTGGAATTGTTTTGACTGTGAGCCTGTAACCATATTAGTATGAAATACTTATTTGTATGCTGTGCAAAAATAGCAAAACATAGTGCGTCTTATACTCTGTAAAACATCTTATTATGTACCTATGTTTAACAAATAAATAAATGATTGATTGATTGATTGATTGATTGATTGATTGACTGGTTTTTTATTGTTTCGTTTGACTTTATGTCCAACAATTTTGACAGTGAATCCTAGCTAAAAAGATATTTAAAAAGGTAAAAATGGTATTGAAATTCACGGTCAGTGCCTAAATTACTTAAAAATTGTATTATTTTCTTGTGAAAGTGCCATTTCAATTAAATAATAATTGAGAGTTGAATATTGTAGAACTCAAATGGTGCGTTTAGTGACACACGCCGAATCGGTGGACTTTATGCAAAACATTTCGCATTAATTGTGGTACACTAGTCTTATTTGATTATAATTCAGTATTAAGTACATTGGGACCGGGCTCTCGGGCATATTAAGGCCCTCAGCTGCGCTTTGGGCCTTAAACTATGCCCTCGTTAGTAATCGCACTTTCTACCGTGGTTAAGGTACTAAGTGGTTACCATAGCCTATGACCGCGTGCAACATCGGAGATGTCACGAGCACGTTGCCGAACTAAGGGAATTTTTTCACGCCCTTTTTAAAGTCTCCCATAGTCACTAGGGAAAACCATGGCAGGAAGTTCATTCCATAATCGCAGTGTACGAGGGAGGAAATTCCGTTTAGCGTACAGTACGCGATAACATGGGATCCAAGGTATGGGGATGAAATCCCTGACGATGGCGAAAGGTGCGATGGTAAAAGTGATTTAAACCACACATGCGAGGATATTATCCTCGCATGTGTGGTTCCAGACATGTTTAGTGGAATCCATATTTGAAAATGTTTGTTTGTGGCATTGTAGTATTAATGTATGAAAAAACTAACTAATTGAAAGGTTAACTGTTAGACAATGCTCCTAGCATTAAGTTCGCTTTTGTACTGAACACATTGTATTTTGTGCAATAAAGTTTAATTTAAAAAAAGTGTATGTCAATTAATGCTTTCATCGCTATAAATAACGAAAGAATGAATAAGAGTGTTAATTTCTCAAATCAGAAACACGTGGAATTAAGTAGGTACTTAATAATATTAGGTACTTTCATTTACCGTACAAATGTTGACAAAGAAAATCAACAATTGATAAGTAAAGATTGATTGACTTGGAACATAAACTAACTATGACGCTAATCTGAAATTAAAAAGTAAAAATGAGAAGGAATCGAGCATTCACTATTATTCAGTATCATTTTGTTTGAAATTTGTTTTTTTTTTCTGGCATTCATTCTGAGATTATTATCTGTCAGTGTCGGCGTATGTACATAAATGTACTGACATGTAATGACATACTTTCTACCCCGTCCTTGAGTAAGTATGAGTGTACTTGCCTAGCAAGTGTAGTATAAATGATAAACATACCATTATTTTTAAGAACGAGGATATTATTGAGACTAGAAAATATATACACAAATGCAATACACCAAATCACAGCCGGGACCAACGGCCATGCTGCTAACCACGGCATAACACCATCCAACAATGGTGCGTTGCCGGATCTCTGCATAAAATATTCTTACTGCGTGCCACCAACGCAACATACGCGTTTATCGCTTTTAAACTATATTAGGATTATTTTATTCGATTTTATTATATATGTATACTAAAATCTACATAGCTTTTTAATAATATTCCATAAAAAAACCAGGTGGGTCATGTAAACTTTCCAAAATTCAGTAGCAGCGAAAAGGTTAAAAAAAGTTTATCTCAATCTTGGCTGACAACTTGTAATTTGGTCTAAAACACTTAGTGAAACTGATAAAAAAAATTGTAGGTAAAACAATTATTACTGAATATTTAAAATAACAGATTTTTTTAAATAATGTATTGACTGTATCCATTTGCCACACCGCATGTCCTTCATTCCGCATGTAATTTGTGAACTGCGCTACTCTTATTGGCAAATTTACCCATAATTCTTCCTTTCTTTCAAAATGCCATCTTTCACACGCTTAACCTTTTGTAATTTATAATGGATGTAAATTCTACTGTGAGCTGACGTCAGTAAATCTCCATAAAATACCTTTAAAGGCTTTGGCTATTCGACGGACTTTTGCGTTTAATTCATGTCAAGGCATCTTAGTATTTGTGTGGTCAAATGATTTAAATCTGGTGCAAGATAATCTTTTCACATGCAATGCTCTGAGAATACCTACGATATGATTAAAGTATGGCATATTAAATTATAAAAAAAAAACGTAATTTTACGTGATTGCGCCAGAAGGGTTATGTTTTCGAGAGTGTGTATGTATGTAGATATGTATGTAGGTTTAATTGTTTGGCAGGCTCTGCAGATTCGTATTCACTGTTAGAGTGACACTAGGTACATCCAAATAATTTTTTTCGGTTTCTTTGGGTTTTTTCCATTTCCAAACTTTTTATACCTACGGTTTTAATTTTGTATTCTTATGGCATCACAGACAAATGATAACTTAGCCTTCTGCGACCATGAACGCTGTATGGTGTTTAAAACGTTAGGATTAAGTAAACAAATACTTAATAAACGCGATAAAAACCGTATTAAAATAGTTTAATTTAATGTGCAACAATCGTGAAAACATAATAAATCATAAAAGTATGTTTTTTCTATTTTTTATACATCTTTGTTGGCAGTGAAGTATTTTTATATTTTGTCTTATTATATTAGTTTTGTTTTGAATCCACGGGAAGTTTATGAATAGTAGTACAAATATAATCTTAAGCTGAAAACCACATGACGAAACCGCCAATCTTGGCTGTCATCTCATAAATGCTGTGAAGCAATCCATAACGTT
This sequence comes from Euzophera pinguis, assembly GCA_947363495.1. Classification (NCBI taxonomy): domain Eukaryota; kingdom Metazoa; phylum Arthropoda; class Insecta; order Lepidoptera; family Pyralidae; genus Euzophera; species Euzophera pinguis. The sequence continues at coordinate 7,201,361 of OX376164.1, forward strand.
CCTAATCGAGTAATAAGTCAAACCATTCCGAATGTATGGCTAGAAGAAATGACATTAGGGATAAGTCCGCATTTGGACGCATATTGTTTTAAATAATGTACTTTTATGTGCGCAGGTAAATGGTACAATAAAATGTTCATTCTTTCAAATGACATATCAAATTAGCACCAAACACTTCTTGTGGCTTATTTATCTTTGACTTTGCTCTATCGAGTGAAATCAATAAGTATTATAGTTATTTTATAGTTATTATAAGCCTACTTGAAACAATATTGACGTAGAGTTAATTTTTAGATAACATTTAATTTAATTTTTTGCTAGATTTTAATGAAAGCTTTCTTATTAATAGAGACTGGCTCTTGCGATTCTGTCCACATGATTGCATGAAAAAGTATCTATCTACCAAATTCAGCGTGTAACAAAAACGTTCTCACTCAAAATATTTAAAAAACTGTAGTACGAGTATATAAAAGCTGATATTCTATAAAAGCATGTGACAATTATAACTTATGCCACGACAAAGAAGAAATCCTAGAAGTTAACCCTATGCGTGAGCAACGGTCTTTTAGGTGCCAAGCCACGCAATTACGGCGTCGAGAAAATGATGACGCCTTTAAACTCGTTAGATAGCATCTCACTTGACGCATCTGAGCAAATAACTTTCAAGTGCGCTAACGATCGACGCTATTTTATAAATAATGTTTATATATTTTTTAACACCATTCAATTTGTACTGATACACGAAATTAACTATATTAAATTCTCTGTTGCCTTTTCACGGTTATTACTAAACTAAGCTTCACCCTAAGAGGAAATTCGGAACATAACATTATTGTTCTTAAACAGTAACAAAAGCTACCGCGCTTCTATATTTGCTGAGACATTTATTTAAATTTTGTTTTTAAAAATAAGTTTATAAATTACAAAATATAATATCAAAAAGTTAAGTTTATCAAAGAGTTGTATCAAAGAGCCCGATTTAAGGTGAATTCACAAAAAGTATAGGTACGTAGCCCGTCGAGTTTTATAATTGCTACATAATTTTTTATGCAAAAACGATTTAAAATTCTATTTAATTCTGCCCTTCAAGGATCAATCACGGAGGAGGTCTTTGTGCGAGCCGCCCTGGGTGGTACACTAAATATTTATTCAGCTGGCCCTGACAATGGCAACGTATTTCAATGACGAGAAGGCGCGTAGCCTAGAGCGTCCGGCTGGCGTGCGCTTGCGCACCCGAAGTAGAATATTGCATAAAATACATGTTATGCCCATTTAAAAAAAAATGTTTATGAGAACTCGTTTTGCTGCCTAAAACAGAAAAATCTATATTTCTGTAAAGCCAAAAAGATGTGGTAAATAAAGGAGAATGTCAGGAAAAAGATAATCTATAAGGATATTCGCCTATGTATCCTTACCCTGGTGGCAAAATTCAGAAGTTTATTGGTTCTTTAAGATAGAATAACAATACTATACAATATAACTTTATTGCCCACATCTGGGAAATCACAAAATTGAAATTATAGCATTATTAACAATATGGAGCAATGGCGGACTTATTGCAAAGCAATCTCTTCCAGCCAACCTTTGTACAATAAGAGAACATGATGTAATGTATACTGTAAAGATAAATCAACACACACATAGATATAATTTGGAAACAAGGGACAGTCACTAATAAGAAATACATATATATTCTACACCCCTTGAAGGGACAGATAGTGGCCTAACTTAACCTGGCTCTTAAAACTAGTAATAGTTTGAGCCATGCGTATATCAACGGGCAAAGTATTCCACAGGCGAACAGCCCGTACCGTAAACGACTTGGAGTCAGACGCAGAAGAGTGGGTTTGAGTTTTGTTAAGTAGGTCATTAACACTGCGCGAAGGACGGTTTTGATCTGATTTCAGAAAAGTAAAACGTTTTTTTAGATGAATAGGGGTACAAGGAATAAAGAGAACTGTGAATAGGAGTACAAGGATGTGATAGTCACGACGAAGCCTAATCGGAAGCCACTTGAATTCAACGCCGAAAGTAGAGACGTGGTCATATTTGCGGAGTCCAAATATAAATCGAATGCAGAAGAAGTTTTGGAAGCGCTCAAGTTTATTCAATTGTTCTTCAGTAACGTCAAGGTAACATGCGTCGGAATAACCAAGAATAAGGAGAAGTAAAGATTGTGCCAGCGAAATTTCCGTTTCTATAGTATAAAAGTTTTTTGGCCTAGTAAGTGATCTTGCCGAAGCAAAAAACTTCCTACTAACATGGCCATGATAGTTGTCTGTCGAAAATGATACCTAGGTTCTTAGCTCTGTCACTGTAGTCTATTTTAACCCCATCAAACATTATAGACGGAAGGGAGGACCAGTCTAGTCTAGAAATATGCCATGCATTACCTATGATGATGGCTTGTGTTTTTGCTGGGTTTACAATAAGTCCATGAGATTTACTACATCTGAAAATTCAAGAAAGATCGTCATTAACTTTATTGATACCATTTGCGAGGTCCTCTACAGAGGCATGACAATATATTTGTAGGTAATTTGCATATAGGTGGTAGGAAGTGCAAAGTTGAAGCAAGATTGAATTGATAAAGATAGCAAATAGTAAAGGAGATAGCACGCCGCTTTGAGGATCACCAGCAGACGTGTAGAATCAAGAAGAACAATCGGCTTCAATGCGCACTCAATGCCGGCGCCCATGCAGATAAGAATGTAACCAGTCGATAGCAGAAGGAGATACGATCAGTGTTCGTAGCAGACCCAGGAGAATAACAAAATCCACAGTGTTGAAGGCATTACTAAAATCAAGTAAAGTCAGAACCGTAACTTGTGAATTATCTACTCCATAGCGGATGTCATCCGCGATCTTCACTAAAGCAGTAGTCGTACTTATGACCCGCACGGAAACCAGACTGGTAAGGGTTTAGAAGGTTGTTTTTTGTGAGGAAGGAGTGAATTACCCAATTTCATAAATACCTATTTTAAAACTGCCGATGATAGAAATAGCACTTTCAAATACAACCTTAAAAACAAACATATAAATTTTAGTTGTACTTCTCACTCTCAACGGTTGTAAAACAGGTAGCCTCGGCAAACCATTTTTATTTCCCGCGGTAAAACAAAGTTGCCTTGTATCGAGAGTAGAATTTATTTTGTGCTGCCATTAATGTACTTACATTCTCTCTTTTTACTCATCTGTTCCCCGAGCGATCATACCTCATATCTACACCCGGCATCGACAGTAATTATTTATCTTGAACAAATATATTGTAAAGCTGAAATACCAATTAAATTTATTGACCTACAATCTATAATTTTAAAAGAATTATGGACGTTTTTACTTGTGTCTGCGATTTATTTACTTATCAGCTTTGCTTTGCAGTGTTCTTTAGAATATTTATATAAGCAATTTTATACAAAAATAAGTTACAATTAATAGGTAAAATATTAAGTTTATTGCGTTAATTTATGTACCGAGGGCCACATAAAAACGTTAGCACCTAAATCAGATGCAAATAACTGAGTGAAAAACACAGGTTAAAGGGTATATTGTTCTTATGGTAGCCCATTGTACCTCTGACCAAACAGACGATGATCCTGCCATTTTACCTACCAAAAGCATGTCTTCAACTATATTCATACCAAATTTTATCAAAATCCGTTCAGCGGTTTGGCCGTGAAAGCGTAACAGACAGACAGACTTTCGCATTTATAATATTAGTATGGACATATCAAAATCATTGAGAAAGGAACGATTTACGTTACGATGCTTTGGTCCTTGGTCCTTGCATAGTCCACGTATGTAACTAGAGAAACGCATAGTATGACGTCGGTAGCACGGTAACGCTTTATATCCAAATTTATCTCAAAGGCATTATAAGATAAGCATTTATCTTTCTAGATAAGACCAAATAGCAAAGTAAGATAATTTTAGTGCGAATAAATTGTTTAAAAAGTTTATTATAAAAAAAATTATGGCAAAAATGAGATAAAAATACGTGAGCTGAAACTTATAAAAATACCTACGGCCTGCATACATGATACCCAACCCACTGTGCAAGGATCTCCTATCTAATAGTCGCGTGCCTCCGAAGCACGTGTCGAATTATTCTAACATAGTTCTGCTTATTTTAAAAGACCTTACATGTAAAAGACTCTAGCTACTTGGTTTTCACAGCGGGTGAATACGACAAATTGTGCATTTGAATGCTTTTTTCGCGTTATGCAAATTGTATAAGATTTTATAGGCAAAGGCACAAAGCGTATATAAAAAAATTATGAGATGTTGTCTCTAAACAAGATTATAGGAGCTAACTAGGCTTTATTTGCAATGCAATTTCATGTACATCATTGGGCCTGTTTTGAGAAACAAGGCTAAAGGATTAGGTCCTGTTGAATATTAAACTTTTAATGTAAAATTGTAAGTAAATTTCAAAATAAGTTCATTACTTATCCAACTCACTGACTTAATGGTAAGCACTGAACAAAAAAATATAATAGGTTATTTATAGGCGGTCTATTTCAGACAGTAGATAACTATATTTGTTACATATCGTGAGACTGATAATGCATCAAAAATTCTTAGGTTTGGACGCTATTATCTCCTTTCTCAGTCTCCTTAAATTGCGAGTAACAGCCAGAAATTATATAAAAAATAATTCATTTTCGATAACCCTGATAGGTGACCTCAAAGAGCCAACAATGATAAATAACATGCAGCGACCAACAAAAGTGTTCGTGTGATTTAGATGACACCATACTCAATTACTTATGCCTTCAGCCGGTTCTGTTACCGAACGAATTTAAACTTAATTGTTTTCAACAGCAATAATTTTTCGAGCTCGAAACAGCGCCGAGAGCCAAAAGAGTCGTAATTGTTTTTTTAGCAAGTCGTCGTCGGCTTGTATGGATATTTTCCAAGCGTCGACTTGAAATTTTACTCGGCAGACAGTGTCCTGATTACTCCAAGTTTTATTATAGTAAACCTAAACCAAAAAGCATTATTAAACATTAATTGTGAAAATGATCTAAACAGATGATCCACAATTTGACCACGCACAAACGTTCTCTGCTTAGCCCAAAGATTTAGATGTTTTACAATTAGGGGAATTGTAAGTTTTATATTTTTCCAATATGTGTAGTCTAATAGATCCCCTTGAATTACATGCAAGAAACTGAAATGTGATGATTTTCACGTTATCAATAATTTATAAAAATCATGTAGAATTGACAGGAATCCGCAAAGTCAAATATGAGATGAAATTGCACAATGCAAGCGTGAGTTTAGTTTCAGTTGGTAAGAAATTTCAACCGCCATCTAAAATCATCAACCATTTGAAATAAGTGGTAACCGTATTAAAAGTCGAAAATACATAATGAAAAAAATAAAAATAATGGAAGCTAGCTAAACAAGATGTACTAAACAAAGTCTTGATTCCATTCTAGGCGAAAACTCCATATCCCAGAAATGGCATTCATTAAAAGAAAAGAAAAAATTGCACAGCGCAGCTTTTCAAATTGTATTTATTTTAGGAACTCGTGGGAGTAAATATTCCTTTTAAGGCTCAAATGTTCAATTCAGCCTCTGGGAGTTTTAGGAGTTAGTGCAATTTTAAAAGATGGCACCATTTTTAATTTTACTTGTACTAAATAATTGGAACCTCACGAGTAAGTACGTATTTGGGTTTAGAATAGGTAAATAATATCTACGTTTTAGAAAAAAAGAAATATATAGAGTTCATCTCGGTTTGTGTTGACAATTCAAATACTTAGAACCTAAAATAATAATATCTCATTTTGAAATGGCCTTCGTGAAAGTGATACAGATATTCTGTATAATATAGATACAATTTAAAGTAAAGAAAAGTTACAGTGTCAGTCCATTCATAGCACAGAAGTCGACACAGATTTTTTACGCTTCACTTTCTCTTCTCTTGGAGACTCAACACATCTTGCAAACTCAATTCCAAGTTTTTTTGCCTGAGACCTTGTTCTCTGTCACAGTACAATGAGACTACATGCATCACTGCGCATCAATTCAACGATTCAAAGCAGGCTCGCTGCGTCGGTCACCGTATATTTATCGAGTAGTATGGAGAGTGCTTGCCCATTCATACGTCCTCACTTGATAAATTGCACTTGATTTGCATTTATAAGATAAGGAAAAGAAACTAAAAGTTAACTTCTAATATTGTCTTTAGGTTTATTTGATAGTTGTTTGATTGTAATAGAAGAGTTGTGACTTGGCGAATCATTTGATTCTAAAATTAATGAGCTATGGGTAGTGTACATATATATGATATTAGGTGATACCTACAAGCGGAAGCTACTTCGTGTACGTTACCATACTGCAAACCTAAGATCTTATTAAGTACTTTTCCTTGATGCAGCTTTGAATTCTGTATTCGCGCTTTAAGTTTTCATTGGATTCTAGCTACCATAAGATATAGTTAACTTCTGCCAATTTACATTATTTTTTACTAAGTTTTATCAATTTTGTTTAATGACTTGGTTATCATGTAAGTAAAGACACCAATATATTTTCCGTATACATACTGATTCTAAACTATTCTCGCAGGCTAACTAGTTCCTTTCCGGTTTGCCATCATCGGTGACTGAACTTCCGAACACACGAAAGGGAACCACTTTTTATTCAACCCCACTCTTGCGTAACTAGCTACTTGATATTTCAACTTTTTGCCCTAATACTGACAGAAACTAGTTTCTAGTTAGCTCTATGTACAGATATCTACATAAGTGGATAATAATTTACTCTACAGTAGTCCAAAGACAAAATTCGCGAATGTGATTAGATTTTTTAAATCTCTAATTCCGTCGCTTGTTTGAACTGGGCCCGTTGACAAGTCATAATTTGAAAAACGATAACGACATTCCTGTTCGCGATCTTTAGGAATGAGTATGAAAATTGACCACTTGAGTTTTGAAATTGACACGTTTAGTGCGGCTAATGTTAATCCCATACATTTTGAGTTTTCGAATGTTGTTTTCGTTTTCAAATTGTGACTTTGTCTACGGGCATGTGTGACATGTGCTGTTATGAAAAATAAAGGTATAATAAAATTGAGTTGTGTGTAAAACATCCTTTAGTTTTAATTTTATTTTGCTTTCAAAACTTGTTCAATAACCTATAAATTGGGTTTTAAAATGGTCTCATACGTAAAACAAATCTAAATTATTTAATAATATTAGTATGAATTAGTATAGAAGTGTATTGGATTTTGTACAAAAATTTCGCAAAGTGTAAAAAATATATTGTATTATACAACTTATGTCGTTGATTGTACACTATGCATAAAATAATATTAGAGCAAACAATACTAAACTCTAAGTCTTCGTGAAAAGGTAGGTCGTGTTTAGTTCATAAAGTCCTGTACAGGCTATTTGACGAAGCTTTACGTGAGATTCATATAATATGCGCATGCTTTATATACGCGTGTGCGAGATAAAAAGTCACTAGGGAACTTTGTGGACGTATTCTTAAGATCAGTTGAAGAAAGTTACTTGTAGATCTGAACACTTCTCTTGTGAAGTATTAATTCATACGGAACCTTGATTTCACTTTCAAATGCCTTGGTTCTTTACACGATCGGTATATCTTTCTATTTATGAGTTTCCATAGCTCTGCAGCAACTCTGTTTTAACAGAAGCTTTTGCTGCTTATTTTTACCAAATATATCGAACATACGCCAAGATTTGACCTTAAATATACGTAAATGCTCTTCTAAATAACACTACATAGTCAAAAAAACATGTATTAAATGCAGATAATTTTAACAAATTGCAGACTTGAATAAAAAATACGAGAAGATTTCAACGCGTTTCGATAAAATAAAATGAATACATGAATATAAAATAAAATTTAATCAAGCACTCTCTCTACACCTCCGTAATCACATTAAGTACTCCGATAAAGGTTAAAGCTTTCGATGTTCTTCTTTATTACCCAACTTAGAAAGAACAAGTGTTGTATTCGATACTGAAAGTTATTTTCGCATTCTCGGAAATATCAACTCTTTAGATTGAGGTTTTATCTGGAATTTTTATTCGAAAACTTAGTATTGTAAAGCGGTTGTAGGCTCCTACGATAACCCGTTCACTTAAAAAAAAGAATTATATTATTTATTTATTTACATAGGCAAAAAACATATGTTATAAATTTGTAGCTATATACGATGCCATCACAATTGTGTTCGACATTTTACGTGCATCGGATGTTGTCGAAAACTTCAATTAGTTTTTTTAAATTTACATTTCATAATTACAGTAGGCATACATCAGTTAATGTGTGACTATTTGCTAACATCGCTTCGTCACTTGATACCATTGGAGGTTAATTATATCCTTGAACATGTCACAACTGGAACAGTGATATGATTGGAGCTAGCCACAAAGTCAGTGTGCAATAGGAATACAATTAAATTGCGCACGCGGCGCGGCGTCACAACACTTGAGATCTGACATGCATGCGTAGGCGAGACAATGCACTCGCAAATGTCAGATGATGAGAATACTTAAAGTATATGGAACCCAAATGCAATTTCAATACTTACAAGATTACAAGCATAGCTGAAGTTACACTCACGCTAATCTTGTACGAATATTTCTTTGGATATTTATTTATGCTCTGGAATAAATGACGATGGTGGTGCTATTGTAGTTTAGTCAAATATTTCTACTTATACATCGAAAGAATCATCAAGTCTTATATCATATTTTTTATATTTAAGCCTACGAACTAAGTTATTATGACGCAAAAGCAAAATTAAACTTCCTTCATCTGATAGTTATCTAACCCATTAACTATATAATTAGAGGCTTCTCATAAGTAACTCGCGCTTTATTTTAGGGCGCAAAAAGTTTAAAAAAAATCCTAATCACGACTTGAAACAAAAAATGTAAGTAGCTCTAGTAACCTGATCTCGACACAGATCAGCAATTTATTTTGACAGCTGTATATTTAACACTGTGAACGAAGTCTCATTTAAACTAACCCATCATTTGTTAAACCATTATATTTTTTGCAAGGTTTTAAAATAAAGAAAACAGACATTTATTCGTAGTACGTATTTTGATATTTCTCATCGAAATTAAATTATTGTGGTACCTTGTGTAAATGAGGTAGGTAGCTATCTGTATCTAAAAAAAAATTACAATCTGTAAATCACAGACTACTTACTGAATTTGTGAATAAATATTTGTTTACAATCAATCAGTCATTTATTTTACTGTGAATCAAGAACAAAGAAGGTTTTGTTTCAATTTAGTCAAGCTTTGTTGCATTTTCATTAACAATTTGTTTATGATCTTAAACTGCTCCCGATGTTAGTGCAAATACTTTTACCAAATTAGGCCTATCAAAATATACTCTAAGGTTATACGCCTGGTACCATCCTGATCAAACATTGCCTCTAAATAGCTATATTATAACAACTTCCTCAGTGTTTTCATGATGTTTTTTTTTCTAATGTTAGATCAAGCATTCACCCTTAAATTAATGTTTTTATCCGGCCCCTGTTTTTATGCTCCACGTTACTTGTTCACCCGAGAAACATGTTATTTTCTCGCTCATCCATCAAAATCATATCTAATTATGTTAAAGCAACTCAAATTACGTTTTGTCCATCGCTTTTTTGTTTTTAAATTTTTTACCGACTCATTATACCGTTGAAGCATAGTGTTTCTAATGTATTGCTAATTTATGCTTTTAATACACAGTTTTTACACGACGGATGAAAAAAGGAACTTTATATTATAGAAAATTCAATTATGTACATAAATGCTGTACATAAATGAATTTTCTTATTTCGCCATAAGTTTGTAACGGCTTATCAAATATACCTAGATGTTGAAAGTGTTTTTAGGTTATCTTACATTATTCCGCTACATGACGTCATCATAAAAGGAAAACGGTGCACTGAAAAAAAATATCAATTTAATCGAATAGAATCAAAATTAATATATACGTACATGTTTTTACCAAAACAAACATTTAACTACCAACCCATTCATACCTGACTATGACGTGTCGACGAGAAAATGCTTATCTATTCTCATTTTCATAGAAGTCATTGGTAATTACTATTTTATACAGATCACATCTGTATCATGTATGTAGTAAGGTCTAGCAATTCCACTCTAGTTGGCTGAGTAAAACAAGTCAGGAGATTTTTGAAATGTATGACTCACATGCCTAAAGAATATATATGTTCGACTGTTACGACGAATGAAAATCATTTGATAGAGAACGAAAATCATTTGATTCACCGATTTCGCGTGGGTCAAACTTTTAAAAATAGCCCTCCAGAATCAGGCGTATGTCGCCTCATCAATCTTCATTTACACCGTGACGCAAGAAGGAACTGCTGCTGATCTGTATAGCAACATACCTACTTAGGCGCTTCAAAATCTATATTTCAAAAAAACAAAGCCACATTTGCGACAGCAGTTCCAACAAATTTTATCACTCGCGTACAGATAAAATGCGCACCGTTTAATTACAGGCATTACAGCTAACCTGTAACAGATATCAGGCATTTAAGGCGTTCACACATTTGTTCACAGCCTCAAAGATAACATTGCTATCATTGTTGACATTGTAACTGTACTGAACAAGTAACCCACAGCCGGAACAATGCAGCCAGTTATGCTCCCACGCGCCAATCCACATGCCCCCAATATTTGCACATGCCTTGCAGTTTCCAACTTAACATGGTGTAGGGTCACCAGATTTTACTCTTCAAGAAAATACGACTGCGACAGACACACACACGAATAAACTAAGTGTAAGGATTCAATTTTGTCATATACATGTGTAAGGGTTGTAAATCCTCACACTAGTTGATATGATACGATAATGATAAATGATAAGGGTTGATTTCGGATTTGATAAGAAACAACCGAATTGAGTGAACACACTGATTTGTCAAGTTATGACTAATTTACAATTGACGAAAATACCGCGTCAGCTATATGGACAATAATATATGTAAGTTAAAATTATAGGGTTAAACAACTAATGGGCGGTGTTCCGTACAACATGCGTGATCAGGGATTTATTAGTCACCATCACAGTTAGATTTTCCAAGTTATTTAGAGTATCTGACGTAGCTTAATGACATATTTAATAGCCGGGACTAATTTCCTTTCCAAAGCACGGGGGGAGCTTAAAATAGAAGAGCCACTATTGGCAACCAATCCAAGATATAGACCTCGGTCTTCATCGCGCTTATATTTTTAAAGAAGACGCATTCCGTTTTCAGCTATAGAGCTCCTGAATCTATTTACGTGTGCAAATTCTTTAAAAAAATTAATATCCCAGTTTTCTGTACTTAATTTTGGTCAACCTATTTTTTCCATACGACAATAGGGTAATGGGAAACGGTATATTTATGCAAAATTAATTAAGTCTAAACATCCGTGTGAAAGCTACTCTTTAACCGTAAAATGCTACAATGGCTTTATCTCAGGCCTAATTATTTTATTATTATTTACGTATTGTTACAACTTATCTTTTATATCAAAGTTGCCTGGCAAAAAATAAGGTAAAAGTAATTAGCTAATATAACGTAAATTTGTTGGTTAACTTGCTATGAAATTCTCAGCCCTATGTTACCATTGTCTCTATGTTGGCGCTGATATTTATTACATTTCGTACATTACCATTCTTTCAACAAAATTTTTCATATAGGTATTATAGTTAGGGATCAAAATACCATTTAATGTGTCATTTGCTAGTTCGGACTTCAAAATAATAGACATTTATTTATTTATTTATTTATTATAAGGAAGACCAACAGCTTATATCTATACAATAGGTAAAAAACTTAAGCAATTTAGAAGCCAATTAAAGAAACATATTGATAGAATATACCCATCTATTCTACCCGCTTACTCGATCGGATCACCAAATCGATCTTTTTATAATTTTCTTATATATGTTACGGTAAGATTGATTAATTGAAAATTATTAATAATTATAGATCATTATTAATAATTACCGAAAGTCGAGGTAAAAGTGATAAATTAATCACATTTGTCGGTGTTTATTAATAATATAAAATAGCACCGATAAATGTAATAACCCTAACAATGTACCTTTAATGCTACGTCTAACGTACTAATATAACGCTTTAAAGTTACTATAATATACAACTTGAACTCTGTATCAAATCGAAGAGGTTTGTTGTGCGAAATTTTCTCGCTCTTGAGTTCTTGAGCTAATTGTCCACAGTCAATTATCTGCCTTTCTCTTGCGCAATAACATTATTAGTCAATTCCAATCAGGCTTCCGTGCAGGCCATAGCACAGTGACTGCACTAGTTAATGTTACTGATGACATCCGCTGGGCTATGGAAAATAAATCTCTTACTTTACTTGTTCTTCTCGATTTCAGTAGTGCTTTTGACTCTATCGATTTTGATGTTCTGCTAACTGATCTCTAAAGGTAACTTCATCAACTCTTCCTTGGTTTGAGTCGTATCTTCGGGGTCGCTCGCAGTGTGTCCGCCTTGGGGAGGTGACCTCTGATTGGTGTGAGCTCACGGCTGGTGTGCCGCAGGATGGCATACTTTCACCTCTCCTCTTTTCTATCTTCATTAATACTGTTACTAAAATTCTATCTTCCAGTTTCCATCTCTATGCAGACGATCTGCAGCTCTATTGCCAGTTTTTACCAGGGGAAATAGATTCAGCCATTAACTGTATGAATGATGATCTACAGAGATTGAGTGTATGGGCTGAGTCATACGGTTTACTAGTAAATCCAAATAAATCCCAAGCAATGATCATAGGTAGTAGTTACTGGAGGAATTCACTTGATCTAAGCGCTATTCCATCAATTCTCCTGGATGGTACCGTTATCAATTTTGCTGAGACCACTAAGAACTTGGGCGTTGTTATTGACTCTGGTCTAAACTGGAATGCGCACGTTTCTGCAGTTAGTCGTAGGGTTCACTTTACCTTTCACAATCTAAGATGCCTTCAGACTTTCCTTCCTCTGGAAACTAAAATTTACTTATGTCAGTCCCTTATATTGCCACTTCTTGATTACGCCGATGCCTGTTATCTGGACGCTACAGAGGAGCTGCTGAACAAACTTAAACGCCTGCAAAACTTATGTATCAAATTTATCTATGGTTTGAAAAAATTCGACCATGTCTCCGACTTCCGCAGTCAACTCAAGTGGCTATCCGACTTCGCAGAAATATGAGAATCCTTTGTCTCCTATTCAATGTCCTGTACAATCCCTCCTATCCTTCTTATCTAAAGGATCGTTTCTCCTTCTCCCGTCCGATTGATGCACCTTGCCGTTCCCACCTTAGAACCCTCCTCAATATTCCCATCCATCATTCCGATTCCTACACTCACTCCTTTTCAGTCCAAGCGGTAAGATTGTGGAATTCATTGCCAGCTGATTGTGGAATTCATTGCATACGTGACTCTAAAACTATCTCTATATTTAAGAAACTAGTTAAAGAGTATTATCTGTCCTTAGCACAGTAGATATTTATGTATGTATTTTATATGTAAGTTTATTATGTATGTATTATTTGTAATAGTATTTGTGTATGTATGTTTATGTATGTTTACATTATAAGGATTTTATAAAACTTTTACCTAGGTAATTAGGTATACTTTTCCTTTCTTTTTTTTACACGCTAATTACCCTTTTCTTGTCTTTTCCTCTCTTGGGTCTGCTGGAAGAAATTTCTTTAGAAATAAGCAGCTCCCTTGTACTTTATTTTCCTCTTATGTATAATCCTTTACATTTTTATTGTGTACATGAATAAAGTAAATAAAAAATAAATAAACACCTTAGAATAGAAAAAAAAAACCTAACCTGACCAAACCTTGCTCGTGTGATCTCAGACAAGTATAATTGTAAGACTGTGAGTAATATTATAAATAAATACCTGCTGGTCAAAAAACTTTGAGTTTTATTTATTACTTTTACCAATGTGTGTAGTGAATTATTAATAATTACTACTAAAAGTAATTAATTTCGATTGTTTAATCACTTTTACCAAAACACGAGGTTATTATTAATAATGTTGAAAAGTTATTAATAATTTTCAATTAATCACATTTACCGTAACATATATATATGGTTTGTATTCATGTGAAATGTATGATATTATTTCTGCCCATCATGGGCATATACTCAGGATGGACGTCCTTGTGTAAAACGGGAAGGACACATAAAATAACATGAATCCTATGCATACCTTAATATAAAACATACTGTGTGCAGAAAAAAACAGATCATAAATAAAACCTCTTTCATGACACGCTGTGGATGAAGGAAATATGACCATTTTAAATGTCCTTGGATGGGCTTTATGTGGCCTGATCAGGGCTGTCAGCATGATGTTTTATATTCTATAACTAGTACATAAATTTATTACACAGTCTCTATAAAACGTAGTTGGTTTGTTACATGACGAAGTTATTCGTAGACGAAACCACATTTTTTATTAAAATCCAAACTAACATAAAATACTTACATCTAATAATAATATCGGATTAGTCCAAGACCAGTTGTTATCTTTGGTATGAAGAAATCAAATCAAGAACTCTTGATTGATATTAGGCGCGCTCTCTCCCTTTTATTTGTTTTATATAAACAGATTTAATATTTTTTTCCTATTGAGTACGCAAACTTTTATCTGGGTGTCTTCTTAGCTATTTCCTAGTTCCATTTACAAGTAAAGGTTTTGAATGTGGTCAATCTATTTATTTATTTAAGGTAGGTATACACAACAGGTTACAATCAAAACAATTCAACAATGTAAGTAAGTTAACACTTTAAGCTAGACTGAAACCCAAAAACGTGCACAAACAGCATGACAACTAATGTAAACACAGTTAAATACGCAAAATATTTGGTACCAAAATTATAACAACTCTAAAGCTAACAAATTAAATTAACAAGCCTTACAACAGTAGGTTGTAATATGCAGATACTATCTTAGTTTAAAGACAAAAATGCATCATTTATAAAAGTCAGTAACCGAAGCTAAGTATTTCAGAAATATTGAAAAAAATTGACACTTTTAAACGTTGACTGCAATAAACTTTACTACTAGTTTTTGTCCGCAGCTTCGCACGCGTACTTAAATCCCCGGGTACTTTCAAAAATAACCTATATCTAGCTCCGGGCCCCTCATTATAAGTATGCAAATTTCAAGAAGTTTATTAGTATAGGGATTGAATCGATAAGAGGTTACAAACAACATACTTATATACAAATTTACTTCCGCATTTATAACATTTATCCCTTTTAGTGCTTGCGTGAAAAATCTTGGTGTCCTAATGGACAACTCCCTTACTTGGACTCCGCAAGTTGCCGAAGTCAGTAGAAAAATGTTTGCAGCTGTAGGATCACTACAACGACTAAAAAATTT
The DNA here is from genome assembly GCA_947363495.1 of Euzophera pinguis. Taxonomy (NCBI): domain Eukaryota; kingdom Metazoa; phylum Arthropoda; class Insecta; order Lepidoptera; family Pyralidae; genus Euzophera; species Euzophera pinguis. Next base: position 7,216,782 of record OX376164.1, read on the forward strand.
TTTGCCAGTTCAAACGAAAATTACGCTTGTACAGTCACTACTATTTCCCATCCTTGATTACGCGGATATCTGTTATTTGGACCTAACTCAGGAGCAATTAAACAAACTTGAGCGTCTCCAAAACCTTTGTATCAGATTTATTTACGGTCTTCGTAAATATGATCATGTCTCTGAATTTCGCAATCAACTCAAGTGGCTCCCAATCAGACTTCGCCGTAATTGGCATATACTTTCCATGCTTTATTCTATTCTTTTTATTCCCACTTATCCACAATATCTGAAAGAACGGTTTGTGTTTCACAATCAACACCATGATCGACTTCGCAGTGCACATAATCTCCGATTGGATACACCCTTACATTCTTCCGAATTTTACACTAACTCGTTTACTGTCCAAGCTGTACGTCTGTGGAACTCCTTGCCGGTATCTATTAGACATGCCCAAACACTCTCCAGCTTCAAGACACAAGTGAAAGACCATTATCTTTCTATCACCTAAACCTCTTCCAGAGAAAATCTTTTTGTCTGCTGTTCGAATATTACCCACCATAGTTGTAATTTTCACTCATTAAATTGTTCATTTATTGATACGCTTAAAAATAAGTATGTATATTTATTTACGTTGTGTAATGCATGCGTGTATGTGCACCACATATATTTACATTGGTATATTTTTTGTATGTGCTGCATAGGTACGTTATGCTTTTATGTTTTATGTTTCACTTTTTCTAATTGTTAATTTGCGCCTAGCTTCCTGTTTCATATCATTAAGTCCTACCTGTTGGTTGCCTGGAAAAAATTGCTCTAGCGATAAGGCCGTCTTTGTACCATACTTAATAATAATATTCATGTACTTTCTACAATTTGGTGCAATAAAGAGTTATTTATTATTATTATTATTATTAGTTAGTATTAGGATATCAAATCATAAACCTAAAGAATAATAAGCATGAAATGTTCAGGTTTGCGCTAGTTGACCCTCAGCCCTGCTCACACGGCATGTAGGGTCAGCCCGGAACAAAGGGCCATAAAATAGCGTCACCGAGCGCAGTATCAGATCGGGAGCCATCACAAATTGGTTTATTGAGATTGCGGACCAGCCACGATGGAGGATAAGGCCGGCCACTGGCAGGCCTCTGACCGCTCCTTCAATATATTAATTGAAAATAATAATGGAATATGAAGTGGGTTATTTTTGTAGAGTATATTTTTATTCGTAGGTTTATTGAAGTCAGAAATTAGTTTGCAATCGGAAAATACACTTTTTTTCCTTCTCATTTTGGCCCTAAGGTTTGACTGGCAGAGAATGTATTGTAGCACTTAGTTCACATTTTTTATTTCTTTTATAAAGTGCAATAAAGTTTAATTAAATAAATAATAAGAATAAACGACAAAATTTAAGAGGGCAAACATTATCTCTCGCTCTCGAATAAATCAAATCAAATAATTTATTTGTGAAAACATGAACATGCTGTTGTTACAGGATAATAGGGAACGCTAAAATAATAACCTTTTCCATTTCTACCTTTTTTTTAAAAAATACTGTTGGTTGGTTTCGATACTTCAATAGCTATACATGTCGTCATTAGGAAATTTAAGTGTTAAGTCTCTAAAAGAAAAGCGGAGGCGCTCGCTGGCGAGAGACAGGTTATAATTTGGGTCTTCCAACGGGTACTTCTGAAGTGAAAACACGGCAGCGTTCCCTTTTTATATGAGTACCTATTATAAGTCTAAGTTTTGGTAGTCGTTAAAGGAACCACGTCACAGGCCGAAAGAATTACAAGTCTAATTTCAAAGGCCGATCTCTGGTCTCTCCTTTTGTGTCGGTCTCACAACATATTGTGTAAAGACAACACTCAAATAATTCAATTTCAAGAAGTTTAAAGTTCTTTTGGGGCATCGTACTGATTATTCTTCTTAACTAAAAAGATAATAAAAAATAAATGTGATGGTAAGTAATTGGCTATTTACAGAAACATCCACTTCATTAGAATAGTGAAGTGAAGAGCGACTTGGAATCCCAAATTGCATCCCACATTTCACGGTAACGACCTCTTTGTGGTGCTCTGCGGATCCAATTTACTTTGACCACAGGCCATTTCCAGTGGAAGGTATCAGAAATCATATTATTTTACTACTCACCATTCTTTATTTAAGGAGAAATAATAATTTAGTACTAATCTAAGTGAAATTCCGATCCTTGAAAAAATATCCAAATTGTATCGTCGTCTAGCTACATTAGAAGTACTACAAACTAACAAATGTTGAAGTAGAGCCAAATTTCATAAGGGAAGGACATGTATTTCTTTGGATTGTATGTCTTTTATATCCGGACGATGAGGTTGGACGACAAGGTGGAGGAAGTGGAAGAGGAGATGAGTAGGTTACGATGGGACATAGTGGGTTTGTCTGAAGTCCGAAGAGAGGGAGAGGGCACGACAACCCTAAAGTCTGGTAACCTACTCTATCACCGGGAGGGAGACTTGAGGAAGTCCCAGCATGGTGTCGGGTTCCTCGTTCACAGGTCCCTCATAAACAACGTCGAAACCATCGAGAGTGTTTCCGGTAGGGTAATATACCTGATACTCAGAGTATCAAAGAGATACTCCTTGAAGGTTATACAGGTATATATGCCGACTAGAAAATACTCAGATGAAGAGGTGGAAGCGGTGTATGAGGACATTAGTAGAGCCATACACGCTTCCAAAACCTACTTTACGGTGGTTATGGGGGATTTTAACGCAAGACTCGGCGGTCGAAGCGGTGGAGAGCTCAGGGTGGGACGGTTTGGATATGGGCAGCGAAACGAGCGAGGCCATATGCTGGCTGGCTTTTTAGAGAAAGAGGGACTCTTCGCGATGAACTCTTTCTTCAAGAAGCCACCGCAAAGAAAGTGGACCTGGCTAGGGCCCACTAAGAAGAGCCAAGCTCCAATAAAACAGGAGATAGACTTCATCTTGTCGACGAGGAGAGAGATATTCAACGATGTCTCTGTGATCAGCAAGATTAAAATCGGTAGCGATCACCGGATTGTAAGGGGCATCTTGAACATCGATCTCAGATGAGAGAGAACTCGCTTGATGGGGTCTATACTCCGACCTTCGCAAGCCTATATCCAAAGCCAAGAGTCTTTCCAGCTGGAGCTCTCAAATCGCTTTGCATGCCTTGAGGATTGCGTTTCCGTGGACGAGATTAATAACGGATTTGTAGAAGTTGTCCAGGCGGTGGGAAAGAAGATCTTCAAATCCCGCCCCAAAAATAAACCACAAAAACTCTCACCTCAGACCCTGGATCTGATGGCTAAGCGACGGTCCATGATGCTGCAGACCTCCGAAGACGCCGACGTCTACCGGCAGCTCAATAGACAAATCCGGAAATCTTTGCGGAACGATACTCGCTCCTTCAATACAGAACGTATTAAGGAGACGATAGAGCAAAACAAAGGCTCCAAAGTGTTCGCAAAGGTGGAGTCTATAGGGCAGAGCCGACTGACCAAGCTGAAGACGGAGGATGGCAACGTGGTATCGACGAGAGCCGAGGTGCTGAGGGAGATCGAGAGGTTTTACGGACAACTCTACACTTCAGTAGCCAAACCCGTTGAAAGCTTGGCCAAAGACCCAAGTGCCAAGCTTACCCGACACTATACGGAAGATATCCCGGACATCAGCCTGTACGAGATTAGGATTGCCCTTAAACAGCTCAAGAACAACAAGGCGCCGGGCGAAGACGGAATCACAGCAGAGCTTCTGAAAGCGGGCGGAACGCCGGTACTGAAAATCCTTCAGAAGCTCTTTAATTCCGTTTTGCTCGAGGGCGTGACGCCAGAGGCGTGGAACAGGGGCGTGGTGGTTTTGTTCTTCAAAAAAGGTGACAATACCCTATTGAAGAACTATAGACCCATCACGCTCCTGAGCCACATCTATAAGCTGTTTTCGAGGGTAATCACGAATCGTCTCGCGAACAGGCTCGATGCCTTCCAGCCTCCCGAACAAGCCGGTTTCCGAAAAGGGTTTAGTACCATAGACCACATCCATACGCTTCGGCAGGTTATACAGAAGGCCAAAGAGTATAACCGGCCACTATGCCTAGCGTTTGTGGACTATGAGAAGGCCTTCGATTTGATCGAAATGTGGGCGGTGCTTCAGTCTCTCCAGCGGTGCCGCATAGACTATCGGTACATCGAAGTGTTGAAGTGTTTATACAGCAACGCCACCATGTCAGTCCGAGTACAGGAGCAGAGCACGAGGGCTATTCCATTGCAGAGAGGCGTAAGACAGGGAGACGTCATTTCTCCGAAACTGTTTACCGCTGCTCTGGAAGATGCCTTCAAACTCCTGGAATGGGAAGGACTTGGCATCAACATCAATGGCGAGTATATCACTCACCTTCGTTTTGCCGACGATATCGTGGTCATGGCGGAATCGCTGGAGGACTTAAGTACCATGCTCAGCGACCTCAACGTGGTCTCCCAACAGGTGGGCCTTAAAATGAACATGGACAAAACCAAGGCAATGTGTAATGTCCATGTTACGCCATCACCGGTTTCAGTCGGGAACCACACCCTTGAAGTTGTAGACCAGTATGTCTACCTGGGTCAGATGATCCAGGCTGGCAACTCCAGCTTCGAGGACGAGGTCTTTCGTCGAATCCGACTCGGATGGGCGGCGTTCGGGAAGCTACGTAGCGTCTTCTCGTCTAAAATACCTCAGTCCCTTAAAACTAAGGTATTCGACCAGTGTGTGTTACCAGTGATGACATACGGGTCCGAAACGTGGTCTTTGACTATGGGCCTCATAAGAAAGCTCAAGGTCGCCCAGAGAGCTATGGAGAGGGCGATGCTCGGTGTTTCCCTACGAGATCGAATCAGAAATGAAGAGATCCGTAGGAGAACAAAAGTCACCGACATAGCCCAGCGGATTAGTTCTTTGAAGTGGCAGTGGGCGGGGCACATAGCGCGGAGAACCGATGGCCGATGGGGCAGAAAGGTTCTCGAATGGCGACCACGTACCGGTAGCCGCGGCGTTGGACATCCACCGACCAGATGGTCAGATGACCTGAAAAGGGTCGCAGGCAGACGCTGGATGCAGACTGCTGCCAACCGATCATTTTGGAAATCATTGGGAGAGGCCTATGTCCAGCAGTGGACTGACTGCGGCTGAAATGATGATGATGATGATGTATGTCTTTTCATGGAAATCTTTCAATTTCGAAGGCTTGTTTTAGCTGCTTTTATAGCTCTAAGGAATCGCAGACCTCAGGATTTCATATTTATTTCTATTCAACTTTATTACTCAACGAGTTTCTGAGAAAAAGTCTTGACGGACAGACAGACGAAAACTATGATCTTGTAAGAGTTTCTTCTTTTTTAAAATACCTAAGAAACCCTTTATTCGTGTATAAGTACTACTGTAACGATGCACATGTACCATTCCTCATTTACCCATACTTTTCATTTCATAACCATCCTCCACAACATTTTCTTGACTTTCGTTGAAAATATTATAATTTTGTTCTGTTTCTATGTAAGACTTGTAGATCAGACAAAATTAAAATAAAAAAGTATAAGTTTAAAAAGTAAAATGTACTGTAAAGTTTACTTACAACACATTTATTTAAATCCTCTAAAACATTAACAGGCGCAGTGGCATTGTAGAATTCATTATTTCAAGAACAAACGCTATACTAACGTCAATCTATTCCATTATTATACAAACACGTATAGGAATACTATTACTAGTCTAACGCGAGTCCTGGGTTCAATACTCGAGGCGTGGTACTAACGAACGCGATTCTCGTGCCTCGATAAGGCAGCATTTCAATAGTACCACCACGGGTGTTTTCCTGATGGACTTGTTCGATCAGCTCTCTATAACCCCCTAGAAATAGTAACTTTTAATACTATCAAACCTTTTTTTTATGAAGGAATTTACAAATAAAAAAATATTTTTTTTTTATATGGACAATAAAACATTTTTCAAGAGACAGATAAGATAGAAAATTAATAGTAATGAGAGAAAAGTTATATAAAAGATGTTATTTCGTTAAATGACATTGTCAATTATGTTGCTGACATGACACATACAATATGTTGCCACAAGCCGACAAAGTAGTAACGCCAATGCAGGGTTTTTATTTTCCTGGTTACTTACTGACAAATTGGAGATAAAATATTACAAAAGCCGAAACACTTTCCCAGTAATGTAGATAAATTAACATCTATACGTTGATTGCTTCATTTACCTAGAATTTTAACTATCCCATAAAGTAAGTATTTAATAGCAAACTTTTTACAAGAAAATTCAGTGTTGTTTCCTAGCTGTCTTAATAATAGGAAGAATAGAGAACTATGAACTAAATAAACGTTATGACAAAACAGTATTATTGTTTAATCAGAAAATGTCTGTTAATTTACTTGTGGAATAACATTTAAAAAGTGAAGACTGCATATTTGAACACCTTCAGCGAAGGAACGGATTTGAAAAAATAGTTTGGCTTATTTTTTTGGGAATGCCAAAGGTTATTCCTAGAACAGACACAGAAAGGACGGTTTAAATTACGAAATTCACCTAAAATATAAAAAATACCTAGCTTGAAATAACCGGTGTAAACAAGAACAAATCCGTGCAGGACACCGCTATGCTCTAACAGGCAAATGTACATTTTATCATATGCCTTTCGTCTCCTCTGCTTCGTTAACTCAACACTTTTATACACGCATTTATTAAGATGTTTAAAAGCGACAATGGGTTCTTGAGGCTTTTCAAAGGCTGTATAGAAATCTTTGTTTGCCTCTTTCATATATCCTGCTTATAGGCTTATGGATTAGTCGTATTTTTATTTCACGCAGCACAATAACCTTTTATGGCATAACAATAAAGTGAGTTATGAGACTTTTGTATTAATTTATGTTAAATCTATTAAAAAATATCCAAGTAAATATTTTATTTAGTTAACATTTTATAGAAATCATGTCATGGTAAAAAAAACCTACGCCAATGGTACAAAAGGAGCAAGCGATCCCTGTTCCGAGCGGCTGTGTCAAGGATACAGATTGCATTGATGGTTGCAGACCTTCGTTGAAGATGCCACCGAAAGAAGAAGATAGAAATTATTTATGACATGAATAAATCTGATGAAATTCTAATTTTCTAAGTGAATCGGAATTATAGACAAATAAAGTGAAAGATTGTGGTACGTGACATGAGGATAACACTGAAATGATGACAGTGATGATAAGGTGTTGTTAATTTAAGTTTATTCTTAGTACGAGTATTGTATTATCCCTGACAACAATATTGCATAAGCATCCGATAAACACACACTACGTGGTCTGTGGAAAAACGCCTGCTGTGTCTCTACAATCTACAATTGATCTACTTTCTTCATTTAAATTAAACACATTTCAAAACTATAATTGAATAAAAGTTAAGAAATTCTCCTAACAAAATGCTTATTTATAACCACGCGTCGTACTTTAAAATCAATGCAATTATCGTCAGAAGGAGCAAAACGCACTATTAGCTTTTTATAACTCAAATGTAGTCTTGTGGGAACAAGAAGGAAATAATTTTATGCTTCACTTGCCTCCAATTCTATGACGCTTATTACTCACTTACACCACAACAATGTAATGCTCCTTACACTGTGTTTTTATTTTTAAAATAAGGTGTAAAAAGTTTAAACACAGACCTACAGTAAGGATTATCTCAATTAACGTACTAAAATACGCTGGTAACATTCTTACAAAGTGGTATGGTAGTAGGTAACAGTAGCTAATTGCGTACAGATATTCTTAATACCAATTTTCTATGACAGAGCTCAAATAGGTCACGGTTTTACAATCAGCGTTTTTCTGATGTCAAGCCGTAGTAGACATTTGAAAAGGGATCTGCTTAAACGCTTCTTAAATTTTCTTACTATTACGTAGAAACCAAAGAGTACGTTATGAAAATCAGGAATAACTTATAAATAATCGCCTGGCCTGAAACAGAATTCAAGATGAGCATAGGTACTCTTATAATGTTCACTTCAAGAGGGATCATTCGCATCATAGTTTTAGCGACTAAACAGAGTGCGATTTGTCTCGTCCACATATTAATACAACATGCAATTTATCTTCATACATTTGTAACGTCTTTAATAGACCATTGTATAGTTTGGCTTTTATTCAGTTTAAAACATTACAAACAGCAAAACTTTTCAAGCATTAACATTTCTCAGTTCTTGCTAATTACCAAAACAAAACTTAATTTAATAATTGCAAACAATTAAATCTGTAAATATAGAAAATACTGATGTATTTCATACCATACTAGGAAATAACCACTTAGTGAATCCCAAAGAAAACGTGTGAGGAGCGAGGACGAAGAGTTTTATAATTGCGCATACCGGCAGTTTAACTTCTAGGTACATATAATTACATAAAACCTCTACAGTTACGCGCTAAATAACTGAAATGACGTAGGCTTTAAACGCATACTTCCTTAATACTCGTCACTCCTTCGTGTGCAAGGATTCTAAGTAACAATGTAGTGAATGTCTGAATTGCTAGCCGTAATACAGCTTCCATACAAAATGTTATGGCTCATCTGATGTTCTATGCAAGAGAAACATATTTTAAAGGGTAGAAGAAACTTCTTATACAAATTCTTTCGACGCACTAACTATACAGCGTATGACTTTACTTACATCATATTGTGTATGTTTGTTCCAAAATCCTATTACCAAGTAATAACTGTCAATTTTGTTAGAATGATACACCAAATTAATTGTAAACTCTAGAAAAGAATCTTTGATATTCTCAGAAATTAAGATTTCAATCAGATCAGGTCAAGATGGAAAACTATCTTTTTTTGATTGGTCTGGGTCTTGGATGTTTATTTACTATTATTTAAGTATTTGTTATAAAATATAGTATCGTTAAGTTAGTTTCCCATAAAGTTTCAAACTTACTTTGGGGCTAACTCAATCTGTGTGATTTGTCCCTATATATCTATTTATTTTAGCAATCATTTTATATTTTTAAGGCGACCAAAGCCCCCTAGAGAAAGGCTAGTAAATAAAATAACAAGAAGAGCATTGGCTATAACGAATACATATAGTTTTGATTGACGATTATGAACACTACAATCCCTGTGATGAAGACGTATTGTACGACTCTGTATTGTATTATTCAACAACGTTATTTTATTGACAATAGCCCGCATTGTATTGCATTTTATGAACACTTAAAATGATTATTAGTATGTTTTTAAGACTCTGTAAAAACATCATCGTAGTACGTGTCGATAAAAAATTTCAAAGTTATGGTGTTTTTAGGCCTGAATGTCCTTTAGACAATCATTATAACTAAGATAAATGGCTAAATATTTTGCTCGGAAGAAAATAAACTTTATTTCTATATTTTGGTTTTTAGTAATGTCACAGAGTTATTAATAGTAGTAAACTAACGTAGTAGTTAATGTTGAAATATTTTTATTTATTGTAATAAAGAGAAAATACTTTAAAAATACTTCTCGGAGAGCCAAATATTTATTGTTTTATTTAATTTTATGCCTTTTCTATCATTGCGAAAAGAAATCCTTTTTCATTGTGAATCTAAGTTTATTTTTTTCTGTTGAAACGTTAATCGTGTCCGATTAGGATACTTTTCGTTTATTGGTTGCTTGTTGCAATAGTAAATGTAATATTATAAACTCTCTCGATTTAAGACCAAATACTAATTGGTAACTACCTGCTTAAAACAAAACAAAGTGGACCCCTGAAATTATAGTCGTTCGGTAGCTACGACATGTCAAATTAATACTCTCCGATCTACTGGCCCATTGAAAAGGCGTTTAAGAGTTGATGTGTTTATTAAATTGTCTTAAGTAATTTACGATCAGGCAACGACTGGCCTCTCTTTATATAATCATCGGTGGTTTTGTTCTTTTATTTTCAGTTTACATGACCACAATGAGCTGCCTTTATCTGCAATTTGTACTTATTATCTAGTATAATAAGTACGGCATTTTTTGCAATTACTTTATATAAGTACTGGGAGATGGAGGCAGTTTAGAAGACAATATAATTTAATAGTGCGCGTATTATGTTCGTGGCAAATGACATTTGTTATAATCAGGTAGAGCACTTGAGTACAAAAAAACTTTATACATTTCAGGTATATTCAATAAAAAAGATTTACCTAAATAGGATTTTATGCAAATTAAGTTGACGGAACTAAGTCTATACTATTATCTATTATGTGATCGAGCTGAAGTTCTCACGAGGACGTGTGAGAGTCTTATACTATTGAGCGCCAGAGGGCTCTAACATCAAGTTAGCAATTACTAGATATGCAAGCTCCGCTTCATCAATCTAATGCAATTACAAATATCCAGATGAACAAGGACTAGTTTTCTCATAAAATTTCTTGTTCCGTGTGAGATTGCCGAGCTTTTATAGGGACTGGCTCTGAGAACGTCCACGAAAGAGTCTCTAGCAAAAACTGGTATAGAAAACTAGATTTCCACGTTCGCCGGCGTTTAGAACGATTAGCCTCAAGGGAAGCATTGTTGATACGCTATCAGCTGATCGCGCGCAGTCCGCCATGGTAACGCGTCCGCGGCGCATGCGCGTGGCGCCGGCTCGCGATTTCTCGCTGTCGCGCGTACTCGCGAACATTTCCGCACGACATTTGTACAGATGACTTAATTAAGATGCCGTGCAATTTTAGAAAATTCATGCGTATTATAAAGTTCTTGTTGGCTGGAGGGACAGTTTTCTGCATCAGCTGGATTGTTAGTGTCAACGAATGGCACAGCAGAGTCCGCTGGGAGAGCCGTCGGGCAGCTTCTGGAGTGTCCACCATGCGGACTATAGTGGCGTACTCAGAAGGCAAGCAGGCAGAGATGGACCGACCTTCGCCTGTCACCTGCGACCGGCTACCGGCATTCCCGAGAATACCGTATATTGTTAGATTTTTTTTTTTCATTATTTTTAAAGTATTGGTTCTCCTTCCACTTACATGGGGATCCCTGGATACACTTATCTCTTCTTTATAATTAATTCTCGTTATTTAGGTATGTTTATCGCTTTTAAATAATATTCTACAAATAGGTGAACCCATACAATAATTTAATTCAATCACAAAATGTCAGAATTGACAATATAATTGATACACGGTCTGCCACCGATTAGATAAAGTACAGCCGCATAATTTAATACGACATTTCAATTTGTTTAAGAACATATAAATCAAACTTTTTGTCGTAAATTTAAAATGGCAAGATTCAAAAGCCTGACAAAGTGTTGCTTTTATTTGCGGTTAGTAGATCCCGCTTAACTTCAAATAATGTAATATATTTACATTATTTGAAGTCTAAGTGTCTAATAAATTATTGCACATAAAAGAATACCGATGAATATAATAATTACTTACTGATAAATGTACAATGGCGGACTTATCCCTTTGAGGGATCTCTTCCAGTCAACCAAAGTAATATATTTTCCTTATATGATTTAAAATTTTAAAAGCACATGCACAAACTTATAAGACCTATGTGGTCACGTTAAATTTTATTGTTGTTACAGTTATTATTGTAGATTAATTCATGAAAACAATAAGATCGTTTTTTTTCCACTGTAAGTACACGTCAGTCTTCTTTAGAAGTCATTGCGATTTAAAAAAAATGAATTATCTATCTTTTTCCTCTTCGCAATCCATTTTATGCATTAAAATTTTATAATCTCTAAAATTTAAAAACTCGCTACTGAACATGTTAGCGCTATATAGGTATAATCTTGTTACTCTAAGACACGGATTCTTTTATATTCTCATTGATTTACAATCGCAGACTCTCGTAACATAACCGGTATTTTGGCGATAAAAATTTTATGAGGAAACAATGACTTTTTAATACACAGATTTATTCGTAAGAAACGTGGTATCAAACTCCACTATAAATGTAAATGAACCCATTCCTGGCGGATTGTTTAATCTACGAAACGAATGAGAAATATAACTCCGAAACAAATCTATAATTATTATTTTCCCTCTTAGAGAGCGGGTTTTAATAACAAAAAAAGTTGCCGTTATGGGCTTAGCCATAAAATATTAAGGTTGACAAACCCATGACGTGTGTTGAATTACCATGACAATGACCTCTCTATATCTAGTTACTAGCAGCCCGTCCCGACTTCGTCCGGATCGCCTATAGCCTTCCTCGATAAATAGGCTACCCAACACTGAAATAATTTGGCGAATCGGACCAGTAGTTCCTGAGATTAATTCATTCAAACAAACAAACTCTCCAGCTTTATAATCATCATCATCATCATCCTAGCGTCGGAGCCTAGGGTACACTGTAAGTCATGGTCCTAGATTTGGCGGAACTGGTAATTACAATGGAGCGACTGCCGTCTGACCTCCGTAACCCTTTTTACAGGGAAACCAGACCAAAAGGAACATGATCCGAGGTGTGTTAGTGTCCAACACTGTCAGCATTTTTCAGGTTGCCCCAAGGCATCTGATACAGCCTAACGATTGCTATCTATCGACAACAACAGGGACCAACGGCTTAACGTGCCTTCCCAAGCACTAAAGATAGAAAATGCCACTAAATGGAGACCATTCCAACAGTGGTCACGTCACGCCGTCGCTTGACACACGCATTCGATACGCATACGCGGGTCGCGCTCGACTAACGAGCTCCTCATCTTCAGCATTATAATATAATATAGTAATAGTATAATAGTATAGTATAGAATATATATAATATAGATAATCTCCAGATAGATGGAAGCAGGTGGAGGCAGCTTATATACTTGATGCGGTCCATGGTACTTGTACCATGTACCATGGCCTTGACTACTGGACCTCGAAGGTCCAGTTTATTTACTTTTTTTCTTCGTTTCCTGACAGACAGATTTCTTTTTCTCCTTATACAGTCAGATTCTTGGCGTAGATAGCGGGAGGCTTATGTCCAGCAATGAGATAAAGAAAGTTGCTAATGATGAAAATCGTTAAAATAATTGACTAATTAAAACTCGTTAATACGTGCGTTTGAGAATCATTCAATTGTTATATAATATTCAGTTGTACGATAATTCTTGCCTTTTGTACTTGTAATATGCAAATTTCATAGACAATAAGTTTGAGAAACGCCAGGGGAGTAGATAAGAGTCATTGTATGTTGCTGCAGGTTGTGCGGCCTAACTTCCTGTTTGTACGGCAGAATAGATGGAGCTTGCTTTCATACATATTAAATACATTCATAGTACCAACCCACTATATATCTTTACATAAAAACGATAGGATACTCCCTTGCATAGGAAACATGAAATCTCAATAACTACTGTACTTGGTGATATGATACAATATAACTTTATTGCCCACATCTGGGAAATAACAAAAAATGATTTGGCACAATAAAGAAATATGTAATGAAAAAATGTAAATATATTTATATATAAAATATGTAATAACATTGATGCATTTTCATGGTAGTTTATATTTAAACGGCATTGGGAGCTAAGCTATACTTATAATAATCTGTATAGTCACATAAAATAATTATTATCCTAATATTATTAATGTAAAAGTGTGTTTATTTACACGTCTATCTCGAAAAAAAAGAAGCAGCGACGAGACTAGTCAATATATTTTTTCAGACATTGAATATATTTACTAATACATGAGTCTTTACATAATATATACAAGTCATTCAAGGAGAAGATTAAGGAAGTCTATAAATTGTCCGTAGAGTGATTTGTTAGATTTTTTTTTTTGCACTGCATTTAATCGTTATTAAGAATTATGAATAGGTGGTAATAGCTAGTTGAATATAGCTTTTATATATATATTGTTTTTTGTACATATAGTAAGTTAGATCCGATAATCTGTACTCCTACTACAGTCACACACTTTCCTCTATTATAGTGGTTGACTGGAAGAGATCCCTCATAGGGATAAGTCCGCCATTGTATATTAATATTAAAGTTTTTTTTCTGTTGATGTTGTATAAACTGTTTTCTTTTATGTAAAATAAAGAATTTTACATACATACATACATATATATATATATATATAGTATCCCAACGAAATATAAGCAAGAAGCTCATCAAATGTAATTTGCATATCGTGTAGTACATCAGTACTATCATATCAATGGACAACATAGATTTAGAATGAAAATGAATCAATTATTCTATGATATTATAAATTTAGTTTTTTTGAACATTTTGCTGAAAAATATCTTCTCATGTCTTCTAGTTACGAATGGTGTAAAAACTATCAAACTTCGAAATGAAACTTAAATTTTTTCTAACCATCGAAGCCACATCGCAGCGAAAGTAAGTTTAGTAGGGCGGTAAATAAACAGCTGGCATCCCCGGTACCTATACAAGCAAAAAGCAATAATTTCTTTCACGATGTCAATTAAATAGAAATGATTGGAACAAATTGCGATACATATCCGTCGATATCGAACAATCGAGGAACGTAATCGAGTCGCTGCAATAGATTTACTTGGACTTGTTTCGAGTATCGATAATGTATTCCGATGCCGGTCACGAACGGAAAATAAATCGAAATCAATATCCTCCACGGGTATTTCTAATGGCATTCCGCCACTGGCACTTGCCAACCATGGCTTCTATGCAGGGTTTGTTTAGCTTCTTTATCTGTGTGGCTGGCGCAATGAAGGATAAACGTTGAAAACTGTACGAAAAAATACTAGAAATATTAAGCAATTAAGTTTTTTAGGAATATAAGAATCATTTTTCATGTAAAATGTTGCCAAGACGAAATAATATGCCTCGCCCTGTCAAATAGTTATAAGATGATGTAGAGTCAATCTTTTCACAATAGACGCTTTGCTTATTAAGACTTTACTTCACAAACCTTCAAAATATTTAATTTGGCTGTTACGCTTCCATCAAATATAAGAAAGACAATTTATATAATACTAGCTGTTTCCCGCAACTCCGCCTGCGTCAAAAAGTAGCCTATGTTTGACCCCGGGTCTTCAACTATATTCATACCAAATTTCATCAAAATCCGTTCAGTGGTTTGGCCGTAAAAGCGTAACAGACAGACAGACAGAAAGACAGACAGACTTTCGCATTTATAATATTAGTATGGAAGTATGGATAACAATATATTTTAGGTAAAAAACATCGGTCGTGTATTGTAGAGATTTTCTTTTTAAAGATATTTAATGATATCATAGAGTTTCAGTTTTCTGAAAGTACCACCACATAATTTTATGGTAACTAGGTATTTTACGATTTATATACCTATATTGTGGAAAACTTTTTGATAGCTGACACATAGCAACAACAGTTTAATTAGAATAAAGAGCGAATATTAAGAAGTTACACGTAGCTTTGCTGCAAATTAGATTCTATTTGCGTTCAGTACATTGCTCCCAGGAATTGCATAAATAATACATGATCTTCTGTGGCATTCCACACTAAGTATTTTATTATTGTACTCATTATTTAATTGTGCTCACTCGCCCGCCATTTTATTTTAAAATGTTTTATTTAATTACTGAATCAACATCACACAAATTACGCATAAATTAATATTATTTCATGATAAGCATTTTTTTGCGTTACATATAAATTATGTAAGATTCTAGTGTCCTGAGTTATATAACTATAATTAGGCTATCAAACTCAAAAATATTTTTTGAATAAGTTGCTTAGTTCAATAGTTAAACATTTTTTAAGCTTTATTGTTACCATACTAAAGGATTTACTTAACATATGTATCTATGTGCCCAAAAATTTTATATATTGTGCATATCTATCTATATCTATACATATAATAAAATTGTAACAAGTCGATGTCTGTACATTAAAGATTTTTAAGAAAAAACAATATGAGGAGTCATTATTGTACTAACAGAAGCCAAAACAATATTTTTTGGAAATTTAGTCTTTCTGTCTGTCATCATATGTTTGTCATCGCCTCACGCGAAAACTACTGCATAGAATTAAATGCGGTTTTCACTGATGCCTTGCTAGAGGTCCAACTTAGAAATTAGGCTACAATTTTTATCTGTTCCCGGAGGACAAAAAAACTAACTAATTTGACCCCTAAAATGTATGGCGTCAAACTAAACTGGTCGTTGGAAGTCGCGGGCAAAGCTAGTCTTCAATATGTTCTAATTTTAACTTCTATACTTTACCTCCAATTTTACAAGCTACCATATGTGGTAAATTTCACCATTCGTTCACAATTTTAACGTATAACTTAGTTTTGAATAAAATCTTTAACAATTGAGTTCTCTAGAACTTTAATAATACCAATAACCTACCTAACCATTTCAAAATACGAAACCCACCTTATGAGCGGAAGCCTGTTCCTTTATAAAATGTTAAAAGTACTGGAACTAAACGTTAAATGCTTGCTTTGGACCTTTAAACATTATATACGATCGTTAAGTACGTAGATATTTTTTTATCATTTTATCAATCACAATAAGTTTATCGCATACATCGACGACGCTAATGGGTCAATTACAGGAGTCAAAAAAATATTCCCATCAAAAACAATACTTAATTTACCTACTCACCTTTCCGTCTTAAAATTGCTGTAAGCAATCATTTTAACACAAGAAAAACTGGTAACGTCTTTTGATTCTCGCTCGACAATTTGTAAATCAGGATTTCTGGCAACGATAATTGTACAAAATTTTATTTTAGATTTGTTAGTAGAAATGCGTATTATTAATAATTAGTTACGGATACATAAAACATACGTCAATAAAATGTTGTGTTGGTTAATCCTCTTTATTTATTTTACTAGCTGTTTACTGCAGCTCCGCCTGCATAGAAAAGTAGCCTATGTTTGACCTCGGGTCTTCCGCGGCGGCCGTTCATGCATGCTATTGGTGTGAAATTACAAGAAATGAAAACTTTTGCCATCTGTAATATTATTACAGAGAATTAAATTATACATTTTGGTACGTGTGAAATGATGGCACGTAGTGTTTCGGCGCGTGATTGCAGATTATTGCTATCATTACTTCTACTTCATGCCGATTGCAAAAACAAAAAGTTTGGGATCGCGTTGCCTTGATATTTCACCAATCATTTGCGAATGTATGTGTACTGACTTAAATCTGTATGGAGTAGACATCATATTCAGGTTACAATCACGAACACGAGTAGGCATACTTGCTTAATCTTACATTTTAATTTTTTTAGCAAAGTGCTAACGCTATGAACGTTTATTTCTCGCAGATATTTTCTATTTCTATGATATATGATATTAGTATTTGGCCACTTTACACAATACTATAACGGATTTTGTTTGAGAAAAATAACCTAACCGGATTCATTTACCGATTGCGTAAAATGAAAAGAGCGTTATGATTTCACAAATACACGTTACTAAAAATTGGCTGACTGCCGGCCTAATTTTAAATAAAAAATAGTTTTTTGATGAGATGCATCTATGAGATCATCTGTGATATAAAAGTTCTACATACGTCTTTCCTTTCTCGCCATTCCGTCTGGTGAATGTCATAAAAGACAAACACATTAATTAAGGTAAGGTCCAATCGACCATGTTTTTACTTAAAATTATACAATATATGTGCAATACTTGTAATACAAAACGTTTTAGCTCTACTTTTCAACCGACTTCAAAAGTCCAAAAAGGAGTAGGTTCTCAATGATGAATGTTTTTTTGGAGATAGAAAGAACTGGCTAAGTAAACTAACAGCACATACCGAGTACTTGTATAATCTAATTAATCATGTGAGAATTCATAAATTAGTTTAAGTTAATTGTCTGTATCTATTCCTAGGCTGTCCTGTCTTAGAAACAGCAATCTGTACATTCAATGAGATTTATACGTATTCTCGAGTTCTATTTCTCTAAGTCTGCTTGTAATAAATTACTTGTAACTAGTTGAGATACCTGATAGATTTATATGGAAGTATTACGTCGATTATTTTCTGCATGTAAAACAAACGATCTTTAATCAGTTTTACACGTGTAAGTGGTGTAATTAAATATTCATTTATTTATATTGGTTTCAGATAATTACCAAACATATTTTTGTACATATTTTATATTTTCTTTTATTTATCTATATATTTTACAACATAATTAAGTACCCTTGTTTAATTTTATTTATTATTTTTAAATAGTTTAACTAATTTCATGATAATAAATCGTAAACTTTAAATATGAAAAATTCGGCAAATAAAATAACTGCGGTATAAATTAGTGATGTATTCTGATACATATACACTTTTATCTATTTTATAAAAGTATTTCCATTCTGATAATCCAATTTTATATATTTACTCAGGTATTGAATTTTTATCGGTTAATTTTTTAATGACTGCAATATTGAATATTTTATAATAAATTCTAGAAAGACATATACAAATAATCAAAATGTTTTACTATATTGGTAAATCGAACTGTAATTCCCATTTAAAACAATAATCTGATTTTATTTTGCATGTATCCTCGTCTTACTGACATGTGGTACTCTGCAAGTGCCTTAAGGCTGTATAAAACGAAAGCTCTTCATGTGATGAAAGCACGAATGGCGGTAAATTGTTTCTGTCAAAACAATTCTCTTCACTATTTTATATTTACTTGACGGTTGGCCTTTATAATTATATATAATATAAATAATTAAAAGAAATAAACATTTTATATTTGTTATGTATTTTCTTTGGTGCAATAAAAAGAAATCGCTTTACTTACTTACATTTTGATTTGACTACAAATTAGAGAATAGGTTAATATTTTACTAGACTAGGTATACAGTACACAACAGTACCACTAACAAAGGAGGTGTGTGTGTAAGGTGTTTGGCTTTCCTATGAGGTCAACTATATATTCACACGTCAAATAATATACAACACATATATCCGATTATGACTTACTATAAAATATACAATTATATATATATATCAATTAACTGATTATCTGTCGGCCAATATTTATTTTACTAATATTTAATTTTAAAATATCTTACTTTTCAATTTATTAATTGAGAACATCGTCCGTAATTAAATATAACATACCATTAAGAGTAATAAATAACAGAAACTTACAATTTTATAACTTAAGTTATATCCTTCAAGTTGCCGCCCTATTATTAAGATCCCAAATGAGTAACTTTCCCATAGATGTGACCTTATCCATATATACTTTTTTTCTACATAAGTATGATATATTTAATACAAGGTGTTTCCCACAGCTCCGCTTGCGGCAAAAAGTAGCTTATGTTTGACCCCGACTCTTCAACTATATTCATTCCAAATTTCATCAAAATCCGTTCAACGGTTTGGCCATGAAAGCGTAACATACAGACAGATAGACAAACAGACAGACTTTCGCACTTAAAATATTAAGTACTAGCTGTTTCCCACAGCTCCGTCTGCGTCAAAATGTAGCCTATGTTTGACCCGGGTCTTCAACTATATTCATACTAAATTTTATCAAAATCCGTTCAGTGGTTTGGCCTTATATATTATATTAGTATGAAAGTATGGATGAACAATTTAAACTGTTTTAAAAACTATGATTATTAAAAGTGTTTTATGATTTTAAATAATCTCACCTATTGCTTAATTAAAAAGACTCTGACATTCATCGTTACATTTAATAAACAAGGCTAATTACAAATCTAGGTATTCTACATAAGCAGATATTTTGTCAAAGGATATCGAGTACTTATTTCCACCCACGACTGGAAAAGTAGAGCGGAGAACAGTACCTTTGGTTCACAAATTGCGACGTGACCTCACGTAGGTCCGACCCACGAACCTAATAACGGACGGAGACATGCAGCATGTCATAGTAACTATACAATTATAGTGTTGACAGTTGTTTGCTAGTAGCGTAGTGACATAATAGCTGGCGGTTCGTGGTACTCGTGCATAATGTTAATTTTATAGCCATAACAGCTCTAACGGCAATGCCCGAATATAAACAAAAAATACAAGATTTTAGTAACCAGTTTGCAAATAATTTGATCTAAATATATGATTTATTACAATCTACAGATTAAGAAAAACGGAGGTCATGCGGCAGTCGCTCCAATAAAATAATCAGTACTGCCAAATCTAGGGGCATGATTAAAGCGTACCCTGGGCTCCGAAGCGTAAGCTGACGACGCATCTAGGAATACACGCTACGATGAAGAAGAAGACAGATTAAAACGGTGTCATTTTTATAGTTGAATAATAAAGCATATATTAGAAGAACCCATGGGAAGAACCCCATACTGATAAAATTCAAAATATTAAAAACAACATATAGCTAAAATTTGACCAACAACAGTTTGAGCAGGGTAATTTTCTTTGAGACGACTGAGAGACTTATCTCTTATGCATTATTTATCAGAGACAAACAATGAATTGGATTGGACATAATTATGTCTAAGAGACGTGGGTTCATGCCGCTAACCTTTGATGTTCATGCATGTCAGCCGTGGCGTGGCCATTTTGTAGTTATGGTACTTACAGGCCCACTAATAAGCCTGAGAAAAGTAATTTATAAATGCATACTTATACACCAATCAATAAATTCAATACATGTTTAATTACAGATTATTGCTTTACTCAGGTACTTTAAGCTTTATTTAGGTAGATATATAATATCATATAATACTTGAAATCTGGCAAAAATGTGTATTATTAATACGTATTTACCAAATTATAGAGAATTTTCATAATGGTAAACTTTAGTATATACCGTTGTCTTAGGTTTCAATAAAATTTTACGTTATATACATCTTAAATCTTACAGTAAATGTGGGTATTACTCGTACTATTTTTAAGATAAGTTGTAATAATATTCGTTCTTATAGAATCATTAATGTAAGCTTTTAACACCCATTTAGCTGTGGGATAAAGATAACAGTCAAACGAGCAAGACGAACGGACGCGCTTTTATTACTTTATTATTTTATTCCGTTCTACTAAAAACTGATAAATAGCCATATAAGTAAGTAATCAATTACAAATACACGTATCTTGCCGAATTTACAAATATTAATTTTTAGGAATTCTAAGACTATACATGTATTTTTTGAAGTTGAGCTTTTATTATCCGACAACACTTTAAATAAAGTCACATGTTGACTTCTTAAGTTATGTAGATACGCCAGGATAAAAGAACAGACATCGTTAAAATATATGAGAAATTGTTCATGAGGAATGATTTAAAAATAATTACTATAAATGTTTACTTACTATAAAATACTCATGTTTGGATGCCTGCAGCATCAGTAGTGTGAGCACCGAAATGGATGCTGACTGCGAAAATATCCCGCCATTTTTAAATTTTATGTCAGTCTTTCACTCCAGCACAAGTAACGTTAAGGATATAAAAAATTAACTAAACGCCATTTGTGCGAGAATGATAAAATTCCTCGCCATATTGGGTGGCAGGCTACCGTTTGAAAATTCGATATGTAGCTGCCGCGATCAAGACCCCGTAACCAGAACAAGAAATAGCTCACCTCCAGTCACGTACGCCTTGTCCAAAAGCAAGCTAACATGCTCCACTTCTGGAATGATGAACTTGATCTTCTGATTTTCGCACCTTTGAAAAATCACAGCTCAAGAGTCTACGAAAAGTAGCTTTATCACAAACACAATAGTTTTAGATCAAATTGTCTTAAATTTCGTATTATTACACGACTCCACGTCACACGGAACACACGACTTTCTCTCGCGAAGAGAATCCGACCGGCACAGTCTCCTTGTTCAGAGCTGCAGGCGAGAGATGCGAGAGAGATCCAGAATTTTCTACACTGGAGCTCGGCGGTGATTGGTCGACGAGGCGTATGAACGATTGAACGTTTCGTTCGACATTCGGTGATTCAAATTTCTGCTCCGATGGCGGGAAACTTGAACGCAGCATCAAATTCGATTTTCGATGGGTTTGGTGCCGAGATAACAATAAGAAAATTACGATAGAACTCTTAACCTAATAAATTAAGAAAACGATTTATGATTACGAAACATACCGCCCACCAAAATACACTTGTGTATTTTCTTACTTAGAAAACAGTTAAACTAATAAAACTATGTGAACGAAACGAATGCATATGACTTAAACTAAATAGAGTTTACGATAATGTTTTAACTAAAATACGAACTGAATAAATTAATCGATATGATTAGGTAAAGGGCAAAGTTTTGCCAATGGTCTCGTTAGGTGAGAGCCATCAACTGTACGTACAGTTGCCACGCGAACTACTCCGTCCGGGCCAGGGTAAAGTTTTTCAACGCGCGCAAGAGGCCAGTGTAACGGGACTGAGTTATCGGTTTTTATTATAACAATCGACCCTACGTCCAGTGGTTTCGATTGTTTGGTCCACTTTGCTCGCTGAGTTAGAGTTTGTAAATATTCTTGCTTCCAACGAGTCCAAAAGTCTTGTTGAAAACGTTGTATTAACTGCCATCGACCGAAACGGTTTAGATTAATGGGAGTTAAATCTTCATCAGGCACGGAGGTAAGCGGCTCTAACGTTAAGAAGTGGCCCGGAGTAAGAACGTTCAAGTCATTTGGATCTGAACTCAGCGGGCAGAGTGGTCGAGAATTAAGCATCGATTCGATTTGAACAAAGACAGTACTTAACTCCTCGAACGTAAGGGCTTGTTCCCCTATGATACGATACAAGTGAGATTTGACGGATTTGATTTGAATTTCCCACACTCCACCGAAGTGGGGGCTTGAAGGTGCATTGAATCGAAATTCAATATTTTCCGCATGAGCAGCAGTTTGCATAAGAGCATTTAGTTGATTGCTTGCGCCTACGTAATTAGTTCCGCAATCAGAGTGAATTATGCTAACCGTACCACGACGGCCGACTAAACGACGGAGAGCTGCAAGGAAAGCGTCAGATGACAAGTCCGAGACAGTCTCGAGATGAAGAGCTTTAGTGCTAAAGCAAATGAATAGGCAAAGATAAGCTTTTCCGATTTTAGCACCACGATGTTTTCCAAGTTTTATCTTAAAAGGACCGCCATAATCCGTTCCTACAATAGAAAAGGGCTTAACTTGATTAACACGAACAGCGGGTAGATCGCTCATAAATGGCTCTAAGGGCATAGGGTTGGTTTTATAACACTGTAAGCATTTAGATAAGCAATGACGAATTGCGCGTTTGGGAGAAAGTATCCAGAATTGTTGAGTTAACAGGTAATGCAGTGTATTAACACCAGCATGACAATTTTCACGATGGAACGCTTCAATTATCATGTAGGTGAGTCTTGAATCACGCGGAAGAAGAGCAGGATGTTTGTGTTCAAATTCAAGACCCGATCTCGACAGCCTGCCGCCCACCCTGAGCACACCGTGTATATCCAAAAATGGATTGAGCTTACGCATTTGCTTGGACAAGAGCCTTCCCGTTTGAAGTTGTTGGATTGCAGTAGCGAAATAACTGGACTGGATATGCTTGACGACAATCAAGAGAGACTTATGAAGCTCTATTTGATTAAACGCCGCGTCCCAGCGAGCTGTACGTTTACTACGAATGAAATAAATGAACTTAATCCAAACGCATATAACGCGTTGGATTTTTCGAATCGAAGAATAACGTTCAAGTAATAGATCTAAGAAAGATGTAGAAGCTGCGTCCTGAGCAAGCAAAGAATGTGGACTCTTTTCCTCCATATTTAATGTAGTTGGATCCAGTACTTCGTCAGAACGAGGCCAAGGAAGAACTGGTTGAGAAAGCCACGAGGGACCCGCCCACCATAAACGATTGTTGGCAAGAGCTGACGGAAGCTGACCTCGAGACACTACATCTGCCGGATTATTCTCGGAAGTCACGTGATTCCAAGTAACATCTGGAATGACGTCTAGAATGTGACTTACGCGATTCGCGACAAAAGTTTTCCAACGGGATGGATGAGAGCGAATCCACGCAAGCACTACGGTGGAGTCAGACCAAGCGTATACGCCATCGAATGAAAAAATGGAAGAGTACGATTCTTTGACGAATCTCAAAAGATCAGCAAGGAGTACTGCGGCACAAAGCTCAAGTCGCGGCAATGATGTGGACTTTACAGGAGCTACTCGGCCCTTCGAGCATACGAAAAATACGTGGACAGTTTGATTTTCATCAACGATGCGTAGATAGACCACAGCACCGTAACCAGTTTCCGAGCTATCAGAAAATCCATGTAGTTCACAAGATTGGATATCTCTCACTGAAACACAGCGAGGAATACGCAGAGAATGCAACAAAGGAAGTTCATCCAAGTATAGGTCCCAAAGATTAACAACTTCCTTAGGAGGATCGTCGTCCCAACCCACTTTAAGAAGCCACAGACGCTGTACCAGAACCTTGGCGATAAAAGTTAAAGGCGAGAGGAAGCCCAAGGGATCAAATACGCGCGCTAGTTCACTTAGAATGTTTCTCTTCGTGCACTTCTTTTGTTGCGGAACAACTGAAAAGAAGAAACAGTCAGTCACAGGATCCCACCTTAAACCGAGAACTTTGAGTGTTGAACTCTCCTTATCATCCAACGTCACCGATGCAGTCAAACAATGGTCCGAAGGCAAACCAGAGAGAAGCGCAGGAGTGTTGGTCGCCCATTTTCGAAGTTCAAAGTTTCCTTTACCAAGTAATTCAATGATTTCATTTCGTGCTTGCAAAGCGATCTCAAGATTTTCAAAACCAGTCACTACATCATCGATATACAAGTCAGAAGATAAAACCCTACTAGCGATTGGCAACTCACGACCCTCATCCAAAATCAGCTGTTTAATCGTACGACATGCTAGAAAGGGAGCCGAAGACACGCCGTAAGTCACAGTATTAAGCCGATACTCCTGGACGGATTCGTTTGTATCAAACCGCCAAAAGATGCGTTGGTATTCACGATCAGTATCCGAAATTCGAATCATGCGATACATTTGCCGCATATCAGCTGTAAATACAACAAAATGAGTACGAAAATTGAGAAGAATTGTTGCAATGTTAGTTTGAAGCTTGGGACCGATTAGAAGAGTATCGTTAAGAGAAGTTCCCGTAGCATCAGGATAACTTGCATTGAAAACAACGCGCAACTTCGTGGAAGCAGAATCGGGGCGAAGCACACAATGATGAGGAAGATAATACCTTCCAGCATTCAGCTCATCAATCGGAACACCATTCATATGACCGCTATCTAGATAATCCCTCATAAACTCACTATATTTCTTGTATAATTCTGGATCCTTAACTAATCTTCGTTCCATAGAATGAAAATAACGTAAAGCAGTTTCGCGAGAACCTGGAAAATGTAGATCCTGTTTATCCTCCTTAAACGGCAAGGTAACAATATACCTACCTATGATATCACGTGAGTGTTGCGTTGCAAATATTTCTTCACAACGATGTTCGTCGGGAGTTAGAGGAGGAGTTCCATCAAAAGATTCCAATTCCCATAGGCGCTTGACTTCACTATGAAGGCAATCAGCCTCATTTACAAAAAATGACTGCACCTTATCCTTTTGATTGGCACAGCCGAGCAAGATCCAACCGAATACCGAATTAAGCGCTGCTGGTTGCTTAGATCCTCCACTTACACTACCCGGAAGAAGTAATGAAGCGAAGATCTCAGCACCGAGAAGGACATCGATAGATCCAGGCGAGTGACAATCTGGATCAGCCAGTTTTAGGCTCTGTAAATGTGACCATGAGGAGCGATCGATACGAGCTGATGGCATTTCGCCACATATACTGGGCAAGATGAGCGCCTCAATCTTAAACAGACTTTGGTCATTGACCCCAAGTTCGATCTGTACTGTACCGGAAACAGAAGCAGATGACTCGGCCAGGCCACTGACTCGCCGAGAAGTGAAGTCACTCTTCAAACCAAGTCGCTTTAATGATTTCTCACAAATAAAGTGCGCCATGCTACCAGAATCTATAAGGGCTCGAAATGACTGAAAGTTGCCTGAGGAATCTCGGATTTGAACTCTGGCTGTAGATAGAAGCACCACAGGTTGGGATTCGAGACTTGTAAGAACCTGAGTTTGATTTTTGCTTTGGGAACCAGAAGTAGGTTGAGTCGATGAAGAATCAGCGATATTGGGATTATCCAGGTGAAGAAGTGTGTGATGACGCTGATGACATTTCTGACATCTAAAAATAGATCTACATTCAGATAGACGATGTGACGGCCTCAGACAGTTGAAACACCAACGATTAGTTTTCGCATGTTCCATCCGTTCGGCTACAGAAATCTGAGCAAATTGTTTACAATGATTAACTGAATGATTTTCAGAACAAAACGAACATTTAAGAATGGGTACCGTAGATGAAGAGGTTGAGTTTGAACTGACGGATTGTGATGTCGGAGGGTTGGGCTTGGACCTCTCCTCAGTGCTAGAAAGAAAAACTGTAGTTTTGGACCTCGAAGAATTATCTAATTTGTTTTGAGCGTGGGATTTGAATTGATTACGATTATTAGAAACGTTAGATCGATTTTGACGTGAGAAGTGAGTGTCTCGAATGAGGGCCTCACTTTTGGTGTACACGAATTCCAATAATTCTTCGAAATTCGGTAACTCAGTAGATATGTGTTTTCTTTCATAAGCGCAACGCGTTTGTGAATCTAGCTTCGACAAGAAAAGATAACTAAGTACGAAACTCCATTCGGTAGTAGGTAATCCAAGACCTCTCAAAACATTTAAATTTTCTTTTGTATGGTCGAGCGCACGACGAAGCTCATCAGGTGAGTTAAAGTTTAAATTTATATCTAGTATTTCCTTCCAACACGTAAAGGCCAGCTCACGTTTATCTTGGTACCTCTTCGTCAATGTCTGATATGCCTCACGATAAAAAGTACCTTCTGGAGGGTACGAACGTATAAGAGTAAGAGCGTCTCCTGAAAGACTTGAGAAAAGATAATGCATGCGTTCAGCATCCGAAAGTGACAAATTATGATGTATTAACGAATTATAAAGGCTATAAAATTGAGGCCATTCTTTAATTTTCCCATTAAATATAGGAATATTAATTTTAGGTAGCTTTACGTTAGAGATACAAGAGCGGTCGACAGCGATTGTATTTGAATTAGAATCTCCTGTACCAGTAGGAATTAGCTGCCTATAAATGGTCATGATATCGAAATATATTTGATCGAAGTCTGCTCGGACCTCATCCTCTTGATCCTCGGAATCGCTATCTACAATGCAGAGGATATCAGAATGGGTATCCTCAAAGCTGCTACAAAGCTTTTGCACAGACGTAAAATGGGCTAAAAACGCGTCTAGATGAGAAAGATCCTTTTGGGCTAATTCAGCAACTTCAAGTGTCTTCCTCAAACGATTTAAAGCGAGAGTGCGTTTGCGCCGCAATATGGGTAAGTCTCGAGCAGTAAGAGCAGGTTCATCGTCAACCATACTTAAAGATTTTCTTTTCTTAGATGGATCAAGCTTCTGCTTTCGTTTTGTGTTGTAAGACATTTTTACTAAAAAATAAGGTGTAAATTTAGTATTTAATTTACAAACGAATATTAATGATGGTTTGGTAAAATGTATTTATTTAAATTCACCTTATATTTAACTATTACTTCGGTTGCAATATGCAACTAATACAAATACACTTTATATTTATCTATCACTTTGTTTGAAAATTTGTAACTGATATGAACACCCCTTATAATTTACTTGTCATACATGAAGTTACAATTCGGATGACGATAAAACAATGAAACGAAAAAATGCAACCGTTTTGTCACTGATCACCAACGAATACGAATCTGTCTGTACTCCGAACACTTTTACGGTAGGTATATTGCGCGAGTATATTGATATATATTAGCCTGGACACGAATGAGCACTATACAAGAGAATGAGAAACGAATAATTGTATAGTGCGAGAATTCCAAACTAATATTCAATGTAGGACGAGTGGATGATATACCTACTTGCTAGGAATATTGGAGAAAATGAAAAATACCTAACACAATCATAGCACGATCGTTGAGAATCGAATTGGGTACGAATATGCACTATACAAGAGAATGAAAACGAGTAATTGTATAGTACGAGATTCCAAAACAATACACGAAAAGGCTAAGTTTTTTTTATTTTTTTTTATTTTTTATTAGGTATTTATTCAATCGATGTCTAAGATGTCGTATTTATAAGTCGATACGTAAAATACTTATAGGTAGTTGACGATAGGATACAGCGAAAATAAACGTGTACGTACGTTAAATTCGTGTTGACGCATTGAATGCTACCTATAAATCGATGTAGGTACAAATTACCTACTTACTTGAGATTTGTAACGTGTGCGTGGTGTTATTTGAACGAAAATGTTTATTTTATAAAACGAAATTTACGCATTAAAACACTTTGGTGGAGGCAAATATGTAGGTAGTTACGTACGGAGTTAATAAATTCCGAAGCAAAATATAAAATGTGCAGAAGTGACCTCTCGTGTAAACTTACACGGAACGTTATTATCTTTGTTCTTTTTATGAATTACCTATTTTAACTGAACTCGGAATATGTATTGTCCAACATTAAAACAAGAAACAATATCTAGCTAGTTCATATGCATTCGAAAGTCAAAGATAAAAGTGACCACACAAATTGCAAGTTTCACATCTAGATAATTTTTATTTTGTGATGATCACAAAAAATTCACAAGAAACTACCTACACTTCGGGCGTGTTTAATAATGAGAAAAAAAGGAAATTAGACAAATTCTGATAAATAGAATTTTATTCCCGGGTTTCGGCACCAAAAAATATGTGCGAGAATGATAAAATTCCTCGCCATATTGGGTGGCAGGCTACCGTTTGAAAATTCGATATGTAGCTGCCGCGATCAAGACCCCGTAACCAGAACAAGAAATAGCTCACCTCCAGTCACGTACGCCTTGTCCAAAAGCAAGCTAACATGCTCCACTTCTGGAATGATGAACTTGATCTTCTGATTTTCGCACCTTTGAAAAATCACAGCTCAAGAGTCTACGAAAAGTAGCTTTATCACAAACACAATAGTTTTAGATCAAATTGTCTTAAATTTCGTATTATTACACGACTCCACGTCACACGGAACACACGACTTTCTCTCGCGAAGAGAATCCGACCGGCACAGTCTCCTTGTTCAGAGCTGCAGGCGAGAGATGCGAGAGAGATCCAGAATTTTCTACACTGGAGCTCGGCGGTGATTGGTCGACGAGGCGTATGAACGATTGAACGTTTCGTTCGACATTCGGTGATTCAAATTTCTGCTCCGATGGCGGGAAACTTGAACGCAGCATCAAATTCGATTTTCGATGGGTTTGGTGCCGAGATAACAATAAGAAAATTACGATAGAACTCTTAACCTAATAAATTAAGAAAACGATTTATGATTACGAAACACCATTGGTCTACACCGCTGAGTGACTAACAGTGTTTTTGAATCCGCTTGTCCTCACTACTCCCACGGTGGCGTAAAAATATTAAAATTTACAAATTTATTAAGCACTCGTATTCATAACGATTCTTTTTTTCGCGATTGTCACACATATTATAATTAAACAATTGAATTTAATTCAGTGTCTACTTGCTACATAAACGCTGAAAAGTGTTTAAAATATTAAGTGGAAAATAATATATATGTTGTCTATACTCGTATTTAAATATCCTGAAATTCATTGTTGTTATCGCAGACTAGCAGACAGAAAAGTAGTACTAGCTAGCAATAATACAAGAACTTATACGCGCATTGCGTGCATGCTATCGACACCAATATCGATATATTCTAACACCTCACACACAAAATATAGGAGATAGGAGAAAACAACGCCTGCGCACAATAATAAATCGACTCACTATCTTCTTGTTTACTAGAAATGTTTTTACATTTGTAGTCGGTAATATATAAATGAAACTATTGAAAAAAAAAATATATTTACGTTTTCTATTGCTATTTAATGTATTTAAGTTTAACTACTTTTGAAACTTATCCCTTTTCTATCGTTAAAAAAACACATGTTTTAGGATTGACAATCATATGACTTTAGATAATTATCAATAATATATTAATCGAAATATATTCTAGCAATCACAATATCAATTAAAGACAAAATTAAACATTTTTAGGGTCTGTTATAATCCATGGTAATTCACTTTATTCATTGTGAAATCCCAGTCCTTGATTAGACATCAACGCGCTTTGAATCGAGTTCAGCACGGGCAGCATGGTTAGCGCGACAACTGTTTTAACCTATGATTTTATCGCACTTCCCGCGTTATCTAACGTTGCGAGCATGGGTTCTAAACATTGGTTTAAATTTTGCAATCGACCTGTCATTTTATCTAAGACCGCGATAATTTGTCTCAAGTGCGAGCATGGCTACAAGATGGCTGCCGTGTTTTGAAGATAAATTGTCGACTTTTGATAGTTTAGTGGCTTAAATTTATCTGCGATTTTCGAGACCCAGATAAAAGGTAAGTTTATTAAAAATATCGTTTTTACTTATTAAATTGAGCGGTTTTATGTAAATGATCAATAGAATTACTTTAAACTTACTGTCAATTAGTTCAAAGTAAGTAAAGAATACATATTTATTAAAATTTTATTACAGTTTGCAATTTGTAATCTTTGGCCCTTTCTATATATGTTTGTTTTTGTTATAGATGTCAAGAGGCTATATTAGACATATTTTGTCCTTTTGGAAGAAAAGGAGGCAAGGAAGCGTCAAAGGACGGAAGTAAGGGAGCTTGCCCATATTTGGAGTCTACCTAGGGAAGAATTTTTAGAAAATTATAAAATCAGCCCGGTAATGGTGCAATATTTATGCGAGGAACTGGAGGAAGACTTGGCTCCCCGTACTGTCGAAGGATATCCAGTACTTATCAAAGTAAAGAAGAGTTACAGATATATGATATTCAAAAAATGATTTATGATAGTAAAACAAAAACTCGTATTTATCGAAGCTTTATCTTACTTTTTTCAGGTACTCACTTCACTAAGAATTTTAATAAATGGCCATTATCAGCGTGGTTAATGGTCAAGACCTTATGTCGCGTCGTTAAAAATCTATCTAGGGGAGATACTATATCGCGCTGTCAACCCATGCTCGCATAATAGATAGAAATAGCGTGGAGTTTAAGAAGTTTATGCGCCGCGACTCTTATCTATCGCGCGAGCCATGCTACGGCCGCAGGAACAAATTAATTTCTACTTCAATAACTACCACATACCTACCTAATCTTATTTCAATAGAGTTCACTGTTAAATAGCACTTTAGCATTAATTATCTTAAAATACGCTAAAAACAGAATTTAAACTTAATAAAAGCCCGCACGTATTTTTAAGCAAACCAATTCAAGATGGTCAAACCATTTTTGAGTCCTAGCGGGACTAACAAGCAGTAATACATTTTTATACATATAGATTTACGCACGACTGATAATAATTGCAACTCGTAATTAGCTAAAACGAAACGCAGTGTGTCGACATCACCTGCGTACGCCTCTAAAACTGTACACCATCATTTCCATGCTGTGATGCATATTTTAAATGTCCTGTACGGCAATTACTAACTACAGTGCATAATTTCTAATATCCTGTCTACTAGGAGTTGCATAAAATAAGGAGAGAACAGGACAGAACCGTATAATATTCTAAATTTCTAAGTGATCTCAATTTGATACTAGTTGTTTTACACCAACTACACCAACAACAACAACTCTGACACCAGGGTGTACATGGTCTATTGACAATGTAACCTACTCGAAATTATGATGATGATCAACTATGCCCAGTTTTTATTCTTCTCGTTTATTTCCCCTTTTTTTGTGGACATGACATGACATGCTCGTATAGTATGATCCTAATTATGATTCTCCTTTATTCCACTAAGATCTACCCCTATGATTATATTTTTATCTAAAAGAATGAATCAGATTGCAATACTCCGAAGTAATTCTATTATATCGGACTACTATGTAAGCTTTACAGTGTTATTATTCAAATATAATTTTATTTCTAATAAATTTACGAGCTAAAAATATGAACGCAAACGATGCACCGAAATTTAAAGAAGAAGGAACATTGCTTATTTATTTAACACTTCTGTGCTCACATATTTCTTTGATCTTTGACATTAATTCTGTGTTTTATTTATGTTGTGCGAGTTGTCTGTGCATCATTAGAACTGTATAATGAATTCGATGTTATCGTCTTACTCACATAAATTCTTATTGGTGGAATAAACACCTCATTATAAAGTTGACATGCTACATCTCCATAAAACCACCATATTCAGAAAGATGAATGAATGAATGAATGAATGAATACTTTATTGCACCATTTACAAACAAAAGAAGCACATAGTTAAAACCAATACAACTAAATGGGTACAAAGGCGGACTTATCGCTAATGCAATTTCTTCCAGCCAACCTTAGGGTCTTAAATATTCCCTAGGTTTTTATCAGCATTCGTAACATTCATTCATATTACATTCGATATAAATTAATTGAATACCAAC
This sequence comes from Euzophera pinguis, assembly GCA_947363495.1. Taxonomy (NCBI): domain Eukaryota; kingdom Metazoa; phylum Arthropoda; class Insecta; order Lepidoptera; family Pyralidae; genus Euzophera; species Euzophera pinguis. The sequence goes on from OX376164.1 coordinate 7,249,250, forward strand.
CATTGGTTTAATGGTTACATGGTCATGTACACCGTAGTTTCAGAGTTTTTAGTATAGGCCTTTCGGCATCTGACATATTTTTAACGACCACCAGATGGCAGCTGGAACCAACGACTTAACGTGCCTTCCGAAGCAAGGAATCATCTTTGTCAATCGCGCTAATTGCAAATGACGTAAACGTAATTACAAAATTATTTGCAAATGTTTCCTATGGGAATCGAAACCACAACTTGCGGGTCTTAGGCAAACACGCTCACTGAACCCCAAGGGCAGTTAATCATCCTATTAAAGAGTAGTCGAAATTTCATAAAGATTGGTTCAGAAGATAAAACTTGAAGATATAACACTCAAACAAACATATACACAAACTTACTTCCGCGTTTATTATTAGGAAGAATAGAAAAGTTTAGATTGGACTTTTTATCGCTTCAATAAAAACTTTTTTTCCAGAATCGAACTTGGTATCCCGACGTGGTCCCTGAGCCGAGCTGGCAGGAGGTGGAGGGAACGAAGGTGTCCCTCTATGCAGCTTACTACGACGAGCGGACGCCGCAGCGGTACGTTCGGATCCTGGCCAAATTTTACGGTTAGTTAATTTCTATATACATCCAAAAAAAAGAACAATTTTCTATTGTTTCATTAAAGTCATGATCTTGAAAAGTCTTTATGACATTTTAAAGGATATCATAATGTTCATCATCATATGGTTTTGATCAAGTTAAATTTCTCTTAAACTCGTATCTAGTTGGTTTTGGAATAATTAAATTATTCATGTAAATATACTTATCAAGTATTCTGCGTTCCACTGTCATTTCATCAGCAAATCTGTTCTGTGCAATATTTAAAAATAATAAGTACATCATATTTGAACAGGCATAAAAATAATTTAGTACGTGTGCGCCCGCGAGCACTTCACAATTATGTAAAATTACATGCTGCTCCGATTCTACAAATACGATGTAGCCGATACCACCACTAAAATGATCCGTGTTATGTCCTATAGTTATTCCCTCAGCTATCATAAACCTGCAGGAGTGCACTCATGCGTCAACACAACGTACAAACTAAATAACTTTTTGTGATGCATGAGCTTTAAAAACATAATTATGTCGTATAAGTTTACGGTCGAAATGCATTGCATTATGTGTAAAAAGTAAAACGACGACAGACAAATTTTCTGAGGTTGTAATTTATTAAAAAGTATACGAGACACAAAAGAAACTGAAAATGTATAGTATATACACTTTGCATAAAAAACTGACGCAATCTACTCCAATAAAGACATCCGCGAAATCTCAACCGGTGATAAAAACAACACCATAATTATTGGTGAGCATGGTCTTCCTTGCTCGTTTGTTTCACTTGCAATGAGAAAAAAGGACCCAAGACTTTGTCTGCACTGGGAATATAGCCTTTATTTTTGGTCTTACGGTAACTCACATGGTTGTCTCATTAAAATCTGGTTGTGCTAAATATACATTAAAGTAATAGGGGCATTTATAAATTTTATCTGTATGTGTGGTGCAACAAAAGTGTCGGCAGAAAGTGGGCAGAGTGCGACAGAGTCGGACGAGAGGCGAGATAAAGTGGGCGCTCATTTGTCACTCCTGGCACAAATTAAAGCGTTAACAGATATGCCATCGCAAAGAGTTCTTTATGTATGTTTATCTATTAGTTTTATTTCGTATACTTATCCTTTTGGGTATACCAAATGCATGAAAATTAGGTAATTTATTGTTGAGGTCTAAACACAACAAACGGTAAAATATCTGACGTAATAATTTCTGTTTTTTATTTCTAAATAGAATTTATGCACAAAAATATCTTCGTTGGCGAATTCTAATGTATCATTCGATTTTTTACCCCGCTGCAGAGCAAAGGTTTTCCACGTTTAGTTTTTCTTTTAATTTAGGTTTCAGATAAAGTTATTTAACTGTTGTTGAAAGAAATCTCTAAGACGTCATCAAGCTACGTTAGATGAGCGCTAGACTTTAACAAACGGACTTTACATTATGTCGTAATAACATGAAATAAAAATTATATATTGATGATTGTCAAAAGAAAACACGAAATAAGGATATAAACTTATAGGTACATCTGAAGCCCTATTTTTGAAATGTATGACTCACATGACGAATAAAAATCGTTCGATATCCAAAAAAAAAATTCGTCTCACCGATTTTGCGTGAGTCACACTTTTCAAAAATAGTACTCTAGGTTATCCTTCTAAGACTAGGATAATTTGTACTCCCTGCGAGCGCCTGTGTCGTGTAAATTCCGCCAAGATAAATGCCACTCCTATATCGTCGTTGGACGGATTAAAACAATACACCTTTTCACTTAGTTTTCCTTTTTACTTTCTAGTGTTTACATTGCCTATTTTAACGTCTCTATGTATATTTTCTTTGCGTATTGAATTTGGTATTTTTTGTTAAAATATTATGCAGAACTTTATACAGATAACAGTTGTACGGAGTGTAAATAAGACAGAACGTTATAATTGTCTCTTCTTAAGAATGGACAATATTTTGTATTATTATTATTATTTTGCAAAGCTTATAAAAGATCGATAATTAATTACTATTTTAATAACTTTTGAAATAGTTAATAAATAGTTTGGTTGCAGGCTTTACCATCTGCCTACTTGGGCACGCTGATGCACAATGATGCCTTCCGTTTGGCAACATCTTTGCACCTGGGAGCTCTGTGTACAGTTCCGCACCGGTGCTCCTGCGGAGATATGGTCGACGCTCTTGGACATCTACATCTCGTCCTTTCTTGCTCTGGGGGCGCCGGTCGTTTGGGATGTCACGCCGCCATAAACAACATAATCCACCAGACTCTTGCTACCATCCACGTTCCCGCTGTTTTGGAACTAAACGGCCTGGCTCGGGATGATGGCAAGAGACCGGATAGAATGACGCTGGTACCTTGGAGATAAAGACTTGTGTGGGACGCAACTTGTGTCACACGCTTGCTCCGTCCCATCTCCAGGTTACCAGATCAAAGGCCGGTGATGCTGCAGCCGAAGCAGAGAACTTCAAAAGGCGAAAATATATATGTATAAGTAGCAACTACATATTTGAGCTTTTTGGGGTAGAAACTCTGGGGCCGTGGGGTCCATCGGCTCACCAGCTTGACATATCTCGTGACCGGAAGGCTGGAAATTACCTTGCACAGAGGATTAGCATTGCCGTTCAATTTGGCAATGCTGCCAGCCTTCTGGGCACTCTACCGCAGGTTGACACCTTGGCTGACCTGTATAGTTTATAGCTATAATTATTTTAATTTTTGGTATTAATTTTTTAGTTGAATAGTGTACAAAAGTTAATAAAATAGTTAGTAAAATATGAAAATTGTCATCAGTTAATCTTCCAAAACTTGTGAAAGCCCGTGTTACTCAGCACTTGTTTATAGTGCTTTCTTCCTTACGTTTTAATAATCGATTAGAAAAGGTTTCTTCATATTTAGATTAAAATAGTCCCGTAAAGTTTCCTTGGTAGGAAAACAAGCACCACTTAAAAATAATTCCGACTCAAATCCTCTAGAATGTCAGATCAGATAAGACGAGCTGCAAACAACGGTATTTGAAAGCGCATCATCCAAGGGCAAATTGAAGTTGTAATTCAACTCATTTCTAATGGAAAGCAGTTCTATCCTGTTCAAAGAAGGCGGCAATCCAAGAACCGTTGTAATGACAGTTCCTTGTAGCACCGCTGTGCCGCACACCCAAGGAAATGACTCGGACAAATTACTATTATACAACTTCACGTTATAATAATTCTCTACATAAAATACACTTACGAGAACATTATTGCTTTAAAAATTACTGTTACATTGGTTGTATGTAAAGTCTTCATTAGCATTTTCTGTTTTATTGTCCACAGGTCGAAATATCTCCATAGAAGAACCGTTATTTTGTCAAACACGCTCCTTGAATTCATACGAAGATTCTGTGGAGGTAGTGGCAGCAAAGCCTTTAGAGATTTGGTGGCACGAATGGGACGTCTCACTTTCGGAGGTCGAAACGCCACTTTTACTCTCTTGCCCTTTGACAGATGCCCTCTATGGACCATCAGTCGTCTCGATAGTTACTCAACCATGCAATAACCCTACCAATGCATTTGCTCTAGAAACTAATGAAAATAGCAACCATAACAAAAAAATATTTACTATATGTGTTAAAGATATACACTTTAAAAATGATGTTTCACAAAACCTAGTCGAATGGATTGAAACCAATAAATTACTAGGTGTAGATGTAATAGATATGTACATTGACAAGGTGGACAAAGAAACCGAAAGAATTCTATTACATTATCGAGATAAAGGTAATGTTAGATTATTTCATGTTCCTATTAATAATAAGCCAGAAAGATCTCTATGGCAGAGGAGAAGAGATCACATCATAACTTACAACGATTGCTTATATAGAAATATACAAGAATCTGAATTCATTATTCCTTTAGATGTAGATGAAATAATATTACCTAAAATAGCTAAAACTTTACCAGATCTAATAAGGCGGCTATTCAATAAAGGATGGGATGCTACAAAAAACTCAGCCATTTTAGTACAAAATGTATTTTTCTTTGATTTTATGCAAGATTTAGATAAATATGAATATAAGAAAATGAGTAGCAAAAGTAAAGTTTATGTAAAACGTGACGACGTCCGGATCAAGAAAGGAGAAAATATAGAGATAAATGAAATAGAACTAATAGGTGATAAGAATAACGGTGAAGTCATAGATGTTAAAGATATAGACTATGATTTATATGAAAAATATAGATCTAGATGTGGAAGAGATCTACTTATACCTAAACTAGTAAATAATATCGTGAGCTCAGCGCTAGTGAGTCCTGTCGGATACTATAGCAAAAGCCTTATGTTGACTAAGAAGGTGCTAACGGCATTTAATCACTATCCTCTTGTCAGTCTGGGCACGTCAGGCTTCTCCGGATGGTCAGCGCCCTACAATGAAGTGCAGTTAAACCACTACAAGGTAGATACTTATTTAACTATTATATGCAATGTTTTCACAGTCTATTTATAGATTTCTGCAAACAAGTATTATGACAATGAAATCTATAACAAAAAATGCAATAGGTTTAAAAAATTGAAACAAAATACAAAGCTTTTAAAACCCATTTTTTTGGTCTACCAAACTACTTGTGTTCTCTAGAACACAAGTCTACATTTCATTTTCGCTGTGAAAATCCCCACAAGGCCATTTTTAATAAAACATGCAAACCCATAAACATCTGATGGCCATAAGAACCATTGCTAGCCACACAAATTCCTCTGACTTTGCACGTCAGTTTAAACATTTCTTTTTTCAAGTAACATAATTACATGAAATTAAGGCTATTATTATCAACCAAAGTACAATATTTCTAACATTCTCCCGACACAGCCTGCATTTCTCGGATAAAATAAGAGTGTCGTGTGCTCACGTTGCAGGAATCGTGCAACACGACCGTGGTGGCCGAGTGCGAGCGGTACGGCAGACGCGCGCGCCTCGACCGCGCCGCGCTGCGCCTGCGCCGGCCGCTCACGCTTGCTCTAGCTAATGCAATCTGCACGGGAATAAACATTACCTGAGACCCAAGAATAATGTCTTTTATTTGAATATAGAACGTTCCAATTCACACGTTACATTCTTTTTCCTTTTCAGAAATAGCTTAGGTCGAATGTCGTACGAAACAACTATTGACTTTTATTTTGAAACTCTAATGTTTGTGAAGTACGTGCTTAGTCATTTAATTTTTCTTTGGGGTTTGGTCACTTTTATAAAAATTATGATTTAGCATTTGAAGTGATTAGATATTTAACAAAGATAACAAATAATATGAATAACTTCAGGCATAACCTAAAGAGCAATAGTTTATGCCGCGTATCCATTCCCTCGTAAGTAAGTAGAGTCGTTAAAACTACAAATAGAATAACAATTTCACACAGTAGCTCGACAAGCTCGTCACTGTGGCTTGAATTATTCAATAACACATGAAGGGACTTATGATTATCATAAATTGCGACATGAAAATATATCATTGAATTCTGTTTTATTATACGATTCCATAATCTTATTTCAACTGTTTTGCAAACACTGCCTACACTAACATCTACATATGAATAATTTTAACTTATGTTCATGTTTTTCTATTCAGATTACATAAATATACATTAGCTACATTATGTTTGCATGAGTGACGTTACAAACGTAAGTGTGCGCTTATCGCAAAAAAACTGTAGGGTGCTTTGCTCATACTAAAGCATGTGAATGGATTGATGAATATTTATTGATTTAAATTTAATAATATCTAGGTAAAGAGCAACATAGAGTTAAAAGTCAGACTGTACTCGCTATGTACCTAAAAACTTTCTTCCTTCTGTGTGCATATGGCGTTCTATAATGTGTATAAATTTTGAGGATACCACTCGCAGCCTACCAACTAACCTTGTATACTTACAGTACTCGTATTTCTCCTCTTTCTAATCTTGATATGGCATTTCTTAAGGCGATTTCTAAAAACATTATTAATTATTTTCTAAATTTTATAATAGACGAAGGACAAAAGAGTTACTAAAACAGAGTATACTGTGCTTTATTTTTTATATGGAGTAAACTTTTTGTATTGTTACGGGTAGTATCAAATTTCTTACGTATATTACAATCGTTACGATTAACGATCATGCGTGATTAGTTGCCACTGCATTTCTATCTTGAATTAGAATCAATAATCATAGAATTCATAAATATATTTATATCTAAACTCCTGTTTCCTGTTCCCGCTTTTATGTGCACAGCATGTTAGCTTTATACTTTATTGTACCATTGACAAAAAAATTATACATGTTCATACGAATTCTACATAAGCAGAGAACCTCCGTGTTTTGGAAATCTTTAGCGTAACCATAATATGAATTATATATAAAGCTCATAACAGTATGAAGTATTAATGACTCCTATACAAAAAGTAGGTAAGTACGTACCTATTTGGACTTCATAAGTAGTTTGGCGCCATATTGTCAGGAAGATGTAATCTATGATTAATCTATGATATGCAGCATGCTCGCCATGACATGATGGATCAGTACAGTGGGCCACATAAAAAGTATACTATCTTAGATGTAATTGTACTCAATAAAATACATTCAGGCGACCGCCTTCATAGAAAAAGTAGAATTTGAAAATTGGCGATAAAACATGGCCCAAACTACTAAAGCCTACGCCATTCTTTTTCACTTTATCTTGACTCTTTATTTCGACAATTTTTGACGTCTTTCTATTATGCATTTGCTTAAAAGCAGCAGCAGTTCAAAGAGTCAGAATTCAGAAAACAAATAATTATTCTCAACGATTGTGGCGTAACAGGGACGCCTCAAGTCAAGACTTAACCAACCACCGGCTGCTATGCCACGTAACGCTATAGAATATGGTGATCCCACTGAAATGACATTAGTACAGAAATATGATTAGGCAGGTAGAAGTGTCATGTGTGGCCTAGTTAAATTTCTCGAGTCTTAACTAAATATGGCGAGGCTTAACTGTGGTACGCAGGCAACACCCACAAGGCACTTCTTCACGTCAGAGGCTGAGAGGCGGTTCCGAACAACTCCGACACCAGGGTGTACATGGTCGATTGACAATGTAACCTACACGAATTGATGATGATGGCACTTCTACCTAATCTAATTTCTATAGTTGATCCGTAAGGTAGCTAAATAAAAAAAAATATTACTCCAGAGTCTTTACGTCAACCAACACGTGTTTAATGGGAGTGTGTGGATGATTACATTTTTCATGTCCTCGAGTGCCGGCCGTCAATCCAGCCTCATGATTTATGAGCAAACCCGATCCAATGTAACAGCTACTGTGGCGAATTAAGAATTTGAGTAAGATACACAACGTGTCATGTTGTCAGTCAACTTTACAGTTAAAATATTTTCTTTCTGGTAATGAAGACAAGTGATAAGTTATAAAAAAGTGATAAGCACTGATTCTTTCGAACATTATCAACTGTTGATTTATTTGTGAAATACAAGGTGATATCTACTTATACTACTTAATGATGGACTAGGATATACGAATGGAGATAAAAAGGGGGAGGCTTACTCGGCAGTGGGACATATCATTAACGGGCTAGGAAAAAACAATACTAAGTAAGTAAGTATGTAAGGAGAGGATGGGCCAAAACCTTTTTCAAATACTATGAAGTTTTTATTCAACAAAACATTCGGTATTGTTTGCGCCAAACTACTACATCAATCATAGCACGACACAAAACGTCGAGCTCATCCAGATTAATAAACATTAGATCCATATCAGACTCCCGCTCCTCAAATTAAGATTAGCACAGAATCGACGACTTTGATATTTTCTATCGAAGGACATTTTCATCTCTCCTGTCCCATCAATTTTATGAATCCGATCCTTACGGCCATGCCGCTATTGCTACTGTGTTTAACAACTTAATGTCTGCGAGGATTATTTCATTGTTAAAAATAGCATTATTTTATAGCTTAATACATAGAGTCCCGATCTTAAAAACTGGAAATATAATCACGTAACTCATAGCTGTAACAGGTTATAGACGAGTGTAGTGATAGTGATAATAATTTTTTTCACGGATTAATTTGGGGAGTCAACATTTATTATCTTTCTGTATTGTATATATTTTAGGTCCGCACGGCGACCACTCTTTATGACATTACAATAGAAAATAAATCGCCCAACTACGAGCGGTATTTCAATTGCCGCCTATCCTGAGATTATCATTTATAATAGAATAAGCCGCGTTTGAGATTTAAAGTTAAATGCAAGATCAGATTTATTGTGGACTAGCTTTTTCCCGCAGCTACGTCTGCATCAAAAACCCTCGGGTTTGACCTCGGGTCTTCAACTAGATTCAAACCAAATTTCATCAAAATCCGTTCAGTGGCCTTGAAAGCGTAACAGACAGACAGACAGACTTTCGCATTTATAATATTAGTATGGATGCTGAGAAAGTTCTATATATTGTTATTTCAGTAACATAGCAATTCATAATTTTAACTTCGATAAACAATATATTCTGTAGGTACTTTATTTATTGTTCATATTATTTATTTATTTTTAGTTTGTTATACGAGACGGAATTTGCAATGTGGAGATCCGCAGGAGAAATAAAGTTATCAACATAGCCCTGTGGATTAGCTATTTCAAATGGCACTGGGCCGCATCTACCGGCCAGATGGTAAGATGACCTGAAGAAGATCGCAGGCCGTTTTGCGTTTGGTTATTAATCCTTGAGGGGGGCGTAAACATTTTGATGATTTTGCAACATTGCCGTCAAAATCTTTGAGGCTCCTGGACTACGACATAACACAATTTCCTTTCAAAGCAACAAACTGGGTCATGGTTTCCAAAGCAATCAGCAGAGATTGCATTCAGGAAATCTATATTTACATGACGAACGTTAATTTATTTATAATTTTACGTACAAATTACAAAATGTAAAGCACAATATGTGGACTTTGCGAACAATTCATAAAGAAATAAAACTTGTCAAAACCGAATCCGAAATGACAAACTCCAACCTAAACAATAATTTTTAATTTAATTACTTACAAGAGCCTTTTCATGAGAACGTATTTTAAAAAATACTGTTATAATATCTGAGTACATTTCCGTTTCTAATAATACATAATAATAGTAGCAGACAAAGCTTCAACATATTATTATAGTTATTAAACAAAATGTCTACTTCTCGCTTCAGCATGTCCACTGACTTAATTATAGTGGACATCAATGTTGGTTATTGATTTCATTTATTGATTACTCTGTACTTTATCTGTTGTCAGTTTAATTATGTAAAAACCTATTATTTCGCGCCATTTAGTAACTTCATGAAGTATGTTTTGAAAAAAACATTATCAAAATCGCAAATTAGTTTTAACTTATTTCATAACCACTAAAATGCTCACATGTGAAACCATGATATTTTCCTGTTTGATAGTATGCATTTTTTTCTAGTACTTAGGTGTATTTTTATATTCCCGGAATAGTAACAGCTAATATTTCTAGAGAAGACCAGTGATTGTTATCATAGTTTTGGAAGATAAGTGTTGATCATGTTTTAAAGTAAATAAAGTTCTTGTCTTTGAACTTTGATTCTTGAATAGGAAAGACATGAAGATTCCCTTCTTGACATGTCAATGGCGTGTGACGAAAGAAATCTGTAAATAATGTTAATATAATGACGAATATGATTACACAACATAAAAGATAACAACTCTAGTTACGGTAAACAACATAATACTAAATTCGATGATATTTAGTCATCATCGTAGCGTAATCACAATCGCATCACATCATTGTATAACTTTGAAGTGGCTTACGAATGACGTAAAAAGGATGAATTATTTCGTTTAACTTGCTTTAATTCGTAGTTACTTTTTAAAATACCTCTACGATTCGAAGACTGATCCTCTACCAGAAATTAAAAGTAAGTTCAATCAAAAATCGGTACCAGAAATACTTCTGGAAGTCGCAATTGTTGGTGTAAGATAGCAATACTACGTCAAATAAAATAAATTTAATCTCTTAATCTTACTAATACTTAATCTCCCAAGCATAATTTTCACCTGAAAAACAATACAAATAAATAAATATGACTGTAAGTAAACTTTATTTTATACATATTTTTTATTACAATCTTAATGAAGGTTCATTAAGATTGTAATAAAAACAAGAATTCTATCTCGAGTAGGAGTAGAAGTATCTTAAAAACATAAACATGACAGTATATTACCTGTTCAAGTCGACGTTACGACCACCTCACGCCGAACTTTGCTTATAATATGATGATATCGTCAATATCTGTCTTTACGATTGGTTTTTACGCACCCACATGAAGCAAACGTCATAGGCCATGCATTTTACCACTGTACTACGAGATTATTACCACGTTGCGCAAATAGAAGGTGCAAATATAAGTACTTTACTTTTCTTAGGACTCTATATAACGTTAATTCGATTGGCCGTTCCGTGTGATAAAGCAAAATTAGATGTCCTTTTAGTCCAGGTGATTTCAAATAAATATTATTCTTACCTTCTACAAGATACTGACAAACATATACAATGTAAATAAAACATGTATATTCTTGACAGGATGTATTCGCGGGTGATACCGCAATGCAATATTACGGTAAGTAAAAATACTGTTGTAAGATAAAATTCTGTATATATAATTTAGTTAATATAAAAAATATATATTTAAATAGGTAAATCTACCTAGGTAAGCCAACTTAAATTACACTTTTTTACACATATGTGTATAACACGATTCCGGCTTACTGCCGCGTCTAGAGTTTCGCTCTCTGAATGCGAGCTTGAACAGCCTGAACTGATCCATTTACAGCGTCAGATAACATCATCTAGTTTATTGGACATTGTGCGTACGTACATATTCGCGATAAGCTGATAGCTCGTGATAGCGAGTTCGACGCAGCAATCAATTACTACCGCCTCCTGGCCTGTTTCAGGCCTGCTTCCACTGACAGACTTGGGCGATTATATTCAAGGCGCGTTATTTTGTAATTTCTGGAACTATCAGACCAGTTTTCAAGTTATTTTTAGTAAATTGATTTGATTGAAAACATTTGTATATAGGAACTTTCGGCGACATTTACATCGCCGATCAGTAGCTAGAAACACGCCTACAACTAGTAAGAATGCTACTTTCGAGCGTTACTCATTTATTTTATTCCATCAAATGAAAATTGATTTTTTTACACATTTCAAGTCATTCAAATATTAACTTCTACGTCATCCGACATGCACACGTGACAAATAAATTGCAATGGTGTGACCTCACTTATCGGTATTTGGCCATATACTCGTATTTGCCATTGCATGTTTTTCCAAAATAACTCTTTTTACGTACGAATTTGTGTTTATTTTGGCAAAACATGGCAATGGCAAATATTTGGGCAAATAGGCCATGTGTGGTCGCACCATAACATAGGTACTCAAAAAAAAGAAACGACATTTGTATACCAATTTAAACACACCCTTTTACCACCACAAACTTTACCACCGTGCTGCCATTCATTGCGTTTTTATTCTGAACTTCGCGAAAATTAAACACTCGTTACATTCGCAGATGTACGATAAAAGCCAATGAATTGAATGGCTGTGTCGATTTATATTGTTTATTTAGCTGATTGAACTGCTAAAATTTTATGGATGACTTAAAAGGTTTCTTTTGTCTGACGTCTGTGCCCTTGGATATTTTTTAGTTTATTTTCAACTTCTTTTAAACACCACCATCTACAGAAGACATGAGGAAGTCGTGATTTAAAAATTATTATTTCCATCCTTATATCAGAAGCGGATATTGCTGATAGTAAAGTTTTCTCTTGAACAGATTAAAAAATTAAATGATTAAATATTAAATTTATTAATCGCTCTTGAATTCCATGCTACTGCGGACTTTCTTTTAGTAACAAATGACAACTCATAGGCCTCGCAAACCTAAAAAACTATTTTTAAATTGCTGACTCCGGGCTTTCATCTCAGAACTCTATAATCAGAAACATACCACTACCAATTTCACCAAAAGTATATCTGGCCAAATTAGATACACGATTTCACATTAAATAATCCTGTTAAAATTTAATAAATGTTACTATAAACGAAGTCAAGATAAAATAAATCAATTTATCTCTGCCTGCAAGCCGCCTTATTGCAATTACATCGAATGGATGCAATGAAAATGCAAATTCCTCTCAGAGCCACTCAATCTGCGGAGCTGATGAACTTAGGGCATCAACGATATGATATTGATTTATTATGGTTAGAAGTAATAGGAATTCTTGCTTCTAAAAACTAGGCATAGAAATCACTTAAGTAGGCAATAATGATCAAATGAATAAGGGCTTTGTACTCGAAGCCGTATACTAAATTCGCATTCTTTCGAACGACAGCTCACACATCGGAGTTATACGTCAAAGTCGTAAAATGTTGTGCCTCGAAAGATCAGGTATTTCTCAAATCATTAAAAAAGTCATACCAACAGAACTAGGACGAACACCATAAAAGAATATTAAACGATAGGGTTAGTCTTTGATAGCTTGGAACCTAGATACGGACTGCCGGCCTAAATTGAATTGAAAACTCTTCAATAAAATTATTTATGAGGCTATACCTAAAATATAGCAACACTATACACATTACTTGATACGGTGAAACCCCAGGATACAGCTTATTCCACAAATAAAACTTACTACCACAATTGGCGGTATTACCTAATCCTTCTCTACTAGTCTACTCTCTCTCTTTCATCTTATCGTCCAGGGTCCGCTAAAGCGCAAAACTCACTCAAAGTATCCTGAAGATAATCTACCTTCTTCATCCAAGCGTATTTCCTAGTTGCATCCTCAGAATGAAATCGTTACTAATCGAGGTCCTTGAGCTAAAGGTAATCTACTAAACTATATTTATCTATTCTATCTATTTATAGTATCTATGTATTTTTTAGCCCTGAAAGCCTAAAAAGGCAAAATGCGAAATACAAGTGAAAGTAATGGCCTGAGTTGACGTTCAAAACAATAAATAACTGATAGCAATCGGGATGCGAGTTTTCAATGGGAGCAATAGTTATGGCGACTAGGTCGGTAGGTATAGTCATGGAAGCTCATTGTGCAGCCGATGCTATCTGGCATTTATTGCCGGCGATGGAAGATAGACCATCAACGCGCCCTAATATCAATTATCATGCCATATACTTCAAAAACATTGGACTGGTGGTTGAATAGTGGCATTTTCTATCTTGAGCTCCTCTTTTGGAAGGCACATTGGTCCAGATTGTTGTCGATAGATGACAGATTAATTAACTAATTAATGTAAGCTATGTCGGATGTCTTTAGCCAGCCTGAAAAATCTCATAGATATAGCCACTAAGTCAGGCACTAACACCGTGTTCTTGTTGGTCTAGATTACCTTTGAAAAAGGTAATAACCAGTATTATGATAATAAGCGTACCTTATTTATTTATTTATTTATGTACACAAAATAAACAGGATAAGAGTATTGAACATAAATTAGTACAAAGATGCTACTTATTTCAAAAGAAATCTCTTACAGTAGACCCGTGAGAGGAGATCTGTCTACTATTTATCTACTTGTGAGGAGTCAGGTAGGTACATTTGTCAATCGTATTATAAAAAAAAAATACAAAGTTTCTTAAGTAGCTAAAATATGCAACGAAACCAGGTGAAACCATTGAATCGATCGCTCATGTTTATCACTCAAAGAAGCGAGTATCAGATATTGGCGGTACTCGTATGTACTTGAACATATCTCTTTGGCACATGCTAACTCATCCAATTTCACAAAAATATCTATTGGAGTAAGTAATGCATATTTCCAATTTTAAAAGTCGACTTTGTGAAGTCTGAAAAAAAGATTCAAAGTTCTTTACAAATGTAGATATAAAATGACGGACTCCGCGTAAATGCACTTTCGAGCAGCAGTTGTAAATTATGAAAATGACATTCAGAGAGTGCGTGCACCAAGCCCACTGAGATTTCTTGGTGTACTGATATATTATGCTGTCACAATGATAATCCATACTAATATTATAAATGCGAAAGTCTGTATGTCTGTCTGTCTTTCTGTCTGTCTGTCTGTTACGCTTTCACGGCCAAACCGCTGAACGGATTTTGATGAAACTTGGTATGAATATAGTTGAAGACCCGGAGTCAAACATAGGCTACCTTTTGACGCAGGTGGAGCTGTGGGAAACAGCTAGTAATTAATATAGTCCGAAAATATCTATAGGTACAATTATAATGTAGTGTGTTCATATATATAGGTAAAAACCAATGAGAAAGGAACATTTCTTGTGTGCGGTTGTGATGCTCTTTGGTATACCTATATGAGGTGTTTTAATTTTCTCGTAATACCAAATTATAAGCTGCAATTTCAGCAATTTTTAATAAATGAAATGCTTTCCACTTATATATTAAATCAAGTCTATCTTTTTTATGCTGACGTGTAAAAATACTTGTCCTCTTATAATTTTCTCTTGTTTTAATGAAACATTCAATTTGGACGTAAGTTTTAAAAAAGGGAATAATCATACCTGCAAAACATTCATAATTTTTTGTTCTTAAATAACTTATTTACATATGGGTACAGACAATAATCTTCCAGAGGAATTTAGCGCATAATAATGGAAGGTAAGGCATGCGGCGGCGTACGCGCGTCCACTTCTCGGCCGCAAACCGGTAGCATTACACAGATATTTACTAATTTCACTCACTTCGCGTAACACGTTAATTATGCTATAATATCTTCACAACTGGATAATTATTTCCTTAGAAATACTTAAAACCACTCCACACTACATTAAATGCAAATAAGATTGTCGACGACACCGCGTTTTACTTGCGATGTAACATAATTAGATGTTACCAAAAAAACTATATGTAACCACGGAACGAAACAAAGTAAAATTTACTCTTTTCCATAGAACTAAGGAGCTAAGAGGAGCTTGTGCATGGTTTTATTTAATAAGAAAACAATATTAGTTTAGTTTCATCATTTACGGTTTTTTTTTTTTATATTTGCCCTCCCTCACTTTTATTTCCAGTGGATTTTTTTTTATCAATTACATTTTTTGTTTAATGATAAAAAAAATGAACATAATTCAAATATTATCTTCTACGTAAGTTCTTATTCCAGTTTCATTTCAGATAATAAAACTCAGTGGCTCAGCTTAGTAATAAAATTTACAATTAACAATTCATTTTTAATTGATTTGCCGCAAAACCAATTAATGATTCTAAATGTAAGAAAAAAAAAACATCAATAACAGAAATCCGATGTAGCGTATATTACACAATAGACAATAAACATGAAGGTATGATGTTTATTTCGGCTATAAAACCGGAGTTATATTAGCCCTAGCATTTAGAGCCAGCATTAAGCTTAATTTTACTGCTGTGAGTTGTAAACGTTGCTGTTAGAAAACATTTTTAACCACCAACGCGAAAAACAAGCTCAGCTATTATGCACTAACGCTGCATTTAATAATGCACATTGAATGCAAAGAAATAACAAGCGAACACCCGCGACTATTTTAAGATTTGAATATCTGGTCGAACTTTAGAATAGGATTCTTTTGTGGTTATTGTATCAAGAAAAATAATTCTTATTATAAAAAATTAAATAAAATAGGAATATGTTCTTTTATAAATATTCTAAACAATTTCTTTCTTTGAACGCCTTTATCTCTGGAAATACTTGCGATGATTCGTCCATCGAACAGAATCTAAAAAAATAGATATTGTCATACGCAACCACTACGCAAATTACATAGAGCCAAATTCTATCAAAAACATATTCATGGCTCGCTTGAAAAAGTTATCGGATCTCACGTAGAGCCAAGCTTCTAAGGTACGATTCAGACCGACCGGCCCGCATCGGCTCGGGCCGAAACGGATGCGGAAGCATGCCGCGGCAGCCGGCCATGTGCGTCGGACCCGTACGCGTGCCGCGGGAGCCGTACGCCTCTTTATCCTTGTGTACACAATAATTCCCCTACCGCATAGTGAAATGCCTTCCGGGCCTGGCCGATGCCAGCTGGTCGGTCTGAATCGTACCTAACTCTACACGTCCAAATCCAAAAGCAGAGGTTTGTTGAGCGAAAGTATTTTGCTCAACAAACAAAAAAAACTCTACACGCCCTGCCTTAGGTAAACTTTGTTCTATTTTTTACTGCATTTATGGTACAGTGATTAAGACGTTTGCCCGAAGACTCGGAAGTCATAGGTTCGTCCCCAAGGGAAACATGCTTTGTTCCCAGTGAGTTGTTTCCAATTTGGTTAGTGCACTACTCGCTACAGCTGTTGGTAAAAAGAGTTATTGTCTTGTGTTGCGTTTTGTTATATATATTTGTTTTCTGTTACTAACACTAGGTTAAGTTATTTTGTCATTACTATCATAATATGGACTATGTCCGAAATAAAAGATTTTTATTTATTTTATTTATTTATAGGCTTGGATCAGCTGATCGTCGGAACTAGGACAAGAGGCTATTTCTAAATACTCTAACACCTACTACAACTACATATCTTGTAACCAGCTTGATATAAATGAATCTGTTTAAGACCACGAAACGTATGCTAACAGAAAGACATTTAAAAGAATTATTACAGGCAATAGTAAAAGCACATAAAACCAATAACTAGTAAATGACGAACCAATAGAAAGGCCCTTTGATTAACGATACAATTACTTGTCGACTTAAAACGTAAGGCTGAGTGCAGACTAAACCTATTAGAGATTGATTATTATGACCGTTGTGATAAATAACCCGAGCCAAGAAATGAAGTATCAAGAAATTGCACCATCTAGCTGGATGCCTGAGCCTTAGGTTGCGTTTAGTAGGGCGGCGCGGAGCTACAGTGACTGGACAATTCACAGTCAATTTCGCTCCGCTCCACTTCACGTTAGTAAAAACGCAGCCTTACATTGCAAAAAAGAGGAAACTGGCTTATTGTACTTTTGATATAATTTTATAGATTCTGGTAGCAAATATCTGCAGCATTAATCCATTTATTTATAACATAAATAATAAAATCCAACAATACTTAGCTCTTGCCCGTGGATCCGATCCGATACTCTATGAGTATCGGATCCGTAGCCTATGGACGCCTGCAACACCCTGGAGTATCAGGATGGCGTTGTCGACCTTGAAGAAATTTTTCCCGCCCTTCGTGAAAGCTTCCATTTTATAATTACTTGGGAAAACCATGGCATTGGATTAAATCCATAATCGCAGCGTACTAGGGACTAAATTCCTCTTGAAGTGTACTACTATGATGAATAAATGATTTTTTTGAAATGATATACGTGAAACGTTCAAAGTACTTATGAGAAATCAATTGATCAAATACAAATAGATATCCATAGAATAAAGTCATCACAGCGCAGTGGCATTACAGTTGAGTCATCCTGATTGCATTCTGACTCAAACAACTGCACAAAGGGATGATATAAATTCTTGCTACTTTAAAACTGCCAGTCACTATCACTAGACCTCCCACATTACTTTTACTATCATAAAATGTACTTGCTTTGCAAAATAGCAAAGACCATCAAAACAGCACCGAAATCGCAATCGTTCATTTCTCAATACAGTTGTGGCGTGGTGCCACTGATTTTAGGTTTAATTTAGTTTTGTACATAATGTTTAATTTTAGTGTTTTCAGTTTTTTTATTAATTTGTAAATATATTTTAATTTTTTAACATCCGGACAGATAAACCGATTTTATATATATAGTTTTGTCATTCTTAATGTTCTAAATGATGGCAGTTGACGGTTCGCCTTAGAGCGCAGACTCCGCCGTGCAACCATGGCAACTGCGCTCTCTGGCGGCTGTTTTCATAACTAGAAATTTTCTCTTGGACTTTGGATTTTACTGTCAACTGGTTTTGTTAATTTTCTTCCGTTGCTTATTTTTATCGTATAAAGTAACTTTTATTTCTGCTCATCATACTCCTTCTTTACTTATTTCTATTGTGAACTTATATATTTCTTGTAAATAGAGTGTTGTGTCTTAAAAAATACTTTCGTTTCCTCTCTCCTCTTCCTCCTCCACACAGTCAACGAAATCTTTTTTCTTTGACAACTTTTAAAGATAATCTAGGAGCATCAACATCGACAAGTAATATTCGTTCAAAACTAATTTAACGAGGTATATCTGTTACGTTAAGAGTAATTAATTGAAAATTATTAATAATTATCTATCATTATTAATAATTACCGAAAGTCGAGGTAAAAGTGATAAATTAATCACATTTGTCGGTGTTTATTAATAATATAACCTTAGTACCGATAAATGTAATAACCCTAACAATGTACCTTTAATGCTACGTCTAATGTACTAATATAACGCTTTAAATTTCCTATAATATAAAACTTGAACGCTGTATCAAATCGCAGAGGTTTGTTGAGCGGAATTTTCTACTCTACAAACACCTTAGAAAAAAAAACCTAACCTAACCTAACCTTGCTCGTGTGATCTCAGACAAGTATAATTGTAAGACTGTGAGTAATTATAAATAAATACCTACTGGTCAAAAAACTTTGAGTTTTATTTTATAACTTTTACCAATGTGTGTAGTGAATTAATTATTAATAATTACTACTAAAAGTAATTAATTTCGATTGTTTATTCACATTTACCAAAACACGAGGTTATTATTAATAATGTCGTAAGATTATTAATAATTTTCAATTAATCAGATTTACCGTAACATATCCATTTATCAAGATAACTAGCTTTATTGCCTCGGCAATATGTCAACGTTACTAGTTACTACTATACTCTACATAAAAGTTTTAACATTGTACAGAACGTTTTTTAAAAACTGTTATGGAGGAGCTACAAAACTATTTACTAGTTTCCAAATACTCATAATATTTAATGTTAATAACAATATTTTATAAATTCTAAAATAGGCTACTTGACTGCGTTCATACTTGGACAAGATTTTTATATGAAACAATAACTACACTAAAAACTAGCAGATTCTGAAAACAAAAACAAAATTGGTTGATAATTAAAGCAGTAGTTAGCATTTAAAATTTTCTCATAAAGGAAAGTGGGAGCGTGGTGGGGACGTCTTGCTATCTCTTTTCTACACACTAAACTAAATAGCAGTGACGTCAAAGCACACAGAGTGCATCCTTTTCTTATTTTTTGACAGTTTCCCCTTCCACCGAATTTCAAAAGCTTATAACTTATTTATTTTTGCACAGCTAAAAAAAATCTTTCAATTTTAAGTTTCTGGTACTGATATTTTTCATATGAATGATAAAATAAAATTAATAATATAAAATAAAATATCCAATTGATTTAAACAACCTGACACTAACAGAATGACATAAAAATACGACGTTACGAGGAGACATGCGAGACTAGGGAATTTTAATTTAAATCTTAAATTTATTCGTAGACATGCGTAATTACATTCCAAATCTTCGTATCTCAATCGAAGGTCTCACGTTTCAATTAAAGCAACTATTTAGTAAAGGAAGTAACACGAGTTTAAGGCAATTAAATCTGGTTTTATATCGAACTTCCCGCTGTCTAACGATGCAGGACTGGAATAGAGCATGCAGTCAATGCACTATTGAAATTTATCGTATCCTGCGAATCTACCGCTGGCGAGGCTAAACTCGGTCGATGACCTGGGAACAGCGTTAGGATACTTAGCTTGGTGTCTACTTCGTTTGAGGTGCGCGGGATGCTCGACGAACCCGGATGCTTTTATTATGCTAGATGCTCGCGTTTACGATCTAAATAAATGCAAGTAGCGATATAGTTAGCATATTGCTTGCTGCTTGATCGGATTTCATTTTGTATACTGAATAAAAATATGACTTGCCAAGATCCTAGTTGCTAGTTTTTAATATATCGTCTGTTAGATTGTATTTGATTTCCCAAAGGTATGTTCAACTCTGAAAAACAAAATATATTGCTAAAGCAGAACCAAATTCTTGTATGAACAGCCATGTCCTGGAAGGGTTTAATTCAGTAGTAATCAATCAATAGCCTTAATGCAAATTAAAATCCCACCCAAAAACTGTTTTTAGACCATATGACTAGTCGATATTTAAAAATATATATCAGAGAGCCAAGTTTCTGATAATTATGTAGACCCTAACTCTACAAGCTCTTCATAACTAATTCAAAATATCTTTCCTGTTTCTTCCTGTAACTTCAAAAACGGATTTTATTCAACTGAAACATGTGATACTAGCGAAATGAATTTTTGATTTTAATAATAACTAGCGGCCCGGTACGTGCTTCACTACGTATAAAGTGATAAATGAAGAACCGCTCGACCGATTTTGTGCAAACTTCACATAAACCATCTACTAAATAGTCCGAACAAAGCCTAAACATTTGGTTTGGATAGGTGAGCCCGTTCTTGAGTTATAAAATTACAACGAAAAGTGGCATTGATTTTTATTTAGATAGATAATACATTTATTTCAGGCATTTGAACTCATACATTACAAACAAAATAATAATTATATTATATTATTTTACGCCCATGTGGCGGTTTATATGCTCTTTGGGTATGCGGCTAAATTGGTGATTAGCCAAATTAGAGTTTAAATGATTTAAATTTATTTCCCCTATATTGATAACAGAACCTACTACCGGCATAGAATATTGGTAATAGAACCTACTACCGGCCATTGCTACATCCTTACTTCCATACTAATATTATAAATGCGAAAGTCTGTATGTCTGTCTGTTACGCTTTTATGGCCAAACCGCTGAACGGATTTTGATGAAATTTGGTATGAATATAGCTAAAGACCCGGGGTCACACATAGTCTATTTTTTTGTGTGTTTTCCACAGCTCCGCCTGCGGAGCTTAAAACACTTAGTAAGATATACTTTCATGAAAATATCCTTTTAGGTCAACAGTCAATAGAACAAAGTTGAACCTAAACTGCTCAAGTCAAGATAAACCTAAAAATAAACATCTTGTGAACTAATACTTCTCGTAGTCCATCAGCAACTGAACCTGTGTTTCTAAAATATTTAAAAAAAAATTACCTCCTTAACATGGCATGCGGCAACTCGAAACGACTCACTCGTGATAAAACTTTAATGCGTCAGAAGTTAACATGCGTACGCAGTATTTCCATAAACACAGCACTTACGAACAAGCCCTCATTTCTCATAATGACTCGAATCATTTCGGTCATCTCTTTGCAATAAAGCGACACTGTTTTTAATACCGCACTAAGGCCGATGGGCTATAAAACGAACTAAGATTGCAACTGCATAAGTTTTACATTAAAATCATTTAATAACGGTAGCAACCACTGTATTAATATAAGGCATACTTTAAAGATAATGCCCCGTAACGGTATTATCACAATTTACCCATTAAAATTTCTTTATCGAGATGCTATATCTAAATTATAGAGAATTACATATTGTTCGAAATTTTCAATATTTGTCTCGTTTTAACAAAAAAAATTAAAAATATCAAGTACTTGCTGTTTCCCGCAGCTCCGCCTGCGTCAAAAAGTAGCCTATGTTTGACAATACAAAACAATACAAATACTTTTGTTTTATTTTTATTTTATTTTTCACCCCGGGTCTTCAACTACTTATTATCGTACCAAATTTCATCAAAACCCGTTTAACGGTTTGGCCGTGAAAGCGTAACAAACAGACAGACAGACTTTCGCACTTATAATATTATTGTAAAGTATGGAACATGGATTACCAACCCTTATTTATTCCAACGAGTAAGTACTCTTAAGTAGGTGTACCAGTGAAATGTAAAAATGATTGGATAAAAACCCCATCTTCCAGGCACACACATTTGCAGAATAATGCTAATGGAGCCCCTAAAAATAGCTGGCTTGACGTCGC
The DNA here is from genome assembly GCA_947363495.1 of Euzophera pinguis. Taxonomy (NCBI): domain Eukaryota; kingdom Metazoa; phylum Arthropoda; class Insecta; order Lepidoptera; family Pyralidae; genus Euzophera; species Euzophera pinguis. Next base: position 7,271,715 of record OX376164.1, read on the forward strand.
AAAGCAGGATATACGTGCTAACTGACTATCTGTCGGGGATGCCAAAGACCAGGCGAAGTAGAGATGTAAAAGTAGGAAAGCGGACCCTAAGCTCCGAAGCAAACAGCTGAGGAAGCAACCGGGAAGGCGCTAAGATAATGATAAGATGTTGATGAACCGCCATACATGGAATTACGCCACTTGGTTTTTTTTGGATACGTCGTGCTCTAATACGAAATCATTGTTAGGTACGCCATCTATCGAAAACATGTTTCTAAATCAACTTGTGATAAAATGTCGATACGTAAAAAATGGCAATATGAAACTTCAGTTTTTAATTTCGCCTAATAATTTCGAGATCGGTGCTAAATTTAAATATTTGCTTACCGTCTATCATCAAATATCTGTCACCGACAGATGGTTCTCAGAAGTATAATAACTGCCGGAATCGGATATCTAAGAAGATCAGAATGGGGGACCTAATTATTTTTTCTTAGGCAATGGGACCAGAATTTAGAAATAAGCAGTTCTTTACTTTTACAAATGTATAGCAATCAATAATTAAAATTCTATAGGTATAATTTGTGCGATCTAAGCGTAGGTATTGGAAATTTTGCCCAAAGTTATTAGATATATGGAATTTTGACTGTGTATTGTACACAAAATATATTTTGCTAAAATATTGCACCAAAATAAAAATAAAGTACAAATTTCTACATCGGAGAATACTCGAGATATATTACACAGATTGTGAATCGCAGTGCAATATTGCATAATACAGCGTTTGCAGCGTCGAGTACAATGTACGCAGCGCATGTGGGCGGATATTCGTAAGTGAAATAAGACTTGACGCCTCCGTGAACAAAACGCTTTATATCAAATTGATTCTAGGTTACAGCTCGCAAATAAAACGTGGATGCATCATACGATCTAACACGAGTCTCGGACTCGAACATTAAAATAAACTTGGGTTGAAGAGCATTTGCTTTTTCCTGATGGCAGGCGTAACGACGATGATTCGAGTTTTTGGTTTCATTTCTCAGAAGTTCGAGGCAAGACACCCATATTCTCAAACGTTTCCTGAAACTCCACTCAACCTCACTCTAACTCATTGGTATGATTAGTCGACACTAGCTTCCTTGACTTGAGATGATTTCTCATTGGAGATGAGTATCGAACTGTCAAATATAAGCATAAGGATATAAATCGGTCTTTTGCCACTTTTGACCTAGGTCCATCTACTTTATTTAATTTTTTAACTCTATTCTTTAGTAATTTTCAATTTTTGTGTTTAGAATTGTTATTATAAACTGCGACGTTCCTCATTGGAGATTGCCCAAGCAACCAACTAAGAATGTCGTTTTTAAGGAAAGTTCGAGGATTTCCTTAAGGCTTCCTCCAATGAGTTTGAGTAAAGGACGTCCATAATACGGGTGTGGGTCTTATTATAATACTAGGTATTACCCGCGGCTTCGCCCACGTGATCAAGGAAAATCGCCAATTAAACCTTCTTTGATTCAGGAGCCAGCCCTATTTTTGAAATGTATGACGCATTTATGAATGTAAGTCGTTCGTTTTCTTTCTTTCGTCTCTCTGATTATGAGAACGATGATGATAACTATTCTATATCGAACGAAAATCATTCGAGTCGCCGATTTTTCGTTAGTTATATTTTTCAACAAAAAAGGGCTCCAGAGTCTAGGGCATGATGATGGAGCGACTGCCGTCACGTTCTACATGGACATCTGACCCGAGTGTGCAATTAGCCATCACTTTACCATTTTTCAGACTGCATAAAGGCATCCGTCATAGTCTAACGACTGCCATCTATCGATAACAACCGGACCAAATGCTTAAAGTCATGCTGAGAACACTCTATGAAAAACGCTAGGTCGTAGAAAAAGAAGACATAGCAAAAAGTGAAAATTGTGGACAGAACATTAGAAAAATGGTTAGATTTTTTTTTAATTTTTGGGAGTTAAACGTACGATGGTATGTGGGATGTGCTAATGAGAGAACTGAGAAGTAGGTAGGTATAATATGTGAGATTATCAGCTGCATTGAGATTAATTAAGAAGAATTCTTCAAACTCAAAAAGAAATTCTACCTCAAACATTTGTGTCCGGGGTCGATTGACCATGTGTGGGTTACATGGTCAATCGACCCCGGACACAAATGTTATACATCGATTATATATCGATATAAACGAATGGACCAGGTGAGTTGCCTACTTCCCTACATAATGGTATAAAATACATATCTTACTGATCCATCAAAATGATTATGTCCTTCCTGCAATGTTAATTTATTTATATAAATTAAGCGTTTGTACTAAGCTTTATATCTCTGCCGTTGACCGTAAGACTTGTGAGAGGACAATCCTGACTGTGATGCCAGTCTCGTAAGTGATTTCGAGATTAAAAGTAAAGTATACAGGTAAACTGACCACTTTCCAAATTGCCATGCAAATTCGTTTAGCCATTTTTAAGTAAATAATATTTCGCTTTTCCCTCGGGATCGTTAAGTTCGGGAGTCTATGACTTTTCCTGGATGAAATATTTTTAAGCGCTGTCTCGTTATACTGGTTGCCTGCATTTTATATTTCACGTTGATCTGTTTTTGCTTTTCCCTCGGGATTGTGAATTATTTCCAAGTTGTACAATACTTTAAACGCTTTCTCGATATATTAGTTGAATGCATATTGAAATTCATAGTCATCATCATTTCCAGTAGGTTACATAGTCAATCCACCATGTACACCCTAAAACAAATTACAAATTGGTGCATATTGTGCGGAACCACCTCCAGACCTCTGATGTGGTTACTTTAACGACCACCAGATGGCAGCCGGGACTACAGAATCATCTTTATTTTTCAAACAATCAGGTGATTCAAGCTTGCAATATCCTAACCAAACTGGAAATAAACTAAATAAAGTGTGCTTCCCGTGCGAATCGAACCAGCGACCTCTAGGTCACTTAACCACTGGACTACAGAGGCAGTTATTTCAGGCAGAGGAAATTCATCGTAATCTACCGGGTATGTCACTCCGTATATTTTCCGGGATAATATGTACTTAAGATGTTGACCAGGTATATAAGGTAAGTCCATGCCAAATTTTAAGTTAATTAATCTAGTAGTTTTCCTGTGATGCGTACACAGACGGACAGACAAAAATTCGAAAAAAATATGATTTGACATCTATATCCATAGCTATGTCCTGTACACTAAGAATTTCCAAAAATATTCAATGTACAAATTCAGCCCGGCTACAGTTTTATTATATGTATAGATTTACGGGAATAGTACTGTAAAACCAATAATTTAAACAACTAAAACGAACTAAGAGCGGTAGCTCTTACTTAGTTCGTTTTACACAACACAAACCAAATATATACTCTCATTAGACTATTAGCTATTTATTATAGACTTATTAAGGACAGGCCGATATTCGAGAATATTCGCTAAGGAATAAATTATGAATCACAAGTAACATATCTATTTCAGTTTAAAATAAAATTTGAAAGACGGATAAGTGAGGATATATGGATTCCGTTTTTGTTAATTTTTGGGTTCGAATGAGCTTTGTTGATCTGTAAACCCGCCACACATTGTTCCACTATACATAGACAAGATCAGAAAAACAAACCAAAGCGGTGAATTCGAGAAATAAAGTTCTTAAACCTTGAATCGAATTAAAATCGTTCAACTCGCTGATTATTGGCAAAAGAAAATAATTCGATTTTGTATGAAAATCATTCGACTCACCGGTTTTGAGTGAGTGATAGATTTGAAAAATAGCACTCCTGATGAAGATAGTGGCGAGATATAGAGCACAGGATTTGCGTCTAGTTCTGGACTGGTCTGGAGACAGTTACAATGTTGTTTATACTACATAGCTAGCTTCCGGGACATTCTAACAGTAGAAACACAATTGACTAAAAATAGTAATACTAGTTTTGGACTCAGGAGCTATAATTCTAACTAGTTTTATGTACTAGTGTACATAAAACTAGTTAGATAAACCTCCATTGAATCTTAGATATACCTTAGAGTCGTTTGTATTATGTAAAAGGCGCCATTTTCTTCTCATTGTTACCCTGCAGTATCCTAAAAAATAATGCCACATCTTATATTTAATCCCTCATATGCAAAGAGCATCGAAACCTCTCCGTGGGTACCTACTGCCCGACGAAGTCACCATTTTACTGTTATCCAAGACTGCCAAAGATGATATACTGGCCAAGTTCCTGCACACCGTAGTGGATTGTCCAGGTAAATCTAAATGATGTTGTTATTGGAATCCGCTACCAGTCAGACCGAAGTACAATAAATTGTTATACGTGTAGACATAATTAATGACCGTCGTCATATATTTTTTTTTCGGAAATATAACATGCCTCCTATAGTTAAACCCGGCAAGAGAAATTAAAGATCTTAAACGTCTCTCAAATGTCAGACCTGATTTGACGATGACGAATGAAGGGCTTTAGTAAATTTAAATAAGCCCCAGAGCTACCATCATTGTTTGTTTGCGCGTTTTGCAAATTGTTTCTCCACTATATAAGGCCACCGGCGACGTCAAAGTACGACCAGATGAGCTTATTTATGGATATTTTAATGAATCTGCGTCGGTGTACACCAAAACCAAAGTACCTATCACACAATGATTCTTGGTTTCGTATTCGGAGTACCTATAATTAAGTAAGGAGGCTTCCATGCTTGTAACTTTGTGCAGAAGTTACATTTTCACAATTTTTTATACTGACAACAAAAACAGTGGGGATCTAAGGAAGGTAATTCAAAATGATTTTTACAATACCTAATATAAAGGTTTACGGAGATCAGTCGGCAGACGTTTCACAGGAATTACTAATCAGTACCGCTAAATCTTGATACAAGCATAGCCTGGGCTTTGAAACTCCAGGTGAAGATGCAACTGGGACACACTCGACCGAACTACAAATCGATTGGTAGTTTGGAGTCAACTAACTTAGCTTTACATGTCATATATAAAACCTAGTTATTTTGAGTATTAAATATCTACTAATCTGATAAAATTTATTACTATAAACATTACCGTACCGTTAAGATGGCACCAAGTAACTGAGGCGAATTGCGTAACGGAACGCGAAATGACGTTGATCTGTGCAACAGGATTATGCAAACATTAGCTTTTACCGTGACTAGTCTGGAAGCCAGGAATCTCTCTGAATAAACTTAACGGTTTATGTGTCGGGTTTCAGGTTTGAGAATAAACCACACCCTTTTCTTCTCTACCACATTTTTTTTATTTTTATTTATTTATTTACTTAGACATTAAACACATGTTACAGTTTTGTATCTATATACGATGCCATCACAATCTCTTTCGAGATTTTACGTGCATAGGATGTCAAATGGCCAACACAAATCCGAAAATCTTTGTACATCTCTTTGTCTCATTATTTTGGCCACTTATATCTACTCTACCCCTTTTTTTTTGTTTCTGTTAATGGCTACACCACCAATAACAGGTGTTTATTTCTCTTAATATTTAGTTTTACAATAAGTTTAAATATTATAATTATATTTGCTTAATCTTAATACATGTTTCACTTATGATTTACTTACAATTTACTTAGATATATAATACTAAGAGATGGTCCTGCAATTGGATACAAGACCGAAGGGTGTTACGTGTAATGACGTCTGTCTTTTTTTTATTTAAATCTAGTTTACTATTACTATAGGTGTATTTACATTAGGTGCCATTAAACTTTTTAATGTGGATATGATGTGTGTTACGTGTTTGAGAAATGTGTCGATTGTACTTGTTTTTTCGAAAATTTCGGTTAGATTGTAAGGGTTAATTTTGAGGTGTCTACAATATTGTTCATGTGTGTGTCTAGTTCGATGGTATTTGGGGCAATGTTCTAAAAGATGTATGTTGTATTGTTTGTGTTGATGTTTGATTGCATGGGCATGTGTCTTCGTTTACTATTGAATTTTTGAATTGAATCGACATAAATATTGTTTGTGATACCCGTGTCCTGTAAGTACTTGTGCTATTTCAAACGTTCGTTTGATTTTGGTGAACAGATTGTCTATATGATCAAGAGTTGGGCACCAGTTTCTGCAGATTTGACCCTTATTATTGTCGAGGTATATTTGTGCGTGTTTATTTCTACTTTGCTCCTTAGCAATTCTCCTTGTATAACTAAGTGGAAAGTGTTTATATATCGGAGATGTATGCAGTTCGGCAGCTGCTTTAGCGGCCGTATCCGCTTCTTCGTTGCCTGCTATTCCTATATGAGCTCTGATCCAATATAATTCGATTCTCATTTTATTTTTGAGTATTAAATATTTGACTGTGTTTACAATAGAATTTGTACTGTTGAAGTTGCATAGTTCTTCGAGGGCTGATTTGGAATCAGAATATATGAGCGATTTGGTGGTTGTGTTATGTTGAGCCCATTTTACTGCTTCTCTTATTGCAATAAGTTCTGCTTGAAATACGGTACAGGTTTTGTGAAGTTTAAATTTTTTGGTAACTGTGGTTAAATCTGGGCGGTAAGCTACAAATGCTGACCCCACTTTGTTATCATGTTTGCTCCCATCTGTAAATATTTGTACGTTATTTTCATTATTTTTATTGATTTGGTTAAATTTGTCGCTGTTGTTCACTTCTGTATATGTTAATTTCGGTCTGTCAGTTGGGTGAAGGGTTTGCGACAGTGGTACAGGTATGTCTAGCGTAATATCAGATGGAAGGTATGGGCAGGTCCCGTTTATACGGGTATTCTCTATGACTGCATTTTCTATTAGTTTTGTGTCCAGTGGTGTAAGTCCAGCGAGAGAAATTGCATTTACGGTATTGATGGTCCTAAAACCCCTTATTATTTTGATGGCAAAGCCACGTTGCATCGAAAGTAGCTTATCTTTCACACATTGGTATTTTACCGCTTGGCTCCAAATACTTGAAGAATAACAGATGATGGGTTCAATAATCGCCGACATTATATTTTTGGTCAAAATAGCTCAAAATTCATTCGATTCACCATATTTGTTAGGTAATATTAATATTAAGATACCAGGTCGATCTGTGCGGTTGCCATCAATTCTGCATGTTTCTCAGTGTACAACTAACTATAGGTAGAATTCATTTTTTATCAGAACTGCAAAGGAGCTGAATAAGCTGGTTGCCTCACCCGAGCTTGATTTGTTCAATTCTAGCGCAATTAAATTTAGAAACACAATTACCAAGACGTGGTTTGATTGTTCTCCATCTGTTTTAACATCATAATTCGCATTATAATTATTAGCACAGCATTTGCGAGATAATTGGTATTTCTTTTTTGTATCTCTGGTTATTTATTCTTATTGTTATAATTTTCTCTCTCTCTCTCTCTCTCTTGAACATAAATGTATTTATAATGTTCTATCAGACAAGTTCTTTAGATATTCACAAGCGAAAACATGTAAATGGTCATTTGTTTCTGGTTAGTTGTAAAAATAGAATATTAAGACTGTTTGTTTTCCAAATAAATTAAAATAAATAAAATAAAATAAATAAATAAAATAACACTTCTTTAAATAGTGTCGACATTTTCCGGGTGCATTCCCCAAGTGGGTCGTATGAACATGGCTATTCTATTGAGTATTTTCCTGGCTTTATCGATGGCATATTGTGCGTAGAGGATGAATTTCATCTTGCTATCTATTATTACTCCTAGAATTTTGACTTTTTTGCTGAGCTCTAATGAAGTGCCCGCAAAGTTAATGTTGATTTTGTTGGTTCGATGTGTGAATGGTACAGCTATGGTCTTATCTCTTCCAAATGTTAGTTTATTTGATGTTCCCCAGGTCAGTACCTTTTTCAATCCTTTGTCGATTATGTTTTGTAGCTCTTTGATGTCTTTGTGCCTAGCTATCATGGTAATATCGTCGGCAAAAGCTTGAAGGTAGCAGCCTGCTGGCATTTCCAGCTCTAATTCGTCTACCACAAGGTTCCACGTTGTTGGTCCACACACAGAACCTTGTATGCAGCCTCTACTCATGGTTTTTGTAGCCTCGCCATCAGAGTATTTAATAGTTACTGTTCTGTCCCTTAGATAGTCTTGAAGGATTCTATATATATTTTGTGGACAATTTATTTTCTTTAATCTGGCTAGTATAGCCGGCCACCAAGCATGGTCAAATGCTGACTTTATGTCTAGTGAGATGAGCATGATTTGGTGTCCTTGTCTTTTGCGTTTATGTATTTCGTTAACGATGTTGTGCAAGGCGTGAACGGTTGAAGTTTGTTGTTTAAAGCCGAACTGTTTAGGATTATTAGTGTTTGTGACGTTTTGATGGTAGTTAAGTCGATTCATTAGGATCTTTTCAAACACTTTACCGAAAATGGATAGTAATCCTATCGGTCTATAGGAGGACGTGGTGTTGTAATCGTTTTTGTTGGATTTGGGTATAATAATTGCTTGAGCGTTCTTCCATGGTTTGGGAAATATGCTACTCTACCCCTTGGTCTCTCTTAGAACCTCTTTTGTGCAAGTACTGGTCAAAATTTATGTTATAGCCGTTATGACTCAAAAGAAGAAGTAAGGCCAACGTAGACATGTAATACCTAGTATCAGAAAGGCGGTTCATCATTAAAATTAAAGAAATATGTTTCGCGATTAAGCGTTTTCCGCGCTCTCCAATTATTATATGGATGAATACGTAATAATTTGTAAATGTTGGTTTGTCTCTTTTCATACCGACCGACCCATATACCTACGCAGCAAAAAAATAAGTGAACTATGAAACTTATTTATAATAACACAAACCTATAGTACTATTTCACATCTTAACCGATCGGTACGTATAGGTATGTATACATAAATCAACAATTTTTGGTTCGTGGATAGTAAATTGAGTTTTTCTTTTAAATTTAAAGGTAGTACCTTACAAGAATTACTCTTGGGATCTAACCTGCCCAGTTCTCCGTTTTCAGACTAACATGAAGCTAGTGAGCTTCTCTAATCAAATCGGTATTTTAACTGTTAGTACCTAACAGTTATGTCACCTTATAAGACCCGAACTCGTATTCAAGATATAGAAGCTTGAAGTCTTCTGTATTCTTTTTGCGCTTGTACAGTGAGCCATATAGAAAAGTATACCACTTTTTCTTACAGTTACACTTGAGATAGTACACTTTTCTATGTGGCCGACTGTAAAACATAGAGATGTTTTTGCGATAAATCCCTCAAGTAATCCTTGATAACGGTCCAGGCGCCGAGCTCCACGCAATAATGAATGGGAAAACCTCAGTACGTACATGCAGTTTTTATCGCACTCCCCGGGACATAGATGGTTAAGTACAGTTATAATTTCTACTTTATCGAAAATAAAGAAGATACGGATAGAGATCTTATGTATTTATTTGGTTTTGAACATGTAGAAATATTTTGTACTTATAACAAATCTTAAAATGTATAAAACAATATAGTTACACCATAAACAAAGATGGCTTCCAAATCAAATGGAATAATAGGTAGAGAATGACCGAGAAAATAAAAATTTAAATTTTTCTCTAAAAATTTACACGGACGTAAAAAGTAGTTTACGTACCACCTTTTATATCAAATGTTCAGCAAAGGTGTAATGATAACATTTTGTTTGGACAAATTAGTATCTATTTGTAAGTTTTGACGAAGGTTTAATGCCCTCGACCATCCCTGCTGCATTATTTTATGAAGAGTTTTAGCTTTTATCTTAAAATCCAATTCCTTAAAATCCATTTCCTTGAAATAAATAAGACAAAGGCTATCTCTTATACAATCAATAAAATAATAAAAAGTGTCAATATGTAAGTACAATTAACTTCGCAATGAGCTGGAGAAACAAATTATAAAGTCTCTTCTGATGGTGTTCCGTATATCATCAGCGTCATCTGCTTAAATGTACAATGTTGTAAAGTAAAGATCTGTGTATAGTCTAGGACACCGCACGGTAAACAGGGGTTGTGTTCAAAATAATTTAATTTAATTGACAAAGTTGATATTCAATAAAAAATAATTACTAAATTGTGAAGTTAGTAAAATGACTCTTAAGTTATAGTATTTGTGACAAAAAGTGCTAATAGAACTGCAAGATTAAGTGGTGGTACAACAATTACTAATTTTCAAAACTACTCAAAACCATTTGCAAAAGCTATTAATTTTAGTGAAAAACGAACTGCCTAATCATATAAACAATAAATAGGAGTGAAACTGTGGATATCGTGTATAAACATTTAAGCAAACCATATTTATAGTGATACACAAATAATAAATAGGTTGGGGAAAAAGTTTCCTCGCATTTTTTAAGAAAAGTCAAAACATTTTTTAATATAAGTAGTTTATTTAAATTTAACTAAAATATTAGGTTGGGGAAAAAGTCTTTTCGCATATGGTATGTATGAACTTGTAATAAAATCTCTTTGGCTATAGCCATAGTATACTATTTGTATCTGGCTGGTTTTGGTATCGATTTCATGTTGTGTTCTGTGCAGCATATTATATTTATGTGATTTCCATTATCTTTTATTTCCGCAATAATTGAAGTCCTTACTAAATTCTGTGTCATCTACAATAGGTATGATGTTATGTGTACTACAGCTGCTAACTATACAGAGTTTCCTTTTCCATTCATTTTTGTTGTATGTTGTGAGTGTATGTTTTCCTGGTGTTTGTGTTTTTTCTTTGGTGGGATATGCGTTGGTGTTGAGATATTCACCGATGAGTTAGATTCTAATGATATAGATGAGCTATTTCCTTTCTTTTTAATGGACTTTGCCTTTTCTTATTTAGTTTTTTGTTAGTAGTATTTTTCTGTGGTTTTAACTCATTTATGAAAAAATGTGTACTTGCCATACAGGCATAGCTGCAAACCCTTATTTATAAAAAACAAAATTCTCACCTTCCCTTTAATATATATATATATATATATTATATACTCGAGTTATGCACATTTTTAAGAAAACATAGAAATCTTTTTACACAACTACAAGACGTACACTATCGAAACACGCGACATAAAGACAGATTATTGCTTCCAAAATCCAACTTGAAAATACATAGCAATAGCCCGTATGTTAGTGCAATAAAAGTATTTATTAAACTACCCAAAGAATTACGTCGCCGCCGCGGAGACCAGTTAATAATCTAAGACTTGAGTTTTCAGAGAAACAAAATACCATAGATTAATAATTGGTCTCCGCTGCGCTACGACTAGATACCGTCGGCATACTACAAAAATTCGCAACTAAAACCATGCCGAATTCGGCATGGTTGCGGCATACCCGCGTCAGTCATGCCGCGACCGATGAGTGAGTTGGATGTCTAGATAAATATAAAATTTAATGTAAAAGTAGACGCAAAATGTGTAGTTTGCGTAGTCAAACTGTGTAAGAATAATACTAAAAGAAATAAGGAAGATACTGGTATTACATACCATCCATAAGTATTGTATAATTTCGAAATATGGACATAAATTACTCACGAAAATAATATAACCCTAAAATATGGCGCGAAGTACCGCTCGGTGCTCAATGTTGCCGTGTATTAAATAATCCCAAATTCCCCGAGGTTTCGATTTTTATTATTTAGATATTTTGTTTTTTAACTCCCGACCTCAAAAGAGGGATGTTGTAATTTTGACTTTTTCTGACAATTTTGTCTGTCTTTAACATCTTATTATTTCTTTAATGCTGATCTGGGAGAAAAGTAAATACGTGGAATGTACTAGCTGCTTCTCTTCCCGCGCAGACCATATAAGCCGGCCGACGAAGTGGGCGAAAAACGAAGAACCATACCTATCAGTAGGCGATGCGACTAGCAACCTATCACTATTTTGATTCCATTTCCACCTTACGCCCACCAACATTCTAAATATGGCCTTTAGGTAGTTGGTACCCCGTAGGGAATTGTTGCCGGATAATCGATTAATCGAATTTGATTTTTTTTTAATAATCTAGGATATCGAAAGTATTGACATAATAAATTTAATCGATTTTTGACAATTAATCGATTATTAACCGCAATATCAAACAATTAGTCGATTATTGAAATGGGTCGATATAAATTATATCGATTTAATCAACATAGGTAATCGTTTATATCAATTGTTATTAATCGATTATGTATCTGTTGTATCGATATAATCTAATCTGTAGTATTGATTTTTGAGAATTTATGATAAATAATCGATTAATAGATTAACAACAATACCAAGCATTTCAGGCACCGATACTATACAGATATACCGGAACTCGGCGGCGGGATGTACAGCGGGCATAACACAAATCATCGTCATTCAATGATACAGAAAAAAATTACAGAAATATATTATCGATAGTATCAATATCGATACTATCGATATATGATCACTATCGATACCTTAGATTATATTTATAACTATCAAAGAATCGATTATTATTCGATGTGTAATGTATTTTTTCGGCAACACTACTGTATGGAAAAAGGCCATGATAATATCTACTCGTATGTACAAGATGTTTACCGCAGCTCCGCCTGCGTCAAAAGGTAGCCTATGTTTGACTCCGGGTCTTGAACTATATCCGTACCAAATTTCATGAAAATCAATTCAGCGGTTTAGTTGTGAAAGAGTGACAAACATCCATCCATACTTACAAACTTTCGCGTTTATAATATTAATAGGATGTGTATGTCTATTTATTTATCTGTATTTAAACCCGGGTTACAACTAAAAAGAGGTCAGTAATCAATTAGCTCCAAGCTAAATCCTATACTATTAAACGAGCAATATTTGTATGTATATTTATATATATATTTGGCTGGCGTTTTCGAAAACTGCTCTAACGATTTCTTTGAAATTTTAAACATAGGTTCTCATAAAGTCAAACAATTAATCTAGCCAGGTTCCATGTCTGGGAAAATTCGTTTTTCCCATATTTTCCAGCAAAAAGATTTTCCGCATGAAATTGTAGTTATAGTACAATAATTTCGGCGCCGGCGGGTCTGCTTCGATAGCCCAGTGGTTAAGACATCTGCTTTGTACTCTGGTGGTTCCAGGTTCAAATCCCAACTAAAGAAAGTTTTGTTTTTCTTTTTTTTTGTTTTGGAGTATAAAAGTATTAATCAGTATAAATCGCGCATATATTATTTTAAAATGGCTTGAAAGAATTATTAATTCGGTTATAACGTATTAAAATATTTTCCTAAGAAACATTATAGTTTCAAATCACAAGTCATCCAAGTATCACCATTTTCTCAGGATTCCGTCATCAGAACCTGTTGAAACTAATATGGGACCAACTAGACGGTCCAACCTTTCAGACAAAAAAATGAATTTCAAATCGGTTCACGCGTCTTTGAGAAATCGAGTAACAAACATAAAAAAAAAGATTCCGACGAATTGATAACCTCCTCCTTTTTTGAAGTCGGTTAAAAATTGAATGATAAATTCTACCACTGACCTAAAGGAAATACTTACCAATCCACGGAGTAAATAGTGTACCTACCAATTCAAATAGGACTGAAACGTGGAAAGTACTTAAGGAATGCAACTAACAACGATTAACGCTAGATGGCGGTAATCTATTTACTGAAAAAGTACAACGCGCTATCGTTGTGTTTTCAAATCGCATAGGTGATGTATGTAAGCCATACCAAATTTCATCAAAATCCGTCCAGCCGTTTGGCCGTGAAAGAGCAACAGAAAGACAGACAGACAGACTTTCGCATTTATAATATTAGTATGGATGGATACCATAACTACCGAGCGGAGCTCGGTCGCCCAGGTACTATAAAATTAAAGTAACGTTTAACATACTGTACTGTGTAATAATAAATCAAAAGAAAGTTTTTTTGCAATTTTAGGATTCCATATTAGAATTATAAAATAAAGTAGACAAAACTAACCATTTCCCCTATCTCCGAAACTATCGATTCCAGAATTTCGATTCAGGATGGAGGTCCAAATGGAGAAAAATAAAAAATAGTACAGAACCCTCTACATGCGAGCCGACTCACACTTGGCCAGTTTTATTTTAATTTCATTTTAAAGGATTTTCTGAGCTACTTTTTATAATACGTAACAAGACCACAGCAATTAATTATTTTCCCATTGGTCGGGCACCAGTCAAGTAGCTGGCAACACCATAATCGACGCTAGTGTGCGTCTTTGCACATTGTTTTACACACACTTTCCTATTATGTGGCCGCATTCTGGAAACTGATTTTTCTTCACAGCGCGGTATCTAGTCGAGCGCGCGAGACCAATTATTAATCTAAGCAAAATACTTAGGTGTTACTTTAATGGCTACCTCAGGCGTTTTGAGGATTTCTCAGTCTTGAATCTTTTGACATTTTATAATTTTACCTGTGTAGACATTATTATTATTATTTTCTTTTTTAATAAATATGTCATCAGAAATTTAAGAAATCTGTCAAGCGTGAGTTGGCTTAATCAATTATCGAATTTTTAATAAAAATATTTATGAACAAGTGATACAATGAGAATACGATGAGGGGGGGGGGGGGGGGGGGGGGTATAAAATATTGTCATATATACTTATTGCACACTGTATAGCTTAATAAATACTGCTTACCTAAAAAATCAAGCTTCTATTGTTATAAATTACTTTCGATAGATAGCGCTAGCGGTATAATTGATCGCGATATTGAATATAATAAATAGGCTAAGGAAACTGTTTCGACCTGATTTACCCAAATTATCGTATAAAAAACGTAGGGTCAAAAAAGTTCCCAACCGGGAGTGGGCTCTGCGGCCCAATTTGGCTCGAGCTCAAATTTCATTTTGATTTGCCTGAAACGCAAAATGACTTCTAAGGTTAACAATAGACGCGGGCACAAAAAGAAAAAAATAGGTACGATTTCTTGAAAAACAAAAATATTGAAATCCCACCAAAAACATACCTGTTAAAAAGGGGGCCAAGTTCCTATCGGCTAATTGTTTACCTGTAAGTTTTTACAGATAATGGTACGGGGCCCTCAGTGCGCGAGTCGGACTCGCACTTGACCGGTTTTATTAACTAAATTAGAATTAATCATATTTATAATACTTATTATATTTCTGGTGAGATTGATCCCACAGATGATCTGAAGATGCGCTAGATGTAAGCCGGTCATTCTGGAATTCAATTCCTTGGGTGAGTATGTTCGGCAATGGGCTGACTGCGGCTGTAATGAATGATGATGATGATCCCACCACCTGGTCTTGAAGCGTAAGATGAAGAATTGGTAAACTCACTCGTTGATGATGATGTATCAAACTGTTTGCGTCGCGAAAATTTTCTGTTTCTCCTTATGGTTGACTGGTATAGAATGCTTGGCATTCTCTTAATCCGCCTGTTGTTTTAATAAATAATTTTTGATCAGTGATGGAAATTTGTTATTTACAGTCATTAAAGGTTGGCCATAGAGATCCAGTGACACCTGCGTACTATGTTTTCCCAATTTCAAAAACGATACTTTCTGAATAAATGAAATGTGTCGCAAGATTGTGTAAACACGGTTAACTTGGTATAGGGTCGACCTCTAATAATAAAGGCAATGTTGTCAACCACCGTCCGCATAGGTTTCTATAGGTACAATAAATAAGCACAGGCGTATATGGCAACCTTCGAAGTTGCCATGGAAATGGCTGGCGACGTTATAACGTAAACATAAATAAAAGCAAGTTAAATCGAAGTTTACAGTCTCATTGATTTTGCTTTGTAATTCAGTTTTGTGTGTTGTTAAAGTTATTGTTTTTAATGTAATTTTGTGTCGAGAAATTAGTGCTCAAGAGATGATTCCACCCAAGTTAAAAATATTAATGATTGGGCCCTCAGAGGTACCTACTTACGTAAACCTTTTATCATACTGTCCCTACATTTTGTTTTATTCACATACCTTTTATTTGATACACAATTATGATTATGTGGGTAAAAATATGGAGAACCCTGACGAAAACAGAGAGCTGTTTTATGTGTGACATAGACATTGTGTCAATTTGTGCCTGTTTTTTTGTGATGACCTCATCTGATTTTGGTGCAGTTTCCTTTTATTCGAAAACTAATTTCATCGAGATGGTCCTCAGATATAACTTATAAAAATCGAGATTACGTAATTTGGTCTAGATACATATCATTGATGCTGCAACATTAGGAAGTCTGCGGGATACTCGACCTCGGCAACTTACAGACTTAACAGGGCCACGGAGTAATAACAAAGTGGAGATGACGTATCGAGAGCTTCCTTACAAAAATTGTGTGAGGCTACGCGGGGCGGAAGGCAGACGTGAGGGGAGCTCGGTTTGGCCTTGGCTCCGCCCCTGTTGACGATCCTCTCTACTTACCAATAGATGTCCTTAGCAAAGATTTCAAAATAAAAAAATATATATTTATATTTCTTTATATTACAGATATTTTGAACATTAAAAACATATTTTTTGTAACACTAAGTCAATGAATATTATAATATATATATTATATAAATTCGAAAATAAGTTATTTACTTACGTTTAATTGTGATCCTATAACAGTACAGCATTGAAATACTTAAAACTAAATGGTTTAAAATATTTTACAAAAAATTCTAAATAAGAAAAACATTAGAGCTCGCTCCACGTCACGCAACTTTCACAGTTGGAACGAAAAATGACGTTAGGCACGCCCACTTTCGATGTCACTGCTCCAATGACCGTAACGGTGCACCACGTCGATGCGCCGTCTCCTCTTTGTATTTGTTCCATGGTCAGGACTCATTTATCGGATTATAGAATTATGTATCTACCTAAGTATGTTAAGTGTTCGGTTCAGTATAATGACACATGAAAAGTTATGTACCTATCTATGGCTATCAGTTCCGTACCTATGGGTTTTGTAAATTTTTAATTGATATCTACTTGTTAACTAGTTTTGTAATGTTTGTTTTTGTTAACGAGAATAAATACGATTGTACAAGGAAAGCGAACGTAAATGGTAGAGTAAGTTCTCTAAATATGGACTACCATATCGATTTTACTGAATCAAACTAAAACTTATGAACATATCAGGATATATTTATGGTGATTTGATACAATACTAATATTAGTTTACAAATTAAATTAAAATCCCTCAAAGTAAAACCCTTTTCAACAATTTTATCTGATTTCTAGAAAAATTGAAAAATCAAACATTTTCGACGAAGGCATATTATATGGACCACTAGGTTTTTAATATAGGCCATCTTAATCAAAAGTAAGTTATTATAAACACTACAAGGTGGTTTCGAAAAAAGGCAGACGCCAGGGTGTGCGAGGTTCTTTACCTACTTAAACCTGTGTAGTTGTATAAAAAAAGAAACAATGACTGTATATAGGTAGAGACTAGGTAGTCTCTTTGTTCCAAAGAAAATTCTACTGAAATCATTTTTGATGTCTTTATTAATTTGTTTTTTTTTTATTTATTTCTGCAGTTGTTCTCTTCTTCTTTGGTGCAGCTTTTTTTTCTATTCAGGGCATACTTTTTCAATGAGATTATAATATGGACTACCCAACTGTCCTCAAAATTGACTAGTCCATATTTAAAACCTAGCAGGTAGTCCATATTAAAATTTGTCATACTTTTGGATAAAAATGCCCATATGTATTTAAAACAAATGTCTAAAAGAATGCAATTAATGTCTTATGAATAGAGAAATAACAATATATGATATGTCATTTTAATTTAAGCATTATAATTGATACTTTAATCTTAATTAACTTACAAATCTCACCGAAAAAAGTCATCTAGGAACGGAAAAATTTCAAAATGGCACCTCTGACACAAACGCTCCTCGCAGTTCACTGTAATCAAGTAGAGGGGCGCAGCGGGATAGATAGCATGGAGAATGCTATCAAATTCGGTGCAAACAAAGTGATATCTAGCGAAATATCACGGTAGTCCATATTATGTGACTAGTCCACATTTAGAGAACTTAACTCTATTGATATTTAGTCGAATGTCTAATTTTGGATAAAGGAAGTATTTTGTAATGGAAATGTTTTCTTACTGACAGTTTTTTTATCGTAGAGCAAAGAAAATTATCTCTTTATAAATTAATCCTTTACTAGTTGTTCGCCGCGACCTTGCGATTATTTTATTTTTATAGACATGTTGTCGACTTTCAAACATATAGACAAAAAAGCATACGTCCTGCCAGCTAAAAGGTCAAAGTAGTCCATAGACACCTGCATCTTCTGGAGTGTCACGTGTGCATTGCCGACTCTTTAGGCAAGAATGCATAAGGCCTGCCTAATGGCGAGATTTCACAATAGTCTATAGACAGCTACAATACCTGGATAGTCACATCCGCATTGCGGACCATTAAACAATTTATTAGGCAAACAAGCATACGTCCTGCATGATGATAAGAAGTTGTAGACGTCTATAGACACCTGCAACAGCTGGAAGGTCACGTGCGCACTGCCAATCATTAAACAATTTAGTAGGCAAACAGGCATACTAATAATAAGACGTCGTAGTAGTCTATAGACACCTGCAACACCTGGAGTATCACATGCGCATTGCCGACCACCTAGACCCCCAAACAGTTCAGTAGGAAAACCGGCATACGGCCTGCCTGATAGTAAGTGGTCTACTAAGACTACCGAGTCAATGTACACCGTCTACATATATGTGGAGATAAAAGTCACACTCCCGAAGTAGTCTATAGATATTACTTCGACAATTACCATTAGTCTTGCGGTATGCAATTTTGCCAGCTAAATTGTTCAAGAGTCGGAAAATTGCATGTGAGATTCCAGGAGTTGCAGGTGTATATAGACTATTACGGTCTCTTGAAATCTGGCAAGCCGGATGCTTGTATGCCTACAAAATTGTTTGAAGGTTACCAAGACGCTCCTTGTCTTATAAATGTCTGATGATGATGATGAACTCCGACCGATTTAGGCCATAACGACCAAATGTCTATAGACTACTTGTGGGCTGGGTAATTCAAAAACATCAGTCATAAATAGTAAAATACGGTAAAAATTATCCTGCACCTAATTCAATAGAGATCGGATACACGGTAGGTTTAGCCGAAACAATGCCTTCTAAACCGAAAATCAGGCTACATCCGGGACCTTCAAAATATCTTCAAGTTGGTCCCAGTGAATGAATAACAATTTTTTTCTTGTTTTTCAAATAAAACAATAGTTTTTTTTCAGTTATTTACATTTTATAACTAAACTGCCAAACCGATTGCATTAAAATTTTCAGGAGAATAAACTGAAAGTGTACGATTTAAAATATGAAAACAATTTTTAAAATCGGCTTAGAAACGACGGTAGCAAATATGAAATAAACATCATAACCTCCTATTTTTTGAAAGTCGGTTAAAAACAACTAAAACTATCTTTTACTAGATGTGTTTTAACGTTTTCTACGTACATTCTAAATATCAACGACTACGACTACGCCTACGACTTTGGAATTATTAAGAAGTATTGGTTTTTACCTTAATGCAAATACCTCAAAAACTACTAAGACGATTTTGATGTCAAACGAACTTAAAAATTATATGCATGTTTCCTATACACCTTTAAAATTTCATCGAAATCAGATTAAGGGTTCGAGAGCATGGAGTAATTACAAAGAGGAGATGCCGTAATAAGCGTTTTGTAAGGAAGCGTTTGTAAGGCTACACGGGGCGGAAGGCAGACGTGCGGGGTGCTTGGTTTCGGCCGTGGCTCCAATAATGGAGCACGAGCAATGACAAGCTCCGCCCACTTTTGTGTCGGCGAGGCGCTAATGATCACATCACTGCGCCATTTCAAACGGCATCTCCTCTTTGTAATTACTCCATGTTCGAGAGTTATCGCGGAATATACATACATCGTCGACAAGTTTGTATTTGTATGTATGTAGGTGTGTCAAATTTTTATTCATTAACAAAGGACCATAACGAAAAAGACAAAAACAGAAATGCACAATGGCGGACTTATCCCTGTAAGGGACTCTTTCAATTAACCACTATAACAAAGGAAGACAATGTCAATGTGATTTTGGTTGCAGAGTGGCAAAACACAAATAGCTAATTTCATTTCTGAATCTATAAATATGGAGGAATGGTATGGCACTCCCAGGCCAACTCAGGGAGTGAGAATAGTGGAGTTTGAAGTATCTAATTTAAGTGTTAATGGCAAGATCACAAACATCGACATTGAGCTTTGGGATTGCAGTGGCGACCATAAGTAAGTACACTTCAATTTCTGCATATCTTTTAGTTGAGAATATCTATAACCTAACTAAACTGCCTCTGTGGTAGATTCCCACTGACATCCTACTTTCTTTAGTTCTTTCCGTTCTGTTGATTTTCTGATAATAACGAGCCACTGACACATAGAAGTCTCTGTAATTGCACATCTAATTACATTTAATAAAAATCTCATCAATGTAACTAGTTAGAAGGGCATGCGCTCGTTGTAATAACATATACGAGTAGTAATGACCAACGTGCCATATGTAACAATAGCACACTCTGAGCGTAAACACGATCAGATGAAGAAACCTGTGAAAAAATTCAAGTCGGTTACAGGTGTAAACTCTTTTCCGTTTTTCTTATAACTATGGATAAGAAATAGAAAAAAATCTCAGTAAATATTATCTCTTCTTTGTGTAAATACATAAGTAATAAACCCAATAAAAACCAATAGTTTAATTTAATTACCCCTTCTCCCTAGTAAATTCAAATGCCCAGTTCAGAGTCAACTAACCGTAGGTATAAATGAATAGGAGATCTAGGTACTACCTATTTACTCTTTACTTACTTACTGCGATGTCTCTATAGTCCAAAAAGTATCTTGACCCCCGGTGTTCCTCGTGTGTTTCCCCCGTGAAAAAACCCAATAATATTTAGGTTATGAAAAGAATGAATACCCTGCAAGTATTTTTGAATAAGTAGCTGTGAATTTTTTTTCTCATGTAAAGAACTCAACTTTAAAATATTTCACAATTCAGACGTTTGCCTGCTTCTGGTGTAAGTTGAAAGGAACATTAAGTGCTTGTAATTACGTGATGGTAGGGGTGCCTGAAAATTTTCCTGGCTTAGTAGGTAATATCTGATTGAATAGAAAACTTAATTTTCAGGTTTGAACCTTGTTGGCCAGCACTTAGAGTGGGCGTGCACGGTGCGATTCTCGTATGCTCGCCAAGCACAGCTCAAGCAGCCGCAAGGGAGATGGAACTTTTATACAATTACTTTGTGTCACAGCCAAAGTTGTCGGCAAAACAGTGTGTCCTTTTTTATAATTGTACTGATGAAAATGATAATATAGATGCCTTGAATTTATGTAAGTAATTTAAAAATGTTTTATCAGTTTACTATAAGGACCCCTACTTTTGAAAAGTATGACTCACGCAAAACCGAATGGTTTTCGTTCGATATCGAATGATTTTCATTCGACTCACCGATTTTGGGCGAGTCATACTTTTCAAAAATAGGTCCCATGAAAAGCTTTTTGTTTTACTTTTTACAGCTGCCACGTTCACGAAGGTGTCTCAGGTTGCAATAAACTTAAAGAATGGCGGAAATCGTCTGAAAATAGACTTCTCAAATTATATAGCTTCAGTTCTACAAACAATAAACAAAGATGGCTAACTGAATTTACATACACCTTTTGGTACATGTGTCTTTCTACTCTCTCACAGTAGACCACTCGACATAAAAAAATCTAGATAAAATAAAAATAGAAAATAGCTTTTTGACATAAAGTTAAATAAAGTCTAATTAAGTATGACATGATTTTTTTTGTATTTGACTACCTTAATAACAGTTTTTAACTCAAACGTTATT
The DNA here is from genome assembly GCA_947363495.1 of Euzophera pinguis. Classification (NCBI taxonomy): domain Eukaryota; kingdom Metazoa; phylum Arthropoda; class Insecta; order Lepidoptera; family Pyralidae; genus Euzophera; species Euzophera pinguis. The sequence goes on from OX376164.1 coordinate 7,293,500, forward strand.
TTCATGTCCGTTGTTGTCTATGTTTGAAAAATTTATTTATTTCAAACTAAATCGTTAAAAATCAATAAATTTTTCGAACATAGTGAATAACGGATATCAAAATAATGTTTAAGTTAAAAACTATTTTTGAATGAAATACTAGGTTAATATTTTTATATTTTCAGAAAAAAAAAATTGGATAACTGAATTTACCTATTTTTATAATTACGAGTCACTTGTAGCGTCACCGGTCACCGTCCATACATTCTCGTAGGTTTTCTAAGGCGACTAGTCGCTAACCGTTAGGAACGCGTTAGCAACTGATCACGGGTGACACTGCATGACCGGGTTTCTTAACTAAAGCATTTTTTATTTGTTATTTATTAACGAGCAAATCTTGAAACCTATAATATATTACGTACATCTACCTGCGAACATGAACGCTGTAAAGTGTTGTTGTTTTGTGTGTGTACGCCTTTTGTAACGTGCTATGTTCATACGTATTTCTATTATGTTGTGTTTTATTCTACTGTGTGCAAAGAAGTGTTATAGTTTAATTATGTGTGTAATTGAGTTTTTAATCGGTTTGTAATTGTATTGAGTTATACTGGAAGTATCGTCATTTTTAGTAGCTACTAACAAAAACATAACCCTCCTCACATGGAGCTCCATGGAGGATTATGTTTTTGTCGGCTATTTAAAAAGCAAATGAAAACAGCACTTATTTTTTGTCGGGTTATCCATTCGCAAAATACACAGTGCTAAGGGTCGTTTACGACCCTACTTATCACTTTTGACACTTCATGAAAACCTTCACACTTCACTTTCATTGTAATATAAATTCCCATTTTTGTATTTCTTACCTAAGTCTAATAGTACTTACCAAATTAATTCAGCTGAAACTGAACTGAAAAACATCAATTCATAAATTACGATGCCATATTATTCATCGAGCCATGTCATATGATTCAAGGAGCTTGTAAAGTCATAGAAAGTACACTCATAAAAATAAGGTAGTCAAATTATAAATTTATATAAACATAGATTTATTTTGAAGTTGAATAGGTTTTTAGGTAGGTACAACTACTCAATATTACAAATTAGTCATATTCTGGTCTTAATGTATTTCAACATATCTAATTAGTACTGATTATAATTTTATATTGCTTCTAGTTATTTACCTTCTACGAGTAGAAACTTTTTAAATGTTGAAACAAGAATCTGATTTGAAATTAATTTAGTTAAAATCAATGACGTCCCCTGTATGTAAGGTTATATATCGAAAAAAAATCACGTTTTAATGCTATCGTAATAAGTTTTTAAATAACACAAACTTGCCCTCAGTCTTAACATTTGGCTATGATAATGGATTTACTTGGCATTATAAACATAATTCACTAAAAGTAATATTAATTTCACACAATTTTCTCGTATGATTCTCGTACTACCACTGACCAATTATTTATTATACATGTACTTTACAAAATATTTACACTGAAGACCTTGTACACGAGATTTCTTAAACTTATAATAATATAAATTACTTAAAAAAGATGTACCTACACAAAAGTCTGTAATTAATAATAATTATCACCTTGATCACATTTCGTAATATGTGGAAGGACTACTAACTCTATTTAGATAATGAACATAATTTAATAGCATTTATACTATAATTACAAGTATAAAGCAATCAAATAACAATGTACATAATTAATGTCTCTCATTTTTCCATCCACCACGGTCATTGAAATTTTTTCTATCCCGATGTCCTCTGCCTGAACCTCCTCGATTCCACCTGTCGTTACCTCGACCTCGGTGACCACCTCTATTTGGAAATCTTGGGAAATTTTGTTCGCCATCCATAAAATTGTAATCATTACCAGGCCCTGGCCCATTGAAACCCATATTACCAAAACTATTAGGCCCACCAAAGTTGTGGTTGTTAAAATTGTGAGGAATATTTGGAGCTATACCTAATAGACCAGGTGTTGGTCCAGCACGAGGATCCGGCATAGACTGGTTAAAATTATGCATCGGACCAACGTTCATATTGTTCATACTCCCCATGCCCATACCAGTAATATTCATCATATTCGCAGTGTTGCTATCAATGTTACCTGGATGAATCGACATATTGTTCATACCGAAAGGACCCTGACTGTTGAAATTTATTGGGGTTTTCAATAAAGCTTCCTTAGGTTTCGGAAGATAAGAAAATTCTCCGTTATCACCTAGAGATACTCCCAAGTTCGTAAATATACTGCATAACACTGTGTTGCTTTGTAAAAATGTGAGATCTAATTTTTTCCCAGTAGCTTTCTCCTGTTGATATTGTTTTATAATTTGAGTGACAGGTGCTAAATGTTGATTTACGAATATTTTTTGTGTAGAACTTAAATCTTTGTACCAGTTCGAATTTTGTAAAATATTTTGCAGCTCCAAAGTTGTCTGCTTTTGTTCTGAATTGGAAACATCTGTAACATCTTTTGGCTTTCTCCGTGGATCAACACGTGGCGCTGCTGGTGCCGCAGGTTTGCCGGTTTTTTCACTATCACTATTTGACTCCTCTAAAGATAACCTGAATACTTTTCTCAGTCTTGGATCTACTAATGCTTGCGATTTCGCCGTGCTGTCCCTAATATCAGTGTAATCAGGTCGAGGAATATCAATAGGTATTAGTTTATATGTTATAGGAGGATGACTGTTTATTGATCCGTTTATTTCAGTCGCTGGAGTATAATTATTTATTGGTTTAAATGGTAGACTTATACGAAAATCAATGTCACCACTAGTGCTTTGTCGAAGGTCAGTGTCTCCAAAAGTAGGCAACTTATATTCAGATTGACGTAAATCTACATCCGTTCTTCTACGCCCGTCAGTTGGCTCCCCGTCTACACATTCATATATAGAAATTCTTATAGGTTTCTTATTTGAAGTCTTACTCGTATCACTAATTTTCTCCGGAGATTTTCTAGATCTAGGATCCCGTGACTTCGGTGACCCAATTTGTTCGATAACGTTTTCTGATTTAGTTTCTTGCAAGTTATTTTTCATTGTATTTAATAACTTGGTAACTTCTTCGCTTATATCTATTTTTGAAAGGTCTCCAATTCTACTTAGTACGGATGAGGGTTCTATAACATGAGGGGCTGGGATTTGAGGCGACAACGAAGGTTGCTTTGGTGAAGAAGCAGGAGACTTTCTTTTAATTCCTTTTTCTTCGTCACTAGAGTACCACTTTTCATCAATCAACAAATTATCTTCATCGTCTGTTGTAGAACGCCGATGTTTCTTTTCTGAATTCTTAAATATGGGCTCAGGTTGAAGAAAACGGATATCAGTGTCATATTCTTTTTTCGAAGAATTATCCTCAAAATCTTTTTTAATAGCAGGAAAACGGATATCAGTGTCAAGTTTTTTTTTAAAAGAACTATTTTCATAATCTTTTTTAACAGTAGTAAAACGAATATCAGTATCAAATTCGTTTCTGGCATTCATCTCTTCTAATTCTTTTTTAATACTAGACTGCAATTTTAATAAATTATCGTCTGTAAATGGAAGCACCCTGTGATCAACATCCTTGTTTTCTTGTGGTGTAACAGCATTTTCATTTTCGAATGTATCATTTGAATGATCGATGTTCTCTTTATCTTTTGACGCAAATTTTAAAGCGTCTTTGGTATACTGATCAATGTCAATCATGTCTTTATTTGCTTGACTCTCCTTTTTCAGTACAATATTATTTGATGAACTATCTTCAGGCGACGGTATTACAAGTGATGGTTGGAAACGCATATCAACATCCTGTCCGGGGAAATCCGAAGTCATCGATATATTATTTGAAATCGGAACAACAGGCGGCACTCTCAAATCTAAGTCTTTATTCGTACATGTTGTATTAGCAAATTGATGCGGTTGTTGATCATTATTAGCATTAATCAAACCTAATTTTTGTATATTCATGGTGTTTAATTGTATTTCAGTGATTTGTTTCAATGAAATTCCGATGCTGTTCAACTGTAACACTGTCAATTGTCCTAGTTGATCTAAATTGTCAATTCCCATTTTAGTTAGGTCCGAAATCTGTCTTGGTGTTAAAACGCCGGTTAAGTTCTTAATACTCAAAACATTTGTAGTACCACCAATATTGCTGTTCGGTGAAACATTTACGTTAAAATTTTGATTTGAATTATCATGTTGCCATCTAGACTGTCGTATTTTCGGGGAAATTTTATTTGTTCTATCGCTGTTGAACTGATTTGATTGCATATTATCCAATACATTTTGTGGGGTTGGTATATTCAAATCAAACAGTGAAGGAATAGTTTTATCGTCGTTATTGTCGGAATTTTCCGAAAATTGCTGCATTAGTTTTAACTGAGTCGAATGAATCATTTGTAAAGCTCCTTCCCTGTGTAACCTAGGAAAATCTCCTAATATTTCCTTCGGAGCTGATTCAATATGTTTCAGTAGAATATTTTTTAGGTTTTCAGTTAATGGCTTACCATGTGCAAATTTGCAGTCATCCTTAAAAATACAAGGAAGACCAGTATGATAATATTTACAAGGGAAATCTGCATGCATGTAAAGACATTTATCACGTTTTGCACAACAATCCATTAAATAAAACTTACATAGCTCCATTTTTCTCGGTGGTTGAGCATCGTGCGAGTAAATACAATCATCTCCTTTATGACATTTCCCTTGCATATAATATGAACAAAGCCCATCTGCGTCCTGCATCTGATTTTGAATTCTTCTTCTGTCATTTTTATTGTTTTTATTGCGTTCCCTTTGAGGAGGTCTTTTTCTTTGAGTCCGCTGGTGCTGTTGTCCACGCGATTCTTGACTACTATCTGAAGCATATGAATCTTTATCATCATCTCCATAAGAATCTAAATTTTTTTGTACAGGTGACGCACCCCTGACACACATCATCTCCTCCTCGTCCATTTCTTCAGAATACTCTTGTTTTTTACGTTTTTTTGGCAGACCATCTTTATTATCATATTTCTTTCTTTTCTTATGTTTTCTGCGTTCATCAACGTCTTCCTCAGTTTGGCTTTCTACTTCATCATTTTTGTTCATTGCTTTCCTTATTGCTTTTTCAATATTGCCAGCAAAATCTTCTTCAATCGTTGGACTAGAATATTTATTCTTTTTCTTACTTTTATCTTTAAATTTTTGCTCTCCTTTCGATTTATTTTTCTTTTTCTTACCTGATTTAGAGTGGTAAAATTCTTGAGTATCGACATTTTCATGACTACTTTTCTCCTGAGGACCCTGCAAGTCAACTTCTTGTTTGTCTTCAGCTTGGGCCCCTACAGCTTCTTCTCCGTCACTTTCGATCTCTCCATCTTCTAAATCTTCAACGTTTGCTGCTACATCCGCCATCATGAATGTGTCGCTGAAATTGAGAAAAAAAATAGGTAAAAATCCAGATGGTGAATCATTGTAAAACTAGATGTGGCCCACGGTTTCATCCACCCGCGATTATACTATGATTTATTGCATAAATAGTTTTATTCACAGGTACTTAAAAATCTATTAATGGTAATTCATGTCATGAGTTAGTAATTCCAGTCTAACGATGTTTAAACAAACTCCCTAACTTCGTAACTATATCCATCCATACTACATAATATAATAATATTATAAGTGCGAAAGTCTGTCTATCTGTTTATTACGCTTTCACGGCCAAACCGCTGAACGGAATTTGATGAAATTTGGTATGAATATAGTTGAAGACCCGGGGCCAAACATAGGCTACTTTTTGACGCAGGCTGAGGTGCGGGAAATAGCTAGTAATTGTATTATTTTGAAAACAAGTTTACTAAGATAAAGAAAAGTAAGACTATGTAACTAGAACTATGTGCAAATACATAGTTAGACGACCTACAATTTGTTACTCGACTTAAACAAGCGTGTATATTTTTTAATAAATTGCAAAATTTTCCTGGCTGTAGTGAACCAGCCATATTTGTATTAAATGAAGGCCAATCCTACTATTAAAATGCGTGGCTCTACTGGTGGTTTATTTATGTATATGATATTTGTTACGTTGTGTAATTTAAAAATGTATATTTTAGAAAATTTGTGTCTTTTTTTGCAAAATCTTGCACTTTTATAGCTGTCTATCCTACTCTGTATGTATTAGTATAGAAAGAAACGAGAAACCTAAGCAGTGATTCATAACAGATGAATAGGTTGATTTAAGTAAATGATCCCTTTATTTATCAATGAGAAAAATTAACATGATATCAAAGTAAATAAAAAGTTGAGAATAAAATGTATTTCTATTAGGTGTTTGGCCAAATTAATTATGGTAGGAACTAGGAACTTACTCACGCCTACTGAAATATTACAATGACTCATATGAATGGTACTTTTTTATTTTACAAGTAAATTAATTCCAAATCACTTTATCACAAATAAAATTGCCTACTGGTAGGGCTTGTTTAACAACAAAGCACGATGAAACGAAAAATCCAGTAGCCTACCCAAGTGCGTATTTTACGTATTTGTCACTAATTTCAGAAGAAGCCATAGTCAAACTTACTGATATGAATAAATATGTTAAAAAAATCAAGTACCTAGGTCATAACTAAAGCATATTAGGTAATGATGTTATTAAGCAGTCGATGTGTACTCGATTTATTGATTTACATTGCATGACGTAAACACTTGTATTTTAATTTTACTTCATTTAGAAACTCGAGTCAAGTATCTTCCTGGGCATAATCGCATAAAATTTGTGTGCTGGTTTTTAGATACCTAATGATTTTATCAACCATCATTTTATATCTATGGATGACTACAATTTATTATCAGCTTACGAAGATATTAGATAAGAGCAGGTACCGTTCTTTTGAATATTAAAAGTCGATTATAACTTACACAGAAATAAAATTAAAATGTAGTATCGCATTATCAATGAAACAATGATTTATCACACGCAGCCTTATTGTATAATCCTACCAAATTAAAAATACCTAAAAAGAAAATGGCGGAATGGCTAGGCTAATAAAAGAACAAAACATTTTAATACGAAAATAAACCTGGGCATCGACAAAATGCGCTAATTTCAGAAAATCTCTAACAAATTACCTACAAAATTAACTTTACAAAGAGTAGCATCAATCAATATTATTATTGCACACGCACACAAGTACACAGTTACGCACATACATACATTCCCCATTATATTTTATTTGTGTCGTCCTATTCGTACTAGCACAAAGATATCGATTTAGACAATTTAATTTTATCAATATTAATACTGTAGTTACAACGACAATACTCTCATTCTTTTCTCAATACCATACCTAATATTCGTTGGAACAATGAGCATTGGGAATAGGCAGTTCTCCGTTATTCACAAAAATGTTTAGATGTTGCGCAGTATGAAATTCAACATGTATGGCAGAAATCAGTACAGTAACTGTTCATAGCCACTACTTTCAAAGTAAATTATGTACAGCCAAGCAAGACAAGCAGTGGGTGGCCTCTCACATTTCACAATGTTTTGCCGAGCGCCGCGCTCTCACCCCGCAAAGTCGCCACGAATAAATGACGTCAGCCTTCTAGAACGCCAAGATATCTATGTGTCCTTTTATCGATCGAGGTCATTTTAATGTAAATACATTCACTCACACTAGTACACAACGACAAATTCATATCGGCGTAAACTACCCATGGACATATCTACTGGCCATGTCGCATTTTAATTTAGTAGCATTTTACAGGAATTAGTTTTATTTCAACACTATTTACATAAATTTACCTACCTTTAAACATGATGTGATGTGTGAATTACAAATGAATAAAATTTTTAATTATCTTACACAGAACCATCACCAAAGAACCCCTTGAAAATTTTATAAAAACCAATGCAACTCGAAAGACTAAATTAATTGAAATTATGAAATATTCAACATGCATGAGTTTGGAAATTAAGGAGGAAAAATAGGTTCATAAGTTTTTCGACTGGAACGATCGGTCAATATTGTGACCTCTGCGACCGCCATTTTGTTGCATTGAGTACACTATGACAATATGATGACAATGATCTGGGCAGTCATAATATAGTATCCTTATTACCCAAAATTACCTAATATATATACGCGTATGCATATTTATATAGGTAATGTGTGTTGAAGAAAATGTAGCACGTGTAATTTCTTATAGCTTTTAAAGCACTTCCATTGATAGATTACTTATATTAAGGGACACGCGTTGGCATGGCCTAACAAGTAAATTATTATAAGAGTAAGTGTTACCAATCTTACATTAATGAACGATTCACTATGTGCGACTACTGTACGCCATATAAAAATGTAATATTTCATAGCATTGCTGCATGTACGCAATAATGATTTCGGACGACGACTGCAGCGGAACAAAGAAGTGGCCGGAAAACATTAGTTCCTTTTTTTAACACGACCCTTGTTTGGCGCTAGTGTCAGCACTGGAAAAGGAAGTAATGCGTAAAACATTTTCAATCTTTAACTTGTAAATTCCAATTAATTCATTATAAAAATAATGTTATGTAATAGTTTAATTTAAATTGATATTTTTTTATGATAAGAAATAAGTTTCATATAATGAAAGCCAATATAAAATTTAAACACATTATTGAAAGTATTTGTATCGTATGACAAAAAAAATGTGTTTCGGAATGTTGGTATTAACTAGAAGGTATGTGATCGTGATGTTAATTGGCAATGTTGGTTCTAAGTTGCCAACATCAAATATTATATTGTGAATAATTTCCATGACAGTTGTTTAAACAGATTTTGATATTGATTCAGTATAGCTGTACTCATAGTTTATTCTTCTTCTTCTTGTCGAGTCGTATTGGCTGACTTATTAAAAAATTACTTATTACTTTGTTGATTTTCTTAGTAACTAATTAAATATTTTAAGTGGAACTTTCTCATCGTGTTTTGAAGAAACGTTATCTTCGTAGCATAATATATCAGTTTTTTTATCATGTATATATTAATAAATTATACTCCATGATGATTTTTTTTCATTTTGATGAAATCTAAAGATCATGGTAACCCAGAAATTTTTGGCTTGGTTTTACTTATTTGTAGAAAGAAATGTAAAAAAAACTGCTTGGATGCTTACCCCCGTATTCATAAACATAATCTTAAGAACGTCCTTCACTCAAATTCATTGGAAGGCGCCATAAGGAAGTCCTCGAACTTTGGATTGTTATTAAAACCTGTGTCGTTCCTCATTGGAGTTTGCTCAAGCGATCAATTAAAAATATCATTTTGAAGGAAACTTCGAGGACTTCCTTGAGGCTCTAATGAATTTGTGTGAAGGACGTGCCTAAGGATGTTTAAGAATACGGGTGTTTAAGATGGGCAGCGGAAAGAAATTCAAGAGGGAAAAATGAAATACAAGGGGAAGAAAAGGGAAAAAATAGTTAATTCTCCTTTAGTTGTAAATGAAAAATTTCCCGGGTAGGGCCCATCTATACCCATGGAGCCATGGAATGATTTGTTCTAATCCAAGTAGGTTAAGCAAGCATGTCAATGTCACTTTTGTCATGTGTCATGAATGAAGTACTTCATTTAGAAAATAAATATTCTTGTTTGTCATGTCCTCAGTGTCTTATTGCTTCTTTGTTACCTATCAAATCAATCAATTATTAATTTCGTTTGTGTTACACTTACTCAGCAGATTTTATAAAATTATCTAATACTGAAACAAGTTATTGTCCTACAAAATGACTTCTAATAAAAACTAATCACTACCTCCGGATTATCATAAATTAAAAGTAATGTGAATAAAATTCTGTTGAAAGCCCTACTTGAAAGTTTTATTAATTTATAATTGTTGTTAAAAATCATGTCTGAACCAAATAATCCGTTTGCGGGTTTAATAGGGGTTCAAGATATTAGTTCGGATGTTGAAAACAGGTCTTTAGAAGTAACTTCGAAACAGTTTCCTGAAGAAACAGTGATAGCAGTAAATAATATAGTAGAAAATGTTTTCCACTTTACAATTAACCCTAACGCTGTAAAAGGACATTCGTCTTCTGATAAGCAATTGGTGTATTTAGAAGAACTGGCCGAAGCCACAAAACCAAGAATACATATTGATCTTGAAGCACTTGAGCAAGCACTTTTTGAACGACTGCTTTTGCCTGATGTGGAAGCTAGTGTCATACCCAAAGTTACCAAAGTTTACAAAGAACATGTAATTCAGAAACAAGTATTTCCATACCTGTTTAGTTCCTTACAAAACTTACATGCTTATGAGAGGAATAACTCTGTAATTGTTAAAAATGGAGTGCAAAAGATGAAAGAGCTAATATTTAGAAATGCAGTGACAGCTCTAAAGCAGCCTGCTCTTTTTGAAGATCAAGACTTTTCAATTCAACTAGTAGATCTACTTAAACATGTTGATCCTCAAAGTCATACATTTTTTTTAGATATGGTAAAATCTTTTATGGAGGATGGTAAGTTTTAAGTGATTCTTTTTATCATAATTTATATGTATGTGATTTTAATAGTAATGAAAAGTAGGTTCAATAGCGGAATAATCACTATAGCATTGGCAAAAAATATATCATGTTTGTGTTTCTATCAATAAATTATTTTATCAAATCCAATAAAATAGAATAACTGTATTTGCATTTGCATAACATTTATAAAGATGGCTAACAGTAACAAACATCCATTTTCTAAGTAACCAAAAGCTTTTTTTTTTGTGATGATGATGAAATTTTAAATTTTCAGGGGACAGTGAGTCTCTACATCAGCTAAGGGACACAATGATACCTGTACTACGGAAGATTCATACTGATGTCAACAAGTCTACTTTGATCAACTTACCTATTTATGTTTTGCCTTCTATACATTTATTTGCTAGTAAGTCTGAAATGAAAGGTCACTCACTTTTCTAATAAAAATGAAATGTCGTAAATACTTCAATTTTAGCTGTATGACTCCATATCACACCTGTTTCTTGCAGGGGTAGACAGACTCCTAACTTCAATTTGCTGCAATCTTTACAAATATTTCTCTATTCTCTATCCCTCTCGTCATACATACTCGCCAATTTCATGTACTCCATTAAATTATCAATACAATCTTGCAGGTAATTCTCATTTAGCATCAATTCTAATGGATGCCTGTGAACCAAAAATTGAGACGAAAGGAATACATTATCAGGACTCAGTGATTGGAGCTCTTCTCAGTCTGTCTGTATTGCCAAGGACTGCAACATCACTACATGAATTTTTTGACAATCCTATGGATCAGGTAATGTTAAGTACAATTCATGATAATACTAGCTGCTCGCCACATCTTTGCATGGACTAACTCAAATTGATACTGAAAATCATTATTCAATTTAAAAAATGTGAATGATTTAATTGTTGTTATCGAGCTATGCCATAACCAAGTGAAATAGGGATTCAAATCTAAAGCTTACAATAAAATAAATTCTGCAAGTATTTCTTAATAATTGTTATTATAAGTTCTAGATCTTTCCCGCTTCAAGTGGATTCAACTCCTTAGTTTCTGAGTATGTATACCCAGAAATGATGATCATGACAAATGTTTAATTTTTGCAGGGTGCCATATCACTAATTGAGACTTCCATTTGGAATGCTTCATCACACCTTTGTAACAATATGCACAAAATATTTCTGACATTACTCAAAGGAGGTCCTCAACTGAAAAACCGACTGTTGACATGGATAGGAAAATGCCTGAAGACAAATGTAGCTAGAGGGAAACTTTGGAATGTACAGGTAATTTATATTTAAAAACAACTATTACAACAATTATTCATCCAAATAGAGAACCTCCTTTTTTGGTTTTGATTGTTGGTTGAAAAGAATTGATAGTAAGTTTAACACTGTTTCTTACACTTTACATGTAAAAAATAGCAGTTTAATTATTACGTATTCATTCATATTAAGTGTACTACATAGTCAATAAACTCTGTACATCCTGTCTGTTTTGCGGACTTACCTCTCAGACTCTATTGTAATAATTACCCTAATTGCCTAAATTACATTTTACTTGGGAGTGTGTACTCGACGCGTCCGGGGACATCGATTGCGACGTTAAGAATCGTATCACAGCGGCATGGGCAAAGTGGCGTGAGGTGACTGGTGTCACTTGTGACCCCAGAATGCCGATTAGGCTTAAGGGGCAGGACTATAAATCTATCATTAGACCTGCCCTCCTACATGGCAGTGTGGCGTGGCCTGTTCTTGAGCGGCACAAGCAAGAAATTGCGTGTTACGGAGATGAAGATGCTGCGCTGGATGTGCGGAGTGTCGCGGAAGGACCACATAAGAAACTCCCGCATTCACGGTAGCCTTCATGTCTGTAACGTAGCGGATAAGCTTTAAGAAAATCGCTTGCGATGGTACGGTCACGTCATACGAAAACCAGCAACATACATTGGGAACAAGTGTCTAGCTATGCCGCCTCCGCCAGGGCCTGGTAGAAGGTGCGCGCCCAAGAAGAGATGGTTTGACAGCGCAAAGCAGGATATGCGTGCTAACGGACTATCTGTCAGGGATACCGAAGACCGGGCGAAGTGGAGACGCAAGAGTAAGAAAGCGACCCCAGGGTTCCGAAGCAAACAGCCGAGGATGCAACCGGGAAGGCGCTAAGATGATGATGATGACCCTAATTGCGTAACTTAACGTTTGTGATACAATTATCCTACATTGTTTTGTTTTTTTAATAGGCGGGGGAAGTGAGTGCAGCAACAATAACTTGTGTGTCGGATGGTTTCATGTTAAACTTGGGCTCAGTGTTGTTGCAACTTTGCCAACCTTTCTGCACTGCCCCAGATGATCCAAAGTCGCTCAAAATTGATCCTACGTATCCTGCTGTTTCTGTAAGTATTACCATGCCTATTGTAGTTTAGAGGATATGTTTTTAAACTATGCATAATATTTCTAGTTGCAACAGGGAGAATGCATCTTTATAAATATTTTAGTGAAAATCCTACAGTTTAGTTTATGACCTTCTACACTTGTGCTTTAGAACTTGCTTTAAATTTAAATGACGAAACTTTACTTTCTTAAAATAGACCACACTGTTCCTGTCATTTATTCTCTCCATTATAAATTATTACCTTTTATTTTACCTTTTTTGAGAATATGTAGAAAACAATTTATTACATTGCACCCACAGACTGTTCTCTATATGATTCAAAAGGTTGACTGTAACAATGCACAGTCTGCCTTTTTATATGATATTAAATAAATATTAATAAACTTTAAATAAAAAAATAATCTTTTATTTTCTCAAAATCCATTAAGCAGATATTAATGTTAAAAATAATTTATTTACTATTATTTATTACAGCCAGAAGAATGCGCTTCAAAATCAGTGCATCTAGACTGCTTGCATAGTGAAACATGCCTCCTGCCGGCTCGGGAGGATGACAACGGACAGCCAGTCAAGCGGCCCACGGCTGAAACCTACAGCTTTGTCACAGAATGTTTCTTCATGACACAGAAGTGTATCGATTTGGGTCAGTATTCACTTTGTGATGAATTTAGAATGATGTAAATGAAAAGTTTCAGTTGTATTTTTGTTTTTTTTTTACTTCAAGGATATTTACATATTAGTTTGGATATCTATGTAGTACCTGTTTTCTGTCTGTTACAAATCCATACTTATTATTTTATTATTAAGTTCGAAAGTCTATCAATCTGTTACGATTTCAAGGCTAAATTGCTGCAGGGATTTTGATGAAATTTTATGAAAAAGTTGAAGACCAGGGGTCAAACATAGGCTACTTTTTGACACAGACGGAGCTGCGGGAAACGGTTAGTTTAATATATGTTACTATTATAATGTAAAATGAGAAATAGTAGTAAATGCCACAGAAGTTTAACAAGATATTCATTTATTCAGGTATTCGTGTATGTGCTGAAAAGATGTGGCGCACGGGACAAGATCTGGGCCGCGCTCAGCGAGCGATGGCGGACGTGGCTGCCGGGGCTCACCACCTGCTGGAGCCCATGCGGCAGCGGACACACCATCTTATGACCAGGTGTGTATTAGACACAAGATGTGGCGCACGGTACAAGATCTGGGCCGCGCTCAGCGAGCGATGGCGGACGTGGCTGCCGGGGCTCACCACCTGCTGGAGCCCATGCGGCAGCGGACACACCATCTTATGACCAGGTGTGTATTAGACACAAGATGTGGCGCACGGTACAAGATCTGGGCCGCGCTCAGCGAGCGATGGCGGACGTGGCTGCCGGGGCTCACCACCTGCTGGAGCCCATGCGGCAGCGGACACACCATCTTATGACCAGGTGTGTATTAGACACAAGATGTGGCGCACGGTACAAGATCTGGGCCGCGCTCAGCGAGCGATGGCGGATGTGGATATCTTTAATGATTCGTCAGTTTTATCGTGATAGTAATTTCCAAGAATTTACCAAAAAAAAAACTGATTTTAATTCTTACAAATAAATGACAAAGTGAAAAAGAAAAATCTGGCAATTGTAATTAATTTTCAGATTTGTGAGCCTCCGTTGCGCTCTGCACGAGAAAGACATGTTGGCCAACCTGACCCGGCTGCAAGCCATGACCTGCAACTGGCTGGTTCAGGTTGCAGTTCGTAGGGACGTGGGCCCGCAGAACTTCGCCCCCGGGACCGTGGTGCCCGTTAACATGCCTATTACTACTCCTCCGCCTGATACTTTAAGGTAAAGTTTATTTGTAAATGTGGGTATTTACCTTGAAAAAAGAAATTTTATTAAGACGATTAAATTACTGTCATGTCATATCTACCAGGCGACTTTATTATTACAGGTGGTAATACCTGGTAGGGTCACGTAAAACGTACATACTACATAGCAAACACTGAGTTATGAAAAAGTTGAACTGGAAAGTTATGTAGGTACTGTAGGTCTAAAATCGCCACTTTGAGCAATTCATCAAAACGAATTCATTTTGTGAATTCCTAGCAATTACTCTGCAATTCTTCTTTTTTTGTAAAATGGACACGCGTCATTTGCAATTCATCAACAATTCAGTTCATTTCGTGAATCATTTGTCGTGTTAATATTGCCATAGCAATAAAATGAAAACCGGTTCATCAGAAGCAAAAGCGATTCATTATTTTTTATATAATTCTTTTATATTAATGATGTTAGACAGTGAAACAGGAAATTAAGATTATTATTTATTTAACGTGTGTACATTGGGATTTGCGTACGCAATAAATAAAATAGAGACTACTTGAATATTTTTTTATTTTTGTGCCAATAAAGTTAAGTCTATCATAACCATGGAGTAATTACAAAGAGGAGATGCCGTAATAAGCGTTTTGTAAGAAAGCATTTGTGAGGCTACACGGGGCGGAAGGCAGACGTGCGGGGTGCTCGGTTTCGGCCGTGGCTCCAATCATAGAGCACGAGCAATGACAAGCTCCGCCCACTGCAGTGTCGGCGAGGCGCCAATGAGCACGTCACTGCGCCATTTCAAACGGCATCTCCTCTTTGTAATTACTTCATGATCATAACAGTCAATGTCAATCAAGTGCAGTCATCTGTCAACAAAAAATGGGTTTTACGGCCGTGAATACAAGTCTTTTAGGCTCTTCTTATTTTTTATATCTTCTTTAGTCGGGGCTTACTATTAACTCTTTGTTCTATATAAATAGCGCACAACGGTGTGTAAATAATTAAGGAAGGCGATACCTAGGTACTTTTCTATAGAAGTACCATGTGGGCGTTACCTGCGTGCTACACACGTGAAGCCCGCGTTTGGCATCGCCATACAAAGTTAAGATTCAAGAGGCTTAACTGGCACACAAACATGATACCTTATCTTATTTTTGTGATAACGTTAGTACTAGTAATGATTTTATGGTGATATGATATTAATTCGCGTCGCACATAACTTTTCTGTTTTTCCTAATGGTTGACTGGGAGAGAATGCTTTTAGCATTAAGTCTGCCAATTGTAAACTTGTGGAACAATAAAGATTTATAAATAAATAAATAATTCGTAAAGGCAAGCCGGTTGCTTTGTTTTTTTGTCATCACAGAAATAAGATTAGTTAAAAGAAGTGCCATGTGTCAGCCAGTTAATCCTCTCAAGTCTTAACTTTATATGAAGAAAAGGAAACACACAACAAAAAAAGGGCTACCATGATCTCTTAATTCTATCCAACAAATGCGAGTGAATGAGTAAGCGGGATGTGTGCCCTACATCACATAAAGCGCTATCATGCCCACTCAGTCTCATTTAGACGAATTTTATATATCATGGTAATCCCCTATAAGTATCGGTTTGGTCGTTAGATTCGCACTGCTACGGCGACGGCGACGTCTAGCTAGATACGTCTTTTCTACCTTATATCCTTGTACCTACCTCATTAAAGCGCATGTTCTACACAATTTTTCGGACAAACCGAGATCTATACACGATATAATAACAATTTAATAAAACGTTGGTTATTATAATTCTCTTTGCAATTTAATACGAAACCTTATTAGTATTTGACGAATTTAAACAACAATAATTGATGAAAAATTTGCTTAACGAATCGAAACCATTTTAAAATTTGACAAATTTTACCCTAAAATCAAAGTTACAAAGTATTCTCACTCCACAATTGGCTAGTAAACTTTTTCATGAAAATGTCTAATTCGTAAACCATTTCGAGGAATAGGCTTATGGAACAGATTACATTAATTAGATCTTTAGTTAAGCAAGTATTTTTTAAGAAAATCGCAGAAAACCCAATGATCTTCATTTGTTAGCAAGGTTGAAGTATGACGTAGCCGGATAACTTCCGGCTATTCACATTTAATTTTTTAGGTTGGCAGCACAGCGTAGTGAATAAATATTTTTTGTTTGGTAGCGCTAATTAAGCGCTTCACGTACTTGTCACCCATGTCAAATGTCATCTTTGTTCAAGTAAACATAACCCATAAATAACCTAATTACATCTTCATAACATTCATTCATACATTATAGTGAAGAATTATTAGAATCTTTTTTTGGCGGGTAGCAGTAAAACTGTCAAAACGTATTTTTATAGCTCTATTTGTTTTTAAATAAAATAAATTAATATTAATTGTTAAACCATTAAAATCTTATGATTAATTAAAAATAAGTTACTGATTTACCTGCTGGCATATTCTCTGCATTACTCCTCTCAATGGAATCACTTCAAGAATCAATGAAAAAAATGATGGATCACTTCAACACTAAAATGGAAGACTTTCAAAGAGATCTGCAGAAAACAACACCCACACCAACCATAAAACTTTTGTCCACTGAGTTTGCAGCATTCAGGACCTTTGTCACGGATTCCATGGCTAATTTTCAGCGGCAATTTGAGTTGTTGATTGAGCGGCAAGATGTACTGGAGAGGCAACTGGATCAATTTGAAACTCGGGGTCGCCGGAAGATACTTTTGTTGCATGGCATTGCGGAGAGCACCAAGGAGAACACAGCTTCGGTGGTAAGAGGCTTGGCGGCAGATAAACTAGGAATCCCGAACCTCAAGGAGGATAACATCTGCCGTGTTCACAGACTAGGCCAAACTCCTCGACAAAAACCTAGGCCCATTCTTATTGAATTTGTCAGCTTGGGCATGAAAGAAAAATTCTGGTCAGCCAAAGCAAGCCTAAAAGGAACTGGTGTAACCATCTCAGAATTCCTTACAAAAGAGCGTCACCGGGCTTTCTTGATGGCGCGTGAAAATTTCGGCATGAACAAATGCTGGACAAAGGACGGATCTGTTTATGTCTTTGGATCCGATGGAGCGCGACATCGCATTTGTTCCTGCGCCGAGGTGAGCAATTTGTGTAGTGCATTGCTGAACGCTGACCGCGGCAGTCTCAACGTTGAGACTGCTTCTACGCCGAAGTTTACTGCAGCTAGCAAAAAATGATGTACCTATCTCCATTTCTTCCTTTAAATTTCCCACCCATTTTCTACTTGTTAATTTTTATTTTTTTTGCCATATACCCGGTTTTTGCTGCTTTAATGTTACCGCACCCACTGATTTCGATACTGCATATTATTTTGTACCACTACTACATCAAATGTTTGTGTTTAAAAATGATTTTTTAACTACCTTTAAATCACAAAACATTTCTAGCGATGTGTTTATTTTTGTTTGATTGCGACTTGTCAATTCGTTGATTGATTCCTATAACATAAATTATGTCACTGTCATATGTCAGTGTCAGTCAATACATATTTTTTAAATGCGGGCGGCAAAAGAACACCGGCTAAAAAACAGCATAATTACCACAGTCGCCTAAATCTATCATCACAAAAAAGTATTGTTAAAAATATTTTCTTTTTCTTTCTATTCTGTTCTGTTCTTAAATATTATTTCAATACATTCCACTTGCTCTGCCCTCTATCTTTGCTGGCAGGTAAATGATATTGTGAATTGTATTCATAAGATTGTTTATAAATAATTATATATTATATTATTCTTATACACATATTTATATTGGGTACATAGATATATTTAAGTTGTACACAGCACTGTGTGTTATGAGCACAGAGAGCGATGATAGTTTCAAGTCAATATCATCCACAGATAGTTTTTACTCAGTAACCAAGCCGCTAAATGAAGTTCTGAATGATACTTTTTCTGAGCACCCGAAATGTTTCAATGCTGTCCATATCAATGCGCAGAGCATTCCGGGACATTATCCGGACCTTTTAGCCACCTTTGATAGTAAATCCATTCATGCCGTACTTATTTCTGAGTCCTGGTTATTCCCTGGCTTACCCTCTACGTCTGTCTCGCTGCCGGGGTTTCACCTCATTCGCAATGACCGTACTGATAAGAGAGGTGGTGGCGTCGCTATCTATCTACGTTCCAATATTCCTTATAATGTTATTCGTATCTCCCAAATTAAAAATCCTTCTCATGAACCAGAGTACATTTTTCTTGAAGTCACGCTGAATCACACCAGTGTCCTTTTAGGCGTTTTCTACAGTCCATCTGATGACATTAACTACTTTTCATCACTTGAGACTCTTCTTGAAGACATAGCGCCGTCTTATAATCAAATTATCATTATGGGGGATTTCAACACCTGCCTGCTCAAAAACAACCTCCGCTGCTCTTACCTTCTTTCGCTTGTTGAGGCATGTAACTTATCAATCCTACCATTCCAAGCAACTCATCATACCCCGGGATGTACACCGTCGCTCCTCGACCTCATTCTTGTCTCCTCCAAAGATCTCGTTGCTACGCACGGACAGCACAGCGCTGATATGTTTTCATACCACGATCTTCTTTTTCTCTCCTACAAACTTCGCCCACCCAAAAACCGAGCCAAAATCGTAATGCAGCGAAATTTTACCTCAATGAATTTGGACTCACTTCGTGAGGATGCGAGCAACTGCGACTGGGATAGTGTTGATGAATTGACTTCCGTTGACGAGCAGGTAGACTTATTTAATAAAATGGTTATTGAGTTATATGATAGACATACCCCAGTCCGCCAAGTCAAGGTTAAACATTTCCCGGCGCCTTGGCTCACAGACGAACTCAAATCTACCATCCAGCGAAAACATGCGTTAAAGTCTAAATTTAAACAGAATCCAGATGGATACCGTGATAAATATGTTCATGCACGCAATTTAAGTAATAGGAAGTGCAGGGAGGCACAGCGCCAACATATACACCGCTCAGTTGAAAATGGCGATCCTGCTAAAGTCTGGAAGTTTCTCAAATCTCTCGGAGTTGGAAGAAATAAACCAATGACTTCAAAACATCTTGACCTTAATGACCTTAATAAACATTTCTCATCTTCATCCTTATTTCATGGCAATGACAAACTGAATACGTTAAACCATCTGTCTTCACTTCCAACTCCAGACATCCCTGACAGTGATGTTCATAAATGTTTGCTATCAGTATCTTCAAATGCGGTTGGCACTGATGACATTAGTCGTAATATGATCCTGCCAATAATTGACATCCTTCTCCCTGTTATCACTCTCATCATGAATAATTCCCTGTCATCTGGTATATTTCCCTCAGCTTGGAAAAGTGCAAATATAACCCCTATTCCAAAAAAACCCAATCCCTCTTCAATGTCAGATTTTAGACCTATCTCTATACTCCCATTCCTTTCAAAAGTTCTTGAACGGTTAATCCAACAACAACTTAATTCCTTTCTGATCAAAAACAACCTTCTTAATCCATTTCAATCTGGATTCCGCGCAGGCCATAGTACGACTACTGCCTTGGTGAAAATCACAGACGACATCCGATACGGCCTTGAAAACTCACAGGTGACTGTATTAGCACTACTCGACTTCAGTAACGCCTTTAATACTGTCGATTTTGATGTACTTTTAGCTCTGATGCGAACATTGAACATATGTCCTTCAGCTATTGACTGGTTTCAGTCCTACCTATGTGGACGCCGACAACGAGTGCGCATTGAAAATGACTTCTCTTCCTGGAGTTTAACTTCTTCAGGTGTGCCACAAGGTGGCGTGCTCTCTCCTCTGTTATTCGCTTTATTTATCAATTCTATTTCCTTTCAGCTCCGCACTTCCTATCACCTCTATGCAGATGATCTACAGATATATTGCCATGCCAATCTAGATGATCTCCCCAATAATATAAGTAAAATAAATGAAGATCTTTCTCTGATCTCTGATTGGAGTAAAGCACATGGACTTATCGTCAATCCTGCTAAGACTCAAGCTATCATTCTGGGTGGTTCTTGGAATATGTCTAGAATAGATTGGCCTTCCCTTCCACCCATTATTTTTGATGGTGAGCAAATAGAGTATAGTGAGAAAGTCAGGAACCTTGGGATAGTCTTCGATAAACGTCTAACATGGTCTCCTCAGATTGCGGAAGTTAGTAGGAGGATATTTGCTTCGGCTCGATCACTTACGCGGCTTAAGAATTTTCTTCCTACTGCTACTAAAACCTCACTTGCACAGACCTTACTTCTCCCTATCTTAGACTATGCCGACTCATGTTATCTCGATCTCTCTGAAGAGCATTGCAATAAACTTGAGCGCCTTCAAAACTTCTGCATTAGATTCATATTTGGATTACGAAAGTATGATCATGTTTCTTCTTTCCGCGTGCAACTCAAGTGGCTCCCGATCAGACTTCGTCGTAATTATCATATTCTGTCGCTCCTGTTCACTATACTCTTTATTCCTTCGTCACCTCATTATCTAAAAGAGCGCTTCACCTTTCTCCATCAAGATGACCAGCGACCTGCTCGTAGTATCAACGCCCTTCGCCTTAAAACTCCAACTCATACTTCTGCTGCATACTCTAAATCTTTTACTGTACAAGCAGCACGTCTCTGGAATGCTTTGCCTGAAGATATTCGCACTGCTCAGACTATAACCAGTTTCAAGAGTCGCTTGAAAGAATACTACCTCTCACTTTGACTTGATACTGCTGTTATTTTCGCTTAGATATTCATACAGTACGTATGAATGTTACAGTACCTATGTAAGTTATTTAAGTATGTTATGCATATATATGCAATATTTGTGTATGTTTATAATTTTCAACTATATCTGTTGCTGTACCCACCCTAACTTAACTGTTTCTCTTTCACCTCGTAAGGGTTGACTGGAAGATATTGCATAGCAATAAGTCCGCCTTTGCTCATATTATGTTGAAGTCTTTGTAAATGTTATATTATTTGTTACTATGTGTGGGCAATAAAGATATTTTGTATTTTGTATTTGTATTTGTAAGAATCGGTGTCTAATTATTGAATAATCAGATGTCAACGGATGAAGATACGGCAGTAAAGTCCAATAAACAGGACAATATGCAATAGATACGAGAAATGGGGTAGGTACCTAAATATTTGGCGATTGTAACAAAAAAGAAACCAACTCGCGGCTCAGGTCCATCCTGACTTTGACATTTGACACTGACATATATATTTTTTAATACCTTAGTAATTTTTGCTTTCTTGCAGTTCGAAATGGCCATTATAGTTGCGTGACGTCATCACTATAAAATCTTTAAAATTAAATAACAAAATAAATATAATTTTAAGAATTTTTTCGTTTAAATTGTATCTCCAAAATAGTCTATTCTATCAATAAAATATATAAAATACACAATTTATTTTTTAGTTGACTAGCCAATTGAGCAAATTTTTGTGAAATTTGAAGAAATGAACTGTAGATGTTGCTGAAGAGTAACTTTTTATGATTCTGCTATTTGACAGTAAAGCAATTCTGTAAAAGTGACCCATTTTACTAAATTTCATAGAAAACTGTCAAACAGCAGAATTGGCTAGTCAACTAAAAAATAAATTGTGTATTTTATATATTTTATTAATAGAATAGACTATTTAGGAGACACAATTTAAACGAAAAAATTCTTAAAATTATATTTATTTTGTTAATTAATTTTAACGATTTTATAGTGATGACGTCACGCAACTATAATGGCCATCTCGAACTGCAAGAAAGCAAAAATTACTAAGGTATTAAAAAATATGTATGTAAGTGTTAAATCTCAAAGTCAGGATAGACCGAAGGCCGCGAGTTGGTTTCTTGTTTGTTTACAATCGCCAAATATCTACTCCATTTCTCGTGTCTATTGCATAATGGTCTGCTCATTGGACTTTATCTTCACGTATTTGTCACCCATGTCAAATGTCATCTCTGTTCAAGTAAACATAACTCATACTAGTAGTATATTATTGGGCATTCTACCCCACCTCCGTGCTTCAGGTCACTTCGTTCCCTTCACCACTCCAGTGGGTTAGAATACCCAATAATATATCTTCAGTCACCATCAAGTTACCATCTATGCACTTCTACGTCTCTCACTCACATGCTCATATAAATTAAAGCTTACCTAGTTACTTACAAGTCTTACAACAGGACATCTAGTACACTTCACATCACTTTGATAAACTCACTTCACTAGGAACATATTATTTTACTACTAAGCTATATTTTAGACATTATAACTACCTATATGAAATAGTATGAGTTGAAATTCAGATCAGATTGACTCGTGTTGTTTCACAGAAGCAAGAATCCCTCATTTGTACTCCATTTTCTGTGACCAGATTGGTTCAAACACCACCAAAATTTCAAATGCTCATATTTCACATATGTAGCTATAAATAATATGAACTTTCAGTATTAGGTTGTATATACCCAAATCTTAAAATTCAAGTCAGTTCGACCACGGCATGCAGATACTTACGAGATCTTACTCGATTTCTGTAATCCATTTGAATTTTAAGATTTAGTTGTAATTAAATTTAAATTTGGGACTTTGCATCTCATGTCATTCCACATTTTGTGACCCAGATTAGGCTCGAATGACATCCAAATTTAAATTTAAAATAATACACATACCTATCACCGACCGATCACATCCTATCGCTACGCTCTAAATGAAACAATGAAAAAGCTTGTCTAACCAATCCTCCAACCCAGCGACAAAAAGCTTGTCTAAGCAATCCTGCAACGAGGTACGATATGGGAACAGACAACGTCACGTGTAAGCTAAATGCCCATTCACACGTTATAATGTATTCATATCATAGAATATTATGAAAAGAAATCAAGTATATGGTTGGTGTAATATGGGAGCTTAATCGTGTAGTCGTAATTCATAGACGTTCGCAAAACCTTGTGGTACAAGTATTTGTATCAAAGCATACAGTATTTATAATGAAACTTTCTATTTCAAATCAGGTCACGTAGGCAAAGACATAACTCAGGTTAAACCAAGCAAGAAAAAAAACACCTCTTTTGTTTATACTAACTTATGTACATCGTGTAGAGAAGCTCTTATTAAACACTAAGGCAGGCCGCACACCAGAGCTACACGCTACATGCACGTAACATTTACGTCACCACAATATGCATATTACATTTTTTCTTGGAGCATATGTGTCGCGTACATCGAACGCAAAGTTGTGGTTTGTTAAGGTAGCAATTAATGAGAAAAAATGATGTTTTTCCCCTGATTCATCATGATAAGTACTAATTTTGATAATTTCACAAAGTTACGGTTCGGTGATGAAAAGTCGCATTTATATATGTCTGATTGATAACACATACAAAATCTACACTGGTGTATGTAATATTTTTTAACCTCTGCAATAAACTCAACGTAAATTGAATGGTAATGTCTGGTGCGCGGCCTGCCTAAGCCACAGCGTGTTATGAGTTTTATGTTGTAGTCAATATAGAAAACAGTACATATGGATTTATCAAAAGAATGTTTTCTACTTCCTAGATTTTCATTTCATATGTACACATATGATTTTGTTTGATATGATCACAAATTTTAATATTATCACAAAAGTCATTGTAGTCGAGTGGTCAATTGAGGTTGATTGATTGATTGAGGCCTGTGACCATTAGGTTCAATTCTTGTAAATATGTATAGTATTTGTTATAGGTAAGCAGTCATTGATTCATACGTTAGATTAGGGTTTCGTGAGAGGTAGTTTCATACATATGACTTTTTGTTTAAAAAAAATATAATTAATCATTTCATAGTTTTACTACAACATTTTTAATACAGGTACGAGTATTTAGCTGTCACAGCATAAATCATAAAATAAAGAGAGTATAGAAGTAACATGGCATAGGGTAATGATAGAAAAGAGGTGAAGTTAGTACAAGGTTACTCTTCCGTATTCTCGATGATTATAAATAACTGCTAACAATGCATATAATTTTCAGGGTTCTGCTTGATGAGAAGGAAATGATCGAAATTAAAATGGATAATGGAATTATTTCTTTGTAAGACGGTTATGTGATATTTATTTTTAACACATACATACATACATACTATCATGACTTTATCCCTAACGGGCAGACCGCTATGTCTATTAAAATGATTCGCATTTTCGCAAATTCCCTCGATCGCCTTTAACAATATGCAAGGGAAGTGAAGCAGCTGGTACATTCTCCCAGACCAGTATGGAAGATTGGTCATGGGGGAAATTTTGACACTTTATAAAAAATCAAATCATCTTCACACTCCCAAATTAGCAACTTAGGTTTCGGAATACGCTCCATTGTCGAGGGAAGTTTTTTCATAGCGAGTAAATAGAATTATTATCCAACGAAAGTAATCGTCTCGTAAAATAAGTGGTAAGTGCGGAACACTTATTACATTTCTTATTCGGACTTGATACCTAATATCATATTTGTGTTGTTTGGTGGAATACATGTGTTAACATGTATCCGACAATTATGTCGGATTGCTTTGAAATTTATTTCCCACAATAACGAACACGCGGTAGTCTTTGTAATATGATTCTACTGCAACTATACTTTGTGGAAATGGTAACATGGTTTTATCAACGTTGGGTAAATTTATAGGTGAATATTTATGATGTAATCAAGTAATACCACTGTCAACTGAAAAGCATGGACTTAAGGTTCAATTTAATTAAATTGTAACTATTTGCTGACATGATATATTTCAACTAATAAAACCAAATGTTTTTGATAAAAAAAATATATTTTCAACCAGCTGCTTCTGGGTGACACATATATCACCACACCAACGATAAAATATAATATAATACAGCTTGTGTTTCTACTCGAAAATGTAAGTAAGTATTATCTTTATTACACGTCCATACTCTCTTAATTTATTTCATAATTATGAAGTAGCAGTGGATTTTTACATGAGTATTTTGTTTTCGTTAATTAACCAGATTATCTACCTTTATTATTGCTTGTACCTAATACGGATACAAAAGCAGTCGAATAAAACAATGCTTATAGAATTTGTATGTTCAATTACAGGTCTGACTACGAAAGTGATAGCTCCATAGCAGTGCCGAAACCGACGCCGGCACCTAAACCGAAGAAATTAGCTACTAAACGAAAAGGTTCAGAGGCCCTTAGTAGTGGATGGAAAGCAAGGTACTTTTATGATAATAATTTACATGTATTTATTTTTACGTTTATTTATTAAAAGATGTGCAACGTCAACAGCAATAAAGCAATTAGTTAATTTATCTAGATCTAATAGAGTTTCAAAACCAATGCTCAATTCATATATGCCATCCTTTACATGTTTAATAGGATTAATAGTTAAAGGTTTTAAGTAATTTCAAGTCTACTGTACCCTGCCATACATCTAGCTTGGTGTTACGGTAAGATATTATTAATATGTATTTGTATTAAATTAAAAATGGTACGTTTGTTTGTTTCAGCAAAAAAAATCGTGCCACCGATTTATTTAAACTAGAGGAAGACGTGGAAGCTCAGAACCCAATTCCTAAAAGATCGTCAGACCTCGGCTCCTCTATCGTCAACAAAGTGGCCACTGGGAAAGTAAGACGGAGCGCTGATTTATTGGGTGAGTTCTACGTTGACCTCAAGATCTACAACAAGGCAGACATCGTGTCGACCCCTCCGGAGGAGCGGTGGAAGAAGGCGGCGGTAACGCTCAAGCTGCAGCTTGACCAAGAGTCCCCACAGTGGGATCATCTTCAAAAGTTTATGAAGCGGTCGTATGATCTCTTTCATAATTCAGAACCCATTTTTTATTCTGATAAAGTTAATTTTAAATAGGTTTAGTTATTTTTTATGTATTTTTTAATACCATACATAATAAACATGGTTTTATAGTAGGTCTTATTTGTGGTTTAATTATATATATTGTACACATTTAAAAATTATTATACTCCTTTCCTCATTGCTCCACTCAATATAAATTTAACTTACCATTTTTCAATTTTAATAAATTTTTTTACTTCTTTAGTTTACTCTAAAATGCCTTTCTGTACCGTTTGTAACATACATATTGAGCGCAATCATTGGACAGGTCACATTCGAAGTACCAAACATAAAAACAAAACTACAACGTCATATTTTTGTGAAGGTGTTGAGAAAATACATTCAGCATTTCGCAACCGTATAGCTTCCTATAGAATAGTAGATTTGCATAATAAATGTTCATTAGACACTTTTTTGAATGATTCAGGAGATAAAATTAAGATGTTGATTGATATGTCTCTTAAAGAACATACATGTATTAAAATTAATTTTGAGTATTACGCTATATTTTTGATGTTTAAGAATGATACACAGGAGGTTAAATCATTTAGCACAAAAAACTATACCCTTCATAAAAATTATGATTATGACACGTTAGTATTAGAGATGAAAAATACTATAGGAACAAAGATGAGTGAATTCGAAAGCCGTGACAGTGGTTGGACTTTTTTGAATAATTCTCATTTAGAAATTAATATAAACCAGTTTCAACCATTGCGCGGTTCATGTTTTATTGAGTTACCCCACGCAATTAAATCAAAAAAATCATGTATAAATATTCGTAACAATGATAAGTACTGTTTTTTATGGTCGATTGTAGCTGCTTTGTATCCCGCTAAGCAGCATCCGGAAAGAGTATCGTCTTATCCTGATTTTCATACCGTGTTAAACATTGAAGGCATAACGTTTCCATTGAGTTTATCAGAAATTGCACGATTTGAGGTTAACAATCCGAATATATGTGTTTACATTTATGGATTAGATGAAAATAACTTAGTCATAGGACCACTGTATAAACCTAAAGTTTTGAAGCAGACGGTTATTCACTTGCTTTATTTGGAAAGTAACGATTATAATCATTATTGTTTAATTAAAGATTTACCTCGTCTCGTTAGGAGTCAAATAACAAAGCATAATGGTAAACTGCACTTGTGTAACAATTGTTTAATGTTTTTCAATTCATCTGATAAATTAAACATGCATAGTTGTGGAGGTGTGGCAACGGAATTACCTCCGGAAGGCTCTTTTATTCAGTTTGAAAATTATAACAAGAAGCAAACAGTACCATTTGTCATATATGCTGACTTTGAAACAATGCTCGAACGGTATCAGTCTTGTGACCGTGACCCGATGCACGCGGGAACAGAAACGCTTCATCGGCATACGCCAGTAGCTTTTGCTTATCATATTACGTGCAGGCTAGATGAGACATACTGTAAATATGTATCATATCGCGGTCCAAATTGTGTGGCTGAGTTTATAAAATGTGTTTATAGAGATGCAGAATACATTTACGATCTATTAAAAAAGAATGTCCCTTTAATATTCACAGACGAAAATGCTTGTGATTTTAAAAATGCCATGAATTGTCATATTTGTGATCAGTTCTTGTTCGGTGACAGAGTCCGAGACCATTGTCATTTCACAGGCAAATATCGGGGCGCTGCACATAGTTACTGTAACTTGCAGTACAAAAAACCGAACTTTTTACCGGTGGTATTTCATAACTTATCAGGGTATGATTGTCACCTTTTCATAAAGGAATTAACTAAAGCGCCTGGAACTATTAAAGTAATACCTCAAACAAAAGAAAAATATATTTCTTTTTCCAAGTTTATTCCTATTTCCGAAAACGAATCAATGGAGTTGCGGTTTCTTGATTCTTTCAAGTTTTTAGGAACTAGCTTGAGCAAATTAGTTGGTACCATGAAAAAACAAGATTTTAAACAATTAAAGTTTTATTACCCTGACGAAACAAAATTTAATTTACTTGTTCGTAAAGGGATATATCCATACAATTATATGTCTCAATGGGAACGTTATGAAGACGATTGTTTACCATCGAAAAGTAATTTTTATAACTCTATAACTGATGAAAATATTACTGATGAAGAGTATGAACACGCTCAGGCGGTGTGGTCAGTATTTAAAATTCAAAATATGGGCATGTACACAGATCTTTATCTAAAGACGGATGTTTTATTATTAACAGATGTATTTGAAAACTTCAGAAAAAATTGTAAAACTCATTATGATCTTGATCCACTATGGTACCTAACAGCTCCCTCATTATCGTTCGATGCAATGCTTTTAAAAACAAAAGTAAAATTAGAATTGATAAGCGATATTGAAATGTTTAGAATGATACAGGAAGGTATTCGAGGAGGAATTTGTATGTGTGTTAAAAGACATGTAAAGGCTAATCATAAATATTTGGATTCTTTCGATGCATCCCGTCCAAATTCATTCATTATGTATTTAGACAGTAACAATTTATACGGTCATAGTATGTGCCAATATCTACCCTATTCCGATTTTAGATTCATGAATCGAAAAGAACTCGATGATTTACAAGTTCGTTTAACTGACATTAGTAATACCGCAGAAAAGGGATACATTTTCGAAGTTGATTTAATATACCCTGCACATTTACATGCTGAACACAACGACTTTCCATTTTGTCCGGAAAAATTTACACCTCCAGGTAGTAAGAATAATAAATTGACACCGAATTTGTATGATAAATATCGATATATTATTCATTATGTACATTTAAAAACGTGCTTGCAACATGGTTTAATATTAAAGAAAATTCATCGCGGAATTGAATTTAAACAAAGTGCTTTTTTGAAGCAATATATCGATCTTAATACACTGTTACGTCAAAAAGCAAAGTCTGAGTTTGAGCAGGACTTTTTTAAATTGTTAAATAATAGTATTTTTGGAAAGACTTTAGAAAACAATGAAAAAAGGATAGATGTAAAACTTGTAAGCCAATGGGTTGATGTTAGAAATAAAACAAAAAAGATGATTTGTGCTCAAAAATTAATAGCAAATCCCTATTTTCATAGTGCATCCATTTACTCCGACGATTTAGTTGCGATACAAATGAGTCCTTCTCGTGTAATTCTCAACAAACCAATTTATATAGGTTTTGTTGTATTAGAATTATCTAAGTGTCATATGTATGATTTTCACTATTCTGTAATGAAACCATTTTATGGGGACCGCATTGAACTGTGCTATACGGATACTGATAGTTTTATTTATGACGTAAATACAGATGACTTTTACAGAGACATTAAATTAAATTTTTTAAATTATTTTGACACCAGCAATTATGCTACTGATAACAAGTATAAGTTACCCGTAATAAATAAAAAGATTCCAGGCTTTTTTAAAGATGAAATGGCTGGTCTTATAGTCACTGATTTTATTGGACTCCGCTCAAAGTTATATTGTATTAAAACATTAGAAAAATCAATAAAGAAAGCAAAAGGTACCAAGAAAAATGTAACAAAAAAGTTAAAAATGCTCGATTATGAAAATGTTTTGTACAATTGTAATGTTATTCGTAAAAAAAATGTATTGTTTAAGTCAATAAAGCATGAAATGTTTACTCAGAGTGTAAACAAAATAGCACTTTCAAGTAATGACGATAAACGGTTGGTGCTATCCAATAAGGTATCCACTTTGGCCTGGGGCAATGAGGCTATATTTGGTTAATGCTATATTTCACTTGAAATTGATATTACATTTGTTGTATATACTCGTAATTTGGAAATAAATATATTTTATGCATAATACTTGTTTTTATTCTCACATATCAAATAACCTACTTTATTGTGCAACGCACGAAATTTAACACCACATAGGTGTCACATAACGAATCAAGTCTTAGCTTGTTTGAATACCTATAATATGTTGTTAATAATTTTTAGCGAATCCCTTAATCATTGTTCGTCAAGCTATTGCTGCGGTAACATCGTTGGATACGATTTACATTCGAGTACATAAATTCGTAAGTACTGAAGTTATTTTTAAATATGTTTTACTTTAATTAAGTAAGTCTTCATTTATATATTTATTTGTTTCAGTTACCTTATCATAATGAGCGACTCGCCCGATATTATCTTCTCCCAATGTGGTCAAGGGATGGAAGGTTTATTGCCAAGTCCTGGTGTAAGCTGGCATATTCCAGAAGTGCAAGCTCCCTCTAACAAAAGACTTCGAGTGAGAAAAGAACCCCAAAAGCGACAGCATTCAACGTGTCAGTCTTTTGTTATAAACAATGAAAAGAAGAAAGGTTTAAGATTAATCCAGATAAAAGTTCTGGATATAAGTAATCGTCAAGCAGATGCAAGTGACAGCGAGGAGGTCATAGTTTTGAATGCGCAATATGTAGTGAGTGATTCTGTAGACAATATCATGGACGAAACTCAGACTTTAATAAACAAAATCTCCAAAAAATTATGTGATAATAATAGTTATGATTATATGTAATTGTTAAGTTTTTAAATAAATAAGCATATGTAATTATGTCACAATAAATAAAATATTATGATTTTAAATAAGTTTAATTTTGTATCATTTTAGCTATAGTTATGAAATGTATTGTACAATTTAAAAATTGAAAGCTACAATTTGATTGTCAAATATATTAAACTAAATGTAAGATAGTTTCTGTTTAATATTTAATACCTTCGTATTTAATGATTATATTTCCATCAGTTTAATGAAATATGAATAAATTAAATTGAATATTATAAGTAACCATATTGTATAAATATGATGAATAAATAAAAATTTAATATCAGGTTTGCTTTTCATTTACTTTGTAAACTGAATCACAAATCTAGTATAAATTATAAATCAGATTGGTGATTCGCTAAAGATAATCGGAAATTAGCTGTATTAAAATTGTTAAATAATAAATTTGGTAAATAATCATTATTTCTATGGTTACCAAACTACAAATTTAATACAGCTAATTTAAAATGGATAGGGTTATCTATTTCGAAATAAAACAGCTAATAAAATACATTTAAGATCAAATTTATTAATAAAAATCATTAAAATAGTTTAAACGAAAACATATTATTATCATAGTACCACTTTCGAATACATACAGCATTATTTAACGCACACATAATTTTATGATTCACACAATTATAATTTTTATGTTTGTTGTATGTTTTTTTTAATGTTGCTAGATTAGGGCTTCCTTGTTCACCTATGTCAATCACTTCACAGTCTGCACACAACTCTTTGATCCACTTGATTTTTTCTAAACCTTTTGTTAAAATCTTCTTATTTTTTAAATATGGTAACATAACTCGTTGAAAATCTTTATAATCTATGTAGCCCTCGCTCCACTTAATTCCTCTGTGTTTTTCCAACCATCTTACTCTTTTCTTTTCTTCTTCCGTCAGACGATGGAAATGATATGGTGGCTTAACTAGGAATATCTGCGTATTTTCCTCAGTGACAACAGCAACTTCCTTCACGATAAAATTATTTTGAATATCTAAAAACCCTTGGAGGTCAACAATGGTGATATCCGCATTCATTTTAATCACTAAATATAGTAATCACTACAGACGAAGTCTACAATACGACTGCGGAAATTCGTTATAATGTTCATATAATAAAGCCTGATAGAGTTGCAAGTTGCAACTTGTTTAAACTTGTTCCTCTTATTGTTTGCTGTGTATATTATGTTTTCTTTACAGTGCTACTAAGCGGTTCGTATTTCAACTCTTTGATTATATTTTATTACTTATAGCGATCATTGAATCCTTGAATATTAACAAAACAAATCGAGTTCATGATATCTTACGAACTATATTACTTAAAGGTTTATACTCAATTAAACAATCGTTCAAAATTAGACAATATGCAGATGTCTGATCCGGAATCTCTTCGTTACTCTCCAACTCCAGACGAATGTTTATGACAGGTCCTGATTTAATATTATCGTTTTGTCTTGAACAATCAATTACAAATAAAGGAGCAATATCTTTGAATTCTTGTGGATTTAGCAAACAACACGGTTGGCGTCCGTAATAGGACTGTTGAAAATTCGCGTACTGTTCGTATACTAAAGCAAATTTACCGTTCTTAAACTCATTTTTATAATTTTCGTATGGATAGTAAGTGGAATTCAAAAACACCTTAACGTCGCGTAAGTTACAATGATCAAATCTAGACATATCGCTGTCACTTGAATTTTTTCGATTTGTTTGCAAACCTAAAATAACGTATCTAGGCTTTTCGATTTGCGAAGAAGTTTTTATCGACCAGGTATGCTTGGTAGCCTTTGGTAATAGTGGGTATTCATAAAGGTCCCAATTTCTATACGCAACTTGAACTGCTCTATCCTTTTCAAGAAGTTTGAGTAAATTAATTTTTTCTCTGTCAGATACTTTAACATGAGGCACTCTCCATACAATTTTATGTATATCAATGCTATGAACATCTTCTAGATTATTAAGTTTTACAGCATTAAGATTCGAATTACTTCTTAGCAAAATAAGCTCATGCTTACAGTTTACAACAACTTTTTTATAGTCTTCTGCGAAACCTAATAAACGATTCAGAGGTATAGATACTGAAAAATGTCCTCCGTGTGTTAATGAGCCTTTTAAATCCCATCCCCATGCCTGACATACTTTTGATTCAGCATCTGACATTGATAAGAAACACTTCATAGTACTCGTTATACCAGCATTTTTTACTTTATCTATTTCAACGCCATTTAGTTCATAACGTATATCTTGAAAGAGGAAGGGAATCGGGTTATTTGTAAAATGAACATTCGATACTTTTATCCCCGTATCACTTCTGACTACGTTAATTACACCTTCCAAGTATAAAGTACTTATACTTGGAAGAACGTATAAATCTTGTTGATTTATTGGTATTCTAATTTCGTCATTTCTATTAAAACTTGTAATATACGGTTTATACGAGTGAATTTCTACGCCTTCTATTGAGTTATCATAAGTAGGTAGATTAGTTATATTTAGAACACTCATTTTAACAATCCTATTGACTTTAGAAAGTATTTATTAGCTGCTGTTAATTTCTTTTTCTTTCCCCAAATATGTGGTCTCTTTCGAAAAGTGTAAGTGTTACTAATCTTTACTCTGTGCGGAGTCTCATATTTATTGTAATTTATCATGGTTTCTTAAATGTAAGTACAACTGCACCTCTTCACCTCGTAAATTAATTAAATTGTTGTCACTGTCTAATATCCTTATATTAATAGAGTTCACAGTTTTTCGATTCACAGGAAAATAGATGGTATTTTTTGGTATTTCTATTATTCTGTACCCAGGAGGCACGTTTGGTAAAAATTCGTGAATTATATGACTTGACTTTCCATTAATATAAGATCCATTAATAAAATCACATTCGATCCGCACTACAGTTGTGGGTAAAATGTTAATAGGAAAGAGTGACTCCTCCCATTTATTGCCTTTCAAAACAACATTTCCGAAACCTAACAATTTTCCGATAGAATTCGGTTTCTCAAAATGAATATCTTCAGTACAATATATACTGGTTTTGAGAGTATTGTTGTTACAAAGTAATTTGAATGCACAATTTTCTGTGTTAGATTTTAAATAATCATTAATGTCTTGAAGTTCGTAAGCTCCTTCAGGAATTTCAACAACCTTATTAATACCATAGTGAAATTTATTATTACATTTCGTTATATTTGGAATAGAGTTAAAAGTAGAAAAATGTAATAATGCACACTCATAGAACCATCAAGTTCCAAAGTAGGAGAGTAGTTTGTGGATAAAATGGAACTATTTCCAGTTATTGATAAAGTGAAAGACATTATGAAAATGATGGTAAATAATTTATTACAATATTAATATACTCCATGATCAGTCCAAAATCTGATTAAAAATTTTAAACAAAGGTGGCCACAATTGACAGTATCAAAATTTTGAAAGCGAGTGTAGTTGTATGAAATATCTATTCCTTTGAAATATTTAACTAGCTCTGCTGGTGGTTTCAAATCACCAAAGCTGTCAAAATATTCAGAGTATTTTTTTATTTTTGCGTAGGCTACCCAGTGCGTACCATCGTTATTGTGATTATCTAAGTTAATCACACCGCATTCTATAGATTTAGGTTTATTTGGTAATCTATCCCTCATATATACTCCTCTGAAGTACGGAATATGTTTAGCAAATTTTAAAATATCAATGTTTGTAAGTGCACGGTCGGGTAGCCTATCAATTAGTTTTTTGAAGCTTCTATAAACAATCCATTTCCCTTTTTGTATGGTTTTAAATATAAACCTTTACCAATAGCTATAGCTTCCATAGTTCGGTTATGTCGTTCAGACTCTTAAATTTTGTTGAGCAGTTTTATATTCATTTACTGTTTTTGCTACACCAGCAGCACCTCCAACTAATGCCCCTAATGCTGATAGTCCAGCAAAAATTGGTATTAATGGTAAAACTCCACCCGCCTTAGGAATCTGTATTACTCTCGGCAATCGCACTTGACATCGATTAGGAACAATTTTTTTAGCTGCCTTACAAGCAAACTTTATTGCAGCAAGAGTATTTTTTGGTTTCAATTTTTTTACATGTGATCGTATTTTAGAGACAACATGGGTAATTTTTTTTATCCCTGCACCAGCTTTGACTTTAGCTTTCATAACTTTGTTTACTAACCATGAAGCTAACTTTTCTCCTTTACTTGCATCTTTTGAACGTAATCTATTTTTAGCCATATTTAACAACTGTAAATCTGCTTTATGACGATTGTCTAAATCACTATAATTTGAGTATGCGATATCGTGATGCATACAAGCTTCGTCTAGTTTGTTTACACCCTTGTCTCCTCTTGATAATCTTTTACTTAGTTTCGTACCTGGTCCACAATAATTATAGCCTGGAAGGTGGAACTCAAATGGTAAATTGTTTATCAAATTATTAACAAGTCCTCTACCTTGCATATCCTTAACTAAAATGATATAAGGATATCATGTTTAGTGATTATATAATAGCACTTCTGTCAATCCAACTATTTTCTTGATTACTTAGTCCTAACCATTTTACAAATAATTTGTTTCTTTTTTTTCGAATAACTTTTTCAATTAAATAAATCAATGGGTATTTAGTTTTTTGTAACTCTTCTTGATAAAAAGAACCCAATATGTCCTGATTATTCTGATCTTGTAAATTGTATGTAATAGGATTTGTATTTTTAACCTTTTTAATTTTAAAAATTTCTGTCGACCAGTTCGGTGTATATCCTTTTTGAAAGCAACTCTTATATTTGCTTATTCGAACGCTATCACCTATTTTTAGCGTCTGTTTGCCAGTTTTAATTTTCTTCTCTTGAAATTTTAAAATGTTAGCTTTTACTTGAATTTCATTTTCCAAAGTTATATCTTTCGGTTTAAATTTCGTAACTCTATGTATCTTTGAATTGTAATTAAGCAATACGTCTCTCAAAATTTGACCTATCCATCTGTAACTTCCATTATAACTAAAGTGTTTATGCAAAATAGTCTTCAATGTTCTTATTAATCTTTCAACAATTGATGCTTTTTTAGTTGAATAAGTAGAATAATGATGTATCTTAAAACAGTGCAAAAGTTTCTGAAACGTAATATTGTAGAACTCTGTCCCTTTATCTGTTTGTAAATTTTTAGGTGTACGTTTGCTTTCTGACAATATTAGTCTAAATGCATGAGTAACTTCTTTTTGCGATTTCGACTTTAATGGAATTGCCCACGCAAATTTTGTAAAACAATCAATAACAACTAAAATATAACTAAAACCTTTATTATATTTTTTTATCGATTTGAAGTCAATTAGATCGGCTTGCCATAAATCATCTATTCCTTTTAAAATAACTGAAAGTCGATGAAAATTTTTGCGTGCAGGTTTATGAATTTCATTTACCACTTGTTCTTTTTGCGACATTTGTAACATTTTGCGATTTCAATATCAATTTGTCAACATCCTCCTTAGTACAGAACTTCTTTTCTAACTGATCTAAATACGTATTGAAATCTTCTTTTATTGCATCGATAATAGTTATTATTTCTTCTTTTGAAATGTAATTATCACTTTTATTATCTACGTACTCCTTACTTGCTACATCGTTTGGCTTTATAGGGAGTTTAACACCTGTTAATCGTGATTTTTGTAAATCGTATTCACCATTTTTATTTTTAGCTAAGTAAATATCAGCAAAATCAAATACTTCTGATAACCGTAATCTTTTATGAACATGATGACCAAACTTATCGATATTCATTTT
The DNA here is from genome assembly GCA_947363495.1 of Euzophera pinguis. NCBI lineage: Eukaryota > Metazoa > Arthropoda > Insecta > Lepidoptera > Pyralidae > Euzophera > Euzophera pinguis. Next base: position 7,330,326 of record OX376164.1, read on the forward strand.
ATTCAGAGGTCTATCAATCTCAAATACTAAAGACGAATTAAAAATTATTACTATGAACATTAATTTATAATACCGGCTTATCTTAATTCTTCTATGATTGAAATAATTTCATTATCCAGTCCAGTGTTGCCAGCACTTCTTGACGCTATCAATAATTTTAATCTTTCAACGAGTTCATTAGGATCATCCCAATAAACGTAATCAGTATTTTTTTTAAACCTCTTTTTTAGAATCATTCCTTCTCCTTCTGTAACACTATCATTATTTTCAACGTGAGAAGAAATAGAAGATGTTGAAGGTTTCCGAAGCTTGAAAAGCGGTTTGATAACATTTAAGTACTTTCTTCCTTTATTAGATTTTATTGGTTTATGAGCATCAAAATCACGACGATGTGCATTTGTTTCTAACAAAATGTTTTTATATTCTTGTAAATCTTTATCAGTAACCAAATCCAAGATAGGAACCTTCTTTAAAAGTAACTCGGACAATCCGTTTGTCATATTATAATCACGTTGTCCTACTTTTATACTATCATCTTTAACTACAACACGTGATGATCCTATCATCAATTTTCCTCGATCATTTCGAATGCCATAGGGAACATCATGAAAATTTTCGGAGGAAAGTGACCAAGACAAAGTATCTCGACTAGAGTTTGGTTCCGAATCAACTGTTTTATATGAAATATTGCTAGTATTAATATTGTCAGAATCATTAAAATTGTAATCTTGCGTTGAATCATCGCCTATTTTCTCCTTAAGAGTCTTATTGAATTGTGACTCGTGAGATATTTGATCATTTAGGAAAGATGATTTAAGCTCAGTATCATTCAAAATATCATTATCCATTACATTTTGCTGTTTATTTTTAATCAGTTGTTCCATCGGGTAAGTGACTGGTTTAAATACTTTTTGTAACAAACTTTCATTGTAAGATTCCATTGTTTTCATATCCTTTATTTTCTTTTTGACCGCATTTGCGACTTTAACAATTTCAGATTTTAATTCTTTTTCCATAGTTATTAAAAATTCAAGCGAAATCTGTTAACGTTACATGCGTATGAATTTTTTTGTTATTATGATGTTTTTTATTAAAGAACACATGTTATATTTATTTGTTTATTCATCCAATATTACAAAAGTATCAAATTTTTTTCTGTAACAACCTTTATTTTTTGGACAGTCTTTATTAATTACCATAAAGGAATAGGGTTCACTCCATATTTCTATACATATTTGACGGAACTGAGACCAACTCATATCGGTGTTTACATGTTCATCATATATATGACGTAGATTGATATCATCCTGTTTAAATAATATTAATAAATTTGTGTTGTCTCTTATTAGTTGCTTGGGAATTTTTGAATAGGTTTGGTTTAAATAAAAACTATCAATCAATTTATGTCTTCCCATTGCAAAGTAATCGCGTATATTGTTTTGATTCTCACAGGCAACATCATCGAAAATAATCACTGAATTGGGTTTAGCATCATGCGGGCTTAAAACATGTTCATTACTCTCATATTTTGTAAAAGTTATGTCTGGAATTAAATCAAGGACACGTTCTAAATATTTATACTTAGGCTGATATGTCGTTTTTGAATAAAGATAAACGTTTTTAAAACGTAGTCCATTTTTGTGTAATAGCAGACCTATAATTACGTTTGTTTTACCACAGTTCGATGGACCACAAACTATACATCTAATATTGTTAGGCAAAAGGCATCCATGGCGGTTTGAATCTGTTTCAATATCAGGATAAATTTTATCGAACTCCAAGGTTTCAGATTGTTTAACAAATCTCATTGTTTATTTATTTATTTCATGTACACACTGAAAATATACATTAGAAACTTAACATCTTATGACCTGCTATGTGTAATTCAATGATTGTTATCAGAATGCTTCCTAAATTTTGTATTCCTATTTATATACAAAATCTAATGGAATGTTTGATAGGTACTTTATCAATAATAACAATAATAAGGCGTAGGGATGTGACGACCCCATCGCCCACTGGGTTCTCTTCCCAGTGCAGTCAGTCTCCGCAGGGCAGCTTGTGGCTAGCTGTTGGTGAGTGGCGACACCGCGGACCTGAGTGCTCCCAGGGGAAGCCTCCGTCCCTCACCTCCGGCCTTCCTTCGCCAAGGTCGGAGTGGACGCCGATGAGGGACAGGACCCCTACCTCTGGCTTGCCTTAGCCGGCCGGCCAGAGTGGAGTCGCAAGAGCTATATGCTCGAGGGTGGAAGTGTATTGCACGTAATGGCGTAATAACGGGGAAACCCGCTCACGAGGCAACTCGCGATGGCGAAACCGGAGCCGCACCTCTCGGCACCCTTAGCCGCTCATCCCAGTGTTGCCCCTCTGTTGCCAAATGCGGCGGCTATTTGGGGGGCCCATTTACTGAGTGGCGAGTCACCGCCTGCCACTAATAGTCAGTAATCATGATTATGGCAGGCGTCGGATTTCTATTGCAATAGCCCAGTTTAAATCCATCCAAACTTTATCACCATAACCCATTTATTCTTTTCACCTATTAGAAATAGTTCCTCCTCCTGCCGAGACCTGTTCATGGAAATGTCAACTATTGATATAGCCGAGAACGGGTTTTGGCAGGAGCACCACATGACATCAACTTCTCCAAAGGGCCTCTACGTGTTGGATCAATATCCCCGCGCAAGCCTCTCAAAGGACCGGGGTAACCCGTGAAATCCAAAAGGAGATACAATAATCATAATTGTAAGTTCGCGGAATAGATGAGTATAGAAAAACTAATAGACCTGACTGAAGCGTAAGACCGAAATACGTACGTGGAAACGATCTGAATCAGTAAATACTTTAGAAAATACATGTTGATGATTAGACGTACACTGGAATAGATTGGTTAGCTACCCTGAACGTATATTATTAGGGATTTAAACGACTACGTGAGTGAAAGCGAGCCCATGCATAAATGGTGACTGAAGATATATTATTGGGTATTCTAACCCACTGGAGTGGTGAAGGGAACGAAGTGACCTGAAGCACGGAGGTGGGGTAGAATGCCCAATAATATACTACTCATACTTATCCTAACTACATCTTCATTATATTCATTTATACATTTTAATGAAGAATCGGTGTCCAATTATTGAAAAATCAGATGTCAATGGATGAAGAGACGGCAGTAAAGTCCAATGAATAGGCCGATAAGCAATAGATACGAGAAATGGGGTAGGTACCAAGATATTTGACGATTGTAAACAAACAAGAAACCAACTCGCGGCCTTCGGTTCATCCTGACTTTGACATTTGACACTGACATACATATTTTTTAATACCTTAGTAATTTTTGCTTTCTTGCAGTTCGAGATGGCCATTATAGTTGCGTGACGTCATCACTATAAAATCTTTAAAATTAAATAACAAAATAAATATAATTTTAAGAATTTTTTCGTTTAAATAGTATCTCCGAAATAGTCTATTCTATCAATAAAATACATAAAATACACAATTTATTTTTAGTTGACTAGCCAATTAGCGCTACCAAACAAAAAATATTTATTCATTACCTTAAAAAATTAAATGTGAATAGCCGGAAGTTATCCGGCTACGTCATACGTTAACTTTGCTAAAAAATTAATGTCATTGGGTTTTCTGCGATTTTCTTAAAAAATACTTGCTTATCTAAAGATCTGATTAACGTAATCTGTTTCCTAAGCCTATTCCTCGAAATGGTTTCCGAATTAGACATTTTCATGAAAAAGTTTACTTGCCAATTTCATAAATGAATTGTTCGTGATTCATTTTTTGAACTGCCAAATTATGGCCATTTTAGGATTATGTGTATTTACCAAAATGTGATTCGCGCAAAGTGGCGATTTTAGACCCGCTGAACCTATTTTCAGTACAGATACTGAAAAGAAAATATATTGTAGTATAATTAAATCCTAAAGAATTGCACAAACTCACACCTGCCGGTTGAGAAACCTTCATATTGACATTTTATCGACGCATGGAGAACGCATTTTGCAATAATGAAATCCTAAAGACACCAATTTCCCACAGATGCATTCCAGAATTCGTGCTAGAGAACATAGTGGTTCTTATCACGATGTCCCGTCGTAGTGACGGCGCAGTCAGCGAAGAAGCTGACATCGCGGGCCTTCTGAGACCCGCACTGTCATTAGTGCTCGCCTTTATGGGGGACTCCTCGCGCACTTACAACCCGCATTTGAGGTAATTTTCCGCAGATGTATTTGAGAATTAGTTCTAGAGTCTGATTCCCAACTCGATGTTCAGAAGTAGTGACGGCGCGCAGTCAGCGAAGAAGCTGACATTGTGGGCCCTCAGAGCCCCAAACTATCATTGGTGCTTACTTAGATTCACTCAAACGCAGACCATTGCCTGCGTTTGAGTGAATCTGCATTGCCTTTTTTTTGTATGGACTGCAAATGTCAAACTATAATTTTACGTCATTGTGACGACGTCATAGTTCACATGGGTCACCATACCTGTTTTGCGTTATTTATATTTTATGCAAACTTGAATGATTATTTTCAACCAGAAACTTGAATATTTGTCTTGAGAGAAGGTTGTTATTTGAGAATATTTCGTATTACTAGCTACTTGAATTTTACACACATTACGTATTTCCGTCTAACATCAAATAATTAGAGATGTGCCGACTAGTCAGTAATTAATCCGCAAATAGCGCCGACTAACCGGCTTTAAATTATTTAGTTTTTTAACATGAGTTAATCAGTCTAACACATTTTAAATTGCTTAAGTCAAAGAACTTATTGAATTGGAATCGAGAACACATTTTAAAATATAAAGCAACGCAATTCTTTCTTTTGGTAAAGTTTCTGAAATTAGTGTTTTATACAAAATATTTTTTATATTGTCGTTATCAATATCGAGCAAAAACGAGCAAAAAAGCCCCCCAAAAACATTTATTTATTGTTTTTTATTTAGTATTTGTTGTTATAGCGGTAACAGAAATACATCATTATCATCAAGTAATTAAAAAATTAATTATCCTGATTTCGATTACAAAATATAGTATCGTTAAATAATGTAATTTAATTTGAGTTAATAATTTACCGGCTCATTTTTAGTAAATTACTTTCAAAAAACTTGTTACAGCAAAAAAAAAAAGGAAAAACTTCTTTAGAAATAAAAACTTCTTCACACACACTTATCGGAGCTTAAACCCGGGGCCTCCTGAAAAACAGACTGAGCGCTTGACAACTGCGTTAACACTTGATATCTGGTGGCGATCAATTTGTCAATGTTATTAAACTACGCTACTGCAAACTTTTGGTCGAGGTGTACGAAAGAGGGTTCTTCTCATAAAGTGTGTCGCTTCTGTCACAAAGTCGGCGCTCGCTTCGCTTCGCTTTTTCCCTTAGTCAGTTTTGAATGATTTACATAGCATAATTAAATCAGGAAAAATATCATATTTTTCTTATAATTTATATAAATAGCCATGATCGGCTTAGCCGACTAATCGGCCTCTTTACAACCGACGGCTGCCTTTTCACCAGAGTTGTGCGAGGAACACAACACATGCTCGTCGCACGGCTCGCACCGCACATTAATGCGCATTTGCACAGCTCCACTACACATCCTCGTACGACACATTTTCCTTGCACAGCTCTGGTTGAAACGGCCACACATTTTCAAAGCACAGCTACCCATTCTCGCACGACACATTTCCCTCGCACATCTTTGGTGGAAACGCAGCCTTATCGGCAAAAGTCATGATCGGCACATCTCAACCAACAATAATTTCTAACTTGTCCATCCCAAATGTACATTAATAAGTAATATTTCCCGTCACAGAGCAAGACTGGCAGAGTGCGTGGAAGCAATGTTGCCGAATCACCCGGACGACCAACAGCCACTCAGCAGCCTGGCATCATTTTCCAGGGAACAGCTGTTTAAAGAACATCCTCATAGATTACAGGTGAATTTTATGCAAATTCAAAATAATTAATTCGCATAAAATTGGATAAACATAGATCTTAATGATTCCCGTCTATATAACTACGAGTAGTAAATTATAATGAATTTTTTTGTTTAACTGCGTGTACCATAAGAACCGTCTCAACGTATAATATTCAGTAGATATAAAATGCCGAATGGAGAGTTCAGTGTGTCTATCTGTTATATGTATGTGTATGTAAGAGGACAAAGTTGAAAGAAGAAAATAAACTATCAATTACACACGACATAAAAAAATCCAATAATAAGTTCTTACTGCAAAATTTTCTCCAAAAGGTCTCCCAATCACCTTCCAAACTTCTGCTCCTCCACCTCGAATCTTCCAAAACCGTCGCTCCAGTGCATCTTCGGCTTTCCTTTTTTCCTCTAACTACATTCAGGACGCCACTTAGTCGATATTTGAGGCGAAAGATCCATGCGGCAAACGTGACTCGACCAATCCCATTTAAATTAGGCAGCTTCCTACGGCGATCTATCCTAGATAGAAGTCACACTTCATACAACAGCGGCGAGCCCGATACCTATTACTACTATTCGGCAGCGTACGCACGCGCGACTATGTGTGTGTTACTAGTAAGATTGGTTATTTACCGTATTTGAGTCATAATTGTCCGTCGCGGCCGCGCAACCGAAAGGTCATCCTTGCATTGGTTTGCTCTTGATTTTTACCCTAAATCTGCGCGGTGAGGTGCGGTATCTGTACGTTAGTACTATCATTTATTCTGTGCCAAAGTGTTGTGGTTCTTATTATATCAAGCCTTGTGTCACCTGAAATACTTCTCTTACTTACTAAATATTACAATTTTAGCTCGTGCCATGCCTTCTGGATGTGTTCGTGGGTATAGAGATGACGGGACAAAGCGTGCAGTTCGAGCAGAAATTCAACTACCGCCGGCCGATGTACCTCGTCATGGACTTTTTGTGGGGCATGGAGGAACACAGGGAGGCTTTCACGTATGTTTAATTTTTTACATCCATTTATCTACGATTCTGTATATGCCATCAAGCTTTTTCCCTGCAGTGGTAAAAGTCTAAAACCAACCATATTCTAACTAATAATTTTTAAGCGCTTTTTTTTGTAAGCCGTTTGAAAAACGAGCTATTCGTTTAATCAGTAAAAGGTGATCAAAATGTTACAGACAGATTTAGATTAAACTTTTGTTGGTGAATCTTAAAGAGTTTCACTCTTCTACAGTTCTAACAGACTTCCCTCGTTTCCTCTACAGTCATCACTTTGGCGATGTTATTTTTTTCTTTTTTTATATTTTTTTTTTTCATGACTAGACTGTTAAGTAAGTTCAAGAAGTTACTTAACAGTCTAGCAAAATTATGCTGATCTGAACTAAATATAACTACTAGTATTTCTGTTGAATAGAATGTCAAAACACACAAAAATATTAATTTAACAAAAATAATCCATATTTTTCTGTTTAGAGTTGAAACAAATTCATACAATCTTGTTTGAAATATAATTTTATACACGTTGTGCTGCCTAATTACACAACTTACACAGTTTTTGATTGCAATTCTGATATACCTTTGCCGTTTTCTAAAAAAGGTTTTAATTAAAAGATAGAGGAATGTGGAGATTGAAAGAATCGCTGTTTCTCACCATTATTTTGTTTTTGTTGAATTGTTTACTGCATAAAAAATATAACAGTGTTGCCGCAGTCAAAGTTTTAATAAAGATATTTTGCTTTATACTTCCAGGCGACTGGCTCAAGAGGCCGAAGCCAACATGGAGGCCGTACAACCGCCGATTTTCCTGCGTTTCGTCAACCTTCTGATGAACGACGCTATATTTCTGCTGGACGAGGCTCTTACCAATATGGCACAAATACGCACCTTGCAGGCTGCGCAGTAAGTGTCATGACTATCCTTTAAGACCATGATGTTCTCAAACCCTTAATTCATCAAAATATTAATTTATTTTAGCCATTGATTCATATCGAGTTAGTTACGTGATTAATCGACCCTGTAAATACTTGTGTCAGAGTTTTTAGAAACCGCCTTCCGGCCTTCTGACGTGCTTCATTAAACGACCACCAAATGGCAGCCGCGACCAACGGCTTTACGTGCCTTTCGAAGCACGGAATCATCATTATTACAACAATCAGGTGAATTCAAGTCTGTAATGACCTAACCAAACTGAAAACAACTAAACAAAGTTTGCTTCCCGTGGGAATGAAAAAATAATAGCCATTAGACAAAGAAAAATTAGAGTGCGCCCGGACCTTATTAGATATCATACATTATGTTTATTTTTACATTTGGGATTTTAAAGAAAAAAAGTTTTGGCGCAAATGGTGCAAACGCATCTAAACTACAATTCATATCGAGTGGGTTACATGCGGTCAATTGATTTTGTACACACTGGTGCCATATTTTTTAGAAGTTAAATAATAGACATTTATGGAAAGCGAGCGAGGAGGCTTTTGCACAACATACATAGCTTACAAAAAAAAATGTTTTTTTTAAATCTAATTTAAATCAATCCTATATTTTTTTAGGGAAAGTGGCGCCTGGTCGAACTTGCCGCCTCACGAGCGCGAACAAAACCTGTCCAATCTATCACACATCGGGATGTTGGCTCGATTCGACAATATCCTCGGACGGGATACCATTCGCACCCTGGTGCGGCTGACTGCACACGCGCCTTATGTATTCTGTCACCCTACGTTGGTTGAACGCGTCGCGTCCATGTTGAACTACTTCTTGCTGCACCTTGTCGGGCCTAACAAGAAGAATTTCAAGGTATGACTTACATCTTGTGTTTCTCTATCTCAAATCTTTTATAGTTTTTGGCACGCGAGTTTACCAAATTTTAGCGTGTTTGTAAGCGTGATTGTGATTATGCCATTTGCACTCTCGTGTGCCGGTGTGTCGGCACCGTACACCCATCATATATTTTATATCACCCTACATTAATAGAACGCATGGCCTTTTTATACATACAAACAACGCCTTGTTTTTAAAGAAATATTTGTAAAGTACAAAACAGAATGACGGGTTTTTGTGTGTGTAACTAAGTTATTATAAATTTCTTCTAACAATCTACTGCATTTGGCTGCCAGTAAATACTAAAAAGTCCTCGTAGATAACCAATTGCAAGGAATTTCTCTCTCCCACACACATATTAGCTTCTTCCCGATTCCGTCCACAGCTGCTTTCGGACTCCTGCGTCCGCTTTTCTGCTCCTCTATTTCCGAATCTTTAGCATTCTTTTTTTTACTTAAACATAAAACACATGTTACAGTTTTGTATCTATATACGATGCCATCACAATCTCTTTCGAGATTTTACGTGCATCAAATGTTACCAATTTAAACATTTAACAAGTTAATATATATTACATATAAGTATAAAGAATAGTAGGTAATTTCATAAGTACAGAATTAAAGCATCTATCAAACCATAACCAATGTGAGACTATTTGCTGCCATCGCGTCGCGTCGTCGCGCGGTACCTACTTGGCTGCATCGGACGCGTACTGCAAAACCAGTTATGATCAACTCGAAGACAACTTTTATACAAAATGATCTTTTTATCTACACTTTTTTAGATATGGGTTTACTTTATCATCGTTTGTTGACGTTATAATGTATTTTTAAAGTTCAGTTGTAAAGATTCACGTTTTAAAATTAAATTGGGATGCTATACAATTATATTATGTTATATATATATTACTATTATATTATATATATATATTACTATAGTACGAAATATTTTTTTAGTTTAAATTTATTTATTTTTTTAATTTTTCTTAGTAATTTGTGTTTTTAAATGATCTGGCAAATAATTTATAAGATCGGGTATTATGTACTGTAATGTTCTTTTATATAAATTATTATATTTGGGTAATATTAGTTTATTACTTAGCATATTTCTTGTATTTATTCAGTTTGTTAAAGTTTTTCGTTCCTTCTTTAGTTCTTCTTTAAAATATTTTTCTTTCAGTAAAATTAATTTTATTTTATCCTGTATAGGTATTATTTTAAAAATAGAGAATAATTTATAATACCCTCCGTTACATTTAATTTTAATTTTGCCAGGTACAATTTTTTTAGCATTCGCAGTTGTAATACATAAATTTTATCAATGTTAGTTTTACAAGTTCTGCCATAACTTGATAATCCATATGCAATTTGAGATTCAGCTAGCGATTCGTAAAGCATAATAAGAGCTTGGAATGGAATACGATGTTTTATTATGGAGAATTTAGCTAATATACTTCTTAATTTATTACATACGTGTTTGACATGTTCTTTCCAATTAGCTCGATTATCAAACACAAACCCTAAGTAAGGGCGCTTTTAGTGTCACGCGGATTTGCTCACGCACGCGGGATTGGCCCGCATGCGTAAAATTTCACGCTGCGGATCATACGCAGCATGAGTTTCAGTTTTCTACGGGCTGCGTAACGGTATAGACGTGTTCAAAAATGATCAATGTCAGAAGAATATCTGTCGCTTACATACTTTACAAACGACGAAACAAGAAGACAAGAGTACATGTTGATCCCTTTCTTGAAAATAGGCTTCTTGCTGGGGCGTTTGTTACACACTTTGGAAAACTACAAAATAATGAACGTAAATTTAAAAATTACTTTCGAATGTCCATTCGTTCTTTTGATGAACTGTTGTGTAAAATTGAGAATAAGCTACAAAAAAGCAGTTTACGAAGGATTACAATACAACCGATTGAGAGGCTCGCTATTACATTAAGGTAAGTTTAAAATTTTAAATATTTAATTTCCTGCTATGATTTAGTGGAAAGGGATTTGAACAGGTAGGATAAACGTACCAATCCCAAACCAGTAAAGGACTTTTTTGACTTCAAATTACTGTCATGTGTAAATTTACATGTGCAAAAAAAAAATTTGTCATGTACTCTGGTCAACTGCAAAAATGTTAAACAAAAATCAAATCAATGATTTTTTCGGTAGTTGACCATCGTGGTCAACTATTGAGACATCATACAACACATGTTCTAGTAATTATCCAGTCTAAATAAACGGTATAATAATGATTTTTTGTTTGAAATATCGTAAAGTAACGCGTCATTGGTTATTAATTGTTGAAATTTCATAAAATAAGATTATTTCACTCATAAAATGTCACCATTAAAGTGGAATCATTCCTACCTTTCATCACACGCTACTTATTATAATATAGATAAAAGTTATAGGTTTGCACATGACAGTAATTTAAAGTCAAAAAAAGTCCTTAATTGGTTTGGGATTGGTACGTTCAACCTACATACACAATCCTTTTTTTTATCTGATAAAGTACACATGGCCACAGATCAAGTTACCCAAAACCAGCATAAATGGAACTCGCGCCTTGCGTATTATCATACTTAGGTAACCCGTCGGAGTCCCGCTTATACTGGATTTGAGTAACTTGATCTGTGCCGTGTGTACAACCGCACTCATATGACTAAACAAACAATTAGAGAGAAACTGGAGAAAAAAAGTTAATCGTACTCATTTTAATAAAAAGAGTTTTATTCATAAATTAAAAAATCAAATTTTACATCATTCATTTCTTTGTAAATTTGTATCCTGAGCGTTGACATTTCTTTCGCCTGTAGATGATGTTGTTGCTGGGGTATAAATTACGTCATAAGATGTGATATTAAACAAGCCGCTTTCAGTCGAAATAAGAGTTTCATTGTCATTCACTGCAGCAGAACTAATAGCATTGTCGTTAAGACTCGAAGTATCCTGGATTATACTATTGGTTTGGTAATCTTGATTTATCGGTGACAAACTGTCAAGCTCAGTAAAAGCACTAGAACTTGTTGTAGGTATGGGACTGTAGTATGCAGGTTGTGTTTGACTTTCCATTTCCATAACTATATTTATCACTTTTGTTCTGAACATTAGTTTTTGATATCTAGTGAATCTTTTTAATGAAGGCTGCAGAGACTGAAAGAAAGCCAAATCCTCACTTTCTAGCTCCAGTTGATTAGACTTTAAGCATTCTAATAACTGTGCCTCAAATTCAGATGGTGCTTGCTTTTTAGATTTTACTTGTTTTTGTTTTGATGTTGGGTGAGAACTTTCTTGACGTGAAGTATCTGGTTGCGTGGACTCATTACGTGTTTCTAAATTACGTTGTGATGTTAGTTGAGAACTTTCTTGACGTGAAGTACCTGGTTGCGTGGACTCATTAGGTGTTTCTAAATTACTTTGTTCAGACATTTCTTCACAGAGTGACTCTTCTCCAACAGTTTCCGTTGTACTGTCTAAGAAAGTCAAAATGTCATAGTAAGAATATTTCTTCTTCTTCTTACTCCCAGAGCCGGATGGCTGATTTTTTTCAGATATCTTGTCTTTCTGGTAAGTGTCCCTTGCTGTTCGCCAGCGTTGTTGTATTTTCTTGTCTGAAATGACAAAATATAATAAGTAAGTGGCAAAAGTACACACAGTTTCAGATCAAGTTACCCAAAACCAGTACCAATAAACGGAACTTGCTCGGGCCTCGCCGGGCGGCGAGTCGTCTACGATAATAAACAACGCATGAGTCCTGTTTATACTGGTTTTGGGAAGCTTGATCTGTGGCCGTGTGTACAAATCTGATATTAGTTGGAAATTTAACTGCATTCGATTAAAGGCCCTCCTTAATTCACACATGTTGTCAACTTTACACTGTCTCATGAAGCATTAGATAAATCAAGCAATATATATATACCTATACAGAGTGGAAAAATAAGGCCGCAGTTGAAGGAAAAGTACCCATAATATTGATGATGGCAAATTTTACTGAATGGAAATAATTCATTTTTTACAAAAATAATTAGAATTTCATTTAAGGATTTTTGGAAAAACACCGGATTGAATCGGGAAATTTGTTTATTTGTTACAGTAAAATTTGCCATCATCAAAATTAAGGTGAAAACTTCCGGAAGTCACTAGCGCTGTAAGTTTTTAATTGTTTTAACAAAAATTTTCTTTATTTGCATCTGTCAACCTTCATGAAGGAGGACTTCTGGCCGCAGGGTGTCGTGTTTCGGAAGTTCCGAGGGCGGCTGCCCGCTGACACCGTGCACACGTCGGCGACATTACGTGTGAAATAATTAAAATAGTTTTTGTATATAAAATAATATGTATGTTAGTCTGTAAGGTATATATCTATGGGCCTCTGTTTACATTACCATCTTGTAATGTAAATATTGCCTGAAATAAACGATATTTTATTATATTATATTATATATATTTATTAGATTCCTTTCATTTGCCGTAAATTTTACCATAGGGGTTAATTTATACAAAGAAGATTTCTTATAAAATATTTACAGCATAGTTATGTGTCTCAAATCTGCTAAAAGTGGCCACTTTTAGCAGATATGAGATACATAACTATACTTCGAACTTTTCATATGAAATCATAACTGCATAAATACCCCCCTATGATAACATTTTCGGCAAATCATAGAAATCTAACGTAGCTATAGTACTGTAGTTAAAACGAATTAAAAACTTCTAGCGCTAGCTACTTCCGTGCCCTTTCACCTTAAGGGTATTTATTTTTCTTCTGAAGTAAAATTCGAGCGGTGCATGCTGTCTTATGTCTGATGTCAGCATTATTAATATATTATGTTATCATATTATTAATATATTGTTTTTGTTTTCAGATATTTGGCAACTGGTAATACATTCACTGATCTACACTATTCCTATCTGATTGGAATTGCAACAATTAGCGAAATAGTAAGACAAGTTTGTTACATAATATGGATTGAACTAAAGTCTGAATGTATTCCACAGCTTAATGGGATCAAATGGAAAGAAATCGCAGAGGGATTTCTCACATATACAAATTTTCCTAATTGCTTGGGTGCTATTGATGGAAAACATATAAGAGTGATTCGGCCGCCGCACAGTGGATCACTATATTTTAATTATAAGAAATATTATTCTGTAGTGCTCCTCGCAATGTGTGATGCTGATTATAATTTTACATATATTAATGTCGGTACCAGTGGAAGCAACGCCGATTCAACCATCTTTAGAAGGAGTCAATTGTATACGAAACTGGAAAGTAACACGTTGGGTATCCCTGACCCGCAAGAGTTGCCTATTATTTGCCCCGAAGTAGCTTATCCATCTAGTGTAAGAGCAAAGTTGCCGTTCGTGATAGTGGGAGATGAGGCATTTGGTTTATCATCACATGTGATGCGGCCTTATGCTCGTGATAATTTACCTTACAAAAAGAAAATATTTAATTACCGTCTGTCCAGAGCTAGAAGGTACATAGAATGCACTTTTGGAATTATGTCAAATAAATTTAGAATATTTCACAGATCCATGACTGTCAAGTTAGATCTAGCACAATTAATAGTCAAGACGGCATGTGTACTTCACAATTTCATAAGGAAACGGGATGGCTACATGGTCAGCCATACATTTGTCACAAATGGTTTTACGGGACCACTACCCAGGCAGCAGACTGAAAGTAGTAATACGTCGGCAAGTAATATCAGAGATATATTTGCAGATTACTTTATCAATGAAGGAAAAGTCTCCTGGCAACACCGATATATAATTAATTAACTAAACTCAAAAGGTTTTAGAAGGTTTTTGATGTTATTTGTGAATTAAATAATTATGCTTATATTAATAAAGTAATGATGGTTGTATAAATAAAATAATGAACCAAACACATACCCGCCACTTTTCTTTCCTCTTCGCTCAAATTTTCGTAGTTAGGTGCCAATTCCTTCAAAATATCTCTCCATGCAGCCTCCCTCGCGTCCCTGTTTTTGTATAATTCATTGCGTTTATCCCACAAAACGGGCCGCAGATGAACTTCAATGATTACTCGTTCTGTATCGATTTTCATTTCGGTAGTACAATACGGCGCGTGCGCCCCGCTCGACTCTAAAATGGGCACTGAAGTTGTAGGCAGCGCTTACGCATGCGGATACCCCGCACCGGGGTGACGCCCCGCACAGCGCCCCGCGTCCCGCGTGCGTTTATCACGCTTTACAATAGATACCTATATGAAATTGTTCTTTGCGGATGCTACGCATGCGGGCCAATCCCGCGTGCGTGAGCAAATCCGCGTGACACTAAAAGCGCCCTAAGTGTGTTTATCCACTACTTCTATTTCTTCACAATTGCTAGAACATGAAGCGTTTCTCATAAGGTTGTGCATGCAGTCATGATTATGTGCTATTAACCTAGGCTTTTCCCTAAGTCTATTTTATCCAGAGCTAATGTACATTAATTTAGTTTTAGTTGCATTAAGTACTAGGCCATTGTCATGAGACCATTGTGATAGACTATCGAATTTTTTCTGTATTTTACCTATAGCATCTTTTAAATCGCTTCCTACTGCCATTAAGCAAGTATCGTCTGCAAATTGAAATATCTCTGTATTTTTAATAACATTTGGAAGACTGTTAACGTACGCAAGATAGTGAAGGGGTCCTAACACTGAACCCTGTGCAGTACCCTCTGTTGCGCTCATCACGTTGCTTACCTCATCTCCGATCTTAACTACATAACTTCTATCCCTTAAATAATCCTTACATCATTCAAGAAGCTTTCCGTCAATATCAGTATCATGCAGACTTTGTCGTGGTACTCTTTCTTGGCTGGAAACCATACTGTTGTTTGTTTAAGATTTGGTTTTGTTCATAATACTCGTGAATTTGCTTCTTTAGGTGTTTTTTCGTAAATTATCGTAGTCAGTTCTGCTCCCCTTTTTGTGAATCGGTCTGACAATCCCAGTCTTCTGAAGAGATGGATATTTGGCAGTTTCAATGCTTTTGTTTATAAATCTATGTAAAATTACTCTCATATTATCTATAAGACGTTTGATATCTATAGATCTAATGCCATCTAATCCTGCCGATTTTTTCGAACTTATGGAATCTATACTATTATTAGCTTTTATAATGTAATTCGATTCTTTCAGCAAGGGTGCAGAACAACAAGGCAGATTTTTTTTTTACATTTTCATTAAATTTATGCGCAAAATTATTGGTTATTAATTGAATGTCCGGGTTTAAGTAAAGCTTTTACTATGATTTCATCTACAGAAGATGTCATTCTGCCAGATTAAATCTAATTAAATCGTATCGATTAATATATAATATTCGCCACATCTGTACTTAGTTATTTTTATTATCGATTATTTCTGGTTTTAATGTATTTATTATATTTCATTTTTTACATGCATAATCCTTCACTAAGTTATCATTTTCAGGTAAAAGACATGAAGGAGTACGAGTTCGATCCGGCGAGCACTGTGCTGGATATCTGCCGGATGTACGTGGAGCTGGGCGCCAACCCGCGGTTCTGCTGTGCCGTGTCCGACGACGGCAGGTCGTACTCCCCGCAGCTGTTCACGCTGGCCGAAGCAGTGTTGGGTGAGAGACTCCTACAAATATAGAGTACTAGATGTTTCTCGCAGCTCCGCCTGCGTTAGAAAGTAGCCATACTTTAAAAAAACATCTGTCTAGTGCCCGTACCTATTGACTTGTCATTAACTGAAAATCAGCTTTGGCAATGACAAAAGTAAAAAGAGTGCGGAGTATTTTACATGAATATATAAATATCAATGTTTTGTTGCGTTGTTACTAAGACTTCACTGTACGTCCGTCTGTCACCAGGCTGTATCTCTTAAACCGTGATAGTTAAACAGTTAAAATTTTCACAGATGATGTATATTTCAATATTTCAGGGATCTTCCATACATTTTTGCGATTTTTGTAGATAATGGTTTTTATATAACCATTCGAGCGCGAGTTAATTTCGCACTTGAACCGTTTTTATCTTGCTTCTGGGCTTTTAATCATTATTCTGTGGCCACGTCTAAAATGGAACTTTCTTTATCAGTACGCATCGGGGGCGGTGGTCTAATAGGCTCGCTACAAGAAGTGGCATCCCGCGTCGGAAGCCTCGCCGAGCAAAAACAGCGCGACGAGGAAATCCTCGCGAATGCCCCCGAAGAGTTCCTCGATCCTATCATGAGCACGCTCATGATGGACCCCGTCATACTGCCTAGTTCACGGACCACAGTCGACAGGACTACTATTGCCAGGTATAAAATAGTTACGCATATAATCAACGCAGAAAATAAATCCATGTTTACCAAACTATGATCGTCGAGATAGTTGCAGACCTCACTTTACTGCTAAAAACATACTAACACTGGCATGTATTTATATTCTAGAAGTAGCTATATTTGTACGAAAGCACAGCCAGTTATTTACACAAGTTAAGGACACACATAACAGAAATACTAGGCATAAACATAAGTTGGTGTTACCAAATTCTAATATAAAGATGTTCAGAAATGGTCCATATTGCATGTTTATAAAATTTATAATAAAATACCAAAGAACATTGCAGTAGTGGAGAGTGATTAACACCTTTAAGAATATGTTGAAACAGCATTTAGTAAATAAGTGTTATTACTCTGTAACTGAATTATTTGACGACAGGAATGCCTAGATCTTAGAAATTATTTTGATGATAGAAGTTATTATTTTTGGTGATGGATTTAATTATTTATTTGAAAATGACATACTTATGCAATGTACTTTATGTTTTATGTTGTAACAAAAAATTTAAAATTCGCAACACCCTGACAGGGTACATGTACAGTATATAATACAATCTGACATCTAATGTAATTATTATTGTAAATGTAAGCGAAATAAACAAATATAATAAGTGTCGACCTCAAACTGCTAGTCAAGATAGGTTCCGAGTTCGAGCCCCAGTCAGGGCAAGTTGAATAATGAGCGTTAAGTGTTTATTTTAACCAATTAAATTAAACGATAAAATATTGTTTCATTGAGTTAGTATCCCATAACAAAAATATCAAACTATGGTGCTAAAGTGTCTTAAGTCCGAATAAATTTATTTGTTCATAATGGCAGCCTGAAAAATCATCTGTCAGCGTCCCAGTGCCACTAACATAACCATTACCTTCACTCTAAGATTACTCAACCCTAGGCTCACTGAGGCTAGGGTTGAGTAAGTAAAATGAGAACATAACTGGGAAACATGCTTGGACGAAGAAGAATCAGTGGTCTAATACTTTTTTTTCTTTTACAGGCACCTCTTGAGCGACCAGTCAGATCCATTCAATCGTTCTCCTTTGTCAATGGATCAAGTTAAGTCTAACACTGAACTCAAAGAAAAAATACATGCCTGGATTGCAGAACAGAAGCAGAAAATTGCTCAAACTCAGTCCAATAATGACTGAGTGCTGATATAAAAGACTTCTTCTATACATGTATTTACTAGGCAAGCTAGTATCAATAGTTTAATTTTTAGACTGTAGATTTCATATGAAACTATTCTAAGTACACAATGACTCGTAGAATGCTTGTTAGCATTTCATAACTTCAAAATTTTTACTGTATATGTCGTCGCCACAGCATTTTATTACGGCAACACTTTATCCGCCAGAAACGAATAGTGCTTTTCCTACTAATGTGTTAAAGTTATTGTAATGCTATGTGAAGAGAGATTTACTTGTTGTTTTTCAAATACTAAAATTCGTGATTTAGAGCGCCAAAATCACATGACTTTTTATTTGTCTGTCCGTCCCACTTCTGGGAAAATTCTCCAAACGTCCAAAGATACTCCAACGAGTAAAAAAATACATGGGTATACAACATTATGCTACATTTAGGATGGTTTCTTCGGTTAAGCTTGCCATAATAATATTCTGTAAAAAATTTGCATCTATTGTGCTAATTTTTGTCTTGTGACATTAGTGTGTCCATTTAACTGTATTTATAATATTTAAAATGTATTATTTTTTATTCTGAGGTTTAAGTTGTGTTACATATCAGTTCCTTGTGGTGCATTGATTTAATATTTTATGTTTGTTAATTACAAATTATTATTTTTCCATTCCTGTTTCGTTAATTTGATTTTCCAATAAATCTTTTGAATCATAAACATTTGTGTCATTTGCCTGCATCGTTTTAAATCTCATAATAAACATAAACTGGGATAAACATAATAATCTATGTTTTGTGAACTTATTGCAGATATATATATAGAGAGTTATACATATTTAATTTTTGATTCATATTAATAAATGAAATAAATTAATAACAAAAAACTAACTACATCTTTCTCTTCTGTGTGAACTAGGTATTGGAAAATTTTGATGAGGCCTGCTAACAATAGTAAGGTGAGCTCACCTAATTGAATTAGCCATTTCGACTCGACACTCTTTTCATGTTGGATACAAAACTGTCTACATTTTATTTCATCACAATCACAAGGGAAAGACGTATTATAAAAAGAGGAATGGTCTAAATTCACAAATCTATTGTAGCTTTACCAACGTTATGATAAACCACGGTTTATAAACGAAATGGGTGTCATAAGAGTTTAAGAATATCGGAGGATTTCATTTGTTTTTGCATAGATTGTATACACTCACAGTATACACAAGATTTGCTGATTGTGAGCCGATTTCACTAACATCGTTCCTAACCAAGAGTAACTAAGAATAAAACATATTAAGATAGCATTAGTCTAGTTACTCTTTAATAGGAATGGCAGATATTTTTATTCTAGGGTCAGAGTCCTACCAGAATTTATTACATGAATTAACAATATATTCTCGGGTTAACTGTGGTGAAAGTTATTATAAATTAGCGGCACTATCCTTAGGTGTGTGTAACTCCAGCGGTAAGTTGCGCCCCAGAGAAATGAGAGTATTGCAAATAATTCGTCTATATCCCCCCAAAATTTGTTCAAATATAGAAAAAATTGTACATGTTCTATTTTCGAAGTTATTCGAGATAAATTGATTCCGTTGAAAGGACGTTACTCCAGCGGCAAGATTTTGAAAAAAGGCGTTTCGTTTAGCCTTGAACCAAGTGTATGAAAAGATAAAAGGGTTATCAAGGAAGCCTACACCAATGTTGATTTAGTAGGTTTTTATTAAAGTAGTTTTTTTGCAATGAAATCTGGTAATTCTGCTGCGCAACTATGAATGAACTAAAAAAAAGTCATAGACAAGGGGCCCACCCGACGAGCCCAACGATTAATTATCTGTGCACAAACAGAGACAGACATAACATCTGTCATATCATATTTTCCTTTGTACACTGTCATGGCGGAGTAATCAGCTGTTAATTGCAATGCCAACGAATAAATCTAAATTATGTCTATTACCAGAATTACCATTATTTTTTTCATATTTTGTGATAGCTTTCGTGCATTTTAACTCAAAAGTTTTATTTTTTAGATCTACTTTTCATATCTAATGTATTGTTAATTTCAACGTTTACTGGAAAATAGAAGAGGAATGGCGCGATGTTCCTTGTCAACTGTCAGCTTCATTCATCCATTGTGCAGAAAAAATGTGACTTGTTCGCTTTGCAATTCTGTTTTTATAAAATAAGTGCTAAATGAACAATAATTACATCAATTATATTATTTCGGAACATTCAATGAACTTGGCTCATAGCAGATTGCGTAATAAGTGTCTAATAGTTTCTGCAATCTTTGTTTATCGGGGCTCCAATAAGAATCTATCTACAAAGAATCAGTGCGGCGTCGGTGTGTAACATTGGTTATTTACTCGTTTAAGTGTAATTTGTTAGTTTTGTGTCAAGTTTTTGGAATAAAATATTGTACAATAAGTGAAGATGTCGGGACGCGTAAGAAAACAGTCTGATTGCCCGGTCGGCAAAGGGCCGATGAGGGCGACTTTACCAGTGTCTTCTGTGATGAAACAAAGCGGCGGGCTGAAGAAAAGCACAGGAAATAGCCCGACTCTATCTCCTACCAATTTGTGGCGTCGAATATCTCCAGACCATGCACTGTCAGGGCAGAGAAGTCCTGGGGCTGTAAACTATAAAGGTGTGTACTTGACAAGAACCTCCAAAGCCGCGTTTGCTAACAATAAAATAAGTCACTCACTATACAGAAGGCCGCGAGGGTTAGGGTTGAGGGTCCCAAACTTAGATTTTTTTTTGTTTTTTTTAACCCCCCATAAGGGCCGCTTTTTTTTATTGGATATCTAGAAAGATGTTAGATGAACAATAAATGTCCTATTGACTGATGACGTCCGACTCACCTTTCTCGAGATATTGGACAGAAGCGACTGATTGTAAAAAGAAGACTTTATGACAGAAAGTAGGTTAGGTTAGGGTTATCTTGTGATCATAACAGTGAGCGAGCGACAACTTTGTAAAAGAAGCGACACATTTTTAGAAGCTAAAAAAAAATTTCTAATTCGGGGCCCTCTTTTGTACACCCCAACCGGCAGTGAGTGTTGTAAGGAAAACTGTCAAGGAAGGCATTAATTAACATTCATAATTAACTTCAGTCTTAACCTTATACCAAAAACATTAACTGCCTCTGTGGTCCAACATGGCGTTTGCCTTTAACCCCAAGGGTTTTTGGTTCAATTCCTTTGAGCACTGTTTAGTTGTTTTAGTTTGGTTAGGGCATTGCAGGCTTGAATCATCTCATCATCTTTGCGTGTAGGTTACATTGTCAATTGACCATGTACACCTAATTGTCTGATAGTAATGATGATTCTGTGCTTTGAAAGACATGTTAAGCTGTTGGTCCTGGCTGTCATTTGGTGCTTGTTATTGTGTGCATACCTTATGTTATAAAATTATAGAGTTTTAATCCATACTAATATTATAAATGCGAAAGTCTGTCTGTTTGTTACACTCTTCAAACATTTTCCAATCATTATGATTTTTGTCCACAGGAAAGGGACGTTTTGGTTCAAATGTGATTCGGAGAACAGCATCTCTGGATACATTGTATCAAAAGGGACAGTGGTCCAGGGATTACTATCTACATGCAGGCCAGCTACAAGTCGATAAATCTACTCAAGTATGTTTATTTTGGATATCTGTTTCCACCAATTCCCTGTGTCAGAATTGCAATGATAGTTAAGATAATTGAATAGCTTAACAGGGATTGCAACCTGACAATATGTGTGTATCCTTTAATTGATAATAAAATTAATACTTTTATTACTCAGTGCTTCTATTCATGATAAATATTCTATGAAAGTATGTACGAGGGCTATATGTATAAGAAATTTGTCACAGTGTGCGGCTCATCCTTTCCAACTACTATCTGCTTGAGCATCATATTTGTTTTTATTTCTATAATATACAGATCATACAAATGCCATCTCATATTTAATTTTAGCTAATCTTAACCAATAATATTCTTGTATCACTTAAATCCAAGATCCACTTTGCGTCACTGAGCCATCGCAGTAAGTAGTAGTAAGTACTTAATAATAAATGCCCTTTCCATAGACTGATGAAGGTGGTGGAGCATCCGGCCGGACATCTAGGTGTTCTGAAGAGGACAAGCTGGACCGGTTCCGGCGCAGTCGCCTACAACGGCCGCACAAACCATCCGCGTCTGGAGATTCAGGGCAATCAATGAGCCCGGGATATTGTAAGACACATTGTATTCTCTTTGTCACTCTCTAAGGTATAATTTCCGCAATCAATATCACAATGTTTATAGGCAAATTTATTATATTATAATAGCAATTTTAGGTTCAAAATCTTTGTTGTTAGCATGTTATCTTTTTGAGATTTAACAACATGCCAGCATCTATTAATCTTCTGGATCCTTTGTTATTCAACAAATTGGAGCTATAGCAATATAATTTAAACCGGGGTTTCCCAACCAGGGGGGCGCGCCTTCTTAGTGGGGCGTAGATGTCAAGGGGGTCTTGAGACATTTGTGTTTTAATAAAGTAAACACTGTAGGTAGAATATCACATTAATTCATTCAGTCGATCACCGTTTGCGAGACTGGTTTTTCAGCTCTGGTTTTAATAAAAACTAAGCAGCGAAATCGTCTGGGCGTCGATAGCGACCTGCATAGCTCCGGCAAAAACTGAACCTAGGATCGATCAACTGGTACAGAGAATGCAAGCTGAAGTATCTCACTAGTATTGTCACTATACCCCCTAGTACTCTTGTAGATTGGTTGATATAAACGTTTTAATTTAGTTAAAGTTCATTTTGTGATTTTGTGATTCTTTTTGTACAAATTACATTAAAATAAATGTGGTTAAAATAATGCGATTTTTATTGTAGGTACTTACTTACTGAAAAATTTCGGGGTTTTGTTCATGAAAATATTATTTGTGATCAGGGGAGCCTTGATGTAAAAAAGGTTGGGAAACCCTAATTTAAACATTCTGCTTCATCATTGTGTTGACACTCCTTTATAATAAAAAATAACAGTGTTTGCCCAAAAATAGCAATAAACAAAAAACTCATTGATTTGGTAAGTAATTGTTGATAACTATTATTTTTCAAGGGTCAAGATTTGGCACAGGCAGCGTTCCATTGCGAGCGGCACGCTCATCAGTGGAGGGCCTCAACCAGGAGATTGAAAAACTGGTGTTGTACCCGGCAAGTGGCACTCAAACTTCTCATCTTGACCGGTTACGTGATAAGGTATCTTGTTCAATTCATATATTGACTTCTCATCTCTCCCTCAGGACATAATGTTATGGATTCTACTGTTTCCTATAATAGCTGAAAGATTAAATACTATGAATTGTTTTAAAAGTTTGGAATCTGACAGAGCATTTGTTCTCTCTTATAGTATGTACATCTGTGTTTTTCTTGCTGCCTTTTTTTAACTCAATACTTGATTCATTCATGTCAAGTGGATTACATAGTCAATCGACCCTGTGCACCCTGGTGTCAAGAGTTTTTCAGGAACCGCCTCTGACATGGTTCCTAATAACTGAATTTAAATAGTCTTGTAAATCAAATTAGTTTACCAAGAAACACTGTTAGGAGATGGAGAATAAATTCGTATGACATTTCTTACAGCTTAAATTACGTCAATATTTAAAAAATTTAAGCAGCATGATATTTGGGCTCATCCCCACAAAGTTGCATAGGAATGTAATATCTCTTCCGTATTAGGTGACTCCTGAAGGACATCGGGCTCCATTAGCAGAGCTACTAAGACGCTCGGTCAACACACAGACGCCACACGATCTCTGTCACACCACTCATTCATCAGGTAAAGACATACAATTTAATATTCAAATGCAAAAAAATGTGACATTATGACGCAGTTGGCTGAGTGGAGAGTGGACATGGATTCAGACAAAAAGCAGCTGAAAACGCAACTCGGAATATTTTAGAATAAACTGAGATAGGCTTAGCTGTCAGTAAAGGCTATGGGCGCCCATTCTCGCTCCTTTATTGGTACAAAATAAAGAACGTCAAACTCCTGACTTATCGAAATAGCAATTGTTTATTTTGTACATATATTTTCCCTTCCGTGGAAGGCACATAGCCGGAACATTCTCTCTTACTTCTATAAGCTTACTAATTATAAGTAAAATTCTAGAAACTGAATTATTGTTATTTATTCTGATTATTGATATTTTTATTATGAGATATAAATAAATTCATTGTGGGCATAGATCCACCATCCCGAGGGTCGCTATCCAGTGAGGGTTCTGCGGAACTACTTGCTACAGGTCTCTTATACATATTAAAGGCTTCTAGATCCCCAGCAATATTTAGAAGAAAGCACAGGAATGAGTTCGAATCTCCTAGCATGGTTTTTACATTAGTTTTTTCTTTTTATATTTTTCTGCTTTTAAATTAGATAATTTATTTTTATATTGATAATATGATGTAAAAATACCACGCAGTAGTAATAATTATCGAACATGTGACTTTTATTTGTAGGAAATTAGGTTTACTTTACACTTACTCGCACATCGTGTGTCTGTGTTCAAAATTGAAAGAATTAGGGGAGAGGTTTTAATTTTTATAATTTGTGGGTGTACTGTACAGACAGGGTCGATTGAACATGTGACCCACTCGATATAAATATGTTGAATTTTTTTCCTGTGTGGCATTTTTCATAATATTTTAAACAATATGTTATTTTTAGCATCATGATGAAATATAAAAAAATTGATTTTTTGAATTTCCAAGTTGTAAAATTAGTTTGACTTTGTTTTGGGTAGAATTATTTGATGAATAAATATAAAGTGTGCACAATAAAACTTTGGTTTTCAGAAGTAGATTATTTGAAGTTAATTGTAGGTAGTATATAATATTTTCCAATTGTGTTGTGAATTGAGATAACAATACAATGTTCTATTGATATGGTTCCAGGTGGGAGTGTATGTTCATCTCCAGATTTGGACGGCTCTAAATTGGGTACTTCGCCACAAATCAACCGTTTCCTTGCCCGAGAACCGCCAGATGGTTGTGAAAAGGTACAAAAGAAATATTTTTCGTTAAGTTTTTATTAATTCTCTTTTTGTTTGAAAAATTAACATTATAAAATTTATATCATCAGTAGTTTGATTTTTAAATTTAAATAACTTGATTCTTCAGATATGAAATGCTTTAAATTCATATATTACATTGTTCAATGAATTCATGTAATAATGCATCATGACAAACTTCAAACATATTATAGAGAAGATAATGTGTGATACGAGGAGCATGCCAAAAGTAATTAGATACTCTTTACTCTATAATTTATTACTGGCATGTTATACACCATCTTAAACCTTGGTTATTTAGTGATAAATATAAATACAAAACATATTTGAATAATTCTGTTTTTATTTAAAAAAACGCTTATGTTTGTAAGAATTTGGCGGAAATTTGCTTGGTACAATGGAAGTTGGTTGACGTGATTTTCGCGCGGTGTTTTTATATGATTATAAAAAGATTTAAAACCAACAGAATGTTTTGGACTTTTGGTGAATTCTTTTGGTGATTCTATTTGTTCACGGGCAACTATTTTCAATTGGTTCGCTGAATTTAAAAGAGGGTGGGGAAGCTTTGAAGATGAAGCGAGGACCGGTTGACCGCCAACTGTAGTCACTCGAGAAAATGTTTAAGTAGTTGAAAATTTGGCCAGGAGAAACCGATGAATTTCGTGTGTAGAGTTTGAGTGAGAACTGGGTATTGGATCAGCAGTAATGTAAACCATTATTCTTGATCACAAGATTTTAGAGTAAGGAAAATGAACTAGCTACCTATAAATTCTAAATTTCTTAGATATCTGGAAAAGAGTGGTCAGAGGTACTTTCTAAGTGATGATATAAACGCATGGAAACGTGTATACATGCTCAGGGTGAATACTTTGAAAAAAATAGATAGTAGTAATAAATAATAAGTGTTATAATTTTTGAGTATCTAGTTTTTTTGTATCATTCAATAAATAAATATTCAAGTTTGTAAGTTTGTCCCGACACATGAATGGGAAGGCAGTATTTGTAATTTTTTGACTTATAAATAATATTTATTTAAATTTGATTGTACAAAATACAATTTTATCCATACCGTCCCAGGTGAACCTGAAAGCGGGCGAAGGCGCGTATTCCGAACCAGTGTTGGTGCTGAAGCCATCCGTAGGCGGGTTCACATTGCGGCCTTCGCAGGGCTCCGCGTTCCAGCCGCTGCAGCCCGCGCCATCGCATCCGCACTGACTACTCCACGGCTAGGGGCTGGAGGCACAATGGAGGGAATGTGGCTCTTAGTGATGAGTTGTGAAAATTTATCAGCTGCATAGGTGTCTAAGTTACTAATCCCCTTGTTCATAAAAAAATTAACGAACCTGAAATTACAGTATTAAGTGCATATAATACCTTCATACTTCTGACGTTAATTCTGTGATTTTATGTTTTAAATATCCAGTGCGTTAGTTTAAAAGTTAAATTAAAGAAACTTCAATAAGACAAAGTTAACTAACATAATCTTCGTCTCGTTCTTTCACGCCAAATGTATAGATAAGGCAGAGAGGGACTAAACAAATTTTAGTTAATGTAGGCTTAACGAACGTTCTTAAATTTTTATGAATAAGGGTTTCATTCCGTGAGGGCAATTAGCTCATATCAAAATTATTCGATGTTCCGACGATCTTATCAATGAACTTTCAAATCGGTCTGATTGGAAATCTATAAGGAAGACCTATGTCCGACAGTGCACTCTTGTGGCTGACACGATCGAAAAGTCTTGTATTATAATTCTTCGCTCACCACTGCTTTAGATCGACTACAAAATAGTAGGTACATTTTTTTCTAATTTAATAATGTTTTATGCCAATGACATACTTATTTGTCATTGAATTACGGCTTGTTCTGACTATATCTAAACTATGTGCACCTCCCCTGGACTACATTATCGCCCAAGATCCGCCCAAAAACATCTTCATATGATACATCTGTGTGGTTACCATCAACCGCTTGACCGTCTCAGAACCCCATTAAATACTAATTAAAATGTGACCATCTTTTTCCGGATTCATAGTTTTAATGTTCTTTAAGTTAAAATTCTTTATTTTTCAATACTTGTTTGTGTAACACATGTACCATACCACAACGCCATTCCTCGCCCAAAAGAGTGGAGCATGCTTTCAAGAAATTTAATATCTATACTATTTTATAGCAACTACAACTTTTGATTAATTGAGAAAAATCCATTATCGCGCCGTGACAAATAGGCAATATTGAATCCCATGGTCTAAAACGTGACAACATCAATATTTACAGTTTCTAGTCGCTGTGGAGTAGTACATGAAGGCAGATATGCAACATAAAGGAAGCCGAATTGAATTTCATACTAAATAAGTATGTGACGGCTAACAATATCGAGCTGTTTTTGGCATTTGATTTTTGATAACACAAATCTATACAAATAAATAGTATTTTGCATTTCTGCCATCATGTGGAATCTCGCATGCGTGCAAATCATTATATTCAGAGGCAAATTTTAGTATTTTTAAACTTGTCAATGCAGAATTTTATTGACTGAATGGCGGCGGCAATCTTTGACTTAAAAGTACCTTATAATTCGTTTTGGCTAATCATATTTAAATCAATTATTTCGTCTCATAAAATTCTGAATACATTGTCATTTTGTTTCTGTTTAACCTTTATCTCGTCTATAACCTATGAGCATACCGCTCAGCTAATTTAATGTCGTTATAAAAACACATATCTCTGTCCGTTTCTTGGATTATAGTCGTGACAATATGTATAAATACACGTTTAGGCGCAATTAAGGGAGTATTAAATGGTATAGTTTTAATCTATAAACTTTGAATTTTGCTAACCCTCTGCTGCAGCTGGGTTGGTATTCAGACCCACATCAATATTATTGTACACATCTTCTACCTCTTAAACCTAATGAATAGTTTATATCTGTGTATTCCCATAATTGTGCCGAAGGGTGTTAGCATGTGTAAGTAGAGAAAACAAAGTATTTAAGACTATTATATCTTCAAATTTTTATTTTTTTCTTGACTGCTGCAACAATATTGTACAAATTTTGTTTTGTTTGTTATGTAATAATATACTTAGATCAATAATATGATTGCATATAACTTCTTGAAATTTAGGAGAATATCATAATACTTTTTTGTATTTAAAACTGTTTCGAATTGATTTATATATGCAATGCAGGACATACATATATAGTGTGTATTCACTGTATGTAAGGATATTAAACGGCAGCGGTTATTCATTTGTACAATATGTGTCAACAGTTATATGCAACTCGATTTAAAATAGCTTTATACCCTACAGGAATAAAGTAGCGTTTGGACGTAAAGTTACTTTTTATCGTGTTCCATACTTTATGACAATAATCCCAATCGTTACGAGTTTCCTTCGGACGCCTGATTGCAGCTCTTTGATACTTGAAGTAATGCAAGATTGTCAATTCTGATCAAATTGTAAATGCGAGTATGAAATAACCCTTGTTTTAATAACATTTAATGTGAAAAATAAAAAGAACCAAAGCAATGTAATTTTCAACAATTTAAACTAAACCAAACAATTTTTTAATGGTATTAATTTGCGCTGAAGTGATGGATATGTTATGGAGTAATATGGAAATGGATATTAAGTTACATTATTTTGTATTGTTTTTACCTCCAGCTAAACCATCTCATTTGTTATGACTGGATATATATTTGATCTCATTTATATGTATTATTTAAAATTATGTACATAACACTACTACTACACAGCAAGAGTGAGTGTAATGTTGTAAGAATAATCATTTAGTGACATTTAATTTTCAATGTAAGTTTCGCATTTTTATTATGTGTTTCGGAAAAATCTTGGACCAAATTTCTCAGATGGCCAGAATATGATTAATTGTGGTCATCATAATCCATTGCTTGACAGACTTTCTATTGTAGAGCTTTAACTTGTGGAATTTGAAAAAGAAAATTTAAGAATATAGACTGAAATTTTTAAACTTTACTCGTGCTTTGATACAGGTATCTCGACAATGCTTAGCTGTACTAAACAAAGTGCCTGTTTAGAATTCCTCAAACATTTTATTCGTTCCGACCACCTAATACTGAGAAATTACTGAAAAAGTATTAGAAAAAGTAATAAGAGAAGCTGATGTCTTAGTATCTGTATCAGGTACAGCGGAACGTGTATTATGGTATTGTTATTCATACCATTTGTTTAGGAAAAGATGGACCATGCCAGTTGGATCTCTCATTTTGGCCAAAATGCATTTTCAACATCGAGACTGATTAAGTAGAATGTTGACAACTTACATAAAATAGTTAGATCTGCTTTTGGATGTACGCAATTATTTTTTAATATTTTGTAAAATACGGTAACGGCAAATATATATTTTGGATGGCTCACCTTTGGAGAAATAGAGTATTTTGAATCTATCATTGCTCAAATCAAAAGTTTATTATGAGCCTCTTATGACACTTGCCGAATTTGAAATATATTGTGATTGTAATATTTCCAGTTGCTATGTATATTAGTATATATTGATTATTCAGCTAATGAATGTGATATGTAAGTGAATCGTTTAAATATGGATGGTGAAGTGACTTTACAACTTGGTTACTGGTTTTGGTAAAGTTGATGAACAGTCTGCTGCTAAAGTTCATGCATATCTTTTAGAACAAATAATGCATGCACTTTTGCAACAGAGCGTACATTGAACACCTAAAAGACAAGATGCACAAAGAGAGCAGTATCCGTGAGTTGTGAAGTGGTAGAAGGTGCTGCGTAGCGTAGGCGTGTACAGTGAGTGACTTGTGACAGCCGGGTTTACACAGCATTGGCTCCGTCGCGACTCGGGCGCAGTTACGAATGTCTAATCTAAACCGAGATTTGCTATACCGTAGACCAGTGCTGCTAATCAGCAAACGTTTCTTTTTAGAACATACAGATAACTTATTTCATTTTCATACATTTCGTATATATTAGTGATAAAAGTTAAAACATGGAAGAAAACCGAGCCAGTATTTAAAATCCGGATATTTGATAGATCGTTCTGGAATAAGTGCAATATGTAGCTGTAGTATTGGAATATACTAGCAATCTTACAATTTATTAATTACCACCCCCTTCGATGTTATATTTATGAATGTTTCAAGACATGTTCAATTTAATAAATACATTCAGCTGCGCATTTTTCATTATGAACACATTTGTAATAGTGTAAGCTTTGTGCTTTATATATGCCTTGCTTCCTATCAGCTTCCATGGCGCTTTTAGAACCCACATTTCGAAAATCGATACAAACAATATTATGCTTTTTAAACAATATATGTACAACACATGTCACAGGTCCAGGTTGTAATTTAGTATTTATGTAATTATTTCCCAATAAAATGTTACCTAATTTAAGGATTAGTGATTTTAGTAAAGCAACCCATAAAATTATTAGCTGTTAATAAATGTGTGCTATAAAACGGTCCCTTATTATAAAGTAACCACTGACAATGTGGCCTGCCTGGGAGCCTTAAAAGTTTATAACTCTGTCACACAATGCTAACCAGTGACTTGGAACATCTTTATTTGGGTGTCCCGAATGTTTTAAAAAGTACATAAGATATTTTTATATGTTGGGTAGAAGACGAGCGAGGTGTAAAAAGTAACATGGCTAGGATCTAGATTTAATAATTCTTTTATAGACAGTTAATATTATTTTAAAGTTTGCTTTTAGATGAATGATAAGTTTGTAATTTTTATTACTATGATATTAGATTAAATACTAACATAAACTAGACCAAAAGTGCCCATTGATATAAGTTTATATTTCTGGCAAGCCTTTTGTTCAGCATTTTGTTAAAGAATAATGTTTAGGCAACAAAATTAGGAAATAAGGAAATTATCAAAGGGTTGTTGAGTTTTAGTTATCTAAAATTGTTGAGGTTTATTGATAAAAAAATTCATTTAGTTTTTTTACATGTAATGCGTAACAAAAGGCTTGTTTAGTTAGAGGCATTAAATAACATCAATATTAATAGTATGTACTTTTTTAAGTAATAATAAGAATGGTTTTATTATAGTTTTGTTTCAGAGAAGAAATTCTAATTACTATTTTTGTTTCCAATATTTTATCACTTTTACCTGTTTTCACTTGTATCTTGCTGTATTGCAGACATATCCAATATACAGACTGATTTAAAACAAGTATTTTTATTAACCTGCCTAAGTAAACCCATTTATCTTATAAATATCCCTTGGTCATTAAATCTTTTGTGAATGGATGAAACAATTTTCTAAACACATTCACTGCTTATTAAATTATAACAATGTATTTTCAATTGTTGAAAGTATTGAAGAAAAATTACGGGTAAAGTGCGAGTCGGACAAGAGTTCTGGATCATTATCTATAAAAACTTCAAAACAATCGTGTCTGTCGTATGGGAGCCCCAAACTTTTTATTCAATTTTTTAGTAAGTATTTATTGTTATAGCAGCAACAGAAATACAATCTGTGGAAATCTCAACTGTCTATCACATTTCCTGATATACAGCTTAGTGACAGACAGACAATAGTCTTAGTAATAAGGTTGCATTTTACCCTTTGGGTATGGAGCCCCTCAAAACCAGGTGGGCCATGATGAAAATATTCCAAAATTCAATAGCAGCAAAAGGGATGAGAACCATTTGTATTGTCTAAAAGTGCAATAAAGTGAACACAGCTCTATATTGTATAATGTTTTATTTTTAAGAAAAACATCCTAATACTGCAAACTTCGCTTTGTTTGAATGTCATCCAATAATATTCTAAGCTCTTCATCCTCAAACCTTCCTTCGAGAGATGGTATTAATGCCTTGGCTTCTTCTGGTGTCTCTGGACATAGGTTAGCAAGACTGGCTACTTCAAACTTATGAAGTTTTTTTGATTGAAGGAGGCTGAAATAAAAATTAAGTTTTGTATAATGTATTTCATGTCTTTCCAATACATATAAACCATGTAACATAACATTGTCACTATGGGTCAGAAGCGAAACATTTATATTCACATATAACGCAGTTCACACATGGCGCTATGCCATGAGATGGTGCATTTTGAGTCTCGTACAACGTGACAGGGTAGCATATTGAATACTGATTTTGTATGAAAGATACTCCCATGCAACTGGTAGTATTCTCAATTTTCATTAGAATAATGCTGTGTGCGATCTGCCTAAGTTTTTGAATAGAGGCTAACAAGAATAGTATTGATATCCCAATGTTCTCTAAGTTGCATCTCAAATTGTAGCTTCAAAATCTAGAATAAGCTTAAACAAGATTGTTTTCCTTTCTTCTTGATCTGTGAGTTATCCTATTGAGCCGGGGAT
The DNA here is from genome assembly GCA_947363495.1 of Euzophera pinguis. NCBI lineage: Eukaryota > Metazoa > Arthropoda > Insecta > Lepidoptera > Pyralidae > Euzophera > Euzophera pinguis. The sequence goes on from OX376164.1 coordinate 7,362,921, forward strand.
ACATTTAAAACTTGGATTCTTCCAATTTGAGGTATGCACACTATTTGAAATTGTGGTTTATAGTAGACTTGCTGTGACTTTGCTTGTGGAGTTGGCTCACCTAGATGGGGGAGACAAGGGCACCTAAGAACCCAAAGTGAAATGAAATATCAGCACAGGTATAAGGGAGCCCCCTTATACCTGTTTGTTTAGCAATTAGTACAAAATAAATTGAAAATTACATACTTCCTCACTGCAGCAATAGTTTCCTTATTTTTAAATTTTTTAAACATGTTGGTATATGTAAGAGTCTTCATGAAAACTTCTGAGAATTCTTGTTCCTCTTCTGCAGATTCATTTTGTGCTTTTCTATGTTCTAATAACATATCTACTTCCGATATAAGAAGAGTCTCCGCATTTTCAAATTCTGAAAAATAAATGGGATCATTTTATTTATGTATCTTAAGTAACTTTTGACAATTAGATATATCCATATAAAATAATTTTGTGCAAGATGGGGACCTACAAATTTTATATACAATTCAGATTCCGGGTTTCATACCTTTAGGAAATTGCAAGTCTGCTGCGTCTTCTTCCACGACGTCTTGTATTGGTCCTGACATTCTGTGTGAGTGGTTAAATATATACAGTATAAAGTAATTGAGGACTATATCAGTTTTCGAACTAGGTTTATATATTTATTTATCACAACACAAAGAAATACCAAGGAAAAATACTTGATACGTAGGTATTTAATGCTATTTGTTGGTATCTGTATGTAATGAAAGAACCACAATTTAGAAATATATGTTTAAAGATGAAAGAATCATTATATATTTCAGTTGTCTTTAGAAATCACATATTATTGATGCCCATCACTCACAAACACAAACATGACTCACAAAATTAAAATGAAATGCTTTATTGTAATCACAAACAAAATTTACAAATGCCATGCGATGCACAAAGTCAAAATACAAAGAGATACTTGCGATGCACAAACTATATAGAGAGAGAATGATAGATACGATGCGATGTATGCTAGTGTTGATGATATAGCGATAGTATGTCGATAGTATCATGATACTATCGCGACCATGGAGTAATTATACGCGACCTCGAAAATCAGTTGAACTATCGATAGGGCCATCGAAAATTATCCATAGCTAAAATTAAGTAATAGTATTGATATGAGTCGATAATATCGATGTTCGATAGTGTAGTATTCGTCAATAGTATAGTATAGTATTATTCAACAAATTTGATACAATCGATAGTTTCGAGCTATCGATAGTTAAAGATTAAATGGGAACATTTTAAGTAAAATGTTTCCAAACATTACTTTCGAAATACTGAGATTCAGTAGAAGTGCCATAGCAGTGTGCAATAGCAACAGTGCAGTGTGCCAATGTGTCATATGCAGGCCAGTTAACTTTGACAGTGCCAAACTTACTAACTACTTCTACGTATTCTTATTTCTATAAGCGTCCCGCAAGTGGCGCGGGATTCGCGTCAGTTTGAATAGAGCTTATATCGATAGTCCGTCGATAATATTGCACTTTTCGATAGAATCGATGCTCAGACATTTTTGTCCAATACTATTGATAAGATCGGTACTATCGATTAGTTTTACGTACATTGGTATCGTGAGTATTGCTATTTTTTAAATGTATAACCAAATACATTCGATAGTAGTAGCCATAGTATCAGGGCATTTTAGGGCATTTTTTTCAGATTTTGCAATACCATCGATAGTTTGGGACTTTAAACTATCAATAGTATTGGTCTTAATTGTATTGCTCAAAAACGACTATCGATAGCATCGATACTATTACCCGTGGTGTCAAAATCCGGAATAGGTTTCGATGAAAACTATCGATAAAGAATCTGTCGGTAATTTGGCAGCACTAAATTGCATTGTTTTGATGCTTTCGCGGAATGGCTGAGCTTTTGAATTACGAGGTGTCACTGTCACTGACATCGGCATGTGCAAGTCATGGAAAGGTAAAGATGGAAGCCGAGCAAGCATACAACAGGCTGGTTCAACAAAATTTGCCTGTTTTCCCCACGTATTACTATCACTTCAAAAATTTTGCCTAGTCAGAAATACAGTAAAATGAAAAATATCAGTTTGCTTAATATAGTTGGGCTTTATATTTCTATATCAAAAACAAGTATAATTATTTTTCATTTTTTAAAAAAAATCTACCTCAAAATAAAGATTATATTGCTACGTAATTGGCTAGTAAACTTTTTCATGAAAATGTCTAATTCGTAAACCATTTCGAGGAATAGGCTTAGGGAACAGATTACATTAATCAGATCTTTAGATAAGCAAGTATTTTTTAAGAAAATCGCAGAAAACCCAATGACTTTCATTTTTTAGCAAGGTTGACGTATGACGTAGCCGGATAACTTCCGGCTATTCACATTTAATTTTTTAGGTTGGCAGCACAGCGTAGTGAATAAATATGTTTTGTTTGGTAGCGCTAACTAAGCGCTTCAAATGTCATCTCTGTTCAAGTAAACATAACCTAATTACATTCATTCATACATTATAATGAAGAAGCGGTGTCCAATTATTGAAAAATCAGATGTTAAAGGATGAAGAGACTGCAGTAAATTCCAATAAAAAGGCCAATATGCAATAGATACGAGAAATGGGGTACCTAAATATTTGGCGATTGTAAACAAACAAGAAACCAACTCGCTAGGGATGGCGATCTGAAATCGATTAATCGAAGAATCGATTTTCGGAGCCAAAAAGATCGATTTTTTAAATCGATATGTAGTACTGAATCGATTCGGTGAATCGATATTTCACCCTTGAAAATCGACATTCGATTTTTTTGGTATAAACCAAAAAACTATTTTCAATTAATTGAATGTATCCGTATTATAAGAGTGCTGCCGGTTAAAGAATTAATTATTCAAAAACTCGCGAGATGGCTGTATGTTTAGATTCCTTCGCATCTCTTGAATAAAAAAAGTTACGTTCGTAGTCTTTGACTTTTTGTTTTTGTTTCTATCTATGACTGGCTGGACTGTCTGTCACTGAGTTGTCATTGTCAGTTGCGTCATTCCATCCAGCCATAAAATATTTTTAGTATTTATTTCATTTGTTTATTGTTGATTGATTGAGTGATTCTCGTAAAGCGATATAAATACTAATTTTTATGTAGTGTTTGTTGCGGAATAATAACTAATTAGGTAAGTAAAGCGCTTTATTTTTTTTTTTTCGTGCTATTATCTATTAGTTGTGATTATTAAATCTAACCATGTATGTCATTCATTTACGTTTATATACGAATAATCAATATTGGGCATTGAAATAACTAATAAGTAAGTCATATGTGGAATTCCTTAAGGAAGTGTGCATACTTACTTCTACTATTATGTCCATTTATCTATATAACCTCAAATTGTTTATTTTGTTTACATAGAAAGTAAAAGTAAAGCCCTGATTATCTTTTTAAAAATAAACTACCGAAATTACTTTAATCTTATTTTTATCAAGTAAATAAGAGATCGATCTATTATAATATGTACCTTGTTTTTAATAAAATATTACATTATAAACGAAAACTTGAAAAAAAGATCGATTTTTCGGAAATCGATCTTATAGACCTCGATTTTTTTGTAATCGATTCATTAGGTCACGATTCGAATCGATTTAATAATCGATCTTTTTCGAAAAGAATCGCCATCCCTACAACTCGCGGCTCGCGGTCCATCTTGACTTTGACATTTGACACTGACATATATATTTTTTAATACCTGAGTAATTTTTGCTTTCTTGCAGTTCGAAATGGCCATTATAGCTGAGTGACGTCATCACTATAAAAACTTTAAAATTAAATAACATAATAAATATAATTTTAAGAATTTTTTCGTTTAAATTGTATCTCCGAAATAGTCTATTCTATTAATAAAATATAATATACACAATTTATTTTTTAGTTGACTAGCCAATTGTTTATCATTTTTTCCAACTTTTGGGGTTGTTATTAAGTGCTGTGATGGAAACCCAGATTCACACCCTAACACATCACGAGTTAGAAAGAGAGAGGTATTTAACGAAATGCAAGCGCGTTATCCATCTTGATCTATATATCCATGGGACAAGCTGTTCAAATCAGTAAAAAAAAGCATGAAATAAAACACATGAATCTTTAACTTTAGTTCCATGACACGAACATAGAATTTTTGTATACGGTTAAAAATTAACAAAATTCCATGTTTACCTTCACAGTTGGTTGACGCAGGTAACGCCGACATGGGGTGCAGGGCAGAGAACCTCCTCGAGTGCCCGGTCCTTTGAAAGCTTTGCATTCTCACTTGATCCCAAGGATCCGGTGAGAGGGCGGGCTGACAAAGGATTCGGGATGGTGCACCCTGGGCGACAGTTAATAACTCCCTGGTAGTCGGGGTCTTATTGGCTGTCGGCAAATTTCTGCCAACAGCCCACTCCACCGCCGTCTATGATGAGACGGCGAATGGATGTGGGTTTGGGGGACGGGCGTGGTCCATTTATGGGCCACTGCCCGATTTGGGGGGGGGGGGGCGAAAGGCCAATTAAGGGGGCCGCAAGGCCATGGCTGGAGGGCGTCGTGGTAGAATGCCAACGCGACCCCATGGCGCCCTCAACAGCCGGTGCGGAAACGCCGGAGGGGTTTTAGTGGGTATTCCGGGCTGACTAGCAGCCCGGCGAGTCCCACACTTTGTGCGTAAATGCATTTCCCCTCCGTTAACAAAAAAAAAAAAAAAAAGGTAACGCCGACATGGGGTGCAGGGCAGGGAACCTCCTCGAGTGCCCGGTCCTTTGAAAGCTTTGCATTCTCACTTGATCCCAAGGATCCGGTGAGAGGGCGGGCTGACAAGGGATTCGGGACGGTGCACCCTGGGTGACAGTTAATAACTCCCTGGTAGTCGGGGTCTTGTTGACTGTCGGCCAATTTCTGCCAACAGCCCACTCCACCGCCGTCTATGATGAGACGGCGAATGGATGTGGGTCTGGGGGACGGGCGTGGTCCATTTATGGGCCACTGCCCGATTCGGGGGGGGGGGGGGGGGGGCGAAAGGCCAAATGAGGGGGCCGAAAGGCCATGGCTGGAGGGCGTCGTGGTAGAGTGCTAACGCGACCCCATGGCGCCCTCAACAGCCGGTGCGGAAACGCCGGAGGGGTTTTAGTGGGTAGTCCAGGCACTCTGCCTGGGAGTCCCACACTTTGTGCGTAAATGCATTTCCCCTCCGTTAACAAAAAAAAAAAAAAAAGGTAACGCCGACATGGGGTGCAGGGCAGGGAACCTCCTCAAATGCTCGGTCCTTTGAAAGCTTTGCGTTCTCATTTGATCCCAAGGATCCGGTGATAAGGCGGGCTGACAAGGGATTCGGGACGGTGCACCCTGGGTGACAGTTAATAACTCCTTGGTAGTCGGGGTCTTGTTGATTGTCGGCCAATTTCTGCCAACAGCCCACTCCACCGCCGTCTATGATGAGACGGCGAATGGATGTGGGTCTGGGGGACGGGCGTGGTCCATTTATGGGCCACTGCCCGATTTGGGGGGGGTGGCCGAAAGGCCATGTCTGGAGGGCGTCGTGGTAGAATGCTAACGCGACCCCATAGCGCCCTCAACAGCCGGTGCGGAAACGCCGGAGGGGTTTTAGTGGGTAGTCTGGGCTTACTAGCAGCTCAGGAGTCCCACACTCAGTGCGTAAATGCATTTCCTCTCCGTTAACAAAAAGAAAAAGGTAACGCCGACATACATAACACTTGCATGCCATGCTACAGTTAAGCCTCGCTATTATGTTAAGACTGGTCCCGTATTCTTAAACATAACCTTATGAACGTCGTTCACTCAAACTCATTGCCGCACTTCCTTAAGGCATCCTGCCTTAAGGAACTCCTCGAACTTTCCTTGAAAACGACATTCTTAGTTGGTTGTTTGAGCAAACTCCAATGAGGAACGTCACAGGTTATAATAACAATTTTAAACACAAAAATTGAAAATTACAAAATAATAGAGTAAAAAATAAAATAATGTAAGGTATCTAACCTAGGCCAAAAGTGGCAAAAACACATTTTTTATCCACTTTATTTCATTTCAAGGACTCCTTAGGGTACCTCTCGATCAACCTTATATTTGACAGTTTGATACTCACCTCCAATGAGGAATCTCCTTATGTCAAGGGAGCTAGTAACGACTAATCATACCAATGAGTTTGAGTAAGGTTGAGTAGAGTTTAAGGAAAACTTATGGGTGTGCATGATAGGCATAACTAGCCTCTTACCCAGGTTACTTACCATGGTAAGAGGCTAGTTATGGGGTACATTGGGGTTCTTTGTTTCATCTTTCTTTCTTCTTTTAAATAGGCTACTTGACTGTATTTATAATTAGGCAATATTTGCATACGAAACAATATGTACACTAAAAAGACAGTAACCGATTGTGAAAACAACAATAAAATTGGTTGATAAGGCAGTAATTAGATTTTAAAGATTTTGCAAGAAGAGAAGTGGGAGCATGGTTGGGACGTTTTACTTTCTCTTTTGTAAGCAAGAAACCAATTGGCAGTGACGTCACAGCACACACAGTGCACCCTTTTCTTGTTTTTGACAGTCTCCCCTTCCACCGAATTTCAAAGGCTTATAACTTGTTTATTTAAGAATGGATTAAAAAATTTGGTCCTTTTTTCAGGTGTCTTACCATCATCGCTAATAGCAGGGCAGAAACGAGTGAGCAAGCGATACACCTTGTATTGCGCCATCTTGTTTACTCACTCGTTTCTGCTCTGCGTTTAGAGGTGATACTAAGGGCGCAGTAAGTACATCTGGTAGAGAAATGTTTCATATGAATGATAAAAATAAATTTATACATATAATTATGGCTTCCAACGATATTTCGATGATTCTGCCAATGTCATGGTTTGAAGAGACACGACGTGCTATTGATATTCAAGTTACGGGACGGACGAGCTGAAAGGGAATGGAAAAACAATGTCACAAACACGAAATCACAACACAACAATTAAGATTAGTAGAGAGGAAAGTGTTAGTCAAAAGTAAATAAATATAAATGCAGGTTTTTATAAAATTGCTTTGCAAAGACATAAAAAAACTTCAGATCTGAACCTGAGCGAATTTTTCGTCAAAAACTTTGCAAGAACGTAGCAATATTGATTATGAACCCAGGTACATGTTATGGACTAATAACCCCCATATTCTCAAACGTTTGCTCAAACTCGACTTAACCTTACTCCAACTCATTGGTATGATTAGTCATCACTAGCTTCCTTGACTTAATATGGAGATCCCTCTTTGAAGATGAGTACTTGAACTGTCATATTTATGATTGGTCGAGAGGTACCTCCTTAAAATAAAACAAAGTATATAGGTAGTTTTATATCTGTTTTTTTGGCAATTTTGCCTAGGTGTCCATTAAGCTTTATTTTATTTTTTTACTTTTTTCTTTGGAATTTTAATTTTTTGTGCTAAGAATTGTTATTAAAACCTGTAACGTTCGTCATTGGAGTTTGCTCAAGCAACCAACAAAGAATATCGTTTTCAAGGAAAGTTCTAGGATTTCCTTGAGGTTCCCTCCAATGAGTTTGAGTGAAGGACGGGTTATGTTTAAGAATACGGGTGTAACCCCCATATTCTCAAACGTTTCCTCAAACTCCACTCAACCTCACTCCAACTCATTGGTATGATTAGTCGACACTAGCTTTCTTGACTTGAGATGATTTCTCATTCGAGGTGAGTATCGAAATGTTAAATATAAGTTTGGTCGAGAGGTACCTTGAGGCTTTGGCGAGAGAGACACTTGACTAATACTCCACTTGTTCAGAAGGAATTTAATGGTTTATTTACAAAATTGGCTAGTAAACTTTTTCATGAAAATGTCTAATTCGTAAACCATTTCGAGGAATAGGCATATGGAACAGATTACATTAATCAGATCTTTAGATAAGCAAGTATTTTTAAAGAAAATCGCAGAAAACCCAATGACTTTCATTTTTTAGCAAAGTTAACGTATGACGTAGCCGGATAACTTCCGGCTATTCACTTTTAATTTTTTAGGTTGGTAGCACAGGGTAGTGAATAAATATTTTTTGTTTGGTAGCGCTAATTAGGCGCTTTACGTACTTGTCACCCGTGTCAAATGTCATCTCTGTTCAATTAAACATAACCTAACTACATCTTCATTACATTCATTCATACATTTATTGAAGAATCGGTGTCCAATTATTGAAAAATCAGATGTCAACGGATGAAGGGACGGCAGTAAGTCCAATCAACAGGCCAATATGCAATAGATACGAAAAATGGGGTACCTAGATATTTGGCGATTGTAAACAAACAAGAAACCAACTCGCAGTTCGCGGTCCATCTTGACTTTGACATTTGACACTGACATACATATTTTTTAATACCTTAGTAATTTTTGCTTTCTTGCAGTTCGAAATGGCCATTATAGCTGCGTGACGTCATCGCTATAAAATCTTTAAAATTAAATAACAAAATAAATATAATTTTAAGAATTTTTTCGTTTAAATTGTATCTCCGAAATAGTCTATTCTATCAATAAATTATATAAAATACACAATTTATTTTTTAGTTGACTAGCCAATTGGCTAGTAAACTTTTTCATGAAAATGTCTAATTCGTAAACCATTTCGAGGAATAGGCTTAAGGAACAGATTACATTAATCAGATCTTTAGATAAGCAAGTATTTTTAAAGAAAATCGCAGAAAACCCAATGACTTTAATTTTTTAGCAAAGTTAACATATGACGTAGCCGGATAACTTCCGGTTATTCGCATTTAATTTTTTAGGTTGGTAGCACAGGGTAGTGAATAAATATTTTTTGTTTGGTAGCGCTAATTAGGCGCTTCACGTACTTGTCACTCATGTCAAATGTCATCTCTGTTCAAGTAAACATAACCCATATATAGCCTATAACTACATTTTCATTACATTCATTCATACATTATATTGAAGAATCGGTGTCCAATTATTAAAAAATCAGATGTCAACGAATGAAGAGACGGCAGTAAAGTCCATATGCATACGAGAAATGGGGTAGGTACCTAGATATTTGGCGATTGTAAACAAACAAGAAACCAACTCTCGGCTCGGTCCATCCTGACTTTGACATTTGACACTGACATACATATTTTTTAATACCTTAGTAATTTTTGCTTTCTTGCAGTTCGAAATGGCCATAGCTGTGTGACGTCATCACTATAAAATCTATAAAATTAAATAACAAAATAAATATAATTTTAAGAATTTTTTCGTTTAAATTGTATCTCCAAAATAGTCTATTCTATCAATAAATTATATAAAATACATAATTTATTTTTTAGTTGACTAGCCAATTTGTACTTTAAGGTAAGGTAATTAGGTAAGTAAAAAGGTAATGGTGTAGCCACAAGGCGTCCTTGAAATTTAAATTTATTATTAACAAGGGCCGGGTCTTTTAACTGTATGAGAAGGGCTAGGTTCTGAAATCAAAGCGGTCTGACCGCCACCTCACCTCAGTTAAATTTGAAATACTACCACCACATAAATACGAATAAAGGAAAATAAACGGAAATAAGTAAGATTTCGCACGGAATTACAAAAAACGCTACTGGCTCGCTCGCTCCTTATACCTGTTCTGGATTATGCTGATGTCGCGTTCCTGGACCTTACAGACGAACTCACTGCTAAACTAGAGCGACTACAGAACTCGTGCATGCGTTACGTATTTGGGCTAAGGAAATATGACCATATCTCCGAGTTTCGCAAGCGTCTGAACTGGTTGCCAATACGGATACGTCGTAAACTACATATTGTCTCTTTTCTTTATAATGTCTTGTTTAATCCTTCTTCCCCTGAATATCTCAGATCAAATTTCTCCTTCCGGGATCTTGATCCCCGTCTGCGAGCATCTCACCACTTAAAGTTGAACATACCTGTATACTCCTCACAGTGTTACGCCAACTCCTTCTCAATTCTCGCTGCAAATCTCTGGAACAAGCTTCCTTTGGAGATACAAACTTCAGACCCATTTCCAAGCTTAGTATAATAGTGAAAGTATTTGAATGTATTATACACAGTCAACTAAGCCTGGCTCTGAAAAATTCTTTTGGTTCCTTTCAACACGGGTTTCTCGGTGGGAGATCAACTGTTTCTAACCTGGTGCTTCTTAACGATTATCTCACGAAGACCATGGAATCTGGTGAGCAAGTGGACGTGATATACACTGACTATTCCAAATGTTTCGACCGGATTGATCATAAAACGCTAATGCTGAAGCTTGCGGCCATAGGAATTTGCGGGGATCTCTTGAGGTGGTTCTCATCTTATATAGATCATCGTTCTCAGGCAGTTGTTGTTAAAAACTATATCTCCGGCTGGGTAGACATACCCAGTGGTGTACCTCAGGGTTCCTTGCTTGGGCCCTTACTCTTCAATGTTATGGTTAACGATATCGAAAACTGCTTACTCACGTCTCGATTGCTATGTTTTGTAGATGACATGAAAATTTTCTCCACTATATCTTCTCAAAATGATGCATCTGCATTACAGGCTGACGTCTGTCGCTTGGAGCAGTACTGCTCTCGTAATGGTCTCGATCTTAATCCGGCTAAGTGCTGTGTAGTCACTTTTACCAGAAAAAGTAATATAATTCCTACGACATATACACTCAAAGATCAAACCCTCCAGCGCTCCACAACAGTGCGTGATCTAGGAGTTCAGCATGATGCTAAACTTCTATTTGACAGCCATGTCGATAACATTGTGTCAAAGGCCTACAGAGCGCTCGGCTTTGTGTTGAGATGCTCCTCGTCTTTTAATGATATCAAAACATTAAAGATACTTTATTGCACATATGTGCGCCCCCACCTCGAATATGCTTCCCAGGTGTGGAATCCCATGTACAATGTGTATATCGATCGCATTGAGAGTATCCAGAAGAAGTTTGTAAGGTACCTATGTTATCGTCTTAAAATAAATTATAGCTCTCAAAACTACTTAGACCTTTGTAGGGTGCATCACTTAGTTCCACTGAGGGTGCGTCGTGACGTCGCTGATATAGTTTACATGATAAAAATAGCTTCTAGTGTTGTTGACTCGCCTGAACTTTTATCTAAATTAATGCTTAATGCACCGCCTAGAATATTAAGATTTAATCCCCCCATTTTTATACCAAACACATCCACTAATTATCGACAGAATTCGTTTATTTTGCGCGCAGGTAAGAATTTCAATATTATTTCTCGAACGGTGGATATTGACTTGTTCACTACAAGCATAGCGAGGGCTAAGTTACTTCTATATGACCATTTGTTCCAGCAGGGTAATGTTTAGGGTAGTTCGTTGATTTTTATTTTGATAATTTTTGGCTTTAAATTGTTTTCCTGTACTAAACTAAACGGTGTTGCTTCCAATTAATGGCAATATTTAAAATAAATAAATAATAATAATAATATAGATAATATTAAAATGCAGTGTGTGTACTATGTTTGGTTTGTTAGTTGTACTATTCTAGTTCTATCTGTGAGGACCTTTAATTGGCTTCTAAATTGCTTAAGTTTTTTACCTATTGTATAGATATAAGCTGTTGGTCTTCCTTATAATAAATAAATAAATAGATAAAAGAGCTGTCTTCTCACTCTTTCAAATCTCGGGTTAGGGAATACTACGAACGATCGGACTTGAGCTGAGCTTACTGTTTTTATGTGTAATTGAATTTGTATGTTAGATGTAAGTCTATGCACCTAAGATTTCTTTGCGTGTTGTGCCCTCTTCTGTGCCCATATGTCTATGTCCTATGTTAGTTTGGTTGACTGGAAGAGATCCCTATTTGGGATAAGTCCGCCTTTGTTGTAATCTGTATTCTGATACTATGTTCTTTGTGTACAATAAAGATTTGTACATACATCCATACATACAAAACGCGTGTGTCAATCAAAACAGTGACGACAGAATCCCTTGGCATTCTTGGGGTTTTTTTTTTTGTTATCTGTGTCACCTATCACCGTCACATCGTCAAAATACCTTTGATAACTGCTGTCAGTTCAGTATCTCGGTTTGTTTTAGGGATGGACATTTAACATACACATCGATGTTTTTTCCGATGTAATGCATCGATCGGTTGCATCGATGTTAATACGATGTATTGAGAAATACATCGATGTTTCTAAAACATCGATTGCTTTCGCAATGACATGTTTAGTTAGGCCTTAAAGAAAACTAGGTAAGTACAAGGAAAAATTTGTAATAAAATACACAATCACACAGCCAACACAGCTTTATTTTCTTTATACATATATTCCAATATTTTTTATCAATGCTACCTATGTAAAAACAAAAGTTTACTTAATCTTTTTCCCTTTAGTCGGTTTCTTTGCTCAGTCAAAACTAGACCTGCCTGTGAAAAAAGTCTTTCTGAAGGGACAGACGTACCAACCATTGTTAAATACTTAAAAGCTATTTTGTACAACTTCGGAAATTGTATTTTATAATCCCTCCAGATTTCTAACGGATTTTCATTCGGTCTTCCAACAGGAGTTCTGAGATAAACTGAAAGTTCATCAGACAAAACATCTTCAGATTTGTTACTTTTCCAGTTATGATGCACTAATTTATGGTGATCACTCCATAATGAAAAGGTTTCTTCATTTTTATCGGACTTGTCAGAATCGTTCTTAAGGTTATGTTTAACCCCCGTATTCTTAAACTTAACCTTATAGACGCCCTTCACTCAAACTCATTCGAGGGCGCCTTAAGGAAGTCCTCGAACTTCCCTTGAAAACGACATTCTTAGTTGGTTGCTTGAGCAAACCCCAATGAGGTTATAATAAGAATTTTAAACACAAAAATCGAAAATTACAAAAGAATACAGTAAAAAATAAAATGAAGTAAGTAAATACCTAGGCTAAAAGTGGCGAAACCTGTTTTTTATTTACTATAATTCATTTTAAGGACGCCTCAAGGTACCTCTCGACCAACCTTATAATTGACAGTTCGATACTCACCTCCAATGAGAAATCATCTCAAGTCAAGGAATCTTGTGACAACTAATCATACCAATGAGTTGGAGTAAGGTTGAATCGAGTTTGAGTGAAGGTTTAAGAATACGGGTGTCAGTGTTGGTCATACTCATAGTACACTCATCTTCTATTTTGCATATTCGATGCATCGAATGAAAAACATCGATATATATTCGATGCTGAAGTATTATGAATACATCGGTTCAATACGATGCATCGTTTCTATACATCGAGTGTTTAAAATACATCGATGTATATCGTCCATCAGTAGTTTGTTTTGTTTGTTGTTGTGTTGTGGTTTTTCGTTTATGTGTAAAGTGGTGTGTTTTGTGTACCTTTTGATGTTTGATTAAATTAGTTCTGTTGATGATAATAAAAGTTTGTCTTTCATATTATATGTGGATAAATCTATCCTAAAGATGTCTCAAACTCCTTTAAGTAGCCCGTCTTCTGCGCAAAATTTTACTCCAAGAGGTAAAGGTTATGTGTTAATCATATTTTGTATATGTATTGAAAATACTTAATTTTCAATAAAGATATCATAATATTCTTTTGCTTTTCAGAAATAACAACTCCCAACAAGGACTTCCCTGGTACATCGAAAACTGTATTCACGCATGTGTCAAACCTACATGGCTTGCTAAAAGATTGGACTCGTTTGAGAGAAAAAGGCACTAAATTGTGTAGAGGCATTAGTGCATTAAAATTATATGAATGCACAAATGACTATTATCCACATCAGTTGAAACCTTTAACAGAAGGCCTTTTCGAAGCCATGAGTAGCATGAAATATATTGTAGATGGTAATATTTTTACTATTTCTTTTATTAAACGACTTCATATGATTTAATTTCGGCTATTTAAAAAAGTACTGTCACACTCTGAGTAGTTAATGAGTACTGAAGCGGATTAGTTTATTTATTTGAAAGTTGTCCTACAATTTTTAAAATAATACTTTTAGTAAAAATTTACATAGTTACTCTTTAGTGCAAATGCAAAAATTCTTTCTCCAATGGAGATTTTTTGATTTAAGTTTGGATAATTTGCTACAATAGTCATTAACAGTTCTAGAGTCTGGCTGTAAGACTTAAAATGCTCCTTTACTAGGTTTTTAATTCTTTAACACATATAATGTCTTCATGCAATACCTGTGGTATCTATGATTGGTTGTATCTGGTAGTATCATAGACACCAGTGTATTTCTTGCTTTTATATGCATAAAAAGTTTCTTTAATCACTGTAATAGTTACTTACACTTTTTTTATTTATAAAGATTCATATATTTTTTAGAAAAAAACTTATTCATCATTAGAATACTTTAAATACATTATACCTGGGTAACATTGGCTATATTTATTATTAGACAAAAAATTTGTATCCCTGATAAAACAGTTTTAAGTGAAAGTCCAAAACAGGAAGTTAGTAACTACTTCTTAGCAAATCAATTTAGGCTCTGCTACTGTCAAGGCATTGCATTGCTTCAAGTAATTACTCTAAATTTTTTTACAGTATTTGCTTAGAAGTATTGATTGGTATATAATTTAGAATTCTAAATCCATACTAACATTAAGTGCGAAAGTCTGTTACGCATTGACAGCCAAACCGCTGAATAGATTTTGATGAAATTTAGTATGAATATAGTCAAAGACCTGCAGTTAAACATAGGCTACTTTTTGACGCAAACGAAACTGCGAGAAACAACTAACTAAGTTATAATTCAACAATTATATGGTCTGGTGTAGTGAAGATTTATATTATTTACTAGCATTTTACCTGATAGCCTTACAGCCTGCTACTCTAATGGTCATGGTTTACTGATCTGTATAAGATTAATTAAGTAATAATTATTAATAAAACTTAATTTTTATTATATCAAAATAATTGTCTTTGTGTGTGTGTAAAATAAATCATTTTGAAATGTGAAACTTATTTTAGTTGCACATAAAATTTATTTCATTAATTTCACATCATTAGATAATTATATTTAGTTTACCTACCCTACTTGACCTACACTACACCTAATAAACTACCCCCTTATTAAATTTAAATCTAATATATTTTTACAGGTGTAATGCTATTGAATAAACAATTAAAATCACTATCTAAGTTGCCACCGATTGACCAGCCAGTCATATTCACATGGACAACTAAAGAAATTTCAGAAAGTGTTGAAAGGATGTATAAATCTTTAGAAAAAGAATATAAATTGAAACAAGTAATTTCAGGTGAATATTATACGCAAATTTATTTATGTAACATTTTTGTAGGATTAATAACTCTTTGTCAGTCTAAATAAATGCTAAGAGATTGTTCCAGCAGGGGTCTCCTTGGGGCAGATGTGAATTGATTTTCTAATTTCTTTTAATTCCTGTGTTGGGAACTAAACCAAATATCTTATGACCTATTACATAAATGTTGAATTTAAAAAATATGTTACCTTATATCCATACTTAATCCATACTTCCATATCCATCGAACATTATATGACACTATTACATGTATGACATTAATACATGTATTGGAAGTTCCAAAATGCCGGCCAATAGGACAAACATGTTGCATGCCGTATGGCTGTTTGTGGTCTAAGATCTTGTCATTGCTATATATAACATCATTGTACACCCATAATACGCAATAAAGTTGATTGATCCGTACTTAATATTATAAGTGCGAAAGTCTGTCTGTCTGTTCGCTTTCAAATTTAGTATGATAATAGTTGAAGACCCAGGGCCAAACATAGGCTACTTTTTGATGCAGGCGGAACTGCGGGAAACAGCTAGTATTTAGTAGTTTAGTTTTAGTGAGATGAAAGCAGTTTTTGGTGAGAAGTGTTTAATACGTTGTGAGTATAGTTAACCTCCCCGCGCCCCAGAGAAATGAGGAATAAGTATCTAGTCCGCAAAATTAGTCATTTCGAATTCCGCAAAGCTAGTCAGCCAAGCTGGTCATGCGTATTTCGTGACGATAGCGCGTATCAAGCGACAACGCGGTCTGCCTTCACTGCTAAGTAGTAGAATTTCTTTCATGTTAGTTATTGCCAAATAAAGCCAAATCTATAACCATGATTAAAGCTTACCCTGGCCAAGCGTAAGCTGAGGACGCTATTAGGCAAGAAGTAATGATAAGGTAATAAACATAAAAATTGAAAGTCACGCCTTCAAGAAGGGCGTAAAAAGATTCCCTAGTGTTGCAGGCGTCCATAGGCTACAGTAATCTATTACTATCAGCAGTGGATCGTTGGCCTGTTTACCTACACAGTAGTATAAAGAAAAAATGTTTTTTTTTGTTTCAGAAAATATAGCTCATTGCAGAGACGAAAATTTGCTAGATGTGTACATTGGTGCGTGGGAAATTGACACATACTTTGAGTACAATGCCTACTTGTTTGCGGAAGTTGGCCTATCCGGAGCTACATAATATTAAGCAAAGTGTATGTTATTTTTCAATCATTTTTAGAATTTGATTAATTTAATAATAATATTTATTTACGTGTTTCTTTAATTAATACGTCATTTTATTCGTTCGCCTTTGTCTAAGATAACGTTATCCTTTACTCACGAAATCGATTAGTAAATCGTATGTTAATCGTCACAAATGGAAATAATCTATACAGAGGCAGATCATTGTCCCTGTTTCCGCTTTTTCTCCATACCAGCACCATTTTGGCGCCCTTCTAGTTTCACAGCCCTATTTTTGAAAAGTATGACTCACGCAAAGTGTGTGAGTCGAATGAAAAATTTTTTTTGTGAGTCATTATCCATCCATACTAATATTATAAATGCGAAAGTCTGTCTTTCTGTCTATCTGTCTGTCTGTCTGTTACGCTTTCACGGCCAAACCGCTCAACGGATTTTGATGAAATTTGGTATGAATATAGTTGAAGACCCGGGGTCAAACAGGCTACTTTTTGACGCAGGCGGAGCTGCGGGAAACAGCTAGTATTTCATAAATAGAGCTCCAGATAGTTATCTCCCATTCATACTACAAACAATGAAAGAAAGGTACTAAGTATACTTAGGGTAGGTATATAGAAGATTGGTAGTTAGCTAGAGTACTTTAAGTATTTTATGCACACATCTTAATAAAATGATATAATTACATGTTCTACACTCTAAATGCAACGCAAAAACCGCTCAATGACCGAGAAATGAATGGCGTGACTTTGTCCTTCACCTTCAAAGATAAGTAGCGAAGAAACACTTATTTCCTATCATTTGCATACCAATTGGGATACGATGTTTCACAAGGTCGAAACCATAGCAACGATTACCAAACAATACACTGCCGATTCTGTTACATAATTTTGCTACAATATTTTTGGTATCAGATCAGTATAAATATCGATTAAAAGCGCCTAAACTATTAGTGGTTTGTATAGGCAATCGCTCAAATTAAAAAAAAAATGTATTTTTTTAAATTATACTGAGATTATTATTTTTAGATATAGGGAAATACCAATTTTTTTTTCTTCGTAATACCTAACCTACTTTTGTTAATAGACGTCGTTGCAAATAAATTACTACCTAACCTACCAGAGGCCTTAATTTTCTTGCCGTAACGCAAGTTATAGAAATCCTGACAAATATAGGCAATAATACCTAAAATGGTGCAATTGTCTTCACTAAGCTTCAGATGAGATGAGTCATGGATAAACATGATACTCAGTTGCCACTATAAGAGTTATATTGTTTGGACAATGAAGAGCGATACAATTGCCCAAAAACGCGGAAGTTGCAATTTTAATTAAATAAATTATTTTTTATTATTTTTAGTTTTGTATTTACTGTAATGTATTTTTCTGTGCAATAAAGTTATTACAAACAAACAAACAAACAAACATTATTAGATTTCTTAAAATATGTCGTAATCATATTTCCAATTGAACATATTTTCAATCAAATGGAATTCAATAATTTATTTGTAATCAGTAGTATGTGTATAAATAGTAATTATTTTAGTATTTTATTCTACAATTAGAAGAGTCGAAAGTTCAACCTCTCATAAATGGAGTTGTACAACATGTATTAGTTATGCTTGAACACTAAAACGCTAACAAAATATTTCAGCAACAAAATTTATTAAAAATCATTGTAAATCATCTACAACTTTTATGCTATAAAAATGTAAACGTAAATATATCAGTTTTGTTGATCAGAAAGTTAATTAGGCGTGAAATGATGACAGCCGGGACCTTCCCGTCGGAATTTAGGTCAATTTCCTCGCGATCCCTTCCTCGTTTTATTTGTGTCTAATATATACCAATATAACAGTCTAAACGTAAACAAGGAAATTTGTAATATTCTATGAAAAAGCAATCATTGATTAATTTCAGTTTGGACGAGACTCTATGTGGACTATGCAATTTTACTCTCTCCGTATAAGCATTAGGAACTATAAATTAAATGATTACATTAAATGATCAGAATTATTATTTATTTACCAATTTCTTGTACACAGTAGATCGAACAGGAAATAAAAACGAGACTTGCTTTTTATTTTTATTCCCGCCTTAGCATACAATTAAAAAAAGAAGATTTTAAGAAGGGTCAGGTGTAAATTCAAATCGCGAGTTCGCGACCGGTTTTATTAGTTTTTTTTATACAACTAGGGAGTTTTAGCTATTCATTCATACGTAGTAGCTATATTTAGTAATCTGTGGTAGGTAGTAGTCTGAAGCGTCTTGTTTGTTCCGCGTCGTCGGCACGGCCCGCGTATACAGATAACTCTAATATTGTTCGCTGGCTAAGTCAATATCTCACGAGAACGGCGGCGTGCGTAGAGCTGCTACAGTTTTTAAATGCTACGATAGCGATGTCGTAGCGACCACATGTTTAAACTTCAGCTCCGTCGTAGCAAGGTCTATTGTGGTAGAAATATGTACTCTTTATGAAAACATTTGCAAGGTTTAACTTAAGGTTTAAGTTCCTTTTACGAGCATAATAATATATATTAATATAATATATATTAATAAATAAAGCATTTTCATACTAATTCTGAAAGATCGCGAACACGAATGTCGTTATCGTTTTTCAAGTTGTGACTTTGGCTAAGCCTCCTGGTCATTTATTATTATTGTGGAGCTATTGGCGTCGGATTATCGTAGCCGTGGTCCAGTGGTTAAGGCGTTTGTCTTAGAGCCGGGGGTCGTGGGTTTGATTACCACGGGAAGCATACATTGTTTAGTTAGAACATTACAGGCTTGAATCACCTGATTTTCTGGTAGAGGCAGAAAAGCGGTTCCGAAAAACTCCGACACCTGGGTGTACAGGGTCATTTCGCCATGAAACCCTCATACCTATAACCTCACTCATATCGTGAAATAGGACAACTGGTTAATAGGATCATGATCCGTGCGTTAGTAGTTGTTCAGGAGTTTCATTATATCGCGATAAATACCTACTTGTAAAAGAGTAGATATATAGAAGTAGGCACAGGAGTTATATTTTATATAACAGTGTAAATTCGATGGTAATACGATTTTGTCAAAATTCATATTTTGACATATAACATAACAGAATATTTTTTAAGGTTGTCACTTCAGTTTTTTTTTGTTTTTGTTTTTTTAGTTATTTTGACAAACAATATCTACTCCACGGCTCCCTTGTGCATCTCCTAACACGACCTATAATTTCGGTTAGCGCTCAGTTTACATCATTTAAACATCGGTAACGATACGTGCTACATTCGTTCGACTTTCTTCAATAATCGAAGCTCAATAACTAATCGGTAGCAGAGATGTAGCCGTTTACCGTTCTAACCGACCAGGGCGGTAAATTTTTTATCGGTTTAATGTAATCAATTATCTTAATTCTTTGTTTTCTTATTAGCGAAGTTAGTTGTTGTGTATGTAGTTTTGTTTGTTATATATGTAGAAAAGTTATATGTTATTGGTATTTTATTAAATTTTGCACAAATTCAGCATAGTAAATCGGTAAAATGGGTCACCTGATGCGCAGCGCGCTCGTCATTGGCCTCGGGAAAGACGACGACGACGGTGAGTAAACATTTTCTCTACATGTATAAAGTAAGGCAAGCGTGGCTAGTAGAAGTTACTTTGTGTTATTTTGTGGGAATTTATTTATGCCTTTTCAGGGTTCAATTTACATTAACAAAAAAAAGGAAACATAATAGTCTGTCTGACACATACGATTTTGAATGTATGAGAAAATATGTTTAATTACGTAATCTGTGTAAATATCAACACTTGTGTACAGAACTAAAAACTTCCATAAATTGTTGTTCGTTTTGGATTTAGCTTTTTGACGCCAATATCTGAGCTCCTCGCATTTTAGTAAGTTGATAAAAGGTAGTGCTGGGCTGGGCGCGTGCCCAGCATCTGCACTCTAAGCTAAAATCGGTCCAGCCGTTTCGGAGATTACCCGAACAAACAGACAGTCACACAAATAAAACTAAAACTTGAAAACATCTTATTTTGATATTACAAATAAACCCTTTAATTTCATTTAAATGTATTAAGACGTATAGTATATATTTTAAAATCCTCATAGACAACCTAAAAGCAACTGCGGTAGCGGCGGGAAGGGAATCCATACTTCCATACTAATGATTATTCTTCTTAAACTTTGGAAGCCCCTGGATCGCACCCGCCGTGGCCCCCATCAGCTGGCTTCTGCTACAGTTAGTAGGGCTGGAAGGGAAGGGGGCATTTAGTTTTATTCGATTTAACTATGTGTTTTCTTTGTTTGTTAATGGTGCAATAAAGTGGTCATTCATGCATTCACTTCAGAAAGTGAGACATCGCTCGAACCGGCTCTCCGCACTGACATATGACTTATGATTATGACTTTATGACTAATATTAAAAGTGCGAAAGTCTGTCTATCTGTCTGTCTGTTACGCTTTCACTGCCAAAACGCTGAACGGATTTTGATGAAATATGCTATAAATGTAGTGGAAGACCTAGGTCAAATATAGACTACTTTTCGACGCAGGCGGAGCTGCGGGATGTTCCCCGCAACCCGAAAATAACACGTCGAAAACAGCTAGTTATTTTCATAGTACATAAAATCATTCTGTCCCAGTAAGCACTAGTAAAAAATAAAAGAATGATGTTATACTTAGCCCCTTTGTTGGTTTGTTCTGAGATTTAGCCTATTTGTGGTCAGTGATACCAAGTTGATACATGTCATTTGAGAACTAAGCCCAGTAATGCTGTCTACAATATTGCGGTTTCAATCGAACCTAAGTATACCTACACTGATAATGGTAATAAAATCAATTAGTCTTAAATTACCCAATTTACATTAATATGCGACTGCCTATGAGAATGTGTTTCTATTCCATTTATTACCCAACATATTCACACGGTTGTGACATTTTTAAGAATAATCTTCTGAATGGTTGTAAGTAAAACTTTACAGTAACATAACTAAAGGCAAAAAACACACAACCCATTACCAGCGTTATAAACCTTTTTTTTTTTTTTTTTTGTTAACGGAGGGGTAATGCATTTACGCACAAAGTGTGGGACTCGCCGGGCTGCTAGTCAGCCCGGAATACCCACTAAAACCCCTCCGGCGTTTCCGCACCGGCTGTTGAGGGCGCCATGGGGTCGCGTTGGCATTCTACCACGACGCCCTCCAGCCATGGCCTTGCGGCCCCCTCAATTGGCCTTTCGGCCCCCCCCCAAATCGGGCAGTGGCCCATAAATGGACCACGCCCGTCCCCCAGACCTACATCCATTCGCCGTCTCATCATAGACGGCGGTGGAGTGGGCTGTTGGCAGAAATTGGCCGACAGCTAATAAGACCCCGACTACCAGGGAGTTATTAACTGTCGCCCAGGGTGCACCGTCCCGAGTCCCTTGTCAGCCCGCCCTCTCACCGTACCCTTGGGATCAAGTGAGAATGCAAAGCTTTCAAAGGACCGGGCACTCGAGGAGGTTCTCTGCCCTGCACCCCAGCGTTAAAAACCTAACCTAACCTAACCCTGTATTGAGGTATCTCCATACCAAATAATCACGCCAATCTTTCGTCCGGACAGATTGGCGTGATTATAGAAGGAATACAAATAGACACTCTCATATTTAATTTAAATAAAAATAAATCTCGAAAATTACTGCGAACTCCAACCGTGCCAAGCTGGAGCGAACGGTCAGTGAAAAATGATGATGATAAAGTTAATCTTTTTCTTTCGCTCCTTCCCCCTTTATTTGGGGTCGGCCCTACTTGTATGTTTTTGGCAGATAATGTAAATAACATTTATAATCCTACTAACACAAAAATAATTATATATTATATAAATATTCGTTAAAATTTAAGACGTTGAAGTTAATACATTTTAGAATTTTGATTGTCCGCAATTTGACATCACAATTTTGGAGTTATTAATTTACTACATTTATTTTTTACATTTATTTTATTTAAGTTAAAGTACAATTAAGATAACTAGAATAATTAAACATTTGATTTACAATGTAAACAATTAAATTATTTTATAGTACATTTGAAATTCACTAGGTACAATAAACCTGATACCTGGCATAAATTATACTTGATGATAAAGCATATCATTAAATAAATATGAAAATCTCCATTGTTCTGCAGATTGGTGTGTTGACGAGAAATGTGTTTTATATACTTATAAATATAGATATTACATTTAGCAAAAAGGTTATTCTTTATAATAAAGTTAAGCTGTCAGGAGTTGTCGTAGTATTTTAAAATTGTCAGTATATTCGCGGCTGAATTTAATATATCTTAAACAGAATATTTTTTTAATTTTCTTATGAATAACGAAGAAAAAATAATTATTTTAAGGTTAATAGTGTTAACCAAGTCGCATACAAATTATGACCCTAAATTTAAAGTTTTCGAGTACATATCTTAGACACTAGGCTACATTTTTCAAATTTCTATCTAGTCAGGTTTACAAGGGCACTGGAATACTACTACATTTTTTTATTAATTTAATAGAAAATTTCGATATATCCAATCAAAACAGTATGACCAAAACCAAATATTAGGTTTGAACCCAAAAAAAATATAAATCTATGGTTTGAACATACGCATTCAACCTCGATCGCCCATTCCATCCATGTCGTTTACATGCGTTTCTGGCAATTTGCGTCGAAAGGATCTCATGTATGCGATACATTTGTCATTTGTAATTGAGGAAGGAACTTTCGACTCGGTCTGTTGTAGATAAAGTTACAATAATACAATGTTGTGTGTAGCGGGTAAATCCCTTATCACTAATTAATGCTATGTAAGAGCGACTGTTTTTAACAGTAATGTAAGACATACTTTATATGAATATAATGATTATTTATCTACTTCCTTAAACAATAGTATTATAAATATCCATATTGCTGTGACACAATACTGTAATAAAACACACATACATATTGTAATATTGTTTGTAGGTACTTTACTAAATTACTATGTTAGAGTAATATAATTGTTTTTCTAGTATACAACTATACCCCTAATACAATGCTAACTTAGGTGTCTGTATAGTTTTTTTTTATGTGTATAGTTTAATAGTTGTTTCTAGTTATTTTATGTATGTTTCGTCCTTTTCTCTCCTATTTAATATTTAACTCGAAATAATGAGGCAAAACACATTTTAGTTAACATGGGCTTAACAAACTTTTCTTAATAAGGTAAGTAATACAAATAAGGCCTACCTAATTTCAAACACTATCGTATCTTGTTAAATTATTCCAAAAAGGCGATAAATAAAAGTATGGCATTATTCTTTGATTTATAAATTTTAAGTAATTATGAAAGCATATTATAAAAATCACATGAGGTTAATAAACCTTAGCTAAAGCCTGTTTAAAACATAGTAACTTAACAAAGCCTATATGCTTAACTTACAAAAATATTGTTATTAGAGTCCTAATTATGTAAAAAATATATTTATGTACCTTCTACCATGTGTTTTCATGATATCCTTGTACAACTTTCTAAGTTATTTTACTAAATGTTTTGCTTAAAGTGCTAGTCAAATTTGGCATTGCATATAACATGAAATAAAATTAAAATAATATAATAACGAAAAATATTTATAAAAAAACCGTTATATTTATTGCTAATTAACATATTTTCTCAAAACTATGAAAAAGGAAATAAGAAGAAAAAGAAAAAAAGCCTTTTTTAAAAGTAGGCCTTATTTAGTATATTATATTTATTAAATGTTAAATGCAGTTAGTTATAGTTAGCATATTAAAAAAATACAATTTTAAGTCATGGTATCTTGTTATTTATGATATTTGTTGTGATCAGTATACATTACTTGAAACAAAACTTCAAAGAATAACTTATTAAAATTAGATAGAAATGACCACAAATTACTAACAAGCAAATGAAAACGCCCATCCTTCATAAACGACCGGCCACTACACTACTACAGGGACAACCCTGTAAGCGCGATAGGGCCTCTTGCACTGTTTGCCGAGTCGTGGCGCTTTCGTTTATGCGCATGTCAAATATTTTTGATGTAAATTTATTTTTTAAACGACTTTTCCGGACTATAGGCTTTATTAAAGCATAGGCCTTATTTGTATCAAGTACCTTACTAGGGTAAGTGTTAAGATCTAAGAAATTCTAACATACATTTTAGTTAAATTCAAAGATTCTTTCTTGTGGAACAAGGGTAAGTTTAGTTAGGTGAGCGTTTAAAGTACTAAAATTGAATAAAACATAATTAGTAAATGTGCTATACATAAACAAAAGTACTGATATGAGCACTGGTATACCAGGCTTGGCTACCATCTTCAAAGCCTCAAAAAAAGCACAGTCCATCTTGTTTGCTCATTTGGGTCTGTGTGTCTGATTAATTCACATGACCACGATTGTAACGTTCTTATGTCCACTATTAGTTATCAATAAGGAAACATGTTTAGCGAATCACGTGCCAGACAATGCGAAATTGAAATCGGCTAAGACCACATACACTTGAATAAGTAGCCAACAATGTGGCGTGTAAGTGAGCTCTCAAGTGGCTCATGTCAAGTGATGACGTATGCAATTATTATTTTTCTACGACTGAGTAGGCTAATTAGGTTTACGTTCATAACTTATTAGTCTCGAAGTTTATGAACGCGTACTCGGAAGTATGAGACGCCTACTACTTACTTTACATAATTATAATAATTTATTTAGTTATTAAATATTCTTGTTTGGTAGACGTCCTAAAACAATGCTATGAATGTCTCTATGCATGTTTGAGCACCATCAGCATATATATGAATAGCATGATGGTCCATCATGATATCCCTGCATTTCTTTAATGATCTTTCTGACATCTGAGAAATCGGATTTTAATGAAATTTGGTGTGAATGTCGTTGAAGAACCGGGGTCCAACATAGGCTACTTTTTGACGCAGGCTGCGTGAAAAAGCTAGTGTTAAATATAAATATTAATTCACGATAAAAAAATATTTATACTTCTCGTAAACTCGAAAGTTGATGGGGCGGCCACGTATACTTTGTCACAATGTCATCAATTTCCAAGTCACAATCATTACATACTACATACTTTATAGGATAGAAGTAAAATATAAATTCCACTTTCGACTAAGCTCAAACTATGAAAACTGTGACATTTATTTTTAAAGTATAGAAGGCAGACCATGGCAGACTCACGCATCTACTCTACATATATCCATTGGAAAGTCGAATTTGGGAAACGGATCTTTCCAGGCAGAGAAGTGGCGTGAAGATGTAGTCAGTTGAAAATGTCGAACGTCACATGATATGAATGTAAAGCCGGCCTAATAGAGTGTTTATTAGAGGCTTCACTCGCTACATAGTTGTGACTTGACTTGTGTTTAGCGAGTCAGTTTTGCTGTAATACTAGCGAGAGCGCCCGCCCAGCTGACTCGAGATAAAATGAAAAAATTGTTAAGTGATTACTGAACGACCATGTACGGATTATTCAGGGATGCCGCTGTGAGTACCGACAATCTACTTGATATCTGTCATTGATAATGCCTTTATATCTACGTAGTACGTAACTAGAGCAAGGTACTGTAATTCTTTTGCAAATAAAAGCTTTGCGCACCAGACTGTATAATTATTTATTTTAATTAAAAAATGTACATACGGTATTTTTGTTCTTTTGACATTGGTTTTGGCTTGGATAAAATGTTTTGTTCATATTCGGCATCCTTGAACTACCATTATTAAGTTTACTTTAAAAAGGATAGAGATAGCCTACTCGTAACACAAACAATAACCGGTCAAACGCTAGTTAGACTCGCGCACGAAGGGTTCCTTACGTTTGTAGCGTGGCGCTGGGAGTCCACTTAAAGATTTATTTTTTCGTATTTGTTTTTATAGCGGCAACAGAAATACATCATCTGTGAAAATTTCAACTGTCGAAGGATTTAAATTAGTTTTGTAAAAAAGAATAATGAAGAGATCACATTCAATAAATTTAATGTAGAAGTTGTGAAAGTTGTCTAAAGGAATTTAACAAGTACTTTTCATTTGCTATGTAATATAAACATCCCCTTAGCATGTGCTGTACATACAGCAGAGTGGTTAAAGCTAGTTAGTTATTTTTTATTGCTTCGACTTGATTGGAGTCTACCGTACTCCCACATATCACTCTTAATATAATATATATTATGTTTTTAACATATATTAAACACATGTTTAATCTTAAATTCTGAACTTTATATATGTTTGTACTAAGTAGTCTATATTTTGAAGTATAGCCACTCTACCAAATTAGAACTTTATCGAGGTTATTTCAAGCGCAGACATAAGAGACCAATTAAGTTTGTGAGCCTGTATCGATCCCATTAATGTGAGGTCAGTAAAATAATGATAAGTTGGCTGCATAGAGATCATGTGGTACGGCATACAATCGATCAATATAATATCATGATAGCCGGATAAATAAATCCATACCTAGAAAGTAGCTATAATAAACGACTGTGTTTCTTGGGGTTTGTGTTATCTTTACCGTAGTCTTATATAATTCTTATTCAGTTTGTGGTAAATATTCTGATGTTTGTATGTAAAAAAGTATTCGTTTTACTAATTAAAAATATACATGTTGATTTCATTTACATTGGTAAATTTTATAGGTATCCTGGCTCCAAAATAAAGATCTGGTGTAACGTTTTAAATATTTTCGGCTTTATAGATGAATTTAAAAAAAAACGCGCATAGTAGGAACGGAATCTGCTGAAAATCATCTTTCACGTGGCTACTTTATAAAATCGACTAATATATAATGTTTTTTTATTACTTCAATATATATTTTCTTCCATAACCCGAAATACGCGGCGCCTCAATTTTATTAGACGCAAAAATAAATTATGCTCTATTGAAAATCAGACAAATGACGACACTAAATATTTTTCCAAGATATTCTTTTCCAAAATAGGTGACGAGCCTTCCATGTTACTAGGTATGTAACTAGTATACGGCTAGGGTGCGCACGCACTTTACCGTTCTACGTGTCTTTAGATTTCTGATTCTTTGGTTTGACTGTGTCTGCTCATAGATAGACTTCTTCTACAGCTGACTTTTTAAACACAAGCTACACATTTTTACAGGGGGCGGAAGGCAGACGTGCGGGGAGCTCAAATTTGGGCGTACGGATCACCTATTGACAAACCCCTCTACTTACCAATAGATGTCGCTAGCCAATCGAAGATTTCATCATAAAAATATATTTCGATTTCATATACGTTAAACTAGACCACTATCAATAAAAAAAAAACAGAAAAAAAACTTGTTTGCTCGCATAAACCTAAACACAGACAGACATTGTTCTACAAAAGTACTCCTACTAAATATAGCATTTTCCTATAATAATTTGTAAATGAAAAACTGCACAATACAATGTAGGACTTATAACAAATAATAACGTAAAAACCTCTTCAAGTATTATTATTTCAAGAATAATCTGTTTTTATTATTCCGCTCTATAAAAATAAATCCTTGGAAAATAACTTGCTTAAGAAGTCATAAGTTTTTCCGGTTGTAATTAGTAAATATGATATATTTCCAGCTCGATATGTTTGGCACTACTGGTTGAACCAACGTGCCGATAAATGCGAGAAGGTCGCGGAAGGTGATCCCGCTGTGATAGTTCAAAACATGTTTACTTGCGAACTGTGTACTTTTACCTGCAACGTCTCAAACGAAGTGATAATTCTGTCTGCCTGAAAAAGATGTCCTTGGTTTTGGCGATGGTTTATGCGTTATGTCATAGATCTACCCGTATCGGTGTTGAGGGTTAAGATGTTCTTGTTAGTTTGTGCATCGTTACCAAAATAAAAAATGCTAAATCTATGGTACATATACACGTGATCCGTGATACTTACGAAAAAAACTATCTAATCTAATCTTTAAAAAAATATATTTTTCCCTATGGGAGACCGAACATCTTCATATCACTTCTGACAAATAAATTCACGTCAGAGCCCGAACAAAACTCTGATACCAGAGTGTCCACACCTACAATCTACACTTATTGATTATAAATAATTAATGATATGAATTATAAATAAATTAAATCATAAACTGTTCGAAGTCTCATGAACTTGAAACCGCAAAACTCATCTTTTTACCGACATACATCTTCTTCCACTGGCCTTATCCTTTCTGGTTATAATATTGGAATCTTCTCACCTACGTAGTCTATAGTCCACGGAAGATTCTAAAGTGTACCAACAAACAGATCGCGAGCTCCTAAGTGCATCACGACTTTCCACGGCTATTTTACAAATTAAGCATTGAATAACTGGTTTCTGTTAAATAAGATATATTTACGGCTCTAAAAGTTATACCTAATATTTAAAACGTTCATAATTTATGAAATATCGCCCTGTTTTTAAGATTGGAACTTCGACGTACTAGTGACATAACAAGTACTTGATAATTTGTAAATAACGTAGTATTACTGCTACTTTCCGTAAGATGGATATCAATAAGGTTGGAGCCACGGCCGAAACCAAGCACCCCGCTTGTCTGCCTTCCCCGTGTAGCCTCACAAATACTTTCTTACAAAACGCTTATTACGGCATCTCCTTTTTGTAATTGCTCCGTAGTCTAGTCATTCTTCAGCACAGATCTCTTGGTACCTACTTCTATATCGTCGTCCATGTTTATTGCTCCCCATGTTTAATTTGAAATGTTTCTATTTTTGCTATAAATTATTGAGAAACGTTCAATACAATCAATTATATTCTTAGTATGAATTGAAGCCGGGGCGGATCGCCTATAGTTTTGTTTTTGTTGCAACTTTCCTGATAGGCTCTCCATCCTACAGAGTGGCCGACTCAAAGGCAAAGCAAAGCCACAGGAGTTAATAAGGTAGAAAGTAGTTTTATCTTTTCTGTGGCAAAGCTGTTCCCCAAAGGAATGTTATCGTCGTATGTTTAGGTACAAGTTACTAGATAATTTATAGAATAAAATATCAGGTAGTATAGTATGTACCCTAATGAAAGTAAACAAAAATTTATTACTCAATATATTTGAGCACATATTTTTTTCCTTTATTTGACACGCCTACCATATTATTATGTGCTTTCGATAGGAAAATATGACGAATAAACATTGGCCATGGTTCGTGTAAGATCGTTATTAACACTCGAGTAACGTGCTAAATGCTCGAATCGATGAAGCAGGTGCGCTAAATGGTCTGAATTCGGATTGCCATGTAACTCGTTCTAATAAAAAACACACTTATTTTTTAAAAGCTTTTATTTAACTTGCAATGTATGTAAGTATGTTCGTTCGGGTGGAATCTTAGAACTCAATTTTGAAGTAGATATCTTCAACCGATTGAGCTGAAATTTGGTACACACGTTTAGTTTGGATGACAATGCATGATATGGTATGTGACGTCATTCTAAATCCAATATGGCGGACCATCCAAGATGGCGGAATAGTTATTTGTAATGCATTTCTACAATATGGGTATCAAATGAAAGGGTTTGTTGAGAGTAACTCGAAAAAAAATTATGTGGCGTTATTCTGAATCCAATATGGCAGACTATCCAAGATAGAGGAATAGTTATTTTTTAATGTATCAAATGAAAGGACTTGTCAATCCAATATGGCCCACTATAGAAATTATTTATACTTTCCTATATAGTTCGCTGGGTTTAAAGAAACCTATTTTTTAAGGCCATATATTAATTTAGTTTGACTTGTGTAATTTGGCGACATGGGCGTCATCAGCATTGGTCTGCAACCTGTCTAGGAGAAGGACAACTCCAAAATCATACCCGGATCTGTGTTTCGTTAGGCATAAGTAAGCTCCAAGCTGAAATAAGTGGCGCATTCTCCCAAACACCCAAGTCAAGGTGAGGCCGTGCCGAGGACTGAGTGGTTTCGGGGTGTAATATGATGTCGCGAACGTACCACCTCAGGGCACCTGGGCGGTTCGAAGCTCTTTGCTGCTGGTCAAGCATACGTGGCCTTAAGTAGAGTAAAATCATTAGATGAGAAACCTAGCCAGCGATAACTAAAAAGTAAAAAATAAATTAATAGTAAAAAAAACTTTAAAAAAGATTTTATTTAAACGCTCTAAAAACAAGAAAATATTTTTTTCCTTAAAAATTTTCACTATCAACTTATAACCTCATTAAATACAATTTATAAGATCATTATAGCTTGTCGCGCGATTTTTAAATAAACGAATACCAATTTAAGTAAGTATGTAAATTGATATGCTAACTTTATTGTCAATTTCAATTTAATTAAATACTGATAGGTAATCAAACCGCGCGGCAAAGCTTTTATAATCTTATAAATTGTATATAATGAGGTTATAAGTTGATAGTAAAAATTTTTAAGGAAAAAATTATTATCTTCTTTTTAGAGCGTTTAAATAAAAGCTTTTTTTTTTAAGTTTTTTTACTATTAATTTTTTAAGATTAAATTTGTTTTTATTTTAGTTTGTTCAAGATTGGTGTACGTGTATAAAAAAAAATTATGACATAATTTATTTTGTATGAAAATTTAACAGCTGCTGACGACTGCCTACTCTCTTGTGACTGCATTGGGAAGGGTCGGCCGAAATGATCCTGTATAGAAATCCGTCCATGAATATATACCTCCTGGATTACGATCTAGGATGTAACCTACACTCCGAAGCAACCAGCTGAGAACGCAATCGGGAAAGCGCTAAGAGATGCGGATTGCATTATTTTATTAGCAAAAACTAAGTGGTAGAGACACAGGAATTAAAAAAGAAATCGTCCTGAAATTCACATAGAAGAATAACCGTTTAAAACCTATTGCGGATTCGCATTTCATAGATACTAAGTTGTATTTAACAAATTTAAGTTTATTCAATTTCAATCATTAATGTCGCGCGTTCTGGTTGAATTTGTTCTAGTAAAATCTTAAAATAAAAAAAAGATAATAATCTAATAATATTATCCATTATTAACACATTAATTTTAATTCAATATTCCGTCTATCAGACAAATAAAACTTGAAATAACAACAGAACAATGGAAAGTGAGTTTATCTCTTTTTAATTAGGTACACAGCAATGCAGATTGGTACTACTTACTTAGATTTTATATGCCAAGGTATGCAAACAAAAAAAATGTTAAGAAAATTTTAGTACGATGTCTTTTAAAAATACAGGTGCGATATGTGTATAGCGTACAGCGTAGCGAGGTATGCTGCTACTTGGATCGCGTGTGTTGTAGACCCTATAAGTCCGCTTCTGATACAGGTACCAAGACAAGTGACAGTCCAGCAGACTGGAATAATGACTGACTCTCCGTACTTTAGTGTCATCTGTGAACCTTCCATTTAGCAGGTTAAACTTGCAGTAGTCGACCTGCCAGAGGTAGAAGATGTGGACTAGAGGGAATTGTAATTAATTACAATGACATTTTTTATGAGAGCTTCCTTCTCCTCCCAAAAAAGTGATATTATTAGTTCTAATGAATTTCTAAAACATCTGTAATTTAGCATAGTTAGGGCAAAAATAAGTTTACATATCAAATTCACCATCATCCATGCATATTACATCGGTAGACGGTAGTAAGCATTCACAACGGTGCAGCTATATATGAGGTACTGTATGCTCAAGTATTGTCACAGGTATTGCAGCGAGATACGTTTCGCCTCGAGGGTTGGTGGCAATCTCGGCACCCGCTTGTTTGACTGCGATGGTATTTGCTCCTTGTTCTCAGGCGGGAAACAAACAACGCCTCTAGACACAAAAAAATACATTTAACTGAGGTCCTCTCCTCAGCTGATATTATTTACAATAAGCTCAACAAAAGCATATTATTAGGTTGGGGAAAAAGTCTTTTCGCATATAATATGTATGAACTTGTAATAAAATCTCTTTGGCTATTTGTATCTGGCTGGTTTTGGTATCATTAAAAGTTTGAATTTTAAAGAAGATAATTTCAAATTCAAATTAAGAAAATGTGTGATTTTCATTTGTTTTTCTTACTGTCAAGATGAGTAAATCTAATGAAGAAATTTTACCTTTTTTGAAGTAAAATTTTAAAATGTATCGATTTTAAAATTTTAATACAAAAAAGGTAAAAATGCAACAGGAGCCGCGAAAAAAGTTTGCGATGTTTATGGACCTAGTGCAGTGCCTGTGAGAGTAGGACAAATTTGGCTAAGGCGTTTTCAGTCCGAAAATTTTGATGTCAAAGATGCATGTCGCTCTGGTCGCGCCCTATCACGGATAAAATGGATGCCATTTTTGAAAAAGTGGAGCAAGATCGGCATATCAGTAGTTACGACGTAGCTGAAGAACAGGGAATTGACCACAAAACAGTTTTGGCGCATTTGAAAAAAACTGGGTACAGAAAAAGCTGAATATTTGGGTACCTCACGAGCTCACTTATAGAAACCTAAGGAACTGTGTACTCATTTGTAATTCTTTATTACGACGTAATGAAACCGAACCATTTTTTAAGAAGCTGATAACTGGTGATGAAAAGTGGATCACATACGACAAGAACGTGCGAAAAAGGTCGTGGTCAAAGGTCGGTCAGGCTTCACAGGCTGTGGCGAAGGCGTGGAAGGGCATTATTCATTATGAGCTGTTACCACCAGGCAGGACCATCAATTCTGAACTCTACTGCGAACAACTGATGAGATTAAAGCAAGAAGTTGAAAGAAAGCGGCCGGAATTAATCAACAGAAAGGGTGGTGTTTCATCATGATAACGCTAGACCTCACACATCTTTCATTATGAGCTGTTGCCACCAGGCAGGACCATCAATTCTGAACTCTACTGCGAACAACTGATGAGATTAAAGCAAGAAGTTGAAAGAAAGCGGCCGGAATTAATCAACAGAAAGGGTGGTGTTCATGATAACGCTAGACCTCACACATATTTAGCCACTCAGTAAAAATTAAGAGAGTTTGGCTGGGAGGTGTTAATGCATCCGCCGTATAGTCCTGACCTTGCACCTTCAGATTTCCACCGGTTTCGGTCTCTTCAGAATTCTTTAGGCAGTGTCAGGTTAATATCACAAGAGGACTGCCAAAACCACTTGTCGCGGTATTTTGATCAGAAGCTTCACAATTTTTACAGCAATGGGATCATGCCCCTACCTACAAGATAGCAAAAAGTAATCAAACAAAATGGCACCTACATACTTCAGATAAATGTAAATAAACTATATTAAAAAATGTTTTGAATTTTCTTAAAAAATGCGAAGGAACTTTTTCCCCAACCTATTATTTAGCGACAGTCATATGTTTTATCTCATTAGGTTTGCTTGAGAAGTTAATAACAAATCAGTATCGCTTTAACAGCAAACGAAGCGCGGTGTCTGATACAGTGCGAATACATTAGTTTTTGTGACGAAAAGTCATTGTATGCGAGTGAAAAACGAATGATGCTCATATTGCCTCTATGGAGTTCCAATACTATGGTAATTTCGAGCGGCAATCGACGAACAGAATACAGGATCAGCCGTGGTGGGACGAGGAGGATACCCTAACTGACCGGCAAATCAATGGTGAGCAAAATTTTACAACCGGGAGAATATTATCGCTTACCGTCAGAGAAAATTACAGATTTTTGCCACTCTACGCAAACTATAGGTAGAAAGAGTCCGCCCCCAATCAACCGCTTCGATTAGTATGTTATTTTACACAGATACCTACTTGTAATTTGCGTCATTGGCTGCGTTTTTGTTTTATCTTTTAAAGTATTAATTAATGTGTTTTCTCACTAAGAGAATTATAATTAGTGACTATTAATAGCTGTAAAAGTTATATTTATTACACAATAAGGAAATATACAATCTTTAAAAACTATGGTCCTTTTACAGTAGTAATTTAGAATGATTTAAAACGTTGCTACTGCTAGCTTGCTTTAGATTTTTCTATTTTATAGTGTTTCTCTTTCTTTGAGTCGAAAGTTAAAACACAAATTTACCCTCTATTCTACGACTACCTATATTCAAACATGTTATGTTATTTACATTGTAGGTATGTTAGTAACGAAAGACTTTTAATTAATTAATGTAGAGAATTTATTGAATACCATCGTATTTGCAATTACTGATTAGATAAATGAAAACCTCCGTACATACTGCTATTGGAATTAATTTATCTAAGTGTCAATGGTTTTACAATCCGTGACTTTGTTCCAAGGTATCTAAGCTCCAAAATTCGTTCATAAATTAGGCCAATTCATTTTCATGATGTCGGTTTGGCACATCTTCCACATCCCTCTTGGTTTGGTACAGTATGTGCAAATGCGCACTGCCTGCCGCATTGTCCTTACATGTATAAATATGTCGTTTTTTTTTCAATAAACAATGGCGTTGTTAAGAGATTTTTCTAAAGAGCTTCGAAACATGACGTTCCTTTCGCAATGGATTTTTCAGACAAAAATATCTTTCTTTATTATTATATATTAACTATGGTATACAAAAAAAATATTTCTGTAGAATCACGGCGCTCGAACAATATTTAATTATTACTTCTCTTATCAGAGTGGCTCCGACCGAGTATGAATCTGAGTGACAACTCATAAAAAAGTAAATAATGTTTTTGATGAATTCATTTCATATTCACTAGCAAATAGTATGACATTATCACATGACTTTTAATTCTTAATTAATCAACCTAAATTTTTCATTGTTTGTAAGTAGATGAGCTGGAAATGAATGTCTCATTCTTTATGTTTTAAAAATATATAACAATAAGTATGATTAAATTGATGAATTTCCATTCTTGTATATTCTTGAACAATAGTCGTCCTCGTATGCGATGAGCAACATGTATTATTTGCTGTTATAACAACAAACCATTATTTATTGATTAGTAAACAAAAACTTCATTCATGACACATTAAATTAAACTTTAAACGAACTAAATCATGTTTTCAGACTTAAAATATTATTCATGATCGTCCTATAAAGCTTAATTTAATAATAAAGAACTAAAGAGATTCTTTAGGCACTTACCGATATAATATAAGAACACAATATAAAAGTTCGTTAGTTTGAAAGTTAATTTAAATAATTTTCAACTGAATGGACTTCAAAGTAAACGCACCACGTGTATTATAATTTCTCTGGTACAAGAGTATATGCCTGTCTACAGTCTAGACGCACCAGGAAGGGTCAGTATCGATCCTAGCTGGATAATTTTAGATAACACTTTGCCAGGAAGTTCAACTTAAAAACCAGTTGTGGTATTGCATTTAAAATAGAGGATACTATTGGTAGAAGTATCTATGTATGAAGTATTTATTTTTTTCTCTCCAAATATAGAGCTGTTTTAATGTTTACTATTTGGATTTCTATCACTAAACTATGTTTGTGTAGTGCATTTTATATTTAGATTAAATTTGGCCCTACAAAGAGGAAATACCGCCACCCTTTTGGGTACTTTACCCTGTGACGGCTTGGCTCCATTTTCTATTTAATTAAGGTTTTATAATAAAGTTTATATAAGTTTATTTTTAAATTAGTTTTAAATTGTATATATAGTATGTCAAATCTTTTTAACCTCTTGTATATTGGTATGTTGTCTTAAATAAATACAAACGAAAGTTTCAGAATTAAAGATTTATATTTTCTCGCTTTAATCTGAGATAGAGACAGAATTAATTTTGTGATTGGTACAATAAAGTGTATATCTATCTATCTATCTAAAGACATATTATAATAATTACATATACTGCCCATAGCCTCTCGTTTTAAACCAATGTGAGTTCAAATAAATTTTTCAGTAGTTATCCCAGGTTATAAATAACTCTTTTAGTTCACTCGCAGTTTTACAATAAATAGAAGTCACGAATAATAATTAGTTAGTGTGTATTCATTATTATTCCGAGAAAATTAACTTTCCCATAGATTTCATTTACATTTCTGTTAATGAACTATGAAGTTGCTAATTAACAAATAGTAATAATGAATGTATATTATTTTCAACTTGTGGAATCACGTGTAAATGAAATGTGCGGCAACAACGTATGAAATAATGAATACCTATGTCTAATTATAAAAAATAATAATACAACTTATTGTAATGCTGCTAGAATACTAGAATTATATTACTATTTTTTTATAAATTAGCAAGTAAGTAAGTAAAACACTTTATTTCACCATAGATAATTAGACACTTCGGAGAAGCTCGTTAGTCGAGCGCGACCCGCGTATCTGTAGCGAATGCGCATGTCAAGCGACGGCGGGACGCGACAACTATTGAATTGGTCGCCATTTAGTGGCATTTTCTATCTTAAGCTCCTCCGTGCTTCGGAAGGCACGATAAGCCGTTGGTCCTGGTTGTTATCGATAGATAGCAGTAGTGAGGCTGTGTCAGATGCCTTAGAGCAGCCTGAAAAATTCTGATAGTGTTGGCCACTAACTCAGCTCGGGTCATGTTCCTGTTGGTCTGGTTCCCCTGTGAAAAGGGTTACGGAGGTTAGACGGCAGTCGCTCATTTTAATAATCAGTTCCGCCAAATCTAGGACCATGACTTACAGTGTACTCTAGTGCTCCGAAGCGTAAGCTGACGACGCAACTAGGAATACACGCTAGGATAATGATGAGATAATTAGAAGACTTACAAGAGTATTTTACTAAGTACAATGATTGAAATGTTTAATACCTACATCATATTTGAAGAAAAAACTTAAGTTCATCAACTATGTTTTCTTTTGTCTATTTTTCCAAAAACTTGGTGTAGGCTTATCCTAGACAGTGGAGATATAGCTGCTGCGCGTTATCTTTTTACCAGACTGCGCAGGAAGGAGGGCTATGTTTTTCGAGAGTATGTATGTAGGTATTAATATATGTTTGTATGTATAATTGTTGTGCACGCCCTGCAGCCTGAACGGCTAGATGGATTTTACCTTGAGAGGTGTCGTTAGATTCGTATTTACTATGAGAGTGACACTGGGTACATAAAATTAAAAAAAATATCTCGTTTTTTTGGATTTTTCGTTTCCAAATTAGTACATAGAAAGGCAGTCGGGTGTTTTAGTTTTTTAAATTACCGTTATCTTGTTAATATTATCCTTTCATCTCATGTGGCCGTATGGTCTTCGACAAGCCGCTTGCACCAACCGCGTCCGGTTGTCTCTTGGTGCAATGTGCTTAACCCACTCGTCACGAACTTCTTCATCGATCCCTCAATGCTGAGGATCGTGGCCACATATGTATTTCCAGTTTGCGCGATCAGCAGTACTATGAACTACATATCTTGTAAATATATTCAGGTCACAAGGATTGTGTCTATTCTTTTAGCCAATCGGGTCATTCTCATATCGATTTCTCGTATAACCAAGTCCACTAGTTCTATACAGTGCCTCAGTAAAAATAGTGCAGCGAGTGCATTGCCCCCGTCGCTAGGGTTCCGGCGCGAAGATTTGCATACACCTCCACGGGAAATTAGTTCCTCGTCGTATGCAGGAAAATGCACTGGCTCAATTAAGCTATTAAACGTGAATACGGGAGGAAAAGTACCTATGGGAGTTTAGCGATAGACAATGAATAGCGCAAGCTTGGATTAATAGTCTGAACCGAGACTAGGGCCGGTGTGATTCTGTGGAATGGTGGAAGATTAATATTTAATGATCATGGTTTTTGTACAGGGTAATCGCAAGGTATTTTTTAATCGATTGTTTAAATTATATTTTTTTAGGATTTCTTCTGTTTTAAGAATTCCATACATAAAAACTAAACCTTATATTAATAATTGGTCTAACCAATGATTAATCTAAGGACTAAACTGAACCTGTATTCGATCACACGTACCTATATCTGTGTAACCATGTGTCACAGCCGTTTGTCCCGCGATTGCGCTGTGTTCGTTAAAATCAGGATAATATTACGAATAAGTTATCTACGAATACATATCTCTTCTATCTATATAACATTTAGCAAACGATTTTCTACGTAGCAAATTATGCATTTCTGTGCCTAAAATCAATTAATCAAATGAAATGTAATAAAATAATAAATCATAGTGAAACTTTCAAGGGTCTTTGTTTAGAATTAAAGAATGGACATTTAAATTTATCTCTCGTTTTATGGCAGCCCTGCCGACGGCAGGCCGCGGCTATCGCAGTATTGCAGTGCTTTTAATTGAAAAATGTCTGCTCAAACAAAGCAAATTCAATTTCGATGTGGCCGTACTCTCCGGTTATGTATTCTAGAACAACGATACATTTCATTAATAACTATTACTTTACCTACCTTTCAAGCTTTTCTTATAATTTGATGCGTTGTTAGATAACATCGCAGCGCCGTATTGGATTAATATATTTATTTGAAAATTAAAATTTTATGTGTATATTTTACGTAATGAAATATTTTTCTTTGCTTACCTACTCTATGTTCTGAAGGCTGAAAATTTCTACGAAGCCGTGTTAGTTACAACAGTTACCCAAGGTTGTGTACCTTAAGTAAAAAAATCTAAAATTTTGTAAGTACACGGTTAAGGTTTGACCACGAATAACAAATATCTATATGCTATTTAATTCTCAAAAATATACAGAGGAGCAAATTCTGAGCGAAAGCTAGTTTGTCAACAGAATTTATTTATGACTCTACCAAAGTTCATTCTTTGGTAGAGTCGCATAAACTCTCAACTAAACTAACATCATATACGAGTAAATAAGGCTTAAAGTTAAAACAACCGCGATAACTTCTGTTGCAAAAATAAATTGCATACATTAGGTTATTACACTCTCCAGATTTTTAGAGTCGGAATGTACTCGAGTTTATCTATTCAAAGAGTGAGTCAAGGTCGGCGGATTCGAACTACTGCCTGACTGATCAGTCCGTTTATAACATAAGTACATAAATAAACTGAAATATCTATTGGTTCTCTATATCTGGATTTACCTATGTCTTTGCTAGTTTACCTCGATACAATTGCGCGAGCAGTAGCATAATTACAAATATTGAGAATCAATAACAAAAATTATCAATTTAAAAAATGGTATTTGTATATAAAATTGTTGCCGTAATTAAATAATTTATATTATTATTCTTCACTTTAAGGTATGATTAATAATTTAGATTAAAAATTAACAAAAAAAATATTGACTGGATATCGAAGGAAATGTTGTAACTGACGGGAAATTAAAATTTATTTTAAACTAGCTGTTTCCCGCAGCTCCGCCTGCGTCAAAGAGTAGCCTATGCCCGGGTCTTCAACTGTATTCATACCAAATTTCATCAAAATCCGTTCCCTGGTTTGGCCGTGAAAGCGTAACAGACACACGGACAGACAGACTTTCGCATTTATAATATTAGTATGGAAGTATGGATGTATTTCTTTTAAAACGAGTATCTCTGTAGTATCTGTGTTTCACTGCTGGGCAAAAGCTTCCTCTCCTTTCTTCGTCGGGTTAGTTCAGTCGGTAGAGCATGAGATTTAATTAATGTGGAAATTCAAAATATCGAAATACCTATACCTATTATAATATATCTAGGTATCACTGCTAAAACGATCTTGTTGATCACAATTAAGTTTTTAGAAGAGAAGATCAAATGAACATTGTCAGATGACACTTAAACTGGAATTTTTACTACTAAGTAATTGATATATTCAAGCAACAAATTTATCGGTTTAGTAAAATATTCACATGGATGAAGATACACTTGAACTTAAAGGGTTGAAGGGTTATCGGGAAGAAAGTGTACGTGGCGTCAACTTGAATAGCTGAATATACAACAATAAATTGTATGAAGTGCTTATTCTACTCGTTTGAAATTATGAACACTAATTTTAAAACTAAAGTAGACTGATCAAATATTTCGGAGTATAAAAAAATTAATAAAGTTATCTTTTTTGAAAGGGCCAAACTAGCCTCTTTTGTATACCAGAGGCCAGATGGTGGCCAAGGTAGAGGTAGACTAAGAAAAAAATGTCATAAACATAATGAATGTATTGCACGGGACCACATAATCTACATTTAAGTATACTTATAATCTATACTTATCTATATAATGGTTGGGGAAACCGTTACTTCTCATTTTTTAAGAAAATTCAAAACATTTTTTAATATAGTTTATTTACATTTAACTATAGTATGTAGGTGCCATTTTGTTCGATTACTTTTTGCCATCTTGTAGGTAGGGGCATGATCCCATTGCTATAGAATTTTTGAGGCTTCTGATCAAAATACAGAGAAAAGTGCTTTTGGCAGTCCTCTCGTGATGTTAACCTGATACTGCCTAAAGAATTCTGAAGAGACCGAAACAGGTGAAAATCTGAAGGTGCAAGATCAGGACTATACGTCGGATGCATTAACACCTCCCAGCCAAACTCTATTAATTTTTGCTGAGTGGCTAAGGATGTGTGAGGTTTAGCGTTATCATGATGAAAGAGTGAGTGGCTAAGGATGTGTGAGGTTTAGCGTTATCTGTTGATTAATTCCGGCCGCTTTCTTTCATCTTCTTGCTTCAATCTTATCAGTTGTTCGCAGTAGAGTTCAGAATCGATGGTCCTGCCTGGTGGTAACAATGAATAATGCCCTTCCAATCTTCCACCGCACACACAGCATCACCTTGTTACGAGTTGATCCGGGTTTCGCCACAGTCTGTGAAGCCTGACTGGCCTTTGACCACGACCTTTTTCGCACGTTCTTGTCGTACGTGATCCACCTTTCATCACCAGTTATCAGCTTCTTCAAAAATGGTTCGGTTTCATTACGTCGCAATAAAGAATCACAAATGAGTACACGGTTCATTAGGTTTCTTTCAGTGAGCTCGTAAGGTACCCAAATATCGAGCATTTTTGTGTACCCAGTTTTTTTGAAATGCGCCAAAACTGTTTTGTGGTCAATTCCCAGTTCTTCAGCTACGTCGTAACTACTGATGTGCCGACCTTGCTTCACTTTTTCAAAAATGGCATCCATTTTATCTGTATTGGTGACCAGAGCGACGTACTGATCTTTGACATCAAAATTTCCGGATTGAAAACGCTTAAACCAAATTTGTGCTACTCTCACAGACACTGCACTAGGTTCATAAACATCGCAATATTTTTTCGCGGCTTGCGTTTCATTTTTACCTTTTTTGTAGTAAAATTTTAAAATGTATCGAATTTCTTCATTAGATTAACTCATCTTGACAGTAAGAAAAACAAATGATAATCACACATTTTCCTAATTTAAATTTGGAATTATCGTCTTTAAAATTTAAACTTTTAATGATACCAAAACCAGCCAGATACTATAGTATAGCCAAAGAGATTTTATTACAAGTTCATACATACTATATGCGAAAAGACTTTTTCCCCAAACTAATCCGCGTAATGTTTGATTATACCTACTTTCATTTTATATGAACGTTATCCACCCATAAACTCTTTCCAGACCTATAAAATCATGATTCGGATGTAAAAGTTTCATTGATAACCACCGGTTGGTAGCAAGCATAAATGCTGATCTTGAAATATACCTATTTTTGCGAAGTATTTGTTTGATTCACCTCACTTGCCTTCGACTTCTCATAGATGGGTATATATCAAGGCCTTTCCGAAAAAAGGCATTTCTGAGAGCAGGGTGTGCAGGGTTGATGTACCATGTAACCCACTCGATACGAATGACTGAAGAGTCATAATAAAGAACCCACATCAGAGGCCGAAAGGCGTTTCCGAAAGAATCTGACACCAGGTTGTGTAGGGTCAATTGACCACGTAACTGATTCGATAAGAATGACTGAAAAGTAATAATGAAGAACCCACGTCAGATGCCGAAATACGTCTCCAAAAAAACTCTGACACCAGAAAAAATTCTAACGACGAAAATCGTCTCTGATAAAACTTTAACACCAAGGGTAGATTGACCATGTAAACTCACTCTATAAGAATTACTGAAAAGGCATAATATAGTCAGATGCGAGGTTTTGGTTACGTTAATGTCTTTCCATTTAGCGCGATTGCCCTCCAGTGACCGAATTCTGAACACATGCTTTAATGATTGCGTGCTTTGGAAAGCACGTTAAGTCATTGGTCCCGCCCGGCTGCCATCTGGCGGTCGTTTAAGGAACCATGTCGGAGGCCGTAAAGTAATTCTAAAAAAACTATCACCTGGATGTGCATGGTCGTATGCCATTTAACCCACTCGTTGTGAATGAATGAAAAACATTTAGGTAACTACGTAATGACATACATTTAATAATAACTCACATTATGAACACCACCATCAATAATTACTCCAATTACAAAGCAATAGCGAAAATATTTTCTGTCGAAAAGGAAAAAATACCGTTTCTTTGTTTTCAAAAATTGAAATGTCCAATGTTGTTTGACCTCTCATATAGTAGGCGCATACATTTTAACAGTCAATTTAAGTTGGTAGTTTTCCTTCGAAAACTGATAAAATTAATGCGTATCTACCTATATGTTGCCGAGGACTATTAACTATTTAATAAAAAAGTTTCTGTCCAGTAGTTTTTGCGTGAAAGATGCACAACAGACAGACAAAAATTCCAAATTATTTTATTTTATAAAGATTCTACGGACCAATTACAAAGAGGAGATGGCGTTTCAAATGGCGCAGTGTTCCGATGTGAAAGGGCCCTAGAAATATTTTTTTCATTTTATATTTAATTACTACTATTATATTATAATAATAACAGTTTTAATACATTTATAGATAGATGTACAGAATTAACCTTACAGTACAGTTTTATTATATGTTGATGTAGATTATATAATATTGACAGTGAGGCAAAGCTGAAACAGTGATACCAAGGGATACAGGGTCGTTTGACAGAGACAACTTCTTCATGATCTAGCAAATAACTCCAAGGAAAATGCTGAAATTATGTGATTTTGACGACTTACCTCTTACTCCGCTTTACCTTTACCTCTTACTTTGCTATGAAAATTTTATCAGGCGACTTTGAAAAAATCTTTAAATGATGATAACTTTCTTTCCTGATGTCCGATTTTGATGAAACATAGATTAGATGTTGCCCTTTGCTAAGGCCAATCACTTTGTGAAAACTAAATTCAAATCTGTCGAGTAGTTCCTGTTTATCAGGAGAAATTGAAATAAATCTCTAATTGATGATAACTTTCTTTCCTGATGTCCGATTTTGATAAAACAAAGAATAGCGTTGCCCTGAGCTTAGACCAATCAATTTGTGAAAACTAAATTCAAATATGTCCAGTAGTTCCTGAGATTAGCGTAATCAGACAGACAGACAGACAGATAAGATTGATATAAAACATTTTTCTGT
Source organism: Euzophera pinguis (assembly GCA_947363495.1). Classification (NCBI taxonomy): domain Eukaryota; kingdom Metazoa; phylum Arthropoda; class Insecta; order Lepidoptera; family Pyralidae; genus Euzophera; species Euzophera pinguis. The sequence continues at coordinate 7,406,593 of OX376164.1, forward strand.
AATCTATTATTCATCTTTAGTCGTTCCCTCTCATTTTCTAGCCAAAATAATAAATGTACAGACACGTCGATTTTACTCTTTTATTATAGTATATAGATAGATAGATAAAGCTGAAGAGTTTGTTTGTATGAACGTGATAATCTCAGGAACTACTAAACAGATTTAAAAACACTTTTAGTGTTAGATAGTCAGTTTATCGAGGAAGGCTATAGGCTCAGACGAAGTCGGGACGGGCTACTAGTTTTTATAGTTCTAGGGCTTCACTTCTGCGAAAAAGTTACAGAGTTGGATCTTACTAGTAGCTAACGACTTCACTCTACCAACCGGGGTTTTCATAAATGCATCATGACTGACTGCCAACTTAAAAAAATCGAAGTCTGTGAGTCTTGATACAGATCCTTGTGTTACCTAACCAGTACTATTACATGTTTTTTATCCTGATTCTTCAGAAGTTATAATAAAATGTTTGATTGTTTCAGGTAAGTGAAAGTTCAGAGCCAGGGAGAATTTTACACAGGCCTCAACGCGTATCGGAAGGCGGTGGAGTGGGCGCGGTGCCCCTGTCGCCGCCGGCGCAGGTAGCCATCAGCCGAATTGGTGAGATGTTTATCTACCTTAACTCCACTCCTACTGAAAATGACATAAACAGATCAAAAGCAATTATGTTTTAGGGTAGAAAATACCTGGTAAAGCAGTCTTTACCGGGTACTAATTTTAGGTTAAATACAGGTTGAACGTAATCGCAATAATGAACAAACATACAGTTTTTAGCTATCAAACTAGAAAATGGTATGACAAAAGTCTAGCCAACACTTAAGGTGTTCTGAAGTACACCGGGTGCTCTGATGCAGCCAGCTGAGGATGCAATCGGGACAACGCTGATGAGAGAGAAGTCTAGTCAGATTGTTCAGAAACAAACGTCAGACGAACCTAAGATGACTTAAAGTGCCCATCACACTTTCCTTTGTGTTTTGACTCATGACAACATGAATGACATAATTGTCTCTTGATGTAGTCATAGTAGATGCCGTATTTATAACATTAACCCTTTTTCTGTTTAAAACAAGCAAACTAAAACTGTAGGCGTACTGATCCATATATTTTATACTTCCTGAATTCGTGACTATGTTTGCACTCTAACTTTAAACAATTCAAATATAAAATCTTATCAGATACGCAGAAGGTCAGCATCAAGGTCATTTCCTACTTTCTAGTCTGTGGTGATTTTGGTAACTAAGAGCAAATTGATTATACTTAAAGTAATCAATTAAACTATGACGACAATGAACTGACAATAGGTTATCGAGGGAAGTGGGGGTATACTCGAGAATCTTCAATCCAAATAAAACACGATAATTAATGAGTTCGTAATCGAATAATGACGAGTTTTAAATGATTGAACGGCGGCCTAATCGGATGATATAACTTCATTTGTTTTTATACAGATATCTTTTTGGACTGTTTTGGACACATTTTGGTTCGATATTTTTAGGTACAGGTATTTTTCTTAAAAAAATAATAATTATAAATTATTGTTTTATAACATATCTTTGATAAACAAAAGTCTTACATCATTCATTAAAATTGTAAAATGAATGTTTATGCCAGACGTTTGCCAAGTTAAGCACAGATTTTTTCAATCTATGTTGTAGAGGTACTCGTACTAATATTAGCTGTTACCCGCGACTTCGTCAGTGTTGTAATTTATTTTTCTATGATTCCGGTTAGCGATTTGTGTAGTTAGGTTAGAGGTTATATTCAGATTAATCGATAAACAGCTTATATTTTATGGTCGCTATATTACTATATATGTTTTAAAAAGTTAAAAATTTAAACTTTTTATTCTTTCATACTAAATCTAACATTTTTTAAATTATAAACTTAGTGAATAAAATAAGAGTTTGTCATTGACATTACCGACCGACATAAAAGTTTTTGAACATCAATATACTCAAATTAATAATTTTCTTACTATTTCAATGTCACAATAAAATCAGTTTTAAATAACTTCCGAAGTCCCAATAATAGTAAACATTTAAATTTGAAATCAAATTTTAGAGGTACAAATTGTCCTTACAAAAAAAAAACATGAAATTAACATACAATACATGAATTCATTACTTAAATTAATAAACATGCGTTGTCTGTGTGCCTGAAGGCATTTTTTGAGTTAGGAAAAAGGATTATTTTATGTCGTCGACACTTTCTATTGAAGAGGCCCGTTTTTCTTGTTGCCATAATGAATAACTGCTGTGTAATAAGTAATTAATGTCAAGAAAAGGCCCTTTTAAATAAGTCAGTAAAAGCTCTTTATCTTTGAAACCATTAGCCAAATTTCTATAGTTTATTTAGTAATAAAAAAAATAAGTGAAATCCGACAAAATTAAATACAAATCTAGTGATCAGATAACAGGGTTTTCTATGAGAGGTAGTTAGGGATATTGTCATAATCTTATTCAAAAAAAGCTAAATCTATGCTCAGTATCATCATCTGATATTCCCGTTGCGTCCAAGCTGTCTTTACTCATCCAATGTCCTAAGTAAGAACACATAAAATGAATAAATACAACCTAAACAGCGTTTTCAAACCTGCTTTAGAATGCTATTTAGGGCGGCATCCGCGGTAACCGTCACAGTTACACAGAGATACAAGTAAATTGAGATCTTTTATTCCCGCTAAGGAAATACAAAATACCTTTTATTGACAAAAGTGCCCTAGGAATCATATGGCCTTCTTCGTCCAAGCGTGATTTTCTAGGGTACTCACGGTATCGTCAGTCATGATCCTAGATTAGATTAGGCGTCACTGCTTATTACAATGAAGCGACTGCCATCTGACCTCCGTAACCCTTTTAACAGGGAGACTAGACCATCAGGAACACAACCCAAGGTGTGTTAGTGTCACATTAGTGTCTAACATTGTTAGATTTTTACAGGCTGCCTATAGCCATCTGACACAGCCTAACGACTGCCATCTATCGATAACAACCGGACCAACCGCTTAACGTGCTTTCAGAGGCATGGAGGAGCTCGAGAACATGCTAAATACTAAATAGCGACCAATCCAATACTAGTCGTGTCTCGGTGTCGCTTGACACGAGCATTCGCCTACTAGAAATCATACGGTTAATTCATACCGCCCTTATCCATAATAATATTATAAATGCGAAAGTCTGTTTGTCTGTCTGTTACGCTTTCACGGCCAAACCGCTGAACGGATTTTGATGAAATTTAGTATGAATATAGTTAAAGACTAGGGGTCAAACACAGGTGACTTTTTGACGCAGGCGAGGCTGCGGGAAAAAAGGTAGTTCTTAATAAATAACAAAGGCTTTTATCCCCATTTTAGATGCCTAAAATGTGTTTTGTTTTTGTGCTTACATTTATGAAAAAAAGCTATACGTATATTATATTATATTGCCTGATAAGCATGTACTTACCAGTTTCTGGTTATCTTTATAAACAGGAAGCTACTGTTTTTATTGAACGTATCAAAGTATATTGTATTCACAATCGACAAATTTCCTCATGTGCAAAAAAGCACTACTTCCTTAATTATTGCGAAAAACATTTTTGAATATTTTAACAACAACCAATGGATACAAAAATATGTAAAAAAGAAATATTTTTTTTTAGTTATAATTTAGCAAGTATTTACAGAGAAAATGTGCTTTGCCGTTTGACGTCACAACTCGAGGAAATTGATGAATGATATGACTTATCGGTATTTTTAGCTCAAACGTTATATTAATGTAAATTAAATATTGATAGGTGATCAATACCGATATAGATTAAGAGGTGGCAACGTATTGACTAAACCATCGCTAGACCGACTGATTTAGTATCCACAGCTTATGTGAGTTGGTAAAAGTTGGTGTGCCATCATGACGTTGGTGTGTTTGGTAGCTACAGCCGTTTAAACATGGGTTACGGTTCAGTCAACTAAACGATCACTAGACAGACTGTTTCAAGGACAATATGATACTCCACACAGTACCCATATGAACAGTACAAAAACTGACATGATACCTTGGTGCGTTTGGAAGATATGACCATTCGAAGATTTTCATTTGTCACATAAATAGCATTAGAATGGCTGATTTCGTATCAACGGCGTGGAAAACTCTTGTGTGAATGGAATAGAGCCGGTCTGCTTCAAAAATGTTGGTGCGTTTGGTTGTGACACACGTATAAAAAAACGTGTAATACTAAACGTAAACGTGTAATATATTACTAAAGCTGATAACGAAGTAAAAAAATTATTTGGATGACTGATTTCGTATCAACGGCGCGTACATCACTTAGTGACTTTATTGTCACCACTGAAAATCTTTGAATGACCATATCTTTAAACGCACCATGGTATTATGTCAGTTTTTGGACTGTTAATATGAGTACTGTTTGAAGTTCATACTAAATCAGTCGATCTAGCGTTAGTCAATACGTTGCTACCTCATAATCTAATAGTCTTTTGTAGGATTTTCATTCATTTCGAAATTCTGAACAGACATGATTTGACTGTGTAACACGTCACTTCCTTTTTTTATTTTAGTATAGTAAGTAATATGGGTAATTTCTTTTTTCTCGGCTATTCATGTCAATGAAAACAGCACTTTTCTTTTCGTTTCGTCTATTGCGACAAGTTCGCCTTTGTATTCATTTACTTATATAATATTTTTTTTAATCAATTTTATTTATCTTAATTGTGCAATAAAGAGTTAATGTTTTTTTTTAATTGGGCAAAACATTTGAATGTTTATCCGAAGATCTATTTTTGATTTGAAATAGTTTTAATTTATTTTCAGCGTAATTCCAATACGTCAATCAAGTGCTTGCCCACATAACTACTGAATAAAATGTATACAAATAGATACTGCAGCTAATGAATAGATTATTCCATATATAGATGTCAAGTGGCAAAAATATTTAATTGCACCTCTGTCAGACTAGTTGGATAGGAAAATCAATGAGGCCCATGATGTCCAGTAGTGGTCGTCGTGCCGCTGACCTTATGCATTAATAATTAATAAATAGTAATTACCTACTACATTAATTACTTTTTATTGTATCAAGGATAAACACCTGAAATATCAATAATAAAATCAGAAAGTTATTAATTTTATGACGCCCAATAAAAACCACATTTGAAGGTACCTACAAGGTAAAAGACGCGGGCGGTAACTACGTCATTTACGCGAACCAGTGCGATCACTTCCCTATTATAAGGCTGTAGTGCTGTACTTGTATGCCTTCAATCTCATAATAACATTATACAGAAATACAGCTCTAAATATGCATCTGCACGCTTGCATCTGCTTAATTTATTTAAGGTTTCGCACCCAATCAGCGTAAAAATCTTAATAATATGGTCCCGCATAGACATAATTTTTGCGGTTTTTATAGATAATGGTACTGAACCCTTAATGCACGAGTCCCACTCGCACTTGACCGGTTTTATTTATATTTTTGTAGAATGATAGATTAAAACACTTTTATGAGATAAACTAAAAATTTTACAATATATTTCGTGATAACAATAACAGTGTCTATAAAGCGACTGGATGAAAATAGGTTAAAGATAAAAATACGATTTAGCCAATAATAGTTCCGCAGCGCGACGACATCTTTTCATAATTTCCGCACCTATGCATCATAACTAAGCATTATGAGGTTGATTTAATGGAGTGGAGTGTCCTATGGATGGGCTTCCGGCTACAAATAATTGAATAGGCTACATGATACTACTCGTGGCACCGGTAACCATTTTCCATGAGGTGGAGGTGGCGTGAGGCTGTAATCCTGTTTACTTTCTCAGAAATAAAGAAAAAAAAAGTATTTTAAGCGGAGTACCATCGGCGGGTTAAGCTGGTTTTATGTAATATAAAAAATATTGTTCAACTTAACTGCCTTTCTAGTCTTTCTTTTATACTTTATTTGTTTTGTGCTCCAATGTCGCGTCATACGAATACATCGACACACGCACTTAGTCGTCCAACCTGTTATTTGACCATGCTTTTCCAGTGTTTCAAGTTTGTATTATTTATTAATAAGCTACTGGAATAATTGCTATACAATGTGTAGTCAATCCAAATTATATATTTAATACTTGAAACATAATTAATTGAATAATAATAATTAACATTTAATACTTAACAGGGGTAATAAATTGAGTTAAATATATAAATTAATATTTTACGGTTTATCTCGGTCATATAGGACCGCGCCTATATGTAATTGATTTAGTTTTTCTCAATATGCATGAAAAGCTCCGTTCTCTGCCAGTCAAACCAAACAAACAAAAAATATTTCGAGATCATACATAGGTATGTATGATCTCGAAATACCTTTTTGTGTTTGTGGTACCTACCACAAACACAAAAAGGAACACAATAAAATATTATTAAGCATTAGCAAATGCACGAAATGGCATTGCGAGAAAACAGGGCTTTATTTGTATAAATAGATAAAAAAATATACCAATTTAATCAAAGTGTAATCTTTATTTCATGATAGAATAGTTGACGATGATCTAATTTCGGTCATTCGGTTAATCCTGTAATAACTATTTGATAACAGCCACAATGCGAACGCGAATCCCTCAGATCGTTGAACTCTTTTGTATGGACGTATTACGGGAGTCTCTACGAGTCCCTTTTCCAGATAATCTTATTAAGTATCCCTACAAAATCTCATAATCTACAAACTCATAGATATAATAACATAACTAAAGCCTATTCGTTTGATGCTTTCATATTAATCACAATTTCCTATTCGAGGTCAACCAATTTTATCTCGTGTTATAATGGTATCGAATCGAAGCCCGCCAATTCCGTCAATCAAGGGTAATATTTTCATTACATCATTCAGAAGCAAAATCCGTCTATTTCCCTCTTGGTTTATTATATCCGGCGTCGCGGAGGCGTCGTCGGGCTCCGGACGGCGGCGACGGCGCTCAGGCAGTCGCTAGAGGGCGCCCGCTTCGGAGCCACGCTCGACGCCCGCTCCGGCTGCACGCGATCGTACGCACGCATCGTACGAATACGATGACGACTCGCCCGCGCTCGCGTCAAACACGCTTTCTACGGAACGGTACTAAAACCGCCTTCTGACTCCGTTACATTGACATGTTTACGTTGTTAAAGTTTTCTTAGCTGTCAACGTTAACTGAGCAGTGTGAATGCGTTCAGCTGAAGGATTGCGAAACTGTACAAGTGAAGTTTAAAAATACATTGGCACTAGTGCGTAGTGACGGCCGACCGAGATGTGTTCGTGCAGCAAGTTCTACGATTTTTGGAGGAACTCTTGTGGCGCAGGTGAGTCTTCAGCGCACTTTCTAATTGCATGCTGCATCGAACGCGGGCGAGCGCGACCAGCTCCGCCCGCCTTCGTCCTTTCTAAACAACCGGCTTCAAATAGGCCAGCCTCGCTAGTCTATATTTACAGCCCATATTCTACCTAATCTCTTTTATAACATCACTTGTAGTTTGTAGTTGTCCAACCGAAACACCATAGTTTTGTTTCCGTTTACACAAGTTACTTTATTGCCATACAAATATTAGGTAAAACTTTCACATTATTTGTATGAGAGCTTCTATTTTTCATCCAAAATTACAGCGGTCTTCAATAATCGTGGTTTTTACAATAATTAAAATTGGAGATTATAACTAAATAAACTTTGTGTTGTTCAGCGTCAGACAAATGACACGAAACCTTGTAAAATCGAGGGCAGGTATTGTTTTGAAGAAATATAATAACAATACTTTTAATGATTTACGGTGAATTGTGATCCAAACTAAAGAAGCAACTGGTTGCGATGTGATGAATATTATCAACTGCTATAAATAAATAAGCAAACGTGTCAAGGCAGTACTCGACGCGGGCTTCTGCATGTGCATCATAATATCTACCTACCTACTTTATGTAACATATAATTATAAATAGTCACTTTTTAATACATTTTTATATAACCATTAATATAAAAATAATAAATTATGTATTTAATAAGAAACAAGTAATGCTGTGAATAATACAAACTGTTTTAATATACATGACGCCGTGACATGTAAGAAAAACTCACAGTATTCGATAGTTTGATTTCACTCGATATTGAGAGAACATACTATCTGCCACGCTAAGATTCAGGGCCACAAATGAATGACGGAATTATTTATAAACTTATGGTGATTCGGTAACCTTCAATTTATAGTGGAAATAACTACCGGTAGATTTCCTGCTCAGAGTATCTCTTAAGTCGATTTGCATGTAGGCACTGACAGGCAGGCCTAAGGTCCTTCAAAGATGCATCGTGTTACACCTTGACATGTTTACCTCTGTCAACGTAATCTAATACCAATTGTGTTATTTAGTTTCCCACATGCATATCTGCAAGTTTTGCAATTTTATCATTGTTATAATATAACAAGGGCAAAGCAGGATCATACTTGAAATCTTTTTGATCAGCCAAGCTTAGCATTCCATTTTTCGCTCTGATGGCCATAACTTTGTCACGTAGTTCCCAAGACGAGATTGGAAATCTTCGTGCTTTATCATTTTCGTACGCATCTGTGTGTTTCTATAAATTCATTTTGTATTTGGACGAGTGTGGCTACTTCCTGTGCTGCTAATTGTCTGAGATCACAATCTGAGCGTAACTGATTGAGAGCGATATTGTGTGTGGCAAACGACGTGAGGTCAAGTTTAATTCTTGTGTGGTCCGCTGAGGTCCGTCCGAGATTGCATGACGGCGGCGGCGCCGCGTTCGCCAGCCATGCATGCTATTTTAAGGACGCGGCTGACCTTCTCTCATTAACCTTCCAAATCTCGATCTGGCTCACTATGTATTCAACTTGTTATCACGCGACCATAAGCTTTTTTTAGACTTAAGTGACACATAGACTTTCGTCCATTTTAAAGGTCATAGTATATTATATTAATTATGACACTATGTAACTCTAATTAGGTACTATATGAATTGGGTATGAAACTTGCCTAAGTAATTCATCTTCGATCGATTATTAGGCGTAGCTCGAAAGAAATGTGAAAGTTATTCAACGTTATTAATGAACTTGAAAACCGTCTGTTTCCCAAATTCCAAATCCATAAGAGATCAGATCTAAGCAAAATATTATAAAAACTTTAATCCAAATTACATATCTCTCAATATTAGTTTCTTTAACAAGGAAATCATTATAGCGAACTAATTTATATTCTGTCGCTAAAAGAAAACTGTTTCAATAAAGCCATTTCCTTAGTAGAATGTGGGTCAGTCACGTAACCTATAAGGCAATTATTTCCCAAAGCTAATCTCCATGTACGAAGAAGGCTAAGTTTGTTGTGCTTACAAATTGTGCGGTAACAAAGTATCAGTACCCGCAGCGTACGTTACAATGCCTTCGGACTGCGTGCATTGCATATACTTAAACTAGCACGTCTATATTTCTTATCCATGCAGTTATGTTTACCATAACAATGCCATCGTAATTGTAATTGATTTATTGTCACGCGTCTCAAGAATGAGTACTTGGTTAATGTCTGCATTCAATGTTTTCTATTTTTCATTTTATAATATGGCCTTGGGGCTGTAACGATTGTGTTTTTCATTAAAATCTGTAGCCGTATGATGAAACAAAGACCTGAGGCAAATTCTTTGCAGAATCTGTGATTTTCCCGACGCATATTGGTAGGTAAATACTCTGATGAAGTTTTTGCCTTTGCGCATACAGTTCAACAAACTAAATTGCTGATCAGAGATGTTGCTACATAATGTTTATTTTATTATTGAATGAAAATTTGAATTATCACATATTTTTTTAAAAGTCACCTTTACAGTCCCAGGTGACTCAAGTGGAATATAACCATATATTTTACAGAAATGTCAACAAACGACATTTCATTCCAATGTTTTGTGAATCTGAATTACTACGCCGGTTTATATTTAACTAATGATTTTTATTCTTGAATGTATTTTCTGTTTCAAATGCAAGTAGGTCTGATAATAAAAACGATTCGAAAGGCACGTTAAGTCGTTGGACCCGGCTGCCATCTGGTGGTCGTTAAATAAAGGTTCCGCATAAACTCTGACACCAGGGTGTACATGGTCGATTGACTAGGTAACCTACTATGATAATGCAAGTAGGTATACAGAGAGATGTAAACGTGGGATTTGACTGATATGTTAATCACAAAGTGCAACAGTGGCATCACACTGATGATAACATCATCCTCACTCGCTGTCAGCTTTGAATAGAGCATGAATATTATTCGCAGTGATTGATGAATAGCTGTTGTGTGCAGATCAGTGTCACACTGCACTGCTGCGGCTAGTGCACACAATTTCAGACACATTTTTAAATTAGCATTATGTAAATGGTTATATAACAATCATGGGATATAAAAGAAAAATATGGAAATCGTGGAGAAAGCTGGCTCATTTTATTTCACTTTTATTTTCGAGATTGGATACCGCTTAGCCGATGTGGTTTTGCCAACCGTTCAGGATGGTATCTGGTTCATTTCGGATTTCCATTGCTATTCAACGAGGTAATGCTGCCAGCATAATAGGTACCTTTGAATCGGGTACCATCAGGGGCGGCATTTTCGTTTAATATTTTTATGAATATTTAAATAGTTCGTTGGAAATCGTGTCATGTCAGAATGTGAAAAGGCCAGCAACAGGTAAGAAGTACCTAATTAAGGCAGTCCACTGAGAAGAGCCATTGCTCTTCATCAATATCGGGTTATAAAAAATTAACTTCAAACTAACACAGGAGTTTCATAAACTCAATTCATACCTTATAAAATGTAAAGTAATGAAATAGAAATTGCATTAACTCAAACGTTAGGTACTTTCAATGAATTTCATCTGAAATTTGAAATCTACGTCAATTTCCTGTCCAAGAATATTTTGATGACATTATCTAGCTGGAGGAAATTTCTCTTCGATTGACATGGGGGTGTAAATTGATAAAGTTATCAGACGCTCTTTCTATCTTAAAATACTTTATTTTGATTATAGGCCAAGACAAGAAAATAGTCATAACCGTATTGTTAAAAACTTCTCCATAAATGTGTCTAATTAATTACGATTAATAATGAATCACAAAGCACGCTTTATCTACACAACCATCTTCCTGAAATTTTGGGTTGAGTACTGACTCAAAATTTTCCTTCTGTAGTGAGAAGGACATAGAACATATCATTACGGGAAAATACTGTTCTTCGGGAAAGGCTGCAGAAAAAAGCTAGTAATACCTAAAAGTAATTTTTTTACTCAAAGTAGGTAATAAAGTTTCGGAACGTGCTTCAAACGAAGGTCCCGTTTCGTGCCGCGACGCCGGCACGCAACGTGGGAACGCGTTCTGTTGTTTTTTCTTGTGTCATTTTAGTTGACGCATAGTTGATGTAGCCGCTGCATTTGCATTTTTTACTACTAATTTGCAATTGGAGCCAAATGAAATATTACACCCTAATAAAATATTATTAAGTAAAATTGTGCTTGCTACTTATCGGTTAGACACACGCTTAAAGTTTATAAAGGAAGTTCAAAATAAGGTCGATCAAAACGGAGTTTTTGTACTAGTAGGTTGGCTAGCAACTAAGCAAGGTTTCTTTCTTTTCGCAAATGATGGCGCAATCAGCCTAACTTATCCCGCTCTTAATACCCTATCTATAGTTGCCAGCGCACTGCCAAATCGTAAAGAATTTTTCGTTCGAGTACTCAGGTTAGTAAAGGTCCATTGCTTCCCCGCCAAACCCTCAGTATAAAGCTATAGCAAGCTAAGTTTAAAACGATTTCGTCATCAGACTTATAATACTTAATATCTTATCGGCAATCGGTCACAGTCGACTGCGTCGCTCGAAATGTCTCGCAAAATCCATTCGTTCCATCAGTCCGCGGTCGTGTCGTGACTAGTCACAAGATAACCTGGAAAAACTTTTGTACTTTGTAAAAAATAGAATTAAAATATTTAACACTTAAATGGCGAGATAAAGACAAGGCTAAATCCACTGCGTAACGTAACATCGTCCACTGTTCAAGTACTCTCTCTCAACAAATTTGACAATATTTTTGTAACGAGTATCCCTTTTAACTGTGGAGTTGTAAATTATTTCCTGGTTTTAAGATGTACGGATAATTGGTATTTTGTTCTAGTTTTCTGACAGTCTGTCATTGAAAACTGAAAAGAAAATCGAGAAAGTTCATTTGATTTTAAATGCATCCCATCATCATCTCTGTATGGTATGAACAGTTTGTTGTACCATTTACAAATTACAAACATGAAATATACAAAATTGTATCGGATTAAAATAAAATGAGTAGAAAAGTAAAAGATGGATTTAAGTTTAAGATAACATTATTGAATTTGATGAATTTAAATCCATTTTGGCAATATTTATAAAGGCTTCAGATATTCTGGTTTCGCCAACATCAGCGGCGAGCCAGGAAATAGTAAAAAGTATTAAACTTGGTCATAATGAAATCATTCTTGAATCGAGTCGAATATTTTGATTGGCAAATGACGTGAACGTCACGTGGCTGTTTACGTACAACTCTTTAATTGGTAGAAGTGGTTACCACGCACCGACCGTGTGCACTCTATAAAATTTATCGTCAGGAATTGACATCTGGAAATCGTGTTGGAATATCTATAGTAATCATTTATTTAGTAACATTAATTACTAGAAAGTCTATTCATACATATTTACAAGTATTTATTCATCCCTTACTTATTATGTAATAGGCAGATCCTCTGACTGTTTTCGTTATATTCTGGGCTTCTCAATTTCCGCAGTATCTGAATTATTTGATATTGAAAACAATAGAATGAATTGGGTAGCAGTGCATGAAGTGAAGACATATATTTAGCTTCAGGAAGCAGTGTCTATAAGGGCAGACGGCAGAGGGTATAACCTCTTTTAATATTATACGTGTGGGTGTAAGTGGTTCCACACAAAAACGTTTTTAAAATAATATAGTAATCAGTATAAAAACTTGGTTGTAATTCGTACAAGGTCAATGTTTAATAAGAATTAATTTCACTCACATTTAGATAAATGAACAGAAATGTTGCATTATATTTTTTGCCATCGTCTAAAATCGAGTTGACAGAGTATCTGAAATGCCAGGCCTGAAGGTGAACAACACCGTTTGATAAAATAAATTTGTGACTTTTATTTACTATATATAGACTCAAAGAAAGATTTTTAAAATCCGTTCTTAAAAAAAATTATAAGCCTTTGAAAGAATTCAGATTAAGAAAAGGAAACTGAAGAAGAAAATATTTGGAAGGAACTACAAATTATGCGTGGACGGATATCCCGAAATTCTCACGAGACTAGTTCCGACTGTTATTAGTCTAAATATACAAGCTTACTTTTATAGGCGAGATAAGATCTAATTCCCTCAATGCATCTGCCTGACCTGCGACCTCTATATAACGCCGGATTAGCTTAATGAACTAGACGATCTGTCTCTATTAGCTTATACTTTTATTATTATAAACATTCACATAAAAGATTGACGGACCACCTAGAATTTGTAGTATTGCACCTGTTCTTTACCTATTTCGTCCCACTGCTGGGGAAAGATCTCCACTAACTCTGCTATCATAAATTAGAAATCATATAATGATTATCATGTAAATTCGATACATTTTCCGCACATTCCTGACTTTTAGGCAGGACCTCTTGATCCTGCCGATGCTAAGATGATGAAACGCCCTTATATGCCAGCCGTCGATTCTTCTTCCTTTCCTTTATCTTATGCCACTTTGTTATGTGGGGTGGCACTGTACGTCAGTTCCCCCACTTTTTTTTACAATTAAGCATGCAAAAAGCCATAGGCAATCAAGCAATCAAGCCTTTCCATATCAACACATTTTCTACTCATAATCTCCCTGATATAGTCCAGCCATCTCTTTTCCTTGCCCCCGCAACCTTTAAATTAAATTCAGCAGTCGATATAGGAAGAAGTAGATTTCTGGAATTTTACCTGCAAAATTTCATAGAAACCGTCTTCAACACAATATCAATCTAGTTTCGTGCGCGGTACGCTAATAAACAGCTCTGGCACTATAATATTTGGGAAGCCTCATTTAAGAGGCTATTGTTTTTGTGTCGGACCGAGTCTAATTGTCATTGACATTATTGATTCTATGACCTCGATAATATTTTCAACCTATTTCCAAAAAGATGGTTCTCGTTTCGGTCGTGTTGTTTTTATGTTTAATAATCATATCTACTTTATTCTGATGCCTCTCTAAAAATCGATTCCATTAATTGGTTTGTCAATACAATTTTTCAATGTACAGTTTCAGTGACAAGTACCTGCCTTCCCTTGTTATTCATTTTGGAAAAAAAATGTATTGCTATTAATACAATATGACAACAACTATAAAACATTTTTTCTTGATACCAGTAGTATCTTGTATATTGGTGATGGTAGGCTAAAGATTTAGCTCCTAAGCTTTATGGTCTCCAATGTAAGCTCGTCTACAATTCTGTGATGACCTTGCGGTATTTTACACACACATAACGACCACTGTCAATTTGATAAATTACAAAGCACTTCTGTATACGAGGTCGAATCGAAATATAAGCATGATCATCGTGAAACGCTGTTTTACAAGCATTCTTCGAAATGCTGTTGAAAGGATTCCAAATTGACAATGACTTTCACCACATTGATGGTATCGTTCGGGGATTGTACAGTGATGTTCATTAATAGCACTGGTCATTGATTTAGCGAAGGACTTCGTTTAGAATCAGTATGGTAGTTTGAGTTAGGGAACGGCAAATTATATAAACCATTTATTTATTTATTTAACACTTTTTTGCACACAGTGAAATACAAATTAAATATGTTACATAAAATGTGAACACAGTATGTATACAAAAGGCGGCCTTATCGCTCAAGCAATCTCTTCCAGGCAACCTTAGGGTAGTTTAAATATAAATAAAGGAGATATACGGATATGGTGCATAAAGAACAGAGCAACGCTAGGCAGAATAACAAAAGTACACGATACATAAACTACTTAAAATAAATACTAATATACGTAAATAAAAAATAAATAATTATGTATATATATTTATATATAATAAATAAACTATAAAAACACGAGAAGTGGAGACTGAAACAAGATGTACTGAAAAGGAACGAAGCTACAGTGAGGAAAGAAAGTGGGACTTTACTTGCGACTTAAAACTGGTCAGAGTTTGAGCCGTTCGAATAGGCAGTGGAAGAGAATTCCACAGTCGCGTTGCCTTGGCCGTAAAAGAATCAGAGTAGAAGGTAGTGGAGTGAGCAGGAGTTCTTAGGCATAGATTTTCGGCACTACGTAATTTACGTTCTTGTTGAATCTCACTGAAGAATTCGAAGTACCATACGAGTATAGCGCACTGATTTCGTATTTGAATTTAACTATCATTAAAATATTAGCTACAGAACTAGTTTTGATGGAATCAAAAGTTGATACAGCGATAAATTGGACCTTGAAACAGGACCTTTGATACACATTGTTACGTTTCAAAGCCCACGTGAGTTGTAGTGTAGCCGTAGGCGACAGCTTGATATAAGTGAGAATATATCCCTACCCCTCTGCGGCTATGGTGACTGACTAAGCCTGTCAAAGTGGAATGGCTTCGCTGGTGTGCCTTGAAATGGCTGACGTATCCTATCCTTGCTGTAAATGTGCAAGCGCAAAAAGGACACGTAATATAATTAATACTGTATTGAGGAGAGAGGTCTACATTATTTTGAAATGAGGGTCTCCACTCTTGCTTTCCCAACGAGTGTTTTCAATATTGCATCTTTTCATGTGTATTTTCAGAACAGCTTTATATCTGAGGAACTAGCTAACTTATGACCATACTGCCATCACAAGTTAATTTGAATTAGAAACAGCGCTCATCCAAATCGCATCCATAATCCAAGTATCCAATAATTGTAACATGAAAATCTCGTTACCCTCATTTAAAAGGCGTACATCAAAATAAATCTTTCCGGTCGTGAGCCCGTTCCGAATGACCGTAAACCATAAATGCTAATTTGAGTAAAAAATATGTGTGTCGGTGATGTTTGGTGCATCGCCTCTAGTTTCCGTTCACCTCTCACGCAGGCCACACTACGTGCCGCTCAGATTGATGATTGCATTAAATTGTGAGGATCAAACGTTTAACCGTTTCTTTGATTCACGTACACGGATAGTAAAAGTGTAAATCACTGTCCTTCTTCAGGTTCAGCTGGCGCCATGCAACAATAGTATGATTAACGTTGTTGAGCTGTAATTTTTTTACAAAAAAAAAAAAAATTACACAAAGAAGTGCACATTCTTTTCTGTAAAGTTTTTCTTTTAAATCGCGTCTTGTCCTCTGACGAGGTTCAGTTAGCCCGGCGCTCATACTACCAAGGAGTTTACCCTATAGGAGAAATTGCAAAATCCTATATAATTACTGATTCTCATTACTCCCTCACTCCACTTGAATCCACCCTTACGATCTACCAGTGGACTTTCTTTGCTGGTTCTTACCAGGTAGAAGAAGCTAGAATGAGTTAATATGCTTAAAGTATTGGCGAAATGATATATTCACATTAAAATGTTATAATTGTACTTCGTGGGAACTGTATATTTGATACTGTCCGGTAATGAGACCTTTGCACCATTATGTAATATAAAAATTTCACGGGAAGCAGGAAAATGATTAGTTGAGTGGAATGATATTCCGATGGATCTATTTAGTAATTAAGTAATTTGAAGACCTACTTTGGACTTTGACTAATAATGAAATTACTTCACGAATTGTATTAAAATACATTGTATAAACACAGTAGTGAAATAAGTAACGATAAGACTTTACTTGCTAGGTTTTAAATTTGTGACTTCAGCCTAAAGAATAGACTCCCACTTCCGGTAGGATCGTAAAAGGTACAGAAGTTTAGATTTCTTTGCACCGCTTTTTGACTAGTGGCAGATCCCAGTAGTAACAAGCAAGTCATCTCGTGACTAGTCACAATCTGATGTTACTAGGTATGTTAGTAAAATTCCTAAACTAGGGAAATCAATAAGACATGGTATTCTAAGGCGCACAATACCACTGTCCTAAGATGCAACAGGAAAAACGATTGGACGATAATCATCTTGATCATGACAACCATGTGTTTACTGTATGTGTGCGAGAATATATACGAGTCATCAGTTGATATAATGTGATCCGAAATTGTTTAGTATCACGTGCCTTTGAACTTTTATTTATGTTTTAATAGAAATCATGTCATCATGATACACATTTTAATGTAATTGAGTTACTCTTCCGCTAACAAGATTGGATATAAAACATATGTATAAACTAATAATAAAAAATCATATAAAAACAATTCGAAATTAAAATCATAACTAAGCACGAATTGAACCAAAATCCTACGATACATTTTAACTATCGGGCTTCATTTAAATGGCAGTTATCGTCATGCATACTGTTATTTCCAGCTAGCTATTGTTTGCCCGGAAGCGTAAATACAAACCTGATTAAAACACAGACACCCATAATCTGTCCTGTATCATCTTGCGGACGGCTTAAAGAGGTAAAGTCTGTCCGAACCTAGCTACAACACAGAGCATCTGTAGTGCTGCTGCTTAAGTTTCATTATACGCGGATAAAAAAAAATATGAAAAGACGACTACAATACAGACACTCAATAAATACATCATACCCATAATCAACCATTTAAAAAAAATACAACCCTTCGAGTAAAAATGTTTTTTTTATACAATTAAGTAGGCATACGGGCCCACCTGATGAAAAGACAAAGATATCATTTAAATATACACATTTCACTGTTTTTGATCATTCAAGTCTTTTAAAATAGGTTCCTAAGGCCAATCGACCTCATATACCCTGTTGTCTACCCTAAAAGACTCTTCTTGCCTCTGTTCGAAATTGAGTATTGTTTAATCAACTCTACTCATATTCAAGAATTACTGCCCTGTATTGCAGCCGGCATTGTGAAAACAATATCATTCGAAATGTGTTCGAATCCGATCAAAACGCAGACAGTTTCCCTTTGTCTGTGGTGTACTCGAGTTTGTATTTATTTACATATACGCACGTATACGGACCCGGCTGCACTACAGAGCAGCCCTTGTCTGTGTTGTAATCGGGTTTGTATTTACGCTGCCCGGAAAGGGCAAGCGTGGTTCTGGCTGGCGTTAATTTGTCAGTTGTCTGCAATAAAGCTGTCACGCGATCCATACATTTTCAACGTCCCTCTGGGCGATTCAACTGTTTATCGTGACTTTTATTTTACCTCTGATTTAAATCCCATTTTACAAATAATTCGCGTATAACGTAACTTTCGATAAAAGGCTTAGGAATAGCCCATTCATTCTTCGTGAGCAAGTAATCTAATAGGCAAGTTCGGGCAGCCGTTCTTATCTTATTTAGAGTAAAATAGACTTAACTATGACGTACTTATTGTGACAGATAATAAGGCATAAGACTCAAAAGCAATAAGAAACGATGAGAGCGGTAGCGAGCATTCAAAAAAGAAAGGCAAAAGAATAGATTAGAAGTTGAACATAACATTATTGAAAGGTATTTAATTTATCATAGTTACAACAATGCGTACGTAGTTAAACATCATAATTTGGACGCAATCGGTAAGGCAATAAAATAATTCTAGTTTATTTGCCTAATTAAAACTCGTTCCAATTTTTTTATGTTTCAAAACAATGAAAATAGCGTTGGAACGCCTTAATGTTTTCTGTACACACGACCTGGAAAGATAATATTATACGCCTTCTTGCTACAACTACTTAAACTAATAGGTAACAAATATGAACTCAAAACAGAAACCTACTTTATGTTAAGTGTAAGTACTTTTGCATTTTTCGCAAACTAATAGGACGTGTGCTTATCAATGTTGACGAGGAGTCTTAGAACATTTTATTTTGTCATATAGTTAGTTATACGTGTATTTACTTGTACAGTAAACAGATTTAAAAAAGTAGACAAATGTTTAAAATTATGGAACCTCAAGTTAACATACCTATGTTAACTTGGTCTATGTGCAGAGGATTCTCAGGCTTGGGCGCCGAAACAAATCATCGTTTAATAAGATGGCATATCAATCAATATTTTTAATTGTTTAAAAAATATTTGTATGCATAATATATATTATATTCTCAAATTAACTTTATTTGATGAAAATAAATAAATAATGGCAGAAGTGTTAAATTTTACAATTATAGTTGAATATTGCGTATTTGCATAACTAGTTCAATTTCGAATTGAAACGAAAAGGAGAAACCAGAAATTTCCGAATAACGACAAATAATAGTAAGTACGGATTAATTTTGATCTGGTTAAATGTCAATTTCCCGCCTACGTCGCTTTAATCGATATTGATTATACTTAACTTCGTCTTGGAAAATGCGTTTGTTTCAGCTGTCTCGTGCGATTTCACGATCTACACTGTGAAAGAATACTTAGAGGCAATTAACTTGAGGCGCGTTGAAAGCGTTCCTTGAAAAGTTGCTGTCAATTTTAATTTATTGCGTAACTAATTTAGTACATGCCGATTTTTACAGTGCCCTTTTACAGAATTAGATACAAATAAGGCACATAAAAACATTTGAAAAACCACTGAGAATTGTTTAGAAATAGAAATGAGTTGCATTCAAAACAAGCTGATGTATATAATTTAAGATTATTCATATATATTTTTACATTGGTTATTTGTGTAAGTAGAGTCGTAGACCAACGAGACTGCCACACAATTTTGCACACATTATAACAATAATCATATATCAGCTATGAACTAGTGTTATTTATTATAATACCAATTTACGAAAAAAAAAATACCTACGAGCAAACGCCGCTTCACTATACCACACCAACCGAATAAACAAATTGGCGCAGATTATAAAAACATCCGATCCGACATAGCGGTAAAAACTCACTTCCTTATGGTAAAAGTACGTAATTCCTCTTGTGCTGTAAATTTATGTGATGTTTTAACGACACGCCGAGCTCATGTGGTTGAAATGTTTTCCTTTGTTCTGTTGTGTACATACAAAACTATACTAAGGGTAAGATGATGGTAATTACTACTATTGTATTTCGTTCGTAGGGACTGAAAGAAGTGAAAACATTAAGTGAAACTAACAAATTTTATAGATTGTTGTTGATTGTTGGAGGTAAAGCGGAAAATTAAAGTATTACTATACGATTTGTACATATTTGAATGTTTGGTTATTAGAGGTAGCGTGGTTTCGGCGATAAGTGTTTCGTGTTAGCATGATTTGTTATAGCAAACTTTCGGGGACGTGATGTTATATTTTTCGAAGTTAGGTAAGGCACTCATTTTGTTCAAATCAAAGTTACATTTAAATACTATAATCTATGCTAGCAGACTAATTCAACTGTTTTATTTCGTACATAACTTTTTAAGGTGCATAATAACAGCCTGGCCACGAAGCAGTTCGCCACGGCGAAATTTGCCGCGATGCCACTGGCGACTAAAAGAAAGACATACAAATGATAGTGCATAAAAATGCTCAAAATTTTTTTTAATCTAATTTACAATAAAAATCTTTTTAACAAACAGAAACAATACACGTACATAAGGTTCTATGAAGTAAATTAGCTACAAAACAAGAATATGACACGAGTATTCAAAAACTCGTAATAAGATACTCGCTCACTGCAAGTTCTTAATTGGTTTTTCTGAAAAAGGAATAGGTAGATAGATAAGACATGTACCTACTGACACTAAGATATTGCCTTAAGTCTTAAAACCCGAACTTAAAAACTAGCGATAGGTTAAAAAGTAGTTAGTAAAATGTTTGACTCCGGTCTTCAACTATATTCATACCATATTTCATCAAAATCCGTTCAGCGGTTAAGCCGTGAAATCTTAACAGACAGACAGACTTATGGATGCTTAATACTTATGTCCATTTCATCGCCATCTGGACCCAATATCATTGACTCAATGAAGTCAATCATACGGTCACTGTACCATTCGATCCGTCGATACTATTGAAATCGTTCACCCATAATTTGTCAACATGCAAATGGACATAGCGTGTCCATGAATAATATAATGATAGATTACTCCAGCCGTCCATTCATTTTTAATAAATATTGATTGACTCCACCCCATGTCAAACACATACCGAGCTAGGTGAAAGACATGGACTTTCTTGACCTTCTTAATTGGATGTAAAGGTCTTGTAACCTTATCGGTTTTGTCTGTTTTTGTCGTTTCTTTCTTTCAGCAGTCACTAATCTTTGCAATTTGAATCTTATGATTGATGTTTTAAGCCTCTATATTGTAAAACAATCGGTGAATATTTGCTGTCCCTGGAACTGGTCATCATTGTTCTCCATTAATAGTCCGACATTTATATTAGTCGCCGATTTTATCATAAATAAAGAATCGCTTTATTAATAAAAAAAATGTATACATAATTGCAATAGTCAGTCAGTTTTTTTCACTATTAAGCCCAAAATATAGACATAGTTATCGTGATTTTAATTTAGGAATACGCTCAAACTTTTTGACAATCTTAATCCAGAATATTTTTTTATGACTTGATAAACAAATTTGAATGAAAAAGCTAATTTCAGAAGTTTTTCTGAACAAAATCCCTAATAATGTATACCAAATGACACCAGTCGCTATATTCTGAAAGGGAAAGTGGGTCAGCGGACCAACCAACCCTTCATTTGTTCATGACAAAGAGAGGAAGTAGTACTTTCTAACATTTTAACAGTGAAATATTTTCTGATAAATGCTTTTCTAATGGTATTCGTGTCAGTGCTCCTTTCATTGAATTTACAGACAATCAGTGTTCATTATGGGTATTTCTATTCACATTACAAAACTTTATCATATCTTGAAAAGTAAAACACTTGAATACTACCTGCTGTCATAATCATCGTCTCAGCGTTTTCACTAATAGTCAGTAATCATGATTATGGCAGGCGTCGGATTTCTATTGCAATAGCCCAGTTTAAATCCATCCAAACTTCATCACCATAACCCATTTATTCTTTTCACCTATTAGAAATAGTTCCTCCTCCTGCCGAGACCTGTTCATGGAAATGTCAACTATTGATATAGCCGTGAACGGGTTTTGGCAGGAGCACCACATGACATCAACTTCTCCAAAGGGCCTCTACGTGT
Organism: Euzophera pinguis; assembly: GCA_947363495.1. NCBI lineage: Eukaryota > Metazoa > Arthropoda > Insecta > Lepidoptera > Pyralidae > Euzophera > Euzophera pinguis. The sequence goes on from OX376164.1 coordinate 7,428,782, forward strand.
TGGATCCATATCCCCGCGCAAGCCTCTCAAAGGACCGGGGTAACCCGTGAATCCCAAGCGGAGATATATAAATCTATGTATGTTTATTTAGCAGTAAGTGTTTTTTTTCTCATAAGAGAAAAAATATTTCTTTTTTAAGATAATTCGCGTCGCACATAATCTTTTCTGTTTTATCCTAATGGTTGACTGGGAGAGAATGCTTTTAGCATTAAGTCCGCCAATTGTAAAAAGTATTTTTTTTACTTGTGGTTACATTATAGATTTATAAATAAATAAAGAGGTAAAGAGGTTGTAAATGTATATATTGTTTCTAGAAGTAGTACAAATATTGAATTTGCAAAAGTCAGTGAACTATTGTCACTTTTTAAACAAATAACTCTAATAGTTTCTTCTCAGATCTGGTTCTGTTCTGCAGCACCTTCTTTGGTTAGGAACTTTTACTTCCCAAACCATCTGATATCGCAGCTTGTGTACTACTGTCCCATCTTTTTCTTCCAACATTTTAGGATCTCAATAGGATGTGACCTTTCTCTAGCGGCTCCCTTTTTTTGCCTAACTTTATTTATAGTACATGAACTTAAACGGTCCGATCGGCATTTCAGCTACTTTAGTACCTTAATCTGTTTTGTGATTAAGCTATATCTACTGTCCTTTGAGCTTAGGGGTATCTACAGAATTACTTATTCTTCTATTTATGCTCAGCCTTAGTTCATTCAACAACCTTGAGCCTTCTCATGAGCTCGCTAATCTTCCGCGTAAATTCAATTAGCATTTACTTTAAAAATTGATCGATCGGCCACGATTTTTCAATAACGTGCTGTATAAAGACTTCAAAATTAGAAATGTCGCCGACGACAATAGGATGACCTAAATGTCAACAAGCGAGTGTATTCGTGAAGTCATTAACACCAGTCAGGAATAGACTCTAGACCACAATGTCGGAGGTGTGTCTCTCGCGTTAGAACTCCAGCAAACATTAACTCTGCTATTTTCAGAGGCGAGAAAATTCCACTATTACCATTAGTAATTCGAATTTCAGCGCTGTTACGTACGCAACACATAATATAATTAGATACATCTATATTGAATCCATTTGAGTTGAGAGCACATTTAATAAGGCGATATTAGATCGATACACATACTATTTCTAGTCTTTTGTTTGTTTTGTTGACACCATTTGTGTATTGAACATTATCATTAGAGTTGACTGATATAAGTTTGTTGCCACGCTTCACGGAACATCTTAGAAATATATCATAACTTTTTTTAGTATTCGAAATTATAAATGTCCCGTTGAAAAAATGTAACAGTGCCTGTTATATCGTAAGAACAAATTAATCTGTATTACAAAGGGATATCAGGCTATTTTAAATAAAGTGTGTTTATGCCTATTGCTAATAATTAGCCATAATACAATTGGAGAAATATATAATACTTATATTATGGGTAATGACAAATTGTAGGTTTTGTAAAACTTTTATGCAACTCTTGGTCTATCGCTGTGATATAAATTATGTGCGATTTGTTTAGATTTAATTATATAAAGAAGTTGTTTCTTGCCGTTCTTGAGAATAAATATGTGGATAAGATAAATGTTGTTATTGCATATATATTGTTGTCAACATAAAAAATACGTGGTGTCTCTGGTAAAAAATGTTGTTTACCATATCTTGATAACAGATTTTATTACGGGTATTAACATTTATGTATAGGTTGGGTAGATGTATACAACGGGTTATTCCAGAGTAAAATAACAAGTGTTTCTAGTTGGATCACTAGATCTGTTTTATCTCAGTATACCTACAGTCACCTGCATACGTGACTCCATTCATGAACATCATACCACAGCCAGAAGCACCATTATACTTGCATTAATGCACTACATACGTGCATATACATTGCTCGCCCATGGAAATCCCATACTACATAATGTAATAATGCAAAACATAAGAAAACGCAGTTTTCCTGCCTGGTCTTCACTTTTCATGTGTATTTTCCTTATTATTGTAGGACTTGTCTTCTTTCAGATAATATTTCTTCTATTTTAGCGTTATTAGGATTTAGTAAACTGTTATCATCAATTGGAGTTTTTTTGTAATAATTATTTTTCCTCCATCTGTCTGACGACTTTCTTACTTTTATATGAACAAAACACTAACTTTTTTCGTTAGGTAATGTAATATAAGATTTTATAAGATAATTTATTTCAAAAACAAGTTAGTTTACAACAGTTTCGCAAAAAAATATTAATCCAAAAATAATAATAAACAATAACAAAAATTAATTAAGAATAATGAAATTGAAATAATGTAATTTAAAATAAGATGGTATTATTTCTGCAATAATCACGTTAGCTGGACCCCTAAATCTCAATAGACCGATTCCAAACACCCGCTTCTCGTGCTTTAACCGGTTTGATTGACTTTTCGTGTTTTTAAGTTCACAAACCATTTTTCCCTATCACTTAGCGTCACTGATTGATCAATTAAAGATATAAATAGTAATCAACATGACGTATTTGTTCAAAATGTCTAAAATAAAGTCAGAGTTCAATGAGAACAGGTGCACAATTTCAGTAACTTATCCAAAAATTTAATTTGACGTCATATGACGTAATAAACCGAAGCGATTGTCACAGGCAGAGGTGGTGGTGACGTCACGTCCTCGTCGTCACGGCTGGGCAGCACCTTGTCAACCCGTATAAGTGAACCGCACCCGGCGCTCGCCACCATATGTTCATCAACCGTCGACACAGCCGGCCGCATACGAGACCGGCGTCTTATCAACAGTTAACTGATAACAGATAACATCCGAGTGCTCTCAACTCGACACCGTGTAATAATTAGTTATTAATCTTTGTGTTATCAGTGTTATTTGAACTACTTATATTTGTGAGCTGTGAACTTTTTGTGTTAAGAAAATTTGGATTTCTGTCAATAGGCCACCTGAAATAGTAGCAGGTAGGTTTAAAATTTTTACATAGTTACTATTCATTTTTATGATCAAATCCAAAACATCCAATAATAATATAAAGTAAATTGTGTTAATACATTATGTAAGAGGTAATAGGTGGTACAATCCCTTCATCTAGGTTTGTAACATATGTGCTTGTAGCTAGATTTTTATAGTTATGACCGTGGCCTAGTTACAATATATTGTGATATTTATGATTCACACAGCATAGCCAAATTGATCATGGGTAAATGTGCACACCATAATACCTCGATTTAAATCATAACGCTTATCTCATACATGTCTCATACCAAAGGTAATTTACCAATAGTCAAAGCATAACCTTCAAAAGTTAACAAGGCATAGGAAGCCACTAACTTTTCTCTAATTCTGTTTTACAATCACATTTTGGATATTCGTTTTTTAATACACAAAACAAGCAATGGTTACAGATGCTGGATTTGGTTAAAAACAAAACCAAATAGGGAAAATAGCAAGAACACTTTTTCATTTCAAAAAACTATTGTTTAAAATCACCATGCATCAGCATCAGGCTATTGCATAAGGAGAAAAATACAACAAAGATCCTATGGCACCCTTTGTAGCTAGTAAATTAGTAATGTCCTACGGTTCTACCTTGAAGTGGAAGCGTCCGCTCAAGAAAAACAATTTTAAGACATTGCATTTCGAATGTTTATGCCACTGAATGAACTGCACTGATACACGGAGAGATGCCAGGATACGACAGAATATTCTGAAGAAATCTCAACTATCATTTTTTATGCCAGCTTTCCAAAGATGCTTACATAAAGATGGAAACATAAAAAACCGAGTGTAAAAAGGAATGTTGGCATAAACACTTTAATCGATTCTTAAAAGATCAATTCATAAATAATAATATGCTCGGGATTTGTCAATATTATTTGGGGAATAAGCAACAGTAAATTATAAAGTAATTACAACCACTGATTTGTATACATGTATCTACGTCATATACATCACGCAGGCTAGTCCGATTATGGTGACTAATCGCGAGTCAAAAGTTCCAGGAAATATATCTTAATTCTATGAAAACAAAAACTTTAATCGTGTTTTCCGATTGCGAATAAAAATTATTTTACAAAAATAAAACAAAGTTCAAACAGTTGTTTTACTGAGTGGATTGTGAAAGCATTTAAACCTTTTAAACTCTAGGTTACTTAGTGTTTAGCTTACAAATAACCCTAATGATCAGAGTTCAATCAAATGTAGATATTATCAACTTAAGCGTCATTGTAAGAGAAACCCTTGAAATAAAAGGCTTGTAACGTTTTACAATCAAAATAAAGTTTATCAAATACATGTGATACCCGTGTGTAGATTTATTATTGTGATGATCTGTTATCGGACAATCATTTGGTTCTGAATAGTCATGATCGTGAAGTATGGAAAGTTCACCTTGATGCGCGCGCGCCGGACGCATTGCGGCACTCCGATATCGTCTACAATACAACTGCAAGGTTCTGCAAACGGGATGAACTAAATTACTATTAAATTGTACTATTTAGAGTGGAATTATAACACCACCACCTGTATAATTGACCGAGCGAGCTAAGCGTCGCTACTTCGACTTTTTTGCTTTTGCATCGGAAAATGTATGTTCCGTCACATTTCTGAACGGATTTTTACAAAACATGGCTCATGTACCTATTCCTTGATTTATTTAAAATTTTTTGTCGAGAGCTTTTTTGATTGGGAGAAAAATGAGGGAAAAAGAGGGAAAGTTTGCTGTAGGGTTATTTCTGAACGGATTTTTAAGAAACTTGGCTCGTGTATTCCTTCATTTATTAAATTTTTTTTGTCGAGAGCTTTTTTGATTGGGGGAAAAATGAGGGCAAAAAGGGGAAAAGTTTGCAGTAGCGTAGTTTCAGTCAATAACATTGACGAATTCGTCGCTTCTAGGTATGGATTGTTAGCGTAGTTGCTATGGCCCTGTCTGATATTCAGAACGCCCCGGGTACGAACCCCGGTCAGTGAAGAAGTTTTTATTTTTAATGAAATTTTTTTTTCTTATTTTACTTTAACAAGATTTTTGAAAGTAATTCACTAAAAATCAGCTGGAAATTAATTAATTCAGATTAAATAATAATACTGATTAGGCAAACTTTAATTTGTAGTCAAGATCAGAACATTCAATAAACAATTTTATTTTGTTTTTTGAAGTTTTTAATTACTTTACTATCCGCAAAGATAAAACTGGACCCATTTGCTCCGACGTCAGAATCCCTCTGTCCGTTTGTCACCAGGTTGTAACTCATGAATTGTTCTATAGCAATTCAAACAATAATAATTCAAAATTTTTGATCACACACACAGATGATGTATTTCTGTGTACTTAAATCACTATACGAGTAATATGAAACTAACGACCAATTTGAATTAGTCGGGTTATATTTTGACGATATGTCAATAATGCATGGTACAGGAACAAGTCCGGCTTAGTGATTGTAAACATTTTGTCCGCCATTTTATTTTGGCGACGGTTTATCTTTACACTTTTGAAACAAATAAATGAGAGAAAAATAATACAACTAGTCAATTATGAAATACCGCAATCATCCGCGTGATTGCGGCGGTCAACAGAATCATCTAAAACCATACTTAAATTAAAATTCTCCCTGAACATTAAAATATGTCACAAAAATACTATTTTTTTCTTTCATTGTAATGTTGCGAACCCCTGAGCATTTGTTTACATAATTTATATCCTTTCGTGACTGGGACTGCGAGGTCTACTATTCACTGAACTACTAGTCTTATTAGTTACTATTTCACAAATACGATTTTTTTCTGGCCCCGACTATCTTCCACTTTCTTAGCCTCTATGTCTTTTTCGCTGGTGATATGGGGACCACAAGCATGGGTTTTCTGGTTAGCTAAGCGTGGTAAACGCATTTACTAACATGTCCGGCTGATTTCCCCGGGAGCTGAATGCTCTGTGTTTTTCCTCCTACAACTGGGCTCTGACATTCAACGTACAATTAGATATGGTAGCTGGCTTCTTTTTGTCGATTGAAACTTTATACTTTCTGTTTCTTTTCTGTACCATTTGTGTAAATATTGCGACGGTTTTTGTTTGGTATCTTTAAAATTTGATTACGCGTCTATTTTATCAGTGTAACATGATATCACCCACTTTAAAAGATATATCAGAATGTTCTAGATTCACTGGACTGATAAGTCAACAACACTAATGATTTAATGACATTACAATATGTATAATTAAGATGATAAACGTAGTTAAGAATAAAAACATTAATATAAATTAATAAAAATAGAAATGTTTAGAATCTGAAAATTGAACAAAACGACAACATTTTTTTTTTATTACTTGTAAATCATACCTAAAAATTTAAAAAAAATAATCTTAGTTTTGCTAAATCTAATGGCAGTAAATAATTATTTTACGATTAGTTTAAACTTAATAGTTTAAACAAAATAACCCCTGAAAAAATTATAGAAATTAAACTTGCCGTAATAATAAAAAACCGCATACTATTTCTTTCTTCGTACTCATGAAACCGCTTGCGTTTGGCCACAAGCCCGCGTAAGCAGGAAAATCCCCAAAAAGAAAAGAAAACAAAATTGGGAGAAAAACAACAAAATAAATAAAAATAGTAATCGTAATAAGGCTTAGGAATGTGAAGACCCCATCGCCCACTGGGTTCCCTTTCCAGTGCAGTCAGTCCCCGCAGGGCAGCTTGTGACGAGCTGTTGGTGAGTGGCGACTCCGCGGACCTGAGTGCTCCCAGGGGAGGCCTCCGATCCTCACCTCCGACCTTCCTTCGCCAAGGTCGGAGTGGACGCCGATGAGGGACAGGACCCCTACCTCTGGCTTGCCTTAGCCGGCCGGCCAGAGTGGAGTCGCAAGAGCTATATGCTCGAGGGTGGAAGTGTATTGCACGTAATGGCGTAATAACGGAGAAACCCGCTCACGAGAAAACTCGCGATGGCGAAACCGGAGCCGCACCTCTCTGCACCCTTAGCCGCTCATTCCATTGTTGCCCCTCTGTTGCCAAACGCGGCGACTGTTTGGGGGTCCCATTTACTTAGTGGCGAGTCACCGCCTACCACTAATAGTCAGTAATCATGCATTATGGCAGGTGTCCGATTTCTATTGCAATAGCCCAGTTTAAATCCATCCAAACTTCATAACCATAACCCATTTTATTATTTTCACTCATTAGCAATAATTCCTCCTCCTGCCTAGACCTGTTCATGGAAATGTCATCTATTGATATAGCCGAGGACGGGTTTGGGCAGGAGCACCACATGACATCAGCTTCTCCAAAGACCTCTACGCGTTCGATCCATATCCCCGTTTCCCCGCAAGCCTCTCAAAGGACCGGGGCAACCCGTGAATCCCAAACGGAGATACAAAATAATAATAATAAACACTTTATTGCACCAGGAAAATATAATTTTGAGACACATACATGTAGACATATGATGTGCAAAGGCGGCCGGCCTTATCGCAATAGCAATCTCTAGGAGCCGTAGTAGGTACTCATATTTATTTAGCTAACGTATCCATGTTTTTATAGGATTTTGATTTTTTTAAACTTTTATAATACAAACTCAACGATACATATGTTTTATATACATACAATCCATAAAGCATCGAAATCGAAATCGAATACTAAAGAAATCAAAAGTTCCTTTCCTAATGATACAACCAAGCATAATATTTTTAAGGATAAACATTCAAGACCAATGACAATCTGAAAAACATTTCAATTTTGACCTCAGAAACGTAGATTACTAATAATGTAGATTTTGTGGTAGAAGGACAGAATTCAAAACCGCCAAAATATGATTCTACCTTTGTTTTAGTCGAAATCGAAACAGAATAAACTAATAATAATTTTTTTTTTTCAAATATTTAATAATGTAAAATGTATTAAAATAACGGCTTCCACGAGTAAGTAAATAAAAACTTTGCCTAGATGACATTATATCATATACAAAGATAACTATAAGTAGAAACAGGAAACTACATGCTGACAATTTTATAGTGTAATAAATTGTGTAAATATAAGTTTTAAAAGTTGTTCAAAGTTAAAGTAGATTTTATCAAATATCTGTAAAATAGGTGCTATAGAAATAACAACAGAGGTTATGACGTCACAAGTAGATCCTGTTCTGCCAACTTGAGAAGGCGCGTGACGTGACATTTGGAGTGAAAGTGAGGTGAAGTGAGGCCACCTTTATACGGTCACCGACGACGCACAAGGAGCAGCCCATTATGTATATGATGCCACTGATATTCCATACAGACGTCGAAAGTAGAATGCCCCTAGCTATTACGCTAGAAGACACGTGAGGAACAGCCATTCTATTATGTTCATGCACATTTTGGGCTTAAAATTATTTTGACTCCTACAGCAGCGGTCTGGCGACTATCCCAGGTTCTTGTATTAAAGTATTTTCTTTTGTTTTAAAATTTTGTTCGACAATCGATTCGCCGGCAAAAAATTCAGGCTTAATTTTGATTAGTGATGGATTTCGTTATTGTTATGTTTTTAATTATTTATGTATTGTATTGTATAACATGATGTGTCTAGTCGACATTACGAACCATCCCTGCCGCCTTAAATTTTTAAAATATTCTTATCAAATTGAAATTATTTAAAGTTTAAAATATTGAAAATTATGGCTTATTTCTTTTTTGTCGTCTATTCAAAGCAAAAATATTAAACGGCTCTTAATTTTTTGTCCCATTGACCATTGGTTTTTGCTGGCTACTATTTACCAGTTGATTATCGATATATGTTTTTCGATGTCCTTTGAATTAGTTGTAAAAAATAATGTATGACGTAAACAGCAACCGGTTTCAAACTCATTGATCTTAAGATTATTTTTAGACATGGAATTGATAATGTTGTCGTTCTTGTGCACTATTTAAAACAACATGTTTTTGAATTTTAATTTGTATAAAGCGAAACGCAAATAGCGTGTCATGTTAATACGTTATTTGAATAAACCTTAGGTCTTATATAAATAATAACCGAGTTAGACGAACGACAATAAATAGCTTTATTCAGCATGTCCGTGTAGGAAATAGTATTTGTAAGATAGAAGTCAAATGGCTGCTGTAAAATATAAGGCTAACCGGCGGAAATAATACACCGTTTTCACACTTTTATAATATTACGTAGGATATATTTATATTGAAAACAGGTAAGTTACTATATGTAGGTGTGCATAAGAGCGAGCCTACGCATACTTATTTGAAGGCTAAGATCAGACTCGCTTCCGGGCCAAAAGGTTAGTAGATAAATGACGCCCAAACTAAATAATGCTTAGACTATGGATCCAATAGACGGTAAATGCTTATGTTAGAATGAGCTAGAGAGCGAGATCATTTCATATCCACAATAATGTCCCAAAGGGGCCTTATGAATTTCTTGTCAAAAACAAATATTAAACAAGTATCTAGTTGCAAGTGTTAAGAAAGTGTTCAGTAGAAGCGCATAATAATGGTTTCATGTATAGTGCAGTGCCTAAATGTAACTCAAGTAACAAATAAAACCTACATAATTTCACATTTTTCACAAAAGTTTATCACTGTACATACTAATTCTTGAAGTTTAAGGATTGACATCGATGCTGTCAAACATCATATCGATAGTATTGCACCCAACCTATATATTTAAAATTCAGCAATCCGACACGGTTTATGAAAAAAAGTCCGCCACGAACACGGGTAATGATTCTCGCGTCTCTGAAGTAAGTCGAATTCGAGATTTCTCGAAAAAACTCTCACGCCTTTAGAGATAAAGTCTAATTTGAGATATCGTGAAAAAATATGGCGGATTTCTACTGAAAACCCCATTGTCGCATTCTCATTCATCTCTCGTAATTGTAATATTACAATTTCTACTGCGCGAAAAATGGCTTAAAATGGTTGGCAGAGAAAAATGGTTTTCCAAAATATATTCAATTAGATGTAGGAAACACTTTAATACAGTTTTCAGTAGAGCGAGAATCAGCCACCGGTCTCAAAATTATAACAAAGTAAAGTTTATTAATGTCCACCTATTCGAAGTCGAGTCGGAGTGCTCGTTAAAAATAAAAATACTAAAGTAGCATGTAGCATTATTAAGTAATTTTATTCTAATCTATTCCACTGCATATTTAATTTGGCAATATTCTCACGTTAAAAAAATCGATCATAGTGATGTCGACATTGCTCGCCTCAGCACTATTTGACAGGGCACACATGTATAACACACACACCAACAGTTTTCAAATTGGTCTCGTTTCTTATACTGATCAGCCAATCTATTGACGTAGTCAAAAAAAATCTAAATCTATGAAATAATGCAACCGAGTTAACACAAAGATGAGGGATGAACGTAATATTTATAAATTTGACTTCTGGTCCGAATAAAAAATAGTTCTATGAAAAAATAGAGCAAAATTTTCGTTTAACTACCCAAATCCTAACTTAACAAATTGATGACTTGGAACAATATTTTTTTACCATTCTTCTGTGTTAAAATGAGAGAACAAGCACCATATTTAGTTATCGATTGGTATTTAAACACCTGTGGGATTTTATATAGAGAATGAATAACAACGTCTGCCTATATTATTATATAGGCAGACGTTGTTATTCAAATATTAAAGCATAAAAACACTCAATTTCTTCATACAGTTTATTCTACATTATTATTCTTATGTGTATAGACTAATATTTGAAAAGAATAAACATATTAATTTTTGTAACAAGTAAGTTTCGATGTATGACGACGACTTTATACACCATAAAAAATACAGTATACTCGCTCGTTGACTGTAAGAGATCCCTAAGTGGGTAAGTCCGCCATTGTACTTTTGTTTTGTCATGTTTGCTTTTGTATGTTAAACAAAAAAGTAGGTATTCGTGTTTTGTACAATTAAGATATTACAAACAAACAGAGAGATATTGTAAATATCCAAAATCATACAACCTTTATCGAAGTAAAAGTAAAAAAAAAAATGTCCACAAACGTCACCATGCAATGCTGAATAATAAGTTTTACATTAACTGATGACTTCCTAGACCTCATAAGTGAATGAGCCAAGCAAATATTATGTGACATAATGACCTTAGTCACCATAAGTAAGTAATATTATCTATTCTGTGCCATAACTTTGTACTGATTCACATTATCTAACAAGACATTGACGTGTTTAAGAGTATGTTGAGGTAAACTAAAACACTAGAAACCGACACACTATATTGTATGAAATCGTGAAAAACACGACCTTCTTGCGACATGCTATTGGATCGCCGCAATCGTGAGAGCCACGATTTGAACATAAAGGATGAAAGTCTTCCAAATGGGCGTCATTTTGATATTATACATGACGAATATAGTAGCCTAATGGCGGTTGTTGCCAAAATATTGTCGATACGTAAACATCACACATACAATGCCGTAAAACAATTTCTTTGTATCTAATTTATTTTATAATTTATTTTTCTAGTACAAGAGAGAAGCTTATTAAATTGTATCTATTTAAATTATTATTAGTATGTTTATGTGTCAACAAATTGTTTTTTACATATTTATAAAAAGTTAAGCTAAAATGCTTTAGATCCTGAATCGATGCAGTTTCGCAAGGTATTTGTACCTATTTTTTTATTATCGCATCACAACATCACGCTATTTTATATTTTTAAATCGAGGATAGTAGTTCTACGCACAATAGGCTTTTCTCTCCAAAACAGACCGGTCACGGGAGAGAGGAAGCGCGGCGTCGAGTACCGGTACTCCTTCACGGCTTGTGCCCGCCACCACACAATCCCTTCTCTCTATAGGCACATTTGTACTCCACCATTTTTCTATTGTAATAAATTACAAGCCGTGTAAATACCACAATAATGCATTGAGAAGTTTGTACGTGACGAAATATAATATTAATTATTTTCCATTGTTTTGTTGCAGGTAAGCGAACGAGTGCACTAGTACTTAGATGGGTTTGCGTCACGAAATTCGATAAGGTAGTGTGGTAGCAATTACAATTTAACTGGAGGGCAATCGCGATAAATGTAATTAACGTATTTACCTAAACCAAACCACAACCTCGAGGGCTATTTTTGAGTATGTAAAGTCGGTGATCATAGTTACAATACAATAAATGTTCCAAAGTACGCTTGTAGGTAGTAGTGAATGAGTACACCATATCAGGACACACAGTCAGAAAAATATATATAAAAAATATTTATATTATCTAATCTATGGGAAATACCGTTACAACAACCCAGAGACCCGTTGCCAGTAATTATCATACGTACCATATGTCCCCCATTAGCTGTTTACAAGCTGATACTAAAGCGAGATATGAAATGTCATCGTCTTTCATATATCGTGTAATAATTTTACATTGTTATGTACCCTACTTATACCCGTGCCATGCTAAACAACCTTGGTCAGCCCTCAGCCCCGATAAATTAGTCTGTTGCCATGGTGCCAGACCCTATACATCCACAGACCTACTTTTAATACTATTTAGGAGTAAGCATATGTGTTTTTAGGACTAGGCTATTTAGCCTACTAATAATTTCTTTACAACGACCTTTTGCTTATAGAGCTTTCTTCAAATACCTATATAAAATTAAATCGAAAAGTTAGGTAGTATAATATTTATATATTAGATAGTACTCGTAGAATAGTTTGGTCTCCGCGACGCTACGACGCGCGAGACCCATTATTAATCTAAGAGTTTCGATATAACTGTTAAATAATAAAAAACATAAAAAAATAAAACATTTTGACTGGAAGATAATGCATCCGTTTTACTTTTAAGTAATGCACTGTCCTCCTATGAATTCTCTATCTAATAATCTTATACTATAAATCCCCAGCTCAGAAGCGAAAAGATAACAAAATTGCAAACGAAAACAAGCAGTTGAGAATAAACAACGTGTTGACGTAATATTGAGCCAAATCTGAGGAGATACTCGAAATAGTTGACTCGTCGCATTGGTTCAGTGAACTTCGCGGTCACCAGCGGCCATGGACACAGACAGTTCACATTTAAAGAATATCGCTCCAATAAATATTTAAAAAAAACATTCTCTATGTACCTAAAAATTTAAAAAATATTTTTAGACAAACTGTAAACTCAATGATTTATTGCTACTACACAACAAGTTCGTATATTTAAAATGAAGCAACAGAGCAAATAATTTGCAGGGAAATTGTTCCTACATGCTATGCCAACTGCGACTGCCAACCATGGAGCAATTACAAAGAGGAGATGCCGTAATAAGCGTTTTGTAAGAAAGTATTTGTGAGGCTACACGGGGCGGAAGGCAGACGTGCGGGGTGCTTGGTTTTGGCCGTGGCTCCAATCATGGAGCACGAGCAATGTCAAGCTCCGCCCACTTTTGTGTCGGCGAGGCGCCAATGATCACACCACTGCGCCATTTCAAACGACATCTCCTCTTTGTAATTGCTCCATGCTGCCAACCACCTGAGCAAATAAATGGTTTTTCTAGAAAATAATCGATTTTTATTATTGTCTTACAAGTTTTATAATATTGAAAAATATCTTTTTGTTCAATAGCATTTTACGTACCTACGAACACCGTCATGATTATTTTGAAAGAAAATAACTTAACTGATAATTCCATTCATAGTTGGTTGTAAATATTTTTAAGACGCTCTTATCAATTTTGTAGTCGATGGCTGTTAAAATGTTAGGAAATAAAAATTATCGTTTCATATTTTTGTGTTTATAGAAAAAGTTGGAAAAGAATAATTTCTTATGGACTTTCAAATTACGAGCTTTGTAATGAGACTGTTCCCCACCTGTTCCCGCAGCGGTGTACGGTCAATATTTTGCTTAGTTAACTCACCTTTAATCCATATAAATGATTTAAAATGAGAGTCGTTCTAAATACGGCCGGCATCTGTCAGTCTGGAGCGCTGCCATCACCCGGCTCGGAACACAATTTCAAGGGACAGGACCAAATTATCGCCAGTTAATGCAATCTAACCTCACACTAATTAATAAACACGAAAACAAACGAATGTAAACCAATCTTCCTTCCATGAACGTTTATTTTTGCAGTGGACTGTTTTTTCGCGCTTTTTTCTGTTCTCGACATTGTTTTGAATTAATAAGAAAATGTTATGCATTTATCTATAAGTGTAATTTTCACCGTAATAATGACCGCAAAATGTTCTAAAACTTTTTGGATTGTTATTCTAGTTTAGATAACATGAATCATTTTCATAAAGCGTGTATGCCAGTTGCAAAAATAACTTACGACGTTATTTCATCTAACTTCACGTCGTCGCTCGCCCTCTTTAGAGCCCTTTAAATAATGGCAAAATATTGCTATTTTTAAAAAATATTGGTCGTAGAGCTTCCAGATGACCGCTAGTGTAATTTATTAACTATATTTAGCTTTGTAAAAAATTGTTGGGATATATTCCATTTTTCTTTCTTGTTTTTTTTTTCAACATTATTGTCTTATTTTAAGAAAAATAATACTAGTAAGCTTTAGAATAAATGTGTTCGTTTATAAGCGTAGTACTTAAATGTTTTTTAAGTATTAATTGATAAGCCTTTTAGTATCTATTACATAAAGTAGCATACGTGTTATATGTCCACTTTTAAAACATCAAGTTCACATATAAAAAATGATTTCCCCGCTGCTGGCGGTGGCGGCAACTTTGTGTTTATGTCAAACGATTACATAAACCTGCATGTGCTGTAATTAATACAGGTATATTAGCACTAGTTTTGGGAAAATTTCACCACATAAAATTGGTTAATGAAGTGTATAAAATTACTTGCAAACGTTTCTGAATAATCTAAATTATGTTAACAAATTCATGACACTACAAGTTTAAAACGTGGTACAAAGATTGCGTGTTTTAATATTTGCCTGTTTCTACAATGTTAGCATACAAACAATAGTGTGCCTAGAGATTCCTCGTTTGTTTTTAAAGGACACTTCATCCACACCTGCTATATTTGACCTATCATGTTACATTGATAAGTAAAACTCGAGCTGAAGTGCTAAACAATAGGTAGTGGCATGTGGGGGCGAGGGTGACGACACGGTTACTAAAACAGTGGACTCGTTAGAACAAAAAAATATTTATTTGGTAAACCAACAGACAACCTTAACATAGAATCATTAATAGTACGCAATGCGCAACATTTGCAAAAGGAGTATGTGAGAAAGAAACATGTGATATATGGGAGATAATAATTAAAATTAACACATGACTACTTTATCAGACAAGGAAAACATAGCATATACAAGTTAGGCTTTTTGTATAATAGATAAGTATACGTTGATCAATGTGATTTAACAAGAAGCTCGAGTGTCAAGTTAGACAAAGATAAAATAAATTTATTTTTTGACATAAGTATACAACAAACAAACAAATAAGAACAACTTGTGTCATGGTAGGGTATATCACTCTCGTTTTCCCTATGGATTTTGAAGGTGACTAAGACTAAAATAGGTCTCAAGTTTGTTGTACCTCACTGACTTGTGACGTATTTTACAATCAACAGCATTCACTAGCTGTTCGCATTCGCACGGCCTACTTGTACTCGTATCACAGACTATAGAATGCCAGCCTAAAATAAATTACATAAATTCAATGAAATATAATTAGTTAAGGTAATTATTACTTCCATCTTTTCATCTCCAATCTTAAAATTATCTGATTTTTTTTACCAGTAGCAAAAATTAAACAATTGCGATTCAACTTTTTATCTAGGAAGTCTATAAAACTTCACTCACTTTAAGTAAAATAAACATGACAAAAAAAATATTTTAGGCATCAGTAGCATCAGTTGTCGCAAGATAAAATATGATTGATAAAGTATGATGAGTTTCCATGTGTCAATGACGACAGGTAGCTATAAATTACCTTTATTGCATTACCTTTTATTGACTTTACTAGTTATATTAGGGAAAAAACCTTTGATTATTGTAAATAATGGGTTATTCATTAATTTCTCTTAATTGCTCACAATTGTATTGCATCATTATGTAATTCGTGTGAAACAATGAGATCGTATTATCATTAAAATCTGGCCCTTCTTGTGACGACTTTGTCAGCCTTCTTTTCAAAGCAATGGAAGGATTAGCTACATGCTACTTGACTGGTTCTGAAAAGAAAGCCTGTTCAATACTATACAACTTGACACGACACACTTAGAAATGTAATTATTATTAACTACCTAAGTATTGATCCCCAACCTCAAAGGATTGTTAATCAATGATCTTAAATATTGGTCACTAGCATTGAGTTCTCAAAAGAAATTTTTCTATAGAACAATAAAATAAATTCAAATAACGTCAAAAGAAAGTCTATACTAGGTAAAATATACAAACAAAAGTTATCGCGAGTTACAATTTATGATTTATTCAATCTTTAGCCTGGAATTTTGGACTAGCAGTTGCAGGGCTTCGCTCCCATTCCCCTAAATGTGTTTTTACTTATACACCCTTTGTAAGTTATAACATTTATTTTCAAAAAAAATCGTAGCAAGCTATGAATCCGGAGCCGTGTAATTCCTTTTCCATTTCGTAGCGCTCAGCGCAGACCCATTTCGTAGCTCACTAAGATTTGTGTAGCAGTGCTACGAAACAAAGAGAGCTTCGTAGCTGTAGCGTTTTTTGTATTTTCAGCCGACATTAAAAAAAGGGGAGGTTATTAATTTATTTTTGTTTTCACTTTTCGTTTAGTAAGTGTAATAACCCTCAAATAAGCAGGCGGACGGCGTTCTCTGTCAGAACGGCGTAGAGTAGGTTCTTCCGTCTCTACTACTAAGTCTTCTACAGGCAGGTTAGGTTCTTCAGTTTCATGGTGTTTAGGCTCCTCTTCTGAGTTTTCTACCTTCTCAGGGTTGTCTTCCTCCTCCGAACTAGACTGAGGCAAAGGAGCTAAATGTTCATTAGAGACAACTGTTTATCGACCATCTGAAAGTTTGACATTTTTCCCCATTCTTCAGTTTTCATATTTTTAGATCTAAGACTCAGTTGTACAGTTCTAAATAAAGTGCCACTGAGTCTCTCTATTTGTCCGTTACCCTCTGGATTGTAAGGAAAACTTCTGCTTGTAGCTACACCAAGGGCATGGAGAAATTGTTGAACTTCTGCTGAGATAAATGAGGATCCTCTGTCGGAATGTATGTATTGAGCTATTCCAAACAGATAAAATATATCTTTATAACATTGAATTACTGTTGAAGCTGTCATATCCTTACACGGATAAGCAAATGGAAATCTAGAATACTCGTCGATGACTGTTAAGATATAACGGTTTGTCGTATTACTTGGCACAGGCCCTTTGAAATAAATGTTGAGTCTTTCAAAACAAAAAGTTGCTTTAATAAGGTGGCCACGTGTCTGTATAAACCTTGGTTTGATTTCTGAACATACAGAACACGACCTTGTCATAGATCTTATTTCTTCGATTGAATATGGTAATTTCTTTTGACGAACCCAATGTACCATTATTGCTATTCCAGGATGACATTACATGACGCTTACGTCATGTAATTCATAAAGCTTATTCGTGGAAATACTTGCACTTATCCTTGACAAGGCATCTGCAGTATAGTTTTCCTTGCAAGGTCTGTAAATAATGTCATATTTATAATATGATAACTCTAGTCGCCATCGCTCAACTTTTTCATTCTGTATTTTACTTGTATGTTTTTCATTGAGCATAAATGAAACCGATTATTGATCTGTGATGAGGAGAAAATGACGACCCATAAGATAATGTCGCCACTTGCGTAAAGATTCCACAATAGCATAAGCTTCTTTTTCAATGGCCGAGTGACGGCGTTTAGAATCAGAAAGACTTCTTTAAAAAATGGCAAGTGGTCTTCCATTTTGTGACAGAGAAGCAGCATAAGCATGTTCTAATGCATCGGTTTCAACGACAAATCTTTCTTCATCATTTATTGCAGAAAAACAAGACTTGGAAATGGCAAACTTAAGATCACTAAAAGAAGATATGGTAGTTTCTTCAAGAGGAAAATGATTGCTAGAAATAAGTGATGTATGTATGTATGTATGTAAAAATCTTTATTGTACACAAAGAACATAGTATCAGAATACAGGTTACAACAAAAGGCGGACTTATCCCAAATAGTGATCTTACTTTTTGATAAAAATTTTGTATCCATTTTGAGTAGTGTGCAAATGGTCCTAGTGCTCTTTTCAATGAAGGCGCATCTGATGGGACAGGTAAATCTAGAAGCGGCTTTAGTAGTAGTAGCATCTGGTTTAATAGTATTATTTTGCACATTATAACCAAGTAGATTAATTGAATTCGAAGAAAAAGTACATTTGTCTTTATTAAGAGTTAGCCCATACTTCTTGACAGCAGCAATAAATCTTGTCAAATTTTCGTCATGATGTTCTTTTGTTTTACCACAAACTATAACGTCGTTCATACAAATACGCAAATGTCCCATGAAGTTTCTCAGATTCGATTAAAAATTGTAACGTACGTTGAAAAGCGGCTACTCCATTTGTAACACCAAAAGGAATTCGAGTAAATTGATACAAATTCCCTTCAAACGCTGTATATTTTTTTTCTTTTTCTAATATAGGAATTTGACGGTAGGCACTTTTTAAATCTATTTGGCTGAAGAAATTGTATTTTGCGACATTGGCTACAATAGTTTCAATACTTGGTAATGGGTGAGCATCAAGTTCTGTGTGTCTGTTTATAGTGCGTGAATAATCAATTACCATGCGACGATGATGATGATCACCTCCGACAATCAAGACTTGGGCTCTTTTAAGAGATTTTGAATTTCTTGCTTAATAAATGTTTCTTCTTCGTGACTGTACCGTCTTGACTTAACTACAACAGATTTTATGTCAGGAGATAAATTAGTGAAAACTGACACAGCTGGGTCTAATGCTTGCATAATAACATTGCATATCTTGAGGCTTTCTCTTTTTCCACCAAAATGTAATTCTAATGAAGAATGATCCTTGAGTATGTCATGTCCAATAATGCTCTGCACATAAGTTACTCACTATAAGCATAGGTTTGTTCTTGTAAATATTATTATTATGCTGAATTGTTGGAAAGCAGACTCCGTTTACGTAAGACGAATGATGACGAGAGACGCTAGTGTTATAATTTGATTGCATGGTTAAACTCTAAGATTCAAAGTTTGTACTATATTGTGATCAATAAAGCTTACAGAGCTTCCAGTATCAATAAGCGCATCAGCTCGTTTATTATTTATTAATATGGAAACCGTAGACTTTTGTAGACTAGACGGAGAAGCAGCTAATATTCCAGATAAATTCTCTTCAGTTTCTGTTTCAATTGAATTAGCAGTAAGTTTACTTCGACAAACATTAGCAAAATGTCCTTTCTTCGAACATAATTGATAATTTGAATTGGAAGCAGGGCATTTAATTCGCTGGTGTACATTTCCTCTACAGAAGTAGCATCTTCGTGGTGTGTGGTTTTTATCGTTGTTAATTACGTTCCTGTTAGATATAGAGTTAAACCGTATTTTCACTTGTCTCTACAGCAATAAGAATTGATGGTTGAGAATAATCTTTAGTATTATTTATTGCAGTCTCAAGTGATATTGCTACATTGAGTGCTTCATCTAAAGTAAGTGTCAAATGCTCTAGAAGTCTTTCTCGTATTCGTTAAGAGTGGATTTCAGAAATAAATTCATCTCTAATGTACTCATTTTTATATTATTCAGCTGACACATTTTTAAAATTACAATTTTGAGATAACAGTTTTAACGCCTAAATATATTCCGAAATACTCTCGCTGGTTTGCTGTTTTCTTAAAGTAAGAGCATGACGTGCATAAATTTCGGTTTGGGCTTGATGTAAATTGAGTCCAGTGTATATAGATACACTGGACTTAATTTACATCTTGGCTTTACTGTAAATCTGGCATTCCTTTATGTATGAAAAAACTGTCGGCGAAAGATGATTTGCTAGTATAGTTTTAATCGAATGGAATCGTTTTTACATTCCGGCAATTCTTCGGATAAAAAATTAACAAAAGTATACCGCTAATGAGTCCAGCGTTGATCAGCTCCAGTTGTATTAGGTTCTATATCAAACCGTTCAGGGCGTAGATAGCTTGAAAATTTTGTTGTAGAACTCAGAGTAGGGGTAGCCATTTTTGTTAGATATTTTCAAAGACAACATATCAGTAAGCAAATTCTCAAATAATTTCACAACCCATTCTGAATGTAATTTTGGATATGTTTAATGGGCTCGTTAGATTAATTTTATATTTCTTTTCACTTAAAATGTCATCCAATGCAACAATTGCATATTTTTTTTAGTTTTATGAACGCCCTTATCTCCGGAAAAATTAATAAGCTAATGATGATAAAACATAATGATGGAATATGAATGAATGATCGGTCGTCTATATATACATCAAAGAACATAAATATAGCAAAAATTGGGCACAGCAAAAGGCGGACTTATCCCTGCTAGGGATCACTTCCCGTCAAACGTACTCTTTGATGGTTATGTATAGATAGAAACAGTAAAAAAATAATTATTCAAGGGACCTAGGAAAAGCTACAACCTGAAGCTAGAATATGCACTAATCCGTTTAGGTTACATATTATCGCCTAATGCGAAGCCCCACTGGTGGACGAGTGGGCGTGGACTGCTTACAAGTGTCGCAGGCCAACTCACACTGGTTTTGCTAATCCTGGATTAAATATGTTGGTCTTTAATAATCGCTGAAGCCTGCGCAGAAAGCTGTTAGGCCTTTGATGCTATAATTTATGTGATAGAATAGAAGCCTTAGTGTTTTTTACACATAAAAATGCAATTTTTTTTAATGTGCAATAAAGCTTAAATAAATAAATAAAAACTTATGAACAGTCAGCAGTAAATAAGTAGAAATCTACTTATTTACTGCTGACTTGACTTATGATAAAGCTACAAGTGAACACCTTGTTTGACATATTATTCCAACCGGTTATACACTAACCAAGATATAAATGTTATCATTTAATGATATCAAGTGACGTATCATCTCTCACATCATAAACCAATATTTGACATCTTCTGTTTGTGGGTACAATTTTAAGTATTTTTGCATGTGTGGATAAAGATCTCAATTTGCCTTTTCTCATTGACTTGATGTCTATAATAATATATCACAACTGAAGTATATATCACCTCTGGAAATAACTAATCGATTTGGAAAAATCTTTTTACAGTTTATTTCCATAAATACACACACGCCAAGGGCCAGTGAATCTGCGCGGAACAGAGTTAAACATTGTGTAATATTTTCTTTTACTTCTTCTTCGTCCGAGCGTGTTTCTCTATTGTGTCATCAGCTTGCGCATCAGAGTTTAGGTAACGCTTTTAATAATGATCCTAGATTTGGGGATACTGTATTACAATGGGGCGACTGCCGTTTGACGTCCGTAATCATTTTCTTATCTAAAGCTTATTTTCACACATCTCGGTTATTCTGCAGAGTTTTAACGCAAAAACTATAAAAAAACTTCACCCATATACTTGCTATCGGTTATGGATACTCTGATTGATAAGATTACATGGATCTTACGATCTTTTATTTTCTAATGCTTTTGTTTGAGTCAAGTGTTCACAGGAGATGATAGTCATTTTTAGTAAATATCCATTAGTCGTGTTTTTCGGAAATTGTTTGTTATTATTCGGATTCAATAAGTTTAATTTATCATCATGACGTATACGTCGTATCTTTATTGGAGTCACCCTGGACGCGCAAGACCGCCTTTTGTATGTAAGTTTCATAAGTGTACCAAATGCATGGTCAAGTAAACGTTGACAAAAATCAAGATTTTTCCGATATTTCCCGAATACAAGGCGTGACGTCACGTGACCCCTAGGGCCCCACTCGAGCGAACGCGGCTCGTGAACTTGACCCACATATCTTAGGAGACCATTGTTTTCGAACTGACCTCGATCAGCGATGCCCGAACGTCTTGAAGCCTCGAAATTATTCCTCCTCTTTGTATGCTATCATTTCATCTTCTTAGAATATTAAACAATATGGTCAAACAGTTCTACTTTTGACATTTTTAATGCTTATTTTAATGATCATTTGTTACAATAATCATATTAAACATTACATTGCAACTTTTCGTAAAAAATTATGAGTAGCAAAGTGTTCCTTTAATATAGAATGAGATATTATTTGTACATTAAGTTTGACCAAGTTTGACTCAAATGACTGTCCAAATCACCGACGTATCGTCTAATTGCGACTTTCCCAACTTTCGTTTTAGCACCGGGTTGTAAATGAGGGGTCCCGTTATGTGCCGTCGACCCACTTTGCTCGTGCGAGTAATGTCCACTTTCCACGTTTTGATGTAAAATAGTTTGTAGAAATATACTAGTCATAAACACAGAGTTCATTGCCATTCTGGGTTCGATCAAATCGAAAAAGATTATTAGAACCTACATAATTATAGTCGAGATTGTTATTCTAACTTAGTAGATGCTTAGATATCCAATGGTAGTTCAAATTCATGGATATTTAATAAGATACGTATAATTAACGTAATTCGATGACAGACAGACGTACTCTCTACCGATGGTGAATAGTTTGTAGAATATGTTGAGCATGTCAGTCGATAAAAGGCTTATTGAATAATTGATGAGTCGACGTACAATTATAAAATATTTGAATAGATGTACCATACAGATTTGCATCATATTATTATATTTAATATTTTCCTAAATTCTTAAATAGTAAACCATTTTTACTGTAGAAACAATTGATACTCCCGTTGGACTGACACTCTCCTTGCAGCTTTAAAATGCAGCACCAAAGAGGCCATAGGCACACCTGGCCTCTAATAGGTCTGACTGGATGAAACTAACTACCAAATCGGATTAGGGATAGCTATGAATAAACGAACTTTGGAGAACATACACCTATTTCAATCATTATCTAAGCCTGTTTCTCATTTATACCTCTGCTTACGCTTCAGAGCCCAGTGCACACTTATATAATTGTTATTAACGGAATAACTGGTGCTGACAATCGTAACTTTTATTCAACCAGCAATTATCCATGATAATAGATAAAGATAATTGTTTACTAATTAATGTTTTCTTTTTAATTTCAGGCATGTCCCTAGACGAAGGCAGACAATCGCAGAGGCCGTACAGATATGGCATGGTGCTGCTGTGCGCCGGCGCACTGATCAACTGGCTGGGGCTGGCGGAGGACTACGCAGAGCCCGTGCGCTACGTCGGCGTGGCCTGCATCGTGGCCGGCGCGCTGCTCATATGTGCCGCCATGTGCTGCTGGCTGCAGTCACCCGCGAGGCAGCCGCAACATGACCGCGCGTCGCCTGATACACATCAGGTTGGTTATTATTGTAGACTCATGTGCATCCGCCTTTAGGTACTGTTCCTGCGGCCTTTGTGATTATAAAACCTTTTTGTAGAGTCTCATTATTCTGTTTTTAATTGACCAATCTAAGCCCAATCCATCTTCCACGATCTAGCTAGCTCTTCATTTGTTTTTGAGATTGTATCTAGTTTTTTCTTCTATGAATTAATTTTACCCAATCAACTTGTATTCGTCAGCCTCCTCGGTAAATTACTTTTAAATTAGGTTTGCAGTTTTTATTATCTTTTTTAAAATCGATTAACACAAATTAGTTTTCTTAAGCAATAAAAACTATATGAAGTTATGACATTTAGAAAAGAATCGAAACTGAGTAAATTTTCATAAACTTCATGCAAATCAAATAACAATGTGTGTCCGTACCCAAGATATCAGATATTTGTGCAAATGGTTTAATTTTAACGGCTAACTTAATAAACTAAAAATTCTACCTCAATCTTTGAGTTAAATATCTTCCCAGTAGAAGTGGCAAAAATAAATCCATATTCACATTAATAAAAATAATAATAAATATGCAAATTTACTATAATGAAAAAAAAAAATTAAACAAAATAAAAGTAAAAAGGTAAAAAGGGATGGAAGGTTTTGTCGTCGTTAGGAACCTTTTAGGCACCCACTTTCATTCGCTGTCTTTCTGGCAATGCATAGCTGTAATAGCCAGAAGTGTCCCTATGCTAAGTTAGTCATATATAGAACGACAACGATGTTGCTTTCAAGTGTCAATCGCGCCGGAATTTAATTCCTACACAAATAATAACTGATTATATTTCTGTATTGCAGATCGACGACCCCATCCACGTAATATCGATGCCGGACGAGGAGAGCATGCAGCAGAAGCCGCCCGACTACGACACGGTGGCGGGCGCGCCGCCGACGTACGACGACGCCATCAAGCTCAACCCTGCGCGTCTGCTGCCCGCCTCCAGCAGCGCACGCCTCGACCCGCCACCGCCGCCGCCCATACCGGGGCAGCTCGACGAAGTCACCGTCCGATCCGCCATCGCCCCCGTCCACAGATCCCAGGTCCCCAAGACACCACCGCCACCATACAACCCCACGCATGCCATCAGATGAAAATTCGGCTGCGACTCGACTTTAAATCGACTGCTGTTTCGTGCGATCAATTAGTAATCGGACATAAGTTATAACGACTTCTCGTTATATTTGTACGTACACATATCCACGCATGAAACGATTGATTTTATTTAATGTTGTAGACCAGAGATAGAAGCGATGTACTTATGTGATATTATGAAAGCTGTTATGTTAGTGACTTATCGAACCCATGGAGGATTCGTGGAGAATCAACCTGTAACTGTAAATAATTATTGAGTTTTGCTATAGATATGCTTAGTGTGTAAGTTATAAACTCTTTGTTATAAAGACTCTTCCAATAATTGTTTGAACCTCACAAGTTTGTTATCGGGCATGTTCAAAAATAACCGCAAATGTTTAGCTATATATATATATGTGTACCTACACTGTTTAGAGCAATATTATAGACGCTGTAGAGAAGCACTGTGCCATTCTAATTAGATGTATTTATCTTTTCACTAAAATAGCATCAGTAGCACACTTGTTAAGTGTTCATTATGAAATCTTCCGCCCGGCCCGCGAGTGTTCATTCAAGTAGGTTCTGTATTGAGATTGAGATTAGTGCTTTTGTATAAAAAGGGATATCTAATACATGCAAAAATGTAACAGTAATGACTTTGACTTCGATTTGATGTGTAAAGAAAGGTAGGTCTCGTATGGTTAAGCATAAGAACGCGTAAGATATAAAAATAACACTATAGGTATCTAAAAACTTAATATACCGTTCAGTTATTGATTCTAGTCGAATAATCAAAATAACTACATTTTAATAAACACGTACGACGGACATGTGTGTACCGATTTGTAATTTGTACATATTTTGATTGCACAACTTGATTAGGTACAGAGATATAATATATCTGGACCATTAGAATCGTAGATTTTTTATTTTTGAATCAATACAAATGTTGGAAAACATTCATTTTACATCTTTTATGATACAAAATGTTACTGTCAGTAACTTTACATATTGATCCGCCGTGAGCAAATGTCATTATAATTCTATATAACCTGTCCTAAAACTTTATAAGTATTTCTCCTTCTTCATTTTGACAATTTATGCATGCAGACTGCAGTTGATTTGAAGATGTGGATTATTTGCGACACTTTTCTTTTCATTAAATAGCTAATCAGTTATTTTTTCGACGTCTTACAACCTACTTATCTATTTTAAACTTACGTGATGTGGAACAAGGCATCTTTAAGCTGCGCGATTTACCACCCAAGATATTCCTAAACGCAAAATTAAGATGTTATGTAAGTCAGCATAGAAAACCCTAAGACCTTTGTAATAAATATTAATGGGACCAATACCTAGAATATTAAAATGATTAAGTGTGCTAACATGATTGTAGCAATAGCAACTGATTTCTTATTGTGCGTGCCTGATCTTTAAATTTAGAGTTTTACAATGCTGAAGTTGTGCATTTATTATTTGTACAGTGTACAAACTAAAGGAAAATAAGAATGTACATACAAAATAAATGTTGTTGAATACTTACCTGATCATTTTGTATTATTTTTTTACCTTTTGCATACAAAGTTATATTGAGAAGTATTGAATCAGAGTATAGGAAACATCGATCATTGGATTTAAAGAAACAGTATTTGGTCGTATCGGACAAGATATCTATGCTAATTGCATTCCTTACATCTAAGTACATTGCTTTATGATTTTTTCTTTATAAATCTTCGTTTGGATTTCACTGGGTTATACACCGGTATTTTGAGAAGCTTACGCGGAAATATGGATTCAAAGCGTAAAGGCCCTTATTAAGAAGTTGCCGTTATATGGAGCTCCTGCCAAACCCGTTCTTGACTATATTTTAGGAATTTACTGTTAAAAGAATCGGACATCTGCCATAATCATAATAACTAGACTATTGGTGAGAGGCAGTAACTTGTCACCCAATGAATGCTGGAGTGCTAATTTTTAAAAGTGTAACTCACACGAAATCGAATGATTTTTGTTTGATATCGACGAATTTTCGTTCGATTGCCAATGATTTTTGTTCGGTCTTAAGGCCGACCTTGGCGGAGGAATGTCGGAGGTAAGGGACGGGGGCTTCCCCTGGAAACACTTAGGTACACGATTTCGCCTCACACCAACATCTCGCAATAAGCTGCCCTGCAGGGACTGACTGCACTGAAAAGGGAACCCAGTGGATCGTTATATCCCTAAGCCATTATTTTATATATTTATCATTACTATACATATAGGCAGATAAGCATACGGCCCGCTTCAGCATATCGTCATGTAGCCAAGTGATGTAGGCATACGCTCTCTTACCATAAATCATTAGTAGGTAAGTAGGTATACTTTCGGTAACACCCATTACCTTTCATTCCACTTTTCTGAAGTGAAGTCGAAATACGACACGGACGCGCAGTGATTTGTACAAAACTAAATGTAGGCAGGTTTGAATTAAGTCGTTGTTCGTTTACCTACCAGTCAGTACCTACCCACATTTAACGCATACAATTTAACTTTCTCCGCATTCGCAATTCTGATAACTGGTGGCTCGTACGGGTCGCCCACAGCTCTACTCGAGTGAATTCAGATTTTAGCACGCCTAAGAAGGTACCATTGTGTTGTTTGCTGTGTGTGCATCAATCAATCGCCGCAGCCGCCAGTCGGCCCCGCCACAGAAGCAATTTCATCCAACGGTTGACCCATAAGTAAAAGGTCAGTTTTTTCCTCCAAATTCGGCTGTATTTGGCCACAATACAAAAGTATATTGCTTGTACTCACCATTTTTGGTGTTACCGAATAATGTTTGTTCGATAACGAATGATTTTCGTTCGATATACTTTTATTCGCTATAAATGTCATACATTTCACAATACGGCGCCAGACCCTATTTTAAAAGTGTGACTCACGCAAAATCGGGGAGTCGAATAATTTTGATCGATATCGAATGATTTTTGTTCGACATATATGTCATACCATGCATTAACTTTTAAACTAACGCACGTATTTAAAATGTAAAATTACAGGATTATGCGCGTAAAATACCTTCATATTTACGACGTTTCAACCGTGTTATATTCTAATGATTTCTGTTTTCGCGATTGTAAGGCATGAAATCAAACGTATGTTACTATAAGTACCCTACTTGCCTAAGTCTACTTTGGACTCATTCGCATAAAGACATAATTATAAGACTTATTCTTGGAAAGGCTTGGAATTATATAAGTATTTTTAAAATACGTAAGTACATATTTGTTCAAAAGACCTTGCGACATTTTCTTAAAATTTTCATGTTAAAATCTAAGCTATATATGAGTGTATTCCGTATTTTTTATATAAAAATGTACAAACAAAAATCTTATATTTTATTTATTAGGGAAGAATTATAATTTGTTCGTATTTCTCACGGCAAAGCATTCTCATGCTAATTTTTGTACGGTTTTTCATTTTTAAGTTAAATGCATAGAATATTAAGCAGAAAATATACTTCCATACTAATATTATAAATACGAAAGTCTGTCTGTCTGACTGTTACGCTTTCACGGCCAAACTGCTGAACGGATTTTGATGAAATTTGGTATAATTATAGTTGAAGACTCGAGGTCAAACATAGGCTACTTTTTGACGCATGCGGAGCTCGGGAAACAGCTAGTATTGGTATATTTGACCCAAAATTATGTAGTAGTAGGTTGAAGCTAACCTCTTCATTTAGCATTTCTTTCGAAACCGGCTAGTTGGCCTTCTGAGAAACACAGAGATACTCTATTAGGTGTAAATGCAACGTTTGTTAAACAAATCATTCTGTCAAGGGTAATATATAGATACTTTAGAGTGGATCAGGGCAACCAGATCTTGAATATCCGACGAGACTCAGTTTTTTTTCCAAACCCAAGTCTACGACTGAAGCGTACCCTGGGCACTAAATTATAAACTGATAATTCAGTGTATCGAAAGGCAAGTAAAGTCGTTCCGGCTGCCATTTGCTGGTCGTTAAAGGAAACACTTCAGAAGCCGTTAGATGTCAGGACACTTACATTTAAATTATTTTCGCTGTAAATATCCCTTCAGAATTATTGTTTTTTTTTATATGTAAGTTGCAGTCAGTATCTTCCAAAATATATTAATTCTAATCAAGCAAAAAGTTTAAAAATTAAAATTAATTATTTAACCGATTCTGGGTGCGGGACAGCAAATGTAAACTAGGAGAATGACTTTTGAAAAAATATTGACAAATAACTATTGAAAAGTCTTTTGCAGAATGAGGTATTATATACGAGAATGCGAGAACAAATTCTTTTAGGAATAAGCCATACCGAGAATATGTCCTTTTTTCGCTGCAAGCCATTTAACGTTTGGCGAGAGAGATACTTGAATAATACTCCAATTGTTCAGAAGGAATGGAATGGTTTATTTACAAAATTGACACGTATTTATACAAAATTATTTACATTCAAATATTACAAGTGTGAATTTTTGTTGCGATATGATAACCAATCATAAGTTAGTATTCCAGTTTGCATCCATATTTGGTGGCGCATTTTGACGATGGTCCGCGCGGGGAGCGCGGGACGAACTGGATACCGCGTGACGTGCTTGGCCGTTCCAATAAAACTAGCTCGCGCAATCTCGCAGTCCTTTTCGACGGCGGCGCTCGGAACGGTGCGGACGTGCGCACAGCTTGCGGCGTGCGGCGAGCGGCGAGTTTCCATGTGTTGTGATGTGAAGTGTTCATCCACGAACTGATGAAGAGTGAAGACCGATGTGATGTGCTGCTTGAAGTGAAGAGTCGTGTGCTGTGCTATTCTTGTTTCTTGACAACGACGTGTGATAAGCTCCGTACAGCACGTGCATGTTCAACCAAATCTTGTTTCTATGACAACTCGCCGTTTCTTTGACAATGCGTCGCCATAAATAAAATGCTTGCATGATGTGTGTGTTGTGTTTTCTTTCTTGGTATCCTTAAAAGAGTTCTTCTTAGAGCTGGTACTTGCTATCCTTAAAAGAGTTCTTCTTAGAGCTGGTACTTGTAACTGTTTCTAAAGGTTGTTCTATCCAGGTATTTTCTGCATGTGATGGTAAGGTATCTCAATTTGTACTTTAAGGTAAGGTAAT
Organism: Euzophera pinguis; assembly: GCA_947363495.1. Taxonomy (NCBI): domain Eukaryota; kingdom Metazoa; phylum Arthropoda; class Insecta; order Lepidoptera; family Pyralidae; genus Euzophera; species Euzophera pinguis. Next base: position 7,458,362 of record OX376164.1, read on the forward strand.
TAGGTAAGTACAAAGGTAATGGTGTAGCCACAAACGAATAGGTCTTATTCTACTCACTCAACTGAATTTGATCGATATAAGTCGACATGGTAAGCACACGCTCGGTTTTACAAAATTTTATTATTTATCTGTCAACGCCAAGGACTTTTGGCGGGAAGCTGTGAAAAGCAGTATTGGCGCTGTATTCTATTTTCCAAAATTTTTGTTTTTTTGAATGTTTGTGCTTAATAATGGTGGATTAAATAAATGGTGTTTTAGAGGATCGAAAAACAGTTACTGCAGAGTGGTATACTAACAAGCGTGAGTGTTGGGAAGTGATACAGTGTTCGATTTATGTGATTTCCTTGCTTGTTGCCAAAAGCTCCTGGAAATCGCTAAGTGACTAACTTAACTGTTGTGTTGACTTCACTAACTTTACTTTAAACTTGTTTAATTAAACAACTTTATTAAAAAAAACATTACTTGGTACTGGCAAAATACGAAAGTAAAAGCCAAATTGAAAAAAAACTGTCAACGCCATACGTCTGACATGCGTCATATGTTCGAAGAGGAATTTGGAACAAATTTGGAAATTAATTTCCCACATTTGACTTAATACAGCCCACATTTTTTTTGTAAACACACCAAACACTATCTATTGGAAACCTATTGGAAACAAACAGATTTTTCCACTCATAAATTTGAATAATAATTTTCTGATATTCTATTTTTGAAGATATTGTCTCTTAACTACTTATTATTCCGACAATTTGTTTCTTGTATTACAAGTAAATATCTCATCATCTATGAAAAATATGCCCGTAGAACTTAACAGCCTCACGGAAGGGTGGTTGGAATTGGAAAGTGATCCAGGTCTTTTTACATTATTGCTAGAAGACTTTGGAGTAAAAGGAGTTCAAGTTGAAGAGATTTACGACTTGCACAAGCCATTGGAAAGTCCCGTTTATGGTTTCATATTTCTATTTAGATGGATAGAAGAGAGGAGGTCCCGGCGCAAGTTCGTGGAACAGATAGAGAGCTTTGTCCGGGATGAAGAAACTATCAACAATATATTCTTCGCCCAGCAAATGGTACCAAATAGTTGTGCGACGCATGCATTACTATCAATATTATTGAACTGCCCTAATCTTCATCTTGGTGAAACATTGAGCAGATTAAAGGTAAGACATAAATGTGTATGGTTTATTTTCAATATATTTTAACTAGCTGTTTCCCGCAGCTCCGCCTGCATCAAAAAGTAGCCTATGTTTGACCCCGGGTCTTCAACTATATTCATACCAAATTTCATCAAAATCCGTTCAGCGGTTTGGCCATGAAAGCCTAACAGACAGGCTTTTGCATTTATAATATTAGTATGGATGCACCAAGATAATTATACCCTACGAAGGTTATGCAGATAACTCTTTTAATTTTATTGGTATGTAATATGTTTGTCTTTCCATTTACTAGTTCTTATTGGAAATGATCCTATTCCTCTTGAATACTAAATTTACTAGTGCTAATAGTTATAATTTAAATGTTTTTATAACATGAATCTGTTTGTTTAATTATGTTATGTAAACTGCCTCTACTAGACCACTCCAGTGGTTCAGGTGTTTGCTGGATTCATAAGTTTGATTCCTATGGCAAGGATACTTAGTTTAGTTGTTTCCAGTTTGGTTAAGACATTGCAGGCTTGAATCACCTGATTGTCTGATATATTTAAAATTACTTATAAATAACTAGCTGTTTCCCGCAGCTCCACCTGCATCTAAAAGTAGCCTATATTTGACCCCGAGTCTTTAACTATATTCATACCAAATTTCATCAAAATCCGTTCAGCAGTTTGGCCGTGAAAGCGTAACAGACAGACTTTCGCATTTATAATATTAGTATAGATATGTATGTTATGAAAAAAATGTGCTTAATGTTTCCGTATGTATAGACAGAACATATAATACAATGACTCCTCAATTTGCCTTAGCTGTAAGTAAAAAAAAATATGGTATTTACAGCACCACACTTTGGGTATGAATCCAGAGAACAAAGGATGGGCGATCGGTAACACTCCGGAATTAGCCTGTGCTCATAACTCACATGCCATTCCTCAAGCACGTAAGAAGACTGACAAGAATGCTGGAGTCTCCACAGGACGCTTCACAGGTGCTCCTTTAGCTTTATTACAACTTATCCCAGTTACTTCCTGAATAAATAGTACACCTATATACATATGTTGAACTGATCATTATGATATTGAAAGGTCAAATATATGATGTACGAGATGCTAGTGGTATTGTTTTTGAATTTAATTTCCTAACTCTATCAATTCATTTGGAATTTAAACATATCGATGTGGGAATAGAACACTGCACAATCATGCAAGATGATAAATTAAAATTCAGACATCAATTTCTGCTTCTTCTTCCCTAACACTTGAGACTAAGAAGATAGATTTTAATCTTAGCAATTAAATAGTTTGTTTATGAAATTGTTTATTTTTTGTGTACAGGAGAAGCATACCACTTTGTTAGTTTTGTGCCAATAAATGGTCATTTATTTGAGCTGGATGGGCTGAAGCCATATCCTACTGACCATGGGCCTTGGGCAGTGGATGAAGACTGGACGGACAAGTTCAGAAGAGTTATGGCTGAAAGGCTTGGCTGTGATGCTGGAGAGCAAGTACATGATATCAGGTAGAAAAATACTAGCCACTTTTTTTTATTAGTTCCAATAGAAGCAAAACCGTTAAAGAAAGAAATTGGCTACCAAGATCATGCTATTTGACCCCGTTAGACTTTTTTTTGTGGGGTTTCCTGGAGTCCCAAGTCTATGCCAATAACCAGATTTATGCAGCAGTCATAGAAAATTGGACCCCTCGGATCTGTCCCACTGTTCAAAGCCGCAGCGGACATGAACATTTAAACGATGCCATATTCCATAGATAATGGCATTAATAGGCCTTTCCAATAAAAATAAAAAATATGTTTATATCTCACACACAGCTTGTTTTATTCAATTTCAACATCAGCCAGTCCTTGTTGAAGGCCCTTAATAAACAAAGTATTATCTTACAAACAAAATAAGTTAGTGTGCATTGGTATACTAGAGTACTTGTTCTTTTTTGCAGTGTAGCCATATCAAATAAAGTATTATCCTTCAAACAAAATTTAGTAGATATAAAATAATTTATTTTTTTACAGTGTAGCCGATATATGAAAGTCCGTCGACAAGAGCCTAGCTCTTAATCTTAAATTTAAGAATGAATATTTATTTATTAAAATCTATATTATTGCAGGTTCAACTTAATGGCTGTAGTTCCCGACAGGCGAATCGCTTTGACACAGAAGCTGAATGCCCTGGAACTTAACCAGAAGAGAGTTAAAGAGGCTATGTCTAAGATTGGAAAACATTTACGACACCTATTAGCAAAAAGAGAATACAATGGTACATACATAGTTTTTTTTTTTTGAGATTCTATTCCTAGACTGCCCTTTCTTTGAATTTTGCTTTTTTGGGGAAATATGTTTGGGCTAAAAACTTTTTTGTCCAGAGCTTTTTTGGTTGGTAACTAAATTCATCTTTCTGCCACAAAAATAAATAAATAAATGATTTTAATTAAAAAATATTTACAATTTGGTCTAATCACCCTATTGAAACTGCTTTTGGGCCATTTTATTTGCAGTATTTGTATGATGACATTCCAGATCAAGGGGAGCTTATACAAACACCAAACCACAATTTGTTAAGCGAAAATATGATTCAAATCAGTGAAGAGAACATGCTGTCTTCATTGGAATCAGCCCATGTTCAGATGCATGATTTGGACTACACTAAGCCAATCACCATCGAGATTGGTGCTACAGACCGTCCACAGCAGGACAACAGCCTACTTCTAGGTATGTTAGAAATTAACAATCTTTTAAATTTCTTTGTCCCATTATGATGAGGGGTCGGGTTTTTGATGCATCACAGCAACAAAGTCATTCTTACAACAAAAATATTAGGCCAAACTCAATTTGAATACTTAGCAGTTTAATTAGAGGCCATCGAAAATTTCAATTTTTAGATGGAAAATTTTAGCTTTTTATTTTTCCCTACAACACAAACTTTTTGCAACTAAATGAAGCAAAGCTATTATGCTCATTTTTTTTTATTTGCAGCCACTTCAGTTGAACAGGGTGCCATTGTCAAATTTTTAACAATAAACAGAGATAATCAAATAATAGGAGATGTAAGTACTTGAAATTTTGATAAATTTAATTATGAACTGTCAAGATTTTTAGAAGAAATATCTGAAATGGTTCTCTTTTTGACGTTGAATGTGAATGAAATGTTTTTAAGTCGAGCAAGTCAGTGGGTAGTCAAGTCTAGTCAGAAGAATCAGGCTAAGTGAAGTGTTAGAAAAACTGCACTCTGATATTTCTAGGACCTTCTGGCAACAAGCAAGAATATTACAAATCAAACACTGTAATCACTTCCCAGAAATCAAACTTGTTTATGAACACTTTGTGAATAAAATAATCCAGCATTATTACCTCATCATCATCATTTGTTTTACAATTCTAGATATACCCAACGTCGACCACAGCTATAGTGAAGAGCAACGAGTCCCCAATAGTGATGTGCTGCGAGTCTACGGCCGAGCAGCCACACAAGCCGCGGAAACTGCTTCTGTCGCATTCCGAGCTCACCGCACTCATGACGAGTATAGTCGGCGAGGTGCAGTCGTGTCAGCAGGCTCTGAACGACGAAAACGACAAGAGGGATATGTATAAGGTAAACTTGATTTATTTATTTATTTACTCTTAGGTGGTCTAACAGCAAAATAGCAACGTGTGACAATAATATTTTAGATATAACTATGCAACAATTCATTCTTGTCATTCACAATTAAATTCTTGTATTCTTGTCGATCTATTAAGTAAAGTTGCTTACTAGCTTAGTTGTAAACTTGCTTCAAAACTTATGCGCCGCCTGCCTAATGTCATCCCTCTTTAGAATACTGTTCGGACCTTCAATTAAATATTATGTAGTCATAACAAACGACCCGCTGATATTAAACTCATTGCGCATAGTCACGTATGTCTGCATGCTGGAAACAGTAATATGGTGTGTGACTGTGCACATATTGACGTAGTGAGAAAACAGACATACTTAGGTCTAATTATTGATGACAAATTAAAATGGACTGATCACATTGATTACGTTTGTGGCAAATTGAGAGCAATTCTATCAAAATTTTTCCTAATAAAATATAAAATTCCGTCTTATACTGCTCTAGCACTTTATAAGGCCTTAGGGGAGTCTATAATTTCATATGGGTTAAGTAGTTATGGTCGTACTTTCGAATCTCATCTAAAACGGATATACGAATTGCAACTTTGTATAATTAAATGTATAATGCCTTCTAAAATTAAGGATAGATTTGAAGATGACTATTAAAACGAAACTCAAACATTACTTCATTAATAAATTAAATACATATAAATAATAGTACATTATTGCAAAGGCAGCGAAATAGGCAATTGCAGGTCGAGTATGAGTTTGAAGGCCGAGCCGCAGGTGAGGACTTCAATGATACGAGACAGGCAATTGCCATTTCGGCCGGGGCATATATAGTGCTTTTCTTAAAAAAGTGCAAGGAAATAAAAAAGGGCCTTTTACATAATAAATTTAATTTATTTTACAGTTTGTGCCGAAAGGTAAACGCATCTGTGGCTATACAGCCACGAGAACGCAATGTGTACGATAGATAAGAGTTCTAAATTCAAACAGCACACCGTTTCATACAACATTGCCGGCGCGCTCTTCGTTCCAAATTCAAAGAACGCACCGGGAAGTGATTTTGGTTTTTCAGATACAGCCATGAGAACGCAATGTGTACGATAGATGAAAAAGTTCTAAATTCAAACAGCACACCGTTTCATACAACATTGCCGGCGCGTTCTTCGTTCCAAATTCAAAGAACGCGCCGGGAAGTGAATTTGATTTTCAGTCTACGTAAATGTTACTTCGCGTGTTCTTTATTCAAAAGTAATGACAATATTTCCGCGCATGTAGAAAAGGTAATTTACTTACCTAGATTAAATGTTAAAATGACACATCCTGTATTGAAACGCATCTGCTTGGTCACCTATTGTCAACTAACTACTTACTAACCGGTTCCGACTGAGAAGCGCATGGTGGCGAGTCGAGTGTTGCCGATACAATTCACCGATGTACTTATTCAATGATCTAAGCGTTAATTTGTTAAGTCTTTATATGTATGTGTGTTGTTGTAATCTCCCACATAGAATGAGATGAATAATCAGTGCCGGGAAAAACTTAATTTGTTTGTAGTGTACTGTAACGTATATATAAGATGTTTGTTTTATTATTAAATAAATAAATAAATGTACGGTACGCTTCCACGCAAAATTAAACACTAACGGCGCTTTACCCCCACTTTAATCCCACGCTCCGCCCGCATTTCTCGGCCCATGCCGTTTGTCGTATCCCGATTGCTGTTTTGATCTGTTATTGTGTATTTACCCCTATTAAAACTATTAGACAAAATAAGAGAAATGTTGGAATATATGTGTTTTAAAAATATATGACGCAGTTTTTAAAAACATATTTTGGCATCCTAACACGATCGCTGACAGCACGGGCACTGAGCAACGGAGAGGAAAAAAGTCAATCTCGGAATGTTGACATTCTGTAGTCGCTTCACGGCAATCGTGCTACTACGTAATATTTGATCGAAGGATCGGGTTTTAGGTAAATTGAATCTTGTTATTTCTTATGCACTTGGCTTGGCATTTACGGTGCAGTACAGTTGACAACTTATACCAAAATTAAAATGGCCGACTATTTTTAGCCTTGGGTTTTTTTAAATCTACTTTTTTAAAAATTAGGAAAAACCAAAATCACATGTGCGTTAGGTTGGCCCTTAACAGATAGCAGACGGCCATTTGAAACACACAAAATGATCGATCTCAGGTGGACGACTGCCGTCGCACGCACAACTACGACGAGTTCATCTGCACGTTCCTGTCGATGTTGGCCGAGCAAGGCGCCCTGGCGGAACTCGTGGCCGCTCAGCTCGAGCGCGGGCGAGCGCCGCGCGTGCGTCGGCGGAGGCCGAGGCCGCGTCCTCGAGCGAGGCCAAGCCCGAGGCCGAGCCCGAGGCCGCGGGCTAGGAAGTGATTATTCTCAGAGCTCACATTTATTATTTAAAACAGTGTATTTATTTTGTATGGCTTATATGGGAATTAAACATTGTGTATTTCATTATTTATTTTATTATTACATATTCTCCCTGCATTTCAGTTCTGAGACATCCGTTATTTTATGACGATTCTTATAATATTTGTTATTTTGTCTATGACACATCCAGGCGCAGATTGCCGTTATTGTCAGCTAAAGCATTAATAAATAATGTAAGAGGGACATAATTAAAATAAGCCAAGATTTTAAAAACGATTTTATTAGTATACTACGAACAGAGCCGTATTTACATGGTTGTCATATTGTTAAAGAAATGTAACAACAACAACATGATTTGTTTGCTTAGGCACATACTCCGTCGTACATCTTTCCTACACTTTGACGGCAAAAGGTCACTGACGGTGTTGCACTAGCTGCGTTTCACTTCAAAATAAGTTTTGAAATAAATTAGAAGACAGAAAGAAATAAAAGAAAAAAAAAGTTAAAAAACGATCTAAGAAAGAAAATTAAATATGTGTAACACATACACGTATGAAAATTGATTTAATATAAGAGGGGAGTTTACTGCAACAGTGCAATCGTATCCATCGTAAACCTAAAACATGCTGTCCCATGTTGATAACTCAACTTTTCAAAACACTGCCACGTTGGGCCATCGACTTCACCTACACCTTCCCAATAGACCTCTGTTTGAACAATAGTAATGCTTATTGCTAATCAAACTATTCCCATGAAACGGAACCGTCAACTTACGCAAACATCGAAGACAAACGCAGAATAAGGCACATTTATCCGGCTCAAATTCAGCCAAGAGATACATTCAGCATAGAAACAGGGCCAAGAACAATCAAAGCTAAATCCGAGAGGATAAAGTGTGGAATCCACTATTATACAATCGTTCATAATTACCATTAGAACAGTCAAACATCGGTATTAGCAAAACATTAACAATAAATTTTATTTCGTATCTCTATTATATTATCTGATGCATCATTGACTAGTGTAATAATTACTTGGTGTAAAACATAATTCTGTCGTTTCGACTAAGTTTTTAAAACAAAATATTCCCTCTGGCCAGCAGAACATGCAAAAATAAAATAAAACTTATGTTTCTCTAAACATAAAATGCAATTTTGTGCTAATACATGGGAATCAATTTCCATTTCCAAATTAAAAGCGCGCTTCTTCTGAAGAAGGTTGAGCAGAATGTTTAATATCATACCTTATAGAACATTCGTAATTTTTTTAGCGTACAACTTAAGCATGTTATACTCAAAAATAAATCTTTGCTCAAATTAACTTCAGTAAAACGTACTACATGTCTGTTTGAACGAGATTATTGTCGAAGAACAAGAACATGTATTTACAAAGGTGTTGACATTAGTCAATCGTTACGCTATGAATTTAAGAATAATTACTACTTGGTAAAAAGGTCTATCGCTCAGACAAGGCAAGTGACTCGATGATAAATTGATAAAACATATTATATCACAGTCTAACAGAAATATTACATAAAAGGACTTACATTCACTACTTTATATGGCACTAACACTAAAACCTGAAACTAAAGTAACGATTGAGGCAGTGTTTATATAAGATACACTCTCATTATAATTATTTGTTTTCATAAAATTCTTTGCTCGAATATTGTATTGACAATTTTTAGTGATTAGTGAGGTGGATACTCTTCAAAATCCTGTTACATTTCAATCACAATATAACTGAATATCTAACTCTATGGGTATTCAACAATATATTCCCGCGCTAAAAAAGAAAATAATACTCGACACTAACAATTCATAAAATCATGATACACGCAGGACAGTTGGCAGTAGCACCGGTACGGCATCAGCGCAGGCGCTCGCGGGTTCACAACCAAAACTTATTGCTATTATCACTACATAGTCATTGCACTACTTTGGGTGTCCGTAATATTGTGAATTCGAAACGGAAGCATAAAATTAAACCTACATCTGCGTGATTTGAGCGAAATATAGAAATATATGCACATGCCATAAATAAATCTATTGCACTGCAAGAATTCATTAAATTTAAACACTTAATTATTTGATCAAAATAATATCCTCAAAATTTGACTAACAAAAATCTACATCAAACCTTAGCACACTATCCACTACAGCATACATTCATAGATAAGGAACAATATCATCAATCAATAATTATAAAGTAACAATGTAATGGGCGTAAGTGACATCGTATCGCAAACCCTACAGTATGACATACATCGCATATCACATACGCTACTAAGTGTAGCTAAACATCATCATTCATCACTATTTTGATCATGTGATGCAACGAACTTTTTAATCTACAGCATTCTGTAGTTATTTTCAGATATATGCCACATATTTATATTTGACAAATTCATGTAAAATAAAATTAATAAATTGTGAAATCGAAATAATTTCGCATTCAGTTATATTAAAAAATTCGACGTAAAAGTTTTCAATAAAACTTGCGCTACGATGTCTCTCACACTATATTATAAATAACGTCTACAGGATTTATAACTTTAAAAGCCACCGCCAAAACGTACGATCCGACAGCAATATTTGTATCGAGACGTAAGCACATAGTCGATAAAGTTCATATAGCGCAATGATGTCGCTTTTTAACTATGCAAAGCGAGACGCTAATCGTCAGCGCGGCGTGAACGTTATCGATTGCCGCTTTGATATGCTCCACATACCGTTTCGGCCGCGACTTTGAAGTATAAATCCTGCAACGCCAGTACAGAGGTTCTACCATCGCTCACGGTCTCACTGCACGGTTGGACCTGGTCCTCAACTGTCTGCGGATTGGGAACCTTCCGCGGGCTCCTTCAGGCTAAATTCGCTGAGCACTTGGAGCGGTAAGTCTTTCAGTTGCCTTTTCTCTATTTCAGCTTTGAACTGCTCGATGTCATGACGGCTGGAAATAAACATACAAAATAATAATATGTAAAAATGTTAATAATAGTAGAGTATTTAAGGCGTTCGGTTCCAATTCGATATTTATATTCGATAGATTTATAGACCTGCCACTTAATCCTGATCGGCATTCGTGGCAGGCCTATAAATCTATCGTTAACCTGCCCTCCTACATAGCAGTGAGGCGTGGCCCGTCCTTGAGCAGCACAAGCAAGAGCTGCGTGTTACGGAGATGAAGATGCTGCGTTAGACGTGCGGAGTGTCGCGGAAGGACCGCATAAGAAACCTCAGCATTCGGGGTAGCCATCATGTCCGTGACATAGCGGACGTCACGAAACGGTCACGTCTTATGAAAACCGGCAACATATTGTTACGAGCTCGGGGTTCGCAATTTGGAGAAAAACACCTGATGACTCTTAAAAACGTTTATTCCCACAAGGATGGTCGCCGACGTCACTTCACTTCACTTATCACTAACAATGTCCAAAACACTTGCTAATCACAGTCACTACAACTTGCCGAGGTCGCTTGTATCACTTGTTATTCGCTCCGGATATCGCTTCTTGATCGCACTTGTAGCTCAGTTAAATTAGAACTGCTCTCCTGAGGCACCTTCCGATATTTATATGGCCCGGGAAACCCGCTCCATAAGTTTCTAGAAAGATCACAACTACTCCGGAATAGAGAGAGAGGGATACTCTCTGTCTCGTTCCCTTAGTACATACTAGAAGTGCGAGAGCGAGACAAAGCAATATGTCAGAGCGAGATAATCGATGTACTAGATCGTTCGCGATATTATTCCCGTATGGAAACACGCGACGATTGTACGAGAATTTTCCGCGGACAGCGCTACTCAAACTTCCGCGGGCCGCATTTTATTTTTATTTATTTTTGATTTCGTAACACTGCCCCCTTCTTAGAGATGCTCGTCCCGAGCATCATCATTTCTTCCGTGATATTTCGCCAAGCGGTCGATGTGAACAATCTTCATTGCTCCTCTTGGTTGACGCTGTATCCGATACGTCACATCATTTAGTCGCGTTACCACCTTGTATGGGCCCTCCCACTTGGTTTGTAACTTTGGCGATTTCCCTTTCCGGCGAGTCGGGTTGTGAAGCCAGACTAGAGCGCCTTCCTCGAAGCCATTTGTATTCGACATTCTGTCGTATCTGGTCTTCATGTTCTGACTCGACTGCAACCCGTTTTCTCGAACTGCGGCGTGTATTTCTCGCATTCGGTCACGCAGATCAGAAACGTAGTCTTGAACACTTTTAGGTTCATCTGGTAAGCCTCCTGTTAGGAGGTCCACTGGCAACCGCAGCTCACGACCGTAGTTGACATATGCCGGAGTTGCCTTTATGCTTTCATGTTCTGCTGTTCTGTACGCTAGCAGGAACAGTGAAATGTACTTGTCCCAGTCCCTTTGATGGCTTTCCACTATTTTTGCCAGATGTCTCTCGATCGTCTGATTAAACCGTTCGACCATCCCGTCTGACTGAGGATGGTAAGCCGTGGTTCGGGTTTTGTTCATTCCCATAATCCTGCAAACTTCTTGAAAAACCTGTGACTCAAAATTCCTGCCTTGGTCGGAATGGATTTCCAAGGGCACGCCAAAGCGACAAATCACTTCTTCCACTATCTTGGTTGCAACTGTCGTAGCTTCTTGGTTTGGTATGGCGAACACTTCCGGCCACTTAGTGAAGTAGTCCATGACAACCATGAAATACTTGTTCCCTGAGTCAGTGACAGGAAATGGTCCAGCTACGTCGACTGCAATGCGTTCCCAAGGTGCACCGACGTTGTACAGTCGTAGATTCCCTCGGCTCCTGGTATGTGGCCCTTTTACGGCAGCACAAGTTGTACACTTGCGGCACCAGTCCTCCACATCCTCCCGACAATGGAGCCAGTAGAACCTTTCGCGGATTTTCGTTAGCGTCCTCTTGACTCCCAAATGTCCACCGGACACGCCGTCGTGTACTTCCCGAAGAACATCACGTATTTTTGTTCTTGGAACCACAATTTGCAGTTGAAACTCTCTGCCGTTAGGTTTATCCCATTTCCGGTAGAGTATTCCGTTTTGTACAACGAGGCTATCCCATTGCGCCCAGTACGCCTTGGAAACAGTGCCTGTCGGTGCAACTTCACTCCACTTTGGCTTATCATTACTTTGTGCCTTCCACCTGATGATGTGCCGTAGGTCATCATCATTCTCTTGCTCCTTTCTCATCGCATCGTTCTCCCAGGTCTCTAATGGTTCTGTCAGAGTTAGCTTTACTGTCATTTCTTTTAACTCCTGCCTGATACAGTGCTTACAATCTTCTGGGCAGGGTCTGCGTGACAGCGCATCCGCGTTTCCATGGGCCTGTCCTCGACGGTGTTCGATAATGAAGTCATATTCTTGAAGTTGTTCAATCCATCGAGCAACTTGACCTTCTGGGTTCTTGAATTGCAACAGCCATTTTAACGCTGCATGATCCGTGCGAAGTAAAAACTGCCTACCGATGAGGTATTTGCTGAAGTGTTGTAGCGTCTTCACTACTGCCAGTAGCTCCCTTCTTGTCACACAATAATTCCTTTCCGGTTTAGACAGCGACTTACTGAAGTACGCTATAACAACTTCCCTGTCTTCCTGCTTTTGAGATAGTACCCCACCGATTGCGGTATTACTTGCATCCGTATCCACTATAAATTGACCTTCTGGTTGAGGGTATCCCAAGACTGGTGTTTCGCACAGATGTTTCTTCAGTTTTTCGAAGGCAATTTCGCAAGCTTCATCCCAACTAAATTGACGTTTCTCTTCAGTTAGTCGGTGTAATGGCTTTGCAATCTCCGAGAATCCTTTCACGAAACGTCTATAGTACGAGCAAAGGCCAAGGAATGCTCGTACTTCTGTCTTGTCCTTGGGGGTAGGCCACTTCTGAACGGCTTCCACTTTCTCCGGGTCAGTCAGGATTCCTTCACTGGTAATGACATGGCCTAGATAGCTCACTTTGTTCCTGAATAAGCGGCACTTTTTCGGATTCAATTTCAGGTTGGCTCCATGAATTTTCTCGAAGACTTGCTCCAAGTTCCGCAAGTGGTCCTCAAAGTCTCGGCCAACGATGATAACGTCATCCAAATATACTAGACAGGCTTCTCCTACCAATCCTGCTAGTACACATTCCATCAGTCGCTCGAAGGTAGCTGGCGCGTTACATAATCCGAATGGCATGACGTTGAACTGCCATAATCCCTTGCCTGTCGAGAATGCAGTCTTCTCCTTATCCTTCGGATGGATTTCCACTTGCCAGTACCCAGATTTTAAGTCCAATGTTGAAAACCATTTCATGCCACTAAGGGTATCCAAGGTGTCATCAATCCGAGGCAGCGGGTAACTGTCCTTCTTGGTGATGTCATTAAGTCGTCTGTAGTCAACACAGAACCGCGTGCTTCCGTCCTTCTTCTTTACTAGCACGACTGGTGAACACCATGGACTTGCTGATGGTTCAATAATTTTATTCCTTTCCATATCCGCCAGCAGCTCTTTGACTTCTACTTCTTTGGCTATAGGGATTCTTCTCGCTCGCTGTCGGATGGGTCTCTCATTTCCGGTGTCAATCCTGTGTTGTACTAGCGACGTTCTTCCTAAGTCTCCTTCTTGGCTGGTGAAGATGTCGGAGTAGCGCAGTAGAAACTTCTTAGCTTTAATGCTCTGCGAGTACGTTAGATTGCTTTTGCAGTTACTTAGAAGCTCATTGACTGTAGAATCACTGGTACTCGTTGTATCTGAGCTTTGTGTTGTACTGCACTTTTTCAGCCAGACAACTTCCTCACATTTTCCAATGATGTCGCCTTTGTTTAAGGTCCTCTCTTGATCGCCTAGATTAAGTACTCTTACTACTGCGGTGTTTCTTCCTTTCACGAGAGTCCTCGCGGTCATGAGTCCTCGAGCCGCAGGTTTATTAGCTATCTCCTCAATCAACACGCATCCGGTAGATTTCTTGTTCCTTGTTATTGGTAACTTTACTAGTACTTGGGCTTCTGCTTTCCCAGGTATGACCGTTTGCTTTAAACATGTCACTCTCCCGTTAATGCCTCCTAGGATGATGATCTCCTCTTCACCACACTTGAATACACCACTAGCAACGTCTATTCTACAGTTGTACTTTTTCATGAAATCTAATCCCAATACACAATCGTCCATAATTTCAGCCACGATGACGTTGTGGGTATATGTGGTTTCTCCCATACACATTTTTACAGACACTTCTCCCAGGACGGGTATTGGCTGGCCGGAGGCAGAAAGAAGCCGACAGTCCAGTTTCCTCATGCTTCCCATTATGGTCCTTAATAAGTGAGGTCGGACTATTGTTCTTGATGCTCCAGTATCCAGCGTCATCCTGCAGTTGACCCCATTTACAGTTCCAGATATTACGAGACTGTTTCCGTTGCATGCCTGAGAGATAATAGTTGTCGGGGCTTCCTCCGCGCCAGCCAGTACTCGCCCCCTAGTCCTGGCTCTTACTCGTTTCTCCGATAATGAAGCCTCCTGCTTCATCTTCAGTTCCTTCACGTCGTCTTCAAGCTTCTTGATCTTTGGGCAATTCATTTGTAGGTGCCCTCGGTCGCCGCACCTATAGCACATGGATCCAGGTCTCTTCCTTAGCGGAGCTTTTATTTCCCTAACTTCCTCCACTACTTCGCGCACTTTGTGAGTCGCGGAATGACGAATGTCATGTCTGACGGCTTCCACCTCCAAAGCGTGGGCCAGTGCATCTTTTAATGAGGCATGATGGTTTAGCCTTACTGCAGCTCTGACTTCCGAATCCTTGATGCCGTCGACGAACGCCTGCACGGTGTTGGACTCAAGCATCTTCAAATCGGCCCCTGGATACGCCTTGCGGACGAGTTTTTCTATTTCCAGCGCCCATTGCTGCAGACCCTCTCCTGAGTGCTGGACTCTGTCGCGGAGTTGAGCACGGAAGACGTGCTCCAAATGCCGTTCCCCGTATCGCGATTCCAGTGCCTCCAGCAGGTCCTTGAATCCACTGCCCGACGGAAGAACCTCCAAGACCGTGGTGGGCAATGACTGTTCCGCCAGATGCAACTGCTACTCCCGTTGTTTCAAGGCGCACGACCTTCTTCTGTAATGTGGAAAGGTCCGTCTTCATATTTTCCATGTCGTTCCCAAGAGTCGTGACGCGTTCCTCCACCAAGTCAACATCCTTGCGTAATTTGGTAACCACGCCACTAACTTCACCAATAGCTGACAGGAGTTGCTGTTGAGCCTTTTGTTGTTGCTCTTGAGCCTTTTGTTGTTGCTCTTGAGCTTTTTGTTGTTGCTCTCTTGCGTCTTGTAGAAGCTTCTCCTGCATTGTAAATTTGTTGTCCAGCATTCGCATCAATTCCCCAAAATCAAAGAAAGGCGCAGCCTGGTGGGAGTTGGACTTGTCCTGGCGGGCGTTGGATGTGGCCTGGTTGGTGTTGGACGTGGCCTGGTGGGTGTTGGGAGTGTCCTGGTAGGCGTTGGACGTAGCCTGGTTGCCGTTGGACGTGGCCTGGTGGGTGTTGGACGTGTCCTGGTGGCCGGTGGGCGCGGTGGGAGCGGCCTGGTCAGCAGATCCAGTAGAACTGGCTTCCGCAGCACGCTTCGCCCTCGTCTTCACACCCTCACTGGTGACGTCTTCTCTCGGAGTCAATGGCATCTCCAAATCCCACTTCTGACACCAATTGTTACGAGCTCGGGGTTCGCAATTTGGAGAAAAACACCTGATGACTCTTAAAAACGTTTATTCCCACAAGGATGGTCGCCGACGTCACTTCACTTCACTTATCACTAACAATGTCCAAAACACTTGCTAATCACAGTCACTACAACTTGCCGAGGTCGCTTGTATCACTTGTTATTCGCTCCGGATATCGCTTCTTGATCGCACTTGTAGCTCAGTTAAATTAGAACTGCTCTCCTGAGGCACCTTCCGATATTTATATGGCCCGGGAAACCCGCTCCATAAGTTTCTAGAAAGATCACAACTACTCCGGAATAGAGAGAGAGGGATACTCTCTGTCTCGTTCCCTTAGTACATACTAGAAGTGCGAGAGCGAGACAAAGCAATATGTCAGAGCGAGATAATCGATGTACTAGATCGTTCGCGATATTATTCCCGTATGGAAACACGCGACGATTGTACGAGAATTTTCCGCGGATAGCGCTACTCAAACTTCCGCGGGCCGCATTTTATTTTTATTTATTTTTGATTTCGTAACAATATATTGGGAACAAGTGTCTCTATGCCGCCTCCGCCGGGGCCTGGTAGTAGGTGCGCGCGCAAGAGCTAGTTTGACGTCGCAAAGCAGGATATGCGTGCTAACGGACTATCTGTCAAGGATGCCGAAGACCTGGCGAAGTGGAGACGCAAAAGTAGGAAAGCGGACCTTGGGCTCCGGAGTAAACAGCTGAGGATGCAACCGGGAAAGCGCTAAGATGATGGTGATGTTTCCAATGCCACGAATGCCTGTGAAATTGTTCTTAATTTGATCAACGATAACTAGTTTCCTAAAAAAATATAATTAGTCCGTCAGTTAGATAATCAAAAAATATTGGAGACATATTTTTTATTTTGAAACTTAAACAAAGAATGGTAAAGATATGGCGTGTGACGTCAGTGTGCTATATTTTTTCGCAATATGTGACGTCACGAGCCCCTGATCCTAATCTTTGATGCGTTATATCTTTATAATTTATCACTCAATTGACAAAAGAAAAAATACGTCACTAATATATTTTGTTTCCCTAAATGACGGACTAATTTTAATGATGGTGTTCTGAGCCTGGAAACTAGCCTATTGTGTTATACAGTTTTTTTTGCAGATAGTGCAGATTTATATTTAAAATCCTCGTTTCTACTAGCGAAATAATCCAGCATAGAATCGCGAGCGTAGCGAGTGAATCTAATGCAGACTATTGAGCAAAATGAGTGAGTTAGGCCTATCCAAATCACCCGCTGAGACTGCAATGCAACGATGTCGTTTACGCGTATTCCACTCTTCGAATCCTTTTCTGCACACGACATTATTCAAATACGAAAATATTTGTTCATGACCGACTACGTCAAAGATAAAAAACGGGTTAAATGTTTTGTCACACGAGATATAAAAAGATACTGAGAGAAAAAGAGAAGTTTTCAAGTTTCTAGTAGAGACCTGATCTGTACGAAGAGTATCCCGTTGATGAGGTTGAGCATGTCGATGACGGAGGCCATGCCGGGCGGCTGGATCTGCAGCGGCGGCGGCGCGGGCGCGGCGTGCGGTGCGCGGTACGCCTCCGTCAGCCGCTTCTGCAGCACCACCGCTTGCTGTGTCAGGTGACGCAGGCATTCCGACGACTCGCGCGTCTTCTCGTGCTGCTCGCCCAGCTGGAAGCGGAACGCGTGGGTAAGTCGTATTCAAACTACAGACTAAGTGTTTCTATTTATAATAACCTAGTATATAGATACAAGCAGGTCTCCTTCTCGTGCTGCAGTGCGGCCCGGAAGTCCCCGAGACAGGACAGCGTGCGCGCCAGCAGATGGCAGTCACTCACCAGCTGCTTGTATATAGAGTAGGTCTCCTTCTCGTGCTGCAGTGCGGCCCGGAAGTCCCCGAGACAGGACAGCGTGCGGGCCAGCAGATGGCAGTCACTCACCAGCTGCTTGTATATAGAGTAGGTCTCCTTCTCGTGCTGCAGTGCGGCCCGGAAGTCCCCGAGACAGGACAGCGTGCGGGCCAGCAGATGGCAGTCACTCACCAGCTGCTTGTATATAGAGTAGGTCTCCTTCTCGTGCTGCAGTGCGGCCCGGAAGTCCCCGAGACAGGACAGCGTGCGGGCCAGCAGATGGCAGTCACTCACCAGCTGCTTGTATATAGAGTAGGTCTCCTTCTCGTGCTGCAGTGCGGCCCGGAAGTCCCCGAGACAGGACAGCGTGCGGGCCAGCAGATGGCAGTCACTCACCAGCTGCTTGTATATAGAGTAGGTCTCCTTCTCGTGCTGCAGTGCGGCCCGGAAGTCCCCGAGACAGGACAGCGTGCGGGCCAGCAGATGGCGGGCGACGGCGGCCTTGAGCGAGCGCGGCCCGTGTGCGGCGCCCGTCACCGTGAGCGCGCGCTCCGCGAACCGCAGCGACAGCTCGAACTCGCCCACCGCGTGCAAAATCAAAGCTATGTTGCTCTGTAATGTACGACACATATATTAAATACACACATAAACAAAGTGAGAATTATGCTGAATGGTATATGACTTTGTTACCAGCACCGCCTCGTCACTCGGTTGTCAACAAGTGGTCCCCTTGTGGATGCCTCGATACAAACGGTGAACGTTAGGCGTTCCGCGGGTGGACGCCGCGTGGACATCACGATGTCCTTCATTTCATTGTAATACATATGTCAACAACGGTTACTATGGGCAGTATTCATGACAGAAAAAAGGCTATAAAATGAAGAGAGAACCGCTCATGGTCACCGAGTGATCCACTCGCCATCCGCGCATGGTCAACCCGCGAGGCGAGGCGCTCCTGAATTGATGTAGTGAGCGTTTACCGATAGTACGAGGGCGACACTGAAAGTCTTTAGAACTGACCACTTGTGAACAGTATAATAAAAAAATAAGCTTAAACTCTTTGCCAATATTATTGAGTACGTATTTTATTAATTTGTCATTTGTTTTACGATTTGGCGGCAAATTGAAAATTGTCTGTGTCACGTCAGCATGAATTTAAAAGAAAGAAAAGCAAGAAAATTTTCGTGCAATAATTTTTTATGACTTTCGTTGTCATTTAAGTCAACAAAAAAGTTATGATAGACTTCGATTGGCCTTTCACGATGAAGCCCCATCTCGTGCCACTGTTTACAACTGGTTTAATGAGTTCAAACGTGGTCGCACTAATCTCACCGATGGTCTGCGCGAGGGACGGCCTTCTACGGCGACGACTGAAGATAACATCAGTGTTGTGCGGCCTATGATAGAGACTGACAAAAGAGTGACCTATCAGCAGATTTGGGCAAGTTTAGGCATCGGTATGAGCCAAGTGCACAAAATCCTGCATAAACATTTAGCGGTCAGGAAGCTTTGTGCCCGGTGGATACCTCACGATTTGACTGAGGCCCAAAAATCCGTCGTGTTGATTGATGCCGTGAAATGGTTCAAAGATTTAGCGGAGGTGACTCAAAAGCTGGATTTACTGTTATGATCCCGAAACCAAAATACAGTCTGCTCAGTGGGTGTTTCCTTCCGAGGAGTTGCCAACTAAAGTGAAGAGAGGTCGAAGCGTGGGAAAAAAGACGGTGGCCTCGTTCTTCGGAAGGACCGGACATTACGCGACAATTGTTTTAGAGGATCGAAAAACAGTTACTGCAGAGTGGTATACTAACAATTGTTTGCCACTTGTCTTGGAAAAAGTTCGGGAGAAACGACCTCGCAGTAGGATCCTCCTTCACCACGACAACGCCTCGTCGCACACCACCAGGCGAACGATCGACTATTCGGCGACATCAAACGTGGAATTAACTAGGTCACCCGCCATATAGCCCCGACCTCGCACCTTGCGATTTTTATTTATTCCCGAAAATAAAAGAAAAACTTCGAGGAAAACGTTTTATGGACGCCGAGGAAGCAGTGGCTACGTTTCAAAACGCCGTCCAAGAGACCCCTAAAGACGAGTGGGCAAAGTGCTTTTCTCAGTGGTTCCATCGAATGCAGAGATGTATTGACGTGAAAGGACACTATTTTGAAAAGATGTAATAAAAGGAATAACTTGATAGTGTGCTCAGTTTTTGATTTTCTAAGAACTTTCAGTTTGACCCTCGTACGCCATACCAAGAATACTAACCACTCGAGGCGAGGCGTTGCAAAAATTCGAAGTGTTAATTTTAATAACGAATTTAAATACATGTATGCTATCATAAAATATTGTCGGAATGGGTGACTTGGAGAGAAAAACCGAACTTCACTAATAAATGTTTATTGCCAATTTAATACATAGTATAATTTATGCGTCGTAAATGACGGTCAAGAGACGACTGGGGACGGGGGAAGTTCGTTCGTCAGTCGCTCTACAAAATATGCAATTCTGCAAATGTCGCTACAATATCATTATTTTTTTAAATTTTTGAATGTAGTCGTCATCGCAATTTTCTCTATTTATATTTTACTAGCTGTTTCCCGCAGCTCCGCCTGCGTCAAAAAGTACCCTATGTTTGACCCCGGGTCTTCAACTATGGCCGTGAAAGCGTAACAGACAGACAGAAAGACTTTCGCATTTATAACATTAGTATTGATTTGGTTCACAAAACTGACAAGACACACTGTTTTACAATTACGTAACAAACACAATAAAACACAAGAAAGTGACACGTCTTTTTGAAGTGAACGCAGCATGCACATTGAACTTCCCGTTTTCTTTTTTACAGATTTAAATAAAAGAATTGAATAAATTTAAATTTTCCACCATTACCGGGCAAACCCACTATGGACGTTACAGAATTAAAAAAATATAAAAATGAAAGCAACACTTACATCAAGCAACGCCATTTCCGGGTGGTTTTCCCCGCAGACGAGCAGTGCGAGGTACCGAGCGCGGTACAGCAGCTTCAGCGCCGTGCTCACTTGCCCGTTCGCGAAGCAGTACAGTGCGAGGTGGGACTAGAAATGTTTTAATTAATTTTGCTGTTTTCTTATCTTCATCTTTACGTGTTAAAAGCTCAAAATTATTCTACACTTTCTTCATTCATCCTGAATCGCGCACATTCTGTGGCATTTTTGGAGGTTGACATAAGAGTATAAACCTGTATAGGTAGCTATTAGCTCCTCTTAAATAATTTATGCGCATTATAGTCCACAACATTATATTCCACCATACCACCAGTAGTATGGTAGGTCCGCAACTGACAAAATCATATTTTGTGCAACTCATGGGCAAGCATGTTAAAAGAAGTGCAATAGTTTGAACTGAATGGCCACACTGACATTGAATCTGACAGTTCATGTAACCGCATCAACCATAAATAAACAAAATTAAAAAAAAGTGTTATATTCAAATAAAATTATCCACAAAACTTCGAAACAAAAGTATGCACATAGTTTAAGTTCGTGGTGACAGACTTTGCCAAAATAAATGGCCGGTAGCATTATAAATTTGAATGTGTGTGTTGTGTCCACTTTGACATCGAAACAGAGCAAGGGAGCCCGTCCGTTTTTGTATGGAAATAGTAGGACAGATTGACATAGACTACTTTTAACGTGGGCCCCAGATATTTTTTTCATTTGGTAAAAATGAATAAATAAAACGGGACACCAAATAAAGGCAAACATACTCACATATTCAGTAATAGTGTAAGGGTGATCTATGCCATTCACCCTCTCGGACATGAGAACAGCTTTCTGCTGGTACGCCATAGCGTCTCTATGTTCTCCAGTGACGTAACAAAGTCTCGCGACCATCCGAAGGCACTGCGCGATCTCCCCGTGCATCGCACCATAGACGTTGTTCAACAGGTTCAGCGCTTCGGCGATCATCTCGTGCCCTTCGTTCACGGCGCCCGCTTGGATTTTGTTCTGGCCGGTCGTGTAGAAATTGTAGGCGTCTGAAGCCTGGAAGTTAGGAAAATAGTGGATGAATATTGTGATCTAGATATTAGATTTATTAACTTCGCTTCGCAGGCCTAACTGGCCTTACTAACTGCCTCCGTGGTCCAGTGGTTAAGCCTTCGAGCCGGGGGTGGTGGGTTCGATTCCCACCGAAAGCATACTTTGTTCAGTTGTTTTCGGTTTGGTTAGGACTTTGCAGGCTTGAATCACCTGATTATCTGATAATAAAAATAATTCCGTGCTTCGAAAGGCACGTTAAGCCGTCAGCCGCCGTTAAAGGTACCACGTCAGAGGCCGTGAGCCGATTCCGAACAACTCTGACACCAGGGTGTACATGGTCGAGATAGACAATGTAACCTACACGAAATGATGATGATGCTTTGCAGGGGTGCTCTGAAAGAGCTGGATTTCTCTCAACTTCAATGAAAATTATCATATTTTACCCAATTTATTTACAACCGCAATGTTTAAGAAGGATAAATCATAACTATCTGTTTCTGAAAATGGCAAGAAAATTTTAGTTGGGATTTGGGTTTATCACGAACAGACAAAATGCGCAAGCGACTTCAGTATATAATAGGCACAGTCCTCATTTTTTAAATTATGATTTAAAATTGCAAGACAATAACGAAATTTAGTTTTGGTATAGCTCACTTACCCTAGGATTGATATGTTTGACAACAGGGAAAATATTCATAATATCAGATCCTGTGAATGTTGGTTTGCTCTTGTTATCGAAGTCATATTCGCGTAACATTAACTGCAAACCTACTTTTAAGGCAAAGGACCTGCAACAAATATCATAAATGTACTTTTTTCTTAAAAATTATTACCATGTTAAACAAATATTGGGAGTTACAATTACCTGAGCAGTGATATTTTCTGAAGACCGTGCTTTTCTATAACAGCGTCCATATTTTCAGCGTTTAGTTCATAACCCCAGTAAGCCTGAAAAAATATATCATGATTCATAAATGTATTGCTTCGGCTGAGAAATCTTTTATATTGTATAAAAGTACAGTTAGTACATAGAATTTTACGTATAGAACTGAAGAAATAAAAGATCCTTAAAGGACTAGTATCCAGGACCGTAACACATGACATGATTGAATTTTACCTTTAGTTCGTGTCGTATTTGCGAGAATAGCGACTTGTGCGTCAAGTTCTGCCAGTCGGACTGCGGTGACGGCGCGGGCTGCACGTTCTGTTGATAGAGAATTAAAAAAATATTGTATATCTGTACCACACAGAAAAAAAAAATCCTATAAAGAACTTAAATCTAGACAAGCATTTTGTGCTCTGCAGTAGTACAATGGGCCACAGTTCAACGACATTGTTGCTCTAGCTAGCACATGTTGACATGACGTGAGTCACAGGGCGCAACACGGAGTAATAACAAAGAGGAGATGGTATATCGAGCGCGTCCTTAAAAAAATTGTGTGAGGCTACGCGAGGAGGAAGGCAGACGTGAGGAGAGCTCGGTTTGGCCGTGGCTCCGCCCCTATTGACGATCCCCTCTACTTACCAATAAATGTCGCTAGCAAATCGAAGATTTCAACATAAAAAGTAAATTTGCATTTGTTTATATTTTGAACATTAAAAACAGACACATATTTTGTGTAACACTAAATCAATCAAATAAATTCGAAAATATTTTATTTACTTATGTTTATTGTAATCCTATTACAATAAACCATTAAAACACTTAAAACTAAATGGTTTAAAATATTTTACAAAATATTCGAAGCTGAAACGAAACGTAAATAAGAAAAACATAAGAGCTCGTTCCACATCACGCACCGTTCACAGTTCAACGAAAAATGACGTAAGCTCCGTCCACTTTCGACGTCACTGCGCCATAATAACCGTAACGGTGCACCAGTCGATACGCCGTCTCCTCTTACTATTTGCTCCATGAAGCGCAATGAAAACTAACCTAATTATCATCATATTGTTGGATATTCACCGACCAGATGGTCAGATGACCTGAAAAAAGTCGCAGGCAGACGCTGGATGCAGGCTGCTGCCAACCGGTCATTTTGAAAATCATTAGGAGAGACCTATGTCAAGCAGTGGACTGACTGCGGCTGAAATGATGATGATGATGATAAGAACATGAACCCGCTGCTGTTGCGCCACAGACTACTACGTAAGCACGTCTTCTGGAATGCACCGAATATCGAATGAATGTAGTGATACCTGGTGGTGCTTGCGCGAGCGTCTCGAGCGTGCGCCGCGTGCACCGCGAGCGGACACGGGCGCCTCGGTGGAGCTGAGCGCGACGCTCGCGCAGCCGCCCAGCAGGCAGTTCAGGAAGTGCGCCACCGCCGCGCCCGCGCACATCGGCTCGCAGCTCTACACGACAACAATTAAGACCGTATTCATTTCTTGTCATAAGAAAAAAACTTCTTTATTTAAATCTTATGCGCTATTCTTTACATTACAAACATAATAATAGAACAAGAACAAAATTTATGTCCGTAAGGATTGAGGAGCCACATTAGATTTTAATTGAAACATTTTACGCTATTTATTTATTTAAACTTAATAAAAAAATCTTAAGTAATAAATGCGATAAAACCGTATTAAAATAGTTTAATTTAATGAATAACAATCGCGAAAACATAAGAAATCATTATTTAAACTTTATTACAAAGAATGTAAATGGCGGACCTAAACTTTTCTACCAGTCAACCAACAAGTGGTGTTGAGAGACAAAAGTAAGTGCAAAGATAGAATAATTAATAATTACCTAATTATACATCTGAACAAATAAAACATCCAATATTAATACATAGACTACATATATATAAATAAACCTACATACTAACTACTTCAATAAATATAATTATATATTCTCTGAAAGCGTGTTAAGATAATGTGCGCGCAGTAAACGTTTAAATGACGCACGGGTGTGGGCTTTACGAATTTCGATTGGTAGGGCATGCATAGGGAACCGTAGACGAATTCCTGATAAACCCAGTTCGAAAAAGAGGTATTTGAAGTGTAATATTTCTACAGGATCGGAACTCCCTCGAACGGATGTTACAGAGAAAAGTGAAATTGGACTTCAAATACATAGGGGTACGAGGGTCAAAAAGTATAGCGAATAGAGTAGACAGAATGTGAAGATTTCGACGAAAACGGATAGGATAGGATATTTAGTTGAGACCGATAAGACGATACATGATCGTATTTCCTATGTCCGAAAATGAACCGCAAACGATTGTTCTGGAGTCTGTCCAGTTTATTGATGAGGTCACAGCTCAAGTCAGGGTAGCATACATCCGCGTAATCTAGAATAGGGAAAATTAGAGAGACTAGCATCGTCTTAGTTTTAATAGGGAGAAAGTTTTTCAGCTTGTACAAATATCGGAGCGCACCTGTGACCTAGAAACATCTGTAATTTGCTGATGCCACTGCAAGTTCGAGTCGATTTGAAGCCGTAGGTCTCTGACATGTGACGCAAGCAGGATTTCAGAATTACCAAAGTATATACGTGATAGTGTACTGCAGTCTATACGCCCCAAGAGCTGAGAGCTGCCAGCCAAAATGGCCTGACACTTATTAGGGTTCACAGTGATGCCGAAACGACGTGACCAATCGCGTATAACCAGCAAATCCCTATTGACTTAATCCAAAGCCAAGTTTACACTTTCAAATTCGGCCTGCGCGTAAGTTGCAGATCGTTGGCGTACAGGTGATACGATCCCTGAAGTTCTTTGGTCAAAAAATCAATAAAGATGGAAAACAATAGAGGGGATAAAATTCCACCTTGCGGAACGCCTGTTTCCAGGTCAAGCCAATTTGAGAAAATATCACTGTGGCGAACAGACTGCTGGCGCCCGCGAAGATAAGAAGTGAACCATTTTTCAGAAGAGGCAGAAATAGAATTGTGGGAAAGAATAGCTAAGAGAATGTCGTGATCTACAGTGTTGAAAGCGTTGGAGAAGTCGACAAGCGCGATAACGGTGACTTTGGTATTATCCATGTTAGCCCTTATGTCATCGGTTACTTTTATGAGCGCTGTGGCTGTGCTATGTCCAGGACGGAAGCATTCAATCATGAACCGATTAATTTGGTCATCACCCATCGCCCTAGTTTTAATGGCCACGAAGGTCTTTTTTACTTCATCCTCGCTAACAGGTGAAAAATTGAATTCAGGCTGGTCCAGGGCTGGTAGGGATTCGATGTTAGAGATTTAGTAGGTGATGAAATAATTATATAGCTCCTTAGACCTGACGTCAGACCTAAGGAGCCAGCTGAAAACTCCTCCTGAGATCTCCTCAATCCTAATGGACATCAAAATTAGATGTTGCTAGAGCTAGGGTGTATTTAGAGTAAAACTCTAAGACACCCTGTGTTCAGACGAAAAACTAATTTAAACGTAATTTACAATAACCTAAAAAGTAAAAGTAGCAAAAATGAGAAATAAAATCTTAAATAACAGAAAACTATTAACAATTCCTCTGTTTCTTCATAAGACTTCTATAGGAGGGCTTTCTGGAGTAGCAACAACATTGAGTTAAAGTCCATTGAAACTGACGCGAATCCCGCACGACTGGCGGGACGCCCATAGAAATAAGAATCGGTAATAGCTTATGCTAAAGTTACTGGCCTGCTAATGGCACTTCCATATATTCTTATTTCTGTAGGCGTCCCAAAAGTCGCGCGGGATGAGCGCAGCCGAGGGCCTTAATACGATCGTGTTTGGAATCACACTTTCTTCCAATAGATACATAGTGTTATATAGGTACTACTCATGCGAAAAAAAGACGTGAAAACTAAGACATTTAACCGGAATCCATCTTTGGAAATGCTTGTTGCCATCTATCTCGCCAACCTATAACTAGAAAGAATATTTAAAAAAAGTTGGAATACAAACCTGCAAATAGGTAGTATGCGCGTGCTTCGCAGCCCGAAGCACCAGTTCTCCTACAGCGATGGAGTGTAAATACGCGAGTTGCGAGTGCGGACGTAAAGCCGCCGCGACTCGGCCCAAGTACCGCACGTTGATACCGCGGGCGTGAAGGGCTTCAGTCAGACCGGCGCCGTCCATTGGAGTCGACGTGTGCTCGAGGCACTCGCGGACCTAAACAACCATTTAATATTTATATATTGACTTATTGACCGAGCGTAAGCGAAGTCTCCGTTTCGAGACTGGCCAATTTTGCTTTTGTACGGAAAAATGTATGTTCCGGGGCAAAAGGGGGAAAGATTGGTGTAGCGTCATTTAACGGATTGCAATCAGATTTGATAACACCGAATGTCGGGTTCTCTACAAGCGCTGTTCGTGAAGTCTCCTGTTTAACTTTATTGTATAATTGTAAACGGCGGACTTAAAAGCCTGAGCCTTTATTTACCAGTCAAACGCATGAGTGATGCTGAGAATTAATAGGAATTAATCAAATATTATTTATAAGCTGATACAGCTTTGGTGCCATAATAAGAAATGATTAGGTAGACTTTTTTTCTGGCACTTTTCACTTTTGGACTTCAATTGTATTAAGAGCAGATGATGTATTTTGATAGCTTTTAGTAGAGATTTCTTATTCTTACGTAACTATTGCTTTCAGTGTCACAAATTATCGTCAGGATTAAAATATGTAAGTATTCTTTGTTTATTGAAAACATTCAATTTAACGAAACAATATATGCGTGTTGGAGGGAAATAATGAGACTCGCTGATAACATTATAGACAACAAACACTTTTGAGTAAGAAATAAACAACGTAAATATACTCACAAAAGCGGGTATCTGCGTGGTGAGCAAGAAAGCGGCGGCTTCCTTCACTAGATGGCGCTGTTTGGCGAGTTGTTCCGGAGTGGCGGCGTGTTTGATGCCAGCGGAATACACGTCCGGGTTGAATCTCACGTCGAACTCGGATTCCTTGAGAGAGTCCACCGCACGGGCCGCTGCTGCGACTACTGCCCTTGAACGCTCACCGGCTGTAAGCAATCAATGAAACATCTAGAACATACATAGAATGGAAGAAATTTCTTTAGAAATAAGTGTAACTCTTGTACCAAATTTTCCTAAAGTTAAGTTTCCAATATGTATTACAGTGTATACATGAAATAAATAAATATTTGATGTGCATTAAAGATACTGCCTCCGTGGTCCAGTGATTAGAGCGTTTGCTTTAGACTTGGAGGTCGTCGATTCGATTCCCACGTGCAGCTTACTTTGTTTAGTTGTGTTCAGGAGGTTGGTGAAGACATTGCAGGATTAAGTTACTTGATAATAATGATGATTCCGTGCTTTGGAAAGCAAGTTAGTAGTTCGTCCCGGTTAGAGACCGAAAGGCGGTTTCGTAAAACTGTCACTACTATTTGAAGTAGATTGACCATGTAACCCACTCGTTTCGAATGAATGACCAATATATGAAGCTGAAAAAGGAACAATACATCCTTCTCAATAGTAACAAAATTTTGAAAATGAGTTACGTAATAATTACAAAACTTACAGTCACTTTCTTTTTTATCACCACTGCAGATAGAATCAGTGATACTTTCAACAATCTTTTTGGCAACATCTGTATCAATTTCAGAATAATTTTCATTCAATAATAAATCATCATCTTTGGCTTTTTCCTCCTTCTTCTCGTCTTTATTCTCATCACCTTTAACTTCTTCTTTTTTTTTGGCACTTTCTTTCTCCTTCTTTTGTTTTTTATCCTTTGTCTCTTTCTCTTGACTCTTGCTATCTCGTTTAGGCTTTGTCTCTACCTCAGTAGCAGGTTTCTTTTCTGCATTCTCATTGTTCGCTTCAATAGACTTTTGTTCAGTTTCTTTCTGTTTCTTTGCACTTAACTGCTGTAAGTGGAACGCAGCATAACGAATAAACATGAAGTAACGAGCCCTGCAACAACAACAATTATTAAGTTGAGTTTATCTACATTTTATGAGAAAGAACGCACAAAATTTTTAAAGTGATTGTCACCAGTGTTACACAGGTGATTTCTTTCTAAAATTTAAATTATTTAAAAATATTGGATAAAATATACTTACTCAACAAAACTATCAACTAATTCTTGTCTGAGACAACAAAGTTTGTGCTTGTGGATTATCGGGAATCCCATTGACTTTATGTCCTCTCTCAATTCGTCGTCTTCCACTGAAAACAAATATATATACATTGGTTTTGTTAAGGTAACATGGTTCAATTACATATATAAACATAAAAACGTACTGAGAACTCTTTCAAAATCTAACGGGTTACGGAAATTAGTAATTAGGTAGTGTATAATTTTGATTATAGGGTCGATTGACCATATAAATAACTCGATATATATGAATGACTGATTTAGATTACCAGTTTTATGGGAATATTATTACCTCGATAAAGAGTTACACTTGATTAGGACTTATAAGATAACTGCATGAGATGCCACTTTGGTATCGCCAAATTGAATTACATCATACATTGCCAATAAAACTTTTGACCTATGCATACTCTAAGCAACAAACTTTGTGAGGCTTTTCGAGTCCATCTTCCACTTTACACTGTGTAAGTAGTAGATAACACTCACATTGCAAGAAATTGACGTCAGGCGGGAAGGTCCTCAACAGATCGAGGATGTAATGGCGGCCGTCGTTGCCTATGATGCCCTTGCATTCCACGCTGGAGCACAACTCGACAGTCTCATCATTCGCGCTGATCACCGAGTGAGGCATTATCTTCAGCTGCTGGCCCGCCTTGCTTAGCTGGATAATAAAAAATATTTTTATGTATTGGTTTCTATTATAAACCTTAAAAGTTTTTGAGAAAATAACTGATAAATTTATAAAAAAAAAAAAAAACAGTATAAAATTTACCGTGCCACGCAACCCGTTGAATATCTAAATATTTCCTTAAAAACATCACATCTAACAACAAAAACTTGTTGAAGGAACTAGAGATAAATTTCCTTCTACAAATTTTTGTTGTTAGACTTGAGTATCAGTTCTATATGAAGTATACACTTGGGTGCGAAAACACAGTGGTTCAAGTCAATGCTCTCACAGACTACACGCTGCTCCGTCTTTAATATAATCTGAATGATAGACAGTGCTCTTTACATCTTCCTCATTACATGCCTGTCAATATAAACATTTAATAAAACTCACCAGTTCCATATACTTAGGATGCGACAGCACAGTGGTCCCGAAGTCGATGCTTCCATAGACAACGCTCTGTTCCTGCTCTTTCTCCAAAATACCCGGGATGATAGACTGCGCCGTCACTCGGTACCCGCGGTAGTCAACCACCACGGTGCCCAGGGTGTGTAGACCTTGTGTGTCTACGGCACTGTATACCCGCACGCCTTGGAGGTCGTTACGCTGTTTGATCGAAAAATACATCAGTCAGATTAAATTCTTCTAGAAGAAATAACACCATCGTATCTTATTATTGTACAATTATTTGTTTGTATATGTGGCAATAAAGATATTTTGTATTGTATTGTATCTTTTCTTGATCATTTTTAGTTATCCTCACCTCGATGAAAAATTATGAACTTAACCTACATTACAGTACCATAAAACACTTAAATCACGTTCGTAGTAATAAAACATACATTTGCGTAATTTATTATTTTTGTTTTACAACGACAGTAAAATTAACTCACAAAGCATAAAATGTCACAGAAATTAAAAACTAATGGATTTTTCGTATTGTTTGATACGATAATGACACGGCCGATGGGAAACTGGTAAAAAAACTACGTCCCACGTCAGAGGCCGAGAAGTAGTTTAAACTAAACTCTGACCAAATACTTAAAGCACAGATTACACAATATATGCTACACACATATTCAACCGCCATCATTGAAATACACCAACTTTCTTGATTACTTCTTGGGTACGCTCATGCAAAATTATCATTACGCCATCAATCGAAAATTGAGAAGTTGTCTTTCTTAATGTATAACTTTTAAAATGTAGCACTTAATAACGTTGTGCTAGAATAGAAAAATGGTGCTAATAAATTCAGTTACTTATTTCGCTCAAATAAGCGAAATAAGTAACTGAATTTCTATCATCAAATAGGGCAACTAATTATTTTCCTCACGCAATGGGACCCCAAATAATACTTACCGGAGCCACAAACGCCGCAGCATCGCCGCCGAGGTCCTTATAATGGTCGCGCACGTCGAACCCGAGCGAGAAGAAAATGTTGTTCCATATGAACATCTGCATCTTCGGCTCCTCGCCCGGATTGATCGCCATCACGTTACCGTCGACGACCGCCATCGCGCCGCGAGTCGCCGCAGCTACGAAGTCACTATGCACCTATAATAACAATAGAAAAATTTACATCTGATGCATTTTTCTATTAACTTATCCCACTGTGCGCAAAGGTTCGCCTAATCTCCATCAGCATTTTATTAAATTAGGTTTTTTTTACATTACATTTGTTCTGGCGTTACCAGAAGGGCAGATCTAAATAAGGCACGAAAGAAGACTTTTTTACATTAGGTTTTTAATACTTATTTTTTTATTTCTTTTATGCAAAAATAAAAACAATTTTTTTAACACTGTGGTTGTTAACCACGCCCTTCTTTAGCGTTAAAGCGCATTTTCTCAAATTCCATAAAATAGCTGTTTTTTTTTTGCTTAGTACCTAGACAAACTAAACATGTTGCCCGCTTAATGGAATGCGGTTACGACAATCTATGTACGCCTGCAATACCAGAGATATAAAGCTAGCATGGCCGACCTTGTAGTTAGTTTCTCACGTCCTTTCAAAATAGGTGTAGTATTTGTAAAATATTTTTTTGGTATATCGAAAAGGAAAGTCGTTTTGTTTCTGGGAACAAAGATCTTTAGAACAATAACATTGCAATCTGCTTACTTGATATGTGTGTTATTATGGTAAATATTTAAATTTATGTATAAAGTGTAATGAACATTTGCCATTATATAACATACAAATATGCACAAATCACGGCTTGTTTGTAGTCACGTTTGTGAATGTGTAATTATGACATCAGCATGACTTATCCTGAGACACTGCTTTTCATTCCACGCCTGGGTAGGTGTGTAGTAGTCGGTACGACTGTACTTTTCGTCGTCACAAATGGTAAGAAGTGAAATAATTACTTAATTTATTCATCAATCTGAAAATCCCAGGGGACGTGTAGAATTCGCTGTATAGAAAATGATCGGTCTTATGAAGAATAAGTAGAAGTGGAGCCTAGTTTATGCAACACTGACAACTGAGTTTATGAAGTGATTTAAATTATATCATGTGTCTACATTACCTCATTACCGTATCCCAAGATTTATATCAATGTAAGTGCTATTATTGGGATTTAAAATTCAATCAAAATCGGTATTTTCCTCTCTTTTCGAATGATTTTCATTATAATATAAATAAAAACTCACTCTCTTTGCACTTAGCAAAGTGAGTGAGTTTTTATTTATATGTTTTTATTATACATGACATGTAAATGGCGTACTTAAAACCGTAGGCTTTTTCTACCAGTCAACCAACCGGTTTATTGACTCGTAGATCTCCAAAAAAGCGCTTCAGATCTCGCAACAGTAAATTACCTTGAAGATAGCACGTTCTCGCAGCAATCGCTCTGGAAGGGTGGCGCGCGGCAGCTCGCGCGTCGTCTGTAGTTCCTCGTTCCAGTCGCGCGTCTGCCCTGGGATGTGCTCTTCGTAGCCCAACTTAGATGAGAACGCTAAAACAATGTGTCACATGACTTAATAGTATTTCTTGGCTCTATTATACAAGCTCGCCTAGCTGGCCATTACTTTTTGCGCAAAAAAAGTAGCCGGTCTCTTTAATCTCTGTTATTTGCACATAAAAATCAAATCCGTGGGAAACCGCGATCAAGCTTACGATCCACACAAAATTAGCACGTAGTTTTTGCATGGCATCTGTGAAACTTAGATTGATAGAAGTTAAGTTTACGTGTGTACCGAAGATCAAGATTATTATTTTTTTTTAAATATCAACGAAGTGACACTTTATTGGCAGCAATAATATTATTTATTGAATTTTGCTACATCACTTTTTTTCGCCGTACAAACTTTCTATTTCTCACCACTGTTGACGAGTATTGCTGTTAGAATAAAATCAAATATTATAATTTTTCCAACAATAAAGTTTTAACAAATGAATAAATACTCACTATCTTCAGCACGAATAGCATCAACAGTGTGATCAAGCACCGGTGAGGCCCACTGATACACCTGATATGGAGTAGCGACCCTCTCAAACGGATGTTTCTGCATACGTTTCTTCTGAACCAGAGCGAAGTTCCTCTTGAAAGCTGGCGAGACTATGCTGAGCAACTCGATCAATGAGTGGCAGAGTAAGGACGGGCTTGAAGGACGAGGGTTGAACACTTCTTCTGTGGACCTGGTTAAATTCGAGGGTATTACTTTTACTTGATACTTAATTTTCTTTATTTTAGTGACAGAGAGTTGGCCTTAAGGCAAGTTCGAGACTTTTGTTATGGGATACCTACCCAATCAGAAAAGTATATTATTCATCTTGACCAGGGATCGAATCCGCGACTTGTAGAGTAGCGGATTAGCATTTGTTGCTTGTGAATTAAATTTAAATACTGTTAAATGGCGACGCTAAATCTAGAATTGTTTATGTAACTGAAAAAAAAAGAAAATATGGATTGTTGTTTTACCTACCTCTTCTAAGCGAAACAATGGTATATTTAAATGTTCATTAGATCCAAGGAAGCATATCAAGTTATAAATATATTTAGAAATATCATGAGAATGCAACATTGCTGTATTAGTTTCACTGCTTTGTAGTTTGTAAAGTAAAGGTTTCACAAATGAGTTGGAATATCTGGAGTCCAAAACCATAACGGTAAAAAATGCACGATTTATTGCCAAGAATACCAAATAACCTTCGGGTCAACTTCGATATTTTACATATATTATATGGCATAGGAAAAAACCTAAAATGACGGAACTTAAACAATGTAACACAATAGACAGCTGACTTGAATTTCAATACACAAGCCATTTATTTCTATTTTACGAATAATAGAGTATGCATTCACAAATTCTTCTGAATATATTGAACAGTACCAGAATGCTAATGCGAGATCATTATCTTCGTGTTCATTATTCATAGTCTTCCTCTTGAAATTTCAAATGATCCAAATTATATCAAAGTCATCTAAATCTTTAATTTGAAAAACTTCTTTAGAATTTCATAGACCTTTTTTTGTCGTCGTTTTAATCTATCGAGGCAAAAAATATCAATCGTGTTTTGAATAAGTAGTTTGACGGCAGAAAATTAAAGGTTTCTATGTAAATTATAGCATCTTCGTTTATCGCTTAAACTTGTGTCATTGGCCCCTAATTAATAACATTTTGTACATTAACAACAAAGTTATATAGCAACAAATAAATAACATAATGTGAAATTATGGACCTATCCCTATGAGTTTTGTATTCAATAAATAATATTTTGGGACTCACGTCTCCTTATACAACATAAAGTAAGTAAGTAAAAACATTTTTCAATATACTTACTGGTTGAGGTAGAAACCTCTCGGGCACGCCGTAATGTGGAAGTGTCTGTCTTCTAGTGTGATAACGTGCAAGTAAAGCAGGTCACCGCACATCTTGCGAGGCCCGGGGGGAGGGTTCCAGCCTGAAGTCGTTAGCACCTGTTCACAGTTAATATTTTATATTTAACTTTTATGCTATTTATAAAAAGCGTCCAAATGCGAGATTTAATGGTAGGGTCACGTTTTATCCTTTCGGTACGGAACCTCTTAAAAAGTGGATAGTTTAGTTCAAGTAATGTACTATATGAAATAAATAATTAAACTATTTCAATACGGATTTTGTCTGTTTTAAAAGCGATAAAATTCTAAATAAATTAGTTTTATTTAATGTGTAACAATCTCGAAAACATAAGAAATCATTATTTTTACTTTAAGATTGAGAAACAAAACTATCTAAATTATTATATTCTGTAACCATTGGAGTGCACGCGGTGAAAACCTGTAATAAAAGGATTAAGTACCTCCTTATGTAAGCTTCACAATACATTTTGTGCCTCAATGATGTGGAGAACCTCATCATAATCCTTTGCGCGGTTTAGAAAAATATATTTGAAAGACAGACGCGAAAAACTTTTTTAATATACTACGTGTTAATGAATCATAACTACTCACACTCCTACTACCGTTCTCTAAAAAAAGTTCGTTACGGACAGATTAATGTAACTAAATTAATCAATGGTTTATCCAACAATGTAACACATGAAATAGTGCGTCTAAAATATCATTCTTATTGCCTGTTCGGCCACCACATAAATGGGTATGTAGATAGCTGGGACGAATAAGTGCTTTGTTTTATTGAGCTGTAATACTAGCAGCTCACATACAGTTTCAATGGCATTGAGTAACGTTATATCTTACAGGGCCTTTTGTCTGTCGAGTAATGTGTTTCAGTTAATTTATATATGAAACAATAATTAAAAAGGTCGTCACTCCAGAAGCGATAATTAGTACTGTTTCCTACCCATTACCATAAAACATTATTTGAGCATTTGGATTATCATCATTTCTGCGTATTCCCATGTTGCATTGCGCCCCAAAAAAGTCATTGAATCGCAGTGCCTGAAGATGAAAACCAATTTATGTTATCGATAACTTTCTCTCAAATGTAGTCTCTCTTATGATAAGAAAGTATTGAAATTATTCGGTGTATTTGCAGCGGACTAACACAGTCCACAATAGACAACAACTGGGCAGTAATGGAATCACCAATATACCGGCAACCGCGAGACCGACAATTTAGTTATAATTGTAAGAATAAGCTGGATTCAAGCCGCTTAAGACAAATTACATGTGGGAAAAGTAAACAAAATATTTTGGTCGAAATAATGATGATTATTATGTAAGAAATAAGAAAATTACCTTCAAACATTGAGGTGCTTTATTCTCTTTGGTTAGTCCGGGATGCAATGGCAGTAAAGGTCGCTCAGTGCTTCCCGGCATTATGTAGTCGGGGGGCGTGCAGTCAACGCTTTCCGGGCGTGATTTCTTTTTCTCTGTCAAATAAAACAAGCCTTTTTCTAGATTGGCAAAAACTGATTGAAATGAGGAAGATACGACTTAATTAACAGTTACAGAAAATAAATCATATAAATTTATTTACTTCACGACACTTGAAAATTAGAAAAACGAAACTTACATTTACTTGAATTTCGTTTTAAATGCCACTTCTATTTTAATTTGTCTAATACTAAACTTTAAGTCAATGTTTTTGCCAAGCTTTATTTTAATGAGTATTACTTGGAATAATTACTGTCAATAATATATAAACTCAGTTAGTGTAAAGTTAGCGCCAAACAAATCTGCATGTTACATTGCAATGTACAAAGATTTTGGTTAATTTTCACACTTCTCTTACAGAATTAACACTTAAAAGATATGAGTAGAAATTATATGTCAAGAACTAGAAAAGAGCGAGTATTTTTATTGCTTCTATCGTCGTGGCTGACTATAAAGTCAGTCACGACAGTAATAATGTTTTTTTTATTATCGTACCTAAGATATCACCCTGCGTGATAACATTGAGAAAAGCGAGCGAGCTGCACTCTTGGCCGGTGTAGGCGTCTGTGTAATCTATGGACTTCAATAGGTCGCGAACGTGACGCACGTGGATCCTGGCTTCGCGCATTGTGTAAGGCTCTTCGACAACCTATGGACAACAAACACAAGAATAAAAAAGAAATGTTAAGACTGTTTTAAATAAAATATGTTTGTACATTTATTACCTATCGATAATGAAAAAAACAGATAAAAACATTTTAAAATATTTATGGGAGTATTACACTGCCCAGTATTGACATTTATTTAAAACAAAATTAATGTCGTCAACATTATGACGAATAAAAATTATTATATCAAGTGTACTTTCTAATTTAATCAAATACAAAAGAAAACATTGGAAATCATTAATTCATCTGTTATCGTCTCCAAAACTTTGTTACGCCATCAAGTTTGTTATTTCATGAGTTTATTTTATTATGTTTATTAAGTCTACCTCTCCTGTCAAACCTCTATCTAGATAATGTAATTATCTACCTTAATAACTGATCCTTCTTTCAATCCTTCAATGTTCTTCAGTTCAGCAAAGTTGTCTAATGTGACGCCGTCCAGTTGTAGCGAGAAGCAAGTCCTGTGACACGTGTCCTCGCGGTCCATCAAAACCTGATGTATTTCCTGAACGAGTTCCATACTTGACACCTGGAAATTATTTGGGAATGTTCTAGTTATAAATAAATAAAGCTGAAGCGTTTATTTGGTATTCTATGGCTAAAGTAGCTAAAAATCAAACTCCAATTTTTTTTTTATTTATTAAACAGGTGTATAAATAGTAATTTATAAA
Organism: Euzophera pinguis; assembly: GCA_947363495.1. Classification (NCBI taxonomy): domain Eukaryota; kingdom Metazoa; phylum Arthropoda; class Insecta; order Lepidoptera; family Pyralidae; genus Euzophera; species Euzophera pinguis. The sequence goes on from OX376164.1 coordinate 7,495,454, forward strand.
TCACGAAGAAGGCAGACGCAGATTCGAAAAATTCAGATATCAGGGTGTACAAAGTCAAATGACCTACATGGATCCATCCAATACGTAAATATAATACGTAGATATTATATTTTATAACTCTGTCGGTGACGGATTCTATCAACAAAAGCATTCTCAAGGAGAGTATGATGGCCGGTCATCAAAAAATAATGTCGAATCTTATAACGTATTTTGTATATACCCGGTAAAGGGGGTAAATAATACATCGTGTTTTAGCGGACGGTGATGCGACCTACATAACAGTTAGATGATTATTTTGACTAAATTTAATCCCAATTCCAATGCTGAAACATACATTGGTGTTGTTAATTTGACCAAACATTCATGGATGTCATTAACACCTCTTCATTGCATTGTAGTAGCAAGCAATGACAACATCAGAGCAGTTTAATTATAAACATTCCGTCTCAACTCGAACGAGAATGAAAGACAGCGACCGTCGTATCTCAACAGCAAACTTATACGTATTAGGATTTACAGCTATTTGAATTAAAAATTGCACTGTGAAAGTTCCATACTTAAAATTAAAACCAATTTTTCCTTCAATTTATGGTTAGGATCTTGACTGTACCGACTGGGTGACGTATTTAAAGCACAAAAACGCTGCATACGTGCTATGTATGTTTTGAAGACCAGAGAAAGTTGTATACCGATGTTCAAACAACATAAAAAAATACTGATATTTCCTTCACTATACATATATAAATGGCTATATTTTTTACACTGAATTAATAAAGTTATCAACTGAAAAAGAATCCGAAACGGTCGCTTCACAGGCACACATTACGCAATCAAAAATTAAATTTTTAATTAGTCAAGAAAAATTTTCTAAGTATGGTGGTAAGAATCCATACTAATATTATAAATGCGAAAGTCTGTCTGTCTTTCGGTCTGTACGCTTTTACGGCCAAACCGCTGAACGGATTTCGATGAAATTTGGTATGAATATAGTTGAAGACCCGGGGTCAAACATAGGCTACTTTGTGACGCAGGCGGAGCTGCGGGAAACAGCTAGTTTATAATAAGTTACCAAATGACCTGAAGGATTTAAATACTTATCTGTTTAAGGAGCAACTTCTACAGCAATTAATTGACAAATGTTACTACAGCGTTAATGATTTTTTTATGACAATTTGTAAATATTGGCATTACTGTTGCAAAATTAACTATATGACATGATAAATAAGGCTCACGCCTGTGACCATATTAGTATTAAATACTTATTTGTATGCTGTGCAAAAATAGTCTTATATTCCTAAAAACATCTAAATTATGTTTAACAAATAAATAAATGATTGATTGATTAAAAGACATTTAGATCGTAGTCAAAAAAATCCTAAATCTATCGTTTAGATGCTATAAAACAAGCACCTATTAGCTAGATGGGATGAAGGACTATATTTTAATATACCTGAATATCTAGAGGCTCTGCTCCCGGACTAACAATTTTGACAGTGAAACCCATGTCCTGTATGAAAACTACTTCAGCATCTCGTTTTTTGTCATCATCGTCTTCACTTGGAGTAGACTCCCTGTCTTTATCACCATTAAGTATTTTATTGCCTTCGCCATTAATTTTGTCAGATACATTTTCAACATTCTTTGATTTATCATCCTCCTTTTTTAATTCAGCAGCTTTATTTTTAACAGGTTCCTTTTTCTTTTCAGATTCACTATTCTTATCAGTCGCTTTAGCCTTTTTGCTTTCTTTTTTCTTATCAGACAATTTATTTTCAGAAACCTTAACAGGGCATATTGTTGGTATCACTGCATCAGTCCCTTCATCAGATTTACTCGATTTGGTTTCATCTGAATCACTGTTAATTCCATTAGTAACTATTTTAGGGTTATCACTACTACTAATATCACAATCTGTATCTTTTTTTGGGTTTCCATTAACAATGTTCTCACACGTGTTTTCTGTGCCATTCACTATTGCATCTTTGGTACCTAAATTTTCCTTTTTATTTGGATCGCTGGACGATGAGTCTCCATTTACTTTTGTAGCATTGAGGACTTTTTGTTGCGATGACTTATCATTAACTTTGCCTTTCTGGGATTCTGCAATAATGTAACATTTAACTCACACTCAAAAATCTATGCAAACATACTCAAAATTATCATTACACATGTATGTATATTTACCTACCCGAATTTAAAGGAAAAGGCGTGGGTGTATTATTGGAATGCGGGGAGGGAGGCTTTCGCGCTGCGGCCGCATATGAAACGCGCGTCGCACTCGCATTTCCACCACCGCCTTCATCATCTGCGCGGCCGTTTGGTGTGTTCGCGTGACCGTTGCTGCACGACACTTTTACATTGACTTCCTTCTTCATTTTTGGCGGTTGCTTATCTTGTTTCTCAACTGTAACAATAAAAGGAATGCTTTATAAATTCTATTTTCATACATCACGACGAAAGCTAGAAGAAGAATTAAGTACGTCTAAGATTATCACCATTTTATAGCTTCTAAAACGATTACTTCCTTAATCACCGCGCCCCTTTTAGATAAATGAGCTGATTTTAGTTGTTATCAACAAAGTATATATTATTTATATATATGTATACTTAGTTGTTATCGTATTTTTAAATGTCTAGAGTATTTTGTTACTTTATTGGATGTAATATTTAACAAATGAATTCAGTGCTCACAAATAATTTAAAAGCACTCGCGCGCGGTAGTGTAACATTTACATTTTTTCTAACATCACACATGGCCGACAAGTACAAATTTATTTCTATAACTGTCAGCGTAGTTGATGCGTGCCGGCTTTTTCCACCAGAAACATCGGTCGCAGGCCGACGTAGAGAACTAGGAGCGAAAAGTTGATAATGCTGCGTCCCGTGACGGCGGTGCACGTGGTCTGCGCTGGCGCAGCGCCAACTATCTCCAGCAGCGAGTCAATAATAGACGGCAACGGGATGCCGCCAACAATAGACGCCATCGACGTCTAAACAGCTTTAACTACAATACACTCTACGTACTATGTTTTATTTGTATTGTTCCCAACTCTAAATTAGTGTTAATTGCTTAAAAATACGTCACTGATGCAATGACTGACGGTGGCGTTGTAAGCCCAATAGGTGAATGAACTCGAGCTATGTTACCTAAATTAATACATATAAATTAGGAGCCAGATGATAAAGTTTCGACATGACCTAGATTACAATCGACTCTTAAGTTCTTCACACAAACATGATAAACTGAACATTGACAATTGTCATAATCATAACACAACGTTAATGAACCTTGTAATATTCTCAGCCATGTTCTATGAATACTGCTTCGCAAGAAAAACAAAATAGTTAAAATTTCTACGTGCAAGTTAAGCAAATACTTATTTTTAACAGACTCCCCTAATAGTACCTAATTATTTATGGGTTATTTTTAGAAGGCAATAACTAGTTACTGTATTTTTTGGTAAGTTCCTAATGTCTCCCACTATGTCCCCGCCCCGGCCGACAACTTTCAAAGGGGCATTCACAACAATGTATGTTTTAGGCCCGGGAACTGTACTTTATAGCCATATGATTAAAGTCTCCATTAAAATTAACGTATTCCGGTGTATTGTAGTTTTTGCTATAGATCCAAGTTCCACAATAATTTACTACTTTCTCTAAAAAACCTAAATTTAAACGCGTATTAGATTTATACAATAGACGTCATGGTTTCGTTATTTTCAAAATTGTTTCTTGTTCCAGACTAAACGTACTTAAACGACAAGAATGTCAGCAACATTTTTTCTACATTACTTATAATATGTAGTAAAATTTATTTACTGAAAGACGCAATGAAAATAATGAAAAATTTTGTATCAAAACTATTGATAATATTCATCAAAACTATTGATAATATATATTTTTTTTCAAAAACATCAAGCTAAGTTCAGTCACGGAAAAGATTTATGTGACGGCATTTTGCTTGCTTGAGAACATATTAAAGCGATTATCACAAAAAATTTTGATGTTATCTTTCCTAAAATATCCAAACAAGATAAAACGAACAAGCGCCTGGGACTCAAGATAAGGTTTAAATCAAAATTGTGATAACAAGACGTTGACACAATTTCTTTCCTCGTTGCTGTTAGAAATATAAATCCAGAATATACTGTGTACTTCTCATGATCATATTCAATGACTGGAAGACTTAGTATTGTAGAAACAATACTTAGATGATACGTATACGTTAGGTCAGAGGCAGAGAGGCGTTTCCGAACAAACTCTGATACCAGGGTGTTCATGGTCGATAGACAATGTAACTTACACAAAAAGATGATGATAGGTACGGCGCGCCTGATGACAAAGTTTACGAACAAGTTTTAGGAATAGAGCAATAAGTAGGTGATTACCCAAACTAAGTGAAGAAGTCTCATCTACATAACTTAAGCATGCGTGTATCCAATGAGTGACACAATCCAAATACATATGTAGCACAAACACCTGAGATGCATGCCATAACAAAATATGCTATGTTATTATACTAGTGCGACATCGGTTGATGCCTACCTTATTGTGTTCCTTTACAAACATGGTAATACGATTAGTTCAGCAGGTGTAAAGCTAAACGAAGAAAATGGCTTCTACGATGGATAAATTACGAACGTTCTCAAGATTTAATAGAGACCGGCAAAATGCGCACGAGTTTCGCGATTTCAAATTCAGATAAACATAGCGTTCATCGTTGTTGTAAACGCAACAACGGCGATCAATGCATGAATTATGCAAGGAACCGAGCCGCCGAGGTGCCGCCCGGTGACGATGCTTGAATATTTAACCTTTAACACGGATTATTGTTTGAAGTCTTTCCTTGACCTTAACTTTCCTCGAGCGGTATAGTTTAGCCATACAAACATACGAAGGCACTCTATTTAGTCTGAACTGTGCATCTAAACAACATAGGTTTATTTGGTTTTTTTACTTCTATCAATAAACAAATTCTAAATAATAATTTGACTTTTGACGTATTTACAAGCTGGATTGGCATTGACATAAAATGTAGACAAAGGTCGATAATAAGAACTCTGATTTCACTGAAAACTGTATTGCTTGCTTGGATAAAATATCTGATAAGCATTGAATAACTATTTGGTTAGTGACACCTTTCGAGCGGATACATACCACAACCTTGCTAGCCTATGGAAATGATTCGAAAGTTATTGATAGACCACGAGACTTAGATATTGTTTAGGGCGTAAGTTTAACTTTCAATAAAATACAGTAAATAAAGTCGTTGACACTAAAAAAATTACGACACAAGACAACATCGTCTACGTTAACGGCCGTTATTTAAGTAACTGTACCAGTAAATTTTTGAGGGTCAAATATAGGTTAAACTCTAAAATCTACAGCTAAAAATGTAATGACAAGAGGAGCGTCAGCTTCAAAATAGCTGCATGGCAACAAGCTTCTGAATGCATTTATTTGTATGAATCGGTGGCACGCACGAGTCGGGCGCTTCAGAACGGTGCGGGGCGAGACACTTAATATTTACTGAAGCCATTCCTCGCTGGCAATCATTGGCATAGACAGTCAATAATGAACGGGCGGTAATGTCGCCGGCTCAATCAACTGATGTGATGCGATTCTCATAATAGACTGTACTTTGGACGTATTTTGAGTACTTACTGTTATTGGATTTGTTTGGTAGGACTTTGGGAAAAATTACAAGGTTGGCAAAAAAAAACCTTAACAGAAATATTTATAGAGAATCTAATTGGCATTGCATTATGCTTCAGTCTTTTTAGGGAAAATGCTTGACTACAGATAGCATACCAAAGAAACATATTTTTTTAGGCTCTAAGTATATCATTTTATGTAATAGAAAAGACATCAGAAGAATTATAAAAATATGCAAAGCAAGTTTATGTAATATTCAATTATTGTCACGTTTAGTTAGAATATAATACCTTGCCTTGAGACCATTGTAAGGACACTTTCGACACTTCGTGTTCGATTTTGACGCTTTTTGCTTGAGACTTGTGCCATTACCTATCCTATGCCTCAATAAATAATTAATCGATGTAATTGAACCAGGGTCATCTGGCGCTAGCAAGTACCTAAATGCAAGTACTCGTATATTAAGAATTCACCAAACATTGGTTTATTACAAAATCCAATCAAACCCTGAGTATGAATTAAGAAACTATAACAATTTAATCATAATTTTAGCTTAAGTAAAATAGTATCTGTACAGCTGCACTTGTTAGCCGTGTAACTTTAGAAGAGTTAACAAAATGTCATGTCCCTGTCTGCATTACTCGCTCCAGTTTGACCAAACTGTATTTCCGGCTATTCTAAATTAGAATTGACTATTTCTCACAAAAACAGCTTGAAACTCATTTTGAACTAGTAAATAGATCCTGGTGATAGTAGTTTCGTTCTATTCTATAATGAACAATATCGTAACATATTCTTAGATAGCAAAAAATGTAGGTGTCTAGTTATGGGGCATTCCACGTTAATGGTAAAAAATTTTTTGCTGAAAAATATATTTAATGTGGGTAAACAACTAATAAACATTCCATATTTATTGAGGACATCAATTTTTTTACAAAAACTTTAAATTTATCAAGTTTTTGGAGCTCAAACTCTGCCCACATTTTTTCTTTTGAGGTAGTTATTTTTTCTTCAAAGTTTACATCACTGCTGTCCTCATTTAATTTACGTTTTGCTTTGTACTTCTAGTTATAACTTATATTTAAACTATCAGTTATTAGTTGCAGAAAATGTTTAGAAAAAAAAATAAAAAATTCAAAGATATTGCACTTTGTAGTTGCAGAATTTACAATTTTTTATCTTAAAAAAAAGTTGATATTTAAAAGTCATTTCTAATCACAAATTGTAACAGCACTCTTCAGGTGTACATATTAAAGAATCAAATATTTCAGACATTTAGTTTAGCTAAAATTAAGTGCAGTATGTACAAAGGCGTGGTAGCCGGCAGAGTGCGTGTCCCGACTGTTACACTGGTTTCGTAATTAATTTCACATATAAAACAACTGAAATTTCTATTTATTTGTTGGGATTATTATTAAACATTCAAAGACCTAACCAACCTAGTGTGTTTTTTACACATAATATGTATTATTTACCAAGACATTTGAAAAAGTACCACGAAAAATGGGACAAAATGTCCCGACCGTCGTCATGGAAATGGAATGGCCACTAAACGAAATTATCATCGGACAAAAAAATATCAAAGTAATTTTTTTTCTAAATAGTGTAGATGCGTAACGAAAGTTCTTGAGAGTACAAATCGAACTTTGTCCATAAGACACGGTCAGCTTGGTCAACGCAAACCAAACTCAAAGTGATTATACTCGTGAAGATTGATCTAAAGATTCATAAAGTTTCAAAATTAACGATAATGCATATTAGGCAGATTTTAATTAATATGATGCGTAACTAATGGCAACCAGTCAAGCGTGTAGCTGCCAATGACCCACTGGAAGTAAAAGCAAGTGCTACCGGTCAGTTTGAAACATTATAGGTAGGCATAGGTACAGTACTGTAAAATGAGTGCTAATAATACTTGTTATTATGCTGTTTTGAAATAGCAAAATAGGCTGTACTTGTTCCTCATTAATTAAGATGTCATGTTTACCCTATTTTATGCGAATAAATTATTTTGAATTTTGAACTTGAGTACGTGACGACAACAGGCCTCGAAATAAAATTACAATATATATATAACTAGCTGTGCCCGCGACTTCGTTCGCGTGGAATAGTTATTTTGGGAATCATATTTATTTTTTGTTTACAAACCTACCTCCTCAGCTTTATTATAAATTACCTATAGCTGTTACCCACGACTTATTTTAGACGATTTAGTTACATAATTAATAGAATATATTTTAAGGTAGTTTTAAAAAGGATATATTTTAAAGTACTTCTGCGTAAATTATATTTTTAGTTTTATTTTCTTGTGGCAGAATCAATGACAAATTTATTTGGATAAAGATTAATATTATTTAGTTGATACAACTCTGACAAATAATTTGTAATAATGCATTAATTTCGACCAAATTTGATTATCATAAAAACTGTTATTGTAAGTTAATCTTAAAAGATAGACATATAACTGTCGCGGACATTTTTTTAGATCATTTAAAGAGGAATAATTCTTTCATACATATTTTTTGGGTATCTCGAACTGTTTTCGCAGCGCACGCAACGGAAGCCCTCATAGATGAATATTTTCCCCCGTTTTTCCACATTTTCGACTGTTTCTTCGCTCCTATTAGTCGCAACGTGATGTTATATAGCCTAAAGCCTTCCTCGATAAATGATCTATCCAACACAAAAATATTTTTTTAATTCGAACCAGTAGTTCCTGAGATTAGCGCGTTCAAACAAACAAACAAACAAACAAACTCTTCAGATTTATAATATTAGTATAGATTAGAATAATCTGTTCTTTCATTTTGTGCTAGTACAGTGCCAAAGTAATGTCAGATTTTTAAAGCTAGCATATTGATTTGATCAGCAGCAGGCACCGACGGCTTCGCGAGCTCACGATAACCGATAACGCCACCACACAGCACGGCACAGACTTTGGGCAGAGAATAATCTTTGGGGCTGGGCACAAAATAGATAATAGTACCCACGGCTGTGTTAACATTTCAAGCCATGACCACGCCCATGGTATAAAGATACGTTTACGGCAATCGAGTTCTTCAAATTGAATCATTCTATTTAATATACTTTTACAGACTTCTTAAATTGTAATTGAAAACAAATGAAAATCACACATTTTCCTAATTTGAATTCGGAATTATCTTCTTTAAAATTTCAACTTTTAATGATACCAAAACCAGCCAAAGAGATTTTATTATAAGTTCATACATATGCGAAAAGACTTTTTCCCCAACCTAATATGTATGTAAATGGTGCAATAAAGTGTTCATTCATTCATTTATTTGTTTGTTGACCTCATTTCTACCAGGTCCTGGCAAACATCGGCATGGCTAGACACTAGAGTAGAGACACTCGTTCTCATAATGTTTACTTGTTGTTGTTCGATATCTTTGAATTTCGTACAAGACGTGGACTGTCCTGAATACGAACCCAACCCAATTCCCACTTGACCGGTTATTCTTCATGCAAAACGCTATTTATAGTTCTCTAGCTAAAGCACATACAAAATTAATTTTCAATAATTGAGACTTGTAGAAACATCCTAGTGAGTTATTGTGTTTAAATAAAACATTCCACGTCGACCGTCTTTGATAATATTTTCATGCACGTTAGTTATTTTAACATTGTGACTACTCCTCAAATTGGTCGGTCACGATTGACATAGATAGGTGCAATATTGAACTTGTCAACGAGTAAGAAACCTCGTCAACATTTTTTGGGAACGGATAACGACTCTGTATCTCTTGAGATGTGATGAAAATTCGTATTCATATATCTTTCGTTTCGCGCTAAAATCACACTGTTATCAGGTCAAGTGTACCATATACCTACCTAGATATCACAGTTAATCACAGATCAATCAGAAACCTGCCAATAACTATATCACCACACGATATTACAAGACACGAACGATTGTTGCACAATTTAACTGTGATTTAACAAAATTATCAAATTATTAGTAATTGCATTTTTGAAAAAAATATATATATAACTAATAATTAACATTTATCTACGAAATAGTTAATATAGACATACCGGTTTCTTGTAAATTACCGATTTCTTATCTCGCAGCGCAACTGACATGGCGTACATACATAGATCATACAACTGCAGATAGAAGTGACGAAATCGTTGATTTGATAAGCGCAAGACCCGTCCCTCGCTTCTTGCAAATAATTTGTAATTATATCCAACGTAATGATGTAATATTATAATAATGTACATAAATGATAAGATTACCAACCTTCAACTTATAGGTACTACTATAGCGGAAATGATAGTGCTTATAGGTACTACGATATGATAATGCTTATAGGCACTATAGCGGAAATGCAAAAAAAAAATCTAAACCAGAATTTCTAAAAGAGATTTGTAAAACATCCATCGCAATCCACATTTTTCTTGGCTAGCGCAAATGTCGAACTAAAGTAAACTGTCCAAAGGCTTTAGTTTTGACGTAACAATAATGAATGAATGAATTTATTTATTTCAAGTAACTAGGACTCACATATTGTTAGTAGTGCTTATAAACTATGTTAGTATAAAAACTTTAGAAATAAATTACAAAGGCCAATCCTGCACTATCCCCCCTGATATAGTGCAACAATGGTTAACAATAAGTGTTTTGTTTAAAAAACCTTTCGCCGTATGACCTAAGAATATAACAAAATTAAGGCAATTTAGACAAATATTTAGATTTACATATAAAGTTGTGACAATGAACACAAGAAAGTGACAGTGTCGTGCGAGTCAGTCCACGCCATTGCCAAGTAAAAATTAAAACCCTCCACATGATCATCACACATTCTAAGATTTCCAAGTCATTGAAAACAACATTAGTGCATACTTGCTAATTGATATTAGAAATTAATACTTAGTCCCATGGGCTTTTTTTACGATATCTGTTTAGAAACCACTTCGTATTTTGCAGCCCATTTTAGCTCTAGCTTAAGTAAATTGATCATTTAATAAACAATTTGAAGGATATAAATGCTGTAGTACTTTCTATAATAAACTTAACATAAATAAATTAATAGTAAATTTAAAAAAAAAAAAAGCTTTAATTGAAACGCTCTAAAAAAAAAGTAAATATTTTTTCCTTAAAAATGTTCACAGACTTTCGCATCTATAATATTAGTATGGATATGGAAGTATGGATAAAAGCTTATCGCGCGAGCTGAAATTCGGTGGAAGGGGAAACTAAAAAAAACAAGAAAAGGATGCACTGTGTGTGCTGTGACGTCACCGCCATTTAGTTTCGTGTGTAGAAAAGAGATAGCAAGACGTACCCACGTTTTAAAAGTAAGGTCTGAAAAGATATTATTTTGCTAGAGTAATAAAAAGTACTCTGAAATATCACGAAAATAAACGTTATTCGTGCACTCATCTTTCGTGGGATGTATGCTTGATATTGATCATCATTCATTGGCATCTGAATTGCAAACCTCCTTTTTGCAAGTTGGTAGACAAACAAATAAGAAAGATAAAAAGAAATGAATGAGCCGCTGTTAGTAACTTAATTTATGTCTACACATATTTTTAACACAATATGTCACACAGATGTGTCAGCTTCTAACATAGAACAAAAAAGTGATGTCCCTGTGGAGGTTAATTTATCATTTGTTAATAGAATTTTAACATTTGTCAAGTAACATTTAGGGTTCTATACCTCAAACGGAACCCTTTAAAGAAGAGGTTATTTTCAGAAACACGTGAAAGTATGAGGTACGAGGTACTTCCCGAGAACGCGACTGCGAAAACACTAGACTCAGGTATTCTATTCCGAAAAAAATATAAATTGCTTCTTTTTCTTCGTCCAAGCGTTTTTCCCAGTTGCGTCTTCAGTTTACGCTTCAGAGCCTAGGGTACGCTGTTAATTATGGTCCTAGATTTGGCGGTTATTGCAAAATTGCGACTGCCGTCTGATTTCTGTAATCCTATTTTTATTGAAAGCATACCAACGGAGGAGCTCGAGATAGAAAATGCGACCAATCTAATAGTGATCGCGCCTCGCCGTCGATTGACACGCGCATTCGCGATTCGCGCGAATAGAAGTAGAAATAAAGTGCTGGTAAAGATAAAAATCCTACTCGCGCTTGACCGATTTTTTATGAATCTAGCTCCAATACATTTAATTGAGTTCCTTAGTGAGCAAACAAGTTATGCCATTATAAAAGGAATGATGAAATTGAGGCAGCCTTTCTTTTTTTAGGGTTCAAAGGGAAAAAAAACGGGACAACTACACTGTCCATGTGTCAGTCACCTACACCATGTTGTATCTCTTGAACTTTGGTGGCTAGACAGTTGAAATTTTCACAGAATTAGTTGTATTAATAGTGTCTAATGTTGTATACATAATGGTACAGTACCCATAACAACTTGACTTGCACTTGGCTGGGGTTTTTTTTTTATATTATTTTGTTTCAGAATTACTAAATGAACACATCTAATAGGTATATTGATATAAATTTCATAAAACCACTAGTAATCCAAGATTTTGTATGAGATAATGATTTAAAAGATTTTGTCCTTAATTTGATGTTATCATTTGGCCAAATTGTCGGTCGGTTCAAAAATAGTTAAGATAATTTTAAATGACTTTTAAGAACTATATTGTAGCAACCATGTATAAATAGTCGATGAAGAGTCTTCCAAAAGTAAAAAAATAAAATAAAATAACTGAAACAAATAATTAAAATTTCTGTACTGTTATTCAAAAGTTTAACATTAAACTCAAATTCAGTTATTTAATTACCTCAACATAGATAAATTGTTATCATTTTGGATAACAATGTCACTAAGACGTGAATGTCTCATGTCAAAAGATATCCTAATTATTGTACATTTAAGATAATTTTTTTTGCCTGCAATACCAGAAGTATCACGGGCGCGTTGCCAATCCTGAAGTAATTTATTCAAACCAGTTTTGAAAGACCTCATGTTGTAGTCTGGGAAAAACCGAGGCAGGGGGTTATTCATTTCATTTTAGTAAGTAGTGTTTAGAATTTATTTTACACAGTTTACAATAATTTAAAATTTTAGTAGAAAATATTAAAAATTCTGGGTGTACACATATAAAAAAGCCAAGGACTTTCTAAATTTATAAACTGAGTTAACTATGCAAAAATGTATATAACACTTTGTAGAATCAATTCACTCGTAATTAATTAAATAACAGTTCTTGGCTGGCATATTATGACTATCAGTTAGATAGATCCCTGCCCTAATTACTCCCACATTCATAAAAACAAACAATTTGATCTGTATGTATTGCTTTTTTTTCTTTTACTTTAAAATGGGTTTAACATATGTTGGTAAATTTTTTGGGCTCCTTAACCAAAGGGTAAAAACAAGACCCTATTACTAAGACTTCACTATCTGTCTGACAACCAAGCTGTATCTCATTAACTGTGATAGCTTGACAGTTGTTGGTCGCCATTTAGTGGCATTTTCTATCTTGAGCTCCTCGGAAGGCACGTTAAGCTGTTGGTCCCGTTTGTTATCAGTTGTAAGGCTGTGTCAGATGCCTTAGGGCAGCCTGAAAAATTCTGACAGTGTTGGCCACTAACAAACAACGGGTCATGTTCCTGTTGGTCTGGTTTCCCTGTAAAGGGTATGTATATATATAATATAGGGTAGGATAACCCACATGACAGTTACACATATTTTTTGCCATAACCCGCGAGCAAAAGCTAACATATATTATATTTGATGATATATATATGTATATTTGATATGTGCTAATTAAGCCCTTTCATTTGATACCCCACACCGCATAAACAAAAAAGATTTTTTTTTTCTCATCCTTCATACCCGCTAGATGGCGCTGTTTCACGTCACATAGCCTAGAATTAGCGGATACCTAAGACATTTCCAATGATACTCCATTTGTTTAATTATCACTAGTAATTCAGAAGTAAATCGCGATTTGTATATTTATATTTTTGCCTAAACTTTTTTGTCCTCTAGGCGGTGCTGTTTCAATTTTAACATGACGTGTCAAAGCCTATGTCACCCATATAACTAAGGCCTTTTCAATGATACCCCATTTGATTGATCATCACTAGTAGTTTAGAATAAAGTCACAAACACAAATGAATTTAATTTGTATGAAGAAAAGAACATTTTAAAATACAGGAAAAAAGCAAGCAATCCCAGGAGTTAAAGCTAACAATATATATGTTTTTAAGATGTGCTGATTTAGCCCTTTCATTTGATACCAGCAAATAACTAAGACCTTTCCAATGATACTTCATTTGTTTAATTAACACTAGTAGTTTAGAAAAAAATTGGGAACAGATGAACATACATACAAACCGGTCAAAATCATAACCCTCCTGGTGGCTTTGAGGAGGAATAATAGGATCGCTCATCGCTAGGTGATGTGATGATGTATTAGGTAATCTTTTTTTAGAAAAACTAACACAGTTCTGAAATTTTGGACAGGAACAATTCTAATTGGAACTCTGTTTACAGGTAAACTAGTATATTTCTATATACATATATGTATTTATGTACCTGTAGTTTCAAAATAGTACATACTAATACATACTTCCATAATAATATTATAAATGTGAAGTCTGTGTTCATCTGTTATGCTTTGATGGCTAAACCTCTGGACTGATTATGAGGAAATTTATCATGGTTATAGTTGAAGACCCAGGGACAAACGGAGTTTAATTTTTGATGCAAACAGAGCAGCAGGAAACAGCTAGTCATTTATAAAAGACAGCTATGTGTAGTTTACAGAATATTGTTTTCTATAGTGATAACCTAAGATTATAAGAAAAGTAGGTATAGTTAGTGCAATCTGTTAATTCATTATTCTTATTGGGCAATGATGATGGTTATTAACAAAATAACAGACCCAAATCTAATCACTTAGTAATTTAAAAAAATATGTGTATGAATTATTTCATTTTTCCAAAGTCCATAGCTGAACATGGGTGGAGCATATAGTTCATTGACCTATGATCATTAGAGAATTACTTTTATGTTTTAGTAAGTAATTTGTTACTTTTATTCTTTTTGACATTTTCTAAACATCTTTACTAGTTAAGTGAAATAAAAATTACTTAATATTCACTGTAGCCACATTCAACATTTTATTAATTGAAATTATTAATTGTTGTTCATAAAACTGCAAGAATATTTACTTTATGTAAATAATTTGTTAAAATATAACTCTTAGAGCAAGGAATCTGTTAAGATTGGCAATATATAAGTAGGTATTTATTTACTGGTACCACAATCTTATTGATCACAAATCATATGAATCTTCCATAATAAAGTCAGAAAAATTACAGACTTACATAGCAGGATAATGTGTATATATATATCAAGTGAGTCCTAGTCAAGTCTACTATATATGTTTATATATATATATAGTTTATAATACTAATGTAGGTCATAGGATTTTTGGCACATCTTACAATTTTATTGACTGATAACAAGTTTAATGTTTAATTCAGTGACAAACATGCAAAGGCCTCTGCTGTAACTTATCATATAGATGTAACATACCTAAAACTATGTAGGTATGCAATGCAATATGAAGTTGTGTAATGATTTCTCATCATGCACATTATCTTGTCTTAGACATGGTGATTGTATTTGCTTCAAAGATCAGTACCTAATCAACAATCTCATTATTCAATGTCATTTTTTATGATAATTAGGCAGGCGGTTACTACCTATAGTTCCGATTTAAAAAAATTGTGCACATGGTATGGTTAACAAGAAAAAAATCACATGATCAATATGGTTTTTATGATCACATGACTTCACTGCACATTTTGCACTAAACTGATACCTTTTCAAAAATAGTCTAATTAGATATTTTAACTATTGTAAGTCAACGTTACATAACTGAGGGCAAGACCAATTCCAAACTTACCTTTAGTGACATTTTCGTTACCACTCTTGTCGCTCCCGTTGCTGCTTACGGGACATTTTTTAACTTTTTGAGAAGCATTTTTAGAAGAGTTATCATTCACTTCACTACCGAGAGCCATCACAACACGAGGAATCAATCCGACACCGACTGTCCGCGACGAGCACGGCTCCACACTCAGCTGAAAGAGCACATGCGGTATTAATAAGGTTCAATTTTGCACATCTAAAAGGACGAAGTCCACATAATGGAAACGACGTGATTTTAACTCATATGTTAAAAATGATACTGCGGTAATATCCAGTACGTTCCTGAGAGAGCCTATCAAAATGTAAATTTTGAAATTAATGATTGATTTTGGCAAATTGAATACCTTTTTTTTTATTGCAAAATTATTTTCCTTTGAAGTTTGAACTAGCGACATCTATGGCACAGAATTAACATTGAACAATGATAAGATAACGTCACGAGTGACAATGACATATGCCTCAATATTATGGCAGTTCTGCCACGATGAAACTTGCTACCATGAACTTTACACCCGTATTCTTAAACCTTTACTCAAACTCGACTCAACCTTGAATTGACTCAAACTAAGAATGTCGTTTTCAAGGAAAGTTCGAGGACTTCCTTGAGGCACCTTCCAATGAGTTTGAGTGAAGGACGTCCATAAGGTTATGTTTAAGAATACGGGGGTAAGCCGAGCCAAACGAGATAGAAATAGTGGAGGAACGTGTCTCTTTCTAATACCAGTAGACAAAAAATATAAAATAGTAGTAACTAGACCGTAAGATAAACAAAGTTTTATTAAAGTAATATTAAATGAGTTACTTTCTTTAAAACAAACAGTACCATCATTAAAAATTTGTTCTGTTCATTTCAAATAATTTGGTAGTTTACAATTTTTTGCTAGTGAACACTGTTATTCTTTGACATGTCTTTGAAATATGTCATGGCGTCACCTTGTCACAACATTTTTAAACTTGAAATTGGAAAGCGTAGCGGGATTCTGCCGTCATTGTGTTGGTTGACACACGCGTTTTTTTGTAAATCCGTGCGAAATCTTTCTTATTTCCTTTATTTGTATTTATTTGGTGGTGGTATCTTAAATTTAATTGAGGTGAGTTTTCTTAATTTGATTTAATGGATGTAGTTGAAGGAGATCCCCCTGATGGGGGTGGCGGTCGGACCGCTTTGATTTCAGAACCTGGCCCTTCTCGTCCAGTTAAAAGACATGCTGAGAACTCCATCATATCTGAACCTACTAAAAAAATTACTCCACCCTCGGACTCGATCCAATCGATATACTACAGACCCGGCTTCGAATCTGATGTTAAGCTTAAATACATTGAAGACGATCAAGGCCCTTTTATCGTTCACGTGTCAAGAATCGAACCAGACCCCTCAATGGGTCTATCAATTAAGCTTCTTAAATTTGCCCAATTTCTACATCAGAATACTATTTTAGGTATCAAGTCGGGATCCATTCAGATGTTGGGACGAAACAGGGACTCTATTGAGTTTATCAATAGAGATTCTGCAAATGATTTTCTCAACTACCCGGCCCTTGCTAATAATAAATACATGGCAATTATCCCAAAGTTCCACATTACTCGTATGGGTGTGGTAAGAGACATTCCCACTGATTGGTCTCTTGAAGAACTAGTCCACAATATCTCAACCCCTGTGAATTGTGGTCAGGTGGTGATGGCAAGACGCCTTAATTTAAAAAATAAAAATCCTGACTCCTCAACAACATGGATCCCCTCTTCTACTGTTGTGCTAACTTTCCGCGGGCAATCACTTCCAGAACGTGTTTACGTATATCATTCTTCCCTACCAGTTTCTGTTTATTTACTGCCCACAATCCAATGTAGGAATTGTTGCAAATTTGGTCATGTTGCTAATCAGTGTCGTTCTAAATCTCGTTGCTTCAGGTGTGGTCAGGCACACACTGGAGATAAATGCCTCAATCCTATTTCCTGCCTGTTCTGTGGCAATTCTCACTTGGCCACCGACCCGTTATGTCCAGAACATTTACGACAAAAAGAGATCAAAATCATTATGGCAAACCAAAACATTTCATATACAGAAGCCGAGAAAAAAGTCCCCCGAATACGTTCTTTCTCCCAAGTCACTGCTTCTCAACCTCCCGCGTACATCCAATATTATCCACCCTCTCCTTCCCATCAATCTCAATCTTCCCCCAATCCTTATTCTACTCCCACCAAACCCTCCACTTCTTACAGGAAAACAGTCTTCCTGTCTCCAAAACCAAGACAAGAACTTGGAAAATCATATGATATTCATGAACATGGAAATATTGTCTCCTCCCCTAGTTCTTCCCAACCAAATGGTTGTGCATACCCTTCTGGCCCAGCAGAAGAATCTACTCCACTATTGACCCCAAATGACAACCTCATCGAATTACTTGTATGTTCCCTCATCAATATTATTAACAAATTCAATGATGCCTTACCGTCCAATGTCGTCATACTTCTTCAACAATTATTATCAACGCTCATTTCTAAAAATAATGGATCCAGTGTTCCTCCAATGGAATGCTAGAAGTCTTTCCAACAAAAAACCTGATCTTACATTTCTAATTAACAAATTCAGACCTTTAATTATTGCCCTTTCAGAGACGTGCTTTAAACCCACGTCTCATTTTCATATCCCAAATTACTCTTGCTTTCAAGACGACAGAGATGATGGTTGGGCTGGTTGTGCCCTACTCATGTCTCAGTCTATCTCATTCTCTCATATCCCAATTCCTTCTCATGACTCATCCTATCACATTGTTGCAGTTAAGGCCCTGGATATATCCTTTGTCTCAGTATACTTACCCCATCCAAATGCTGATATCATATCTGATCTGCATAGAATTTTATCAAATATCCCTTCTCCACTTTTAATCCTAGGAGATTTTAACATCCGCAATAGTCTTTGGGGCTCTCCTTCTGATGATCCCCTCTCTTTTCGCTTTTTAGATCTCTTGGAGGACTTAAATTTGTGCATTCTAAATGATGGCTCAGTCACTCGCCGCTCCCCTCCTTCTCAAAACAGTAGTGTGCCTGACCTTTCCCTTTCTTCCCCTTCCTTGGTCCCTTCTCTTGTATGGAGGGTCCTCCCCAACACGTATGGAAGTGACCACTTCCCTATCTGCACTACCCTTGCCCGTTCTATCGTAAAATCTCTTCATCCTCCTCCCCTTTTAAAATACAAAACAAACAAAGCTAATTGGACTGAATTTTCAAACTCCCTTGACTCTCTTCTGTCTTCCCTTCCTACATCTTCTAATGCAAACCTGTTAGTTCTCTATGATGACTATATTTCATCTGTCCTAACAGCAGCTGACAGGTCTATTCCTCTTAAAATTTCCCCATCCCACAAAATTCCATCCCCTCCTTGGTGGGACTCAGAATGTACAGAGAGTATTCGTTCACGTAAAGAAGCAGAGGATAATTTCAACCGAGATCCTTCTATGTCGAATTATTTATTAGTCTGTAAAACATCCGCTCAGACTAAACGACTACTGTCTCGGAAGAAACGTTTGGGTTGGCAGTCATTCTGTGAATCTCTCTCACCTAAGTCCTCATCTTCGGTCGTCTGGAAGAAAATTAAAGCTTTTAGAAGAGCCAGCGCTCTGGACAATTTCACCGCTTCTAATGATAATTCATCATGGTTAAATGATTTCATCAATAAACTCTCTCCTCCTTCTGTTCCTTCCAAAGATGAACTCCCTAACTTTTCCCCATGTCCTCCCTCTCACAGATTAGATGAACCTTTCACCTTACAAGAATTGCTGTGCGCTCTGGATGGTCTTAAAGACTCATCTCCGGGAATTGATGGTATTCCATTCTCTTTTATTATTAAATCCTCTCTTCCTTCTAAAACTTTCCTTCTTTCAATCTTAAATCAGATTTTCTTATCTGGCTCTGTTCCAGAAACATGTAAGAAACAAATTATTATCCCCATTCTTAAACCTGGAAAGGATCCCTCTGATCCTTCTAGCTTCCGCCCCATTGCTCTTTCTTCTGTTATTTGCAAAATTATGGAACACTTAATTAAGAATCGTCTTGAATGGTTCTTGGAGTCCAAGGGCTTAATTCCTAACAGTCAATTTGGCTTTCGCAAAGGTATGGGTACCCTTGACAGTCTGAGCATTTTAACCTCTCAAATCCGTCTAGCTTTTTCTGGAAATGAACACTTAATTGCTATTTTTCTTGATATCACCTCAGCTTATGATAATGTACTGCTTCCAATACTCAGGCAGAAAATGCAAAAGCTGAGTATTCCTGTGAGGATAATAAACATAATTTGTAATATGTTGATGGATAGATCTATAGTCGTCCGATCCCAAGATTCCTTTCTTCCCCCTCGCTTAGTTTGGAAAGGCCTCCCTCAAGGGTCGGTCCTAAGTCCCCTTTTATATAACATATATACTTCAGATCTGGAACAATCAGTATACTGCTTCTGCAACATCCTGCAATATGCTGATGATATTGCCCTATTTGCCCGTTCTGAATCCTTTTCTGATCTTACTAATAGACTCAATTCAGCTCTTTATTATCTTAACGATTGGCTTCTTGATCATGGTCTTACGGTGTCTGCCCCTAAATCTAATGCTGTAATTTTTTCCAGAAAAAGGTCTGTTCCTCTTTTAACTATTAACATAGATGGTGATCCTATTCCTATTAAGGACTCCGCAAAATTCCTAGGCGTCACTTTAGATTCTAAATTAACTGGAATTCCTCATTTAAATAATGTAATTAAAAAAGCAGAAAAAGGAGTAAATGTATTGAGGGCTCTCTCTGGGGTTCATTGGGGCTCTCACCCTTACAACCAAAAGTTACTTTACAATGCCATTGTGCGTAGCCACTTAGACTATGGTAGCTTTCTTTTGGAACCTTGTAGCAAATTGGCTCTTACCAAATTAGACAAAATACAGTACAAATGCCTCCGTATAATAACAGGAGCCATGAAATCATCCCCATCCAACGCTCTCCAAGTGGAATGTTTGGATCCGCCTCTGTTTCTAAGAAGACAATTTCTAGCTGATATATTTCTTTATAAAACTGCTCAAGTTTTTTCACATCCACTTCTGGACACCTTACGGCTTTTATCTAACGCTTGTTCTTTATCTCCTTACTGGACCAATAAAGACCTTCCTCTTCTAGTCAAAAGTTATAATAATTTGCAGAATCTTCCCTATCCCATTAAACAAACTTCCAAAAACCCCATTTTCGAAATAGATTTCGACTCCTTGATTTTTCATCCTCAAATTCTTCTCTCTTTTGGTATATATAAAGACACCCCTGGATCTGATAAGCTCTTTAACGAGATTATTGACGAGAAATGGTCGGACTGGAATCTCATTTACACAGATGCCTCTAAATTATCCCAAACCTCTAATGTTGGAGCTGCGGTCTGGATTCCCAAATTTAATTTACTTCTAAGTTTTAAATGCCCACCTCAAGCTTCAGTCTTCACGGGCGAAGCTATTGCTCTTCTTGAAGCTACCTTTTTTGTTCAATCTCACGGTCTTCACAATTCTCTTATCTTGTCTGACTCCCTGAGCTGTCTTCAAGACATATTAAAACGTCCGTTTCACTCTAGAGACAATTTCTCCATTACCCTCAAGATAAGAGACCTTTTATATAAATGTCATATTGCAGGACTTAATGTTGTTTTAGCCTGGATTCCTGGTCACTCGGGTGTCAGAGGAAATGAAACTGTCGACTTGTGGGCAAAGCAAGCGTGTAATTTGGGTTCCGAGGTTCATTATGACCTCCATCATAGGGATCTTCGCCTTCTCGCAAAACCAGCAATGTCTCAGAAATGGTCAAATCTATGGCAAACAACCAGACAACATAAAGGCGTTTGGTACGGTAACCTTCAACCGAACATTCCCAACTGTCCTTGGTTTTCTCGCCATCGTAATTTAGATAAATGGATAACGTCTGTTATTATTCGCCTTCGTCTAGGACACGCATGTACACCTGTCTTTCTCGCCAAACTCCGAATACGAGATAGTTCAATATGCGAATGTGGCCTTGACGAGGGCTCTTTAAATCACATCTTTTTCAATTGCCCTAAGCTTTCCATTAATCTTCGTGATATACTTCCTTCTACTCTACTTCAAAACCAAATTGATGTTCCGTTCCTCCTTAACTTAGTTCATAGTCGATATTATCACATCCTTGCAAAATTTTTGATAAAGAATTCACTCAGGTTCTGATCTCAAGTTCGTTTATGTTTTACCAAATATATATATTTTTTAAAACACCTGCATTATCGTTACTATTTTTTATTTTTAACTAACACTTTTCCTTTTTACTATACTTAATTATTGTGTTGTGACTATGTGTTTGTGACATTGTTTTTCCCTTCCCTTTTAGCTCGTCCACCCCGTAACTTGAATACCAACAGCACATCGTGTCTCTTCAAACCTTGACATTGGCAGAATCACCGAAATATCGGTGGAAGCCATAATTTAAAATAAGAAAAAAAGAAAGAAAAGAACTTGAAATTGGGTATTATACTAGTTTTTAATTTTTCTTTCTTAACAATATTTTTATTTCTAGAAACAGAACTATGAAAGAATTTTTGTAATCCGTTCAAAAATAAATAAGTTATAAGCCTTTGAAATTCGGTGGAAGGGAAAACTGTCAAAAAAACAAGAAAAGGATGCACTGTGTGAGATTTGACGTCACTGCCATTCGGTTTCGTGCGTACAAAAGAGATAGCAAGACGTCCCCACCACGCTCCCCCTTTTCTTCTAGAGAAAACTTTAAATTGAATAACTGCCTTAATTAACAACCAATTTTGTTGTTGTTTTCAGAATAGGTTACTTTTTAGTATATATTTTGTTTAGTATAACAATATTAACCAAGTATGAATACAGTCAAGTAGCCTATTGTTCTGGTGATATTTTTTACGAATTCAAAGACTTTTGGCGGAAAGCTGAAAAAAGCAGTATCGGCGCTGTATTTTATTTTCCCAAGAGTGTTTGTGCATAATCATAATGGTGGATTATTATTCGCAAAGTGTTCGATAACAAGCATGAGTGTTGGGAAGTGATACAGTGTTTGATTTATGTGATTTTCATGCTTGTTGCCAAAAGCTCCTAGCAATCGCTAAGTGCAGTTTTTCTACCACTTCACTTAGCCTGATTCTTCTAACTAGACTTGACTACGGACTAGACTTTTAGACTCGACTAAGTACTTGACAAAACCACACTGTAGGACTGAAGAAGATTGAACAATTAAGAAGGGCTATAATGGACTTGTATCCATGGCCGTAAAACCCAATTACAAAAAAAAAAGCCCAATTATAATAAGCGCACTTTAGCGCAGTGACATTTCTACTGTATTTCTGTCAAAAAAATTCTAAATCTATGGTATTTCTGACTTGGCAAAATTTTTCAAGTGATGGTAATAGTTTGGGGAAAACAGGCCTAAACCTTCACTCAAACAGAGTCAAACTCGACTCAACCTTACTCCACCTCATTAGTATGATTAGTTGTCACAAGCTTCCTTGACTTGAGATGATTTCTCATTGGAGGTGAGTATCGAACTGTCAAATATAAGGTTGGTCGAGAGGTACCTTGAGGTGTCCTTGAAATGAAATAAAGTAGTTTAAAAAGCGGGTTTTTGCCACTTTTGGCCTAGGTATTTACTTACTTAATTTTATTTTTACTCTATTCTTTTGTCATTTTCAATTTTCGTGTTTAAAATTGTTATTATAATCTCAATGGAGTTTGCTAAAGCAACCAACTAAAAATGTCATTTTCAAGGTAAGTTCGAGGACTTCCTTAAGGCGCCCTCGAATGAGTTTGAGTAAAGGACGTTCTTAAGGTTATGTTTAAGAATACGGGGGTCAGCATGCTGAGGTAAGGCCGAGCCAAGCGAGATAGAAATAGTGGAGGAACTTGTCTCTTTCTGGCATATACTCAAGTGGCTCCCAATCCGACGTCGCCGTGATTGGCATATCCTTTCCATGCTTTATTCTATTCTTTTTATTCCCACTTATCCACAATATCTGAAAGAACGGTTTGTGTTTCACAATCAACACCATGATCGACTTCGCAGTGCACATAATCTCCGATTGGATACACCCGTACATTCTTCCGAATTTTACACCAAGTCGTTTACTGTCCAAGCTGTACGTCTGTGGAACTCCTTGCCGGTATCTATTAGACATGCCCAAACACTCTCCAGCTTCAAGACACAAGTGAAAGACCATTATCTTTCTATCACCTAAACCTCTTCCCGAGAAAATCTTTTCGTCTGCTGTTCGTATATAACCCGCCATAGTTGTAATTTTAACATTTATTGATACGCTTAAAATAAGTATGTATATTTATTTACATTGTGTAATGTATGCGTATATGTGCACCACATATATTTACATAGGTATATTTTTTTTTGTATGTGCTGCATAGGTACGTTATGCTTTTATGTTTCACTTTTTCCCAATTGTAAATTTGCGCCTACCTTCCTGTTTCATATCATGAAGTCCTACCTGTTGGTTGCCTGGAAGAAATTGCTCTAGCGATAAGGCCGCCTTTGTACCATAGATAATAATAATATTCATGTACTTTCTACAATTTGGTGCAATAAAGAGTTATTTATTATTATTATTATACAAGCTTTATCACGTTGGTACTTGTGCAAAATAGGGTGACCACGCTCCTCTGGAAGGGGGAAGGTGGTATACATACTTTATGCAGATTTTTTTCAGACTCAATCTAATGTTTCGAGTGAGGAGGTGCTAACCTTCTCCTAAGTAGTTCTGTGCATACTTTAAGGAAGTTGGCGTCTAGTCGAAAATAACGTTCCGTAGACATGTCTTCTCTTTTGGCTCCCTCGGGGAAGATAAGGAAACTTGACTAGTGGCCTTGGCTCCACTAGACAAGCAGGACTAACTGCTGACCGTAATACGCCAAGTGTTGTCCACTCCAAGTTAGGTCGCACCTTGTGTTGCTTAACTCGCGTAATCTTCACCAACAATCAGGTTCCACTAAGCTATCTAGCTAGCTACTTATACGCAGTATTTACGAAATTATAAATAGTTTGTCCTAATCAAAAACATCATGGTGACCTTATTAAAAAGAGATAGATTCTTCCAATATTTCTATCTTTGTCTGCTCGGGTTTTAGGTCAATTAGCTCAGTTCTGTTTAATTTATTTATTAAGTCCATGCAGGTACCTTACTATCATCTACTACTAATAGCAGGGCAGAAAAGAGCGAGCAAGAGAGATGTCGCCTCACACCTTGTATGGCGACATATCGTTTACTCAGTTGTTGCCCTTACTATCACCTCTAAACGCAGGCCAGTAACGAGTGAGTGAAGTGAAGCTTCTGGAAATAACTAAGTGCAGTTTTTCTAACAATTCAATTAGCCTTACTCGACTTTTCTTTTTTTTCTTTTTTTTTGTTTGGCAGAGTGCCTGGACTACCCACTAAAGCCCCTCCGGCGTTTCCGCACCGGCTGTTGAGGGCGCCATGGGGTTGCGTTAGCATTCTACCACGACGCCCTCCAGCCATGGCCTTTCGGCCCCGTCCATTGACCTTTCGGCCACCCCCCAAACCAGACAGTGGCCCATAGATGGACCACGCCCGTCCCCCAGACCCACATCCGTTCGCCGTCTCTAGACGGCGATGGAGTGGTCTGTTGGCAGAAATTGGCCGACAGTCAACAAGACCCCGACTACCAGGGAGTTATTAACTGTCACCCAGGGTGCACCGTCCCGAATCCCTTGTCAGCCCGCCCTCTCACCGGATCCTTGGGATCAAGTGAGAATGCAAAGCTTTCAAAGGACCGGGCACTCAAGGAGGTTCCCTGCCCTGCACCCCAGCCTAACTCGACTTGATAAGTCAAGTTAGGACTGTTAAGACTACAGTCAGTACAGTTAAGACTGTACTGACTTGACTTTAGACTTGTTTGACATATCACCTTTGTTAAATATTTTTTAATTGTTACTGGCTAAATACGAAACTAAAAGCCATATTGCAAAAAAAGATATGAAATGTCAAAGTGCATGTCATGGTCATGTCATTTATTTGGGAAGGGTCGCGGTACGGTCGCGGTGTCGGACGAACCGAGGGAATCACGATTAAATAAATATTTAAATCAAAAACAAAAGCTTATGAATCGCATTTTCTCTTGAGTCGCCTCGATCGATAGTGAGTTACTTATTTAATCACATCTCAAAAAATACGAAGGTGATCAACTACTACTAGATACAGTAATAATTTATTGCAAAGTTAACACAAGTGTTTTCGAACTGGCGACCGAAAATTATACCAAGGTATCTATTCTTTAATTAGTTTTATTTACATAATATTAAAAAAAATAACCGAAAATTTTTCCCTATTTGTAGAAGATGTTGGATGGGTGGTATTGTCGCTCTATAGCGAATATGCAAGCAAGTGAGGCGGCGAGCGTTAGCAGTAGCACTCCTGCTGAAACCACTAATACACGAGATTCTAGGAATTATTCCAGTGATAGTAGCAGTGAACCAGACCCTGAGCCTAATTATCGCTCACAATACCTTTCTTTGAAGAAGAAGCTAAAATTTCTCATTTATGTAAGTACTCCACAAAAAAACGGTGAAAGGTTAAACAACCCAGAGCAACAACATAGTAACTTATCAGGAGATCTAATGTGCTTTTGTCTATTATTTTAACACTAATTTAAAATAATTCATTGCAATATGTTTTAGGAAAATGAATGTTTTCAAGATGCATTAAGATGCAGCCAGAAGAGATTACTAAAGGTTTCACGAGATCGCTCATTCCTATTGGATAGATTGCTACAGTATGAGAAACAGGAAAGCACCACTTCTGAAAGTGAAGATACAGAGTCCTCAGATGACACAGACTATAGTCGTGTTGATGTTATTAAAAGGTAAGTAAAATATAGCTAAGGAATTTTTTGATCTGTATAGGCACCTCTTATGGTAATATTTTCCCAGTCTCCCCGCAATGCTCCACAGCTGAGGGTCTCTTGTCATTTCTTATTATAAAATAAACCTTTAAATTTGTTATATTGCATCAAAGTGTTTAAAGACCAGGAACTGCCTAATGTCAAAACTCATTGGGTATCCTGTTCTTGTATCCTAGAATTAACAACTTGCTTTTGTCCCTGCCACAAAAACAATCTGATACTAAACACAGAAACTACCTATATAGCTAAGCTGAGAAAAATATTGACATATTAATATTGTTTTCCCTATATAACCAGGCACAGGCACATTGAGCTCAGCATTTCTCGAAAGTCAAGGGGTCATAATCTTGTTACTTATAGGTCTCAAACACATGTCGGCAAATATTGTTCATTTGGCCCATGTTGACTTCATTTCATCAGTGATTTCCATGTTAATTCTATGACAAGTTTTCCTACAATGTTAGCCTGGTCATGGCTCAAATGTAAAATAAACTGTTTTAATGTTGCCAGTATAAAAATAAAATTGTTGTTAATATCACTTTCAGAAAGAAACTCGATGTTGCATCACATCAAAATGTATCTGCTCCGATCTCAAATAAAGGACCAGTTGTTAAGAGAAAAAGAGCTGTTGCACCAAAGAAGACACAAAATATGTCTCACATAGTAAGTACATTTTAAAATTATTACAACTTGGTTATGTTCTCAATGAGAGTTATACTACAGAAATTGTGGAGATGAAAATGTAAGGTTCAAGAGGGTGTTATTGTTTTTAATCAATTAAATTAAATTGTAATTTATTTAAGTTAATTATGCAATAGTGTTTATTCATGAAGGCTTTAAATTTTAGATTGTAGGCATATTGGTATCTACACTGTTCCTCATATTGAAATCTCTTTCACTTTACATATATTTTTTATTTCGAAGACCATGACCTTTTTTTTTTTAACGTGAGGAAATGACCTTCGCCTACCACCCAATGGGCGCCCTGACGGAAAGCTGGGTGGTTATGTGTGACTTGACCCACTAAAAACCTCACGGTATCCATCACGTCACTTATACCGGAGCTGTGAGCTTATCCATGCTGCATAGCCCCGGCGCGGCTGGCCGCCCTTCGCCAGCCCCGAGCTTCCCAGCTTACTCTCACTAACCCCTCTCAAAGGAGAGGAGTCGGAGAGCAGCCAGCCCTGCCTCGAATCGGCCTATTGGCCAACCGAGGCCCTCCACGAATCTGTCGCAGGGGACAGGGAGAGCGGCGCATCGCCATACCCGTTACGCCGACCCCACTGAAGCCACATATCGCCGCAGCCGCGCTTGGTCACAGAGGGCAGGGCGCGCTGGGCACCACCACTCCCGCGACCCTGCTCGGGCCCGAGGTAAACCCTACCTCAAGGGCCTTGGGTGGTCTGACCACCTGTTGCAAGTTATTAGCCGACAGCAAATAAGACCACTACCTGCCAGGAAGTTATACTGCCGCCCGGGGTGCACCGTCCCGAATCCCTTGTCAGTCCACCCTTCAAAAACCAAGCCCTAGTGTAACCTATCGTACTCACAAAATTCTCACTCGATTTGTCAAGACACAGTATAGAGGTATAATAGAAAGGTCTACGAAGTAAGAAAACTCGATATTACGGTTTTCGCATGCAAGTAGGTGTCCCTCAATGAAAAATGATGCACTACATTTTTTTATAGTTATTTCCTTTTGTGCATAGCATGGAACACGTTATCAGTGGATACAAACCCTGCATTCGAAATGAAAAATGAGGGATGCAGTACATAAGTTGAAATTGGACTTAAATATTGAATGGGTTTCCAAACGAGCATGTTTTTTTTACTTACAAAATAACACTGATTTTACTTTTATTTATAGTAAGGACTTTCGGAAGATGAGAGAATGGACTTGTGTGTTATCAGATTAATCTTAATTTTTCCAGCATCCGAGCAGCGCGTCCATGTTGACCAAAGCTTCACCGGCGATGGGCTTCGGCCTGTCCACTAGTGACGGCCACATGACGCCAGAAGAGGTGGAGCGACACCTGCAATCTCGGCAGTCATATTTGGAGCTGTTACCAGAGAGGGCCCCTCCAACTGTCCCCACTGAGATGTTCAGCAATGATCCCTCTTTGGACAGGTAATAGTTTCTCTGTGGCAATTAGAGAAACGGTACGCTTATGGGATTATTTTATGAAACAGACTGAAGAGAAAACCTTATTGACCATTGAATAAACATAATTGATTAAAATTATAGAAAAATCCATACTATTATTATAAATGCGAAAGTCGGTCTGTCTTTCTGTTACGCTTTCACGGCCAAACCGCTGAACGGATTTTAATAAAATTTGGTATGGATATAGTTGAAGACCTGGGGTCAAACATAGGCTACTTTTTGACGCAGGCGGAGCTGCGGGAAACAGCTAGTTTAGAATAAATAAGATAAAAGATGGATACCAAATAAGCTATCCCTGGGCTGTGTAGCAAACAGCTGAGGATGCAAAACACTAGGATGAAGAAGAAGATGGTTACCAAATAAAGTGTAAGCATGAATGTATGCAATTATTTTATGTCAATAATCTGTTTTGTTTCAGTGAATCAAATGACGTGTTGGAAAATTCACCAAATGTTGACGAGTGGTTTGATTAGCAAACCATATGGTCAGACGTGATAATGGGGATTAATTTCGTAGCATTACGTTGAAATGTAGTCATTTTAATAACAAAAAAAGCAATAAAGATAAGTTAAAAACTTTTTTGTTTAATTTTTACGACCTACTTCTTTGGGGAATTGCGATGCTTGAGTCGACCAACACCCCAATTCTTCTCGCCGGTTTGTAATGGATCCAATTCCAACCATAGATCCATGGTTCCAACTGTGTCTTTGGCTAACGACTGCCACTAGCGGCAACAGCCGGTATTAACGTGTTTTTTTTAAATGCATGGTAAAGCTTACAATGAAATGAAACTGGCGTTCATGCTATACCATTTGATACCATACCCCGCTTATCTACCGCTCCTTTTTGTGAGATGGCATGTGGTTTCATTTCTTTAATTACATCCAAATGAGAGTGAGTTAGCGATAGCGAGCTACATCCCGTATCTCGCTTTCTCAGTAGTGTTTTGATACTGATTTCAACTCCAACCGGTAGGTACTTGTTGTAAATTAGGTACAGTCAACAAAAAAGATACACAGACATAGAACCTCCTCCTTTTTTGAAGTCTGTTAATAAATATCTCTCTTTACACCTCCTATTTTAAGGTTCAAGGTATTTCAGAAATATATGTATTCTTGTAGGTATATTATGTAAAAATTCATTAATAAATATAATCCTCAGTTTTCAAGTAATTTTTAACTTTAAAATAGGAAGTTATTTATTTTGTTGACTAGACTAACTTGATTTTATAGAAAAGAGTTGACGGTGAGGGTTTTATTAAAAGATAAATATTTGCTCATATGTATGGGATAAATATTTATTTTAGACAATTACAATATGATTTTGAAGCACGAGAACAAACATCTATTTCTATAACTGAATCACACTCAAATTTCTCATGCGATAATGTACATATTGAATATTGATAAATCACATCATACAGTGTACATTATGTACCGAGTAAGCATCTAAACATTGCCCTAATAGATTTCATAATATACATATAGTTATACCACATTCTTAACAAGATGAATACATAATGTTTCAAATGATATATTATTCTGATCTCATAAACAAATCTATCATGCAAGAGACTTAGCATGCTACAGATTTGATAACAACATTTCCTGTCCATAATACTAAATTATCTAACTCTACTGTAATTCTATATCTATTAACTTCATGATATATGAAAATAATCATCTAGTGCCGTGAGATTCATATAGTCAACTCATATTATTTATACTCATAGTAGCTATTATGAAATAAGTATAACTTAAGCAAACATCTGCTTTCGCAATACGAGTATACATATATAAAAAGAAAACATAATTAACTGACTATTATTACGTATAGAGAAGTTCACTGTCATTTATATCAGGATTGTGATCGGCACTTCCGCTGAAGATTATTAAGTCCGCTCCCGGCGCGCGGCGGTAAAACGAAACGTTATAATAGGTTTGTCTGAAAATTTAAGCTAACATAATACACTATACATTTAGGAATGTCTGAAAAAATGTTGCACTCGCCACTAGTCGCCACTCGTACTAACTTAACATTTATTTGAAGAACACTGTCTGATATTCAAAATGTTTTAAATATAATTCGAGATACTTGTTAAGTATTTTTAGGTATCTAATAACAATAACAGTATCATAAATATAGTTATTACAACGTCAAACTAACACCTATGAGTCTCTTTTCCAAGAAAATCATCTTATGTGTTTGATATACATACATTAAGCATTTTTTATAACATTCATCATGAATATTATTAACGGGATATTGGCTTATTTCAGATATTTTATTGTATGTGTTTTATATTATTTTACATGCACCATTTATAAAACTATCCACATATTAAAAGTTGCAATGTCAGAAAAGTCCAATCATTATGTATGTGTAATTTTCCTATACAAATTACATTTTAAACATATTTTTTGATACAAAATGATAACATGAAAGGATAACAGCCAAATTATTTACCTACTTTGGTATAATTACATTGCCTACAAAACATCACCAGAAATAATAAAGGGACAGGTCTTAAAATGTTCCTAGTGAAACTAGATGAAGGTGATTGTTTACTATTGAATATGATAATAAATCAATGATCCAAAACTTATTTACAAGTATGATTATATAAAGTGTGGAAACCACAAAATGTTAATCAATTCAAGGAATTTTAATAATACCTGGAAGAAATTAATAAAAACAATTATAATGAAACAGTTGAGAATAGCAGCTCAATTAAGTTTTATACATCATAATATATATATATATATTTTCATATAGTATATAGTTATTAGCGACTTCCTTTAATATTAAGGAAAATGGATTAAATTTTACAAGTAAAATAAAATTTGTCTCAGTATACAAAACACCTAATTCTAAATTAGCAAAAATAATTATTAATAAAATAAATTCAAAATTGTACAAGAGATTTTTACTTCGTACTGTGTTAGTGCAAAGTTCACAAGTGTATTGCTCATGCTACTTTCTAGAGTGCTGTAATGCATCACCTCAGTTACATATAAACAATGATGAATCTCTAAGCATAGTATAAGTATATATTAATTTCATTGTCTCACATTGTTGTTCTAATAGTGGTCCTTTATAAATTGATTTAAAACTGATCTGCTAGCAAATCACAAATTTCTTGTGAGACTGTTTCCTTGCTAGATCTTACAGTCAGTCTAAACATTTGAGCTTGTTTGTTTGGTTCCAATCTCATGAGGCAACCAACTTGTTGAACTCTTGTATGTACAATACCAGCACACACAAAATTATCAGGATTAGGGTCAATGCCATCCAACAGCTGCATTCCGAAGCCGGCAAGCTTAGTGCGAGCAGCAGCCAGGTCAATGGCACCCTGTGCTTTAAATATCTTTTGTGCCCTTTGCTGTTCACCTCCCAAATTTTTCCACCTTGCAAAGAAAGATTCTCCATTCATTTCAGTGGGTTCAAAAAATTTGTTCAGTGTAAGTGGCAGTTTCATAGTAATTTTTTGTGGTACATTATTATACATAAATGATATGGACATACTAGGTGCATCTGCAAAGTCTTCAATGCACTCAGCAGTCAACATCTGTTGAATTTGTGCCCCAGCTTCTAATACAGGTTCCATGGGCTTCATCTGAACATTCAGTTTATGGTGATCAGTCCAGTGCAGTTCAGGACGGACATTTTGAATTGCAAATTGGGTTTTATTTCCATAGAAAAGCCCAATTCTACCCAGGTTCTGCCTATATTCACTTTTTACTCCTATTTGGATTAACTCGTTTTCAAAAAGTACTCCATTATTCTTAAACAAGAACTTTTTAATGTTATTTTGTTGAACAGAACTGGGACTGATTTTTGGAGTGTATAAGTCACCCAAAACATCCAGTAAACCATTGCCTGTAGATGGTGCTGTGGTGCCTGGTGGAGTAGACAGCCCTAGGAGATCTGCACTGGAACTGTTGTTTGTGTTGGCTGCATTTATAATAGGCGCAGGCACTGAAGAAGGTTGTGGGCTTTTTGAATCTCTGACTTCATCCGGAATTCGCCCTGGTTTCTTCTTCTTCAAAACTGCTAATATGGAAGATTCTCTTTCTGGGAAAGCAGGCATTTCTTCAAGAACTGTTGCCAATACATCTGAGCTGGCCACGATGCTTAGCTGTAAATATTCTGATGCTCTTTGTTGTAACTCAACATCTGCTGAGCGAAGATTAGAGTCAGCTCGAAATACTTCTTGAACACGAGCCTTTATTTCAGGGAATAAATTAACAAGTTTAATGTATGTGGACAACAAGAGAGCCCTAGTTGCAGCAGAACATAAATGATATTTTGAATGCAGTAATTCAAACTGTACCTGAGGAGAGGAACGAGTATCGCCTGCGATCAGATTGCCAAATTCACCAAGGATATATCCTCCCACCTTAACCATATTCTCATGGCATGTAGGAGCTTGTAAAGCTTCAAAAACAGTTTTAGCAGCATATCCTTGAACTTCTTCTCTGTTTATAACAATTTGAATGACCCGGTACCAAACTTCCTCAGAAACATAATCTCCAGCAATTCTAATGAGATTGAGTATAACATCAACATACCAAGTAAAGTCAGTTGCATATTTCTCGGCTAATATGGCGACCTTCAATACCATCTCCTCCCTAATGGAATAGTCTGCAGTTTCCAAATAAGCAAGCATCTCTTGTACAATTTCTTCAGCATTTGTCTTGTCACACATTGCATACAATAAATCTACTGCCTGCTGCCTTACAGACACATCCTTTTCCATCTTCATAGAGAGAATAACCACTTCTTGATGCTTTTTTACAGCTTCATGTGAGAATTCAGATGTAGCAAGATGGCACATGGACTCTAGAGCTAAGTAACGAAGGTTAGTCTCCCTGTTACTAAGGAACTGTCCAAGTTGGTTACAGG
This sequence comes from Euzophera pinguis, assembly GCA_947363495.1. NCBI lineage: Eukaryota > Metazoa > Arthropoda > Insecta > Lepidoptera > Pyralidae > Euzophera > Euzophera pinguis. Next base: position 7,529,045 of record OX376164.1, read on the forward strand.
CCCGGACTAATAAGTTAGGTTCGCTATCATTGTGGATAATAAGACTTATGGCTTCAAACAAAACAGCATTCTTCGCATTTGAATGTTGAACTTTTTTAGATTTAGGAGGCTCTTGAGCTTTGTTGAAAATTGTTTCCAAACATTCAGATAGTCTACCTCTCACTCCTGGTTCCTCAGAGGGTGGTGTATAGTTCTGCAGGAGTCTCAACAGTTTGACTGAGAGCCATGGTGCTGGTACAAAGTAGTAGGTATAATCTTGCAAATCAGTGTAACTGGCAGTAACAATGCGACTTAATCTCGCAACAGCCAGAGTTACGCAACCCTTGTATTCCTCTGGATTTTTCTTAACAAGAGCATCTATGAGTGATGTTGCTGCTGTCACTACACCCATGTGTGGGTCATTTAGCAGATGAATTATTCTTGATGTCCATTCTCCACCAGGAATAATCTCTGGGGATTTGCGGAAAAGACGGAGAAGACATAATGCAGCTGATTGTTTCACTACATCCATTGTATCACCAGATACAAGAAGTTTTGGTATTTCTGTACCAAATGCTTCTGCCATATCTTTGCTGCCAATGTTGGCAATGCATTGCAGAGCAAGGTTGACATGAATGGGATTACGCGATTGTAAATCATTCTTAATGCTCTGGATGATTAGTTTAATCAGGTCGCTATTTGTGTTCACTAGGACAGATATAAAAAGGTAGCCAATCTGCTTTTCTGAGTATTTGTTAGATGAAAGCAAGTTAACTGCTTCCATATGACCAAAGTCGATATCGTGGCCAAGTAAGAAGATAAACAGAAGTTTACAGACATACTTTTTCTTCTGATAACCATCAAGAGTTTTATCACCTTTGAACTTGCTTCGTATGTTCGCCAGCTCCTTATTGATTCTTTTTATTTCTGCTTCTTTACTTTTACAGTTTCTTATATCAGATATGAATACGGCGAGTCCTCGCATTCCATCGCCCCTCACGGCAGGCATATTGCCAAGTGACTTATCGAACACCAGTTTTAAGCCTTTTCTTTACACTTCAGGCGAGAAACACTTTCTGAACACGGGCACTACACTAAGATTGGAAAAGGAAGTATAACGGCGTCGAAGTACAATAAATCAATCAGCCGCCGTCATTACATTTAGGCCGAAAAACGAAGATGAGTTTTCTTCTACAACGCCTTCCATCCATAGATTTACGAAATGAAGTTGAAACGTCAGGCAGATTTCAATTGTTTATGGATCAATATCGTAAATGTCAAATCGTCTTTCGGGCTTCGTTTACACTCTCTTTCTACCAATTTCTACCATTTGTATTTGATTTTCTACTGGCAAGAAATAATTTCATTCGTTTTTTTTGCCGTGACTTTCGTAATTCATTCGTTCGTTCAAGGCTCGGTGAGTGATGCGAAACTTGCAAACCACCCATAGTTTCACTAGGTATCGATTGTTTACCTTGAAGTATGTTTAAGGTTTCTATAGTAATAACACGTGTAAATTTTATCATACTATAACAGTATTATGGATAGTATTCTTAAAATCTAAAAAGAAAGCAGAAGAAGTATCACTCCACAAAATTATGTGAATTAATAGCGAGACGTGAAACATATTCTAATCCATATTTCCATACTTACCTATCCATACTAATATTATAAATGCGAAAGTCTGTCTGTCTGTCACACTTTCACAGCCAAACCGCAGAACGGATTTGATGAAATTTGGTATGAATATAGTTGAAGACCCGGGCTTTGACAGACAGACATACAGACTTTCGCATTTATAATATTAGTATGGATAAGTAAGTATGGAAGTATGGATTAGAATATGTTTCAGCGTAACAGACAGACAGACAGACTTTCGCATTTATAATATTAGTATGGATATTGGTATCTCTTTTTTTTATTTGCGTTGAATTATTTGCAAAGCCGCGCAAAACAGGTGAATAAAAATCACAATACTTATTGTAAATCAATTCGCAATCAACCAAATAAAAACACACACTGGGCCCTTACTTCTAAACGCAAGGCAGAAACGAGTGAGTGAACGAGATGGCGCAATACAAAGTGTAAGGCGACATCTCGCTTGCTCACTCATTTCTGCCCTGCTATTAGAGATGATGGTAGGGCCATTTTCATTCCATTGATAATGTATTAAAATCTACATCTACACTAATATTATAAAGAGGAAAGATTTGTATTTTTGTGTGTATGTTTGTAATGAATAAACTCAAAAACTACTGTGCCTATTTCAAAAATTCTTTCACCATTGGAAAGCTACATTCACCCTAAGTAACATAGGCTATATACCGCAGGTGGAGCTGCGGGAAACCGCTAGTAATTTATATGGAAGTAAATATTATTATTTGTTTAATTAGTTGAATTATTGCTGCTCCGAATGAGCAACGAGAGATCTGCGAGAGTGTAGATGGTGTGTCTCGCACTCGGGCCTCTCCCGCAAATGTCTCGGGCGAGAGTGTACAGCCTGCATTACGCATGCATGGTGGAGCAGTATGTAGTTTGTGTGGTGGATTATGCGACCAAATGCGCCTAGTATTAGCACAAAAATAAGATTGTGTAGAAGTTGCACCCACAAATTGTTGGACCTTTCGATAGTCAATCGCAAAGTCTATCGATATAACAATCAACACTACACATGATTTTTTTGAATTTGTAGCTGCTCATATGCTCTTTATCTATGTAGTTTGTGGTCTGCTCGTTAGTGTGGTAGGTGTCTCTGAGTTGGATATGAATTGAATTGCTAGATCACAAGACAAAATTGAAATGAAATGTGTCCTTTCTTGCTGAAAGTTGACAGTGTGCAACCGAAATTGTAATATTAATGAGTGTTGTGTGACTTGTTTATTTTTTGCTCCCATTATTATGGTGTACAAGGTGTTGCGTATTCAGTTGTGAATGGCTGGTGTCAAAGTACAGAACAATTAATGAATGATGCAGTCTATAATTTGGACAGGCAGAGTGCTATCACGTGCTATACGAAATGGAATTTCGAATTTATCTAGTGCTGCTGAATTAAATGTGTCGAATAAAAAACACCCGTACTTAGTTTCGGTCGTATGTGGTTTTCCTAAGGACATTGCTAATGGAAGAACTCGTAAAGGTCAATTTGGAGACGACGCATGGTTTTCCACAAATTACAACAATGCGGATGTTATTGGTATGTCAATCTGCGTTAACATTATCAAACTCATAGTGTAGCCTCTGAACTTGTTTTACCTCACAACTTCAAAAAACATACCACTTTCATAAGGAGGTTAGGGTTTACAAAAGAGGGTCCCGGAATTTTTAAGTCCGGGACCCTCTTTTGTATACTCTAACCTAGACTAGCATTAAACACAAGAAACACAAGATGCTATACAGAGTAATTCATTTTAGCTCACACCACATTTATTTTTGTTCTTTATTTATATATATTTGACTACAATTATTGTAAAATTAGCATTTAAGAAAATATTGAATAGAGATTTATTTATTAACAAACTAATACAAAATAAACAAACTTTCATTTAGTAATTCTGCTTACTTAAACAATCAAAAGTTTATCAATATTATTCTTTTTTCATTGTGTATTATTATACACAAAAAATTACTTACTACTAGTAAGGCTCAAATAAACATCAAAACAAAAATTAGGAAACTAGCCTATTATATTATCACCAAGAATTTTATGAATTAAGTCTTAAGAACTGGATTTCCTTTAACTATAGGCATAAATTCATAAAGAATGGTTACATAATCTCTGGTATCATAATATTATAGTGAAAATCTTGAACTAATCTAAAGAGATACCAGCTATACAATGATAACTGGACTTTCCTGTCCCAGCTTTACTTACCTAACTTTTGAAAACCTAGGTACATTTCAAAATGCACCTAGGTTTTCAACTATTACTTATCTAAGCACCTCATGACACATAGGTTATTAAGTCCTTACCAGTCGGGCTTCCGCTCTGGTCACAGTTCTACAACGGCTCTTGTTAGGCTCTTGTCAGGATTTGCGTTGCAATATTGATAATAAGTATCTCACTACCTTAGTGCTGTTAGATTTCTCGAATGCATTTAACTCAGTCGATTTTGATGTCTTGATAGGCGTTTTGGCTTCGCTTAAATTCTCATCATCTGCTCTCTCGTGGTTTCGCTCTTACCTGCAGGGCCGTCATCAGCTAGTTAAAGTTGATCAAGATAAATCTGACTGGTGCAGGCTGGCTGCTGGCGTTCCGCAGGGTGGCGTACTATCTCCTATCCTTTTCTCTATTTTCATTGATGGTGTTACATCTCTTATATCCTCCACTTTCCATCTATATGCTGACGATCTGCAAATTTACTCATCTGCCCCTTTCGAAAATCTTCACGAAGCCATCAAAGCTATCAATTTTGACCTTGCCGTTATTGGTGAATGGTCCCGTAGTTATGGGTTAACTATTAACGCGGCTAAATCGCAAGCAATTATTATTGGAAGTCCACATTTTATTGCTAGAGCTCATTCCGTTTTGCTTCCCAATGTTGTACTTGACGGTACTGTCATTCCCTTTTCTTCTAAAGTTAAAAACTTGGGAATCATCGTGGATGAAACGCTTTCATGGGTTCCACAAATAAATGAAGTGAGCCGGAAGGTTTTCTTTTCCCTACACTCCTTGAGAAGATTGCAAAATTTTCTTCCAATTAAAACTCGGGCAATGCTAGCGCGTTCTCTCTTGCTCCCCATTCTGGACTATGCCGATGTTGCGTATTTGGATCCTTCTGAAGAACTCCTCAATAAATTGGATCGAATCCTGAATGTATGTATAAGATTTGTATTTGGACTTCGCAAGTTTGATCACATTTCGGAATTTCGTGAGAAGCTTGGCTGGCTTCCGATAAGAGCACGAAGAAACGTGCATATTCTAACTCTTCTCTTTAATGTCCTTTTTAATCCTACTTCTCCTAATTATCTTAGTGAACAATTCTCTTTCCTCAAAATTGATAACAGGTTACGATCTTCCAATAAGCTTATTCTATGTATTCCTCTATTTTCTTCATTTTCCTATTCTAAATCTTTCTCTGTCAGAGCTTGCAAATTGTGGAACTCACTCCCCGTTGACATTAAATTGTCTTCTTCTCTTCCCTCCTTCAAATCTCATGTTTTAAAATTCTACTCCGATTCTTAATTGGGCGCAGCCTTGAACTATTATATTTTTTGTAGCTATTAATATGTATTATTGTTTTTTCTTTATTATTCTAAGAATATGTATGTATCTAAGTATTTATGTAGCATATTTTTATGTAGTTTATGTCATTATAAGTATTATTTTTGTTTAATATTTAATAAATAGAGTTCTGTTCTGGTTGCACAACTTCTACCATCTGTTTCTTTTAACTGTATTCCTTTATCGTCCCGGTTGACTGGAAGAGATCTCTTTATGGGATAAGTCCGCCGTTGCTATTATTTTTAGTTTTGTATTTACTGTAATGTATTTTTCTGTGCAATAAAGTTATTACAAACAAACAAACAAACAATGCAATTACATATTTTGTGCAGAACCAAAACAAGTGTCTTTTGCCTTAACATAAGAGTAAGAGATATTGTATTTGGCCCAATTTAACATAATAATGACCTTATGACTTGGAAATATTGATAATATAAAATGAATGTTTTTTGTTTATCAATTTTCTACATTCTCTCTTCCTCAATAATGTTATATTGTATGTCATTGATTAACGAAAAATTTTCGTTTTTTTCTTCTCCCCATAAGGACCTATTTTTTACAGGAAATAGCTAGCTATTAAATGACCAAAAAGTGATGTCGTCGAACGCACCCTTCTCGAGATATGTTTACGAAAGAGGGTCCAAGACTTATTGTTTTTGCCCCTCATAAGGGCCATTTCTTACTGAATATCAATTCCTTAATTGGCTAGTCAACTAAAAAATAAATTGTGTATTTTATATATTTTATTGATAGAATAGACTATTTTGAAGATACAATTTAAACGAAAAAATTCTTAAAATTATATTTATTTTGTTTTTTAATTTTAAAGATTTTATAGTGATGACGTCACGCAGCTATAATGGCCATTTCGAACTGCAAGAAAGCAAAATTTACTAAGGTATTAAAAAATATATATGTCAGTGTCAAATGTCAAAGTCAGGATGGACCTGAGCCGCGAGTTTGTTTCTTGTTTGTTTACAATCGCCAAATATTTAGGTACCTACCCCATTTCTCGTATCTATTGCATATTGGCCTGTTTATTGGACTTTACTGCCGTATCTCCATCCGTTGACATCTGATTTTTCAATAATTAGACACCGATTCTTCATTATAATGTATGAATGAATGTAATGAAGATGTAATTAGGTTATTTATGGGTTATGTTTACTTGAACAGAGATGACATTTAACATGGGTGACAACGTGAAGCGCTTAATTAGCGCTACCAAACAAAAAATATTTATTCACTACGCTGTGCTGCCAACCTAAAAAATTAAATGTGAATAGCCGGAAGTTATCCGGCTACGTCATACGTCAACCTTGCTAAAAAATTAAAGTCATTGGGTTTTCTGCGATTTTCTTAAAAAATACTTGCTTATCTAAAGATCTGATTAATGTAATCTGTTCCCTAAGCCTATTCCTCGAAATGGTTTACGAATTAGACATTTTCATGAAAAAGTTTACTAGCCAATTTCATATTAAACCTACACTTGTAGATTCGCTCCTCACAACCTACCTCTAGTGTAAATCAGGATAAAATTGGTATTGTTATGATGATCTAGCAATTAAAGTATGTATATCAAATTTAAAAAAAAAATTCAATCACATGTACTAATTTTTGTATAAATTTAATTAAAAAACTGATTATTTATAAATTACTTTATGTAATCCTTGTATTGTAGGACATTAATAGGTAATGGTCCATTTGGCCTCACACACAGTGGGTAATTAGGCTTGTGCCCTTGATGAACCATTACCTATTAATGTCCTACAATACAAGGATTACATAAAGTAATTTATAAATAATCAGTTTTTTAATTAAAATTTTACAAAAATTAGTACATATGATTGTTTTTTTTTTTTAATTTGATTTACATGCACTGTACATCAGGATAAAATTGGTATTGTTATGATGATCTAGCAATTAAAGTATGTAAATCAAATTAAAAAAAAAAACAATGACATGTACTAATTTTTGTAAAAATTTAATTAATAAATTGTAGAACATTAATAGGTCCATTCGTACCTATGTAGATAGGTATTTACTTAAATTCATGTGAAATAGTTTAATTACCTTTAAGAAAACTGAAAAAAGATAAGCGCCTACACTAAAATTCAATTTAGCTTAATGAAATTCACACATGTACTTTGCTATAATATTTGGATCAGGCGCAGTTTCATATTATAAATTGAAATATAAAAATCTTGTTATTCGGCGCCTGCAATTACTTCAAATACTTTATGTTGGATTATATATCTCCTGCACAATTTTTTCATACTACTTTCGTGCTAAAATCATTCACAGAAGTGCTAATTTGTGCTATGGTTTGCTGGAGAGGATGCTCTGCAACAGTACCAATTTCAAGTTTTTGTGCTCTTAAACTACAGAAGTACTATTTATTGTAAGGTAGAACTAATTATGCACAATTGTTTTCACCGAGACAAAATCCCAAAATCTTCAACTGTCGTGCCCCGGAGCATAACGTCTTAAATCAAAATTTTATACAATAAACAATTTAGAAGATATTGTTGACTATGATATATATTTTTTGGAATTTGATATTTTATATATGGGCTTTAATTTTTTTTTAAATAAAGTCAAAACTTTTACAGCATATTTAAAAACATTTATTTTATCTTCTATCTAATCCTATCTAAATATCTAATTTGGACCTTGGAAACTAGCCTATTATAGTCATAAGATACCTGCTATGAACATTTCAAATCCCACTGTAATTTCCAAAATATGAAAATAAAAAATCCATGAAATTCTTATTGTGGAACTGTGGACAAGTTTTAAATATCTTGCCATATGATGATTACAAAAAAAAAAAAGATACAGGAGGGGTGATTTTGTGTGAGTCTTCTACAAAAAACAACTAGCAGAGTAGGTCACATGTTTGCTTACCACACAAAAAACCCAAAGGGAAAGATGTCCTCACTCAGGTATAGCGTTAAATAAAAGCCTACAAGTTAAAATTTTAGTTACTTGTCTAAATAAATAAATGTTCTTAAAATTAATGATTTCACAATTGTTACACATATATTAGGCATGACGAATAATTTTCGATTTCATGTTTAAATGAAAGACCTCACTATAATAAGCACAATGGTAAAAAAATCACATTGATAATTATGACAAACTCACATGCATTTTTGATGATACCAAATGCTCCATACTAATGGCTACCTTGCTGTGACGTCACACCTAGGTAATTTACAAAGGTGATATACTAAATTTTGTTAGACTACTACCTTAAATATTGCGTTTATGTAAATAGTTCCTAAATGAAAGTTTCTTTATTTTTTATGTGTTCATCGATTACAATATAATTTTTTAGTAATTTTATATTTTCAAAATGGCCTTTCCCATCGATTTTTAAATTGTTATATAAAATCGCCTGTGCAAAATCTCAAAGTGAAAATTTCAACAATGAGCTCAAATACATGTATGCTATCATGCCATCACACTATTTATTCAATTTTTGAACCTTGTTGTCTACACAATTAAACAATTTAATACAGTTTTATTTAGTTTATTACTTATTTATTTTACATTAATTCATGGTAAACTAACTTAGTCAACTTGAACGCTGCAAATATGAACACTGTAGTTTTTGAAACATTCCGTGTAAAATAAATAAGTAACAAATGCTATAAAACCATATTAAATTGTTTAAATATATGTAGGTACCTACTTAAAAAGCTTTTCTGTGAAGATTTGGGATGCAGTTACCTATAACTAATAAAAAAAATCCCATTAATTGTGCCTTTGGATATTTTAAGGTTAAATGCTTATTTATTTACACTACAATGCAGGCACTACAATCCATCCATGTGGCTGGTGGCATAGATACGCCAAAAAACAAAATGAAATGAAATATTTATTTTTCAATGTATATAGACTATTGTATTTTGGCAAATTCTACTTCCTATCTCTGTCTCACACTTGTTAACAAAATAATGGCAAATCTTTATATTCTTGTTTCCTTTTTAGGTGTTGCAGATGGAGTGGGAGGCTGGCGTGCGTACGGCATCGATCCGGGCGAATTCTCCTCGTATCTCATGAGAACCTGTGAGCGGTTGGTTCAAATGGGACACTTCAAGCTATCGGAACCCAGCGACCTGCTGGCAAAGTCCTACTATGAGCTGTTAGAACACAAGAAACCCATACTAGGTATGAATAACTATAAAATAATAAATAAATCAAAGCTAGCTCAACAATATTAAATTTTATTAAAAATAGATAAACATTTATAGATCATACATTGTAGAAGACCCAGGGTTATACATAGGCTACTTTTTAACGCAGGCAGAGCTGCGGGAAACAGCTAGTAAATTATATGTTTTGTCAAAAGACATTATTTGTAGTGTTGTTTACCTATTAATAATATTTTTGTATGACTTAATGCAGTAAAATATTTGAGGACATAGACAATTAATGCCCTTATTAGGCATCAGCATTAAGTTGGTCATATTTTTTTTTAGTGTGTACTGTGAAAGTGGACTATTTAAGGGTCATACCCCATTTTTTTCATTAGATACAGTTCAACACATTATTTATTGTAAACAACAAATGAGAACTATAAAAGCAAGTGCAGTAACTTTTGTATATTTTTCCCTCAATGATTCATATCGAGTGGGCTTCATGGTCAATCGACCCTGTACAACCTGGCCTCAGAGTTTTTCCTTTGGCTAGGGGTTATTTATTACCATAGCCCCAAATTAATAATTTTTATACCATTTTATACAAGAGAGTAGACATACAGACACCTGGTAGAAAGTAGTTAATTAGTTATAGAAAAGGTAGTTATAAATATTATAAACATACATATATCAGAGACGTGTAGACTCTGAAATGATTGTAGTGTAAAAACAAATTAACACTTAAAATTGAGTCCCTGTGGTCATGAATTTTACCTATTCATCTTATTACGGCTCGAGCGCCAGTTGGATGCGCGTTCAACGTCGTTGTGCGCCTGCAAAAAAAATATCGCACCAAAAAGTAGCTTATATTTTTCTAAGTCCAAATTCTATCCTCTAACTAGGTATAGATCAAAATATCAGCAAAACCTAAATTGGTCTGAATATTTTATGTCAATAAATAGATTTATAATATTTTTTATTTTATTTAAGTATTCATGACACACATTACAGACAATGACACTTGTAGATAACATAGGTATTACGTTATTACTTAAAATAAAAGCACTTGTCAATCCTAATTAACTTATGCAAGTACTAAATGCTTGTCTAAGCCATTATAAAATATTATTAATTGTAGGGAAGGATCAGGAAGGGAATCGCAAATCATAATTATCAAACTTTAAGGTGAATAAAACCTGTAATGTCCTAGCTGAAGCCCTATTTTTGAAGTGTCCATATATATGTGTCATATTATAAATGCGAAAGTCTGTGTCTGTTACGCTTTCGCGGCCAAACCACTGAATGGATTTTAATGAAATTTGGTATGTATATAGTTGAAGACCCGGGATCAAACATAGGCTACTTTTTGACGCAGGCGGAGCTGCGGGAAATAGCTAGTATGAAATATATGTCGAATGAAATGAAAAATTACAAACAAACAAACCATTAATAATTCTGTGCCACTGGACCACAGAGGCAGTCAAATTCCCACACTAATAACCATGTACTATTGCAGGCAGCAGCACAGCATGTGTGATGATCCTAGACCGCACCGAGAGCGTAATGCGAGCAGCCAACATCGGCGACTCCGGCTACATGGTGGTCCGGGGAGGGCGCGTGGTTCACCGGTCGCATGAGCAACAGCATTACTTCAACACCCCGTACCAGTTGAGTCTGCCGCCGCCTGGACACGACAGGAATGTGCTCAGTGATAGGTCAGTGAGCTTTTATATCAATACTAGCTGTTCTGCCTGGTTTCATCCGCTCATAGTCGGTATATAGAGTCAGCCTCAAAAGTGCATGCATTAAGAACAAAATGTACTACAGGAGCCCTATTTTTGAAATGTATGACAATTTTGTCTAATGAAAATCGTTCGATACCTATCAAACAAAAATACTTCGTTAACAAACGAAAATCATTCGAAATCAATCAAAAATTATTTGATTCTCCGATTTTACGTGAGTCACACTTTTCAAAAATAGCACTACGCATGCACTTAAAAAAATTACTAAATTTAGTCTACCAACCAATATACATCTTATCAACAATAAAGTAAGATGTTATGTTGTTATTGGTCTTAAATAAACAAATGCAGTACTTTGATCTAAATCTAGATTAAGTATACTCTTCTTGTTTTTTAACACACTTATTTTTCGGTTTATGAAGAGTCATTGCCCTGCCAAACTGTGCAACTGTGTGATAAATTTGTTCTAAAATGCGGTCAGCTAACAAAAATAAAAATAACACCTTAAGGTATTCTTTTTATGGAAAAAAAACCGGTCAAGTGTGAGTACGACTCGCGTTAAGAGGGTCCCGTACATTGAATTTATCTATTTTAATCCTTACTTATACCTACATCGCTAACCTATTAACAATATGGTGCAAAGACGGATTTATATTGATGCAATCTTTCTCAGCCTATCGATACTTAGTCCATCGATAGCAGACGAAGCGCAAGTGCGTCGAAAGGAAAAATTTGCCAGAATATAATAGTTGTATTTTAGAATGGTCTTAGTATTCGAATTCTTAAAATAAAACAATTAAAAAGTATAACTAATCAAGTAAAAAACTACGTGCAATAAAAAAAAAAAAAAACTTAAGGGACCGAGGTTTGAACCCAGGCACCCAAATTGGAAGCCCGCACTTCTTATCACCTCGCCAAATCTTTCTTGCGAATCTTGGCGAGAAAGTTTGCCCAGGAGAGATTACCACTAGGTGGTAGAGTTTCGGCAGGTGAAATGCCCGTTGTTTCCTGTGGATACTTTATTTAACCCTTTGTTTCTTTGTGTTGTGTGAGGGTCAAACTCACAAACACTTAGTACTCTAAAACCCTATCTTCCTCGTCATCATCAATGGCGTCGTGATGTCGTTTTGTGGTAGAATGTGTCAAATCTCCAACCGAAAATTTAGTAATTCCATTAGCTTGCTTGATTGCGGTAAGGCCGCCAGGCATTAGTTGCCGCTAGGTCTATAAATTAATAATGACTTTCAAGGTCCACTTTCTTGTTTTATTAAATGAACGAAAGCATTCAATCAGTTGATCCAAAACAGATGTTAGCAGATGCTAAGCCCTCCTCCATGTCCGAATCTTGCATCAGAAAGTTGTCAGCAAAAATATCTTTAAAGTCCGAGTTATTGCCGTCGGCTAATATACTGATAATAGCCTCATTGGATAAATGAACACCTGTGCGAAGAGAAAACTATATATTCTTAGATTAATAATTGGTCTCGCGCTCGACTAGATACCGTCGGCATACTAGAAAAATGCGGCAACTAAAACCCTGCCGAATTCGGCATACTTGCGGCATACCCGCGTTAGTCACGCCGCGACCGATGAGTGAGTTGGATGTCTAGATAAATTTAAAATTTAATGTAAAAGCAGACGCAAAATGTGCAGTTTGCGTAGTCAAACTGTGTAAGAATAATACTAAAAGAAATAAGAAAGATACTGGTATTAGGTACATACCATCAATAAGTATTGTATAATTTCGAAATATGGACATAAATTACTCACGAAAATAATAGATATAACCCTAGAATATGGCGCGAAGTACCGCTCAGTGCTCAATGTTGCCGTCTATTAAAAAATCCCAAATTCCCCGAGGTTTCGATTTTTATTATTTAGATATTTTGTTTTTTAACTCCCGACCCCAAAAGAGGGATGTTGTAATTTTGACTTTTCTGACAATTTTGTCTGCCTGTCTGTCTTTAACATCTTATTTCTTTAATGCTGGTCTGGGAGAAAAATAAATACGGGGAATGTACTAGCTGCTTCTCTTCCCGCGCAGACCATATAAGCAGACCATATAATGCCGGAGTGGGCGAAAATCGAAGAACCATACCTATAAGTAGGCGCTGCGACTAGCAACCTATCACTATTTTGATTCCATTTCCACTTTACGCCCACCAACATTCTAAATATGGCCTTTGGGTAGTTGGTACCCCGGAGGGTATTGTTGCCGGATAATCGATTAATCGAATTTGGGGTTTTTTTTAAATAATCTAGGGTATCGAAAGTATTGATATAATAAATTTAATCGATTTTTGACAATTAATCTAAAATAATCGATTATTAACTGCAATACCAAACAGTTAGTCGATTATTGAAATGGGTCGATATAAATTATATCGATTTAATCAATATAGGTAATCGTTTATATCAATGGTTATTAATCGATTATGTATCTGTAGTATCGATATAATCTAATCTGTAGTATTGATTTTTGAGAATTTATGAAAAATAATGGTATAAATAAAAGGATCTCGGCGGCGGGATGTACAGCGGGCATAACACAAATCATCGTCATTCAACTCATACCGAAAAAAATATTGTAGTATCAATATTGATACTATCGATAATATATTTCTGTTTCATGATCACTATCGATACCTTAGATTATATTTTCAACTATCAAAGAATCGATTATTATTCGATGTGTAATCGATTTTCTTCTTCTAATGGAAAAAGGCCATGATAATATGTATGTACTAGCTGTTTCCCGCAGCTCCGACTACGTCAAAAGGTAGCCTATGTTTGACTCCGGGTCTTGAACTATATCCGTACCAAATTTCATGAAAATCAATTCAGCGCTTTAGTTGTGAAAGAGTAACAAACATCCATCCATACTTACAAACATTCGCGTTTATAATATTAGTAGGATGTGTATGTCTATTTATTTATTTGTATTTAAACCCGGGTTACAACTAAAAAGAGGTCAGTAATCAATAAGCTCCAAGCTAAATAGGAAATTAAAGTAACGTTTAACATACTGTACTGTGTAATAATAAATCAAATGAAAGTTTTTTTGCAATTTTAGGATTCTGTATTAGAATGATAAAATAAAGTAGACAAAAATTAACCATTTCCCCTACCTTATCTCCGAAACTATCGATTCCAGAATTTCGATGCATAAATTACAGGAAAACCTATGAGATAATTTTTAATTTGTTTAAGAGGTCCAAATGGAGAAAAATAAAAAAATCCTGCAGAACCCTCTCCACGCGAGCCGACTCACAGTTGGCCAGTTTTATTTTAATTGAATTTTAAAGGATTTTCTGAGCTACTTTTTATAATACGTAACAAGACCACAGCAATTAATAATTTTCCCATTGGTCGGGCACCAGTCAAGTAGCTGGTAACACCATAATCGACGCTAGTGTGCGTCTTTGCACATTGTTTTACACACACTTTCCTATTAAGATGCCGCATTCTGGAATATGATTTTTCTTCACAGCGCGGTATCTAGGCGTAGCGCCGCGAAGACCAATTATTGATCTATGTATATATATTATAACTAATATCTTTGTAATTACCGAAAAAACAAGACGCACGAACGTGACATTTTTTCCCAAAAAATGTGACTTAACACCGGACTGCTACGATCGTGCATCTTACTTTTCGAGTTGCAAAAATCATATAATAATATTCGAATATTAGTAATATTTTTAGTTTATTAGATAGTTTGAAATATTAGCTTTACTGTAATAATGCGCTTAGCCATAATCATTCTGAATAACAAATTGTTTTGGTACTTACGTTCCCGCGAGTTCGCGCCAAAAAAACGGAGCCATATGTCCCGTGGCAGACTGGTCGCGACGAGTTCACGAAATTATTATTTTATGTAGATGCATGCTCGATGCGTGTCGGTTTTGTTCCGCAAAACGTATTGCTAAATTCCCTGGACTACAGGACAAGGTGCATATTCTGTTTTTTTTTACATTACTAAAAAAAAGTATTTATTTTACAAATATAAAAAAAAAATATTTGAAATAATATAAGGCCTGTCAATTGATATATCACAAGGTACAGATAATCAAACTTTTTTTTTTCAATTTATCACTTAACTCCCCAAAACTTACCCACCCTTTTATAAGATTTACTTCTTATTATTTTTCTTGTAAAGTTTAAGGCAAATAAATGATTTGATTTGATTTGAAGATCTATTTTCTGTGATCTTCCCAAAATGTTAAGTCCAGTAACTTCGGAGATAAGCTATGGGGAACAGGTATTTTTCGTCTTCTTTCCTAATGAAATCAAAAAATACCAACCTAAAAAATACAAAAAAAATATATATATTTATTTGATAACACTTAGATACATTAAGTTACAATATAAATGTTGCATAAATCAGTAAAGTTTCCACATGAAAGTAATACATAAGTTTTTTTGTTAAATAGACAATATTAAGTTACATAAGAAGGAGAAAATAAAAGAGATTTCATACAATAATTATTTGCTTAGTTCCTCTCTTCGCTGCCGATGCATCGTGTCCAAATTGTCTCGGTCTAAACCATGGAGCAATTACAAAGAGGAGAAGCCGATTGAAATGGCGCAGTGATGTGATCATTGGCGCCTCGCCGACACAAAAGTGGGCAGAACTTGTCATTGCTCGTGATCTATGGTTGGAGCCACGGCCGAAACCAAGCACTCCGCACGCCTGCCTTCCGCCCTGTGTAGCCTCACAAATACTTTCTTACAAAACGCTTATTACGGCATCTCCTCTTTGTAATTGCTCCATGGTCTAAACCTAAAAGTCGAAAAAGATGATATCGATAAAATAAACTATTTATAAATTAATTCTTTTATCTTTTTCTTACTTTCTAATATATTGTAGTAAAAGGGGTCTATTTCATTAAATTTTAGATTATACTCCGTGAAATTTGAGTCGTTTTGGACCCATCGTCCAGTGACTCCATTCATGCAACCGAACGAATTTCCCCAAGGAACATAGCTCGAAGCATGAAAAACAAATTTGGACTTGCCATAGTAAGTTAGGTCACGTGATGAGACATTTTGTACGGGAGGTCCAAAAATTTAAGCCATATTTCAACCCATGTATCTTGGGAAAAGTTGTCGAAACATGAAAAACAAATTTGGACTTCCCATAGTAAGTTAGGTCACGTGATGAGACATTTTGTATGGGAGGTCCAAAAATTTAAGCCATATTTCGACCCATGTATCTTGGGGAAATTTGTTCAGTTGCATGAATGGAGTCACTGGACGATGGGTCCAAAACGACTCAAATTTCACGGTGTATTCATTACATGATCTATACAAAAAAAGGTTATTGACATAATTAGTTCTGACAAACGGCAACGCGAAGAACCGAGGATTTCTAGCACTTACACGGGGACATTTTAAACTAACATTATTAATTAGAAACGGGGAATCCACCAAATTATTTAATACTTTAAAGAGAAGCATCTGATCTCTTTCCACTCAGCGATCTTTCAGATTTGGTATGCCGTAATTTTCAGGAGACTTGACTCGAGTTACCAGGATCTATAACTAAGGTGTTTAATAAATTTTTGATTGATTTTCTCAATTTTTTCTTCATATACTTTGTTCTGAGGATTCCAAACCGTAGAAGCATATTCGAGCACGGATCTGACTAGTGTTGTATAGAATTGTAAATGTTGAACTTTGTTTGAAGTCTTTACCCACCCTAATGATAAAACCTAGCATTCTTATTGCTTTCAAGTTTCGAATGTTAGCTTACTGTCAATATACACACCTAGATCCTCAATTTTGTAATCGTATTGTAAATCAAATTTAATGGGGCTTAATTTTCGAGTATAGGATATTACTTATTAGGTACATTTATCAAAATTTAGTTTTAAAAAGTTGTTTTTGCAGTACATAAATCGATTGAGATCTTCTTGCAATTGTTCGCAATCTTTATCAGAGTCGATGGATTTAAAATTTTTCATGTCATCCGCGTATAAAAGTACTTTTGATGATTTAAAACATGATATGGCATCATTTTTAAATAAATTAAATAACAGTGGGCCCAAGTGAGATCCCTAGGGCAAGCCAGAGCAAACAGGCAAAAAAGATGAGCAGAAACCCTTGACTGTTACAGCCTGACTTCTCTCCCTTACATATGACTCGAGCCAACACAGCAAATCACCGTGTATACCGGCCTCTTGTAACTTGCCGATTAATGCAGAGTGAGGTATTTTGTCGAATGCTTTGGAATAATCGGCATACACGGCATTTACCTGACCAACACGTTGCATACCCGTAGCAACCTCATGGACAAATTCGCATAGATTTGTTTCAGTAGACTTTTTACTAAAATAAACATGCTGCTGATCAACAATAACTGGTCTTAAAATCGGAGCTACCAAATCATTTACAATTTTTTTGAACAACTTTGGCTGGCAATTAGTTTGCAAATGGCTCTATAATTTTTAATATCATGTCTATCACCCGATTTAGAAATGGGAGTCACAAAGCTTTGTTTCCACACTATCGGCATTTTACCCGATGTCAATGACTTGTTGAACAAAAAGGCTAAAGGCGGAGTCAGAGTTCTATGGCACATTTTTAAGAAGAATGGCGGAATATCACTTCACTTTGTCCGGAACCTTTACGAACATCTAAAGCTTTTAAATATTTTTCAGTTTGAAGTAGGAATGTCTAGGGAAGCTAATGATACATTATTTGCGGCCGGACTTGCTCGCGGCACACTTATCGACGAATGTGAGCGCTCATAAACTGAGTTAAAAAAACGAATATATCGCCTCGCCTTTAGATGCGCTTTAGACATCGCACAAAAACATTCTGTCAGGAATATCGGGTGATGTTTTTTTTGATTTGACAAATGACCAGAAATGTTTAGTATTGCGTTTGATCTTACTTTCCGCTTCAGTACGTAACATTCTAACTGTAAGTGCATTCGCCGCTGACGTAATAAACAAAATGTATCGTAATCGGATGTCTTCCATATTTTTTCCACTTTTTGTGAAATTTTAATTTTTCTTTTATAATTTTCATTAATGCTGATGAGAACCAGACCGGATATTGAGTAGAATTCGATGTTCTTGTAGGAATGTGTTTAGAAATTACTTTTCCCAATAGAACATAAAACGTCTCAACGGCGGCATCTAATAAATACAATTCTGAAGCAGTGTCCAGTCGATTGATGCGATTTCATTATTAATAGCTTCATAGTCGGCAGCTCGAAACAGACGCACTGTTCTTGAGGCAGATCTTAACTTACTCAGGTGTACATTTTCAATTTTGACAATAAGTGATGGATGATGACCATCCTTTTTGGAACCAAGGGCTTATCGCTTTTTGTAACTATACACTGACAATCGCTAATAATGAGGTCGAGGTATCGAACTTTTTTATTTGGAGCATTATTAAGCTGTTTAAAGTCCGTAAAATTTAAAAAAGAAAATATGTCCCTCCAGGTTTCATCGTCATTACTGTTCGTTAATATTGATGAGGAACCATCGTTAGTCCAACAGGCTTGTGGAATATTAAAATCACCTATAATTAAGTAATCATCATCGGGTTTCCTCATAAATGTCTCTGACACGCTCTCATAAAATTCTTAAGTTCGACTCACGAAAGGGCTCTGCGTTCTTCAAACAATTTGACTCTTGCCACTCCCTCTCACCATACTGGGTTTTACTCCAACTCCTTCGCCGTTACGGCTGTCAGACTCTGGAACGCGCTACCTGAATCAATTAGGAAAGCCTCCAGCCGTGCGGGTTTCAAAGCTCTTGTATACGATCATTTTCTCGCACAGCTGAGTGATGTGAGAATCTAGTTGCCACATGTATTGTATTGTTTGTTTTGCATTGCATTAATAATTGTATTTATTTATTGTTTATGTAGGTATATTGTAAATACGTGTTTATATTATATGTAAGTATATGCTTTATATATATATATATATATATATATGTATTGCATATTATTTTCTTATGCTTTTTTGGTAATAAAACTTTATTTTACACCCACATAAAGCTCTCTGCTTGACCCAAAGGTTGACTGTTAGATAATGCTTTTAGCATTAAGTCCACCTATTGTGCTTTACAATTGTATTTGTACAATAAAGTTTAAATAAAAATAAATAAATAAATTCTCGTAAACTATTACAATGAGACGTTCCTCCAGGAAAATAAACGCAGTACAGTTTTAAGGCGGCGGTAGACTTGGAACCCGCCGCTAAATGTTCCAAGGTAATCTCCAAAACATCAGCATCAGCATTGGATATTGGAATCACCTTCCATGAGCTCACAAAAAGCTCACGTTTCACTGCTATTAGCACACTACCACCCTTCTCATCATCTCTTAAGTCGTATTTACGATCACATCTATAGACATTATAACGTCAATCGAATAGTTCAGAACCGTTGATTCCAGTTGTCCTGTTGAATATCATACATCTAAATACTTTTGCTGAGCCAAGTTTGGGTTGCTAGATTTTGCTTAAAAAAATGACTTAAAAGTTGTGTACATATGAAAAAAATTAATCTTATGTATCTGATCCGCGATTTACATTCACACGAAGAAAGTGCGTCACTATTGCAAATGATGCTTAGAAGCAAAGCTAAAGGTTATTTCAATAAAGATAACAGTGTAAATTTCATATTCAAGGACTCGCTTTGCTGTTCATTTGTATGTTTATGTCACTTGAGTGTGTACGTGTGCATCATTGCAGCATCAATGTTACATGGATGTTGTTAATCATAGAATTTAAAAATAGAGTTACTGTCGCTAATGGAACTCGTGACAGCCACATTGTTGATTTGAATTTGGCTCTAAGCCAGAATTTACAGTAGAGAAATCGCTCAAACGTAAACAATCCTATTTAAAAAGTTGTAGTTTTCCGAACTTTTATATATTGTCGTTACTCATTATCGAGGGATTACTTAAAACAAATATATATTTTATTCCGTAACTAAAATGACAAAGTTAAATTTTTATAACATCGCCTGTACGTTTGTCTATCTATCCTATTGCCAAATTATAAATCTATACAATTATTAATCATGAAGTCGGGAAAACAAGGGAATTAAAAGTTACATTATATTTTAGTGACTATTTATTCAATACTCTTTTGCCGTTTTTTTACTTACGGGTTTATACAGTTGATTTTATACTTAAACAAAATTAAGACAGAGATAAAGCACGATGAGTTAAAGCCAGTAGAATGCATATCGAGCGAGGCAGAAAAACAAACACAAACACTCATGTGTCGAGCTGTCACTGACATGTTTTTATCTTAAAACGACTCATTTGTAGTAAAAATGGCGTGTTTATTAGTGTATACGGTTTTATCTCCTTACTTTAAACGATAAACACAGATTTTTAATATTGCTTCGTAAAAAGTAATATAGGACAGTAGTCTAAAAGATTTTGTTGGTAGACAAACATGCTTACGGCCCATCTAATGTTGAGAGGTTACCGCCGCTGTCCTTATACGTCAGGAGCGAGACGACCCCTTCGTCAACCCTGGAAGGATTTCCGTAGAAAGGAATTCATTCATTCGTATACTTATTTATACAAGATAGGAGACATTTCTTTTATGATTTTGATGTGACCACAAGTCAAAGAGATATTTTAAAATCAAAAACATAAGTTAGCATTAACTTTCAAAATATATGACTTTCAGAAAATAATCACGGACAATTAATGCAATTATTGTTTCCTACAAACTCAAGTCGCAGATATAAAAACGAGTGGCAGCGATAAAATGACACATTTAGCGATGTTTACAAGTATACTATCTGCGTGCGCGGACTGCGCGGTATTTTTAAGTTTCCACAGTCACAAGAACGACTTCCACGGGACCAGAAGTCATGTGCTCATTCCACAATCACCACTGTTGTATTTCTGCATGCACTAATAATAGAATATTTAGCTTATTGGATAGACGCCAAGTCTCACGTGCTTGGTTTAAATTTATGAAATAATATTAGTATGTTTATTTTGATATTGGAAGAGCTGAAGTATTTGTTTTTGATTTTTTCGTTACTAGGGCTTCTCCGCCATTTATTAAAGCATTGGAAGCAGTTTGTAACCTATTTTTTATAACATAAGTAAAATAATCTTTCAAAACTTTTAATTATAACTAACTACATTAGAGCGTTGAAACTGTTTGGCTGAAATTCTTCAGCATTAAATCATAAACAGAAATTATGTCAGCGATATTTCTGCAGCCTTAGTTCTGCTGGTAGTTATGTCTTTCACGAGTTTACTACATGTTCGTCGAGTGACTATTTATTTCCACACTTGTGTTTTTTTAAAACATAAATTAATTCTTCATGAATAGCTAATACAATGTTTCACTGTATTTACGAAGTGACCTACGACTACACTATATTTTATTAATATTGGCTTTGCCAGCCTCTTCGAAGCAGAGAAATTAATGAAAATTCAATGTTACCTATATGTAGCTGCTAAAGATTTTTGGGTACGCAAGCAACTTCATCGAACAATGGAAAACAAGGTTGCACGCTTATTATGTAGCAAGTTTTTTGTTATTTTACAGTTTTATTCACGCCTAAGTAGCTTGCAATTGCGGTTTTTTTTGTGAACTAGAAAGGTGTTTGTTGTTCTCAGCTTCATCCGTCCTTTCGTGTCAAAATAAAAACGTTGACCATTTCCTAGCTTCAAACCATCATCATATCTTAATATCAAAGTGGAAACATACTTTATATTAGTACAGATGTAAATTGTATTTACAACATGAATATCTAACTATAAAAGTAAAATATGTGCATGGGCATATTATCATGTATTATCATCATATGTATATGATATCAGTAACTCTCCCTTTAGAAGTACTCATGTAAAAATATGTATATCAAGAAGTTCAAATGCAAATTAGCACTATCACATGTCGCATTAAGCTTTGTGATAACTCTTGATTGTACACAAACATCATGCTAAAAATATTTTAATTATGCTGATTATCTTTAATTATGTTTAGGTATAGGTTATAGGTAGACATGGCTAGTTACTTTTGTTACGAAGTGGAAACAAATCTGGATTGGAATGTATTTGTTCAATGGGTTAATGTGGAATACAATAGAGGAATACAGGTGTTCGGTACACGGTCTGCCAAATTGAAATGGCGGACTAAAGGTGTTTTTGGCTATGCTTTCATACTCCTCAACATCCCCCAAGCCGTGCGGATTTTTATAAATTAGCTTTTTATTTTTTTATTATTCTACATTGAAAGGAAAACTTTTAAACAAAAAGTGTCGAATCTAGACTGCAAATTTTAATTTTATTTAATGTGTATTGATGTAGGGTTCTTTCAAAATTAACAATACAGGCGTAAGTCGTCTAGTTATTTTTTAAATTTACTTTCAAACATGTAGAATTGGTAAATTTGAATTCAAACTTAAACTTTACATCACTATAAAAAAAACTCAAAGCGAATGGGGTCCTCTAACTTCCTTAGTTTATCCTCTTGCTAAAGATATACTAAATCATCAAAATTTAAAAACAAATATATATTGCATATTTGTTTATTTCATTATAGAGTCTAATAATTTCATACAAAATTCAGTTTAAAAATTATTTTTGCATAAGTGATATGAGAAGCAGGTAACATTTGTTACCAACAACTGGACCACTTCATGCAACTGAACAACTTTCCCCAAGATACATGGGTCGAAATATGGAGTAAATTTTTGGACCTCCCATACAAAATGTCTCATTACGTGACCTAACTTAATATGGGAAGTCCAAATTTGTTTTTCATGTTTCGAGCTATGTTCCTTGGGGAAATTTGTTCGGTTGCATGAATGGAGTCACTGGACGATGGGTCCAAAACGACTAAAATTTCACGGTGTGTAGGTATAGATTACAAACTTTCAACCTTTATTTTGCACTCTTAAAAATCGGGGTTAATTCTAATACACCATGAAACACTTCTTCAATGAAATGTTTTTAAGAACATAAATCTCAATAACTAGTTGTTCGCTGCGAACAAAGACCCCGCGATTATTTTACTATATTAATAGACACCTGCATCTTCTGGAGTGTCACGTGTGCATTGCTGACTCTTAAACAATTTAGAAGGCAACTATGTATAAGGCCCTGCGTGCATGGTGAGATTTCACAGTATTCTATAGACAGCTACAACTCCTGGATGTTACATGCGCATTGCGGACCATAAGTCAATTTATTAGGCAAACAGGCATACGTCGTGTATGATGGTTAGTAGTTGTAGACGTCTATAGACACCAGCAACACCTGGAAGGTCACGTTCGCATTACCAACCCTTAAACAATTTATTAGGCAAACAGGTATACGTCCTGTATGATGGTAGGAAGTTGTAGACGTCTAAAGAAACAAGCAACACCTGGAAGGTCACTACGCATTGCCAACCCTTAAACAATTTAGTAGGCAAACAGGCATACGGCTCGCCTTATAGTAAGACGTCGTAGTAGTCTACAGACACCTGCGACACATGGGAGTATCACATGCGCATTGCCGACCCTCAAACAATTTAGTAGTAAAACAGGAATACGGCCTACCTGATGGAAAGAGGTCTACTAAAACACTAAGTCAATGAACACCGGCAACAAATATGTGGAGATAAAAGTCACACTCCAGGTGTTACAGGTGTCTATAGACTACATCGACAATTTACCAATAGGGCTAGTTTGCCAACTGAATTCTTGAAGGGTCGGTAATTCGCACGTGAGATTCCAAGAGTTGCAGGTCTATAGACTGTTACGGTCTCTTACCATCTGGTAAACCGAATCAATAAGCAATATCAAATAATCCTTTAGCAAGCCACATTAGTCAAACTATCAACCGAAATCGTATACGACAGATAAGTTCAGATAACCAACCAATTAAGCAATATCAAAATTAATCTTTTAGCAAGTCAAATCAGTGATACATTCAATCGTAAGCGTAACCGTATAATTTATATCAAAACGTAAGTGTAGAAAGTAATGACCATCGATTTCTTATCGACTTTTCATATATATTGCAGACTAAACAAAACAACAACACCCCCCCCCCCAATAAATTTTTCAGTAAGTAAGTACCTACAATAAAACTCGAATTTTTCCAACCAATCTATAAGAGTACTAAGGAGTATAGTGACAATACTAGTGAGATACTTGAGCTTGCATTCTCTGTATGTACCAGTTTTTGCCAGAGCTATCATCAGGTCGCTTTCGACGCCCAGACCATTTCGCTGTTTAGTTTTTATTAAAACCAGAGCTGAAAAACCAGTCTCGCATAAGTTGGTTGAAGAAAAGGGAACAAGTGTTCGCAAAGCAAGAGAGGCAACTTTTGGATTAACTAGGAATCGCTTGACCCAAAATTTCTCCACTGTCAAGAGATGGAAGTCGTCTTTCATGGTCGATTGTGACTTGTCGAAACTTGTCAAACACCGACTGATATGACGACGCAGCGTTTAAACGGTGATTGACTGAATGAATTAATGTGATATTCTACCTACAGTGTTTACTTTATTAACGCATTGAAATAATTTTTCTATTGAAAACACAAACGTCTCAAGCCCCCTTTGACATCCCTCTATGCCCCACTAGGGGGGCGAGCCCCCCTGGTTGGGAAACCCTGCAATAAGCTATACAGTGTGCAATAAGTATATATGACAATATTTTATACCCTCTCCTCATCGTATTCTCATTGTATCACTGGTTCATAAATATTTTTATTAATAATTCGATATTAGATTGAACCAACTCACGCTTGACCGATTTCTTAAATTTCTTAATTTTTTTGTTAATCTCCATATAACACACGACCTGTGTGCCAAATTTCATAACGCTAGGACAATTCAAAAAAATAAAAAATCAAAGGTTTTGATTACCGGTCAGTGAGTGAGTCAGTGCCAAAATTAGCTATTTACACAGGGTCATATTTCAGGATCTACTGAAGCTATATCTATGAAATTTAGCATACTGCTTTAGTACTAGTATATGATTACGTAGGTACAATTTTATCTCTGTACTTGCAATAGGCACTGAGCTACAGGGGGGTCAAAACTGGGTCGAAACGGTTCGTGTAAATAGTGCACGGCATGCGCGCGGCCTGTTGCTGGAACTTGGCCTGCGCACTACCGTGCGCTTAGATTACTTAGATAAATACTAAACTCTAACTAATAAAATAAAAATTATCGACAGGCCAGAGTCAGCGGAAACATCAGAGTTTCCCGTTGAGTGCGGCGACGTGATCCTGGTAGCCACTGACGGGGTGTTCGACAACGTGCCGGAACCAGTGCTGGTGGCAGAGATGAGACGCGCGCAGAGCCACGCTGGCGACGCCGAGCGGCTGCAAGCTGTGGCCAACTCTATAGCGTGGATGGCGAGGAACCTGTCCTTCGACGGCTGCTATATGTCACCGTTCGCGAAGAGCGCCCGCCAGAATGGCATCGATGCTATAGGTAAGTTGAACTGATACTTGTCAGTATTGGTGGCAGAGGTGGGATCCGCGCAAAACCTTGCTGACGTTACTATAGTAGTTGAGGTTGAAAAACTTATGTAACAATTTTATTGTTATACTATTACCTGAAAATAGACAGGCCCGAAATTTCGGGCAAAAACTATCTTACTGACAAATAAACCTTGATATATATAAATACCGGTATTTGATAAGTTCACAAAAGATAACATTGATCGATGATTTTCATCAGATGTGTCCTAGATCACAGAATAATATAGTTTATCGAAATGCATGTTGATAAGGATACCTAGGTTTTTTTTTTTTATATTGCTAGGCGAATTATATGCAGAAACTAGAACTTGTGCTCACTTTCATTTTCGAAGTATATTATTTGTACTATCCTCAATGGTTGTGATCTTATATGCCTACCCATATTTCGTTAGAAAATATATATTTATTTAATAAAGCCGAAGCTAATTAATTATTAACCCGTAGTTCTATATTAGACGGATCCGCCGAGTAGATAACAACTCTATTAGAAGATAAGGATTATAGCACGCATCGCGAAAAACATCAACAATTTGGTTTATATTGCTACATATACGTATGAGAAATTTGTGGCCCGGATGGAATTGATTTAGTTTAATCTATATCCAACCCTAACTCTTTAGTTGTTTATGAATTACTAGCAGCCCGTACAGACTTCGCCCAGGCCTTCCTCGATAAATAGACTATCCAACAC
This sequence comes from Euzophera pinguis, assembly GCA_947363495.1. Taxonomy (NCBI): domain Eukaryota; kingdom Metazoa; phylum Arthropoda; class Insecta; order Lepidoptera; family Pyralidae; genus Euzophera; species Euzophera pinguis. The sequence goes on from OX376164.1 coordinate 7,555,313, forward strand.
TGAAACAATTTTTCAAATCGGACCAGAAGTTCTTGAGATTTAAGGATTTTAAGGTAGGACATTTTGTAAGGAGTAATCCGTCTGGGGAAGTACCTCCACCCTACAGAAGACCGCAGCCAAATAACACTGATGCAGTGTTGTGTTCCTGCTGGTGAGTAGGGTCGCCAGGCTCCAGAGGGATCGCTGTGCTTATAGCGGGCACGTCGGCAACGCGTTCGTGATATCTCCGGTGTTGCAGGCGTTCATAGGCTACGGTAACCACTTACCATGAGGTGGGCCGTACGCCTGTTTGCCTACTTAATTTTAAAAAAAGCGCGTTTTAACAAACAATCTCTTCAGCTTTATAATATTAGTATAGAAGTATACGAGTAGATTCCCTAAGAAGATACATAATCTACACTAATATTATAAAGAGGAAAGATTTGTATTTTTGTGTGTATGTTTGTAATTCAAAAACTACTGTACCGATTTCAAAAATTATTTCACCATTGGAAAGCTACATTCACCCTGAGTAACGTAAGCTATATACCGCAGGTGGAGCTGCGGGAAACAGCTAGTCTTAGATAAGAAAATATCTTTTTGAGCTCTTAAGGCAAAAATCTATGAGGTACTTTTTTTGACAGGTTGTGCATTGTTTTAATCAAAAGTGAATTATTAAATTTATTGTATGGATAATACTCGTACATTTTTTTATCTAAAAATAAAAAAATATATATCTAGGCAAGCTGATCCTGAGTAAGAACTTATAGTTGTTTCCATCATCATCATAATATCAGCCGCAGTCAGTTCACAGCTGGACATAGGCCTCTCTTAATGATTTCTAGAATGACCAGTTGGCAGCAGCCTGCATCCAGCGTCTGTCTGCAACCTTTTAGTTGTTTATGTTGTGGCTATTTGGAGGGACTAGATTTCTTATCTTATGCTTATCTGAACATTGCAATCGGCGATGTGACTCTAGTGATATTGTATTATTATTTTTGTTTACAGGAGGAAAACCAGACGACATAACAGTGCTGCTAGCAATTGTAGCACTATGAAAATGTCTCCATGTGATTTAGGTATATTTTAGGCACATGTTTTTTTGAAGACATTTGCGAAATTAGTAGAAATGAGTGATACAACGACACCAAAACAATCAATCTGTGTCATGTTTTTGAATATTATTAAATTAATCAGGACATGTAAGTAGGTACACAATTTTATCTTTTGCAGTTATTATGATTGTTATTGATTTTTTTGGTTCATGTGTGAATGGGCGTATACGCTCTAATATACTGCTCGCGAGTATTCTGCTATCGGTTTTAAACTGTGTAATTCCTTGTCTAGCGCCTGCCGTCGACATTAAAAAAACGTTGCAATGCTTTTTGAATTGCGAAGACCGATAGAATTTGATTTTAAAAGTCAGGACAATATAGTCACTTTACTATATTCCTACACTATAAAAATTAACAAAAAATAAATGGTGCATTAACAAAGGAAAGTTACATTGTATACGAAGGGAAGAAATCAATGCATAAAAGAGTACATTTATAAGACCATATTAGTTGACAAAAGACAATCCTATTGTAGGAAAACTTAATTTTTGGAAAATGAGACAAGTTTATGCTTGTATCTGAATATATACTTAACATAGTCGCCTGCAAAGCATACCCACGAAAGATAGGTTTGTGAGGAGCTGGAGGCACAGTTTAAAATGATTTACACCGTGAAATTTTAGTCGTTTTGGACCCATCGTCCAGTGACTCCATTCATGTAACCAAACAAATTTCCTCAAGGAACATAGCTCGAAACATGAAAAACAAATTTGGACTTCCCATAGTAAGTTAGGTCACGTAATGAGACATTTTGTATGGGAGGTCCAAAAATTTACTCAATATTTCGACCCATGTATCTTTGAGAAAGTTGTTCAGTTGCATGAATGGAGTCACTGGACGATTGGTCCAAAACAACTAAAATTTCACGGTTTATAGCCAGATATAGATAAACAATGCATTTTTGCCGATTAAGATAATATATCTAGCTGTCACTATTTTCATTGGTGCTCGAGAGCAGTACTTGGACGAATATGATCTGAATTTCTTTGCAACATTGTGATTTGTAACTTGCAAATGACAGCACAGACACTAGTCACTTGTATAGTGATATTGATTTGTCTGTATGCAGTTGTCATTAATGTAATGTATGGAATTGTATACAGTTGACATGATCTCTATGTTAAATTTAAAAGCCGCAATGAACACTTTATACTGAAGGCAATTCTGAAAACATTTGTGATTTGTGTTTATGAGAGCTATCGCTTTTGAATTCGCCGCCAGGGGCCCCCATAGCCAAGCTGTAAGTGTTTAAAAGTGCAGTTTAAACTCCTTACTTGACATTGACGCCAACTGGTGAACACAAAAACGATAGCGCTCATTGCAATTGAAATGTATCAAAAATTATTTAGTTACCTTCATGCCATTTTTATTGACCTACTTATGACAATAACTCATTTACTTTTCACAGTTCTACCCCTTATTAATAAAAAGGGTTAATTAAACCTATTTAAGTTAAATATGTTTGGTCTCTTTCACTGGACTGAGATGTAATATATTATTAAATATGGTTTAATAAGCGCTTTTTCCTAAAGCCAGTTACCTACAATGTATAGGTGGTTTCTTTGGAAGGTCACCTATATATAATAAACCTATATAACAAATTTTGATTTTATAGGTATATTTTTTCTTGTATACGATAATGTTAAAAACATTCTTTTGGAAGATAAGAAATCAATCAAATGATCATTATGGGACTTGAGGATGTATGTTTCAAAGTTTGAATGAAGACTGATATAGTTTTACTGTTCTTGTTGTTACTTTAGATTTAATGTTATAAATTCACAATTCAAACAATCATTTGTTAACAGTTGTAACATTTTTATTTGATTTTGTATGTTTTTATTATGTAATTTTCTTGAAACCCTCTTTTGTGCTAATGTCATTGCGGATTTTAGGCCTAGATGCTTTTAATTTCTTTTAATTTTCTGTAGAGATATTGACGTTGAATTGCTTACGCAAAATTTGTAACTTGTCCAAGAGTTTTGCTCTTATGTTTACATTACGAACTACTTATGGAAATACCTGAAATTCGAAAATGTATGTCAATTTAATGAATGCGCTCTTTACTTGTGTGGAAAGTTGAAATAAAGGATGCTGATCGTAAACAACTTACTTTTTTTTTCAAGTTACACCAACTGTTCCATCATCACAAAACTGCATTTCCCGGTATTCCCGAAAAAGATAATTTTTCCCTCTACATAGAAGACCTAAGATTTTTGTTTGCTCTACTCCAGTTGCCTGTAGTTTGCCTCGCTCTTAGGTCCACTGTATAATAATTCTTACCGCATAGTAGAAGAGTAGCCGCATAGTATAGTATCTGTTGAGCAGATGATACTGGCTGCTAGATATTTATAATCTGTCACATGTACATTCGAACGAAATATATACTTCTGCAAAGTCATGTCTGAAATGAAGGTGTTTTATTTATAAAATACTAGCTATTTCCCGCAGCTCCGCCTGCGTCAAAAAGTAGCCTATGTTTGACCCCGGGTCTTCAACTATATTTATACCAAATTTCATCAAAATCCGTTCAGCGGTTTGGCCGTGAAAGCGTAACAGACAGACAGACAGACTTTCGCATTTATAATATTAGTATGGATATATAAAATATTATTCAGGACAGCCGGGGACTCGTATTTTCCTTCAGGTTATGGGCGTATTATTATACCGTGCCTGAATAATAATATTTAAAAGTGGTGTGCAAATAATTTTTCACAAAATGACAGACGATACGCCTGTTGGATCCATGTTTGGGATCAAGAAGCTGCAGGGTGCGTGTGATTTCGCCAATTGGAAATTCCAAGTAAGACATTACCTAGAATGCAAAAATAGGTGGCGGGCTGTAGAGGCTAAAGAAATCGACGTAGCGCTAAAAGAGGTTGTCAGAAAAGCGCGCACCACGATGTGTCTCCTCGTAGAGCCTACGTGTTTTGCTCACGTATACAATGCAAAAACAGCAGTATGGCACAATTTGTGTAGAGCATATGAAGATAAAGGCTGGGGACGACGAATTGCACTACAGCGTCAGATATGGTCATGTAAGCTTGAACATTTCGAAAGTATGGAGAAATACGTAACGAAATTGGTGACCTTAGCACAACAACTGAAAGACATCGACGCGGAAATTTCAGACGAGTGGTTGATTTCTATCTTATTGTCTGGCTTGACATCAGAATATAACCCAATGATTATGGCGATAGACAATGGTGGAAAGGAAATGACTTTGGAACAGATAAAAACTAAATTGCTACAGGAGGCTAACAGACAAGCCGAAGAAAGTACCGGAACTGGTGAGTAGACCCTTCCCACATCTAAAAGAAAGGCATCCAAAAACACTGCTCAAAAGATAAAATCTGTGAAATGTTTTAAGTGTCATGAAGTAGGGCACAAAGCATAAAGGGAATGAGTTAGTTTAAGTCTTTGTATAGTTTTATTTTATTTTTTGTAATGGTTTATCTTAACTTAATCTTAAGGGTGCGAACTGTGTGTGCGGATGTGTATGAATGTTTGTACGGATGAAGAGTATGAACATTTGTATGAATCTGATGGGTGTGAAGGTCCGCATGATTGTTGAATAGATGTGGCAGATTAAGGGTGCGTGTTGAGCAGATGATACTGGCTGCTAGATATTTATAATCTGTCACATGTACATTCGAACGAAATATATACTTCTGTAAAGTCATGTCTGAAATGAAGGTGTTGAATTATTCAGGACTGCGTAAAGGAGCCGAGGACTCGTATTTTCATTAAGTATCCCTACTCTACTATGCCATGTCGAAGGGGTCATTAACCTTGCACACTAGCACCTTTAGTGTCGCGCACGCACGACCATGGAGTAACTACAAAGAGGAGATGCCGTTTAAAATGGCGCAGTGACGTGATCATTGGCACCTCGCCAACACTGCAGTGAGCGGAGCTTGTCATTGCTCGTGCTCTATGATTGGAGCCACGGCCGAAACCAAGCACCCCGCACTTCTGCCTTCCGCCCCGTCTAGCCTCACAAACGCTTTCTTACAAAACGCTTATTACGGCATCTCCTCTTTGTAATTACTCCATGCGCACGACATTGGCAACTCTTGACTCTTGAGCGTCTCGTCGACGCTAATTCAGGTCGTCTCTTAGGGTATGACAGGAAGCGAGTCATTCACTTCAACTGCCAGAGTACTAGACCAGAACCTCTTTCACACAGCTCGAAATCTGCCTAACGATTTCCATGGCCAGAATATCAGAACTATGCATGAAATAATTATTAATTTTACCAAACAAAATGTTATTACAATGACATGCCATATATTCACAAATAAACCTATCATTAAAAACTCTAATTACAAAACAAATTAATATCCTTTGGAAGCAACAAATCATTTTGTACCAAAATATATCAGTTTAACTGCAACCACCGACTATTTATTAACACTTCTTTATTACATTGCGTTCTGAGTAATAATATAAATAATTATTTATATATATATAATAACCTAGAAGTGTTGATAAACTTGAGCATTCACTTTTAAGGTTACGGACACGAAATCAGCGGGCAGCGGAGGAGGCGCGGAAGCGGCGCTTTCCATTGCATAGATTGAAATGGAACTGTTCCCGAAGGCGGCCGCGCGAGAAGCGAGGCAAACTTGTACTGCTCACTGCTGCCGTCCCGCGCCCATAACATTAACTGTCGCCGTTTATTTTCATTTGTCACAGTGAACGGCGAATAGCGGCATGGGGCAAGCATAGAGTCAAACATCGTTACGTAAATTTTCACGATTATTATTCCGGACGCCCCAGTTCTGTCAAATGTATACTATCTGTTTACTAGTATGCTTGTTAGCACTCTTAGGTTTAGTTGTCCTAAGGTTGCCATAAAGAAATTGCATTAGCGATAACTCGCCTTTGTACACAATTTTTCAATCACACAATATAAAAAGTATCTATCGATTTCCCGTAAATTTTTATGTAATATAACATTCGCTAGAATGCTCCTTACATTGAACATCAGCATTCTAGCGAAAGTTAATCAGGAAAGCTCAAGTCTATCTTCTCTTAATTACCTAACTGAACTGAAGAAGAAACATCTTATTCTAAAATATAAAGTTTGGCCTTACTATTCTCACTGATTTTATATAACATAAATATTTATTGACCTCCTCGCCAGTCGAATCCGCCGGGGCGTATGTTTGCTAGTTCCGGCAAGGGGACATACTCTGGCTCTTCTGGTGGATCAAATATTTTCTTTCTGAAAAGTATATAAAAAAAGATTATTTTTGTTACTTACGAGTGTGTTGATGACTGAAGAGGTGGACCTTTGTGCACTTTACACTCTAGATTAAAAATTAATTAAAATCTTCAAACATTTAAATCATCAAGGTAGTATATCTCCAAATAGGGAAAACATTACTTACAAAAATTTTGGTGTCTTTAACAATTTCTGTCCTCCATTTTGTAGTGGCAAAACATCTTCCATGAAGAAATAGATGTGTCCAATAGCCATGCCAACCAAATCAACAGATATTGCATTACCAAGTAGTACGGAAAATCCAAGCAACACCCAGGGAAGGTATGGTGCCTGAAAATAAAATAATTTAGTCAATTAGATTAATCAAGATCATTCCATTAATTATTTGCATTATCATCTCTTAATTGCAAAATTATACATCATAATCATACTAAATATATAAATAAGATAATACAAAAAAATCTTTGTTAATCGAAAATGGTAAAAAAGATTTTTCCACATTTAAAAGAGAACCCTGGATTCCCTGGACCATTTGATTGTAGTATTGATGAGCTGTTTAAAGAGAGATACCTACTTTTGGTGTTTAAAGAGTCTTAGGAAAGAGATTAAACTTGCATTACTTGACATACCTGTCTGATTTGTGATTCTGGGAAGATTTATGGCAATAATAGTGTTAGTAGCGATTCTTGCAAAATTAATGATTCTGACATTTTACTCACTTGGAAGTTCATGAGTCCAAAGAAATTCATTCGAACAAACACATTACGCCTTGACCACACGTACACTATCATTATAGTAAAAGCTTGTCCTAAAAATAATAAATTAACGAAAAAAGCACACAACTGTAGTTACATTAAGGTTTATTATTTTTATATAGTAATTGAATAATATAATAACTAAAAATAAAACTTTTTATTTTATTTTAGTTTATTTTTAAATAACTAAAATTCAAAACTGAGATAAAAAGTATAAGTACCCCATGAAGGCGTCCTAGCTGATTGCTTTGAAGCCCAGAGTTGGCTTACACAGATTTGTATAGTATAATAAACAAAAATTTATTGTTTATAGTGTCACAGAAACCCATAAAACAAATAAATAAATAAAAAAACCGACAACAGTTTAACATTGCAAGTTAGCTATTTAAATGGTTCCCTAATGTTTGACAAAAAACGATAGACAAATGATCATTTTACAAATAACTATAGAAAAACCAATCATTTGACAAACCTCACATTTTCCCAAGATATTACTGTAAAAGTCAACATTTGACAAAATACAGATTTTACAAATGTATTCTTTATCAAATATTGCAAATGCTAAACTAACATTCTCAAAAATATTATTGACCAAGTACTACGTTCATAAAGACTGGCCGATCCTTCCACCACGACTCAATGCCAATGCCGCAATGACATAAATCTTCTCAAAGGCCCTTTTCAGGGCCATTACCACCACCATGGCCACGAGTTACCAACCTCGACATGAGGCATAACAGCAAGAAGGCCTGGAACATGATCCGGAAACTTACCGGCGAACCTCCTGCTGCATGCTCGTAGCCAATCAAGTAGCGCACTGCATCTTAAGGGGATCTCAGAAAAATTCGGCCGTTTTCATGTTTTATAAAGTAGTATACCTTAATGTATTTTTTACGTAAAAAATATCAATTAAATATATGTTGTAACTTGGTTTCAGTTTATAAATGTGACTGTAAGATAAATAGATAAAACTTTCTAAATAAAGAAAAATAATTATTTACTTAGACCCCTTTTCGCGTACAAAAATCGTATAGGATTCCTAATTTTACTACTTACAGTAGTGAAACATTTTTATATTCGTTAAGAATTATGTACTTAATAATTTGACAGAGGATTTTTTTTATTATGTGCAGTATTTTATTAGAAAATCGTAGAAATATAATTCCTGGTTCGCGGGTCTGTGTGCGGGCGACGGGCGGCAGACGGCCAGAGGCCTTTGTACGGTGAACCTGTGTCGGTCGCGATCGTTCGCCGCTCCCGCTTACGCGCAAATTTATTTAATCTTTTATCATTGGAATATCTGTTGTTTATCTAGTTTAGTTTTTTGTTTTTTATTATTTAGTGTTAGTGCGGAAAATAACAGTAACAGGACACATTTTTAGTGATAATTATTGATTAAAATAAGCGCAAATACGTATTTTAGGTTATTCGTGACAGGACACATCATTAGTTTTATTTGTCGTGTGTCAGTGTGCATTGTACGTTATAAATAAAATTATCATCATGCCTAAGGTATCAAAATCAAAGAGAGTTCGTCAAAACCATTGGGCAACATACTTGAAAGATTGCCGGTGAGTACCCAGTCAATAAAAATATTATTTCTAACTAATGTTTGACTTTTCGGTCAATGTGTCCACAAAAGCAGTACACTAATTTGCAACATCAAAGCGAGTGCTAAGTGGCGCACCCGGAGTACGTCAGGTTTTCGAACACGCCTCACCAAGTTCGATTCCGGACAGTCGCCATTTTTTCTTCTTCTATTTTTATAATATTTTTAATTATCATTATTATTCACTTTAATGTTAATCACATTTTTTTTTCAGGAGACCGCGCAAATTTGATCATGATAATAAAAGCGAAAATTCAGATCAAAACTCGGTGCTCCGGGTTTATCCTGTTGCTAAGTAAGTAAAATACCTAGACTCCTCTTTGATTCGAGCCCACCTTCATTTTCTGCATTTATTATTCTATTATTTTTTTTCTTTCAGAAAGCAATTAGGTCGTTCCGCATTAGTTGAAATTCATCAAAACTTGGAAAATGAACTACAAAATTTAGATCTTCCAGTTGAACCCTTGAAGTTCTGTGCAGATCCCGTTTCGAGGTAAGTGAGAAAATAGTACATGTCGTTTAATTTTTCAATTATTTTATAACAATTTTTAGTATCATTATTTTATCACCACTTCGAAGTTGATTTATAGACTAGGAGCCCATGTCTTTTTTTTCAATCATTCCTTGTTTGTTACTATTACAAAAAGTAATAATTTCCAGTAAATTATACGACCTGTTAGTAAATGACGCAAAATGACTGGTAGGTTATATTTATGAAACTAAATAAGTTTTTTCTATGACTTTCAGGATTTTTAGGAAAAAAATAATACGTTAGTTCTGTTGTAATACAGTTGCTTTTTAATAAAATTTTATGTATTGATTTTCAGAGATATTTACCAAGAACTGCGAGTGCAACCAAATGAAATTGTTATCAACATGGTTAACACAGAAGAATCTGACAATCAGGATGAGGTGCTTATTCAGTTATATAGGAAATCACTTAAATCCCGGTCTTCTTTTCTCAATGGTATTATTAACTTCACAAAAAATGTTTTTTTTATTTTTCTGTTTTAGTTATTGATAACTACTGAAGAAGAAAAGAATATTGAAGAAAAATACATTGGAAGGAGAATCATAAACGTATCTCACTTTACAAATAAATTACTTGAATTGTGTAACCACGGTCCTTTGGGATGCTCAGCAAATGAGATTATATTAACAGGCGAAAAACAAAATGGTCTAATGTCAAAATTTTCATTTAGATGTAAAATGTGTAATACAGATTTTATTATAAATAACGACAACTGCGAAGACAATAGTTTAAACTTAAATGTCTGTGCAGTTGCGGGTACTGTTGCTACAGGTTGCGGTCGTTCGCAAATGGAAGAATTTTTTTCGGCTATGGATATGCCTTCCTTAACCGAACATGTTTATGACCTAAATCACGAATTAATAGGCAAACATTGGGAGAAAGTATTAATTCAAAATATGAAAGAAGCTGGACAACGTGAAAAAGAAATAGCTACAGCAGAGGGAAAAGTAACCGAAGATGGTTACGGGGACGTCATAGTTGACGGGTGTTGGAGCAAAAGATCCTATAAAAAAAATTATTCGGCTCTTTCTGGTGCTGCTGCCATTATTGGTAAAAATACCGGTGAGATTTTATATATAGGCATAAAAAATAAATTTTGTCAAGTCTGTGCAACAACATCAACAGATCAAGAGCCTAAAGAGCACATTTGCTTTAAAAATTATAGTGGGCCATCTACAGCAATGGAGAGTACGATTCTTGTAGAAGGTTTCAAAAAATCTGTTGAACAACATGGCCTTATATATGGCAGATTGATTTCTGACGGGGACGCAAGCACATACTCAAAAATTTTAGAAGCACGGCCTTACCAAAATAAAACCGTCGAAAAAATAGAATGCCGAAATCACCTCTTACGCAACTTATGCAACAAGCTGCAAGCACTATCAACAGAAACAAAATATCTGTTAAAGCATCGTAAATCCGTAACAAAGAAGGCGATATTGGCAATCCGTTGCAGTATAGTAAAGACAATTAAGCAACATAAAATTAATTCTGATGTCGAACTTCTTTTTGACGATATTTTACGGTGCCATACGCATGCATTTGGTGACCATACTAAATGCAAGGCATATTTTTGCACTAAAGTTGGAGAGGTGGACAAAAATAAAGTGTCAGATGGCTTTTTCACAAGTGCTCTGTGGCAGCGCATAAATTTCATTGTGCAAAGCGTAGCTGCGCATTCACGGAGCTTAATCCATGACGTTGACAGTAACCGCGTCGAAAATTTTCACAGTGTTGTCGCCAAGTATGTTGGGGGGAAAAGAATTAATTTTTCCAAAAAGAATTCTTATTCATTACGAGTCCATGCGGCGGCAGTAGCCTTTAATGCAAAAAAGACAATATCAAGGCTTTACAAATCGATAAATGGTGGTAAGAGCCCTACAGGAAAACTACAAAAATTCGAAGAGAAGAGAATTAAGAAAAACGCTTACAACAAAATTAAAAAAAGGCAAAAACCAAGAAAGCGTTTATTTCGAGCTTCAGGATCAGGAAAAACAGACAAAGAGTATGGAGAAGGGTGCATCAAACCGGACATGGACGAGAAAACTTATAATAAAGTTAAAGAAGCTTTTTTAAATAATTTGAAGAAAACAGATGAAGAAATGGACAAAATACAAAAAAACACAATACTCCAAAGCGACAGTGGTGAGTGGCTCGAGCTTCGACGCTCTCTACTTACTGCCTCAAACTTCGGAAAAATTATAAAGCGAAGACCAAATACAAGTTGCGTAAATACCGTGAATGAATTTTTGTATAAAGGAAATTTGGATCACGTGGCATCGATCAAACATGGCCGAGAAAATGAAAGAAAGGCCATCATTCAACTGAGCACTCAACTAAATCAAGAAATCGAACGATGTGGACTTTTTATCGACAGGAATCTTCCTTTCCTTGGTGCCACACCCGATGGGCTGTATGGTGACGACTCAGTTGTGGAAGTCAAGTGCCCAATAACGGCTTATAAAATGGGGCTAAACGAAGCAATTGAACAAAAAAAAGTTACTTTTTGGAAAACTAATAAACACGGCGAAATAGAAGTCAACAAAACTCATAATTGGTTCTACCAAATCCAAGGCCAATTACATATAACGCAACGAAAAAATTGTATATTTGCTGTTTGGGCTAATGAAAACGAATGTTTGAGAGTTGAGATTGTCGAAAGAGATGATAATTTTTGGAAACAAAAAATGGAAGAAAAGTTGACGACTTTTTACATGGACTGCTTGCTTCCAGAGTTGGTTGACCCTCGCCATCCACGAAATTTGCAAATACGAGATCCGGACTACATAAAAAAAGAAAATAAAAAACAGAAAACAAAAATGGTTAACAAAAAATCGAATAACGATCTCATAAATGTTATATAATAATCATCTCATCAGACCTCTTGTCACTCCATGTACGAGTACTTGCGCGCACTAATTGACTAGTAAACTTTTTAATGAAAATGTCTAATTCGTGAACCATTTCGAGGAATAGGCTTAGGGAACAGATTACATTAATCAGATCTTTAGATAAGCAACTATTTTTTAAGTAAATCGCAGAAAACCCAATGATTTTCATTTCGTAGCAAGGTTACCATGTGACGTAGCCGGACAGCTTTCGGCTTTCAAATATTTTTGCACAGGGTAGTGAATAAATATTTTTTGTTTGGTAGCGCTAATTAGGCGCTTCATGTACTTGTCACCCATGTCAAATGTCATCTCTGTTCGAGTAAACTTAAACTATTTATAATCTGACTACATCTTCATTACTTTCATTCATACATTATAATGAAGAATCGGTGTCCATTCGATGAAAAATCAGATGTCAACGGATGAAGAGACGGCAGTAAAATCCAATAAACAGTGGTAGAGTTGTTTGTGTTAATCATGAAGTTTAACAACAGTTTTTTATGAGTAAATAAAAGATAATTGATAATATACAAATATATTTTGTTTCATTCACACATAAAGTACCTACTGGTCAAAATTAATATAATTTGGAGCCTAAACGTTCAACACGACAAGAAAAATAATTAAATAATAATTGTTAAGTATGTTGCATGTATGTGTGTGTAACTGCGTCCACCGCCCTTGTTATCAATAAATACGTCAGTGTGAATCTATCTCTCGATGGTTTGATGATGATGATCCAACAGACGTAAGCTCCTGGACTATATTATAAGGTGATTTTAAAATTCGTGTGTCCTAATAGTACAAGCTTGAGCCGGTAGATGGCTAAGTTTAATGACTTTTTCGTAATACCTATGTCCCATCGCGTGTCCTAGTAGTACAAGCTTGAGCCGGTAGATGGCTAAGTTTAATGACTTTTACGTAATACTAATCAGGTGAAGTACGGGTAGGTGGGGTGTGGGGAAGACTAAACGCTCAAGGTCATTGAGAAGGGGTAGCCTCTTAATGGGAAAACCAAACGCAGACCTAAAACCGGCCATCTAGACACTGGCAGATCCATCAGTAAACCCTTTACGCTCACAGAAATCGTCTCAGCAATTAAATCCCTAAAATGTGGCAAAGCCACTGGGGTTGACAAGATTTCTGTAGAGCAAATAAAAAATTGAGGACCTGCAGCTATTTCCTGGCTACTAGAAACACTAAACAGCTGTCTGGCGTCGGCTCACATACCACGTTTATGGGGCAAGGCCAAAAGCATCACGCATCAAGCGGAAAGTTGGTACACGTAATAATAGAATAGAATAATTTTATTTGCATAAAATATGGTTACAGGGATGTTACATGTTACAGTTTAATTTGGATCTACATATTTCACCATACATGGCATGCAAAATAATATAATTATTTATGTCAACATTTTTGAATTATTAAAAATTAAAATTACAATTATAATGTCAATAAAAGAATCAATTACAAAAGTTATTTGTCATTTGTCCTATTTAAAAATTCAGTCACTGAGTAGAAGCATTTATTCTTAAGCCAATCTTTTAAACACGTATAAAATTCATCATCTGGAAGTGTTTTCATTGCTTCAGGTAGCGCATTAAATACCTTTCCACACATTGCATAGCAGTTTTTGGCATATAGTGCTGTGCGAGGTTTTTTTGGTAGGACTATCCTATCTGGATTTCTAGTATTTCTAGGATATATTTCTTTAGCTGTTAGAAATAGCTTTGGATGCAATTTCACAAATTTACTCACTTCAAAAATATACAAACAGGGCAGAGAAAGAAGACCAAGCTTTTTGAACAGAGGTCTGCAAGAAGTCCATGGTGTTACTCTACACATGGCTCGAATGCACTTTTTTTAGACTATGAATACCTTATTAACCTCTTGCGCCGACTCACGCCCACTAAATGGGGAGCCACTCCACATGTTCTGCGGACGACCGGATTGGCTTTGTGTTTCTCCGCGGGCGAAAGCAGCTCTTAATGACGTGTTGGATTATAACAGGCTGCCTGAAACCTACACCTATGGAGCAGCTGTATCCCCTGGCTGGCGTTGGCCCTCAGGACGTCCGTAGAGATATGGCCAGCTCTCTTGAAAGGGCCAAAATGGAAACCGATCACAGGCATCCCTTAAACAACCACGTGCCCGTAACTCAAAGACTGAAGAGCCGACACAGCTTCGTCAAAGAAATAAAACTACTAACTGGTGAAGCCTCTCAGTTTAAAGTGGATGTTTGGACGGAGAAATGCCCTTCGGCCTCATGTCTGCCGCTATCGGAGTGCCTCCCTCCTGAACATGACCTGCCATGGCTTACATGGAAGTCTTTAAACAGACTCCGGACTCTCGTAGGCCGAAGCAAGGAAAACATGTTCAGGTGCTCGGAGGTGGCCTGCCAGTGTGGTGTCTCTCCCCAAACCATGACGCATCTACTATCCTGTCCTGCGTGCCCAGCCACCTGCACGCTCAGGGACCTCTACGAAGCCACCGACAATGCCTTGTCGGTGGCGGAGTTTTGGTCCTCTGAAGTTTGATAACAGCCAGAGTCGACTTGCAAAGAAGCAAAAGACGTTCATAAAATTTGTGATTTTATAAGAAAACTGTAGATAAACACTGTCAGTTGATAAAAATTATCGGACTTTTGACGGGAAGTTGCGAAGAGCAGTATCGGCGCTGTATCTTCTTTTCCAAAATTTTGAGATTTTTTAGTACATATTTTTTATGTAAATAATCATGGTGGATTATTATTCGCAAAGTGTTTGAGAACAAGAGTGAGTGTTAGAAAGTAAGCTGTCGCTATTTTCAAAACAAGATTGATTGTTTGAAACTGATCACTGTATAACCATAACCTATCTTACTTGCTACTTTAAGAAATCCGAGCGTTACAGTGTATGGAAAGGCGGTGGATTTAGGTATTTTGATGGACGGGAGACTTCGGTTTGAAAACTATATTGGTGAAATAGTTTTTACAGATAAAAGTTTTATTCAAGATTCGAAATTTTATAAGTGTGGATCTGAGAATAGCTTTGTGCGATGCGTTGGTTTTGTCCAAACTCAACTATTGTATTACTGTCTATGGGCCTTGTCTCTTGGCAAAGTCTCAAAAATCAATACAGCGTATTCAAAACGCTTACGCGAGATACTGTTTTAAGATTCCACCACGGACTAGTGTTACTCCATTCCTATACTCCTCTAAACTTCGGATGTCGAATGAGGGATCGCCAGAAACTGTACATGGGATCCCTTCTTTTTGGTATAATGAAGGCGAAGTCTCCTCTCTACTTGTACGACAAGTTGAAATGGCAGAGTCCGAAGGCGGACAGAGAGCTAAGAACATGCGTTTCTCCCCTCATCGTGCTTCGACACAGGACGGCTGCTTTTAGAAGCAGTTTTAAGTACAACGCTACCAAAATCTAGAATAATATTCCGCCTCCCATTCGAAACTTAAATTCAATCTTTTAATTTAAACGTAAATTTAAGGAACACATTTTGTCAAATGCTTTCAAGGTAACTAACTTTGACCCTAAAAACTTCAAAAGGATCTGACTGTATTTTTATGGCACTTGTTTTGGTTTGTGAAACATTTTTTGGATCTAAGTTTCTTGTTTTGTTTTTTGTTACCTACTCAATTCTTCTGTTATCTGTACAGTGATTATTAAAACATTTATAAACGATAAATGCACGCAACCAGGTGAACGCTGGTATTGAGCTAAGAGTGGCTTCGTGTAGCCTTGCACCTCTTGCTGCTTTTATTTATTCTTTTGTTAATCGGGTCGCTGTGCCGATCTCACCTTAGGTTCTGGCAGAATAAACAGCGTCACGGCTCGACCTGTCGAACTGTGACATTATGCTGAGTCAGAGCCTTTTCACTGTCTCATTACAGTTTGTAGCTGTTAAATTGTATTTTCTTTCTCTAGATATAATCTTTGGCTATTAATATTGTAATATTTTATAT
Source organism: Euzophera pinguis (assembly GCA_947363495.1). Lineage (NCBI taxonomy): Eukaryota > Metazoa > Arthropoda > Insecta > Lepidoptera > Pyralidae > Euzophera > Euzophera pinguis. The sequence continues at coordinate 7,571,385 of OX376164.1, forward strand.
ATATTTTCAACGTTAGATTTATGTTGTTACCTACCTACTGTAAAAGTGAAAGTGAATAAAGTTTTTATCTATCTATCTATCTTGCTGTCGTAAAGTCGTCTTTTAACACTCGGTCGATTCTGTAACAATGTCTGTCGCTAGCTCGCTGACTGTACAACCATAACCTAACCTACTTTCTGTTATAAAGACGTCTTTTTACACTCAGTCACTTTTATCTCAAAGTCTGTTGCTCGCTCGCTTACTATTATGGTCACTGTACAGCCATAACCTAACGTACTTTCTGTCATAGTCTTTTTTTACACTCAGTCACTTCTGTCACAAAGTCTGTCGCTCGCTCGCTCACTGTTATCTTCTGGCATAAAGTCGTCTTTGACCTAAACCTTTTTTGAACTTTGGTTAGACCAAAGAAAACCTAATTACATAAGATCAGTCTGTAACACTTAGTATGCCAATAAATAAAATAAAAATAAAAATTTAAAAAAACCTTAGATTTCTCATAGATATTTGTGGCAATTGAATTAATTATCAAACAATGCATTTTTTCAAATGTTATTGCGCTATACATTGAATTTTAAATTGACATAGTTATAAAATTATTACATACATACATACCTTCACGCCTTTTTCCCCGTAAGGGGTAGGCAGAGACTACAGATTTCCATTTGCTACGATCCTTACAGACTTCCCTCGCTTCTTCTACGCTCATCAGTCTTGTCATACACGCTCGTCGATGTATTCTGACATCTCCCTTTTTAATATGTCTGTGATTTGGTCGCAGTATGTTCTCCGACGCCGGCCCTTACCGACTTTTAATGTGACCTTTGATTTGTAAATACCTTTCGTAAGTCTCCTTTCATCCATTCTTTCTACATGCCTAAACCATTTTAGCATGACTTTTTCTATCTTTGTCACTACATCCTTATTCACACCACACCTTTTCCTTATCTCACTATTTCTAATTTTATCGCTCAGACGTACGCCACACATACTCCGTAAAGCTCTCATATCAACTGCATTCACTCTGCTTTCATAATTTTTCTGCCAGACCCAACTTTCACTACCATACATAAGAGTTGAGAGATGAGCTCATAAGGAATGCAATGCCCCATTTACCCGATTACCCACAGCCACTCTTTCCATTTATACTTACATTGCAAACTGTTCTACTTTCATCTCTTTCAAACAACATTACTTTCGTTTTACTTACATTTATTTTCATACCTTTACCTACAAGAGCATCTTTCATAATCGTTATCATCTTTTGCAATTCTTCCTCCGACTGCGCAAGTATTAATTGATCATCGGCATAAAGAAGGCAATTGACGTTTAACCCATTCATTTTTAAACCCCAATCCGAATTTTTCAAATCCTTCAGACAGCTGTCCATGAATAGGTTAAACAGCCATGGTGACACTACACATCCCTGTCTAACACCTATTTCGATCTCAAACCAGTCTTTATAGCTCCCATTTATTCTGACACAGGCACTCGAATCCTTTCATCGCCTGTATCAGTTGGCTGTTCACTCCATTAAAAGACAGTGTAGACCATAAAAAATAAAAATGTTAGTTTTTAAAATAATGTTTTGGTGTAATACATTTTTTAACCTTTGTTTAGTTTGTCAAATGAGTGATAAAATGGTTTGTCAATGTAAAACTTGTCAAGCAAAAATTTATCTAACGTTTTTTGTCAAATGATTGTTTGTCATATGTTTTTTATCTTATGATAGGATACCTATTTAAACACTGGTGCCAAAATTCATACTGGAACTGGATTTGTAAAATTATTTTTATATTTGATAGCCCTGCCCTAATTGTAGGGAAGGCAGTACATACATACATACACATCACGGGTGGGTGAAACATCTAAAATGTCATGCTGTAAATATTTTGAAATAAATAAATAGATGGCAATCAATTTACCACTTCCATACAAAAGTATGTTACATAAATATGTTTGAAACAAGTTCAGACAACCTAAATAAGTTGTTTGGCCATTAGTATCGTTCCAATTGATAAGGACCTTATCTGTGTAATTTGACTGAAACTGAAATTATTATTGCCCATTTTTAGTGGCTCTAGTTTGATTCTAGAAACAAACTTATTTCAACCAGTAATAAGTTATTTGAGAAAATAATAGTTAAGTATTTGTTTCCACCTACTATTAGCAGGTTTTCTTCTTGTCGAGTGGAACTCTTTGCAGATTCGTCTAGGCTCTAGACCAATATGTGGCCACGGTCAATGCCCTATAATTGTATACAGTTATGTGATTTATATTGTCACAAAACATTCTTTCTGGATGTTCTAAACAATTTTAATCAGTAATTAAAATTGTTTAGAACCACTGAATGCACAATAGTTTTGATAAACCCAGCCCAAGAAGGCAAGCACACTTTACATATTACAATAAAAGCAAATAAAAAAGGATACAATCATAAGAACTCCTCCAAAGATGAACATGACCACAAAGTCCGCTGTCCTTCCTCGAAATGACCCTTCTTCCAACATCCTACAGTACCTATATGTAAAAATTATATTGAAAAAGAAGTTGAACCCTAGATTTCCAAAGAAAAGGAATGTAGTTAACAGTCTCCATAACTGATATTTCTTTACTATAAGAATTGGGTTGAAGTATAACTGAAATGGTGACACTAGGTCCAGTTGCTGAAACAAAAACATTGATTACTTAGTTACTTACAATATTACTAAATGCATATGATAATTTTATTAAATAGTTCATTTGACTTTACATAATGTTAATATTTCTTAGATAGAAAGAATGTACAAATACTTACAACTGCCAAGGTGGTAACAACACAAGCAGTGGTATAGGCTCGTGTTACTGGGGGTATGAGCATATATTCTTGCAACAAAGTCTGGTAAGCCATTTTAATTGAATTCGAATATTTTTTTTCAGAACAAATTAGCCAATTTAAATGTCACTTTTCGATTTAACATGATTGGGCCACATCAGAATAAAGGTACGCAACAATCGGCATGTTGTTTTTTTCTTATGGACACTATCACAGTTCCTCCAACTATTATTTCTGAATTATGGAGACCCCAAGCCCCAATTATATGATAAATTTTAAACTTATTAAAATTGAAGGTGAAAAAAATACTATTTCTTTTTTATTTCTGTTTTGCCACTCTGTGTTCCTACCGAAGTACCGAGAAACAACTTGACATTGACATTTATTTTGCTTTTTTTTATGGCTCTTACTTTCAAATTTAGCCAGTAAGGCAGTTCACAGACAGCGCTATTCCAATGAAACTTAAGTATACTACCAGTCGCATTAGAGTATCTTTCATACAAAATCAGCTATGTCCGCAGACGACGTGACTCATGCGACACTACTCTGTCATACATCGTAGGCGACTCAAGCTGCTTCGCAGTCTCGTTGCAGTCGCGTCTCACGAAACGCATAGCCCCGTGTGTAAACTGCCTAAGTTACAAGTAAAAATTAAAACCCATAGTAACCCCAATCATAGTCAATAAGGGTTAAGGGTGCGCGTTCACGGACACGGCTCGGCCGGCTCGCACGTAAGGGACGCAATGTATTTTAGTTTGCTTTGTATGATACGTCCACTACCCGCCCCGGGACCATCATACGCCGGTTTATAAGCAAAAAATTACAGCAGACTTGTTGCTGGCTAAATACAAAAGTAAAAGCTATACTGAGAAAAAATTATCAAATCTGATCAGACCCGCTGTCAGACAATGACAACTTGCCCAAACAAATCACGGCTGGTAATCTTTCTTAGATATTCGGTTCGTAAGGAAATTGAACGAATGAATTGAAACGATTTACTTCATTAGTCATTTTGAAGTTGTCTGCAACTCCCGCCCACCCTTTCCCTCCGTCCACGGCGTCCTCCATCTTGAGTTTTATTAGGAACACAAACTACATAGGGATACTACGTATCAGACGGACATGTCAGTACAAATTTTTTGTATCGTAAGGAGGCCGGCACTGATTGGCTGAGAATGAGACGAATTTATACCTAAGCATTTTGACAACTCCGTGAACGAGAAATTGAACGTAAAACCTATTGTCAAAGGAAACATTTCATTTCACGCAGTAATTTTCATGTTACCTGTTTATAGGTATAATATTAAATTTTCTTTTTTTTAGCATATTCATAGCATATTAAATTAAGTCTTATTTCTGTGAATGGAGTCATGGAAAATTAAAACAAGTTTTAACATTAACGATTTATTTTTCAACTTTTTGTTATTTTGTTACTAGGCTTTAATTTGAATTTCTGGCAATTGTAGACAGTCTAATAATGCCCGTGCCTTTTAAAATTCTGTTTATTATATTACACCAATGAAATATAGATAACCTAATTGAAATATTTTCAAAATATTCAGGACAACCTTGGTGGTTATAGTCAAGAAAACCGCATGGATACATATATTTTACTAGGTTTTTTAAATTTCTGAAATTTTATCTTTAAGCGCGTTGTTTTCTAGGTATCCGTTGGTTTCCTCGACTATATACCCGAAATATCTTACAGCACTTTCAGTCGGACAAGTCAACTTTATCAATTTTATACTTTGAAACTCTCTTTTGCTAATCAATTTTAGTGTTGCGCTCTGTTGTGTAGAGGCTATTCTGACAATAGCTGCATTTTAATTTGGTATTTTTTTTGATGTCCCATATATATAACTGTTTATGCTTTCACATGTATACCTAGCCTTTCTCGGGCCGCTTGCACCTGAATATTGTCCAAAAATATATCGTTTTTGCCGGGTTTAACATCCTCTTCATTTAATTTTTTTTAAATGTGGGTCTTCTTCGTTGATTTTTTTTAAATAAAGTTTGCACTTTAATTAATTGGTCACAATTATCATCTTCACAATTAAAAGAATCTGAGTGAAACTTTATGAATCCTGTCATTAATAAGGATTTAAATGTGCTTCCAAAAGTATGGCAATTTGGGTCATATATCTAAAATTATATGCCCTCACACGACTGATACAATATTCAATAGGGTCCGAATTAAAATAACGCGGACGCATAACTTTTATATTTTTTTAAAGCAATAATTGCCATATCCTTTGGTAACTTTTAATTGTGGTAATCCAATTTTTCAGAGCAGATATTTTTTATAAATTTGATATTTTTGATTGTTGATATGGCATCTCTCCAAAATTTATGGTGAATGGATTTTGCAGTCACGACTTTTCTTAATAACTTTCCTCCGCTTTTCTTGTTGTCAAGAGTAGAACCATTCACACTATCAAACAGGTAGTCGAAAATCCAACTGTTTCAGCTGTGTTCGACAGGGTTTTGCTAACAGGTCTGCCGTCCGAGTAATGAGCTGTAAACCCAAAAGTAATTCGTTACATTGACTTAGCCACTGCATACATACATGCAACACGAAATAAACACTAAAATCATGAAATCAGCCTAAGATCTCTATAAAGTTAGGTACTTACCCCCGTATTAAGAATAATTTGTTAAAGCAAATGTTAGCTAAAATATGTTTTGTCCCTTTTGCTAACAAATTATTCTTGAAACGAGGGTTAATATTTATATCTGGATTCTGGAGTGTGCTCTTTCTAATACAGAAAGAATATTCCAAATCAGTTCAAAATTGACGAAGAAAATCTAATAAAGTCGAATATAGAACTTCCCTTTTTTGGAAGTCGGTTAAGATAGGAGTTTTGGATTCCGGACCTCTATAGGAAAAAATTGAATCTTTGTAATGATCACTTTGTTATAAAAATTGTCTTGATTTAATTGAGTTTTAATTCCGAGGATTCCGCTAACACCATCGAACTACCCCTAGGAGATCAAAAGAGTGCAGCTTCCCCTCAAAGTCTGCTTTGCCACGGCTATTAATTAATCTCAAGGCCAAACTCTCAACATAGCATAACATAAGGGAAAATTGCTTTTCACATGGTCAGTTATATGTGGCTTTTTCCAGAATAAGCTGACGAAGCAGCCTAGTAATTCTAACACCGGAAAGGAAAACAAAAAATATTGTTTACAAAGAAATACTGCGCTAGGTATTACGTTGTAAATAATATTAAGTACTTTTCCTTTTTTTAAATGTATGACTCATATGACGAAACTTAATAAAAAATAAAATCGTTCGACTCACCGGTTTTTACTAATAAAAATCATTCGACGATCTTATGATAACAAATAGTATTTCAGTTACTGACAAAATTCGGCAGTGTAGGCTAATGCAAAAGAATTTTTTTGCTTAGCACCCGAACACAGTTTTTCCCCTGAAAAATTCATCAAATACATAAGTACAAGATAACACCCTCACTTGGAAACTACAGGCCGGAGTTAAACACACTATTTTATTGATATTTTGTTTTTTCATTTTATAAACGAATACTTTTAGAATATATAAAACTAGCTTTTTCCCGCAGCTCCGCCTGCGTCAAAAAGTAGCCTACGTTTGACCCCGGGTCTTCAACCATATTCATACCAAATTTCATCAAAATCTGTGCAGCGGTTTGGCCGTGAAAGCGTAACAGACAGACAGACAGACTTTCGCATTTATAATATTAGTATGGAAGTATGGATTACTAGCTTTACCGCGGCTTCGCTCGCGTTTAAACCTCATTTGGGAAGATGATGTTTTTCCAGGACCAAAAGTATGTTACTCTTCATCCTTTCAACTAACTATATGCCGAAAATTAAGTCGATTGGTTGCTTAGTTAGGGCGTGAAGGAAGGACAGACAAACATACAAACACACTTTCGCATTTATCTATACTAATATTATAAAGCTGAAGAGTTTGTTTGTTTGTTTGAACGCGCTAATTTCAGGAACCACTGTTACGATTTGAAAAATTATTTCAGTGTTGGATAGCCTATTTATCGAGGAAGGCTAATAGGCTAGGCCGAAGTCAAGACAGGCTGCTAGTAATATTATATAGTTAAAATAACCTAGTTTACTATACCGATTAAAAGTGGCTTCGATATAGTAAAGGTTGCTGCCACTTTGTAACTCTAATTAAAAATACTAAAGCATAGTCTGCTATATCATTACTTCTTTCATCTGTATCCACGAAACCACAAATTCTATCTTCTTTCTTGAAATAAGTTAGTCTAGGTTCCAGTGACATTTCATCAAACATAACGGTGCACAGTTTTTTACATTCCTTTCAATTGTTAACCTTTAAATGAAAATATCAAAAGCATATTTACAGTTAAATACAAAACATAGGTCTATTTCAAGGTGATTGGTAGTTAAAGTAAAACCTACAATATCTACATAATAGGGCTAAGATATGATATGGCTTCAATAATGTATAGGTGTTCTACAATCATTCATCTAAAGTAATGTTTGATCTTAAAATAAGGAGCCCTATTTTTAAATGAATGACGTATGTACATATATATTATTACTGTTTTACTTTTATTGCTAGTCCTTTGAATAACTTGGTTGACTGGAAGAAATCCAATTCTGGAATAAGCCCGCCTTTGTGCACTTTCTTTTTCTTTTCTATAATTTCAATGTTTAATGTACATTAAAGAGTTTCTAACTAACAATACAAACAAAAATCCTTCGTTATCGAAACAAAATTCCTTCGTTATTGAACAAAAAACCTTCGTTAACGAACGAAAATCATTCGATTTCGAACAAAATTTATTCAAGTCACCGAATTTGTGTGAATCACATTTTTCAAAAATAGCACTCATGGTCACAGAATTTTGTTACATACCTCTTCTTTAATAACATGGAAAAGTTGAGTATTTATTCCAGTCCTTAAGTCTAATTCTGCAGTCATTTTCTTCAATGTAGTTCCAGAGGGCAAAATGAATATTTTTTGATGAATATGCCTTTTTAAGAATGGACAAAGATTTAAGTTTTTGTTGAAGTGTTCCTTTTAAACTTCTGCCTTTTTTGGATTTCGTGCACATATTAATTGCATATTAAAAAATTATTTGGTAATGCTATTCATGTTTTTTGTTTTATTTTCGAAATTGTTTTTCTTCGAAAAGTCCATTGCCCTTTTGGCCCTCTCCGAAAAGACTGTCTCTTGGATTTTTTGAATTCTTTAGATATTCTATGGCATTTCGGTGTCAGTTGGTTTACGTTTGGTGCAAATCTTTTTCTACATACTTTTTTAGGTTGTAATGTTTGGTTTTGTTTTGGTGCTAGTCCTGATATACCTAGAATAATAAAAATAATATTATAATTTAGAAGAAGACCATCATATCTACTTATTTCCCGATAAAAAATTGTTATTAATAATCGTTATTTTGGTCAGCCACTTTAAATTTAAAAGCATAACTTGTAGTATTACCTGATACTACTTTCATCTTTAAAATAATAATAAAATCAAATAACTTTTTATAATTTTTGTGTGTTTCAAAAAAAATTACATATAAATAGCATATATTGTTAATTTATATTATTTTTCGCTTCCCATTAATGGATTCATTAAATATGAGTAATTTGAAGTATATAAAGTAATAAAATTAGCAATTATTGTTATTACCAATTAGTTCTTCATGTTGTAGCTGAGAAGGATATATTTCTTGCAACTTCGGTGCTTCAATATGGTCATCATTTTTAATATCTGTAAACAATAAATTTCTCTTATGTATTAACTGCTACTCGCCGGAACCCAGATTAACTCAAAGAGGTTTTCGTTGTCTGGCGCACTTGTATAATTGTAGAAATTGATTATGTGTTTTGAATAAAGATCGGAGCTTTGGTCCTCTGAGGTATGATAACAGCCATGCTGACTATTAAAAACATTCGCAGTATGAATAACTTGCAAGTCTGTTCGTCTTACTTTAAAAAGTATAGTTTAAACAAGCATTATTTTGGTCAGTATAAAATTTAGAAGCATAACATGTGGTTTTCATTACCTGATGCTTATTTCATTTGTGGTAATTGAGGCAGACTAAAATTTGCAGAAACTCCTAAATTAGTGGTATCTGAAAAATAATACAATTAAACTTCATTTTCATATTGTAATGAAGAAAATCATGGTTTTATGAAGGCATTCTTTAAATTTTTATTATCGTTATTACCTAATTAACAGTATAACAACTTTTTAATATATTTTTTAGTTATTTGAACATAAAAAACACGACTGACTGCTATACAATTCATACTTTTTTCGTACAATCATAAACTGAATTTTATAATATTTTTTTTTGTCACACAAATACATTAAAACGTATAACTTATATACATTTTTAAAATCTCCTTTTAAAGCTCTTCATTTTTCTTTTCACTTTGATACCCTTCCACTCGATTAGGTTCTGTCTTTTATTGCGTATATAGTCCGCCATTTTGTTTTTATGATGACGTCACAGACCCCATCACACTCAGAAGAAAGCAAGGAATCTAAAGACACCTCATACGTCTTTATCTGATAAGCCGTCCTTGACTTATGGTGGAATAAAGAATCTCACATACATGCAAAAATACATGAACGCTAAAATAACGTCTATTCATTATTTTCGTCAGTTACAAATAAATTAAAAGCATCTTATTCGTCTAAGCGTGTTTCCTTGTTGCATCATCAGCTTACTCTTCGCTTTAAGTCATGATCCTACATTTGGAGGCACTGGTTATTACTATGGTGTGACTGCTATCTGACCTCCGTAACCCTTATTTACAGGGAAACCAGACCAAGAGTCAGTTACTATTAAATTAGAAGCACATCATATTTTGTGTGTAGTCTTACCTGATACTATTTCCGAGTGTGCTAATTGAGGACAACCAGAATTTGTAGAGACTTCTTAATTAGTAGTATCTGAAAAAGAAAATTAAATAAACTTTAATTTCATATTTATTTTTTACTAGCTTTTTCCCGCAGCTCCGCCTGCGTCAAAAAGTAGCCTATGTTTGACCCCAGGTCTTCAACTATATTCATACCAAATTTCATCAAAATCCGTTCAGCGGTTTGGCCGTGAAAGCGTAACAGACAGACGGAAATACAGACAGAAAGATAGACAGACAGACAGACAGACAGACTTTCGCATTTATAATATTAGTATGGATATATTTCCAAAATAGATAATATAATAGCATATATTGTTAATCTAAATTAATATTCACTTTGTATTAACTGAATTAATAATTAAATTAGTAATTTAAAGTATATTAAGTTATATTATTAGCAATTATTACTAATTAGTTTTTCATGTTGTAGCGGAGAAGTATATACTTTTTTAAACTTCGGTTATTCAGAACAAATATTACTGTCACTTTTGAGTGCATAATTATGGTCATTAGTTTTAATATCTGAAAATAAAATTAGTCATCAAACTGTCTAATAAAAACATACATTTTTATAAATCAGTACATTTTCGAAATATATCATACCATAGCATAATCTAGTTCATTCACATTATTATTCTCAATGTATGAGCGGACTTAATAAATAAGAATTCTCTTTATGTATGTATGTAAACTAAGTTATTTTGTAACATATTGTATAATAATAGGATCATGTATAATACTCTTACATTTTTTTCATTTTTAACGATTTAGAGATAGATGGGCTTAGTATATACTAATCATAATCATAAGAGCAGTTTTGCCGTAAGTAACCAAGTTATAAATAGGCTTTGATTTTAGTATACGAAAAGTAATGACTCCTTAGTTAAGTGTATAAAAGTTCTCATTATCATCAGCTTTATTTAACCTACCGCTGGGCATAAGCCTCTCCCTTTCTGCGGCAACCATCTCTGTTCTAGGACGGTTGGGGTAGCCATCATTTAAAAGTTGATTCATTGATACTTACCCGTTGGTTTTAAATTTTCCGCGAAGAAGCATATAATTTCCTCATCTTTGATGACTTCCAGTTAGTAATGTCTTGAAGGGGGCTCTTAAGGGCTAAATTGTTTTCAACATGATTTGTCTTTTCTGTAAAAAAATATATTATGATAATATTACCATACTTAAGTAATTGTTGGTCTTCCTAATAAATAAATATATATTTTATTTAGTTTATGAACAAAATAGAATATACAGTGTGTGACTGTGTTGTAACTGCTACAGTATCAATTTATTTATATAACTTAACAAAGAGCCCCATTTTAATTATTTTTCAATGAATAAGATTTGGATTACCCATTAAAAATTCCTTTTCCTGTGGAGTCTCATTTTTCTGTGAAGAGCTATATTCATTGCAGATTGTTTTAAAATAGGTGTGATTAATGTGGTTTCTTGAATTAACGTAAGTGTGGTCATCAGGTACTTTATTTTCCAGTTTAAGTTTGTTTCCATGCTGAAAATCAAAAATTTAAGAACAATCAAATAAAGTTGTTAATAAAATGAAAAACTGTATGCAAATAGTATAATTTTAAGTTATACAATTTATGACAACTGTTCTTATAAAAGCTATTGTTGGTGAAATTAGTGACTATGTAATTAAAAAGATCTTTTATGTCATTCTTTTTCCCGTTGCGTCCAATGGGAAGTGCCTTGAAGCCCAGTGTTCACTTTTTCATATAACAATATAATATTATAGTACTTAATTAAATATATATTAAAATAGAAAAACAACTGCATACCTTTAATAGTTTATTTGCATGGTAGGCCACTGTTAATTTCTTCTGAGGTAAAAAGAGTCGGGAAGGCGTTAAGACTTCAAGCGTGGATATTTTTCATAAAATCTCTTTTCAAAATGTTTGTGGCAAATGTAAAATTTATATTTACCTAAATCTAAAATAACAAACTTATTAGCTGTAAATGAATCCAGCCATATCTTTCTTTGTTTTTGTCTAGTTGGAAATTTGTGCATGTAAAAGCCTTAATTTCATTTGCTCTGACAAGCAGGAATACAGCATGTCTTATTCATTTTTAGGTATAACCATCTATTATTTATTACACTAATAAATTAAAAAATCACTATATACAACTAGTCAAAAGTAGTCCACTTCACACGAACCCACTTTTGTTGTTAAAAGCAAAAGTTAGGTATGTCTAGGAAAGAGAAAATTATAAATGAACGTTCTTTGGCATATTAACACAATAAACAAAACTTCGACAGACAATCTAAGTTATAACAAAAGAAATTAAATAACTTCAAGATGCGCAAACAAATGAACGTGCAAATTCCTAAGCACGGCTGGTAATCTTTCCTATAGATATTCGGTTCGTAAGGAAATTGAACGAATGAATTGAAACGATTTACTTCATTAGTCATTTTGAAGTTGTCTGCAACTCCCGCCCACCCTTTCCCTCCGTCCACGGCGTCCTCCATCTTGAGTTTTCTTAGGAATTTGCACGTTCATTTGTTTGCGCATCTTGAAGTTATTTAATTTCTTTTGTTTTAACTTAGATTGTCTGTCGAAGTTTTGTTTATTGTGTTAATATGCCAAAGAACGTTCATTTATAATTTTCTCTTTCCTAGACATACCTAACTTTTGCTTTTAACAACAAAAGTGGGTTCGTGTGAAGTGGACTACTTTTGACTAGTTGTATATAGTGATTTTTTAATTTATTAGTGTAATAAATAATAGATGGTTATACCTAAAAATGAATAAGACATGCTGTATTCCTGCTTGTCAGAGCAAATGAAATTAAGGCTTTTACATGCACAAATTTCCAACTAGACAAAAACAAAGAAAGATATGGCTGGATTCATTTACAGCTAATAAGTTTGTTATTTTAGATTTAGGTAAATATGAATTTTACATTTGCCACAAACATTTTGAAAAGAGATTTTATGAAAAATATCCACGCTTGAAGTCTTAACGCCTTCCCGACTCTTTTTACCTCAGAAGAAATTAACAGTGGCCTACCATGCAAATAAACTATTAAAGGTATGCAGTTGTTTTTCTATTTTAATATATATTTAATTAAGTACTATAATATTATATTGTTATATGAAAAAGTGAACACTGGGCTTCAAGGCACTTCCCATTGGACGCAACGGGAAAAAGAATGACATAAAAGATCTTTTTAATTACATAGTCACTAATTTCACCAACAATAGCTTTTATAAGAACAGTTGTCATAAATTGTATAACTTAAAATTATACTATTTGCATACAGTTTTTCATTTTATTAACAACTTTATTTGATTGTTCTTAAATTTTTGATTTTCAGCATGGAAACAAACTTAAACTGGAAAATAAAGTACCTGATGACCACACTTACGTTAATTCAAGAAACCACATTAATCACACCTATTTTAAAACAATCTGCAATGAATATAGCTCTTCACAGAAAAATGAGACTCCACAGGAAAAGGAATTTTTAATGGGTAATCCAAATCTTATTCATTGAAAAATAATTAAAATGGGGCTCTTTGTTAAGTTATATAAATAAATTGATACTGTAGCAGTTACAACACAGTCACACACTGTATATTCTATTTTGTTCATAAACTAAATAAAATATATATTTATTTATTAGGAAGACCAACAATTACTTAAGTATGGTAATATTATCATAATATATTTTTTTACAGAAAAGACAAATCATGTTGAAAACAATTTAGCCCTTAAGAGCCCCCTTCAAGACATTACTAACTGGAAGTCATCAAAGATGAGGAAATTATATGCTTCTTCGCGGAAAATTTAAAACCAACGGGTAAGTATCAATGAATCAACTTTTAAATGATGGCTACCCCAACCGTCCTAGAACAGAGATGGTTGCCGCAGAAAGGGAGAGGCTTATGCCCAGCGGTAGGTTAAATAAAGCTGATGATAATGAGAACTTTTATACACTTAACTAAGGAGTCATTACTTTTCGTATACTAAAATCAAAGCCTATTTATAACTTGGTTACTTACGGCAAAACTGCTCTTATGATTATGATTAGTATATACTAAGCCCATCTATCTCTAAATCGTTAAAAATGAAAAAATGTAAGAGTATTATACATGATCCTATTATTATACAATATGTTACAAAATAACTTAGTTTACATACATACATAAAGAGAATTCTTATTTATTAAGTCCGCTCATACATTGAGAATAATAATGTGAATGAACTAGATTATGCTATGGTATGATATATTTCGAAAATGTACTGATTTATAAAAATGTATGTTTTTATTAGACAGTTTGATGACTAATTTTATTTTCAGATATTAAAACTAATGACCATAATTATGCACTCAAAAGTGACAGTAATATTTGTTCTGAATAACCGAAGTTTAAAAAAGTATATACTTCTCCGCTACAACATGAAAAACTAATTAGTAATAATTGCTAATAATATAACTTAATATACTTTAAATTACTAATTTAATTATTAATTCAGTTAATACAAAGTGAATATTAATTTAGATTAACAATATATGCTATTATATTATCTATTTTGGAAATATATCCATACTAATATTATAAATGCGAAAGTCTGTCTGTCTGTCTGTCTGTCTATCTTTCTGTCTGTATTTCCGTCTGTCTGTTACGCTTTCACGGCCAAACCGCTGAACGGATTTTGATGAAATTTGGTATGAATATAGTTGAAGACCTGGGGTCAAACATAGGCTACTTTTTGACGCAGGCGGAGCTGCGGGAAAAAGCTAGTAAAAAATAAATATGAAATTAAAGTTTATTTAATTTTCTTTTTCAGATACTACTAATTTAGAAGTCTCTACAAATTCTGGTTGTCCTCAATTAGCACACTCGGAAATAGTATCAGGTAAGACTACACACAAAATATGATGTGCTTCTAATTTAATAGTAACTGACTCTTGGTCTGGTTTCCCTGTAAATAAGGGTTACGGAGGTCAGATAGCAGTCACACCATAGTAATAACCAGTGCCTCCAAATGTAGGATCATGACTTAAAGCGAAGAGTAAGCTGATGATGCAACAAGGAAACACGCTTAGACGAATAAGATGCTTTTAATTTATTTGTAACTGACGAAAATAATGAATAGACGTTATTTTAGCGTTCATGTATTTTTGCATGTATGTGAGATTCTTTATTCCACCATAAGTCAAGGACGGCTTATCAGATAAAGACGTATGAGGTGTCTTTAGATTCCTTGCTTTCTTCTGAGTGTGATGGGGTCTGTGACGTCATCATAAAAACAAAATGGCGGACTATATACGCAATAAAAGACAGAACCTAATCGAGTGGAAGGGTATCAAAGTGAAAAGAAAAATGAAGAGCTTTAAAAGGAGATTTTAAAAATGTATATAAGTTATACGTTTTAATGTATTTGTGTGACAAAAAAAAATATTATAAAATTCAGTTTATGATTGTACGAAAAAAGTATGAATTGTATAGCAGTCAGTCGTGTTTTTTATGTTCAAATAACTAAAAAATATATTAAAAAGTTGTTATACTGTTAATTAGGTAATAACGATAATAAAAATTTAAAGAATGCCTTCATAAAACCATGATTTTCTTCATTACAATATGAAAATGAAGTTTAATTGTATTATTTTTCAGATACCACTAATTTAGGAGTTTCTGCAAATTTTAGTCTGCCTCAATTACCACAAATGAAATAAGCATCAGGTAATGAAAACCACATGTTATGCTTCTAAATTTTATACTGACCAAAATAATGCTTGTTTAAACTATACTTTTTAAAGTAAGACGAACAGACTTGCAAGTTATTCATACTGCGAATGTTTTTAATAGTCAGCATGGCTGTTATCATACCTCAGAGGACCAAAGCTCCGATCTTTATTCAAAACACATAATCAATTTCTACAATTATACAAGTGCGCCAGACAACGAAAACCTCTTTGAGTTAATCTGGGTTCCGGCGAGTAGCAGTTAATACATAAGAGAAATTTATTGTTTACAGATATTAAAAATGATGACCATATTGAAGCACCGAAGTTGCAAGAAATATATCCTTCTCAGCTACAACATGAAGAACTAATTGGTAATAACAATAATTGCTAATTTTATTACTTTATATACTTCAAATTACTCATATTTAATGAATCCATTAATGGGAAGCGAAAAATAATATAAATTAACAATATATGCTATTTATATGTAATTTTTTTTGAAACACACAAAAATTATAAAAAGTTATTTGATTTTATTATTATTTTAAAGATGAAAGTAGTATCAGGTAATACTACAAGTTATGCTTTTAAATTTAAAGTGGCTGACCAAAATAACGATTATTAATAACAATTTTTTATCGGGAAATAAGTAGATATGATGGTCTTCTTCTAAATTATAATATTATTTTTATTATTCTAGGTATATCAGGACTAGCACCAAAACAAAACCAAACATTACAACCTAAAAAAGTATGTAGAAAAAGATTTGCACCAAACGTAAACCAACTGACACCGAAATGCCATAGAATATCTAAAGAATTCAAAAAATCCAAGAGACAGTCTTTTCGGAGAGGGCCAAAAGGGCAATGGACTTTTCGAAGAAAAACAATTTCGAAAATAAAACAAAAAACATGAATAGCATTACCAAATAATTTTTTAATATGCAATTAATATGTGCACGAAATCCAAAAAAGGCAGAAGTTTAAAAGGAACACTTCAACAAAAACTTAAATCTTTGTCCATTCTTAAAAAGGCATATTCATCAAAAAATATTCATTTTGCCCTCTGGAACTACATTGAAGAAAATGACTGCAGAATTAGACTTAAGGACTGGAATAAATACTCAACTTTTCCATGTTATTAAAGAAGAGGTATGTAACAAAATTCTGTGACCATGAGTGCTATTTTTGAAAAATGTGATTCACACAAAATCGGTGACTTGAATAAATTTTGTTCGAAATCGAATGATTTTCGTTCGTTAACGAAGGTTTTTTGTTCAATAACGAAGGAATTTTGTTTCGATAACGAAGGATTTTTGTTTGTATTGTTAGTTAGAAACTCTTTAATGTACATTAAACATTGAAATTATAGAAAAGAAAAAGAAAGTGCACAAAGGCGGGCTTATTCCAGAATTGGATTTCTTCCAGTCAACCAAGTTATTCAAAGGACTAGCAATAAAAGTAAAACAGTAATAATATATATGTACATACGTCATTCATTTAAAAATAGGGCTCCTTATTTTAAGATCAAACATTACTTTAGATGAATGATTGTAGAACACCTATACATTATTGAAGCCATATCATATCTTAGCCCTATTATGTAGATATTGTAGGTTTTACTTTAACTACCAATCACCTTGAAATAGACCTATGTTTTGTATTTAACTGTAAATATGCTTTTGATATTTTCATTTAAAGGTTAACAATTGAAAGGAATGTAAAAAACTGTGCACCGTTATGTTTGATGAAATGTCACTGGAACCTAGACTAACTTATTTCAAGAAAGAAGATAGAATTTGTGGTTTCGTGGATACAGATGAAAGAAGTAATGATATAGCAGACTATGCTTTAGTATTTTTAATTAGAGTTACAAAGTGGCAGCAACCTTTACTATATCGAAGCCACTTTTAATCGGTATAGTAAACTAGGTTATTTTAACTATATAATATTACTAGCAGCCTGTCTTGACTTCGGCCTAGCCTATTAGCCTTCCTCGATAAATAGGCTATCCAACACTGAAATAATTTTTCAAATCGTAACAGTGGTTCCTGAAATTAGCGCGTTCAAACAAACAAACAAACTCTTCAGCTTTATAATATTAGTATAGATAAATGCGAAAGTGTGTTTGTATGTTTGTCTGTCCTTCCTTCACGCCCTAACTAAGCAACCAATCGACTTAATTTTCGGCATATAGTTAGTTGAAAGGATGAAGAGTAACATACTTTTGGTCCTGGAAAAACATCATCTTCCCAAATGAGGTTTAAACGCGAGCGAAGCCGCGGTAAAGCTAGTAATCCATACTTCCATACTAATATTATAAATGCGAAAGTCTGTCTGTCTGTCTGTTACGCTTTCACGGCCAAACCGCTGCACAGATTTTGATGAAATTTGGTATGAATATGGTTGAAGACCCGGGGTCAAACGTAGGCTACTTTTTGACGCAGGCGGAGCTGCGGGAAAAAGCTAGTTTTATATATTCTAAAAGTATTCGTTTATAAAATGAAAAAACAAAATATCAATAAAATAGTGTGTTTAACTCCGGCCTGTAGTTTCCAAGTGAGGGTGTTATCTTGTACTTATGTATTTGATGAATTTTTCAGGGGAAAAACTGTGTTCGGGTGCTAAGCAAAAAAATTCTTTTGCATTAGCCTACACTGCCGAATTTTGTCAGTAACTGAAATACTATTTGTTATCATAAGATCGTCGAATGATTTTTATTAGTAAAAACCGGTGAGTCGAACGATTTTATTTTTTATTAAGTTTCGTCATATGAGTCATACATTTAAAAAAAGGAAAAGTACTTAATATTATTTACAACGTAATACCTAGCGCAGTATTTCTTTGTAAACAATATTTTTTGTTTTCCTTTCCGGTGTTAGAATTACTAGGCTGCTTCGTCAGCTTATTCTGGAAAAAGCCACATATAACTGACCATGTGAAAAGCAATTTTCCCTTATGTTATGCTATGTTGAGAGTTTGGCCTTGAGATTAATTAATAGTCGTGGCAAAGCAGACTTTGAGGGGAAGCTGCACTCTTTTGATCTCCTAGGGGTAGTTCGATGGTGTTAGCGGAATCCTCGGAATTAAAACTCAATTAAATCAAGACAATTTTTATAACAAAGTGATCATTACAAAGATTCAATTTTTTCCTATAGAGGTCCGGAATCCAAAACTCCTATCTTAACCGACTTCCAAAAAAGGGAAGTTCTATATTCGACTTTATTAGATTTTCTTCGTCAATTTTGAACTGATTTGGAATATTCTTTCTGTATTAGAAAGAGCACACTCCAGAATCCAGATATAAATATTAACCCTCGTTTCAAGAATAATTTGTTAGCAAAAGGGACAAAACATATTTTAGCTAACATTTGCTTTAACAAATTATTCTTAATACGGGGGTAAGTACCTAACTTTATAGAGATCTTAGGCTGATTTCATGATTTGAGTGTTTATTTCGTGTTGCATGTATGTATGCAGTGGCTAAGTCAATGTAACGAATTACTTTTGGGTTTACAGCTCATTACTCGGACGGCAGACCTGTTAGCAAAACCCTGTCGAACACAGCTGAAACAGTTGGATTTTCGACTACCTGTTTGATAGTGTGAATGGTTCTACTCTTGACAGCAAGAAAAGCGGAGGAAAGTTATTAAGAAAAGTCGTGACTGCAAAATCCATTCACCATAAATTTTGGAGAGATGCCATATCAACAATCAAAAATATCAAATTTATAAAAAATATCTGCTCTGAAAAATTGGATTACCACAATTAAAAGTTACCAAAGGATATTGCAATTATTGCTTTAAAAAAATATAAAAGTAATGCGTCCGCGTTATTTTAATTCGGACCCTATTGAATATTGTTTCAGTCGTGTGAGGGCATATAATTTTAGATATATGAACCAAATTGCCATACTTTTGGAAGCACATTTAAATCCTTATTAATGACATAAAGTTTCACTCAGATTCTTTTAATTGTGAAGATGATAATTGTGACCAATTAATTAAAGTGCAAACTTTATTTAAAAAAAATCAACGAAGAAGACCCACATTTAAAAAAAATTAAATGAAGAGGATGTTAAACCCGGCAAAAACGATATATTTTTGGACAATATTCAGGTGCAAGCGGCCCGAGAAAGGCTAGGTATACATGTGAAAGCATAAACAGTTATATATATGGGACATCAAAAAAAATACCAAATTAAAATGCAGCTATTGTCAGAATAGCCTCTACACAACAGAGCGCAACACTAAAATTGATTAGCAAAAGAGAGTTTCAAAGTATAAAATTGATAAAGTTGACTTGTCCGACTGAAAGTGCTGTAAGATATTTCGGGTATATAGTCGAGGAAACCAACGGATACCTAGAAAACAACGCGCTTAAAGATAAAATTTCAGAAATTTAAAAAACCTAGTAAAATATATGTATCCATGCGGTTTTCTTGACTATAACCACCAAGGTTGTCCTGAATATTTTGAAAATATTTCAATTAGGTTATCTATATTTCATTGGTGTAATATAATAAACAGAATTTTAAAAGGCACGGGCATTATTAGACTGTCTACAATTGCCAGAAATTCAAATTAAAGCCTATGTAACAAATAACAAAAAGTTGAAAAATAAATCGTTAATGTTAAAACTTGTTTTAATTTTCCATGACTCCATTCACAGAAATAAGACTTAATTTAATATGCTATGAATATGCTAAAAAAAAGAAAATTTAATATTATACCTATAAACAGGTAACATGAAAATTACTGCGTGAAATGAAATGTTTCCTTTGACAATAGGTTTTACGTTCAATTTCTCGTTCACGGAGTTGTCAAAATGCTTAGGTATAAATTCGTCTCATTCTCAGCCAATCAGTGCCGGCCTCCTTACGATACAAAAAATTTGTACTGACATGTCCGTCTGATACGTAGTAGGGGTGTCCACTTTAAAAAAACATCGATGTTTTTTTCGATTCGATAAATCAGTACTGTACATCGATGTCTTTCGATGTTTCGGGTGAAAACATCGATATTTTGTAAGCATCGAGTACTTTTTCAGGGTTCCGTACGCAAAGAGAAAAAATGGAACCTTATCACTGAGATTTCGCTGTCCGACTGTCACCTGTCAGCCTGTATCTCATGAACCGTTTTACAGTTAAAATTTTCACAGATTATGTATTTTTGTTGCCGCTATAACAACAAATACTAACAAATAAATTCAGTATAATAAAATTCAACGTAAAAGCCATGTATGACAAAAATCTTTATTGTAATTTGCGTAAGAACAAAAAAAACATCCGTAATAATTTCGCTAAGTCTGTCATGTCCTATTGCCAGTGTTCTTTTGGGAGACTTTGCAAAAACAACAGTTTATTTAAACGTTTGCCTTTCAGTCTATTTCGTTGTTGATTGACGACTTGTGCCGCTTTAGAAAACAAACGTTCAGATGGGACTGAAGTTCCTACCATGGTTAAGTATTTGTATGCAATTGTATGAAGTTTAGGAACACGTTGGCCGCGACGGCACTATATTGTCAGTTCACTAATGAATAATAAACTTTTCTTTTATATATAAACAAATAGGAAAAAAGATTTTAGGTAAAATTTTAGTGGTCAAACTTGATTTTTTATGAAATTAATTGGTTGTAATCGATTCGATGTTTTTCTACTAAAAACTGAAAAACATCGATACATCGAGTATATCGAAAGCCTTTCAAAACATCGGATCGATTCGATGTATCGTATTGTAAACATCGATGTTTTCAATGCATCGATGTATATCGAATATCCCTAATACGTAGTATCCTAGTTTGTGAAACAAATTCTCTTTGACTTGCCAGTCTAAATTATAGGTAATTTACTCTGTGTACTTTCCTTTCCAATCAGTAATTTTAATATAAAATAATTTAATTTTAAAGCCACAACATAAAGTGAACATAGAGCGAGGAATGTATTGATCTATCAAAATAAATTTTGTTTGCAGCTTTGAAATAATGCCCTAACTTGTCTTCTTACCTACATCATTCAGAACAATGGATCCGAAAGAAGTTGTGGAGCATCTTGTTGCATTAAAAGTAATGAGATTAACGAAACCAGCCCTCATGAGCCCCAAAATAGTAACGTGTGATTCTAAAGATTTGCCAGGTAATATTCTGAACAACTACCTCAAAGATGATGCTACTTCAGTCACTCAAATGGAAACACTAGCTGCTGGCCAGTTCCTATTACTGCCACAGAGTTTTGGCAATATTTATCTTGGAGAGACATTTTCTTGCTATGTCTGCGTTCACAATGAGACTAAACTACCGGTTCAAAGTGTCTCTATAAAGGCAGATCTTCAAACAAATTCTCAGAGAATACCTCTTACCACTCAGCAAAATCAAACTTCAGTCTTACTCGGTGTTGATGAAACGCTTAGTGATGTTATCCATCATGAAGTTAAAGATCTAGGAACACACATTCTGGTCTGTGAAGTAACTTACATGTCCCTTTTTAATACATTGGCTTCATTCAGGAAATTTTTCAAATTTGAGGTAATGAAACCATTAGATGTGAAAACAAAGTTTTATAATGCTGAATCCGATGACGTATATTTAGAGGCCCAGGTCCAGAATATCACCTCTGGTGCAATTACTCTTGAACAAGTATCTCTGGAAAGCTCCCAACAGTTTTCTGTGAAGTCTTTAAATGAAGTAACAGAAGGAGAGTCTGTATTTGGAGACATCACATTACTTCAACCGCAGGAGAGTTGCCAGTATTTGTATTGCCTTACACCTAAAGAGCATATTTCAAATGATATCAAGTTATTGGCTGCAGCAAAGAATATTGGGAAACTAGACATTGTGTGGCGGTCCAACTTAGGTGAGAAGGGAAGACTACAAACAAGCCAGCTTCAGAGAATGTCTCCAGATTTTGGGGACATTAGATTGACATATGAAAAACTTCCAAGTAAAGTACCAGTGGATCAGGCATTCATGTTCCAATGCAAGATAACAAATGCCAGTGAGCGGACTATAAATCTTATCTTGAAGTTGCGATCCCTGCAAGATTCTAGTCTAATATGGTGCGGTATTTCAAATAGACAACTAGGTCCTTTAGAACCTGGTAACTCAGTATATGCCACCTTAACAGCTCTTCCCATCAATACTGGGTTGCACAGTATCACAGGAGTGTCCCTTGTAGATTTGTTTCTAAAACGAACTTATGACTATGATGATTTGGCATATATTTATGTTAATTGAAGATAAGGTGTATCCATACTTATATTATAAACTAGCTGTGCCCGCGACTTCGTCCGTGTGGAATAGTTATTTTGGGAATCATGGGCGAGCGCTCATCACGCGTGTGAATTTTGTTTCAGAGTTATTTTAAAATTGTATTATCTTATAAGATGTTTATTGAAATTAAGTGATGTCAAAGACAATTTTGTTCACAGTTAAATACTCTTAATCAATAACATATTTATTTGGATAAAGATTAATATTATTATGTTGATACAACTCTGACAAATAATTTGTAAAAAACGGTTATTGTGAGTTAATCTTAAAAGATAGACATATACTGTCGCGGACATTTTTTTAGATAATTTAAAGAGGAATAATTCTTTCATACATATTTTTTGGGTATCTCGAACGGTTTTCGCAGCGCACGCAACGGAAGCCCTCAAAGATGAATAATTTTCCCCGTTTTTTCCACATTTTCGACTGTTTCTTCGCTCCTAATAGTCGCAACGTGATGTTATATAGCCTAAAGCCTTCCTCGATTTATGATCTATCCACGACAAAAAGAATTTTTCAACTCGAACCAGTAGTTCCTGAGATTAGCGCGTTCAAACAAACAAACAAACTCTTCAGCTTTATAATATTAGTATAGATGTGAAAGTATGTCTGTCTGTTAGGCTTTCATGGCCAAACCGCAGAACAGATTTTGATGAAATTTGGTATGAATATAGTTAAAGACCCGGGGTCAAAATTAGGCTACTATTGATGCAGGCGGAGCTGCGGGGAAAAGCCAGTAAGAAATATATTTATGCTATTTAAGAATTGGTATTTAACAGAGCTTATTAGCCAAATTTTAAATTATTTTGAACTTAATAATAATAAAAACTTAAAAGTAATAAACTGATTCTAAATTATTTTTATATTTTATTTAAAATCAGTCCTACTCATTGTCCTACCTATCATGTTCATAAACTAAAAAAGAACTCGGAAGCCTATTCATAATAAAAATAAAGTACAAATATTCACACACGTCACCCCTAATGAAAATAAAATTTAAAACAATATGTTTACATTTGAAATGTAGGTGTATTTGTTTTTGAAATATAAAAACAACATTTGTCCCCAATGGGAACATATGGGAGATATTTTTAGAAAAAATCTCATTCTTCCCCAGTGGGGACAACGCTGACCACCCCTTGGTAATAGTACAGACAGGGGCCTTATCATCTCTAAAAGCAGAGCAAAACTAGTGAGTAAGAGACCCCCCATACTAGCGTCATTCGAGCGTTGTCGTCTTGCTAGCGCCTGCGCGACGTCGACGCAGTGGCGACGCGACGCCAACGCTGAGCGGCCGCCGAACGCCGGGTCTACGCAGCGCTGGCGTCGCGTCCGCGCGGCGTCAGCGCAACGGTTTTTCTGAACAAGTACAATGCACAACACAATCCCCTCGTTATAATTATAGTAAACTTTTTCATGAAAATGTCTAATTCGTAAACCATTTCGAGGAATAGGGTTAGGGAACAGATTACATTAATCAAATCTTAATCAAGAGGCAAAATGTGGCAAATATCTGATTTATAACCACTTTCGAGGCCGCCTCAAGGTACCTCACGACCAACCTTATATTTGACAGTTCGATACTCACCTCCAATGAGAAATCATCTCAAGTCAAGGAAGCTTGTGACAACTAATCATACCAATGAGGTGGAGTAAGGTTGAGTCGAGTTCGAGTGAAGGTTTAAGAATACGGGTGTTAATCCCCATATTCTCAAATTTTGCTCAAACTCGACTCAATGGTATTAGTCGCCACTAGCTTCCTTGACTTTAGGAGATTCCTCATTGGAGGTGAGTATCGAACTGTCAAATATAAGGTTGGTCGACAGGTAACTTGAGGCATCCTTGTAATGAAACAAAGTACCTAGTTATTTTGCTTCTTTTTGCCTAAGTATCCATTTATTTTATTTTTTACTCTTAAATAATTTAATTCTTTTGTAATTTTCTTTTTTTGTGCAAAGAACAGGTTAGTTCCCTAAAAAAAATCGTGTTGAATCAAATGTAAAAGTTTGTCAAATGTTCGTCTTGGCATTCTTAAGTAATCATATAAATGTTTTTATTATGTTTTATATGTTTACAATACAATACGAAATAATCGTTTTCTTGAAGTCGATGACTCCACAAAGGATCTTCGCAATACTGACGATGCTGCTTCCTTTTACGTTTACAATACAATACAATACAAATACTCTTTTATTGCACCAAAATACAAATTTCACAAAACAATTTACGTACATAAAAATTGAGGTAGGTTTACGTAGTTTTCTGCTCATTAATAACGTAAACAGTAGTTTTCTTCGTCGGAATCCATTTTCACACGTACACAATACAATACAAATACTCTTTTATTGCACCAAAATACAAATTTCACAAAACAATTTACGTACATAAAAATTGAGGTAGGTTTACGTAGTTTTCTGCTCATTAATAACGTAAACAGTAGTTTTCTTCGTCGGAATCCATTTTCACACTAATTGTACCTGACAGGCGACACATTAACGCGACGCCAGCGCTGCGTATACCCGGCGTTCGGCGTTGGCGTCGCGTTGCCGTATCGCCAACGGTGCGTCGACGCCGCGCAGGCGGTGACAAGACGACGACGCTCGAAAGACGCCAGTGTGGGCCCTAAACGGGAGAACCCCTTAGGGGTATGGCGATATCTCGCTCGCTCACTCGTTTCTGCGCTGCTATTTAGAGATGATAGGCACACTACTTGCTTTCCTAAACAACTGTTCAATAATATAATTTTACTTTTTTCTTGCGTAATACGTTAAGAAAAAGTGACAGGCTGACAGCTGTCTGTGTCTCTGTCAAAGAGGAGAAATAATTACGGTCCGTATTCGTTCTTCCATAATTTTCCTAGTTATTCGTGTTTTTCTGGTTTTTCATAAAGTTTTTCAAATATTTTTCAGAGGAATCATCAAAGTGAAAAATGGTACTATCCAAGGAATATAGAATATGCATGCCTATGGAGGTTAAAGAGGTCAGAAAGGTTTTAAACAAGATAACTAATTTAATTATTTACATACTTCTAGATATACAAGCGAAGTAATCTTAGATACGTAGTATACCTACAAGGTACGCATGCAATCATTTATTACGTCCATGAGATTTATTAATTGCCTATGTTTCAGTATCAAATAGGACAACTATATATGATAGCTCGTCATAGTTTTGAACAGTCTAGTAACGGAGAAGGTGTGGAGGTAGTAGCCAATGAAGAAGTTAGTGACGAGAAAAATGGCTCTGGACAGTATACGGAAAAGAGGATTCATTTATCCAGGTACACAGGTTTCACTTAGGCTTGAAAGATTAAAAAAATTACAACTAACAATCAGCCCCTA
This sequence comes from Euzophera pinguis, assembly GCA_947363495.1. NCBI lineage: Eukaryota > Metazoa > Arthropoda > Insecta > Lepidoptera > Pyralidae > Euzophera > Euzophera pinguis. Next base: position 7,597,421 of record OX376164.1, read on the forward strand.
ATGTTTTTATTTGTGCTTGTGTCAAATTTTATCAGATCTGAAACAGATTCTTCGGATTCACACATCAATTTAAACATTTCTGATTTCTGTAATTGTACAGTGTGAATTAATAAATAATCTAATAGGTAATCATTTATCAAAATAAAATTTTGTTCTGTTCTGTCAGATCCTTAAAATAACTTTACCCAAAGATGACTTCAACCAAATCTGTTGTACCTACTTACTTTTTAATAGCTCCAGCATGTATTAATAATATAAATTTTTTACCTAACAACTTTAAGTTATTGAATCCCAAAATTGTGTATTTCAGCCATTTGCCATATTGGCTACAGTCACTAATCCCAAAAATATTTTATGTGACCGAGAAAGCATGGAATTATTATCCCTATACAATAACGGGTAAGTTTAATAATTTATATTTGATGCATGTGTTTTTGTTAATAATGATATACTCGTAATAAAATTGAATAATCAATTTTTGTTTCATGTTTCCCTCTCAACGAATCCAGAGTATACAGTGAGTACAAAGTTCAATAGGCTGACTGAATGCTACAAGTATCATCTAAAAGTCATCTTCAGAAGGCATATAAAGCTATTTATCTCAGCTGTCTTATAGAAGTTGATATATTTGTCAGCTTAGTTAGCCATACTTATTTGATGTAATAATGAAGTATTTTGAAAATGAAAATTAAAAATGTTGATATTTTTGTTCCAGTGCTCCTTCATTCCAAAGTTCTCTATTTCAATTCAAACAAGATATGAAGATAACAATGGAACTAATGATAATGTAAGTGTAAAATTATTTAAGTTACTGATTTTTCTGTTGACCAACTGTCGACCCCTGGAACGCCATCTGTGCGCCGGGACGTATCCTGTAGGGTTGAGAGAGCAAAGCAGGAAGGCGACGAGTGTCACCCACTGCACAAACATAAACCTCCCAGGGTGCGTCTAAAGAGCTGATAAAGCTTCCTTAGATGCACCACACCTCTTGACTTAGAACCAGGTCAGAAAATGGAAGGCTTCAAACCCGCCTCCAAAAGATTGTCCCTATTGTAGAAGACCTTCCCCCGGGACACAAGCTACCCTGGCCCATCTGAAGATCGCTTATGCGCTTACGCTCCCAGGTCAACCACTGCAAGTCCAATTTGCAGAAATGGGGGTTCATAAATGGGACAGAATGTCAGTGCGGAGAGCCAGTACAAACGATGCCTCACCTACTGGAGTGCCCCTTTTGCCGAGTTACCAGTAGCAGAAGCGACCTGATAGGGGCCACGGCAGGTGCAATCCAGGTGGCCGCGTACTGGGCTCCCAAAATTTAAACGAAGAAGACTGATTTTTCCTTTTCCTCTTATATATTCATTAAACAAAGTCACGGACTTAATACTAGCTGTAGCCTGCGACCTGGCACAACCAAAGGTGCCATGAAATATCACACATTTTTTTATTTAGTGTCTAGGACTGACCCCTGAAGAGTTAGAGCAGAGAGAAGTAGATTTTCTGGATATAGCTTATGATGAGATAAAACCACACCACTACAAGGAGGCTGAAGACCCCAAGTTCTTCAAATCTGAGAAAACTGGGCGCGGACCATTGGTTGAAGGTTGGAGGGACACACAGAAACCTATCATGTGCTGCTACAAATTGGTCAATGTCAAGTTTGAGGTGTGGGGATTGCAGACCAAGGTTGAGGAATATATTCAAGGGGTATGTATTTGATTCCTTTGTTTAGAATTTTATAGCACTTTTATGCTTATGCCTGATCATTTGAAAATGAAGATCGTCCTGCTAGGCCGAGTGGGTTCAAAAATGTCTTTATGGAGGTTTTTATGAAACTTTATTTTATTACTTTAGTAGGTTGACCTTTTGTATTGTTTGGGTTATAGTTTCTGTCTGTCCTAGGTTTTTTAATTGCAATAAAGATTAAACAAATAAACAAACCTCTTCAATATTTTTGATAATACAAATAATCAAATCAATCTTACCTAGATGTACCTCCTTACACCTTACACTTCTTAGTTTAGATCCATAAAGACAGTATAATTACTACTAAAAAGCGTGTGTACCCAGTTGCGTCCTTAGCTAATGCTTCGGAGTCCAGGGTACACTATAAGGCATGACCCTTGATTTGTTAATATAATGGAGCGACTGCCTTATGACCTCCGTAACCCTCTTTTTTACAGGGAAACTACTAGATTTAGATTAATTAACATGTTTTATATCTTTAATTTCTACCTATACATTTATTTGGTTATTGTTCTAAACATTGATAACTATTATGGCGCATGTATCATGTGTGTTTTAATTTTTTTGAATTTTTGAACAAACGCGTTCAGCGGCTTAATCTGCCTTTCGAAGCACGGATGAGTTCGACATCGAAAATGCCACTAATGGCGACCAATCCAATACGAGTCGCCGTCACTTAACAGGCGCATTCGTGCTCGGCTATTGAGCTCATCGAAAAGAAAAATATTATGTGTATTATATTACAGGCAATCCGAGAGATTCTGTTATTAGGACATAGACAAGCATTCGCATGGATGGATGACTGGTTCAACATGACCATAGAGGATGTTCGACAGTATGAGCGGGAAATGCACGAGAAAACTAATATTAAGGTAAACGGACTATAATTTTGTATGTTTTATTTCAGCAGTTTTTTTTTCCTCTGAACTTTATCCTCTTTGCACTTAGTTAATATTAGGTAAAGAAAGCGTTGTGAAGGTACTGATGATTATTATATAGACTATACTTTAAGAAGTATAAATTTGTTCTTCTTCTCAAAACTGTACTCATAAAAAAATTACTTTCAGTTAAAAACCACTATCGAGAATGCTGAAAAAAATGGGGAAGATGGCGCGAAGTCCGTGCCCGAAAGCCCAAAGAGTCCTAAAACACCAAAAAGTCCAGATTCCACACCAACTGGCGAGGGAAGGTCTTGGTTCATGTGGTCTTAAATCAACTTGTGGTTTTAAACTTCCATCGCGATCTCAGTATGATAGCTAAGCAGGGTTCTGTTTTGAAATGTGTTCATGTGATGCCTTGAAACCATATCATGTCATCACAATAGAAGGCTTTCTACACTATGATTCCTATTTTCTATAAAAATAGTTTGCGAGAGTAGATTGCCATTTGTAGTGACCTGTCGCAAAATAAAATTAGATTCAGGCCATTTATGACCAATATATGTTTAGCGATTGACTTCAGATGATAAAATTAAGAAGGGGCAAATGTATTTTCAGTATCTTTGTCTAAATCCATGTTTTCAGTCATAAATAAAGAAAAGAAAAGTCAAGCAAGACTGCTTTTCCATTAGGTTTAGAAAATGATTATAGGAACTATTTTGATAGAACAGAATTAACCTTATTTATACAGGTGACTTATTACGTCAGCCAAATTTTTACAGTGTGTAACAAAAAAAAATAAGTGTGAAAACTTTTTCGAGCTCTCATACAAGATCATGTCAGTCGATTACTCGATTTGTATGGAGGGTTTCACTTATTTTTAGTGGTTTAATTTAACGTATTAAATACACTTTAAAAAGTCACTTGTATTAAGTTGAAAATTGTCCTGGACTTATATTTGGATGTTTAAGAGTTTTTGGGTTCTACAAGTTTTAGGTCGACCTTTAATTTTCCCATCGTGACTTTCTTTCTTCTATCGTATCTGTAAATTTGAGTCTGGGCCTTTTGAATGCTTGTGTATATTGCAGAAAAATGTATGATTTGCAATATGTGTAGCCAATTTAACTCGTGGAATACTCGTTAGCTTTGTCTAGAAATTCACTGAACAAATGTAGGTGATGGCTTTTTACCTTAAAGTTTCTAGGGGTAAGTTAGGGTAAGGTGACTATTTTATGGATTTCAGTTGACACCTAGTCAAATTGAATTAGTAATGTTATTATATTTTAATTATTGACTACTAAATGTAGAACTTTTATCCAAATTATTTTTTGTAATTCAATGCGAGTTACCGTCTTATGTATCGAATAAATATTTAATCGGTTTTTAGTTTATAAGATTAGACCAAAGTTACGAGGTAAATAAGTACCTAGTTAAAAGTTATCTAAATTAATAATTCTATATGGTTATATGGATGGATGGTTAAAGGGCTTATAGGTATTTGCTTTTTCGTGCGACGTGCGACCAACGATAGAAATGCCACTAGTGGCGAGCAATTTAAGTCAGGCTACGTTAGTCGTCCTTTACATGTACGATCATTATGAACACGCATGGTCACTAGGCTATCGCAACTGAGAGCTGTTAATTGTTTAACACTGTTAGTTGATTAAGATTTACTTTTTGACAATATTCTAGGGACAAATGACAGATTGAGCTGTCCCTAAAATAAGTCGAAACTCTTGTTATGAGCAGTGATCGTATAATCGGGCGCTTATTTAGGTACCTAAACTTCTTTCCTTGAAAGAATAATATGAATATTTCTTCCTGAAATCTGAATTAATAAGTATTCCCGCATTCCCGGGATTGATCATTTTGTAAAAACAACTATAAGTAAATTAATATTATTCTTCGTGGGAATAAAAGTTCGGTTTAGGTATTTATGCGCTCGATAATCCGATCATTGGTTATGAGATGTAACTCAACGTGATTATATTTTATAACAAGAATGGTACGCCGGGGCATGTATACTCAAACGATATTAATTAAAGTACGAAGCATTTGTATTTATGTTTAACTATTACTTGCAACTTTGTATAGTACCTGGACTTCAAATATACTCGTATATTTGGTTTCAGTTCGAATTTTATAAAAGGATGCTTGGATGATAAGAGCGCGTTTTACGTAATAATTTTCGAGCTTTGTTATTTCTTATCCATATAATGTAGTTCTTGTAATGTTGTTTAATGTTCTAAACTTTCTATTGCAATAAGAGTGTTATAGAAAATATCTGATTGTGACTATATTATGATATTAATGAAAAAAAGTCAATAATTTTTTTTTCCTCCATAGTTTTTGTGTTATCCCCACTCGTTACTTGTGGGTATTATGACGAATTTTACTTATCAGTGTTAATTATATAATAATGTTTTTTTTTTTAGTTTTTCATATATTAAATAAGTATATAAATGTATACAACTCTACTGTAGATGTAACAAATATTGTGGTAATTATAAATATAAATTAAACAATGAACAAACCGACAAAAATGTGTTAGCGAAATTAAAAAATATACTGCTAGTGATATTTTTTAGATTCCCCCCTAAAGAGTCCGAGAAAACAGTCAAATGTCAGAATTTTTATGTAGGCATTTTTAGGAAAAATTGAAAAAATCGTTCCGTAAGGACTGGACTATTTTCTCTTGTATTAAAAAAGAGAAAAAAAGCACATTTTTGTCGAGTTGTCCAGCAGTGCTACCAATTTATATAAACTCGAATGGCGTGTTGAACAGAGAAAGTTTTTCCAATCATGGAAGCATTAAATACCTCTAACTGCTGCACTCAAGAGACGTTAATTATTACTCATGCAAATTATTCAATATGAAAAAAATCTAATAATGTAGGTAATTACTTAGTACTGTACAGAGTATCAATTCTCTTATTTTACATAGTGCACAATTGAATCGTAATGGCAATTTTTGACGTATTTATATAAGCATCTCCTTAATCACGCAATCTCTCAGTGAGATTTTCTAAGTTCGAAGCATTTTTAAGTAATCATTAACGTCTCTCAGAACGTCTCGTCGTACGTTTCCTGGTGGATTGACAAAAAAGAAAGAGGTATCAAATTCCGCCCAATAAGCACAAAACTGCATTATAAAATGTCACAACAGGCCACATCGGTAACTTATGCATTTATGAAGACTTATTAGACTACACTCCAACAGCCATAGCTGAAAATAACGCTTTCGCCTGTATAATAATGCTATTAGTTGTCACGGTGACAACAAAGTAATGCTATGAGCGCTTATATGGGTAACTTAGCAATCAGCAGTGCTGTAAGCTGCAATAAAGCATTTGTTAGGACTTAAACACAGCTATGTTCTAAACTGAAGGCCACAAGTGTATCCTTGAAATGCTTGCATTTTAAAAAAGAACAAGTGAATCACTATAATGCAATCAGTTATTTTGTGACTTCATTTAACAATGATCTAATGCTTCTTGCTGCACATAGTTAAACTTCAATAGTGTTAATCAGCAATCGTATAATAGCATTTACACAGCCCACAAGATCTCAATGGGTGAATTGATATAGTGCAGAATTACAGCAAATTGCTATTAATTAGATCACATCTAACCCAAGCTCCTGGTAAGAGCTGAATAGTTGTACTAGCATCGGCAATTAATCTGCTGGTTGCAGTTAAAATATATCTTGAGTATATATTTTTCAGCACTCCGAGGAATTTTGTCAGTTAGTCACCGTAATATATTTATATTAAATTAAATAATGTGGAACTCTAAACAAAGAACTGGCGGAATACGCCGAAAAATTAATGCAGAATACTTGAAAATACTAAACAGACATACAGTAGATACAAGTAACTCCGAAGAAGCTACACCTTTTGTGACCGATGCTTTAAGGGTGAATGGAATTTTAAACCAGGGTTCCGTATTCAGAAATGTTGGTGTAGAAGGACGTAGATTTCAATGGACAATCGTCTGCAAGTACAAAGGGAATGTTTGAAGACAGTGCTTCCGTATCGTGTAGCAATGACACTGAACTTAGATGTTTAAACGATATTGAAAGTTCAGACAGTGACAGTGTGGATGACAGAGTTAATAAACAAAAATTTCGTGAAAATATTAAAAAATGGGCTATTGAAAAAAATATTGCTCACGCAGCTTTAAATGATTTGTCAAAAATTATCAATGAATTTATTCCAAATACATTACCCAATGACGCCAGAACTATTTTAGCTACACCCAAACAGATCACCTTAAAAACAATGCATGAGGGTGAATACTGGCACAATGGAATATTAATACCTTTGCAAAAAATATTGCTTTGCTGGGAAGAGGCTCCAGAAACAATTTCATTGAATATCAACATGGATGGCTTACCTATCTTCAAAAGTTCAAAAAAAGAATTTTGGCCCATTCTTTGCAACGTATTCGAGAATCCTTGCTTCAGGCCATTTGTTATTGGCATTTATTTTGGAACCGGGAAACCAAAAAATTTGAACGCTTACTTGGAAGATTTTATTAATGAAATGGAAACATTGCTTCAAGAGGGCATTTACCTTCGGAATTCTGTAAAGAGGTTTACAATCAAGATACGATGCTTTATTTGCGACTCACCTGCCAGAGCTTATATAAAAGGTGGGTACCTAATTATCAAAGACTACCTGTTGCCCGCGACTTCAACCTAAACCAGCATGATAGCTTAAACATAAAATAAAACATAAGATAAATGGACTATCGGACACAGAAATATTTTTTCAGTTATATTATTAGCCAGTATTAGTATAGATACTTAGGTATATTTACCTATCTATTTCTCTATCTGTTTTAGGTGTTTGTAATTTTAATGGGAAGAATGGTTGTCTGAAATGTGTAACCATTGGAGATTATTCACACACTTCGCATACCGTTGTCTTTCCCGACTCCAGAAGTGCCGATAGAACTGATGATGGGTTCCGTAACAAAGCTTATGGTGCGCACCATAAAACTGACTCGCCATTGCTAAGACTACCAATTGATATGATAAAGACTTTCCCAGTCAGCGACTCGCTTCACCTTATCGATTTAGGGATCATGAAAAGATTGCTTGTAGGATGGCGTGATGGAAATTTTGGAAAATACATCACTAAATGGCGTGCTACAGATATTGAAACAGTAACGAATTTTTTAAACAAATGTAAATTACCATATGAAATTCACCGTTCAGTGCGAAACCTTGATTGCCTAGCGTATTGGAAAGCAACAGAGTACAGGTCTTTCTTTTACTATCTCAGCGTAGTTATTCTGCGTGATGTATTGCCATCAAATGCTTTTTCACACTTTTTGATGCTCTACTGCGGCATAACCATTTGTTCTAGTGAAACTCATTTTTATTTGTTACCTCTGGCTGAAGAACTTTTGCGACATTATGTTGAACATTATAAAGATTTCTACGGAGCGGGATACGTAACAAGTAATGTCCATAATTTGCTACACGTTACTGCTGAAGTTAAAATGTTCGGAGCACTACATACTTTTAACGCATATCCATTTGAGAACAAATTATATATGATCAAGCAAATGCTCAGAGTTGGTAAAAATCCTCTGTCACAAGTAGCCAAAAGATTAATTGAAGATGGTGAGAATAGTGGAATAAATACTTATCTAGAGAAGAAAAAAAAAGCTACGCATCCCTTTGTATCCAAGAATAAAAAAAACGTCCCCGTTTTACATTATCAAAATTTTAGATTGTCTTCAAAAAAAGAAGACAGATATATATATACAGTAAATAATGACATTTTTGTAATAAGTTTGATTGCTGAAGAAAATAATGTAACCATAAAAGGTTATCGGTTTAATAGCAAAGAGGATGTTTTTGAAAGTCCTATTAAATCTTCTCGCCTTGGGATATACAAATGCTTACGACTTGGCGATACAACTATGGTTGATTTAGATCCCAAGGAAGTTAAATACAAATTAGTTTGTATTACTCATAAAGAGTACAACTAATTTATTCCATTAATTCATACTATGTAAAAAAATAAAATACTTGAGTTACTAAATTATTTTGTACTTTTATTTATAATTATGTCCGTTTACATAATAGGTACGTAATTAGAAAAGAAACATCATATCTTAAACAAAAAATAATAATTAACATTTGGGCCTTTTTATCAGAATTAAGTTTGAAATACCATAACTAACTTAATATAACAAACAATATTAAAAACAACTCGTAAATATATTGTTATTTACTTATAGAACACTCAATTTTCATAAAAGATATCGAAAAAAGTCACAATGATAAAAATTTGAGGCAGTCGTTCATTTAAAAGGTAAATAAGTGCCAATCACTATTTACTTCCAGTGTCATCTCAGTAACAATAGCATCTAATCTAGCATCATCTAACAAAATAAACATTATGTAAAATAAAAACCTTGTTTAAAAAAAAAAATACAGAAATTCTTCAAAACGAAATAATTTGAGATATTTGGTTTGAGATACCCGTTTCACGCTATTATCCACAGTAGCAACAGAATTCGCTTTTATTCAACTTTATTCTCTCTAGTAGAAACGTGTTCTTAAAAACAAGTGGTAGATAGATAAAAATAATTTTAGGTATATACATTATACTAATTGTATATGTATTAATCAGTCGTTACTTATAGCTATTTACTAGAAATAATTAACATTCTTCTCTTGAGACTTACACTAATACTAAAATATTAAAATAAAAAAATATCTTTATGGATACATTTGAGGTAATTATAATATTTGACAGTTAATAGATATAAGATAAACTTACATCATTCAACTGTTAGTAAAAAATAGTATCTTTCTTAAACAATCTAAACAATAAAAAATATCTTCTACTACAAAAATCTCGACATTTTGTAGTTATTTAAAATTATAAGTACCTGTATCAAACATGATTGAGTCTAAAGAATATGTGCCTCACCCTGCGTGAGTACTTGTTGTTGGGTCTGTAAGTGAGCATATGTATTTGAACGGACGGATTGTACACAACTCATCTGTACAGTCCGTCCGTTCAAATGGTTTGCGCGCTTTTATAAGCCCGCGTTGGCGGGCGCCTAACGACACTGTCGGCTGTGTGCCGTCGCCTTATCAAAGCGCGTAAACGATTCGAACGGGCGGACTGTATGCGTAAAGGTGTATGTATGTATGTTGGTCTGTGGTGTATGACTATGCGTGTGTGAGCATAAAAATTAACATAATAGGCTTGAATCATTGCTGTCATCAGATTTAGGTTGTTTTCTATTTTTGACAGTTTGTGGCTCTTCTCTTTCGTTGTCATTAGTGTCATCGTCATTATTCATATCGTTAGCTTGAGGTTCTTCCCTGTTATTGCCATTATCTTCATTACCAATTTGAACTTGTTTGGCGCGGTGAACATCATTTCCATGATTTTTACTCTTTCGGGTTCGTTTTGCTGATTGTCGTAATCCTTTCATTGTTTTACGTTTAGTAGCATTCCTCAAGACTAGCTTCAAAAACTTTTCTGAGTCATCGTCCATAAACTTAGAGTCCCAAGAATGAATAAGTTCAAAGAAAAATTTCCTGAAGTTGGTGTAGTTTTTAAGAGGAATTTTTGACATTTCGCCCTTGCTACCACCAGACCATGAGCATTTACAGAGAAAATCCCTGGAGAAAATTACATCTAAAAGTTTGTATGCACACGTTGTGCCACTACCCTCTGTAGATGAGCACAACAATGATAAAGTTTTGGCAAACTTCGTCTTTTGGGCCTTATCGGCTAGATTAGCTTCCAACATATCCAATTGATGCTGGTTTTCGATTTGCGTTATACAGAAACTCTCATTTTCTTCTGTTCTTAATTGGTCTTGTAGTAATGTCACATTTACTGGTCTTTCTTTCTCCTGAGATATTGAAGTTTTTGTTTCCTCTAATTGTACTGATAGGGAAGCCAACTTAAAAGCAATTTTTTTTTGATTTTCCACGACTATAACTAGCTGTTCCATAATTGCAGCTTGATTAGCAAGTACAGTTTGTATATCTTCCAAGTTATATACCTGAATTGTTTCTTGCTGCTGACCGCAGCTGACAACAGCGGTCGACGGTTGTGAATTACTCTGTAACAAAGCATTTAAGTGAGTATTTATTTGACAAAATATAAGCACAACATTTTTATTTAAACACCTAGTAATTACAAGAGAAGGTTGCAAAAAAAATTACAATATCCAATACTTAATTATTGGCTATTTAAGCTGATTTATATGAAGTTTGACATTTAGATATTTTATCTACTAAACTAATTAAATAAAAATCTAATTACAAATAAACAGTGGTTTCCTTCTTTTTTTGCTCATCTTTCGGCAACACCAAACAAATAAGAAATCTTACCAAATGTGCTGCCAATGCGTCAAAATTTATATGATCATTTGCTCGATCGGGTCGAGAAACACTACAGTTATCATTATCATCGGTATCCGTATTTTGCTGCATTAAGCGTACTTCATTATTCGCTTCTTCGTATGTTGGAATGAAATTTCTTTTTAGGACGCATTTTAAAATGGCCCACTCTGGTCCTGGTCTAGAATTTGCATCTTTAATGAGCTTTGAGGCATTTTTAATGTTTCTTGGTGGCCAACGGACAATTCCTTCAGTTTCCCAGTGTGTAGGAACGACGGTCAGCTTCGGTATATTATTTTCTATTGTTTGAACTATTTTAAAAGCCATTGTTCTAAAAAGAAAAACGACAAGTTAGAAGTGATAATATAATAGTGATTGATGGTTATATAATTATCAATTGTAATTAATGTAATCTGTAATTATATAATTATCAATTATCAACAAACATTATTAAAACTTTTAGATGTTGCACAATTGAAGCGAAGTCGTAGATTTTTAGGGTACCTACTGATAAAAATTGTGAATTCTCATTTGCTGTTTGACAGTTTGCTACCCATTTTTAACCGCCTTAAAAAAAAAGGATGCGGTTTCTCAATTCGACCGCATAGCTAAGAATATATTTTTCATTTTATTTGTGTTCGCCGGAGACTTCGTCGTAAAAAATAAAGTCGAATTGAGAACCTCCTTTTTTGAAATCGGTTGAATCATTCAACCGATTTCAATGACGACGAATTTAAAATGGAACTAACCCGTTTCAGATCCTTGATTTCAACTTTAGTACCTACCTACCTATATTGTAAACATTATTTTTACCTTAGTTAATACATAAGTATTGCTCAAAAATACAAACGAGCAAAAGAGTGAATGAGCACGATTATAATAATTTTCGACATGGCAGCAGTGTAATAATTCATCATTTAGTCGTAGGCTCGTAGGTATTGTCGAAATGGCTTGTCGCCGCGTCGCCCGTCGCGCGCAGTTGTTAGGTTAGGTATGAGTGTTATAATATTACTTGGTACCTATTAGCACAGAATACCTAATAGTATAGATTACTTGCATAGCGAGAAAACAATGGCTATCGTAATATGAAATGAACACCATTATCATTTCTCATTTATCAGCTGATTCATTTATTACAACTAAACACTTTTTCATATATTATATTTGCACAAAGATGGGGCCTTGGAGTCAATCACACTGATGGAATTAATAAGTAATCCAGTACTTATTAATTCCAGGATCTCACCAATGTGTAAACGATTCATATCCCTGCCTGCTCACTGCACATTTTATTACGCAAGTTTGTTACTGTTTAAAATTTCGAGTTACAAAGTTTATAATTTCCGCGTTCCTGTGAGCTTATGGCACAATTTAATTAAAAGTAACCTTTAGGTATAAAAATCGAATAAGTGCTTCTTGGGTTATGTAAACAAATAACAAAAGTATAGGCACATTGGATGTTGAATTGTGAATAAAACCACGGATCCCTAAATATAAAAAAAAGAGTTTGCGTTGCGATATTTGCGTACATGTTACCCCTTATTAAGCTTTACATGAATCTATGGCTGACTTGTTTCACACAAGAACAACTCGTTTCAGCTCATTGCTGATTTATGTCCCACTAGTGAACACTTAGACATCTCATAGCATTTATTTGTGATTAATACAGTGCTCATTGCTGGCCGCCATTTTTTAGACTAGGATATATACATATATCCTTTTCACACCATCAATTTATCTTTGTTAAGTGATCAAAAATAACATCTAGGTTTGAATATTTTCTATTCTAAAGATTTAATAAAGTATAGGCAAAAACCTCATTATCAAATTATAAGGACAAAATAAAAAGATTTTTTTTTATCATCAATTTTACATAATAATTTTTAAGTAAACAGAGATAAATTGATGGCGCATGAAAATTTTCGTCTAAATTCATATAGTATTTGACAATAAACTTTATTTCTCATTCGAATTTTACACACATCAAGAAAAAGTCAGTTTTACTTACCGTTTAATGTATTATTTATTTCACCACAAACTGTCACAAATAGTTCAGGAACACGTAAACGTCAGACAATATTATATTTATGAGATAGATTATTATTCACAATTTTGGCACATAAGAACACTCAACTCCATAAAAGCGTTTATAAGATCATGTGGCGTGTATTTAGGTAACACTTAGGTAACACAAACTCTATTAACCGGCTGTTGTGCTGTTTATTTGGTAACACATACTCTATTAATCAGGCATTATTCAGCTGTAGGAGCAACGGTTACCCATAATAATGCTCAAATAATGCTGATATAATGCAATGGTGGCAGTTATTCAGCTAATAGCTGTATAATTTGTGCCCAAATCAGAGTTATATCAGCAGTTAAAGCGCCTGTAACTCTCTTATTCAGCATGCTTGTACAGCTTTGGATTATATTGTAGACAGTTATTCAGCTGATAAACAGCGTTTCTGTGCTACTTGGGCGGCCATTTTGGTTGTAAAGGACTTAGTTAAAATATTATTAGGTGTTAGAAAGTATATTTATTTGATAGTTACGCATATAAATTCATTATACCTACCCTATGGTACTTATAACAAACAATATTTTTAGATTATGGGTTCTTGATTTATGTATATGTTAGTTAGTGACAATTATGTACTTACGCTGAGTAACGCTTATGGCTCGACCACACATCGCCTATTTGCCCAAATATTTGTGATAGCATGTTTTGCCAAAACATCACTTATTATTACGTACGTATTTGGATCTATTTTGGCAAAACATGCAATGCCAAATATTTGGGCAAATATACGCCATGTGAGGTCGCGCCATTAGTTGCAGAAGATTTAAAATCCGGTGGTATACTTATACAAGATAAAAAGGCCTTTATCTAACAAAGTACCTTAAAAAGTTTCTGTAAGTTAGCGTCACATTAAATACTATTTAATAATTATTTTAGTTTTGGCGTTGGCATGACATAGGTTTAGCTTAGTTCAAGCCGTAGAATAAATTGTAGTTACCTATTCTATTATGTTAAGATTAGTTCAAATCGTAGAATAAATTGCAGTTATTCCCATCTGAACAAATAATACAACTAAGTAGTTAGTTGTTCCGTTTGGAATCATTATGCTGTTTTCTTCCTATCGAATCAACTGCCCAACTCAAAAATGTACTTATAAAAGATAGAAAATTGTATCTACTCCGAATCCGATAATGACAAAATAAGTGATAATTTTGTTTGTATGCATATACGTTTGCGAGTATCTGTAAAACTACATACTTATGTACAAAAAACAATTGTGATGTATAGAAATATATGGTTGTTGAATAAATGATACTATGGTCCATATTTTGTCTTTTATTTGTAAAAACCTCTATTAGATAACTACTACAACTTAGATTAATAAATTGTAAGGCCGCGGAGACCAATTAATCTAATCTATGTACTACAAATTTTATGCTTTGAGATCGAGTGCAGGTATTGTTACTGTAGACCGCGGCTCCGTCAATCTGTTGTATCGTGCCAAAAAGACAATGTTATTATTCAGGTTTCAACGTTTACTTAATAATTGAGTAACAATCGTCTTAACTAAACAATATTCAAACTCAAAATCAATCACACTTTCTTTTTTAGCAGTTGCTTTAATAATAATTAACGTCCGCAGCCCACCTTCCAACTTCGCAAGGGTGTTCTCAAACGGTTAAATTTTTACTTACTTCTTCAACTAAATCATCCTTCATCCAATTTATGAAAAATCTCAACGTATTATATACCTTAACCATCTCCGATAATCACTATATTATGGTGAAAAACACAAGAAAACAGTTTGGTAGTAAGTTTATCGCGAACAGCTAAAGTGCACCGGGCTGCTGAGTAATAGGACATCATGATAGAGGTGTACGAAATAAAGACATTGTTGAATCGCTATTAATAATTCTGTGGTATCGGTTCAGTTCGTAAACAGTTCTCTTTGAGCAATCGTTATAAAAGTTTGGTAATGTTGCGTATCCAGCGCATGTGAGGTCCTATGCTGACGTAGACGCCGGGAACTTCAAGTAGGCCGCAGTCTATGCCATAGCTACTGATCCCTTGAAGTTTTCCAGCGCATATTAGAGGTCCTCCTGAGTCGCCCTGCAAAATTAAAAATTTGCTTTTATTGAAAGGTCACATTCTAAAAGATAGCACTATAGGTAGACTATCTAGAAATTTTTCGAACTTCGGAAGAAACCTAAGACGAAAAGAAACAATAGTTGATAATAGCTTTTGGTTTTTATTATTATTGTAAAATCAATATTAAATTTCTTGGAATTTTAGTCGCCGCAGATATTCCGATTTTTTGGGGTCTCTGAAAACCGCCGCCCATACGGATGTTTCATGAAATTGTCGAACTGAATATTAGTTGAAATAGTACCTAACTACTATAAGTGCGCCGACCGGCGTGGCGCATGCCGCCGGTCAAATAAGCCAAGTCGCCGCCGCCGCCGACGTTTTCATCGGAGTAATTGGCGTCAAATTAAAATTATTAATTTTATGTAAAATTACGTGTTTGATTAACAACATATCAGCATTTCTTTGTGGTACAGTCTACAGAACTAATGAGAAACGTTTTTATGATGGATCCGCTACTCGTACAGAAACTTTCTCTTGCTTCTCCATCAACTTACCTACTTTAGGCATTAAATTAAACTATTTTAATACGGTTTTTATTACGTTTACCTATTACTTACTAGCTGTTACCCGAGGCTTTGCTCTCGTGATCAAGAAGTTTCAAGGAAAACAATTTTAATTAAATTGGCTATTGAATCTGGTTTCATGAAAATATCTGCCTACCGACATACCAAAATTAATCACATCACAAAAGAAGCTTCTGTTTTTAGGCGTAAATATTGTCTACATGTCTTGTTCATAAAACTTTACTTCTTATATATATATATATATAAGAAGTTTTAGTTGTATTTATCATATGGGCCATAAATGTTTCATTTTGTAGATGCCTAAAATAAATTATTTATTATTATTATTACTACTACTTAATTAAAAAGACGAATAAGATAAATTTTACTAATTTTAGTCCAATAGAATGAAATAAAATAATAAAAACTCCACCGACAAGAGCCCAGCTTTTAAATTTATACAAACATACAGAATGAAAACCCGCATGAATGAGTACCGTCAAATTAAGGATAATTATTTTTTTTGACCCTCAATTTTAGCTCCTGTGAGCTTTAAAATTTACAGGGGGACAGTTTGAGGCGAGGGCTATTAACCCTTAGCCTTTTCGGCAAATGCACAAGGGGCTCCCAGTTGGGACGAATCTCGGCCATGGGCTTTGCCTTTTATCAAGCGAGCAATGCAAACTCGCGAGCGTTAGCAAACGCTCAATGCCATAAGGGCCGACACTATTGTGCCTGACGGGCCTACTACGAACCTATCGGTCGCGTAAGGATATTGATTTAAAACGTACATACTTTGTGCTCTAAAGCGCAAGCTACGCTTCGGTTTGGTTTCTTTGATACCGTGAGCCAACAGTGTGGAAATAGAAATAGTTTCCAATAAAATTATAGGCGGTAGTTTTGTATTCTTATGACATTACAGACATATGTTAACCTAGTCTTCCTGCGACCATAAACATGATAAAACCCGTATTAAAAAGTATAATTGATGTGTGACAATCGCAAAAATATAAGAAATCATTCGTTTAGGTAACTGGACTGTCTTTTTCTAGGGCAAATGTATCTATGCCCATCATTACATCCCTATGTCATCAATCATATAAATCTATGATGATCACCTAAACTATCAAGCAAATTTAGAACGTTTTCCTACTCGTTACTCAAGTGGCTCCCGATCAGACTTCGTCGTAATTATCATATTCTGACGCTCCTGTTCACTATACTCTTCATTCCTTCGTCACCTCATTATCTAAAAGAGCGCTTCACCTTTCTCCATCAAGATGACCAGCGACCAGCAGGTCTAAAATGGCCACTTTGAGCAATTCATCAAAATGAATCATTTCATGAATTGCAAAGCTTAGCAATTCTGCAAATTTTGACATTGACGTTTCAACTCTAATTCAATTCATTTCGTGATTCATTTTCTGAATCACTTCTCATGTAAGTGTTGCTATAGTAATAAAATAAAAATAGATTTTATAATTTTAATATTTTTATTGATATTTACAATTCTAAAGTTAATTTATGATAGTAAATCAACATTATTGGTTAGATAAACTTATTTCACAAAAAAATCATAAAAGTACGCACGCTATGCAAAAATAAAGATTATTTTTACGCCTGGCAATAAGGTAAAGCAATTCACGAAAAGTAAGCCATTTTACGACTTTCCGTCAAACAGCAGAATTGCCATGAAATGATTCATTTCATGAACTGCCAAAATGTGGCTATTTTAAGATTTGCAATGATTCATAATGTGATCATATTGTAATTCGCGCAAAGTGGCCATTTTAGATCCACTGCTCGTAGTATCAACGCCCTTCGCCTTAAAACTCCAACTCATACTTCTGCTGCATACTCTAAATCTTTTACTGTACAAGCAGCACGTCTCTGGAATGCTTTGCCTGAAGATATTCGCACTGCTCAGACTATAACCAGTTTCAAGAGTCGAAAGAATACTACCTCTCACTTTGACTTGATACTGCTGTTATTTTCGCTTAGATATTCATACAGTACGTATGAATGTTACAGTATGTAAGTTATTTAAGTATGTTTATTTTATATGCAATATTTGTGTATGTTTATAATTTTCAACTATATCTGTTGCTGTACCCACCCTAACTTAACTGTTTCTCTTTCTCCTCGTAAGGGTTGACTGGAAGAGATTGCATAGCAATAAGTCCGCCTTTGCTCATATTATGTTGAAGTCTTTGTAAATGTTATATTATTTGTTACTGTATGTGGGCAATAAAGATATTTTGTATTGTATTGTATTGTTATTATAATATATTTTTACCGGGGTTTTCTCCAATTACTTCGCTGTGACGGCTGTTAGACTCTGGAATAATCTTCCTGAGTCCATTAGAACAGTCTCTAGCCGTGCCAACTTTAAAAGGCTTGTCTACGAGCTCCTACTCTCGCGGTTACGGGAGCTAATTTAGGTAGTTATACATGAACACATTTTGAGTTGCTGCTATTATTTCGTTGATATAACTCTTAAAATTAACTGTAGTTTGATTATTATTTCAGCGTATATATGTAACTAAGAATATTATGTAAGTACCATAAGTAAGTTTATTATTATTCCAATTTTTTGTGTTTATAGCTATACATTTTTAATACCCACATGACGATATCTGTTTAACCCAAAGGTTGACTGTCAGATAATGCTTTTCGCCTATTGTGATATACAACTGTATGATGTACAATAAAGTTTAAATAAATAAATGATTGATGACAGTAAACCAGAGTAAAAGAAAAAGCCATTGGATTGGACAAAAACCAATTTCCTGAATATTTGTCACCTTAGACTTTCCTTTCCATTGTTAAAAAAAAGGCCTTTTGAATTTTCTTGGGTCTAATTCAAGCATTGTAGTTTTAAAAATCCTTCGAAAACTTTTCTTTCTAACTAGAAATCTACCATTTGAGAAAATTAACGAAGAATTCTTTAATGCGGAGACTCCGTCCTACTTTTTGATGAAATCTGATATGCATTTACATCACAAAAGTTCAGTATGTAAGCTCCTCCTGAAACTTCTCTGAAATCATCTATTTTCATCGTGTGAATCGCTAATTATTATAATTAAAACGTTAATCCAAATAACAGTCTGTCTGATTCTTCCGATCTTAAAGACCTCTTAGTCTCTTGAATATTTTCAACAATTTTAAAACTTTTCAGTGTTGACTTTTATAATTTTTCATTTGATATTTGTCATGTAATAAGTGAAAATAAGAAGTAGATTAAAGTGTTTTTCACTTATTTTCACCGTTCACGCCGATCACGCCGATGACTCCGCCGCCGCCGACTATTTGTACGCTAGACGCCGACGCCGAAGAATTGAGAATCGGCGCACATGTCTACTAACTACTGAGTAGGTAACTATGACACCAACTTCGATTGGCTGCCAAATTATGTCGCTGAAATCTAGATCGCATTCCAATCATCGATGATGTACTTAAATAAATTTATTGGACGTTCAGTGTTCGTAGCCAACATCCTACGAGTGACGCCTGCATCAGCAGCTCGCATCAACACAGCGACGCCACTTAGGCAACTTTTCGAAGTGCAACGCACGCTTTGACGTCATGTCGTCGGGAAAGGCGGAGGTAGACTTTATCGACGCCATGTAAGTTTACCGAGAGACTCCGCAAGTAAAGTAGAACTTAGACAAAGTTTAACTGCTGCATAGGTTGTAACTTTTACTGCTGTGTAATGTTTATCTTTGTGGCAAGTTTCCCGAGTTACAAGGTCTCAAAATACGGAACCATCTGCTATTACCTGACAAGCATCAGAACTGCCCCCAATAGCACAAATCATTCCACTATCATGTGCCGGTGCCACATACGGTCCTAATAACTGTATGCAGCGGTCTAGTGACAGTATCTTCACGTTGGCAGCCAGAAGTGTCTCTGAAGTTTGCTTGTTGACGTCTTTATAGCCGTAGCCATAAATCGTGCATTCACCTGAAATTGTGGCGGTATTTTCATGCACGGACCTGACCTTTAGAGCACAAACGAACAGATCGCGAATCGTCTCATTGATGTGCGTTTATCAAAGAATTACAAAAAATTATTGATTTTCAAATTTTATTATTCTATATATACATTGGTTCACCCATTTTGCAGAAACTTTAGCTTCAGCTAGGTATTCCTTAAATTCAGCGATTGGTGCGTATAAATAAACAACCACGCTTTTATAGATAGTTTCATAGATCTAGCATTTTTGGATAGTTTAGATATTTAAGAAGATAGTATGAGTAAGTATTTCGTCCTATAATTTGTAGTACTACAGCATGTAAGTACTACCTACCCATACATTATTAGTCTTGTGTAATGCGTTTGATAGAACGGTACGCATAAGTCACCTCACCTGTAATGCCTAAGCTAGATGACGGCAGAGAGCTATCATTAAGCCAGCTCACATCGGACAAATTGTGGCCGATCCGTAACACAGAGATGTCATGAGCATTTGATATCCTGAAATTGATAAACCACATAATTATTGTTAGTGAATACGTAGGTGGTTTTTGTACCAACAACAATTTATGTGTATCTCTTTATAAGAGAATCAGGTTAGCAGTCACACATACGGCCCGCGTAAGTGGAGCGCATTGCACAGTGCTAATGATGCTCTGACACCTTGAGGGTGATACTCTAAAAAATATATATATTAAGATAGTAAATATTAATTCAATAATAATTTCATTTACTTTACCGAATGCTACATTGCATAGCAAAAGGCAAAGGATATAATGTTACGAGTATATTCTCTACACGTAGTGCAAGTGCAACGACGTCGCATTACGTAGTAGCCCGTGTTTCTCGGACTACCTAATGACCACCACCCTTTTCAGCATATTCAGCATTTAGAACATTTATAATCATCTTTATTCATGAGCATTCAAACGCTGTAACGACTGAACTGAAAAGACTGCTGAAATTCGGGACCATGTTAGGGTGTGAACTGAATTGACATAAGTATTAAAACATTTCATTTAAATATTCGTACGGGAACGACAAACGGGCGATATCTATCTACTAACGAAATAAAGATTTCTCATGAGCACACACCAAAAAGCATCGAAACCGCACACGGAAATAAACACACAAGTGAATGCTAGAAAATATTCCAAATTGTTTAACAAAAATGTGCTACTAATCGGCAACTAATAGGAAGTAATTAGTTTCTCGTTTGTAAATAATCAAGTCTTACCTACTTATCGTACAAGGGATGTGTAATGATGTCCAGCACTTGAGCTTGTGGGTACGTGTCCACTGGTCCTATACAGAAGTTATTAAAACTCAGAGTATATCGTTCAGTAGTGTTGTGGACACAGTGTGCGGCTGTCAGAGCGTAGTCAGGCGAAATTATCATCGCGCCACATAGCTGTTGGAGCAAGGCATTCCGTAACGATGCGACGTATTTGTATGATCCTGAAGAAGTTGAAACAATGTGTGAAAAAAATTGTAAACAAGAATTGCCCAAATTTAATTTGTTTGATTTTTCGTTATTTTATTTTAAGTCGCAAATTCGATGTCATATAGAAATGGCTGTGTGTCATTACCTTGTCATTACTCCCCCGACCTTCACCTTTAGCTCGAATCGTTAATAGGCATAGGGTACTTTTACCGACGTCACTTTAAACGTATTTTTACTATCAAATTTTTTTGTTTTTATTTCGACGATGAAATACTACATATAATTCCATATCTTGAGAACAATTTGGTAGAGCGCAAGCATATGTCTGCTTTTTCTGCTTGGCCTGTTGGCTTGAAAATCTACTAATATAACATGTACAATATTACATGTACATGGTACAATGTTGCGATATAAATAAAACCGCAACCATACCATAGAGATAGTTGTAAAATAGGTAAAAATATTTATATTAACTAAATCATATTCACCGCAAGGAACATCATATCCCCCTACCACCCGTTTCACCCTTACACATTTCACAATCGAGCAACAAGTGAATATAACACAAATTATCACGAATACTCGACTGGACATTATTGCACGGTAATTAACAGATAGGCACTGAAAATGATAACATTTCTTTCCACCGCACTCATTGTGGAAAGTCGTGACGTCTCTGTTTTATAAGTTTGAACAACTGTTGAGGCTATGGGAATGCGCACGGTCTGCTGACGGTATTATTATTGGTAAAAAAATTACTTACTGTATTTAGCTGAATAAGTATTTCATCTTATCGATTTAATTGTTAATAATCAAGTTGTCATTAATTCTTATGATTATGTACACATCAGAAATTGGTAGGTAGAGTCAAACGCGGAGAAAATGAACAAAATTCTTAATGGAGATATAAAGGGCAGAGATTATCTGGCAAGCTGGTACATATCAATAACATAGTTATCGCGAATATTTTTCAATAAATATTTGTAAATACTAATATCTTTAATGTCAACACAGGTTACAAATTATTTGGTATTAATTTATTTATTTATTTATTTATTTAACACTTCTTATTAAATGTTATATACTTACCTAATTATAATAAGTAATTGTCGGTTCAGATTTAATTAAGATAATTCAAACAGCGGAGGTTTATAAATTACTTTTCATAACCAGGTGTAAACTGTAGATAATCTTCCAACAAGTTAAATAAATAAATAAGTGAATTAACTCTACATCTACGTTTACATCTTTGTTTGACCGTCCATGCCATGCCATGCCGCGTAATGCGCATCCATGCCATGCCATGACTCTACTTACACTAACAAATTTTCAAATTTTGCTTATTTTTGCAATTTGTTAACAATTTCATCCAGTTTGTTACTTTTGCACAAACTGTTTAAGTTAAATAGTAGGGTTGATCAGGCTTTACAGAAATCTGGAAAGCTTGTATGTATGTATTTAGAGAAAGTAGGTTCTCCCCTTCGATGCAACAGCGGATGCAATCGGGAAAACGCTGAGATAAAACCTTTTTAACTAGAGAAACGAGTCTCCTTTCCTGAAAGTTTGGTAATAATGTAATAGTGATTGCAGTCTACCTACAGGTATGTGATTCGTAGGTAGGTAGACTTCTCGTAACTCGATAGGTAATCATCGACACCCTATCTATTACATTAACTAACAAGAATTGATAAGTAAAATTTCGCTAATCACTGTGCCGTTGAAGTTGTCTGTCGTATCACATGCTATGTTAAGACAACTACATGCAAATTGTTTCACTAATAAGCGCCGAGTGCGCTTAAAATAGCCTTTCTATAATTATTTAGTGTTATTGTTGTGGGTTGCATGTGATGCCAGAACGTAGCGACAACAGACAGGTGGGAGCAGCGGGCAGCTTCAGGGTTTATGTAACGCGAGGGCGCGAACGCTGCGCCGCGGCAGTGTTCGCCGACCGGGCCGCAGCGCGCCATGGACCGGCCGAGCGCCAGCCCGCCCGCCAGCCCCACCACCGATACTCCCGCGACCACCGGCTTCGGCGCCTTCTGCAGCGCCATTTCTGACACGATCTCGGTACGTACCTCCGACCGCCGACCGCCGACACGACTCCCACGCTAAAATCACCACACTCATCGACCAAAACAAACTTTGGCGCCGATGCACGCTCCCAATAAATTCCCTAGTAGTTATCATAGTTTATAGTGTCGCGCCGCAATTTATTTAGAGGCGCACGTGGCCCTCGAGGTCGCCGAGGCCTTCGCGACCGCGCAACTCCCGAAAGTTAGTTTCGGTAGGTAACGTGGAATCAGAATAAAAGTCATGGAGTATAAAAAATATAAACAAGTTTATTATTAGAGTGCTCGTTGAGGCCGGGTCGCACGGTCGTGATTTGTCCGATGGCTGTGATCTACCGAAATACTCGCGCATTAAACGTTTCGAGCTTACAGTACAAAGCTTAGCGACACGGCACTCGCGTCTCCTCAGCAAGCCGGCCACCACGGCCACCACCGGCAACCAACACTTCGCGACAACATCCACGCCTCCTTGCGACAAGAGTCACCTTCGCACGCTTCATCTGTCATAGGTACATTTAATTAAATCTAACTTCAATTACTTCCGCAACATCTAACAACTGACAAGTTGGGCAAGGCACACGTGGTTGGATACAAATAACAAAATTTCTTATCTCTACTTATTACGTTACGGTAATTTTTTGTGGTGCAAAATTGTTTAACTGTCGTGTAACTATTCCATATTACTGCCAAACTGACTTTATCTGTTTATAATCACTAAATAATTTTCTAAGTATTTTTATTTATTAATTTTGATTGAATGCTTCTTAAGTACTTATTTAATGCATAGTTTCTATCTAGCAATGTAAATTAG
Source organism: Euzophera pinguis (assembly GCA_947363495.1). Lineage (NCBI taxonomy): Eukaryota > Metazoa > Arthropoda > Insecta > Lepidoptera > Pyralidae > Euzophera > Euzophera pinguis. Next base: position 7,621,397 of record OX376164.1, read on the forward strand.
TTAATAACAAATGCTTTAGTGTAAGCACAATATTAGTCTTATAAATAACATAAAAATTCACAAGATCATTCCACTTACAATGGTGGGCCGTAAGGTCTGTTTTCATAGTAGACAATACCTGAAATATTTCATTTTAAAACTTTATTTAAAATAAACTCCTGAGACGTGACAATTGATAAATTTTAACGTAGACATTTTTATAATAATACCCAAACAATGAAATCGATGTTTTCTTTTTTGTGGTTGTTTAGCAAAGTTTGTGGTTGTAGGATCGATATCGCAACACAAACTGGTACAATGGTATTGTGAGAGCGTGTAGTACTCCCCAAATTCAAGGGTCTTTGTCTAAGTTTCAGTATCATTGTGTAAAATACAGCACATTCGTGACAAAACATCAAAGTGGCCGCTGACGCCATGGTTCAGAACTTCTAACATTTCAAGAGTGCGGTTTCATCGTAAAGTGTTCGTTCAAAAACGTGTAAATAATATGACGTGCCGTGATTTAAAATTTGCAATCTGTTTGATCTATTTAAAGGGTTTAACAGTAAAACAAAAAAGTGAAACGGTATCCATTGACCGGTTAGATCAGCGGGTTGAAGTGGAAGCTTCATTGGACATAGCGGGAGAAACCGAGGACACTACTATAATTTCCATAAAAGTATTAATTTTATAAGAAATCTTTGGCGAGCTTTCAAGCGTGCGTTCAAGTTTCATTCTGCAAGGTCTTTTCATAATTTATGTTATTGAAAGCACTTCGGTCAGTGTACCTACGTAACAATGTCACCCTGGGCCAAGGCCAAGCTAACGGCTATTTGAGCGGGTGCAAGGTTGGTCCCCGCAACTACAAAATAAATAGAGTGCATAAAATAATCCTTTTGTATTGATTCATTATTCCTTTTGCATGTTATAAGTTATAATTTAATAATAACAAGTATAAGTTTAATCATATATGTTTATTTATAGAACACGGAAATACAGTCGGGGTAGATAAACAAACTTAGAGTCGGTCAGGATCGGTTTATCTACCCCCGAAAATAAATGGTGAACGTGAATTTGGTAAACAAATAAATATATATAGAATGAGCAAAATATAAATTGTTAGAGTCCTAGGATTTTCAAATTCCGGGTACAATAAACTGCGGTAAAAAATTTCAATCTACCTTTTCACTGAGGAAAAATTGAAACCTTTTCGTCAGCTTGCTATGGTGCGATAGTGCGTCCAAAACAACACTGTTTTGTGTAGTCGGAGAATTTTTGGATTTTGAAAGGTTTTATTACGCCTGATGAAGATAATTTCTGTGGTAAGCCACGCAGTCGCCTGCCAGCTGCGTTGAAAAGCTATCTTTTGAAATCCGCTCCTCTTACTTACAATATAATGCAAACACTCTTTATTGCACCAAAAAAAAAAAATATACAGAAATATATAAATAATTAATAAATATATAATAATTATTAATTAATAATATGCGGTGCAAGACGATGCACCGTATTTGCTTATATGCAGTGTCTGTAATATTTGTATTTTTCGCACAAGAGTAGATCGCATCGATCGGCCGCACGCGGTGTCGGCATTGGCCTTTACAAACAAGTAAGGCTTTCCTGATCAAATCTTGGAAATATAACTTGAACCCTTGGGGTGCCTTACAACAATAATGTGTAGGGTTGTTTGTTTGATATTGGTTCGATTGAAAATTATATTTGTTTGGCAACCTATATAGAGTAAGCAAATGTAAATGTAATGCTATTGAAGAATGTGATAGAAGTACTCTTGATTATTCTTGTACATTACCAACTCACATATGTATAAACAGCAACTTTACAAACAATTATTTGGGGTTGCGTACTAACTCTATGCAGCCACTGTTGCATGTGGAACAATCTCAGGAAAATTTCTAGGCAGATATATTCTATGTAAATGCGCTATACTGATATGTATTATGACAAGTTTAATTTCGAAAATGTACAGCAGTCTTGATATACCCGAAATAGATAGACACACATAACTCTCCATGTGGTATTACCTACTGAACATACATAGAGATCGTTCATATGAGCCCAAACGTGCTACCTGCTGTTAGTGGCTGAGGAGTAGGCTGCGCATTTTCTTTCCCCACATTCTTCAGGCACCAACCTGATGATGCTATATCTAGAAATCCACCCAACTATACACTTTTCATATCATTCGGATTCTTAAAGTTGGTGTAATTCTATGGACAAGTATCAAATAAGCTAATTATCTCCATATGGCTGAACTGCTCTCAATAAATTATTGAAACACAGAGAGCTTTAAAAAAACGCATCAACATAGGGCCGTTACGCAGACTCATTGACACGTAGTAGTCAAAACAAACAAAAAAAACAGGTAGTAGTCAATGAAATTTCTCACAAATATTTAAAAAAAAATGATTTGGATTGTTATTAATTTCAGAACTCTACTAGCTGTTATTCAGAGATTTTAAGTGCGATCATCCATATTAAGTACCCCTAAATTAATAAAATATAGGGTGTATGTCGATGGTATCACTGTTCTATTCCAAAACGTCTTCCACCAATTGAACACTTGACGAAATTGCGAGTAACATTAAGTTTTGATTATCGAAAATGGTTTCAAGATCCCTATTACGTCTTCTTTCTAAACCGTAGTATCGTCTATTAATCGAGAACAAGATTCCCTTGTTCATCTTCATGGAAGGTAGCCTCATAATTCTATTTTTAACGATCAAAATAATGATGTTACGTTTATTTTAGTCGCACTTGCCATCAATGGTTTACAGTCCATTAAATTCAGCTTAACAGAGGTTTAATCATGGAATATATTAATGAAACGTAGCATGTTGATCAATACGCTACGACATTTTGCAACACTTTTGAAAACTACTAACTACGCCTTTCTTAGTTACTTATTCTTTAGAACATTATATCAATTATAATTTGTTTATTATTGTACCATTTTTTATTTGTAATAAATGGAGTATTTGTTTAATATCTTTAATCCAACTATGTAGTAGCAATGATTTTCCCAAGCGGCATTTAATTTAATAGCTGTGCGAGATCTACGAGTATATATGTAAATCAAGTGTTTTGTCAGTCAAGTTTTACTTTAGAAGTAGTCATTTTACAAAAATATATACATATTAAGTACATTTAGTTGGGCCACCTCCTATGACAAATTCGAGGGGCATGCCAAAAAAATCTAGATACTCAAAAAATATAATATTTAAGTATTACTACTATCTATTTTTTCAAAGTACTCACTCTGAGCATGTATACAAGTTTTCATGCGTTTAAACCACTTGGAAAGTACATCTGATCACTCTTTTCCAAAAATCTAAGTTCGAATATATAGGGAGCTAGTTCATCTTCCTTACTCTTAAATATCTTCCCTTTCAAATTTTTGCGCTCGAGGTATGTGATGGGTAAGGTAGAATGGACATTTTTTTTAAATAAAATAAATCAAGTGTTTTGGCAACGTTTCATGGGGGGCGTTGTCGAGGTGCTAAAGAAGGTGCCGTTTCCGATTCGTTTAGTTCGGTCGCTGTCATACCAAGATGATAATATTGCTGGACCCCAAACTGACAAATACTACTCAAAATTACCTATTGATTGATATTGTGGCACCAAAGTAGTGATAAAACAGATCTTTTAAAAAAACGAGGCAGCCATCTGATACCGCGCGCTGCGTGCACTGCAACATTTTATTGTTGTTCGTTCATCTTCAAGGCACCAAACAGTCGAATGACGTTTTGTTTTGGTAACATAGTTATACATTTATGTTTTATCACCAATAAGGATATCGTATACGTTTTTTTTCTTGCTTCCGTCGAATTTATCTAACATAATCCGGCTCTAATCTACCCGACGGACTTTCTGTTAATCGGCCAGTTTGTGCGGCACCCATCTCGAACAACGTTTACGGAGAAAAAGGTGATCATATAATGGTTTATATTTCTGTTGATCCAATACCCAGTTATAACTCTGTTGAGTCGAGTGACTGCAGTTGGCGGTCAACCGGTCCTCGCTTCATCTTCAAAGCTTCCCAACCATTTAAAAAATGTTGCTCGTGTACAAATAGTCACCAAAAGAATTCACCAAAAGTTCAAAATAAAAAAAAAGCTTTTTATATGATCATATAAAATCACAGCGCAAAAATCATGTCAACCAACTTCCATTGTACCAAACAAATTTATGCCAAATTCTTACCAACCAAGCGCTTTTTTGAAGAAAAAAAAATATTTATATATGTTTTGTATTTAAATTTATCACTAAATAACCAAGGCTTAAGATGGTGTATAACATGCAAGTATTAAATTATAGAGTAAAGAGTATCTAATTACGTTTGGCATTCCCCTCTAAACAATGTAAGTAATGTAATTTATACAATTCCTAAATTTCTTTTCAAGTAAACTAAACACAGAAACTACCTATATTTAAAAAAAGTTGTCGTGAGTTTCTGAAGGTTAGATCGCATCGCATCTAGCTGTAATATCAGGTAATGAAAACTAGTAGGAAAATTGACTTGTTGACCAAGTAGGCACGTAATTCCGTGCGAGTCGCTTCGCTTTCGCGGCATTTTTATTGCTCCCGCTGTACTCAAGCTGGTCGTAAATGTTTTTCAAACATTTAAACACTGACTAATTTGCTCTTTACCTAATAAGTTTGAAGTGTCACGAGGTTCGTGTCCAAAGTATTTAAACTAATCGCCGCCGCCGTGAGCTAATGTTTGCTCATTCAATAGTTATTCGTTGATGTGATACTCATCGGACAAGATACGTTAATAAATATTCCATTGGTTATTGGAGGAATATTCGGTTGAAAAGACATTTGTTTTTAAAGTAAAAATGTAAACATCGTCTGTGTTCGGATGTCTGTCAATTTTTGTAAAATTGAAGAAAAGATAATTTGATAAACAAAAGAAAATGTCAACAAAAATAATAAATCATTGTCATTGTGATGTAAACAAAATAACCATGCCAAAACCATTTAAACCATAACTCTCTTATTTTGTAGTCGGTAAGAGACGAACCCGCTGCTAGTTTGTATTTGACTAATGTGCAATTTTAGGGTACCGGACCGTGAAACGCGTAGGTTTTGTTGTGTTGAACATGATCCAAACACCGTGAGAGTGTGGAATCACATGTTTGTAAAACAGAGTTATGAGCAATACGAGTCGCGGTTGCAGCGTTGAGAGGTGGCAATTGTGAGCCACGCATCAGACTGTTCCGTTTGCCAATTATAAATAGATGATGGGAACACAATCGGGGAACTCGGCCACTGCTCCTGCTATTTCTGATTAAAACTTGTCCCGAAATCAAGAACAGGGCCAGGTTTCGGGAACTGTTTAGATGATGAATTCGCGCTGTCATTGGGGTCATGTATTTAAGAACATCCGCGTCGGATTACTACGGCTAAAACATTATGTAAGTCAATTTATTGCATTCATTAATAATACTTTAATGCTCTACGTTTTCGGAGAAGTAGCTTGGTAATCAATTTATGTGTTTTCTTGGATATAACTGGATAAATCAACACAGTAGTTTGTTTAAATATTTCGTACGTGTACGTATGTAAGTAGTATAACAAACATTTAAGATTAGGCAATTGTCAGTGCGCGCAACTGTTTATTGTAATTACTAAGTACACTTAGTGTAAGGCCTTTGCTTATATGTCTGGCGTGTGCATAATTTTACTGTTTAGATTTTTTTTACATTATTTGTATAATTATAAAGCCAAATCTGAATTCATTAGTCGTATACTAATGGACTGGATTTGAAATATTTGTATGTTCTTTCAAGTTGCTTAAAACTAGTGCCTAACGCCATTTTAAAACTGGCAGAGAAGCAAATATAGTTCTATGCTTTATACTTTAAAAATATTCATCCAAAATATTACACTTGACCGGATTTAAAGTGTGGCAAACCAGCGTCATAGAATTAGACCCGAGTTCACTAACTAATAAATTTAATACTTATAATTTAATCATTTTTAATAATAATATTTTAATCATTGGTTTCTTAATCTTTATGTTAACATTAATCAGCCGTCTATTCAAAGTACTAATTAGTGAATGGTTTAAATCAAAATTTTATGAAACTGCTACTACTGATACTATGAAAACAAACATTTTCAATTTAATCATACGTTGGTGTTAAAAGATCGTTTAAACATTCATAAAGTTATTTATAGGAGTCGCTATAAGTACTCAAATTTAAAATGGACGACACATTAAATGTTTCTGGAATAAAAAATTATAATTTAGGAATCTAAAGAGTTAATTGTGAAAATAATAAAAATTAAAAAATCGCATATATACCTAGAGCACAAGATCGTCAACTTTTGTGAATAGACCAGCCTTGAGAATGCTTTGCGTGTCGACACATAAAAGATTGATTTGCAACCCAAACGTCATTTTCTACCTACCTATGCTACGCGGTTTAACTACTTATAATAGGCTGGGCAAAAAGTTTCTTCGCATTTTTTAAGAAAATTCAAATCATTTTTAATATAGTTTATTTAAATTTAACTAAAGTATGTATGTGCCATTTTGTTCGATTACATTTTGCCATCTGTAGGTAGGGACATGATCCCATTGCTATAAAAAATTTGAGGCTTCTGATCAAAATACCGAGAAAGATGGTTTTGGCAGTCCTCTCGTGATGTTAACCTGACACTGCCTCAAGAATTCTGAAGAGACCAAAACAGGTGGAAATCTGAAGGTGCAAGATCAGAACTATACGGCGGATGCATTAACAGCTCCCAGCCAAACTTTCTTAATTTTTGCTAAATGGCTAAAGATGTGTGAGGTCTAGCATTATCATGATGAAAAACCACACCCTTTCTGTTCATTAATTCCGGCCACTTCCTTTCAACTTCTTGCTTTAATCTCATCAGTTGTTCGCAGTAGAGTTCAGAATCGATGGTCCTGCCTGGTGGTAACAGCTCATAATACACATATAACCCGGGTTTCGCCACAGTCTGTGAAGCCTGATCGGCCTTTGACCACGACCTTTTTTAGCACGTTCTTGTCGTACGTGATCCACTTTTCATCACCAGTTATCAGCTTCTTCAAAAATGGTTCGGTTTCATTACGTCGTAATAAAGAATCACAAATGAGTAAACGGTTCATTAGGTTTCTTTAGGTGATCTCGTGAGATACCCAAATATCGAGCTTTTTTGTGTACCTAGTTTTTTTCAAATGCACCAGCACTGTTTTGTGGTCAATTCCCAGTTCTTCAGTTGCGTCGTAACTACTGATATGCCGATCTTGCTCCACTTTTTCAAAAGTGGCATCCATTTTATCCGTAATAGGGCGACCAGAGCGACGTGCATCTTTGACATCAAAATTTCCGGATTGAAAACGCCTAAACCCAATTTGTGCTACTCTCACAGACACTGCACAAATTTTTTTCACAGCTTGCGTTGCATTTTTGCCTTTGTTGTAGTAAAATTTTAAAACCACTTACCATCAGGTGGGCTTTACGCCTGTTTGCCTACTTAGTTGTACATAAAAAAAAATTATCGAAATTCTTCATTAGATTCACTCATCTTGATAGTAAGAAAAACCAATGAAAATCACACATTTTCCTTTGCACCCTTTTCCATTGGGAAAGGAACGTTTATTCGTGTGCGGTTTCGGTAAAAAAGGCAATTTGATAGCACTAAGTATTTTTTTAAACTTTGACTTGTTTAATTTTGCAAAATTCAAATTTTTTAAATGCTGAGCAAAAAGCTGGTCGACGTTTCATCTAATATATATTATTAGTTTTATGTTTAATTTTATTATTTAAATGTTATTAATTGAATTTAATTTCGTCAATAATGTTATATGTTGATAAAACAAAAAAGTATATCGTATATATATATATATATACGATATGTATATATGATATGTATATATGATGATATGTATATATATATATATATTATATATATATAATATATGTAAGAAATAGGTGTGCTTTACCCCTTAAGATTAAGGGATTAAGATTACACATACGATGTCGTGTGCCAGAGAATGTATCATTGACATGCCGATGGTACAGACATACTGCAGGGTACTATAGAGCCTTTTAGGGTTCATGCGTCCGGTCCAACCGAGTTCAAGAAGTTTATTCACAAAAGTTTTTTAGTTTTAATTTTGTAAAACTTATTCCGGAAGAAAATATAGGAACAAAATATACATAAAAATACAATTAAATAATAACTAGGGATGTTTTACGAGCACAAAATTATAATATATAATTGACCATTATTATAGTTAGGTGTGAACAGATGGTTATAGGTACATACTAATTGTCCGTGACTGTACTTGGTTTTAATTTGATTTTGTGTGTGTTTTTAGGCATTTAAAAGATTTTTTACATTTTGTAATATTATCTATTCAATGAAGCATCCACTATACCTTTTATACTATAAGTCGTAAGTAGAAGTTTAAACATAGATTGATCTGAGTTATAATTTTACAAATAAATATTAAGCAAGTTTAACAATGGGTGTATTTTAAATGTTATGAAAAGTTATTTGAAACGTTATATTCTTTGTTTCAGGGTATGGCGACCACATCACGGAGCAGGAGAAAGGTTATAAAATGTTTTATTTATTGCCGATATCAGAAGTTTTACGGTTGTTCACATTTATTCATAATTTACTGTCGAAAAAGGACGTCATTTTTATTGGCTAATAATTTTATGTCAACTGTTTATATTAAATATTATTTAATAACATTCATAGCTACTTATGAAAGTTCTAAACTTACATTGAATGAATTGATCTGATCAACCTGCATTCCTTGAAGTACTTTATTCTTATTAAAAATATCTACTTAATATAATTTTTCTATTATCTTTTCATTAGTAAATAGCCGATTTCTAAAAATTTCGAAGTCAGAAAACGTATTGTAATGTTTATTATTAGATTAACAGTATTGATTACATAGTCTTTATAAAACATAGTGCCTTTCATAAAAGACTACTATATTATTATTGAGTGCAATGTGTATCATACTATCCTTAATTAATAGATAGAAATAAGTTGAAAACTGACAAATCATCCTGCATCCGTCTTACTACAAAAAGTGTGTTTAAATTTAAATTAACATACATTTCACAGGGTGGCACATTTCTATTTGCTTCATATGTGCGTCAAATACTTTGCAAGAATTTGCGTTATTCACTGCTTTTGGCGCGCCACGCCATGGCAGGAATCCGTCAAAGCCACATTGTTCGTTTGTCACAGAACTGCGTTAAAACCTTTTCTTTCAACCTTTGTTTGAGAACATTTGCAGCTACGTGTAGTGTCCAAAATTTTTTTCGTTCCCTTGACATTTAGTTACATTCTTAAAATGCCATTGTTGTTGGGCTTGTTTATGCGTTCGTAAAGTATTGATGTTAACAAAGCATAGTTGCGAAAGCTAACCTACGCGTATTGTATTGATTTTGTATTAATTTTATATTATCTTATTAAGGTTATTAATTACACAATACTTAGTTAGATCAAAGTTGTTTATCTAAGGAATATATTTTTATTAATATATTAAAAAGGGTGTGGAGGGTTCTAAAAATCTTATTTTATCTATGTTTAAGTTGAACCTGGAATCGAAAGCTATACGGCTTTGATTGGAACTTAGGACACAACCGGAAAAATAGGATAATGATGATGATACTTCAGCTTATTGGTTATCAGCTTATCAATTATATTTTTTTCGGGCAGTTAACGTTGTAGAGTTAAGTCTCTACGAAATTAATCGTCAGACTAACGCGTTGATGTCTAATAAAATAACATAACCCAGATAATGTAAAAATGTAAAAGTCAAAATTCACCTCACTAGCATAATATCACCCTAAATCGTCATCTTTTTCCGTTTTCACCTCTTCTTTTATGTATGTTTATGTATGTATATGTATAGTTATGAATATTGTATGTAAATCTATGTATGTTTATTTAGCAGTTAAGTGTTTTTTTGTTTTTTTTTTTTCTCTCATTGTATTCTAAAATAATTCGCGCCGCACATAACTTTTATGTTTTTCCTAATGGTTGACTGGGAGAAAATGCTTTTAGCATTAAGTCCGCCAATTGTAAACTTGTGGTACAATAAAGATTTATAAATAAAATAAATAAATAAATAATGTCTATCATTAACTAACTTTTAGGTTTTTTTATACTGGTGGTTTGAAGCAATCTTATTACCTTTTTTCTTCCGAAAGTATTCGGAGTTATTTGGGTAGGTAATAAATACAAGAAGATTTTTTTCCAATTTTTGCAAATCGGTTCACATTTAATCTTGTCTCGAACCATTGCCCTTCGTACGTAACATTTCCATGGAATTTCCTCGTTGCGTCACACAAGGTTCTCGTCCAACGTGAAACAGAGTGTAATTTTCTTTGATGTGCAATAATAGTTCCAGGACAAACTCATTCCTATGATGTTTAGTCTACAATCCGCTGCCTAAGTTTGTATGACTAATAATCATACCTTCGTAAGACACTTTAAGCCATTGATCTCAGCCGCTTTCTGGTGGTCTCAAAGGTCGAGTGGTAGTTCAACTATTTGTCGCCAAATTTGATTTCAAAAAACAATCCTAAATCACTTTTCTGACCCTTTTGAAGTTTTCTCAAGGTTAGTTGCAAGTGTAATATTAATAAATAAACCTTGCATATAACTATGGCCCTATTTTCGTTTACTGTTAGTGTTTTTTCGGTTACATCCTCACCTGGTTGCTTCAAAGCTTCATCTGGCTTTTGGTTTTTCTTATCCACTTGAAACTTTTCAGATTTGTGAATACAAACAGAGAAGAATAGGTGTGTTTTTTTTTATTTTGTGCAGGCAGCACAATATTTACCTATCAACATTACCAACATAATGACCGTTTTGCTTTGCGGTGTAGAAATTATAAAAACGCAACCATTGCCTTTTTTGACGCCGGTCGGGAGTGTTTGTTTAACAATTAAACTGGTTGATTTAGGACAGTCTTTGAAGAAGGCATGTGTGTGTATCCTCACGGTGTTATTCATCACATTTCAGTTTATTTACCTTGAGTGTAGATGTCATAGTTTTTCAAGAAACTCCAGAGCGGTGTTTACGGAGCGCCTCTGCGAATTTGACGCCGTGCCAAGCGCGACATTAGCTATTTCTATGCAAACTTCAGTCGGTCACACAGTCGCATTTTTATCATAATACTTCCATTGGACTCGATTTCAAAAAGATGTAAAGTAGATGTATCAGCAGGTTTATCCTAAATAAAGATTACGTGGCTCGACTTTACAACTTAATCTCTCCTTACATTTGAGACGTAGAGCTAGAAAATTGTACTAAATGATAATTATTCCAGACTCGATACAGCCCTAAATATCTAGATATTTAGGGCTGTATCTAGATACAATATGCCTAACCTTAGTTCTAAACTAAAAGTACCCACCAACCTAGATAACTGTTTGCAATACATTTCATACACAGTAACTTAAAATGTATATTTATGTTAAAAATGAATTTATATTATCCGTATATGGTACCACGATATTACATGGCATGTTAATTTTTTTACTTGTATATTGGTATTGCCTGCTAACTAAAACGTCCTCATTTTAATTAGCTGGTTATTTAGCAAAAACCTAATTATTTGATACACTCGTATCCAAGAATTATACAGTACTATACGAGTACCTATATTGACCTAGGTAATATGTGTAAAAATCATGTACAGTGCTCAGCCTTAACACATATACCATCGTATTCAATTTTAGATTAGTTTTGACTTATTATGGTCGGGACTGTACAAACTCTAAAACAGCATCAATAGTTCACCAGATATATAGCGGTGTTAGTAATGCTTGTTAAATTATGTTTTTTACCTGCTTTAGTGGTTGGCAAAAAAACTTCTTTGGTGAGGTAGGGTTACTAACACTTGGATATCCAGGCAACATCGAATTAGATGAATTTAAATTTTGATTTTCGATTTAGATAAGTATTGGATCCAAGATGACAACCATTACATAGCGGATTATCTGAAGTTCAGCTACCTATACCGCTTTTTCTTTTGACATTCAAAAACATAATTTTATCTACTCTATTTTTAAATGCGGACTTATAGTTAATGCAGATATTTATTAAATCATTAAATTTAATCATCCGGTCTATAACTATATATCACCATTATTAACAAGGCTATTGCTTCAAATTGGGTCATCAAAACAACACCTATCTATACAATTTGGCATGGTAAGCGGAGTTGGTACCTAAACGTTAGCGAATTTGGCATCAGTCCCTTACATTTTAAGTTCGGTACGTTCTAGAACTTATTTCTATTGTTTGCCCACAAATTAATGAAAATCAAAATTAATGTGAATAATGCTGGTTTATTTGGACTCCTTTGTTTACATACAGATTTTGTTTGTGTATTACTATACTAAAAACTAAAATAATAATGTGTGCGAACCGAAACCTATGTTTTCACTTGAGTCTGCAAGTAATTGGTATAGGTTGATCTAAGACTCGTCTGTGTATTGATTATATGATAAGGTCGTATTCACGTCGTTTTATTAACTTTAAAATAATATTTGTAAAACATAGTTAAATTAGTCAAAAATACGACACAGGTCATCTCGACTAAAAACGACTTAATTTTGGGAATACTGTCGTAGTTTAATATAGGTACAAAGAGTTGTCAGAACTATATCTTGCTGTAATGAAATTAATTAGGTACACAGAGAATCTCCTCAATTTTGTTGAAATATTCGTAAACTTGTTTATTTATTACCCACCATGCTAATTAGGCATAAGCCGGCGAAGCGAAGGATTTTGGCAACAGCGTCAAATAATCTGACAGCGGATTTCCGTTAAACCAAGCGTTGTGTTTCTGAAAAAAAAACAAATATTTATACTCTGGCAATAGCGATTATCGAGAAAATATATTTGTGTCCAATGATAATTTTTCTAAATATTTACACATCACCCACATTGCTAGTATGTTATTTAAACCTTTCACTACAAATACTTATCTTTATCTAAGTTGACCTACCTATAAATTTACTTCCATTTGGAATTTTCAACCTCTTAGTTCGCAAGGTCTCATAAAGCTTGAGATACACCACCGGAGAAGAGCTTCCGTTTCCCGCTCCCTGCATCTTAGGTAGATACTGTTCATATAATGTAAAGCAAATAAGAATATGATTCAAGATAGAGCAGTAAACTACTTTTTTAATCGATTTACACCAACTCTCGATAAGTCTGCATTATTTATCTTATTTGTGTTTAGGTTTCGAATCATTATTCAATAACTTCCGATATCCACGCATATTGATCAGACAATAGCTTGATAAAACTCATGACAAGTTTGATAACGGCGGGAAATTGATAAAAAAATCAGTATCATTCAGCTATACATATTTACTTACAGTTGATATCGCGTTCGCGACTCGTGTGGCTTTGGAGGATTTTAATTGTAGTAGAGAGAACTTTATGCCGTTTACATGTCTGACGACAATTTATTTGTTTCGCAGCAAGACGAGGAGAAGAAGAGTAAGAAGAAACAGTCGCCAATTGACGAGCGGCCCACGGTGCCGGCGCCTAGTGAAGCAATGCTCAATAGTAAGTTTATTCATTTATATCACTTAATTTATTTAAAAAAAACATAATTTGGACCATTAACTGTAAGTGTAAACTTAAAACAGAGTATCACGTTATATATATATATATATATATATATATATATATATAAGTATATATATATATATATATAAGTATATATATATATTATTGGAAAAAAGAGTAATATACTTATTTGGGACCTAAAAACTGATGTCGTCTCTTCGCGCTTTACTAATCGTTCAAAAACTGACGATTTTTTTTTTGTTTGTCATCAAGCAATTCGATTTGTTTGTGATTTCAAACGTGCGGTGATTGTTGTTGGTAGAGTAGAAGCGTTAGACCTACCAATCCAATAAATTAAAGGCGTTTTTGTTTGGGGACCGCCATTGATTCAAAACTTTGTTTATTTTATTACTTTTTGTTAGTGCACACAATAATTTCGTAAATTGTGACAGTTTTTTCTATGTTGATAAACAAACACAGAGCTATAATAGATAGTAATTTTGTTTCAAGCAATAGTTTCTTACAAAGTCAAAATTTGGCGCAAATTTTGCTAATCAGATTTTCTAAATAAAAATTCATCGAAAAATATCTATAAGGTATCTGTGAAGTATAATAGTTGACTACACTATAGACAACAATGTCCTAACTTTGAAATTGGTTTTAGCTTGTTCTATCTACCGACAATGTAGAGCTACATGCATTAATATCTATAACTTATTTAAAACTATTCTGTGATATAACCATCGGTTCTTAAGTCAATATAGTACAGTTTAAAATTTAATACAGTTACATTTTGCTTGTTATCATGTACAACGTACCTACATGTATAGCTGTAACTGTAAGCTATATCATTGTTTACGCGGGAAAAACTGGCTATATCCGACACCCGTCCGTTTTTCACGAATATCCATTATAGTGTACGTTTTCACAAATAACTTTTAAAAGGGTGTACGTTAAGCGATGTACACTCAGTATACATAGGTACATCTTTGCCCCACACATATTAGATACTAGCGGTCTGTCCCGACATCGTCCGCATTATACAAATTGTGAATTAGGTTGCATGACTTATTTAAAACCGGTTACATAGATCTCTAGAGAAATATAACTAAAGGAATAAAAGATGAATCAGTGTACGTGTACCTCTACTAATGAAATGGTGACAGATTTCACTACTGAAGTATTTCAAGGACTGTCGATATCATGCCGGCAGCTTACCTATAAAAATAGGCATCCCTTCCAGTTAATTCAATTATTATTATTTCGGTGCTTTAATGACTGGCTGACAATCATGGTCATCTAAAAAAATTTGTGTGAAGTGTTGTACAATGTTCACACTAAACAACAGATGAATGTTAAAAAATAGATTAATAAGTTAGAATGACGAATCCATACTTCCATACTAATATTATAAATGCGAAAGTCTGTCTGTAACGCTTTCACGGACAAACCGCTGTGCGGATTTTTGATGAAATTTAGTATGAATATAGTTGAAGACCCGGGGTCAAACATAGGCTACTTTTTGACGCAGGCGGAGCTGAGGGAAAATGCTAGTTTTTCTATAAGCTGTATCATATCATTTTGTTGATCTAGCTACTCAGGTCTACTTATTTGTTGTCTGTTAGATCCGACGTAAAGATAACAGACGACAAATATTTGTCCCTCTGCTCCCATTCATCACAATAAGTGGTCAAATGCGGCGTCAAGTCACGCGCAATGTAGTGTTCCGTAGTAGTCCTAATAATAAAGAATTTAAATTTAAAGCACGCCTACATATTTTCCTTTAGCAGATATAACAAGAAGCTCGAGAACAGCGAGCGCGGCGCGCGTATACGAAGACGGCAAGACGCCACTCGCGACCACCCGTATTGGATTGTTCACCATTAGTGTAATATTCTATTTCGACCATGCTCAGAAGGCACGCTATCATTAGGCTGTGTCAGAAGCAAGTATTAAGGCAGCCTTAAAAAAAATCTGATAGTTTTGGACGCCTCGGGTCATGTTTCTGGGCGTCAATTCTCATATTTGACATAGTGCACAATTGAATCGTAATTGGATCGCAATGACAACTTTTGTCGTTTCTGGTATTTTGTTACTAATTTTAAAACATTTTAATTTCATTGGCATGCCATTGAACTGCAACGGGAAAATTTTGCTAAACAAAAAGGTAATTAAAATCATCAATGCTTTCAATAATCGCTACTTTATTATTTATTTAATTTTTTCTACTATTACCAAATATGTTTTACTTGCATATCAAAAATGCATCGTAATTGAGTCGTAATTGAATATCAGTTGCATGGTCTTTTAAAGTTTATTAGCGGAATTGACATTACGGAGGTCACACAGCAGTCGCTCCATTGTAGTAACCAACACCAAAATCAAGGTCAGTTTCGAGATACATAGATAGATATAAACTTTATTGTACCAATCTCAAATTTAAATAATAGAAATACATTTAGAAAATTGAGTAAAAATGTAAGCTAAGGACGCAACTGGAAAAAAGGCAACCAAGGATGCGAAATATTTTTTGTCTATATAGTATGGAAATTTATGTAATTTTTTAACTTTACACTCGGTAATTGTACTTCCACAAAACTTTTTGTATATTGAACATACTTAGATACAATAGCTTCAAATTTTGAACAATTATAGTAATGCAAACTAGTTGAGTGGTACAAACGCTCGATGCCAAAGGGCGGACAAAACTAAAAGTGTGAATGGTCCCGAATGGTCTTGGTCATAGAACCAACTAAATAATTTTCTTTTCATGTTAAAACAAATCTAAAACGAAATCACGGCACGTTTCATAAATAGCGCCATCTTGATATCGGAAATGTCAAATATCAAAATATGTTAAACTATCTGCTTACGCTAGATGGTTATTTCACTCGTAAAGTATTACGGCAGTGATAATTCTCCTTTGAAATTCATTATATTACTGTCACGAATTTTTTCAGGTGTCCAAATGCAACGGTTTTCCTACAAGCATGTGGGGACACTCACCTCTGTTAAAATAGACAGCTTTAAAGCGAAATATATCGTAAACGAAACCTCTTTTCGAATACCTATCGAATGGTACACAATAGGAGAGTCGAAAAAAAAATTGTCGACCCCCACTTTACACTAAGGGCAGGTACCCGAAAAATAAAATATTTTTAATAATTTTATTTTACAGTTCGCTCCGCGTAAATGTATAAGTATACGTAGGCATACCAAATTTTAGCTTTCTAGGTCTAATAGTTTTTAAAAAACATAGGACAGATAGACGGACAGACATGACGAAACCATAAGGGTTCCTTGTGTTTAATTCGGAACCCTAAAAAAATAATGATTTTATGTGAACAGGGTGAAGGTCTTAGAATAATAATAATTATTCTAAGGTAAAGGTATTATCAAAACTACTTTGGTCAGAAGTGTCCCCTATAAATGTTAGTCTAAGTGTTGAATTATTTAAATTATTTTTCTCTACATTTTATAAATGTAGTTAACTAAATAGACATTCTAAAGTGACAAATATAACGTCATGTTACTCGGAGTGTTTATAAATAGGGAAACTAATGCATTTTGGCAATGCAGGAGCCCGACACTGACAATGGCCGTGGCTGAGACATATTTGCCGTCCGCCAGCATGCCACGTGCATTCGTGTACAGTGGGCCTCATGGAAAAGTATACTATCTAAAGTGTAAGGGGCAGGTGGTATATTTTTCTATGTGGCCCACTGTACCTTACATTATAACAGTTATGCAGTAAAAAATACTGTACTTTGACGAAGATTACTTTGTCTTTAATTAAACAAAGAAAACAATAATAGCCAACATTACAAAATTACAATCGTCTCTAGGGGATGATGAAAGATGGTAAAAAAATAAATTGTTTAAAACAATTTCATTGAACGAATAAAAATTAGGTACCTAGGAAACAGGCGATCGATAAGTATTTAAGAACTTTCTTGTATATACTTCTAATAAGGTAATTATGTATTTTCAAACTTTCAAATGCATTTAATATTTAATAAAAAAGTTGCTTATTTAATCAACTTTAAAAATAGAAGTT
Organism: Euzophera pinguis; assembly: GCA_947363495.1. NCBI lineage: Eukaryota > Metazoa > Arthropoda > Insecta > Lepidoptera > Pyralidae > Euzophera > Euzophera pinguis. The sequence continues at coordinate 7,639,035 of OX376164.1, forward strand.
TTGTTACGAAAAAACACTTTTAAAATTTAATTTAAAACACTTAAATAAAGCAGTGAGTATTTTTATATTAATAAACGTGTTGATTCGTTTAAAAAATCGGTCGTAAACGAATTCTTCGTGCGTCCATCGACACCGCAAAGCACATGCGGCCTATTTTATTGAAATTAACAGCTATTTTAAAACACAATTTTAAATCTTAATCACCGAATCGTTGGCACTAGCAGGAAACTGACGAATGTTATAAAACAAAAAGTAAGTAAGTGTTAATTGAAGTATTATTTTTTTTATAAAGTGAACTAGGGTTGTGGATTTTGTAATGATAAATAAATAAATAAAGTTAAAACTGTTATGTAATATCGTTTATTTGAATAAATACAAAAAGTTAATATTTTAATATTAAATTGGGGATAAAAATTTCGGGAATTACGAATTTCCATATTAGAAAGGAAAAGGTAATAAATACTTACGTGATATTAGTTTTTTATACACAAACGTTTCCCGTAGGCGATATAGGTAGGTAGAGCAGAGACTAAAGATATCCACTTGCTAAGATCCTTGCAGAGTTTCACTTCCGTTCTGTCTCATTTCTCGTCTTACATCGCCGATGAGGGTACCCTAATTTCTTTTAATGTTCTGCATTGGCTTTTAATATAATGATGAACAATTTAATGAACAACAACCCAGTATTTTGGAAACCGTGGGATAATACCGTTAATAATGTGAGCTGATCAAACATCAACGCTAGTGCGGAAAGTTTGCAGTATGTTTGGCTCTGAACGTTTCCTTGTATTTTTTGGCACCCTGTCCTGAGATTAGTAAATATTATTGTTTGGAAATAGTTCGGGGTTTATTTAATTTGCAGTTAACTAAGGATCATGGTATAAAATAATCCAATCAAATTTCAATGAAGTTTGAACGCTGAAATACTAAAAAAAACAATTCTGTGCGCCATGCTGCGCCATCAGGCATACAAACAGAAAGAAAAAGAAAACTGAAAGAGAAACAAAAGAATCGAGACCTTTGTTTGGCCCTTTTTGACAACACAATGAAGAAAGAGAGTAGTTTCTTATGTAGAAAAAACCGCTTAGCGAATAATTTCAGTTTCAGATAACCTTTTTTTTTTTATTCATCCATAATCTATTATTATATTAATATCTCCTAAAATATTGTGTTTTTTTAGATCAATGTTTATACTAATAGATAATAAAATATAACCTTGTGTAAAGTTTATAAACAAAAAAAATTGTTGGTGACTTGAAACTGTCATAAAATAAAATAGAGACACGTGATCAATCATTCGCGCGTCTTATCTAAAGATAGGGGTATAAAAGTATATGCATAATACTACGTTTTATTAGACGATATAGCATACATGAAACGTCGTCTAAAAATGTGAGCTGTAAGATAAGAGAGTATGATACAAGTAATCTTTTGTCAATATTGTCAACGGTATAATATGCGAGATGATGGGTGCCTCGCATTTTCTAAAAACATTTTGTGCGATACGCCGCATTGCTTCACAAAAGTTAGGATAAAATGCTTTTAAAATACGGACATTAGTGCAACTTATCTTGTAAACGTGCTTAACATGTCAAAGAAGGGTAATGAGTTTTGTAAGTACAACATAAACAACTCATTTTTGGAGATACAGATCTTTTGATGTTTAACTGAAATGACCTTGAAAACTTTATTATAAGATCAAAATATTGCGGTGAATTATTATTGATATGAGAATGTCGTAAATGATTTTATTGTTGGGAAACACGACGATGACTCGCTCACAAAAACATTTTTCTTTGATGTCACTGTATATTTTTTTGGCGCTTATAGGAAAACAGTGTTTACATTTTTTTGACGAAAAATTACATTTTGAATGTGATCTTGGCCACTTGCACGATGGTTTAAAGTAGTTTGGGAGCGACCTACCCTCTAAAAGAGGCGGTATTCAATTTCCGTATTCGATAGCTGCTGGCAACTATATGAGTTTGTCTTAAATGCCTTGACCTTAGGTCTTTACATATGGAATTTAAAATATTCAATTTTAGCTTGTGAAAGCGGACCCTGGGCTCCGACCGACAGTTGAGGATGCGATCAGGAAGGCGCTGAGATGAGAGAGTGCTTGCAGAAGATTAAGAATTCAAAGATTGAAATATACTGAATTTTAAACTTTGAAACGACTTCTTGAATACATAAAGTGTGTTTTAAGAGAGAGAGTGTATTAAATGGAAAATGCATACCTTATATATGCCGGAAGCTTTGAATAATAATAATAATTTGTTATAAGTATATGTGTACTTTGTGGAACAATAAAGTTTTAATAAATAAATAAATAATATATATACTGCAGAGAAATACAATTCAAGTTTCAGAGCCTGTACTCTGTAAATCATGTCCGATTTAGCGGTACTAGTAATTACAATGGAGCGACTGCCGTCTGACCTGCGTAACCCTTTTAACTCCGAAACAAGACCAATTGAAACATAATGTGTTAGTGGCCAACACTGTCAGGTTTTTTAAGCTAACTACCACCCAGGGAACCAACATATTAACGTGCTTTCCGAGGTACGGAGAAACTCAAACTAAATATTTAAAAATAAATACCTATATTAATTTTTTTCTAACTTACTAGCTAAATAAGTTAGTAAGTAAAACACTTTATTAAAATTAAATAATCATAAGCCGAGGAGTTCCATAGTACTTAAATTAGGATTTTTGTTTATTTCAGACCTCCGGACAGCGTTTGGTCTCCTGGACCGCGACAGCGACGGCCATGTGACTCCGGAGGAGCTGCAGTTCATGCTGCGGAACCTCGGCATTGAGGTCAGCGACGACCTCATCTCTGATCTCATCAAAGATGCCAGTAAAACTGGTGAGTAATGCCACTCTATTAATAATAGTAATACGTGAAATATGGTTAGTATAATCTGAAAACTAAATTCATCGGCTGCGCCTAATTTCGAGAGTTAGTCGCTCAGAAGAACCGGTGCAAGCGATATCGCACCTGTTAGAGTTCCCCATGTGTCCTGTTAAGTGTAGCAGAAGCGATCTTATGGGGACGACAACGGGTGCGACTCAAGTGGCAGCATACTAGGCACAAATCATTGGAATCATCGACATTATGAAGAAGATCCGGCAGGAACGACAAAGGCTAACCTTGGTTGTAGCCGGCTAAAATAAGAAGTTCGGTGTCCGATGTTGGCTAAACTGGAACGAAGAATTTTCAATTAATTTGTAATATGAAGACTGAAACGGTTGGCTCCCAGCACACACCTCTCGACAAAGGCGTTGGATATGACCGTCTTTTCTGGAAATCACTCCAACAAGTTTATTAATTAGGAAAGTACATATTCTAAGGTACTAGTAACTAAGTAAAGTCAAAAAGGAAAAAATAAATTGCGCAATTTGAACAAACAAATCACACAACACCAAACAAACAGCTATTCCCTATGTTTTACTAAACGTAAACTTCAGGCAAAGTAATTTATTTCTGAAACGAAATTGTTATCAAAGCGGCAGCACCCATTTTCACGGAGACATTGTAGTTAGAAGCCTGAGTGAGTTTTAAGCCAAGTCATTACAGAATTGAATAAGCTTGGAAGACTAATAGTTTGAAAATATCTAAAACATAATACCCGGCGATGACGATTTCAATTATTTGACAATTGGGCTTCGACTTCGACGTAGTATATTTTGAACGAATGTATTATTTATAAAGAGATTTTTTGCGTTTTCTCAAGGAAAATAAAAACACATATAGGGCTTCGAAGCAATACCTACCATGAGGAATGCAATCGGTAAAATAATACAATGCGGCAAAGAGAGAGAGAGAGAGAGAGAGAGAGTGTTAGGTAATAAAGAAGTAGTAGATTGGTGGATAGTCAAATTGTTTCATAATTAATAGGTTCGGGAAATGAAACAAATTAAACAAGGAAAGTTTGTGACACAAAGTTACTATTATACAAATACCTCTAACGAAAATTAATGTTTGAATAAATAAATGACTTGCCTACAGAAGTTTTCTAAAATTAACCATTAACTATTAAGTTTATGATGGCCATAAAATCATGGGTATTCGTAATTATCGTTGAATAAGTAATCAACATTTTGTAAACTATAAACGTAATAGCTTTGTCGGCAAGAAAATCAGTGGCAGTGCGTGACTTGCCATAGCATGGACGTGAAATATAATGGATTTGAACTTAGACTTTCAGTTCAAGGTGATTGAGGTGAAACCGAACAAAACTGACAGACGGACAATGAAATGTGAGTAACCGATCCATGCGAATAATAGACCTGAACATTTTACTTTCTTTTTAAGTTTGATCGATTAAAGGTGTTGAAACGTTTTCTTATGTATAGTTCATCCCGGTTATAACTATTGCATAGAAATCTTAGGTTCAATGTCCTTTTGTTCGTTCATCACAATACTTAAGGCAATCCGGACTTCGAACAACTTGAAGAGCGAGTTCCCCTATATTCATTAGGCGTCATCGACGACACAGCACAACTAAGGTGTAGAGAACTATTAAAATTATTTATTAATCTATATTGTATGTATGTATGTACAGCTATGTAACATATACAGTGAAAATTTTGCAGCTAAATTGAAAATGATATTTTATGACTTACTGTGCGAAAAATGTATGTTAATTTAATTTTTAATCCCATTGACTTTTTTACGAGACAAAGTTTAATGCAAAATATAAACAGATTACTTTTGATAGTCATGATAATCGCATGCGCACCAATATCATCTTGGTGGATGATTGGAGGGAAACTATGAAAATAGATTATCTTTCGTGTCGTAATACCGGACTGAAACATGAACCAAAGTCAAAGTCAATGTCAACATTACATCAGAATCTCACCGCAGTTAACTCGAGAGGAGAAGTGAAGTAATAAAATAAGTCGCTTTAAATAAATTGAAACGCTATGTGAAATTGAGCATTGCCACTTTGAATTTATTTGAAATGCTGCCAAATTTGTCACATTTTTAAAACACAGAGTATCCGCAAGTGCGAAATATGCTCCTGTTAGTATGCCGGCACTAAGGAGTCGTCAACGTCTAAAAATATTTGTGTTTACGTTTGCTCTATATCCTGTTCTCATCCGTATTGTTCTTGGCAACAGCTTCTTTGAAATAATTTTAACATTCTCAACTTATAATTATGAGCGTTTTCGCGGTTGCTTCTTAAACCATATCTTCTATTTGGTTTATTAATATTTATTTTTCACTTCCATGAGGTAGTAAGATTGGAGTCAATTTTATGACCAGCTACCGGTTTTACGTCATATCTTATTGGAAATGCATTCGTCGTCTTTACAAGAATAATTTAATTCTCTGTCTAATTCGAAGGTTTGCCATTTGATAATGTATAAACACAATAAATAGTTAATTAAAGCTATGGAAACTAATCCCTAACTAATTAGTAAAACACAAATATTATTTTTTAAATCTTAACATTTTCCCGGTTGTGTTTAAATTTTTTGTAATTTACCTGTCTCACCCGAAGTCTTCTTGGACTTTGTAAAGCAACCCTTGGTTAAATCGATGTGGGTAATTTATTCATAGTTAATTCAGGTTATTGTAAAATAGCGTGCGCCGAAGGGCGGCCGGCTTCCGGAGCTGACGACTCTGTGCCAAGGTAAAGTATAGAGTTTATAAAATCTTATTGTAGAAGGAGCAACTTTATTACATATCATTTTCATGCTAGCGCCTTCCCGGTTACAACCGAGGATACATCCTCAACTGTTTGTTTCGGAGTCCAGGGTCCGCTTTCTTACTTTTATGTCTCTATTTCGCCCGGTCTTTGGCATCCTTGACAAAGAGTCCATTAGCAAACAATGCACAGGTGTTTAAATTAATTTGGCATATTTTTTTCCCGTACCCAAAGGGTAAAAACGGTACCCTATTACTAACACTCCACTCTCTGTCTGTCACCATTCCGCTAATAAACTTTAAAAGACCATGCAACTGATTTTTTATTAAAATTTATTGTACAATTACAATTGTAAAGCACAATAGGTGGACTTAATGCTAAAAGCATTATCTAACAGTCAACTTTTGGGTCAAGCAGAGAGCTTGTGTGGGTGTAAAATAAAGTTAAATTAACAGAAAAGCAATATTTAATTACGATGCATCTTTGATATGCTCAATATCGGTATTCTGCTAACACAATTTTCAATCTCAATTTAATTGCAACTAAAACATTATCAAGTGGTAATAGTAGAAAAAATGTAAATAAAATAAATAACAGAGTACCGATTATTGAAACAATTGATGATTTTGATTTTTTTTGATTAGCAAATTTTTCCAGTTTGAGTTCAACGGCATGCCAGTGCAATAGGATTGGTCTTAAAATTAGTAACAGAATACCAGAAACGTTAAAAGTTGTAATTGCAATGCAATTACAACTTTTGACCTGTGACTGTGAACGCACTATGTAAAATAAGAGAATTGACGCCCAGGCTGTTAGTATATCATGAACAGTGAATTATAGCTAAAGTGTGTAAAATTGTGAAATTTTCACAGATGATATATGTAATTTTTGTTGTCGTAACAACCTTTCGGGCGCGAGTCTTACTCACACTTGACTGCTTTTATTTGTTTTTACCTAGTCACGTCTAATACGTTGTATAAAGTATAATTTAGAAAAAGGTGCCAAAAATTCAAATTTTGACCAAGATATCGTACGATTTTTATTTAGCCACCATACTACGTACGGTGTTTGATTTAGTATGTAAGAATTTTATTTGAAATCTGTAAAGTTTTTATTTTGCGACTCTACCAATTAGACAATTGAACTCGTTTTATTATCAAACGTTATATCTGATCACAGACAAACGACACATGATGATAATAAACATACATACTAGGATAGACTGTGATAAAACAAGTGTTCTCCATTGCTGAAGACCGTGCATAGTGAAAAAGAATAACAGTAGCTATGAATACCTAAAGTGAAACGCAAAATGATAGCAAGAGCAGCTTGACCATTTGTAATTGGCTTCAACTATCTAGGCTTTTCATGAAAATGTTTGTTTGTTTGTTTGTTTGTAATATCTTTATTGTACAAAATAAAACAAATAATTTACATACACAAGCATGAAATAACAATAAGTACAATGGCGGACTTATCCCACTTAGGGATCTCTTACAGTCAACCAGCGAGTGGCAGGAGAAGATATGCTTACCAGAAGGGTAGAAGTGTGTACAATATAATATTATTATAAATAATATATAGATATACACATACATCAAATAAACCTACATACCTATATATAATAATCATACATACATATAAATAAACATACATACATCCATGTAACTAGCTTATACTTTAAATGTCTGAGTTCAGCAAAGGAGAATTTGAAAGATTTATTTTAAAAGCGTTTAAACTTTGTGACAACCTTACTTCTACAGGAAGCGAATTCCAAAGCTTAGCTGCCACAACAGCAAACGACTTTGAGTACGAATGTGATGAACAAGGCGGCACGTCAAGGGTTGGGTTACCGGCAGAGCGTAACCGGTCATCAATCCGACGAAAGGAAAATTTTTCATTTAAATAGATAGGAGAAGAAGGGATAAAGAGAACTTTAAAAAGAAGATACAAGATATGAACGTTTCTACGTAATCTAATAGGCAACCACTTTAGCTTATTACGGAATTCCGAAATATGGTCAAATTTACGCAATCCAAATATAAATCTAATGCACTGATTCTGCAGCCTCTCCAATTTATTTAAAAGTTCTTCCGTTGGATCCAAGTAAGCAACGTCAGCATAATCTAAGATAGGTATCAACAAAGACTGCGCTAATAATATTTTGGTTTGAAAAGGGAGAAAATTTTGCAGACGTCGTAATGAATGTAGAGCTACAAACATTTTACGACTAACATCATTAATTTGTGGTAACGAGGACAGGGTTTGATCAAATATAATGCCCAAGTTTTTAACACTAGGAGAAAAAGGAATAATATTACCATCAAGAACTAAATTAGAAAAAGATAAAGAATTAAATTTAGAAATGAAATATGAGCTACCGATAATAATGGCTTGAGTTTTATTTGCATTCAACTTAAGTCCAAAGTTCGTGACCATGATGTAATAATATTAAGATCAGAATTAATGACGGCAATAGCACGATCAAAGTCATCAAGAGGAGCAGACATATATATCTGCAGATCATCTACATAAAGGTGAAATGAAGAGGAAAGAAGTTTTGTGATGCCATCAATGAACATTGAAAAAAGTATAGGAGAAAGTACTCCACCTTGAGGGACTCCAGTTGCCAACTCGCACCAATCCGATTTACGTCGATCACACTTAACTAATTGATGGCGACCCAAAAGGTAAGAGGAAAACCAATTGATTGAAGAGCAAGAAAAATTTAAAGACTTAAGAACACCTAGCATTATATCAAAGTCAACCATATTAAAGGCAGTTGAGAAATCAAGTAGTACAAGAACAGTTAGTTCTTTTTTCTCAATGTTATAACGAATGTCATCCGTAATTTTCAACAAGGCTGTTGTAGTGCTGTGCCCAGAAGATTTTGGCTTAATAAATTATAGTGTGTTAGATGTTTCGATAGCTGTTGCTGGACGAACTGTTCTATAATTTTGGAAAGGACTGGAAGAATTGAAATTAGTCGAAAGTGACAATTTAACGAAGGGTTAGATACTTTAGGCAGCGGAATTATATGCGCATATTTCCACGCAGACGGAAATATGCCTGAAGACAGTGAACTATTAATTATGTCAACTAAAAAAGGTGCAACCAGTTTTATTATCGATCTCAACATTTCAAGGGATACGTTGTCATTACCAATCGCATTGGATTTAAGGCTGCCAAAAATTTCGTCAGCTTCGTCTACAGTAATCGGATCAAATTTAAATTCTGGGCAACTTGATATGGGACCAGTGTGCAGGTCAGCTAGTGTTTTTTGCTTTACATTTGGTGCAAGAACAGAAGTAGTAGAACAGAAAAATTTATTCAGATCATTGATATTCAAAGCAATATTGTTGTCCGGAGCCTGCCTACCCACACCCATACCTTTAAGAAACTTCCATAGCTTATTAGGAGAACGATTCTCAACATTATTATGAATGTGTTTCCTTTTAGCGTCCCTACAACGTTTATTACAAAGGTTACGCAAATAAACATATTTCTCCTTGTTTTCCTCAGAATTACAACGTCGCAATTTCAACCTGAACTAGCCATAAGTTGTTTCAATTCAGGTGTTAGCCATGGAGCCGGAAAATGTTTGACCCTAACTTGTTCCACCGGTGCATGTTTGTCATAAACTGAAAGGAGAAAAGAATTGAAGGTGTCTAGTTTACAATTAACATCCGGAATAGAACAAATAGAGTCCCAGTGCAACTCATGGATATCGGCCCAAAATTCCTCCCAATTAATCGACCCAAAGTTTCGACGTAATACATATTTGTGTTTAGGTCGCGAGGTTCGTAACTTAAAAGAGGTAAACAAAAGGTCATGTTCTGAAAAAGAAAGCGCATTAAATTGTCCATGGCTCAAGACTAAATCAGGCGAAGATTTATTTATTTATTTATTTATTTTTATTTATTTCCACTTACACATCTACCATTACGGATAAGTCCATTGCGATAGAGTAGCACTATTTAAATATACATTTGCAATACATATATTTTATGCCTTATAACAAATTTTCGATAACGATATACTTGTGAATTCACTCATAGTGCAACTAAATAGGTCGATCTCAAGAGCCACAGCATTCAGTGTTCGCAACGCTCGCGTCAGTGGGGCTTCTCGCATCAAGTTAGATGTTACAATTAGATCCAACAGAGAAGGGGGACCAATGTGAAAGAAATGAGTAGGGCCGAGAGGAAGGACATGAAGATCAAGAGACTGAAGGATTGAAAGAAGGGTGCCGGAGCGGGTGTCATTCTTGATGAGACAGGTGTTGAAGTCACCCATAAGAATAGTATGGTCATACTGACAACGCAGATCAGATAAGAGAGCATCAAACGAATTAAAATAGTCAATATGAAGCGATGGACTATAGTATACACCCAGAAGAATCTTAGAACCCCTAAGGTTAATACCCAGAAAAAGGTGTTCAGGAGCATTAGGGGAAGAGATAGATTGAGACACGATTTGTGCTGGTATGTCGCAAATAAATAGCCACTCCACCACCTCCCACAACCCTTGAACTACCGTCTTGGCGTGTTATATTGTAGGAGCGGTCATTTCTAAAAAGGCAATAACCTGGAAGAGGATACAAAGCAGAAGGCAAAGAAGGCTTTAAAAAACTTTCGGAAATAAGAATGGCGTGAACGTTAGTAGATGAAAAGGTGGCCAAGAAGTCGGAATAATGAGCAGGTACGCTCTGCGCATTAATATGTACCAGGTTAAAGCTAGACTTGACTGAAGGAAATGTAACCTTGAGTTTATCATGCAAGGATTGCTCGTCATCGTCACCACTATCATTCAGAACACTTAAAAAGGAAGCGGAAGAAGAAGAAAGTGAAAAGTAATTAGGGTCAGAGTTTTCTCGAAGCACATCAGACATTTAGTACTGCTATCAATTAGATATTGACGAATGTATGTATATATAACCAACAAAGTATAATAGTTAAAAGTAAATACTTAATAAGATATCAATGTATAATAAACTGTTTGTGTCTCACTCACAGAATTTTCTTCACTTGCCAGTTGCAGAAACATTTTAAACTACTAACTAGTAGACAACACCACAATTATAATATAAAATTAGAAAGAAAAGAAAAACGTCTTATTCGTAAACCATTTCGAGGAATAGGCTTAGGGAACAAAACACATTAATCAGATCTTTAGATAAGCAACTTTTAATCTACTTATCATTTTATTTTTTTCATTTATAACTAACTAATAAGTCAATAAAATGAAAGCATTTACTATTTATCTACAACAAAAATTCTCAAGTTTGACATTGTTTATTTAGCTTTGGCGCGATATTGTAAACAATCTTGTTAATTTTTTTATTGTTTACCGGATGTGAGCAATTAAGATATATTGTATTGACCATGTAATCCACTAGATGTAATGAATGTACTGTGTGTTCCGCAAACGCACTTACTACTCGTATTTCTATGATACTGTCTTTTGAAGGCGAGATGAAAGGATTCGTGCAAGAATAAAACACAAAAGACAGTGAACCCTTTGTTTGTTGACAATAGATACCTTTTTCACGTAGGCGCGACGGCACGCCGCGGATTAGGAGCAGGCTATTCACTCTTCATCATCTAAGCGTTACTCTGGTTGCTTCTTAAGTGGTATTTAAGAGCTGGCATGGTTCAAGAACCCAGGTTCCGAAACTTTACAACCCTATTTTTTCAACGTTATTACTTTCGACCCTAAACAGGGAAATGATGATTTATTGTTACTTTAGGAACATAGGAAAATAATTAACTTGAAAGATAATGCGAGCAAGGGCGTACCGCTGACGTCATTGTTCTGTAACACCCAGTACCTAATGACGGTTTCCTGCCACAGCGTTAATTAAGATTTAACGACACCACAGCCACCAGCCCTTTTGTTGATTGCCGCATTAAATTTTGTGACGTGCTCGAGCTTTGTGATATTTTGGGCTGTAACTTCTTCTTTATCATCCTAGTGTTTTCCCGGTTGTATCCTCTGTTGGTTGCTGCGGTCTTCGACATTCTTGACATGTCCGTTAGTACGCATAACCTGCTTTGCGACGTCAACCCAGCCAGGTAACATTCAATGGGAGTTGTCATCCCATTATACATTATCTCTATAGAAACAACCAGTACCGGCAAATCTAGGACCATACTATGGGTTCTGAAGCGTAAGCTGTACATGTATAATGCTGATGATAATGGTGGGCTATAAGAACAATTATTCCTGAACAACCTGGCCTCGACTTTTTCGGAATTCTCATTGCGTGCTCGCTAAGGTAAAGGGAAATAATTTCATGCCGAGGACTCACGAAAGAGCCCTGCGTTCTTCAAATAAGTTATCTCTCGCCACTCCTTCCCACCGTACTGGGTTCTACTCCAACTCTTTCGCCGTTACGGCTGTCAGACTCTGGAACGCGCTTCCCGAATCGATCCCAAAGCGATGGTTTCAAAGCTCTGGTATTCGGACATTTTCTCGCTCAGCAAAGCAACTGATTAAATGTAATTAATTAATTAACCATACTTGGTTTAATGACGTACATTGCATCTGTATTTTATGTAATATTATAATATATGATATATAATATAATATATATAATATACACTACTTTAATTAGAAACACTACCAACGGTCCTTGACATTATGTAAGACACTTCACCGCAATCGTTTTTATTATGAAATTAAACAATAAATAGGACAACAATATGTTCAACGATTATCATTTATCAGAAAAACAATATTAATACTACTACGCAAGTGCAGTTTCAATGTTACATTACGGACAAACATTTAAATCAGTTTTAAGGTATGAACAATAATGGTCAACTAATTAGAAACAACAACAAAAAAGTATAACAAAACTATTTTTAAGTATTAGTGATTAGTATTGTTATTTACGAAATAGCTACTATCCACAGCCTACCAATAGTTATAATTAATATTTAGTGGCGTATCCCTTGTTTTCAATAATAGCTCTGCAACGACGTGGCATTGATTCAATCAATTTCATACATTTTTCTAGGGGAATTGAATTCCATGCTTCAACAAGTGCTTCATACAGTTCGTTTTGACTGGTGTTACGACTTTTATTTTAACAATATACCAGAGATTTTCTATCGGGTGTAAATCCGGATTATTTGCTGGCTAGTCTAAAACGGATATAGGCTGTTCGCTAAGGAAACATTTGACGCTATTGGCCGTGTGTTTAGGGCCATTGTCATGCTTAAAGATCCAGGTTACAGGCAAATGATCGTCCGAATAGGGAATCATTGTGTCCATCCACATATGGAATCCATTGTACCCTTAATCGTCCGAACGGGTCCAACTCCACATCCGGAAAAACACCCCCAAACTTTAATGATACCAACACCGTGCTTGACAATACTCCTTGTGTATTTATAATTAAAAGCATTATTTACAGGACGTCTAATATAGCGCTTTCCATCGGAATTTATCATAATTATTTTTCTTTTATCTGAAAATAACACTCTTTTTCCATTCTCGTACCGTCCAATAAACATATTTTTTAGCGAATAATAATCGCTTCTCTCGGTGTTGTTTGGTAAGAAGCGGTACCTTTCGAGAGGTTATTCCGAACAATTTAGCTTCGGCGTATCAGTCTTAACGAGACGTTTCTCGGGTCATCAGGCGAAAAAACTTCATTTTGATCTGGTTGGAGCCTTTAAATTGGTCTTTTTTAGCAACACGAACGATTAGCGTATCTTCTCTGGGAAAGGTTTTTCTTGGCCGGGCCTTTCTAAGAATATTTTCAACAGTTCCATGTGTTTTATAATGATCAATTGCATTAAAAACTTTCTTAACAGAACAATTTAAATGCTCAGCTATTCTTCTGTACGCCTACTTTTGATCTATATGTAAATTAACAATTATTTGTCTAGTTGACACGTCACAACTTTTTTTTTGCCCATTTTGAACAAAATAAAATTCCAAGCCAAGAAAGAAATGTTATTCTCCAAAAAAAAAAACAAAAGAAGTTATACTTTCTTTATTCATAAGAAGGGTTTTTAATTATATGACTACCATATATATATATATATATATATATTACTTGTATAGGTTTATGTATGTTAATTGTATTATAAAATGTATGGTTGTGTAGGTTTATTCGTATAAGTATACATTTAAGATCTCTGCTATACCCAAAGGTTGACTGTTAGATAATGCTTTTAGCATTAAGTCCGCCTATTGTGCTTTACAAATTGTAATTTGTACAATGAAGGTTAAATAAATAAATAACTCATTTCCTGACTCTGCTTTCAAACTAATCACTTTCTGACTCATGTCGCTATACAGCGACAGGCATCGACGATCGCTTATGTACCATCAAAGCGTCCCACCTAAACTTTCTTCTCTTCTATGGCTTATACTGTAATAATCGATATTAAAATGCAAACTTAAATATTTTTTTGTTCTTAAACCTATTTTTGCGTACACGAACAATGTCGTAACGTTTCCTCAACTCCACCCACAGTTGGCTTCGAAATCGCAGAATAAGATCATTTAGGTCAAGGCTTGCATGCGCCCTACGAAGACCAATGTTAATTGTACCTATTAGATAAGCACGTTTATATATACTTTGATAATTTTTTAAAAAGCATATCGCATCTTATATGCTACATGGCACGCCTATGTTGGCGTCAATTATAAAATATTTTATTTAAAAAAAAAGAAAGCAACTGAATTCGTTTTGGTTTAATAATAACTTGAAGTGACACAGTAAAGCCCAGAGAGGGTTCTTAAAACTCAAACAATAGGATAGCGGGTAAATTGACCTTGTAATCCAACGTTTTGAATGTATTTTGTTTGATCTCAAAGGGTTAATGGCAAAAACTGACATATTGCTTAAGTCCATCTGGGGGCTTAGCCAAAGTCACAATTTGAAAAACGATAATGAAATTCGTGTTCGCGATCCGTTGGATTTAGTACGAAAATTGACCACGCGATTTAGCGCGGGTTATGTCAATCCCATACATTTTTAGTTTTCAAGGTTAAGTCTATTTGTGTCTTTTTTTAAGGTAAACATTATATTGAATAAATTACTTAACAACGTCAAACAATAGCATTAGCAGATACAATAACAGCATTATTAACTTATTTTAATATTTAACTTTCCAGGTAACGGTTTAATAGATGAGAATGACTTCATGCAATGGGTGACGAAAATACAAGCATTACAAGGCATGGACGTGAGCGCCAGTGGAGGAGACTCGGAGGAGGAGATCACCAGGGACTTACTGGCGGCCTTCAAGTGAGTGTACTACTATAAAGAGCACCACATATTCTAGAAATATATATTATTTTTTAAATTCTATTTTATATATATTCACTTACTTATTGAAAAAGGGGTCCAGGTAGACCAAGGCACAGTTACATAAAGCAAATAAAGGAGAAAGTAAACAGCAGAAAATTAAAGAATCAGCAAGGGATAGGACAGAATGAAAAAAAATCCACCGACAAGAGCCCAGTTCTTAAATTTATACATACATACATTTACTTACTTACTTGCTGCGAAGGCTCAGCGACCCAAAGAGGTTTTTGGCCTCCGACACAAGAGATCTCCACTGTTCCCTGTTTAGCGCAACCTCCTGCCATGTTATATTTAATAGTAATTAATCATTGTGAAGTAATAACACAACAATAAATAAAAATAAATAATAATAGAAATAGATCTAAATGGCATTTAATTAAGCGAATGAATTTAGAATAATTAATGATAACAAGCTACGCCGTAGTGCTGTCGTAGACTGCGTAGCGTGGCGTAGACCTTAAGTACCCGTTTCGCTACGGCGTAGCTTTTGCGTAGCGGGGCTCCTGATTATTGTTGGCGAATATTATTTTAAATTACGCAACTATCCAAAATAAAATATTTTTCAGGTTTCACGAATGTGTGTGTCTGTTTAGTTCTCTTCACGTTAGAATCCATATTTTATAAATAATTTATCATCAGGTACTTCCTCAGATTACGAAATTGAGTCTGTATAATAATTAGAATTACAAAGAATATTTGAACTTAACTCAAAAATAAGTTAATAGTGAATGTTCGGAGGGTTTTCCCATTTCACGTTCGAAAGGTTACTTGAAGTGGCGAGATAACAACGTGTGCTTACTTGAATACACTCATTGTCTGATAAGTGATTGATTTGTAATCTTAGCATGCGATACATTTATGGCAAAAACGTGAATAAATCAGCCACACGAATAAATTTATACATTGGTTAAATTTGCGAATCCAATTTAATCACTCTTTAATAAGAATAATATGAGATAAACAGGGAATTCTCATTCATATTACCAATTTGCGGCGAGTTCTCCAACAATGGCATTCTAAAATAATTTGAAGTTAGGTCTACGAATAATATTACAATCTTGTCTAGGTTTATGGCTGTAGCCGAATACTCCAACAAAAACATATATTCATAGATTATATTATTATATTTTTATTTTGGTGGCGGCTAGCGAAACAACCAGCCAAACACGACGCTTTGTGCGGAGCCATGCCCATATTTGGCCACGTTTTTATTCAATTCGACAATACAATAGCTATTTCTATTTATGTACTTACATAAACACTAATCGAAATTGCTATGTACATTTACCTACTATGTTATCTATTACAAACTGTTATCTGAATTGTATTTATTCTGTTATCTATGCTCTTATCTCTATAGGGAAATACATGAACACAAAGAAATGTTTACTAGCTGTTTTCCGCAGCTCCGCCTGCGTCAAAAAGTAGCCTATGTTTGACTCCGGGTCTTCAATTATATTCATACCAAATGAGTCTTCAATTATATTCATACCAAATTTCATCAAAATCCGTTCAGTAGCGGGTTGACCGTGAAAGTGTAACAGACAGACAGACTTTCGCATTTATAATATAACTAGCTGAGTCCGCGACTTCGTCCGCGTAATGTTCGATTATACCTACTTTCGTTACTTATTAATCTTATTATCCGTCATTGCAGAGTTTTACACAAAATATTTGATGTTATCAATATTTAAAATGTTCAGGAGGTCGCTATGTAAAATATTGCGACGGAATACTGTTTGGCATGAAAGAAAAAGTCAAATAATTGTGATTTTTATATGAACGTTAACCATCCATACAAACTCTTTCCAAACCTATAAAATCATGATTCGGGTGTGAAAGTTTCATTGATAACCAACAGTTGGTAGCAAGCATAAATGCTGATCTTGAAATATACCTATTTTTGAGAAGTATTTGTTTGACTCACCTCACTTGCCTTCGACTTCCATATATGGCGAGTCATATTTCTCAAAGATGGGTATATTTCAAGGCGTTTCCGAAAAAGGCATTTCTGAGAGCAGGCTATGCAGGGTTGATGTACCATGTAACCCACTCGATACGAATGTCTGAAGAGTCATAATAAAGAACCCACGTCAGAGGCCGAAAGGTGTTTCCGAAAACAATTTGACACCAGGTTGTGCAGGATCAATTGAACACGTAACTGATTCGATAAGAATGACTGAACGTAATAATGAAGAACCCACGTCAGATGCCGAAAGACGTCTCAAAAAAAAAACTCTGACACCAGGGTGTGCAGGGTCGAATGACCATGTAACTTATTCGATAAGAAAGACTGAAAAGTAATTAGGAAAAACCCACGGCAAAGGCCGAAAGGCGTCTCCGAAAAAACTCTGACACCATGGGTGCAGGGTCGATTGACGATGTGTAACCCACTCGATAAGAGTGACTGAAGAGTCATCCCAGGTCAGAGGCCGAAAAGCGTCTCCGAAAAAAGTCTGACACCAGGGTGTGCAGGGTCGATTGACCATGTAACCCACTCGATAAGAATGACTGAAAAGTCATAATAAAGGACCCACGTCAGAGGCAGAAAGGCGATTCCAAAAAACTCTGACACCAGTCTGTGCAGGTTCGATTAAACATGTAAGCAACTGTAAATGACTGAATAGTCGTTATAAAGAAGGCACGTCTGAGCTCGAAGGCTCTCCGAAAAAATTCTGACGACGAAAATCGTCTCTGATAAAACTTTAACACCAGGGGTAGATTGACCACGTAACCCCACTCTATAAGAATGGCAGAAAAGTCATAACATAGAACCCACGTCAGAAGCGAGGTTTTGGTTACGTTAATGTCTTTCCATTTAGCGCGATTGCCCTCCAGTATTTTATGACCAAATTCTGAACACATGCTATAATGATTCCGTGATTTGGAAAGCACGTTAACTCGTTGGTCCCGCCCGGCTGCCATCTGGCGGTCGTTAAAGGAACCATGTCAGAGGCCGTAAAGTAATTCTAAAAAAACTTATCACCTGGATGTGCATGGTCGATTGACCATGTAACCCACTCGTCGTGAATGAAAAACATTTAAATAACTACGTAATGACATTCATTTAATAATAACTCACATTATGAACACCACCATCAATAATTACTCCAATTAGAAAGCAAGTAGTTGTCCTTCGAGAACTGGTAAAATTAATGTGTAGATACCTATATGTTGCCGAGGACTATTTAATAAAAAAGTTTCTGTCCAGTAGTTTTTGCGTGAAAGATGCACAACAGACAGACAAAAATTCCAAAAATTACATTTTTGGCTTCTGTTACTTTATAACCAGGGATCAATTACAAAGAGGAGATGGCGTTTCAAATGGCGCAGTGTCCCGATGTGAAAGGGCCCTAGGCCCATTACTACAGTTTTATAGCTAGATGTACAGAATTAACCTTACAGTACAGTTTTATTATATGTAGATGTAAATTATAGAACAGTGAGGCAAAGTTGAAATAGTCATACCAAGGCATACAGGGTCGATTGACCGAGACAACTTCTTCATGATCTAGCAAACAATTCCAAGGAAAATGCTGAAATTATGTGATTTTGACGACTTACCTCTTACTCCGCTTATTACTTTGCTATGAAAATTTAATTAGGGGAAATTAAAAAAAAACTTTAAATGATGATAATTTTCTTTTCTGGCGTCCGATTTTGATGAAACAAAGATTAAATGTTGCCCTTTGCTAAGACCAATCAGTTTGTGAAAACTAAATTCAAATCTCTCCTGTAGTTCCTGAGATTAGCGTAAGCAGACAGACAGACAGACAAGATTGATATAAAACATTTTTCTGTAATCTATTATTCATCTCATTTTCTAGCCTAAATAATAAATATACAGACACGTCAATTTAACTCTTTTATTATAGTATATAATATATATATATATATATATATAGATAGATAGAAGATAGAAGAAGATATACATTAGTATAGATTTCTGTGACAGACCTTACTAACAACTCTTCTCTATATAGGGTAATGAAACGAAGGAAAAAGATATTATTTATTTACCTAACTTATGTATGACTACTATTTACAATCTATTATTCTGCTTTATATGTAGGCTGCCCTGTACAATATTATGGCGCAGAACACTCACCCTTTGCCCTGAATCTTTATTTATTTATATACACTTACATGAATGCCCTGTCACTGACAAAGCAGAAGCATACCTACTCGGTATTTGATAGGGGAGACTCTCCCATCAAGGTCCCAAGTAGACCATAATACCTCAGCTTCTCAACCATATTACATAAATTTTAGCTAAATTAAAAAATCCCGTTCCAGAGTATTCGACCGTGACGACAACGGGTACATTACCCGGGACGAATTACGGACGGCTTTGGAGATGATCGGCGAGCCGGTGACGGACGCGCAGCTTAACCAGGTGCTGGCGCTCGGCGACATCGACCACGACGGCCGGATCGACTACGAAGGTAATGGCGGCTAGGTCTTTATGATTTAAAGTATTAGCTCTTTCGCGCAGATCCCCCTGCGTCAAAAAGTAGCCTATGTTTGACCCCGGGTTTCAACTATATTCATCAAAATCCGTTAAGCGGTTTGGCCGTGAAAGCGTAACAGACAGACTTTTGCACTTATAGTATTATTAGCTGTTTCCCGCAGCTCCACCTGCGTCAAAAAGTAGCATATGTTTGACTCTGGGTCTTACCTATTCATACCAAATTTCATCAGAATCCGTTCAGCGGGTTGGCCGTGAAAGCGTGACAGACTGACAGACTTTCGCTATTATAATATTAAAGTACGGAAGAATGAATATTATATATCTATACTATTCATCCATTGGTGAAATGGGCCTAGTGTACTAATGATCGGTACTTATGATAATAATTTCATACGGAAGTCCAAAAAACCATATTTACTAAATTTATCCCAGATTTAGGAACTTTTCGACTAAGAATTCTATGCATAGTGTGGATCACAGTGCTTTCAACTCTGACATTAGCAAAATCATTGTTTGATTAAACGATGGAGCCATAAAATAAAATAAAAAGGAGTTGGTGAATGGTAATGACGCCTGAAGCTTTAATTTATAAATAGAGCTTTCGTATTTTCTCATGAATGAAGTTAAGCTTCATTTAATCATTTCTACTTCAATAATTAAAGATCTAAGAGGTCTACACTTCATTAGCCTGTTATCATGTTTTTTGACAAATACCTATTTGTTAAAAATGGCAACCTAAAAAGTACCTACTTATTTTCTTTTTGTGCAAAGATACAATCTACTGCTATCTATTCTGTAGATCTATTGGTATCTACTGCTGGATGCCTGCAACAACAGCATTTTTAAGGAAAGTCTGACAGGCTAAAATAATACTAAATATTAGTACCTGTGTCGCAAGTAATATGATAGGATTAATTTAAAGTTAGATGCAAGAGAGTGTTGGTAAAGTTTTGCTTGTAACGTAAAAATTTTGGGCGGATCCAAACTAGAAGTGAAATGCAAACCAAGTTTTAAAAAAAATACGATTATTTTGTACGACAAGCTATATTATCGTAAAGCGAGTACGCATAAGGTCTCTAGGTAATGCAACAATTTAATTTATTATTTTCGGCTTATAGATTTGATCTCACTGAGATTTCCTCTAAGTTGCTATATGAATAATTCTAACCTTTCTTTCAGAATTTGTCAAAATGCTCTTGTAACTGAAGACCTCCCTAGATCTAATGGTGTATTGAAAGACAAAGTGGTAGAAGCCGAAGTGTTCCTGTCGCTTGGCAATTTCGTCGTAGTATTGATAGGCAGGCTTGTTTGTTGTAGGAAATTCTTCCATATTTTGAAACTAAACATGGTAATGACATTGGTGGCGACGTGTAAATAAAAAATGTCGGATAACAAAACCCTTTACTCTGGCAACTTATTTGTAATTTCCTGTTTAAATATACAACTGTACAGGCCTGAGCAGTTTAGTTTTTTGTATGCTCTGTTTTATTTATTTAGTACCGTAACAAAATATGAATATCTACAGTATCATTAATATGGCAAAATAGTCATTATAAATATTTGTCAGTGAAGTATTTCAGTCAAAGGGTAAATAAACGAATAAACAAACGACAATTCATTACCAAAATTGAAATAAGAAAGTAGCAGTTTCGACTGTTGAATGTATGTACATACAAGTACCTTTTGTATTATTCATATAAGGATGTACCTAGTGTAACTAATGTAAGTTTAAATGAATGTATATTTATTTAATTATTATTTTTGATTTAATAGAAGTTTATTACACTTATGACAAAATGTTGAACCCATACGTATGTTTGGTTGATATCATATCTTTAATGACAATGCAATATTTTGTAAATAATAGAGGCAAGTTATTGAATAGATCTTAATATTATATCGATCGTGAATCAGGCTATGCTACAAAGACATTGATAATAATCTACACAATGAATCTTAACCAATAACGAAATAATTGCTGAAATGGGCCTAGTGTACCTACTTGTAATCGGTACTTATGATGATCATTTCATTAAATTTTGAGGGCATTAAAATAGCAAAGCAAATAGCGTAAAACATTTGATGCCTTATTTGTTTGTAAAGTTAAGTCTGTTACCATGTTAATAATGTTATATACCTAAGAATAAACAGTTAACTGACCTTTCTAATAAGTAGTTGACTCAGTGGCAAGGTAGGTTTAAAAATTGTTAAAAAAATTTGATAGATTTGACAACTTTTAATAGGAGATACTTAGCGTCATCTTGCTAAATATATTTAAAGGCTTCGTGCCGTCTGGGCAGGGCGAAAAAATAAATAAATGATAAGAAAAATCATTTTCTGAATCCTCCACATTAAGTATTCAACCTATAGATAAACACTAAATATAGTGTGATTCTAACTTTGGCATCAAAGACGGTATCAACGTAGTCTTTGCTCTTTTCTTCAGCTAAAATCTAACGGACCTCAGTCATACTATTTACAGACGTCCGATTTATTATAAGTAAGTAGTAGTAGGACGTTCTAAGAAGAATAAGACATCTTATTTTTGTAATTTGTATACGTATGCGATACGTGTCATTACATTTATATCTTATACGAATATCATAAATTATAGTAATTTTATGGTTGTGAATGATAAACTTATTGCAAGAATTTTTTTGATGTGCTTACAGTGTTATTTTCAATCGAATATACTTACATGTAATTAATTTCTATATATTTGCTAATTGCAAAAATAAATTTTATTGTTTGGCTGAAATGTAAGGTTTTGTCAAGATTTTATAGACAATTGTTTTATGACGTTTTCTTATATTAATATAATATTATTACTTTCAACAGTGGCAATTATACATACATACAAATAACGTTTGTAATTATTGCAAGAGCATGCTTGTTAACGCAGCCTTTTTTATAAAGGCAAGTGATTTGGAATGAACGTGATCAATAAATTTTGAATTTGTTATTTATTCTTTTTAAAGGTAACATCCAAAGGTAGCATCCCAACTTCTTTAATTTTTTTCAGCTTCTATTATAGATTTTAGAACTTCCTTCACATTAATCTGACAATCTATACGTTGTGTGATTCCATCAAGAAGTTATGCGGCTATTAATTTTATTGCTACTAAAACTAAAGTTACAGACAAAAAATAAGAAGATTATATATAAAGTAAGTATTGTAAATAAGTCAATTTATTAAGTACATTACATCGACAAAATTAAATACAGAAACCTAACTGGAATTCATTCAAGTCCTGAAAGGAACTTGCAGATGAAATTATTTGGTTTGGGCTCCAGTGTCGGGTTCCAGTTCGCCATGACGTGGCCTTTCTGTTGCCATTGGTGTGTAATTTCCTTTAACTCCATGTAACCCTTGAGAACAAACGTGAGAGGGTACTTGGTAAAAAAGAAATTGAATTTCGTTCGCAGTTTCTGAATATATTAAAAATAATAGTAATTTTTACAAAAGACTATACGCGAATACCAATATTTCTTTCCTGAGAATAAAAAATATGATTATTAACACGACCGGAGTACAGTCTTAATTTTGGCGTTCCACAGGGGAGCATATCGGGACCTCGGGATACTTTTTTTTATTAATTACGTTTTAAATGTAAATATAATACTATTAAGAGAATAAATTCACCAATACAATATCAAGTTTGTAAATTAGAAAGTGTCTTCTTCCTGCCAAGTCGACAGTGAGTGAAGAAAGAGACTGTCTCTTTCTCCTTTTATAAAAACCCGTGATGTTGGGGTTTATTATTGTAAACGATTTATTAACATACCTTGATAACCAAAATATCTATAACACGAACATCGGTAACAAAGGCGTTTGTATAAAATAGTTCTCTCAGCTTCATTCGACAATCTTCTTCACACTTCGGAATGTCGAAATATTTAACTAAGGAAAAATAACAGCACTGTTTATTAAAAGTAAGTAGTAATTAGTACCGAAACAATCTCTCAGTTACAAATCTGAAAATAAATTTTTTTTCGTATCTAAGGGTGAGCCCTTTAGCTATGTTATGGATGAGGGTTGTTCGGACTGATATTTCCATTTGTGTCTGTGTTATGTTAACAGAGCAGACAAAACAAAGCACGATAGCCTAACAAGTCATGCGTGTGTCGTGTCTGACTTGGATGGGTGTCTGTCTTATGAGCAATCAGTTTCGCAAGGCACGTTAACCCGTTGCTCCAGACTATTAATGCTAGATGACAGTCTATAGGCTGTGTGTGATGAAAATCTGTCAGTATTGATCTGGTTTCACTGTACATTGGGTTACGGAGGTTAGATGGTCTATAACAATAACTAGTGCCGCCTTATCTATAATCTAGTACCATGATTAAAAGCGTATATTCAGACTGGACTCTGAAGAAAACTGAAAGTACTGTTGGAGCCACATTTATGAATGAAGTAATGAATGAATGAACATTTTATTGCACCATTTACAAACAAAAGAAGCACATAGTTAAAACCAATACAACTTAATGGGTACAAAGGCGGACTTATCGCTAATGCAATTTCTTCCAGCCAACCTTTTATTTACTCGTTATTTATTACCTGAGTACCAGGATCAATCTAGGCAACCTACTGACCCAACGGTCTCTTTAGTTCCTATCTCCGGCACAGAATTATTAATAGTACTAACGTACTTCCGGTCTGCGGCATCTTCGGTTATGAAACAATTTGTCCTCTACTGCGACGCCGATGCAGCGAAGCAAGGTTGCAACCATGTCATATTATTATTGATAGTAACGTACTGAACGGACACTCACACCGTCCCACCCGAAACAAATACTGCACCTCAACGCGAAAATTTAGGGTAAAAATGGGAGCAAAACAATGCAAGGATGTAGTTTCGCGATGCCGCCGCGCCGATACGACTACTATGAGGCAGATACGGTAAGTAAGCAACCCTTCGACACACATTAGCGCGTCGCGTATGTACGCGACCGAATTGTAGCAGTAGTATTAGGTATCGAGCTCGCCTCTTTTGTATGGAGTGTCCGGGGTGTGACTACGTAACAATCAGATAGATAAACTTACTGATGTAAGGTATGTATCGGTAGCAGGCCCTGTATAGACCCAGTACTCGTCTGCGGGCCTCCCAACAGTCAGTGGACATAACAGTCCGGACGGTTTTGCACGCTGTTTTCAAAGTTTCTTTACCCGCCATTGTTTTTTACTTTATAAATGTAATAAAATGAGAATAAAATTGAAAAAATATTACTAATTTTGAGAAAGCTAGTTGACAAATTGAATTGACAGTTCATACTTCATACTATTGACAAACAGCATCCTTCCTTCAAAAAAGGTATATCTTATTATAATATCCTAACGCATTGAGAAAGGAACGCAAGGAACGCAAGGAACGTCATTACTCGTAAATGATGTTCCTTTCTCAATGACCTAACGACCTAAAATCTATGCAAAAAAAGCTAGCTTTTTTCAGTCAATACTACAGTATTGCTGAATATGTGTCTTGTATTTATGTAAACAAAAAAAAGGTCTCACCTTTTCAGAGCAATTATCGAATTATCTCTTTAAATTAAATGAGATTATGTTGATCAAACCCTTAGATAAATACCTTATTGTTGGAGACTTCAATTTGAGCGGTATTACTTGGACTTCTAACCATAACTCCTCATTCATTCCCTCAAACCATACTACCTCGGATGAAACTCTTTTGGTCGACGAGATACGTACACATAATCTTAAGCAGTTTAATGGTGTGCCAAATAACATGGGGAGAATACTCGATGTGTTTGGACCCACTGATACCTATTGATCCACTTCATAAGTCTCTTACATTTAACATTGATTTTACGGTAGTCGATACTCTAAATCAGGCACCTAAATTAAAATATCTTTATAATAAGGGAAATTATAGCAAAATCAACGAATGTATATCCAACATTAATTGGTCTCATGAGCTTTCATCCCGGTCACTCGACGGTGCAGTAGATTTTTTCTATGAAGAGTATCGAGATCTGAGAGACCAATACATACCACGCAAGGCAGTCATCAAGGGTTCTTACCCAGTCTGGTACTCCCGAACACTTAGAAAAGCTATTAAGGAGAAGCGTAAATATTATCGTAAATACAAATTATATAGTAATACTCATGACCTAAATTCTTATAATTTACTTAAAAATCGAGTCGCTTTTTTAGAGAATTATAGGAATTATATAGATTGTAGTCGACGGTGTTAGGTGCAAAGTTCAGGAGTTTGTAAATGAGAAGTCAGGCAAGTATTTTTGAAGGGCTTTCGGGATGTACGCATGCGTGCGGTTGCGTCCGTTTGTAGCGGTCAACTGCTTGAAGGAAACCATTATGTTAGTGTGACACTCACACACACATGCGTACTCCTTACGGCGTGCGTTTATTATAACACAATGATATCTACACAGTACAGCGGTATATGGTAAGTATCTATCTTATTTATTTTACGAATTACTTGTATTTATTTATTTATATTTTTAGATTTATGTTCACAGGTGCAGCCAGGGGATGCAGCGGTGCTTCGCGTCGTCTACATAGATGCTGTGGAATCCTCAATAGAGAACAATCCTAAAACTTTTTGGTCCTATGTATCTCGGACGAATGTTAATTGCGTTCCTACTTCTATGAAGTACAATGACACTATAGTTAACACAGGTGAAAGCATATGTAAAGCTTTTGCATCTTATTTTCAAACCGTTTTCTTAGACTCTGTTGTAGCACATGGTCCTGTTAATTTAAATGACACAAATACGCCAATTAGTTCAGTATCTGATATTTCTTCTATTGAGGTCTCGAGAGAACGCGTTGAGGAACTGCTTTCTCAATTGGACAAATCTAAATCTGCAGGTCCTGATGACTTGCCAGCTCATTTCTTGATATCATGTTCTAAAACACTGTCACTACCTGCCTCCATATTATTTCAACGTTCTTTTTCGGAGGGACTGGTACCTACAATATGGAAGTCTGTTTTTATATCACCAATTCATAAGAAAGGGCCCAAATCAGACATAAAAATTTTTAGACCGACATAGAAATTGAGTATCCTAGTTAAAATTTTAGAGAAAATCGCATATGAACAGGTATACGCTGCTATTAAAAATTCTTTGAATGAGTTCCAACATGGTTTTTTATGTGGGCGTTCCACGGTTACTAATTTAATTCTTCTCAATGACTTTGTTACTGAGGCTATGGACAGTGGCAATCAGGTAGACGTAATTTACACAGATTATAGCAAGGCATTTGACCGAATAGAAACCATCTTCTCAGATGGTTTTCTTCATATATTTCCAACCGATCACAGGCCGTTGTTGTTAATAATTATATGTCTAGTTGGGTACCGGATCCCAGTGGAGTGCCACAGGGTTCATTGTTGGGCCCACTTCTCTTTACAATATTTATTAACGACATCGGCGACTGTTTGCGTTTCTCTCGTTTTGCGGATGATATGAAGATTTTTTCGGTTGTATCAAGTGATGATGATGTGGCCTTGATCCAATCGGATCTTCGTCGCCTTGATGACTACTGTCAGATTAATAAATTAGATTTAAATCCAGCTAAATGTGTTGTAGTGACATTTACTCGTAAAACTAATTTAATAGAATCACGGTACCAACTGAAGGGGCAGGATATTCGTAGGGCTGAGTGTGTATGTAAGTATGTAGAAATCAAACAAAAACAAAAGGCGGACTTATCCCAAATAGGGATCTCTTCCAGTCAACCAAACTAACATAGGACATAGACATATGGGTACAGAAGAGGGCACAACATGCAAAGAAATCTTAGGTGCATAGACTTACATCTAACATACAAATTCAATTACACATAAAAACAGCTCAGCTCAAGTCCGATCGTTCGTAGTATTCTCCCTAACCCGAGATTTGAAAGAGTGAGAAGACAGCTCTTTTATCTCCAAAGGAAGCTTGTTCCAGAGATTTGAGTGTGTTAGGGACCTGGGAGTGATGCATGATTCAAGATTAGTATTTGATACTCATATTGAAACCATTGTAAAAAAAGCTTCTCAAGCTCTCGGATTCGTTATGCGTAACAGTGTCTCCTTTAAAAATATCAAAACTTTGAAAATAATTTATTACACACTTGTACGTTCTAGATTGGAATACGCCTCACAAATTTGGAATCCAAGATATCAAATTTACATATCACGCTTAGAAAATATTCAAAAAAAATTATACGGTTTCTTACCTTTCGCTTGCATGAGTATTACAGCTCTGAGATTTATGAGGATCTATGCAAGAAGTATTGTATGTTAACTCTAATCAAACGAAGGGAAATTGCTGATATCACTTTCTTTGTGAAACTGGTCTCGGGTCTCATAGATTGCCCTGAGTTGTTGGGTAAATTATTTTTTCACATACCCGTAATAAATCTCAGAAACAATCCTATTGTTTCCATATCTGGCGTTTCTACAAACTACAGACAGAATTCTTACCTATGGCGAGCAAGTGACAAACTCAACAAATTGTCTAAAAAGTTAGATATAGATATATTTGCAGAGGTAAAGGGTAAATTGATGGGTCAATTCTTTAATTAAGCTTTGTTTTGACGTATTAAAACCTAGTTCGGCACAATTACTTACTTACTTGCTAGTTTAATTATTACAATTAGTTTTTGAGTTCAAATTCACTAATTTTTTGTCTTGCCTTGATAGTGTTGTGTACATGACTTTTTATAAAACATATTGTTTCTATTTGTGAAAACCTTTAAGTGGCTTCATGTTTCTTAATATTAGTTCTAATATGTTTCTTGTATTTAAGTCCTGGCTTTCCAAATAAATAAATAAATAAGAACGGGACAACATATTTTAGTTAAAATCGGCTTAACGAATGTTTAAATTATTTTATGAATAAGGGGGTTGAAGTATTGTTATTGTACCATGGCCTCAAACACCTAAAAAAAATTGGTTGCATCATTAATATATGAATGTCAAATACAACAAAAAAAATTGAAACCATTTTTTTTATACAACTAAGTAGGCAAACAGGCGTACGGCCCACCTGATGGTAAATAGTTACCGTAGCCTATGAACGCCTGCAACACCGGAGATGTCACGAGCGCGTTGCCGACCTGTCCGCTATCAGCACAACGTCCCCTCTGGAGCCTGGCGACCCTACTCACCAGCGGGGAGACAACACTGCATCACAGTGTTAATTGGGTGCGGTCTTCTGTAGGGTGGAGGTACCATATAATATTTTATGGTTTTTAAAGAATAAAAAAATATTCAGGCTCTAACTTTGGGGGAGGCAAAATACAAACAAGCACTTACCAAATTACTTTGCATGCTTCAGCTACCCTTTAGTTCAAAACTAGAAATAGATAACTTCTATCTTTCAATTGTACAAGAAAAATCTGTTGAAAATGTAACTGTGTGTTTATTTCTCTTAAACCATTACTGTTTTCCAATAGACTACAATAAAATAAACTTTATTGAACTGATATCTATTTTATTAACACAACTGATCAATCATCTTATAAATAAATGAAACTATTTACACTTTGCCAAATTCTCTATTCATTGCCGGTGAAGAATTTAGAAAGGAAGTTCTGAGGTTTAGGCTCCTCTGTAGGCTTCCAGTATGCCATGATGTGGCCTTTCTGTTTCCACATATTAACAGATTCTTTCAATTCTAATTGGCCCTGAAAGTAAACAGAAACAAGTTAACAATTATTAAACCTAGAATAAAACTTTCTGTGAAATTTGGAAATAAAAAACCCAAAAAAATGTGCCACTTTCCTTTTTTTATTATTTTGATATACTCATTCACTTAAGTCACTCTCACAATAAATACGAATCTAATGACACCTCTCAAGCTAAAATCCATCAAGCCGTTCAGGCTGCAAAACTAAACAATTATAAATACATACATACTCTCGAAAAACAAACTTCCTTCTGGCACAGTCTGGTAATAAAATAGGTCGAATGCGAGTCATCTTCATGCACTATTGGCACATTTTAAGCTATTTTTCCCTGTTTTCCTAGTTCCTTCAAACCCCATTGTTTATATCATGTATCAGTCTACTTAATTGCAAAAAAAGGAAACATTTTAAATGGAAAATGGAGTCCCCAATTGCAAAGTCATAGAGCAAATACAAAGAGAAGATGGCGCATCGACTGGTACACCGTTACGATCATCGGTGCAGTGACGTCGTCAGCGTGGCATTTTTCGTTCAACTGTAAAAGATACGTGACGTGAAGCAAGCTCTGTTTTTCTTATTTTTCTAATTTATGTTTCGTTTCAGCTTAGAATATTTTGTAAAATATTTTAAACTATTTAGTTTTAAATGTTTTAATGCTGTATTGTTATGGGATCACATTAAACGTAAGTAAATAACATATTTTCGAATTTATTAGTGTTACACAAAATATGTGTCTGTTTTTAATGTTCAAAATATCTGTAATATTAAGAATATCATCATCATCATCATCATTTCAGCCGCAGTCAGTCCACTGCTGGACATAGGCCTCTCCGAATGATTTCCGAAATGCTCGGTTGGCAGCAGTCTGCATCCAGTGTTTGCCTGCGACCTTTTTCAGGTCATCTGACCATCTGGTCGGTGGATGTCCAACGCTGCGCTTACCGGTAAATATATATTTATAATGTTAAAATATTGGATTTGCTAGCGACGTCTATTAATAGGTAGAGGGGATCGTCAAAAACTCCCCTCACCCCTGCCTTCCGCCCCGAGTAGCCTCACACAATTTTTGTAAGGAAGCTCTCGATACGCCATCTCCTCTATGTTATTCCTTCACGTGTAAAGTATATTTTTTGGAATAGCAGCAAGCATAATGTTTAGTCTAGTTGAACAAAGATGGGAGCCCTATTTTTGAAATGTATGACTATGAGTCTGAGTGTGTCTGTCTAAAATATACCAATTTCATGAAGGACTGATTCTGTAAATGCCAGATTTTAGATAGGACTAATTATCAAAATGTGCTGTTATTCTATAAATGATAGATTTGAATAATCAATAGCTTGATGAGACTATTTTTTTACTTTTTGGGTGTGGAGTTAGAAGGTTTACCATAAATAATTAAAAGATTATGTGGGCACAATCATACAATAAGTACACAGTAAAAGAGTCATGTTAACTACATATTTAAAGTCAGCCCTTAGAATTTACACAATAAGAATTATTTTAGAAAATATATGATTAAGAAAGATATAGGAATTTTTAGAATCGGACATTATTCGACAAAACTGTTAAGTCAATTATATCTATTTTTAATGTGAATAACGCAATACTAATGGTGTTAAATAATTTTGTCACTTATAATATGTTTGTTCGTAACTACCTTGATAACAAGCAGGTCAATAACTCTAATGTCTGATACATTTTTATTCTTCAAAAACATCTCCTTCAGCTTTTCTCGGCATTGCTCCTCGCTTTTTGGCATATCAAAGTCCTTCACTAAAATAAAAAAAGGACTAATGTAAATATTTAAAATTAAAAAAAAAACTGGGATCTTTTTTCTTTAGTACCTTAATATCAAGAATAATATTGCTGCTGTAACATACAATTCTAAAAAATTAAATAGTTGATAAATACATTAATACGTTTTAAAGGTATACAACAACCAAACATAGTGTGAATTAATGTTTCAATATAGTTACATAGTTCAATTTCACGGGTTCTATGTATACAAATATAGCTTAGGTTGTTTACCAAAAAGTACCTTGATTATTAGGACAGACATACCATTTATTTCCCTACATTTATAGACCATGCTCAGAGATATGTTTTTGATTATTTAACAGCAAATTTAGTATTTAAATCAAATAAAAAATAATGATGACATAACAGCTCCTTACCTAAGTAAGGAATTTGTCGATACCAAGCTTTATATAGATTCAGTACCCTTTTACGGGCTTCTCCATGGGAAGTAGAAAGCACAGGTTTAACTGTTTTAGTCCCAACTTGTATTGCTTGTCGTGTAGCCATTTTTTTATTTAATATTTAGTAAATCCCAAAGTCGTATTCAACAAAATAATCAAACCAATAGAAAAAAAATTCACACTGCTGTCAACTGTCATTTTCAACACAACGTCATGTCAATGTCAGTTATTTACAACTTTTTTTTAAAGGGTTTCCTCACACGGCGCTATTCCAATAAAAATTGGTCCTTTTCATGGTTTTTCCTACACGTATTTAGCTAGTTGCAATGCAAGTTATTATTAAATGAAGTGTTATGGTTCAGTTAAATTCAAAACTTTAACAACCGTATTCTTAAACATAACCTTATGGTTGGTTTACACAGAATACAGTGCGGCGATCCAGTTCTTTCACGGACACACACATATAAAGCTAAAGGGATAGCGCGCGGGCATACAATACGCTGATGGCAGAAAATTTGACCTGAATGCATCTCGTTAACCACCTCTCTCTTTCAACTCGTGATGTGTAACACCCGTATTCTTAAACCTTCACTCAAACTCGACACAACCTTACTTCACCTCATCGGTATGATTAGTTGTCACAAGATTCCTTCAATTCAATTCAATTTTTATTTTAATGGCTCCATCGTTTAGTTAAACGATGATTTTGCCAATGTCATGGTTGGAAATAACATTATGTAGCACTTTCAAAAAGTAAATAAACAAGGGCGTTTTCAGCAGTCTGTGTGTAACCTAAAACAACACAACAAAAAGGGTTAGTAAGTACTTATAATATAATAATTGGGCACTTTAGAAGTATTTTGTATCAATACAAATGACAAAGAATAAAAGAAAAGGGGGTAGGGGAACAATAGTAAAAGTTTAAATAAAGATGTTGTTGTTTTTAATAAATTTTGCAAGAGTAGACACAAAGGGGGAGAAAACCAGGGTGAGCAAATATGGAATATTTACAGGACGTGGTATATGTTTTGGAAGTAGATCGTACAGAGATTCAGACCGCAAAGGACAGTTGAAAAAAATATGTTCCAGAGTTCCTTCGTCCAGACCACATTCACACAAGGAGTTGTCTTTTACTCTAATTTTAGCAAGAAAAACCGGAGAGCACACATGACCCAATCGTAATCTGATTATGGCAGAGGTAGGATGTTTATCAAAATTACGATATTTTGAGAACCACGGTCTTGATGGAATGTCAGGTTGGATCTTAGAGTAAAGTTTTGCTCGAGATTCTTTAATGCTGCACCACAACTTGTTCCAATTTTTCCTCAAACGAGACTTAGCCAACAATCTAAGATCACGAGGGTGGCAATGATAATGTTTGTCAGAACCCGACTGAATGGCGTTTTTAGCAAACATATCAGCAGTTTCATTTCCCGTTATACCAGTATGGCCTGGGATCCATGCTAGAACAATTTCCAAACCTGCCTCATGGCATTGGAACAAAATTTGTCTCGTAATCAAAGTAATCGAAAAATT
This sequence comes from Euzophera pinguis, assembly GCA_947363495.1. Taxonomy (NCBI): domain Eukaryota; kingdom Metazoa; phylum Arthropoda; class Insecta; order Lepidoptera; family Pyralidae; genus Euzophera; species Euzophera pinguis. The sequence goes on from OX376164.1 coordinate 7,671,883, forward strand.
ATCCTTAGCATGAAGAGGAAGTTTTTCAAGATCCTGAAGACAACTTTTAGAGTCGGAAAGAATAAGAGCTTTTTTTAATCTGATGGGATTCTATGAAACTGACAGCTTCCAAAATAGCAATTGCTTCGCCAGTAAATACTGAAGTAGGAGGAGGACATTTGAAATTTAAAACTACATTATATTTCGGGATCCATACCGCTGACCCAACGTTACCATCTTCAGAAATTTTGGAAGCATCTGTGAACACAAGAAGCCAATCAATCCAATGTTCATTTATCAAAAAATTAAATTGTTGGTTTGCATAGAGAGAGTCCTTGTATAAACCAAAGTCCAAGATAATATGAGGCTGAAAAATAAGGGAAGGAAAGTCAACAGAAAAAAGAGGGTTGCAATCAGATTGAATAATCGGAAAGGTAATTTTCTTATGCTCATGATAGGATTTAAGAAGGGGGGGGAATTCTTTGTGGGTCCAATAAGTCGATGAAGGTAGAGATTGGGATAAAGACTTTAAAGTTGAAAGTAAGGGATGGGATGCAATATGAAGAACTTTATAGAAGAATCTGTCTGCTAGGTACTGTCTGCGAAGTTCAAGAGGAGGTTCCATGCATTCCACCTGAAGACCAGCTACCGGAGATGATTTCGTAGCACCTGTTATTATACGGAGACATCTAGCCTGGATTTTGTCCAGTTTGGCAAGGGCTATTTTACTACAGGGCTCAAGAATAAAAGAGCCATAATCAAAGTGACTGCATATAATTGCTTTATATAAAAGGAGTTGACTATAAGGGTGAGATCCCCAACGGACGCCCGAAACTGCTCTTAATACATTTATTCCCTGTTCAGCCTTGTGACATATATAATTAAGATGGGGTAAACCTGTCATCTTGGAATCCAAAATAACTCCTAAAAATTTAATTTCAGAACGGATATTAACAGGGGAAGAGTTAATAAATATAGATATGGGAGGTATATTTCTCTTGCGAGAAAATACCACCGCGCTACATTTGTCCACAGAAAGCGACAAGCCATGTCTTTCAAGCCAGTCATTAAAATAGTACGATCAGCTGCATCCTTAAATTTTTCTGAACGTGCATAAATCGCTATGTCATCAGCGTACTGTAGAACTTCGCAAAAGCTAGTCACCGTGAGATCAAGGTCATATGTATAGATATTGTATAGCAGAGGGCTGAGAACCGAACCTTGGGGAAGACCCTTGAAGACCAATCGAGGTGGAAGGAGGGAACCATTGATCCTGACACAAATGGAACGGGCTATAAGGATGTTGCATATGACATTAACCAGTCTCTCGGGGATACTCAGTTGAAGCATTTTCTGCCTGAGCAGCGGAATCTGGACATTGTCATAAGCAGAGGAAATATCAAGGAAAACACCAATGACATGCTCATTGTTGGAAAACGCCAAACGGATCGTTGAGCTGAGGATACTTAGGCTGTCCATTGTGCCTCTAGAACGACGAAAACCAAATTGGGATTCAGAAAGAAGTTTTCTGTTTTCTATTATCCATTCCAAACGGTTCTTAATAAGGTGTTCCAAAATTTTTAAAAGAACTGAGCTCAGAGCTATGGGTCTGTAGGAAGATGGGTCAGAAGGATCCTTGCCAGGTTTCAAAATGGGGATAATAATTTGGACTTTCCATGATGGAGGGATGATTCCAGAAATAAAAGCATGATTAATTAGTTTAAGAAAGAAAAGTTTACATGAATGGGATGCTTTGCAAATGAAAGAATATGGGATTTCATCAATGCCCGGGGCAGAGTCTTTTAAATTATCAAGTGCAGCGTTCAATTCTGCATAGGAAAATTCTTCATTCATGCCATCAGAAGAGGGGGAAATAGTCTGATATTGGCAAGAACAGTCAAAATTTGGGACAAATGGAGGAGCAAGTCTGTCAGTAAACTCCTCTACCCAAGATGATAAATTGTTAGAAGTGGGGTTGTTTACCACTAGGCTTCTACGAAATGATTTTATTTTTTTCCAAACAACCGATGATGAAGTCCTAGGAGACAATGATTGGCAAAATTTACTCCAACCATCCTTTTTCTTTTTCGACAGTAACCTTCTAGTGCGAGCACAAACATGTTTGTAGTTAAGGTAGTTATTCATATTTATATTAGATAGGTATTGAATTTCAGCCTTATTGCGGTCCTCAACGCCGGAAGAGCACTCAGCATCCCACCAAGGGGGGGAAGATATTTTTTTTGATGGATTTTTTTTTGTAATAGTTTTATCAGCAGCAGATCGAATGGAAGTTACAAATTGTTCATAACTAAGAAGTGTGACAGAATCTAAATTTGATAAAGTTTTTATCTCATAATCAAGTGTTTCGGCATATACTTTCCAATCTGCTAACTGAGTTCTATATTTTAAGAGAGGTTGAGACGGGGGAGATGGTTTAAAAGATGAACAATAGGAAGTGACAATGGGCAAATGGTCACTGCCATGTGCATTGGGCAGAACAGCCCAGGAAAGAAAAGGAGAAACGGAAGGTGATGCTAGGGTAAGGTCAGGAATACTAATATTTTGAAGCGGAGATGTCCTACGAGTGGCTGAACCGTCATTTAGGATGCAGAGATCTTGGGAATCCAATAAGTCCAAAAGAAGAAAGGAAGAGGCATCATCGCAATGAGAACCCCACAATGTATTTTTACAATTAAAATCACCCAAAATTATAATGGGTCTGGGAATATTAGAAACATAGATTAATAATTGGTCTCCGCTGCGCTACGACTAGATACCGTCGGCATACTACATAAATTCGCAACTAAATCCATGCCGAAATCGGCATGGTTGCGGCATACCCGCGTCAGTCATGCCGCGACCGATGAGTGAGTTGGATATTAAATTAAACTATTTTAATACGGTTTTATCGCGTTTATTACTTATTTATTTACACCTGACGTTTCAAACACTTTACAGCGTTCATGGTCGCAGGCAGACTAAGTTAACATTTGTCTTTGATGTCATAAGATTACAAAACTACCGCCTGAAATTTTTATTGGGAACTATTCCGATTCACGCAGTATTGGCTCACAGTATCTAAGGGTCTTGCAGTCTGCTTCCGAGTTTGCGATTTTATTAAGTTAATGACTGGGTCCCAAGCTGGCGGTACCTGCCATCCATCCTCTCTATTGAAATTAGGATGTTTTTTAATTTCAATAGCTTCACGTAACATCCTTGGAATGAATCTGTTTTCCTTTGCAAGGACTTGAGGATTATCAAAACGCATATAGTGGTTGGGTTTGTCTAGAGCATGTTCACAGACTGCAGACTTGGTTGAGCGTCTATTTTTCATGTCAGCAATATGTTCTTTTATACGAGTATTAATGCTTCTCTTTGTTTGCCCAATGTATGATAAACCACAGTCACAGTCAATTTTATAAACTCCAGCATCTTGCAATGGGATATTGGATTTTACAGGTCTTAAAAATTGGTTTATTTTCTTATGCGGCTTGTAATAGGTCTTGATTGAAGCTCGCCTAAGTATGTTACCAATCTTGTCCGTGACTCCCTTTATGTATGGTAAGATGGCAGGAAAACGATCAACTGTGTGTGGCTTGGGTCGACTTCTGTGACATATGTGTGGGAGGCTGAGATTGTTGCTTCTTAAGACAGACTTGACTCGTTGAAGCTCCTCCTTAAGATGGTGGGTGTCACAGATGCCGTGTGCTCTCTGTAACAAAGATTTGCCTACGGTAGCTAACTGACATGGATGATGGTGAGATTTACCGTTGAGATATTTGTCTGTGTGGAGTGAGTTGGATGTCTAGATAAATATAAAATTTAATGTAAAAGTAGACGCAAAATGTGCAGTTTGCGTAGTCAAACTGTGTAAGAATAATACTAAAAGATATAAGGAAGATACTGGTATTACATACCATCAATAAGTATTGTATTATTTCGAAATATGGACATAAATTACTCACGAAAATAATATAACCCTAAAATATGGCGCGAAGTACGGCGCGGTGCTCAATGTTGCCGTGTATTAAATAATCCCAAATTCCCCGAGGTTTCGATTTTTATTATTTAGATATTTTGTTTTTTAACTCCCGACTCCAAAAGAGGGATGTTGTAATTTTGACTTTTTCTGACAATTTTGTCTGTCTTTAACATCTTATTTCTTTAATGCTGATCTGGGAGAAAAGTAAATACGTGGATGTACTACTGCTTCTCTTCCCGCGTAGGCCATATAAGCCGGCCGAGGAAGTGGGGAAAATCGAAGAACCATACCTATCAGTAGGCGATGCGACTAGCAACCTATCAGGATTTTGATTACATTTCCACTTTACGCCGACCAACATTCTAAATATGGCCTTTAGGTAGTTGGTACCCCGTAGGGTATTGTTGCCGGATAATTGATTAATCGAATTTGTTTTTTTTTTTAAATAATCTAGGATATCGAAAGTATTGATATAATGAATTTAAAATAAAATAATCGATTAATGGATTAACAACAATACCAAGCATTTCAGGCACCGATACTTTATAGATATACCGGAACTCGGCGGCGGGATGTACAGCGGGCATAACTCAAATCATCGTCATTTAATATATTATCAATAGTATCAATATCGATACTATCGATATATGATCACTATCGATACCTTAGATTATATTTTCAACTATCAAAGAATCGCTTATTATTCGATGTGTAATGTATTTTCCGGCAACACAACTGTATGGAAAAAGGCCATGATAATATCTACTCGTATGTATAAGATGTTTACCGCAGCTCCGCCTGCGTCAAAAGGTAGCCTATGTTTGACTCCTGGTCTTGAACTATATCCGTACCAAATTTCATGAAAATCAATTCAGCGGTATAGTTGTGAAAGAGTAACAAACATCCATCCATACTTACAAACTTTCGCGTTTATAATATTAATAGGATGTGTATGTCTATTTATTTATCTGTATTTAAACCCGGGTTACAACTAAAAAGAGGTCAGTAATCAATTAGCTCCAAGCTAAATAGAAAATTAAAGTAACGTTTAACATACTGTACTGTGTAATAATAAATCAAAAGAAAGTTTTTTTGCAATTTTAGGATTCTTTATTAGAATTCTAAAATAAAGTAGACAAAACCTAACCATTTCCCCTACCTTATCTCCGAAACTATCGATTCCAGAATTTCGATTCATAAATTACAGGAAAACCTATGAGATAATTTTAAATTTGTTTAGGAGGTCCAAATGGAGAAAAATAAGAAATAGTACAGAACCCTATACATGCGAGCCGAGTCACACTTGGCCAGTTTTATTTTAATTTAATTTTAAAGGTTTTTCTGAGCTACTTTTTATAATACGTAACAAGACCGCAGCAATTAATAATTATCCCATTGGTCGGGCACCAGTCAAGTAGCTGGCAACACCATAATCGACGCTAGTGTGCGTCTTTGCACATTGTTTTACACATACTTTCCTATTAAGTGGCCGCATTCTGGAAACTGATTTTTCTTCACAGCGCGGTATCTAGTCGAGAGCGCGAGACCAATTATTAGGTAATCTATGATTAGAAAGTATTGAATTCAATTCTGAAAATACTTGAGAATTAGGATATGGAATATAGATAGATACAAAGGAAATATCTATACACCTAGCAGCTACTATTTGAAAATCAGGAGTGTGAATAGGGATTGGAATTTGGGAGAAGGAATAAGAAGAAATGAGAAGAGCACAACCAGCATAGCCGTCATCCCTGTCATCCCGGAGGCATGAATAACCAGAAACTCGAAAACGAGAAACTGGCTTCAGCCATGTCTCCGAGATTGCAGCCACAACGGGTTTATACTGGTTCAAGAGAGATATAAGATCAGAAATTTTATGTTTAACACTTTTACAATTCCATTGTAGAAGGTTCTTTAGGGTGTGATCCATTAATAAGGGATGTGAGAAGTTGCTGAAGTAATATGTTAACATTGTTCGGTATGGAGTCGCTAATTTTTGAGATAAGATTCATCAGAGTACAAACTAGAAGTTCAATTAAGTTATCATTAGGAGTAAGTTTAGGAGTTGGGCTAGTGGGAGTTGAGGGAGAAGTAAGAGCACAGCCATTGGGTTGAACAGATTTGGGAGAGAAAGTCAAGGCGTTATGGGCTTCTATGTCATAGGATTTAGAAAGGGGAGGAGCAGGATGAGGAGATTGATAAACAGTTTTTCTATAAGATTTTTTCTCTGGGGTATAGTATGATGCATAGTTTGGAATTTGGGAGTGATAAGGAGACTTTGAAGAGTGGGAAGGGGAAGAAGCCATTTCAGAATAAGGAGTTCTGGAAGATGGAAATCGACGAGCCGCTTCAGAGTAGCTTATATTTTCCTGAGACATCACCATCTTAATAGACTTTTGCCTAAGATGTTCAGGGCAACGACTTTCTGTGGCAAGATGCTTGCCACCACACAGACAGCATATAAAATCGTCTCGACTACAGTCATCTCCTGAATGACTTTGTCCGCATTTAAAGCATCGGGCCTTCGATCTGCACTGTGATTTCACATGTCCAAACTTACAGCAATTTCGACATTGAATAGTGGGAAGTTGGTAGACATCAACATGAAGGGCAGTGTTGAAGCAGAAAATTTTTTCTGGAAGATTTTGACCCAAAAAGGTGAGGACAACAGTGGTAGATGGAACCCAGGTTACACCAGAATCAGTAGGTTTTTTAATATTCAAACGTCTAGCTTTAACAACTTCCCCACATCCTCTGGGAACATGTATGGAACTAATTAAGTCTTCCAGGGACCAGTCTGAAGGAATACTACGAACCACTCCCATACGAGAAACTAGGAATCTTGGGATTAAAGAACTCAAATTATTTTCTTTTAACAGAGGGTGGGAGACAAAATTATTGGCATCTTTAGCAGATTTAAAAGTTACACTTATTTTACTCCGACTAACTGGTTTGATTCCATCATCCTTAATACCAACAACATTGTTTCTGTGAATCAGTTGAGCAAACTTCAGAACTCTAATGGATAATTCACCTGTGCTGTCCGGTTCCGCCCGGCTGACATGTACAATAAAAGGTCCTGGGTCAGAATCTCCATACTGGAAATTAGAGTTTTCTTCATAACCAGGTTTTGTGAAAATAGACTGGATGGAATTGGAGGGAGGAGTGCTTCTTTTAGCCTCCAAAAATACCTCCGACTCAGCAGGGCGTTTAAGTCTAGTCTTTGAAGAAGGACTAGGATCAGTTACATCCATAAGGGAGACTGGGGGAGGAGAACCTCCCCTATCAGGAGGTTCTTTGCCCATTTCTAGATGGGCAGATTTTTAATAAATATTTAATACCTACCTTTAATCCACCACCAAGACAACACAAACAAAAAAAAAATATTTTGGAAAAACACAGAATTATTTGGAAAGTTCGCGAATTTATCTCTAAACACGTGTGATTACCATTAAAGTGACAAGGCAAGTCCCCAAGATTCCTTGACTTGAGATGATTTCTCATTGGAGGGGAGTATCGAACTGTCAAATTTAAGGTTGGTCGAGAAGTACCTTGAGGCGTTCTTGAAATGAAATAAAGTAGATAAAATACGGGTTTTTGCCACTTTTGGCCTAGGTATTTAATTACTTCATTTTATTTTTACTCTATTCTTTTGTAATTTTGAATTTTTGTGTTTAAAATTGTTATTATAACCTCATTGGGGTTTACTCAAGCAACCAACTAAGAATGTCGTTTTCAAGGGAAGTTCGAGGACTTCCTTAAGGCGCCCTCGAATGAGTTTGAGTGAAGGACGTTCTTAAGGTTATGTTTAAGAATACGGGGGTTAGGGTTTGAATCTGGGTTTCCATCACATCACTTGATAACAACCCCAAAAGTTGGAAAAAATGATAAACAGTTACGTAGCAATATAATCTTTATTTAAAGGTAGATTTTTATTAAAAAATAAAAAATAAATATACTTGTTTTTGATATTGTATTTCTGACTAGGCAAAATTTTTGAAGTGATGGTAATACATTGGGAAAACAGGGGTTACTCCAGGTCAAATTTTCTGTCATCAGCCTATTGTATGCCGGTTTGGTTTCCATCTTTACCTTTAGTTCCATGCTCTCGACCAACCTTATATTTAACAGTTCGATACTCACCTCCAATGAGGAAACTCCCTAAGTCAAGGAAGCTATAATGACGACTAATCATATCAATTAGGTGGAGTAAGGTTGAGTCGAGTTTGAGTGAAGGTTTGAGAGGTGTAAGTTTTGAATTTGTAGAAAGGATGGATGAAAGGAGACCCATAAAGGAGACTAACGAAAGGTATTTACAAAACAAAGGTGAAACCAAGATGAGGAAAAGTCGGTAAGGGCCGGCCATGGATCTAAAGCTAAAGCTCTTTACCATTAGTTCTATGGGGCCGGCCTATGAGAACATACCTACTGCAACCAAACCACAGACATATTAAAAAAACCGGTCAAATGCGAGTCGGACTCGCGCACGAAGGATTCCGTACCAATCCATAAAACCGCAAAAAAATCTTATGAGTGGTATGGGAGCCCACTTAAATATTTATTTTATTCTGTTTTCTATTACTTATTTTTGTTGTAGCTATAACAGAAATACATCTTTTGTGTTAGTTTCAACTGTCTAACTATCACGGTTCATGAGATACAGCTCGGTGACAGATAGACGAACGAAAAGCGAAGTCTTATTAATAGCATAGATTACAGAATATATGCGATACCATGATGCGATACAAATATTCAACTCATATAGGTACAAAGTCATTGTGATGCCACCTGTCAAAAACATGTAAAGTTATAAATTATGATTTAATACAGCACATAATCTACTTGTGATAGAATTTGAGATAAAATAGTGTTTTAAAATTCAGTTCTTTATTTCGCTAAAAATAAGCGACATCCTGTAGTTACCTACTCAATATAAAGATTTTTATATTTGAAGCGCATAACCGCTTACATCAAACAGGGGAACTAACTCTTTTTTAAAGACAATGGGAGCTTATGGTAATAGTATTCCGTTTTACCCTCTGGGTACAAATCCCTTAAAAGTAATATTAAACAAATAAACAGAAGTAAGTACAACAAAAAGAAATACGTAGGTAAAGATCAGGATTTGAAGCCTGAACCTTTCTTTGAAGACCAAGCTTTTTATGGCAACGCCAAATTCACCTTAGCCAACTTGGCGAAATTAATATTGATATGAGGCGGCACTGTTTTATTTTTCATTTTTTCTTAGTTATTAATAACATTTATAAAAAAAATACATTTGAGACTGCCACAAGAACCCTTTCATACGGCATATCACATGGTAAAGATTCACTACTTTTTAAAAATTTACCACTTTATCCCCCAAAATTACCACTACACTCTGTATTGCTACAGCTTCCCGCCAAAGACCATTTTCTAAAAATATCGACCTTCACTCATTAAGTAAGAGCCCTATTTTAATAATGAATGACATATATGTCACATGAAAATCATTCGATTTTGAACAAAAATTATTCGACTCACTGATTTTTGTGCGTCAAACTGACAAATGACGTTCCTTTCTCAATTCCAATTTTCCAATTCAATTCATTTATTGCGATCTATTTTTTTTTATTCCTATCACTGATCGATACTTAGTTACACTGGCTGGTGCAACTACTGGAGCAAAACCCGTGGTAGACTTTAAATGAGCATACGAATGATAACGAATAAGGCTTATTATACCATTACTCTTATTGCAATTCGTCCACAGAAATAAAACTAGGTACAAGTGCCATATGGGTTTCATGTACGTGCCATAGATTCTTTTGTTTGTAAATGGTGCAATAAAGTGTAAATTCATTAAGCCTCGAGACTCTATAATAAGACTCGATCGGCTACTTGCTCTTACTTTTACTGGCCCCACAGGCTGGCCCATACGATGGCACTCTCGGCATCTAAACGGATCAACTAGTTGTTTCGTTAAGACGAGTTTTATTCCTTTCAAACCAACGAAACGTAACGGAAGAACTATAAAAGTTAAATATGCCTAGACATAGACAGTGGGCATAAACTATGCATAGGTAGGTACATAAACACAAGTATAAACTCCAGAGACACTCCTGCCTGCTGCCTCCACCTTCACCCATGATTTTTCATTCGACATAAGTATACTTTAGGCCTTAGGTAATATTAAGACTTTTGAAAACCATTTCATGTTCAAGCAAGCAACTTTTATCAAGTTTTTGTTGGACCCAAAGCCCATAGCATATTGGCGGTACGAAATTCGCCAGGTCAGTTAATAGATGATTAAAATAAAACCTCACTGTTATATAGAAATTCATTTATTACTTAGCTTTTTTTTTTATAATTAGCTTGATTCTGTTTTTTTTTCACATAAAGCATCTTACGTAGCTTACTTAAACACTTCTAGGATTAATCATAAATAAGTTTTTAATTATTTTTGCAATATCATCATGCTTGCTAAAAAGTGTCTAAGTATATTAAGTACATAAGTTACGGTCATCAAAATACAAAAATAAATTAACAAATTTACTAACATCATAATATGAAACACTATAGAATACATTACAGAAATTAACACAACAAACTCAAAAACTTTAATTTTAAACTTTAAATAAACGTTTAAAAAAATACGTAGAAAAAAGTTTTAACAATTTGCTTTCAGATGACTACTATAGGGGGCAAGTTTTACCTCCGTGCTTTGGTGTCAATTCAGAACTGTAGGGGTTTACTAAGAACGTGTCCTTCATTCTCCCGGGCATGTATGTAAAAAATATGTCTCTGAAAAAAATATTTTGGTCAGCGTCATATAAATAAATAAAATAGCTGGCAAGTACTATATATTCAGTCCGCGAAAATAGGTAGTTTGTCCTCGTAGTAGAAGGGTCATGTGGGCATCACAGTTATCCCTCGCTATATTTATTTATAAATCTTTATTGTAACCACAAGTAAAAAAATACTTTTTACAATTGGCGGACTTAATGCTAAAAGCATTCTCTCCAGGTCAACCATTAGAACAACAAAACAAAAAAGATTATGTGCGGCGCGAATTATCTTAAAAATACAATAATAAAAACAAAACACTTACTGTTAAATAAACATACATAGATTTATATACAGTATTCATAACTATACACATACATACATAAAAGAAGAGATGAAAACGGAAAAGATGACGATGGTTAAGGGTGATATTATGCTAGTAAGGTGAATTTTTACTTTTCTTTTGAAAGCGAATTTAGTTAAGGTCTCTTTGATGTCATCAGGTAGAGCATTCCAGAGCCGTGTGGTCTGTAAGGTAAAGGAATTAGACATAAAACTGGACCGAAATAGGGGAGTAGAAAGGGTAAGTTTTTTGGAAGATCTAAGTTGCCTATCGTGACCGTCAGAAAGATACTTGAACTTACACCTTAGATACTGCGGGGACTGAGGCTCCTTGAGAATTGAAAAAAGAGAAGTAAGCAACTGAAGTTGACGACGTTGGCGGATCGGAAGCCATTTCAGTTCGGATCGATAAGAAGAGATGTGGTCAACTTTACGTAGACAGAAAATAAAACGAATACAGTTATTTATGAGACGACCCAGTTTATTGAGAAGATCTTGATTGAGATCAGAATAGCACACATCAGCATAGTCAATAATTGGAATAAACTAACGTTTGGACTAATAAAATTTTGGTTTTAATCGGGAAAAAGTTTCTTAGACTATTAAGTTGGTGGAGAGTAAGGTTAACAGAGCGACTAATTTCAGCAATGTGAGTGGTCCAGCTAAGAGTGGCGTCAATATGGAGTCCAAGATTCTTCACGTATATATTAAATTAAGACTCGAGATATACTTTAGAGATATAAATTAATGAATAGATCATTAATAAATTTTGATCATGCGATAGCATTTTGTATTATTTAACAGAGCGACTAATTTCAGCAATGTGAGTGGTCCAGCTAAGAGTGGCGTCAATATGGAGTCCAAGTTTCTTCACGTATATATTAAGTTAAGACTCGAGATATACTTAAGAGATATAAATTAATGAATAGATCATTAATAAATTTTGATCATGCGATAGCATTTTGTATTATTTAACTATGTTTTAGGTACATACTTACAGGAAAGCTTTAGTTGGATAAGGGTCATATTTCATCGTGGGCCACCATAGGCGCGTTTGGTGAACTTGCTTCAATCTGTTTCTTGTTTGGAAATCGTTCAATAAATTCGTGAACTGAAAACAATGTTTTGAAAAAATCGTTATAAGTTAGTAGAAAAGCTTATTTTGGGCCGTTTTGGTGATGGACAAAATGTAACAAACCGTTCTGTCAATAATAAATGGGCTACGCGCGAGGATATCCACCAATTGCCACGATTTATCTCTCGTGGCCAAATCGTAGAATCGATCATTTCATTATGGTCGACTACATCACGAAATGCGACCATTTCATGATATGGCCTAAACACAATAGACCATATTAATAAAACGTCAGCGTTTAATGATATAATCGTTCACGTTTGGCCAGATCGTTTCAATACTACTTCGTATTTTTTATGCTCAAAACATAACTTTTAAATTCCGAAAGTTTTGTTTTGTATTTAGTATACTATTACTAAGTCTTTACGATAATTAATTTATCCTGTAACTTTTATTTTTCTCAATAATATTCTTCGATTTCATAACAGCTAGCCCGCAACATCAATGCCTCTACTGGTTAAAAATCTAACAATTTTACGATATGATCACTTGGTTCTTGGCCAGATCATGATGTAGTCGTTTATCGGTTGATAATATTATGAAATATTGGAAGCACAACGATCTGGTCGATTTCGCATTTTATGATATGATCGGCCAAACCATGAAACGGTCAATTTAACGATCTGGCTACGACATATTCACCACGACCACCACCACGTACCTACCCATCTTTAGTTACGAGGGCCGTATGCTTGTTTGCCAACATTTTCTTCATCCGGCCGTGTTTCCCATGGTACACTTTTGATTATGATCCTTGGTGGTTGTGATTTTTACAACATACTGCTGTTTGACCTCCGTAACCCTTTTTACAGGGGGAAAAAGTACATAATTCGTCCGAATTCCATAGACTTACGACTGCCTCCAGTGATAAGAGACCGAACGGCTTGCTTTCATGCCACGAATGAGCACAAGTTACGAATAGAAATGTCATTAAATGGCGACCAATCAAGACTTTAGAGCAAGGACCTATATTCACGTTACAGAATCATCTTAAGAAAAAAACAATCAGGTGCAAAGGCGGACTAATCGCTAAAGCAATCTTTTCCAGACAAACTTAAAATGTAGGAAAAGTAGGTATGTAAATAGATCTTTATTCTCAGAAATATCAACAATTAAGAAAGCCTGTGGTACACTTACCAACACTTGCACCTGCTTTCGATAAGACCAGTCCATGCGTTCCAACTGTTTCAGTGTGAACGGGATCCGGCCAGCTCGGGCACGGAAGTCCATATGCTTCAAGTCCAGCCATCTCCGTAGAGAATGCAAATTCATTTGTTCTGAAAAGAAGAGGACAATTTTGAAAAACAATTAGTAAATTTCAATAGACGTCTGATCAGGCAGAATCATTAATTCCATCTCAACTTAGACCAGATTTAGGCAGTCGTTAGAGTTATCTCCCCAGCAGCAGATTTAACCAGTTCCCCACACCAGGAAACTTGCATGCATACAGAGTATATTGATTTTTGACTTACTGTGATCTTCTGGCGTGAGTTTCCCATTCACACGTTTTCTTACCCACTCCTGTAGATTATTTAATAAGCACGCTTGTGGTAAATGCGGGATAAGAAGAGGCGTATCAGATAGATCAGCGAGAAAAGCCTGGAATTGAAATACGTGGTCAGTTTTTCATATTACCATAGATTATAATTGCTGTAAAGAAATAATGTAGCTTTGTTCTTGCTAATACAGAGGAGTGCTATTTTTTGAAATTGTGTGTGACCACGCAAAATCGTAGAGTCGTATAATTTGTTCAATATCGAATGATTTTCATTTAAACCGAAGGATTTTTGTTCAATATCAAACGATTTTCATTCGACATATACTTATATCATACATTTCAAAAATAGGGTCTTCAGACTAGAGATTAAATATACTAAAGATTAATAAGAATAAAAATTCGGCTAATCCAATATACTGTACATTTTAAAGAAATGTAGATATTATATTAATATACGTACAGCCAAGAGCTCTTTGAGTTTTAGACCGGAAGCAGATATTGTGGGTTGTGACGGTACAGGCTGCAAAAAATATGAACATGGATTTATAAAACAGCTAGTTAGCAACTGATATACTAACAAAACACTTTGTATAATAAATAATATTTTTTTAATTCCGGTAATGCTTAATAACTCGGCTAGTCAAAAGTCTATAATACCAATCAGTACACAATCAGTACACAAAAATACTATAATCAGTACACAATGGTACTGATTAATATTGGGCTGGACTCAACAGTCCAACTCAATATTACACCTGTTAACCATCGGTAATAATAACCTACAGGATATTAAATGTATTTGTTTTAATTTTACGAGTTCTCTAGTATGTACCTACTATGGTCTATGATTGATGAATGTAAGTTACCGAAGTCTTTAATAATATTAAGTAATTTACCGTGGCTTCTACAGACTTGACAGCCAATTTGACTGTGTCTTTGATAAAGTCTTCCTTTGGGTCCATCTGGAATACCTTAGCCTTATCAATCCAATAGGGTCCATGTCTTGACGGTTGGTAGAAATATTTTTCTTCCGCTTTTCCTTCATGATGATAGTCGTACAAGTGACCACATTTGCATCTCGACTTGTCTAAGTAATCCATGACTGACTTTTCCCTAAACATTAATAGATAAAAAAAAAAACAAACGAACATGTGTAATTAGATATATCTAGCCCTGAGATCTAGTGATTTAGGCGTTAGTTCCGTTTTCTTCAGGAAGAGTCCAAATTGTTTTAATCATCTCTATTTCATGTAAGCGCTTTCCCGGTTGCCTTCTTAGCTGTGACTTAGCTTATGTGGCTAGGTCAGCTTTCCCTTTTTCTTTTTTTTGACCGATCTTCGTTTTAGAGTTTGTGAGATCGTTTGCACGACTTTTTCGGAGCACCCCTTCTCCCACGATCCACACTAGCAAGCCTAGACAATTAATGGTCACTTTTTTTCAAACGGTATTAAATACTCGCTTCTATGTGTCAGTTTTCCGGCGAAAACCGGAGGGACCATGCAGTTTTTTCAGGGTGCGCAAAGGTACATTTGCTTATAACACTTTTAAACTCTTCGTCAAAATTTTATACGATTAATTTATTGATGCAAGTTGAAGGTAGTTTAAGTTACAATTATGTATACTATAAAAGGACTAACAAATAAAGGAGAATCTGAACAAAACATCACATAGACACATACCATTTCACCACACAGTCGCACTTGGCATCGCACTTCTTCGTCACTTCTCTGGGGTATTTCCAATGCCCGCCACAAATAGTTACGCACTCTGTGCCGACGTACACGGTGCCAGCATTAATAAGGATGTACCCCGTCGGTAAAATGGACACGTCTACAATATATCAATAACTTGTTTTAAGTATTCATTTATGTTGTTCTTAAATGGCTTTAATAAGTAAAACACTAGATTGCACCATCGAAAATACAATGATATAATAAGCATTGCAATATACTTAATTCAAGACGTTAAAAGATTGTTCCTTCCTGCAGGTGGGTGGTGCTATGGTAACGGTAACCGCTTCTCTTCGGGTGACCGTTGCCTAATTTATAGTAGAAGCAAGGGCATATATTACTAGATGAACATACAAAATGAAGAGACAGGAACATTCAATGTTTGCGATTCCATTTAATTCAGTGTACGGTATTTTATACGTTAGAGCAGTTTCCCAACCAGGGGGGCGCGCCCCCCTAGTGGGGCGTAGAGAGATGTCAAGGGGGGCTTGAGACGTTTGTGTTTTCAATACAAAAATTATTTCAATGTAGGTAGAATATCACATTAGTTAATTCAGTCGAACACCGTTTGCGAGACTGGTTTTTTAGCTCTGGTTTTAATAAAAACAAAGCAGCGAAATCGTCTGGGCGTCGATAGCGACCTGATGATAGTTCTGGCAAAAACTGAACCTAGGATCGACCAACTGGTACAGAGAATGCAAGCTGAAGTATCTCACTAGTATTGTCACTATACTCCCTAGTACTCTTATAGATTGGTTGATAAAAACGTTTTAATTTAGTCAAAGTTCATTTTGTGATTCTTTTTGTACAAATTAATAAAATACAATATAAATAGAATAACACTTACTTGCAAGAAGGTAGTTTGGTTTGCCACCAGTGAACGAAACTCCAGATACGAGGTACTGAACATTTTTGAAAGGAGTTTTATATTTTTGTTTAGCTTTTAGTTTAAGCATCTTTAATTTGTTTACGTAAGCCACCATCTTCGGATCAGTATTACCTGAATATAAGATTAAAATGTTTTCTTTACACGTTCCCGATGCACTGAATTGCAAGCCATTGCAACCCTAAGCTGCCTAAGTCATATATTTTGATCAGCCCAGCTTAGCTTGCGTGTTTGAACGTAAATATATGCTTAATTGAAAACCAGGCTGTATCGTTGGTATGTAATATTTTAGAATTTCAATGCTACTTAAATGAGAGAGTATAAAAGCAACAAGCTTTTAAAATATATGTATAATGTACTAACGCAGTGTACTCGGAGGTTCCCAGAATTTATAATTACATACTCTTTCCATTTGCTGTTCCTTTTTATTACGTTCTTTACGTTTTTCCAGCTGAAATAATTAAAAATATTGTGAAAAGGTTATAATTGAAAACAGGTCAATTCTATACGATTACAACGTCAATACACATCACTATACACTATATGTATACTACAATAATATACATCGTTATTGCTCATATTACAATAAATACAATGAACATTATATATGGTACTTAAAAACTATGGAGCAAAGGCGGACTTATTGCTAAGCAATCTATTCCAGCCCACAGTAGTGCCACAAAATGGATAATATAGAAGAAACGTGGTATTGTGAAAGAAAACTAATAATACTACTTACAAAAGAAAGGTCCTTGGTTAAAGCCGTATAACTCTGAAATAAAAAAAATAATGCAATTATCTAGGAAGCATGAGGAACTCGACTAGTGGGAATGCGTGTTCAACGCCTTACGGCGTTTGTCACTAGATGCAGTCATTAGGCTATATCTGATGCCCTGGAAAATCTGATGGAAAGTTTGGTGCACCAAATTTGGGTCGGATAAAAATGTATGGAGATTAGACTGTAGTCGTTTGATTCATCACAACCACCAACCAAGGGTCATGATTAATAGTCATGTCTGGGGCTCTAAAACGTATGCTGAGATTACTATTGAAAATTACGTTCAGATGGTAAAAATGTATTGTAACGTGAAGTGATGGGAAACAGACACTGGTTTTCGCAACAACCGGGGAAACAATATAATTATGTTTTATGTTGTTAAAGGAAATTTGCGAATCATAAAACATATTTACACTCACATTTAAGACATGTTGGTTGGTAAGTCGTGTAAAGTAAAAAGAGCCCGCTACGCAACAGCTACGCGGTAGCGGGACTGCTACGAAGGTCTACGCCATACTACGATGAACCGCTCGCTACACTGCACACTTACTCGTAGCGGTCTACGTACGACACCACAGCGGAGTAGCGTAGCTTACTGTGGCGTAAGATGAAAGAAAAGTAAAGCCGAAACAAAAAAACCTAGCTAACGCGTGAATAATCAAAACGTCATATCTCAACTTACATGCAATAAATAAGTAATCTGTAAAGCAGCAGGCAGCAACCTATTCGTATTTTGTACTCAAGCCGCCATGGACATAGGGTCCTCAAAGGACTTATTACTAAAATGGCTCATTTCTAAAACAGCTTGTTCCGCAAATGAACTATTCCGAAAAGGACTCATCCCTAAAAGGACTTAATCTTAAAAAAAACTCTTTCCTGAAATGGCTTAAAGTAAAAAAAGACAAAACACTTTGTATTAATATTATCTAATAGAGTTTAATTTTGTAATTTTTTAACACCGTCAATCTACAAGTTCACTTACAATAATATACTCTTAAATACATTATGACAAAATACCCGGCTGAAAAATAGACATTGGGAATTACTAAGTCTCACTAGTTCGGTAAACAGGATGTTGTTTTTGCCAACAGAACTATTGGGAATGAAGAAGTCCCACTAGTTCTGTGCACAGAACTACTCAACAGAACTAGTGGGATAAACGGCATTTGCGTACTAAATAAATGTATGTAACATTGTAATATTTCAATTCCCAATTTTGTTAGCGAGTTCCCAAGCGGCGTACTACCCCGAGGCCCCCGCGGCACGCGTTTGCTATTATAAAATCTTGTATGTGTGTGT
This sequence comes from Euzophera pinguis, assembly GCA_947363495.1. NCBI lineage: Eukaryota > Metazoa > Arthropoda > Insecta > Lepidoptera > Pyralidae > Euzophera > Euzophera pinguis. Next base: position 7,690,280 of record OX376164.1, read on the forward strand.
TGCACGTTCAAATACATTGCGTATTTTGTAACAGGCATATTGAAGAATATTTTACAAAGCACGCAATGTAATTATGTCACTTGCGATAATTACACTACGTAGAATGGTAGTTTTATATTAGTATCTGCCAAGGGAAGGCCAGTAGGAATCGTGTTCTAAGGAGGCTTCGAGGTAGCTTATTAGGCTGTGTTTCCACAGACAAGGAGCTTTTCTCCAAAAAATTAAAATTAAAGTACCTCTTCACTTCTTAATCTAAATTTGTAATCAAGCTCTGGCGGTTTCGGTTTCTCTTCATTCCCAGAAGGACGCTTACTATAACACGGCACGTACATTTTCTGTAAATAATCGCCATAACGACAGTTCGGCGTATAGCTCTTCTTTGGTGCTGAAATAATAGTTATAAAACTAATTAAAGCATCATTCGAAAACCGACAAACAATGTACGGAAATCTTATTTCAAGAGAGTTTCGAATATGACAATTGGTTTTAATTTATTATATCGCGTGGGTTACATTACTAGGTGTATAAAGAATTTTTCATTAATAAATCAAGAAATAATCTTTTTTTAGGAAAACTTCATTTCGGCCTTTAACGTGGCTTTTCTTGCCATCACCATGCCTTCGTGCCTTCCATGTAGTGATTCAAGCGTACAAAGTTCTAACCAAACTAGAAATAATTAATGCTTTTCACGAAATCTAACCTAAGACAAGGGTTTTCAAGTAAATATCTTAACCACTGGACCACATGGGCAGTTAATTTATAATGATGGTATTATGATTATTTGCGTATGGTACCGCGAATTTAGATGAAATCTGAGCCTGTCTATCATGTCATGGTATTATCATTAAAATCTCTGCTTTGGGTTCCCAAAGGTTGGCTTTTAGATAGTGCTTGTAGCATTAAGTCCAGCCATTGTGATATACAATTGTATATTTTGTACAATAAAGTTTAAATAAATGGTATACGTTTTGGTGGCGGTGGTGGCGGGCGCTTCTTCAGCTTAACCAGTTTCTCCAGTCTGGCGACGCACTCTTCTAAGTCGATGAACACTAATGATGACATCAAAATCATCGCGTTCATGCTGTACGCTGAAAATATTGCAGCAATTTAGGTAAGTCTAATATCCACCCACTGCTGAACAATGAGTCTTTTACGTATGTATCAGATACCTATCATGTATCTATCAAAGCTTGTCTTTTACTAGTAGCCTTTGGCTTTAAGTCCACCCTTTAATATAAATTGTAAAGAAGTTAAATAAATAGCTGGCATGCAAGTCTTTGAACAGATTCCAGACTCAGGTCACTCAGTCAACCGCACAATAAGGAAACATTTGTCAAATACAAACAATAAAAAGAAAAAACCATGCCCAATATGCAGCTTTATCGCAATAACAAATTCTTCCAGGCAACCTTATCTACGTACATGTGCAATTACACCCTCTATAGGACCTTAGAACACGAAGCTGGTAAAGTATTGGTCCTCACAAACAAGTTTCAGTGCCGACTTGTTTTCGTTTAGAAGTAGTAAGAATACATAAATAGGAAAATTAAGTCCGCCAATTGTTATTAAAGATTTTGTTAAATTATGAAACAGTAAAGTTTTAATAAATAATCATGTCACCAATGTTAACGTCATGTTTAAAGCAAATAAAATATTGCTTGATAGATGATTTCTGAACTTACAAGTCCTCGCCTCGTTAGGAGGTGTTTTATAAAACGCGGTATATAGATTCCAAATAAAAATTCCAGCGTCTTCTACACTCTCTGTCATGGCTTGCATCAGCATCTTTTTAGGTATTTTCAAAGTAACACCGAGATCAGATAAAGACTGGCGAACTCGACTTGGCACGTCTTCCAGTAAATCTTGGTGGATATTAGCTTTGAGGCCTTCTAAGACCTGTCTTTGTGCGTTTGACAGCTCCACGTACCAAGCGGGACCGGCCTCAAAATTAAGTCTTTTGAGTTTCCTCTTTTCTGTAATAAACATATGAATTACTACATTAAAAATAATTTGTGAGTTTTGTGATTCAAAAGATAAACTCAACATGGCAAGGAAAATTGGTGATAGAACGAGACAATCGGTAAGGAAATAGATGTGGAAAGAAACCAAATAACCCAACGTTCTGGGAATTTATTCATTTTGGAATCACGACTAACTTCCTGATTCTAAATCGAAGAAAACTGTGTGGCTCTCTCTATACGAATCTGTGAATTTATGTAAATTAAGAGATGCCAACCAACCCAAATGGAAAGTTTACCAGCGGCATACTAAACCACTTGCAAACTCTAGACGACCAGTAACATAGATAGAATTTTATAACAATGCCACATTTGGATATATGTTTAAAATTGGCCATATGGCTATCTGTCGATTTGTCGTAATTAGTTATCATCATTATGGTTTGTGTATGAGGACTGAAACAAGATTACTTTGCCAACAACAATGTTAGTACACTTAAAAACTAATAACTACCTTCACAGTACAGATAATACTTATAATCTTTTAAGAAATTCAGCCACTCCCCCACTTTTTCATTGTACGGTTTCTTGTCGAGGTTTTCTAACATTTGCTGTTCTAAATAGACCCATACGGGATCCTTCTTGGGATCGTAGAGGAACTGAAAAAGCAATATATACGGCATTAAAGTATGTACAGATTGAGGGGCCCCATCAGATTTTTAAATAAAACATGTCTTATTATAAAGGCAATGAAATAACCTTTATTCGCAAAATATGAGATTCTCAAAATATTAGATTCTCAAAATAGCCAAAGTACAATCAAGACAAAAATACCATCATTTTCTTACATAATTAATTGTATGTATAAATTTAAGAGCTGGAGTGCTATTTTTTGAAAAGTGTGACTCACGCAGAATTGCCGAGTCAAATAATTTTTGTTCGATATCGAACGATTGTCATTAGACATATATGATGTACAATTCAAAAATAGGGCTGGGCCCTTGTCGGTGGAGTATAGATGAAATAATTATGTAGCCGTAATTTTGGATTTTGTGGTAAAAAGCAATTTAAAGGTCTGATCTCGAACCAAACGTCCAAGGAGCCACCTGGAAACACACGAAGGGGACAATAAATGTTTTTGATTACTTTGTATCATGTTGTAGTATTTATTTATATAGTGCCTAACCTACAAAAAAACTGAACTCTGTGCTGTCGATATAAAAAAAAGATTAAAAGGTTTAATAGTGGCTCCTCAATCGTGGCCTATAATCCTGACACCCGAGTTTGAGTTTCTGTTGTAGTATTTGTTGAATTTTACGCTCTATTTATTATATGTAGACCACAAATGATAAAAAAGTCAGGGTAGAGAAGCCCCATACAAAGTCCAATTTACAAAATTACGAGTCCTACAACTTATTACTTTATGTAGAGCTATTATTATAGTTTTCTAACCTTTTTTTCCAAGAACTTTTGCACTGTAGGCATTTGAAACTTCCCCATTTTGTACAAAAAATTTACACGCAAATGAAAAACAACTTAAATTTTGAAAATCTTGGCCTAATAAAATAACAACTTAAAGTTTTTGACAATCAATTTTACATGGTGGTGGTTGACCAAGGAATGATAGTTGATCAAGAAGTTCTATGACACTTTGTTTTATTTTACTTGGTGAGATCAGTTATTATTAGTAGCCAGCATGAAAGTAATAAAGTACGTCAGGTAGCCGGAAGTGTATTGTTACCTGACTACGGCGATGGCAAGAAGAGGGTTGTGTGCTTAGACTATAGATCAAAAAAAATTCTAAATCTATGGTGTGCTTAGACTATAGATCCAATAGACGGGAAATGCGAAAGAGAAATATATAGGATATGCGTATGTTAGAATGAGATAGAGAGCGTGACCATTTCTTAACACACTATTGGTCCATAGCAGCCTTACGGATTTATTGTCAAAAACAAATATTTAAATTGTAAACAAAGTATTTATCTGTAAGTGTTAAAAAAGTGTTCAGTAGAAGCGCATAATAATCGTTTCATGTGCAGTGCCTAAATGTAACTCAAATAAGAAAGAAAACCCACATAATTTCACATTTCACACGTAAGTACCACCGATGTTTATCACTGTATAAACATGATTTCCTACATAGATTAATAATTGGTCTCCGCTGCGCTACGACTAGATACCGTCGGCATACTACATAAATTCGCAACTAAAACCATGCCGAAACTGGCATGGTTGCGGCATACCCGCGTCAGTCATGCCGCGACTGATGAGTGAGTTGGATGTCTAGATAAATATAAAATTTAATGTAAAAGTAGACGCAAAATGTGCAGTTTGCGTAGTCAAACTGTGTAAGAATAATACTAAAAGAAATAAGGAAGATACTGGTATTACATACCATCAATAAGTATTGTATTATTTCGAAATATGGACATAAATTACTCACTAAAATAATATAACCCTAAAATATGGCGCGAAGTACCGCTCGGTGCTCAATGTTGCCGTGTATTAAATAATCCCAAATTCTCAGAGGTTTTGATTTTTATTATTTAGATATTTTGTTTTTTAACTCCCGACTCCAAAAGAGAGATGTTGTAATTTTGACTTTTTCTGACAACTTTGTCTGTCTTTAACATAAAGCGGGGTGCGTACGTAATGTGTATGATAAGTGTTAGGCTATTGTGCTATGAGGCGGGATAATTAAATAAAGTCAATATGTAATTTAACACTATAATTAAAAGTTCAGCACAATTAAATAGAACAAATACAATACAAGCACACCGACAACTTAAAGATTAACAGAAGGTTATGATAAGCACAAAATACAGGTGAGAAAAGTGAAGGAACGGATCAAGCGGGAAATGAGTTTACGTAAGCGCGCGAATGCGAGCGCAAGCAACGTGCGTTAAGTCTCAAGATGGTATTCGGACTGGCGAGCCGGCGAGACGCACGGATCGCCGTGGCGTGGGCTGCGCGCGCATCGTCCGAGCCGATCGCAGCGGCTGACATGCATGCGCGCGCATCGCATTCGCTATCTATATAAAACAACAACACTTGTCCGCTTGTTCGTTGATATTAAAAATATACAATTTTTTAAGTTAAATTATCTAAAATTAACCAGTTTTAGTATTGCAGTTTATTTAAAATATTTACAAGTAATTATCAAAATAAAAAACTTATAATACTAATACTATACAACTTAATAAAACTATAGCTTCCTTTTTAATTAAAAGACGTGGACGCACGCCACAAAAATCTTATTTCTTTAATGCTGATCTGGGAGAAAAGTAAATACGTGGAATGTACTACTTACTGCTTCTCTTCCCGCGCAGACCATATAAGCCGGCCGAGAAAGTGGGCGAAAATCGAAGAACCATACCTATCAGTAGGCGATGCGACTAGCAACCTATCACTATTTTGATTCCATTTCCACTTTACGCCCACCAACATTCTAAATATGGCTTTTGGGTAGTTGGTACCCCGTAGGGTATTGTTGCCGGATAATCGATTAATCGAATTTGGTTTTTTTTTTTAAATAATCTATGATATCGAAAGTATAGATATAATTAATTTAATCGAATTTTGACAATTAATCGATTATTAACTGCAATATCAAACAATTAGTCGATTATTGAAATGGGTTGATATAAATTATATCGATTTAATCAACAAAGGTAATCGTTCATATCAATGGTTATTAATCGATTATGTATCTGTAGTATCGATATAATCTAATCTGTAGTATTGATTTTTGAGAATTTATGAAAAATAATCGATTAATGGATTAACAACAATACCAAGCATTTCAGGCACCGATACTATACAGATATACCGGAACTCGGCGGCGGGATCATCATCATCATCATTTCGTGTAGGTTACATTGTCAATCGACCATATACACCTTGGTGTCAGAGTTGTGCGGAACCGCCTCTCGGCCTCTGACGTGGTTCCTTTAACGACCACCAGATGGCGGCCGGGACCCACGGCTTAACGTGCCTTCCAACAATCAGGTGATTCAAGCCTGCAATGTCCTAACCAAACTGGACACAACTAAACAAAGTATGCTTCCCGTGGGAATCGAACCCACGACCCCCGGGCCAAAGGCGAACGCCTTAACCACTGGACCACGGAGGCAGTGTGAGGCGGCGGGATGTACAGCGGGCATAACACAAATCATCCTCATTCAACTCATACAGAAAAAAATTACAGAAATATATTATCAATAGTATCAATATCGATACTATCGATATATGATCACTATCGATACCTTAGATTATATTTTCAACTATCAAAGAATCGATTATTATTCGATGTGTAATGTATTTTCCGGCAACACTACTGTATGGAAAAAGGCCATAATAATATCTACTCGTATGTACAAGATGTTTACCGCAGCTCCGCCTGCTTCAAAAGGTAGCCTATGTTTGACTCCGGGTCTTGAACTATATCCGTACCAAATTTCATGAAAATCAATTCAGCGGTTTAGTTGTGAAAGAGTAACAAACATCCATTAATACTTACAAACTTACGCGTTTATAATATTAATAGGATGTGTATGTCTATTTATTTATCTGTATTTAAACCCGGGTTACAACTAAAAAGAGGTCAGTAATCAATTAGCTCCAAGCTAAACAGAAAATTAAAGTAACGTTTAACATACTGTACTGTGTAATAATAAATCAAAAGAAAGTTTTTTTGCAATTTTAGGATTCTATATTAGAATTATAAAATAAAGTAGACAAAAACTAACCATTTCCCCTACCTTATCTCCGAAACTATCGATTCCAGAATTTCGATTCATAAATTACAGGAAAACCTTTGAGATAATTTTAAATTTGTTTAGGAGGTCCAAATAGAGAAAATAAAAAAATAGTACAGAACCCTCTACACGTGCGCCGACTCACACTTGGCCAATTTTATTTTAATTTCATTTTAAAGGTTTTTCTGAGCTACTTTTTATAATACGTAACAAGACCGCAGCAATTAATAATTTTCCCATTGGTCGGGCACCAGTCAAGTAGCTGGCAACACCATAATCGACGCTAGTGTGCGTCTTTGCACATTGTTTTACACACACTTTCCTATTAAGTGGCCGCATTTTGGAAACTGATTTTTCTTCACAGCGCGGTATCTAGTCGAGCGCGCGAGACCAATTATTAATCTATGATTTCCTAATTGATTCGATAGTTTTTCCGCACTTAAATATGAGAAATATCTTAAAGTTTTATCTTAATCTATGGTTGTGTGCATATATTTAGATTTTTTTGACTACGTCAATCTTTGGTTTGACCCATTGTTTCGTAATCATAAATCGTTTTCTTAATTTATTAGGTTAAGAGTTCTATCGTAATTTTCTTATTGTTATCTCGGCACCAAACCCATCGAAAATCGAATTTGATGCTGCGTTCAAGTTTCCCGCCATCGGAGCAGAAATTTGAATCACCGAATGTCGAACGAAACGTTCAATCGTTCATACGCCTCGTCGACCAATCACCGCCGAGCTCCAGTGTAGAAAATTCTGGATCTCTCTCGCATATCTGCCCCTGCAGCTCTGCACAAGGAGACTGTGCCCGGTCGGATTCTCTTCGCGAGAGAAAGTCGTGTTTTTTTTCAATTTGATCTAAAACTATTGTGTTTGTGATAAAGCTTCTTTTCGTAGACTCTTGAGCTGTGATTTTTCAAAGGTGCGAAAATCAGAAGATCAAGTTCATCATTCCAGAAGTGGAGCATGTTAGCTTGCTTTTGGACAAGGCGTACGTGACTGGAGGTGAGCTATTTTTTGTTCTGGTTACGGGGTCTTGATCGCGGCAGCTACATATCGAATTTTCAAACGGTAGCCTGCCACCCAATATGGCGAGGAATTTTATCATTCTCGCACACCCATAGATTTAGGATTATTTATTTATTTATAAATCTTTATTGTACCACAAGTTTACAATTGGCGGACTTAATGCTAAAAGCATTCTCTCCCAGTTAACCATTAGGAAAACAGAAAAGTTATGTGCGGCGCGAATTATTTTAGAATACAATGAGAAAGAAAAAAAAAACACTTAACTGCTAAATAAGCATACATAGATTTACATACAATATTCATAACTATACATACATAAAAGAAGAGATGAAAACGGAAAAAGATGACGATTTAGGGTGATATTATGCTAGTGAGGTGAATTTTGACTTTTCTTTTGAAAGCGAATTTAGTAATGATTTTGACTACGGTTTGACCAATATAGGGTCGGCTGCAAAAGTGCATGCATTATCTGTAGTACCTACATTTTGTATATGTATGCAGCTGACTGTGGTAGTAATATTTAAGTATCTACGTAATTTACTTATAACTATGTATTGAAAGCTCATCTTCTACTTAGGCGGTATGCCCAACCGTTCCATAGTCACACTATCACACTCTTGACCCAATTTGGGTCTTTAATTTCCGCTGCTTTCTTTATATTATTCCGTATTATTTCATTCTCAATATATCTCATAATCTCATAATCAAATCAATAACAAAATTTTACAATATTTTATTTATTTATATTCAATATTTATACCCCTCGTTCTTCCTTGTTATTATTTTATTGTGTTTAAAAATGGATTTTGAGGCTGATTTTAGTGTAGTGCTTCTATTCGATGGATATCGGTATTATATGCGGAAAGTGTATGCTAATAAATGGTCCACCTAAAATTACTTCCATATGATTGTGGTACAAGTATAAGGAAAAATAATTTTAGGGAAAATAAATGACCGTCAGAAAAACAAGTGAACATCAGGGAAACAAGTGAATGTCGTGAAAACAAAAGAAAGTCGAAATAGGTTTATTTACGAATATATATTAAAAAAACAGGTTTATGCGATTCTCGACCTTATTTACAAAGTCGGGTAAACTTAATTTGATGCTCTGTACTACAGAGTCCACTGGACAACAAAATGGCTTGAAATGAATGAATTTTTAAAATGTCAATAAGGTTGATAATCCCTGTTTTTTCAACATACGATTGATAAATAAACCTGTTTCGACTTTTTGTTTTCCCAACATTCACTTGTTTTACTGATATTCACTTGTTTTTCTGAATGTCATTTGTTTTCCCCATATTTGTTTTCCTTATTCTATAATACGAGTAACAGCTAGTTTATAATAAATAAATGCTTAGGTACCTTAAAATGTTTATACAGTGTTGCAAACGATTGGACTTAGTTGCGTAATAATAATAAAAAATACTAATGACACAACTAGTTGTCTATACCAGTTGGTCCATGAGGAAAACGTGGTGTGTTGGTGTGCTTACGGATTATAAAAATTAACCATAGACGGTGTGTCTACGGATAATTAAAATTAACCTAGTCAGACTGGTGTGGTAAATTGGTCTGACTAAAGCGGCAGAAGAAGGGCTGCGGCATAAGAACCCTCTCGGAGGGAGAAGGAAGCCGCTCGAAAACCGAAGTGATCGCCATGCATGACCGACATCATCATCATTAGTTCCATAGATTTAGAATTTATTTGATCAATAAATTAGAAAATAACTAAAACAATTGTGTAACTTACATAAACATTTATTACTTATCCATGTTTTTACATAATTTTACATAACATATATTATAATAACAATTTAACACATGTTTTAATTGACATAATGCCTAGTTCAGAAGACCGAAGACCAGTCAGAAGACCGACTCATATGCTAGAAAATACTGTAACGAACAATAATAGCAATTGTATATTTATGATGATGTAGATAACTAGAATAATTCATTCATTCAATAACAGGTTTAAGTTAGTATATCTACTTTAATAAAAAATGTGCCTCAGCATGAATAATAAATGATTCAAGCTGGTAGAGTGGAAGGTAAACATATGATGGGCTAACCTTACTGATTAAGACCACCACACTACCATGTGTCGTGTTTGACGCTTTCGAAGCTAGGTCGCGTAATCATATGAACTTGGCTATACAGCAAAATGTAATTTAATATTGTAGCTACATAAGTAATTACGCAGTTATTCTTTCATTGCACTAATACATATTTCCTGCACCTAGATTAACAATATACATATTAACCAACATTACAAAAACTGACGAATTTTAAACAATAACGAAATAGAGTACAGTATAATAAAATAAAAGGACAAATTGAAACGTGACATGGAGCCATGAATGTTACAAGGGGCAAGTTTTGGCTCCATATTTAGGTGTGAGTTCGGAACTGTAGGGGTTTACTAAGAAGGAGTCCTTCATTCGACCAGGCATGTAAGTAAAAAATATATCCCTGGAAAAGAACAACAATCAGTAAAAAAATAATTCTTCTAGTGTCATATGACCATATCAAGGGTGGTCCTAATGCTAAAGCATTCTCTACCAATCAACCTTTAGGAAAAACAGAAAACATATCAATGCGATAGGCGTTAAAAAAATAAATAGTAACAATTTATCCTATAAATATCATCAATATTTATAAACTACACACGAAATACACACATAAATATAAAAATAATAATAATTACATTATACTACACATACATACTACACGCCGAGGTGCTGAGGGAGATCGAGAGGTTTTACGGACAACTCTACACTTCAGTAGCCAAACCCGTTGAAAGCTTGGCCAAAGACCCAAGAGCCAAGCTTACTCGACACTATACGGAAGATATCCCGGACATCAGCCTGTACGAGATTAGGATTGCCCTTAAACAGCTCAAGAATAACAAGGCGCCGGGCGAAGACGGAATCACAGCAGAGCTTCTGAAAGCGGGCGGAACGCCGGTACTGAAAATCCTTCAGAAGCTCTTTAATTCCGTTTTGCTCGAGGGCGTGACGCCAGAGGCGTGGAACAGGGGCGTGGTGGTTTTGTTCTTCAAAAAAGGTGACAATACCCTATTGAAGAACTATAGACCCATCACGCTCCTGAGCCACATCTATAAGCTGTTTTCGAGGGTAATCACGAATCGTCTCGCGAACAGGCTCGATGCCTTCCAGCCTCCCGAACAAGCCGGTTTCCGAAAAGGGTTTAGTACCATAGACCACATCCATACGCTTCAGCAGGTTATACAGAAGGCCAAAGAGTATAACCGGCCACTATGCCTAGCGTTTGTGGACCATGAGAAGGCCTTCGATTCGATCGAAATGTGGGCGGTGCTTCAGTCTCTCCAGCGGTGCCGCATAGACTATCGGTACATCGAAGTGTTGAAGTGTTTATACAGCAACGCCACCATGTCAGTCCGAGTACAGGAGCAGAGCACGAGGGCTATTCCATTGCAGAGAGGTGTAAGACAGGGAGACGTCATTTCTCCGAAACTGTTTACCGCTGCTCTGGAAGATGCTCCTGGAATGGGAAGGACTTGGCATCAACATCAATGGCGAGTATATCACTCACCTTCGTTTTGCCGACGATATCGTGGTCATGGCGGAATCGCTGGAGGACTTAAGTACCATGCTCAGCGACCTCAACGTGGTCTCCCAACAGGTGGGCCTTAAAATGAACATGGGCAAAACCAAGGCAATGTGTAATGTCCATGTTACGCCATCACCGGTTTCAGTCGGGAACCACACCCTTGAAGTTGTAGACCAGTATGTCTACCTGGGTCAGATGATCCAGGCTGGCAACTCCAGCTTCGAGGACGAGGTCTTTCGTCGAATCCGACTCGGATGGGCGGCGTTCGGGAAGCTACGTAGCGTCTTCTCGTCTAAAATACCTCAGTCCCTTAAAACTAAGGTATTCGACCAGTGTGTGTTACCAGTGATGACATACGGGTCCGAAACGTGGTCTTTGACTATGGGCCTCATAAGAAAGCTCAAGGTCGCCCAGAGAGCTATGGAGAGGGCGATGCTCGGTGTTTCCCTACGAGATCGAATCAGAAATGAAGAGATCCGTAGGAGAACAAAAGTCACCGACATAGCCCAGCGGATTAGTTCTTTGAAGTGGCAGTGGGCGGGGCACATAGCGCGGAGAACCGATGGCCGATGGGGCAGAAAGGTTCTCGAATGGCGACCACGTACCGGTAAGCGCAGCGTTGGACATCCACCGACCAGATGGTCAGATGACCTGAAAAGGGTCGCAGGCAGACGCTGGATGCAGACTGCTGCCAACCGATCATTTTGGAAATCATTGAGAGAGGCCTATGTCCAGCAGTGGACTGACTGCGGCTGAAATGATGATGATGATGACACATATATAACAATATATGAATAATTGATAAATTAAATGACTTTAATTTTCCTGTACAATATTATCAGAAAGATAAGAGTGAACCTTTTTCTTAAAATAAAGCCTTTTTTTATTTAGTAGGCCCTTTTTGAAGGCTCCCATGGTATAGGGAAAACCATGGCACGTTCATTCCATAATTTCGATTTAAATTCCGTTTGAAGCGTACCTACTGTACGCGATAACATGGGATCCAAGGTATGGGGATGAAATCCCTGACGATAGCGAGAGGTGCGATGGTAAAAAGTGGCTGTTGGCATCATGCAAACAATTCCTCCGTGAAGCCTGTCCGTGATCCTTTTAATATTCTCGGGTAAGGCATTCCAGCGTCGGGAAACTTGAAGAGAGAATGAGTTTGACAAATTCTGTCCGGCAAAGGGGAATAAATAAAGTGAGTGATTGAAGTGAGCGAAGCTCGCGTTCGTGAGAATTAGATAAATATTTGAATTTTCTTTTTAAATACTCAGGATATGAAGGATTAACTGAATTGAATAAGTACATTTCTTGCTAAGTATACTTTTATAACTGAGTTATTGTTACAGAATAGGGTAGGTACTTGATTACCAGTGACAATTATGCTCAGCGACCCGAAGTGAAACTTGGCTTCCGAAGTACTCGTAAGAGAGCACCAGATTGTTTTATCCACGATGGCTCAGCCTGTATCGCAACATTCCGTTGATATATAGGACATTCGACTGGTCTACTACCTGATATCGTCTCGAAATCCTAAAAAATAATAGGTAAACTAATTTGACTTACAGAAATGCTTTACTCGGATACGCGTCATATTTCATTGTGGACCACCATAAACGTGTTTGCTGAACTTGCTTCAACTGGTTTCTAGTTGTGAAATCTTCTAGCAGTCTCAAGAACTGTGAACAAGTTGATAAATTATAAAAATTAAAGGACTCATAATAAGATATCTATAGTGACTTACACCAAAAATTAGCAGTCTACATTGATGTAAACTCACATCTAGTTAACTTCTTAAGTAAACACATTTATAGCAGGGCAATATTTCATATTTATATCGTAGGATAATCTTATCGTAAGATAATCTTATCGTAAGATAATCTTATCGTAGGATAATCTAATAATAGGATAATCTTATCGTAGGATAATCTTATCATAGGATAATCTTATCGTAAGATATTCTTATCCTAGGATAATTCTATCCTAGGGATAGCTCTTGATTCGTGCTGGTAACTAAAATTAAGTTGTACTTAAATTAAAGATCCTAATACAGGTCGCTATACATCTAACCATACATTGATGCATGGTAGGATGTATATTCCTGCAGCTTATTGTACTTATAACACTCACCAAAACTTGAACTAGTTCGCGATAGGACCAATCAAAATGTTCCAATTGTTTCAGAGTGAACGGTATCCGGCCAGCTCGGGCCCGGAAGTCCATATGCTTCAAGTCCAGCCATCTCCGTAGAGAATACAAAGTATTTTGTTCTGAGAGGAATAATTCATCAAGTAGTGTTAACTAAATATATCTGGTCTTTATTTTACGACAAAACTGATATAGCTAAATTTAATAAAGAAAAACATCTTGACTACTGTGATTGAACTTGATTTATGTTATGACGCTTATTAACTTGACTTAATGAGTTAATGCATTCATATAATAATATAAATAAAGGGAAGGTACTAGGTAAGACAAAATCAAAGTATTAAACTTCTACAGCTCTATTGAAAGGTTAAAAAAGTTAAAATCATATTGCACTTATAGTAAAAATAATATAAAGCTTAATTAACAAGTCTCATAATTCGCCAACTTCATTCAATATATTATTTCAGTACGACGAAATTGTCGACTATATTGTTCAAGCCATCAAAGGTAGTTGAAAAGCTATCGCCTTTACTGGCGAGTTTTGTAGCTACATTGTTTAACTACTTACTATGGTCCTTCGGTGTAAGAAGACCATTCACTCGTTTTCTAACCCACTCCTGCAAGTTGTTCAACAAGCATGCGTGAGGCAAATGGGGGATAATGAGAGGCGTGTCTGAAAGATCGGCTAAAAAGGCCTGTAAACCAAACAAATCATTTTAATTCAGTCACTTCGTACTTAGTCGTAATTTCTATTTTTAACTTTCGACTTCTCCAGCTGATATTTTAAATAATTGTTACTACATAACTCCGACGCGTATTATTAGACCATACATCAACTCAACGCGAACCTGTGTTGTATAGCAGGATGGTTTACAAAACACTTTTTGCGACTTTGTACAAATAAAAAAAGGACGGATAAATTCTGAAGCGCAATAAGCTATGTGTGAGGTATTATTAGATTTTTTTAAATAGCCTTATATAGATGTCCCACTGCAGGGCAAAGGCCTCCCCTTTAGCTTTCCAAGAATATCTACCAAGTGCGTTTGGAGTCACCCACTGACAGAATAATTATCAGAATATATTTTTTATATTTGTAGAGGAAGAGAGGGGAGGCTTTTGCCCAGCAGTGGGACACCTATAGCTACTTAAAAATAGTGGTTTATGAAACTGTTGTATAATAGGAGTTCTTACAATGCGAGTGTAAGTTAAAAAAACCAACCATAGGCAAGTTTTTTTAATAGCATTACACGAGTATTGTAAGACAAAATTAAGTGCAGTTTCATACACCTAATCTCATTAAATAAGATAATAAATAATTAATTTCCTGTCACTCGCTGGTTGACTGTAAGAGATCCCTAAGGTGGGATAAGTCCGCCATTGTACTTATTGTTTTTCCATGCTTGTATGTAAATTATTAGTTTTTTTTTTAAATAAAGATATTACAAACAAACAAACAAAAGAAAAATAATAAAAAATGGTGTAATTTTTTTTTAAATATCGCTACGTTTACAGACATTTTTTAAAAAAATGGAAACAAATTTGATAATTGTATCCTTTGCTGATCCCGATCGCGTACGCGTGTTGGCCGCGTCCACAGATTTTAAAGGACCAAGGAGGTGGCAGTGTAGAAAAACAGCATCACACACAACCTCCTTGGTCCAACTCAAGCTGTACTTTATTGGAAAAGGGCGCTGCGTGATCTTAGTGAGTGTGTGTGTGTGTGGAAGCGAGGATGATTCCCGCGTCTTTAAAATTTTATTTGTGAATAAATTAAATTTTTAAAATTAAATTTGAGCACTAGGGTGTTCAACAAGTGAGTGTGATTCAAGACGTGCGAATTTTATAATATCTGATGAAATCAACATCACTTTGGTGTTGAGCCATTGTATGATTTCAGTATCATCCTGCTATTCAACACAGGGTCACGTTGAGTTGATGTATGGTCTAATAATACGCAACTCCGACATTTCTGAGCCGATTAAAAAAACTTTTTTATTTTGGGCAATACTTTAAATTTTGTCATAAATTACATTCTAAATATTACGCCAAATTTTATTTGATAAAATCACATAATTAGTACGTTTCCACGCAAAATCTCTACTATACATATCCACATAAAAGAAACATTAATAATTATTAATGTTTTGTAAGTGCAATACGTACAGCCAAAAGATCTTGTAGTCTTTGACCGGAAGCGGCGAGGGTAGGCTGGGAGGTTGCCGGCTGCGAAAAAAGATTTTCTTACTTTATGATTGATTAACTTTTAAATTTATTTTTTTAAGTGTAAATTAACGTATATATTCTTTATTTTTACATGTCTGCGCCTTACCCATGTTATTTTATTAAATCCTACCCGTTGGTTGCCTGTAAGAAATTGCTATAGCGATAAGGCCGCCATTGTACATTGCAAATCTCTTATGTAATTTTAATTTCTTGGTGCAATAAAGAGTTATATTATTATTCACTTCATTTATTTTATTATCTTAAATATAGATATATTCTACAATATTATATATATAAAAATATTATAAAAAACATCTATATTTAGCAGACCGACGGCAGCGGAGATGTGCTCAAGCTACCGGCAGTAGGGTTCACAGAGTGAGGAACCTCCTGACAATGCGGGCCGTGTCGAGGATAACCGCCTTCTGTATCCGACCCCTGATCCAACCATCAAGCGAGAGTCTAGAGAGGTGTTGGTTTAGACTCTTCGCTATGAGACCGTTCGCAGATACGAGTATCGACATTCCACATGGCGGTAATCGTGGGCTAAGTCCAGATATTTACTAAGTTTATCTTTCTCAGCCTTAACGAGATTCTCGTCGTGCGGGATGGCGACATTGATAAGCACTGCGTGGCGCTGGGATCGATCGACTAACACGATGTCAGGCTTATTGGCGACAATAGTCGTCGTTTATACGTCGGACTATTAACAGCTTGGTCTAGTGCCTGAAGATGCCTCGCGTAGAGGCGAAACACGTGTTGCATGTGCAAGCTAGTGGTGGCGGGCATGTTGGGACTAATAGTAGTGGGTGGGTGCCGGCTGGCAATAGTTTGCATGAACTAACTGGTGGCGGAAGCACGCAAAATAATTTATTAAGTGCTTGTGACAATAGTCCTGTCCGTGATGATAGATCGATCCCAGTAGAGCAAAGCACGACCATTTTCGAGAACTGGCGCAGGTAAGTATTGGTAGTATGGCACCTCAGAATCGAGTAGGCCGTATCGAAGAGCAAGTTGCTGGTGGATGATCTTGGCTACTTGGTTATGTCTGTGTAAGTACTCGCCGTTAGCAAGATAAGAACAACCAGAAATAACATGTCGGAGAGATTCTCCGGGACGGTGGCATGCCCGACATATGTCGACCGTACCGTCCTTTATGATGTATTTCCGGTAGTTATTAGTCTTAATAACTTCGTCTGCAATCGCACAGGCAAAACCCTCGGTTTCCCCAAAAAGGTCACCGAAGCGTAGCCAGTTCACCGAAGCAAGCAGATCTACATCAGGCCCTGTCAGAGCCCGGTAAAACCACCCGTGCAACTCCTTGCTCTTCCATATTATTATTATTATTACTTTGCTGTCCATCTGTCACCAAGCTGTATCTGATGGACCGTGACAGTAAGACAGTTGAAATTTTCACAGATGATGTATTTCTGTTGCCGCTATAACAACAAATACTAAAAAACAGAATAAAATGAATATTTAAGGGGAGCCCCCTTAAATATTTATTTTATTTTATTATTATGTAACAAAACTAATTTTTTTATAGTATGGTACGGAACTTTTTTATGCGTGAGTCCGACTCGCACTTGACCGGTTATTTTAAATTAACAAAACAGTGTACCGTGGGTTCGGACATGACAGCTTCTCTGACTGTGTCCCTGATAAAGTCTTCCATGGGATCCATCTGAAAAACCTTAGCATGATCTACAGTGAAAGGCAAATGTCTCGTTGGTGGATAGAAGTAGGTTTCGGTTGCTTTATCTTCGTGGTAATAGTCGTATAGATGTCCGCATTTACATCTCGATTCGTGTAAGTAATCCATTACTGGTTTTTCCCTAAAAAACAATCATGTAACTTTAAAACTGAATCTGATTTTTGGATGTTTAGCCAATAATACTGTCATTAAAAAACTTTACCATTGTAAAATTTATGGTAGAAATGCACAAAAAGACGCGGCGCGCGCCACATTGTATGTATATCTAGTTTAAGTTTTTTGTTGCATACCATTTAGCTAAACAATCGCACTCCATGTCACATTGATTAATTACTGGTTTGGGAAACTTCCAGAAGCCATGCAGAGTCGTCACAAATTCCGTACCAAAGGCAACTATCCCGGCGTGTATCGGAATGTAGCCGGTTGGTTGAACGGCAACATCTGCAAAATAAATTGACCTTAATAAGTATGACCACAGAATAGATAGTAGTACTAAAGCTATGACTTAAGAGTCTCAATATAGTCGAGAATCACCAAAATTCATAGGCATCAAAATGTACTAACTAGATAAAATGTAGTTAGGCTTTCCACCAGTAAACGATACTCCAGATACAAGGTATTGAACATTTTTGAACGGAGCTTTATACTTTTGTTTCGCTTTCAATCTTAACATCTTCATCTTGTTCACATAAGCTGCCATGGCCGGGTCGGTATTGCCTGCAAAATGTGAAATGCTTTTATAAAATGTAATACATGTCATACTAATGGTATAACTTTATTAATATTTTTCGTCGTGTCGATGTCGGGGGATATGAATGTTCATAATATACTCTTGTGATAACTTTTATAATGATAATTACTTAGTTGTTGTATGTTATTCTGCGATGCAATTTTTAAAATTGTGATCGTATTTAAATTATTTATCAGTAATTTCTGTACGTCATTTGTCCAATATTAAGGCGTAATATTTTTAAACTATTTACTCATCAGTTATGTTAGACGGGCTGAAAATATAAAGTAACAAGGCAAAATAAAAATAATCAAATTACTAACGCAATGTACTGGGTGGTTCCCAAAATTTATAATCACAGACTCTCTCCGTTTTCTGCTCTTTCTTATTTCTTTCTTTCCGTTTTTCCAGCTGTAAATCATCAACGAAATAAATAATAGTACACACATACATATTACAAGAAACGTACATATTGGCAAGAAATACCAATCCGAAGCAAATGGTACCAAGTCTAAACTGAGGCAATAGAGAAATCATGCAGATAATAAAATAATAAACATCCAAGATCTTAAAGTCAAACTAAAGTTAAGAAATGTCAGTTAAGTTACGGTACTAACAAAACTATGATCCTTGCGCAAATTCGTGTAACTCTGAAAACAAATCAATGTAAACATAAAATGTGTAATTATAAAAAAAATTCAAGGTATTTTACTTTCTGTAACAGCCATGATCAAAGGTACCTTAGGAGTACCGCCTAACCATGAGAATGCTATGCTAATAATTTAGGATTGTCAATCACTGGAGCAGCGACTCACTTCTTCGCTTCGTAACCTAAATTTGTAGTCGAGCGCTGGTTGTTTTGGTTTCTCTTCGTCCCCGGAAGGATGAGTAGAGTAACACTGTATCCGTACAGGTTTCTGTAAATATACGCCGTAGCGACATGATGGTATGACGGGCTTCTTTGGTGCTGAAATTGATTGAAATGATGCAATAAATATATATCGCTGCTGGGCCACGATTAAAGGGCGGAGGCGATTCTTCAGCATTAGCAGATTTTTCAGTCTGGTATTACACTCTTGTAACATAGAAAACGGCTTGTAATACCACATATCCCCCATCTGTACATATAGGCGAAGACTTGTTCGAGCGTATGGGGCAGTTCAAATATTTAGCATGTGCTCTTGGAGACATCGACTGCGACGTTCAGACGCGTACAAAGTGCCATTTCTGACGAGTCAAAGAACTTTTTTTTAGATTTCGATACATATTAGGTTGGGGGAAAAAGTAGTTTCGCAAATACCTAGTAAGTATGAACTTGTAATAAAATCTCTTTGGCTATACTATTTGTATCTGGCTGGTTTTGGTATCATTAAAAGTTTAAATTTTAAAGAAGAAAATGTGTGATTTTTATTTATTTTTCTTTCTGTCAAAATGAGTGAATCTAATGAAGATTCTGATACATTTTAAAATTTTACTACAAAAAAGGTAAAAATGCAACGCAAGCCGCGAAAAATATTTGCGATGTTTATGGACCTATTTAGTGCAGTGTCTGTGAGAGTAGGACAAATTTGGTTTAAGCGTTTTCAGTCCGGAAATTTTTATATCAAAGGTGCACGTCGCTCTGATATTACGGATAAAATGGATGTCATTTTTAAAAAAGTGGAGCCAGATCGGCATATCAGTAGTAACGACGTAGCTGAAGAACTGGAAATTGACCACAAAACAGTTTTGGCGCATTTGAAAAAAAACTGGGTACATAAAAAAAGCTCGATATCTGGGTACCTCACGAGCTCACTGAAAGAAACCTAATGAACCGTGTAGTACTCATTTGTGATTCTTTATTACAACGTAATGAAACCGAACCATTTTTGAAGAAGCTCATAATTGGTGATGTAAAGTGGATCACGTACGGCAAGAAAGTGCGAAAAAGGTCGTGGTCAAAGGCCGGTCAGGCTTCACAGACTGGTGTGGCGAAACCCAGGTTAACTCGCAACAAGGTGATGCTGTGTGTATGATGCACCACACGGTGGGATTGGAAGGGCATTATTCATTATGAGCTGTTACCACCAGGCAGGACATGCGAAGAAACTTTTTGCCCAACCTATTATGTCACACATAATAAAAATAAGGCTCCAGATTTGATGTCGCATATGCGAGCTAATGGACTTAAGCCGAGAATACAGATGCTTGTTACTCGCACAAAAACATCCCATTTACTGGTAAGAACGAGCTACTAGCATGTGTATTTAGCTTCTGCCCGTAGCTAGCATCCCAGCTCAAAGCATGCCACAGGAGATCGCAGCTCGTTTGATTTTTTCCCCTCGCATGGAAGAGGGGAGGGAGACTCGCATGCCAGCCACGCGCACGTCGTAACGTGCTTGCCAGCAGCTGGCAGATGTTTGTTTTGTTAACTTGGTTGTTTTTGTTGCATTTTCGGTATAATACCTACGGTATATATTAACAGGGCTCGACATCTCCGGTGTTGCAGGCGTTCATACGCTACGGTAACCACTCACCATCAGGTGGGCCGTACGCCTACTTGCCTACTTAGTTGTATAAAAAAAACATATATTGTATAATATAGTATTGAAAAATGGCTCGTTGGGGAGGCGAAAAATCTTTAATTATTGCCAATTACAATGTAACATTATTTAAATCATTCATTTTGTGATACGTCACTGGCACGAAAAAACTTTCTAGAAACTGGTATGCCACTTACAGGCATGTGTATCGCTACGTATTTCACGGATTGCCAGTAACCGGCATGGTTATTTACGAGCTCCTGGCATGTCATTTACAGGCATGTGTATACCCAGCCTTTACTGCCAAGGATGCCGAAAATTGGGTAAAATCAAGAAGAAAGTGTAGTAATCAGACCCGGGGCGAGGATATATTAGAGAAAGCGCTAGGAATATATATAATATAAGAAATAAATATTAGAAATCCGTTACGTTTAACGGGCGGAGGTGGAGGGGGCTTCTTCAGCTTAACCAGTTTCTCCAGTCGGGCGATGCACTCCTCCAAGTCTATAAAGACTAATGATGATAACAAAATCATCGCGTTCATGCTATACGCTGAAAATTTTAAATACCGTTACTTATTTAGTAAGTCAGTCTTTCCGGCTGACGTAAAATACGAATTGTATTTTTCACGAAAAATATCTGCAACATGCAATATCTATGAAGGTACCATATTTCTGAATGATAGACAAAATAGTTTACATTATAAAAATAAAAAGCTCGATAATTTAGCGCCCTAAAAATCGGACGCTTCGTCCATTACTACAGCGTAGGCAGTTTGTAGGTCTACGGCGTAGGTGTTACGTAGCTTTTGTCTACGGCGCGCGGCGGCGCCGGCATCGATAGCTCGAGACTCGCATCGTAAATTCGTTTCGTAGCCTAAGTTGCATCCAGTTGCATTGCATATCTTCCGATGCAAACGTTTTAAATGTATATGTATAATTCTTCTTTTTACCCGACTGCGCCAGAAGGTGTTTTTCGAGAGTATGTATTTGGTATGTTTGTATTTATAATTGTTTGGCACGCCCTGTAGCCTTAACGGCTCGATGGATTTTAGATTGAGAGGTGTCGTTAGATTCGTATTTACCATGAGAGTGACACTGGGTACATAAAATTTAAAAAAAAAACCAAAATGGCGGATTTTTTTGGGTTTTTCGTTTCCAAATTACACAGAAAGGCAGTCGGGTGTTATAGTTTTTTAAATTACCGTTATCTTTTTGACAAAAACACTCACTTTTCCTAGGTTCGCTGGGAGGCATTTTATAGTATGCAGTATAAAGACACCAAATAAAAATTCCAGCATCTTCCACACTGTCTGTCATGGCTTGCAGTAGCATCTTCTTCGGTATTTTCAACGTAATACCAAGATCAGACAATGACTTGCGAGTCCGAGTTGGCATATCTTCGAGTAGATCCTGATGTATGTTAGGTTTTAAACTATTAAGGACTACTCTTTGATAAGTTGATAGCTCGATGTACCAAGGAGGACCAGTTTCGATCTGTAGTCTCTGCAGTGCTTTTTTCTCTGTAATAATAGCATGAAAGGATTGTAAAAACCAGGACGGAGTATGTTAAATACTCCGCCAAACACATTTCCCTAATAATTTTACCCTTACCATGGTAACAGGGGTGACCCGTCACCCCAGAGGTTCTTAACAGTGCTAATATCTTTCTAACTACATGCTATCTCGCTCTCTCACTTCACGTATTCTGTCATCGCGCGACGCACGGCGCTCAGTTGCCGCGGCGCATTCGCAGTAGACATGGGTAACTCCGGACTAGAAGATTTAAATGAGCCGATACACCGACAGGAGCCGATTCCCTTAATTAGTCCGAGCAATTCTTATCGACTCCGGGAGTTATTGAATCATTTGAATCGTATCGTGTTCTTGATACCGCCGGGATTCTTTCGTGTCGCGACTCGTATTAGTACTCGTGACTTCGGTGCCATGCGAACGGGTTTTCTCCAAAGCTGGACAAATTTTAATAGAAAAACGTTCGAGACTCACTTCGACGAAACTAAGTCAATTATTATTTTTGAATCATAATGTAAAAATGGCGATTACACATTTTTTATAAAAAAGTATAATTACCTAGTGTAAATAAAATAAAAACATAGAAACCAAAATAAAAATCATATAAAAACACAAAACAGGAAAAAAATAACAAAAAATAACAGACAGACATTGTATAAAGCATTATTGTATATGAAAGCTAATTGTTTTTTATGTACGCCAATTTAATCATATTTTATCTTTACTTTAATGAAAATTTCAAACGAATGCTAATTATACGACTGACGAGACGATGCAATAAAAATACTTGAGTGTTATTAGATCAATAGAATCAATCAGTTTACTTAGCTTAACCGGTACCGGTTTCAATAAATTCTGTATTGAATCTGGTACCAGAACGGACGTCCGTGAGCGGGAGCCGATAAGGGACTCAAAATCTATTGATTTTGAGTCCCTTATCGGTATATATAAGAGGAGCCGATACCGGTTGCGGATTAAGATTTAGTGAGCCGAAACACGAGTCGGAGTCGAAATTACCCATGGCTAATTCGCAGCCAGAGGTTGTGGACACGGAAATATAGGTATGTTTGGGGTGACGCGTTACCCCTGTTACCTTTTACGTGTGTATTTTTTCGACTGTCATTTCTTATTATTTTAGATAAAAATGGCGCGCCTTTCTGACAACGAGATTTCAGTATTTTTAAATGATGTTACTGAGGTGATGTCCGATGCAGAGGAGTTGCCTGAAGCTGATTTTGAGGATGAAAACTGCTCGGAAAGTGAAGATACAATACAATCTGAAGAGGATGACGAGATTTCCGGTAACGACGAAGATGACTTACCCTTAGCTCAGCTGAGGGGTAATGTATTGCAAGGTAAGAACGGATTCATCTGGTCTTCGACGCCCCCTTCTTCCAGCAGAACGCCTCAGCGAAACATTGTAAACATTCAACGAAGATCAAACAATTATGAGTCAGAAAAAGAAGCCTTTATGTCATTGTTTTCAAAATCTCTAGAGATAGTGATACTTTATACTAATCAGGAAATTGAACAACGTGCTCCTAATTATAAAAATCAATGCAATGGAAATGAAGGCGCTGTTGGGTCTACTATTTTTTTGTGCTGTGAACAAGGACAATAGAAAAAGTGTAACTGATATGTGGTCTCCATTTAGTACACCTGTGTATAAATCAATTAAGTCTGAAAGCCATTTTCGATTTTTACTTTTATGTTTGAGATTCGACGATAAAGACAGTCGTGACAAAAGTGACAAATTTGCACCAGCTCGTGAGATATGGAATATTTTTATAAAAACATGCAATGATTCCTATGAGCCACACAGTTACGTCACCATAGATGAGCAACTTGTAGGTTTTGGAGGCAAATGCCCGTTTCGAGTTTATATTGCATCAAAACCCGACAAATATGGGTTAAAGATAGTCGCAATTTGTGACTCTAAAACTTAATACATGTTCGATGCTATACCATATATTGGTAAAGGTACGGAGGCAAAAACTGTAGCTGATTATGTAACAAAGTTGGTAGAAAATATCAAAGGATCGGGACGAAATGTCACCTACGACAACTGGTTTAAGTCTATTCCTCTTGCTGAAACATTACTAAAGGACTACGGACTCACTTCTGTTGGAACTATCCGTAAAAATAAGCGTGAAATACCACCATCTTTCCTACCAAATAAAACAACGTTACCTCTTACTTCTCAATTTGCATTCGATCGGGAAAAAACTTGTTGTTGTTGAAACTTAATAAGTCTGTGTTATTATTACTGTCGACGATGCACAGAAATGAACTTGATTCTCAAACAAACAAACCCATTATAATCGAAGACTAATAAAACAAAGGGAGGGGTCGACTCGTTTGATAAAATGATGCATAATTACTCCACAGCCAAAGAATCTTGACGCTGGCCTCTTCGTTTCTTTTATGGTATGCTAGACCAAGCAGGAATAAATTCAATGATACTTTATATAGAGGCTAAACGTCCTCAGGTGCCTGCCAAAAATTTCGAAGTATATTTATGATGAATTTGAGCTTACAATTAGCAGAACCTCACATGAAGCGGCGTTTAACAGAAAATTTACTGCGTGAATTATTATCAAATATGAGCTATTCTAAATATGCTAGAAGAGTCTACTTCCGGGGAACCACCTCGCAAATTATTAAGGCAAGCTAGATGCGTATTATGTTCACGAAAATGTGACAAAAAAGTAAAAATTACATGTGTGAAGTGCAATCAGCCGGTATGCCCTGATCACAGGAAAGAAATTTGTTTGAATTGTTTGTAATCCTTTTCTTTATTATTTTCTAATCCAAGCTAGTCAAAACTTTTTGATCTCATTAAAAATATGTTGCTTTGTTGATTTAATGCTTATTAAAACGTATATATATAAAGTTATTTTTGTTTTATTTAACTCAAAAGCCGATGGGGTGATACATCACCCCTGTTACCGTTCATGTATGGTAAAATTGTGTTACCATCCTAGGGTTACTTTACCGCAGTCATAATGTGACCGCTTAGCTACCGTTTGTTATCTACATCGGGAAAACGTGAGAAGATGACCCAACGCAGTAAAGAGTGGTCAACGTGGTCCTATCCGATGTTTTTCCTCCTATTATATAGTTTGTAGTTACTTCCCCGTTTTCACAGCCCAGCGGATTATTTGTGATAATTATTTGTCTGTACAAGAGTGTTTTTCACTTGACAAAAAGGGTATGCGTTTCCTGACCGTGTGCTAGACCTATGTCCAAAAGTAGACATCTCATAACTGATATAATGATTATTTTTACCTTCACAATATTTATAAAACTTGAAATCTTTTAAGAACTTCAACCAAGCTCCCACTTTTTCATTGTATGGTTTCTTGACAATATTTGCAAGCATTTCCTCTTCCAAATACACCCATACTGGATCTTTCTTGGGATCGTAATAGAACTGAAATGGCAAATATAAATTTTAAGCGCATATGGAGTAAGTAGACTACTTTCATTATGGACCCTGTATACCTTGGTTTTAGTGTCTTTTTATACTATTATGTTACTTATAGATTTATTAAATGCAAATAATGTACGCGTACCATGTAACTTCACCGTAACCCTGTATATATATATATATATTATATATACCTAAGTAGCCAACAGATTTTTTCCGTGGAATTCGATTCTACGTCCTTCAAGTTACTAATCAATGTCTTATTTTTTTCAACCACAATGCAATCTTTCAAGTTGGTAAAGCAACAATATAGGTTTACCAAGTATTATTGTGCACATGAGTATATGGACAGTGTGGAGTTGTGATGGCTGGCTTGATACAGAGTTTCCAGATGACGTCGGATGATTTTGTAGTTCGACCTAAAATTCTTACCTTCTTATCTATGAATTCTTGAACTGTAGGCATTCGGAACACCCCCATTGTTGCTCTATTTATTTACATGCAATACTGGAGATACGACAGCTGGTTTTTTGAGAGCTGATACTTCGTCTGGTCTACCGACCCGCGCCGAACGTTACTCTTTCCACCCACGCCTATTACAGTGGAACCCTTTTACTTAGTCCGAGCGTGTTTCCCTCCTTCACGCTTTAGAGCCTTTAAGATGGTACACTTAAAGTATGCGAAACAAATCGGCCCTGCGCGTAATTTGGTCAGAGAGCCCCACAGAGCTCCGCATAAGTTATGATCTGACAAAATCACATCGTGTTATGACCCCAGTTTCCAACCCGTCCTTTTATTGTAAAGCAGTTGGCTTTATTTGATTTTCATCATTGCTAGGACGCCATTATAATGTGTAGCGTCCAACCGCTAAAACCCAAACAAATTTTGGAAAATCTGGACAAATTAAACAAAACTTATAACTTCGAATTTCTGACAAATTGACATAAGATGATAATGAAATATGAATTGTGACAGATTTATTCATTTGGTCAGATAATAGCCAGTCAGTTAGATTATGTATTGATCATAAAAACCTCCTTAAACTAGTGGTAACATTGGTATCTATACTAATATTATAAAGCTGAAGAGTTTGTTTGTTTGTTTGAACGCGCTAATCTCAGGAACTACTGGTTCGAATTGAAAAATTCTTTTTGTGTTGGATAGATCATTTATCCAGGAAGGCTTTAGGCTATATAACATCACGTTGCGACTAATAGGAGCGAAGAAACAGTCGAAAATGTGGACAAAACGGGGAAAATTATTCATCTTTGAGGGCTTCCGTTGCGTGCGCTGCGAAAACCGTTCGAGATACCCAAAAAATGTGTATGAAAGAATTATTCCTCTTTAAATTATCTAAAAAAATGTCTGCGACAGTATATGTCTATCTTTTAAGATTAACTTACAATAACAGTTTTTATTATCATAAAATTGATTATCATCAAATTTGGTCGAAATTAATGCATTATAACAAATTATTTGTCAGAGTTGTATCAACATAATAATATTAATCTTTATCTAAATAAATGTGTTATTGATTCTGCCACAAGAAAATAAAACTAAAAAAATAATTTACGCAGAAGTACTTTAAACTACTTTAAAATATATTCTATTAATTATATAACTAAGTCGTCTAAAATAAGTCGTGGGTAACAGCTATAGGTAATTTATAATAAAGCTGAGGAGGTAGGTTTGTAAACAAAAAATAAATATGATTCCCAAAATAACTATTCCACGCGGACGAAGTCGCGGGCACAGCTAGTAATATATATAATACAAAACCATTTATTGCATAAAAAAAAAATTTTAGGTTATTTAAGTTACATACAATCTTCAAATTAATGTTCAAAAGGCGGCTTATCTCTAAAAGCAAGTACCTACCGGTCCAAACAACTGAGACATAGTGGCCACCCATATATGTTTTTGACACAGATTTAGATTACTGGGCATGTTACATATACATGTATTTGTGTTACTGTTGGATCAAAACCCACTATAAGGTCAATCAACTAATGCAATGAAAACTGTATTAAAATAGTTTAATGTCTAAAAATTACGAAAACATAAGAAATCATTAAAGGCAATTAAGCTTGAATCATTTCACTCACTAATGTGTGGTGCCAATGTTACAAAAGGTTACAAATTCTCATTAATTTATTCAGTCCTTAAATTAATATACTATTATTTAAGGTTCTTTTGGAAATTCAAATGAAAATGCAACTTTATAGTCAATAATTAACATAAAGTATTTATAAAAAGGTATTTGCCCTGTACTTTATCAATCAATATTAGCAGAGAACATAATTTAAATTCAGCTTCATTACAAGATGGCACTAATTGGCTCTTCTTTGCAGAGGCACTCCAGTTGTGCTATTGTGATAGATAGATATACACCTATTTGATAATCTGCAAGCTTTTAGTTTTCTCAAGCACTTCTTTGTAGGGTGGGTTTATAGGAGACTGCACTGGTTCTTTGTATTCATAACTAGTTTGTCCTTCTAACAGTAAGGGATATGAAGTATCAGAGTCATAAGCACTTAAATCACCACAAGCATTGAACGGAACAATAAATCTATTTGGGCCGGTAAATTGATTAAAATCGCAATATTTATGGTCTAACAATGGGTTTACCATAGTTGGTATGTATCCTTGTGGTGGCTGATAGTTCTGACAAATTACAAAAGCTTCTATACTCGAGTTCCTGGAGCTCCTAGGCTTTGAAACTGTGACATATTCAAAAAATTGTTTCAGTTGTGAATACAACAGTGTTACATCCTTTCCTCTGAAAATTTTAGCAACGAATACACCACCAACTTTTAGGACATGAGTGGTTATATTTAAGGCCGCTAGAAGAAGCTGAGACTGCACATATTCATCAATATCATGAAGCCCTGTTACGTCAGGAGCGCCGTCACATACCACTAAGTCTGCTTTTAACCCTTCGAATTCTTTGATTATCTCGTTCGCAGTAGACAACTTCGTGATGTCACCTTGTATTTGCTTGACACCAGGCAATGCTGCCATGGCTTGCAAATCGACGGCGACTATTTTAACTTCGTCTTCGCGCTCCGTATTTTGTCTTAATTTCTTTGTTAATACTTGACTCCAACTACCTGGAGCCGCACATAAATCTACGGCTCGCAAAACGCCTTCAAATATATTGTATTCTTCATTTATTTGCAATAGTTTAAACGCACTTCTAGCTCGCCAGCCTTCTTCTTTGGCTAACCTATAGTAGATGTCTCTTTTATCCTTTGATGTTTTACCCATTTTATTTCGGTAAGAATAACACAATATCTATGTTTATTTATAACCTGTTTTTAACAAACAGTAGGAATTATTGCAAATTATTATTAAAATTATTTTAATAGGTGACATTCGCACATGACAGTTTTTGTTTACCAACTATTTTCACTCATGTGACGTATCTGACAGCTCCGTTTTTTTGTCATACGGTGCAAGCACAGAAATAGGATTAAAGAGTAGATGTAGCATGACATGAGGGCGTTAACTGTGTACCAAAGTTACGCCTCGCCGTAGAAAACTTAAATAAACATTGTTTAAATTAGGATCAAGATGAATTGATGATTTGATTTTGGTGAATATTCATTCTACTATCTAACCTATCGAGGTGGGCGGTGCTGGAATGCTATTTTTAAAGAGTGTGTGACTCATGCAAAATCGGTGAGTCGATAATTTTTGTTCAATATCGAATGATTTTTTTTTTGTTCTATATCGAACGATTTTCATGTGACATATACGTCACACTTTCAAAAATAGCACACCTGGAGTGTTTTTTTTTAAAGTGGGACTCACGCAATATCTGCGAGTTGATAATTTATTGTTATCGAACTATTTTCATGCGACATATGTCACACTATTAAAAATAGAACACCTGAAGTGTTATTTTTGAATTTTTTGTTTGACATAAGTATTTGTCATACATTTCAAAAATAGGGCTGGTCGGGTGTTGGTTGGCTATGATGACCTCATCCTACCTATAAATGACCTTAAACCACAGCTGCTTCGTCATAGACCTAAGCGACCAGAGAAAACGCTGAGATGAAGGACTTCTTTTCTACGTGCTGATTTGAGAAGGTACCTACTCGGAGTGTTTAAATAACTTCGTTTTGTAAACAAGAATTATTTATTTAACGTAAAATATAACACAACTAGTTCACTTTAGTAGATTGCGGAAAGCTGGACTGGGATTAGCCTGTTAACCCCAAAACTCATTCTGTTTTGATAAATTGTGCAATGAAGAATCCTATGGTGTCCTTGTATATGGGTTCCACAATCCTCAAACTATCGTCTGTTGGACTGAATCTCTGCACCATTCCTCTGGAATTTAATATAAACAATACTTTTTGAAATCTATACTAATATTATAAAGCTGAAGAGTTTGTTTGTTTGAACGCGCTAATCTCAGGAACTACTGGTTCGAATTGAAAAATTATTTTTGTGTTGGATAGATCATTTATCGAGGAAGGCTTTAGGCTATATAACATCACGTTGCGACTAATAGGAGCGAAGAAACAGTCGAAAATGTGGAAAAAACGGGGGAAAATATTCATCTTTGAGGGCTTCCGTTGCGTGCGCTGCGAAAACAGTTCGAGATACCCAAAAAAATATGTATGAAAGAATTATTCCTCTTTAAATGATCTAAAAAAATGTCCGCGACAGTATATGTCTATCTTTTAAGATTAACTTACAATAACAGTTTTTATGATAATCAAATTTAGTCGAAATTAATGCATTATTACAAATTATTTGTCAGAGTTGTATCAACTAAATAATATTAATCTTTATCCAAATAAATGTGTCATTGATTCTGCCACAAGAAAATAAAACTAAAAATATAATTTACGCAGAAGTACTTTAAAATATATCCTTTTTAAAACTACCTTAAAATATATTCTATTAATTATGTAACTAAATCGTCTAAAATAAGTCGTGGGTAACAGCTATAGGTAATTTATAATAAAGCTGAGGTAGGTTTGTAAACAAAAAATAAATATGATTCCCAAAATAACAATTCCACGCGAACGAAGTCGCGGGCACAGCTAGTTTAATATAAAATCTTTGACAAATTGCGTAAAAAGATTCTATCGTCAAGTTTGGCGTATGACGTATGGTGTATGGTATGATTCAGGTTGAGTTGGTTAGTATCGGCTCATAAGGCATTGAACGTTTGCAACCACTCGCGAGTTTGCCTTAGCCCACGTCCGAGGTTCGTCCCTAGTCCGAACAGGAAGCCCTTTGCGCTTTTGCCCAAAAGGCTGAGTGGCGTGAAGCCCTCGTCTC
Organism: Euzophera pinguis; assembly: GCA_947363495.1. NCBI lineage: Eukaryota > Metazoa > Arthropoda > Insecta > Lepidoptera > Pyralidae > Euzophera > Euzophera pinguis. Next base: position 7,721,230 of record OX376164.1, read on the forward strand.
AAAGTGTCCTGGAATCTGATATAGGTTTAATCACGTTATAAGTTTCGCCTGTAATTAATTTGATGAAATATATACTCAGCATAAGGTGACTAAATAGCATAACAATGATATTTAGTCACCTTTGATGATCACTTAAGCCGCATTCAGGTAATCCGGGACCCCCTAGCAGGGGTTCAGCTGGAACCAATGATAAACATGGGAATGCTTCCAATGCCCACGATATCATGCGTTCATTCTCATCTTCAGTCACCGTACATGTACTGTATGTTAATTTTCCACCAACTTTGAGAACTTCTACTGCCTAAAAAAAGATTGAAGTGAATAAGCATATCTTTACTATATTTTTTAATAATCTGCTGTCCCACACTGCTGGGTAAAGGTCTTTCAATCTCATTTGAGAATTTTTTCTGTTTCGTCACCTGTGACCACCTAGCTTCGAATCTTCCCAAGTCGTTACTTCAGCGCAACCTTGGTTTTCCCGTCTTTCGCCAGCCACCTTCAAGACGCCATTTGATCCCAACGATCGTGATTCATGCCCATTCAAGCTTGTTAGCTTTACGTCCCACATCGGCGATTGCTGTCCTACAATTTTCGTATACAATAACTGGCCATGTGGTCTACGGCTCCCTCTTTCTCCAAATGATGACGTAAAAGACAACTAGGGGACACAGAGGTCTTTTTACCCCTTTTAATAGTTTAACTATAAATATAAAACTCATTATTGCTTGTTTACTTACAGATTTAAATAATTTTCTTTGAACAAATTTGTATGACTGGAGCATTTTCGGTGTCATTTTGTTTATAAGTTGAGGTCTCTGTCCTAGTCCACTACAGGGTGCATCTAGGAGAACTTTATCAAAACTGTATGGCGAGTACGGAGGACCCTGCTTTATTCCTTTACTTGTCTCAGAGCAGCATTTTGTTGAGTCAAAAGCAAAAGCATTTACGCATGTAATGCCACGATTTTTACAGTTTTCTTGAATACTTGCTATCTTCTGGGGCGTTTTGTCCAAAGCAATAATGAAAGCCTAAACAACAAAAATAATAATAAAGTTAACTTAAAAGTAACTATCTTTGGATTGTATAGTATCTGGGCAAAGGTCTGTATTTTCTGCAGTTAAAAAAAGTAATGTAAAATTTATATTTAAATAAATAAGAATGTGAATATATATATATATATATATATATATTTCGCAGTCATCTGATTGAATCTGCTATTTGATTGAAGGTATTCAATTGAATGACTAAAGGACAACTCGCCAAGTCGTTGAATGTAACGTTCAACGTCTTGACTGAACGTCATTTAGCGAAGTCGTTGAATGGGATATAGCCGACTTAGTAATGTTTGGTTAGGGTAACCATGAGTATTAGTAGTAGTATAATTTTAGTAAAAGTAAACCTTACTTTAAATAAAAATAAATGAGTTATAAAATGTCTCATTAAATAGGATCTGTACGACTTTGAAATATTTTATTAGGGTGACTATAAGTTCGCAAATTAAAAAGGTAACCTTACTTTAGACAACAAAAATGAGGACATGACACGCCTTATTATCATTTTATAATCCAAAGCGTTACTTAATCTCATATTTTTGCTCAGTATATAATTCACCTCACTAGCATAATATCACCCTAAATCGTCATCTTTTTCCGTTTTCATCTCTTCTTTTATGTATGTATATGTATAGTTATGAATATTGTATGAAAATCTATGTATGTTTATTTAGCAGTTAAGTGGTTTTTTTCTCTCTCATTGTATTCTAAAATAATTCGCGCCGCACATAACTTTTCTGTTTTTCCTAATGGTTGACTGGGAGAGAATGCTTTTAGCATTAAGTCCGCCAATTGTAAACTTGTGGTACAATAAAGATTTATAAATAAATAAATAAAGTAAAAAACATAGAAAAATAAATCATATTATTTCAAAAGTCATTAATTAAAATATGCGAATTTCTGTCTATTTTATCACAAATAACGCACTTTAAAGCTAATGTAATCGAAAAAAAATATCAATACAGTACTTTCTGTGCGAGCTGTTTGATGCCATATTTGTTTTGGTGACTACTAGTTAGTACTAGTAGACAACAGTGGGGAAAAATTGAACTAAATTTACATATTTTTCGGAGCTATTTTAACATAGCCCTTTGAACAGCACGAATATTTGCAAGTTTCGTAACGTAAACGTATCGAGTAGTCGACACGATAACGTTAGTGACGTCATGCTAATGTAAATATGGATGAGCAAAATCGAATGAAAGATCTAAAAATTGAATGAACATTTCGTTTAATAACTATATCCGTATTTAATTAATAAAAAAGATTGTGATTTTAGGGCATATTAAACCTTAAAACTCGTCGAAATTTGAAGCAATATGAAGAATTTGCAGTAAAAGTTTATATTCACTTAAAAATTTTTTTTAATTTATTATTTGAACTTTGTTTGGTGAGACTGCCGTGCCAAGAGGCCGTGCGTTTTTAAACGATCGACGCGGAGGTACCAAGCACTTGAGACGATAGCAAAGCTCATTCACTAATCACTTCAAGGACAACCTTTGTTTTGAAATGAACTTGTGTCGTGAAACTTGTGATTTATAAAAAGTTTGGACTTATTTACTTTAAATGGATTTTCAGTGGATATTTCTGTGGATACTTGGAATATGTTTTTTGTGTAGGTTATAAAAGTGCTAAAGTGTATATTCTGTAGAGGTACTCAATTAAAGAAATTAGGCTGGTCATATTTATTTATTTGTAAACAAAGTGATTTTTAAATAAACTGTGATGGCGTATGTGCCTTATTTTTGTCAAAATCTTCTTCGTCCAAGCATATTTTCCCAGTTATATATTCACCTTGCGCTTCAGAGCTTAGGGCACGTTTCAATCATATAACAATGGAGCGACTGCTGTTTGCTCTTCGTAAGCGTTATTAGGAGGCTAGGAGACTGTCTGCGGCTTAAATGATCATGATGATGATGAAGCTTGCATGTCCTAACCACAGATATATCCTAACCAAACTAAAAACAACTAAACAGAGTATGCTCCCCGCGGGAATCGAACCCGCGACCTCGGGATCCTCGGAAAAACGACTTTATTAACCACTAGACAACAGAAGCAATTTTTGGCAAATTATATGCAAGTATAAAATAAGAAGATTAAATATTTTTCAAATAACCATTTCTACTTTAATAAGATATTTTGTTTGTACATGTGGTACAATAAAGTATTTTAATAAATAAATAAGATATTAAATAGTACAAAATACGATGTCGAGGGGTACTTCTTGTTTGAATTAATCATTTTATAACAAAATGTATCAATAAAATCACTTTTATTATTATTTTAAGCTTCCAATAAACTGTGACGAATGTTTTCTCACTGCAAAATTTTAAGTGACAATACTTTCGAGAAACTCGCAAGCCAGCCTTCGACAATTACGATACCATACGTCATTTTAAGCATTCGTGCTCGCTATCTTTATACAAACGGCTTTAAGTTACGTTACCTATTCGATACGAAGACGATTCGAAACCTAATGTATATTTGTGCTTCGAAAACTAGTTCCAATTACGCACACTAGTGGCGCTGTTTAAGTGCCCATACTAAATGCTCACGTTAACGATACGAAAGTTTTTTCGATAGTGATTCGTGCTTGGGGCTTACAATCCGCTAACTAGTTGGACGTTGAGTGACGCTTGTTCAGTCAACGTTTAGCCTAGTCATTCAATTGAATACCGTCATTCAATGAACGAGCTAATAGCAGGTTCAACCAGATGACTGTGACATATATATATGTGTTACCAACTTTGTTATGAGACATTTCTGCTAAATGTGTTGTTTTATTTCCCGGAGCTGCACACATATCTAGGATCACTTCATTCGGCTCAGCGTTCACTACCCATCCACATACCATTGACGGCAGGTTTTGTAATAAGATTGCCCCTTTTGGATACAATGTTTCATTAATTACAGGCAGCATTGACGCTGGTAACAATGTGTGGACAGCAATACCACTAAAATTATTTAGTGCAGCTTAGTATTAAAAAATAAATTGTAAACACAAAAACCAAGCTAAAAACAAAAAGATGTTAAGAATTTAGCTCTTTTTCTTCAAACAACTAAAAATAGATATATTGGATACTTTCTTGTTAATACATGGATTGAGAAGCAATAGAAGCATTAATTAATGTTTAGCCATTGATGAAACTGTTTGACATAGCATGTAATTCCCAATAATTAGGCCTTCCACTGTAAAGAGGTTTTTTTCAAATAAGGCATTTTGAGAAATTGGTGCATCTAAAATTTCAAACAAACAAGGTAAGTAATTAAAAAAGATGGGTATTTAGCAGAATATGACAAATAATTTTATGTTGAATTTAATCACCTTGGCTGTATTCCATTATCAAATAATTCTTTTCTTGTCATCTTTATATATCCTGTACCCACATACAGTTTCTCCCCATCATAATCAATTTTCAAACCTCGTTTACATTGGCCTGCCAAATCTCCATAAATATTTACTTTGTCTCCTTTTTGGCAGCCTGAAAAATAATAAGTATTTAAGGATAAATAATAGTGTTTGAAAAGTTATATTTGATAATTGCATACTCTCTCATACAAACAAGTATAATCTTATATGTTCATAATTTCAAGAAGTTTGTTCAACAGCTCAACAGGATTGGCATTCTTGGTTTGTGATCTACTATTTAATAAAGTTAAGTTTAGCTTATGAAAGATGCAAAGGCAGTCATCTTTTAGTTGAAAGCTATTTCCAAACAGTTTATGAGAGAAGCCTAGCAAGGGGCAGAGTAAAATGTTGATTCAAAACGTACAATCGGATCAGATACCCACAAACATTTCACCGAACTAGAGGAAAAGTTAAAATCCATAACATTAGGTATGTGGCTGTCACTTAAGTCCTGAGGTAGGTAAATGTGTGGTAAAATATCCATTGTGTACAATAATTGTATTACAAATACTCTTTAGTGAACCAAAAACGTTCCTTAGAAATGAAAAAAATTAACAGTGAATCGTAAAGGTGCACTTATTGCTAAAGGTAAGTTTTGCTTACTTGAAGGAAGCCCCATAACTCCCGGTGCGAAAACATGAGCACCCCTTAACACAGCAGCAGCACACAAAGAGTCAACTATAACATCTTTATCTCCGGTTTTTACTTGAACATCAGCCGGCCATTGTTCTATTACAAGGCAGTCAGGTCTTAACAGATAAAACTTTGGAATGTTATCACTATTTAACTCTTCAGATTGCTGGAAGAGAAATAAAAAAAATTGAGGAATTTGCATAAATTCTTAAATATTGTTATTTGTAAGGTTATTGTCTGTAAGTACTGGCCTATATTATTATTTGTTCATATTTTGTAAATTACAAGATTGTAATTTTAATTATTGTTAAATTGTAACATTTCATAAATCATTAAAGAAAAATAAATTAATAACCTGAATTAAAAAGTTCTTCAGATTTTCAAAATCGAATTTCCTGAGTTTATTAATCCTAAAAGTTGTATACTTCGGAGGTTTGACCAGCCAATCTTCTATGTTCTTCATTTTAAGTTCTCAAACTATTAAAAAATAATTATAAATAAATTCAGAGATGAGTATTAACAACTGTGTTGTTTTTAGGGTTCTGTACATCCAAAGGAAAAAAATGGATCCCTTATAGGATCACTTTGTAGTCCGTCCCTCAGCTGGAATTTATATCAAATACTCAGGTCTACTGTCCCTTGGAGCTGTAAAAAAATCAAACTTCTAAGCCAACGCAAACTCAAAATACACTCTCAAGGGAATCAAAACCTTCAGGGTACTTCCAGTGAACTCAGAATCTTGAAGTTTGGTACGAAGCAACATCTTACACAGAAAAAGGACCGTTCACACTGACTCCAATTCCACTCGCGTGGCGGGACACTCACAGAAATAACAATATATTACATTTTATAGAAGTGTTATTAGCAGCCCAGTTAATTTTTTCATACGCTACAGCACTTCTACAGATTCTTATTTCTATGGGCGCCTCGCGCGGGATTCGAGTCAGTTTTATCGATACTTATAGGAAAACTTGAGAAAATCGTAAATTTTTAGTTACATCATATAAAAATATTTTTAATCATTTTAAACTTACTACCCCTTTCCTCGTAAACGTGACAGGTTTGTGCGGAACCCTCGGTGCGCGAGTCCGACTCGCACTTGGCTGGTTTTTTTTTTGTTTGAAAGCAATTTGTTCAAGATGGTTCTTAGCAATCTTAGCTATAAATTTATGGAGATGTGTTCAACAATTTAACCATAGAGTTAATTAACACGAATCCGACGTAGTTATTTTTTTCCCGCGGAAATTTCTAGTTTTAGAGATATTAATATTTAAAGTTCTTAACCTTAAAAATGAAAGTAAAGTCGAAACTGCGCGCGAAAGTCCGTAGGTTAGGTTGCTAGGAGCTTGCTCCGAGCGTTAGGTCCTACATAAACCACATAAACCAACGTGCGCGAAGCGAGAGTGCTGCGGCAGCAGCCGCCGAATCGCCAGTAAACAAAAAGTACCACAATTGCCCTTTGAGATACTTTTTGTTTACAGAAGTTTCATACATTTTGAGGTTAGAATTCACAAGAATGATAATATTCCGCAAACTATAAATTTCTGCATCTAGAGAATTTAAGGAGGTATTCATGACCCTTCCCCTTAGAACCTCAATTTCCACCAAATTCCTGCCAAACGATTCTAAATTTCTACCAGTTCAGATGTACATTGCTAAAGCTACATGGACATTCTCATATTTTAATTTAAAATAATAAATAGTAATAGAAAGTAAATTGCTTGATAGGAGCGTTATGAGTTCCTACTTAGTATAGGAGAGGACAAATTAGAAAGAATAATTTAATCGTGGAATGGAAATAGGAGTAATACCTACCGTAGAAACAATAACCATTGTGGATATTCTTATCATTTATTAAAAAAATCACATCCGAATATTTAGAATTTTATTCTACAACAGAACAATAAACATGATCAATTCAACAAAAACAAAACAGATTAATTCAGACTGGAATCAACTGGAATGGATGGATGACTGACACTAGTAGTGTTAGTTGTTGTTGATAGTCGACTATCGATGATTAATCAATAGTTTACCGATAGCCAAACAATCGTACGGGGGTAAGTCCATGCATCAAATTCTTTTATTGACTTCGGCGAAGCCATGGATCTAAAATTAAAATGGATGGCTCGCTTACCTACAATAAGCTGACGGCAGAAAATTTGACCTGAATGCATTTCGTTCACCCCCTCTCTCTTTCTAACTGGTGATGTCCATGATTTTACATCATTCGTGGAATATATGTGGAACGAAATAACGAATTCCGAGTAAAAAATTGATTTTATTTGCAGTTTATACGTTTATTAATTGTGATTGCATATAAAAATGATTCGAATGATCTATGAATTTCATTATTGATATTTAATATAATAAATTCATTATTAGACATAATGTTTTCATTACACCCTTTCATCCAAATAAATAGAGTTAAATTTATAAAGCTAAATAGTCTAAAACTTGCGATTCTAAGCTTATGAGCTGATTAATAAACACGCAGCGATAATTAATCTTGCAAGGGAAATATCATCAGAGGTTGGAAATGGTAGGTAGGCTCAAAACAAAAAAAAAAAAAATGTTGCAAGGTTCGTAGCAAAATATTTAGTGTCCGACCAAAATTTGTTTTACTACCGAAACCGAATTTCAGCAACGGTCTCATTTTGGGTCTAAACGGAGTTCAAAAGGATCGTGTTTTGAGGGGAAAATAAAGATACGTTATTAAGGGCTAATACGAAGAGAACAAGCAAAATTGTATGTTTTTCTATTCACTAGAAGTTTGGCCTGAAGTAATTCTAAGCTTTGAAACATGTTTTGTAGGTTTTTTTTGATCCATTCAAAAGGTGTTGGCCTTCTAAACATTTTTAAAATAAATCATTATAACCATTAAAAAACGTGATAAGAAATGATATCTAAAAATGATTTTTCTTTTTCTGATTTTCTTTTCTTGAAAATTTATATGTAAAAATATTTGTATTGTGATAAAAATAAATTGTTTTTATTACAAATACTTAGTAATATTTCTTATGTCAAATGTATGAGAAATGTCATTTGCTTCGTATTAGGCCTTCATATCAGTCAGTTAAATTTTTTATCTTTAAATCACATGCAGTCTTTGACGTTTTCATTTATTCATAATCAACATATAACATTAAGGAAAGAAGTAGGTATTAGGCATGTGGTCGAAGTTGAATGTTTTCTATACTTTCAAGTTTCATACATTATGAGTTTAGAATTTACAAAAACGATAATATTTCGCAAACCATCAATTTCTGCATATAAAAAGTGAGGAAGTATTCCCCTTCAATATCCACCAAATTCGTGCCAAACGAATCAACATTTCTACCAAATGTAGTTAGTGGTTGTAGTTTTTTAAGCAATGATTATTTACGTGGATTATAGAACCCAAATCATATCTATGATAAAATAAATGCAATAGCTCCATGCTTTAATCTCATTCCAGATACTAAATAGTCTGTGTTATGAGAAGTAATATTTTAGGTTTGTATACTCTTTGTTGTGTACTATGGTTTTGACTATGGTTTAGTTGTCTCCTAGCAACTTGCTTGTTAATATAGAAATGATATAATATTGTCTTCTGTAAAAGATCTAATAAAAACCTATCTTGCTTGCTGATCACATATCTAATTTATTCTACGCATTTAAAAACCTCTTGAGTAAAAGTAATAACATAAAATATAGTAAAACCCTTCATGGTAGCATTACCGTAGTTCAAATTAAATGTGATGCAGCAACTTAAAAACTAAGAACTAAGCAGAGAAAAAAATGGAGTCTATACGGGCTGAAGAAATAAATAACATACAGAAATTATCCAACGCTGATACGTTTACAATATGGAAATTTCAGGTAACGATCTTATTTAAAAGTTTCGGACTATTTGATTTAATTAAAAATGAAACGAAATCGAGTGAAGATACGCCTGATTTCATGAAAAAAGATGCACAAGCGCAAAGGATAATTTGTAATACTATAGATAAAAAGCATATTCCGTTATTAATGTCATGCGAAAATGCTAAAGAAATGTACGAAAAACTTTGTTTCATTTTTGAAAACGGATCATCAGCGGAACAGCAAAAATGTAATATTTTACAAAAATTTTATCGATATACTTATGATGATTCTAAAGATGTCACGTACAATATAGCACAACTGCAAAATATAAGTCAAAAACTAAATGTACTTGGCGAGAAAGTTTCAGACACTATGCTTGTATCAAAAATATTATCAACTTTACCAACAAAATATAAGTATTTTATAACAGCATGGGAATCTACTCCGCTACAAGAGAAAACACTAAATAACCTTACTGCTAGATTGATGACTGAAGAACAGCGACAAACAAAAGATGAGACTACAACAACCGCATTCAAAGCTGAAACGAGTCGCGCTAAAAATTATAAAAATAAACAGTGCTCAATCTGTAAAAAGAATAATCACTCAGATAAGGATTGTTATTTTAGAAACAAACAAAAACAAACCTGCTCGATTTGTAAAAAGAACAATCATAAAGAAAATGACTGCTATTTTAAAAATAAAAAAGAAACAATTAAGAAAGAATATTCCACATTTTATACCGAAATAGAAGAATTTATTATTGACTCCGGATGTACAACCCATATGACAAATCAAGAAAATATATTACATGAGAAAGAAAATAGCGATACAAAAGTACAGACTGCAGAAAAGGAAATAAAATTGAAATCAGAAATAAAAGGAAAAATTAAAACAGATAATGTAATTTTTGAAAATGTGTTGTTTGTACCAAATCTGAAGAAAAATTTACTCTCTGTTAATGCTATAACTAATAATGATGGAGAAGTAATATTCAAAAAAGATAAGGTGATTGTAAGAAAACAAAATAAAGTCATTTTGGAAGGGAATAAAAATGTAAATGGAGTGTACAACATAAAAATGAAATTATCTGATGAAGAAACTGCTTGCCTTGCTGAAGACTGGCATGTAAAATTTGGACACCCAGGTAAAGAAACATTAAAAAACATTGTCAAATCAGTTGACGGGATTGATATTAGCAACGATGACATAGACAAACTAAAAAACACCTGTGAAATATGTCTCAAAGCAAAACAAACAAGATTGCCTTTCCATGTAAGATATAAAAGCGAAAGAAAAGCACATACCATACACACTGATGTCCTTGGCCCGATAACACCAATTTCATATGATGGAAAAAGGTATGTTTTATCATTAATTGATGATTTTACAGATTATACAGAAATACGCTTATTAAAAACTAAAAATGAGGTGTTCTACCACTTAAAAACTTATATTCAACAAATTGAAAACGAAATAAATCTTCCTGTTTGTAAAATAAGATGTGACAATGGAGGTGAGTACACTAGCTCTCATCTGAAAGAATGGTGTGAAAAGAAAGGAATTAAACTAGATTATACTGTTGTTTATTCGCCACAACAAAACGGAAAAGCAGAACGTTTTAACCGAACTTTGATGGAAAAAGTAAGAGCGATACTGTACCAATCAAATCTAGATCATAATATGTGGGGAGAAGCAGTGTATTCAGCGACATATTTGATAAATCGTATACCAAAAGAAGGGACACAAACACCTATAGAAAAATGGACTGGAAGGAAGCCTAACGTTAAAAATATAAAAGTTTTTGGATCACAAGTATATTCAAAAATACTGACACCACTAAAGAAACTAGATGAGAGAAGCGAAAAACTAATTATGGTTGGATATGCTTTTACAGGCTATAAACTCTGGAACCCTGTAACTAAAAAAATTGTAGTACGAAGGGATGTTGTATTTGTAAAACCAGAAAATGAACAACTTGATAAGAAACTTACAAAAGAAATCACAGAAAATATACTACCTATACTAACAATTGAAAATACTATACAAGAAACAAAGGATTTAATACCAGATGATGATACACATTCTGAAACTGAAACAAGAGAAATGTATCATTCTTTTGATGAAAACAACTTCGAAGGGAATGAAGAATCTAATAACCAAACTGAAACTGACACACAAGAATACTTACTTGAACAACAATTAACTGAAGGTTCTAACATGTCTGAAAATAATATTGGAAATGTAAATAATAGATCAGAAAGACCACAACGAGAGAAAAGAATACCAGAAAAATTTAAAGACTATTATACTTATCTTACTTATGAAGAAGCAATAAAAGGCCCAGAAAAAGAAGATTGGATTACTGCTATAAATGTTGAAAAGAAATCCTTAAAAGATAATCATGTATGGGAGATAGTCGACAAATCTGAAATTAAAAATAATAATAAGAAGATACAAAGCTAGATTGGTAGTACGGGGATGTGAACAAAGAGCTGGATTAGACTATGAAGAGACCTTTAGTCCTGTTATAAACAATAGCTCTTTAAGAATATTGCTAGCTGTAGTTGCAAATAGAGAATACCATATTATGAAATTCGACATTAAAACAGCATTCCTATATGGAGAAATAACTGAAAATATTTATATGCAAATTCCACAAGGCTATGACAAAATTGAAGGAAAAGTCTGTAAACTAAATAGAAGCCTTTATGGTTTAAAGCAATCTCCATTGAAATGGAATCAGAAATTTACATCAACACTTGGACTTTTGCCTCTTAATACAGATCCTTGCATTTTTAAAACAAAAGATGGAGATACTATTCTCGGAATATACGTAGATGACGGAATTTTAATTGGTAGAGATAAGGAAGAAATGAAAAAAACACTAAGAAAGGGGATTGAAGATTTGTGGCATACCTACTGCCGCCATTTTGATTTTTTTTCAAAATCGCGGCCAGCTATGAAACTTTAAAAAATCGATAGCTGACGTTAATACCAACAATAAATATTAATACAAAAACCCCCGTAAAGTGTCAGGTTTCCGAGATAATAACCGTCAAAGTTGATCACGTGACATACATATTTTTAAGCTGAGTGTATGTTTTCGAGTGTATTACGACGACGAATAATGACGTTTAGAACAAATATATATGTTGCATTATATCTAAACGTTATTTAAACATTTATACATTTAATATAATCTACTCTTTGTACTTAATAACTTATTTTATAATCGTCTAACCTTGTGTGAATGTAAGATCTTCATTTAATTTAACTATCAATACGACAGTTATAGAGTAAATAAAAGAAAAGTATAAATATGTAACTTGTCTTTTTTTTTAAATACATTAAATCAATTAATCAATCAAATTATTTATTTGCATAAAATGTAGGTATTACATGTCTTGTTAAATAATAATATAATGTTCCCATATACATTTTACCGATAAAGGTGTGCAAATTCTTAAACAAATATATTACAATTTAAGTATTCTTAATTTATCATCCGAATTATTCTAAATAGTCATTACAAATTAATTATCCTAAAGTATTGTCGCATATAGCTGTAAATAATTGTCGCATATAAGCTGTAAATAATATAAACATAACGTCGTTCCTTTTTGTACTCCTTTATTTTGTAAGTAGGTTAAGATTGTAATTCTCCTTAAGCTCATTATCTTTCATGTCTTTTAGTTATACATCATTTGTTATCAATCTTAGCGTTATAAGTATTATTATTGTCATGTAAGATACAACTATGTAACAATAAATGCATATAGAAGGTTACCAATTCTTGTTAAACTAAAGAGAACCTTATGCATACACATTAAAGTTGTATATTGTTTGTACTTATGCATCCACGTGTCGTCCTTGTATTATACGACACGTGTAACCTAAGGTTGACCTCGTATTTTAAATGTCTGTATCACAACTGGATAAAGAGTAAATGAGGGAGAATACCTGCTCACAGGGTTGCGCATGCGTCGTATAGTTCATTTAGTGTATAAAAGGGCACTAATTCGGTCCTAAAATTCATTCTAACAACAGCAAGCAAGTAATGGACAAGACAAGTGCGCGACCCTCGGAATAGTCACTCCCAGTTTGTAACTATATAAAATCTTTAATTTCAAAGTGCCAAATACCTATAAAATCTACAGTCCATTTCCTCAAGTTATCCTCTGTCATTCACGACAGAAAGTGGTCATTCGGCAGCCGGATACAAGTACCAGTGACCCACGGTGTTAGGTGAGCTGAACTCGCTCGGCTCGACAGCTTTAGCTGTATAAACATCCACCAAAGGTGATCGGCTTTTTAGCCTGCTCCCTGCGGTACCCCAAGGTGTGTGGCTCGAAGCACAGGCTCGCCGACCCTTGGGTTTAGTTCAGGTCCCTCAGACCTCACGTTGGCAGTGTAGTTGTGCGTCGGTCGGGAGGTCACGTACCCCCTGGCTTCTCCGTGTCATCTTATCCGTCGTGCAACAAAAGGACTGTGGGGGCGAGAGCCTCGCGTCCTTTCACCAAACTCAGTGAGTGACATTTTAGCCAAACAATAAGTGCAGTGAAAGTGATAGTCGTAATTTCGCATATTTTTTATTTTATTTTTCTTGTCTTTATTTTTTTCATTATTTCGCATATTTTGTTCGTTGTTAGGATCATTTATTTTTATATAGGGATTTAAGTGTGTAAAATTAGGGTAAAAATGATGAGGTCCCCCACGCGCACCGATAGGTCATTAAGGTCTAGGGGCCCTCCGCCCACTCCCTCCTCACAAGAGGAAAGGGAAAAAACACCGCCCTCAGGTGACACCACTCCTGGTGAAACCAACACATGGAGCAAAAGCACCAGCCCGACCACTGACGCAAGTCAAAGTCAAAAAAGAGTAGAAGATGCAGTCGTGCCACCGTCTCCGCGACCGGAAGCGCGGAGCGGTGTTGTTGAGGATACGTTGCCAAATAGGAGTGCCCCGGGCACGGTAGTTCAAGCGCCGCGCTCGCCCCGGGAAAGCAGTGAGATAAGTGTATTGATGGCAGAGCTCGAAGTGCATAAGGCTAAGTTGGAACTGGCTCAACGGGTTGCGGAATCCGCCAATTGTAGGTTGGAGATCGCGCGCTTGAAAGTCGCGCAGTCTACCGACGGCGGAACGCAGCACGGGTTTAGTGAAGAGCACAGGGTGTCCGACTGGGTCGCACAACATACGAGTTCGAGGCCTGCTATTCAGGACGCTTATCAGGACCCGGGTCCTAATACGTCGCGAGACAATAATAGAGTCCGCACGTTAAACAACGTTATCACGACACCTCGGGATCGTGTCGTACCCGTTATGCAGCGGACGGTACCCGAGCTACCTACCTTTGACGGAAATATTTCCGAGTGGATTGCATTCCGGGCTGAGTTTGAAGATAGTGCTCCCATGTTTAGTGCCGTAAATAACGTAAGCCGAATCCGCCGAGCCCTCAGAGGCGAGGCCCGTACGGCCGTTAAAGCCATCATGTATACCGTTCAGGACCCATTTGAGATCATGGAGGCCCTGGAGAGGCACTTCGGAGACCCCGAAGAAATAGTCCTCACGGAAATTAATAACGTTAAACGTATGCCGCGATTGTTTGAAGATAACAGTAACATCGTAACTTTCGCCGGTCATGTCGCTAATGTTGTAGCGACCATTAGAGCTCTCAGGCAGGATAAGTATTTATATGCCCCCGAGTTAGTTAATAAAATTGTTGACAAACTTAGTTTAATTGTTCGGTACGAATGGAGTAAATACAGAACGTTAAACTCCAGTACACCGGACTTAGTCGCTATGGCTGAATTTTTAAATAATATCAGTAGTACCGCGCGAAAAATGCACTCGCGTCAAAATAAATCACGGGCTCACGTCAACATTACGAACAATAGTCGACGTGAGCAAGCGTCGGGACGCCCTCAGTCGCCTTACTATCAGCACGCGCACCGACCATCCCCACCATCAGTCGATTCAAGCAGTGACACTGAATACGAACGCGAGCGCGCGGTCAAACGACCGTCACGAACATCGGCTAAAGTCAATACCAACAAAGCGAAGGACTTTAAAAATTCACACAGTAATAATGATAATAAACCTAAGTCTGCACCCTCAGTGCAAAAGTGTGTATTATGTGGAAAAGAACATATGTTATCAAAATGTTCAGAATTTTTGAAATCCTCCGTTCAGCAGCGTTGGGAAATTGCAAAAAATAATAAGTTGTGTTACCGGTGTTTAAATTCATCCCATAAGCGACCCATGAGGTGCAAATATGTACCGTGTGGTGTAAACCAGTGTGAAGCAGGGCACCACAAATTATTGCACGGGTTGTCATCACAGGCAACTACGTCACGAGCTAACGTTAGTAGTATTAACCACGTAAACAAATCGAGTACATTTTTAAAAGTCGTTCCCATCGAAATGACGGGTCCCCTAGGCGTCGTAAGCACATACGCCCTTTTGGACGGCGGGTCCACTATGACTTTGGTCGAAAGAGAAATCTCTGATCAAATTTGTCCCAGAAAAAGGGGAGATCCGCTCACAATAACGGGTATCGGGGGAAATATAATAAACGATATCGAATCCTGCGAAATAAATGTATCGATTCGTGGTCACTGTAGCCGTAATTTTGAAACGATGAAGGCGCGTACCATCACCTGTTTAAACATCGCCCCTCAGGCGGTGCCCCGTACTATGGTGGAGGAATGCGACCACTTATATGACATCGCGGACGAATTGTCGTACGAATCGGCTACCCCTACTGTTCTCATAGGCCAAGACAACTGGCATCTTATCGTGTCGCGACAGATTAGAAGTGGAAGTAAAAACCAACCTGTAGCGTCGCTCACATCCCTAGGTTGGGTGCTGCACGGGCAGTACCTCTCCTCAAGCGTCAACACGGCATTCATAAGTCACGTTAAACCGGTCACCCCGGAAGACGAGATGCTGGATTTGATGAAACAACATTTTAGTATAGAATCGTTAGGAGTGGAACGCAAAGTACCCAAGGCAGATCCAGAGCAACGGGCAATAACCGTGCTGGAAAATACATGCAAAAAACTGCCGTCCGAAGATAGGTATCAGGCGGGCCTCCTATGGCGTAGCGATTCAGAGGCATTGCCTCACAATAAAGACATGGCTCTCCGTCGGTTGTATAGTTTGGAAAAACGGCTCGACAAAGACGCGCAACTTAAATCTCAGTACACAGCTCAGGTAGATAATTTGTTGAATAAAGGTTACGCGGAAAAAATGTCGTCTAGCCCACCGGTAGAATCGCCTCGTAATTGGTACTTACCGCACTTTCCAACCACACATCCGCAAAAAAAGAAGATGCGTCTCGTTTTCGACGCCGCGGCTAAATACTGTGGTAAGAGCCTGAACGACGCGCTCCTAGCTGGTCCGGACTTATTAGAATCCCTTTTCGGAGTACTCATAAGATTTCGGGAAGGTAAAATCGCCGTAATAGCCGACGTAGCGGAAATGTTTCTACAAGTCGAAGTTATCGAAAGCGATCGTGATAGCTTACGTTTTTTGTGGAGGGGGGAGGACCGCTCGTCCCCGCCAACCGAGTATAGAATGAGGCGATTAATTTTCGGCGCCGCCTCCTCGACTACTACCGCGTTGTACGTAAAAAACAAAAACGCGCAGGCTTTCGCGATCGAATTTCCTAAAGCGACCGACAAAAACGCTAAGAGGACATCAACCTTAATCTCGGCAAAGGCGCGTGTCGCACCGTTAAAAACGATTTCCATCCCGAGACTTGAATTACAAAGTTGCGTATTAGGTACACGCCTCGCTAACACCGTAATTAGGGAAACGGATTACGTCATCACGGGTAAACACTTCTGGTCGGATTCACGCACCGTATTAGCGTGGATTAAGGCAGACCCGCGAACGTTCAAAAGTTTCGTAGCCCATCGTTTAGCGGAAATAGAGGAAAGTACTACACCAGCTGACTGGCGCTGGGTACCTAGCGCACAGAACGTAGCGGATGACGCGACTAAGGGCGTCCCGAACAACTTTGATAAAAACCACCGCTGGTTTCACGGTCCCGACTTTATTAGGAGCTCAAAAGAGCACTGGCCTACTGACAAGTCCGACGCGACAGTAGCGCCAACGGGCGAAGAGCGAACTAGTAATAAGGTTACGGCCATAGTACATAGCGCTCAAAATAAGCAAGATTTTCTCCCGCCAGTAAATAGGTTCTCTAAGTACATACGGCTAATTAGGGCTGCGGCTTGCGTCTTGGTCGCGGCGGAGGCATTCAAAGCTAAATTGCTAATAAAGAAAACAGAAACGGAAATGAACACAGGGCATGTTAAGTTAGCAGAGCTTTTATTAATTAGGCGTAGTCAACATGTATCCTTTCTTGAAGAAATAAAGGACTTAGAGGCTGGACGGCGAATTCACAAGAAATCACCACTTTTCAAGATTGCAGTTGTATTGGACAAAAACGGCATTTTGGTTTTAGACTCACGAATAGATAGAGGTACGGCATACACTCCAATCTTACACGCCAAAGAGGAGTTCTCCAGACTGCTGGTACAACATTTTCATGAAAAGTTTAATCACGGGAACCATGCCACAGTAATCAACGAGTTGAAACAGCTGTATTTCATGATCGGCTTACGAAGTAGCCTGCGATACATATGTAACCGATGTCAATGGTGTCGGACCTACAAAGGAACAACTCTTCAAGTTCCAGTAGGCGACTTACCAGCTGAACGACTTCAGGCGTATCAACCACCCTTCACAGCTACCGGCGTCGACTTGTTCGGACCTATGACCATCACCATAGGCCGACGGCATGAAAAAAGATGGGGAGTACTATTCACCTGTCTCACCACACGAGCGGTTCACCTGGAACTAGCCGCCTCGTTATCTTCAGCATCCATGATAATGGCCTTACGACGCATGGCGTCGCGACGAGGCACACCTACCGTCCTGTATTCCGATAACGGGACTAACTTCATCGGCGCAGAAAAAGAAATCAGAAGTGCCCTTCAAACCCTCCCTGAGGACACCAAAGCATTCACCTCAGTGAGAGGCATCATCTGGAAGAAAATACCAGCAGGAAACCCAGCCGCTGGAGGTGCCTGGGAGAGATTAGTGGGCAGCGTCAAATCCGCCCTCAAAATCACCCTCAAAGAGAAGGCACCCAGTGAAGAAGTACTCCACACGCTTCTTCTAGAGGCCGAGCATATTGTGAACTCGCGCCCTCTCACTCCTGTCAACCCAGACTTGGGCATAGAAGCCCTGACACCCAATCACCTTCTGATTGGGCGGTCATCCGCCTTACATCCTTTTGGTCGTTTTACTGACCATCAACTTTCCACTAAATCCTGGCAAGCCACTCAACTACTGGCCGACAACTTCTGGAAACGATGGATGCGGGAATACCGCCCACAGCTGGCCCTCCGAACGGCCAAGAAGGAAACACATCAGCTACAAAAAGGCGACGTCGTGATTATAGCCGATAACACTATGCCACGAGGAGTATGGCCAAGAGGCATTATCACCAAAACACATGCCGGTCCGGATGGACGAGTAAGAGTCGTGGAAGTCAAAACCGCTGCCGGCTCCCTACGCCGTCCAGCCTCCCGTTTAATAGTCGTATGCTCCGCTTTAAGTGGTGCTAGCGCACGTGGGGGAGACTGTCGCATATAGCTGTAAATAATTGTCGCATATAAGCTGTAAATAATATAAACATAACGTCGTTCCTTTTTGTACTCCTTTATTTTGTAAGTAGGTTAAGATTGTAATTCTCCTTAAGCTCATTATCTTTCATGTCTTTTAGTTATACATCATTTGTTATCAATCTTAGCGTTATAAGTATTATTATTGTCATGTAAGATACAACTATGTAACAATAAATGCATATAGAAGGTTACCAATTCTTGTTAAACTAAAGAGAACCTTATGCATACACATTAAAGTTGTATATTGTTTGTACTTATGCATCCACGTGTCGTCCTTGTATTATACGACACGTGTAACCTAAGGTTGACCTCGTATTTTAAATGTCTGTATCACAACTGGATAAAGAGTAAATGAGGGAGAATACCTGCTCACAGGGTTGCGCATGCGTCGTATAGTTCATTTAGTGTATAAAAGGGCACTAATTCGGTCCTAAAATTCATTCTAACAACAGCAAGCAAGTAATGGACAAGACAAGTGCGCGACCCTCGGAATAGTCACTCCCAGTTTGTAACTATATAAAATCTTTAATTTCAAAGTGCCAAATACCTATAAAATCTACAGTCCATTTCCTCAAGTTATCCTCTGTCATTCACGACAAGTATATTCATGTCAGTTATTAAACAATTATGTCCAAATTAAAATTGTCATTTAAAAATTCATTTACAGTATAATAACATTGGCACAAAAAGGGTTAGAAAAATTAAAAGTCCGGTTTTAGGAACATTTTATTGGCTATCAAACAATTTTACAATTTAAACAATTCTGAGACTAAAAACTTAATAATATTTTTTAACTTTCATGTATAAGTGAGACACATTTTTATTAGGATTAGAAGTTTTTGAAATGGGAATGAATCACAAACAAACCAATATAATGTTAATACAAGTGATATTTGCATAACACTAACATTCCAATCATTAAAGTCTCTAATATTACGGACTATCACATGGTCTAGAAACCCGGCGGGAGGGCTAGGAACTGTTTCTTGATATCTTGCCCATGCCATGAACCATATATAGCGTCATCACTTGTAAACAACATCCTAAAGTTCTTTTGCCAACGAGACATGTGCAATAATGACCTACGATTTTGTTTCTTCCTTGCAACGCATCAAACAAAAAAGAGGAAAACAGTAATGAACAATGAAGGGTACGTCACCCTTGACTTTTGCATCTTACCTATGTGTAGTTAGTCGTTCCATATAAAAAATATGAGAATCTTATTGTATTAGCAACGCGCGGTGGGGCAGACGGTTAGCGGCAGCGTGTGTAGTGGCAGCGGAGTGTGGGTCAGGTAGTTGTTCATATATTTTGGTAGCGATGATTGATGTTTAGAAATAAGTTAGTTGTTTGAACAGGGAGTCGTAGTGAAGCCGCAACATTGTATCCCTGTCATCAAAAATTATGGCCAAAGTAAATGTTATAAATATTTACCCATAGTTATTCCAAATATATGGGTTTATAGTTGCTATTAAAAATGAAATAGAAATCACGTGGTCAACTTTAACACTTTATAACTCAGAAACCTGACACTTTACGAGGGTTGATTTCTTAATATTTTATGCTGGTATTAATATCAGCTATCGATTTATAAAGGTTTCATGGCTGGCCGCGATTTTGAAGAAAAAACAAAATGGCGGCAGTAGGTATGCCACGCTCCATAGTAAAATCTTCAAACCCCTTTAGAGAAGGATTTTGAAATGACATTTTGCGACGAACCTGATTCTTTTCTTGGAATTGAATTAAAAAGAGATGAAAACAAAAATATTCGAATCAGTCAAGAAGGATTCACTAATAGCATTCTGGATAAATTTAACATGAAAGACGCAAAGTCGTGCCCGACACCTTTAATAAAGGCAGAGAAAGAAGAAAAACTAGAAAATAAGGAAAATTTGAAATTTCCTTATAGAGAGGCTATAGGTTCTTTAATGTATTTGACAAACAAAACTAGACCAGATTTATCTTTTGCTGTAAACTATGAAAGTAGATTCATGGAAAACCCTACTCAGAAAGATGTTAAAAATGTAAAACGAACGATAAGATATTTATTATCGGAAAGAAATATCAATATCCGATATAATAAACATTCTGACTTGACAACAATAGATGCATACAGTGATGCGGATTTTGCTGGCGATCATGAGTCAAGACGGAGTACCACAGGCTACATTATAATGTATTGCGGAGGTGCAATTCAATGGTGCTCAAGAAAACAGCCAATAGTAGCTCTGTCAACATGTGAAGCTGAATATATTGCCGCTGCAGAGTGCTGTCAAGAACTGTTATATCTAAAGAGTGTAATTCAAGAAGTCACTGGTAAAGATATTAATGTCAACTTATATGTAGACAATCAAAGTGCAATTAAATTGATAGAAAATGGAGTTTTGAATCGCAGATCAAAACATATTGATGTAAGATACAAGTTTATTCATGAAAAAATAATAAATGGGCAAATAGTATTGAAATATGTACCTACTTGTCAACAGTATGCTGACATTTTTACTAAAGCTTTAGAGCCCATAAAATTTAAATCTATGTTCAATTGGCTAGTAAACTTTTTAATGAAAATGTCTAATTCGTAAACCATTTCGAGGAATAGGCTTAGGGAACAGATTACATTAATCTGATCTTTAGATAAGCAAGTATTTTTTAAGAAAATCGCAGAAAACCCAATGACTTTCATTTTTTAGCAAGGTTGATGTATGACGTAGCCGGTTATCTTCCGGCTATTCGCATTTAATTTTTTAGGTTGGCAGCACAGCGTAGTGAATAAATATTTTTTGTTTGGTAGCGCTAATTAAGTGCTTCACGTACTTGTCACCCATGTCAAATGTCATCACTGTTCAAGTAAACATAACCCTTTAATTAACCTAATTACATTCATTCATACATTATAATGAAGAATCGGTGTCCAATTATTGAAAAATCAGATGTCAACGAAAGTAGAGACGGCAGTTAAGTCTAATAAACAGGCCAAAAGCAATAGATACGAGAATGGGGTAGGTACCTAGATATTTGACGATTGTAAACAAACAAGATACCAACTCGCGGCCACGGTCCATCCTGACTTTGATATTTGACACTGACATATATATTTTTTAATACCTTAGTAATTTTTGCTTTCTTGCAGTTCGAAATGGCCATTATAGCTGCGTGACGTCATCACTATAAAATCTTTAAAATTAAATAACAAAATAAATATAATTTTAAGAATTTTTTCGTTTAAATTGTATCTCCGAAATAGTCTATTCTATCAATAAAATATATAAAATACACAATGTATTTTTTAGTTGACTAGCCAATTATATATTTGGTACTTAGTGTTATTCTTTTGTTTAACATATTTAAAATATTGATATTATCTAGAAAAATTTAATATTAATTTTAAAACTTAATTATTTTCAAATACGTTTGCTATTGTATAAAGTTAACTTAATTAGTTAGGTAACTAATTTGTTATTATATAGTTTTAACAACTTAAAAATATTAGAAGGGAATTTTATGAGAAGTAATATTTTAGGTTTGTATACTCTTTGTTGTGTACTATGGTTTTGACTATGGTTTAGTTGTCTCCTAGCAACTTGCTTGTTAATATAGAAATGATATAATATTGTCTTCTGTAAAAGATCTAATAAAAACCTATCTTGCTTGCTGATCACATATCTAATTTATTCTACGCATTTAAAAACCTCTTGAGTAAAAGTAATAACATAAAATATAGTAAAACCCTTCAGTCTGTAGGTTTAAAATGGAGACTACCCTGAAAAGGGTTGCCTGTCAGAGATTGCTATTGCGTGTGACGTCGTGCCTTCTTCAACGGCTGCCTTTCCCCGCTTCCCCGCACCGCATCACCCCGAGGGCCATATATAAGCCTGCGCGCGTCCACCAGAAAGGCTGCTCGGATCATCTCGTCATCTCAAAGTTAAGTGGCTGGCTATTTTATAGCGGCTGCCTGACTGGATCTCGTGCCTACTTCGATCTCACGACCCCTAACTATATTTCTTCGTGTATCCTTAAGAGTCTAAATTTGTAAAGTAGAAATAATAAATATTGTGCTATTCGCTGAAACTTGGATTTATATATCTTCTCTCCTCACACATACCTTAAGTAGTAAATATTAACTACGTTATATGCGACAAGGCCGCCTTTGCACATCATTATGTCTACATGTATGTGTCTCAAAATTGTATTTTCCTGGTGCAATAAAGTGTTTATTATTATTCACTTCATTTATCTTATTATCTTAAATATAGATATATTCTACAATATTACATATATAAAAAATATTATAAAAAAACATCTATATTTAGCAGACCTACGGTAGCGGAGATGTACTCAAGCTACCGGCAGTAGGGTTCACAGAGTGAGGAACCTCCTGACAATGCGGGCCGTGTCGAGGATGACCGCCTTCTGTATCCGACCCCTGATCCAACCATCAAGCGAGAGTCTAGAGAGGTGTTGATTTAGACTCTTCGCTATGAGACCGTTCGCAAATACGATTATCTGCACAATAATCGTCGTATCGACATGTCACATGGCGGTAATCTCGTGGGCTAAGTCCAGATATTTACTAAGTTTATCTTTCTCAGCCTTAACGAGATTCTCGTCGTGCGGGATGGCGACATCGATAAACACTGCGCGGCGCTGGGATCGATCGACTAACACGATGTCAGCCTTATTGGCGACAATAGTCCTGTCCGTGATGGTAGGTCGATCCCAGTAGAACAAAGCACGACCATTTTCGAGAACTGGCGCAGGTAAGTATTGCTAGTATGGCACCTCAGAATCGAGTAGGCAGTATCGAAGAGCAAGTTGCTGGTGGATGATCTTAACTACTTGGTTATGCCTGTGTAAGTACTCGCCGTTGGCAAGATAAGAACAACCAGAAATAACATGTCGGAGATTCTCCGGGACGGTGGCATGCCCGACATATGTCGACCGTACCGTCCTTTATGATGTATTTCCGGTAGTTATTAGTTTTAATAACTTCGTCTGCAATCGCACAGGCAAAACCCTCGGTTTCCCCAAAAAGGTCACCGAAGCGTAGCCAGTTCACCGAAGCAAGCAGATCTACATCAGGCCCTGTCAGAGCCCGGTAGAACCGCCAGTGGAACTCCTTGCTCTTCCATATAACTCTCCGATATTCATTAGTACCACTGGCCTGCGCCAATTATCGTTTGCCAAGGAGAGAGGGGTGAGGCCCATGTCAGCCGCAACCACTTCTCGATGCATCCCACAACCACTGCTACGGAAGTAATTCCTGAGACTGCACACTTCACGGTTATGGAGGTTCTTACCCCCACTTTCGCGGAATGTACAGTCTCATAACAGATGAACGTGGGTGAAGCATACGATGAAATGTGAGCAGCTGGCGGACTCTTCTATCTAAGGCGTTCAGTTCAGTCTGGATCCATTTCAGTATGCCAATGGAGTACATTAGCAGAGGCATCACCCACCCATTGAAAGCACGTGTCTTGTTGCCACCAGACAAAAAACTATTATGTACTTTTGACAAGCGGCAAAAAATCGCTCCTTCAATGTCTCCTAAAGCTTCGGACATACCAAGATATTTATAGGTATCAACTTCGGAGAGGGATTTGACAGTCATTAATTCAGAAAGTTGCAAATTCGGAGAATTTACAACTTTCCCCCGCTTTACATGCATGACTGCGCATATATCTACCAAAAATTCCATTTTGATGGCATTGCTAAAAATCTTAGTTGTTTTTAACAATGCCATTAAGTCTTGAGATTATGGTGCAAATAGCTTCAGGTCACCCATGTAAAGCAAGTGAGAAATGACCTCATCGCCTCTACGAAGCCGATAGCCCAGTTCTGAATCCTTCAGTAGAGTACTGAGCGGATTCAGTGATAAACAAAACCACAAGGGACTTAAACTGTCACCCTGGAATATGCCACGCTCAATCCTTATCAAGTCGGGCAAAGCATTGGAGTCAGCTTCACCACTTGGTTGACGAAGAACCGTTGTCCATTGCCTCATACATGCACTCAAGAAAAATCTCAAAGCTGCATCAATTTTATACAACTCTAAAATCCTTCTGAGCCATGAATGAGGCACCGAATCGTAGGCCTTTTTATAGTCAATCCAAGCAGTGGAGACCTTTACTTCGTCTGACTTTTTGGCTAATGGTCATCTCAATGAGGAGAAGCTCCTTAGTACCACGGGATCCAATCTTACATCCATTCTGAGCATCGGCCAAAATATTGTTTTCAACAATATGCGTACTAATTTTATTTCTCAGAATGGATGTAAGTAACTTATAGATGGTGGGTGGTAAGCAGGTAATTGGTCGGTAGTTTTTTGGTTCCGTGGTACTACCGGACTTATAGAGCAGAAAGGTAATCCCAGTTGTCAGGAAAGTAGGCAGAGATCCAAGCTCGAGGGCTTCTTGGAACTGTGTTGCCAAGCGTTCATGCGAGCATCGAATCCATTTTATCCAGAAGTTCTGCAATCCGTCCGGCCCAGGATTTTACAAATTCTGGGCCGTACGAATAGCAGAACTAACGTCTGCAGGGTCTGAGGTATAAAACTATAACTAAAATAAAGGGCCCTTATTTTAGTTATAGTTTTATACCTCAGACCCCGCAGGTCAAATTGCCTGGGGTCAGCCTGTTGTATGCCTGCTTGGCTTCCATCTTAATCTTTAATTCCATGGGCGAAGCCAAAAAATGAGGACTACTCACTCATTCTCACTATTTTTCTGGTTCAGTTGTTCTCGAGATTTCTACTATTCGAGATATCTACTTCCATCCAAATGCAAGTGAGTAAGCGAGATGACGCCTCACACACCGTATTGCGCCATTTAGCTTTCAAACCGTACTGCGCGATAGATGTTTCTTCTTTGGGTTCCGTACCTTATGATAAAAACGGGACTTAACAGTAACTGTCCGTCTGTCAGTCACCCATCTGATCCACCACATCATTCACCATGCTCTGTTAAATGATATTAAGAGTGGGTGGTCTTCAGAGAACCGTGAGTTTCAGATATTATGATGTATTTCCGTTGCCGCTTTATCAACAAATAATAAAATAAATATTTTATAGTGGAGCTACAACACAAAAAATGTGATTTTTTTGCTATTTTTCTGGATATTCATTTTTTTTTAGTAATGGGTTTTACGGCCATGGATACAAGTTCTTTATGGCCCTTCTTAATTTTTCAATCTTCTACAGTCCTACAGTGTGGTTTCGTCAAGTCCTAGTCAAGTCTAAAAGTCTAGTCGGTGGCCAAGTCTAGTCAGAAGAATCAGGCTAAGTGAAGTGGTAGAGAAATTGCACTTAGCGATTACTAGGAGTTTTTGGCAACAAGCATAAAAATCACATAAATCAAACATTGTATCACTTTCCAACACTCACGCTTGTTATCGAACACTTTGCGAATAATAATCTACCATTATTATGCACAAACACTCAAAAAAACACAAATTTTGGAAAATAAAATACAGCGCCAATATTGAGACACGAATATTCACACAATATGGTACGGAACCTTTAATGTGCACGTCCGATTCTTTTTTATTATTGTTGTCAATTGTTTCTTTTTATTGTTATTCCTATTTATTTCTTCTTCATATCAAAACAAAAAAATAATAATTGTGAAGTGTTTTTAAATTATTTGAGCCGTGAGTGAGTGTATGACTCGAAAGATTTTTCTTTATTTTTAGCACTGGCCACTTTTTGTTGGACGTGGCAGGGCACGAACAACTTCCACGTTCGCCGCCATTTTGACATCCAGCGAGCGAATTGTAAAGAATTCAGTGAAGTGACGCGTTTTTCTTGTGAAATAAAGTTATTTGCTCTTGAAAATGTAAGTAATTTGTAATCTAAGAGCTACATTCGTGTTTTAATTAATAGTAATGCAATTATTGTGCGGATATTTACGTAATATTATAATTACAACAGAGGGTGGTGACCGCAGCAAAGACCTACAGCGGTGTCGGTTATATCTGTGTTAAAACCTGACCACACGCTTAGTCTGGCTAATTTCAATGTCTTCGATCTAGATTTTATCAATAAGTAAAGATTATCCATCTTTTTTTGTATCCATATTTATTTGCTTGTAAAGAACGTAAAGTGCCAACAACGACTTGCCATGTCATTATCATTGATTGAAGTAACGTGCAGGCTGGCTTAGGGATGAGTCAGAGCCAGTGTTCTAATAATTATTTATTATTTCAGACTCCATAAAGCAGCAAAATGGGGAATATGTTTGCAAATTTATTTAAAGGCCTATTTGGCAAAAAGGAAATGAGAATATTGATGGTTGGCTTGGATGCTGCTGGTAAAACCACAATTCTATATAAACTTAAATTAGGAGAAATTGTAACGACGATTCCCACGATTGGTAAGTTTTTATTTAGTTATTTGATTACCAGTTTAAAAAAAATCTAACTTTTTAAATACTGGCCAAATTTCTCTGAAAATTCAACAATTGTTTCGTATAAACATCATGTTTTTTTAATGTGGAAATAATATTTTTTCTACAAAGTACCTAGCGTAGCATTTACTGCAGCTGACAAATTCAACTAGACTCATTGTCTGAAAATCTATCTAGTGTATTTGACAATAAAAATATGAGTAATCATTTATCAGACATGTAACAAAATATTAAAGAGTTCTGAGAAAGAGAAAGATAAATTTCTCTCTTCTTTAATAGATCAAACTTTAAAAAAGAATAACTATAGTGTCTCTTTACATCGGTGTAGTCTGAATACAACTTTACATCTGAATATATTTTTGTTTAAAAACAGTTTGTAGTCAAATTGGTTAGAAGGCTCACCCCCTTGTTTGCATTTCCAGCAGTGAATGTGTTAATGAGTAGGTCTTTGGACACAAAAAAATAAAGGCTAGTAATTTCTAACTTTAAACTTTTTTATTTAATAATAAAAATTATACGGCCTCTTAAATTTTTTTAAAAATGACTTTATCTCTTGAAATAAATAAAGTATATTACAGTTTTATCACATTAATTACTTATTTCAAGTTTTTTTATTTCAATGTGATTACACAGTTATGAAAACATAGACTTTATTGACTTTATGATGTTCCCTAATTTTGTATGTGTCTAGTTCTATAAGTTGCTCGCCAATAGGAGCAATCCTTCTTAGTTTCTTAAATCAAGTTTCTGTATATCAAATCCTTCAAGCATTTACAATAGCCAATGTTAACTAAATCAAATGCTAATTTGTTGGGACGTTTTATATTACTATTTTTATAATGTAGCTGATAATTTTATTTCCTTCTTTACTGTGGTGTGTCAACCTCATTTGAATAAAATTAATATCTATGCATACATTTTTCCATCCCATTAATTTGAATTGTACATATATACTGTTCATCAACCTTAATCCACTCTGGGGAATGGTAACAGTCTACCATTGGAAATGATAAAAGGACATCTAAAGTAAATTGTGTCTATGTGTATATTCTAAGTGATAATACTCTGAATGTAACTAGTTTTTTGATTGAAGGCAATACAATATTTTTATTAAATTTATCTATTTTATTATGGTTTTTGTCACATTTATTACTATATATATTGACTGCCTCCTTGGTCCAGTGGTTAAGGCGTTCGCCTTTGGCCCGGGGGTCGTGGGTTCAATTCCCACGGGAAGCATACTTTGTTTAGTTGTTTCCAGTTTGGTTAGGACATTGCAGGCTTGAATCACCTGATTGTCTGATAATAAAGATGATTCCGTGCTTCGGAAGGCACGTTAAGCCGTGGGTCCCGGCCGCCATCTGGTGGTCGTTAAAGGAACCACGTCAGAGGCCGAGAGGCGGTTCCGCACAACTCTGACACCAGGGTGTACATGGTCGATTGACAATGTAAACTACACGAAATGATGATGATGACTATATATATTTCACACTTAACATTTCAAACACTTTACAGTGTTCCTAAAGGCAATAGGATAAAACAGGACAGACTAGGCTAAACTGGTTTGTTATGTGGCTGATAGGAGAAACTAGTTAAACCTAGGCTGATCTAGTTGAGCCTAGTAAGAATGAGTACTCTTTAGGATAAATTGGTTTGGCGTAGTCTAAACTTATTATTTCAAAGAGGATTCGAATTATAACCAAAGCAACAAAAGCAATAGTGGCATTGTGGAATATGATCCACAGAATTTTCAAGATTCTAGAAAAGCGGCATCAGATCTTGAAAAGCTAGTTATAAAAAGCTTCCTCAGATAAAGC
This sequence comes from Euzophera pinguis, assembly GCA_947363495.1. Taxonomy (NCBI): domain Eukaryota; kingdom Metazoa; phylum Arthropoda; class Insecta; order Lepidoptera; family Pyralidae; genus Euzophera; species Euzophera pinguis. The sequence goes on from OX376164.1 coordinate 7,750,087, forward strand.
CCATCCACCTTGGGGTCAATGTTACTATACCAATTCCAGATGTAGTGGCAGAGGTGACCTCAGAAACGTCTTGGAGTTATAGAAATGATAATGGCCTTTACATATTGGCGTATTGTCAGTCTGTTACCAAACTGTATCTCATGAACTTTAGTTAAACATTTGAAATTTTCACAGGTGATTTATTTCTGTTGCCTCTATAACAACAAATACTAAAAAACAGAATAATTTTTTTTTGCTGTTTTTATAGATAAATCTATACATACACAAGGTACGGAACCCTTGGAGCCCAAGTCTGACTTGACCATTTTATTTTTTATTTTTTCACAACTGAATTCAATGTTTGTATCCGGAAATTTTTAGAGGTTGTTAACCAAGGTATTTCAATATCTTCGAAAACTGCAGCTACAAATCAGGCCATTGGAATAGTGCAAGGTTTTGACAAACAGGTGCAATTGTAAGAAAAATGGTTATCTGCAATTCAAAATAGCATTAGAGTACAGCATACAAAAATAATTGAAATTGATTTTGATTCTTTTATTAATATAAATACATCATGATTTATTCCTTCTGTTATTTTATTTTACCCTATTTCCAACCAGTTTATCCTGAAGAGAACTTATTTATGTTAGGCTCAACTAGTTTAGCCTAGGTTAAACTAGTTTGTCCTATCGACCGTAGGATGATCCAGTTTAGCCTAATCTTAACCGGTTTATCATATCGCCTAAAGGAAGAACTAGATTGGCCTAGGAAAAACTAGTTTGTCCTAGGAAAAACTAGTTTGTCCTAAAATTGGGTTTGGCTGGTAACATATAAAATTGTATTTAATTTTAGACCTTGTTTCAATAGCTTAAGAACCAATGTGTATACATGTTAATGCTTGTGACTGTTCATTTTCGAAGTTGAAAACTATACCAATTCACACCGTATTTGCTCACAGTATCCAAGGGTCTTGTTTGATGACTGCTCATCATGCACTCATCATGCCCATAATGTTCAAAACTCTTGGATACAAGACCCTTTCATCAAAGAAGTTATAGGAATATCTTTCCAAACACCAATAAGGCGGACTATTCACTAAGAAAGTTTCTTGTGTACCTTATGGAATATGTATAGAAATTTTTAACACAATGATTGCTTTAAGTTTAGTATATAATTATTTTCAGGTTTTAATGTCGAGACTGTAGAATACAAAAACATCAGTTTCACGGTGTGGGATGTCGGCGGTCAGGACAAAATTAGGCCATTGTGGAGGCATTATTTCCAGAACACACAGGTTGGTATATTTTATACTACTTAACTGTTTCCTGCAGTTCTGCCTGCATCAAAATGTAGCCTATGTTTTGCACAGGGTCTTCAACTATATCCATAGTTACTAAGTTCCACCAAAATCGGTGCAGAGGCTTAACCGTGAAAGTGTTGCAGACAGACTTTTTCAATAATAATATTAGTATGGATATGGATTCCACATTTTTCTTTTCTAAGGAGCAAAGTAACTGCATCCTGATAGATGCTTGACAGCCAGTTATCACATGTTCTTGGTAAAATAACCACTATTGTTTTTAAAAATAATCTTATCAGAAAATCAGGTGAGTCAAGCCTGCAATGTTATAGCCTACTTAAAATAACACAATATGCTTACTGTGGATTCAATTCCTTTGATTATTAGGTTAACAACTAAGACAGATAGATATACACTTTAAAAGTAAAAAATAAGCATAAGATATAATAAGATGAATAATTACCACTTGCAATTATCTGAAGGGGGGACAAGTGTCAGTGACAGGTCATCCTCAAAAACTCACACAATATAATAAATGTTCATTGATTTATAAATTGTTAGGAGCAATATACAACTTTCTTCCCCCCTGTAAGTAATCAAATGTTAAGCCGGAAGAGATAAATGTGATTTCCATGTGCCATTTGCTGTCTTTGGGTAGGCAATAGATGTTGGATATTTGGCAGGTTATAATAATGATTCCTTATGTAAAGTACTCCCTCATGTCAGCATTTTCCTCGTTTCAAAGCTTTGAGGTCTGGACTACCAAGTCAAAAGGAGAGAAAGTAAAATGGAAAAGATAAAGCAGGAAAGCAGAACCTGAGCAGCAATCTGTCAAGGATACAACCAGAAAACCCTAAAATGAGGGAAGTCTTGACCTAAAATGGAAAACATTGAAACATGTCCTGAATGTAACTGTGATAAAAAAGAGATTGTAAATAATCGAAAGGATAAGAAAGTCACCATGCAAATGATTTTTTTTTAATAAAGATAAATACGACGAGTAGACATAAAGATAAAAATAAAATCCAATATAATAATTAAATAATTTTAATTTACAGGGTCTCATCTTTGTAGTAGACAGTAACGACCGAGAGCGTATCGGAGAGGCGCGCGAGGAGCTCATGCGAATGTTAAGTGAAGACGAGTTACGAGATGCAGTACTTCTGATCTTTGCAAACAAACAGGTGAGTGGAAAAGTTGCAGACGCAGTGATGTAAACTTTTTTTTCTGCGAACTTCCCAGTTTATTTGCGGTAGAGCCTCTTCATAATTCAGTGCCAGAATTGTCTTGATCTCCACCTCCCTGTTCCTTTTGGCCATCCCGGTATATTATTTGCGAAAGTTTATGTATTGCTTTGAAAAATTTCACTGATGTTCACATTAGATAATGTAAAGATGTTGCACAAATTATTAGCACAAACAAATAATGTTGATGTGAATAAAAAATATGGTATTTTTTGTTTTATGTTTTAAAGTACTATGTTGATTTTTAAAACAAAGAAAGTCCACACAAGCTGCATTGTACACTGCATGAACAATTTAATTTAATATGCTATGGAAGCTGCAGACATATTTGGGATTTTTATTGAAAAAGAAACACTAAATAGCAAGAATTTGGGAAACTGACTACTTCTAATATTTAAGAGATGAGTCTATGTGATTTTAGTTTGTAATATTATTTTTTTTGTTTTTCTAAATCTTGCAATCAGTTTTAAGACTATAAGCAGATGTGTTAATGGAATATTTGCTTGTCGATGGGGTTCCCCAGTGGGAACCTCTTCTCTCTCGATATTAACTTTTTAATGATTGTTGTCAGTTGCCAGGTCCATTGTGGCAAGTCTCCTTAGGTGCTTCTTATGAGCTGGCTTAGCTATTCAGATGGCCAGTTGATTAGGTTGGCTTTCCAGCCTTTGTTTGTAATGGTTTGCAGCTACAGTTACCCTCTAATCAAGGGTATATAATGAAAAGTTGGAGATTGGTATTTACTACCAAAAAAAATGCAGCTGAGGCTTTGAACAATCTTATTTGAAAGATAGTAAACATGTAGCCACCCTGAACATGCTAAGAATGTGCAAATATATAAACTAAAATTTATTCAACAAAAATATTATTTTTATATGGCCTACCTATAATTTCCTTAAATTACTACTGTCAATAATGTTAGAGATAAGAATGGAGATATACTGAAAGGTGAGCAGTGCATTTTGAACGGATGGAAGGAATATTTTGAAGGTCTGTTTGAAAGAGATGAAAATCGAGAAAGACGCGAAGAGAATGACAGGCAACCTTCGGATATAGAACAATGTGAGGATGACATAATGATAGACGAAGTTGTGGATGGATTGAATAAGATGAAGATGGGAAAGTCTCCGGGTTATGACAGAATTACTGTCGAAATGCTGAAGACTGGACAGGGCATCGTGGCCACTCAGCTGTGTCACCTCTTCAATCGGTGCTTGAAGGAAGGCATTGTTCCAACAGATTGGTGCAAAGCCGTTATAGTACCACTTTATAAAGGAAAAGGGTCACAGCAGGAGTGTAAAAACTATCGAGGCATTAGTCTTCTCAGCGTGGTCGGCAAACTGTATGCAAAGATATTGAATGAAAGGATTGTGAAAGAGACGGAAAATAAGATCTGAGATGTACGGGCGGGATTTAGAAAGGGGATAGGATGTACGGACCAGGTATTTTTCTTGCGAAACATAACGGAGAAATATTTGGCTAAAGGCCAAAAAGTATTTTGTGCTTTCGTGGATCTGGAAAAGGCCTATGCCTATGATAGAGTGGACAAGAATGAATTGTGGTCTACGCTGTCTTTGTATAGGGTGAACAGCCAACTGATACAGGCGATGAAATCTCTTTACAAGGATTCCAGCGCCTGTGTCAGAATAAATGGGAGCTATGCAGACTGGTTTAAGATCGAAAAAGGTGTTAGACAGGGATGTGTAGCGTCACCATGGCTGTTTAACCTATTCATGGACAGCTGTCTGAAAGATCTGAAAGATTCGGAATGGGGTTTAAAAATGAATGGGTTAAACGTCAATTGCCTTCTTTATGCCGATGATCAATTAATACTTGCGCAGTCGGAGCAAGAATTGCAAAAGATGATAACGATTATGAATGATGCTCTTGTAGGTAAAGGTATGAAGGTAAATGTAAGTAAAACGAAAGTAATGGTGTTTGAAAGAGATGAAAGTAGAACAGTTTGCAATGTAAGTATAAATGGAAAGAGTGTTGAACAAGTGAATGAATTTGTGTATTTGGGTTGTATGTTTATGAGAAATGGAAAGCATGAAGGTGATATTGAAAAAAGAGTGGCTGCGGGTAATCGGATAAATGGGGCATTGCATTCCTTTATGAGCAGTAGAGTTGTATCTAAAAATGCACGTCTGGCTGTTCATAGAGCAGTGTTAATGCCAACTCTTTATGTATGGTAGTGAAAGTTGGGTCTGACAGGAAAATAATGAAAGCAGAGTGAATGCAGTTGAAATGAGAGCTTTACGGAGTATGTGTGGAGTACGTCTGAGTGATAAAATTAGAAATAGTGAGATAAGGAAAAGGTGTGATGTGAATGAGTATGTAGTGACAAAAATAGAAAAAGGCATGTTAAGATGGTTTGGGCATGTAGAAAGGATGGATGAAAGGAGACTTACGAAAGGTAAATAAATCAAAGGTGACAGGAAAAGTCGGTAGGGCCGGCCTCGGAGAACATACTGTGACCAAATCGCAGACATATTAAAAAAGGGAGATGTCAGGAGTACCCGTAATCGACGAGCGTGTATGACGAGAGTGATGAGCGTAGAAGAAGCGAGGGAAGTCTGTAAGGATCGTAGCAAATGGAAATCCGTAGTCTCTGCCTACCCCTGCGGGAAAAAGGCGTGATGGTATGTATGTTTGTATGTACTACTGTTAAATTTTTGCTCGGGCCATATGTCGTATTTGAGATTACGTGTTTACACTAGTGACCTTTCACTTTCCCAAGTATCACAGGTTGACATGTGGCTTGTATTTGTGCAGGATCTGCCAAACGCAATGAACGCCGCCGAGATCACGGACAAGCTGGGCTTGCACTCGCTGCGCAACCGGTTGTGGTACATCCAGGCCACGTGCGCCACGTCCGGCGATGGGCTGTACGAGGGGCTGGACTGGCTCTCCAACCAACTCAAGAACGCCAACCGCTAACCGCAGTGCGACGCCCACTTACAGACAAATCTGATTACTGAAAGAGACTATGGTTTAAGATATGTTAACTTTATTTGCTAAATACAATGTATTATGTGCGGAATCATAAATGTATTACTGATGCGTCACCCGATGACCGAGCTCGCATCGCATTCTCTTCGACCACTCGCAACCGATCGCCGACAACACGACACGATTCCTCACTTACACCGAGTGCACGAATGACAGGGGTCTCATTGAATCGAGTGAAGTGGTAATAGGGTCCACATTCGAGGTGCGTTGTTTGTTCGATCCCTGTTGAAGTTGAACAAAATATAGTGTGTAAATTTAACGCAAAATTACAATTTTGTTTATAATTATCAGTAAAAAAACGGGAGACGAGGTGTACACTGTTGAGTGATCGCGCATTGTGATGTGGATAGGTATGTAGCTGACACGTGATAAAGTGAATCACAGCATAACATGTTTTATATTTATACTATAATGTGGAATAAGTTGTCGTAATAAAGTATTTAAAGTTAATCCACTTTTTTAATGACTTTAATTTGTTAGTAGAAAATGCCTATAGTGTCCTATACAATCTAGAAGTAAAGAAGGGTACAAGTTGAAGCCGAGGAGGCGTCCGGGATATGACGCGGTCGCCAGATCGTATCGTTGGTCGCTGCCTATACACATCGCTATGTGAATTCGGACTCGATTATACTAATACTTTCCTAAGTGTCATCTAATGTGCATTGCATCTTCAATTTACAACTTGAGCGACTTGTATAATTATAGTTTATTTTTATGGAAGTTATAGGTAAGCTGTTATGTATTTTACATTCAAAACATTTCAGACAGACGGTTCCCGTTCTCGCCAACGGCTCATCGTGATGAACCTGCATTTACAGTCTACTTCTCATGAACGGAGATTAACTTGTAATTTAGGTATAATATGTAATAGGTAAACGGTGTCATTTTGAGAAGTGTTTCTCTTTCTTACAGGGAAACAGTGCTCAGAACTCTCAGCGGTACTTTGCTCTACACAATTAATTATAACTTAGCATTTTTATAATAATTTAGAAGAAATTGTTTAAACACATTTCCAATGACGAAGTTTGTGGCAAGTGTGGTGGATAGATTTTTTTAATTTTTATGAAGAAAAAAATAATGAAAATGCGAAATGTGACATTCCGGTTTGTCTTAATGCTGTATTATGGAATAAAATATCCTCACCAATTTGATCTTTACTTTGAAAATATACCCCCAACGTAATTGAATAGCTAAACTCACTCAGGAAATTAAATATATCCATACTTGGTAATTTAGTTTGTGAGTATGTGTGGTCCATCCACACATACTCATGTTGTACTCTGTATGTTTGTACTCTTTTTGATGATATTTTGTATGGATGCAGAGTCAACATAGGACATAGGCTACTTTTGTTCGATATCGAACGATTATTATTCTCCTTATTCCCACTAGATCTGTTGAGTAGTTCTGCTGGCAAAAACAACATCCTGTTTACCGAACTAGTGAGATTTAGTGATTCCCACTAGTTCTGTTGAGTAGTTCTGCTGGCAAAAACAACATCCTGTTTACCGAACTAGTGAGATTTAGTGATTCCCACTAGTTCTGTTCTGTTGACTTTCAGACTAAACGAGCCCTAAGTTGTGACATAAAGTGTGTGTTTTATTCTCATTTTGATGAATGTATAGAAAACAAACGAATGTCGAAAAAAAAAGCAAATTAATGTCAGAGAAACTAGTAAATGCCGGAAAAACAAAAGAAAGTCTGAAAAGGCTTGTTTGACGATCGTGTGTTGAAAAAACAAGCTATTATTGACCATATTAATATTTTTAAAATTTGTTAATTTCAAGCCATTTTATTATAGGCCTCTATAGAGCATTAAATCAAGTTTACCCGACTTTGTCAATAAGTTTGATAATAGCATGACCCTGGTTTGTCGTAACGTAAAAGGCAACAGGTAGACGTCGAAATATTTACATAATATTTAGATATTCACTTTAAATATAAATAATTCAATTAAAATAAAACAAATATTTAAGGGGGGACTCCCATACAACAGACATGTTTTTTTGCAGTTTTTTTTGGCACGGAACTCTACGTGCGCGAGTCCAACTCGCACTTGACCGGTTTTTTGGTTATGACACTACCAGCCACCCTACCAATAATATAAAGCACAGGTGAAAGTAGACAAACAAAAGATAAACTGACTACTTCTACTTATGAAATGAGCTGATTGGATATTCCGGCTGTAATATCACATGACTTACCTACTTCTCGTCACACCGTTTTGTCAAACTAGTGGTACCACGTCAGACCAACTAGTGGGACATAGATGACAGAATTTCAAAGTGCTGCCGTTGTGCCGTGGACGTCTACTTACGGTATATACGATATCGATACTTCGATACTTAATATTATAAATGCAAAAGTCTGTTTGTCTTACGCTTTCACGGCCGAACTGCTGAACGGATCTTGATGAAATTTGGTATGAATATAGTTGAAGACCCGGGGTCAAACATAGGCTACTTTTTGACGCAGGCGGAGCTGCGGGAAACAGCTAGTTATAGATATACTTACATTCTGGAAGCAGCATAAAAGTGGTAGGCAGAAAAAAATAACGGACCTAGACTTCATACTCTGGTAGAGTCAGGGTAACTATATGGCTCATAACAGATACTATACGTTCATAGCTCAGCGCAACAAAAGTGGATCCTTGACCTCCGACACGAGATAGTGCCATTTCTTGTTATCTTTCACCAGTTGTTCATAGTTTCCGACTCCTAAGTTCCTTAGGACCGTAATGAGTCATCACTTCACCGGCTGCTTCCATGGTCTAGTGGTTAAGGCGTTTGCCCCCGACCCGGGGGTCGTTGGTTCCATTCCCACGGGAAGCATATTTTATTTCGTTGTTTCCAGTTTGATTAGAACATTGCAGGCTTGAATCACCCGATTGTCTGATAATGAATATGGTTCCGTGCTACGGAAGGCACGTTTAACCGTTGGTCCCGACTGCCATTTGATGGTCGTTAAAGGAACCCCGTCAGAGGCACGAGAGGCGGTTCCGAACAACTTAACACCATGGTCAATTGAAAATGTAACCTACACGAAATAAAGATAAATGAACCTCACCGACCCAGCAATAACTACGGCGAAAAATGCCCGAGTTACTCTACCAGCAGAAAGACTGGTAAAGTCCTACAGTTTCTTCCTGGTTTTTTCTAGCTTTCCAAGTCCCATCTTCCGCGCCGTCATTAATAGTTTATTTCCTTTTGTGGCTTATAAATACATAAAGTAAAAGTTATTCATTTATATAGATTTATAGAGTGACTTACATGATCAATCGACCATCGGACGAACACCACTGACATCATAACCTGGTGTCAGTGGTGCCCGTCCAAACCGCTTCTCGCCCTTTCGACAATCCTTTAACGATCATCAGATGGTAGCCAGGACCAACGCCTTAACGTGTCTTTCGAAATATGAGTATGCGAAGTACTTAGTTACCAAGATAATTAAATTGAAAATTAACAAGTCCTTGATAGGTATGAACAGATTCTACATGTAGCATTTACTGAACACGTTTAGGTACCTACATGTATAGACTGTTAATTTGAGATCTGTTATAGACACAACTGGACAGATTCTGACCTTAGGTATCGAGTAACTTACTGGTAGACTTCCTTATCACGCAGCATCAGTCCGAACATGTTTTAATAGTTAAGTATGTGCACTTAATGAACCATCGTAGTTAGTACTACGAGTATCTATCTCTACATCATTTACTTTGTGCTACAAATTCCCCATTAAGGCCAGTATTTTTTTTAAAACAATCATTAAGTCCGTCTCTGGAAAGTTATTATTATTAAACGAGGCCAAAGAGCAATTCGGCCTTGGTCTTTCGAATCTGTTCTGTGGTAATCGTAGGCTCTTAGGACTCATACGACAGTTACGCATCTTATTTTTCTTGAAACTTGAACCTAGTTTAACTTGTTGGCTGATCTAAACTATTCTTACGGTTATCTATCTGGCTGAATTCTAATATGTGACGTGCCTTAATTTCTCTATCATCCTTAACTAGTAGTTAGTAGATACGCATGTCATACGCATAAGATCATGGTGTGAGCGACGGTCGAACAATCTTTGGTTGACCGGTGGATATATTACACCAGGGTGCACAGGGTCATCAATGACTCATTGACCATGCGACCCATCCGATATGAACGAATGATTGAACAATATATATTTTAATAATATTTTATAATGAGTTGATGAATATTATGCAGTTCAACCACATGTTGCCTTAACAACCACTAATACCACCGAAGTAACTGTATGCCAAAATTCACATCAATCAGATAGAAATAGTTGGTGAAGTCCAGAGCACAAATAGCTATCAAATGAGCTGATTATCTTCAAATGGCTGAGCCGATCTTTATAAATTATTATTCAACCCATCTAGATCAAATCGTCTTTTGAACAACACACATCAAAAGATAACGCGTCAAATTTACATGACTCCTCTTTTTTTAGTCGAAGCTTAAAAAAACTTGTAAAAAAGGGGGCATAAAAATTAGTATTGAGTTTTATTTAAGTATTAGTATCATTTAAGTACAGGTGACTAACACCCGACAAATGTATGTGAAACTAGACCACTTTAAAAAAAACTTAGTGAAAACCGACAAAAATTTTTAGACCGGGGGAGGTCTAAACCTGTCAGGGAGGTCGAAATTTTTTTCACTTGTAGCTGTCGACCGACTGTACCTTTGCAGAGCTACGATTACTCGTAGCTGCTACGATTTTTCTACGACCGAAAAAAGTTCTTCGAAATTAGAGCAAAATTAGGTACCAATTTTTTATCGGTTAATTTACGTATTTATCGGTTCAGCGGTAAGCCGTAGTAGTGTAACAGACAAACAGACTTTCGTATTTAGGATGGACTGTATGAGTTAGTATAGAATTGGACTTTATAATAAAACAAACAAAATAAAAAAATGTAACGGCGGACTTATTCCATAAAGAGATCTCTTCTAGTCAACTGGAACGTTACAGGAATACATTTTAATAGAAAACAGGTGGTAGAAGTAGTGCAAACAGAACACTATGTTTGGTGAAAGTAATCTACCATAATTAAATAAACCACTTGTAATTACACTACATTTATATAGTCTTTAATACATACTCATAAAAAAATACATATACGCACTATATCTAAAAAAATAGTAGCTTAAAGCAATGTGTGGGTTCAATGTAAACTTACATAATACCTACTTAATGCATCTGATTAGACAATCAGAATCTTACACTAGGTGGACTTAATACCAAAAGCACATAGCTTTTGGTATGTTTATAGCAAAGATACGTTTTGCACGAAGACTTGTCAGTTTATAATATTTTTATAATCGAATCGGCATTTCCGTTTTAGTAACTTATGGAATGCGGACTTGAAAAGGGTTATGTATTGTGCACTTAATTTATGGAGGGTTTGCGTGTCATCTTCAATTAAAAGTATTTTGAAATCTTGCTCTATCATCTGTAGTCATCGCGCAGTGGGTGGGCCAAGACGGATTACCTACACTGTTACCCTAATGATATGCTTCTTTATACCTAGTATTAATCATATTATTTAGTCATGTGAAGTGATGCGTATATCTTTTTCTTTAATATTCAGCCTTCGATCAGGCTGTAAAATATTATAAAATATTCATTCCAGTATATGTTTCGAAAGAAAAAATATTTTTTCAAATTCAAATGTAACAAGTGGAATTTAACCCACTCTGAATAAATAATGAAAGAGAATTAACTCGAAGCGAAAAATTTTGTTTGATTACAAAACTGAAAGGTAGTCAAATGGTCTTTCAAGATTAATTTGACTTTGACAGGAAAACCAAATACAAAAATCCCGGTCAACTTCGAGTTATTTTCAAATAAGAAGAAGTAACAAGGATTTTTACTCAAAGGCGGTCTCTTCTGAAAATATCATTATTACAAAATTTTATATGAAAAAACTACTATATTGTACCTTACGATTGTAACTTTTTAGTAGTGGCAATACAAATTTAAAGTCTATTTTAATCTAGCCGGCAGATGGACTTAAAGCGGAGGCTTAGTAGAGCCGTTTATACAGTTTTGATACAAAACACTAAAAAGACTGTTTCGCCCTAGATGTGGTTGTAAAATCGGACATAAAAGATCTAACACAATATAAATGTACTTTATCTAGGAGCATATTGCAATTGCCATCTTGGTTTGAAAATCCAATAAAACTTATTTGTTACGAGCTCAATGTACCATTTGATATTCAGTTTATATGTGTGTTCGATGAAGATATGATGTATAAAATGTAAGACTAGCCGGCAGCTTGCCAAATCGAGATTTGCACCAGATATAATTCAGTAAATTATTATGAATGTCTTCAGTGTGCGCGTTGGGAGTTATTTTACAGAGGAGACAGGATTACTTCGAATGAATACATATTTGTATTTGTTTCTCATTAACATATATCTCTTGCTTTTATTTCCTGGTTGCATTTTCAACTATACAACGGCAGCCAAATTTATAGTGTGTCAAAACCATACTTCCCACTCTCGATAGATATTTGCGGTAAAATAACTAAGGAAACACCTGAAACAGAGGCATAAATGCGTTACTACTTCTCCATTGTAACATTATATAACTTATTTTTTTGAAGTTGATTGCACAAATAAAGTAAAATATATGAATTAAAAGTAAAATTTAATTCCGTTAGACAGTCTCTACCAGACAACCATAGGGCCCGACAATAGATGTAGCCATAGATTAATAATTGGTCTCGCGCGCTCGACTAGATACCGCGCTGTGAAGAAAAATCAGTTTCAGAATGCGGCCACTAGCGTCGATTATGGTGTTGCCAGCTACTTGACTGGTGCCCGACCAATGGGAAAATTATTAATTGCTGCGGTCTTGTTACGTATTATAAAAAGTAGCTCAGAAAAACCTTTAAAATGAAATTAAAATAAAACTGGCCAAGTGTGAGTCGGCTCGCGTGTTGAGGGTTCTGTACTATTTTTTATTTTTCTCTATTTGGACCTCCTAAACAAATTTAAAATTATCTCATAGGTTTTCCTGTAATTTATGAATCGAAATTCTGGAATCGATAGTTTCGGAGATAAGGTAGGGGAAATGGTTAGTTTTTGTCTACTTTATTTTATAATTCTAATATTGAATCCTAAAATTGCAGAAAAACTTTCTTTTGATTTATTATTACACAGTACAGTATGTTAAACGTTATTTAATTTTCTATTTAGCTTGGAGCTAATTGATTACTGACCTCTTTTTAGTTGTAACCCGGGTTTAAATACAGATAAATAAATAGACATACACATCCTATTAATATTAAAAACGCGAAAGTTTGTAAGTAATAATGGATGTTTGTTACTCTTTCACAACTAAACCGCTGAATTGATTTTCATGAAATTTGGTACGGATATAGTTCAAGACCCGGAATCAAACATAGGCTGCCTTTTGACGCAGGCGGAGCTGCGGTAAACATCTTGTACATACGAGTAGATAATATTATCATGGCCTTTTTCCATACAGTAGTGTTGCCGGAAAATACATTACACATCGAATAATAATCGATTCTTTGATAGTTGAAAATATAATCTAAGGTATCGATAGTGATCATATATCGATAGTACCTATCGATATTGATACTATTGATAATATATTTCTGTATTTTTTAAAAAAAATACCAAATTCGATTAATCAATTATCCGGCAACAATACCCTACGGGGTACCAACCAACTACCTAAAGGCCATATTTAGAATGTTGGTCGGCGTAAAGTGGAAATGGAATCAAAATAGTGATCGGTTGCTAGTCGCATCGCCTACTGATAGGTATGGTTCTTCGATTTTCGCCCACTTCCTCAGCCGGCTTATATGGTCTGCGCGGGAAGAGTAGCAGTAGTACATTCCACGTATTTACTTTTCTCCCAGATCAGCATTAAAGAAATAAGATGTTTGTGGCGTGCGTCCACGTCTTTTAATTAAAAAGGAAGCTATAGTTTTATTAAGTTGTATAGTATTAGTATTATAAGTTTTTTATTTTGATAATTACTTGTAAATATTTTAAATAAACTGCAATACTAAAACTTGTTAATTTTAGATAATTTAACTTAAAATTTGTATATTTTTAATGTCAACGAACAAGCGGACCAATGTTGTTGTTTTATATAGATAGCGAATGCGATGCGCGCGCATGCATGTCAGCCGCTGCGATCGGCTCGGACGATGCGCGCGCAGCCCACGCCACGGCGATCCGTGCGTCTCTCCGGCTCGCCACGCCAGTCCGAATACCATCTTGCGACTGAACGCACGTTGCTTGCGCTTGCATTCGCGCACTTACGAAAACTCATTTCCAGCTTTATCCGTTCCTTCACTTTTCTCACCTGTATTTTGTGCTTATTATAATCTGTAAGTTGTCGGTGTGGTTGTATTGTATTAAATTGTGCTGAACTTTTAATTATAGTGTTAAATTACATATTGACTTTATTTAATTATCCCGCCTCATAGCACAATAGCCTAACACTTATCATACACATTACGCACGCACCCCGCTTTATGTTAAAGACAGACAAAATTGTCAGAAAAAGTCAAAATTACAACATCTCTCTTTTGGAGTCGGGAGTTAAAAAACAAAATATCTAAATAATAAAAATCGAAACCTCGGGGAATTTGGGATTATTTAATACACGGCAACATTGAGCACCGAGCGGTACTTCGCGCCACATTTTAGGGTTATATTATTTTCGTGAGTAATTTATGTCCATATTTCGAAATAATACAATACTTATTGATGGTATGTAATACCAGTATCTTCCTTATTTCTTTTAGTATTATTCTTACACAGTTTGACTACGCAAACTGCACATTTTGCGTCTACTTTTACATTAAATTTTATATTTATCTAGACATCCAACTCACTCATCGGTCGCAGCATGACTGACGCGGGTATGCCGCAACCATGCCGGTTTCGGCATGGTTTTAGTTGCGAATTTATGTAGTATGCCGACGGTATCTAGTCGTAGCGCAGCGGAGACCAATTATTAATCTATGAGATGTAGCATTTTGAATGTAGAATATTATGATGATATATTATGATGTGCCATAGTCACATCGGTGCGGTGTGGTATATAGGAATGACTAAGGATCGGTGTGGAACTAAAATAAATATTCTATATTCATGTCGGAAAAATATGAATTAAGGATTACTCATATAATATAGGTATATTCGGATATATAAGGATTTTCTTTAAGTGCAAATATTTTGAGGGTTGGTTTATTTAGGCCAAAGAAACGTATTAGTATGTTTCTATGAGCAAAATTTAAAAAATCTACACGCTAGTTTTTTTTACTTTTGCCTAAAAAAAATTTTTTTTTTTTTTTTAGATAATTGTAAGCTCACTATACGTACTAACGTATAGAAATTTATAAAACCAACATAAGTCTGTTTTATATGACTTAGTTATTTAGCCCTAAAAGTATTTGTATTTAATTTAAATCCACCTTATATATTTACATATAAAACGAATGGTGTTGGAATGAATCAGGATGACTCCGTGATTTACAGCTGAAACAATTACGAACATTTAATAAAATAAAATAAAACTATTAAATACTACGTTTAAATATATTGAACTAAGATTGTACACAGTAAATTTTACATTTATGTAAAGTAAGTTCTTATTGGTAAAAATTAAGTAAGCTTTCTGGTTTACTCTACCATTTAATTTTGTTTATTTTAAATACTTATTCCTTCTTTTAGTATTATAAATTGTCTTATTTTTTGAGTTAAATTAGGTACATGATTAAATTAAATGATTTTAATACGGTTTTAGCGCTGAAACGTTCAATTCAAATAAATAAGTAATAAACGCGATAAAAACAGTATTAAAATAGTTGAACTTAATTTGTAACAATCGCAAAAACTTAAGAAATCATTAAATAACGTGAATTAAAAAGGTAGAGCGCCTTAAGCTCAGTTGGTGCAAGCGATAAGCAACGAGCGGTTTCCGGCTTGACTGCGGCGGAGGGCGCGGGCGGGCGGCTGTCGCTGCGATTTTCCCCGCCCGCACCTCGTGGGCCGTTGGCGTTTTCCGCGAGGGGCGCGCCGCCGGCCCCCTCGCGCGCAGCCGGGAAATCGCGCCACTCGCCTCAGTTCGGCTCAACCGTCGTGCTATTACGACGTTCGTACGCTCTCGCGACTCCTCCACTCGAAGCGGCTCTCGTGCGCGCGCGGCCAAAATAGTGAGGCCGGGAATCGCAGCCCGGTGCGGTAACTAGTGCTCCACCATGCTGCTGCCGCTGGTGCTGCTGGCGCTAGCGGCGCCGCTGGCTCCGGCTGCGGCGCGCCGCCACGCGCCCAGCTTGCGCGAGGACGAACCTGCAAGACGTACTATCCGCCCCGCCGGTGAGTCCGCTGCCAACGATATCATCCGACACTCCCACTGCAATTAAAGGCACATCGATCTACTGCCACCGGTGCATACTCGCCGCATCCGCGTCTATATTTCGTCGAATGCGGCTGCGATTTGGAACGCGCGCCGCATACGGCCGCGAACGGCAGGACACGTGTGTTTATGTAAATAATTGCATTCCGAGGGTTTCTAAGCTGTTCTAGTGACTAGATCAATTAATGCATGCGACTGACTCGAAACAAACGCGGTTACAAGTTGGTTTTATGTGCCTAGAGTATGTTTATCAATAATTGTATCGTTATCAACGAGCGATACCAGGTAGGTGTGGATAATAAAAACAATACCACGTGAGATCGACAATCCATCTCTTGATATTGCTCTTGGACACGAATGTCGAGAGCTCTATTTTCGAAGAATGATACAATGCTAATCGCCTTATCGGACAAAGACACCTTGCTGAGGTAAATTATGTAAACACAGTATGTGACTTACCGCCACCGCTAACAAAATTATATCTACATGTCATGAAGTTGAACATGTGTAAAGCAAATATTAAATAAAATAAGTCAGGAATCAGTTTTATTTACATGTTTCATCTATTTGACCGATACTTTACTTTTTAATTTGTTAATTAAATGAGTCGAAATAAAAATTTGTTAATAATTCTATACGAATATTACTTGACCAATAAAATATGTGCAGCATTCACTTCAATTAAATTTTTCATCATGAAATTAATTAAACAAAATAAGAATTCTATCAAGTTAAATATTAAACGTAACATTTACAATGGTATAAAACAATAAAATTAAATAAATGCCGTAACGTTTGTGGAAATATCCACGCCCTGTAAATACATGTAAACATTTCCACTTGACATTTCAGTTAGACATACGTTTTGAATATCAGTAACATACGATTTTGCAATCTTATCACTGATTATGGTGTTCACAATTGCTTTCATTCGAAAGATTTTAGGCCTTTCAGATAAATGATAAAGGTTACTGATAGATATAAATCTTATAATAAGTAAAGTAAGTTTGTTCGTAGAGGTGAAAAAGTTAAAAGAATATATATATATATATATATATATATATTTTATACTTATTTATTGAATTTTCAGTTAAATGAATATAAATGTTACGCATTCTGATTGCGCATTATAAGAGTAAAGTCTAAATAAGGTAACCTTTGAGTAACACTGACAAGTGAAACTAATATGTATACGCACATTATTCTAGCAATTTACAACACAAGTTTAAGAATATAGATTGGTAGAGACGGAATCTACTCTTATTTATATTTTTTACAACCATTTTATACAGGTGTATAAATAACTGATGATCATTTATAATGACTGATTATTAAGACACAATGATAACCTACGACTGTACATGTAGAGTTTGTACCCATTAGAATTATCCCACTTTAATTATCTTATATATTATATTTATTTATATAAAATTATCTTTAGGATAAAGTGGGATAATTTTAATCATTCAGTGTAAAATATTATAAGCACGATAATATTAGGTACAGGTATAATAAAGTAAAATTACATTTTTCACTGCCTATGCAATATGTAGGTTATTGCATAGGCAGTGAAAAATGTAATTTTACTTTATTATCAAGGTCTTTTGTAGATCAGACATGACTCATACTGAGGTATGAGACTTCATTCATTTTCCGCTCTGTAAGAAATTTAATGTTTGCCAAGATTATCTAAAAGAGTTTGCCAAAATGTGTATTACCGAGAACAGAAAAAAATTGCCTTCACGTTGTCTAGTCTAGACAGGCGGCGGAGACTCGACGTGACATACATTTTACATACATCCATATATAAAATAATATAC
The DNA here is from genome assembly GCA_947363495.1 of Euzophera pinguis. Taxonomy (NCBI): domain Eukaryota; kingdom Metazoa; phylum Arthropoda; class Insecta; order Lepidoptera; family Pyralidae; genus Euzophera; species Euzophera pinguis. Next base: position 7,767,864 of record OX376164.1, read on the forward strand.
GGCGAGTCAAAAATGAGAGCGTGGATCGTGATTTTTATTGCCATTTCATGAAAAACAGCGCTTTGATCTTTTATCAATAGATTGTAACTTTTCGTGATGCATATATGTCTTATTTTTTTTTCATAACTTCTATTTTACACAAAACATAGATCCTCGTACATACAATGTATTAATTTTACTAAGTAATATTTATTAGGTACTTTAGTAATATCGCTTCTCAGGTCTTTTAAGTATTCTAATAATTTTATGTTAAGCAAGCAGTTATTGTGAAGATGTCTGTTAATTTGATTCTATCTTAACACTTTAGTACCTATGTACGATTAGATTCTATATATGTATATTATGAAACTAAGAATATTAATTTAATTCGAAAATATACAGTATAGTCACGACGTTTTATTATAGACAGTCGAACCGATAAGAAAGCCTACTTCGTAGGAATATGGATGAGATTTGCCAAACACAAAAAACATTAAAACGAAACTATACATAACATAGTCATTACAATTAACTCGACTAACAACTTTCTTTCATTCATACTTTGCCTTTGTACTCATTTCATTTAATGTTATTTGGATTCAGTGCTGCATATTTTTTTTGTATGTAAATGGTGCAATAAAGTGTTCATTCATTCATAGTTTTTCCCACGATATGGACGTGAGTTCCCGAAGTCTGTTCGCGTTCCGCGTTGTTGTCGTGTGTACTATTGTTACGCAAGCCGCCGCTGAATTTAGCGCGCCCTTTCAGCCAACATCTACCCACCTTTATGACACGTCACTTGCACATCACTCTTTGGATCATATCATATGAAAGTTAATTTGCAAAGGCTTCAAAAAGGCCCACTGTGCCTGCTACGTGTAGTATATGTGACCGGGATCAACAACAGGTGTGATAGCGTTTTGGGCTAAACAAGTCTGAGGATTGTTGACACGACAAAGAAGAAGAAGAAAATCCTTCAAAGGCATAGTGATATTATTATGTGTGCCGTAGCCGTCGGGCGATGTTAGTCGTAACATCTAGTAGTCTTTAAAGCACATCATGTTCCTGTTGATCTGGTTTCCCTGTAAAAACTAACTTGCTACATTTTTAAAACTAATACCGCCAAATCTGGGACCATTATTAAAAGCGTACTCTGTGTTCCAAATAGTAAGAAACTAAAGATGCTGTTGGAAAACACGCTCGGATGTAGAAGAATATAAATACATAGTATAGTAGGTGCTTAATGTCTGATCTAAAAAGTAGATTAATAGATGGAGCTTGTATTTGATGCATTAAATGGGCGAGAATTATCTTAATATTAAATACTTCGTACAACAAACGTATAGTGCAAAATAGCTACATGTTTTTAAACCGGCTTATACCTAAATGAGTTAACTGATGAGTTTTGTAATTATTATTTTTTATTTGTTAATTGTTATTTCATAATTCAAAACTCAATTGAGCTAAATTAAATATTTCAAAACTGGTTTTTTTGCTTTGACTTAGTTTTTAGAAAATACTGTGTAACTTATTTAGATCACCGCCAATCAAGTTTTGGTAAAAAAACTTATCCATTAGTTTTGATTTGAATAATAATAAATAATCCATTAGTGAACACCTTACACTGAGGTATTCATAAAAGGGGACATCTAATAACATTTTCATATAAAATGTGCATTAAAAGGATTAAGGTTTCGAAAAGCATTTAATGTAAGAGCGACGTAATCTTTAACGTTCGTTTATGTGCGGCTTATGTTTTCAAACATTTAGATGCAAATAGGAGCACTCAGTAGTAATGGAACTGTTCTAGACTAATGTAACTTCAATGGAGCCTGCCATGGAGATCCGATTTAGAACTAAAATACAGTATTTGTTGCTTACAAAATCTTAGTGATTGACCGCTGTGTTCATTAAATTACGCAGCTTTTACTAAAACTACTTGAAAAGTTGAAACGGATTCCCTGCCCACAAAAGTGCAACAATACTTAGTTTTTAATTTGGCGACGGTAACCACTTGCTGTAAGACCTGTAACTGTTATTTCTTAAAAATGTTTTTTTTTAAATTACTCGTTATTTCTTAAAAGTGTTATTAGCGGTTGGTTCCGTATAAATTAATGAATATGAAACTTTCGTCTCTAAAAACCTTTAGCGAAAATTTCAGGACAACATTTATTTAATTATATTACATTAGTACCCTTTTAAATACATAATTTTATCGAGCGTAGAAGAACCGAGGGAAGTCTGTACAAATGGAAATGTAGTCTCTGCCTACGGGAAAAAGGCGTGATGGTATGTATGTATGTATTAAATAATGACATATTATCTTCAATCATTCAACTTTTGCATTCTTTGACCTCAATTTATAATTTATGCGTTAAAATAACTAAAATAAGGTTATCAATGTAAGAAATATCAATAAAAGTTAAATTTATCAGCGTTTCTCAGATTATTTACATCATCTCATACGTAGTTTAATAAGAAAAGGCGGCAGTATATCGATATTACAATTTTTAGACATAACAGTGATAGGAAGTACTTAGTCATTTTATCTTGTTGAGTATAAAAATAACTTATGCAATAATTTCATAATACAGAAGTTCTTTGTATTATTCTTTTCTATTCAACAATACATCTTATGATAATAAGCAAATAAGTGGTCAAGTGCCATGTCAAGCCACGCGCAATGTAGGGTTCAGTAGTAGTAGTCCCAATAATAAAGAATTTAAACATATCGCACACCTACATAATGTCCTTTAGCAGATATTAGAAGCTCGGTAACCGAGCGCGGCGCGCATATCCGAAGTACGAGTAGCTAATGCGCGTGTCACCAGACGACGAGACGCGATTCGATCAGTCGACCCGTATTGGATTGGTCACCATTAGTGGCATATTCTATCTCGACCTTCTTCGTGCTTCAGAAGGCACGCTAAGTAGTTTGGTGTTGTCAATAGATAACAATTATAAGTCTGTGTCAGAAGCCTTTAGGCAGCCTGAAAAAAACTAACAGTTTTGGATACCGATGTTCCTGTTGGTCTGGTTTTCGAGTAAAAAGCGTTAAGAAGGTCACACAGCAGTCGCTCCATTGTCGTAACCAACACCAAAATCAAGGTCCGTCTCGAGTAAAAAGTGTTTCGGCTCCGAAACGTAAGCTGAGGACGCAACTGGAAAACACGCTTGGACGAAGACGAATAAGAATTTAATAATTATTGAATCTAATAATTATTTACAGCCTTATCGACAAAAGGCAACCAAGGATGAACCTCAAATGATGAAATACATTTGATCAATATACCTAGTATAAAAATTTATAAAATCTATGTAATTTTTTATTTTTGTACTTAATAATTGTACTTCCACAAAACTTTTAGTAAGTATATTAAAAACTTTGAGCAATGCAAACTCGCAGTGTGGCACAAACGCTCGATGCCATAGGGCCAACGATATGGCGCCTGAAGGGCCTGCTAAGAGTGTGATGGTCCCGAATGGTCTTGGTCATAAAACCTACTATAAAATTTTCTTTTCATGTTGAAACAAATCTGAAACGAAATAACGGCAAGTTTCATAAATAGCGCCATCTTGATTTGATTAAATATCGGAAATGTCAAATGTCAAACTATCTGCTTACGCTTAGGTATATGCTTATTTCAATGGATTGGAATTTTACATGTTTTTTAATTCATGAATTATAGAACTGGTAAACTATTATAAGCCTTACGGCAGTGATAATGTTCCTTTTAAATTCACTATATTTATTTCTGTCATGAGTTTTTACAGATGTCGGGGACAATCACCTCTGATTTTTAAACGTTATATCTCGTAAACGAAACCGTTAATCGAAAAACACTCTGAAAGTACTGTTTTTTACAATGTTTTTTAGAGACCTATTAAATGTTACTCCATTCAAATAGAAAGTGGAAAAAATAATTTCAACCCCCACTTTACATGTAGGGGAGGTACCCTAAAAATATATTTTTCATATTTTTTTCTCACAGTTCGCTCCGCGTGAGTAAATTGATAAGCATACCAAATTTTAGCTCACTAGGTCTTATAGTTGAGGAAAACGTAGGACAGACAGACGGACATACGTGACGAAACTATAAAGGTTCCTTGTGTTTACTACGGAACCGTAAACACAAGAAAAAGAAAACCAGAAATTAACACAGTATGTCTTTAAAGTTTTCTCTTCCGGAGGTCGGCGGGTATTTCAAAAATACTAAGAAGACTTTGTAACAATATAAACTTTGTAAATTATTTGTAACATGAAACATTGAATGAATTCTGTCACTCTCACTCGCTCCGTCAATATCGCATCAAAAATACGGCTCACTTTTGCAATATGGCCCAATAAATTGCCGCGATTTGTATATGGAAGATCGGCAAAAAATTAAATGCAACTTAATTTAAATTCTAAGTACTTTCAGTTATTCGCGTTACTTACTGAGATAGTCGTCAAGTTCGAGTTGTAGTACGTAGATAGAAATCTTAGTGGCTTTTTGAAATGTCCAGGATTATAAAATGCTCGAGTTATTGTTGTAGGTATTAATAACAGAAGTGAATATTTTGCATATGGAAATTCGACAAACCTAAAGTAAAGAGCGTAACAAAACTATTAATGTAACAGATAAATGCGTATTTTTATAATGTATCATAAATAAAAATTTATAAAATAATAAAACAATTTCTAGCAATATGTTACGTCCATTTTCTGTATTTTAATACAAAATATTTTTTTAATGTTGTTAGTTATTTTTATTTATATTTACTACTTAACTCTATGATTCTAAAATTAAGCATGCATTTAAAGTTAACACATTTAAACACAACCACACATTAATATAATGACGATTCGTGTCCGCGATCCATCGCGATTAATTTAAAAACAAACAACGTGATTTTGATCAAAGAAGTCTTATGTCAAAGAATAAGAATGTATTTCTACATTTCTTTTTCGAATGCCGTTATTGTTTTCAAATTGTGACTTTTGGTAAGCCCCCAGACTTAAGTTGCCTAATACGAGACCAACGGGAAGAAATGTAGAGTCAATTCTCAAGTCTGTCCAATCTGTACAAAGTTTCCCTTCCGTATTCTCCTTAAGTTTATGATTACGACGCCTTTGAAATGAAAATGCATTCCCATATTTCCGACGTGGCTAATAAGTTGTATTGTATTACTACTTTATAGATGTGCAATGAACTGTATGTAGGTCATACAATTAGTGATAGCGCTTGCAGTAATCTTGATGATTTTGCGAGATAGGCCAAACAGAATACTATTGAACTAATTCATTATGCAATTCTAAATTTATTATTTTGTCCTGACTATTTATATTCGTTTATTTAACCAGAACAATGTATGAGACATTAAGCGGACGCATTCATTCATATACATAAGTGGACTTAATGATTATAATGATCAACTATGGGTTTAATATAGAATGGTTTGCGGATGCACTGTGATCATCATCATAAATTTAAGAGCTGGGCTCTTGTTCGGGAGCTTCTTCCATTCTTCTCGATTATAATCGAGATCATTTAGTTTTTGGGGTTCAGGTAGACCAAGGAACAGCTACATGAAGCAAATGAAGGAGAAAGTAAACATCGTGTTGAATCAAAAACTTAAGAATCTCGCGCTGTGATAAATAATAATAAATTGAGACATATTAATGATCACTCTAAAAAAAAATTTGATTATTAATTTATAGGAACCAAGTACTCAAATGTAAATAATTAATCCCAAAAAGGAGTACCTGAACAATTTTGGATATGAAAAAAGATAAACATGTTATCACGCAAAATCAAGATGTAGATAAGTTTTACTAGGGAAGGGACCTAACGTACTAGTACACTATGTTAAATAGATAAGATTCGATTATTACAAATGTTGATTCTACCGTATCAGATGAGATACTCAATACGTCATTGTCAAATGTCAAGTTCCCAGAGATTGTCACCTTGATTGACATTTTAGGGTTCCGCAGGTAAATGATCGGAAAATTTGATGGAATGGAAGAAACGCCACGAGCAACAGCTAGTTATATTTAAATTGGGTTTGCACAGCAAGCTCTTGTTTGAACCACTTAGACTTAAGACTTAACTATCTATTTTTAATAAGAAAAATTAATTAATTTAAACCAATAAAGTGTTCTTATTTTGAAATTGTCTGGATCCTAGGTTTTATTTGCATTAGTTTCTTTTCATAAATTTTCACAATCACTCTGTCAAGTTTCCATTACCACCACCACCAAATGAATGATTTTTGGTTAGTAAATGTGAACCGAAAAATAAAAAACCGGGTCATCGACAGGATGTAAAAAAGCTAGACTTGAAAGGTACTCCACCAATAGAGATATTTTTGATAGATCGAGCTTTACCCAGTACTACCTATGAGAGTAATAAGTTCCAAGACTAGGTATCTGTAGAGCTATGGTTTCGCTCTCTTGACGACTTACATTTTTCCTTGTTGTAGAATCAAATAATCTATATTATAGTATCAAATTGTACACTTAGAAATTTTCAGTTCTCTCCAGGAAGAAAATATGTGTAGGTACACGGTGTTAAATCAGTTATTGTAAATCGGACATTATATTGCGTGTTGCATCGTACTGTGAATGGATCCTTGTACAATTTCATCTGCTGGTTCATTGCACCGGGCCAGACCAGAGACCTCACAGTGACGTCACATCACATGCAATGCACTTACATTGCAATACGCATGTTGTCACCAAAACGAGTGTGACGCGCTTTTATGGCTGAAATTTAATATGGAAGTTCAAGAAGTGACGATATAGGTTATATTATCGTTTAGTTCGAGAATGATTTCAACGCAAATGTAGAAGTTATGTTCGGATTTTTTTTTTACACCAGAGAGGCTCAGTTCCATAAGTAAAACCTACTTTTAAAGTAGATAGAGAAGATAGGAGGTAACAGGAGTTAACCAAATATGAAACGAAGTTAAACGGTCAAGAATATAACACAATTTTTTTTTCCTAGGTTTGTGTACGAAATATTTAATACATACAACACAAATTCACTAGTTCTGTACGTGTTAGTTGTTCCTCGTCTCGCTAAATATGTGCACGTAATTAATTCTCAACGGACTCACTTCCACGAAATTAATTGGGGTCAAAGAATTTGAGTGCATACATCTCAATTAAAGCCGACGCACAAGCATGGCGTCGCATACACGCATCCCATCTAACGTTCGGATAACGCCTTTAAATCAACTATCAACATAATACCAGTCTAATCACAATTCCGTGGAACGATCGTGTCATTCGTAATCCCTGACGCCTCCCGCGGTACGAGCAGACAATAGGCATTAATTTTCAAAGGCGAGATAGGAATGTCGTCGGCGCAACCTCGGGCAGGTAGAATTTTTGGCACCTTTATGATCATATCCTGACGTGTCATAAGCCACCCACGGGTCCTCATTAAGCCGGTAGCCAACAAAGGCGCCGGGCCGACTATAACGCTGTCGGATTATACGAGGCGAGCGACGGCGGGTCGTCGGCCGGAGGTGCCCTCGCGTGCTTCAATTGCACACCATACGCCCCCGCGCGACCGGGCACTCCAAAAAGTTAGAAAAGTATGGCACGGTGGGATGAACCGCGAGCGCGATACCATCTCGGCGCCACGGGGCCGCTGCCGCCGTCGTCGCCTCGCACCTACACCTTGTCTCGATTAAATTCGACCATTTTGTAACTGTCCGCGCTCCTGAGGACCACGTCCGGTGTCGGAGACGCGTCTGCCTGCATTTAATTAGAAGTTTACATTTAAGGACCCGTGAAATATTGCGCGCCTTGGAGAATTTAAAGCGTCCGTGTGAATACCGAGAAGCGATAAATGCGGTTTCAAAAACTTGAATGTGTCGATTTATTTTATGGACTTTTTCTGAACAAGTCGATGGTTGAATTGGCCGAGTTTATCTTTATGGTATTAATGATTTGGTTGATGTGCGTGGTGGCCGCGCGGGTGTGTCAGAGCTACAGAGCCCCTCCCGCGTGCTCTCGTTATGAACTTGAATGACGCAGTTGTATGAATGGCGCGGGAATGAATGTGAGTAGGAAGTGCAAGGCGCGCTTCAGCATGCTAGGCCATTGCGGCGCACGTGCGTGGTGCATCCGACGCCCTCGCTGCGCCTTCTCACCCACAAAGCTTAGAGCTTGAAATTGAGACAATTTCATTCATAAACATAAATTCCTTGCCTTTGAAATATGATGTTGGTGAAGGGTATACCACACATGAAACACTCTTGTAGTAAGTTCGATGATAGTGAAACAGCAACTTTAAAGTCGTACGTTGAACTATAATCAAGGTTCTGTAGTGTGTCGTCACACTACAGAACCTTCCTATTATAATCACTAATCCAGATTATGCTTTGAACGTATGGCATATTTCTTTAATGTAGGTAATTTCATTTCTAACAAAACAATTTGCATGCGTCTAGCAAAAAGATCTGAACCTAGACAAGTAGGTGTAAGATTTCAATATACTTCAATAACAAGAGTAAGATAATTTGATATTCGCATACCCCATGCATGTGCGTATTAGCATAATGTGGTAAACATTCTTCAATGAACTGCGCAATATGCGTGTGCATGCATTTTATAGCGTCCAGGGAAATGAGAGAATATAATGCAGGAAAAAACCAGAAGTATAATTTAAAGATACACCAAATATCTCCCTTACGTATGTGTATATAATGCAGAAGGAAAACTTGTTGTATACTAAGAAACTAAAACATAAATACTCATAATAACTGAAACTTAAAATTTTTGCATAAATAAAAGGCAGAAGGTAATTAATACCGGCAAAATAAATATGAATGAAAGCATTCCACACTCCTTTAGTCGACTTTATTAAAATCTCATTCGGTGGTCATTACAATTTGAATGATCGAAGACCGGTTGCAAATGGTGGTCTGGTTGGTAGCACTTGCTAATTGAACTATTATACACTATGTTTAATCTATTCCACTCTACAATGTATTATTTAAAAGACCTTATGATGTTAGTTCTTTGCTTTTTTTTTATAAAATGATTGGCAAAATTTGTCTAACAATTATCACACTATGAGGATGTCTCTCACGCGTTGCCTGCTTACCCTTCTAACTTGACGAGTTCTTAAGAACAATTTTTATTATCAACAAATAAGTAACCACAGAAATGATAATTGAAGAACATCATATTTTGTTGTAATGACAATGTAAAACACGATATAAAATAACCAAATCACATTTAATTTCAATTTACACGTTAATGTATCGAAACAAGTGTTAAGTCGTCTTGTAATCGTTTGTTTACTTGACACAGGCATAAATTACCAACTAATTAACATAATTAAAATTCACTATTCCCAACGCCGGAGCAACTAGTTTTGCTAGCCAATATTATTACGCATTTTAATAAAATAACACGTTTAGCATATGCGATTGACAAATGCATTGTTGCATGATTTGTTTGTAGGAGAATTGACAACTGCAGATTGTTTTATGTTTGTTCAACTCGATACAACAATGTCTGCAATATCAATGAGTTCGTTTGTTAAGTTTTCAAGCGGATATCTCTCAAATAAGTTTTTGGACTATCGAGTGAGACATCGTGCCTGGATTTCAGGCTAAGAGTCCAAAATAATGTCCAAGAACAGCGTTAATTAAAAGTCAATATGCATACTTAATCAGTTAAACAAATACAGAACAAATTATAAGTACGCAATATCAACACGAGTGAGATGAAATCGAGAATGCATACGGCCATAAACAAACTGAAACGTAATACGCACGCTAAGGTCCGTACTCCGTAGGTACATAGTAAACCACTTAGAAGTATTGGTCACAAAATATTTATGGCACAGAAAGATACCGCGCATAGTTTACGCTTGTACTTGTTTGGTGTGGCATTCTACTTTTACTTTCAAAAGTAATTAAATTTTTCTCGAAAATGGAGAGCCCTTCAGGCATGATAATAGGAGAACCTTTCAGGGATTAAGTCTCTGAGCTTGGTTTTACTTTATTTTCAGTACTGGTCCTTTTTAAACACTGACAGTGCGTTGTATAAAAAAAGTGCTAACATTTAGTCTGCTTGAATGAAACAAATAACTAAATGCTAAAATAAATATATTTCACGAAAAGTTAAAATAAAACGTCAACGACATCACATTTAAAATTTTACAGAAAAAATAATAAACGCAAGATAGGTACAAAGATTGTATGTGAGCAGCGTGCTTTCTGATATCTCTTTAAAGTGTAACTTAGGCAAATATTTACAAGCTTCCAGTACCACTAAATGGCACTTACAATCGCTCAGAAGGTCCTAAGGCGCCAAATGTCAATTTTCTTGAGATTACACATCGCACGGTTTGACAGCCTCGAGCTCTACAATCGTGCGTCTGTTAATGCTGCTGGCTGCTGTAACCCGTAAATCTTCATAAGTTCTTTTGTTTTTGCTAAACTTTTACCAGGGTCTAAGTTCTCGTGGGAATTCCGGGATAAATAGTATTTTGTTTATTATTTAGGAATTTAAATGGTATCGAATAAAGGATTATTATAAATTATATAATACTATCAATGCCTCCGTGGATTAAGATAAGAAATTAAAGTAAGGATTTTCCACGCACACTGTACATTAATAGATGTATTGTATAAATTGAAAATTCTTTACATTTCATAGAAATTAAGAACACGATTGTTTCGTGAATGGATATAATAGACTTTGTTACGCGCAGAGTGCAATTAAGTACAGGATAAGCGTCCCGCAGTCTGCCACCGCGAGGCTACAGACTGAAACACGGCGAATCCTATATCAAGCGAGTACAGAAACTCGTCGATAAAAACACATCTGTACCTAACTGACTAGACTAGTGCGTTTCGAATAGGATAGAGTTATAATGACGGTGCGATGACCTCGCGTACGCAATGGGCGCGTATTAAATACAGTCCTCGTGTCTGATGAATGTTTTCCTGCGACACACCATTGTTTCAGAGCTCGGTGTTCCAGAAAGAAAACAATGCGCGACGTTGATAATGGAGAAAGTAAAGCTGTAAGCGTGCTTCGCCGAGATATACAGAGATTTGCAGTTAACAATGCAGCATTTGCGCTCCAACTGCTGCCTTGTAAACTACCTCACCGAATACCTATTACATAAAATTTATGTGATTTGCGTCACATTTTTTCGCTCGATATATTGCTACCGTAATAACTCGTATCAAATGTGTGTTTGTCGCGAGAAACCATTACGTTTACACATTTTGAATCTGAAGAATGTTGTGATATCTCTCTCTGTCTGAATTGCCTATGTCGCTAGTGATAAAGCTAAGTTATTAAATTGCAAAATCAGGCTGTTTATGTCTAAATAGGAGGGCTGTCGGTCCAGTTGTACAGTTGTGCGCCTTAGATGGCCACCGGCGACGCTCGTTTCTCTTGCCGAAGGCGCGGCGCCTCGAGCCTGCGTCGCTGGCCTGCCGGAACAACATGTCCCGGCCCAACCACTTTTATGTTTTGTGGCCCTAATTAAACTGCGACAAGGACTCGCGTGGATTTATGTTAGATGGAAATACTTATGTTATATTTGCTGATAATGATGCCGTAAGCTTCCTCTTTATAAATGTGTTTTTATGAATCAGTTAATCCTAAATAGTTTTTATTATAAATAATACTTCCACGAACTCATACAAAATAGGTACTATTCTCAAATCTCAACAGTCTTACGACAAATAATAATTCACCACCAAAATAACATTAATGTTACTTTTTAGTGGATTTATTTTGAAAACAACATTAAAAATAGGTTCCATAAGCAGTAGGTAAATATAACAGCGCTCTACGAGATCGTATAAAATAAAAACGATATAAAAAATGTCGGGAGAGCTTCGCCGCCGACGGCTCTAAATCCCCGAGACCGCGCACTGTCAAAATATTGTCAAAGTGAATTCCGCGCGTCCAATATATTATAATGATTTTCTACTTGGCAATAATCCTAGCGATTTATTTCGATCTCGGTAGATATTAAACCGCATATATCTAGGTGAACGTCATTCCCGTTCGCTCCAGGTTGTTGAACCCTGTATTAAGGCTAACAAAGGCGGTGGGATTGCAAACTTTTCAGGGTAGACATCGGTTAGTCTGACGGCGGCGCGGTGTCTCTCCATCGGCTGCGGTATATTTAGTGGTGATGACGTGTGACGACTTGGCAAGGCCATAAATTATAGAGCCTAACAGATGGACTTTTCCAGTCTTTATTTTACATGTTTTGTTCTCAGTTTGGATTCCTATGCAATGCACCACTGTCTAAGTCTTTTTTTTTCCTATCCTGAAGGTAGCCTGGAAGAGGTAGCACTAGCGATAGGGCCGCCTATTGTACATCTTTGTCACAGACAACATATCTTTGTAATTATCTAAGGTGCAATAAAGTGTTTTTACTTACTTACTATATTTCCATTTGGCTTTTTGACATGTTCTACCCCAAAACTATAGATTAGTAGTACTTTTAGAATCAGGAACTTTGGATGAAAATAATCAGCTTTATTACAAAGTTGGCGGCTGCCACCTCTATATATCACAGCGAGTCTCGGTATTCTCAGTAAAAATAGTGTAAACACCACACCAAAGTTTATGAATTACAGGGTGTGGAATTCTATCTTAACATTTTCTATCTTTCTATCCTCTAACTATTTTATAACAGGAGGAAGCGTCTGTCAGCAACGGCGTCTGGGTCGCCGCTGCACCCGAGTTTGCACCAATTTGGCAAGGTCTCGCACCGTATCCGGCGGCAGCGCTCACCATCGCACGTTACACAGCCCTTGACGTACACGTCTATTGATTGACGTCAACGTCTCGGATCACTAACTCATTCAGAGTAATGAATGAATGTTAAGGCACGGTCTAAGCCATTCATGAGATATTTTTTTGCGAAGATATAATTTATTCACATAACTGAGAATTTAACCCTCTATCACTCATAAGCATAGACTTTCTTGATATTCTCATGAAAAAATAATATACACGCATTTCTGGATTTTTATTGTTTTTATAAATATAAAAAGAAAATTAAAAAAATTGGGAGAATTGCAACACTGAGTTAAGGTGTTAAAATTAACATAAGTGTACCTTATTCTACGAGAGGTGGAAGTTTCTAAAGCAATCCTTATTTTTTGTGTAGCATAAGGCTACCCCGCCTTTTTCACAGACGTTGTGTGTAAATCCAGAACATTTGGGAAACTAGCCTTACATAAAAAAAAAAATATCGGACCATTGTGGCCAGTGCCCAATCTGGTCTTGACGAACTGCTTTATATAGGAGGCACATACTGAGTCACAGGACCTTTGCGTTTTTTAGCTTGAATCTCGTTCTCCAGCGACCGCCCATTAGATATACTAGGTTTGATACCCATCTTGCAAAGGGTTACAGCAACATCCAATTGAAAATCAGCTGATGATGATACACGACCACGTTGAAGGTTTTTTCTTGGTCCCTTAGCTTGAGATGTTTGATGTGAAGTTTCACGTGATGGTACTGTGGGATGAATTTTCATGGTCATCTTCTAGAGTCTTAATTATGGCATCAACATCAATATCCATCTCAGAAGCTTCTTCTTCAAAAATTTCCAATTCAGGTACAAAATTAGGGTCTACAAGGCTATCATCGTCGAAATCTAAGCCGTCCTCACTCTCTGCACCATCCATAAGTGCAGAAGCTATGTTCTCGTCATGAAGAGAACGCTTGCGAGACATCCTAAATCATAATATAAATTATGGTATACATTGTAGGTATCAAACTAAATAACAACATTTTTCGCCTGATGTAGACTACCGGAAACAAACACCAAAAACGTCAAAAACAAGTGAAAAAATAAACTAAACTTTTATCATATTAGATTGGTTGAAGTATAACACGACAATTTACATACAACAATTTTTAATATTTTTTTGAAATCACAGCAGTCCAGCAGAAGTTCCTCTTCGAAAGTACCGACAATTGAAATATAAATTGAGTTTTACGACACGAAGCGCCATCTAGGAAAGAACAACCTTTTTGTATTAGTTTGATAGATTGGACTGTAGATTTCGGACTATAGTGCGTGATTAGGCCTTAAAATAATTTCTTTAAATTTTAGTAGATTTTTGAACTGTATGTTGCTCACTATGCTATAAAGGAATTTTACCCTCAACTTAAAAAAAGTACGTCAACTCAGAATGAATGAATATTGTAAATGCACGGTCTAAGTATTTGATGAGATGAATTTTTACCTTAAATTTTTGCACGATCATGAAGCGAAGATATAATTTATTATATAACTGAGAATTTAAGAATGTTACATTTATATTTATTTGGATGGATTCGATAATGTCCAGTTCCTTATTTTTATTTATTTAACACCTCTTTTTATATGGTAAAAAAACTTTACAGTTATTAGCAAAGATTTTGTAGCTCTGAATTCTGGGTCGTGAAAATTTATCTTAATATGAATTTATTATAAAATATAGTATCGTTGTGTTTGTATCCCATTTCACAAGTCTCGAACTTAATTTGTGGTTAACTCAATTTGTGTGATTTGTCTCTCTCTCTATATATATTTATTTATTTATCAAGTTTCTTCTCATCCGTAATATGCGTGGCCTACTAAAGAGAAAATAAATAATAATAGATACATACTTACGCCTATATCCACTCCAATATCACCTGCTAATATTCATAACGTTTTTATGACGTTGAAAATAAATAATATTTACTGCATTTTTATAGTGATAAAGTTTTAACGTTCCTATCTGGAAAAATTCTGTTGACAAAATGATGTGCGGCCGCGTATCTATCGGTATAACTCATAATCAAGTGGTTGACCTCATGAAAGCCCGAAAGCTCGACGATTGTACAGGGACGTGCCGCACGCCCACGGACACCCGCCTAGAAAATGAGTCAATTATTTTACTCATACATTGAATTGATTCTGAACATATGCACTATTTGTTATATTTCAATTATTGATATAAGTAAACAGGGGTATGTCTTGGCTTACGATTGACGTGGAATAGAAAGAACTATCCTTAGCTTAGGGTTAAGAATCCACGGTACGCTTTTAATCATGGTCTTGGAAGTGTGCGACACAGCATCTACCCGGGTAAAATCCGAGCATTAAATAAATACCCATTTGTAATATAGGGTACATTGGGTAATTATTGTAATATTTATCCCAAGTTTCTACTTTTTACCAAGTAGATGCCCATCTCTATCCGAAACCCTTACAGGGAACCAGAGCAACAGAATCATGACTCCGGTGTGCTAGTAGCCAACACTGTACAATTATCTGTCGTAGGCTAATGACTGTCAGGAAGCGATAATAATTAAGACCAACGGCTTAACGTTGTTTCCGAAGCAAGTAGGAACTCAAAAAAATAAATGCCAACAATAACAACCACTCACTCATCGTTGCTTTACCCGCACAATCTCTACAAAAGTAATTGTTCCGCTAAACAATCGGGCTCCTTAATCATACACATTCCAAAGCAAAAAGATCTTGATGTTTATAAATAAAACATATGTTATAACCACGACCATGCAAGTCTCTGAAACAGATATTATGTTTCGTATGCATGATATTTTATAATTCCTAATTAGCATTATCCGTTGTTTCCCACAAAGTGGGCTAAGCCTGCCATAAACCGTTATCTGAACAAAGTTTGTGGTGTTGTGCCCGCACTATTAAATTACAACGCTAATCGGCTATTTTGTAAACGTACCACCTTGTTGACACGACCTCGTTCTAGCCTTATTTTAAAATTTTGTATTCTCAACAAGCTATGAGAAAAATTCGAATAAAAAGCTAATTTCTAAACTGAGCGTACTTTCCAGTTCATTCTTTCATATCGAATGAGTTACATTGTTTTTCGGAGTCGCCTCTCAGCATCTGATGTAATTCTTTTAACGAATACCAGTTGGTAACAGGCACCACCAAAGCACGGAATCATCTTTATAATCTAATCTTTATAAAATATGCTTCCTGTGGGAACCGAACCCACGCCATCAGGGTCGGTAAGCTTGTCAGCATCATTCACCACTAGGCGAGTTACTTTATATTTGACGCTTAACAGTTCACTGCATATTCTGTGTGTATTTCAACGGTTTTTTTCTATACTTCACTTTTGAATAAATAAAACTATGTGAAAATGACAAGATTTTTGGTCAATTATTAAACGAAAATGATTTCCTGCTCTACCTTTCGCAGAAAATTGTTACAAGGCTGCTTTTTAAAGCAATCTATCTTTATATCACATTGCATCATTCAGTTTCATTAAGTATATTTTCCTCATTCACTTGTGTGAACTATGTTTAAAATAATCCGCTGTAGATAATAATAAGCTTGGCGTTATATTTTTTACTGTAAAACCAGATTTAACAAAATTTTAGTTCAGCCACAAAACGGGTAGTTCTTTACCCGTTCCATCCAAAGAAAAAAATGTACATAAACGTTGGTTGATTTATTTATCTTTTCGAGCACCTTGATTCATCCTGTCCATTTCTGTGTCAAATATTTCTCATGTCCAGTACATTTAATAAAATTGCGCTTTTTTCCCAAGCAGTACCGTTATTCAAATACGAATAATAATGAAAATGTTTTAACATTGCCCTCAGGCTGAGGAGTGTGGGAACGAACAGGCAGTCAGGAGTTGGTGGGCAGGCATATTTTTATTTGCCGATATCTGTGATCGGCGCCTGGTCCATTTGTCATGTGCGTCATGCAACAGTATCGATACAACATCGACCCTGTCTTTAATTCAGTCGACACCAGGTCCCACCCGCCGTATGCAAATCTACACGCCTGCACTTCACCTGATGAATGATGTACTTTCTTATTATCTGCTAGCGGAGTCTCAAGTCTTCAGTTTAACAGGGATTTTAAGAAATATAGTATACTTTAGTTATTTGATATCTAGCTACAGCTGCAACAGAGCGTGTGATCTGAACTATATAATGTAGGTATTGATAGTTTTTCTTTGGAGTATTCTGCAGAATTAAATCAGGAACCGTCATCATCATCATCATCAGTTTCAGTTGTTATTTCAATTCAATTCATACAAAACTTTCGCGGCTATAAAACTGTAGTAGAATAAATCTTAATTGAAAAATGCTATAATTTTAGGGATGACCCTGAGAGTACAGAAAAATATATGGTTTAATTATAAAAATACATTATTGAAAATGAAATTGGTCCCGATGAAAGATAACATGGGCGCATGTGATATTTATTTGCCGTCTTTGTAAGTACCTTTTCGGCGTTTTTGCTCGGGTGAAAAAATGGCGATTTGACCGCGATATAAGACTTTTATGTTGGCTATATTTATTGCCAAAGCCGAAGCTTGTCGGGAAATTTAATAAAATTTAAGAATCGGATGTTATTTAAATTCCGCGATTGCAAGCGTTTTGTAGCTCTACAATTTTGTTGGCGCGCTGGCTATACGAAATTTCAACAAAACAATAAAAATATAATGAATAGTAAATACAAATAATGTTATATGTAACATTATCCATTGAACAATTTAAAAACTTTTGAATACTATCTGTTCGCTTTGGCTCCTTTGAAACCAAACCTTTTTGAACCCTTCTGTCAAAATTTAACATGACAAAGAATTATCTATTAAATTTGGTGCAGTCGATTATGCGATTTTATATTTAGGTGTAAAAAAGTTCAGATTGAGCTTGTTGTAACAGTTGATTGATAAATCAACTTATACTTGAGAATAAGTATGTAACGAGATCGCAATTACCTCGATGACCGTAAAATTGCGGGTACAATCTAGTTGAAAATGCAATAGTTCTGATAATTCCGTATATACAGACTGTGAATATGTGAGTGTGTATCTCTTCAATGTACGTTAATTTGAATGAAGAAATGTAGTCCATGGCTGCATCGGCAGCGCAGGCGCAGGGGAATAGCGCATCGCAACCGGGGGTCAATGCGCCCGCTGACTCACCATATGCGACATAAGTAGTCTCTATCACGTTATTACTTTCTTATAAGGTTGTCGAGCTTAAATAATGCATGTTATGCAACTGGTTGTAATTTGTGTTCTGCCGCAAACATCCCCGTGAGGTCTCCCGCCCCACTCATACATCCGACGCTATTTTCCATTTTGTCCTCTTTTTGCAGTCTATTTATGTCGTCAACTTAGAGTCTTGTCTCGAAGTGTTTATAAAAGAGGATTACATTTACATAAGCTAATGCAGATAGCAAAGTATGAAGATGTTATTTTTAAATTACTTCGTGCAAATATTTTTTTGTTAAACAAATAGACATTGCATGCATTTATAATTCAGGGTTGTTCGTCAAACTTGTTTTTAGTTATGTCTTAAAATAGATTGTTTATTTTTGAATCAATACTTAATTTTAATGTTTTCTTATGTTTTCGCGATTGTTATTCATTAAATTAAACATAAACTAACATAAAATACAGATAAACTAACATAAAATAACATAAAATACAGCGTTCATGGTCGCAGGCAGACCAGTCTGCCTGCGACCATGAACGCTGTAAAGTGTTTGAAACGTCAGGTGTAAATAAATAAGTAATAAACGCGATAAAACCGTATTAAAATAGTTTAATTTAATGAATACTTAATTTTGTTATTTAAATGCACACAAATGTTAAGAAAGATCCCAATTTCTTTTTGTATCACTGTAGTAATTTATAAAGGGTTGTCGCTTGTCGGGCACACAAGGGTACGGCGTGAAGGCACGCGGTACCTCGCGCCTCCTATCAAATCGATCTTAAACGGGCGCCTCCGACGAATACCCAATGAGCCTCCACTTGGGATCATCAGGCAGCAAACAATGTATGCACTTTTGTACGTAACTTGTTTTTTTCTTTTATGCAATCGAATTGATCACTGAGTTCTATTTAAATATTGTGTACAACTTGACTCAATATTGAGATTTGTTTTGTACCTAGAGAAGGATATTGCATTTCAGTATTGTATGCTAGTACTTTAGGTTTTTTTTTAATATATCCTACTTTATCTACAAATTGTAGCATAGTTCATAATTGTAAAAGGTAATGATTTACACCATTATCATCTTAAACAAGATTCATATAAAACCACAATTTGAAAAATCAACTATATTCTCGGAAAACTCCTTTCACATGCGGCGTTTGTACGCTGTATTACACCATAAACTAAGCAATTTCTTAAATAGCTGCTTCAAAAACACCGTCAAGCCTTTTTAATCAATCTTAATCAGTCAGATCGAAGTGAAACGATCATTATTTCGGCGGGTCGTCGAGACAAAATGAAATGTTTCGAGCCGACACTGGCATTAAGTACATTATCAAGTTATCGATCAACGTTCTTGAGGCGGCTTGCAATTAGTGGTACCTGCAAGTGCACCATGGACCTCCCGCGCCGCCTTCTTGCCACACACTTACTGATACAGAAATAAAGAATCTTGAATGTGCGATTTCTTTGCTTCAACTATTGTGATGGCATCGTATATAGCTACAAAATTGTAATATTATGTTTTGTGTCTAAGAAAAAAAAATAGTACAAATGATCTTTGACGCGCTCTCTCTTTTCTGTATTTATTCGCGTATTCATTCAATTAGACCCATTGAAACATGCTACTAAACTCCTTATGCAAAATAACAAATGTTTCTATTAATGCTTAAGCCCATTTTAACTAAAATATGTTATCTCGTTCTTTCACATCAAAAATCGGTAATAGAGAAGGAGACCTTATATTGAATTTGTCGTGAATGATTAAGATGATTTTAATGAAACAAATGTTATATAGTTAACTTTTATGAATAACGAGGTAAAAATGTATCTTGATTTTAATTACAATATAATAAGTAAGTAAGTACATACAAAAATATGTTGCCTGTAACAAAGATGTACTATAGATTATTTCATTATTGTTAATGAATCAAATTAGTGCCAATTTACGTTCCTTTTGGCACGGTATACTAATTCTACAATTTTGATACGAAATTGTATTAATATTCTAAACATATGAATAATTTTTATAAAATTAAATAATTGATACTTTGTGGCTTAATTTCTCTACTCTTGATCTTTTGTTATGTAGTCTTGTGAAATTATCGCTAAATTGAGAGATAAAACCTACTGTTTCTGACGCGATAATAGTACCCCAGCGTTAGCGCTTTCCTATTTACGTCTCCGAGGGGAGAATGATTGGCGCTGATTAATCTTGTGATTCAGCTACCGATGCCTACCACATTGCAGCTTCATGATGAGTCGATAATATTAGTTTCAGTATATTTATTGCAAACTGCTATTTGGAAGACGTTGTTTTCAGATTATTTGTTTAAATTAATGGTTTGGAAAAACATTATTTCATTAGTTTACTGTGTCTGTATTATTGATACGCCTCTAGTGAATGTTTTTTTTTTGTGTAGGATTTTTTAAGACTACAAACAAACATAAACCTACATGAGCGAAAGTGGTTAACGAAGCCCATATAATAAGTCCAGGTACATAATATATAATGAGAGTGATTTAATGATTTATTTCAGACAGATGGTAGCATGTGATTATGCATTTAATGTAGATAGTAATTGCGAGCACCAAACTAATACATACGGTATTCAAAAGGGCGACCGACTCTCCTTAAAAGGCTCTGTCACTTATGAAGCCTTTCATTGCAGTAAGTGTAAAGTTTCGTGATGAATCCGCGAGAGAAGTCACGAGGCGCCGCGGGCTGTGGGACTCGCCACTCGGTTTCATTTCAGCGCCATAAAAGGCTTATTACACAACCCGAAAACCGAATGCGCAAAAATATCAATAAGTCTTCAAATAGGTAGATTAAAGGAAAATAGCAAAAAGATAATTATTGTAATAGTCAACAAAATGCAGTCGTGAATGATTTCTAAAATGTCCGGTAGGACGCGTCCTGCCTCTAGCACCTGCTTGCGACTTTCAGATAGTCGGACCATCAAACGAAATGCAGTGTTATGATACTTATGATCTAATATTGCTTCGCACTTTGTACATTAAGAAAACAATTTCTTTCGATTAATTCATCAAAATTGAGTTTCATTCCAACACTTCACAGGTCGTGTTCCAAGCATTAGTACGAGTAAGAAGGTTCGAAGTTGAGGCATACAATTTGAAAAATATGATGCCTAGTCAAAATTACCTGTCGAAATGAAAATGGTCTGCATACAGCTTCCTTCTACAATCCATCTAGTATTTTACTGTTGGTACAAGTGGCTTGTATCGGTTGGTGTAAAGAAGACTTTTTTCTTGTGTGCTAATTACACTGCGGGATACTTTTTAATGGGCAATTTTTGCGGCACGCGAACGTGGCGCCAACGACGGACTTGTGTTGCATGTACGTTAAGATATCATTTAGATACGATATTGTCGACGTGGGTTTAGGTTCCTTATCGCTTGTCCACTGTAGTTTTTTTTATACTGTAGCGTATGTGTGAGATTGAGATTTAATCTGATAAATGTCCAAGCCACGATGACCTCAGGTCTGTCTGATTTGTCAGAAATGGACGCGGAATCAAAAAATATTTTACAACGCCCTCAGGGTCGTTAATCACTATTAAAGCAAAGATTTAAACATTGTCTCTTTTTTTTTTTTTTTTTATTTTTTTTTTTTTTTTATTTGGCTTTGAATAATTAGCTTAAGAAGTAATTTACGACTTTGAGTGCGGGTGTTAGACACTTTACTTTTAAAAAATAAAAAGAGAATAAATTTTTTTAAAAGCTCCCAAGTTCCGCATAAGACTAGTAGTCTTCAGCATGTTTAAGTCTGTCTTGGTTGAAGATGACCTGAATTACCTATTGTGATCAATAATTCAGGTTAGAGTTCATTTAAATGCAAAATAATTCGTTTCAAAGTCTGTGTGATTTTTAACGACACAATTTATGTTAGTTCATAAATTTCCTAACACATTTTACGCAAATACCCAGACGTTTTACGAGGTATTAGACCGGAATGTGTAGAGACCGGGTAATTTTGTCACAACTAAATGGGAAGTGATGACGTACAGGTATGAGCGCCACATTGTATCCGTTTTATAGGTACTTGCCATATGATGAATTCCGACTGGGCCTAAAATACATCAGAGACTCACAGTGAAATCGCCGACCATCGTAATCGCCTACAAATGTTTTGTTGCCACCCCGGATGCCGGCCTCACTATTTCTAAGACATTTCTGAAATTTAGATGCGATGTAAATCACTAGATAGAGGTCTCTCCTGTATAACTTTAAGATAATGTAGAATAAGTATATTTTTATTATTGTAAGTATTATATATTTAAGTAACTTCCGATTAACAAGCCATGCCTGGTATTTATTTGTTTCTTCAATTGTGAACAAATCAACAAATCTTTAATGAAATTCAGGCAGAACTGAAGGTGAGACTGTAACCCATTGATTTGCTTAAGTAAAACGTTTCTGCATTTGCTCCATGGTTTCTGATATTTCTTATCATTTATTTATTTTATCTAAACTTCTTATAATTTGCCAAGTACTCATATTATTAGGCAATAGACATAATTCTAGCTACTAACAGGTTACTTAAATAAATCAGTAAAATTGAGAAGCGTGAATCACACATTTCGGACTAGTAGTAAATAAAGTATGATCCTGAAAATAGTCTTTGTACGCTTATTTTCGTCACGACTTTTCAGACTCAGAAATCAAATTTAGTCGGTAGTTTTGCTATTGTTCCATAATTAATTAAAAATAAAAATTCGAGAGCGTTTTTTGATTGGGGGAAAATTGAGGGCAAAAGTTCCGCCTTTTTGTTTTGGGGTAACATAAGTGCTGTAAACAAAACTCAAAAAAGGAGGGGAAAATGGAGGAAGTTAGTTCGCGATCTACTGTTTACAGAACTACTAGTGTAAGATTTTTGTATTTTTTTGTTAAACTTTTTGTAACAGTTATGAGTAAAATCACATCATGACAAGATGAGAAGTGCTAATGCTACATAGTGTCAAAGCAACAAAATATAGTAATTGCTTTGCTGAATTTATGGCACAGCCTCTTGAGATCATCAGGGCTTATATTTTATTTATCACTCTGACGTAATACAATAACAGCAAGTCATAGAACAATAAACTTATAATTCGCAGCTATATTGCGATCGTCGCGCTTGCCAGATAGGTAATACCCTTGACAGACATATTTTTATTCATTCCTTAATAATAATAATAATTTTTCTATTTATTAAAACTTTATTGTAACATAAGTAAACATACGTAGACTATTGTTGCCTTGGCGGACTTAATGTTAAAAGCATTCTCTACCAGTAAACCATATGGGGAAAATTTGTGGGGCGCATGAAAATAAGGTATAAAGCCAGATGAACTAAATGAAGTGAATTTGTTGCCGATAAATTGTAACAATGCATTTTCAATTGTTCATATATGTGTTGTACAGAAGTGAATATGTTAATATAAGAGATATATTTTAAGGAAGGAAGTATCTTATTTTCTTTTATTTATGACTTTTTATTTAAATTGAATTCAAAATGAGGAATTCTATAGCGGGGTCCAGACTCTCGCGAGAATTCTAGAAGAGTACGAGAACGCTGTCCACATTCATAGTTCTCGGACCCCGCATATAATATATCTTATATCATTACAAGATTAGTACATATAAGTATGTTTTAAAATAACTTATAAGAGTATGTACCTACTTATAATATTAAAAATATATATAATTTCTAATGCTTTCTCATCTGTTGTTGCGATTGTTACTGGAAATAAACCGCGATAAAAGCGTATAAAGTTTGTTTATAATTTCTAATGGTTAATTTCGTGAGAAATTAATGATAAAATTTCTACGTTTGTGTTTTAAGTAGAGTCATAAATACCTTAAAAATAGTTAATTGTATTGGTAAT
The DNA here is from genome assembly GCA_947363495.1 of Euzophera pinguis. Taxonomy (NCBI): domain Eukaryota; kingdom Metazoa; phylum Arthropoda; class Insecta; order Lepidoptera; family Pyralidae; genus Euzophera; species Euzophera pinguis. Next base: position 7,791,708 of record OX376164.1, read on the forward strand.
TAAGTAACAAGAAACAAGTCGGTAAACCCATTAGGATGTACTACGTAATTTGTGTTGAACAAATCACGTCATCGATTTGTGAAATTGAGTATTACGATAAAAATAACATTAAGACTCCAAAATTATCGTCAAAACATGCGACATTACATTGTTGTGTGAATAAAATAAAATAATCTGTAGAAATAAGGAATTGCTTATCCTTACTAATCCATTTTATGGGCTCTACACAAATCAAAGATGTTGGGACAATCTAGTTTGAAAGTATAATGGCATCAGACAAATAAGTGGTCAAGTGCATGTTGGGCCACGCCACGCGCAAGTAAGGTTCCGTAGTAACAAAAATAATAAAAAAACCCAAAAAACCTTCAGCAGGAACACCGCTTTGGTTAACACAAATTGTATGGATCCGGGATACTAGAATTCGGAAAGCATGTTATGCTGTTGGTCCTGGTTGTTATAATTGATAGCAGTCGTTAGGCTGAGTAAGATGCCTTTAGGTAGCCTGAAAAATCTTAATCCTTGTGTTTACTACGGAACCCTAAAAATTGGCAGACAAGTGTGAAGAAACGAAACGACATGATATTGCATCTCCACTCTTTCATACTAGATTGTCCCAACATCTTTAAGGTGAGTATAGGCCCTTTAGGCATTAGTATTTGTTTATTTGTTTCTATTATCAATATATTCTACATTAAAATTAGCCTGAAATATTGCTTTTAAAACTTATTATAAAATAGTTCCACTACTTTGTAGCATTATAATTAAGCAAACTATAAAATGAACAAAAACATAAGAATTTCGTATTCTCTGATCAATAAGACACGCCGGTGTCAAAGATGATGAACTACAAAGCATCGATAAATAAGGTCGGATGCTGACGGCTGTCGACCAGTCCTGAGATACGGATCGCGACTCGAAACACAGCCTTCCAAATAGGGCTTCCTCTCCCCAAATAGGCATACGAGTGGCGGTATCGAGGACGTGGCCTGATCGCCTCTTTCCATTGTCTCTTTTTGCTCGAATCCAATGTAGACTAGAATAGTGCGTGTTTCATAGGTTTTAAATTCGTATTTATACGATACTGAGTAATCGTGAATTGAAGAGTTAAATTAGTACCTACACAATTTAACAAAGAGGTACAATCTCAAAATATGATCATTAATGAACTTGGAATTTGATACATCTATACTAATATAATATTATAAAGCTGAAGAATTTGTTTGTTTCAACACGCTAATTTCAGGAACCACTGGTCCGATTTGAAAAAATCTTTCAGTGTTGGATAGCCTATTTATCGAGGAAGGCTAGGACGAAGTCCAGACGGGCAGCTAGTATTTCGATAAAAGGTAAGAGGTTTTTCATGAAAATTAGATCATTGATCATGCATAGTGCGGCGTACATAGGCGGTAACTGCTTTTCATCAGCAATATGGGCAGCATGCTTGTTTTCGTACTAAATAGTATAATTGACCGAGCGAGCGAAGCGTCTCCATTTCAATCATTTTGCTTTTGAATCGGAAAATGTATATTCCGGGCTAGAGGTCACATTTCTAAACGATTTTTTACAAAACTTGACACATGTATTCCTTGATTTATTTATTTTTTTGTCGAGAGCTTTTTTGATTCGGGGAAAAATGAGGGTAAAAAAGGGGAAGTTTGCTGTACCGTTATTTCTGAAAGGACTTTTATGAAACTTGGCTTATGTTTTCCGTGATTTATTTAAAATTTATGGTCAATAGATTTTTTTGATTGGGGGAAAATGAAGGCAAAAAGGGGAAAGTTTGCAGTACTGTAGTTTAAGTTTAACATTGACGAATTCGTCGCTTCCAGATATCGAGCGGTAGCGCAATTCTTAAACGCTCAATCTACTACTCAGGGGGCCCGGGTTCGATCCGCGGTCAGTGAAGGATTTTTTATTACTATAGTTTTTTTCTTTCTTTTTTGCTGTAAATAACAAGTTTATTGAAAGTAATTGACTAAAAATCAGCTGTAAATTACTTAATTCAAATTAAATAATAAAATTGGTTAAGCATACTTTATTTTGTAATCAAGAACAAACTCAACTAATAATAACTAGTACTATATAAAAATAATAAAATCAATATTGAAGGGGGCAACAAATTAAATTTATACAACATTTGTTTTGCTCGATATTAATAACGGCAACATGCAGACACTTGAAATATTTAAGGTATATTTAGTTATTTATTCACTTAAAATTAAATAATTAAAATAAAACGAATATTTCGGGGGTCTCCCTTACAACAAACGTGTTTTTTTTTTGCGGATTTACAGATAATGGTATGGAACCCTTCGTATGCGCACTTGACCGGTTTTATATAATTACGAATTTTTTGACGCGGTCACTAGCATCTATGTTATTATAATTTCATGGTACTGTTCGCGAGTTCCTTTGTTCACAGAACTACTAGTATAAAAAAATCAAGAGTTAATTTTATTCTTGCAAAGTACAGTTTCGGCAGAACGTGCGCATGTGCAGTTATTTTGAAAGTCGCCGACTGAAATAGACATTAAACTCGTCGTTCAGCGTCGCGACACCTAAAAGCTTTATGTAAACTTATCACTAACGTCACTTTAGCAAACAGAGTCTGTGTCGGAGACACGATCACGATAGTTCCTTGGAGATGAAGCAGACGTGCCCGCCGAGCAAAGTGGACCCACCTTGTTTTACCAGTCGAAACGCCAAACCATTATCCGAAATCCATTATTTATAAATTTCTTTTAAAGTCAGTGAGAAGGATGCTCTTCCTGTACAACATAATCCCAAAAGAGGATCGACGTCAAGCAAACCGGCGATCTTAAGTTACAATTTTTTTTAAATAAAAGGGGTATCGAACAACATAGATTTGTACTTCGATTGAGTTGACAAAGGCAAATGTACGAATTGTGTTATCGAAATAGTTAAGAAATTAATTATAATCTTAATTTAAATTCAATTGACTACATAATCCTATCGAATTAGTAACTGTAATAATAGGGTAAATGAATAAATAAAAAGAAATATCTTATTCAAAGAAAACAAGTACACAACAAATTTATGCGGACTTCTAACCAAAATACTAAACCGTGGTGACTACAAAGTCGTGAAAGTTTAAATGTGTAAATCTACAGTATGCAATAAGCGTTTTAATACTACTACGGTTTGCTAAGGTCAAGGGAGTGGGGCTGCATCTGCGTGGAGTGGGCGCAGTCCGCGGCGACACCCACTGTCATCACTCCGGCCGCGATAATATTTCAAACTATTCAACAGTGAGTTTATCTTCATACCAGACATGTTTATGCCGACGCTCATGTTAGCCACTCACCACAGTCACAGAAACTTTATTGTGCTATGCGGCCTGCCCCAACTAGACGCCGGCTGCCAGGTCGCGGAATGTAGCCTTGGAGATCGATCGTTAAGCCTTAATGGAAGGAATACTCACGAAGTCAATAACTTCGGGCCCGACAGCCGACAGATTATTAATTGCAATTGAAGGCCAATTGGTATGAAAATCGCTCGTTTAATACGTCGCCGCATTGTTAACAGGCTTGTAGATGTATCGCTAGGAGAATGTGGTAGATTTTGAATAAAGGATAGGAATTATTCATGCGTGCAGGCGGCCCTGAGCTATCACGGCATTGTATTCAAATCCCGTGTCAGCTTCGCGCCAGGCCGCGTGCCTGTGCCGCCCTGTCTGGCCTTCCTACGACGACACGCCTCTAAAGTTCATTTCCACGAATTTTCTAAGCCAAATTTTCACACCTACACTACTGTAAACTACGGATTAACATTATTTGATACGCTTATTTACGCACGTAGGTGATGTTTTGGGTGCCAATCAGTCTGCTAACTCCGTTAGACTATGATTGCTAGAGTTATATTATTTGTATTACATAAATTATTTACTAGTGCTATTATGAATTTCGAGACTAAAATAATCATAATCGTGTAATATATATCGATTGTACCACATACAAATGGAGCTGAGTTCTCCTCAAGAATTTTCCTCCTCGCAAAATTTTGCTAACAAGTATATACTTCCTAGAGATGTTTTTGTTAGCATGTCTGATCATATTGTTGATATTCCTTGTAATTTATAGACAGCGGGTTAACCACATAAGATAACCGGGCCTGTCAGATCATTTGAGCGGTGCACCCCACAGTGAGGGCATCACGGAACACCCCACATGAGACCGGACGGTGCAATGTGCCGTGCTAACAGCTGGCCATTGAAACTCGACTCCGCGGATGTGAGTTAGCCTTTGAAGAAAGTAGTAATTGTTTTGACGGGTGTGATGAATACGATGACGAAAGTCTAAGGGATAACATAACACTAGATACATCTAGATATATTAACTTTCAAACGAACGCAGTGTACGCTTAATCGTAATAGTTTTAACACGGTGGAAACGTCGGAAGTGTGGAGGTGTTATACGTGCATTATTTGTTTGTATGACATCCGTCCGTATCTTTTAAAAATAAGACTGGAAAAATTTGATTCAAGTACTGAAATGCGGCACCTCATTTAGTTTTTTCCATTTTATTCTAACAATTGTAAATTGCAATTATGAATATTTTTTTTAAATGGACATTCTGACAGTATCATCTAAGTATGTCGTTAGGTCTACAACCATATGGACATTGTTGTTTTTAAAATATTTCATTATTTTAATGACTTAATGATAGGTCCCTTAAAATTTTATAAGAAATACACATAAGCCCAGAAAATACGAGTGAATATACGAGAATGATTAGTTCGGTATCAATAGATGGAAATTTCTCGGAAAATCTACAAAGACTTAACGTGATCCAGCATTAATGGTGTTTTACAATCTATGATTTCTTACTATCGCAATAAAAATTTATATTGTTTAACGTCGTTAATTAGCTATATGCATGGTGGAGACTGATCAAAAGTTACCGCCTAATAAAATCCGTATGTATAAGCTGAGTTCTTATGTATTGTGGGTGTTTGCTTTTAAACGAGAGGAAAATTAATTCATTATTTTTTGTATCGACAATAGATAAGGTGAGAGTTTTACAAGCCCTAAAGAATTAACTCTACCTTTTGTAAGATATATCAGCGTTTAATAAATAAAAAAAATAACAACGGTTATGTGCATGCACTACATCTCTTTTACTCCGTCTCTTTTTGTTGTATTTCTCTACCCTAAGGTAGCCTGGAAGAGATTGCATATGCGGTAATGTACATCTTGTCTCAAACATTATACATTTGTTTTGTATTTTCTTTGGTCCAATAAAGAGTTTTTACTTACTTACATCTGCATCAATATTTATAAGTACAGAAACTCCAAATTCTAAATACAGTGATCTTATGAATGACATTAATAGTAGTAGTGAAGTGACGTCGTTATTTATTAAACCGGTTTTCGAAGTGGTATTACCTGTACATGACGTCGAGCTTTTGCCGTCATTGTCACATGCAATCGAATTAATTCTAACATAAAAGAAATTCTTCGTGAAATTAGTCGGAATCATTATCATTAAATCAGAGATATATTTATGTTTAAATTGGACTTGATAACAGCGGACATTGTACAGGACAAAAAAGTTGGAAAAACTAAGAGAAAGTCTGAGAACTACTGTGCTTATTGTAATTATGTCAGTGAATTTTCTTTCATAGAGAATTCATGGATTTTACTCTTCTTAAAAATATAGTGACAATTCTAATGAACATGAAAATTACCTCAATCCGTTCAAATTTGAGTTAAATAAAATAAGCCAAACATTTCTTTTGATACAATATGGTTGCGGAGGGGAAGCGAAACTAATTGGGACTATGTCTATCGCTAATTTAAGCGCGGATTTGAATGACGATTAGGTATATATCTAATCGACAGGATATTTACTTCGGTAACAGACATTAGTTATATTTAATTACGGTTATTACTTTTTATGGCTCGATACATATATATGTACTGTAACTGCTATCTGAATATTGAGATAGCAGTAACAGGACAAGACTTGTTGATGATCCAGCGAAAGCTTTCTCTGCATATTATTGAAATTTCTATTTAATCAGGAACTAGTCTGGTTTGAAACGAATGTTATATGACAGAAGTATGAAACAATAAAGACAATATATGACAATTTCTGTAGGTATATATTGTATGCACATACAATAATAAAATATTTTGATTAAAATATTGCTTATTTAAAATACAATCGCAAAAATGTAAGACAAATAAATGTTTATTGAAAATCTAGAAGTTCATTGGGAGTTCTCCTTTTAAAATTTTTCGTTACAATAAAATAAGTCATGCAAGGTAGGTCACAAACTACAAAAGGCTTGTTGACATTTAGATTTGTTTCTATTCCAAAAATAAACCAACTATCCATCTGACCTAAAACTATTCTACAAAATAAGTCTTAAATTGCTCTCAATCAATTAATTGACCTGGAATTAGTAAACGTCTGTGCTTAGTGTGTATTCCAAAACAGAGATTCGGTAACATCTTACTTTTTTCGTATACTGTTGACAGAAACGAATGCATGCCGCCTTGGTTATGAAAACGACGAAAATAGAGTCACCAAGAAAAGCGTCTGAAAAGAAATTCTCAGACGGATTCGCTGCACATTTTACTGACAAAATATTATGTGGCTTGGAGCATTGGCTTCGGGACAAACACTGACACAGAACAACGAGAGTCTGGAAATAATCAGGACTACAATTTTGATTTTCTCTTCTTCATCCCTGCGTATTTTATTGTATCATCTGCTTGCGCATCAGAGCCTAGAGTAAGCATTTTAATTACGATTTTAAATTTAATCCTGCGAATTGAACAAATTGGCTGGGAGCTTTGCATTTTTAGTGCTATAGTTAGGGTCACGTTAACAGTTCTCGGCATCAAGTCCTCTATTCTATAAGTATATGTTACTTGTGGATATAAAAAATCACTTCAATAAATTAGATTTCAAGACCTAATCTATGTACGTACAGTTATTGCAATTTATAGACGTTAGAATGTATAGTTTAGCATTATCATCATCAATTATATTGACCCTGACTCATATGACAATTTCTCCGATAACTTAGTTTTAACTAAACATAAAATTGCCCTGCGCATGAACTTTTAAATCCATACTGAATGTAATTTGTGACTTCGTCTCAAGATATGGAAACTTGAACTTTCATGTCTCTGGCTCCATCGTCTGCGGCTGAAGAGGTGCGACAGCGTGCACGGCCCCGTTTCCTGAGCTAAATATAATTTCACTTGATCATTTAATTATATGGAGATTAATGGGCGGGTGGAGATGCCAACACTTTCGTTAATAAACTGTACAATATTGCGTGAAACATTTACTATGGAGTGGCGAGGAGTCTGTTTATGTTGTCAGCTCTACGGACTTACAACGCCAATGCTATGACTGTTATATTACAACTGGTGTCTTTTATTTAATTGTTATGGTTATTTCAATTACAAGAATTAACTCTTTGGTTTCTCCAAGAAATTTTCTAATTGTCTTGTAAGATACTCGTAGTTTCTCTCGTCTATCCAAACATTTTTGCATTTGGTCCTGATTATTGCTGCTTGATTTCGAGTAAAATGATTTAAATTGAGAACTAAATATACTTAAAATGTTAAATACTCTAGATTCTAGACTACTATTCAGAGTATGAATTAATTTTATGTAAATGTTATGCCCATTCCAAGACCATCTGATTGGTTTGTACGAGTATATTTGTACTTTTATAGCACGCTTACTGAATTGCAAACAGATTGTCAAAAATGATTAATGAATTCGACACCATAAATCAGTATGTGAATTGAGAACGCTGCAGTGCACATTGTAAATGATTTGTTTTGCATCTAAATCTACTAGTTATGTAAACATTTAGCTCTTACTAGTTTTACTAGCGTTTTAGCGGCTAGAAAAAGAGACATTTATAATAAAATTAAAATATAATGTATGAAATGAAAATGTTATGATGTAGACAGAGATAGTAAATGAAAGATCAAGTTCGGACTTTACACCAAATAAATCCCATCTAAAAGTCACCGTCAACAAATTTTCTCTTGCCTTGCCTATTCTGGATGTTTTATGTCATGTATTAGTGTAACTATTGTAATTGTGTGTCTACGCCCATAAGAGGTGCTTGATATTTTAGTGGAAGGCCTTCGGTTTTGGAATATGATGTCTTCGTTGCTCAAAAGTCGGTTAAGGCCATAAAGGTTTTTCTTGCCATAGATTCCACGTTATCAATTCTTTTAGGATTGTCCCATTGAGAAATGAACGCTTTACTTTGCGTTTCGATACTCTTTCGGTTGTCCAGAGTTGTCCACGTCCTCTTGTAGCTCAAGTTGATTTTACCTATATACATTTAGCTTCAGAAACAACGGCATTTTCTTAAGGTTGAGGCATCAGACGGGATGTTATCATTGGTCCGTCACAGTGCCATTACAATATCACCACTCCTTGACACTTGCTCAAACGCAATCGACTTAAGTGAACCTGTTGATAGGCTTTCTACTGCTGATAACGGAGCCACAAAACCATTAATGAGTGTACTCGGATGGTGAAATCGTCGAGGAAAAATCTCAAGTATTAACATAGTAGTAGAGCTAGTAGTAGTTATTCATAATTGGCGGCCCCCCACCCGGGTAGTGCAGTGCGAGCACCGCCATAGATGAAACTTATATCAGCAAAAGGTAGTTTAGTTATTTGATCTGCGAAAGAACGCATGATTGATGAAAATGTATAACTAGCATATTTTTGTAACATCAAAATTTTTCATGGTTACCACAAAATTATTCAATCTTACGAAACATTTTAACTTTATTCAAAGAACAAAATTTACAACAGCTAGAATTAAAGTACTTTGTGAAAGATAATTTGTTTATTTCTTTAAACACATTAACAGCTATTCGTAGAAGGCGGGGACGTTTTGCACCTTACTTTGTCACACCTAACAACACTAACCAAACATGTCAAATACTTTGTACTGTTGTACCTTTAAAACAAGAAATTAATAAGTATAAAAGTAATTTTATCGATGTGGTGCATTTAATGTTAGAAAGACACACACAAGATACACATAATTATGTACACAAAAAGTTTTATGATACCTGCAGTTTAAAAAATCCTTACTTTCAAAGTTTATTTTCTGACAAGGATACTGCAGCCCCGCCCCGCATCTCGTGTTCTGAAAATAAATTGCTATCATAACATCTGACGACAGCGATGGCGAGCCACAATTAAAATTTGCATGCCGGTTATTTGATTGATAACTCTGTTGGGTGGTAAGGCGGCATTTGAAAGTAGGCGTATCCATGAAGGCATATGTTTGAGTAGGCGGATGTTGCGGGGGATGGTAACAGAGGATTTGCTTTTTAAGCATTTACATTTGTTGATATACTTAGTTTTTAATTAATATAAATAGTAAGTAGAATAGTGAAGAGCTCAATAGTCGATCTCGGTTTGCGTATCCGTAACGATTGTGCGTGTCAATCGTCAGAGAAACGTCGCCTGTATTGGATTGGTTGCTATTGATAGCAACTTCTACCTTAAGCTCCTCCGTGAGCCGTTGATCCTTGTTGTTATAGTTAGATGACAGTGTTTATGTATGAGATGTTAGGCAGCCTAAAAAAAGCCTGGCAAAAGTCTGTCATTGTAACTACTAATACACCTACATAGCGACGTAGATCAAAAAATAATCTTAGATATATATCAGACATTCTTTTTTCTGTGGTGCAATACATGGATATATGTTTGGCAAATAAGTTTTTGTTTTGTCAATAAAGCTTTTACAAGAGGCAGACATTAATTTTAATATCGATTCTTAATGTGAGAATCGATATTAAAATTATTGTCTCCATGTATTGCATCACAGAAAAAAAAATGTCTTATATATATCTAAGATTATTTTTTGATCTACGTCGCTATGTAGGTGTATTACGCCCCTAATATTATCCTTTTTACTCTAAAATCAAATATCCACGTTTAAAGATAAAACTTATCATCAAACATTCAAGAAACAACATCGACTGACATAACATTACAACAAATCATTGTAATTTGATTCAATAACTTAAGTAAACTTAAAATATTGATTTGATATTAGATACATATTTATGACTTAAAGCGTCATTATTTATGTCTTTGTAATGCTTAGACCTGATCCTAACGGGAAAGCTAGGTTGTTCGAAATAATATCATAACTAAATATATTTTGGAAAACGATCCGCTCCCTGGTGTTTAATATACAATACAATACAAAAATCTTTATTGCACAACAAGGATACATTGTTAAATACAAGCAATTAAGAAAAATAACCTTGCGCAAAGGCGGCCTTATCGCAATAGCAATTTCTTCCAGGCAACCTTTCGGAAAATTGAATAAAGATATATAATAAAGATTGTGCGCGGTAGGTGTCAAAAAGATTTAACAAAATAATAATTTTAATAAATATCAAAATATATATTTACACATATCATGTATGTTACACACTTATATACAATAAATAATTTTATTTTGTAATGTTATGTCAGTCGATGTTGTTTCTTGAATGTTTGATGATAAGTTTTATCTATAAGCGTGAATATTTGATTATAGAAAAAAAAGGATAATATAACATATTTACTACACATACACACACCATTACTACAAAGGTACAAGGTATAAATACAATAGCAATGATAGGTAAGGAAGGATATGTGAACAGACGTGTCAAGAAGATGAAGTATATTAAGTAGATAAATAGTGCGATATGACTTGGGATTTTAAGTTAGCCAACGTTTTGGCACACTGGACGGAATATAATGCATTGTCTGACGACCTCCCTGGTGTAGTCAACTCATGTTGACTACACAACGTCGTACACGACGTCCACTACAGGGAGGTCCTGAGTTCGAATCCCGGTGAGGTTAAGATGAAAAATGATTTTTACTGATCCTTAGTCTGAGCATTGTGTTTATATATATGTATGTATTTTTAATGTATTATAGTATCTCATAACACAAATCTTGAAACGTACTTTGGGGCAAACAATGAAACATACCTAGTTAACTGATACATATTACGATCGCATTTTATTCTTATTTATCTGTTTTGCAGAAATAGTACCTACATTTTGCGACTAAACAAAAGCTGCAGTAGTTTTCCGTAAAAAACCGTAAAAAACACATTCGGCATTAAATCTTTGCTTACGGCAAAAATACTAGCGGAATATTTTCTGTGTTTGTTTTAATGATGTGCAACTGTACGATACTCTCACTTCTCAAAAATTCATAGAATTGTACTCAATAAATTATAAGCGATATTTTTGTAGAGGTTCTTGGCGCTCTTCCACTGTTTGCTGATGACTGTTATCGCATTCAGTGATATGCTAGTATGTTTATCGGTATCGATTAATTAACGCGTATAACTTTGTCTATGACAGCGAGAGACTGTCTGGTTAACTTCTCCGAATATGGCGTTGACTGTCGATTTAAGAGTACCTTGTACCACTTAAACTGTCTACACCTCGTAAAACTGCTTCAATATAAGTCTTCCGAAAATTAAAAATGAATAAAGATCACGCCGGCGGTCGACAAAAACGCTCGATAAGGAAACAGAATAATTTGTATGATTTTTATGGTTCCTACTAATTGGTTCGACAATGTAAACGGCATTTACGCCGCCTTCATGCATTTTAATCAGGGTACGATGGAAATAAACATATATAAAATGAATTATAGACATATAGAACGAGAAGAACCAGTCACTACTGCGACTAGCAGGCGCCGGCCGCCGTCAATGAAGTCTACAATAATAAATAAAGTTAAGGCAAAAGAAACTCTATTAATACAAGAGATATAGTTTGAGAGCGTCGCCGATTTGTTTACAACTATGTTTTGATTTTCAATAAGCTTTGCTTCCACACATGCTGTATTTTATTTTTAATTACGCAAGGTGTACACTTTTCCGTTTTAATGGCATTTGAAAATATCGTAAAACGTGCTTGGAGTACGAAACAAAGAATATTCAGATTTTTATGTCGAATACTTTGCTTCTCGTTGTTTATTAAAATGAAACTTTACTAAAATAATTTGCTTAAGTGATTAACAACTAGGACCTAATTAACCTGGAAAAATATTTATCTATTTATAAAAAATGTAGAGTTAAAATGTGTAAATCACTTTTATCTTAATGAAACAGCCTGACAATTGGTTACTATATAAAAAGAAAAAGAAACATATCATTTACAATTAAAAGTACACATGGTGGACTCAATGCTATGCATTCTCTACCAGTCAACCAAAAACAAAAAGATTTTGTCTTTTAAATATTTTTCGATATTTCTACTTCATCTTCTCGGTTTCTAACTAACTGGAATATAAATCAGACGGTGTTCAAACATCTGAAACGAATGAAATTTGATGAATGGCCTCAGACCGCATGTCTTCTTGAGTTTATAATGTGAGGAATATAAATCATATTCATGAATTTTCCATCAGGCGCCGTTGCTATAAATATTTTAAATTGCATGCTATGACCTAGAGGAAGACCACGTAAAAGATGGCGGGATGACATGGACGAACTCTCCAGTGGATGGCACCAACGGCACTTGGCCGAGGTGCGTGGAAGGCTAAAGGGGAGGCCTTTGTCCAGCAGTGTGACACATATAAAAAAATACATGCTATATGAGTGAAACTGTGACGATACAAGCCTCTTGACTGAACACTTGGTCCGACAGCTTATATCTTATGGTTAATTCATGTTCAATTGTAACCGACATCTCTATAATACATATACATTGACCTTCTACTATCGCGTAAACGCAACTGAAATTGTCAATATATTGTGAATACGCGGTCCGTCTATGCAAAAACAGCATACTTTAGCATAACTAGGACATTGTGAATCAACCGTGTGTCACTGGCATATAGATTAATCAGTTGTGCAAATAAATGCATTACTGCGTTACAAGTAGGTTTCAAAATCTACTCGTGCTAAGACTATTAATTGATTTTAGCTTATTTTTGTTTAGAGTCTATCTTTCGAAGATGCTTCACTGTGCTAATCCAGGTATTAAACTAACCGTATACCTTTCAACCATTAAAATAGGTTTCGGAAATATAAGAAGAGGTTGTGCTGAATCTTGCTTACTAATCGAAACAAAGTAAAAGCATTTATAGTACTAAACAAATCACAGGATATGTTAAAGTAAATAAGTGTAAAGTTCCATGTTAGGTAAGAATAGTAAAAGCAAATTTACGTTTTGAACAATCTATGTTCTAAGCAAAATTTACACATAGTTACGAAATTAAATATTTAAGATTATAATGTACTATTTAGCAGACGACGCCCGTCTGTCGCGACATCTCAAATCTTACAGATGTTATCTAAGTAATAGGCCATTTTATGACTGAGCATCAACTAGTGCCTATATGATTTATCTGTATTTAATGCTCAGAATCTTAAGTTTTAACGTTTATATTTGTTTCATTCGTGCACTTGTTTAGAATTTTGTTAAGTGCCAAATAGCTGATATTGCATTGTTGTTCAAGGTGAGAGAAGCAGTGAAATAAATACATACTGTAATGCTACTTCCTAGGCCATGAGAAGCAGTGCATTAGCGATGTCCACAACATAATCCTATCATAAAAATAAATAAATACTGTGGGGTAATAGCGCGCCCATCTTTTTCAGGAATACTTTTAGACACTTTCTGAAAGTTCGTTCATCGCTGTTCGTTCTCCGCTGTACCTTGAAGTTGTTTCGCTAAATGCAATATCAAATTAATTCATCCATTGGCCTTTAAATTGCCCACATTTATGTACTATACGGAATGATCAGATTGCATATTCTTGAGCCCGAAAATAAAGGAAAAGTAAGGTTAATGCTCAAACGGTCCGATATGTATTAACTTACAAAACAGAATATGTCTTTAACTAAAGTGACAAAAATAATAAATATGTATAATATATATAAATATAACGAAATAAAAAGCAATGCGTGCGTATTTTGTAACACTCAACGTCACAAAATACAGGACTCTACAAAATAAGCTCGAGTGGATTTAAGATCTTCTTTTTCTTCTCAGCTCATTTGCGTCCACTGCTGGATATATATTATGCCTCTTCCGAGGATCTCCGTACTGATCTCAATGCGGCGATCCTGGTCCAGGTCTGCCCTGACGTCTTTTTAATGCCATCGTTTTGCCCACAATACGCCTAATAATATTCATAATCGTTACTAAATAAGCCATTTCGGATTCGGATGATCAGATTGACGTGCTAATAATTCTATTTACTTATTAGCGACGCATAGACACCTGTCGGTGATACCTGATACCCCGCACTTTACGTAATATACTCCGCTCCGCACACACCTGAGCCAATACTTGGATTTAGGAATTAATTGATGCGGTAATAACTGTCATTTATTTATTTAGTTATGTTTCCAACTGTAAATAAAATATCTTCAATTCCTTTCGAGACATTTCTATCTTGTTGGATATGTAACCGAAAAGTTACTTTAGTGATATTAACTAACTAAAAAAAAGCTAACATGAGTCGTTAGACATAAACATGAAAAAAATAAAATCAGATTTGTGTACCTAATTGATATGTTTCTTTGTTTATTACAACAGCAGAACATTTCTTTAAGCATATTAATGATCATTGGAGATTTGTATTATAATTATGTTACTAAACATTTTATTTGGCACTTCTCCGAAGATTAAAATCTTGTGACTCCTGATACCACCGTGGAAGCGGAGGCGAGCTAAAGGCGTGTTAATTAAAAAAACAAAATGATTGATTTGAATCACTTAATCCTCGTCACACCAATGCCTGCGGCGATACGTCAGATACATGGCTACTACAACAGCTATGAGTCACACACAACACAACTCGCTACATAACCCGCATCGCTGATCACCCGTCAACTTTTTGTATTCAGCGGATAGAGCAAAAGAAACATCACGTGCGGTCACTACATCAGATAGATAATCTCCTTGACTTCAATTCATGATGCACTCGAATCAAAACTCGACTAACGAGAGTAAACTATCCATCCTTCTTGATGCACGGCCTATGTCAAAATATCCTGCTTAATACTGCATATGGCTAATTTCAAGCGAACAGTTTATGTTCAGCCCACGCACGTTGAAATATGGCGTTCGCTTCTTTCAACCCTTTTATGCTGAGGATTTATTGAAGCGACATTCAATGAATCTGTCCATACAAACTCGATGTACCCCTGCTCTTTTGACATATAACTCATATTTATAGTGATCTATGACACAGAGCCGTAGCCGTGGGCTTTGCGCGCTACGCTTCGGAGATTACAATTTGTGTGCACTATTTATAGATCATTTTATAGATAGCGACGAAAACATAAAGTAGAGCAAGCCATGCATACAAGATGCATAGAAGGCGTCTGGAAAAATATGAGTCAGACAAAAAAGTATACGTAAAAAATAAATCATATCGGGTACAAATTCCATAATCAGATCATGAAAAAAGCATGAGACTGCCGTCGTCTATAGTTCGAGTTCCTGGCGGACCGCCAACGTTTCCGAGAAAACGAGAGAAGGTTACGAGATGTCCCGACTCTCTTTATATGCTTAAATCGTGTCAGAGATTATATTTTCAAATGATTTTCGGATCTAAAAAGACGTTCGTCGAATAACCGCGTGAAATAGGCGTGTTGAACACATCTGGCAGTCACGTAGTCAAAGATTGAACGGGAGTGGCAGAGATGACGCTTTCTTGGCACTGTTTACTGTTATGAAAACGATAAACGTTTCTTTAGAGAGGGATAAATAAGTGTCAGTCACACGGAAATTGGTGAAGTAATCAATATGTAATAGGGTCGTCCAATATCGGGTCCGAAGTTGATTGTCGCATCCTGATTGCGACGCCGGCGCCGCAGCCACCCTCCTTCCTTATTATATCTGACATGCGCCCATAAAGGAGAATATTCGCAAGGGCGCATTGCTCCATGCGCGATTATACGTATTGACATATTAAATATCAATATATTCTTATATTCTCACGCAACATGTCGCGTTGTTTATCAGGACTCGTAGTGAGGTTAATTAAATAGTTACGAGAAGCAGATAACGCCGCCGGCTATTTATAGAGACCGGGCCACCTTATCGACCTGAGCCATCTGATAGCAAATCTATCTACGACACCTAATCGGTGGCCGTTCGATCGCCTCCAATTGCCTATTAATTCCACTGATGACTGTTTATAAGTCTTTTTATGTTACTTTGTTTGACCAAAAAAATATGTTTTAAGTGATTTAAATATTTGTAGGAAAAGAAACGGGATCGATGCAATATTATATATTTATGTAACTACACGACGTAATGAATGAAATTCAAATAGAATACAAAAATAATTCATTCATTAAATGTTGAAAATGTAATACACCTAGTTAGTAACTTAAAACAAAAACATTTAATTTAATACCGTACTCGTGAATACACGAAAATAACTCTTAATTTTCTCTCAATTATGTGGTAAATTATTCTGAAAATAATGAGGTGCGGTCACTTCATACACAGGACAAGTTGAAGATGGACTTTTTATTTGTGCAGGCTTATTTTTAGAAGAACCCTCAAGAGTGCGGTATGTAAATGGAACGTGTTAGCCCATGCAACGAGCTTCCCTTAAAGGGTAGTAGAGATCAACAAGAAATTAAGTTTTAAGTTACAATGTAACAATACCGATTGGGATTGTTTATTCATTCATTCTTATCAATTGTGTCACATGGCAGTATCTTGTGTTGTGTCTTGGTTCTCTCTTTCTTGTAGAGATCGGAATGACTAGCTCGTCAGATTCTCCCAAACCAATAAGTGGCCACGCTCACCGCACTATTGCTGGCCGCTATGAGCATCATACTTTCCAAAATTTGACTTACTTACTACTTACTAAGATGGCGAAGCGACCCAAAGTGAGTCTTGGCCTCCGATAATAAGGATCTCCACTTGGATCTATCCTACGCCACCTCCTGTCAGTCATCGGCTAGCAGCTCGCGCAGATCCCTCCGCACCTCCTCGATCCAGCGATATCTGGGACGGCCGACCGGTCGCCAAAATTTGACTGGTGTTTAAAAAATATAAGTATATTACAAAATGTAGAATGCAATCGTCCTGTGCAGCCTTTTGGTATTTCTTACACGTGTCGTTATCGTGCTAATATGTTATCCCATTAAACTTTAAATATGCCACTAACCACGTAACTGATACCCGAAATAGATTTCGTTAGGAAACTTAATGACAAGTGGTATTGTAAACAAACTCCGTGCAATTGTAATTTATCCTTAAAAAAACTATAGAAAACACATCATGTGAAGTGATATTATGTAAACTTACAGCATTTTCCAATTTTTAAACTTAATTATTATTTAATAAAACTTTATTGTACCACAAGTAAACATACTTATACAATAGGCGGACTAACACTTACTGGCTTTTTCCAATTTTTTTTGGTTATCGTTGTAGTGTTTTTTGGGAAAAATATATGAGCATGGGTCTACCCATTATTTTATTAATATTATATTTCATAAGCTAACTCAGGATACTGATATGCCTAGAGATTTAATTAAACTTTTTGAATATTGGTATAGCAATCAGAAAAATGTGGTCAAATGGCAGGGAGCTATCTCTGAGGAATATAAATTGAATTGTGGTGTAAGACAGGAGGGCTCTCAAGCTCTCCTAAGCTGTTTAATATCTTAATTGTCTGATAGTTGAACTCAGTGGAACTAATGCTGGATGCTCAATAAATGGTGAATTTTTTTAATAATATAAGCTATGCTGATTACATGTTTCTACTGAGTTCATCTATCAATGCACTTAGGCGGTTAATTGATATCTGTGAGACATATGCGGTGGCCCATGGACTAAGGTATAATACAAAAAAGAGTGAGCTAATGATGTTCAAAGCTGGCAGTAAAAGCTATTTCGTTCCTGCAGTAAAGCTTGGGGGCATTTCGCTACCCTGGGTGAAACATTTTAAATACCTTGGTCACTGGGTCACTGATGACTTATCTGAAAATATGGACATAGAGAGGAAAAGGAGGGCATTGTCTGTCAGGTGCAATATGTTGGCCCGCAGATTTGCCAAATGTAGTGCACAGGTAAAGCTCACATTATTTTAAGCTTATTGCCAATCACTATATACTTGCGGCCTGTGGGTTAAATATACGCAGCAGGCATACAAAGCCCTCAGAATCCAGTACAACAATGGCTTCAGGGTGTTGATGGGGCATCCACGATTCTGCAGTGCGTCGGGGATGTTCGCAAACGCTCATATTGTTGATTTTTATGCAATCCTACGGAAAAGAACCGTATCCCTGATGGCTAGGGTTCGGGGTGCCTCTAATAGCCTGCTGGCCGTTATTGCTGATCATGAATGTACAGGATACATGACAAGGTTCTGGCTGTCTGGGTTGAGACCCCACACAACTATTGTCTCATTGTAGTAATTGAATTTTATATAATTAATAATTAATTTTAATAATTTAATAACAATTCAATTCAATTATTTATGTGATGCAATGTAATTTTAATTTCAATTTAATTTAATTCTTATTAACATAGTTTTGTAAGATAACTGTTACTAGCAAAATGTATGGATCTTGACATCTGAAATAAATGATATATTATTAATCTACATGAAAATTAAAAGTTCGACAGAAACTCTATCTTTTAGCTTGGATAAACCGATGAACCTTTATGCATAAAATTTTGAATGGAACAGCCCCTTTTCCGCGACTCAAAACGCATACTCGTAGGTCCATTAACTTTCTATAAAATAAAAAATTGCTAAGAATCTTTCTATGATCGTCAGTAGCTCTATTTTGTGCTACGATGTAGGTCTTCTCAGTGCAGATTATACTTTATTACGAACACTAAAAAGGCTGTCTCCCTAGAGGAGTATATCCATTACTGTGTAATTTAAACGGGCACAATAATGTTGATCTTCAGGCATTAAAAGCAACATGTAGTGGGACGTGACGTAACTGGGTATAAAGCTCTAAAAATAGAGATTGCAGATTTTTTTTTGGATTTATGAGAATTAGAAGCGGCGTTTTTTTTGTTACAACAAATTTCGTAAGTGGAAGACTTCATTTTCTCACCTAGTACGTTATAAGTTTTCTTTATTATCAAGAATTTTGTTTTTAGCTTTGAATAATGGTGTCACAAAATTGTTTGTTAAAAAACCCAAGAACTTACGAGTTCTTGGGTTTTTTGACAAAACATTTTTGTTTTGGTTGCGAAGAAATAGCAAAATCGTAGGTACTAGATAAATAATATGCAACTTCTTTGTAATTATTTACACACTATAGCTATCCAATTAGATCTCCTATATTTAATTACTTCTGTATCATCGCTAATTTGTTTCTCTGTCTCAATCCAGTAATAACATGCCAGGGAAAAAGCATAATTAATATCTTCGCCATTTTCAATTTGATTAATAAGGCCTAGAACGTGAATGGAATCAATCTTAATATATAGTGAGCGCAAACTTTGTAATTATTTCAAATAGCTTGCAGAATGTTAATACGTTTCATATAGTTGTCATGATTTATGTAATATAGATCGTCAAATTCTTACTTTTTTTATTGTTTGAAAATATTATTAAGCAAAGAAGTAAGAAGCAGATTTCCTCATGCCAGATAACGGAAAAATCGTTCAGGTTTATATTTTCAAAACTACTAATACGATCTTAAGTTCTATAGACATTAAATATTCAGCTCAAAATGAAATAAGGACTTGGTTTGAACTTGTTCTTAGTAAAGTCTTGTCTATTCTGTGCATTTGAGCATAGATAATAGACGAGTTGTGTACAATAATATCAAATGTTTAATTCTCATAAATTAACTATTATTTCCTTTGTTTCAGAATGTCAATTCGGCAAGCAACCGAAAGAACTTGGCAGTATGTGGTACGCTGACCTGGGACCACCATTTGGCGTCATGTACTGCATCATTTGTGAATGTGCACCGGTATGTAATATTGTTCATTACACATTATAATTTATTTTACGCTAATACTGACAGATTATGAGACTTGTAGAACTGAGGATAATAACCTTATTAAATACTAGCTGTGCCCGCGATTTCGTCCGCGTAACGTTCTATTGCATACCTACTTTCCTTACATAATATCAGTCATAGCAGAGTTTGACACACATTGATGTTATTCATATTTAAAATGTTCAGGAGGTCGCTATGTAAAGTATTGCGATGGAATACTGTTTGGCATGAAAGAAAAAGTCAAACAATCGTGATTAGTATATGTCCACCCATTATCCACCCATAAACTCTTACCAGACATATAAAATCATGATTCGGGTGCGAAAGTTTCATTGACAACCACCAGTTCGTAGCAGGAATGCTAATCTTGAAATATCTATCTTTGAGAAGTATTCATTTGACTACCATATATGGTGAGTCATACTACTCAAAAATAGGTATATTTCAAGGCGTTTCTGAAAAAGTCTGACACCAGAGTGTGCAGGGTCGATTGACCATGTTTCCGAAAAAACTGACAGGGTGACTTTTTGAACACTAGCCAAATTTTTACAATGTGAAACTACTACTTTCTGTAAAAAATAAGTACATTAAAAGCCAGTCAGCTATTTCTCAGGTATGAAATTTCATTAACTCAGATGCTAGCGTCTGACCAAATCAGGCAACCCAAATCTCCAACGCAATCCACGGAGAAAAAGATCGCCACAAGTGGAAGGCGACCGTCAAAAAGATAGGTCGGGACATCACGACGCTCAGCAGTGAGCAAACAACTGAAGGAAGAGGAAGGAGACGCTAGGGCACAGAATAATTAATAGTACTAACATGCTAGGGACTACATTAACACTTTGTATGGAATTGAATGAATGAATGAACACTTTCTTGCACCATTTACAAACAAAAGAAACACATAGTTAAATCGAATTAAACTAAATGCTAAGTTATATTGCAATCCGCCAGGGGCGCTTTACAGATTTGACATACAAAGTTTTTAACGCAGCGTTTACGTTAATAAAATCTCATGGTAGAGGCACTAAAATGATTAACGTGCGCACTTTAATAAAAGCTTTTGTGTGTAGTTAAATTTCCCTCCGTATCTGACTCATACGCTGCAATAAGTTTCAATTTAAAAATGTAACATGTTGTACTTCTTTCATTCGGGACATATCGCGTAATTCATTTGTTTGTTTTGTTCATTTAATTGGAACGATGTTCCTAAGATTGCATTTTAATAAGGTCAACTGTTAACGTGATAATAAATGAAACGTGTACGCATTTGCATGTGTGACAGTATCATTCACAAGGTAAATCTCATTGTGATAAAGTCAATTAATGAATGGTACATTTAGTATAATAAAAAGTTTGAGTTTGTTAAGTCTGACTTCCGAAATTATGATATATTGACATATAAATGTGACATCCTCTCGTGATATTATTTTACTATCATATTGAGTATATTTTACAGCCAAATTTAAACAAAAAAAAATATTTTTTTTAAAAACAAAGAACTAATTATTGTAATGTCCATTAGCCTTATCTTTTTGTAGTTTCCTAAATACGTGACATAAATAAAAGCTATTCAAAGATTTCCATGCTTCAATATACACTTGCGTTGATAAAAAAAGTTGTTGACCACAAACCTGTTCGATAGGTACTTAATGAAATTCATTCACAAAATATTGTAATGTTAATTACCGACTCTAAAACGAATATTTGTCACAGGTGCAAAAAAAACGTCGTTTGGTTGCGAAGGTCCATTGTCGAAACATTAAGAAGGAATGCCCTGTGCCCTCGTGTGACGAACCCGTCCTCTTACCAGGAAGATGCTGCAAGGTCTGTCCAGGGGATCTCGCTAACTGTAAGTGAAAAACATTAATTTCAGTATATTTTAGCTTGAGAAAACGAAACAGACAATAGCAAAAACTTTTCATTTATCAGCAAAAAATCTATTCAGCAAATATGTATCCCTATTTTTATATTGTAACATATTATACGAAGCGTTATTTAGATAATATATTATTTTACAAGTTGGTTTTAATGAATACCCCTACAATTTTTTTTAAAACCATTAATTGGTATATTCGCATCGTGTTACGTGAATTTTTCAGAAATAACAATAAAAAAAATAGTAATGAATATCACGATAAAAGTAGTAAACTCTAACAAATCTGTAAATGTAAAACATAGATATTGCAAAGGTAAAGCTCAGTAATGGCGAGAAAAACCAAAGCTTATATCTGCAGCAAACAAAAATAATCCATTCATAAAAAATAAGTATATCACTTGTTTTAATATTGTAACACATTTTACGAAACGTTACTTCTATATTTAGATTATATCTATATTATTATTTTAAGAGTTTGACAATATTAATGACGCGCGGCCGCTGCAGCCGGATCGCGTATTCTGCATTTTACCACCGGCCGATCTATGTTTGCACTAGACAGAAACCTGATAATTTAATCGCAAACATGATAATAATATAGGAGACAAGTGACTCGTTTGCCGCCAACCACTTTATTCTCAAAACACACTACCAATTTCAGCACAACGTGATATTCATTACATACTCATCAAACCTCCATGATATTCCATTTTTTTAATTAATGATGTCACTTTCGTATAATACTTCATGTAAAATGACTGATGTCATGCCTTTTTCGGCTGGAAGTGCGACACTTGCCAGCAATGGTTTCTTAGGAGCTAATAAACACGTCCATTTAGCGTTAGTTTTTCGGTGTCTTGATGATATTAGCAAGCGATGATTTATAAGTCATTATGTCTTCTTGATTATATTGAAAACATAACCGACGCAACAGGTTAGTGAGTCACGCACCATCTGTCGCGAAAACTATCCTCACATGTAGAAATCGACTGGACTTTTATATACTCTTTGATGAACATTTATATGCAATTTTTGGGTTACCCGTTGCGCTCATGTAATATGACACTTCAACCTCTCATCAATTAATGTTTGATTTTGTAGAATAAATTTGCTATTAATAGAAGTTTTAGTTGTTTTATTAGATAGTAGCTGTGCTAAATAGAAAAAAAACTTTGTATCAATAACGCGTTTTTAAAAATTGCGTATTTTAAAATATAGGACGAGTTTTGTAACGTTCGTCTCCTTCTTTTTATAATCCATACATTCGTTGCAAAAAAAGATCTCAGTTATTTAACTGTGGCCTCTTTATAGACTCTCCGTAAGTTTTCAAACGCAACAAGCTAAATATTGTATCTGTATCTGAACATATAGCAAGAGTGAGTTTTTTGATTGTCATCATTCATCATTCCATTAAGTAGGTGCGCGTTTTTTGTCCAATCGGCAATTTGCCGACTATAAAAGGTAATTGTGGAATGTACTCGTAAGAAAGTATGCGTATGCGATGTGACAGGGTCTGGTGATGACAAATGACGGCCGTGCGGCGAGTGGCGGCTCCCACGACTTACTCTCATCAATATACATTAGGTATAGTACTTGTACGAAATAAGAATGGTACAGCAACGATCATGTATGGCCATGTACAAATAGGTAAATTTTTAGGAAAAAAAGGGGCCTTACAAATATTTGTATATGTAATGGGGTTATTTCACTCATTGATTTTAATAATTAACATTATTGTGGTTCAGTATACAATGTGATTGCTTATTTCATTCATAGTTCTACATAAGAAATCTTGAAATTAGCGAATATCAAAACAAAGAAATCAAACTTTGTGAATGGTGAATTTTGTGAATTTGCCAGTGACAGTACATTACATAAATACTCATGTATCTGTATTCTTAATAATTTGTGATAATGGCTACCCGAATTATCTCTTTATATAAAAACTAGCGACAAGCCTAGTTTCACACAAGTATACAATATAAATATCCCGGAAGAATTTATCTACCTACATGATTATGAAACCTGCATCAAATAAGTAGCACGCTTCAGACAGAAGCATAATAACAGGCAGACGTTCGAGCGACTTTTTTTGATACTATGTATAGATATTGATATAAATATTCGGGAGTATTTTGGACATCGGATATTAGAAGTATATAGCATTCACCGTGGTTATTACTTAGAGCGACGCCTGTCGCCGACGCCGCGTCTGCCTGCCGCGTCCCGTTATTAGGACTAAATCGAGAGCATTACAATAGCATTACTCAGATGCACCGGGAGTGGTGCAGAAATGGCACGCGCTGGTCCCCCCCCTGCGACCGCCCGCTGCAAATAGCTGCTGGTGATGGTTATTCTGGGCGCGGCCGTCGACCCGCCGCCGCGACGCCGTCTGCTCGCCTTTTTAGCGAACTTACAACATACAGTTTTTTGCGACCAAATATCGACGATGTCAACGTACGCTGCGTAATTCTTCAGTTTCGGGTGGCGGAAAAAGCTCGAGGAAATTGTAGCCAATAATTTATTGGAAAGAAACAAAAAGAAATCTCCTTAAGTGTTAGTAAAGAGAGAGAGAAAAATCAAAAAGGAAGTCTTTTTATGACTGACTGATTATATTGATGTTCAACGGCTGTATGCTCTTCATCATCATCATTGGCATAATTTTTGAAAATGTTTTGTTTATCTTAACGGGTTATTGACAGGGCTACGTAAGTTATATTAACTATTCTGCGGATAAAGCTACGATACCGGCGGCCGCAGCGGCGGTAATTTTAACTAAGGATAGGTAGCTATATTCAGATGATTCTGATAACCGTTTTCCATAGACACTGTATTTATGTCATATTTTGTAAGTAGAAATCTTTTTATTTTGTACATTTATTATTGAAAAAAATATAAAGTAGAACTTCTTATTTTCTTAAAATTAATCTGTAGTTGAGTGAATAAACTTGATGCAGCGTAAAACTCAAGGCGTAGTCACGTCGGGATCTGAACCAAGCAGTAAGCTCTATCTCAGCCTCGTAACTATAAAATGCATCAAATCTGATTCACTGTTGCCTTTGTGAGAATACCAGCTGGCCGTCCTATAGGTAACCACAAAACATGAATAGAGCAGAAAATAAGCACTTTATATATATATATTAGTTCTACTCAAAATAAATAACAAGTTCCATTTTAGTACGTTGAAATTTTGCAATCATACTCCTTCCACAACATTCACGCGTTGACAAACATAGCACTAGTTCGTTTGTGATAACTTTATTAAGGAAATAGATTCATGAAACAAAATATACCTACAATAGCGACTTATCCCCACTTATTCCCTAAAGGGATCTTTTCCATTTAACCCGAGTTTGATTGACATGAATTAATTTAAGTAGATATTTATAATATGATAAGAATGTATTAATTATGAATTAAAAATTATTACTATAATCATGATAATGACTAAAATTTGTCAATGATAATCAAAACTTTATCATGATTATTTAATTGGAGATCTAAAATTGTGATTAAAATTGCTCGTTTGTTCTGAATAATGACTAACTTATTTCGTCTGGATTATGGCGACATTTAACAAAACATAACATTTATTTTTTTAAAGGATATTTTTTTAAACAAATTCGTCTTGTTGAATTTAGAATTTCACTATTTCCGCTAGGTAGGTAGCATTTTTCAATGATCATCTAGGCATTTTTCTACACCTTCGGTGTTTTTACATTGCAATAATATTATATGTACTTTATCGTGCTTTTAATAAATCCTTACGAAGACTGTAAAATGGATAATTTTTAATTGAATCCCGACAGGTGCTTTTGTAATAAAATTTAATGAATTTCATGCCCTCCGATTGCGAGTTGTTAGTTAGAGTTTTTAAAGGATGCGTTTAGTTTTAAGCTGTTCTTCAATCTAAACATGATGTTTTACGAGATAATATAAGCACTAAAGAAATTGAATTGACAAATAGTAATCGTCCATAGGCTGCGGTAACCACTTTCCATCAGACGTTCCACGTGCTTGTTTGCCTACTAAAGCGTATGTAAAAACAATTTACTTATAAGAAAAAAACAACTCAACTTAATGCCTACAGACAATCTGCTAGTTAAACCTTAGGACCAAATAGGTTCATTTGGCTAGTCCTAAAGAATAAGTACTAGTCATTTGACTAGTCGTGTCGTGAAGCTGTCAGTGAGTCAGTCAGTCGATTATGCTCTCGGTCCATTGGATGTAAAGCTATGCCCTCACCGCTTCAGTCAATCACTAGTGTGTCTAATTTAGTGTGCCTGCATATGCCTCTCAGGAATTTGTTTTGTGCACGCCGATGTGCGTACAATCGACGTTTTATTCTCGTGAGATTTGTGTTTCTGTTGTTGCACGTATGTATACTTGTAGTGTGTTCATTTCAAATTGGCTAATGTCTGCGGTTTTATCTTGAAAATTTGGAATATTGATAACTTTCTTCTAAACATCCTTTATTTCAACACATTCTCTCCCCAAAACGCAATAGTACCTTCGTCGTCATCAACCTTTAAAAATGTATTGTTATAATTTCTTTTCAGAGACTGTGTTGTTAAAATACGATCTAAGTTACTCGTAAGTTATCTTGTAGTGTCACATAAAAAAAGATTTTTAAAATATAATTGTGTTCCGACAGTGCAGAAACAGTGTAATGTAACGTACTAGATATAGTCACGTTTCTGGCTAACATTGTTGCACAGAGCTGAGCCCATTTTATATAGGACGAATGTTCACCACAAGTGCACTTATTATTTTAATGTCGGCTAATGAGGGAGTGTTAGGTGAATGCGGTTAGTATACTCGTACAATCCTATAGTGAGTAATAGCACTAATAGCTCAACGTGGTTTGTGGTGCAAACTGTGCGTGACTTGGCGTGACCGTGCGGCATGCGCGGGCGCCGACCGGCCCATTCTGATTTACCTTAAACATTAATCTTTTGACATAAATAGAGTAGGCATTGAGATCTATGGAAATTACTTATCGTCGATGGAAACTGTGTAAGAAGTATAGAAAAATTAAATTTAGATATTACAAGTACCAATTGAAAATACAGTCAATGAATTAATGGTTGGACTAATGAAATTCAAATAATGCTTCTTAAAAGTTAAATAATAAAAACATGTATCTAATGTGAAGAGTGAGGCAAAAAGTTTTTACTAACATCGCTATTAACAAAGCTCTATTCAGGCTTCATGACTTACTAGTTGAAGGCACTTAAAAGTAAAATTCTTTAGAGATTATCGATCGTAGTCGATTGAAATAAATTATTCACGTTTCTGTATTTGTAACAAAGTGTTTTGCCCTAGATTTGTATTTGGTCAAACGACCATTAACGAACGATATTGTGGGTGCGAAATATTCATTTGTTTACATTGCCAAAAGTGTCAACTTAGTATTACTTCTATGGAGTAAAGCTTTTCCTTTCTAAAATCTCAAAGTAGTGCTGAAATGTATACACGAAGAACTTTAGTTTGTTGGTTAGAAACTCTTTAATGTATATAAAATATCGTCGTTTCAGCCGCAGTCAGTCCACTGCTGGACTTGGGCCTCCCCATTAATTAAGGGGTTGTTGCCATACACGCCACGCTTTGGCGAGCGCAGTTTCAGCGGCTTAGATTAAAGGATGCTACTGACTCGGATGGATGATAAAATATAAAACATTCCAATTAATTTATTTATTTGTTAAAAAATATTTTTCATAAGTAAAAAATTTTTAAATAAAAATTGACAGTCTTAATGCTAAGATCCATCATTGGGAAAACAGAAAAAAAGGTCAGCTCAAATAAGTTACAAAATAAATTATCACATTTTATTTAAGAATTCCATTTTGCCATTTTGATTTGTATTTTTTTACTTACAAAATAGTTTTTGAAACATGTTTCAAGTTAATATAAGTGTTTTTATAACATTGAAACTAATATTAAATACTCCGTAGGATTTGATCAGTTATGTAAAAAAAGGTTAGGATGAAATTGTCGCAAACTCTAAACTTGAATAAATCATGAATTATCTGCGCGCCAATGATAATTGTAGATGACTTTGTAGGAATGACTGAAATAGAACTAAATTTTTGTTACCCGAGTGATTCTGACATAGTTAATTTCCATAATTCAGCTATGTTTGACACAATGTACTTGCGTAAATAGAGAACAGGCGAACAAACAAGAGGCGGCGTCGCGGCGCGCGCGCCGGCGCCTGCCGAGGACACGTACTCGTATATGTTGATAGGAGATTGTGTTTGTTTGTTTTTTGAACATTTTAGTGTCTAAACTTTTCTCTAAATAAGAAAATGACGGATTTGAGTTATAAAGGAAAATTTAAATTCGGGGATATTAACAAAGAAAACTTGTGTAAGCATCATTATGTAAATAAGATTTTCTACGAGCTTTCTTTTTGTATTAAATTTAAACAAAAAAAGTTAATGAAAACTTAATTTGAATATGTGATCTATTCACAGATAACGAGGACTTTGGCGATTCTATAACCGTCCAAAGCAAAAAAAAATACATGTTAAATTTATTTAACAACTAGCTGTTTCCCGCAGCTCCGTCTGCATCAAATAGTAGCCTATGTTTGATCCTGGGTCTTCAACTATATTCGTACCAAATTTCATCAAAATTCGTTCAGCGATTTGGCCGTGAAAGCGTAACAGACAGACAGACAGACTTTCGCATTTATAATATTAGTATGGACGTATAAAAAGTATAAATAGGTAGGTTTCAAAAAATAGAAAATATATAATTAAAATAGTAATTAATAGTCATGTTGGAAATTTAAATATTATTATAATCATTGTTCGATGTTCGACACGACTTTAAGAATAAAAGAATGAAAGCCGCGCGCCGGAGCTAGTAAGTTCATCGCAGATTAATATTGCTGATAACGTTAATATATTTGCATGAACAGTGTATGTTATATAAATAACAATGCCTTATGACTTTAATAATTATTACCCCAATTACTCATGCGATATGAAACCTTGTACTTGCGAAAATTTGTTTTCCAATGTCGATAAAAACAAAGTTTAATACAATCTCGAAAGGTCAATAATAATTATTTCAATTAATTTTATGCGATAAAGATGTTATCTAATCACAGAAATGTGTATCATCGTAGATGACAGTGGAAACGTGCTTAGTTCTGGTGCTACCAATTAAAAATACTGCAGATGCACACTTACACATACATAATGCATTTGAACATATACACCGAATAAATTAATTAACACTTTATTGCCTCATTTACAAACATGATAGATACATAATTGAATCGGATTAAAGCAAAATGAATGCAAAGGCGGGCCGATGAAATGTATAAGAGAGTCTAACCCCCGTATTCATAAACATAACCATAAGAACGTCCTTCACTCAAACTCGTTCGAGGGCGCCTTAAGGAAGTCCTCGAACTTTCCTTGAAAATGACATTCTTAGTTGGTTGCTTGAGCAACTTAAATTTTGCTTGAGCAAACTCCAATGAGGTTATAGTAACAATTTTAAACACAAAAATTTAAAATTACAAAAGCATAGAGTAAAAAATAAATTGAAGTAATAAATACCTAGGCCAAAAGTGGCAAAAACCCGTTTTTATCTACTTTATTTTAATTTCAAGGACGCCTCAAGGTACCTCTCGACAAACCTTATATTTGACAGTTTAATACTCACCTCCAATGAGAAATCATCTCAAGTCAAGGAAGCTTGTGACAACTAAACATACCAATGAGGTGGAGTAAGGTTGAGTGGAGTTTCAGTGAAAGTTTAAGAATATGGGTGCAAGTTTAAAATGTCTTCCATTTATTCAAAATGCATGTTTCAATTTGGTTAAATATTTTATTAACATGAATTTGTACTAATTATGTAGCAGATATACACGCAACTTCTGTATAAATTTTCGTGCAAATAAATAAATGGTAGACTTAGTTACATATAACTATAAATTTATTGCATTCCATGGCTATTATTTCCTTAAGTATTAAGTTTTGATTAACCAAGTGCAAGTGTAACACGTGTTACACAAACAACTAATTTACCTACTTAGTATCCTAGCAATTTCTACTTGATAAGAATAACTAAGCAGTCGAAAATATTCTGTTCCCGGAACCCCGGTTGTCAGAATACCTGTATATATTTTTATACCTACCCCGTATAAGTACAAACAAAACCCGTACACTATTTACTTCTGTTTTCTCAATATTTTGCGATGCTGGCGCCACAAATATACGGGTTAATGTGAACAAATGGTAACACAGTTGAGTGCTCATAGGGTTGTCCTCTGCATCATTAAAATAAAACAAATTATGACTTATTTATGTTTGCAAGCTGCAACAATAATTTATGCTAAATTACACAGATAATATAATAAACAACTTAAATTTTACGGACCGTGGCGACATTTATATTTCTACTGACAAATGTTTGCATCGCATTAATTTAATTATAAAACACTTACATTCCAAATTTTCTTTACATATAAACGAGTTTCAACTAATTCTCTTTTTATGTAATTTTATATCTTCACTTCAACTCTTGGTAGATAATTAAAAGGTAAGTAAACTAAACTATAATATTTATCGGGAAGTAGATACTTTGTTTAGTTGTTTCTAGTTTGGTAAGTATATTGCAGGCTTGAATCACCTGATTGTTTGATAATAAATGATTCTGTACTTCGGAAGGCACGTAAAGTCGTTCGTCCCGACTCCTATTGTGTTGTTAAAAGAACGACGTCTAAAACATTTACACCAGGATGTACAGGGTCAATTTACCATGTAACCCACTCGATATGAATGAATGGTTATAATTTTCTTTTAATTCATATTTTTATGCGTCAATCTGCACTAAAGAAACATTCAAGCACCGGCAACCCTAAATTGTCTGTACGTTTGTTTTTATTTCTCTCACATTGCGCTCCGCAGGCGGTTATCTACGGCAGCTGAAATTACGCATGCGACTGTACATTATCACCTCTACTACGTGATATTGCCACCGACCGACGATTCAGAACAATATATCATCCTTATCCTTACGTATTATAAATTGAAGGCTCTACAGACTATCTGTTCTGTTAGAGTAATACAAGACAATACAAAATATCTTTATTGCTACATTAAATTTATATTTAGAATTTATGGATTCGACTTAGGAACTAGAACTGAGTAGCGATTGACGTAATTTATACTAACGTAAATGAACATGTGACTTTTTCACATAAAAAATGATTCTGGGTTTTCTGATTGCTTTTTAAAGTGAAACACAATTCAGGAGCTGCATATACCGAACGTTTATATAATGCCACCGTAAATTTAGAAAAACAATCTGCCTTCAGATAGTTCACAATTTAACAATCAAAAAATTGTAATATAAGTTTTACTTTGAGAGATTATAATTATAATGAAAACTAATGCGTTAAATTGTAATCAGCAAGTTCATTCATAATGTATCGATAGATTACAATCTAGCGAATCTAAAGGTTTTAAAAATTTTACGTTGGCACAAAAATGAACTGATAATTTCTTTGTATTAAGAAAAAAAAATATAAGCTTAAAAATTAAAATATACTTATACTTACTATGTTTTACTACACACAAATTTCAACAACAACCTTGCTACTCACTTACGAGTCTTACGACATACCTCTTCATTCTATGCCGCCTACTCCTCACAATTACTTGCACATTATATTTTCCATAAAAGTGATATGTGGATCTCTAAACATTTTTGCTATGTTCATACACTCTACACTCGGTATTTAATAAGCATAGTAATTATAAATACAATAGCGTAATCTCTAGCTGCGGATTTGTAAGATAAGAGCCTAGTTACACGAAGACATCATGCGAGAAACTTGATTATTTGATTTCATTACTTATGGATGTAGAAAAAAGATTGATGGCGCAGTACTAAGCAACATTCTGAAAAGCCTTTTGTAATATTTCCGTATTATTATTTTTTTGGAATAATGGGGAATATTCCAGACATTAAAAAAAATCCAGAAATTCATAAATCTTTTCAAAAATAGGGCTCCAGTCCACAAGTTCCACAAGTTATTTGTTTTTTTGTATACAAAATATTAAATTTAAACTAAGATCTGTACCGTGTAAGACAACTTTTAGTTTTATGTATAGGATAATCCGCCATTATGGAGATATGCTAGTCGAGCTTTATTTAATTAGACTTTAGTGCTAATAGAAATGCTAATAGTTATGTTGGTAAAGTTTAGGATACCTATTAGGTATAATTGCACTCATTAGGTAGATGTAATCCATTATATAATTCCTCATTAAAATCAATATCGATATACTTATTAATGCATTACCGCTGTAGCTAATTCTAAGAAAATTCACTACCACTTATTTACACAATGTAGGATACATTGTAAATTAATGTCGAATCTGAAAATATTAAAAAAACTGTAGGTAATTATTATGGATAAAAATATTTTCAGTAAGCGAGATAATTAGAAAAAATAGGAAAAACCTATGCCCAGCAGATTAACTACGATTTCTTAACAACTCAGTTATTACAAATAAACAAAAAACTAAAATTACTTCGTTTTATTTTTTCCACAGCACTTACTTAATTAAATTTTAACTGTAAATCAAGGTAAACCTTGTAACCTTTTAGACCATTTAGTAATTTATATTAATTTAATCATTTATTTATTTATTTTTAATGTTAATTAATTTTTTAATGTAATGTAATTTTTAATATTAATTCTTTCATTATTTTATTTTATTTTAACTAACTATTGTGCTAAATTTTATTTGAATTGAATTTTGTTGATAATATGGGTCATGATGCCTGAAATAAATGATTTTTTTTTTTAAACTGATCAGCAATGATGTGAAGAACTAATGCCAACCCAAGGTAAAAAAAATGATCTTGGCCTGACACACGAGTTCTACATTTCTCCATAATCCGCGGCACTTCTTGCCAGTTCACTCTTCTAATCTCTCTCTACATACAGGTATAACTCATCTCAACTCATCATCTCCTGCGATAGTATGATAAAATAGGTAAAAACAAATATCTCTACATACAGGTATAACTCATCTCAACTCATCATCTCCAGCGATAGTATGATAAAATAGGTAAAAACAATCAACTTCTATGATCTGGATAAGAATTCAAATGTACGACAAGTAACAAGGCAATTATCAAGACATTCCGAAAATTTGAATAAACTTGACTCTGCCATTTCCGGGTTTCAGCTCTTGAAAAGGCATGTAATTAACGAAATCGTCAACAGTTGTCTGAAACTAAATATCCATACTAATCCAATCTTAATATTATAACTGCAAAAGTCTGTCTGTCGATCTGTTACGCTTTCACGGCCAAACCGGTAAAAGGATTTTGATGATTTGGTATGAATATAGTTAAATATCCTGGGTCTAAAATAGGCTTTTTGACGCAGGCGGAGCTGCAAGAAATAGCTAGTCATATTTTTTTTTATTCAAAATAGAGATTAGCACTAGCTAGGCGTGCAGCATACTATAAATCGCGTGTTATATGCGTAAAACGTAAAAGGTCACAGGCGAGACTTGAAGGCTATTTGGAAAGTAGTCTGGCGCCTGCGCCGCCTTGCTCTAAGCAAATTTGGCGACGACGACGGGATAATACGTATGTTTGCTTTTGACTTAATTCTTATTTTCTTGTCAAGTGATGTTTCGTTAGAAATTTTTCGAATGGCTTTTATTTTTTTCTCATAAAGATTTTTATTGATACTAAACACCATAGTTTATAAGTTGAGAATACTCCTGAAAGTTTTCAAGAACGGCACATTATTACGTGTCGCGAGTCCTACTCAAATTACACTGTATATTTTTTACTAAATATGCGATACTCAACAATCAGTACAAATATACATTAGTCGATCCGCAAACATTAAAATCGCAATAGCAAATAGTATTAAATTTTTATTGAGTTCCATTAATTGGAGATTATCGTAAAACGTTGATTTTATTTCTTGACTTTACCTGTATTTTTGAATTGCGCAAACTATTTTAATGATTATTTTTATGACTCACGGCGCCATTTATTACCTTCGAATCAAAACAAGATCATATTATTTAATAAGAGGCTGGGGAAAAAGACACGGAATTCTTAGTAAGCAAGGCCAAGACAGAACGCATGATATAGCCGGGAGGTCGTAAACGAGAGGGCTGCTTGAGGTTTTACAGAGCTTGCGATCGTGCGTTTGGCGCCATTTTCATGCCATTTTATTGTTCAAAGTAAGGTAGCGCCAGTCGACACCCGTTCAAATATAATTTTATGATATACCGCATGCAAATGCTGTTTTCTCATATTGAATAGGAAATTGTGTACGACGCCCTCGACAAGGCTGCTCGGAATTTAAAATTTCACGCGTACGTGCGCGACTCATAAAGTAAACAGATTTATACAAATAGGTACATTAAGCAGGATCCACTAAAAAGTATGAATTTATCTATAGAAAATACACATATTTCTTTCAACAAAACGCCAATCTGTTTATTTACAGATTGACTGGTAGAGAAAGATTTAGTATTAGGTCACATTATACGTCCTGCTATGAACCTTCTGTAATACAATGT
Organism: Euzophera pinguis; assembly: GCA_947363495.1. Classification (NCBI taxonomy): domain Eukaryota; kingdom Metazoa; phylum Arthropoda; class Insecta; order Lepidoptera; family Pyralidae; genus Euzophera; species Euzophera pinguis. The sequence continues at coordinate 7,826,173 of OX376164.1, forward strand.
TTAGAATTTAGAATCTGGCATTGATTTCAATTCTAAAAAGAAGTACTATTAGATTTTAAATAATGCAGAAAAAAGTCTAATGTAAAAATGAAAATAATCTCGCGTGTTTGTTCAATAAAACCAAAGTGATTTTATGCTTTCTCGTGATCGTTTATAAAGACCGTCAATAAACATCTGGTTACTCAATCGAGTTCGCAGCCTAAGTGCACCATATAATCAGGAAGAAGTGACGCATGCGCCGTTTTTGAATGAGATTTGGGTCATATTCGGATTATGTTAAGTCGCGTTGGCTTTTAAATATACGGGTTGATGAGCAGAATAGTAACGACTAGAGTACTTTAGCATTTATTGAAATTAACGATTTTTCACCTTCAATAGTTGAAAATATACATTAAGCACTGTAGTTATTAACATAATATCAAAACGCCGATAAGTATGAGAGTTATATTATTTATTAATTTAATATAAAATAACATAAATTCTGAAAAATATGATTCCTCTATTTGTAGAAATTATGCGAGGAAAAATTTGAATTCTCAAAGGAGGTAATTAGGTTATAAGCAAAATTTTCATTATTTAATTAACGGCGACGACCCTCCTGTTGTTTTATAAGACGTTGTGTCTCTAAACGACCAGGGAACTCTTATATTATCATTCCACAAACTGCCTGTCTATTTGTCAAGACTTGTTTCTCAGGCACACGTGGAAGTGTCTATTTTAATCGCTATTCAAAGAAATAATCATTATTAACAATTTGTTAAAAGATGTGGAGAAAATAAGATACAGGTGTATGTATGTAGGTAATGAATAAAGCCACATGTTTATTGAATCATCTATGCAAAAGCGTAAAGCCGATGAGTAGAATGTGTAAACATGAAAATATGCATACAAATTAAAGAGCCTTACAGACCAAATAAACCATAATACACGATGAAAGTAGTAAAAGTCGCGCATTATTAGCATTTGCCGGCAAAAAGCAGTAGCGTTGCATTTTAAGCACATTAAATTTTTATGTTTGAGAATAACACCGATGTCTTTCACTATCGTGCAACGTTCGATTGTTCGATTACTTCAGTGACATGTATTTAAATATACTAATAAGCACTCGTTTCACCTAAAGTTACTATAGTTAAATCTTTGAATTATAAGTTATCATTTATATAGGTATATATATATATATATATATATATATATATATATATATATACGTATGTAAAAATCTTTATTGCCTATATATTTTTAATTCGATGCATAACACACTGGACTTCTTCTATTTTAAAGCAAAATTTATGGATTCAAACATTTCGAAATAGTTATATCAGATATCTTTCTGTGTCCTAGATATTTTGAGGCACGCGTCGGTTATATTCTCAGCCCGTGTTGAGAGATTTATCCAAAGCAGATGCTATCGTAGACACTGATTTACTTGCTTCATTTGCAAATTAACTTTAGAGTTGATTTCTGTTGAAAATGTGGCATATGTGGTGAGGAAGTAGTCAGTAAATTGTTACAGCATCGTCGGTCTACCATGACTATACCATCCATGTGCTATACAAGGCGAATCTCGGTCGCCCTCGCTATACTTAATCTTGTACCTGCTTGATCGCCCTATAAGTTTCTCTATTGTGAGCTCTATCTCTGTGACGACTTTATCCTTAGGTACTCATGGTACAATGACATTATGTTGGCTTTTTGTCGGGCATCTAAGTCGTCGCCGGTCTTCTCTTCGTAGATGTACTTAAATGATGTAGTAATTTGTTACGTCGGAATTGACATTCGTTTTCATTTACTACGTGTACTTAATCTAGCAAAATAAATCATTCTGATTGATTTAATGATGTTTATTTCTTATAAATACAACCTTTATGAGGAAATGTCTCTTCATTAAGTACCACTTCGTATACGGTTTTCTCACAGCACTAAAAACATTTCTAAGATCGTCGTAAAGTCCCTTAATAGTTATTTCATAGTCACAATTTCCGTGTAGTAGGATAGTCTCACGATCAGATTTCTATAGATAGCGACCATAATAGGATTACCGTGCGCCTGCGCATGTAACATAATACTAAATGCAGGTACGACATGAGCCCTTGCATTAGTACAATGTTACAGTTTAAGGTTTCTAGTACCATGGTTCTTAAAATCCCGGTTTATAGAAATTATCTTGAAAACCTGTTTGTGGAATACTATAAAAGACAATATACAAAAGCTTTGTAAAGTAATAAGAAAAAATACTTTCTTTAAAATAGATGAGGAGATCATATCTAGACAAGCTAATATGACAATGTGAAATAAAGTGCCGATTTGACCCATCCTAAGTTCTTTGAACTAACAAAATGGTTACGCAAAGTGTGGGAAATGTCCTGTACGTGACCATGCCCTTATCCTGTAGTTGTTTGTGAATGTGGGTAGACATAAGCGACCGCATGCGGGAAGGGCGAGAGAGGTATTCGCAAGCTGCTACCAGTTCACCGCAATACCACAAGGCGTACTGCAAAGGCCTTTCTATTTATATCTTTTTACCTGATGTTTGTTTATTTATACATATTAAAAGTAATGCAAGTAACGTTAAAATATAAAAAGTAAACATTAAATATAAAAAAATCTTTCAACGAACCCCATCGATGCAACGTTTCCATACACAGGCAGCATTTCTCCGCTGTATCGCTAAAATGCGAAAAAGCTGCCAGACTGGGATCTCCAGTAGGCTCGATGAGGCTAGTTGCTGTTTGTTACCTGGGTTCTATTTGATATATACCAGTACAATTACTTGCTAGATGATCTCACACAAAGAATCAAAGTTGGATTAAAAGATTTATTTTTATTTAATTTTCCGGTCACAAAAATCGTTTTGACTTACCAAATTTGGTCTACGGTAACCTATTTAAAATTATTTTTGGCATGATATAATTATTATTCTTAATTTTGTAACTGATACTGAATCAATTATATCTAAATATGAAGAATATCAAATAGAGTTTAAAATACTAGTTAGGCATGACTTCAATTTTTGGTGACCGTCCAAAAAGAATATGACCAAATAATATTAAAAAAAAAACATGAATGAAACATTGAAGGCATAATGCCAACTTTCATTTGCTATCACCATATCTTTTGTCATCGACAGATATAAATCTTGGAGCCATTATGTCCAAATAAAAGTATTTCCACCTCAAGTTTTCTTTCACACTACCACACCTTTCTTCTATACTATCCATTTTGTGACACTACATAAAGGTTGGCTGGACGAGATTTTAAGTACCATTAAAATAATGTTCATTGTATTCATTGTAGTCATATGGGCAATAAAGATATATTGTATTGTATTGTATATTTTTTGCAAACTCACTAGTCTTTAAACTACCCAGCCAACATCGTGAGTTTAAAATAAACGCCCTCTAAGGTTACATACTCGTAGGTACTTAAATAAATCATAAATTCAATAAACAACAATTACATGACAGCGTTATTAAAATAACAAAAGTTATTGGAAAATTAAACATGGTTTTAATTTTCTTATAAATCCGATTAATTGACTTGAGACGCATAAAGATGTTAATTTGTAATAATATAAACTGAAGTTTATTTTATATTTTAAAATATTTACAACTCAGTATTCAAAGTTGATTAAGTATCATGCAACTACTTGTATGTCGATAAATTTGATCACTGAAAAGTATTATTGTTTAAAAAATATGAACTGATGTTTTCATGAATTTCGAGTGATCTCAAAAGATTATTGTGACGCAACTTGAATATTTTATTTATGCGTTGCTGTCGGTTCTTAGGTAGGTACTTGTAAAAGAAAATTCATAAAATTATCAAACACTTATCACTTAAATTATAAAGGTACTTTAATTAAATGACTCAAAATATATAAAAACAAAAATCTTTTATTTCAGACCGTAGTCCATATCTGTTAGTAATACATACACTTACATGCTAATGTTAGTTCCTTACAAAACTAATTGGGATTTTAGAACAGCGTCCCAGTGGCACTGTATGCAGCGTATGCGCCCGCCCCATCTCTCTGACAGCGCTCTAAGAATGCTATTGCCGCTGCCACGCATCTTGCCCATCAGGGAGTGCACCTTTTTTCGCATCACAGCATGATTATCATCAGTGTGGCATCTGCAAACATCCCTGATGCGCTACAAAAACGAGGCAGCCGCAACAGTGCCCTAAATATATTATTGTAAAGGACCCGGAGGTCACTGTAGGCACGTTGGGTGTACGAGGTCCACAGGCCACAAGAATAAAATGGTTGGTAGTAAGATTTAAAAAGAGTAATCTTTATTTCGTTACTGCATCATGCGAACCTGCGAATCAACATATTTCCCCGCAACGACAGTGCCCTCCGCTCCCACTCAATGTCCATATTATCGTTACAATCCTCAGTGAGATAGTGCGCTAAATATTTAAACTTGTTCACTCTATTTAAACTTGTAAAAGCAGTCCCATTCAGCATAATGGCAGGCACGCTTTTAGGACATTTCTATCCACATATACTCGTATAGAGCGACTCTATGAATACGTTTTGTCAAGCTCATCCAGAGAATCCTAGGGTAAAAGATTTTAAAAAGCAATAAGTGATTCTAAATTATGTCGGTTAATTTAGTTTTGCTGAAATAGTTGTAAACGATGTTTTATGCTCAAATTTATAATAGTCTAGTATAATATTTGCTACATTCCTACGACTTTGCATATTATCGACATATTTGTCTCCCTTCACATTTAACCCTGTCTTATTGCTATGCGAACATAATCAATGCAATAAATTGCGTACGTACATAGTATTTAGAAGCACAATTAACCTATATATGTTGATTAAATGATTCCTAAAAAGGGTGACCTTTAATCTCTACTTAAAAAATTAAACATAGTACCTACAATACTAATATACTGAAGTATATTTTGATCGTACTTCACAGATAGAACTACTAGGCTGTAACTATAGCTGTCAATCACCCTTTCTCTATTTGAACAATATTAAAAGTATCTCTGTTAGTACTATGTTACTTTTCACTTATTAGCTACTAGCTGTTTCCCGCAGCTCCGCCTGCGTCAAAAAGTAGTAGCCTATGTTTGACCCCGGGTCTTCAACTATATTCATACCAATTTTTTGGCCGTGAAAGCGTAACAGACAGACAGACAGACAGAAAGACAGACAGACTTTCGCATTTATAATATTAGTATGGATTAAATTGATAAAAATTAAAACAGACCAGAAAAGAAATAGAGAGAAGCAACAGCTCAATTTGCATAAATTCAAAATCGATCTTACAATTACAATTAATGCGCAAAAGGCCTTGTCGCTAAAAGCAATATCTTACCTACAGTCAACCGAAACAACATTTCGCAAAAACAAGATCACCTTTCCTGTTTAAATTTCATTGTGTATTTGTAATTCAGCGCGCGTACCGAAATATCTAGGAATAGTATTCAGTATGGAGGTCACGGAGCAAGAACTTTGACCCTTCTGTCCCACGTTTCAATGCCAGCGCCTGGCGCCTGCGCGGGCGCCGCACCGCTTCCGCACAAAGCCCCGCATTCAGGCATCGTGAACCAGATCTCGATCTACCCGTCTGCCTTATATTGTTGGTGTCAAGATCAATGTGCAATGTTCGTGAAATATCCAAATCTATACTGAAAATGTTTTTTAGCAGTAGCATTGTACTTGTAGATAACTAGCGGTAGGTTAGGCATTTGCTTTGAAAAGCGAAATTCTGTTTGCCATAATTACCTTTTTCCTAAGTCGCTTTTGATTGATGAAACTTGATAGAGAAATAATTTATTTTTTTCTTCTAAAACTTCTATTCCTCGATTTAAAGGCAACGAAGGTGTGAGAAACAGTTGATAAATCGATAGTTTGGATTTGGACGTTTGTTAACTCGTCACATGAAAACGTCTACATAAATAATACATAGGATCATTTTATTTAAAAATGTAACCATTCAACCAATTATCAAAAAAGGAAGTTTTCAATGTACATGTTTCTTGTCGTTGTTTATAAGGTAATAACTTTATCAATGGATATTCATTGGGATTCAATGAATTAGCACAAGTATCAGTATGCTGATCTTGTCCTATCTACAGAGGAAAACACATGATAAAAACAATAAACAGTTATTTTGTTAAAATTCAGATTCAAAGTAAATAAATTCATCCGGGCCAATCTGGGTGTGTGTAGCCTATGAAGACAAAGTGTTTGTTTTTCGCAAATTAGTGAACTCTATTCATAGGTACTGTCAGCGTCATAAATGTTATATTTTACAGGTATAGCCCGACCACGAAAATAAAAACCCTGCATTGGCGTCGCTACTGATCGCCTTATGTGGCAACATGTTTTAGTGTCATGTCAATAACAAAATTGACAATGTCATTTAATTAAATGAAATAAATCCTCCGTTTTTATTCGCGGTAAATATTATAACATCTTTCATATCACTTTTCTCTCATTACTATGAATTATTTTTCTATTTTGTTAAATAAATTGTAGGAAATAATCACAAAATACACAATGTCCACTTCTGTCTCTTTTTGGCAGATGACATTGAGATGACAGAATATAAGATGAATGTTTAGTTGCCAGTAAAAGAATTAGTTCCAATATTTTTCCGCAATATGGCGAAGGTTGCTATTTTCCTGGTCGGGCTATAATCTCCTAGGCGACCAGTTCAAAATATATACTTACGCAGTAAACGATTTTGTTAAGTTAATAATATATTAGCTTAAATATAATGATATTTAATTTAAATTGGATTACGAACAACTTTTTCCTCGTGAACTTATCCACTAAATATTTGATCAACCTACTTATATTTTTATTCATAAAATTATCATCATTTATTTTTTAGACTTTTTTATATTTGCTGCTGTATTACATGCATATAATAAGTACTTACCGCTAATTGTTTTTAAACTTAATACAAAAATCCTTATTAAATTTTTAAAATAAATTGTGCCACTTCTGTCCCTGATTATACGATCGGCGGCTGCTTTAATCTCATGACCTTTGCATAGCAGGATAGGCTCAAGACATTTTTGCACACCGCTGATTCATGTTAAATATCATATACTTAAATATTTTGTATAAGTGAGTCACGACACATTTGTTTAATGTGATCATCACGTTTTGTGAGAATACTATCGCTGGCAAAGTTAATAATTATTATATTTGCAATTTAATATGTAAATTATACTAGAACTCGCGTAATTTACTTACTGCATAGGATAGGAGTGCTCGTTTTTAGGAGCTCGTTAGTCGAGCTCGACCCGTGTATCCGTAGCGAATACGCGTGTCAAGCGACGGCGTGACGCGACCACTATTGGATTGGTCGCCATTCAGTGGCATTTTCTATCTTGACCTACTTCGTGCTTAGGAAGGCCGTTGGTCCCGGTTGTTGTCGATTGATAGCAGTCGTTAGGCTGTGTCAGATGCCTTGGGGCAGCCTGAAAAATTCTGACAGTTTTGGCCACTAACACACCTCGGGTCATGTTCCTGTTGGTCTGGTTTCCTTGTAAAAAGGTTTACGAAGGTCAGACGGCAGTCGCTCAATTGTTATAATCAGTTCCGCCAAATCTAGGACCATGACTTAAAGCGTACTAGGGTACGCTGGCCTCCGCTCGCCTAGGTTCCGAACCGTAAGCTGACGACGCAACTAGGAATACACGCTAGGATGATGATTATAGAATAGGAGTGCTCGTACATATAGCAATTATACTACTAAATTAAATAAATAAAACTAATGTACTAAAATAAAAAATACTTTATTATTTGTATAATATATAGCTTGTTTTTTGCAAGTCTGGTATGATTCCAAGAATATTAGGTACATTCCCGTTCTGAGGATATATGTTCAGAAACTTCGAAACCCAGTAAATAGTTGATTGTAAAACATCGCGTAGAAGAAGTGGTTATACAATACAAAACTGTTGCACGACAAAGATACATTGTCAAATACAAGCAATGGATATGGATGGTTACGTGTTCTGTCCATGACGCATCTGTTAGTGTATCCCAAATGTCCGGACTCTTATGCTATAAGGATCTTTTAGCGGCCAACAAAGAGCGGTGATCGTGGCCACTTATTGGTCGAGTTGTACTGTACGACTTAACCATTTCGACCCGACAAGAAGAAGTGGTAAAAGTACAAATCATTATATTACATTACTCATTCAAGCAACAGAAATGGTTTAATTCTCAATCATTCGATTAATTTAATATTATTTTTTAGCTTTAAATTCATATATGGGATTTATAAACAGATAACTGTGTTGATTATTTTGAGATAATATAGCTAAAGATTGAAAAGTGTTATATAGCTACCTGTATTTATGGATAAATTCAGGCGCCACTTAATGCGTCTAGCTCATTCAATCAATAAATTTCTATAATCCTAATTTTATTACCTGACCAGTTTTAAATATAGTCCGTGTACTAACTACCACATTTAAATTCACTAGATTGAATTATGAATTAGCTATACAATTATGTTTTATATAGATACTAAGATCAATTATTTAATTAAATGTTAGAATATGTAAATGATCATTACACATTGAGTATTTTTTTTTTATATTCAACCAGTATGATCTCCGAGTAAAGTAAATAATATAAATTATCTGTAATATTGCCGATCTTTTGATAGGCTTGCGCGGGAATTTGAATGCAAACAAATTCAAGTCGCTGTTTCATTCAATATACATGATCTTGAGACATTTTTATTATTTTTGGGGTTATACCCGTCGTCTTCATAATTATCCTTTCTTAAACTTATTAATTTTTTCTTACTTAAACTACTTTTAAAAAAAATTGTCTTGCCCGGTATATTACAGGTCCTTAAAAAGAATAAAAATGATTAAGGTTTAATTAGTGCGAAATGTATTCGGATAATATTAGCTGCGATCCTTCCTAAAATAAATACGCTAATGAAGATTGATGTTTGTTATAAATCGCGGGTGGCCATTAGCTCCTTGTTTTACTGTTCCGCCAAACAACGGAATGTTTGCCCTATTATAACAATTCGTTTAGAATGCAAGTACAATTTACAAAACACCCTAATTAGTGTTGTGCTTTGTACTACTACTTTGTCTTGAAAGGTAACAAGCTGTTTGTATCTGTTTCGTAAGGGATAATATGAAAAAATATGTAGAAATTTTTTTTTATACAATTATTTCGGGAAAAAACAAAACTCAAACAGAAGAAACGTAATATTTCTCTCAGAATTCATTCATTAACAACATGTTTGTGGTAACATTGAATTGTGACATAAAATAATAAAATCTTTTACAAAATAATAAAATGACACATCTTTAATTAATAAATGTATAGTTATCGTGTATTGTACGTAATTAAAATTAATTAATTTGTATTTACTACGCGATGACGGAATAACACGCACCGTATCGTCGATAATGGTGATAAATCTATTGAAATACTTACATTGAATTAAATACACATAAAGATGCAAACAAATATTTTAAACGTTTTTCCATCTTAAATAAAAATAAGCTTTTTATTTTAGTTTTAAACGTTTAATATAGGTTTAAATTATACTAATAAAAATAAAATGTTTTTAATTAATATCTTTAATTTTTACTTTCAAAATAATAATTTGTTAAGAAACTAGTAATCACGTGGTCACCCGAAAAAACCTAAATAAATTTAAAAATGGGTTTAAACCACGGACTTTGGTTTAAAACGGTTTATTTACAATACTAAATATACTACATAACGTATAGAACAGACATACTATAGAATTTCTTATTTAATTATATTTGTGCGATGAAAGGCGATTAGTTACATATAGTCTCATATACAATCGTAAGAAAAACAGTTTCTTTTATTTGCATTGTCAACTCCTTACATTTAATTTCATTATTTAAAATTGTTTGTTAATAAATCAACGGAATAGTATGATTATGCATTTACACAGCATAAGTGGGTATTCGTGATCTTAAATGATTTGTCGGAAAATTATGACTTGCAGGGTGGTACAGTCACGAGCATTAACACATGTGCAATTGTTTTCAATTTTAGATCTTTCAATGGCATAAGAACCAATGTGTATAGGTACATGTTAATGCTCGTGACTGTCCTCAACTAGGATTAGTTCGTAATCAGCACTGATTTATTGTATTCATTCAACATTTATGTCGTCTGCGTGCATCAGATCATGCGTTACTGATTTAGCTATGAATTTTTTAGGTATATTATTATTTTGGGTCATATTCATCATTACAAAGAATTTATCATAAAACACCAGTCTTAGACATTTTTGAATTAGCATCTTTTGAAAAAGTTCGAGCTTTTTAGTCATAGAGCTATCGAGCCTTTGTTTTTGGTTATCCTAAAGAGCGTTTTATTTAAGATGGAAAAATAACATGAGCCTCATAAGAAATTTAATAGTTTGAAATTGGGAATAAGGTGAGTTAAGGGGTTCTGACATGCGCACTTCGGAAACAGATGTGCTAATGTAGCATGATAACGTAAAACACGCTCTATCAGCAAATTAGTGTTTAAATTTTTTTAAATGTCTAACTGTTACTTTGTTTATTAGTTTTTACGTAAACTTCTGCATCGCTTTAATTACTATTACTTAGCTGTTTCCCACAGCTTCTAAAAGCTATTTCCAACTATATTCATATCAAATTTCATCAAAATCCGTTCACTAGTTTGTTTGTCAAACCGTAAAAAACAAACAGACTTTTAGTATGGATAAGTATTATTTAATAAAACATACCGTGCCCTAACGTCTTGCTAAATTGAAATGTGGTGCACCACATTTCGACGATGTATCGAGATGCATCTCGATTCATCGTCATTTGTCAGTCGCCACTCGATTCCAACTGCATTTCTAATTAAATTCCATCAACGGCGTCGACGCGTTTGAATCTTCAATAAACAGGATGTTGCAACTGTACTTTATATTGACGTCAATCGAAATAACAATTTATTGATATTATTATAGATTTATGAATAAGCCTAGTGAGACATATTCCTATTCTATCTTCCAGGCAAATCCATTGCCACTAGGCACATTATTTCAGACTCGGCAGTCCATAGACCTTCCACCAAAGCTTGTAAGTCGATCGGTTGAAAGCGGTCTGTATCCAGCGCTTGTCTGCGACTTTCTTCAGGTCGTCTAAACATATGTCCAACGCTGTGCTTCCTGGTGCCATTTGAAAGCATTTCTCCCCATCGGCCATCAGTTCCGGTTTTAAAGCATTTAAAGATAACTTTTCAAAAGTTAGCACAGAAGAGATAATGGTAGAGATATTTAAATTTTTTTTTACATCTTCTACGACTTTATTTATTAAAACAACAAGGTATACCTATAATCGTTTCGGTACCTGAGTCACCTCTGATTGACAATTCACAAAATCACACTGTTTACAATTTGATGATACAAAAAAAGAATCGACATTAATAAGTGTGATAACAAAACTGTATAATGTATCGTTGACTTCTTACACGTGTCAACCATATCTTATTATTTAAGTCAATGCTTTTGATCCGTACATACCTAGTCTGCTTCATGAATATTGTTTGTCACACATCCCGCTCATGCTTTCGGGAAACGCAATGATGTGTCTGTTTGTCGTAACCACTCACACCTTACCCTCTTTGAGTGTGTGTTACTGCACGATTAACTAATATAGCGGAAGTAATCAACCCGAACGCCAGAACAAGCCCATTCATAATACAACAAGTCCTTGTTCCTTTATTTTTACAGATAAGATGTTTGTTTATTTAGGTAGTACGAGAAATGCAAACATATTGAATGCCACGGGCGACGTCTGTAGGCGTTAAATGCAAATCCCAAAAAATTTCACCGAAGGACAATGCAGTTGGAGTGTTGCACGTCTTGTAAACAGCGCGAACGTGGATTGTTGTTCTACTTTTTTGGGTAAACGGTTGCCCGTAAACGGTGTTGTATAGGCCGCCGCAGAAATACTGCGGGCGGCACAATCCGCACAATGCCTCATTCGCCGCCGCCCTACAAGGCTTCTTCTCGCTTATTCCATATACCAAAGTACTCGTCCACGCCATTTTAGCCGATTTTAAAATCACACTTTATATTTTGTACAAACACGGAGAATATAGATGTATTTATGTTATGCCTTCCACAAGGAGAACCATTTACGTCATGCAACTTTCGCAATCCGAATACCTAATGGATTATCATCGCAATGAAACATTCATCGAGATGCGCCGAGAGCATCGATACAAAATTATATTTTATGGAAATTGATGTTGAATCGGCGCCAATGCCCACTGCATGCTCGCGCTGCGACAGTTATTCGGGCGTGTGTGCGAGCACGAATGCCGCGTCGTCGTGCCTATAGACAACAATAAGACCGCGCCTTGTGCCATAAACATTCTTTGCCACAACCATTTTGAATATAACCTATAAATTAGCACATAGCCGACTGAGAACAAGCGGTTCGCCGCCCGCGAGAATTCGCAATGAGGGCCGTGCCGCGCCCCGTAACGTTTGCGGCGTCTGAGGAATATGCTCGCAGCCGCAGCGGCCACGATGTCTTTGCCACAGCTTTGCCAATTAGACTTTGGTCTACGCTTTGCCCATACTGCCCTATTCATAATATTCTCGATATAACGTTTACCTTGTTGCGACCTAAGCTGTAAGCTGTTTAGAGTAGTAGAGTTCAGGATGCCCTAAAAAATCATGAATTTCCGAATAGGCATAGTTATGAAAGGAAAAACACGAAAAAAATATTTCGTGTACTACACAATACACATTGTCATATCTTACATTGGAAACCTAAAATTAGAATTACTTGGTACAAGTCAATATTCCACATTATACGTCAGCCATGTTGCTCTATCAAATCTCGACTGCATTTATAGCTGATTCTCTCAGAGTACAGGATCTTCTGTCTTAAATTTCGCGTAATTGAGTCGATTTAAATGCATAACTTTAACAAGAACGACTGCAAACTAACGCTTTTGCGTGTCTTCTTTCTTCCTGGATAATACGCTGCTCTGTATGTCTTCACATTTTCTCAACCTCGTGTTGTCATTCAGTCTTCTGCGACTTCATAATTGTAAAATACTTATTTGGTTATAATTGTGCGTGAAATAAATCCATTTGTTTACGACTAATAAGTTAGTTTATATCTTTTTTAAAACAACTGTATCTAATTCAGTAATCTTAGCTGTATAAATATTGAGTTCGGTTCATTTTCAATTAGAGTTCATTAAATTTAATGTTTTCTAAAAGTTTACTCCAAAAGTTACTTAAAGTTTGTTCCGTATGCTCCAAATTGTTGCCTTGATAGGCGTTTGCCTATCAAGACTACAAGAATGTCCTGTCGTCTAGCAATATTGTTTATAGTATTGTGAATTATAAATGTAGAAACACTTAATATTTATTATGAATTGCTGTATAAAATCATAAAATAAAATAATTTACATTCAAGCCTGAAGGCATTTTACTTAGCTTAACGACTGTCATTCAGTGATAAAGGCTGAAGTGCCAGCCTTCTTTTGTATATGCCTTCGGAAACAACATCATCATTTCATTTGTATTCAGTCTACTGCTGGACGTAGGTTTCCCCTTAATAATTTCCAAAATTACCAATTGGATGCGAACTGCATTCAGCACTGACCTGCGACTTCCTTAGGCTATCTTACAGAACGGATTAATGTGAGCTATCTCATCATATTTTTTTTGCAAACCAATAACTTTTGTTCCAAGTTCTTAAGCCGCAAATTTTTCGTTTAATTAGTTTCTGTATATCATCGTTATATAAGTTGGCTGTACAGATAAGAAAATCGCAAGTATAAAATAATAGGCCGCATTATCAACTTTATCTTCGAGTTTGTGTGATCAACATGTAGGTAAATGGTTAATTAGGTCGGACACTCACGATTGAAAAGTTGATTACGATTACGAGGTAGTGATATGCAAACATGTGTAATCAAGATTAGCGTATTGTGATTTTTATAAGAATTCGATAAGGATTCAGCGGAAAATATAATTAAACAATGAGTACACGCGTACCTATGTTTACCTTTATTCACATTTATTTAGATCTAAGTTTTCTAAAATTTTTAATTATACGTAGGTAAATAAGTATGCAACTCATAGATTGGAAAGCCTAAAAATGCCCTACTTCTTTCTGCCTACAACAACATGAATGACACTGAATTTGGTTTGATCTATAATGTAAGCAGCTATTTTTTCATACTAATTTAATACTTGGTGGGCATACAGGCATAAGGTACAGTTCACGGTAAACGGTTACCGTATTTTATATTCAAAATAAGTAGTACTTTTAGGCGCCTGAGTCGTTGAGAAAATTTTACTAAGTATCAAGATGGCAAGGAAAGCAATGAGCTTTTGGATCTCGATGACTGAATGAAACACAGCAGTAGTAAGAGTTACATATAATTCCTTCACGAAGGTTTTCTGTGAGAGAATAATCATCTTAGCGTGTATTCCTAGTTGCGTCGTCAGCTTACGCTTCGGAGCCTAGGGTACGCTATAACTTATAGCTATAAGTCTGCTGAGCGACTGCCGTTTGACCTCCGTAACCCTTTTTACAGGGAAACCGGACCAACAGGAACATGGCCAAAACTGACAGAATTTTTTAGCCCTAAGGCATCTGATACAGCCTCACGACTGCTATCTATCGATAACAACTGGGGCCAACGGCTTAACGTGCCTTTCGAAGCACAGAGGAGCTCAAGATAGAAAATGCCACTAAATGGCTACCAATTCCATAGTGGTCACGTCACGCCGTCGCTTGACACGCACATTCGCTACGGATAGATTCGATACGGCTAAAATAAATATATATAAATATATAAACATTGACGCTCCATGCCTCACGATTCAAGAGGAATCTGACTACCGCGTATATATTTACTGGTAGGTAGCGGTAGCTGAAGGATTAATTTATTCATGAAAAAGTGAAAAATATTTCCTGGCCTTCTAACCGCTAATGACATTAGATCGAAGTGACACGCCACCGGTTTTCAGTTTTCGCCCGTTACGTCACCGCAGACCAGACGCCACGTCATGCGTTCAGAATAGTTTGGACGAATTAACATTTTTTCAGCCAACCGAGGTCAAGGTGCGGTGCATTGTAGATTGTAATGTAGTAAATAAAGCGTATAGTGAACATTAACACTACTTTGATAAATTAGATTGAGATTTAAATGCTCTGAAAGCAAATCTGAAAAATATTGCCACAGTCGACCATATCTATTCACATCACTAGGTGTACATTTTCTTATTGAAAGAGTTGAGTCGTAAATAAATTATTTCAGTAGCAACTACAATTATTTATCCAGTCCTCCACAGACGTCTTATAAATATGCAGAACAGTCAGGATAGGAAGTACTAAAACACCTCGAGAAGTCGTATATTTCGCTCCGATTGATTGCGCAACGAGTTCTCAGGTACATCGCTATGTATGTACGAATGACTTGCCCATGTAGGAGAGGCCAACCAGACTTGTTCCGCCTCACTGGCGCCAGGACAATATTCGACCCTAACTTATACGCCTGATATTCTCTGCTTAGATTCTATGACACTATGATCTGCCCGACCGTTAACTGTCGCGACATGGACACTAAACTTGCTATGCTTACAACCATACTTAAGTTAGACGACACATTTCCATAATACTACGAATTTTAGGACGACAAGACAAGAACTGTTATCATATTCCGTACAATTTCGCTAGATTCTTATTCCAGCTTTCAGTTACAGCAGAGCTCATAAAATGTAATTCTGACAAGTAATAAATAATAGCACACCTGACAGTTTATTCATGGTAATCAAGAGCGTCGTCTACCAGGCGCCTTATTACATCATGCTATTGGAAAACTCGCAGCATCGCTGAGGGTCCGGCCGTTACGCGCCCGATCCGGATGGCCCACAGCCGGACCGCTCACTTATTTAAAAATTTGCAAAACCGTTTTTAAAATACCACACTGAGTATTGTTGAGTAAAAATGTGTTAATCAAAAACTAATGAAAATATAAGAGTTGTCTTTATTCGTAATTTTTTTTCTATTTTGTATTTCTTTTTTTTCAGCATTTTGTATTATCAAATCTATGTAGCCTAATTTTAGTAAACATTAACCCCCTTACTGATAAGAATTTGTTAACATTACAAACGTCCACATTAAATATGTTTTATTTCGTTTTTTACGTCGAATATTTTTTTTTGCGTCAATACCGTTGCAGCTAGCCACCTTAGCCGAACGTGGTGGCGGCATCTGCAGAAGATGCGGCTGACAAAAAGCGAGAGTAGTACACGACACTGGAAACACAGTACAGTTTCGTATCTATTGCGGTGGAGACCATGGGCTGCTGGGATAGGGTGCCGTTTGGCAGAGAAAAATGGAGACCCCTCCAGCTCTGGCTCGTTTCTGGTGCAAAGAATGTCTATTGCTATACAGCGCGGTAACGTAGCTGGCATTTTGGGCACCTTTGCACCGGAAACGTTAAGGGGCGGGACATAGCTACGTTTGTTTGTTTTTAATTTGTACCTGTTTTCTCTGTATTTTATATTTAAACCATATTTTAATGTTTAGTATAATATTGAAATTTTATATATATAAAAAAAAAAAAATTGTGATCGGGCGCGGTCTGGCCGTGGGCGGCTCGGCTAAGCAAATTTTGAAATTAGTGAGCGGCCCGGCCGTGGTTCGTACAGAACGGGCGCGTAACGGCCGAACCCGTCGATGAGGCCGTAAGACGTCGGGGCGCGACTAGACTCTGAATGAACACCTGTATTGCCTATGGCTTTAGTCAAATCACGTTTTGGTTTTGGAGATTGCTTTAATAAGTTTACATTTACGCTAAATGACATTAATGAGTGGTTGTGGCCAAAGAGGCGCCACGCACGGAGTGTGGTGTAAACGTGCATACATATTTATCACACACACAAGAGTGGGCCTTCGCGGGCGCCTAGTACCGAGCGCGCAGAGTCAAAGGTGCCCCGGCGCCGCTTTGTCCAGGGTTGGCAAATTAGACAACTATTGCGACTTATACATTATTTAGTCATCAACGGTCTCATTTAAATCTCCTTTTAATGTTTTATACCCTTCTGCACACATCTCTTTTCATGCAATGTTGTTATTCAATGTTTCTTAGACCAAGTCATCGCCACACTGGCGCCATTTGCCAATAAATTTAGGGCTGTCTCGTGTATTAAATGAATTTACAGAGTGAATTATGAATGCTGGCGCCCGACCATGCTAGATCACAATCTGCCTTCGGATATATCTACGTAAACAGGTCTTCTCATTATACTCTCAACTATTTAGAGATTCTGTTTGCCTGTTTATCATGCCATTTCCCTGCTCAGTACAAATGATCAGATAAAACGATTTATTGGGTTCACTCTCAGGGTGTGCTGTATTATTTATAGCACGTCACTACTGGTTGCAATGCTAAATTTAAACAAGAATGCGTTGATGCATTCATTACAATCTCATCTCAAATCAAAAATCGTTAACGTAACATCACTACGGAAGTTATTTGCTTCCGGTAATCCTCAAAATGTGAAGTGTTTCTACCACTGCTCTGAAATGTAGTTAAAATGAGCGAATTCATCCTTTTTAACCGACTTAAAAAAGGTGGAGATTCTACGTTCGACTATTTCTATTTTATTGATTTGAAGCGAGATGCCTAATTTACTACCAGTTAACGAGCGCATCGACAAATCTCGTGCAATCAAATCGTCACACGAAATGTCAGTGCTCCCTCTATTTCTGTACAGAGCAGACCCAACAAGAAAACTATGTAAAGCGCAAATTCTAGCGTCGCCGTCTAGACGCGGCCGATCCTATAACGATTGAATAACATTTGATCCAATCAACCAGAATGGAAGGGTCGGAAGGTCTTGCGAACTCCCCATGGAACAGCGGGACGGACGGACTTGTAATTCACAATCAATTGATTGAAAGACCCCTTTTTATGACTCGATAGTTTTAATGAAAGTATATGAATGAATTTTATTTTTGTTTCCATTACAACTTTGCAGGCCTGATAAACCAACTATAGGGACCAAACATCACGTTCGTATATGTGGTAACAGTATAGTTTTTGTCGGTTCATTCTTTCAGTTAGTAAACATCTTTTTATGTGTAATATCGTTAATATAGTTCACCTACCAGATTCTATTTCTCTGGTTAGCACAATCACTTGATAAGTTGGACCGCCTACTGTGCGCAGCTTAACAGTAGCTCCTCATCCTTTAATTTCACAACTGATTTGGTGAAATTTATTCGACACTTCTGGTTTTATGGAAGTAAATATCGTCAGCTTCTGTTGAGAGCCAGCGTCTAGCGCAGTTCCTTGACCTTCCAAGGACGAAATTCATGATTACACATTTTTTTTGCAAAACGCGTGTAAACCGCAAGGTTTTAATAGTACCTACGCAGATGTAACAATGGATTTGTTATCGTTGTTTCAGCACCTGATATAGTGCAGCAGGACAGTCCAGTGATGGTCCTCACGGATAGCGAAGAAAACCTAAGTATGAAACGTAAGTTAAAGTATCATATAAATTCATTTGTAGGCACTGCTTCTTGCATTAAACTCTTGGCACACTAGTCAAGCATCCATCTAAATTCAGCTTCAACTGAACTTCAGCTTTACTAACAAAAAAACATAGTTCTCAAGAAAATTACGGCTTTGCTTATATTGAAGGACACATCATTTATCAGTAATTTTAATAGTTTATCACAGATATCGGTTACGTCATCAATTTTTTTCTACAGATTTCGGTGCTCTACTCACTGGAAGATCCCCGCTGTGCATCAGGCGAGACGACATGACAGGCGTGCCAGTCGCCCAAGGAGTGGCCACAGCTCGATTCATCTTTCGCCGTCGCCATCTCTATTGGTCCGTGTTGCTAGGATCCTCAATCACGGCACAACCTCGTGCCCTCTCCTTCTTAGATAGAGAAGGAAGAATGCTCATTGAGCATCCTTTAGCAAAAGCCCCTGGAATACACGCAACGTACGAGGAAAAAACCGATAAGGTGAGTTAATATACGACAGTATGTATTACGGCATTTACTGAATTCATTTACAAAGTAAATTACAAAAGATACTACGTGGAATCGAAAAATTTAATAACATCACACTTTAATAACGTAATGTGGATTTATTTTTATAAACAAGTTATATGAATTTCAAAGAAGCGCTTTTTAAGAAATGTCTTTTTACAGCAAAACTTTTCTATTTTAGTTATGTGGAGTATGGCGGCGAGTTCCACGAGAATATAAGCGGTTATTAAGAGACGGATCGCTATTTGTTGCACTTATATGGGGAGATGCACAAAATAACACTATGGACAGCGCATTAAGTGGACGAATCGATAGGTGCGTACGACTTTGATAGTCCAATAAATCGCTTGAGCTTATTTATAAAATCGTATTTTATTGCTGTAATATATGTTATGGACTGTGAATCAAATACTATTATTACATTGATGCAATAGATTTCACCTTGAACTGCCGTTCCTTGGAAATAGCAGTGGTATTGTTCAGAGTTGATTGCAAATTAAATTAGCCGTGTGATTAGTAACGGAAAGTCCCTCGACTCCTTGAAGTAGTTGATCATATGGTCTAGGAAAATACCAACATGTTAAGTCATTTGCTAATTCAACAGATTTTAACAAGAAATCCATTTTAATAACGGATATATTTAAAATATATCCGTTATTAAAAACGTCATCCATGTAATTGTTATAAGGATTTTTGAGCAAGATGTCTCTGCCAATCTCTTACATGTCACAATTTTAGCAAGATAAATTGTTCTGCAGATATCCAGCATTAGCGTCAGAAATGTTTACATCTCTCCTCGAACCTGAAAATGCCCCAGAACCCTCAGGAAATAGTGCCTGTAACGATCACTATAGGCTTGGACAGCAAGAAGGCTGGGGAGGTACTGCAGTGGTTACTGGGGTGGCTGGTGCAGCTCCAAGTTTACATATAGCAGTCGCATATAATGGAATATTCCCTCCATCTGAAGGGAAGGAACAGCTGGTCAGGGTTCTATTGTCACTGCCGGATAAAAACGAGACTATTATCGATGAGGTAAGGAATTTAGAATGTAATATTTTGACATTTTATTTGATCTAGATGATTCTCTAAACTACTGGCAATAATAATAATAGGAGTGTCGGTGATGAAATCGTTAACTAAGTTAGGCAGAAAAGCTTCATACTAAAATGCACTATCTGTATTCATGTCATGTTTTTTCACAGTCATTACATCTATTAATTACCATATTAATCCAATTTAAATGAATTTCAATGCGAACACATTAAAATTTATTGGCGTGAGTTCTAAGAAGTACAAATACAACTTTTATAGGTATTTATATTACATGCTGCTGGTTTTCTGAGTACTGTGAAAAATATTTTGTGCGTAATGTTTGTTTTTATTTTAGGTACAAAAACTGAACAAAGCTAACTACGAATTGAATGTTCTTGAAGTATCTACTCCCGTTTCTGCTGCTGAATTAAGGTCTCTGTCAAGAGGTCGACTCCAATTATCAGTTGAAGAGATGAATACTCCTGAACGTCGCATAACTGGGAAGATCAGACAAAGAGCTGCTTGTGAAGTGTACCATGCTCCGTTGGTGACAGAGAGGTTACCTGCTACTATTGTACCCGAAGGTCTAGCCATGCTGTACATCGATAAAGAAGGCTCGCTTGTGTATGATATACAGGTGTGTATTGTTTCCTCTTTGGTATTCTAAAATTTAAGAGCTATCGGTGAAGTCCCTCTCAGTCAATACGTCTTTCGCCAGTGTTTTTACATAAATTTTGGTTTCAATCATTCAATGTTCCACTTATTGAAATTTCCTTAACTTGTTTAAATTAATATTAAAACGCGCTATATGAGAAATAATAATCGAATTATATATTGATTGCTTGGATTGGAAGTGGATTGCATAGAGCATCCTCCCATACAATTCAATACAAAATATGTTTACTGCCCACATATAGACACAAATATTTGTATAATAATATTACACACAATCATTGTATCGCGCTATACCTACTGCCCAACTGCCAATGCGTCCCACGCCTGCCATTTCAGCAACCTATTCTGATGAATTTGTATCTGGCTGGATAATAAAATGAAGTATGAATATTTCAGGCATACAATTTGAATGTAGTAGATCCAAAGATAACATTGGTGGAAGAGCTAGGCAAACGTCATTCACAAGTGGAGATTTTGGACACCAGGACAGGGGTGTTGGCCAGACCGAGTGCACGGATTTTCCCACCCTTGTATGATGATCAACTAGCAGTGCATATCAATGGAGATTTGGGTAAGTTAATAAAAAATGTATATTATGTTCTGTGCAATCCTCTCCTCATGCATGTAAATAAATCAATCAATCAACTTTATTGCGTATTATGGATGTTGTGTAAAATAGGCAAATTCGGTAATATCGTCGTAGCATTTTACCTTCTTACATTCTGCAATACAACAAGTCTTTTCAGACTTCGTGATAATTTTTACTTCCTGGGCACAGGTTTTCACAAATGCTTTGCAATCAGGCATCCTTACATAATTTTCAGACAATAGCCTTAGCCCAAGAATGTAAGATAATAGTCGACTAATTTGTATGTATTAACTTAGCTAATTGTGAAAACAATATGTGCAAGCTAATCAAAACGGGAAACAATTATCCATATAAGTTAGTCAGGCCTTGCCTGATAGGTCAGGCACACTCATATCTGCTGTGCCGAAGATCGTATAGGGTCCATCGTACAGATAGATTGTATAAACAATGTGCTAAGTAACAAATAAATAGCAGCTGTGGATTACCTCATACTGTTTGCAGAAAATATTTTGCAATAAGTATTTACTGCATACTAATTGTACCTACCTACTTATGTGTTTTATACGAGTAGTTTAGTTATCAAGATGTTCTTGAATAATGAGTACGATCCGTGATCCCCTCTTCAAATGTTTTGAAGAAGTCGCGGATAGTCTAGTAGAGTATGATATTGCGGCTTCTACACTTATCTAAAAAGAAATAGCAGTCTGTGTCTGTACTTCAAAAGACACGTTTAGCAATTGAGCACAACAGCCATTTATAAACCCTTTAATTTTCAACCGATGACGACGGGAGGATTTAAAAATCCTATTTTTATAATTCGGTGTCTTGTTTGACTATGATGATAATAATGAAAACAATTTTACAAATTATACCATTTAACCAACTTTTACTCGAATCATCAACTTGAAATAAGCGTTATTTATACAATATTATTTTGTTAATATAACCCTATATCTGCAATTTCAGGCCCTCCTCTACTTCGAGGCAGATTGGTTTCCCGACCTATACCTGACGCGGCCGGTGGTGGACCAGCTCTGCTAAGACGTACGGATGCCGATGCCCCGGCTGCAGACAACCCACCTGCTGGTCTTGCATGGATATCCGTTGATGCTTTATGTGGATTGCATTATGAGGTGATAATCTTCTTCTTAATATGCGTTAGCGCACAAGTGTTAGTATGTAGATGCGTCAAGACAAACTTTTCATGCTTTCTATATGGAAGTGACTTAACGTATTATACTGATTATACAGCTATTTATTGGAAATTTGGGCAGACTGATTTTAGAAAAATAAGCACTTTGCTCTATTTAATGATTTTCTTTTTCCTCCTTTTAATGAATTCATTTGGATTATTAATTTTGTGAAGTTGGTGTGGATGTCGATTAAATTTAGAACCTATTGACAATGATAGGAGTGGACTTCGACAGAATTTCAAGAAGGATCTAGAGAAGCAATTTTATAAAGTGATATAACGATAGTTTAGGAATATAATTTCAAAGATCTTTCATGGCCTCTTGTTTTTCACATTTCACTTCCTCCTTCCTATAGATTGACACACTTCAAAGTTATTTCTCAAGGTTATCAACTAATTCCAGGTGGTAATCACGGGTAATGCCGGCACATGGACAGCATGGTTGGACACCCACGCGGTTGAAGGCGGCACCATTCGCCCACTGATCGGCGCTGAGGGGTGTATACTGGAGCCTTCTTCGGCGGAACTGGGATCGCTCTACATCGGCTCTGCCTTCCTTGGCATTAGAGGAACTGACAACTATACTGTGGTGCTGAATACACTATTACCCAAGGTAATATTTTTTGATACTTTTTGTTTATAAGCCGCATTATGTAAAGAAATTGTAGGCTCTGACAGAGATATGTATGTATGTAAAAATCTTTATTGTACACAAAGAACATACATTGTTATCTAAAAGTATATAACAACGAAATTTGGCAATGATTCGTAGAGGATGAAACAAATGATATCCCGTTGTTTACCAAGTTATTAGCTGCAAATGTTTTAATGGACTTAGATACCCTCGTAGATATAAGATCCTGCGTAAGTGTTTATCAGAAATGTGAAGCTCACGCCACAAAAATATTTGAAAATTTTACTTTACAATTATAAATTTACATAGAAACTAATAATTTGATTTTGTTTTTGCTAAGACCGAAGGAATCTTAAGGTAAGTTCAAATATCTAGCTGGTCGAAATTAATAAACAAAATCTCAACTTATTAACCTTATCCATATTATTTATACTTTCAGGTAAATGTCCCAGTGTCGTGCCTGGACAATTCCTACATGAACACGAAGTATCAGAACACGATCGTAAAGATGTACCAGCCGGATCGACGCCTTAGTGACATGAACTCTTTGCTGAAGACTACTTCGTGTTTCTACAAAGGACAACTGTACACAGATGGGTCTCAATGGACCGTCCCCGAGGTACTTCATCCTAGCTATATAATTTTATAATTTGTCTTTATGGATTTTAGCTAATAATAATTCTGTGACTAGAGTCTTTGCTTTTGTCTTGATGAAATTACTTGAAATTCATTGATTCATATCGAAAGTTATGCAATATAGAATAGAAGTAGAAATTGTGTCACACTCTTCTATACAATCGACGATCGATTCTTCTTTGGGTTTGTTCGATTGGTTGGCAATTTTTCAATTTCTCTACCTTCTATGACTGCCATTTTGTTTTACTCGTATAATTCTGTGTAACTTTTTTTGTATGTTTGTTATCTCTTTATGCTAAAATGAAATGGATAGACATGGAAATTTGAGATTATCTAAATCTAGATGAATAACCAATCTAGGGCGCGTGTTTAGAATTTTGATATCTATTAAAAAGGGTGTGTCTAGATCTATCTAGATATATGTACACTGTAGGTAAATGTCTATAGTCAATATTACGTTGGTTCCAGTCCTGCCTCATCTGTGGATGCGTACACGGCGAGTTGCGATGCGATGCGGTGCGATGTCCACCGGTTCACTGCACAGTGCCGACCATCACCCCGCCAGGACAGTGTTGTCCTGTTTGTACAAGTAAGTTAAATTTTAGCACTTATTAACATCCTTATAAGAATCATTTTGGAAAACATTTTCACGTGAATTAGAAGCTCTGAATTTTTTTAAATTAGTCTTCTTTACTTTCATATTGAGCTTATACCTACAAAAAGGTAATTTGTAGTATTTACTACCGTGAAACCTTAGCGTTTTATTTAGGTGTTACAATCCTAGAAAACCTTATCAAAGTTATAACAGTCCTCGACGAAGAAGACTCCTAAAAAGAGAATATTGTGTATTAGCACGATATATCTATATGAGTTTTATTTTTTCTCTATTGTCTCATCAATAAACCCACGGCCGATCGCCTCGATATCCGCTTTCCTTTTTACCCGACTGCGCCAGAAGGAGGGTTATGTTTTTCGAGAGTATATATGTAGGTATGTATGTTTGTATGTATAATTGTTTGCTACGCTCTGGAGCCTGAACAGCTCGATAAATTTTAACTTGAGAGATGTCCATTAAATTAAACTATTTTAATACGGTTTTATCGCGTTTATTACTTATTTATTTACACCTGACGTTTCAAACACTTTACAGCGTTCATGGTCGCAGGCAGACTAAGTTAACATTTGTCTTTGATGTCATAAGATTACAAAACTACCGCCTGAAATTTTATTGGGAACTATTCCGATTCACGCAGTATTGGCTCACAGTATCTAAGGGTCTTGCAGTCTGCTTCCGAGTTTGCGTTTTTATTAAGTTAATGACTGGGTCCCAAGCTGGCGGTACCTGCCATCCATCCTCTCTATTGAAATTAGGATGTTTTTTAATTTCAATAGCTTCACGTAACATCCTTGGAATGAATCTGTTTTCCTTTGCAAGGACTTGAGGATTATCAAAACGCATATAGTGGTTGGGTTTGTTTAGAGCATGTTCACAGACTGCAGACTTGGTTGAGCGTCTATTTTTCATGTCAGCAATATGTCGTTTTTCGTTTCCAAATTAAACAGAAAGGCAGTCGGGTGTTTTAGTATTTTAAATTACCGTTATCTTGTTTTCTATGTATATGTACAGATTACTCTGTCAATTGAGGAACAATTTACAAAACAAAAACCTCTCCATTTGTCATGGTCTTCTGTTTATAGAAAACGATGTTCTTTATCAGCGAATAAAAATTTCTCCGTTCTTTTTCCAGATTCGACAACAGCAGTATGGAACGAATCCCACGGCTGTCATCTAGCCGGCCAGTACCACGCTCCGGGATCATCCTGGCATCCGTACTTGGTTCCCGAAGGATACGACACATGCGCAGTGTGCACCTGCGAGTTCTCCACGAGACAAGTCCGCTGTCCGAGAGTTAGATGTCCGCCTTTGAGATGCGCTGAGAAGGATGCGTATCGACCTGATAAGAAAGCTTGTTGTCGTGTTTGTCCAGAGGTGAGAAAAAAACATGAAAAATGAAAGATGTGGTAAATTGTTACACTCGTTATCTAAATTATTCGCATGTGATTGAGTGGTATACGGTATAAGAAAATATCACTTTATAACTTCCAGAGGAAGTAAAAGATTACTAAAGTATTGAAGAATAAGGTCTTCAATTTATATTATTTTGATAGCATGAGGTGGTTTCCATCAGCAAAAGTTGAAATTTCCATAGAGATTGTCAACTGTCAACAAGGATACTTGTAACAATATAGACCTTAGTGTTAGGCACATATCTCAATTTACATCAAATTGGCCCTTGTTTAGATCGATTATATACCAGCATAAGATAGGACGATGTTAAAAAAAAGTACATTGTTAAATTGTTGATAGATTTACTTAAAAAAATAACAATAGTAACTTATTTAAATTTCCAGGTAAAAGCAAAGAAACCAGACGAGTTAACACCTAAAGACCAAGGCGCGCCGCGTACTCCCGAGGAGATCCTCGCGGAGGGCGGCTGCAAGTTCCCCGACGGACCGCTCATGAATGGCATGGAGGTGCATCCTTCCATACACTCACATGGTGAACAGAGATGTGTCACTTGCAGGTGCAAGGTAAATTGCGATTTTTTCTCTTCGTAAATTTTTGTCCATAGCTCAGCTTTCGTCTTGGTTTCCAAATGATTTTTTTAGTAGGTAGACAGGCGTACAACGCACCTGATGAAGCTAGTAAGCGGTTATCGAATATACCTATTATAGATTTATTGACTCTACCCTCTACCTTTTAATTTGAAATTGGGGTATATATAATAGTACTTTGACACCAATATACGGTTAATGCGATGTATTAATGTAGATTTACCAATTGTTACTAGTGCATGTTTTAAATGATTGACTAGTAGAGAATGTAGAGCATAAAACCCGCTAATTGTTATTTAAGTATATCTTACTTGTGGAACAATAAAGTCTTAACTTTATTTGTGATTACCAAAATAGATAGTTAATTATATTTTGGTGTATGTGTTGCGAAGGCTCATGCTCTACTAAAAAGATATGGGTCATTCACGAATGTTTTGCCGTGTTACAAGGTTTATTGTCAAAGTTCATACAATAATGTACTGTCCCCAGGACGGCGAAGTAACATGCGTCCGGAAGCGCTGCAGCCGCGTGGCGTGCGCGCGACGCAAGCGCGGCGACGCGTGCTGCGCGTGCACGCGGCATCGGCGACAGCGGCCGCCGCGCGCGCTGCTGCCCGCGCCGCCGCCGCCCAGCTGAACCGCCGCGGCCTCCCCGTCTATACCCCAGACTGCTAGGCTAAGTGAGTGAACTCTATAGACTGATATATTTTTATGTACTCGTGCGATTCGAATGTGTATAGATTAAGGCTGCGTCCTTGTTGCGCGATAAATCGCCCGATGTTGCACCTTGCTTTAACTTAGGTTTGGCCTATCTTTGATGATCTAAACTAATGTGATGTGCAATTTTTGAGGTTTGTGACTCACCGATCAGATCAGTTGAATGAAAATCATTCGTAATTGAATGAAAATTATTCACAGATCTGAAAAATAGCACTCCTGAGCTCACAAAACATGCTGCTTTAATAGCAGGGTTTCGTATTAGCCTTGTCTTAACCAAAACTGGTGTTATAGCGGCCATAACCAGTGTGTTCATAACATACTGGATTGCAACCAAAAAGAAATGAGCTGTGCCGTTTTTTTTTTAAATAATGGAAGTGAATTAACTTCCAATAAGAGTTTTTTTGTCTGATAGTTGGCCAATAATAGAGCAATATAGCGGCCACAGCCAACATGTCTTCCGAAGTATGCATGAGCTTATAATATACCACTACCAACCAATCCAAGTTGCAGTCACGCACAGAGTCGCTGAACATTAACTTAATCAAAAAGACGTCGGGCGATTTAGTGGCAATGTAACATCACTGTGGGTGTCACGACAGGCGGTGAGCGGCCGCGCGATTGTTCGGAGTCAGACGACAGAAGTAGGTTTACTGTAACACTGAATGTTGAATAATATTTACCCACCGGTATTTTAATTGGTATTATGAGATATCCCGAAATTTTATAGGCGCATATCACCCGATACAGATTCTAGTATTAGTCGTACGGCTCGGTTGCTCGGAATGTAAGGACTGGTGCGAGCGCGGTCGATAATGATGTGCCATATTTTCGTAATGTAAATATAAATTATTACTTTATTATTACTTATGTGCATATTTATTTACGTTTGTAATGTTTATACGGGAACATGTTCAAGTACTCGGGTTTGAACCATCACAAACTCTTGTTATTTGATTCTTGTTTGTGCATTTGCTTTTAGTGTATTAATACCAGATTTATTTACAAGTTAATGTAAAAACTGGTATTACCAATAACTGTATAGTAAATCCTGTATCAAAATAGTCGTACATACCTTTATTGTAAGGGCTGTTATCCATTTAAGTTTAAGAAGTGAAATATCAATTTTCGTGCTAATGTTGAATTTATTTAATGTTTCAGTTATTTTGTAGTGCATTTCCACATTGTTAAAGCAAATTTCTGTAATTCGAATGCTTCGAGTTGAGAAAATTTTGACATGAAGTATTTGTATGTACTTTTACTAGCAACGGTAAAACAGTGAAAATCCTGTTTTACCGTTGCTAGTAAATTCTAGAACCACAAAATAAAATGTCAACAAGAAAACAAAGGACTTTAAGTTAAAACATGCATAACTTGGAAGTGAAGTATCTATATTATATCTTGAAAATGTATTTTATGTTGTGGTCCTAAAGCCTGGTGATAAAATACAAATTATTACCTATCATTTTATATACCTTGTAAATACGACATAATATTTGTTCTAGACATATTATTTTTAACAATGTATACTATTTTATACTGTTAATGGATTATAACGATTTCAATCATTAATTAAGTAGATTACGCGAATTTCATGACTAGTTTTGTTTAAATACTAGGTTATGTTTCATAGTTCAGTTTTGTAATTAAGGAAGCTAGTCCAAATGTTTTGATGTGATGGAAACGAATGCCATGTATGTAGGTAGATAGTGTTAAATCTGTTATCAACACTGAATAGGAATTTTAAGTTCGATGGGGGTGCTATCTCCACTGGGAATATTTTTTAAATATTATAATTGTCATAAAGGCAAGCGAAAACAGATTTGAGACAATTAAGTATCAACTTATTTCGTAGAAGAAATATTTATTATTTGAGTAAGTGAGAGTCAAATTTTTATCTATTAATAAAGTTTTCAAAATATGTTTTAATAACAACTCAGTGGATGAAGAGCCTTATTTGCTTGAACGCAAAGTAAAATGAATTCGGAATATTGGATAGGTATTGCCAAAAATGTGTAAAGTGTATAAATTCGTCTTTGTTGTGGGTTCTAGTCCATCAAAATTGTGAGGAGTATGTGTAGTTTTATTGGCTATAATATTACGTTGTCGACTTCATAAGAATTCGATATTAAAGAAGAGTTATCTTTGTTTTAATATTTTTGTATTATCTAACAATAGAAAAGTAGTCACCTATGGCTTGCTAATAACATGACTAATAGCCATAAAGGATACTCTGAATTCGCTTGTATTGCATTGTTTTCTATTTAATAATCATTAGCATTATTCCCGTTTGCCTTCAAAGGGATATTTAAATCTTGAAATCAATAAAAGTTTGACACAAACGTACCTTTTTCGATATAAACCTTGATTATTGTGTAATTTGGGTTATTTGAGTCAATAGTATGTAAAACATCGTACAGTTTATATGAAATAAATTACCTGTGAACACAATTAGTATTTTATTATCTCAAATAGTTTTTGTTGGCTTGTATCTACATCATTATTTGCAGCTGATTATATCTTCAAACGGCTTTTGTCGTTTAAAATTAAAACACTAACAGCCGCACTCAGGCCGATTAAGACAATTAAAATAAATTCTTCAAACTGAATTATTAAATTCTGCATTAGAGGGATAGTTTTTATTAAATTTATACTTATTAGTATAGATTTATAAGCTACTACAAAAGTATAGAATAAAAACAAAACTCTATAAAGGAAAAATACATATTTGAGTTTAAAGAATTGGATTATCAATAACAATTCTAAGTGCGGCAGTTAGATGAGTAAACTCCATAGGCTTAGAAACATAGTTTTTAATGAAAACATCCTACACCACGAGTGAGAATTCGTACACCACGGAGAATAACAAAGAGGAGATGACATATCGAGAATATGACCCGACAACCGCAACATGACCCGAGGTGTGTTAGTGGCCAACACTATCAGAATTTTTCTGACAGAGAATAAAGTGTGTTCTGTGTCAGATGCCTTGGGGCAGCCTGAAAAAACAAACGGACGGAGAGACGACATGCGTGATCCTGGGTCCACTTTTCTCATTTTTATAAAAGGGACTCTAAAAATAAAGTGTAATTTTACACTATATGGTGTAAAATAATGTCTTACGGTAGATATTTTGTCTGCTAGATATTATTATTTTTTCTTACTATTACAAGTTCTCTCGCGAAACCCCTACAGAGGCCTCGCGGAACCCCAGGGCACCGCGGAGCATACTTTGAGAACCGCTGCGTTAGAGGGTTCTTAAATAACTAAGATGCGCTTTAACTAGTGAGTTGGCAAGCCTGCCAATCAAATGCCTTTTAATGAAGCAGACCTTACAACGTATCACAATACAATAGTCTCAGCGGGCTGTTAGAGTATTCGTAAGTATTCTCATCATCATTACGAATGGCGTTCTCCATGCGTTGATCAAACGTCGACATAAAGGTATCTTAACCAGCTTGCGGCGACAGGTGTGAGGTTGTGAAATTCCGTCATGCCACCGATAGCAAGTATATAAGTAAGTAAATAAACAACCTACCTTTTATTGTAAAGCTTATACCGTATATCTTTTATATCCACATATAATTATAAGGAGTCGAAAAAGTACTGAAATGCATGAGTTATAGCTACAACAAAAAGTGCTATGTTCTGTAGTATGGTTTTGTAACCTTTACAAGTTAGGAACAGTTTAGGGCTCTACTCAATGGAGTAGTTGGAGTGAGTTAGTTAGAAATATAATTAAAGTGTTATATCGCTAAATAACGTTAACATAACTGGATCATTACTTAAATAGGTATTACTGAACGAATGTCAATAAATACATTTTATCACTCAGTGCTTTAAGTGAACTGATATGGTGAGGTACTTTACATGGACTGATCAGTTGTAGGAAATACGTATTAAGTTCTTATTAAAAATACAATTTTGTTTCCCTTTTAGTGGTTGTTAATAAGGTTGTTAAACGTTTTGTAAATAAAGTTCATTGCATAGTGAATGTAAATACATGTAAGTACAATTGATACTTATATTTTAAGTTAGAATAATATCTATCAGAATCTATGGCTCTTAAAAACAGTTTAATAACATTGCACAAATTCACTTAGATAAGTAAAAAGAAAAAAAAATGGTGCAGGATTAAGGAAACTTTTATTTTAATACCGGCGCTTGCTTAATATCAGCAGGTCAATCGCGCTTATCCCTTTAATGTAATTATCTACATCAAACAACTACCGCGATGGCTACGAGAAAACCGATGAGTATAATGATTTTCAATCAATCACCTATTTTACACATACAAAAATCGCCCTCGCGGTCGTATTTTGGTGTTAGTAATTACGTTACGGTATTTGCACCTAGCGCGATTGCCCTCCAGGCCTCTGTAGAATTTCGTCGCTAACAACCCTACAGAGTTAGAAGTAATTGGCAATTTTCCTTAAGTCGCCTTTTACGTTAACCACGAAAAGACACGGGACATTCACATTACTAAAAGAAAATTGAAGTAAGCGAAAATGGCTGCGCTATTTTGATACTGTGATACAATAAACCGACACAAGCGTTGATCAAGATACAAGTAATTGTTGCACAAAAAATATTTTACACTAGTATCATAAATTTTCTGTGAAGTTTTCTCTACGGGCTTTCCTGTTCCGTCCCTCTGAAACTTCGTATAGAGAACCGGCCCTCCCTGGGAATCAAATCAATTTGTTCAAGCAACATCGCTGTTCAATCTTCAATCCCAGTACATAAGAAATACATCCTTATCTACGTTTGTGTATCATTCCTCGTTCCCAACTTGTACTTTTGACCTATTTATCTTTAATGTCATATTCACTGTTTTGTATGTAATATTTATAATATTTTGTATGAAAAGTGCAAGCTTTTTTACTTGATAAGTTATGCAACAATTTATATAACGCCTTGTTTCTTTCTGATTTGGTAGTGAGCGCAGCCGTATTTTTCTCTTCGTCCATGAAATATAGGTGAAACATTACACATCGTTTAAAGCAATTGAATATTTATTTTGCATGCCCCTTTTTTATAAATGAAGTATGCTAGAATTTAAAAATTGGTAGCTTGATTCCTTAATATTCTAATATCTAAATAATAGGTTGGGGAAAAAGTTTCTTTGCATTTTTTAAGTAAATTCAAAACATTATTTAATATAGTTTATTTACATTTAACTAAGCCATTTTGTTTGATTACTTTTTGCCATCTTTTAGGTAGGGACATGATCCCATTGCTATAGAAATTTTGAGGCTTCTGATCAAATACCTCGACAACTGCCTAAAGAATTCTGAAGAGACCGAAACAGGCGAAAATCTGAAGGTACAAGGTCAGGACTACACGGCGGATGCATTAACACCTCCCAGCCAAACTCTCTTAATTTTTGCTGAGTGGCTAAAGATGTGTGAGGTCTAGCGTTATCATGATGAAAAACCACACCTATTAATTAATTCCGGCCGCTTTCTTTCAACTTCTTGCTTTAATCTCATCAGTTGTTCACAGTAGAGTTCAGAATCGATGGTCCTGCCTGGTGGTAACAGCTCATAATGAATAATGCCCTTCCAATCCCATCACACACACAGCATCACCTTGCGAGTTAACCCGGGATTCGCCACAGTCTGTGAAGCCTGACCGGCCTTTGACCACGACCTTTTTCGCACGTTCTTGTCGTACGTGATCCACTTTTCATCACCAGTTATCAGCTTCTTCAAAAATGGTTCGGTTTCATTAGGTCGTAATAAAGAATCACAAATGAGTACACGGTTCATTAGGTTTCTTCCAGTAAGCTCGTGAGGTACCCAAATATTTTTTTGTGTAACCAGTATTTTTAAAATGCGCCAAAACTGTTTTGTGGTCAATTCCCAGTTCTTCAGCTATGTCGTAACTACTGATATACCGATCACAATTCACTTTTTAATTTTTTTTATCCGTGATAGGGCGACCAGAGCGACGCGCATCTTTGACATCAAAATTTCCGAATTGAAAACGCTTAAACCAAATTTGTGCTAGTCTCACAGATACTGCACTAGGTCCACAAACATCGTAAATGTTTTTCGCAGCTTGCGTTGCATTTTTACCTTTTTTGTTGTAAAATTTTAAAATGTATCGAATTTCTTCATTACATTCACTCATCTTGACAGTAAGAAAAACAAATGAAAATCGCGCATTTTTCTAGTTTGAATTTGGAATTATCTTCTTTAAAATTTAAACTTTTAATGATATCAAAACCAGCCAGATACAAATAGTATAAGCCAAAGAGATTTTCATTTTACAAGTTCATACATACTATATGCGAAAAAACTTTCCCCCAACGTTTTATAAATAATTGTGTGCCTTACGTGAATGTATATTGTGTTTATTAATATATACGGTATTTTTTATAATTTTTAAGATTAATAAAATATAAATTAATTTAAATACAACTTTATAAACGCAGTATCTCTCTAAAGGTCAAAACATCCAATTAAAAATATATTAAATAATATTAAAAATTAATCCCTAATATAGAACTGGAAACTAAAATATATCATTCAAAACAATCTGAAACCATTTACACGATGTTCTATTTAAATAGGCGTATTAAAACAATTGTTAAACCGCGGTTACGAACAACGGACGATACGGGCTGGAACAAATATGAGGCTGGCACGCGTCGCCTGCCTTCAGCGGGGACCTCTTGCCAAATGTGCCATCGGATAACGCCAGAACATTGCAGCAAATTTACAACTACCCTATTAGCACTAAATCTAAACATTAACCCGATTCCACTAACCAAACTTCACGGTTACTTGCCCGAAATATCGGTCACGGGAGCGGATAATTTCACGCCATGCTCTTGGCCACCGTTCACAATAAACGATTTGATGCAAATAACGGGCAGATTATTAACGTTATCGGCTTTTGACGTGTTATTGTTGTTAGCGTCTGTGGTAATCTGTTATTAAGGCAGTGTATCGATTATTAGAACAGCCCCTTTACTAGCTTGTAGTGCCAACATTCTGAGGTAGTAACTGTCTAAAGTTATTGTAAAGACCAAACATATCTATAGGAATCTTCTACATCCGAGCTTGTTGCGTCTTCCTATTCTTATTTGAAAAAATACAAAATATTCAAAAATTTAAGAGAGAGTTTCCCCCATTATTCTTTTACTTATACTATTATATTAAATGCATCTTTTTGTTCAATTGTAATGGTTATAATAACAGACTACACTAAATTGTATTGCACTATTACCTGGTCATTTGTTACCATAAAAATTAATTCATACGCTAAGCTGTTATTTGGTGGCCGTAAGGAATAAAAGGTAGTTAAAAGAGGTCGAGATTGTACTCGATAGAATCATCATCATCAGCTTTTCCCAACAGCATCAGTTCACTACTGGTGCCCCCCGCCCTGACTACGGAACCATATGTAATAAATTATTTTTACTTATTTAGATTACCTATTTTTACAGTTCAAGAAAGAATTAACAATGAGTATACAAAGGTTAACAGTTTCTGTCCCCAAAATAGAGGATCGTCATTTTACAAAACCCTTACTCTGTGGTCCGGGGCCTTGTGACTATTGGCCCTCAGTTGCGGAGGCCTTAACTAGACCTGTTGTGACTCCATTATGTGACGAACAATTTAATGTAAGTAAATTTTCTTATATTTTTTTTTTGTTTGTTTTTGGTACATCATCAATTTATAAACCCTTTTTGTCTCGGATAAGCATAACACATATATAGATTCGAGGCAGATATAAGTGAGCGCTACTAAAAGTAATGCCACAGAACTATCAGTAATGTCTCCGTCAGTTTTACTGAAAGCTATCGTTGTCCTTTCTCACAACGTTTTCGAAAGCTATAAATAAATAAATAAATATGTAGAATAGGTGAGTCAGAACAATTTAATACAATTATATTCATTTTCATACTTTATATAAGGCTTCAAGCCTTGCAAACTGTTTAATAGGTTTTAAAAAGGATTCTTCTTCGTCCAAGCGTGTTTCTACTAGTTGCGTACTCACGCTAGAACCTAGGGTATGCTAAAATTACTAATATAAGTTTTTTAAATAAGTATATGTCACAGGTATTGGATGATATACGAGCTGGCCTACAATATGTGTTCCAAACTAAAAGCAAGATGGTATTTGCCATGAGTGGATCTGGGCATTCGGGTATGGAAGCCGTGATATCTAACCTTGTGGGTCCAAAGGAGACTTTACTAATCGCAAGCAGGGGAATCTGGGACGAAAGAGCACTCGGGATGGCTACTAGATATGGTATGATGTTTTTTTTTTAATTTGAAAATCTTTTGGCTCTTTTAAGAGGAAGTCAACTATTATTTTAAGTGAACAATCATTAACAGTCTGTTTAAAAAAGTCTGTTAAAAAAAGAAAGGAATAGTCCTTCTGGGGCCACTAGTGGTCATAAGCACGTTGTGGAGGAAGCATTTTGTGATAAGCAGAAAGTCAATTTAAATAACTGTTTGTTATAATACCATTTGGAAAAGAAATATTAAACAGGTTTAATAAAATTTCGATAGAGCTACGTTAGTACTATTAATAATTCTGTAGTTGAGGCTAAATACATACATTATAGAGAAGCATATTCAATATGATGTATGTATTTAGCCTCTACCACAAACACAGATGCATAGTCAAGCTTGTCTTATGTATAATTCTTTGCATGATTTATTGTGTACATGAATAAAGTAAATAAATAACTTTCAGTTCTACAGAGTAGTTAAATTTTCTTTCCTCAATCTGTCTTATAAAAAGTAAATACCTAGGCTTACGATGTACTCTAATACTGCAGGTACAGTAAACTATTTTGTAATTCACGCTACCTACAGGTATTAAAACTGAAATATACAGCGTGCCATTGAATACTACATTCAGCTTGGAAAGTCTCCGATCCTATTTGGAGAAAATACGACCTGCTGCTCTATTCATCACTCATGGGGATTCCTCGACGGGCACTGTGCAACAAATCAAAGGACTTGGGAAATTGTGCCACGAGTAAGTCTCTATTTATTCCGTTTTTTTATTGAGTAGGTTAGGTAACACTTTAAATATTATTATTCTAAAAATACAAAGTCAAAATAGTTTACTGGGACCAACCGAATCAGGGCCCTTTGATATATGAGTCGTAGATTCATATTCTATGGAAAATAGCAAGTAGACATAATGTTTTGAATTCGATGTTTGAAATCTACTGGATAAAACAAGAAGCTTGAATTGAAGAGGTAGTTAAAAGTGACAATATAAAACGCGCAAAAACACCTAACATAATAACTCAACCATTGCTAATCCATTGCTAACTTTTACGAAAGTGGGTTGAAAAGTAGATCGCAGATTTTTGAAACTCCGGAATTAATAATTCTGTGCCTCCGGTCTACGAGTTGTTTACACAATTTAATGGGGAATACGAAATGAAATGTGACATAAACATTTTCAATTAAATCTAGCAAATCCTCTAAAATACATAAGATTTGTATAAAATTATTTGGATCTTATGTGTACGTATATTGAAATAATATCCACCTGTCAAGAACTATGTTTGTGCAAATAACATTATATTCTTTCAAAATTAACTTATTCTTATCTTCCAACCTAGCTATTAGCCATCCACCACCCGAGTTTGAGAATTTTATGCGCCACCTTCCAACCTACTTCAGGTTAGATAGTGGAAATATTTTAATAATTTTACTTAACTGAATTATTTTAGTTTGAAAGAAAGAAAGAAAGAGTAGGGATCCGCAAAAAGTACAGATACCTGAGTAGTATTGTTGGAATAAATACTGTTAGGAGATCCTTAAAAATTCTAAAGGTGGAAGGAGGCAAACGCCCGCCGCCTATGTAACAAATCGCACGGATGGCTAGCGCTCTTTTTGCTGCCGGTCGTTGCCTCGTCAAGACGTCTTTTCGGTGATATCGTTCTTTGCATACTTTCTTAAAAATTCATTATCTTTCCTGTTTTATTGTTTGTGTAATTGTTAATTAAATTTTTTATAATTAAAGTTATTAATTTGTATCGAATTGTATTTTTTTAATTAAATGCCCTTCGGGTTCCTAAAAATACAATCTCTTTTATGTTTTGATAGATTTGATTTATAAAAAGTGTATGATTTTGTCATCTGTCCGTCTGAAATTTACATTCTAATAAACCGAGTTCAATTTAAACAAGGACTTATATGGTTTTCTGTATGTAAAGGGCGGCAAAAATGATCTTTGACCGGAGAGGCAAAATAGCTAGATCGGGCCCTGTATTTAAGGACGATGCTTATAATTCCAGATACGGAACTCTTCTGCTGGTGGATACTGTAGTATCTCTAGGTGCAGAGCCTTTCTTCATGGATGAGTGGGAAGTAGATGGGGTGTACTCATCCACGCAAAAGGTTCTTAGTGGACCTGCCGGCATATCTCCAGTGGCCTTCAGTGAGCGAGCGCAGTAAGATTCTGGATTATTTCAAAACTATTTAACTATACGAAGACCTTTCTGTACAAGATAAGTGATTATGACAAATTTTACTCCATGGGCCTCCGTGTATTGAGTACCTACTTTATGTTCCGATCTGCCGCATCTTTTATTTTTCTTCTTGAGTCAAAAATAGCTAATTTGTCAGATTCAGCCAGATCAAGTGACCACAGCTAGAATAAGTGGCCACGCTCAATGGATGACCTAATTAATGCAAATCAGTATGAATCGTTATGAGCTTACCTTATTAAAATAAAGCATCATAAGGAAATCTTTTTAAATCCTATCAGAGGTTCACGAGTAAAAGCATTGTTTTAGGAACGATTTTGAAATAACGGAAAATATTCCTTTTTCAATGAGTAAAAGGCATTTAAATAAAGTTAAACTTTATATCCCGCAAAAATATTTTTATGTTACCAAGTTGAGATGCACTACCAAAAAGTTTTAAAGATCTTATGTAGAGTCAAGTTTATAACTACACACGCAAACATATTTCAGAAAGAAAATGCAAACGAGATCCTTCGAGCCACCATTTTACTTTGATGCAAAGTTATTGGCCGAGCAATGGAACTGCTTTGGCAACACAAGAAAGTGAGTATCTTAGAACAAATTATTACCTCTATTTTAAAATAAACTCATTCGATTTGATATCGTTTTTAATAACCACTCAATAAAATTAAATAACAATTAAAATGCGTTTTAAAATTGGTAAGGTATTGAAATAAGTTGTTAATGACTAATTTAGCAAATTTTTAAATCTCAAGAAGAAAATAATAGGGTGAACCAAGAGTTGCCTTTATTTTCATTATTTTTTTCTTCGGAGGGAAAAAATTGGAGGAGTTTTTTTTTGGTTGGAGAAGTTTGACTAATTATTAAGATCTCTGAGTGCAGATGTATGATTTCAATACATAACAATAATAATGGCATACCTATCTCAAAAAATGTGAAACCAAATATGGTTTGTACTGATTTTATTACAACGATTTTAAAT
Source organism: Euzophera pinguis (assembly GCA_947363495.1). Classification (NCBI taxonomy): domain Eukaryota; kingdom Metazoa; phylum Arthropoda; class Insecta; order Lepidoptera; family Pyralidae; genus Euzophera; species Euzophera pinguis. The sequence continues at coordinate 7,864,774 of OX376164.1, forward strand.
TAGAGAAAAAGACAAATTAGACGGAGAATTGTTCTCGATTCATCTTCAATATTGCGGAACGCTAATAGGCACGATATTCTGCCAGGCTCGATAAAAACACATTAAAACTACCTCCATACTACACATTTCTAAATATATTTTATTATCTTCAGATATCATCACACATTGAGCCCGCCTTTACTGTGGGCGCTAAGATGCTGCTTGATGGAGGTGATCAAGGAAACATTACCCCGGTCTTGGAAGCGACACGCAGCTAACACAGCGTATTTCCAGAAGCGAGTACAACAACTATCCTTGGAACTCCTAGTTCCTAAACCAGAGGAGCGACTTGTCACTGTAACTACCGTTGTTTTACCGAAAGGCTACAATTATTTGGAGTTTGTTCAGTACATGAGGAAACAGTAAGTAAAACTTGCTTATATTTATACATATCAGATAAGAAAATTGAAGAGTCTTTAGCATAACATTGGTACTTCATAATAATCTTCTTGGAACAAGTGACCTGCACAAATATATTTTCAAATCAAATTAGGCACTGAGAACAACAGTAACATATTTTCATCGCATTTTCTTTTTTTCATGATGAGTAAGATTATTGTTTCATTGATTGTAAGCAGCATTTTAGCAACTTAAGTTATTAACAAATATTTTTTCCAAATTCTAAAACTTTGTCTTTATTTTCTGAAAGTACTTATATTTATTTATTTAAACTTTATTGTACATAAAACAATTGTATAGCACAATAGGCGAATTTAATGCTAAACGCATTATCTAACAGTCAACCTTTGGGTTAAACAGATATCGTCATGTGGGTATTAAAAATATATAGCTATAAATACAAAAAGTTGGAATGATAATAAACTTACTTATGGTACTTACATATATACGATGAAATAATAATCAAAATACAGTTAATTTTAAGAGTTATATCAACGAAATAATAGCAGCAACTCAAAATTTACTCATGTTTAACTGTCTAAATTTGCTCCAAATATTATTACAATTATTTCAATTATTATATACAATTGTTTTAGCTACAACATCCTCATATTTGCTGGTCTAGGCCCAACAGTGGGCAAATCTCTCCGCATCGGCCTGATGGGCGTCAATTCTACAATGTCAGTAGTCAACGCGGTTGCAGACGCTATGGGAGAAACTCTGAAAGCTTTGCAGAAGGCTAAATTGTAAATAACTTACATAATTTTTTTATACAATTGAAAACTTCGAATATTTGAACAGTTATTGAGATTTGCTGGAATGTAAATACGACAAGAAGATTTAATACTTTACGAACATGGACACGTTCATTTATTAAAAAAGACCTTGTATCTAATAATTACAGTTTACGATTAAAATATTTTTTAAATAAAAATAAATTAAGCATTAATTTGCTTAGTATCCTTTCATTTATATGATTTCAGGTAGGATTTTAGGTCGGTACAAACTAGGCAATAAACACTAGATATAAATACACACTCAGGTAAATTACTTTAAAAGCCACATGTAAAGAAAACAGCACAGTTAACTAACTATAGGTAACTATAATTACGTATATAATTGGAATAAAGCATTTTAAATGAAAAAATACCCTTGCAGTTTAATAATATTTGAAAAATAACTGAAACTAGGTCAGCCAGAGCCGTCGCTACCTCCAAACAATAATTCAGAAAAAGCATTCGAATGTAACATTCCGAATTCAAATTCACACTGAAACTGAGCACATAGATACGTACGAGTACTAAAAGTTGGCGTGTGAGTTAACTTTTTAACTTGAGTCATGCCACTGTTTCATTGCATGCAATGCCTGTGTTTCTGGAATTTTCTAGACGCAATTAAATGAGTTTTCGTCCTCAACTTATTTCAAGACTGAGACAAAGCAAAGGCTGAAGAGGTGAAGAATGTAAATAAATTGTTCGGTTTACATGTGACTTCAAAGATTTTAAAATCTAATTGTTTTTTTTTTCCACATTAGAAGTAAATCAATGTACCTAAGTAATATTTTCAAAACATTATTAAACAGAATTTATTTGCTGTTTGTTTTAGTAAAACCATTATATAATTAATTAATTAATATTTTAATTGTTATTTGTATGGACATGGTTCTGAAATATTTATTTTTAACTAGCTGTTTCCCGCAGCTCCACCTACGTCAAAAAGTAGCCTATGTTTGACCCCGGGGTTTCAACTATATTCATACCAAATTTTATCAAAATCCGTTCAGCGGTTTGGCCGTGAAAGCGTAACAGACGACAGACAGACGTACAGAAAGACAGACAGAAAGACAGACAGACCGACAGACAGACAAACTTTCGCATTTATTAAGTACTAGCTGTTTCCCGCAGCTCCGCCTGCGTTTAAAAGTAGCCTATGTTTTACCCCGGTCTTCAACTATATTCATACCAAACATCCAAATCCGTTCAGCGGTTTGGCCGTGAAAGCGTAACAGACAGACAGATAGACAGACAGAAAGACAGACAGACAGACTTTCGCATTTATAATATTAGTATGGATGGATAGTATGGAAGTATGGAAGTATGGACTAGTATGGATAGTACGGATACTTAAAAAAGAAATAACTACATAGTCCTTCCGCGTGATTCTCTGTCTATTTTCAAAATTTGTTACCGGTCACAGGTATGCTGGTGAAATAGAATCGACGTGTTCTCGGCTACATAACACTACACTTTTCTTACTACAAAAACAAAATTAGGTATTAGTTCAACACTAGTTTACCTAAACACAGTCTAAACTCTGACACTACTCTTAGACTACTATTCAACAAAGCTTAAAACCATGTATACCTATACCCTGTTTAACTTTAGATTAGACTATAGATAAATGTAGTATTTTTTAGACACATCTTAAACGGATCTTTAACTTTTTTGTAGTAAGAACTAAGACAGTAGAAAGGTTACTTTCAGGTATCTTAATTTGTAGGCAAACTGGTATGAATCAGGAAAGATCATCTCAGGCATCCCTAATCAAACACATTCCAGAGCACATAGGTATCAGAGCTGTATGAAAATCATAAAAACAATCTCTCTAATAATATCCTCCCTTGGTCGTCATAACTAAACCCCGACACGTTACTCTCAATATTAAAGATACTTAATAATGCAAAAAGCACTTGTTTTGAATACGCTTCGTACGTGAGATATTTGTCATTTTGGTGTTATGGGAGTCCGTAGACTCGTGTGGCTTCAAGCTTAAGAAAAGAGTAAAAAATGTATTTTTCTATTGATATGTTCGCTCACCTGCCGTATTTACATATCTTTCATGAAGTCAAGTTGAAAGATAATTTTAATACTTATCGTTTTATTATTATTATTATCCAATTAGTGTGTGTGGGATTAACTATAGTTAACAATAGTTGTGTCACCTTATCTTATATTGGTTTTTAAGTTAATGCATTTTCGTACAATTTTTAATAAAATTGCCTCATACTTAATCATCATCATTTCAACCGCAGTCAGTCCACTGCTGGACAAAGGCCTCTTCCAATGATTTCTAAAACGACCGGTTGGAAGTGGCCTGTATCCAGCGTTTACATGCGACCTTTTTTAGGTCATCTGACCATCTGGTCAGAGGGTGTCCAATGCTGCGCTTGTTTTTTCTTAATGAATGTCGACATGCTAAGAATAATCAAATGTCATGTAGTATAATATTCACTAACATAAAATATACAAAATGTTACTATCAAGTACGGACCCTTCAGTTTGCGAAATTATTTGAATGATATTATCACCAGTACTAATTGTCACAGTCACAAATTCACACTATGTAATAAGCTTGTAGCGTGGAGATGGAGACTAATGCAGTTAGGTGACTATGCCTGCGCCTGTCAGATTAACAAAGAGGATTTATTTGGCTCAAAGCGACGCAGAGTTGGGGCAGATTTCCATGATTATAGAGGAAAGCGCGTAATCAACTTAGATTCATGAGAAATAAATGTTCTTTATGAATATATAAAGCAAATCTAGGATTAAGAACATTCCGTGAATTCCTTTAAACATCATCATCATTTTAGATCATTGAAAAAGGTAATTTTTGGTTAGGTATTTGGTAATAAGAAGCCAACTTCTCTCATAAATTTTCAATCTGACCGATTTAAACTGTCTTTTTACAAAGTCTTATTCTAAATTTATTAAATAAATATTAATAAATAAAAACACAGGAACAAATCAAACAGATTCTAATTATTAGTCTTCAGCGCATTCTCTTTCTTAGAGTGTCGTCTCTATCAGACAAATCGTATGATGACCAAGAAGAAGAGTTTAGTTGTTAATACAATAGATCACCATATCCTTAAAAAATACGTTAATTTCAATCAAAGCAAACTTTAAATGTAACTTCTTTGAAAAATAAACTACACACTCAGTACTTAGAACTCTATTTATCATTGGACTAAGAAAATATTGGTAATGGAAGGAAGATGAATGTTTATTTTTAGCTTAATGAAAATATTTCTTTCAAAGGCAATGGGGACCACCCTTTTTATGGGTAAATGAACATAAGCTTTTTGTTTTGGGAAGAAAATTCTAGTTCAAGGGCAAAACACTGAGGTGATGCTTATTTGTATCACTGAGACACACGATCCCGTGCTAAACATTTTAAGTATTGTACTTTGAATATTGCTTTTGTGTTAGATGGTACAAGTAAACGCTCAACTTGAGGAGCTCGTTAGTCGAGCGCGACCCGCGTATTCATAGCGAATGCGCGTGTCAAGCGACGACGTGACGCGACCAGTATTGGATTGGTGGCTATTTAGTGAAATTTTCTATCTTGAGCTCCTCCATGCTTCGAAGGCACGTTAAGCCGTTGGTCCCGGTTGTTATCGATAGATAGCAGTCGTGAGGCTGTGTCATATGCCTTAGGGCAGCCTGAAAAATTCTGTCAGTGTTGGCCACTAACACGCCTCGGGTCATGTTCCTGTTGGACTGGTTCCCCTGTAAAATGGGTTACGGAGGTCAGTCGCTCCATTGTAATAACCAGTTCCGCCAAATCAAGGACCATGACTTATAGCGTACCCTAGGCTCCGAAGCGTAAGCTGACGACGCAACTAGGAATACACGCTAGGATGATGATGGTACAAATAAACGTTCACCTATGTATCTATCTAACACAGCATGACGAGTTCGTTGGTCCTGTGATTTTAAGTTTAAAGTTAGACCATTTGTTTCACTGTAGATTTCAAAAAGCGACATATAATCAAAACATAATTCAGAATTTCAATAGGTATCTTATAAAAGAAAAATAAAGGTATTGTTTTGTTAATAAATATTCTGAGATTAATTTTCACATTAAGGTTAGTTTATTTATTTATTTATTTATTAAAACTTTATTGTACCACAAGTAAAAATACAATTGGCGGACTTAATGCTAAAAGCATTCTCTCCCAGTCAACCATTAGAAAAAACAGAGAAAATACAAAGCGGCGCAAAAAAGCTTCGTGTGATATTACAGAAAAAAAAAAAAGAACCCTACAGCTAAATAAACATACATAGATTTACACAAATAGGAAGTATAATATACATACATATATATTTAAAAATTTTAATGCAGAGAAATTGTGATTCTGGTTTATAAATTAGAGAGAATTCATTAGATGAGTTTGAACCTTTTTCTTGAAGGCAAATTTTGTTGTGGTCTCTTTAATGTCATTGGGCAAAACATTCCACAGCCGAATGGCCTGTACAGTGAAAGAATATTCAACGAAACCGGTCCGAAAGGAAGGAGTAGCAAGGCGACGTGTGTTGGAAGACCTGAGCTGCCGATCATGGCCGTCAGAAAGATATTGGAATTTGCATTTTAGATACTCCGGAGACTGAGAATCTGTGAGAATGGAGAAAAGTGTAGTTAACAAGCGAAGTTGACGACGTTGTCGTACAGGAAGCCATTTCAGCTCGGAGCGATAAGGAGATATGTGATCAAATTTTTTTAGACAAAAAATAAAACGGAGGCAATTGTTTATAAGGCGATCAAGCTTATCAAGAAGATCTTGATTGAGATCAGGATAACACACATCAGCATAGTCAATTATTCGGAAAACCAAAGAGTGCACCAACATTATCTTCGTTTTGATTGGAAGGAAGTTCCTTAAGCGGTTTAGTTGTTGAAGGGTAAGATTGACAGAGCGACTGATTTCAGCAATGTGTGTAATCCAGCTGAGGGTGGCATCCATGTGAAATCCAAGGTTTTTTACACACTGAAAATAAGGGATGACGTTGCTATTGTAGGTGATGGGCGAAACAGCACTCAAATCAATCTGACCCACCTGTCTAGAACTACCCAAGATGATCGCCTGACACTTCGTGGGATTCACTTTTATTCCAAAATCGTCAGACCACGATAATATAGAAGACAATGCTGAGTTTACGCTTTCTATTGCCGAGTCAATGTCATCAACTGATGCCTGAGCATATATTTGTAGATCATCTGCGTAGAAATGGTAAGAGCAGCCAAGGGAAGTAGAAAGAAGGTTTATGAAGAGAGAAAATAGAAGGGGAGACAGAATTCCACCCTGTGGCACACCTGAGGTAAGAGGATTCCAGCTAGATAGTTCGCGGTCCATACGAACTGCTTGTTTTCGATCGCGTAAATAACCTGAAAACCAATTCAGCGCAATTGGAGAAAATTGCAAATGATGGAGTATGGCAAGGAGAATATCATGATCAACCATATTAAAAGCGTTGGAGAAATCAATAAGTACTAGAATGGTGACCAATGTACTCTCCATGCCCTGCCGAACATCCTCGATGACTTTCAAAAGAGCAGTAGCAGTACTGTGGCCTGGACGAAAACCAGACTGAAAGGGGGTGAGAAGAGAATTTGAAAGAACGAAGAAAGATATTTGGGCATGAACTACAGCCTCTTGAATTTTAGAAAGAAAAGAAAGAATGGATATAGGTCTGAAATTATTTAAAGTTTGAGGAGATGACACCTTAGGGAGAGGAATGATAAAAGCTTTTCGCCATAGCGCTGGAAAGGTTCCAGTAGTTAGAGAAAAGTTTACAATATGAGTTAGTACTGGAAGAATTACATTAAGAATATTTAAAATCATTTGTCATTATCATTAGTCAGCATTAGTTGGTGGTATCCAAAAAAAGTAATAGTGAACGTGAGCGAAGTACTAAGTGAAAAGCTCAGAATTTCTTCCAAATGTAAGTACGCGAAATCTCAAAATACTACGTAAAGTAAATTCTTTCTTACTTAAAAAAGAAAAACATTAGCGACATTTTCTCATTGCTCCACTAAACGTTTTAACACTACTTGAGAACATTTATTATTGCTGTAGCCGGAAAACGGTGCACTTATTCATGTTCAAACAAATATAGCCGCGAAACAAATTTTAAATTAAATCCCTTTCTCTCCGGAGCTAATGTCCTGAGAGACTTTTCTCTGGTTTTAATTTCCGGAGTTTTCAGCGAGGAAATAGTTTGTAGGGAAATAACCATATACTTCAGAACAGAGATGAATGGGGCGCAAACTAAGTTAGATCTACATACATACACAAGTATTTACAGTTGTAGTCAAAAGTGTTTGTAAATCACTAATAATAATGATTGCAGTATTGTACTAGTTTAAAACATAGTTATTATGCAACACGTTCAGAAGTAAAATCGAAATAAGTAAGCTGTACAAGTAAAATCGAAGTAAGTAAGTGGTTTAAGAAAGTGTTAGTAATGTAATAACAGACAGAGAAAATCGCAAAATGTAAGAACTCATCTAAGGAACATCTAGCTGTTCTAGAGATCAATCCCTTGAGTCAAATAAATAGCGTGCGACTGGTTACGTTGAATGAAAACCGTTCTTCTTTGATCGGTATTGAATTAATCATAGATCTCCTCAATTGCAGCCTTGGTTGTTTTTGGTAATTAAGTTAAAATTTGCGCAATTGGCCTCCTAGTAAGTAGAACGGATAGGAATAGGTTAAATCTGTAAAATTACTTCTAGGTGTTTGCTTCCTGATAAAAGTGTCATACCCAAGATTCGATGCTCATTTATTGATCTCCAAACCCAATTTAACTACTAGTATTCCTAAATCTTTTACATACTTAGACGTTGAGTAAGTCACCTGCGCAAACGTAAATTTAAATTACTATAGAAAATAAAGGACAATATATTTTTAAATTCTGGTAAAATATGGCTCGGATCGGTAAACGGTGAGCGCATTAGTCGATTTAAGTCTACCGTTGGTAGTGCCATTATTTTCACAGTTCGTTTGGCGACGCCGACGCATTTACCAGACGTCAGCCTACTGTACTTGTTCGCGTAATTTTATGGACATAGAATTTTTTTTAAATTAAATTATATTCAAAATCAATAACTACTTCTTCTTTTTTCGAAATCTGTATTAATTTGGCCCAGTAAGACGCAATATTCACGACCAAGTCAGAGGTCATAGCCAAATCAGTCCGCGACTCCGCCTACCTACATGCTGCAGAGTAAATTACTGCTAAAACAGATTAAGTCACTAGAACTACTCGTAACTTAGATTTTTAAAACTACTTTTTCAAAACTTAAACGCATTGCTGAATTATTATTTTCTGGCTTTAAATAAAAATACATCTCCGATTTCATCGTAGTACAAGTAACTACAAGTTACAAGGATTTGAAAATCCTGGGGGCATAGCAGTGGAGCTACGAGACCGAAATGTAGATATGTAGAATAGTCGGCTGTCTAAGCTGAACAGCACCTAGAAGAACACAGATAGCTTCATCTGTGTGAATGTCGAACAAAACTCCTTCTACATCGAACGAAAATCTTAACTCTCAAAATCGTAATTTTCACTCATTAAATTGTTTATTTATACTCTGACACGCTTAAAAATAAGTATGTATTTTATTTACGTCGTGTGTGATGTATACGTGTATATGCATCACATATTATATACGTTGGTATATTTTTTGTATGTGCTGCATAGGTACGTATGCTTTTATGTTTCACTTTTTCAGTTGCTAATTTGCGCCTACCTTCCTGTTTCATATCATGAAGTCCTACCTGTTGGTTGCCTGGAAGAAATTGCTCTAGCGATAAGACCGCCTTTGTGCCACAGATAATAATAATATTCATGTACTTTTGGTGCAATTTGGTGCAATAAAGAGTTATTTATTTATTAAAATCGAACTCGCCGATTTTGCGTGAGTCACACTTTTAAACGAAGGGACTAAAACAACTAAACATGGATAGAGTCATTCCGTACCTGGGCTTACATGATAACTACGATTACCTTCACCTAATGACGCGTACTTCAATGAGACAACATTAATAGGGGTCGTAGATCATCGCAAATGGCAAGCCATACATTGCTCAATGGGTTTGAAAAATCGATATACGCAGCGAACGTTATCGATACAAACGAGGTAGCGCGTAAGAAGCTAAGCGTATTTATTTTACAAATGAAAATGGTTGAGTTTGAAAAGTATTATTTTTTATTTAATTTTTTTTTAAATATTTTATATAATATAGTTTAGCCTTAGCATGTGAATGATCCCAAATGGTCTTGGTCATAAACCTACTATAAAATTTTCTTTTCATGTTAAAACAAATATGAAACAAAATCACGGCAAGTTTCATAAATAGCGCCATCTTGATATCGGAAATGTTAAATGTCAAAATATGTCAAACTATCTGCTTATGTGAGATGCTTATTTCAGTGGATTGGAATTTTATATGTTTTTTAATTAATGAAATATTACTCGTAAACTATTATATTATAAGCCTTACGACTGTGATAATTTTCCTTTGATATTTATTATATTTACTCTACTGTCATGAATTTTTTCAGGTATCCAAATGCAACGGTTTTTTCAAAATTGGTTGGGTACACTAACTTCTGATTTTTTTTTAACGTCGTAGCTAATATTTATTTCATAAACGAAACCGTTAATCGAAAAACACTCTGACAGTACTCATAATGTTTTTAGAGACCTATTAAATAATATCCCACACAAATAGAAAGTAGAAAAAAATATTTCAACCCCCACTTTGATATAGGGGAGGTACTCAAAAAAAAAATTTTCATATTTTTATCTCACAGTTCGCTCCGTGTGAGTAATATGCATAGGCATACCAAATTTAAGCTCACTAGGTCAAAATAGGCTCTGAGAAAAACGTAGGACAGACAGACGGACAGACAGACAGACAGACACACGGACAGACATAACGAAATTATAAGGGTTTCTTGTGTTTACTACGGAACCCTAAAAAGGAAATAGAAACCAACAAAAACAACAGACTTTTCGGTAATTGCAGGATAAGCGATTATACGTTTAATAAATCAAATGAAAGTTCTTGTTGCAATTTTAGGATTCTTTATTAGAATTAAAAGTTGACAAAAATTAACCATTTCCCCTACCTTAGCTCCGAAACTATCGATTCTAGAATTTCCATGCATAAATTACAGGAAAACCTATGAGATTATTTTAAATTTGTTTAGGAGGTCCAAATGGAGAAAAATTAAAAATCGTACAGAACCCGAATTTCATTTTAAAAGATTTTCTGAACTACATTTTATAATCCGTAACAAGACCACATCAATTAATAATTTTCCCAGTAGTCGGGCACCAGTCAAGTAGTTGGCAACACCATAATCGACGCACACAAGCATCTTTGCACATTGTTTTTACACACTCTCCTAATAAGTCGCCGCATTCTGCAAACTGATTTTTCTTTGCGCTACGCGGTATCTAGTCGTAGCGCCGCGGAGACGAATTATTAATCTAAGGCTATAAGGCTAGGACAAAGTCGAGACTGGGCTGCTAGTAGTAATATAATAATGTAAGTAAACCATTAACCCCAGAGAGTAACCGATTGATGCTGTGTGAACAGGCTAAATATAGATCTTGCACCGATCGAACGTGTTATTATTTGTAAAAACCTAGACCAGTTGATCCTTTCTATATAAAAAAAAATGAGCACATCACCTTATTTACTCGATCGCTCTACGTGAAAGCAAATAAGTCCATCTTCTCTATTTCCATAATGTCCAGATTTACCCAATTTGCGATTGCACTTTCGTATAATTTGCATTTAAAATGCAGTATACTCGGCACGAGGGCTGCACTTCGCATACAAACTGCAGTAGATGTGCGGGTCTTGGTACTAGGTGCTTGGGTGACCTCGCTATAAATTTGACCCCGGCCACTCTGTTTTAGTGCAATGTTGGGAATGAATTTTGCAAGACCACTTTGTCTTAAAGTTGATGGTTTCGGCCACGTGGAAAATATTAGGTCCTAGCAAAAGTAGATAACTAAACCACTTTATATCGCAGAAAGTGTTGTAAAGGAACAGTACCAACATTGAATTGAAAATTCTTCTGGTATTGCAGTAACACCAGAACCACTTACCATCAAGTGGGCCGCATGTATTATATGTTTGCTTACTAAATAGTATATAATATGTCACCGGAAAATTAAAAGAATCATAAGTTACGAGTTAATTGTTCAACTTTTCAAAATTTTTTGTTGAAATGTATTATTTACCGCAATAAATTTTAGCTAATTGATTAAATAACAGAAACTAGCAGGAATTTGATAATTAACGATTTTCAAATCTTTTTCATTAATTCAAATCTCAAAGGATTTTTATGAAATTTGGTATGTATATAGTTGAAGACCCGGAGTCAAGCGTAGGCTGCTTTTAGGCGTAGCTGCAGGACACAGCTAGTCTCCTATATAAAAATATTAATTAAAACCATAATTTTTAATTTAAATGTTTAATATTTAAACTTATTTATTTTTGACATATTAAAATAGTAGATTTTTTCACTAAAGAGTGCTACTCAGGTGGCCAGCATACTGGGCACTATACCTAGATTTGAGTCATCGACACGATGAAGAAGTAGATTTTTTTTACTAAAGAGTCTGCAGTAGCTAACCTTTTTCTGTAATCAATTATCATTTTTGTGCCTTCATAATGTGCCCGACCCATAGGTCGATTTTTTCGCCTTAAATTGAGACCTGCTGCTTGATTACCTAATCAAAACCTTTGAACCTTCAAACCACGTTCAAACCTTTGTATCGGGCTATATTATCTGGATCTTTTTTTATTTCATCTTACTGATGAAAACAAATTTCCTCAGGTTGTAGTCTGGTTTCCGGATTTCGGATTCATCAAAAGCCTATTTTTAAACTCTTCTAGAATACAGGTACGTCAGGCTATGTGTAGAGAAAAGATATAGGTACAATTAGCTATTAGCTTTATAGTATGGTCATATTTTTGGTTTCTTCTCGTGATTTTGTTTAAACCTGTGTTTAAGTCTGCAAAGGCAGCGCCACTCATTCAATATGTATCCTAAGAATTTATACATGTCGTTACTAGATGGCGCCACTCTAAAGTTAAACTCGATCTGGTTTCGTTTGATTAATGTGTCATAATATTTTGTGTGTTACTTGATAGTCAATACGAAATACAGGAAACTAATATATCGCCTTGAGTAGTTTCATTTCAAGTACATTCTGGGATTCGAACACCTGCTTATGTTGATTTTGACTTTCCAACAACTACAGTTTTATTGATTTTGAAAGAAAATATGGCCAGACCTTACTGATGTCTTCATGCATTCAAATCTAAACCTCTCCATCTGTGAAGTTGTCATTCTATACTGTAAACATTTGGATCCAGTAGTACATTTTTGATGCTTTAAATACTCATAATGTGTGGTATTTATTTACATTAAATCTCTTAGTCATCTTCTTACATTATTTGGACGTAGAATCCGCTTATTATTGAGTTGAGAATCTCTTAACTTATAACTATAAAATCTTTAAAAAAATCATTTAATAGGTGTGACAAAACTGTTTGGGAAGCTGTGTCTGGGCAGAGAGAATATGATAACAATGCATATATAACAATATGTAAGTAATAGGAAGATTCACAAAGTTATTTCACATGTTTAATTGGTTTCCTTTAAAATTAGATAACTATTCCTTAAAACATAAAAGTTAGATTTTCTCGAAAACTAGCGTGTAGAAAATTATAAAACCAACATAAATCTATTTCATATTATTTGATTATTTAGCTCTGAAAGTATTTGTATTTAATTATTAAAATCCATCTTATATATATCTTACTGGCTAAACCAACCTCCTAACAATAATAAACATAACAAAAAAATATTAGCAAAATAGTTCCATACGTTCTTAATATAGAGGAATAGATTCTTTTAGAGTTACTAAGAAAATAATACCCATTTTCAGTTTCATTGCATCCATCAGGATAATCCATTTTTTCCGTAAATTATATAACTGTAGTTTTTCTTTCTTTTTTCACATCATCATTATATGCCGAATGTCTAACTTCATTATATGTTGGAAATCGTGACTCGTAGTATTATCGTGCGAAACGTAGTTAAAACTTTTACACTAGTTTCTTAGGATTCGGCAGACGAGATAAGTACTTTTCTTTCAGAAGAGAGACGAAAGTTGGACAATACGAATACAAATAATTTTGTCGCCGAATCATCGCTCACCTCAATAAATTAATACTTGATAGGACTTGACCTATCTAGTCTTACTAGAGTAGTAAGTAAAAGAATCATATTTTGTGAATGTGTGTAGCAGAACAAAATCCATAATCACTGAATTGTACTGGCACTATTAAGTATATTAGTATAATTTGATTATATTCACCACTTTCCACTTGGCGGGTATTATGTTTGTTTGATTAGTAAATAGTATACTTATTCACCATCATCATTTCGTGTAGGTTACATTGTCAATCGACGATGTACACCCTGGTGTCAGAGTTGTTCGCCTCTTTTTACCCGACTGTGCCAGAAAGATAGTTGGTTGTCGAGAGTATGTACGTATTTAGGTAGGTATGTTTGTATTTATAATTGTTGGGCACGCCCTGCAGCCTGTACGGCTCTACGGATTTTAGCTTGAGAGGTTTCGTTAGATTAGTATTATAGTATATTTAAAAAAAAACAAACAAAATGGAGGATTTTTTTGGGATTTTCGTTTCCAAATTACACAGAAAGGCAGTCGGGTGTTTCAGTTTTTAAATCTTGTTATTACTTAATAAATATACAGTACCTACAGTCATTTCAGATTAAAATTGGGTGCCAGCTTGTAAAAATTAGCTACAATATTCAGTAGCCAGTCTGCAACGATTAGCAACATTAGCAAGTAGTAGCGGGAAAATTCAGATTTGACTCGAAGGCGGGCGGGCGTCTACTAAGATTTTGGCTCAATTTTACAACTTTATATAGTTTAATTACATGCAAGTTTTTGATTAGTGACGATAAAAATTGTCATTTAACGCGGATAGTTAAAGAGTATACATTCCTCTTTACTCTGTAAAATAATAGTTTACTCACAGCAGATATTGGTTTTAAGTTTATATTCAAATATATGAATGTATAAATTCACCCTATTCTTGATTGCTAGTAAACTTATACGATTGTAACGCCTTTAACTTTAGTCCAAAAATAGCCGTCAATTTTTTTAAGGACCGCTTGCACGTCCTCCTCTGTCTCTAAATCAAAAGTAAATGCTTGGTAAATATCGCAACCATCAGCACTGATTAAATTAATCAGTAGGCTGGCTTAAAGATGCGCTCTTGATGCGCTGACGCCTTTATAAATAGCATGAATTGCTGCCTCCACTTTTTCCACGGGTCCCTGCTAACGGGACCGCCGCCGCCGTCCGTATTTAATTCCGGTGGGTGTTGGGCGTGGTCCATAGTTTACGACAAAATCACTTTTAACTACGGGTTATCAACGTATTTTATGTTTCCAAACACACTGTACACTTTTTTAAATACTCAAACAACTTTAGTTGCCAAATTACTTGTATTTATTCGTTACCGCTGTCACCATGTTGAGTTTAAATTAAACACCGTGAGTGCAAGACAACAACCGAATTATTATTCGACCACCTTCAAAATATGTATTGACATTTCATAGTAGGTAGGTAGGTACACTACATAATATACAACAGCCTATATATTGAATTAGTATGTATCTTTGTAGCAATGAAAAGACTATTCCAAAATCAATAACGAAAAATGGAAATTTTATCATTCCAACAAGAATCATAAGATCTGAAAACAAAGTAACAGCAATTGTAAGTTGAACCAAATATTTATGATCCTCGGCGGTACTGAAGAGAAAACAGGTTTTCTGCGGCGCGGAGATAAGTTGTATGTGCGAGAAATGAGCAAATAAATCAATTACACACCGCCAGGCGGCGCCACGGGAAATAATTGGATTTGTACTGAAGCGCCCTGGGGGGCGATTGCCTGAGTGTCTAACATCCAGAAAAAAGTGGCAGGGCATAAACTGGGCCAGATCGGGCCTCGTTTCAAATTATGTCTGCTGCTAACTGCAACTGCTCATTTTTTTAATAGATATCAATTTTACCAAATAAATGCATGTGTAGTTATGTCAAATTGGATTGTAGTTGTCACGACCCTCAGAATAAGAGGACAACGACTTTAAAGAAGGGTGTCTCTATTTAACGGTGTAGTTTTGTCCTGCCAATGAAAGAGGTCATTAATTATATTTTAAAAACAAACAATTAATTCACGCGTTACTTTTCAGAATTTTAAGTTAGTAAAAAATACATAGAGATCATTTCGGATCAATTTATTGCAAAAAAATATGCAATAAATCGATGGAAGTATTGAAGTGGAGAGACATTGGTGAATGCGGTTTTTGTCGCTTAAGAAATGTACTACACGGAGCTTTATTTCGACATTGACGAATCACCCTACAATTCCGGGGACACGACCACTGATCGTTATAAATTGATTCCCGATTCCATCTTTCATTACATATCCTTTGATAAGGGATTAATTGGACATTCTATCGGATCTTCAATTGATATCAAATAGACGTGATATATAGATTTCTGATGTAAAAGGATGTTTGCTTCTGTAGCAAATTAGTAGGTATTTATTGAATTCATGTCTTATTCTGTTTGGACAAGATCTTTTAAGAACAGCAGAAAAGTTCTTTTCTCACTTGGTCTAGATAACTATCTCCAAATAAAGTTGATGATTTCCGGAGTATTTTACGTATAAGCCCACATAAATTCATTTTAATCAAATCACATAATATTATTAAATAACATGCGACTTTTAATTACCATTAAAGACTATTCTACTAAACACCTTCACCCCACATCTACGCAAATTAATAAATTACAAGGCTGCAATTTCCGCTCGTTGTCGGCTCGAAGCGGAAGATCCCGAGGGAGGGGTGATGATTTATTATTGTGTTTTGAGCTCCGATGCTGACGACCAAACATGCCAAATTGTACAATTGTAGAGTAGTAATCAGTATGTATAATTAATCAGATGATATCGATATTCGACCTCAGCGAGCGTATCTGTTACTCAAGGGTTCCATCTATCTGGCAGAATCTTAATTCTCTGAATTTAATTTGGCATAACATACTTGGCAGAATCTTATTAAAAAAACATTTTAAACGCATAAAAAATATTTAATATAATTTTTGTTTGGCCGAATATTTAAATGTCCGAATGTAAAATAGCATACTTTTAAGATGTCACAATTTTATTTAGTAAAATTACCTTTTACATACATTAAGTTTTGCATAATTTGTGGTAGAATAATGTTTCATTAGTATAATATTTATTTAGTATATATATTTTTTGACCTTCTAACATAATGGCATAATCTCATCTGCAATAAAAATTAAAAAGGATAATAATTAAACCATAATCATTAAAATCTATACTATTGTTGGTCAACATAAAAAATAGGTTATGTTAGAACTGCGACCACCCAAGGTAGACAGCCTTTTCATACTATGATGTTTTTTTATAACAGGGAAGTAAAAATTACAAACTTTTATAATCAACTGTTTTATTAAAATTTTAAACACATAAAAACTATTATTGCATTGAAATGAAAAACATATGAATTAAGTACGAAAAGGCGATTCTGACTGCGAACTTTCTACTATATGATGATTCTACTTTTAGATATTATGTAGGTATATAAAATTTATTCTTTAAGATTATTCTGATTTTTAAAATTATTGGTTTTGAATCTATGATAATTGAGTAGATGCCAAACTATTTTCTACGACATGACGTTTCTGTAAACTGTTGTTATGCATCATACTATTATAACATAAAAAGTTCTGCTATATAGGGGGGACCCGTTACTCAAACGACAGAGGTCTACGACGTCAGTACATATTCTTTCGCATGTGGTCGTAACGAAAATGGATAAAAATTCGATACTAATAAAACTTCGCCACTGACAAGGCATTGTCAGTGGCTTCGTAGATATCCATAAGCGTGCAGGTGGCTGGGCACGCAGGGCAGGACAAGAGCACACTGGAACGCCCCCACCGCGCTATTGCCCTGCACATGTTACACAAAGACTGAAGAGCCGACACAACTTCGTCAAAGAAACTTGACCTCTAACTGGCGAAGCCCTTCTGTCTGAAACGGACGTCCGGAAGAAGCGTTATCCCACGGCATTTCTTCTACCGCTTCCTGAGATTCTCCCTCCTGGACAAACCCACTATCGTGGCCTGTAATAAATATATTTTATGAATAATTTAATTAGGTACATTAATTAATACTTATCTACTCGTACATTATAACATTAAAGAGAGTCCAGATGCAGACATGAAAATAAAGGATCGATGAACAGAAAAATAAAAGTTTCTTCACATATTTTGTTCAAGTTTATTTTTGTTTCCTAAAGGAAGTTTTCCAGAAATATGTTTGTATTAATTCAAAAGGAATAATGCATTTTACATTTGGTCCGGGGCACCTTCGGAATAACGATTATATTTGCATCGGTGCATTTCAAAAAGTCTACATTCGATGGAAATCACTTCAGAATTTGCATTTTGTATCAATTCAAGAGGATTACAAAAAACAGATCACATTAATAAAGCGAAAATGTATGCGATGTGCGTTAAAAATTCTAGATAACATTTTTTCTGCAGCTAAATCATTTTTTTGCCATTGTTCCTCAAATAATGGGATAATTAAAGGCAAGGAAAAAACAAACAAAATAATAAACCATAAACTACCATTTGTCAAGATTAATATCAAAGAATTGTCATAAGTGGTGCTTCCAATTTGCGTATAATCAAAGAGGTAATCACAAGCAGGATATTAGACAGTCCGTAATCAAAGCAAGTTAAGTAGAGCATTCCGACGCAAATGTCTCGTAATATAACGCTTTGTTGGAAAAATGGCAATAACTCGGCACGGTCCCATTTTGGACGCGTGTGAATAGCGTTAATGACATATTGAAACACTGTAGGGTTTATGTGAAAAATCTTACAAGTTGCGAGTTTTTGGCGTCCTGAGTTTTCGCAATGACTTTAGATAAGTGTTCTTGGAACCTTTTTATTTTACCTTATACCCTACGGATCTATACATACATACTACAAAAGATTCTTCGTAGGTCCGTCGTATTAAGAACGGCAATACGTAGAATTATATTTTTTTTTTATACAACTAAGTAGGCAAACAGGCGTACTGCCCACCTGATGGTAAGTGGTTACCGTGGCCTATGAACGCCTGCAACACCGGAGATGTCACGAGTGCGTTGCCGACCCTGAAGGAATTTTTACACGCCCTTTTTTAAAGGCTCCCATGTTGTAGTCACTAGGGAAAACCATGGCAGGGAGTTTATTCCATAATCGCATTGTACGAGGGAGGAAATTCCGTTTGAAGCGTACTGTACGCGATAACATGGAATCCAAGGTATGGAACTCCGAGCTTTTTTATTATATTTGTAATTATACGATCATATTACTTAGTAGCCATCACCGATTTCTATTGAGACCCACACCCTTGAAGCTGTACACCATTATGTCTACTTGGGTCAGTTGATCCAGGCTGGCAACTCCAGCTTCAAGGACGAGGTTTTTCGTCGAATCCGATGTTCGGGAAGCTTCGTAACGTCTTCTCTACCAAGATACCACGGTCCCTTAAAACAAAGGTCTTTGACCAGAGTGTGTTACCAGTGATGACATATGGGTCAGAAACGTGGTCCCTACCTATGGGCCTCATAAGAAACCTCAAGGTCGCCCACAAAGCCATGGAGATACTTATATGTATGCTGTGCAAAATAGCAAAACAGTGCGTCTTATACTCTGTAAAACAACTAATTATGTACCTATGTTTAACAAATAAATAAATGATTTATTGATTGATTGATTGATTGAGAGGGCGATGTTCGGTGTTTACCTACGAGATCGAATCAGAAATGAGGAGAACCGTAGAACAAAACTCACCGATATAGCCCAGCGGATTAGTTCTTTAAAGTGGCATTGGGCCGGGCACATAGCATGGAGAACCGATAGCCGATAGAGCAGAAAGGTTCTTGAATAGCGACCACGAATCGGCAACCGCAGCATTGGACTTCCACCGATCAGAGGTCATTTGACTGACCTGAAAAAAGTCGCAGGCAGACGCTAGATGCAGGCTGCTATCAACCGGTCATTTTGGAAATAATTAGGAGAGGCCTATGTCCAGCAGTGGACTGACTGCAGCTGAAATGATGATGATGATGATTACTTAGTAGAGATAGTAAATTTTGAAAAGAGAATAGGTTTTTCCTATCAAGTACAAAACCATGAAAGCTATAATAACATATAAGCAATATTTAGATACGCGAAGAAGCTGATCTTGCTTCACTTGGACTCGCAATATGTACTACGGTAAACACTTATCTTGGCCTTGTTTCTAAGGTTCAATAAGCTTGTCTCTTTATTTCTGTCCCTACTATCCTACTCGTATTATGCGTATTATGTATTTTATATTTAAGTATTTTATGTAGGTGTATTTAAATATGTTGCCGGAAATGTATGAAATGTAGTAATTGTAAAAAACTAGCTATTTAGGAAATTATAAAATATTGTTTTAAAAATTATTTAATACATACATATCCTGGGTAATGTATAATACATTTCCTAGGAATTGTATATAATTCCAATATCGTATTTGGAAATGTATAAAAAGAGTGATTTCAGTAATAAAACACGTTGTGAAGTCGTCTTTAGCTTTTAGCGCCGCTCGCTCATTTTTTTGTATTATCTGCTCCTTTCTACCATAAGGTTAGCTGGAAGAGATTGCATTAGCGATAATATATAAATTTTAATGTTATTTGGATTCAGTGCTCAAATTTTTCTTTGTATGTAAATGGCGCAATAAAGTGTTCATTCATTAATTCATCAGGTATGGTTGTTTACTTATTTTTATTTTTTATTTAACCATTTACGTCCCACTGCTGGGCAAAGGTCTATTCTATCATCCTCCACATGTCTCTATCTGAAGCGCAAACTCATGAACATGTGTAACTTACGGTGCTCAGAATTGGTCATTAACGGAAAAGCAAAAGTTCACACTCAAGATTTGTCAAAGAGCCATGGGACGAAATATGTTGGGTGTAATAAGATTAGATAAAGTTCGTAATTCAATAAGTTCATTCCAAAACAGGTATCGCTATACTACTACTACTACTACTTGGATACCTGAAGGTGGATGCCAAAAACGGGGCAGTAGAAAGCGTTTAAGCAATGACATGAAGGATTTCCAAAGTCTGTGGTTGGAATTGGCTTTGGATAGAGACTTACAAATTAAAATATTAAAAAAAACGGTAGATAAAAGTTTTATTTTTCATTTGATCATTAAAGTAGAGAAGCTTCTCATAATATCAAGAGTGCATACTTCACTTAAAATATTCATCATTATTCCTTCCAATGAAACATTGAAATCTCGACTGAATGATATCCAATTTGAATTTCATTCTGCTTAAACGCATATCTATTACGTAGTACAAAAGAAAACTGCTTGCGTATGCAAAAACTCGTGCATTTCAAGGGTTTCCACCCTATGCTTATAAACCGCAGAACGCGATGGAGGAATTGAAAATAGAGCCCTTGTTATTTCGAGTACATGTGGAGTGGAATACAAAAGGGAACATTGTCTCTTGTTCCTTGTTATGCACCGCTCCAGACGTTCCGATAACAAACCGGGGTTAAGCTGGAATGAAATTATTTTATCTGTGCCAGTAGATATAGTGAATCGCTGTGCGGGTTTGTGATATTGTTGTGCGAATGTAAAATCTTTATTTTAAGCTTTGATTATATGTGGAGCATTGTAGATGTGGATCGAATAGTGCTTGTCACTTGTCACTCGATTGAAAGTATCGAGTGCTTCTAGATCACATCACATACAGACTGCAACAGTTCGGATTTCGATTTCGGAATATGTTTAGTGATGTGCTTTGGTCATTATTTTTCGAATAATTTTTTCGAACTAGCAATATTTATATTTGGTAGAGATTATGATAGCTTTGTCGCTCTAATTTATTAGATTTTTTATTCTGCAAATCACACAATTTTCTTCTATAACTGTGTAATATAAATAAAGTGAGGCCCAATCCAAAAACAGAACTGTTATTGATGCACAACAAATAAAAAAAAAACAAAATTCCTATCAAATCATGACATACTTATCCAGTATCCACAATGAAAATCTAATACGCTCTTTCCTATAGTATACTCTAGACGACCTTTCGTCAAATGCTACAGATAATATACATCACGGGCTATTTAGATGTTGACATGAATACCTGCAAGGGCAGCATTGGACAATCACCGACCAGATGGTCAGATGACCTAAAAAAAGGTAGCAGGCTAACGCTGGATGCAGGAGGCTTCCGCTGCAGACGCCTACGTCCAGCTGTAGACTGACCGCGGCTGAAATGACGGTGATATGAATTTCAATTATAATACTACAATCACTCTAAAAATAGAGGTTATAGGATGTAGCAGTCGTCTCAACAAGCTATAAAACTACTCTAATAGCTAGTTCATAGACTCCTCTACAAATTCATTATGCATTCAGCAGTAGAATTACGATGTGTTTGCCGGGGACTAGCGTCGGCAAGGAAAGTGACCACGGCTCAATATTATCGCTTGATGTCTGTATTCAGGGGGGGGGGGGGGGGAATAGCTATTTTGATTGTTTATTTTTGGTCATTTGATTCGATAGGAATCAGTATTTTTTTATTATTTACTGCAATAGCTCAGCGTAGTGGATCTTGACCCCTTCGAAAGCGCCACTGCTTGCCTTTTGCCCTTTTGTGTTGTGTACATACTCTGTGTATTGATACTTGTCAATGTATATGAAGAAATAAAGTCAGTCCGTAACCAACCATGGTGTTTACTTCACATGTACATGTTTCATTCAGTGTTTCCATAAAAATGTAGAGTACTATTTAAGATTAGGTCATTTGTGAAAATGATTGTCCTAGTATTCTAAGTAAATATGCATTAGAAGAATTAAATTGGCGAGCGGCATATATTCTGTTGACATTGGAAAATATGAAAGTTTGTTCAATAAGTTAGGTTATTTGCCAGGAGAATATAGCATTCCCATTGAAGCAGATTCGGTACCTGTCATTAGTCCGGTTAGAAAAATACCTCTAGAAATACGTGAAAAACTTAAACAAGAGCTTGAACATATGGAAACTATAGGTGTTATAAGGAAAGTTACACATCCAACTTCTAAACAGCATAGTAGTAGCTCCAAAGAAAGATGGGAGTTTGCGGATATGCTTAGACCCACGGCCACTAAATCGTGTAATTCGTCGTCAGCATTTTCCTTTACCTACTCTTACAGAAATGGCTTCAGATGGAATGGAAATCAGTTTAGTAACTGAAGGGTGCTTGCTATTTTAGCAAATTAGATGCCAGATCTGGATTTTGGATGGTATTTTTAGATAATGTTAGCGCAGATCTATGTACCCCATTTGGTCGGTTAAATTTTTTGCGGTTTCCGTTTGGTATAAATACCGCATCGGAAATTTTTCACTCGAGAATGCGGCAGCTTCTAGAAGACCTTGAAGGTGTAGATTCATTTGTAGATGACATTTTCGTCTGGGGAGCCTCGAAACACGAACATGACGTTCGTTTGAGAAATCTTTTGGAAAGACCAAAACAAGTAGATATAAAATTCAATAGGAACAATTAATGTGAAATGGGTGTTCGTGAAATCACATATTTAGGACATACCTTTAGCGGAAATGGTATGCAAATTGATAATAATAAATTTAAAGCTATATTAGAAGTGCCTTCGCCATGTGATAGAGCTTCATTGGAGCGTTTTTTGGGCATGGTTAATTATTTATGTAAGTTTATAAGAAGTTACTCCGAGAAAGTACGCCGCTCCGAAATCTTTTGAAAAAAGATAGTGAATGGGTTTGGGGTGAAAATGAAGATATGGTAGTGCAGCAATTGAAAAATGATTTGTGTGCAGCTCCTGTACTAACATTGTACGAGCCGGGCGCGTCAGCCGTGCTGTCAGTAGATGCGAGCGCGCATGCGCTTGGTGCCGTACTTTACAAAAAGGTCGACCCATTGAGTTTGCGTCGTTAACCCTTACTGAAACTCAACAAAGGTATGCACAAATTGAAAAAGATATGCTGGCCATAGTTTTTGCTTTGGAAAGATTTCACCAATATATTTTTGGTGATCAAAAAGTGGTAGTGGAATCGGATCACAAGCCTTTGGATGCACTCTTTTAAAAACCTTTAGATTCAGTTCCTGCAAGATTGCATAGAATAATGCAGAGTGTACAACGGCACAACTTTTCTGTTGTGTATGTACCAGGTAAATATATGTTTGTAGCTGATACGTTGTCAAGAGCTGCATTACCGGAATTATTAGATGAGAAGTTATCAGAAGAAATGGAAACCCAGAGTTGTTTTTTTATTGAAGTATGTCGGGTTTAGTGACAGTAAGGTAGAAATGGTTAAAAAAATCACAAAAGAAGACTCTGAATGTAAAACGTTGATTGACCTCATTAAAAAAGGTTGGCCTACAAACAAGTTTAATCCGGACCCGGCTATTCACTTTGCATGGGATTTTAAGGAATGTTTTGAGTATAATTATGAGATTATATTTAAAGACAATTTAGTATACGTTCCACAATGTTTACGAGGAGAAATGGCGTAGCGTGTATGTGATACTTGTCAATATGTATGAAGAAATAAAGTCAGTCCTTAACCAATCATGGTGATTACTTCAGTATCGTTTTATGCACCTTAAATATTTAGGTAGTGTGGTTATCCCGCCAGTAGAGTCACAGGTGTGAACGCGAAATCTGTTTTTTATTATCAGTAGAAGTCCTATACGATAAGTGTTTTATTTTGAATCTGATATAAACGTTTAGTGAAGTGTTGGAGTAGCCCTAAGTTAGTCAATAAGCATTTTAAAGTAGCAATCTATCAACATAACAAAAACAACAGCTTAAGGTGTTTTTTGCAGAGCTTAAATGGATGAAGCTAGCAAAATGAAGTCTGCAAAAATAGTCTTTCCCATCTACATAGGTATTATATTTTATAATTAGGAAATTATTTTTCTGATTCTGATTACTCAATGGGCAATTTGTCAAGTTGTAAACTTCTTACATTATATCATAATATTGTAAGTAAACATTTTAAATAAAATACGAAAGGATTTACATCTGCGAAGTCTCACAAACACAATCTTAGTATCTCATACTCGCGCTAAGCATAACAGTATCAAGACAATTTTCTACAATCCTCGGTAAAAATATTATGCGCTAAATCTGTAAACAAGAACGTAACGTAATAAGCTGAGCGTTATTCCGTTATTTAAAATAATGTGGTAGTTTGCATAATGCACTCTAAGTGATATGATAACGAATACATCTTCTATAAATCTATAAATATAAATAAAATTGGAGTGTCTGTTTGTAATATTGAAATAACCGTTTTTTACTAAATGCATATGAAAATATATACGGTACATGCACCAAAATAACATTTTATACAATTTTTGTCTGTCTGTTAGTCTGTTTGTTTCGGCTAATCTCTGAAATGGCTGGACCGATTTTGACGGGACTTTTATTGGCAGGTAGCTGATGTAATAAGGAGTAACTTAGGCTACGTTTATTTTAGAAATATTCTTTATTTTAGAAAACAAAGTAAAAAATTAAAAAATTAAATTCGACTGTTAGGCGGAACCAAGTTCCGGGTCAGCTAGTCTATACTAATATTATAAATAATATTATAAAGAGGAAAGATTTTTATTTTTGTGTGTATGTTTGTAATGAATAAACTCAAAAACTACTGTGCCGATTTCAAAAATTCTTTCACCATTGGAAAGCTACATTCACCCTGAGTAACATAGGCTATATACCGCAGGCGGAGCTGCGGGAAACTGCTAGTATAATATATGAAGATAACGTGTTTGGGTTTTTTTCAGGATTTCAGGGCTGGGGCGCAGGTACAATTTTTGTGTAAGGTGTAAGTTTATTGTAACGTCGTGTCTTTGTATGTACATACATACATACATATTATCACACCTTTTTCCCGTAGGGGCAAGCGACTACAACTACGGATTTCCATTTGCTACGATTATCAAAGACTTCCCTCGCTTCCTCTACGCTCATCATTCTCGTCATACACGCTCGTCTATTACTGGTGTACCCGTATGTGTGTATTAAAAATATTGTTATAAATATAATGATCGATAAACTGAGCCGATAGAGATATACATATATTTGAATAGAGTATGATTTATTTGTCTCTACCTACCCCTCAGGGAAAAAGGCGTGATGATATGCAGGTATGTATGTATAATTTAGTCGGAATCCATAATTATTTATTACTCGCAGCTCCGCCTGCATCAAAAAGTATATGTTTGACCCAGGGTCTTCAACTACATTCATACCAAATTTCATCAAAATCCGTTCAGCGGTTTGACCGTGAAAGCGTAACAGACAGACAGACTTTCTCATTTATAATATTAAGTAAATGAATTTAATGTTTGTTTTTCTGCCTAAACGGGTCGAAAGTGGTTATATAACGTTTAAAGCTTTTTTATTTCTGTTTTATTTTCTGATCAAAGCAACAATCTGAACAAGGTGGCTTATTTTGAAAATATTCACTAGTAAAAAAATAGTAATAGAAGATTTTACGTGAATATGCTTTGAAAACTCTAACTGATCGTAGAATTAGGTAAGGTGGGAATTCATTCTAGAATCCAGCAAGATACATTATGTTAATTGATTTAATTATTTTTATAACAGAAACAAATTAATTTAGTTTAATTAGAAATCATAACAAAGACAAGAAAGTTTACAAAGATCGATTCAAACGTCGAAAAACGTCAAATTTCTGAATCTTTACGATTTCTGTAATTGGACCAATTGTACGTCTGAATTTCCAGGGTCCTTCGCATTTACGCGAAAACTTGAAAGTAATAAACTTGTTCTTTCAATAAATTGGTTTATTCCCAAGTTAATCACGAGAAAGTGAGGGGAGTTTGGCCTGAGGAATGACTAAGTTACTAAGGAGTAAATTATAGGTAATTTCCTATCGATGCGCGGTGCAGCAAACCGACCAGGAAAATAGCAGCCTTGGCCATAGGTATTGCGGAAAAATATTAGAACTAAATAGGTACCTATTCAAGTAACATTCCGTAATCTCAATGTCATCTGCCAAAAAGAGACAGGAGTGGATGCTATGTATTTTGTGATTATCAAATAAAAATATTTATCAAAATAGTTAAAATAATATATAGTAATGAGAGAAAAGTGATTAAAAGATGTTATTTCATATAACTAAGTAGGCAAACAGGCATACGGCCCACCTGATGGTAAGTGGTTACCGTAGCCTATGAACGCCTGCAACACCGGAAATGTCACGAGCGCGTTGCCGACCTGTCTGCTGTCAGCACAGCTACCCCTCTGGAGCCTGGCGACCCTACTCACCAGCAGGGGCACAACACTGCATCACAGTGTTATTTGGCTGCGGTCTTCTGTAGGGTGGAGGTACTTCCCCAGACAGACTACTCCTTACAAAATGTCCTACCTCTCTTGATGTCATCATATTTGATGCAAATGAAAACAAAGGATTGATTTCTATTTCCTTAAATGACATTGTCAATTTTGTTGTTGACATGACACATACAACATGGTGCCACCTAAAGGTGATCAGTAGCAACGCCAATGCAGGGTTTTTATTTTCCTGGTCGGGCTATATAAGAGACCAACATGCCATCGAGTATAAGTTCTTTTTTATTAAACTATCAAAAAATAAAACGAACCTTCTGCATATGCCAAAACGACTTTATTTAAATTATTGAACTTATGGTTATTACAGACAGAATGTTTTTTTAAACGAATCTAATAAATCGAGGGTAAGTTGGTATGTTTATAAACCACTTGTTCCACTTACCGTTCCTTGCCATTTGTTTTTTTAGCGCGGGAATCGATTCTTCGAACAAAAATACTGCTATTTTGCTCCTTATTATTATGTGGTTTTGTTATCTGTGAAGCGAGATATAAATATTGGTTCTGTGAAAAACTCTTTCTTACTTTGTTATTTTATTCAGTCCTGTGTTATTTCATTCTTCATTATTATCTATGGAATCGTTTCAAAATTGGCTTATGTTCCGTAAAAGGTTTTTGGTCGTTTCACCAACATTTCCAAATGTTAAAATTTTAATGTAATATACAGCGAGTGCAAGAAGTAAGTAAATAAAAAAATTATTCGGGAAATCGTATAAAATTTTGTAGCCTTTTGTGATTTCTGTAGTAACTTGTAGTTATATGTAATTTTATTATATTAAAACAATAAAAAAAGAAGGACTACAAACTATACAAAGTATCACATCTAATCTCATGATATGAAGCTACAGAGAAAAATATTCTAACGAGTATTTCTATTTTCATCATAAAGTACATAACAGCTATATCGAGTAAATGTAACACGTATTTGTTTACCCTCCATAACCAATTACGAAGCAGAATATAACATGGCTGTATGTGTAAATATTTCCTTCGTCTCTATCTGGGCTTGTTATCTTGATTTGTAGTCCGTCCGGGGCACTTGTTACAAAAATAACAGCAGTATCCTCATAATATGTTATCCTGTTAGTTTGATCCCTCTGCCTTTTTTTGAATAGTTCCTAAATTTTCATTTTCAAAGCGTGGTATCGAAAAATCGGTTGGTAATGGAATGACTTTATAAAGGTTCTTGCCTGGCGACCCTACTCACCAGCAGGAACACAACATTGCATCAGAGTGTTATTTGGCTGCGGTCTTCTATAGGGTGGAGGTACTTCCCCAGACGGACTACTCCTTACAAAATGTCCTACCTCTCTGAAACTTCTTTCATTCAAAATATATAAATACCTACTTATACGGAATATCCCGTCTACTACGTCGAAATCCACAGTTTATTTATTAATTCAGGCCATCAGGATACTTATCACTCTCATTTTGTATCGAAAATGTCCTCGATACCTCTTGGATCTAGTTGGAAGTTTTTTGACTGTACACATAAAGTGCACATTATCTAGATACAAAGGGAATAAACTCCCTTGCCCGTCTCAAATGGTCTGTGGCGTGTTTTATAACGGCAGTGTGTCGTCTGAGATGGAAACGCTACTATTGCGTTTTTACTCCAGAGTAATAAGCGCTTTCAGTACATTTACAGTTTTTTCAGAATATTAGAGCCATTTGTTAATTCTTCTAGCCTAGTGGCTTTAGAACCTTTCAATATAATGCAATGTGTTTATTTTTTATTTTAATATTTACTTCATGTTTAATAAATTACAAACGAAACTTTAATATTAAAATTGTACAGGGTCAGTTAACCTTGTAAACTATTTATTCCTTGAGCAAGTAAGCTTGCAATGTTGTTTCCTATGGGATCCTCATTCCCGTCCATCACACACATATATACAATATAAGACAAATAAAAAAAACTCTCACGTTCGGCCAATAGAACCACCTACATAGATGAAATTCAATACCAAGTTACCACTAAATATGATGAGATAAAAGGCAATGAAAAATCCTTTAAATGCTTTTATATAAATGCTCAGAGTATAGTTAAAAAAGGAAAATTTGATGAGTTGTTATGCATTATAAAATCTTTTTCATGTATTATGCATATTGTTGTTTTGACAGAAACGTGGTTTAAATCCGACGACGAGGCTAAGAGGTTTCAAATACCCGGATATACGCATTATTATACTCACCGATCCAAGGTGGGTGGGGGAGTGTCTATATTTGCTCATAATAACATGAAGCACTATGAAGTAGAACAGCTATATCAAAATGACAACCATTATCTTTGGATTCACTTAAATAATTTTTCAGTCGACATAGGTGCTATTTATAAACCTGGACGCACATCTGTGAACGAATTCTTGAATACTTTCTCCCAACAACTAGATAAACGAAAAAGAGGGATAGCAATTGGAGATTTCAATTTAGATTTACTGAGGAAACATAAGAGTGAAGTGGTTGCTTATATGAACTTCGTAACGGAGAGTGGATATCGCATCATGAATAAAATCTACATAGAATACTGTACACGTAAAACTTCAAAAACGGCTACCATAATCGACCACGTCTTAACGAATCTTCAACAAAATCAGTTCCATTTTGCCATTGTGAACTCATCTATGTCGGACCACAATCAGATATTTTTCGAAATTAAAAACTACCAACCGGATTCTATGGTGAAGATTAAATATGAAGCAGTTGATTTTGAAATGTTATATAAAACTATGAAAAAGCAACACACCAGTAACTATAAAATTGACTACAATGAACTTGAAGCAAGATTAAAATCGTGCATAGAAAGTAGCAGAATTAAAAAAACCAAAATTTTGAATCCACCAAGACAGGATTGGATTAACAAAGATATTATAAATCAAATTAATTTAAGAAACTCCCTCTGGTATCAACACAAATGGAAGAAATTTCTTTAGAAATAAGCAGCTCCCTTGTACTTTCTTTTCCTCTTATGTATAATCCTTTACATTTTTATGGTGTACATGAATAAAGTAAATAAACAAATCGAATCCAGAGGACAAACGTTTTCGAACAGAATTTCTAAAGGAAAGAAATAGAGTCACTAAAAACATACGCGTAATGAAGTCTCAATACTATCACAAAAAGTTCTCAGAGTGCAAGCACAAATGTAAGAAAATGTGGAGACTGATAAACAATCTTTTACATAACAAAGTAAAGAATTCAACTACACCACACAAACTGCAGATAGGAAAAGATGAACCTGTATCAGATGCTAAAAAAGTATGTGAGAATTTCAACCAATTCTTTTCAACCGTTGGCTCAACCCTAGCAGAAGCGATCCCTGCCAAGTATCACAACAAGACTTTTACAAGTGCCGCCAAAAGTAATCCTTGTCACAAACGCTTTTTGTCTTCTTTTGAATCCACATCTGTAGAGGAAGTCACAAAAATCATAGACAATTTAGACCCAAATACTAGTGCCGGACTTGATCGCATTAACCCTAAATGTATCAAATGCGTAAAAGACCTATTAGTAGAAGAACTTACTCATTGCATAAACAAGTGTCTAGCAGAAGGTATCTTTCCAAACAGTCTGAAAATAGCTAAAGTCAGCACTTTAGCAATAATAGGCAGCCCTATTTACAAAGCTGGTAGCAAATTGGATCCTAATAATTACCGTCCTATATCAATTCTTCCAATCTTGTCGAAAGTTTTTGAAAAAGTTATATACCTCCGTCTTGAAAACCACCTAAATAGCATTAACTTTCTTAGCCCAAATCAATATGGTTTCCGGCCAAAATCTAATACTTTATCTGCAACAGCGGATTTAGTTACTGGCATAAAAAATAATATTGATAAAAAGAAAATATCCTTGGGAGTATTTATAGACTTAAAAAAAAGCATTCGACACAGTTAGTCATAGGATAATGCTAAAAAAGCTAGAGGGCATTGGCATTACTGGCAACGCGCATAATCTCCTGAAATCTTACCTAACTAATCGTTACCAAGTTGTACAAATTGCTGAACAACAAAGCACCTCTAACCATATTACATATGGGGTCCCACAAGGTTCAATTTTGGGACCTCTTCTTTTCTTGATTTACATAAATAATATATGCCACCTAGACTTAAAAGGAAAACTTTCTCTATATGCTGATGATACGAGCTTGTTCTACTTTGGCGATAGGCTTAGCAAAATGGTTCAGGATGCACAGCATGACCTTGACCAACTAAATATGTGGTTTCACTGTAATTTAATGACTATAAACACATCTAAAACTCATTACGTTATATTTATGGTTAAGAATAAAAAGATCGAAGACTTTCCTCCACTTAAAATTAATGATCAAATAATTCTAAGAACAAATGAAGAAAAATATCTTGGGCTGATCCTTGACAGCAGACTTACTTGGGTACCACATATTGAAAAAATTAGGTCGAAAATAGTTTCTCTTACTGGAGCCCTTCGTGGCATTGTTCATTTCCTGCCTCTGAATATTCGATATACCATATATAACTCATTTGTAAAACCTCACATCGATTACCTGATTGAAGTGTGGGGATCGGCAGCCAAATCAAACCTTCGACCTTTACAAACCGCCCAAAATAAATTAGTAAAAACTTTATTCAAACTTGATTTCTTAACACCTACAAACGTTGTATATCGGAAAACGCAATTAATGAATGTGGATCAGACATATCGCTATTATAGTTCTTTACTTATACGCAAGATTCTTACTAAAGATATACATACAAACATAAGTTTTACAAAAAAGAATCGCATACAAACCAGATACCTATTGAGATCTGCAAACAACTTATTGCTAACTTCACCAAGAACAAACTACGGAAAAAAGTCGATTACATATGAAAGCGCGCAAATATACAACAAATTACCTAAAGATATTAAAGATGCCAAAAGTTCACAGACTTTCAAAAGACTGCTGAAATATCACATAACAAAAAAAAAAAAAGTAAAAAATAAATAGAAATTAAAATAAAATGCATGAATTAAAAATTTGGACTGCATGTTATCAAAATATGTGTTTTCCACCTGCATGTTTTTCTATGGCACATGTAACTAAACTTTTCTGTCCACGAGACCCACAAATGGAGATAAAATTTAAAAATAAATAATAATAATAGTTAATAATTTAAAATAATAAAAAGAAAGAAAACAAAAAATATAATTAAAATAATTAAATTTATTTTAATAGTTTGTTATAAAATAATTTTGATATATATAACGAATACCGAATTAATCTCGAAAATGAAGATTACTGTAGGTAATTGAAATAAATGTATAATTCTTAATCTTGTTCATGATGTTACTAATATCTACAACGTAGCTAAAAATAAGTTAAAACTAATATATATATAAATAAATTATAAATAATTTAATACAATTGAAATTGTTTGTCTTCGAAGGGAATATTAATTATAATTAATAAAGATTAACTGATAAAACTCTGTGAGTAAAACAATAAATACTCTTAATAGTCTTATCGCGCTGCCTCTCGCATGGCACATCTAGTTAACGCAAATCTATGTATTTCTGCCGCACTGTGATTGTTTCGCAATGATTATAAAAGATTTTGAGGGTAGAATATTAATAATACACAAGTAGTGGTAAAAGTTAATTCAATGTTATTTATCTGTCTAAAATTGTACGTCGACGTGTTTTTTGAAATATTATTGTAAGTATTTGATGTATTTCTCATTAAGTGAATTTAATGTAATTCTTTTGAGAATAAACTTCTTAAACCTGAATAATAAACGTACCCTCCGAAATATACCGTAGCCTATGAATGCCTGCAACACCAGAGATGTCACGAGCGCGTTGCCGACCTGTCCGCTGTCAGCACAGCAACCCCTCTGGATCAAAGAAATGCTAGTAGTGGCGAAAAAACAATCTTTGAACATGTCCCGCCAATTTATTGAGCTTCACAAAACCTATTTAAGTATACTTAGGTACAATATATTGACTAATGTAAACACTATGTTAAAACAATGGTTTAAATTCGAATTAAAATCAACAAAACACATGCGACTCCAAATTGCAGCGACTAGGACGGTCCTAGTATTTATTTGAACTTTGTACGTATTTCGCAGAACACATTTAGTGCAGCGCGGTCACACTACATTACAGTAGCATTCGGATTAAAGCCTCGCATATTCTACTGTAGTTTACAACTAGACTAAGGGATACATGCATTAGGGAAATGGGCGAATAATACTGCTTAATAAAGAATATTTTCTGAAAGATAATATTTCAGATCAGACAAGGAGGTGTAAAAGTTTTTTCAGGTTTGGCAACTTGAATGTAAGTGCCGCTACCATGTAAGAGAAGTAAACGAATTGCGGTACGAAAAAAGTTGATTAGTTTTTAGCCAATAGAAAGGAATATTTATTGTGTTAGTCACAAGGGATAAGAAGTAGTTTAAGGCTAAGTTTTGTATACTTAACCTCAAAAAGTGTAATTTTTAGAGTCACATATTTCTATAGAGAACATCCGCTTAAATTTTCCGATAATACTTCTAGATAATAACAAAACGTGGTCTCAAGTATAAATATACTAAATTATTATTCATAACAATACATGATTACATTTTATTGTAATTGATAGAGTAATTCAACTTATTTGTGAAATTACAATTACAATCAATTACGGGTACAATCGAATGAAAGCATAATTTTTAGTTGTCCTAATTTTTTAGGACATTGCAGGCTTGAGTCACTTAATTGTGTTATCAAAGACGATTCCTTTTATATAAATGAATCAATGAAGTATACTGATTTTCATACAATGTACACCATTTTAAAATACTTAAATCTTTTAAACAAGTCGTGTTGAAAATCAATAATTATTAGCATGTTTTAAATTAACTTAAGTGTAACTATTAAGATTCATCCTCGAGCACTCACCCCCGTTTTACATATTACAGTGATGCAATAAATTCTGCACGTACCTACGGACACACCAATTTGCATTTGTGGAAAGATACAGAAGTACCACGACGTCCATATACTTATCATTTATGTATATGGTGTTACATAGATATTCTGGAAATCCAAATGTCTGTGGCCAACAGTGGATTACCTTTTGCTGAAATAACTATACAGGATAGCAAGACAGTCGAACCGCTGGATTGGCAATTTGGCATTGGCGTGTGATTAGTGTTGTGCCGCTGGAAACTTTATAATTTACGGGGATTTTCCCATTGTAAATTTACGAGACTATTCCCGAATTTCCTTAAATTTACTAAAGTTCCCGGGGAATTTTCCCAATGTTTCCGAATATTTCCGGGAACGGTACATCACTACGTGTGATGTGTGTTAATATTAGGTTGGGGAAAAAGTCTTTTCGCATATAGTATGTATGAACTTGTAATAAAATCTCTTTGGCTATACTATTTGTATCTAGACTATCTGGCTGGTTTTGGTATCATTAAAAGTTTAAATTTTAAAGAAGATAATTCCAAATTCAAATTAGGAAAATGTGTGATTTTCATTTGTTTTTTTACTGTCTAGATGAGTGAATCTAATGAAGAAATTCGATACATTTTAAAATTTTACTACAAAAAAGGTAAAAACGCAACGCAAGCCGCAAAAAAATTTTGGTGTCTATGAGAGTAGCACTAATTTGGTTTAAGCGTTTTTAATCCGGAAATTTTGATGTCAAAGATGCACGTCGCTCTGGTTGCCCTATTTCGGATAAAACGGATGCCACTTTTGAAAAAGTAGAGCAAGATCGGCTTAACAGTAGTTACGACGTAGCTGAAGAACTGGGAACTGACCACAAAACAGTTTTGGCGCATTTGAAACTAGGTACACAAAAAAGCTCGATATTTGGGTACTTCACGAGCTCACTGAAAGAAACCTAATGAACCGTGTACTCATTTGTGATTCTTTATTACGACGTAATGAAACCGAACCATTTTTGAAGAAGCTGATATAACTGGTGATAAAAAGTGAATCACGTACCACAAAAACGTGCGTGCCACCAAGGTGATGCTGTGTGTGTGGTGGGATTGGAAGGGCATTATTCATTATGAGCTATTACCACCAGGCAGGACCATCGATTCTAAACTATACTGCGAACAACTGATGAGATTAAAGCAAGAAGTTGAAAGGAAGTGGCTGGATTTAATCAACAAAAAGGGTGTGGTGGTTTTTAAGCCACTCAGCAAAAATTAAGAGAGTTTGGCTGGGTGGTGTTAATGCATCCGCCGTATAGTCCTGACCTTGCACCTTCAGATTTCCTCCTGTTTCGGTCTCTTTAGAATTTTTTGGGCAGTGTCAGGTTAACATCACGAGAGGACTGCCAAAATCACTTGTGGTATTTGGATCAGAAGTCTCAAAATTTCTATAGCAATGGGATCAACGGGACCTACAAGATGGCAAAAAGTAATCGAACAAAATAGTACCTACATACTTTAGGTAAATGTAAATAAACTATATAAAAATTTTTTTTAGAATTTTCTTAACAAATACAAAGAAACTTTTTCCCCAACCTATGACTTCGATTTCCTGTTATGCCGTTAGAGGATACAATACAGACTCACAATTTAAAATCAAGGAGAGACAAAACAATTAATCATATTATTGCCATAGCTCAGTTTGATGGTGACTTTAATTTCGACTGCGTTGTAAGTTACTAGTACTATCGCACTGTCGGGTGTCGTTAGTTTGTCTTTTCTCTTCAATCCGGCAAGTTGAAATTAAATTATTGATATGGTATTTTTAATTACTAAATATCAGTAAGAGCATCATCGTTATAGCATACGGCATGCATCATGCATGTACATTTTTTTTCATTACATTCATCCTAGAGACCCAGGGCTGCGATGGAGTGATGACATGAGGAAATTTGACGGTGGATGGGAAGCTGTAGATGTGGAGCGGGATGAGTGGATTAGAATGGGGGAGACCTTTGCCCAGCATGTCCCACTTCTGTATTGGTTAAGAAAAAAAAATATTCATCCATATTTCTAGGTTTTGAAGCTATTTACTGATCTTTACTCGTAGGCTACCACCGACCGAAAATCACCTCCGGAATAGATCAAGGCAAAGAATATTTTTAGTTTGACTAGCCTTATATGTTTGCTAATTTACAATTAAATTCGACAAATCAAACTATAATTAATTTAAATTTAAGTTAATTTTTGACCTCTAGACTTAGCGTCCCCTAATCACAAAGTAGCAAAACAAAGGAAATATACCGTAACCAAACTTACGTTATGTATGTTGTATAAAACTATTTACGAGTATGATAAAAATTGATTTGATAAATCCACGAAAGATAAAATAAAATAGTAATGTAAAATTAGCTTTATTAGATATCTTGCCATCAGACTAAGTATTACAAAAGGACGAACATGATCCATGAATGGGCGATAAAAAGTTGTCATTAAAGTTTTTGCGGTCACCACGTTGTCGCATAGACGTTTTTACAGCCACTTCCTATACTTTTTGTTTCAGTAATAACGGATTTTATTAGGGACTTGAATGTCTTATAAGAGCATCATAACTCTTTTGTTGGATCACTATGTTTCTAGAGCAATTTGCTAGCTCTTTTCATAATACGTTAGTGTTGTAATATGAAAATTCTTTATGTCTCATATTTAATAAGATGTAATTTCAAGTTTGAATTTTAAGATGTAGGACATCTTATTGAAAATTTATATTAGGCTTTGCATATGAAATTCTGATTAATAAAATTTAAATAATTAACCACTCGTTGGGGTAGTACTCGCACCTATTGTACAGGCTGATGTGGTCAGCGACTATTTATACCTATCTGCATTATTTTGTTCGATTTCAAGGCTTTTTATATCCAATAGAAAGGGTTTCTGTTCGTGGTTACCAAAATGTACGTATAGGTATGTACTAACATTCCGAAGAGATTTATTAAACATATAAAATAAAACAATAATAATTTAAAAAAATCTTTGCGAAATTCGATGTTAATATATTACCAAACTAGCCCGCAGCTCCGCCTGCGTCAAAAAGTGGCCTATGTTTGACCCCGGGTCTTCAACTATATTCATACTAAATTTCATCAAAATTCGTTTAGCGGTTTGACCGTGAAAGCGTAACAGATAGACAGACATACTTTCACATTAATGATATTATTAGTATGGATATATTAGTATAGTATGTTAGTATTAGTTATATATTAGTATGGATGGATGGATGTCGAATAGTGTAAATTTGAAGCAGACTATTGAAAGTTATCTATTGTTCTACTTTGTATAAAAGTTTATCTCGAAATCACTTAAGACTATTAGAACTAGAGTAAGAGCACTCGATTTAATTGAAAGTAGTTTCCTGGTAGGTTCCTTAGATTCGAGTTTTAAGTCGGTGCCTATCCCCGGGAGAAACAATCATTCTACATAGGTAAGTTAGATAAGATGTAGGTAAAATGAAAACTCTATATCGTGAAATTGACTACTATCGTAGTCAATAAAAAAAGATGTATGAATATGTATGATGTATTGTAGTATATAAAAAGATGTATGTAATTCTTTATTCTTTTATTATCTAACATTTATTTTTATGACAATATTCACGAAAATTTACAAATATGTAATAAGTTCATGGTAACTAGAAGTTTGTCTTGTTTTTCAAATAAAATTACTTTGAATTAGTTGGTTCACTGGAAGTAATCCCATTCTGGGCTAAGTCCGCCTTCGTGCACACTTTGTTTTTCCTTTTCTATCATTTAAATTTATATATGTACATTAAAGAGATTCTAACTAACTTAAATACCTATTATTAAAGAATCAAATCATACTTTTGTTGAATGGGTCTGTAATATTGGCTCGTAAACTATTTTCTTAAGATATTCGATCGAAATCGTTTCACACACATCAACCGTTTACTTATAGGGTAAGGCAGGTCAGCCGAAGTGGTTAATCATACACGTGCCTGCATTTCCCGGTATTGCCATCGCCAGCGGTTGTGTCAATGCCTGTCAATTAACTAGCAGGCTTTGGGCTTACATTGGTTCACAGTGCGCCTATATTATTCGCTTTAATCTTATCAGCTACCTAACAGCCTAACCACGGGGGAATTCGCCACGGCGAATTTCGCGACTAAAAGAAATACATACCTTCAAATGCATTTGTTTCAGTGCACTAATCGTTACTACTCCTCATTTCGCCTCGCCAGTCACCAGTTTCCGTGGCCTTTTAGTGCATTTTTTATGTATTTCTTTTAGTCGCGGTGGCACCGCGAGGTATTTACGCGGAAGTCATCACGTCAAACATGAGATTTTATTGACGTAGACGATAGCAATTGCGTTAACAACGATAGTAAGGTAACTAAGAAATTCCATATTAAATCTTAACGAGGTCGCTAGCATCTGCGTTAATAAAAACTCGTGGTAGAGGTTACAGTATACTAGGCTAGTAGGCACGGCACCTATTTCAATCCATACTAATATTATAAATGCGAAAGTCTGTCTGTCTTTCTGTCTGTCCGTCTGTCTGTCTGTTACGCTTTCACGGCCAACCCGCTGAACAGATTTTGATGAAATTTGGTATGAATATAGTAAAAGACCCGGGGTCAAACATAGGGTACTTTTTGACGCAGACGGAGCTGCGGGAAACAGCTAGTTATTAATAAGTAAGTAAGTTTATTTTCTTTTTAATTGGTGCTTTGTTTCAGTAGGTACCTACCCATTACTTCACAAATCAAAAGCAAAGTTTTAATAAAGTGACAATGTTATTGCAAGTAAGTATGTATTCAAATTGGAAGCTAAGAAAGTAAGGGAAAATGATATATTTACCAAATTAATTCAGTCGTGTTTTTGTTGACGATGTTTCCGATCCGATATATTTTTCTTACTTTAAGTAAACCGCCCACATGACGTGAGCTGACTTATCACGTAAACACGTTCTTGAAAGTTACATTCTAACACAAACAAGTAAACTCGCTAGAAAATGTAGTCAAAGAATGAAAAACTTCACAACAATATTTTTCCTTGAATAAGTTCGTACGATTGTTTAATGACAGTCGAACCACATATGTTTGAAATTAAAGAACATAGACTATAGGAGTGTAGGGCAATTGTTTTTTTTAACAATGTAAATAGGTACCTAAGTACTAAAATATTAACCATACTATCACGTAAACACGTTCTTTAAAGTTACGTTCTACACACACAAGTGAACTCGCTAGAAAATAGAGTCAAACAAAGAAAAACTTCATAACAATATTTTTCCTTGAAAAAGTTTCTGACGATTGTTTAATGACAGTCGAACAGTATAAGCGGGAAATTAAAGTAATTATATATTTTATCTTTTGAATCCTTTGTTTCAATTTTTTTTACTAAAATGGGGGTGACGCGCATTTGTTTTTTTCCTACCTAACTAAGATAGCATATTTAAAAAGCAGAAATGTTTATGTTCTGTAACAGAATTATTATGTTCTGTAACAATATAACAAGGAAGAATCTAGAGGTTACTTCGCTTAGAAAAATCCAACAAATCACCCTACGATCATAAAGCTACTCTACATAAAGTCAACTTTTAGAAATATTGACAAGCTACTTATTGCATTTACTATGAGAAAAATTCCAAGCATCTACACATTCCTATTTAAAAAAAATAAAAGTCACTTCTTGTAAGTCAAGGAGCGCAATGAAATAGGTCAAGTTAAGAGGCTCTCATATATGACATTTATAAGGTACATGTTATTCGTCTTTTATATTTACGAGGTTTATGCCAGCGGTAGATTTCCGCCCCGCCTGCGCCGGAACTGACAGAGCAGAGGGCATCCGGGACGTCAGCCTGTTTGCTACCTCCTTATCTTATACAATCGTTCCGACTTCTCAAAAAATAAGCTATTTTTACCATTTGAAATATACGTGGATCTTTTTGCGTATTCAAGGGTGCCGGCAAAATAAGGTCACTCGCAGAATAAATTATCGAAAGGATATTTATTTGGATGTAATAGTTAAATGAAGTAGTTAAACTTTACATTTATAAAAATATTTAGGACGAGTAAGACCAAAAAAAGTAGAGTGAATTATGTCGTGTTAGGATGTCTGGCGGAAGATGAAAATATATAGATGGAACTCAACTGTCATGAGCGCAGCTGTTGGATTTTAGATAGATAATTCTTAGTTTAACACACGCCTTTATATTTACATAAGCAAAGAAAGCCAACGAAGTTTGGTAGATAAAAGCAATAATGTGTTACTTTGCAAAACTTTTCACTCAGAAACATCAGTCGTTCGGATAAAAGAACATCATTTTTTCCCTTGTCACGAAAAGTTTGTCTCCGAACGAATCGTATCTTCCCAGAAACTATTTAGTGATTGGAAATCTCTTGTGATTATTTGAAAAGCTATAAAAACGGCTGACAAGGAGTAGCACGTAAACCCTGCTTCGCAATGGCCCATAAAATGCCATTAAACGCTTTGCGGGCTGCTTTACGGTGCCGGCGACAATGTTGGTGCAACTCGCTTTGTACACCAATACAACAAGTTTTTACGGATAAACTTCCGAAGTTGTTAATTTTAACGTCTTGTTTTAGTTTAACGTTGTTTTGATTACTTTCTTGTAACTTAGGTTTAGTAAAAAAATATCTTATAAGTGCTTATTGACGGGACCTTCACCTCCAAAGATAGGGTAACAGTGTTGAAAGCTCTCATTTCACTCAAAGCAGCCTGCACCACATCGCATTAGAGTGTCACATTTGATGGTCTATCTTAAATAAATACATGTGCACAAAAACACAGAAAAACCTCCATTAGATACAATACAATACAAAACTTCTTATTGCACAACAAGGATTCAATGTCAAATATAAGCAATTACAAGAACAAACCTTGCGCAAAAGGCGGCCTTATCGCAATAGCAATGTCTTCCAGGCAACCTTTCGGAAAATCGATTTAGGATAGTTACTACTAAAATCATTTCAAACAAATGACACATGATTTTTTTTGTTTCGGCGCTATGATTAGAGATTGTATTTAACAGAGCTTTGTAAGTCTATATACCTATCAGAAGCTTTTCAATTTTCAATTTTTACTTAACTTGTTTTTTATTTCAATTTAATTATTTACACTTAATTAACACGTACGAAAACGACAGTAATCGGTTAAACATATTACATCGAATATATTCACTAAACTACTCGTATTGACAAAGCTAATGATGTAACTTGATTCGTTCGCTTCAATTTTCACAGAAATACAGCAACACATTTTAAAATCCTTTTAACTTACTAGCAACAATTACTATCAACACTATTTGTGTGTCGCATTGAGACCTCGGAACCAATTTCCTAGGAATGACAGACTGAAAGCCAGTGAAACAGGTATTAATGTTGAAGCCGTTGGACGTCCAAAGTCCAGCTATTTGAAGCATTTACTTAATCAATAGGATATTGTCACAGGTCTAGGCGGTGGCACGTCCTAAATTAAATATAGCTGCTGGGTAAATGCTATTTCGTGTTAGTATACACTATTGTATAAAGTTTGCATGTATTTTATGATGAAACTACTTAACATTATTAAATTCAATAAGAATAAAAAACATAAGATTTAGCCGTTATTCCCGACTGCCTTTTGGTGGTCATTGAAAACATTGTAATTCTATTGACTTAGGTTCCCTGAAAGAAGGGTTTTGGAGGTCAAATGGCAGTCGCTTCATTATAATAACAAGTATGCCTAATCAACCCAGCCAGACAAGTATACGAAAAACAAATAGTCAATGAAGTCTCGTGTACTTAGCATGTTCATCGTCATCATCAGCTGACTTAAACCCAATTCTGGGTATAAGTCCGTCTACGCTAACCTTCTCTTCCTAAGTCAGCACTTGGCACCGACTTCAAATTAATCAAAATGTTTGATAAGGAATCACATTTAATAACCAACAACTTATTGATTATTTCTTCCTTTTCGGATGAATTTGAAGTTGGTTTAGATTGTTTTTCAAAAACTTTTATTATATTTGTACTTATCCGTTTTGATAGGTTCGTTAAATTGGCAAAATTGATATATGTAAATGTTTTTTGTAAAGATAATCTGTAATGGTGCAATAATGAGTATTTGTATTGTATAGTAAGCCTGTCGTCGACAGCAAAAATGCAAGTCATTCAAATTGTGTATAGAAAAGCGCGGAAATTAAATGAACTAAAGAATATCTTGTATTTATTACTTCTTTAAAGAAAATAAAAAAGAAGCAAAATTTCAGGAACGTAAAATTTAGGGAGAACGGTTCCAAAGGTTCGGAGCAACGACATAAACTCGATGCCGGATATAAAAAGGTGACATTTATACTATTCAGAGAGGCTGCTAAAATATTACGACCTCTTGCAGAGAACCTACCAGATAATAGAAATAATAGGATTTTGAAGGATTTCAGGAATTCACCAACTTATAAAGTGCAAGTAAGCAAGTATTTATAAGTATATTGTATTTTAAAATCGGTAGTATTATTCAGCTAGTAAAAAAAATGACACGACGCAGATGTAAGTTTTGTTAAACCGTATTTAACTAATTATATTATGCAATCCATGATTATTTAACCGAAGCATGTCAAATAGATAAATTATAATACCTTTAACCATATCGCTTGAGCTTTGAAGAGCAAACTGAAGATAACTGGGTAAAGAAAAGGTAAAATAATAACTTTATTCGATTGAAAACTTAAATAACACTTAATTAAATTTATAAAACGTGTTTATCAAACCATATTTAAGTAATATAGTAAAGGAAGTCATAAAACATAAATTAAAATAATTATACCTATCCATTGAAAAAGGAACGTCAACCTATTCTAATAGGCACATACGTATATCCAAAACAGTGCTGTAATTACTGCAGCTGGTACTTTTAAACTAAAGGACAATACGAATTAGAAGAATACCTATACCCAATAGGATGAAAGCGCAATAAGTATAAAGAGTACTCAGTTATAGGTCAATTTACATGAATTGAATAATACATAGGTACCCTAAGAATGAAGTTTACAAACAAATATTGGAATTCCAAAGAAAACCGGAAGTACTGACTCCCACGGCTAACCTGGCTCCGTAGTACCGGAAATTAAGACAACTAAGTTGACTTGGACTAAAACTTTGCTCAAACCAGGAGGGCAATTGCGGTGATGTTAAAGTAAACCAAGACCGAGAGGACTATATTTGAATATGTGAAATCGGTGAGTCGATTGAAAATGGTTCGACTCACCAAATATGTCGAATGAAAATTATTGGAATTCGAACGAAAATTAATCGACTTACCGGTTTTGTACTCATTCATATCGAGTGATTTTCATCGACATAATCGACAGACAATAAATCTCTGACGTGATTCCCTTAACGACCACCAAATGACAAGTTTGACCACCAACATTGGGTTCGGGCTGACGTACTTTCCCAAGCACGGAATCATAGTTATTATCAGACAATCCCGCAATGTGCTAACCAAATTGGAAAAACTAAACAAAGTATACTTTCCGTGGGATTGGAACCCACGACCTCTGGGACTAAGGCATAAGGCAAAATTTTATATGGGTTTTATTACCTGAAATAAATTTATTTTATTTTATTTTATTTATTTAAAAGCCTACCATTAAACTGAGTATAGTACATCTAATAACATACTAAAAATTATTTGATTTAAGACTACAGTGTTATGAAAACCTATGAAATAAAATTTCATATAAAATTGGTAGTATGCCTTACAGCGGTCATAGACATACCCGATGATTCTTTATCGAGATTAGTAACTAAGGCTACGGTGACCGCGCGCCTATTTCACAAAGCCTAACATAATTGCTTCCAAAAATATATTTTGCATTGTATAAGTCTTGCTTTCAACATAAAGAAAACAAAATAATGAAACTCTTGTGGTAGTATTTCATCGACACAGATTCAGATTGCGAGCATCACGTTTTCCCAATAAATTGAATTCAGGAGCAGATGGGCACCCCACTACATGACCGAATATTTGGATACTAAATTATTTCACGTTTTTTTCGAGTGCTTATTTTATGCGTTTAATTAATAGACCCCCTATGATATAAGAGTTACTATGGTAAACTGTATTGTGGTTTTCTGGGCAAGGGAAGTACTAGTTGACAAATTGAAATTCTCTTTGAAATCACTGGTGTATCTTTGCCTTCACATTATACAGTTTATTTTCTCTGGATTTACTGAACGGATTATTATTAAAGAATTTCGGAATTGTTTGTATTCCCGGAAAAATTTAGAAGTCTTGGGTAGATATTACAAAACACTTCGCTTTTGCAAGAAAATTATTTTTTCTATATTTAATGGTTGACACGTAGAGATCTAAAATTACGCGGTTGCCAAATCTGCATACATTTTAATGACTAAGTTCCAGCAGGCTTATAAAAGCCCTTTCTTTCTATACAAATAGAAACTCTACCGGTAAAATCCGCGTCTTAATTGTATGATGATCTTACCTTTCTAAGACATTCAAACAAACAGATTGATTAGTCTTTATATTGAAGTCGGCTGGCCTTAATAGATAACTTTTCAAATAAATATTAATTTCAACCGTCTCTGTCTTTTTAATCTCGTAAGATATCGATTTCAATCACTTGCTCAATGTTCGTCAAGACCGCCTTTGTTTCTCCGTAAACAATGACAATGTCGAAACTTGAATCGATAGCATTAACTTAATCGATTT
Organism: Euzophera pinguis; assembly: GCA_947363495.1. Classification (NCBI taxonomy): domain Eukaryota; kingdom Metazoa; phylum Arthropoda; class Insecta; order Lepidoptera; family Pyralidae; genus Euzophera; species Euzophera pinguis. The sequence goes on from OX376164.1 coordinate 7,909,253, forward strand.
TTTCAAGTAAGTACCTACGATAGTTTCTATGAGATGACTCGGCGTATACCCGGGTACCACTCGGCCGGTGATGGATGATGGGACATCCTTCGCAGCCGGCTTAGAACTCATTGAGGCTGGGATTATGTCTCGACGTTGACGAATTACTAGCACACCACACACCGATATCTATTGAATCGATTTAAAACTTCGGCCACTGACCAGTCTGAACAATTTGTCCGAGGATCAGTTAGATTTATTCGATTTTAGAGTTCAATTCTATTGGAACGACGTGTCTAGTTTAGTCTGTGAAATTTGGCGTTCGTTTTATTTGTTACGCTCGACTCTGCTCGAAGAGTTATATCGAGTGAATTCGTGAAAAATAATATATATTTTTGCTTAATCGTTAAAATATCTCTTTTCGTAGAGTTTTCTCGATTTTATCCCATAATGCGTTGTTGCAGCTTAATCAATTCACTATGATATCTAAATAAATAAATACAAGTTTGTTTGTATACATCACATATTTTTAAGCAGACTTTTTTCTGCTTATGACCACAAACACTTAAGGTTAAATAACACAACAGAAGGACAATATAATGGAACTTCTCCTTAAGTTAGTAAGTACATGAATAATTTTATGCTTATACTCAATGGTCGTTACAATATAGTTATTCAAGATTGAGTACCGGCGCCAACTTGGCTAGAATTAAATTTCGTTTTGGGGTTTATAAATTTATGCGAATCGCTGTAGTCTAGCAAATGTTGAAAGTTTTCGTCCCGGCCGCCCGAAGGCGAGAAGTTTGCAACAAAACAAAATTACAATAGCAAGAGTTTATTGCCACCAGGCCCTTAGGGACGACGGGCGCAGCGATCAAAATATAAATGGAATTTTCACTTTGCCCTACATACGGTAAAGTTTAACAAAATGTTGATGATTATTGACAATTTATCGGCCTTTCGACCTTTCAATATTTGGCATTAGGTAAGGTCAATGGGATTGTTAGTAAATCATGACGCCCAAGTACCTTTAAGTATATGCACATTATTTTAAAACATAAAATTATAGAATTAAGTGCATATAATACCTTTATACTTTTTTTTATAAAGGTACTATACGCACTTGATCTTGTAATTTTATGTTTTAAATATGCAGTGCTTTAGTTTAAATTAATGTGCATTATTATTCAACTTTGCAATCCGAACGAACAAGTCAATAAAGAAGTACTACAACGTCTTCTTTAAAAATAAGCTGTTAATTTTTTAAATCTTGAATATAGTTTACTTGTGTATCTTAAATACACTTTTGTCATTAGTACCTACTGTTCCAATTTTTCCTTTTTAAAATAATAGGTCACCTTACTAAATTAATACTACCTTACTTAAGAAAAATAAATGTAATATTTGCTTATCATAATTTCGTGTAGGTTACATTGTCTGTCGACCATGTACACCCTGGTGTCAGAGGTGTTCAGAATAGCCTCTCGACTTCTAATGTGGTTCCTTTTACGACTACCGAATGGCAGCGGGGACCAACGGCTTAACGTTGTGCGCATCACTCATTTAATGTTACGAGTAGGGGGAAGTCCCCTAGTGGCGGACACCTAAGGTTTTTACGAAATAAATTAAAAACTATTTCGAAAAATTTAACTTTTTTTATTAATAAGGTATGTCAACAAACTTTCAAGTCAACATAAAGTAACAAAAATGCAACCTCTGCTTAATCATATTTAAAAACAAAAATTAAACTTTGGTAAAAAAAAACTCGTTCCTTGGATGTGGCACCTAGTACCGGACGGACTTCACCTCAAACCCCTAGCTCCGGACATTTTTAAAACAATCGGCATCGATCCCATATGTACGCGTCTGAACATTCTATAGTGTCTGCACATGCTTCATGAGCACACCCATGGCAGCTGGAGCACTGTATCCAGTCTTCGTTGTAGTCCTCTAAGCATACTACGCAAGTAGTTCCAACTTTAAATATTTCAGTTAATGGCTGCTTTTCCTTATCTGTATCCCCACATTTTCCCTTGGTTTTTATTCCTTTAGTTTTACCCCTTATCATTACTTCGTCCTTTAGCCTTCACGGCCATTGGTTATTTCTCGTTCTCTTCTTTTGCTATTTTAAATTTAGTTTTCATTAGTTTCTTTTCCTCCTTAGCGTTCTTCTCATTCTCTTTTTCTTCAACAGCAATTTTGTATAGAGATGATGTAAGAAATTAACAACTTTCACATTTTCTTTTACGGGCCACTGATCGTTTCTTGGTCGCGTCTGGCAGTGGGGATCATTTATGAACAATCTCAATAACATCTGGATTGGAGCTGGTAGATGGCCTTAAGCTTTTTTCGTCCCATTTTCCTTTCTTACTCTTCTTTTCCATTTTGACCTTCTCTTCTTACCTGTAAAATAATAATTCAACAATGATGGCAATAAATATAACTATAAACGAGTAAAAAAAAGTTTTGCCTGTCCGGAGTTAAGGGACTACTGTGTGTCCGGTACTAGGGGCCAGAATAATACCAACATTAAGTGATATATACCTAATCAGTTATAAAAATCAACAAAAAATGTGATAGATTGTGAATAATAATGAAACTCTACTTTAATTAACAGATACTTCAAAGATTTAAATACAGAAATTTAGCTGTAACACTCACCTGAATCTTACGTGATGCAGCGTTTTCCCGCCAAAAACAGACATTAACCGCTCCTGAGGTTGCCACCAACGTCACTGACAAACGGCGTCGTGTAACCCTAAACGGCTACTCCCCCGCGCGTCCCTTTCACCCGTGTTTGAATCTTTCACGCTACAACTTGTCTAGTTAATACGAGTGTCCGGCACTAGGTGCCGTCCGGCGTTAGGGGGCTTCCCCCTAAGTATAATAACCTATTCAGCATCATATAAAGGCCAAATACTAGTTCGCCTGGGCGTGAAAGATTGAATGGCTCTAAAAGATTTGTGTGGCATTTGGCCTACTTGCTATTCCAGTAAATATTTTATGATTTTAATGGTAGTTATTTTATGGTATAAGTTACTTGAAAAATTAACTTAAGGAAAATTGCACATCGTTTTCAATTAAAGAAAAAAAAAAATGTAAACCAAATACGAGTAAATTAATTTAAATCACTAATTAATTCAAAACAAATTTTTCAGGTCTACTGATTGATCGATCCTGGTCTTCGTAAAAATAATGATTTTAGTGATACTACTAATCTATTCACATACAACAAACACGAATATTATAATATATATAGAATAGGAGTCAGGGGTGTTCATTTTCAGTCATCTGTCCGATGGCTCGAAATATGGCACACGGGTACGCGAACCCGACTTACCCGAGCTGCTACTAACCTAATCGAAATCCGAGTTAGTAGCATCACAATACCTATATCCTACTCCCCAAATCCAACTAAAACCTACACATACTTTCGACGGGCAGCAGCGTCGGAAGTACATACAAGATAATACCCGTCTGCCAAGCGTGGCAAGCGGGTTGGGTGCGCGTAGAGAGCCTCCCCGAGTGACGATCAGTCGACAAAACAAAAGCTCCAAAGTGTTGTCTATTGGGCAGAGCCGACTGACTAAGCTGAAAACGGAGGACGGCAACGTGGTATCGACGAAAGCCGAGGTGCTGAGTGAGATCGAGAGGTTTTACTTACTCTACATCTAAATAGCCAAACCCGTAGGAAGCTTGGCTAAAGACCCAAGAGCCAGGCTTATACGACACTATACGGAGGATATCCTGGACATCAGCCTGTATGAGATTAGGATTGCCCTCAAACAGCTCAAGAACCACAAGGCGTCGGGCGAAGACGGAACCACAGCAGAACTACTGAAAGTCCTTCAGAAGCTCTTTAATTCCGTTTTGCTCTGGCGTCACAGAGGCGTGGAACAGGGGTGTGGTGCACTTTTTCTTCAAAAAAGGTGACAATATACTACTAAAGACCCATCACGCTTCTGAGCCACTCACGCAGAAAAATACTTACATAAAATAAAGAAAACTTAATTGTTTTCGTTTTAGACAATGTCGACGTTTTTTAGAACTTTAGAAGTAAAATCTTCCCTTTCCAGTAGTCGAGCATGGCACAATTTAATTTTTTTTACAACTTCTACCATAATATGTATTATTAACTACATTTCGACTATTAATAGACTCTTACTGATTAAAACTAATACTTATAATATTTTAATAAGGTGTGAATTTCAATTATCACACGTAAACCTGCAGTTCATTATTTTTAGTGGCACATTTGTTTCACAGCCTCGCGTGACTAGAGATTATGGAAACAGAAATAACCTCTACAAAAAGTAAAATAAGTTTAACATGCCAAAACCATAAACACTATCGGTTTTAGGGATCCATATTATAAAAAGGAAAACGGATTATAAATATTAGTACTTACTTAAAAGCTGATTAATTGGTCAGCTTTCAAATAAATAAACTGCATCAAAATCGCTACTAAGACGGACACAGCAAACATATAAAACCTCTTTTACAGAGGGTAAAACTATTCTGCGTAGTAAGTAGGCATGGTATGTGATACAAGGGAGATATTCACAATGAAATTTCAAACCCTCGGGGCGCGAGTTAAACCTACTAACTCTACCTTTTCTTATTTTTCACCTCTATCTTTGTATAATATTTTAGTGTGATATTCTTATAAAGTAAAAAGTCTTAAAATAGATTATGAAATGTAGAAAATTTTGCGAGATTTTCCTTAAAAAAGAGTTTTCAAAATATTCTAAGAAAATACTTTGTGTTCGATCTTGTATGATGAAACCCTTTATATGCTGATCCAACTGGCACTTGGTCAGTTTTTTACATAAAAGTGAACTCATATGCATAAAACTATAGTGCACTCACCCTTCCATATCTAAGTAGAATACTTAAACCTACATACAAAGTTACTTTGATAGTAAAAATGTGAATGAACACCTCTTTGTTTTACACCTAAATATTGAAATTCTGCACAAAGTCGCCTTTCGTATTTTAAACCAAAATTGAATAAATAAGTCTAAGTATCTATGTTATATTTTACGAAAATGTAGATGACCTACCTACGACGCGGCATCCATCGCAGTTATCTAATACATAATTGACTATTTACATAATTATTATATCCATTTCATTAACTTTGTGTGTGTGTTGATCAAATAATTAAACTGTACCAATAATAATTATTGTAACATGTTTTTGATACGAATCATATGTACTGTTACGAAATAATTATTGTTATGCGGTAACAATTATGGAGTACTAGCTGTTTTCTCTGTCTGTGAAGCCTGACCGGCCTTTGACCACGACCTTTTTTGCACGTTCTTGTCTTACGTGATCTACTTTTCATCACCAGTTATCAGCTTCTTCAAAAATGGTTCGGTTTCATTACGTCGTAATAAAGAATCACAAATGAGTACACGGTTCATTAGGTTTCTTTCAGTGACCTCGTGAGGTACCTACTCAAATATCGAGCTTTTTTGTGTACCCAGTTTTTTCAAATGCGCCAAAATTGTTTTGTGGTCACTTACCAGTTCTTCAGCTACGCCGTAACTACTGATATTCAGAAATGGCATCCATTTTATCCGTAATAGGGTGACCAGAGCGACGTGCATCTTTGAAAACGCTTAAACCAAATTTGTGCTACTCTCCAGACACTGCACTAGGTCCATAAACATCGCAAATTTTTTTCGCGGCTTGCGTTGCTTTTTTACCTTTTTTGTAGTAAAATTTTAAAATGTATCGAATTTCTTCATTAGATTCACTCATCTTGACAGTAAGAAAAACAAATGAAAATCACACATTTTCCTAATTTGAATTTGGAATTAATATTCTATAAAATTTTAATTTTTAATGATACAAAACCAGCCAGATACAAATAGTATAGCCAAAGACATTTTATTACGTACAAGTTCATACATGCGAAAATACTATTTCCCCAACCTAATATTACTTAGTACCTATAGCGGATATGGATACAAATGATTTTGTTTAATACTTATTTTAATTTACGTCGCAAATATTTTTCATTAAACAAATTTCACTACTTGTTTATTATAATTGAAAACACAAATGCCCACATAAAATATTATTTTCATCACAACATTCCCAATCCTGTATAAAATAATCACATTATAGCCTTCTGTTCTAGGAAGAGTATATCTTAGGACGTAGTCATAACGCCTTATGGCCGACAGTTTACGATGCAATACGCACCGCTGGCGCACTTTGCCTGTAATTGAATCGCAGGCGCTTGCTCTAAATGTGGATTTGCCGCACTCCCGACGCCACTGGGTACAAAACGAACAATTCCAACAAAGTATTTAATACGAATCGCGTATTTTCACACTTTTTTAACTTTTACTTTGATTTTCCTTTCTCAATTTTCGTTTTACATTGGCAACAGAGACCGTAAAAAATTAAACTTAGACACATTGTAATATATATCTAAAGGATTCACTGACATAGGTAATAAATGAATTAACACTTTCTTCCACCAATCATATACATAGAAAAAAAAACAGCACTGAATCTAATTACTTTAAACAAAAATATAAAGGTGAATTGTTAATTATTTAATTTTTATGTTTTTCTGCTTACTTCCATGTTTCTTAATAACGTCTATTGAAACTGGTTCACATAAGAAGCGGACACACAGTCGTTTAAATTCTTTCTTTTTTTCACCCAAAAATATGTTTACTTTTAATTTTCTTACGCTAATCGATAAAATGTATAGGCACACAAGTCGGAGACGTTAAAAATGGTTGTCTAAACAAATCCTGTTTACTCAAGGCGATAGGCCGTCCCACCCCGAAAGATAATACAATTTTTGTTTGCCGGAGACATTGTATTGTTTGAACAACTTGTCTGTTATCTTTATATTAATATTGTTATTGGAAGATTATCTTATTCGTTTATTCTGCGAAAAAATTGTAATATTTAATTGAAACAACATTCGAACGACTTTGTCTCACTGCCATTGTATCTATAATAAGCTTTCTCGAGAAAACCCATTGGTCCTGGCTGCAAAGTATCGATAGATGGCTGTCGTGAAGAAGAAGAAGAGACGATTGCGTCAACGTCGCGTCGGACCGACTTAGGTTGTGGCGACCACTTCAGCAATTCAGGTTTGTACAGTAAGTTCGCATGTAGCTTATGTACCTACCGAATCTTATTCGTGAAAGTCCTCACACATTAAACTTTACTATTAAACTAATATCCCCTTTATTTAGTGATGTAAAGTATGCTTACCATATAAGTTTAAAAAACATAGACAGTTATTTATTTTATTTACGAACAATTTTACCTGAACAAAATCCGTTTGATGTTTTATTCAGAGTAAGTATAAGTAATTAATCAAAATTTTATAAAAGCAAAAGATTGAGTACTTCTTTATTAGATAGGTGTCCTAGTAGCGTTGATAAAAAAGCTGAAAATGTCCCGGAGGCAGTCTAAGCGCTCAGTATATCTCCATGATCTGTTTGTGGTTTCCATAAACCACTGACACAGAATAATTAATAGTACTAACGCACCTCACCCCGCAGATTATGGGTAAAAATCAAGAGTAAAACAATGCAAGGTTGACACTTCAGCGCGCGGCCGCGACGTACAACTATGACGCAGACACGGTAAATAACCAACCCTAAGACTTGAGTGACACACAAATTGATGTGACGCGCGTATGTACACGACCGAATAGTAGTAGTAGTAATCTCGGCGCTGTTCTATGGAGTGTTCGGGGTGTGCCACTGAGCCACCACAACTGAGTTTTGCTTGCAGTTGAGTTGTGTCCGCCGTTGGTTGTTATTTCTGGATCTAATTTCATAGTTATGTTATAAATTAACACATTTTCCGAAAATTGAAAATACAATAAGTACATTTTTATTTATATGAAAAAATAAGTACATTTTAACCTTTTGAATAAGTTCATGTTATATAATCGAGTTTGTCGGATATATCCATGAACAGGCCTCGGCAAGAGAAGTAGACACTAATTCTATGAATGAAAAAAATGCATAGGCTTTGGTGATAAAATTTGGATGGATTGAAACTAGGTTATTGGAAATATAAATTGGACATTATTACAACCACCCGATTGCCTAGAATCAATCTACTTTCGAATTTTTAACGAAAATGCTATGCACTAAGCCATTGACCACGAATTTTTGGGTATCCAACCTAATTTAAATAAATCATGTTCAATATTTACGTCTTACCCCCGTATTCTTAAACATAATCTTATGAACGTCCTTCACTCAAACTCATTCGAGGGCGCCTTATGCAAGTCCTCGAACTTCCTTTGAAAACGACATTCTTAGTTGGTTGCTTGAACAAACCCCAATGAGGTTATAATAACAGTTTTAAACACAAAAATTGAAAATTACAAAACTGTTGAATTATATTTAATTTAACATGCAAAAATTAATGTTTCATATAACTGGCAACACTAAACCTTTAGTATAAATAAAATGGTCAGCCCCACTCGTATCTTCTCTTTTTTCCGATTCACACTGTGTTAGGAGACAGACGATATACCATCCTTGTCAATATTTGAATATACGTTCTAACGTATTTAATTAAAACGTATTTGTTTTCTTTAGCCATTATCCAATTATCCAACAGGTTATTGGCCCAGACATGCTACCAAAGCATTGTGCTGTAGTTCCAAATTGTTGTTTTTATAAACATACGTATCCTCCAATTAACTGCCCCATTAACAGTTATTCTAATGGATAATTGGCGGAGTGCCCTCGATCGTTCAAGCAGTGGAGTTGACTGAGGAGGCGACGACTGTTTCCAATGAATTCCGGATTCCGGAGCTTTCGACCACATCATTAATAGGAAAGATAAGTATTTTCAATTCCTAAACAGTTTTACATAAACCATTTATAATGTTAATAGTAAATTGTCCAGTAAGAATACTTTATGCAGACAATTACTTATAATGATATAAAAACATTACAAAGTAAATACAAGAAATGAATTCCTACCTACTTAGTAATTATTTTTATTATATTTTAGCAAATTGAAATCCGGGAAATAGGCGTGATGTGTATGTTTGTAAAATTTCAGTAGTTAAAACTGTTAATATGTTTCAGCCACCAAACGTGGAACACTTCAAGTAATGAGTGACACCGGCGGCATCCAAGGAACTAGGTACCGTACAACCTGCTGTCAGGATGCAGCTTGCCAGGTCACCTTCGACCAACTTGAAACCTACATCAGTAAAGACTGTATACTACTGAGTGAGTCGATTAACAATTTAATAAAAAAAAAAAAAAAATTAAATCTGTGATAAAAGATCTGTTTCTCAAATGTGCAGTAGTGATAAAAATTATTAAGATTTGTAGATTTTGTATGGTTAAATGGTTTTTAAAATCATATCACTACTTAGTTAAATTGATTCGGTAACGCCTGGTGAAAAACAGTGCGAAGCCTGCATAAATGGGAAACAAATTCGATTACAACATTCATTCGTTGAGTATAATGACGCGCGAGCCGAACACTCCTGACTTGATCGATAATAAGAATTTCTTTGTTGTTTTTCGATCAATATACCCAATAATGTGACACGTACCTGATAGCCTATAAATAAAATGTTGTATTTTTAAAGATTTTGTAGCCAAAAAGTGATGCAAAATTCATTTTGAAATTGGTAAATTTGTACTGTGATAATGGACGGAAGTATTTATCTTTTGAGATAAAAGAGTAGTGTGTTTTTGGAGGAATTTTATATCTTTTTACTATTCCTAGAACACCAAAACAAAATAATTAGTAAATTAAGTGGTGAACAATAACTGAAAAAGCACACGCAATGGTTAGTGGTGCAAAATTAACGAAATGTTATTACCTAAGTTTTTTTGATAAAATATTATTCCTACCCGCGTTTTCACACAAAATAAAACTCCGGTTAAAATGAGGCACGATTAAAAGCCTGCAATTATATATTTAAAGGTCTTTGGTGCTACTGTGTAGTGTGTACGTCCTAAATTCACTAAAACATATTTTGATAAAATATAATGACCAAATATACTGGTGGGTTTTGTATTGTACCGAATGGCTATAAGGTATAAAACATAGAATGTAAAATTAAATTTGATACATGTAAAAAAAATAATAAAAAAATAGTGAATCAGATAGTGATGTCATAGGAAATGAGGTTAATTTTCTGCCGTCAAGGCCCCAAGTTTCTATTTGAAGGAAATGAGATTAGACATTACCAAAATACTGAACCGACATTGAAGTCAGGGTTATAAAACCTCAAAGATGTGACAGACCGAATCTGATTTGCTTAAAGCTGACCTAAATCCGATCTTACGAAAACGAATAATATAAATCAGTTAAGCAAAAATCAGATAATTTTAGAGTTTAAAATCTAATATGCTTTAAGCTGATAGTCCTAAATCCGTCAAATATAAAAACGGATAAAATAAATCAGTTGAGCAAAAATCAGATAATTTCAAAGTTAATAATCTGATATGCTTAAAGCTGATAGTCCTAAATCCGTCAAATATAAAAACGGATAAAATAAATCAGTAAAGAAAAAAAAACAGATAATTTCAAAGTTTAAAATCTGATATGCATAAAGCTGATAGTCCTAAATCCGTAAAATACGAAAACGGATAAAATAAATCAGTTGAGCAAAAATCAGATAATTTCAAAGTTTAAAATCTGATATGCTTAAAGCTGATAGTCCTAAATCCGTCAAATATAAAAACGGATAAAATAAATCAGTAAAGAAAAAAAAATCAGATAATTTCAAAGTTTAAAATCTGATATGCATAAAGCTGATAGTCCTAAATCCGTAAAATACGAAAACGGATAAAATAAATCAGTTGAGCAAAAATCAGATAATTTCAAAGTTTAAAATTTGATATGCTTAAAGCTGATAGTTCTAAATCCGTCAAATATAAAAAAGAATAAAATAAAAATAAATCAGAAAAAAAACTGATAATTTCAAAGTTTAAAATCTGATATGCTTAAAGCTGATAGTCCGAAATCAGTTTAATACGAAAGCGGATAATATAAAAACAGTTGAGCAAAAATCAGATAGTTTACAATGATTTGAATCTGTTTTTGGTTCTAAGATTCGTAAGCCTAAACGAGTCAAAGATATATTATCAGACTTATTCAAAATCAACTTGTAGTTCTTTTTGGTTAAGTAGTACTTAGCTAAAATGTTGTAAATATATCAATATCTGAGTTATAAGGAAAATAAATAAAGCGGTATGGCAATGTTTGAAAAAGGTACTATAAAATTAAAACTAAAATACAATTTGTGTAATAATTTTAAACATAAATTTTGTGGATAAGTAGATTTCGATTGTGGTAATGATGTTAATGAAATAAAAACTTCAGGGTATTTATTTGAATTGTTTAACAAATGTACAATAATGTAAAAGTACATGACTTTGTTTGAAGCTGCAAAAGAGGCATTATGGTTAAAACCCTTAATAACAAATGTGTTAAATTTCTATTTTTATTGTGAAATACCTATTTTGAAGATAGTAATGGCTATGTAAGAAGGTATACCATACAATTATTCGAGATCTAAACACATTTTCATAAAATTAAAATACTCTTTGCTAGAGAAAAAGTTGAAAACAATGTTATTAAATTGTATGTGTATCTTTCACACATGTAAACAAAAATAGCGGATAATTTGACTAAACCGATTACCAATAGTTGCAATTTGTTCAGTTCGGAGATGAGATGAGCATATGTTCGTAACTATAAACAAAATTTGTATTTAAGTGCATAATATTAAAATTTACGATTTATATTTAAGTGCATAATATTAAAATGTGCGATTTGTATTTAAGTGCATAAATTTAAAATGTACGATTTATATTTAAGTGCATAATATTAAAATGTACGATTTGAATTTAAGTGCTTAATACTAATATGTACGATTTGTATTTAAGTGCATAATATTTAAATGTACTATTTATATTTAAGTGCATAATATTAAAATGTACGGTTTAAATTTTTAAGTGCATAATTAAGTTTATTTTAAATGGTCTGATTAGGTTTTTCTGGGGTTTTCCTAATCCTCGCAACAAATGTTGGATCATATTACATTGTGAATACCCCAGCCCTACTTGGATGGTTATAATGTTCTGGTTAGTGAAAATTATGATTGTAAATAATTAAGTGATTAATTTTTGAGGGGGCGTGTTGAATTATATTTAATTTAACATGCAAAAATTAATGTTTCATATAACTGGCAACACTAAACCTTTAGTATAAATAAAATGGTCAGCCCCACTCGTATCTTCTCTTTTTCCGATTCACACTGTGTTAGGAGACAGACGTTATACCATCCTTGTCAATATTTGAATATACGTTCTAACGTATTTAATTAAAACGTATTTGTTTTCTTTAGCCATTATCCAATTATCCAACAAAAACAATAGAGAAAAAAATAAAATAAATTAAGTCAATACCTAGGCCAAAAGTGGCAAAAATCCGATTTTTATCTACTTTATTTCATGTCAAGGACGCCTCAAGGTACCTCTCGACCAACCTTATAATTGACAGTTCGATACTCAACTCCAATGAGATATCATCTCAAGTCAAGGAAGCTTGTGACGACTAATCATACTCGTACTAATGAGGTGGAGTAAGGTTGAGTCGAGTTTGAGAGAAGGTTTAAGAATACTGCACTATACAAATGTCGAAAGCGTACATAATAACGGTATTACTAATCAATAACAGAGATGGTAGTTACAGTGTACCAGGAATATAAAATTTAATCATCATCAATAAGATAATTGGCTGTTGGTGCAGTGCCGAGGACAGTTCCATCGCTTGTTAATTGCGTAATAACGTGATGTGATGACCTAATTGTTGACGACTGCTGACATAATGGGAAGTGGAGCAATGGGGAATTGAATTTTCTTTTGTTTTTACACTTCCAATTTCGTTTATTTAGTCTCTCCTGTTATTTGTTTTCCTTGGCGTTTTGTGTGTTGTATTCTGATCTGAGAGAACATGTCATATTTATTACATGTAATAATTATTACATTGTCACAAATGTAGCACTATTATCTGAATAGATAATAGTACTGCATAGAATTATGACAGAAATAACAAATTATTTTTCCATACCACCCTTAACAACGTTTTTTCCTTACAAGAGAATAAGTTTAATTATTTATACATTAAAGAGTAAACATTAGGAAATTTAGGTACAAGAGTTGTAGAACTTCTTAAAATTTCTTCCAACAGACCCGCGACAGGAACTTTCTAAGAAAGTTAATTAAAATTGGTTTATGTTGTCAGATATCTACGAGCCAATACTAGGCATAAAAATCCCACTGTTTTGCGCCTATCTTCTCTGTACTGAACCATCTAAATCCAGTTCTTGTCAGAGTACCATGGTTTCTTCCTCACCCTATTTTGCCATCTCATAAAATAAATGCCAATACCGTCCTGAAGTATCACATACCTAATAAATCCGCATATCTGTGCATCACTTATAAAACGGAGGCGTATTGGCAAACTACACGCTGACATCCCTTTCATCTAGGGAGCGAAACGGGGGCGTACTTAGACTTAGTACAAAACATCCGATAGTGTTCTTTACGAGTACAGAAGAAGCTAATTTTGCTTAAGTGGGCTACTCGCCAGAATGTGTATGCACCAGGGGCGGAGTACTTTGCTCTATGTAACTATGATGTGCGATAAAATGCTGTTAATACGCATTTACAACGCACTGCAGACATTTTTTTTATCGTTCTACCTTTGGTGTGTAAAACTTAAATACTAATTAATAAGATTAACTAATCTGCTCTTTCCTCTAGCCTCTATCTACGCTAGTCATTTTCGTGTAGTGTCTCTCCAAGAAACGTGAGATAAATGTGCCAGAGTGTGTGAGATATATGACCCTGTAAGATTCTGGATCAGAAACCATTTTTCTGTCTTGCTATTTGCAGCTCCATCTTCCATTCACCCTACTTGCTACACCACTTCAAACTGTATCTCCTTATTATTGTGGATAAATCTAGTTCACTGTATCTATACTGCATGATTAATTTAACAACTGTATTTTTATGCAGTTTTTTTTACATGTTCGTCTGATACAAGCGGCATTTTAGCGGCCATAACACTTGAGCTGCCAGCGATGACATTCATTGTTCGTAAGTAAGCACGCAGCTACTCTTTGTACGCGTGTGCAATACTTGTGAATTTCCTAGGGGATGCTTATTGTGTTTCACGATAACAATTCCAATATAAAATATTAATGTATGTCTAGAAAGTATAAACTAAAAATTATTTCTGTTTATTAACTTCTGTTTTTTTTATTTTTTATTTTCGGTACTAGCTAGTCATGACTGTGTATATCTATATATGAGCTTATTTCTACTACATTAAATACTATACTTTATGATAGAGTCTTAGTCCAAGCGTGTTTTCCTAGTTGCGTCCTCAGCTTATATACGCTTCGGAGCAAGTCATGGTCTTAGATATGGTGACAAAGGAGCGACTGCCGTTTGACCTCCGTAACCCTTCGATTCGAGATAATTCGGAGTTCGACATCGAACATAAGTGCGTAACTTGGATTGATCGCCACTAGTCTTATTTATAACTTGAGCTCCTCTGTGCTCAGATGGTAGGAATTGAGAGCTGAGGATGTAACAGCGAAATCATTCTCTAATGAAAAACAAAATGGTGAAGCTTTAGCAATATATATTTACTGTACCTATTCAAATTAAATTTTTATTCATTTTAGGTATAACGTTGTTTCCTGAATTCAATTTCATATGCATATTCAAGTTTGCGCAACAGATTTACATTGGCATCTCTATATAATATCCTCTGAAAACGTAATTCTTCATAAATTTCAGTGAATTTCATTTCATATTATTATTTCGCAGTAATTTAAACAAAGAAACAATTTTGTTTTAAAAAGGGAGTTTTTTTTAAATCCTCTGCAGGATTCGTGATGTAAAATTTCTTCGTTTTTAATATTTCCTTACTACTTGATACAAATAAAGCCTATGCTCTAATAAATGCCTGTATTTCGAAAAAGTCATTTAAAATATATTAAGGTACATCAAATATACTTATAAATATATATATACGTATATAAACGTTATGATATTATTATTATTTTTTTATGTTCATATGCAACGTCAAATTTGACTAGCAATTTAAGCAAAATATTTAGTAAATTAACTTGGAAAGTTGTTCAAGGATCTCATGGAAACACATGATAAAAGGTACATAAATACAATTTTTTACATAATTATTTATTTATTAAAACTTTATTGTACCACAAGTAAAAATACTTATACTTAATGCTAAAAGCATTCTCTCCCAGTCAACCAACAGGAAAATCAGAGAAAATACAAAGCGGCGCAAGAATGCTTCGTGTTACAGAAAAAAAAGAACCCAGAAGAAGAATAATTAGTACTCTAATAACAATATTTCTGTGGGTTAAGCATATAGGCCTAGTTAAGTTACTATGTTTTAAAAAAGCCTAAAGCTAAGGTTTATGAATAACCTCTTTTTTAATGGATTTCAACAAGTCTTAAATTTTCCTAATTCGCGTGGATTTTTGCAATTTAGGGTTGTTTTTGTATATTTTTTATATGTAAGCGCAAAATCCACATATTATATTCATTTTCTAACAGGAAATTGTAATGGTACCATAGGAATTGATAATGTATCTAATAAATAAACAAAAAAAATAAAAATATATATTTTTTTAATATCATGGAGTAGGAAAAAACTGTAATATTTCATTTTTTCTTATTTTGGAAGTATTACATACATAACTTTATATTGGAATATGTATTAGCTAAGAAATCTAAGATAAAATAGACCAAACTATCATTGGATTCATCAGTTTTATTTCAACCAGAGAATATTTTATTTCCGGTTTTTTTTTATGGTTGATTGGGAGAAAAAACTTTTAGCATTAAGTCCGCTAATTGTATTATATAATAATAATTAGAATGTATTTTTGTGAAATTTGACTGAATTGTTATCACAAAAATATCAAAAGCTATATTAAAGTTTTATGCAGCAAGATATTGGCGGCTATTTTTGCCAGTAAGTAAAACCATAAATTTTGAATGAATGAATCCATACTATCCATACTTAATATTATAAATGTGAAAGTCTGTCTGTCTGTCTGTCGGTCTGTCTGTCTGTCTGTCTGTCTGTCTGTCTGTTACGCTTTCATGGCCAAACCGCTGAACGGATTTTGATAAAATTTGGTATGAATATAGTTGAAGACCCGGGGTCAAATATAGGCTACTTTTTGACGCAGACGGAGCTGCGGAAAACAGCTAGTAATATATAAATACATAGTAGAATCGACAAAATAAAATTTATTGCTGAGAAGACAGATGTTGTACTGTAGAATTTTGTAGGCATAATAAATCAAAATAACGTTTTACAACAAAATATGACACCTCCTAAGTGGTTCCAAAATTACAAATAAGTATCAAACTTATTTAAGTTTTATAATTTTATATTAAAAGTATATTTAAGGGTTATATGAAATGTTTGCTAACTGGGTTCGCTATCTAATTTCTGTCTTCTATGAAATTTGAAAGATAATAAATACTAAAATTAAAACTAAGAACAAATAACGTTTACAATATTTATTTGGAAACAGAAGTTAACCTTTACAAGTATTTAATTTGAAAGCTAACACAAAGTTAAAAACCTCAAGTAAAAAAAAAGATTTTATTTTGTAAGTTTAAGTACCTAATTAATGTTAAAAAAAAGAAAATGAGAAAAGAAAATGAGGGGCGCAGGAGTGGCCAATATTTAGATCCCTTTTTAAAGCTTTGAATAAAAAAATAAAAGGTTAATAAGATAAAATGTAGAAAGCGCAGGCACTGGCTGACCGATAATGCTGGCTTCGGCTGTGGGTTACCTGAATTAAAGTAAAAATGTCTATCGCAGATTAAAACGGTAGTATAAGCTGTGTCCTCTTGTTTCAATAAAAGTATGTATCCCATACATATGTGCGAACCACATTGTTCGCACATATGTATGGGATACACTCCTGACACCTCGGGGAGCGGGTAGAGCTCCCAGTGTTCAGCCGAGTGAGTGCTGAGGGAAACTTCAGGTGTTCTTTTTACCCTGAAGTAGGAATAACAAAATAAATTTAAAAAAGATTGCTTATGCAACAATGGTTTATTATAGGGCGGGCTATGTAAATTTCTAGGTTTTATTTCCGGCTCAAATTCTTTTTCAATATATGTAAAGTTTTGTTATAATGAAGTATGTTTGGTCTTGTTTGGTTGCAATTATAAAAAAGAAAGTCATAATTCCAAATGGTAGGATACCCATCAATGAAAAATCTACTTATTTTGTAAAAAATCAATTTTTTGTATGAAATATTTCACGCTAAATTTATATGTTTACGCTTATTCATGCGTACAAATGGCGAGAAATCATTTTAAGATCGAAATTGGATAAAATTTTAATAAAATACACATGTGACTTCCTACCCACTTTGAGATTACAAATTTGTCACAAAGGCCCGATTTTACCAGAAAAATATAAGACCAAATGAGAGAATTCATTTGTTATTTAGCTCAATAACACGGAAATATAAATTAAAATAAAATAAATTACCTTTTCAGGGTTTTTAAAGTATATCTCACAAAACACTTTGTCTTTTATGGTCGTAACACAACCCATCGGCGAAAATATCTGCTACGACGGTTGCACCATTAAACTCAAAATAAAGGATATTTCGGTATTTAGTTCCGATTTAAACTTTTTAAATTATGAAAATAGCGAGCATAAATCGACCCGCTCCAAAAATCATCTCGCATGTCATCGATCAGTCGAAATCAAAAATTACCACCCGTGTACATTTCAAAAATACAGAATGTTGCTTTCACGATAGTAATCGATATATCCCACGGAGGCGTCAATTCTCTTATTTTAAATACCTAATGCAAATCGTAATTGGATCGCAATGACAACGTTGACGTTTCTGATATTCTGTTACTTATTTTATTTACATTTTTCTACCATTATCATTAAAATACGTTTTAGTTGCAAGTGAACAGAGATTCAAAACTGTTTTAGCAGAATACCATTATTGAGCATATCAAAAGAAAATGCAACATAATTGAGTCGCGATAGAATATCAGTTGCGTGGTATTTTAAAGTTTATTAGCGGAATTGACCCTTTACTTATCAATCGAGCAATTAGGCAGTTAATCGACTTAATATTTATGGCATAGTAAAAAATAGCATTACAATAAACATGAATAAAAGTTTAAAAAAAAATCCTCTTGGAAAACCTTTCATAATCTGACCACAGGGATTGCAAAATTTTGTTCCGGGTGAAAAAAAATTGTGCAATTGCAATTTTAGTGGTAGCTAAGCGTAACCAGATAAAGCACCACTATTCTCACTGGGTGCAAAAACATTGCTGATCCTAGTTAGTAAGCTATTTACTATCCGTGTATATTTATCAGGGAAAGTTAGGAATGACAAAACAAAATGTTTACTAGTTTCGCTCGGACAAACTTACTTTTAACAATTTTTAATTAACTATAGGTGTAAAAAATTAAATTGATTCATTTTATTGCAGATTATATAAAATATAATCCAAATAAAATGCATTTTCTGGTATTTAATGACGAGTATTTTCCTGACAGGTGAGAATATAATAAAAAAGGGATACGGGACAAGGTACGGAAATTGGTTTTCGCCAATTATTTTTTATTTTTATTTTAATGCTAATTATTTTACAAAGCTAATTTTAATGACATCATTTAGATACATGTGAATTTAATCTGGAGTAAAAAAAACCGTGCTGCTATCAAAGCAACCATGCGTTTTCAGCCTAGACATGCCAAATTACGGGTTCAGAAAATTACTCTTTCATGAGATTTTTGATATTAGATTATAATATGTTTTCATAATTACTTAAAATTTATAAATCAAAGAATAATGCCATGCTTTTATTTATCGCCTTTTTAAAATAAATTATTAAGATACGAGTGTTTGAAATTAGGTAGGCCTTATTTGTATCAAGTATCTCATATTTGTAAATGTTTTATTATTAAATTGAAATCTTGACCTACTCGTATATTAATTTTATAAACAACAATTCATCGAAACTATATTTATAGTTGAATAATCAAATAGCTTTATAGGCCTATTAGGAGGCTTAAACATTTCTGTTTTAGTAAATAAATACATCTTGGCACAGACAATATTTAATTTCTGTATTTTCTATGTAATAAAGAGTTTTTACTTAATAAAATACAAAACAAACTTTAAACTCTGGAACTTTTTAAGAATAACTGTATTTTCCTCTCAGTTCAACCAAACTTGTAAATAATTTCGAAAGTCCAAAATTCTTATAACGATATATGAGGCAAATGAAACCTAAATCACATACTTGTGGAACTTACATAGTTCACAAGTTAGAAGACGAAGTTGCGAATATTTTCAGATTAACTAGAGAACGTTTACATTATACGAGATAGTGGTGCTATTTGAAATTTATTGCCCCGTTATGGTGGTAAGTGCAGCCCAGCTACCATCCTGCTCACTCGCATTGATGTTAGCTCTTCGATACATGGATAAAATACCTAGGTATATTGATTTTGACCAGTATTTTGCTAGTAGTTGGTACGTTAGTAGACACTAATACGTTACTAAACTACACTTACTAAAGTTAATTACGATTTAAATTTACAACTTTATTCGATGTTTAACGATCACCAAATGGCAGCCAGGATCAACGGCTTTACGTGCCCTCCAAATTACGGAATCATCATTATTATCAGACAATAGGGTGATTCAAGATTGCAACCTAACCAAACAGGAAACAGCTTAACAAACTATACTTTCTGTGGGAATCGAACCCACGACCTCCGGGTCTAAGGCAAACGTCTTAACCACTGTACCACTGAGGCAGTCAGGCACGAGATGAAATTGCGTAAATGACATTTTAAACAATGATAGAGCTTTGCTCTAAGGTGATAGCGGGATAGATACAATCCGGTTAATAATATTCATTTTAATACGGGTAATATCAAAATAATTGCTGTTGTAGAGAAATGAATAAAATTCACACTTTCTTGGAGGAATTTTTGCGTCAGTTGCCATTCTAAATTTTACATCTGCGTTTTTGTGTAAAACTATCATAGCATCAAAAGCCTTGTGAGTAAAGCGAGTGCCGGTCACACTGTAGAGCGCCGAGCCAGGGCTGACGCGAAATTGATTCAGTGCGAGACGTGAGCCGCGTTCCGATTCAAATGTTAGCCGGCAGACGTGGACGAAACTTTATGTTGACACCCTACAAATTTAATTAGACACTACTTTAATACTACCCGCTTTACGTGTATCGGAATGTTTTTCAATTTAAATCGATGCCCGATTTGGAATGCAATCCTTTTCAGGCGGCTATCGACTTCGCTTAGACTTGTTAGGTCACTTGGTGGGAAATATACTAAATCTTTTCAAATACATAACGAAATTAACGAAGAATTTGAAATGTCAGTTGGTTATGAAAAATCAAATAAACATAGATTTTTTGAAGTACATGGAAATAATATTCTCTTTTAGTACTGTAAAATTCAAAGAAAATATCATAAAGTTCCATTAGGTTTACATTGAATTTTGTCCCTTTCCATTCTCCTTGTTTATCCTTTATACTTTATATTTAAATATACTAGGAAAATGAAAATTTATCAAACGCCTTTTTTTATTATACTTGAGTTATTGATTTTTTTAATAGATGAATGTTTAGTAAATTGTTAAAAAATATAAGTAAATATCTAGTTAGTAATCTAAGTCAAAGTGCCTTTAAATGAAGAAGTATAAAACATCGTTAACATCCACTTATCGTGTTTGCTTGCTATCAACACACAAAGCGTATCTCAGACAAAGCTCGCTTTAAAGATGCTTCTAGATGAACCCGTCGGAACCATTATATTAAAAAAGTAATTCAAGAACTAATCCACGTTTAGTCAGAAGGTTCCGCATAACTTTTGACAGATTTTTTCATACTGTCAGAGATATGAAAGGAGCTACTACCGACAACAGAATCATAAATTCGTAATTTTTATAACTAATTAGTGCTAAACTGTATAATTATTATTTGCCGTTATATAAGCTTTTTTAGTTTTTTCGTTGGATGTGGGAAAGCTACAAACAAAAACAAATTATTTCTTTGTACCTCACCACACACCACCGCTTCCATAAATAGAGATTATAATAAGAGTCACCGTATTCATTTGACCTGCTCTTAATGAGAGAACATCATTGAGTTAATTTTCAAATTGCCGTTCTTCCGATGGAATGCCAAAATTACGAATTCATACTTACTGCAGCAATCGGAAATTTGATCCACGCCGAAATATGCCATATACAATGATGATGATGAGGTAAGCGTGTCTGTGTCTTCTGTGATTATGCAGCAGTATTCCGATTTCAAATAGATTGGAAAGCAAGTGGACATGGTAAAGAAGCGTATATAAGGTTCATTCATCTTTTCGAACCCTAAATAAAAAAGATCTACGTCTCTTTTATAAGAAAACGACATTACCATTTAGTGCGAGGAAAAGAGCAGCTAAACCCTAAAGCTTTAAAATCTTTGGCTATTGTGTGAAATATTAAATATTTGTAAATAAAAGATACTTAATATTTGCTTATCAAAGATTTTAAGATTTTTAAGCCGCTGAAGAAATATTTTGTTCTCATAGATTTAACACGCTTATTTTTTCTGTCACATCAATATAAAAAATCAAGTCAATATAAACAGAAAATATTTGATAAAGATCGAAACAAATCGCCTATTATATGGTAATGACATACAAATATTACGTGCCAACATTGTAACTTAGTCATTCGAATTAAACAAACATCATTATTGAAAAAATATTGGAAGGAAAACCGTCGCAGCTATATGTTTTCGGAATGGGTCTCGCACCCAAACCTCAGTACGTCCGTAACTTGATTTGAAATTAAAGGTCCTCAAATGCATGTCAAATGTAGTTGGGCAGTAGGGAATACCTGTAACGAATGCGCAACTTAAACAACTTGTGCAACTGAGTTGAGCAATAGTTGGTCAGTGGGGAAAAAGGGTGTTTGTTAGCAATTTCCTAAAAGAGAGAATTATCTACTGTTAGCAGTTTTTTTACTAGTAACCTTTTTAAACCCGAGCTGTGTGTGTCTTATGTCGTCTGTGTGTCTAACTGTCTCATGATACATCTAAGATTGTGGAATTTGGCGTGTCAAGTCTATCGTATCCATCACGAACATTGGGCCCTAGAAGTGGCAACCAGAAGAAGAGAATGGGGGCAACCTTTACCTTATAGTGGGCAATACAGTTTATTAAAAAATACAATTTAAGAAAGAACAAGATATCAAGTTCTTGTGTAAAAGACGACAAGTGATGTGTGGGTGCGAAATCTTCAAATCGGAAGCATAGTGCCTGTCGCTTCCGGCAATTCAGCTTGTTTTGCGAGAAAATCTACTTTTTCTTCTTTGATTTCTTTTTTATGATGTCATTGTTCGTCGATGTCGATCTATATAATATCGGTTAGGGAGAGCTTGAGGATTAGTATACATATAAATTTTATTCAAGTATTTGATATACTACATTCTTTTCTTTTTGACCAGACCAGTTAATTGGAGCCCACAACGCCCTACAAAACTGTTTACTTATACAAAGTATGCTTCCCATATAATTTGAACAAACGACCTCCGGGCTGTAATGCATAGTCCACTAGGCTACGAATATACTTTCCTGTGTCAATATAATCAACAAAGGACTCCAGCAGGTTCAACGTGCTTGACTTGAAAACACCTTCTTTCATACTTGATAAAGGTGGCTAGGTTATCCTAATAATACCGGTATTGTAAAGAAAAATGGCGAAGTATATACATTTTACCTAGCCACCTCTATCAAGCATGAAAGAAGTCCAGCAGTGGTAGGCCACTGCTGGCTATAGGCCTCTCCCAATGATTTCCAAAATAACCGTTGGAAGCGGCCTGTGTCTAGCGTTTGCCTGCAACCTTTTTCAGGTCATCTGATCATCTGGTCCAACTCTGCAAGTTAAGCTAAGTTTGTTATAATAACGTCCAATGTTAAATTATTTATTTAACTTAGGTAGTTAAAACCCAATCCACATAGGGTCGATCCCATACACTTCAAAACAGGCTTAGGGGAGCGGTACACTTATGAGTTGATTGCCACCGTGTCTCAACTGACTTGCAGAGTGCCCCACTTGGGGGAAATTACACTCTACTATGCCCGACTATCGGATATTTTGTCAACGTCGCGAAATGCATCATTTCGCTACGACCTGTACAAGTTTATCTCTACATTTAACCTCACTCTTATCCTTAAGAACATAAGGGCTACGTGACATAACTTTAGAGTATAAATGTAACTTTGCAAGCGCAACACGAGTGCAATCTCGACTCGCGGCAACGCGAAAATAAACTGAAGAAGTTGATGTGATGGGCCCCATACAAATATTGGGGATGTTTTCTATGATGTTCAAAGGCGTTGATTTTTCCCGTGATATCTGCTTAGTATTGCAAAAAGCAAAATGTTATCATATAAAACTGTCTATTTCAATACGGTTCATCGCGTTTATTACTAGCTGTTTCCCGCAGCTCCTCTTGCGTCAAAACGAACCCTATGTTTGACCCTTTTGAAAATGCATTTCCAATGTCATTTAGAATTTAAAACTACCATTGCCGTAAATTGCTACACATTGTTGGCTTTCAAGTTTTTAATAGTTCTCAGAAAACGGGTGGAATGGCAGAGTACAGGGAAGTCAATGTGACTCATATGCCTTTTAATTTTGTGTTTAATCAATACAGACACCTGCATATTACGGTAAATATTTAATGAATCGGCTGGATGACACACTCATTATCATAACTTGAACAAAGAGAATTTATTTTCCAACATTTGCTGGGAAATCTGATTTGATTCTCGAACTTTCGAAGTAATTTAACAAAATGAAATAAGAACCTATATTTACCGCTGTGCTTCTAATACATTGACCTATGTGAAACACAAAAAGAGCCAGATTCTTGAGGAAGATTTGGAAAAACAAAAAAGTTAACTACCGAACTACTAGTAAAGTCTTAAAAATAGGAAAGCCTGGACAGATTTTGTGCTACGAACTTACTAGTTGAGGGTACAACTGAGATAGCGCTAAGATGATGAACTAGAAGATTTTTATAAACAATTTAAGCCAGCAGCAGATAATATTTCTTTGAGTATTTAGTTAAACATGAATGAGTTATGCACGAGCACATAGTACAAAGGCACTATTAGACGAGAATAATATCTAACATCTAACTATCTAATTCAACTACATACCAATAGTTCATACGATACAATACAAAACTAGCATGCGTGGAAGCATTGAACTCTGCAAAATTATCGAATCAAGCTCTTATAACAAATTTACAAGTATAAATATAGAAAATTGAAATCAATGTCGTTGCAGTGCATTACCGTTTGCAACTTCAAAGCAAATTGCACCACGTCACATTTATCTACCAGTTAAACGATGAAAGCTTCCATTACGTCGAAATGGATATATGCACTTAAGGTGGTCGACCGGTATCGCCATCCATTCGGTTTTATACTTGATATCTTATAAAGTCTATGCTCTGTAGTATGCTCTATGTTATGATTGGTCAACTTTATCGTCTTAGAGGAATTATTTTGCAGACAAGTGATAAAGTTTGTAAGGAACTGGCCGCTTGTAACGAGGAATTCAGATTTTGCTACAAATAGTTTCATGTTTACAAAATTGTTTTGTGCATTGAATATTAGTTCCCATATCCCATTGGAACAACTTTTTATACTTATCTTTCTTGCCGTGTCAAAATGGCTATTGACTGCACTATATTAAAACTGCTAAAACTTTTCCCCGGTGATTAGCCATATTTAAGTCTTCCATAGTGTAAGAGACTATTGGGGCACTCACGACAAGAACTTTATACGTTTTTTATACTAATTATATAATTCCAGTGTTTACAATCAGTTGAGTAATTTACAGTCAGGTGTATTTTTTTAATAAACATCGTTTTGCCAATAAGCAAAACAGCCAAGTATTTGTTCACCACAAGGAAATCAATCTTGTGACAATCTGACTCCTGAAGATGGTCTTTAATTTTCCATAATTATATGCTAACAATTATTTAATCATGATTTATAAAAATACCTGGATGTTTTAGTTGAAACTACGTAGATTTTAGTAAAAGTGTTTATACGTTCAATACATAGTAGTTACGCTGTGTCTGCCGCGACTGGGAAATAAATTTGAAATCGCGTTAGTCGCCGGTGACACGAACTGTGCTAGTTAAACGGAAAATATTTCTGTATCGCCTATGGGTGTGGAGCGGTGGATCATGTGATTTACTTGCTTGCTCGGTTGGAGCATTCCCAATTTGTTTGGTTTCCTTTTGAAAAATCGGCGGGATATTGCCGAGTTACGTTGGTTGATTGGTAGAGTAAGCTAAATTGTGATAAATTTTACTTGCGTTTACCTGCTTAAATTGGGTGATCTGAAAACATAGTTAAGGTCGTAGGTAGACTATGACTAGTGACGAGTTCATAAGTTCAGCACGAATCCAACTTTAAAGTTACAAACGTTAAAGTTGGATTCGTGCTATTACGCTTGTAATTACTTACATGGAGTTTCCTTTATATCCTAGGTCACACTAATCGGTTCAATGATATCACAAGTTTCATAGTAAAAGCAATTTCAAAATATAACGCGATTGTGTCTTACATAGACGTAGTAAGGTATGGAAGAAATTGAATAAAACTTTAAATAAACACGTTTAACCTTTTTAGCGTATTAATAGTAACATTAAATTATATGCTTATGATAAAGCCATGTTTTGAGTAGATAAAACAAATTTATTTGGTACGTGTTTTTACTAAAATCTTAAAAATAACAGTAAAGAGATAAAGGATAAAGAAAAACCATACAAGCTAATTATTAAAAATAAGTATGTAGTTAAGTGCGTGTCGGGCCACGTCACGCGCAAGGGTTCCGTCGTAACCCAAATAATAAAGAAGCCCAGAAAACCTTTAGCAGGAACGCCGCTTTGGTTAACACGAATGTATGGAAACCCGAAACCGAACCGAATCCGGGAGGCCAGTTATGCTGGCAGTTGGTCCTGGTTGTTATAATTGATAGCAGTTGCCTTTAGGCAGCCTTAAAAATCTGACAGTGTTGGCCACTAACACACTTCGGGTCATATCATGTAGGTCTATTTTTCTTGCAAAATAGGTGACGGAGGTCAGACGGCACCGCTAAAATGATTAAAAGCGCGCCGTATTCGCTAAAGCGCGATCTGTGGACGAGTATAGAAAACACGCAGGGTCAAAGAAAAATTTCACAATTAAAAAGTACAGTATTTTTTTGGTCAAGCTGGACTATAAAATATTATAGCTGCCGCAAGCTTTGATAATTACAGAATGAAAAACTACAGGGTTTTTTTGGTCAATATGGACTACGAACTAAACAATATAGTCACCGTTAGCTTTGAAAATTACAAAATGGATGTTATTTATTTTATATTGAGAATCCTCGTCTCCGTTCGGTGAGCAAAGGGAAAGAAAGAAGCGGTTCGCCATCGTTATATAATTACCGGCATTTACAGCGGGAGAAAAACGTTTGTAAAATTACCTTTACATATTAAAACAAGTCTAAAACGAAACCATAGCGCCATCTAGATACCAAAAATGTCATCTATCAATAGGCAAATATCAAACAATTTGCTTTGACGCGTGACGTTAGCCGCTTATTCAATGGACTTTAATATATTATAACATGATTTTTTCAATACATCAAAAATTACTGGTAAACTTGTTTAATTTTTAGGACAGTGATAATTTTTCAAAAATTCATTATATTTTCTTGATTTTTTTAGGTTTCCAAATGCTACCGTTTTTCCAGGACAATCAAAATATCTCGTAAACGAATAAGCTCTAATCAAAAAACATTTATAAAGAGTATTAAGAATGTTTTTCGAATACCTATCGAATAATACCTCACACAATATCAAAGTCGAAAAAAAATTTCTCATCCCCCACTTTACACTAAGGGGTACTACCGGAAAAAAAAATCATAATGTTATGTTATAGTTCGCCCCGCGTAAGTGATATACAGAGGCATAACAAATTTTTGCTTTCTAGGTCTAATAGTCTCTGAGAAAAACGTAGGACAGACAGACGGACAGATAAAACGAAACTATTAGGGTTCCTTGTGTTTACTACGGAACCCTAAAAACACGACTGACTGCTATACAATTCATATTTTTTTTGTCACAAAAGTACATTAAAACATTTAAGTTATTTACAGTTTTGAAAAAAATAATAATAATTAAACACAAACTTAAAAACACACACAATTACGGAAATATAATGATAAATTTGATTGTCATCTGATTGAATAAATTTTTTGACGTAACAATGTCTAATAACTTGATTCTACGGGCTGCATGCACGAAAAAGATGACGTCATTGTCCCGTTACGCTCATTGTCGCGTTCCGCAAGCGAGAGCGCGGCGCGAACAAGAAAGAGGCATGATCATGTGTATTATACTACTGTAAACCGACTTTACAGACAACCAATTTTTGTTAACGTACTTGTTGTTTCAATTGTAAGGTCAGTGGAAAATAAAGATTCAATTATTATATTTATTTATTGTAAACACATCTGAAGTACGTTACAAGGTATAGCTAATTTATTATTTTATTAACTTTACTGATTTGCTTGCTTTTTTTGCTATGCTTTGCTAAAATTGCTTGCATTACTCTTGTTCTGATAGCTTGTGCAATGACAACAACATTGTCAATATATGTAACATATGAAAACGCTACTCTATCTATATTTTTTAGACTCTGTGGTACCTTACAACTATGAAACTTTGGTGCTTGATTGACGAAGTAAATTAACTCTACAAACTAGAAAATTAACTTTGATAACTAACACCGAGTACGAGCTTCACTTTCATTAGTTCAGCCTCTATGGATGCATTAAATTTCTATTTCGTGTATAAAGCCTTGGAACATCCGACCGGACGTTTAAGGTTATTAGGAAATAGGTAACTTGGTTTACGTAAAATGAAACTCATATTACAATCATAAATTATAGTTTGTGATACAAGCATGCTACTAAGCTATTGTGCGTAAATTCTAACTAATATGTGAAGGCGAATTTGTTTAATAATCTTTTAATAATAAAATATATTATACTAGATTAGAACAGATAGGATATAGGTAAATTCCTTTCAGTCGATGTGACTGAAACAATTTTATTTTATTTGGATTGTTAATACATATTGCTTTTCTTAGAAGTTATTTAATTAAATTATCTTCATTATTTATTTAGGTAGAGATTTAGGTATTCTGTAATTCAGGTTAATGTGACTAGTGATTTGAAACTAACTCTTCTTTTAATACTTTTTACTACTTTATTTAATACTTTTACTAATGTTATAAATGCGAAAGTCTGTCTGTCTTTCAGTTACGCTTTCACGGCCAAATGCTGCGGGAAACAGCTAGTAACATTTAAAGGAAATGCCCAAAACTCAGCCTACGTGGGCTTTTAGCTGTTAGAAAAATAGCTCAATCAGAATTTATTATTAGGATAACCGAGTAAGTCGATTTTGTACTTACATTACATTTGAATAAAATCAATTACTATGGATTTCTGAAAGATAGGTGTACCTTATTTTATTACTAACGAACTGAGTAATGAAACGTAGGATTTGCAAGTAATTGATCATAAACAAAAGAGAAGTAGTCAGCTGTCCAAACGAATAAGTAGAAAAGGTTCACAATTTTGCAATACCAATTTCAATCCAAATCGAAATCTTGTTACAATCTGTACGTAATCAAATCTGAAGAAACTTATTTGGAGTACACTCAAGCCGAAACCCCCTAATCTTTTATCCATACTTTCATACCCATCCATATCCATACTTCCATACTAATATAAATGCGGAAGTCTGTCTGTCACGCTTTAACGGCCAAACCGCTGAACGGATTTCGATGAAATAGTTGAAGACCCAGGGTCAAATATAGGCTATTATTATATATATATATATATATTCCCGCAGCTCCTGCGGGAAATAGCTAGTACGTTATAATCATCATCAAATTTAAGCCACATAATTCACTAGCATTTACCATGAGCTTTAATTCCTGAAAAAACAGTGTTGTTTTTTCGTAATGAAATGTATGCTATCGTCAAAAGTATTTTTTTCTAGGGTTGGTATATTTTATTTTAATTGTTTAAATTACGCTACAATTGTCAATGGTTTCAGGAAAAGGTAGGAGTGAAAACAATTAAGTAAGTACGTTTTTGTGTAGGTATGAGATTGCAGATATTTTCGCTGACTGTATGAAAAGCTCTTTATTCTGGCGAAGCGTTTTTTTCACTATCGACAACGGTCCATTGAGATTAAAGCAGTTTGTGAACTACTTCAGACATATTTTTTAACATAAGATTTTTTGTTATTGCCTTAATATTTTGTTTATAAAACTCTTGATTTTATCGAATTGGACAAGCCGTTCACTAAAAAATATTTTTTTTTTGTTAAATCAAATACAGATCAAAATTTTTAAAGGTTTTCTTAAAATCTACATCAAATTATTTAATAGATGGTTCAATAAAATAATGTCTTTGCGACTTTAAAGCCTTCAAGAAGTATTTACTCGTCATATCTCAAAAGAATAGAGGTCAACAATGAACGTTGGGGAGCTTTTATTCATAGCCTCCATTTTCCCCCGCATTTTTACAGCTCAGACGTGATAGGTGTCGAGCCTATCTCCTATCTAGACATATTTCGTGCTTCGAGGCTATACAATTTTCGCAAAACTTGCATATTTTTATCATTCCCTCTTCCTTAAATTTTAGTCGTTATATTTTTACGTCCATTTTTATTTCACATGAAAAGTACTTGATATGTACTAGTTTTAATTACTAGTAGTATTTTTACTTAATTATATTTCCTTTCTTATAAAACACAATTCTTAAAGT
This sequence comes from Euzophera pinguis, assembly GCA_947363495.1. NCBI lineage: Eukaryota > Metazoa > Arthropoda > Insecta > Lepidoptera > Pyralidae > Euzophera > Euzophera pinguis. Next base: position 7,939,264 of record OX376164.1, read on the forward strand.
ATTATCAAAAACATAAGACCTAATTTTCTTGAAATTCTGAAACAAGATTACCTTGAAGATATTTTCAGAAAAATAGTAACAAAACAGTATTAAGTTAATAGGAGTTCAGGCTCGAAGATCTCAGAATTCTTTGCTCACCATATTGTTAGACGTAATTGTTCAAGATAACATTAGCAAAGATATCCAACTTTTGCTGCCATTTACGGGAATTGCGAATACTACACCTAGAGAGAAAAGTTTTATATACGTTCAGAATAATTGAACGACGAAGAAATCTTCGGGGAAATTAATTCGTATACTTTCTTTAAAAGAGCCGTGATAAAAACAAAAGTGTAGTTTTGAAATGAGAACGGCTTTACATTTGAATTTCAAATCTGGACGAAATTCATTGGCTCTTATTCTAACTAATCTTAATCGGATTAATTGGAAGCCTGCGTTGGAGATTTATTTTATCGTTTTTCTTTGTACGTTTATAGCTTTATTTTTATTGGCATTTTCTTTAAATATACGTTTTCTAACCAGGCTATAATTTCTTCTCGACAATTTATTTTATGCTTTCTACACGTATTTTTAATTCTTAATTGATAAATCCTGTCATTTAAATTTTTGTAGTTTCATAAACAGTTTAAATAATATTTTGTTAAATAATAGGTTACATTGATTTAAATTTTACGATTGCCGACTTAAAGAAACTCGTGAACTAAATGCTTAACTAAAAATTTCAACTAGCATGGCTTAAATACGACTCGGTAATACGAATCATTCGATAGAGCTCGTCAGTCATATGTAGCTTATTACGTATCTCTGAAACTGGAATAGCACGTGAAGCGTGGTTGTCACTCATGTTCGTTAATGAGCTGACAGACATAGTAATACGTGTACTGGATTATCTGTAAGTTCACTCGGAATCAGCTAATAATGTATAATGGTCTTTAGTTCTAACAAGTGATTAATATTTCAAGTTACTTCACAAGTCACTTATGTTTTAGCGACCTTTACACATAAAAACTGTATTAAAATAGGTAAATAATTGTTTGTGTATGTGGTCAAATTTCGTGTCCATGAAAGCTACTGGATTTCCAGCACTAGATCTGTCTAAATCAGTCTTTACTGATAGAACTTTCGCTTTTTTCATTAGTAACTGATAATAATTTTATAATATTAACAAAGGCTTACCTTAGAAATCCTAACAGAGATTCATTTTTTTACCAAGCTAAAAATACACATGAGGGAGGGAGGCTTTCACCGAATCGATTGTGCCACTTGTCTAGTTTTAAATGCCATCTGAATAAAAAATAAGATAGAAAACATTGTTGATTCTACAAAACGTTGTAGCGAGAGGTATGTTGGGTTGGTAGTTAGGGCAGTACGCAGTTAGTATTTAGAGGACCAGTCTTGGAACTCTTAACAAAAAACGAATGAATGAAAATTATTAAATAAATGAAAATTACCTTAAAAAAATGGTATTTTATTAAATCCTAAATTACGCGATGAGGCAAAGTTATACCCTCATTCCACTTAGATCCACCACTACGATCCACCAGTGGATCCGACGATACTTCTTTCTCCTCTTCGATCTACTGGTGGATTATTATGAAAAGTGGAAACGTGCAATCTACTTAAAATGTTTTTCATACTTTTTTGATATTCTGTTCTAGTTAAAATGGTTTTTGAACCGAATATAATAAAATATAATAATAAATATGAATTTTGAATATTAAGCCAAAGTGTTAATAGCCACTGTTTAGTGAGTGTTTTGCGTAGAAGTATTTAAATTTTCATTTGGAAATTCCTTACATTTCTTCTACAATTTGCAATGTAACCGGGGTAACCAAGTAATATAAATGTGGAATGTAAAATATTTAGGTCTTCTACTCTTGCTTATGTTATGAAGTACTCATTGATTGAGAAGATGCCATAGATCGAATAGCCTAGCGCGGCATACGTGTCTCTACTGATCGTACGTGAAAAGAGACGCCCAGCCTGGCCTAACTTAGATTGGTAAGCTTCAGAAAACATGCAAATATAAGTTACAAAAAACTCTACAAATGATAGCATTTAAATCACGGGATTAAATTCATTTATTGAAATATTTGATTGTTAGAAAATATACAAAATAAAACAAGGTACTACTAGAAAGTTAGGTTCACTACATTAACAAAGAATAATGAAATATCTTACAATGATTTGCTCCCGAGTAAAGTTTTTGAATGCGTCTCGGACTTATTCAGTCTAAGTATTCCCGAGTTAAACATTGTTATCTTAAGAGTGTTTTACAAATTTCCAAGTGCAAGTAAGAGCATTTCTATTTAATTAAAAGTTGTGCTTCTGGGACCGAATCGTAGACCCGCTTTTATAAATGAATAGAGTCGTCCGTTCGTACATTTTGTTTCGTGGTCTAAACGCGTCGTTTTAATAATGTTGATTTAGTTTTGTTGTTAGTTGAGAAATGACAAGGGCAAAAAAGAAGTTTTGTTGTTATACTGTAGAATTAGATGTTATAGCAATAGCAGAATGCCTTCTATATCGTAAGTTTTCTCCGCCAGCTCTGCAATCTAATTTGTATCTTGGTCTTCGATGATGGAGAGTATAGACGCAGACTTAAAAATAAAAAAATACGGCTCCTCGACGAATCAATAGTGAAGCTGGAAAATAGTCGCTTATGTGTGAATGTCGCATCTGCGACCAAAGATTTGATGAGCTGACGATATTAGAAACAGCTGGTGTGAAATGGATCGAGATAGCCCAAGACAGAGAGAAATGGCATAGACTGAAGAAGGCCTGTAGACTCTCTAGTCTAGCCGAGTGAGAATGTCACCGCGATCAGGAACGGTGATTGGTCGCTGTGGGAAACTCGTATTTGACAAATGAAGTGTTTGGGTGCTTTATTCGTGATGTATGTGTGACTACGCTCTACAGACGTACTTACGTAACTTTTTTAAGCGTATGGCACGAGATTATTCAATTTTGCGCGGTGGTAGTATCCTGATACTATCACATATAGATACTACGAGATAAGTATGTAAATCAAAGTAAATAGTAAAAAAGTAAAGTTTTCGGTGAAGCATAAGATTTTAAATTTATAAATAGGTGTCCTATTTTTTAAATAAAAGAATATTTTCTAACCACAAATGGGTATTTATGCGCCAAAGGATCTGAATGTAGCAGACGAACTGCGCTACTGAAACAATAAAAAATTTCAGATACCATCTCTTAGAGAATCAGTAAACATAATATCAACCTAAAGACGGACCATAAACCAGACCGATATTATAGGCGTGAAACTAGAAAGAATATGCTTCATAAAGTGCTTTAACAAAAAGCTTTTAAACGACAATGTCTTCACAACATAGTTTGAAACCCGGCCATAGTTTCCACGACACATCACTTTATAGTGTACCTACCTGTTTAGTGCCATTTTAATGTCGGCTACACGACACTATTGTGCGTGTTACTGACTGCCTGATGTGTGTATGATTATTTCTAACAAAGTAGTATTAATAACATTGTTAAGTGTAGGGAATAAAATATTCATATGAAATTTCGAGATGTGGAATCGAGAAAATAATTATTTCTAATATAGCATCTAAAATGTATGGTGATGCTGTGATTTAGTTGAATGAAGGGCAAATGGTGTTTTTAAATACTTAAATCTACCCAATGTAGTGTACATTAAAAATGCAAGAATTTTTTTTTTTTATCAGAACGTAGACAATATTATAACAGTGTTTTATTAATGCTAGCGTGAGCTGGGGCAATGTCTATTCCTATACTATTCAGAAATAACCATTGGTGTACCATTATGAATAATTTCTAATGATATAACATGAAACTGTATGTTGTGTTCTAAACTAGCTTTAGCAAGCTTAGTTTATACAATCTGCTGGAAATTCGGCAAGGTTTGTCTACATCAAACATCTACGTCCTTTGTGCTAAATTTTAGCTTTCTGGGAACTGAGATATAATCATTACTACAGTCAAGAAAGTACTAAACTGACAAGAAAACGTGTAGTCTTATTCTCTATGAGAAAAATATTTATTTTTTGCGCAAAGAAACATTTTAATATTCACGCAATCTGATAATTCAACCTTTCGGTCATTATAAGTAATATGGTAACCTTCGAAACAAAATACAAAGTTTTTATCATAGGACTAAGGACCTAGGCCTTAATGTTTTATTTTGTAGGAAATCGGTAGAACATTAAAAGTCTTAACCAATCTAACGGACCTGATTTTCTTTTCCGAAAAAATTTGTGTTTGGTTTAATAGGTTTAAAAAGTAATAAGATAATTGAAGCGCTATGATAAATAGAGAGAGCAGAATAAAATGAACTGTAATTAACTTATAAATAAAGACTATTAGAAAATACTGCTCTAATTTCTTTCTTTGATCAACATGTTTCTCCCAATAGTTGACTGGTAGAGAATGCTCTTCACTGGTAACACACACTGGTCGAATACCTTCGTTTTAAGGGACTGAGGTATTATATTCGACCAGTGTGTGTTACCAGTGATGACATACGGGTCCGAAACGTGGTCTTTGACTATGGGCCTCATAAGAAAGCTCAAGGTCGCTCAGAGAGCTATGGAGAGGGCGATGCTCGGTGTTTCCCTACGAGATCGAATCAGAAATGAAGAGATCCGTAGGAGAACAAAAGTCACCGACATAGCCCAGCGGATTAGTTCTTTGAAGTGGCAGTGGGCGGGGCACATAGCGCGGAGAACCGATGGCCGATGGGGCAGAAAGGTTCTCGAATGGCGACCACGTACCGGTAAGCGCAGCGTTGGACATCCGCCGACCAGATGGTCAGATGACCTGAAAAGGGTCGCAGGCAGACGCTGGATGCAGACTGCTGCCAACCGATCATTTTGGAAATCATTGGGAGAGGCCTATGTCCAGCAGTGGACTGACTGCGGCTGAAATGATGATGATGATGAGAGAATGCTCTTAGCATTAAGTCCGCTAATTGATATACGTATGTGTACTTTGTGGACCAATAAAGTTTTAATAAATAAATAAATAAACATGCATCGATTAGTTCTCTGCGTGACTACTTTAGCGACCTCAGGATTGCGATAGCGATGTTTGTACTGGAATAATAAATGGTTTTGTAATACAGATTAGCCTGTTTGCTCGGCTGCTACAGAAAGGATCTATATTTTCCTTAGAGCATCTATACACAACACAGGCAGACAGATTTATTTTTATTTATCGCTGCAATTCCACAGTGTTTTTACTCTTTCACTTGTGAATTAAATCAAAATGCCACCATTTTATTAACTGATCAGTAAATATTAGTATAAGTATGTTGTCGAAACAACAACTTGTGTATGACTTCTTATACCCCGTCTGAAGTCAAAGGGTTAGAAATTTGAAAAGACATCATCATTTGTGGATTATGGAATGAACTTTATTTTATTCAGTCATTTTATGTTTCCCGACTGACATCTGATCACTTAAGTAGGCAAGTGACGGTTTTTACATTATTTAAATGTAAAGGTTTTAAATGTAACCCGGTTAATCGACACTGTACACCCTGTTGTTGCAATTTTTCGGAACCGTCTTTCGGCCTCTGACACGGTTCTTTTAACGACTATACCAAATCGCAGCCGGGACCAATGGCTCAACGTGCCAAGGAATTATCACATTCAGGATATTCAAACCTGCAATGTCCCAACCAAACTTGAAAATGCAGTTTTGACATGGTAACAAACGCTGTATGAAAAGAGCTATATGAGCCTGAAATGAAAAGGAGCGGTTTCCGCAGTCTCTATCACATATGCATTTATGAAGGAAAAATAATATCCTACATCACAACAAGCAATAACATTTGTTAATAATTCAGTAGGTACCGACGGTAACAGCGAAACTAGATGTGTAGGGTCGTACGTTTATGACGTCATAGCGGATCAAATGCCGTGGAAGTGATACCGCGCCGTTCAGCTTTTATGACCACTGTACACACAGCGTATAGCTTGAAATATTGTTATGGGTTGAATGTTTTGATTGAGTCGTTTTGTCTGTATAAATTTAGTTTTCCAAACGAAGGAAATTGTGGACTTTCATTCCAGGGGCAAACTCAGTAGTCAAACGTCAGTATAACTTCTTTATGAGCCATTATGACTTATGAAGAAGAAGATATCTCATACTAGCTGTAGGTGTGCATAGAATTTGAAATGCTATTTTTGAAAACTTTAACACACGCAAAACCGGTGAGTCGAATGATTTTTGTTTGATGTCGAACGATTTTCATTTGATTGATACGAGTCAAACATTTTAAAGGCTCTTAGCCTTAAGTTATCTAGTTATTCTTATAGATAAACTATATTATATTTAAACTTTTTTGACAGCTGCGATTACACTAAAGACTCGGATTTAGAAGAGAACCCTAATCCATACTAATATTATAAATGGGAAAGTCTGTCTGTCTGTCTGTCTGTTACGCTTTCACGGCCAAACCGCTGAACGGATTTTGATGAAATTTGGTATGAATATAGTTAAAGACCCGGGTCAAACATACTTTTTGACGCAGGCGGAGCTGCGGGAAACAGCTAGTGTGGTATATTTTAAATACATTTTATCTTTTCTTTGAACTAAGCCATTAGAAATCAAGACGAATCACCTTCAACTGTCACATACAAGTTTTATCTGTTAATTTAAAGCAATTGCACAATGACACCCTCAAACTGTGATCCAGGCAAGGGTTGGGTCCTTTGCTCCTTCAGAACTCATTAAGACAGGATTAGCTGACTTTGACCGATCGCATCCATTTCTGAACATCTCATTGACGTAAAAAGAAATAGATCGAACGAATTTTTTCTTCAAATTATTGGAAATTAATTAATTGTCATATCATATTTATTTTGTCTATTTATTTATTTCATATTTTATATATATTAATTTAACATTATGTTCCCATTACATAAAATATTTCATCATCATTTTAGCCGTAGTCTGTCCACTACTAGACGTAGGCCTCTCCTAATGATTTCCAATAAGACTAGTTATAACCCCTTCCAACTAAATTGTATGCAGCGTAAATGATAATTTTAACAAGAACTAAATTCAAAATATAAAGATACGTGAACAGAATGCGGTCGTGGTATTCTGTATTAAAATTAATGTACGGACAAAAAAATTAAATGTTAATTTAAGTAACAGTTAAAATCAGTCAAACAAAAATTTATAAAACTAAAGTCACTATTGTAAACTCAAAAAGTCACAATTTAAATTCAGAAGTCAGATGTGGTAATGTTTACATGCAGCAAAAAATTAAGTACTCCCAAAAATGGATAAAATTAAAATCAGTATTGTAAAATTAAAAAGTAACTACTACAGTAACTGACACAATTTAAATTCAGAAGCCAGATGTGGTAACTTTTACAAAAACAAAGCTCAAAAATATTTAGCAACTATAAAGATGTTTGGTCTATGCGTTAGCTACTATCAGATGTGAAAAGGGTGATCAGTTCGTTTGAATTCCCTGCGTTTTCCTTAACTACCAGTAATTAATAAATTCGATAAGAAATTTGTTTTCAGTTCGGATAAAGATTTCAAGATAATTTTAACGAGACTTTTCGGGGTTTATTTCTAATGCCTTCCTCGTTCGTTGTAGATGACCAATTTGTGTCAATGATTATAAGTAGATATATATTTCTTTTATTTTCACAAATTTGTTAAAATGGCCGTAATGAACAATAATTTCGCGTTATCGTCGTAGTTGTATTAATACGAGTAAGTATTGCGAATCAAATAAAAAAATCTTTTGTTGTATCAAATTTTTTACCTAAATAACATACTACACCAAAAATCAACTGATCTACATAGAAATCAAAGTCAACTGCGAGTCACAAACGATAATATAATGAGGAAGTCAGAACCGTATCCCGCAGGGTTGGCCGCATGTTTGCAACTTAAAAAGCGGCTACAGAGTCGTATCTTCGAAGTTAGATTCTATCTGAAGCACGGGGGAATAGCCTAGGCAGGGTTTTCAGCCAGTGTCAATATTGAATCAGTACGGTTCGAGTTTGTGAACGGAATAAATTGCGACCGCGACTCGCCGCGTCAGACGAATATTTTCTTATACTTTTTGCGATAATCGGTAAGCGATATTTATGTTAATGAGCTCTGGAAATTGACACATTACTTAACATTTATTGCGCCATTTATAAACTAAAACCTGTATATAAAAATATGTTTCCACCCTTTCTCTCTTACTCGATAGGTATTTAGAGTGAAAATACTAGACAAAAACACACTAACATGTGTTAATGACACTTTTTAGCTTCAAATCACTTTTTTTTAATTGTTGAATTGTTAGCATAGCAAACGAATCCTTATTCTATAGAAAAATACATAATTTAAAACTAAGTATTCTCTAATCACTAATTTCTCATCACATTCACAAAATAATTCGATCATATGTAACTGTAACAGGTTATTGCTTAGTTTACATATTTAAAAGCCCGTATGTACATTTCATCTGAATGAACTCAGAAACAGAAAGAGCTTGTTGAAATATTGTCGAACCATTTTAGTGGGCAGTTGGAATAGGAAATTGAAGGCAATTCAGCACTACGTAGAAGTGCCTCGTATCTTTTATGAACTCTTTGTAGCGGCCTTTTGAGGGAACTATGCATTCTATTTCTGGATGTGCCAGCCAAATGTCCCAGTTGATTTGAGTACTGAACGCAAGACAAGAGGATATTAGTTTGGAAAATTTTTAAACCAGTTTCATTTATTACTTTTCATTCCATAAGATAAATTAGTAAACAAAAGAGTTACAATATTCAATTAACCAAAAAAGTTTACCAGTCAGCAATTTTTTTTACTCCAAAGCTAATGTTAATTATTTGTTATTACTTTCTCCACACTCCACATTTCTCAGTCTAGTAGAATTGTTTTAAGTTTTAAACAGATTTTTAAGCATGATAAAGCAAAGGCCCACGAAATTGCGATTATCAATCAGTTAGAAAGCTAAAATGAAGTCTATCCTAGTAAACATTCATTTCGTTTTTAAAAGTTAAAAGATAAAGGCTGTTGCCGACAAAATGTGACAAATGTGAATATCAGTAATGCGACAGAATCCCTTAGGGTCGGGATTCCGATAAAAAACCGCCTTTGTCCTACCCTCCTATGATTAATACACTTTTCGCGTGTTGCCGACGCGTCTGTTTTGTACTAAATGCTGTGAGCTTTTTACTACTAACATTTTTCCACTTTTGATATAATAATAAGACAATTTAAATGTAGACTGTGCCAAATGTATACGATTTTGAATAAACAAAAGAAGATTAGGTATTTTTTTAACAGATTTTTTTTTAATTTTGACGAAAGTCTCTACATCGCTTCGACTCTGTAGATTATTCTCCTGTATAAATAAAATATGACATAATTTTGTTAACCTAACCGACACATTGAATCAAAAATTTATATTTTAAGTCAATAACATCGATGTTCGTATTGTGATCACGATTTAACTGTTCCTTCTTTCTTTGTAATGAACACACACAATACCCAAAGGTAGACCGGAAGAGATTGCAATAAGTCCGCCTTTGGTTCACAAATTAAAGTTGTTGTTTCTTTAAGTGAGCAATAAAATATAGAGTACAAATTTATTTTATTGTACCAAAAACATATATTGTATTATTTTTAATGGCAAAATTAAATACCAATTACAGGATTCTAAACAAGTAAAACGTAGTAAGTAATCGAGATACCCAATTTTCCATCGATCTTGGTTTTTTAGAGCCAAGTAAAAATATAAATGAATTTCTTTTTATAGCCGTCATCTTCCTGAACTGAATGAAACTTCAGTCCATCAATCATATCATCGCATCGTTCCGATTTTTTTATTAAACTCGCCTTACGAGCATTTTATGAAGGAAAATGAAACTGTATTTTAAAAAACGATTTTCTCTTGTGACTTCTGAATATTCTTTTACTTCAAAAAATACAATTATGAAAATAGTTTCGACATTACGAATGATACATACCAATATTGTTGTTTTTAATTTATCCGACTTTTATATGCAATTCATTTTGAGTAGGTCACATGGTTAATCGCACCATGCACTCTCAAGTCGAAGTTTTGCTTCATGCTAAAATAATTACGTTATAAAGTCGTCATACTAATACCAATTTGACTCTCTATCTCAAAAATGTTGGTATAAATAAATAATTGCATAAAATAGGGCAAGTAAGTATGCAAAGGTGGTATAGTGGTGGTACACAAATATAGGTGGCAATTCTATCTAGCTATTTTGATCAGCGTGTAAAGTTATCATAATTATTAAAGAAGTCCTTTAATTAACAAGTCATTTTTAATATTAGCTCACATGTTACTCTACTTTATTTTAAAAGTCGGTTAAAATACATAGCTGTCAAGTTAAAAGATGTATGTAAAGAAAGATACAATAAGTCACTCTATCTCAAAGTTGGCTTTCGGAGGGATTTCAGAACATTGTTTATCTAAACTCCTGAGGGACAGTTGAAGGAAAAGAGTAATCTTAACATGCCATTGCGAAATAAAAAAAAGAGCAACAACTTTTTCAAATGTTACATTGATCCACGAGAATATTTACTGATCAGTAGACATTCTCGTATTTTTTTATTCTTAATACTCCATAAAAGTGTCATATACTTAGATAGCTAGATACTTTGATTATCTTTGTATTATAAATATAAGAAGAGATTTCCGGTAAGAATTTCAAAAACCCGTATCAAATTAGTTATCATCTTTTTATACATACCATGTCAGAGGCAATTCAACTCAAAACGAGTATTTTGAAAATCTGCGTTGTTTATAAGAATTATTTTCTCTACAAATTGATGTTAGATTTATATTTCCTATATCACTTAATTGTTTCAAAAGGTCATTGAATTAATTTACAAGAGATTGCACTGAATCTAAACAGAATTACACACTACACTTAGTTCAAGCTAATTCACCGCATTTAACTGAGAAGATGGACGCTTGTTCAAGCAGATACTTTACAAGTGAAGCCTGCGCTGCTCAAACTTGGGCTGCTTTCAAACAATTAACTCGCCTTGTGTACTGACTTGTGAGGTATCCTTTACGAATATTAGATATACCTAATTATTTCGTAATAAAATTTGCAGTTCAGTCTTAGCTTACCGTGTATCTTTTCTGAGAAGAGAGCCCGGGAATTAATATGGGACAAAAAAGGATTTGCTATTAATTTTACTATTGGATGTTTTAGATGTTTTTATGAAGATAAGCCTCTTTTAGTTATAGGAGGGAAGAATCCATTAAGTTGTACGGTAGCCGGCTGTCAGTTGACTTTATTGATGGTTAAACAGTTAACTAGGTATTATCACATGTAAAATACTGCTGATGTCGTCACATAAGTAATACTTATTTATTTCACATATTTGGTAACAATTACTTAACTCATATTCTCAAAGAATTAAAATCAAATTATTGGCAGTTGGACAAATGATCTGCCTACCTCAACCATCACATTAATTAAAAAGTAAATTTGACTCACTTTTAGAAGTTCAAATGAAAATGTTGCCTGTTTGCCTACTTAGTTGTATAAAAAAAATGTACCTAAAACACATTTGAAACTCACATACATATATAAGAATTCCTATTTCTACCTTACATAACTAAAATCAAGGAAAACTAAAGTGCTACTGATTTGCAGAGTTCCAAACTGAGTCAACACATATCCAGCACTTTTTCTCTGCTTAATATTCTCGGTGACTGCCTGTAAGTCGGGGGTAATACAAAATCTCCATGTAAATTCAACGGGAGCGCGGAGACGGTGCCAAGAATCGTGTGTAAACCAGCTGTCTCCACACCAAATTATTTGGACAATCCATCGTAGGAACACTATTAGTTTCCGTGGTAGTAAATCTATCTTGAGTTTTCGAATTTAAAAGTGCGGGCACAATTGGTGTTTCAGTAAACTGTAACTTGGTTTTTAGTGTTATAATTTATATTGAAATAACTCTTTAATGGTGTGATATTTTTTGTTATGGATGTAAGAGTTGACATTTGTTTCCTCTATCATCGCTAAATATGTGACATGATAACATGCTCTAGTCAGCGTCGTGTTTAAGGGCTAATTCCTTTACAATGATTTATTAGCATTGATTTGACAAAGGCAAATAAAAAAATACATACAACACAATATAAATAATTTGATAGCATATGAAAAAAAAAATGCCCGTAAACGCAAAAAAAGGCCTGCCAATTAGACATAATATTGACAAACACGCATCTATGTATACTTTTTCTTTTCCGTAGTTTGGCTTGAGTATCTACCGCAGTAAATCTCTAAGATTTTCAACTACAATCGTTTGTTAGTCGAAAGTTCTGGGAATTCGTGTAGTTCGATGCATGTCGGTAATAAAACAGAATGATTTGTTAACATTTGTTCCGTTTGTCGTGTTGATTTAGTGCAATAAGTTTTTGTTTTATTCAATGCCAGACTAAAAGAAAATACGTTTTTACCGTTTTCGTAAAAACTGGCCTGATTATTTCTCAAAGAGTTAGTCGAGGAAGGATAAACAATATTTATTTGGTATCATCATCATTGGCATCGTGATTCATAAATGGTTGTTGAATTTTTACAATGTATGTATAAACCAGACTATCATTAAAGCTCATTATGAATGTTGCCTAGGTAAAGAATATAGGTTAGTTTTGACTCAACTACTTGGAGTAAACGGAGTAAACGTGGAGGAAACTGAAGGCTTCTTTAAAAAAAAACAGAGACAAGATGCGACAAAAAAAAATGTCAAGTGGTGTCTCCAAATTTAATCAAAATTCTATGTCTAAATTTAATACGTGTATACAGTTAACGTGTACATTCACTACTGTGAAATATAATATTTACTATACACGTTGGAATTTAGCTCTCCAGTCCCTTTGAGGAACTTAGGTACATAAGTTTAGCGTTTTCCGACTTTATTTGTTCATTGTTCACATACCTAATATAGAATTCAAAGTGCCTTTACTCATAAAGTTTTTTAATATCTTCTTTTTAGCGGGATATTTTTAGTTTGATCGAGTTACATGGACTAAACGATTTACAGATTTTTTGAGGTTCTAAATCAGCTATATGTGGGTGTAAAGAGCACATAATAGTGCTTTTGGTCTGGTTTCCCTGTTAGAAGGATAATGGAGCGCGGATACAGAAGTCGCTCCATTGTAATAACTAGTACAGTCAATTCTAGAACAACAAAAAAGAGTACTCACAAACTGAGATTACTCTCGAACGAAAATTGTAGGGTATCTATTTATCACTTATTATTAGGTATTTCATGTAAATGTCGTTTTATAACATAACCCCACGAATCCTATAGATCAAAAGTATTTCAGACCGTAAAACAATTTTCCTGAAGCTTCAAACAAATTAAAACAGTATAAAAATAATCTCGATCGCTTAAAAATCCAGCCCTTAATGATACCCGCGACATGAGAGCTTGCAACTTCATGTTACGAAAAACATGAGTGAGTTCCCTATGTGACCCGAAAAAAACTTTTGAAATTGGTCAATTGATATTACCATGTTCAAAGTTTTTTTTCAAAAATGCCTATTGGGCTCTGACGTTGCAACGTCTTCTGGGCAACATCAGTGCACCTCAACGTCCTACAAATTTAAAAAAAACTGTTGGATTATTTAGGAAGTTACTAGAGAGAAATCTGTAAGAATAATGAAAGCCTTGTTTTTAATCTTGAAAAAATGTTACACTAACTAATAAAAAGATTAAATGTTTGTTATTAGACTTATTAACCAAAGATTATTTAAGTATTTTTCTTTGGCGTTTACAGTTCAGGCATCTTCAGAAAGAGTTGATCGCAGTTGCAGACGTTTCACAAATTTATATTCTTAGATATAATATTAAAAAACAAATTTATTACGTAACTAGCTGTTTCTCCAGCTCCCCCTGCGTCAAAAATTAGCCTATATGTGACCCCGGGTCTTCAACTATATTTACACCAATCATCAAAATCCGTTCAGCGGCCGTGAAAGCGCAACAAATAGACAGAGTTTCGCACTTATAATATTAGTACGGAGTATAGATTTATGGAAATAAAAAGTAGAGTCCATAGGGTACAAATCTAAACAGGCAGGCGAAGTTTTTACGACGAAATTTTGGACATAAATAACGTCACATACGTTCTTATCCGCCATTATTTGGTCTGAGTAAAGTTTCCGCTTGTATACATTTTTAGAATGGTTCTGAAGAACCCTAATTTGTCTTTAGGGTGTCTACTTAAAATATAATGTTTCATAGTAAAAGACGTGGATGTAAGAAATAGACGGATGGCCTACTGCAAATTAACTTTGCGGTGCGTTATCTGTTTACATCTTACATCCATGGTAAAAGTGACATGATTTTTAGAGCTTTTTGTTATAATAAGATGAAAAATATTATAATGTTAATTTCAAGGTTTCCATTTTTGAAATAATAGTTTACATTAAAACCAATAATTTCACTAGCTCTCTTTTGTAGAAAATATACGTTCAAAAATATACCACAAGTGTGTATTGAATGTGGAGTTGAACAAACGATCTCGTATTTCTGTATAGTTACTAGTAACACCATATTTCTAAACATCAGGAACATTTGCTGTAAACCAAGAAAGGAAACAAATGAATTTTCCGCATGCGAAAATTGTAAGCAATGTCTAAAGGTGTGTTGTTCCGTTCCAATGATGCTTAAAATATATTTTCTGTTAATTTTTAAGGTGCGAGCTAACTACTATCGCTCAAATTTTATACTAAAAATAAAAAAACTGTTAGAGTTCTATGCTACACAGAACTCTCCATGTGGCGTATAAGATCTATTTTTTTGCTGTAAATTATTAAATTAAAGTATCAAAATATAACTGGTCGTAAAAACTCAATATGGCTCTAACAACTAAACTAAACTAAAACTAAATAAATTGAAAATGTACAAAAGGTGATACTCGACAGATCGTCGCCTTGAGGTAATGTGCCCTTATGACTGGCAGCACTGCTACATTGCCATTCAACATTGTTAGGTTAGGTTAGGTGCAGGTATGCATTGCTACAGGTGCGGGGAGGCAGGACATCTGTCCGCTTCCTGCACCGCGGCGCCCCGCTGCGCTGTGTGCCGCGACGCCGGGAAGCCGGCGGATCATGTGATGGGGGGTAGGTCCTGCAACCCCCCGTCAGTCCGTGGCAAAGGGCCGTCCCCTCCTCCGCGTGAGGGCACCACACAGGCGGCGCCAGCTGGCCCAATGGAGGAGTGATGGGGGCCTTCCTCCAGGCCAACCTCAACCACTGCGCCCGGTCGCAGGATCTCCTCCTGCAATCCATGGCGCAGTGGGACATCGATGTCGCGGTGGTCTCGGAGCCGTACGCGGTTCCCTCCCTACCCCACTGGGCTGGGGATCTGGATGGCTCCGTGGCCATCGTGGCCAAGTCTGGCGCTGCCTCTCCCCTCACGCTCCGGAGGAGAGGGCACGGGTTTGTGGTGGCGGTTCGGGGAGAGTACGCCATTATTGGCGTTTACTTTTCCCCGAACCGGGATTTGCCGGCCCTGGAGCAGTTTCTGGACGCTCTGGGGCCGGAGGTAAGGCGGCTAGCGCCCCTAAAGGTCCTCGTGGCCGGCGACTTCAACGCCAAATCCACGGCGTGGGGGAACCCGGCCACTGAGCCCAAGGGGCAAAAAGTTGAGGAATGGGCGCTGGCCGCGGGGCTGTCTCTTCTGAATAGGGGGACAGCCCAAACGTGCGTGCGGCGGACGGGGGGATCGGTGGTGGACTTGACGTTCGCCACCCCGGCCGCCGCGCGCACCGTGACTGGCTGGAGAGTGGAGGAGGGGGTGGAGACACTTTCGGACCACCTGTATATACGGTTCGAGGTGTCTGCCGCCCCCGGAAGTCAGGCGGCATCCTCGTCACGGGTGCGCAGTCGATTCCCGCGCTGGGCGCTCACGCGGCTCGACCTGGAGCTGGCGGAAGAGGCGGCTATCGTTGGCCGCTGGAGCCTCCCGTCTCTCGCGGGATTGGGGATAGACGAAGCGGCTGGCCGTTTCACCGACACCTGCACTGCAGTGTGCAGGGCGGCCATGCCTAGCGTCAGTCGCCCCCCCCCCAGACGGGCGGTGTACTGGTGGTCGACGGAGATTGCCGCTCTCCGAGCCGCCTGCAACGGGGCCCGTAGAGCGTACGGCCGGAGTCGACGGCGCAACCCCCGTGACGAAGAGAGGGATGACCAGCTGTATGCGGTGTACGTCCACAAACGTGTGGAGCTGCAGCTGGCCATCAGTCGGGCCAAGGAGGAAGCCTTCGAGGAGCTGGTGGAGGGCATAGATAGGGATCCGTGGGGTCGCCCGTACAAGTGGGCGCGAGACAAATTGCGTCCACAGGCGGCCCCGCTGACGGAGACCCTTCAGCCGGCTCTGCTGGAGGGGATTGTCGGGGAGCTATTCCCCGGCAATCCGCGGGGGTTTTCCCCGCCAAGAATGGCCCGACGGCCGCCTGACGAAGCGGAGGCTGATCCGCCTCCCGTCACCGACGTCGAAATGGAGGTGGTCCAAGACCGCCTCCGGACTAAGAAGAGGGCACCGGGTCCAGACGGGGTGCACGGGAGGATGCTTGCGCTGATCCTCGTGCACCTCGGAGAGAGGTTTCGGGAGCTGCTCGACCGCTGTTTGCGGGAGGGGCGGTTCCCGAAACTCTGGAAGGAGGGTCGACTCTGCCTTACTCCGAAGGGGAGCCGGCCCCTGGACTCGGCCTCGGCGGTGCGACCTCTGGTCCTGCTGAGCGAGGCTGCGAAGGCCCTGGAGAGCGTCGTGGCTTCGCGCCTCGTTCGGCACGTGGAGAACGGCCCGGGACCGCGTCTCTCTGACGCGCAGTACGGGTTCCGGGCCGAGAGGTCCACCGTGGATGCCCTCAGACGTCTACGTTCGGTGACGGAGGAGGCGGATCGGGATGGAGAGGTGACCCTGGCGACGTCGCTCGACATCGCCAACGCCTTCAACAGCATCCCGCACTGTGTAATACGGGAGGCGCTCGAGTATTTCGGAGTGCCCCCGTATCTGCGGAGGCTGTTGGGGGCGTACCTGGAGGAGCGCTTCGTCCTGTTCGAGGACAGGGGGGGTCGGATGATTCGGCGCAGCGTCGGATGCGGTGTCCCGCAGGGGTCGATTCTCGGCCCTATACTGTGGGACATCGCGTACGACTGGGTCCTGCGGTGCCGGCTTCCCCCCGGGACTGGTGTCATCTGCTACGCGGATGACACTCTGTTCACGTCCCGGGGTGCGAATTTCCGCGAGGCGGCGCGGTCGGCCGAAACGGGTCTTGCCCTATTGGTCGACCGCATAGAGAGGCTTGGGCTTCGGGTCCGATTGGACAAGACCGAAGTCCTCCTCTTCCGCGGGGCCCGGACGCGAGGACCCCCCCCAGGAGCGCGCCTCCGGGTGGGTCAGGAGGAGTTGAGGGTGAGCACCCAGATGAAATATCTGGGCCTCATCCTCGACGGACGATGGTCCTTCGGCCCCCACTTTCGCGAGTTGGGGCCGAGGATCATCAGGACGGCTGCTTCGCTCGGCCGACTCCTCCCCAACCTGGGTGGACCGAGCGAAGCAGTAAGGAGGTTGTACTCTGGCGTCTGCCGGAGTATGGCGATGTACGGTGCCCCCATCTGGGTGGACGCCCTCACCGCGACGAACAAACGCCTATTGCGTCAGGCGCAGAAGGTGATCGCGGTGAGGGTGATACGGGGGTACCGTACAGTGGCCTTCTCTGCGGCCACGGCCCTCGCGGGCGACCCGCCGTGGGAATTGGTGGCGGAGGTGCTCGCCGAAGTTTACCACTTTGTGGCAAGCAGGAGAGAAATCGGCGAGTGCCCCTCGGCGGAACTCGTGCGGCGGGTGCGCCTGCGAGCGCAAGCGGAACTCGTGCGGAGGTGGGAGGCGGACCTGGCGCAGGCAGCGTTCGGTGTCCGAACAGTGGAGGCCCTGCGTCAGGTCCTGGAGAAGTGGATGCTGAGGCGGCGTAAGCCTCTCACCTTCCGCATGACGCAGGTGCTCACCGGGCACGGTTGCTTCGGTGAGTACCTGCACCGCGTGGCCCAGAGGGAGGCCGAGCCTCGCTGCCACGACTGTGGCGAGGCTCAGGACACCGCTCAACACGTCCTTGAGCGGTGTCCCAGGTGGAGCCGGCAGCGCCAGGAGTTGGCCGCCGCGCTTGGCGGGACGGACCTGTCGCTCCCGAGTGTCGCCAACGCGATGCTCGAGAGCGACAGCGCCTGGAATGCAATGGCCTCCTTCTGCGAGGTAGTCATGTCGCAGAGGGAGGCCGAGGAAAGGGACCGCGAGGACGATCCCCTCGCGGACCCGATCCGGCGGCGGAGAGGGGGGGTGCGTCGCAGGCGCTACTTGGCGCGCCTGGAAGCGCCCCCGTAAGCGGTGGGACTGGAACAGTCCCACCCGGTGGCAGAGGTCCTCCAGGTGTCGGAGGGCCTCTGAGAGTGGTGAGTCCGGTTTCTGGTGAGAAACCGGCCAGTCGCAGAGGCGTCTTGTGCTAGTCAGATCCGAGGCGCCTCCCTGCAATGCGGCCGACGGCACCCGCAGGGGTTTAGTGGGTAGTCTGGGCCGGCTTCGGCCCAGGAGTCCCACACTCTGTGCGTAAACGCATTCCCCTGCGAAATCAAAAAAAAAAAAAAAAAAGGTGCAGGTATGCATGGGGTGCAGGGCAGGGAACCTCCTCGAGTGCCCGGTCCTTTGAAAGCTTTGCATTCTCACTTGATCCCAAGGATCCGGTGAGAGGGCGGGCTGACAAGGGATTCGGGACGGTGCACCCTGGGTGACATCTAATAACTCCCTGGTAGTCGGGGTCTTGTTGACTGTCGGCCAATTTCTGCCAACAGCCCACTCCACCACCGTCTATGATGAGACGGCGAATGGATGTGGGTCTGGGGGACGGGCGTGGTCCATTTATGGGCCACTGCCCGATTTGGGGGGGGCCGAAAGGCAAAATGAGGGGGCTGAAAGGCCATGGCTGGAAGGCGTCGTGGTAGAATGCTAACGTGACCCCATGGCGCCCTCAACAGCCGGTGCGGAAACGCCGGAGGGGTTTTAGTGGGTAGTCCAGGGAGTCCCACACTTTGTGCGTAAATGCATTTCCCCTCCGTTAACAAAAAAAAAAAAAAAAGGTGCAGGTATGCATGGGGTGCAGGGCAGAGAACCTCCTCGAGTGCCCGGTCCTTTGAAAGCTTTGCATTCTCACTTGATCTCAAGGATCCGGTGAGAGGGCGGGCTGACAAGGGATTCGGGACGGTGCATCCTGGGTGACAGTTAATAACTCCCTGGTAGTCGGGGTCTTGGTGACTGTCGGCCAATTTCTGCCAACAGCCCACTCCACCGCCGTCTATGATGAGACGGCGAATGGATGTGGGTCTGGGGATTTGGGGGGGGGGGGGGGGCGAAAGGCCAACAACGCCGGAGGGGTTTTAGTGGGTAGTCCAGGCACTCTGCCTGGGAGTCCCACACTCAGTGCGTAAATGCATTTCCCCTCCGTTAACAAAAAAAAAAAAAAAAGGTGCAGGTATGCATTAAACTAGTACCTACTAGACTTTTAAAAACATCATGAAATATTTTATATGTATCATATTTTTAAGACCAAATGGTCGGATGACCTGAAAAAGGTCGCAAACAAACGATGGATGCAGGAGGGATGAGAGGCCTATGTCCAGCAGTAGACTGACAGCGGCTGAAATGATGATAATGAATATTCGTACGCACAATTGATTTCAAATCAACAATAAAAACGGCCCCCTCAATAAATCGAATGTCCCTAATGAATACGTGCCTCAAGGACAGAATTGTCTTTACAATGAAATCTCGTGCACGGACACACCTCGAGGCTGAGAACTCTTAACGAGAAAATAGTGGTCGTAAATCAGAGGAAATTCGTTCTTATTGAATTTTCTTCTGTCGGAGCAAGCCCCGCCTCGCTTTTTGTTCCAAATGGTCGCCTTTAGACAAGTTAAGTTTTTTGACTTGATTTTGTCTGGTTGTTTGTTTAGAGTTAATGTGGAGTTGGTTATCGTTTTGTTTGTTTTGAATGTCTAGTAAATAATGATATCAGACATTACATTTTTGCGAGTCTTGTTATCGAGTGAATTCCAACACTGGTTACAGAAATCCATGTTTTAGTAAACAAACTTTTAAGAGCTGAACGGAATTCTCTATAGTACGTTAGTACATACCATAATTGTAGCCCCTCGAAAGCCCCCCGCTATAAAAAAAAATACTTTAAATCAAACCGTAGCTTAGTTCGGTTAGATTGGGTTAGGCTTGTGACCACACATAGTGGAGCGAGCGAAGCGAGCGGAGCTTCAAACTGCTGCTGTATAAAACTACACGGCTATTGATTAAAAATTCATGTACTTATTTAAATCAATATATTGAATTGTATATATCTCTATTATCTTATACTAAAAATATATATTATATATAAGTTAAAATTAAATAAATTAAATTAAATGAAAAAGAAGTGATGAATGTTTGTAAACATAAAACTTAGAACAAAAGTTATTCGGCCGAGCATCACTACGGTAAGAAGTTGAAATGTAATAAAAGTTACCCCGTATTAGGGTAAAGAGCCATTTATAATAAGGGTAGATAGGGTAAAAATGGTATATATATATATATATATATATATATATGTTACAGTCATTGTGATTAAATAGTTATTATACATAATGACTGGTCATTATATAAAATAACAAAATTGTCTAGACAATGTGATAAATTAAAAACTTTATTCGGATATTATTCATAATAGCGGGCCAAAGTTAGCCAAAGTAATAAATACGGAAATACTGCAGGTCTGTCAAATATAATGCAAAGTGATGAAGATATAGTAATTGCTCTCGATAAAAAGAAATAAGATTTTAGATATTTTATTGTACTTATTGTTTTTCCATGCTTGTGTATGTAAATTATTTGTTTTTTTCTGTACAATAAAGATATTACAAAGAAACAAACAAAGATATTGGTGACATCAGAAAATTAGTTGGACAATCTCTTAAAAAGCAAGCAGATAAAATGTTAGCTCTATCTTTGCTAAAATATCCTGTTGCTGATATCCTGATGTAGACCGTGCCAAAGCCGATGATAGAAACATTATGGCTGTTATAATTTCTCAGGAGAGAGAAGGAATGTATAAGTTAGGCACTAAGCATGGGATTCTTAATCAACTTTACGCAAGAAATCAATTCACTATCTGCAAAGAAACGTTTATTACAGTTGATATCGATCCCCAACACGAAGTTACAGTGAATGTGCAAAAAAGACTCGCATTTTGGCGGCCAAGGATTTCAGCATTGTAACTGTACTGGAGAATGCATTTCTAAAAAGTCAAGCCTCATGTGTAACTCAAAATGTCACAAGAGCCTTTTATGAATAAATAATAAGTTGTTTTTAAATATTATTATTGTCGTTAATTCATGTCAGTTGATTTTAAATATTTTATTATATTAGTCTTTAAAGAGTGATACCAAATACTTCTATTAATCTCTATTTTTTTTTTTAGTTTTATGGCTAGTAAGCTTTAAATTGACTTTACTAAAAGTAAAATTTTTGTGTATGATATTGTTATTATAATAAACATTATAAAAATTTGTCCATAAAGGCAGATTAAAATACAATTGTATAATCTTTACCCATACATTATATAAATTTGCTAGTTAATGTGATTAATTCTGTGTCATTTATCACTTTGTCTAAATTCAGTAGATATTATAAATAATGGCTGGATAGTATATATAATATCCAGATTTATTACTTTGGCTGTAACATATATATATATATATATATAACCCCTAATCTCGGGTTTTTACCTGGTAGATAGACCAATATTACCCATCTCTTCTCAGAATCAGCCCTACATTCTACATATCACGAGAACATAATACAGATTGCCTATTTCGTCAATATTAGGCAAGTTTAGTCATTATTTAAATAGTTATTCTTAAAATATGCGTAATGCGTCCTCTCATCCCAACCCTGACAAAACCCGGAATTGCAAAGTTTAGTAAACTTAGCCCGTTATGAAAACCTCTGAATTTCGGCCCAGGGAAACTAATTATCTACTATTCGCCAAGTTGTTATGCCAATCAGACACTTTTTACAACTTTTCGACTATACCTAGTAAACTTAATATGCTAAATTAAATGATCGACTTCATAAAAATAAGTAATAAGAATGAAATAATTGTAAAATTATTTATAGTACAAAATGTTGTAGCAAAAATTTAATTTTATATTGTTATGTAGAGTAGTAATAATTAAGTACGGAACAATATTGACGGGTGGGTCGAGTTTCCCTCTAACTCTCCACAACAAGGATGTACATACATACATACCATCGCGCCTTTTTCACGCAGGGTTGGGCAGAGACTAAGGATTTCCATTTGCTACAAGCCTTACAGACTTCCCTCGCTTCTTCTACGCTCATCACTCTCGTCATAC
Organism: Euzophera pinguis; assembly: GCA_947363495.1. Taxonomy (NCBI): domain Eukaryota; kingdom Metazoa; phylum Arthropoda; class Insecta; order Lepidoptera; family Pyralidae; genus Euzophera; species Euzophera pinguis. Next base: position 7,961,748 of record OX376164.1, read on the forward strand.
ATGCTCGTCGATTACGGGTACTCCTGACATCTCCCTTTTTTAATATGTCTGCGATTTGGTCACAGTATGTTCTCCGAGGCCGGCCCTTACCGACTTATCCTGTCACCTTTGGTTTATAAATACCTTTCGTAAGTCTCCTTTCATCCATCCTTTCTACATGCCCAAACCATCTTAACATGCCTTTTTCTATTTTTGTCACTACATCCTCATTCACACCACATCTTTTCCTTATCTCACTATTTCTAATTTTATCACTCAGACGTACTCCACACTTACTCCGATGTGTTATAATAAATACCTTTATCAGCAGTCAATTTTCATAACATGATCTTTTCCAACCGAAACTGTTGGCACATTTGATATATACCCAATAATACAATAAATTGGGTAAATAAGATAATCTAAGGGGCATGTAAAGTAAGTATTCATTAAAAATAAAGAGATAAATTAAACTAAACTAAAAAAAAACCTTATCCCAAATCACCGCCGTTGCCGGGTAAGGTGCCCAAGAGACCAGCGGCATTTCCATGCTAAATTATTTTTACATATTTTTTTCGAAAGCACTTTTAAAACTGATTACATCTTAAAAGTTAAAAGTAAGGGTAAATCCATTTCATAAAGAAACACATGTGTAAGTCGTAATTGCTCAACGTTTAACCTTTTAAAAATATTACTCGCGTTTTAATAACATTTGGTGCGAGGTTGGTGCAAAATAATGAGGCGATGCGTGAACGGAACGGGAAATGCATACTGAAATTGCAGGACTCCATCATATGTATTAAAAAAATGTACTAGTTATAATATATTTATTTATTTATTTACTTTATTCATGTACACAATAAAATGTAAATGATTATACATAAGAGGAAAAGAAAGTACAATAATATGTAATAGTTTTATTTTAATTTTATATATGTATATATTACTTTTAATATATAACAGATTCGATTATTGGTGCTTGCGTTGTAAAAATAATAAAATATTAGAAACCAGCGGTTTATTTAAAATTTAAAATGGAATAACAGGTTTTACTCAGAAATTACAAAACAAAAATGTTTTTTTTTAATATTAAAAATAAATACATTTTGTAATAGAAATAAACAACTTTTGAATTATAAAAGACTAGCTGTTTCCCGTAGCTCCGCCTGCGTCAAAAAGTAGCCTATGTTTGACCCCGGTTCTTCAACTATATTCATACCAAATTTCATCAAAATCCGTTCAGCGGTTTGGCCGTGAAAGCGTAACAGACAGACAGACAGAAAGACGGACTTTTGCATTTATAATATAAGTATGGATAAAAGCAAGGTATATTTATAAGTTTAAAATAAATTTATAGTAATCAAGGTGTTTTATAAAAATTAAAATGAATTTGGCTAGTATTTTGATTTAGACAAGCACTTACATTGATAAAGATTTATTTTTTATATTGGAAATTGAAACGTAACGTTATTCTCCTTTTTACAATTTATATTAGTTGGTTACAAGTTTTTAGCATGTGTATACAATATGTTCACATGCAAACAAGACTTCGTCAACCCGTAACGCCTCGTCTTGTATCATTTAAAGCCATGATTTCATAATTACTATCACTGTCCTTATTTATATGTAAATATTTGTTCACTACAAATATTCCAATACAACATAAACACTTAGATATAGGCACTATCACTGGATTTTCATTTAGAACAGTTTGCATCACTGTGCAGAAATGTGAGCGAATATGTTCGCTTTTTGTATTCACTCGTCCGTGAGAGCGCGGCTTAAGCGGAAAATGCGATCCCGTCACCTCTGCGACATGTGGAGTGCCCCTGCTTCTAGTTTGAGCTGCAAATTAAAACTGTGTTTGCATACCATATCGTTTACTGTATACATTTCTGAATTTTTTGAGCATGTTACATGTATATGTTTATTTATCTAACCTCACAGATTTAAGTACCTAAATGTAAGTACCAATGATGGACTAAGCCGCTCTCTCTTAAAAACCTTTGTTTACCAGTCCAATAGGACCAATTGGGTAAAATATTAGGTGCATATTAAAATATCCAAATGTGCTTGCTATATAATTACGAAGGTACTAATAAGTACGTGGGGCGCACTATAAGTTTCCGGAATGAATATGAAAAAATACTAATAAAGGTACAAAATTAATTTATTGTTTTTCAAAATAATCTCCCTTGGCGTCTATGCACTTTTTCATTCGATGAAACCAGTTTTGAAAACTTTTGTGCCACTCCTCTGTGGTGACCTCTGAAATGTGTTTTTCATACTCCTCGACAGCCTCTTCTGGTGATGAAAATCGTTGACCGCGTAATTGGTTCTTAATTTTTGGGAACAGAAAAAAGTCACAAGGTGCCAGGTCGGGACTGTATGCAGGATGACTCATGAGTTCTACATTTTTCGCCTTCAAAAAGTCGTTTGTCTGTCTGGCCGTGTGAGAACTAGCATTGTCGTGGTGCAGGATGATACGGCGTTTACGGTTATTTTTACGGAGTTCGTCAATAACTTCCGGCAAACAAATGGTCGTGTACCAGTCACTATTCACTGTACGACGATTCTCTAAAGCATTGATTCCCAAAGTGGTCCAGGTGGACCCCCAGGGGTCCACGGGAGACTTGCTGGGGGTCTACGTAGGCGTGAACAAAAAATGGGGGTCCATAAGATGTTAATGGGGGTCCACGAAAATTTATCTGCTTTTGATAGTAAAGAGCAAAAATGTAAGCATAGTTTTTATAAGGGCCTACCTACATTGTTTTAAGTACCTATCTAAGCAGATAATATTTTAATAAGGCAAGCGACTGTTACTTGTCCAAACTTGTGTATTCGATATTACGTACAATTTCGTGTACAGACTTGCAAAGCGCTATCCGCCCGACAATGCTTAATGCTTGTTCAGACATGAACTTGATCAACACTATAAATACTTGATGCCAAAGGCAACCAAACGCATTCATTTGTTTCCGGAATTTCGAAAACAAGGCGGAATTTGGAAAAAAGTTGTGAGAAAATTTATATCTGTGTTTGCTAGTGCCGGAGAAAAGTAAGTAACCTACCTTTTTTTGTTATAGTACTTAAGTATTTTGTTTACGTGTACTAGTCGGTTGATCACAACGGCCTGTATAGATAGGTAACTTAGTAACTTACAGATATTTTAATTGTCCTCTTTCGATTTGAAGACAAACACAGCACGTTTTATTCAATTGTTTTTTCACGAGAGAAGCACTGCCTCTCTAAAAAGGCCGAATAAGCAATATTGCAGAGCAATTAATTTTGTAATTTTTCTTGCAAATAACTACTAATTTTATAAAACAGTAATTTCATAATCATGTTAAATTGATTTTGAAGTAACTATTTTATCAAAACTATTCCTTTTCGGAAAGAGCGAGCGGTGCGCGGGCGACGGGAAAAGGGCGGGGCTTGAACTTCGATGCCTGTTTGTCACGTTTTAACAATGAAGCCGCAGACAAAAAATACGCAAATACACGGAGCGCGTGAACTCATTGATTTAATAAAATGTTAGTTATCGTTTTTATGGACAATTTTGGGATTTCGACGTTTATTTTTTCCTACACAAATATGATCAGTATTCGATACTGAGTACACTAATTTTTATTTATACTATTAAAAATTAGTGGTAAATTATGTACTTTAAAATTGATACCGTTTTGTGAAAACGTTTGTATTTGTCTCAGCGGTTTATTAGTTGGTCCCTTTACAAGCCGTAATTCTATTTCCGCGTGCTGACAAAGGCTGCGGTGTGATACCTATATTCAGAAAAAAACTTGGTTACTAAAACATTTTTTTTACAGGTAAGGTAACTGACACGAAACATGGCTACAGCAAAGAAAAAATGTCGACAATATAGTGTCGATTATTTGAAATATGGTTTTGTTCCATCAGAGGCAGACAAACAATTGCCCATGTGCCTATTATGCAACAAAGTTTTGAGCAATGACTCTATGAAACCATCAAAGCTCGAAGATCATCTAAAAAGGTGTCATACTGATAAAATAGGTAAAGATTTAAAATATTTTCAAACATTGAAAGAAAAATATGGAAAGAGACCCACCATGCACAGTATGTTCGCTTCAACATCTCAAAGTAACGATGATGGCTTGCGGGCATCTTACAATATCTCATTACTTATAGCAAAATCTGGAAAACCGCACACTATCGGAGAACAATTAATTTTACCCGCTGTTGAAGAGGTTTTAAAAACTGTTTTGCACAAATCTCCATTTGACGTACTAAAAAGAATTCCATTAAGTAACAATACTGTACAAAGACGCATTGATGAAATGAGCTCTGATATCGAAAGCTTTTTGTGCAATCATCTGCAAAAAACTAATTTTCTATACAACTGGACGAGTCAACGTTACCCAGTAATGAAGCATTACTATTGGCATATGTCCGATTTATTGTTGAGGAAGAAATTCACGAAGAATTGCTATTTGCCAGAACTTTGGAGACTGACACTAAAGGCGAATCAATATTTAATGTCCTGAGTAATTTTTTTACGGATAAATCGATCCCATTTACAAACATTATTTCAGTGGCAACAGACGGAGCTCCTGCAATGGTCGGGCGATATCGTGGGTTTATAAGTCATCTCAAAAGAATTATACCAGGACTTACAGCTATTCATTGCGTAATCCACCGACAACATCTTGTGGCAAAACATTTAAGTGACAGGTTGAACCAATCTCTTCATTTTGTAATAAAAGCTGTCAACAAAATCAGAAGCAATGCATTGAATACACGTTTATTTGCTCAATTGTGCGACGAAAATGATGAAGACTTCCAACGACTGCTCTTACATACTGAAGTACGCTGGTTGTCGAAAGGTGCATGCTTAACGAGATTTTACTCTGTTTTCGATTCCATATTAGAGTTCTTAGAAAGTAGAGATCCAGATTTAAAAGAAAACTTGATCAAATTCAAAGCAGACATTGCGTATTTGACAGATTTGTTTAAAAAATTTAATGATATTAACTTGCAGTTACAAGGGGACAGCCTGAATTTAATAAAAACAAAGGGGATAATTTCGGCTTTTCTTGGGAAATTGAAATTTATGAAGCAAAACATTAGTCGGCGCGAATTCTCTCAATTTCCAAACTTGTCGCAGGTAGAATGTATTGATGAGGATATCCATACCTACAGTCAACATTTAAGTGCCCTGCATGATGACTTCAAAACCAGGTTTGAAGATATACTGACGATGGATATACCACCATGGATAATAAATCCATTTGATGAAACGGAAGTGGCCAATGTTGTATTACAAGAGGAGCTGCTCGAGCTAAGCACTAATGAGGAGCTGAAGGTGAAATTTAGAAAAGGCTACCCAACATTTTGGCTGCAAGCAGAAATACCCGAAAAATATCCTGGACTGTGGGAAATCGCAAGGAAATTTTTAATAGCTTTTCCCTCGTCATATCTTGTCGAAAGGAGTTTTAGTGCCGTTACAAACCTCTTAACAAAAAAAAGGAGCAAATTAAACATCACAGAGCGGGGGGATTTGCGGTTATTGCTCACAAAAATAAAGCCAAACATTGATCGTTTGCTGACACTCCATCAGATACATCCTTCCCATTAATTAAAATTATGACCTGAACCTATATTACCTTAATATTTTTTTCTTGTAATTCTATTCTTTTAATAAATAAAGTGATATAAAATGTACCATTTTTCGTTTTTATTTTACATATCGAAATATAGGGACAGAACTCAGAAGTGACACAATTTTTATTTTTTGGCGACTTTAAGAATGTGGTAGAAATGTAGCAGCAGGGGGTCCACCGAAACCAGTAAAATTTTGAAAGTGGTCCACGAGAAAAATAAGTTTGGGAACTACTGCTCTAAAGCAACAGTAGCCACGTGTCCAGTTTTATTAAAAAAAGAAGCAATCATCCGCTTAGATGCACTTTTCACGCGCGCCACTTTGGTTGGTTTCGGCTCATCTTGAAAGACCCATACGCTCGATTGCTGCTTTGTTTTGGGATCGTAGCAATAAATCCATGTTTCGTCACCTGTTACTATGTCCCACACCAAATTTGACGCACCTTCGTTGAATCTGGTAAGCATGGCACTGCACCAAGTGACGCGGTCCGTTTTTTGAGCCTCGGTCAAGTTGTGTGGGATCCACCGCGAGCACAGCTTTCTCACACCCAAATGTTTGTGTAGGATTAATTGTATTTGACTCATGCCTATTTCTAAGGATGCGCGAATTTCATGGTAGGTCACATGCCTGTCTGTTTCAATCATACGGCGCACAGCATTGATGTTTTTGTTGGTCACAGCGGTGGACGGCCGACCATCGCGAGATTCGTCACTGAGATTGATACGACCACGCTTGAATTCTGCAAACCAGCTATAAACAGTTGTCTTGCATGGTGCTTCATTGCCAAAAGCTGTTTCAAGCCGAGCGATGCTCTGTTGAGCTGTCAAATTACACTTAAAATCGTAGAAAATCATACTACGAAAATTTTCCCGAGTTAAATCCATGTTGATGCAGACACACAATTTTTTAAATGGCGCCACAAGGTAAAAACAAAAGACAGTCAGATGAAACAAACTGCATTCTACAGCCAAAGAGTTCTATTTTTAAATGTTGCAATAAATTTTTAAATATTGTTTATGTAAGTGGCCAGTTCCGGAAACTTACAGTGCGCCCTATGTATAAACAAACATAGATCTGTAACTTATTTTTATGGCTATTCTGATGTAAAAAGGTGGCATATCAGCTACATGTAAAAAGAAAATATAATATATGTAGATACTATAACCTCTTTCATACTGACTCATTAAGCGCAACTCGATGCGCTTAATGAAATACATAAAATATTATAATATTATTATTATGTAAATTGTTTTGTAAAATTTGTATTTTGGTGCAATAAAGAGTATTTGTATTGTATTGTATTGTATTATTTGTCTAAGCTAAAAATAAGGAGAAGCTTATTCCTATATCTAATATTACTTAGGAACAGTTCATTTCGGCGTTACTGTTTTTTTTTAATAAATGAAACGTATATTGCTCTACATAATAAAATTAATTAAAATCACAGTGAGTTAGCCTAACTCCGGCTGAAAAAATCGTAATACTGAAAAGTTTTAATTCGAATAAAGCCATGTTACCAGACTACATAATTACTTGACGTACACATCCATAATATATGAGGAAGAACTAAAACTCATATATCTCTGCCAGATTGATTTATGTGACCAATATAAATAAACATGATGACCTAAATCTGCCATCCCAAATTCTACCAAATATGTTACTTTAAATTTGTGAAGTAAATCAAGCTAGATTTCAGTGAACGTAAATGCAAGTTTTCGTGCCCAAGTTGGTGGCATGGCAAATGACTGAGCAATGCTCCGTAGTGAATGTTGAAGTGGTGGTTGGTTATTTATCGGTTGAAACGATATGTTTAGGAGCGCAATTTTTTAAATGAATGACATACTAGCTGTTTCCCGCAGCTCCGCCTGCATCTAAATGTAGCCTATGTTCGATCCTGAGTGTTCAACTATATTCATACCAAATTTCATCAAAATCACACTTTTCAAAAATAACACTAGGTCGAAATGAAATCGTTTATTTTCAATATAAGATATAAATAAATAAATTATCACTTATTGACTTCGCTCTTCTCCGTTTCAACTTGGCCAAAAATGCTTTGGTATGTCTGTGTGTTCTCTAGAGGTCGCATTTCTCAACCGATACCTAGATAAATTTTGGGAGCAGGTTCGATAAACATATGAAAATCAAAAGTCGAGCCATTTTTTGGAAATTTTTGAAAATGACGATGTTGGCACAATGGGCCTAAGAGCCTTTGGATTTTATGGCTCTTACGACCATTTTGTGTTTATAGTGACAACGAAATATCAAAGGAATTTTATTTTCTATTATGACATACAATATTTTCACCAGCATTGTCAAAAGGTGAATAGTCCAGTTCATTTATAAAGAGGTCTGATCGACTTAAGCGTCTAGAGTTCGTATCTCACCGGAAGGTGTTCTCTTTTTAGTTCAATGTATTTATTTTTATTTTGCGACCAGTATCTTGACGTTTATTTTAAAAGTTTTTTAAAAGTACGACTATACTTAATTGTTTTCTTGGGAATTATGTAACTATAGGAAAGATTTGCTTAGTCTACTTTACCAAAATTACCAGTTAACCAAAATTTTATAAGAATACGTAACTAAATTGAAAAAGTTTTTATTGTGAGACCAAAGTAAATGAGCCTAAACTCAATGAGATTACGTTGTTTCATTAAAGAGTTCCTATGACCGCTCCCCAGCTCCATCATCAGGCCAGCTCCAAGTCATCATAATATTGCATTGCCACGCGATATATACATGTGTACAAAATTTCAGCTTAATTGGAAACCGAAAAGTAGATCAAATTTATCTTACGAGATTTGACCCGAACATACATACATATATAGATTGCAAGTTAAATAAGAAGCTGGTAAAAAAATGACTGAATTAATTCTTATAATTGAATAATTTACTTCATCGTTGTTTGGATAAATTTTTGTAATTGTCACTACAGGAAAAAAGACTAAAAAGATTAGCGGAACGAATATTATGAAGATTTTAATATTCAATGAAAAATATATGGTGTGAAAAGTTCCTACGATCTGCAATCTCTATAAGCTCGCTAAGTCTACAGCTCACAGAGCCACCAGTATTAAATTTACCACCACTTCCAAAACACAAGTGGAGAAGAAGCGGCGCCACAAACTCCACTGCAGCATTTTCTTCAAAACGTCAATTTACATATAAGAAAAAAACTTTCTATAATTAACTAGTTAAATTAAAGGAATTCAAACGAATTGATCCAACAATGAAATACTAAAAAGATTAGCGGAACGAATATTATGAAGATTTTAATATTCAATGAAAAATATATGGTGTGAAAAGTTCCTACGATTTGCAATCTCTATAAGCTCTTATAATAGTAGGGGAATAAAGGACTAATGGTTCTTCGACTAAAGATTTTATTTCTCTCTCTCTCTCTCTGCGGATATAGTGAGGCGCAAGTATAACAGAGGTCTCATTTATTCGTACTTCTGGAAGTCTTGAAAACAATGACAAATCCTATAAATGTTTATTATGTGCACTATTGAAGAGAGGAAAAAATGAATCACCTCATGTAAAGCTTAACCCGGTACGTTGACGGATTTATGAAAAAATCTATCTGCATAAAAATATCTAAATATATACGACAATCTGGACGTCAATTCTCTTATTTTACATAGCGCACAATTGAATCGTAATTGAATCGCAATTACAACTTTTGAAGTTTCTGGTATTCTGTTACTAATTTTAACACTATCCTGAGTATGTTTGCGTCTCGAACTGATCTTCGGTATGTGAACCATTGTTCAATGGTCCACATATTGAATAACAGAGAAATGTGACGCGTTTTATTTTATTTATTTTTTTGATGTTTTCTTTTTGTTTACTAACGCTAGTTTTTGTAAGATTTTCATTGTTACTAACAAAATGATTCCTGGTTGGTTGAATAAAAGAGTTTATTATTATTATATTATTTAAGACCAATCATATCCCCAACTGGAGAATTTTTCTAATCAAAAATTCATCAAAATCATCAATTCTTCCAATAATCGGTACTCTGTTATTTATTTTATCTTCTACTATTACAATTGAATTACGTTTTAGTTGTAATTAAATTGAGATTCAAAATGGTGAATACCAATATTGAGCATGTCAAAAATGCATCGTAATTGAGTCGTAATTGAATATCAGTTGCATGGTCTTTTAAAGTTTATTAACGACATTGGACATAAATTAGATGAGATGCTCAATTAAGCCGTAGGAAGTATATCACACGAGTAAACTGGCAAACAAGAGCTAGTTTAGCAGTAAATCTTGGCGGCGCATTCACTATCTGTTACGACTTATTTGGCAAGAACAGCGGACCCAAAGCCAACTGTGACAATGCGTATGTTTGTATTTTCCCGCTTGTGCTGATAAGTAATTCCATGCTAATTTTGAAAAGGAGCGAAAGCCGAGCGCGGCCGCGCGTACGATTGCTGGTACTCTTCCGTAATGAAGATCGTCATTTGTAACGTTGGAATCGAACCATGTGTAATTCGAAGGCCAGATTGAAATCGATCTTCAGTCGTTATTATTTCACAAACTCTTTGCAGTCAAGTAGTGACTGAGCTGAGTTTAACACATGCTTAGTTATGTAAGTATAACTTTTATTTAAAACTAATTAGCTGTTTTCCACTGTTTGACCTGCGCACAAAAGTAGTCTATGTTTGACTCCGGCTCTTCAACTACGAGTATATCCATACCAAATTTCATGAAAATCAGTTCAGTGGTTTAGCCGTATAGTAGAGACATACAACATTATTTAGACTCATAATGAAAATTCAATAATAACTACAAACGTCTACTATTTCCCGTAGTCCGAATTTATCAGAAGGCCGAAACGACAAACATACAGGGAACAAACTGCTTGCTGTGATATCTGTTTCGCTGCCTCTACAGATTAGGGGCATTGTGATAAGGCCTCGGATAAAATGTCTTGGAAAGGACTAACTCCTGACGTTATTTCCTATTGTACTCTATTTTAGTACGAAAGTATTTATAAAAGCAACAAGTTTTTAGCGAGCATTCTGCTGCATTTTTATTTTATTGATGAATAGAATGAATAGAAATTTTATTTCGTACGTCTATTCCAATTTAAAAATATATCGTTTTAGATTGGCAGGTATGAGCTGAGTACGAATTGGTACATACGTTCAGAATCGAACAAAAAGTGGAAATAAATCCAATAATTGATGCATTTAATGGTTTACAGTAGAATAGAGAAAATATCAATAAAATTTATTCTTTTTCCGTTAATCGTAATGTAGGCAGCCTATAGTTGATTATTTATAATTTGGATGCCTATAATTCCTGTCGAGATTTCTTATAATTAAAAATAGATAATTATATTTCGAAAATAAAAAATAGATCATTTTTATTTATTTATACATATTGTGAGGGCGAGTATACATCTTATTAACGGGTGTGATTATAACTCATTGTAAATTTGTAAATTTGTATTTTACAATTTGTTTCCCTACATAGGCCTATGTTACGTGAATGCAAAGTAGTTACTTTTCTGGTCGTATTTTTTCTATACTAAATAGTCCAATTCTTGCGAAGGGATAATAATATTGGTCACAGCAATTGACGATGACGGACTGATGCAAATTCCTAATTCAGCAGCGTTGGACCACAAAGTAAGGACGGGTTGGACGTACAATTTGACAGCTGAGAAAACAACATTCTTCGCAGATAGTGATAGATACGAGTAGATATAAATATTGAATTCCGGCCTTAAGAAGGATCGTTTCTTTCGTCTACCAAAGTAGATATCCGGCATAGTTTTTACAGAGTATAAACCATCAGAGAGCGCACGCGAACAAGCAATCATGGCATTCAACGCTTCACGATTCCCTTCAAAATGCAACAAATCGAATGTTAGGTACTCGGAAAATGTCCGAATCCTAATGCGAAAAGAAACAAATGACCAAATACTCGCCTTTCAATTTTCACCAACTCAATCTAAAAGTAATTACCTTCTTCAACACAAAGAGCAACAAAATTAATTGCAGTGTTGTAATAAATCTGTTTAGCGTCAAATTTTTCCAGGCGTTTCAATTTTTTTCGGTTTCGAGGTCGAAGGAAACAAATCGCAGTGGAACTTTCCTTATTTCTTTGTTTGTTTATTAAAACTGAGAAGAAAAGCAATGAAGTTGGAATAACTTGACATTTTCGTTTATTAGCAATTTCATTTAGTGGCTTCTTTACGTCTTGTTTACGTTTTGGTGTCAATCATGAGTCTGACTCGTAGAATTTAGTACAATAACTGAAACGAATCAATTTGCTTATCGGCAATGATGGATCGCCTCGTTCACAATGCTATTATCATAGTTTACGATATCAATTTTTAATAGAGTTAGGTACTTATTTATTTGATAGATATATAATCTTCATAATTGGATAGACTTTCGTTTAAATTAAGTATTTATTTGACAGTTTACAATAGAATAAAAAATAATGTACAATATTCAATAATTTTATTAAATTTAAAGTGATGTAAAAGATGGAAGATCAGCGTAAGATGATATGCAGGGCCGACCTTTTTAAACGGATACCACCTAAAGAAAAAAGACATATTATTTAGGCATTCAAATTACAATTTTCCAATTTTTTCTCATTTATAATATTTAAAAAGATCACACCTAGGAATTTAAAAATAATTCACATTTCGAACAAGTTCTAGTTTTCTTTAAAATACGCGCAATAGGTATGAAGAACAGATAGTTTTGTCCTAAAAAAATATAAATTTATATTTTTAACTGTATAAATTTATATTTTTATATTTTTAACTAAAAAACTTTACTAAAGAATCTTAACGTTATGTTTAACAGCTTACAAAAGTGCAGACAACATAGTAACTGCATTGAATTTAAATACTTGGTTATCTCACAAGTAGACAAAACATGTTACATGCAGCTCATTAAAAATAACTAATGATAATTGAAAACACATTAAAGACGCTCTTTAATCTCGTATCTTCTAATAAAAATCATGAAATATACTAGGACACGCAAGCTTGAAACTACTTTGTATGCATGCAAATGAGAATCACACTTTTATTGAAATATTCAGGAAGATAAGTATGGAAAATTTCAATAGATGTAGTACTTTATTGAAATCCTTACGCTATTTAAAATAGTCGTTTATACAGTTTTTTAATATGGAAACAAGATTCATGCTCATTTACTGATTATATATCAATCACTTTTTGATTACTCCTCAATGACTTGGCTTCATCAAGAGATCTAACAATATGGAGCATTAAGTAAATTTTTCAATACTATATCGAGCTTTAATAGCTTTTTATTTGCATTGACTTTATAAACATTTCCTTTATGAGAAATTATTTCAGTGCCTCTGGGGTCCAATGGAAAGGTTTTGTAGATCCAGAGTGGGTCTGATTCCCACTGCTGCTGATATATAGTCAAAATAGAAAATTAAACCTATTCAGTGGATTGTATGGTAAAGAAATGAAATAAAAGAAATTATGTAGTGAAAGCTCCTTCATTCAACTGTTAATAGCATTTGTTGTTTACGTGCAGCCAGCCACGCTGACGAGTTAAAATCCTTCGTTATTCTATGAAAGAATATGACGGACATTCTGGTTAGATATTTTGAAATGTTGGTATTTCTTTGGACTTACAAGAATTACATCCAGTAATAAGTCTTAGTAGAGAATAATATTTCATTGAAGTTAATTTAAATATACTTTTTTTCATGAATAGCTCATGAATAGTATACAACAATCTATTGTCTGGCCACGAGTGAACGTAAAGTCGTGCACTTTTCAATTCGTTCGTAAAATTCTTATAGAGATCTCATCACAGATATAATATACCTTCATGACAATGTCTTCTTCTTTTACTCAACTGTAGAGGAAAGGAATGTCATCCGTACGAACTTTCATTTTTTATGTAATACTGGAGCATTGTTGGAGAAAACGGAAGCCGTCACCAATTTGAATACTTGCAAAAACAACTTTGTCCTAAGTCACCTAATATGGAAGTTATAACATTATTATAATCATCCGATAAGAAGCTGCGACCTCATTAAGACCTCCGTTGTGACACCACCAATGCTCAGGACTCCATCCTTCCCCCATCGCGCCATAATTTAAACCTATCGAAGGGGAAGCGTTCTAGAACCAATTTCATGATGATGAGATTCGAAACTCAAACTCCTCAACCACTGAGGCAGTAAAAAAAAGTATTTTCCGGATTTTCCATGGAAATGGATGCAAAGTTCCGTACTGCCGCTAAAAATAATTTCTATAAAATTTTGGAATATCCATATTGTGTGCAGATTGCGCTTTTAACTTTGTTATCAAGTCGCCGCACGCAATACCACAATCATTGGCGTCGTCGCTCGCGATGAATGCATATTTAAACTCTGTTTTAGCACCTTTATAATACTGTGATTTCTCACCTTCCGTGCTTTTAGTAGACCATTCAGCAGTACCTAGAAGTACATTTGTTATGTTTTCTAGTTTGTATTAGTAGTAATTGGCTTTTGCTTGCGGCTTACCTGCATTTCGAAGTGTTATTGAAAATTCATATGCTAATTTATGACTGTACTTATATATTTTAATTGGATTAGGATAGGATTTAGTCTAGCTCCATGTAACATTAGCCTTTTATGAAACTAATGTTAAAGGTTCAACTAATGTTTTTAAAATTATTGTTACAATCATTTATTTATCAAAGGCCATGTAATTTCACTTCAATAGATTTTGACAAAATTTAAGCGCAATTAGAGTAATCAGATTTACAGCGTTTACCGTGGATACTTTTTGGACCATTTTCTTTTCTTTTTTGAAACAATGTAAAATTGAAATTAATTTGGACTTGCAACATACTACTTGTTTCTGATTTTGAAATAAACACCTTAACAGAACTCTTGGCAAAAGCAAATACAGGAACATTCGAGTAGTAAAATATTTAACTATTTGATATGATTTGAGCAAAGTTAACCAACTTGCCTTGAACCAATGTAAACTCTCAAACTCAGCAACCGTCTAACTCTGCCTGTCAAATATTTCAGCTTGCACAATGAGCTGTGTCCAGGCTCACTGACAGACTTCCAAACCACGCAGCACAAGGAGCTTCAAACCAAAATTATTGAAATTGCATCGGTAAAGTTTTTTTTTTCAATATAAAATAACCTATATTAAACCCACAATAACTGTTAATGGGACCTTAGGTTATTATCAGATGATTAAAGGTTTTAGTTTTTGAGTTATAATATAACATAATTGTGAATTCCTCATCTCATCCACAATAAGTCCTGCTGGACATATGCCTGGATGTGAATTACCAACAAGTAAGTAACTCTAACACAAAAGCTGTCTTACTCTGTCTATCAAATATTTCAGCTACACAATGAGTTGTGTCGTATATATGTATAAATAATAGGCTTGATGTGCGTTGCGCTGACGCTAATAATTACTCTCTTTTCCTAGACACACTAAGCGACTTAACACAATATAGGCGGCTTATTTGATAATCATTTCATTGTTTTGTATAAAAACGTAATTGTTTTATGCATACTTCACTCTTTTTATTCACTCAACTCAATTATTATGATTGATTCAAGTAGATAAATGTATATTTTTACAAAGAAATAATTTGTCGCAATCTCCTTTAAAATTACTTGAAACCTAAACCTTATTAGGTTTTTACAATCGATTGGTTCTTGTTTTAATTGCAGCTTTATTAATATTTTACCATTTAATAAAAGATTATCTACTTGCCTAGCCGTGTCCCCATATTTAGTTCCACTTTCTGCCACCAAGGGCCGAACTCTACACAATAATCTCTTATCCAACTTACAAAAAAAGGTACAATAGAAGAGTATGGAATGTAAGTTTAGCTGAATCTGGCTCAAGCAGTTTTGATTGTGTGGTCATACATTGTATAAATGGCAAGAATAATATAGCGAAATAATTTTAATAGACACTACAGAGTAATATTATTCAGGCTGCTAGTTGAACATCGCTGTTTATTGACAAGACTTCTTCTTTATCGGTCCCTCACTGGTGAGGATTGTGATCATATATGGGTCTCCAAGTTGGGCGGTCCTCCGACCTGCTGCCCCCTGCAACCATCCACAGACTGTCGATCCATCTGGACAAGGATTTTCCCTGGCACGATTGAAAAGACTGTAATACTGTGGATTTATTTATTATTTTACTGTTGATTTTTCGGCTATCCTAGCCGTTGTCAAAATAACATCTTTTATTTATTATTTTCAGAGCTTTCCTAGTTATATCATTAGCCTAAGACTCAGTTAAGGTTAAGCTAAAACCAATATAAATCTGAAATTACTGAATTGGAAGAGATAGCTCTATATGGCGCAAGTCAAAGGGCTAGTCTGGTAATTGAATGGCAACATATTATACACGTCAAGATTTTCGAAATGTACCCAAAAGCAAACGCCGTTTGGTTCTAGCATCCCTAAAGGACCAAACAATTTGCATACAGTTCCCATGCGTACTGTCACTCCGCAGTTTCACAGTCGCTTGCACACTTTGGACTTTTGTCGATGGTTTGCAAATTCGATGTCTTTGTTTTGCATACCTATCGAAACGTTCAGACAGATAAATGACCTTTCCAGTTTTATATTACGTCTCCAATAGGATACGAACTGTTTGTGTCGTCTGATTTGCGTCTCTATTTTTATGTGAGATACATCCGCTGAATCCATTATAAATTGATTTATTGTTAAGTTAGGGTTCCGTATCTCAAAAAGCAAAAAGTAACCCTTATAAGAGTCAACTGACAGGAGGTTGCGCTGAACAGGGAACAGTGGAGATCTTTTGTGACGGAGGCTAAGATCCTCTTCGGGTCGCTGAGCAATCGCAGTAAAGTAAGTATAAGATCTCTTATGCCGTATATCTTTCCGTCTGTCACAGTCTATTTTCTCCGAATCTACGTAAATATTATCATCGGTAAGTTAGGTCACCTTTTTGTATTAACAAATGGTATTTACCTATTTCACATGTAGACACCTAAATTATTGTACTATGTACTTCCAATAAATAAAAGATGCAAAAATGTAATAAAGTTGGTTCAGTATTTCATAATTTTAGCTCGTCTTGTCAATTAGAATATTATTGATGATATTCAATATCAGCTGACCAAATAATTTAAAGTCAGGGGTGTTCATCTTCAGCCATCTTTCCGATGGCTTGAAGTATGGCATACGGGTACGCGAGCCCGACTTACCCGAGCTGCTACTCACTCAACCCAAATCCATCCGGGTCAGTAGCATCCTAATACCTTTTTCCTATCCCCAAACCCAACAAAATCCTATCCTTCCCCTGCTTTAAATACTTTCGATGGGCAGCAGCGTCGAAAGTACCATAAGCCGCAAAAAACTGCGCTCGCCAACCCGCCTGCCAAGCGTGGCGAGTATGGCATCAACCTCCATATGACGGACAATATAATGATAAGGCCCCCAGTGCCCGGCAGCCCCGCTGTTCCTGGCTCCGGTAGCGGTCACGGTAGCGGCGGGGCGGGGGGTGCGAAGAATCCCCGGAGTCGACCCGGCTACCACCCCCGACGACACTTGGCCCTGGTAACACACAATATCCGGACGATGAGGTTGGACGACAAGGTGGAGGAAGTGGAAGAGGAGATGAGTAGGTTACGATGGGACATAGTGGGTTTGTCTGAAGTCCGAAGAGAGGGCGAGGGCACGACAACCCTAAAGTCTGGTAACCTTCTCTATCACCGGGAGGGAGACTTAAGGAAGTCCCAGCATGGTGTCGGGTTCCTCGTTCACAGGTCCCTCATAAACAACGTCGAAACCATCGAGAGTGTTTCCGGTAGGGTAATATACCTGATACTCAGAGTATCAAAGAGATACTCCTTGAAGGTTATACAGGTATATATGCCGACTGGAAAATACTCAGATGAAGAGGTGGAAGCGGTGTATGAGGACATTAGTAGGGCCATACACGCTTCCAAAACCTACTTTACGGTGGTTATGGGGGATTTTAACGCAAGACTCGGCGGTCGAGGCGGTGGAGAGCTCAGGGTGGGACGGTTTGGATATGGGCAGCGAAACGAGCGAGGCCATATGCTGGCTGGCTTTTTGGAGAAAGAGGGACTCTTCGCGATGAACTCTTTCTTCAAGAAGCCACCGCAAAGAAAGTGGACCTGGCTAGGGCCCACTAAGAAGAGCCAAGCTCCAATAAAACAGGAGATAGACTTCATCTTGTCGACGAGGAGAGAGATATTCAACGATGTCTCTGTGATCAGCAAGATTAAAATCGGTAGCGATCACCGGATTGTAAGGGGCATCTTGAACATCGATCTCAGACGAGAGAGAACTCGCTTGATGGGGTCTATACTCCGACCTTCGCAAGCCTATATCCAAAGCCAAGATTCTTTCCAGCTAGAGCTCTCAAATCGCTTTGCATGCCTTGAGGATTGCGTTTCCGTGGACGAGATTAATAACGGATTTGTAGAAGTCCAGGCGGTGGGAAAGAAGATCTTCAAATCCCGCCCCAAAAATAAACCACAAAAACTCTCACCTCAGACCCTGGATCTGATGGCTAAGCGACGGTCCATGATGCTGCAGACCTCCGAAGACGCCGACGTCTACCGGCAGCTCAATAGACAAATCCGGAAATCTTTGCGGAACGATACTCGCTCCTTCAATACAGAACGTATTAAGGAGACGATAGAGCAAAACAAAGGCTCCAAAGTGTTCGCAAAGGTGGAGTCTATTGGGCAGAGCCGACTGACCAAGCTGAAGACGGAGGACGGCAACGTGGTATCGACGAGAGCCGAGGTGCTGAGGGAGATCGAGAGGTTTTACGGACAACTCTACACTTCAGTAGCCAAACCCGTTGAAAGCTTGGCCAAAGACCCAAGAGCCAAGCTTACCCGACACTATACGGAAGATATCCCGGACATCAGCCTGTACGAGATTAGGATTGCCCTTAAACAGCTCAAGAACAACAAGGCGCCGGGCGAAGACGGAATCACAGCAGAGCTTCTGAAAGCGGGCGGAACGCCGGTACTGAAAATCCTTCAGAAGCTCTTTAATTCCGTTTTGCTCGAGGGCGTGACGCCAGAGGCGTGGAACAGGGGCGTGGTGGTTTTGTTCTTCAAAAAAGGTAACAATACCCTATTGAAGAACTATAGACCCATCACGCTCCTGAGCCACATCTATAAGCTGTTTTCGAGGGTAATCACGAATCGTCTCGCGAACAGGCTCGATGCCTTCCAGCCTCCCGAACAAGCCGGTTTCCGAAAAGGGTTTAGTACCATAGACCACATCCATACGCTTCGGCAGGTTATACAGAAGGCCAAAGAGTATAACCGGCCACTATGCCTAGCGTTTGTGGACTATGAGAAGGCCTTCGATTCGATCGAAATGTGGGCGGTGCTTCAGTCTCTCCAGCGGTGCCGCATAGACTATCGGTACATCGAAGTGTTGAAGTGTTTATACAGCAACGCCACCATGTCAGTCCGAGTACAGGAGCAGAGCACGAGGGCTATTCCATTGCAGAGAGGTGTAAGACAGGGAGACGTCATTTCTCCGAAACTGTTTACCGCTGCTCTGGAAGATGCCTTCAAACTCCTGGAATGGGAAGGACTTGGCATCAACATCAATGGCGAGTATATCACTCACCTTCGTTTTGCCGACGATATCGTGGTTATGGCGGAATCGCTGGAGGACTTAAGTACCATGCTCAGCGACCTCAACGTGGTCTCCCAACAGGTGGGCCTTAAAATGAACATGGACAAAACCAAGGCAATGTGTAATGTCCATGTTACGCCATCACCGGTTTCAGTCGGGAACCACACCCTTGAAGTTGTAGACCAGTATGTCTACCTGGGTCAGATGATCCAGGCTGGCAACTCCAGCTTCGAGGACGAGGTCTTTCGTCGAATCCGACTCGGATGGGCGGCGTTCGGGAAGCTACGTAGCGTCTTCTCGTCTAAAATACCTCAGTCCCTTAAAACGAAGGTATTCGACCAGTGTGTGTTACCAGTGATGACATACGGGTCCGAAACGTGGTCTTTGACTATGGGCCTCATAAGAAAGCTCAAGGTCGCCCAGAGAGCTATGGAGAGGGCGATGCTCGGTGTTTCCCTACGAGATCGAATCAGAAATGAAGAGATCCGTAGGAGAACAAAAGTCACCGACATAGCCCAGCGGATTAGTTCTTTGAAGTAGCAGTGGGCGGGGCACATAGCGCGGAGAACCGATGGCCGATGGGGCAGAAAGGTTCTCGAATGGCGACCACGTACCGGTAAGCGCAGCGTTGGACATCCGCCGACCAGATGGTCAGATGACCTGAAAAGGGTCGCAGGCAGACGCTGGATGCAGACTGCTGCCAACCGATCATTTTGGAAATCATTGGGAGAGGCCTATGTCCAGCAGTGGACTGACTGCGGCTGAAATGATGATGATGATGAAATAATTTAAATGGAATTGTTAATTTTCTTCTCATTTTGATTTTGTTTTTTCATATCGCACTCTTAAATTCTCAATACAAATTTTACCTTACTATGTATGGTAAAGTATCCTTACATTTTTGATCCCGAGTGCACATGACAAATTAAAACTTCAGAAACACATTTATTAATATCTCTTTATATTATCAAAGGTCTTTCTCTGAATGAACGATCATATAAATACTCCGCCATCCTAAATAATTAATTAAAAATCTCAGATCCCGACGGAATGTTAAAATTTCCTAACGAAACCTTTGGTTGTTCCAAAATAAATGTAATAGCCGTGCTAATGGCAGTTCAAGTGCCAAGTTGTAAATAATTTATTGTATCAGTGTTCCGGGATTCATTTTTTATTAAAGTATTAAAAGCTCTACTGTTTAAAAGGGGTCTAATGTAGAGTCAGGCGTCCAAATTCCTTAAATTATCCAAGATTGTTAATTAAAATTGAATCCATTTGATAGACAAGCTTACGTGAGTTTACTAAAGTTTGTTAGTAATAATTAGCTATTCACATATTTGTTAATTTTAGAGATGAATAACATTAAATATTTGTATCATTTGTTTCACAATTCTCCTTTTGCATGCATTTATTTGATAAAATTTAGATAACTAAATAGCAAAATGAATTTTCGACTGTTTGACTTTTTATTTTTAGAGTTAATTAATTTGATTAAAATATGGATTAACATTGAGTTCAGGAAGCCACAGACAAAGCTGACATGGAAAGGGTATTAAAACAGTGGCTTCGATAAACGGCCCAATAACTTATGTAAAGAGCGGTGCATCGGGTAACATTACATCCCCTACATACCGTGGGGTTGGAACGCATGCGCGTGCACTGTCGGCCGCGTACGGCATATGCGGAATATTAAAGGAGGAAAGAGAAAAAAATTAACTTGTGAAGCCATTTTCGTCTACGTCCCCTCGCCCGCCACTCGGATTCTCTAGACAGAGAGGCTCGCGCGCCCGCACTGTTCGAACGTCGGTCTGTGTACGCCACGCTTGCTCTACACTCGAAGACCGGTTTGGCCGGCTTGTGTTTTCGACCAATAATAATTGTGCAGTGTACTCGAACCACTTTTGAAAACCTTCAGCTCGGTGGACAACTCAAATTTGGAACTACTGTGCAAAATTCTAACACTTTTCTGTGAAGTGCAAGTTTCCGCGAAGTTGTTTCGTCGCGTGTTGTGTAGTTTCGAAGTGACATAAACTCTTGTATTGTAAAGATTTTGTGTTGTATGTGTAACGTTTTTAGGTTTTGTGAAGTTCAGCAAGTAAATTCAACAAGTTTGCTTATTTAGAAATTTTGGTGAGGAATCCTAAGAATATCGACACATGACCACAATCTTTCAGGTATTTATTCCTTACAAACACATTTTCTTCATGTTTTTTTTTAATTATTATTATAATTAATTACTGCTATGATTATGAATGTATTTATTTGCCTTTACGTGGTCACATCATCTATGTTCGGCTTTTCATCTGCTTTCACGTTCACATAATCCTGATAAGAATGTAGATAAAAAAAATTCATTTCCCGCATACATTAAAAAAAAGGTTGTAAAAATGTCTTCAAATATTTCTCACCTGCCCGACATCAGCTGTCTCGAACATGGAAACCGGCTTAAAATATCAATTTCCAAATAAGACATCTACAACGACAATTAAGATAAGGTATTTAAGTAAAAAAAGGAACTGTTAGGAAGACATGTATCTTCACTTTACAAGACTTTTAGTCATAACTTAATTGTATTAAAGTTGCTACGGCTTTAAACTTTAAATAACAAATCTGAGTGCATTCGAAAATAGACGAGTGTAATAAAAATTCATACATCTACCCAATAAATTATAGGAAGACGCTTCTTTTTATTGAAGTAACGAATGGTGAGATGAGTAATGGCTTAAGTTTTGCCGATAAATCATGTTTACTCCGAACAGTTCCTAGGGTTTGGAAGCCCCTCGGTTGTTAGTTGAGCCTGATACACTTATCGCAAGTCTGCCATCGACAACCGAAACTATATGTTCGTTTCGTTTATTATTCAGAAAGCAAGCTATTACGCTAATGTCTCTAGTCATGTTATTACTAAGTTTCATTACAGTTATGTGTTGCTTGTTAATATTGTTAAGTGTGTTCATATTTTCTTATTGTATTTTATCATTAATACTGTTTTGTGTGCTCATATTTTTGTGTCATGATCATTAAAATTTTGCTTTTTTAAAAGACAAATATATTTTTTTGTAAACTACTACTTTTTTAAATATCTACAAGCTTTTTAATTCTAATATGCAAAAAAAAACTAGATAACACTTCATCAATAATTCAAGTATGAAAAACTCTACCGAGCGTCTCCATCGAATTTTGTTTTTATCACAAACAGGTAAAATGCTTTCATTCAAACGGAACATTGCTACCTCAATAATATATTTGAATATCAAAAATACAAGTTTTGAAACCCATCACGCTCGTTGGCACAAATTCTTCGCCAGTTTATTTTCGCCCCAGTGTTTCGATCGAACTCAGTTAGCCCTTTCACATATTTGATGTTTAGAAGCATCAAGCGCTGGAAAGCGAAGCGGATAATCGAACAACCGTGGCTGGAAAGCCGGTCTTGTCAAGAAAATGGAAGTGCTAAATAGACCAGAGGCCAATGGGCCATGAAATGATGTGTCGGTTCGAGCGATTTGATGAGCTATTGTTTAGGTGTGGATGTAGGGCGGATACATTTGTAAGCGATGTTATGTGGCACCCCTTTTGTTTTGTAATTTTTTTCTTAAGTAACTTCGTAACATCTAAAGTCAAATCTTTGGCGTACTCATGATGTGTTGAATTGTTACAAATAAAAATAAAAAAGTTAAACCGCGAAAACATATGTTATCATTAAAGTTGAATTTTGTCTGATGTGTAAATAATTAAGTAAAACATTATAAAATTGCTAGTATTTTCGGTATCCTTAACTTATCTATTTTTCAGAGTTTTGTCTCAACTCTGTCTTTGTCACTTTTGTCAGATTTTAGCTACCAAATTGAGGTTAATAGGTACAACAAATGATCTAAATTTCTATGCCAAAATTTCGAAGCGTAAATTCTAAATAGCACATATCTATGGAAAGCCGACACAGTTAATCCATTTAAAGTGGGATGCGTGTGATAAATGGACGCGTAATTAAAGATAAGGACATCCGGGCGGATTCGCAATATCCCTGGATTTCTATAGAAGATACGAGAGCGCTGCAAATCCGCTCCAAACAATAGTTCATCAATGCGATGCGAGTGCGACATGTCATTTCATGGCTCATTGGCTTACACGTTCTTTGTATCAATTAATTTCACAGTATATATTATGTTTTTTTTTTATTTCACGTATTATCCTCCGGCTATATCAATAGTTGACATTTCCATGAACAGGTCTCGACAGGAGGAATACACATTATATGAACTATGTTGATGAAGTTTGGGTGGTATGAATCTAGGTAATTGTAATAGGAATTTGGACACCTGTCATAATCAAAATTACTGCTGACTATTTGTGACAGGTATCATGAATATCATTACAATTGTAGAGTAAGAATAAGCTAGTTATAGCTAAAAGGGCTAAAAGTCTATAAAGGTCTCGTAGGGTGAGTTTTAATTTAACTCCTTCAAGTTCAAACTTCTTGTTAGTTCGATTGATTTGTTATTTAATTTAAATGCGACCGAAAAACCAAACTTTAGCAATATTTGAAAACGTTTAAAAAAATATGGTTAAATATTGATTAGACATTGAATCACTTGAATCGAAGTTTTAAATTTATAAATTATTTGAAAGTCACATTTAATAAAAATATCATCGATTTGCTAAAAAGAAGACGAATCAAAAAGAGAGATAAAACTATAGAATTCGATTACAAAAGTAATATAATATTCATTACATAAAAAAGATATAACACACATTTACCTATATCATTACCAAATCACAAATTCTTTACAACATTTATTTATTTACAAGACACACATGTTGCACAGCTGCTCCATCCTCATTCTCAAATCGCTGTCCGTCCATTTCACGCCTTGGCTCGTTCATTGTTTATGTCACATCAAGATTGATTACATTTACTACGTAATCACATCCTAATTATACACACTGCTGTTATCTAACACCATCTGTTAGTTATGATAGAGTATCAGATATCGAAGGAGAGAAATTATAATCGATAACAACAAAAAGGCGTTCCCACGTTGCCGGAAGCCGTTCGATCGCCACGCTCCGGTACTTTAGTCATTCGCTATTGTCCCTTTGTCCCTCATAAACTTCATCAGACCTTAGACAGAACCTCTTTATTTCACGATCTAGTTTACTGCACTTAATTCGTACTGCATCATTCGTTCCACACCACTTTTCTAATATTATTAATGTTGTTATTTATTTTTTCAAATGGAGATTAGAAAAAATCATTCCATGATTAAAATGCCGATTATATTTAATTTACCAAATTTATTAATGTGTACTACGTGCATAGACCTACAAAATAGTATTTGTAGCCTGTGAAGTATAACTAGAGTTTAGTAGTGCTTTTTTACGTCCATGATCAGAAACAGTAAATTCTTTATTTCAAATACAAATTACTGAATCAGTCCAGCCATGCGACATTCTGCCAATTAAATGCTCTAGACCTTGTTTACCGTTAATAGCGTATCTATTAGAACAAGGTTCAAGAGCGTATAGACCAGAAACACTAGCGAAATTTGCATTCCCGCTTCGCTTCGACAGCCAGCTTAGTACAACAACCTAGGACCACCCGCGAAGTCAGATTATTAACACAATTTCAACTTTAATCCCCTAACGCAAGATCTAAAATCAAAATCCACAAATATACTCATCCAACCTATCGTCTGTTGTAGAACCCTACAATCTACTCGCGCGAATTTTAATACGCGTGCAGAGGGAATAATATTGGTTCTTGCTCGTCCGGCCTGTTTCTGAGCTAAAAATGTATGAGAAGTAACAATTACGGACAAGAAAAGGAAAGGATTTCAATTTACGTCAAGACGTCTCTGCCGTAAATAGAACTGAGCAAATTTTTTAATCTCAGCCCGTTCCAGTAATACAGCTGCAGCATTCGAATCTCATTAGCAACCGAAACAAGAGAAAAAACTTGGAGCAATAAATTTTAGCAAGGCTCAAGTCGAAACGTTTATGGTTTCTTTTAATTTGGTTGCTATTGTCGAGGCGTCCCGCTGAGCGCCCATTGGATTTCTTGCTAGAATTCCAGCTGCTTCAAACATTACTTAGATATTACTTACTTACTTCTTATTCCTTCGATTAAGAATAAAATTAAAACCACCTCAATTAATATCATGTTTGCTATTTTCTAGACAATAATTAACATCATTTACTACATATCTTAATTAGGTATGCTTTGTAAATCTGAATTAACATAAACCTAGGTTTTTTTTTTGTTTTCTTTTCGTATATTTATTGGATACGAAGAACTAAGTAATATAATTAGAAATAGTAATGTAGTTATAATAAAACTGTCAGACAAAAAACTACATGATATGACTGGTTCTTGTGGTATATGTAAAGTGATAAGTATAAATTAATTTTAATTGTTTTTTTATTGACAATATCTCATAAATCCATTTCAAGTAAAAAAAAATGTTTATTCAATATGGCTTTACAAGGTGCGACACGTTCATCAAAAAAAAAGTATATCGGCAGATGCACAAAGCGCCTCGAATCGCAAAAAACATCATAAATCAATATAAAACCTCGCGGTGGCACGTCGAATATATTTCGTAGAAGCTCTGTTTATTTTAAATGATTGGAGTAATTCCGAAGGATCAGGACCAGGGTCCGCCGGCTTCGTGAGATGGATGACTTGCATTTTCATATTCTCAGCATGCGTATAGCCGAAGCTACACCGATAAAATTAATAGTATCTCTTCAGATAGCGGCGATAAACTAGTTTGAGTGTGGATAGAAACTGTTGTGTACATCAATCATTTGTAAGTAATTGAAAACATGCAGCTGGGTGTTTACAGATGAAACAATAAACAAGGAACACAATGCGTCCCTTTCATTAAATTTTATATTTCTTCTAAAGTCAGTTAAAATGAACAAGTACCAACTCGAATTTTTATGACGGAATGCGACACGTGTTTCGCGAAGCAGCACCAAATGGAACCCATCTGTTGAGAACAGAACGTGCCATTTTAGGGCAGTATTAAAATTCCCACACATAAAATTGAATGTAAAAAAAAAGGTTCTACGGGCGACGCGACGGCCCTTCTCCTACTCACAACAAACAAGCAGGTAAGCGAATCTTTACAAACCCTAGTAAATGAAATACGCACAATCCTGCAAAGGATTTTACTTCTTATTACAGCTCGATAAAGAACAAATTTATAGCATTTACATTTTACAATCGTTCTCTCACAATATTTTTGAAGTACAAAAACTTTGTTTTCTTTTCTGCCCCTACAAATGTGGGCATTATTTCTAGTGGGAAAAGGGTGGATTTTAATCGAGCTTGAACTGAGTCGACCGGAGTTTATCGGTTAGCAACCCTTTATTGCGCCGACTTTACCTTAAACGATTTATTTCCTGGATGCATGAATGATGTTCGGTGTTTTGATTACATTATGGCTAATGAATACGTATGAGAAATATCCGCTTTTTTATATTCATGTTTACGATAGCCTGCTGTCCGTTTTTTGTTCTGCTTCCACGAATTTGTTGCCAGTAATGGAATCGGTTCCTAAAAATGACACTTAACATCTGCAGTTGGCAGTATCAACTAAATTTCTAATCGTTTCAAAATAAACAAAGAGTAACAGTCCTCATTCAATAATAGATGATCGTGAGCTTCGGCTAATCATTGCATGATATAAAACCCACTTTCACAAAGTAACTAGGTACATAGAATTACAGAATAGATGATAGAGTTATGGACCAAATGGCTTTGTATTTGTCACTGTAAGAATATGGTGTTCGTGTTATTAGTTATAATATGATTCGCTACTTTAAAAGTATTTACTGTAAATCCTCATTTTAAAAAAATGTGTAAAATACGAATTTAGAGACGTCTGGTTGTAAGTTATTTAAGATATTTTTCTTTAGTAGACTCGTACTTACTAAAAAATTAACTGAATACATTTTATTGTAGAAATTCGCATATTAGTCATCATATTTTTGTTTTATCTTTAAATGCAAAATATTCAACGACAAACTCAATAATTATGTAATGATTTCTTCTAACGTTTCAAACTACAAGTTATCGTAATGTTAGTAGTAAAAGTAACTTTAAATCAACTCCATTTTAAAAAGCATGAATTTATTTTCAAAGAATACCAAAATTAGTTATTGCGACATATGAATGTGTAATTCTATGATCGTGGATTCACGAAATGAATACTCATATTACTCATGTCACAATTCTCGAAGGCTTGCACAAAATCACCGATTTCTGACTTTCTGGCATGTTACCATAGTCATCATAAATTCTAGTCGGTTGTAAATTATAAAGGTGAGAATTTGATGATTTTCACTTTTATTACTGACATTACAAGTTACAATTTATTCAAAGATTGTGTTGTAAAATTTAAAATATTGAATCATTTTAAGTAAATAAAATATGAAAGTAAAATTTATTTTGTGTTTATATATATTCGTTATTTTCTGAAATATTATTGGTTAACTCTTCTGTTTAACAAAAAATATGTTTTCTGTATTTATAAAAGTCAATAAATAATACAATTATCTACTGTTTAATGTCATAATGCAAACAGTTATTCATTTATATTCTAACATATTATATATTTATAAAATTGCTCAGAAAGTAAGAAATCTTTATTTCTACTTACTCAAGTCTCTCGGGCTTAAGCTGCACAGCAAGTTGAAGCCACTCGTCTTTCTCGGACGTTTGTTTGAAACTAAACATTAATGGATTCTTGGCACTTTTAATTTTAAATCACGCTATCTATTCTGTTCACATTCTGTTATAAATATGTATGGGTTATACAGGACTGCAATTTTTTAAAAGTGTGACTCACGCAAAATCTATTTTCGTTCGACATCGAAGGAATCTAGTTCAAGATGAAACGATTTTCATTCGACATATGCAGGGCATTCGTGATAAATGTAAATGACATTAACGTATTTACGAAAACCAAACAACGACCGCAAGGGTACTTATGTAAAATCGGTGAGTCGATTGAAAATAGTTCGACTCACCTATTATGTCGAATGAAAATTATTCGAAATGGAACGAAAATCATTCGACTCCCGATTTTATATACTCAATAGCCGGTTGTGATTTGGTTTTAGTAAAAACGTTAACGTCATTTACATTTATCGTTAAAGCCTTCCAGGAGCCTTCGATATCGCATCGGCAACGCGCTCGTGTCACCTCCGATGTTGCAGACGTTCATAACCACTTATCATCAGGTGGGCCATACGCCTGTTTGTCTACTTAGTTGTATAAAAAAAATCCTCCGATATCGCACGAGAATCATTCGATAATGAACAAAAATTATTCGACTCGCCGATTTTGCGTGAATCACACTTTCAAAAATAGCACTCCAGTTGGGTTTGTTGCCGTCCAGCGGTCGGATAGTCAAAACAATGTTGTTATGATAGGAAAGACGTCAGGCTTTGTTTATTTTAAACATTCATCGATACCAGTAAGATCATCTTGTAATATTTTGCCTGAGGACTGTGTACTTTGCCTCTAGTTTGGCTATGTTACTCAATATTGATTGTTGTTACTGTTTACTATTGATAAACAAGAAGATGTTGGGAATTCAGATATTGTAATAACATGCCTCAAATTTGGTCTATGTACGTTTAGTATTTTATTAAAGTGTGTGTAATAACTTATTCACTTATTATATTGTAACTTACCATGTTATTTTTCATATGCAATAGAGGGTTTTATATAAAATACTATGACTACTTACAATACTATGTATTGTATTATATTTTTGTAATTAAATAAATACAACATGAAACTTCATGCAAAAAATCTTTTCGTACTATGCTAAAATATATTAAATTATGTGATTAAAGTTACGAAAGAGAAACAGATATAAAAAGTTGTAAATAAAGTAACAAAATGCTTTTCTTCTAGGCAGACACAATCTCCATGTGTCATTTTCATTTTTCTATTTTCTGTTTATGAAATTGCAACAATAGCTTTAATTTATTTATTTACATAAGTATAATTCGTTGTTACAGCAAGAAAACATTAGAACAAAATTGATTCAACTTAATTGGTTTGAAGATGGCATTTTTTTTTCATTCGGGCATTCATTCTCACCTGAGTATTGGTTAGAAGGTCTTGCAATCTATTGGTCCGATGGATTCTGGCCCAACAAACGGTCCATCAAAATGTTTACAAGGGACCGTCGTCAGTTCCGGTTCCGGATCCGAATAAATATATTATGTCGTGGGGGCGTCGTAAACTCTGTATTACGTCGATTTCTGATTTCACGAAATTTCGAAAAATATACTGAGTTTCTATAGCTACTAAGGCTAAGACCAGAGGGAGTATGGAGAAAAAGTGGTGGACCAATGAGATAGATAGAGCTGCGTTGTAGCTTGGATTTGGCAAGATTTGACAGTGGCTATGAGACAGTTGCTATGTAACGATAAATGGAGGAGCGGGGGAGAGCTTTGCTTAGTATAACAAATTATATGAAACTCTGATAATCAGTGTATTGGTGGTAAATTACATTTAAAATATTGATTAATACCTTGAGCTAAGCTTATCAACATTTGAGTAAAACTTAACGTCAATTAGTGATATGAATATCCTTAATTAAAAATAAAACTATTTCATTTCATTTCAGCAGAACAAAAACACTGACCAAAAATGTTGAAAAAATTTCTGAAAAGGATTATGAAATCGAGCATACAAAAAGTAAATTCCACCGCGTATCCCTAAGCTAGCTTTTTATATCTCGTATATTTCATAAGAAGTAGACAAGACGATTATACTCTTATGATTTACCTCCACAGCTTTACAAGTTATATTACTTACATAAATTACTTGGAAAGAAATGTATATCTATTAACTTGAAATGATAGGCAATACAGGGTTGTCATTATATAAGTAAACGACTAAAATGGCTGTAAGCAATCTTCTTGTTAACCAAATGGTTCGATAACTGGTTTCAAATTCGGGACAGGTTACATTTAATAAAATGCTTTGGTCATTTATATTTAAAATTGGAAAACATTTACGTCGAAACTTTATGTTGTGACTGTCGATATAAGATTACTGATACGAAGGAGATAGGAAGTCACATAATTACTTCACTGTGATTTGACACTTTTAAAATATTCAAGTAATTTCTCAATGTTCTCAGTTTGATTGAATGTTTAAATCGTTAACGCTATTAATATTCTTATCTTTCATTTTGATATTAATTTTATTCCCATTGGTGTTTTTATGACTTGTATTAGTTTATAATTCGTGTGGTGTTAATGTAATAAATTAAAATAATGTTGCTATAACATAAGATGAGGGCTCATAAAATGTCGTAGTAATTATGTGGCCTACCAGAATATGACGAATAAATTTCTAAAATAACTGTTAATTACTCTTGATGGCGTTGTCCACTCCTACATATTCTTCGCCACCTCAAGTCAGACAGCTCTTTGGAGAACTTACAGGGATTCTTAATGTCTAATGAATCATCAGAAATCATTCAATTTACCAATTCTCAGTAAATCATTTCAAAAATAGAATAGCCGGTCTCTACATAATTGAACCCTCTAGATATACCTCTTAAACTAATAATTAATAATATATCATTAAATAAATATGGCTTACAATTCATTTTAAAGTACATGTAATTCTCTATTTATTACCAGGCAGGGCCCGGACGGTACATATAATCCAAATGGCAATCGCACAGTTGACTTCCGAGTCCCGACGTGCGAGTAGATCGAATTTTAGTGCCTATAAACTCTTTATTGCCCATTGTCGACGATTATTACTAACCCCGTGACTTATGAAGTAATAAATTCGATCTTTTCATACCGATCCGCGATTTCGCTCTCGGATTTTCGACAAAATAAAGTGTAGATATAATTTGGTGAAGGAAAGCTAATGAAAATTGAAATACGGACGGTTATTGTTTATAATTACAAAGATTGGTTTAGACTTTGTAATGGATCTGCAAAATAGTATTTAGGAATGTTTGGGAAAATGATAATGATATGTTAAGCATTTCATGAAGGGAAATGAAGACATGAAACTATAATACACTCTGTGTTTCTTTATGTACCTACGTGAATTTATAAGTTACCATTTTTCTACAACTTGTGCATCTATATTCCGGAGCGAGTTTGCCAAGTACTTGTCTTATTTATTATGTTTTTCTCTTTCTTCAGTAATTGTAGATTTTACAAAATTAATAAACTCAAAAATTTCGAAGACAAAGCTCGGTCCTTTTATTTAGCATATTTGACTATATTTACCTGAAAACATATGCAGCTAAGTATAATTAAGTGACTGAACAGAGTACACAGTAGTCCAGACCAATATGAATCATTATACTGCGGACTGAAATAGCGGTATCTCCCAGAGGATCTGTGGTAAATATCCCATTTGTGAGTTCGGAGCGATCGTCTGCTATATGTAGGGGACTTTGATTCCTATCTGATTCATGCTAGGACTGTGGTGTTGAGTTAGAATTATTTGCTGTGAATTTTACGTGTATAAATTAGTACCTATTAAAAAGCCTACGTATCGGTTGAAGTGGAATATAAAGGTACAAATTGTAATGTAAGTATTTCTATTTTTACACGTGGAAACTTTACAATTTTATATTTTGTTTCGTAAAATTACCTTACATCAAGATGCAGGTATGGAATTCCTAGCAATATAGTAGTAATCTAGATCAAATGGGAATATTAATTTTAGTCATTGCTGAAAAATTATTAAGTTATAAACGATACCAACCATGAATAAATGAACACTTTAATGCACCATTTGCAAACATGATAAATACATTCAATTATATCAATAGATGTAATAGATCTATTTAAATGAATGCACACAATCTTACTAAAACTGTTCAACGTCGGCTGTTGACCGTTCTGTTGCATGAATTGATAACCCTTGTTCAGGTAACCTGAAGCATAGTGAATTTGCCCCTGTTGAGTTATAAATCCGATAGTGTTTGTCACGCATTTGCGATTAATAATTCAGTGGTATTCAATGTTTGGTTTCCCTTCATTAAATGTCCCGAAACTCATACATTTTGAATACTTATGGTTATGATTCACTGACATTATGAAACTAGCAGTAGGATAGATTTATCATTCTTGTAGAGGACAAAAATAATGAGCTTACTTTTTTATGTGTAACCCTGAAATTACTCACTGAGAGTCAATGAAACAATACTTTTTTTTATCAAATTACCATCATCATCATCATTTCAGCCGCAGTCAGTCCACTGCTAGACATAGGCATATTGCCCGCTTGCGGCCTTTTTCAGGTCATCTGACTATCTGGTCGGTGCCAACGCTTCGCTTGCCGGTTCGTAGTTATCATACGAGAACCTTTCCACCCCATCGGCTATGGATCCTCTGCTCTATCTGCCCAGTAATAAATTTACCGTTAGAATTTAAAGACAATAAGAAACAGTTGCTACTTAAAATATTGAAAAGCTAATAAAAAGTCTATAACAATAGACTTCAACACGTGCGTCGTGCATAGTATAAAATTCCATAGATTCCCAAGTATCTGTATACTTTACACTAACATGGGGACAATGGCACTAACATACCACATCCGGACTTGAAACAAACGGTTTACATAAATATTTGACGCTTTGTTGTTAGACGCTTTCTATTGATGACTTTACTGCTAAATGTAATCTACTAACACCTTTCACAAAGCCTGGGAAAGATATCTATTAAATTTTGCCTTAAATTGGCATACAAAAATAAATCTGGATTGAGGGTCAGAATATTTTTAGTCGACACATTTCTGAATTGTTTTTACTTAATTGAACGTACATAAAACAATTCCTTGACATAATTTGCACTATTAAAGATCGAAAAATTATTGAGAACATTTTATGTGATTTAAAGTATAAAAAAAAAGATTAAAATTGCCAAAAAATGTGGATTGCATGAGCAAAAAAAAAATTTATTTATCAACTACTTTACATATCTACAGTGTATGATGTTCTTTAAACAAACACTTTTTCATAGCTTACACACGATTTAAAATTTCTTTTGATGCAAAGGGTTACTTTCACAATCCTGTGAGACACTTTATTTGCTTACCAATTTCATCTCACATTTGTGTGAAACCTTCAAACATTTTAAATCCAAATAATGGAACATTGCATTGCACAATAGCTGGACTACAAAAGTATGAGAGGGGCCATTGGGTTTATTGAAAGCAGCCTTTGCTTTATACTGTCCCCGCCTTCTGAGGCATAAAGTTATATCCACAACAAAGAACAGACTCTATGAGCTCCTTATATTGGACCTCTCTTGAGCCGACCCATTGTCATCTTAATGCTGTATTATATTAATGCGATAAACATCTCCGAGTCTGTGCAATTTTTTTTTTGTGAATTATCTCAGCTGAATTGCAAAGTAAAGTGGCGTTAGAAATATAACACTTGTGTGTTAAATTGACAGATCGTTTGTCATGTATTGATAGGTTGATGATAATTAGTGATCGCGACATAGAAACAGTCTCTCATAGAACATTATTTATTCCTGCATTAATTTCCTTTGTTCTCAGTAGTTCCTTTCGCTCTATAATAGTATCAATAGAAATGAAAACGGTCTCAAAACTTTTTTCACTTTTCACCTCTTACCTACCACAGAGTTACTACTTCTTAGATTCGTATTGAATTACGAGTTAACGTCATATGATACAGCGATGTTTTTATCAAGTGCTTGCTACTTCACTAATAATACAAAAATCACGTCAATCGTCACTCTCCATTTCGACGTGAAACAATATCTAATAAAACATAAATTCACAGCTATACTTACTGAGAGAGTCTAAACACCAATCGCAGTTACATTATAGATGTGGTTGTATGAATATTGAAATACTTCTATACTTTCTCTATTTTGCGATGGAATATTGGCATGAACACAGCCTTAATAGGGAAACGTTTCTCTGGTTACGAAGCTTTATCTTCTCGCCGATCGGAGGGAAAATATCCAATTCTATTAATGAAATCTTTTGAAATGTCTCCGTCTAGTATTTCTTTTCGTTTTCATAAAATTTTTGTGACTGTTATTGGATTCCTAAAAAGAAAATGAAAGAAAGTATTACTGTACTTATTTATGTTTCATTGTCCCAAATAAAAATTCGTATTTTTGTGAAATCTGTCGAAGTTTCTTTAGAGACTCTGAATTCTGAAAGAGGAATATTACATTGTGTTTTGATTTCTAATTTTACGAAATACATAACAGATATTTTTTTATTCAATAAGAAAAAACTTAATAAAAATTACGTAAGTACATAGTCAAATCTGACTTTGTTCCTAGCCTAATATTGTATGAGTGATTTCTATGAAAATTGGTATAGGTACTGTAATATAAAAAATAAATATGGTTGTACTGTAAACCTATACGAGTATGTAAGTATTGTCTCTTAACAATAATTGTCTATTTAAAAATAAATTATGTGACTATTTATTTATATCCATTCATTCTGCATTTGCTTCATATTATTCATTCACTCATTTGTTCTCATTTATAATTAATCTAGTCTAGGGGCTCAAATTAATCTGTCATGTATTTATGCCTGAATATACTTAATATTATAAATGCGAAAGTCTGTCTGTCTGTCTGTTACGCCAAACCGCTGAACGGATTTTAATGAAATTTGGTATAAATATAGTTGAAGACCCGGGGTCAAACATAGGCTACTTTTTGACGCAGGCGAAGCTACGGGAAACAGCTAGTATGATATAAGCCTGGGAAAAATCCATACTGTTTATTGCAAAATAAAAATAATTTATTACAAAATAAATTTAATTGAATACCATGATTATGAAATGAAATGGTATGGAATTATCGCTGCAGCAATATCTTCTAGTCCACTATAAGGTGGATCGAAAAAGCAATGAAGCCACACTTAGGTGGGTAGATAGATAGATAGATATACACTTTATTGTATAAATCACAAAAACTTTGTACTCAATTTTTTAAAAGTAATACATTTAGAAAATTGAGTACAAAGGCGGACTTATCGCTATTGCAATTTCTTCCAGCCAACCTTAGGGTAGCTAGGATAAAAAGTGAAAACAAACAAAAGGCATATGTGGGTAGGTATGTATCGACTTATGAAACAGAAATTCGTAAGATGTCCTTCACAGCTAGACATAGATCTCTAAAATAAACCAAACGTTTCAGTTATAAGTGGAAAAGAACACAATGGGCATGTTGATTTTGTCTTGAGTCTTCCACAGTTTTTGGACATCAAAATTAGAAATTTTAGCAAAAAACTAAAGAAAAAACAAATTACACATTTACGTGAAAAAGTAAGTTTTCCCTATCTAATTTTACATTTTTACTATAAAATTGTACACTATTTGAACAGCTAAGCAATACAGCTTTGTAGGAACATTGTAGCGTAGTCTCTAGGCTTTTACTTCCTTAACACTAGATGTACTATAAAAGACAAGAATGAGCGTATAATGTTATTCTTATCTCAACCAGAAATCAGAGCGGTACAGTTAGACCAAGTTAGACCAGCCGTAGGCGAGAGCAACTACACACTGTTGAAATTTAAATTAGTACAGTCATCCTTATTTATTATTCTTTTCTTTTTCTTCTTTACAAGTCTAAGATTTGCTACAAAAATGTTATGAAAATGTGTTGCAATACAAAATTTGGGGGAGGCCTAAGTCCAGTAGTGAACTGCTTGCGGCTAAAACGACGACGACAATTACATAGACCAATAAATTAATAACAAAAGAAAAATAGCTGCACTTAACATCAGGTGGGAGCGTGGTCAATCGCTGGACATTTTAACATAAAAAAATCATAAAACTTTAGCATAATCACTTGTTGGATGACTAATTGAACAAGAAAGTCTCTACTTTCAGCGCACAACTCAAGTGGCTTCCGATTAGGCTTTGTCGTGATTATCACATCCTTGTTCTCCTGTACTCAGTTCTCTTTATTCCTTGTACCTCTAATTATTTAAAAGAGCGTTTCACTTTTCTGAAATCAGATCAAAACCGTCCTTCGCGCAGTATTAACCTACTTCTCAAAACTCCAACCCACTCTTCTGCGTCTTACTCCAAGTCGTTTACGGTACGGGCTGTTTGCCTGTGGAATGCTTTGTTGGTATACGCATGGCTCAAGCTATTACTAGTTTTAAGAGCCAGGTTAAGGAGCACTGTCTGTCCCTTCAAGGCGTGTAGAATATATATAATATAGTATTTCTTATTAGTGACCATCTTATGTTTCTAAATTATATCTTTGTCTGTGTTGATTTACCTATACAGTAGACATAATTGTTTATTCTACTGGCTACCTTACATCATGTTCTCTTATTATACAAAGCTTGGCTGGAAGAGATTTCTTAGCAATAAGTCCGCCTTTGCTCCATATTGTTAACAATGTTATATTTTCAATTTTGTGATTTCCCAGATATAGTATTGTATTGTAATACTTTGATTGTTATAGAACAAGTAATTGTGATATTGTAGCCCTTAATTATTAAACCCTTTTTGACAATACCTTTATACCATCCAAAGTGCTATTAAAATAAAACCACATTATAACATTTATGTTGGATGATAAGGCATGAAAATCCAAATTTAGTGAGCATTATGGCCGCGGAGCCTCGCCCAACAATGAAGCCTGGCTTCTTTGAATAATTGCCGTATTTAACTCTAGAGTTAAAATAATGTAGCTACAGAAGGATAGGTTATGTTTAAATGTTTATTAAAAAAATATTTTCTGTTAAGCTATTGCATAGCTTTTATCGCGGGCTTTGAGCGCGGCGACCGAATCAAGAAATTCCGTAACGAAAATAAAACCTAACACCCCCCACTCCGCCTACCATGCAGGCTTACAAGCAAATAAATAATTATAATTGCATAAGTTGATAAAAAATGCTATGCAATAGCTTTATCGCGGCAGTCCCCGAGTGCCACACTTTTTTATTTATTTATTTATTTAACATTTTCTAAAAATTGATACAAACAAATTCAGATATGATGCATTTTCAACTATTCACCTGCGCTGAAAGGATATTTGGTTCTTACCAATGGATGTTTTATTGTTATATAGTTTGCAGCAAGCGAAGGGATAATTTAATATTATAACGAAGTAGACATGTTTTAAAGGAAGTGTGGAGGACTTTGCTATGAAATTAATTTGTTTTCATTTTGTACGTACTAATAAAAAAATGTTCTTAGCGAGACATACGGAAATGTTTTTATCGAGTTGTATTTATTTAAACTTCATTACACAAATTAAAAATCTGATTCTAGAAATACAGAGTTTAATACTTTAGTTGGTGTTATTGTAAAACTGCACAACTGTAATGTTGTAGTATGAAGCTTAAAGTGGTGTTATCTCTTTCGTGTTGGTAAAAAGTTAGCTTAGACACCATTTCAATAGCTTTCCGATTTGAAAGCATGTAGTAAGCAACGTCGTATACAAACGTAAAGCGCTCTTCATTTTTTACCACCAGGTTTCGCTTCTGTCCTTACTTTATTTACTTTTCACCACAGCTTTATAGTGCTGGAGTTGCATCACAATGGTGTATTTAGGGCGTGAAAGAAACTTAAACCATTGTTAGTTTCAACTGAGACAATTTTATTCTGTTTGGTGGTAATGCTCATTTGTTTTGTTGTGGTAAACATAATGTGTAATAATAGGGCCGTGAAATAAGGCAATCTAAACATTATGACGATGTTACTTTAACAAGAAACAAGTTCAATCAATATTATAATTTATAATTAGAAATATCATGTGGTAAGTCTGAAGCAAGATTTCTTTGACTAACAAAATAGGTTAGTGTACATAATTAAATACAAATCAAACACTTAAACCTCACTAAATTCTATACCTAAAATGGTTTGAAAATCGGTTTAAAAAGAGGTCAAATATCCTTGTTTTTCTTCATCATTCGTATTGAACTATCATCACAGTTCAATACGAATGATTATAGAGTAATCCCTCCTATCTATACATTACTATACCCTGATGCTTAATATCGTTTTAATTAACGAGTTTCAAATTCAAAGTAAAAGACCATTAATGGTTTGGAAAAACTTGACCACGCTGACCGACTTTACCAAGTTATAGAAAGTTGAATCTCGTTACAGGAATTTTATTCTACCTCGGGGATATTTCTTCCTATAAGTTTAAAGTTGTAAGTGGCATGAAATATTATATCTTACTATAAAGTGATGATGTTAAAACTGAAAGTTTCTTTTCAATCCTATACTAGCATTTTCCCTATGGGGTGCTCGAAAACGATGCACGCTCTTAATACGGGACCATTTTTCAGTAATAAAACATTTGCTTGACTTCACAATACAATATCTCAAAAACTATTACACTTAGATTGTTGAGATTTCTTACACACATCAAATTTCCGTTATTTTCGCGCCTTTTTTCTTGTCAAAAAAGAGCAACTCTTCTAGTTTTTAATTCAGTTAGTAAAACAATTCTATCATAGATACACAATTTTAGAAAAAATAAATAAAATTGTCTCTGCGAAATCAACTATAGATGCCACCCGTATTGAGTTGTGATTTTGTCAAATCACCTAGTAGGGAAAAAGCTAGGGATTAAAACTAGTTTCAGAATAAAATTGTAAATATACAGCATACATCTCTTTATTGCACCAAATAAGTAAAAACAACTGAAATGATTAATACCATGCAAGTTGATAACAAATGCCTTCTACTGGTAGGACTACATTCATTTTACCAAAGTTTCTTGTGATGTTACCTATACCCCTCGGAGTATTTCCAAGAAAAGTGGACGTCATGGAAGTTGTCAGCTAAAATGTCATCCTAATCCATACTTAACTAATATTTTAAATGCGGAAGTCTGTCTTTCTGTCTGTCTGTTACGCTTTCACGGCCAAACCGCTGATCGGATTTTGATGAAAATTGGTATGATTATAGTTGAAGACCCGGAGTCAAACATAGGCTACTTTTTAACGCATAGGCTACTATTAATATTTCTGTGGTATGATTTAAAAATTTTTTAATTTTTTTTTTGCACCTAAATGAAAAAAGAAACTAATGGAACTTCTACAACTAATCAGACAAAAGTGTTATAGCAGTAACATGAGCGTCACTAACGGGTTGGTGGAAGCGCTATTATGTCGCCACGACTATATAATCTGTCAAGCTCTAAAGTTATTACTATTGCTTTTATGAAACAGTTGAAAGTTTGGACGATGTAATTTACACAGGCCTGGGTGACTTTATTTTTTGAGTTAACTTGAATTTTGACTTTATATTATGGGAAGGTTTTTGGGTTTGCTAGCTGTTTTCCGCAGCTCCGCTTGCGTTAAAAAGTAGCGTATGTGTAACCGGGTCTTCAACTATATTTTTACCAAATTTCATCAAAATCCGTTAAGCGGTTTGGCTGCGAAAGCATAACAGACAGATAAACAGACTTTTGCACTTTTATTATTAGTATGGAAGTATGGATTTATACAAATGTACCATTAAATTATATTTATTAACCATGCAAGTTAGACACTTGGTGTTACATATAGTTAGTTACTTCACTTTAGTAATTACTTTACTTTTTAAACTAAACCAGAAATTTCTGGTCGTGTAAACTAACTTCGATTAATGTCTGTACCGTTCTACTTATGTATGATTCAGTACTAACTACTTATGTGATGTAAAAGCAATTCATAAAAGATAAAACACGAATACAATTTAATTTTCCTTTAGTCAGTGATGTAAGTAATACTGTCATTATTTTATTTTACAATAAAGTTTCTTTACGTTACAACTTGTTTAGTAATTATGACCCTGTAAAACCGTATGATAATATTATCAAAAAGTAACTGATGAAGATATTTTTAGTGGGCATTTCAGTGAAGAGTGGATCATTCAGCACATTTGCAGGATTTAAGTTTGAGTATTTGTAAGCAATACAACAACACGTCCTATTATTTTAAATCGATGATGTCATGCTGTTACAAACTACCGAAAACTCGAAAAGTATGCAAAATATGTAAACTGAATAATTATGTTTTTTTTTTATTATTTTACTA
Source organism: Euzophera pinguis (assembly GCA_947363495.1). Classification (NCBI taxonomy): domain Eukaryota; kingdom Metazoa; phylum Arthropoda; class Insecta; order Lepidoptera; family Pyralidae; genus Euzophera; species Euzophera pinguis. Next base: position 8,002,085 of record OX376164.1, read on the forward strand.
AGAAGTCTAAAATTAGATATTTGTTCATCTATAGAGAGATAGTTGGTGTCATATTTGCTGGCGTAAAAATTATTATACAGAAAAAATGTCTTTCCTAAATGGCGGTCAAGAAAAGTGATAAAACTGAGAATTTATAAGCAGAAAAATTTTATTTTCTATCTATTGCATACATTTTGTATGAACATTATTTTTGATACTTTAGGTGTTTATAAGTAATAAACGCGACAAACCAGTATTTACTTGTAATTTTTTTTAAGATTGTATTGGTTTAGCTTTTGTCGTAAAGAGTATAAATTCTGTGGCTTACTTTAATTTTTACTATTGGCCTGCTTACGTTTTATCGCTGTGATTAGTTTATATTTATAACTCGATACTTTATCAGAACCGAGTTCAAATGGTTGACCCAGCTTTTGACCTCACAAGTAAGTTGCCAAGAACAATATATGCTCCTGTTTAATTAATATTGCAGTGAAAACCTGAAGTGAGTTATTTTAATAAATTACGTACTTTACACGATTACATATTTAAATAAAAATATTATATATTTTGAATACTCGTATTAAAGGCAGACACAATCAAGCCTAATTAATTTCTATACTACAAAATGCTTATAAACAAAAAAATATATTTAATTGAACGATAAAAAATAAATACTAAAAAGAACAATTTATTCATTCATTCAATTTTGATTAGAATTGAAAGGAGATATGGAAGAAAAGAGAGAAAGCTTTTGCCCTGCAGCGACACACAGGATAGTTAAAAAAGAACAATTTACGGAAGTTATGAAACAACACAACTTTAGTAAAAAAATACCTCAAAAATCGGAATCCCTCTACAACCTTCTGCTCTCAATCATAAATCTTTGTATTAATCCATGCAACGTCAGTTTGCATTTGTTGACCCCAATCAAGTTGGTCAGTGATATGGAAAAGGTGAGATAAGCGTAAAATGTTGCCTCTAATTTATAGTTGGTGCCATGTCACCCCAGATAGTGATAAGTGATAGATAAGTATTGTGTCACAGTAGTATGCTAAAAGAACTTAAGGCCCTTTCTTCTAGCAGTATTAGTATTCTGTATTATTACTATTTACTATTGCGCCTCTAAATACCTATCAATGCCCCAAAGTTATTTCTTCCTCCATTATGAATTTACTTCTAACAAAATTAAAAAACAAATATTTTTTTAAAACTGATCAAAATTTTTCATATGTTATTATTACCTATTCTAAATTAATCTATTTTAATACGGTTTTTATCGCAACCAAGTCTGCAGTCTGTGAACACGCTCTAGACAAACCCAACCACTATATGCGTTTTGATAATCCTCAAGTCCTTGCAAAGGAAAACAGATTTATTCCAAGGATGTTACGTGAAGCTATTAAAATTAAAAAACATCCTAATTTCAATAGAGAGGATGGATGGCAGGTACCACCAGCTTGGGCCAGTCATTAACTTAATAAAATCGCAAACTCGGAAGCAGACTGCAAGACCCTTAGATACTGTGAGCCAATACTGCGTGAATCGGAATAGTTCCCAATAAAAATTTCAGGCGGTAGTTTGTAATTTTATGACATAAAAGACAAATGTTAACTTAGTCTGCCTGCGACCATGAACGCTGTAAAGAGTTTGAAACGTCAGGTGTAAATAAATAAGTAATAAACGCGATAAAAACCGTATTAAAATAGTTTAATTTAATGAATAACAATCGCGAAAAAATAAGAAATCATTACCTATTCTACTTCATTTGGAGATGTCTTGATGAATATCTTGATACTCGTTTACATTATGGGCTTCTCAATTTTTTTGGTGTTAGTTCTAATATGTAACTACCTGTACACGATAAGATAATACCTGTGTCATCATTATCTTTTGTCAATATTTTTCAAAAGTCATTCTTCTAATTTACATTTGCTGTCCCTCACCCAGAATCGGTTAAATAATTAATTTTAATTATTTCGACGTACGAAAATTAGCATGAGAATGCTTTGCCGTGAGAAATGACCGATTACTAGAAATATCTCTGTAAATCACACAGGGCAAATTTTACATCTAACTAGTTTATTCTAGTTTGTTTTATAATGAATAGGTGCAGATGATGAACAAAGGTGCAGATGATGAACAAAGGTTTGCTTTTAAAAATAAAGTAATTCTCTAACTAACATTTAAAACGCAAACGTTAATCTTCAAAGTCCACGTGGGCGTAACTCTGTGTTCTATAAATGTTGGGTTTTGTAACAATTTTTAACCGGTCATTTATTTCTTTAGTTAGTCAGTTTAGTCCGTAAAAATAGGAAAAATACGTATGTGAATGAACGAAGTTGTTATTATTCCGAACCAATTTTTACACAATATTCAAACTCACTACCGCTTTTATAATATTAGTTAAGATTAGATTGAATTAGAAGGATTGATGGTTTAATAGAGTCGTCAATGATTACGATGACTCTAAACCAAATTTCATGCTTACAATAAAATAAGTAAAATCGACCAATGATTTTCACGACCAAAAATAAAAAATATCTAAGATGCAATAACAATTGTAAAAAGTAGGACAAGGTAAAGAAGAGAATATTTTTATTTATACTCAGCTAGATAATACTAACTTAGCTATTATAAACGTTGCAACTGCAAAAGTTAGGATTCCAAGCAAGCATTTTCACTCTAGCGAAGCAACATGAAAGGCAGGTAACAATTTTAGAGAAATAATTTGAGAGAAATACTAATAGCTGGCGGTGGAACTGCATAATTGCAATTTGCATAAGTTTGAATAAGGCACTATGTTATACAAATATATATAGAGTTGGATAAATGGAGGTGCTTGTTGTAGAGGTAATATATTTAGGTCTTGTGAGAAAGGCTGTGACGTAACTTAGACAAGCGGTAATGTTCACTCAATAACTTCATGTTTTTCCCAGCTGTATATGCCAGGGGGCATAGGAATGCCGGACGATATAAAGTAATACAATCAATTGACCTTTGTAACACTTTTTTTTACAGAAAGAACTGAAAATTCCAATACAGCTGTATTAAATCTTCGGGATTCAGAATACGCCTTGCCTTTAGATAATACACCGTTTTTTAGGAAATTAGAATGGTATATTGATCTTATTTTCATATAAATTATATTATAAAGTTATTGTCTTGTAACCAAGACTTTACCAATGTGATATTTTTACCAATTTAATACGGTAGTTCTATATGTAAAGTCGAAATTTTGGTAAATAATGTCCGTTTTATATAAGTTACTAGCTATTTCCCGCAGCTCCACCTGCGTCAAAAAGTAGCCTATGTTTGACCACGGGTCTTCAACTATATTCATACCAAATTTCATCAAAATCCGTTTAGCGGTTTGGCCGTGAAAGCGTAAGAGACAGACAGACAGACAGACTTTCCCAATTTATAAAATTAGTATGCAAGTATGGATTCTACTTGCACGACATTAAAATAAATTCTATTAACCAAAATGTAATTAAGTTTTACTACTGCATATCTAATTTTGCCCTCTGTTTTAATATAGGTCTGATTTGAATCCAGATTGAGTATAACCTAAATGGTTTATTTATAACATAAATCAATAGCATCCAGCTTTGCCTGCAAGAGTAAATTTAGCTCAACTAGGCATAATTAGATCAGAAATGTTATGAAACAAATAGTGGGTTAGGCTTTCCGCGCCAAATGATTTAGAGGTTTATATTTACTTACATTACATTTAAAGTAAAATCATGACGTATTATTATTAGTAAGGCTACAAACGGACCTTCAAATTTGTGTATTATAATTTGTACAAAATACATATAAGAGACATTTTTTCTTGATAAATACTCAGATAAATTATGTAAAAGTATGGCAATAAAGAGTGTAGGAATACTAAGAGTATCTATGAATATTAACATTAACTGTATCCGTCAGTTTCAGACAGGTTTTTAGCACAAACTAGGTCATGAGTTAGTTAACAATATTTATAAGTGAAATTAATATCTGTAAATAGAAACCCAAATCCACCAAAACATTTTCGCAAATTCAACCGCAATATATGCATCAGAATTGCCTCTTCGGCCTCTCGCAGATTTCCAATCTGACCTATTTAAAACTGTTGATATCAGTATCCCTACGATGTTAATAAAGGAGGTATATTTGATAGGTGTAGATTCTGCACATGTGTCTTGTTCATTGATACTAGAACGAGAACGTTGGAGAGCTAGCTTAAACATTGTTTCTCAAAAAGGATCCTTGACAAATATCAAATGAAAAGTTTGAATTGAATTGCTCTTCCCGGCAACAAAAACACTTTAGACCACTGAAAATTTGAAATCATTAAAATTTGTATACTATGAACTGGGCCCAAAAATGACTTTTACCGATGTTTTTGAATTATTTCAATCCATATCGATACTTCCATACTAATATTATAAGTGCGAAAGTCTGTCTGTCTATCTGTCTGTCTGTTACGCTTTCACGGCCAAACCGCTAAACGGATTTTGATGAAATCTAATATGAATATAGTTGAAGATCCGGGGTCAAACATAGCCTACTTTTTGACGAAAGCGGAGCTGCGGGAAACAGCTAGTTAATATTATAAGTGCGAAAGTCTGTCTGTCTATCTTTCTACCTGTCTGTTTTTACGGTTTTACGGCCAAACCGCTGAACGGATTTTGTTAAAATTTGGTATGAATATAGTTGAAGACCCGTGGTCAAACATAGGCAAATTTTTAACGCAGATGGAGCTGCGGGAAATAGCTAGTAACCTATAAAAAACGGACATTATTTACCAAAATTTCGACTTTAGAACTACCCTATTATATTGGTAAAAATATCACATTGGTAGAGTCTTGGTTACAAGACAATAACTTTATAATATAATTTATATGAAAATAAGATTAATATACCATTCTAATTTCCTAAAAAACGGTGTATTATCTAAAGGCAAGGCGTATTCTGAATCCCCGAAGATTTAACATAGGCTACTTATTGACGCAGGCGGAGCTGCGGGAAACAGCTAGTACCTATGTAATCCTGAACTTAGATTTCCATGATCTATGAATCGCAGCAAATACATTGTTCTAAATAATGTGGCAATTTAATGAACGAGGAATCATCCTATCTTATCATATTCTACAAAGAACTATTTCTTTGTTAATATAGAACTACAATAAGATAGAACTCTAGTTGTGAACTATCTCCGGATCCATTAGTATAAAATAGCACTTGGGCAGAAAAGAGTAACTTGAGTTTTAAGTCAACGAACCCTGTAACGATCTGGAGCGTGGTCAAGTTAAAGTTAAACTGGCAGTTTGCGACTTTATAACATTTCTAGAGAACTGTAAGGTAAGAAGTAATTATGAATTTTATGGTAAACGTTGTTTTCTAAGAATGTTATATTGCACACAAGTAAAAGAAGCCATGTTCTTAATAAGTTTTTGAATTGTAGTCAATAATAATATAAATATAGAGATATCATTGTCAAATGAGAAAACTTTAAATTCATAAATAAATTTAAATGATCCAACTTTAGATTCCGCAAATTCACATCAACTTCGGCATTACCTAACTATTTCTGGATGCCAGAGAGCTACAAACAAGTATCATAACAGAAATAAAGCTTGTGGGCATGAAATGTTTGCAAGTCATCATCATTAGTATAGGATCTCTGAAATTACCTACGCCACAGCATGAATAATAGTACTAAAGTAACCACTCCATAAAAACTTACTCATTACATTCTGTGAAGAACTATAGGTGGTTCTTCTTTGCCCGAGCGTGTTTCCTAGCATCTTAAACTTGCACTTTAGAGTGGGCTCTCTCATGTTCTTAGATTTGGCAGTACTGGTTATTATAATAGAGTGACTGCCGTCTGACCTCTATAACCCTTTTTACAGGGAATCCAATTAATATTATTATGCTGTGTATAAGGATCACCAGATTGAAGCACGTACTTTTATATTCAAACCTTCAATATTCTTACCTAGACTTGTGTCATCTATACATAATAGATATACATACATGTACATACATACATACATATAAATAAAATTGGAGTGCCTGTTTGTAATATTGAAATAACCGTGTTTTACTACATGCATATGAAGATATATACAGTACATGCACCAAAATAACATTTTTTACAATTTTTGTCTTTCTGTCTGTCTGTTTGTTCCGGCTAATCTCTGAAATGGCTGGACCGATTTTGACGGGACTTTTATTGGCAGGTAGCTGATGTAATAAGGAGTAACGTAGGCTACGTTTATTTTAGAAAAAATCTTTTATTTTAGAAAAATAAAGTAATGTTGTAATGTCCAAGTACTGTCCAGTACCGCGCGCAGCTCACGCGCATGCCAACACATAAAAAAAACAAACTAAAAAATTAAAGAATCGACTGTTAGGCGGAACGAAGTTCGCCAGGTCAGCTAGTTGTATAATAAGTTACACAAATGTGAACTGGACATATTTCACGATAGTCTAACTTGGTATTTAAATGTAAAGTTTTGAAATATAATGTAACTATAAATAATATATCAATTTAAATTATTCCTGCACAAGTTACTGATAAGTAGGTTTGATTCAAATTTATAAAATTTTAACTTATAATTTCTAATTTTATATTAATTTGTAAGTTGGTAATTCTTGATATGAATAATATTATTTGACAATGTTGTGCATGTCTGTAATAGGTGTAAGCACTGGATAAAATTATTTTAAGCCATGTTTTTTGCAATGATTGTGTTTACATTGTTGATGTGCTTAAATAAATAAATAAAACAAAATCAAAAATAAATACCTAGATCTACAATGTCCGTTTTTTGATAGAAACTTTGAAAAAGAAGCTAAATTTATGAATGAATTTTATTTGCTTATGAGTAACGTTTTATATGTATTTTTGGAACTAAAAGTGTAACTTAACCTCTATACGCTCTACCGTTGATGTTCAACAGACTGCAGCAGACATTCAAACTTGAGTGTCATGACTGTCTGGTCGCGTGCACAGCTCAGATCCATTAATGTATCCCGTCGTATGCTGCCGCCAACAAACAAATTATGGATGCAAACACGGCGCAACACGCGAACCAGCCTTGAAAGCCTTTTGCTTGCTCTGTCAATTTTGCCCAAATTATGGAGTGTTAGGAATAGGCGCGTGGTACCTTAATTACGTACTTACTAAGATGGCGCAGCGACCCAAAATGAGCCTTGGCCTCCGATACTAAGGATCTCCATTTTGATTTATCCTGCGCTGCGCCACTTTTTACCCTAATTACATTGGAAACGAATAAAATGATTAGACGGAGAACTTTAAGTTGTTTCTGAAACACGCTTTTCATGTATCTTCAAATATTTTGTGTTTCGGGTTCATTATGAAATGCATTTAATGATTAGTAACCAATAACATAAATTACTTTATTATAATTGTTCAGGCGACTCTCCAATGCTCCTTGTGGATTTATTAGATACTTTTTATTTTATTTCAACAATTAGTTAAATCATAGTACACTATTTTGGAACTCTATTTGCCAAATTATATTTTTTTCCATCTTAAAGTATTTAATTATGTTTCACAAATTCGGAGATACAATTTCTGTGCTCTGATTGTTTTGCTATTCACCCTCGTATCGCCAGAGTTGTTCGGCCGAGTAATTTGATAAATGTTATTGTTATTCGCAGCGCCAACAGAGGTAATTGTTTGAGTTTGCTCACGCTAAGTAAATGTATGTAGGTACTCTAGCTTGTTAGTCAATTTGCATTAGCGTAACGCTATTTCGGGAAAAATATGCTGCTCGCCTTCGTAATCGTTTACTTTCTTATAGCTTTCAATATTAGATACTTGTTTAGCAATAACTACAGCAGATTTTTTTGGATCATTATTCTCACTTGTCTCATCGGAAATCTGGCCATGCCACAAATTGGAATGAGCAAGAACCTTATTTTGTCAATTTCGAGTCAAGAGATGTTATCGAAATACTTACTAATACTTACTGTAGTAATAAATTGGCAATAAATTAACCTTTTATTGTGCCATGATTTTTGTTTTATGTGTACAGTAAAGTCTTTAGTACCTACAAAAATACATAGGATTGTAGAACCCTCAATTTTATTAGTGTTGGAAATTAGTTAATTTTCCTTTGAAAATTTGAATAAAGTAAAAAAAAAACACATTGTCTTCAACTTCTTATCACAGTCCATGGGGTGTTGTTCTAGTAATTTCCATAGCAATGGTGGCTCTAAAAGCTTATACTGTGGTAGCTCACATGCAAGGATTACGTAAGAAGGGGAGGTTTTACAGCCAGCTTACTGGCGCACTCACACGATTAAAACTGTTGTATTTTTATTATAACACTTTGATGTCAATAGGTATACATACCACTTTAATTATTAAAAATAATGAACATACGAAGCCTAGTTTAACTAAAATATGTTTAGTCCCGTTCTCTCTAAAGAGACAGAACATATTTTAGTAAAAATGAGCTTGACAGCCGTTGGGGACAAGATGGTTAGACTTTGGTTTCTGTTGCACATGAAAGCAAACAATTTTATTGTTCAGTTGGTAACAAATGTTTCTTTTAAATTAAAGGAAAAAGTCAACTTCTAAAGAAAATGTATTATTTTATCTTTAAAGTTCTCGTACATCACATACACATATAGATCTGGTATATTTGAACTGAGAAAATTTGGAATGTAGATCACAGTTCTTGTGGTCAAAGATATGAACTCAACCCTATACAATACAATTATACAATAAAATTACTCTTTATTGCACCAAAAAAGGAAACAATACAGAAACAGATTAACAAATACAGTGAGGCACAAAGGCGGACTTATCGCCAAGGCAACCTCTTCCAGTCAACCTTTATGAAAATAGGATAAATGAACTTATGCTAACTTACCTATATCACTTTATCAGACATTATAGTTTTAATTCTATAAAAACACTGAAAAAACACAGTACATAGTACAGATCGCTTGATAGTCAATCAGGCGCTACAAGCGACTAGTTGTGAATTAGCCGCATCGCAATACAAGTGCAAACACGCTTTGTGATTGCCACTGAGGTACAGTCGAGCATATTTTTAGCTGTGTGTTTAACTTTTTACAACTTTATTTTGCATATTTCCAGTTGTACTATTTGATATATTCAGAACCGCTTCTCACAATTCCCACAGCTTATTTGTCTTTTTCGTTTTACACGACGTTTCATCCTCAACCCTTTCAAACCCAAACAATTTAAAAAGCGTTATTATTTGAATGACAAAAATATCAATAAGTAGTTTTATTTTGTTTCAGGTACTATTTACGGTATTTACAGTTTTTCTTTGGTTGTGGCTGAAATCAACTTAATCACGTGTATTTAAGTAAGTAACTGTAATAAATGCTTTTAGAAGAATATTTAGTCTGTGAATACTTATTCCAGATTCAAGAAATATTCATGAATCTTAAATGAAACGAAATTCAAACAATATACTACATGACCGGGCTAGTTATAGCTACTCCAGGGCAGACATTATCAGATCATCGATTAAACTTACAGATGACCAGATTGATTGAATCGATCGCCATTTTTGGTATTTCTGAAATAATTAGGAGAATTGAGAATTATAAGATATATAAATTTATAAGAACTAGAGCCACGATATATACACGACTCAATGTTTGCCTCAGCCGACATATTTCTGAGAAGCATTCAAATTCAAACCCGGACAATACTTATCCTAACCACAGAACTGTCAAAGGCATCGAACGTGATCCGATGACTAACCAAAAATTATCATACTTATCGACTGATGTCCAAAAAAAATATGAAATAGGGGTGTCATTCGTGACAAAATATTGACTATTGTTAATGCCAGTCGAAATAAACAGATTAGTGGTGTGAATGCTAGTAAAATACTACTTATATTACTTATTATTATTTATTTTTTTTATTTTTACAACAGTTAGCCAAAATATTCATTTCTTTTTTATAAATTAGCAAGAGTTTCATTAGGTAATTACCTATAACTATGGCAAATTTTCTAAACGAAATATTTACACAATATTAAAAAAAAGGTTAAAATATTGTCTACTGACGTTACTATTATAAAGTATTCAATATGTAAGGCGAAACAAAATCTAAATTTATCAATAAAAAGCCCTCAACAGAATTTAAGGGCGCTTGCAGATATGAACACGTAATACTATAACTGCACTTAAATAATATACATAAAACCTTTATTCACTATCACTTTTACAGTAGTTATCAACAAATATACAACATACAACAAATTCACTCTATGATAAGATATTTTAACTGACTAGAGACGCGAAACATTTATAAATGCTCAAAAATTCCTAACTAATCGATGGCCCGTACAAAACTGTTTGTTTTTTTTCGTACGGACCATCCCTGCCTAGAATAAAGAAGTCTGCAATCTACTCACGTAAAGCACAAGCGGACAGACAGACTGATGCGTCACGTGCATCGTTGCAACGGGCGCACTCTTTGGCCACAACTTCAATTTAGTTAAAAGTACTGAGTGCAATCGTGATCTAACTTCCCTCTTGGGAGGATTTGGCCCAGCTTTCAAAGTTTCTCGAGAATCCGGATTGGGAGTGAATTCTAGACGTAAGTAGTAAAGTCTTTTACTTTTTGTGTGTGGCCTCTTTTGAACATTACAATTTTTCGTTAATATTTTTTGCAGTCAGAGCATCTCTACATGTTTTTTTACTTTCTTCTCTCTTTTACAAAATAACGTAACATTTCATAATAAATTCCAATGTGAGTATATTTTGGCAAAATGGAGCAAACTCCATTTTCCCCATGATCTAAATCCTAAAACAAACAACTCCTTTTCACAATTTCCCACTGAATAGAAATAGAAATTCACAAGTTTTTATTCTGTGTCTCTATCAAAAAGTCTTTTGCTTAAGCCAGCTCTATCGCGACTTGGATCTGTTTTCGTTTATAATTAATTTTGCCTTCCAAGTTTTCGCCACAAGCATCTCTGTTATTTCATGTTCTATTTGGAGAATTTAATTTATTATGATTTTATCTCAGCTATGTTAATGCTAGCCGATGTCGTTCCGAATTCAATTTTATTTTTAATAATGTCTATTATTTTGTGTTTTATTTTTTATTCATTTAAGTGATTAACTTTTAAATGAACTATTAGCTCTTGCCGGTATAGTACCTTGTAATTTTTATCCTTTGCTTGCCATTCACATCTTACGATACGACTATTTTTCCCTTTTTTTTGTTCTACGTTCCTTTATGACGTCTTTCCTGTATCTTGCCCTCCAAAATAGTTTTTCCAAATTCATATCGTGTCAAATACTAAAAAATAGATTACAAATTCCCCATGCTTGTATCCATTTGTTTATTTTTTGAAAGTAAATAATTTATTTAAACAAATCGAATACTTATCGAGTAAAACGACCGGTACAGATGCTATCGCCGTACACTCGTGTTGGATGTCGGTATCGAGTTTTTTTAACAATGGTTGCCGCCGACAACATGTGTTATTTCATCCGGAACCGCCCCACAAAATTAACATACAGTTACTGTCTAAAAACCTTTTTAAAACTGTGACATGACAATGATGCGTTAACATTCTGACTATACGCCGTTAAAGTCAGAATAGGAAGTTAAACTTTAAGGTCAAGACAGTTTATTGTACAATTTCATTGGACCTGACCACAGTTTTTACCAAAGATCAAACTTTTATGATACGAAAACTTTGATATTGGGTAAAAACTGTGGTCACTGATGATATCACTCATTTAGTTCTAATTCTTTTTCATTAATAATGCAAAGTTTAAGTGTACATAAATGTAGTAAATTTTTTGTTAAATTTGTATATTTTTAGTTACTTTTTTGATTGACGGCTTTGAAGTCTGCTTTGAAGAATCTGAACTTGACTGTTGTCATTATAAGATGCACAAGCACAAGGTTGAAACGCATTATCATTAATGTAATATAAAACTAATGAAAAATTTTACGCATTAAACAGTCATGACCTATAACAGTAGAACGTAGGTACATTTGTTTTCATTCGTCTGTTTAAATGACGCGTCTAAAATTCACCTTATTGCTTACTCTATAGAAAATTTTATTAATGGTTTTGGCTACCTGATGGTTCGTTCGTTCATTAAGATTATGATGCATGAGGTGCTTAGTCTGCCAACCTGAATTGTAAGAAGGCGTAACGGTAAAGCTTAAAATAATTTTTGCTTAATAAAAATTTTATTATACAGGGTTATTAAGAAATTATTTGCCAATTACTACACTAGTGTGTAAATAGTCAATTTTCCTGTAAGCTTAAGCTATAGAAAAGCAACATTATTAAAAATGCAGCATGTAAAATATAAGTTCAAATATATACCGGTAAATCAATTATTTATTTGTAAATTTTATAAGTCCGGTGAAACTTATTTTATGAACCCACCTTGTTATCTGTAGAAATACACCACATTCATATCAAGCATTTAACTACCTTTGCCTTTGAACTTCCCCTAGAATCAAGCTTTTTTTCATATGAATAAAGATTTCTTAAATACGATCAGTATTTCAAATAAGCGTTCAAACAAATGAAATATTCAGTTTAAAAATATAATATAGCTAGTACATAGTTAAGTAGGTTGTGTTGTATATATGTACTCATACACATAAAAATCCGCTCTTTTGCCTTTACCATACTCGGGTGATTTTTATACACATTTTACAAGTCGATGAAGATCGTATTACCGAATGATGCGTCTTTTATGAGATTTTTATGAATCTAAGCTTTAATAAAACTTGAATTAATTCGGATTCATTGTGTCGATAGGGAATCGACATTTTATTGCTTGTCACACCAAAACCAGTTCGAAATTCAATAGTTATTCTACAAGACATTAAATAGAACGTTAGATTAAAGTTGTACAAAGATGTTGTTATGTAAAACAGTCGTTAAAAAGGTGATCTCGTTTTTATGTATGGAAAAGTTGATAAGTGAGGTATTAAAAAAGGCTCCAAGAAGGTAGATCTTTGTCCAAAGGTTTAACCTCACTTACTCCTATTTCAGTTGCAATGAGTAAAAATTATGTCAAACCAGCTGTTTCCCGCAGCTCCGTCTGCGTCAAAATGTAGCCTATGTTTGACCCCGGGTCTTCAACTATATTCATACCAAATTTCATCAAAATCCGTTCAGCGGTTTGGCCGTGAAAACGTAACAGACGAACAGATGAATAGACAGACTTTCGCAATTATAATATGAAGTATAGATTTATCTATAAAAAATTAAAAACATTTAAAAATACTACTAACAAGAAAATATAAATCTCTATTTTAATAGCTATGTGAGAAAATAATTATTTCACATGTTTCAACGTTGAATGATATGAATAATGTAGGAACGAAGATGTGTTTGCTAATGAAAGTAAAATTCTATTTTATGTGTACATTTTAGCATTATAAAATACGATCATCGCCACTAAATTTTGAACCAGGTATTTATAAAAAGAAACATTTTACCGATACAAGATATAAAACTTTAAATATACTTCGAAACGAGGTCGATAATTTTTAAATTTCGATAGTCATCAAATATTTTGTCATCAAGAAAATCATAGTGAGTGAAGCTGGCATTTTGTATAAATTAATTCCTTTTAACAATCACCACCTACGCTAGAATATGAGCTTCAAGCTACAGCGTCACATACTTTACTGTTAGGGGTGTCCATGTTTATTTATAGGGTTCCGTAGTAAACACACGGAACACTTATAGCTTCGTCATGTCTGTCTGACTGTCCGTTTGTCTGCCCTACGTTTTTCTCACAGACTATTAGACCTAGAAAGCTAAAATTTGGTATGCCTTTGTATTATATATCACTTACGCAAAGCAAACTATAATTAAATTATGAAAAATATTATTTTTTCGGTGATTTTTTTGTTTAGTTTCCTATTGTGTGTCTTTAAAATGTTTTTTGATTAGAGGCTTCGTTTACGAGATATTTAATTTTTAAATGTTTTTTTTTTCTGGGGCAAGTGTCCCAAGTGGTCCTGGAAAAACAGTAGTATTTGGAAACCTGAAAAAATTCATGACAGTAGAAAACATAATTAATTTTAATTTTAAAGGAAACTTATCACTGTCGTAAAAATTACACAAGTTTACGAGTAATTTTTGATCAATTGAAAAAATCATGTTATAAGATCCATTAAATAAGCGGCTAACGTCAAGCGTCAAAGAAAATTGTTTGACATTCGCATAAAGGTAATACAAACGTTTTTCTCCCGGTGGAAATCCCGTTTATTATATAACAATGGCGAACCGCTTCTTTCTTTCCTCTGTTCACCGAACGGAGATGAGGATTCTCAACTACATAAATAAAATAAAATAAATAACATTTTGTAATTATCGTCCACAGCTCGCGCTTTAGCGAATACGGTACGCTGTTAATCATGGCCATAGGTTTGGCGGTGCTGGTTATTATACTGGAGCGACTGCCGTCTGACCTTCGTAACCTATTTTACAGGAAAAATAAACCTACATGATATGACCCGAAGTGTGTTAGTGGCCAACACTGTCAGATTTCCAGACTACCTAAAGGCATCTTACTCAGCCTAATGACTGCTATCAATTAGAACAGCCAGGACCAACAGCATAACGTGCCTTCCGAATTCTAGTATCCCGGATTCGGTTCAGTTTCGGGTTTCCATACATTCGTGTTAACCAAAGCGGTGTTCCTGCTGAAGATTTTTAGGCTTCATTATTATTTGGGTTACTACGGAACCCTATTTTGCGCGTAAAGTGGTCCGACACGCACTTGACCACTTATTTTATTTTGAGGTAGAGATTTTTCTTCTCCTTTTTGACAAATGTTCAGGAGCGCTATTTACCTTTTACTTTGACTCATATGTCGCATGAAAATCATTCGATTCACAGATTTTGTGTGAGCCATCATTTCAAATACTGACAAATGAATGCTATGTTTAGAGATATGGAAGGTGCGTGGGAGACATTTTCATAAAAAGCGGGACATGGACGAGAGATTACGAAAATTAATGCTGTAAATATCTATGCAATTTTTACCTCTTTATCGTAGTGACATTATACCTCCTTATGCCTTAAAAACGAATAATGAAGAATTTATTTATTAGTATTAAAAAAAAAAATTGCCCCATTCGGTGGTAATTTGATTTGCGTTTTTAACTGATATTAAAATAAATATTAAAGCAAATTCTTACGACTAACAAATATAACTAACACTTTAGTTACAACTCAAAAACTTCAGTAAACAAATACGAAACACGACTACACATTATAATCAAAAATATCTTCCATAAACAAGTTTTATCACGTTTAAAACGACTTTGTGTTGACACTCGAGCGTAGTTTTTTAGCCGTCCATCAAATAAATTACACCTAATAGTCGGTATGGGCACTCCTAGGGTAGGTCGCCGACGGCTTGGAGCAACCCTAAGCTTAAAGTTATAATTTAATACGTAGCCAGCCCATTAAAAACCATTCAACGTGGTTATATCAGACTCAAGTGCATTATGTTACAAATAAAATACTTATTTTTTTTACGTTTTGTTACAAAGTTTCATGTTGTACTGCGAGTTATAATATTTTTTCCGTGGTAGTTGTATGATTTTTTGTTTATTTTTGATAAAGACTTAAAAAAAATGTAAATATAATATAATACCTAATATAATACCTATAATACACAAACAAACAGTTTTAGTAGAGAAGAATATTTTTACATAATATTTTACTAACATATTTCAAATCAATGTCACCTATAACTGATGGTACATGTTTAGTATGTGCCCAAAATTTAGCCGAAAGTGGTAATCAAAAGTAATGGTTTTAGAAAAGCACAAATTAATTTGTGATTATATTATATAGCTTGTGAAGTAAAACTATCTAAATCGAAACAAATGACTCAAGTTAGCAATCGAACATATTACCAAGTTTCACAGCCTTAATTATCTCCACAAAAAAACGAAACGCAACAACCCAAGCTTTTCTCATGTTTCCAAAATCTACTACGTCTGCAAAACAAACTTTAATTTAGCGCACGTCCAGCCATGAGCGTTGGCTTTATGGCCAAAAATCCATTTAGTCCAAACGATTACATTCGATTCTCGGTTACCACGATTACATTACGGGACTCGTGTGGCGTATACGACGACCACAAAATTAAATACCACCTGTAGTTTAGTGGTCGAGCTGTTCGGATAATTACGGCAGCCTGACTCTAATGGTCGGACATCATTACAATTTATCGATGTAACTATTTATTCAAATTTAAATGGCCCAAACTGGTCCCGATTTAGATTCGATTTAAATGTTTATTAAGTTTGTTTACTTTAATAATGAAATCAGAATTTTTAATACTTAGTAAATTTATTTTGATGATATCTATAATGGTAAAGTGCCGTAACTTTCTACATCTGGATATCATTAACTGAAACTTTATGCTCTATTTTCTGGCCTCTTACTTGTCTTGCCTTGAATATCTTTAATTAACTACCTAGCGTCTTTCTATACTCTGCTAACTTACTTTTCGCTTTTTTTTTAAATCTGCAATCACTCATTACCTATACTTGTATATAGTGTAGTTTTTCCCGACATCTACCTAAGTATTTTTATACATTTTTATATGAAGGAGGTGGGGATTTTTTTTAAATTTTGCCATAATAATTATAAAAAAAATATTGTAAATGACTAGTAAGTATTATATTATTTTGTGATCTGTAATAATTCGCCTTTACACTCGAAAATTAAGAATTTATATTAGATCATTTAAATAATATCCTCTTAAATATTAGGCGATTAAACCCTAACTTCTTCATCTTTATAGCACTAGTTTGTTATTGAAAATTGGGATGAAAACCGAACGTTGACGTGATGTGGTAAATAATTAATAACACTATGTAATTATAATAAATAAGGAACTTTTGACATTGCAAATGCGGAGGTGGCATAGTACTTAATAGTGTACCTATCAAGGTAATATCAAAAGATAATAGCTGGTTGTCGGACGGTTCACTGCTCTTGGAAATTAATTTAAAGTGCATGGGAGTGGTAATTACAACGCAAGTAGCCATTAAAGCTATAAACAGATGAATCATCCGATATTTTGCATCGTAATAATGCGCATATGTAATACTAGCTGTTACCCGCAGCTTCGCTCACGTGATCAATGAGAAGTGTCAAGGGAAACAATGCTAACTAAATTACACATTAGTGAATCCAAAGATCTGCCTACCGACATCTAAATAAATCACAACACCAAACATACTCTAATAAAACTTAGAAAAAAAAAACGATGAAGATAAGCATATAGATCACTAAAACTAAATTAAACTGAAATAAGTCGGATAGAATGAAAAATAAGCTCGATAGCTGAGTGCTGAGCTATGCTGCAATAATCATTACCGTCAAATAAAGGATGATGATTAAAAAATGTATACCTGAACTCAAGAAAGAGCAAGCTGAAGACGCGCCTGGAAATCATTAAGATATTAAAAGGATATTCTCCTTCAAAAGGAGAAATTTTAAATCCATACTCATAAGTATAGATACTTACAACATTCGATTTCAAATAGGGGAAGCCTATAGTCCAGTGGTTAACCCGATTCCCATGGAAAGCATTTCCTACTAAACAACAATAATAGTTTCCTATTCAATTAGGACATGACAGACTTGAGCCACGTCTGCAATAGTACTTACGTTTCACATATACGTTAAACAGTTAATCCCGGCTGCCTTTCGTTAATAAAGAAACCAATATGCCTAAGGGTATGTCCGCTCTAGAATGTATAATACTTACTTAAAAAAAAATTGTTTAAACTAATATATTCGTTAATGCATATAATAAGACTTCTTTTATTTAATAGGTATTGTAGAATTTATCAATGCTTTGCTGTAAAAATGAATGAAGAACTTAAATTTAGCATTTTCTCTTGTGTAATTCATTTATTTAACAAAATTACTTGTGCATCATGTAACAAACATTAAATATAAAAAACAATCTTTCAACGAATCCCATCGAAGCAACGTACCCAAAATACTGGCTGAATTTCCGCGCAATATAATGTATAGTTGAACTTATGCGTTGGTCGAAAAAGCTGCCAGACCTATGGGATCTCCTTAAGCCTCGATGAGGCGAGTTGCTGTCCCAGGTTTATTACACAAATACAAAACTAAAACCTAAGTATTTTATTTATAGAATTAAAATGACATCAAAAGTTGTTTAATTCATATCTTTTAAGGCGAGTTCATTAAATTCCGATTCATATCATTCAAAATGGTTTTGACTCAAATAATTTTATGACATAAAATCCTATCTTTATCATATTTGTTGCCATAGCGATAGTTTCGGGTCGATAAGTGTCACAATGTTTCATTTAACGTAGAAATAGTTCCTAAATCTATGATTTATGGTGGCATATTGAAATTCAGAGTAAAGGTCATAGCCCGCTTGCACGACTCTGCTCCAACATAGATCCTACCCAACACCGCCCAAACCTGAAACGACTCGCGATTCACGCTCTTATAGGCGCAGCCAGCCACTCTCGTTAACAGTTACCGCCAAGAGCAGGAATTTGAAAGAAAAGTTAAAATTTAAATTTTCAATGTAAAAATCAGTCATGTAAGTGGGAGATGACCTTTTAGTCTGCGAAGTACGTAAGTTTTTGCTTATCCCTTGGGATTCCTTTATTTTGCCGATATGATTTGTACTTAATATGTTGACCCGATACATAAGAAATATATAAAGTATATGCCAAATTTCAAGTCAATCGGTGCAGTAGTTTTTCTATTAATCGCCTCGTAGAACAATTTATGTTTATCCCTCGGGATCAGTATAATTTTCCGGGATAAATTGTACTTCAGATGGTGTATAAGGTATAATCATGCTAAATTTCAAGTCAATTGAAAGAAGAATTTCCAAAAAATATTCAATGTACAAGTTCGGCCGTGGTACAGTTTTATTATATGCATAGGTCATGTAGAATAACGAATCGTTGTGAATAGTACCTATGCGGAAGGATTTTGGTATATACTGAACAAAATATTGTGCAACAAAATGGACAAGTTCTGTAGGTTCAAGATACGCTCAATAAACTTGAAGCTTTGTTTTTACTTTCTACCTTTCGAAAATTAAACTTAAAGTACTGTACCATCGTTAAATTATCCTATAAGTTAACATTGAATATGGATTTATTGTTGATATTCCTAAATGTACTTATAGTGTTCGGCGTTGGCATGTCGATGTCGGCTAAGCCCTTTGACCTTATAATTACAGCTTACATTGGTTCGGTTAATTACTTTTATTTCTTCTGAATGCGTGCTTTGTTTCGCGGCATGCTAAGTTTATGACGAATTAACCCCGCCCCTCACCTGCCCCTTCACCTGACATCTGAGCTGTGATTGGTCGATCTCATTCTTTGTTTCAACCGCTTGTTTAAATTAACCGGTATATTTTTTCTGCAGCCTATTCTATTTTTGAAATACCAATAAGCTCATTATACTTCCGATTTGGGCAATTCGATTTATATATTAAAAACTACTTTTGAACTAGATTATTGCATTAGTTTTTAATTTGATTAATGGATGGAGCTAATTGCCTTTACCTTTATATTGCTGTATTTCTCTTTGAACAAAACGTTTAGAAGATGCGCATTAAAAACTTTTTTGCATGTTAAAAAGGTCTACTTAAAAACGCAAATATTTGATTGGCGATTTAAAATTGGCTATTTCTTTCGGATTTAGTATTTCATACAATTTTTGATGCTCATTATTTTTTTAATTTTTATTTTGTGTAATGAAAGTCAAAGGAATCACAGAAAAAGTGTTTGATCATGCTGAAAATCTTGAAGATGTCATAACCAGAACTTGTCAAATTTCTTTCATCAGATAGTATTTTTCTCTTGCAGTCAAAATTTCCCATAATTATTCCAAGAGAAACGTTTATCGGTTTCGTGGGTGTTCGTGTGCGTGCTGCACGCATGTCAACGTTGATGGCTACTTATGATGTCTTAGAAGCGATGGTAGGAATTTATTGATAACCTTGTTCCATTTGGTACACGCTACTTCTTCTTTTCCAGTCGACGAAATTATATTCTGTCAGCTCAGGAACAAGCCTCTTAAGCAGTTTTGGGTCAGATGCCACGTACACTCGGGGTCAAAAGGGCATGAATAATCTTTCTATTGAGAGTGCTATTTTTTAAAAATGTGACTCACGCACGGTGTGCGAATGATTTTTTTCCATATCGAATAATTTTCTTTCGATATCGAAAGTTCCTGAGATTAGCGCGTTCAAACAAACAAACAAACTCACCACGTTTATAAGAAATATTTATATTTTTTAATTATTATCGTACAAAGTCGAAGAACCGAGACTCCTTATACTGTATAATAATAAATTAATACAAAATAATGATAAATTGAATCACTAAATTTTACAGAAATTTCAGTGTTAAGCATTTGAAATTTTTTTATTCTGTGATCAACCTGACAAAAACGTTTGAAAAGGCTACTTAAGTGAGCCCAACCGGAATTGACTGTTATTACCCCACCAAAGTGGTTGTCAAGCGAGCAACGGACACATTGTGTAATTTCTGTGGCGGTACTTTTTATAGTTAGTTCACAGCTTCGAAATGGCCCGTAATGAGAGTCGGCGACACGGTCATGTTAGATTACTTATCACTTTCTGGACAAATCTTTTCAGATAGTAACTATAATACCTATCTTTTTCAAACGACTTCTAAAATCCAAATAGGAGGTTCCCAATTTGAGTGAATGTTTTTTTTTGTATATTTGTTACCTCATAACTCAGTCATTTCTGAACGAATTTTAGAAAAAATATTTAAAATGGTAAACTTTAAATTAGGTTCCATAGAAATTTAATTAAAATCTGTTCAATAGTTTTATTGTAAAATGAATCAAGACTGAGAAAATTAGAGAACGTTATTGAAGCCATCCCAAACTACATTCAACATTTTTGATCTTTCATAACTTAAAGCAAACGCTTGTACCTATGTAAATGCTAAAATAAATGTACACTACATCTATAATGCGAATGAAATAATAAATAAATTGAAAATAAGTAGAGCATCAAAGAAAGTATCCAATAAGACATCGGTGGCTGAATATTTAATGTACGTCTGCCTACGTAAAAGGGTATGGTCAAAAATAGCGCCAGATAAGTAGCTGATTGAAGGGTCTGCCCTAATCTTGCGAAAGCTGTAAAAGAAATCCTCGGCAAATTGTTTCACTTATTTTTTTATTGGAATACGAAATCTCAAGGGATTTTAGTCCGTTATTTACATTTAAAACTCAGGAAAAAGAAAGCAGTTATTTATTTAATTACTGAGATTTATGTTGATAACAAAAAAACAATAAAAATGATGCAACTTATTAAAATAATACCTATATATAGTTCATCGTCTATACCGTGAAAGAGACAATGAAGCGTTTTTGCGGCGGAACAAAATAAATTCAGTCTCCTCGAAGGAATCACTGCAATTACTCGACTCAATGAACGCAAATCGATTCAATCGATGCTTTATGATGTCGATTGTCGATGCAAAATCGAGTTTATAACATATTTTGTAAGTGTTCACTTCCCAAAAAGGACTCGTTTGTCGTCGGATAATAAGATCGTGCCGTCATGAGAATGGGTAATTTGTATCGAATAAAAAAACTTTTAAATGGACCTTAACACTATAATAAAAACAGAGATATGGGCTCGGTGGGTCGGATCGAGAAATGAATTTAGATTACAGGTTAGCGCCGACTAAGTGTGGGTTCGCCGGTTCACCTGTGCTTGTAAAAACTTCAAACAAAAAATCCAATAGTCCGCGGCTGAACTGTTTTTTTGTTAGGTATTATTTTAGGATCCTCGTTTTGTTAATCCTTTGAAATGACAGATTGTAACTTTACATAATTTGTTGAAAGTGATACTTTGTCGTGGATATTGAAATTTTATTTGATGAAATTAACAAGGCTTCACAGTCTATTTTAATTATTTTATGAATTTGTTATTTTTGATAATTAAGTTACTCTATCTATTTTAGTACCTTTCGTTATAGGTATCAGATTCGAATTAAGATTTTGGCGAAAGTCCTATTTATAAGATCAAGTTTATGTATCACGGAGCTCAATCGAGTAGAGCAGCAGTTGAATAAGTTTGATAATAAAAAAACAAGTTTACTATTAAAGATTGTCACCATTATACTGCATTTTCTAAAAAGTTTCTTTATGCCACTGTTTTTTCGTACAACAACCCGCCATTTTCGGCTCGCCATCGGCTTATTACGGTTTTATGACAAAAACCAGAGTGTTTTCAAATCACCCGCTGTGTTTTTGTAGTGCCATGTGGCTAAATAAGTACGGCTTTATATTATAAAGTACAATTCAAGTAGAAATGTAGCAAAGAATATAATACATATATTCTCTTTAACAATAGTTAATTATAAATCATATAAGAAAACTAATGAATAAAAGAATATATAGACAACAAGTGAATTTTTAGTCCACATAGATATTATTGTCAGTCGACTTGCTATAAATAAAAATAATTGATTATAAAAAATGCAATACTATTATAAGCATACTTATAGTGAAATATGAACAAATGAAAAATGAATAAAATTTCAGTCAGTTTTACTAGGATCTTACGAAAATTTGTGAAGCACTTTAGCGTAAAATAAAAAATGTTACATTGTAATCGAAATCAAACATTGAACTTTAATTGAATGTTGTGAAGTGATCACAACACAAAGGAAATATCGACGCTTAAAGGAGCACCAAGCAAGTGTTACAGCTCCGGCGCAAAACCGGTTACACAAGAGAAATAGTTTCAAGCGTGAACATAAGGAATCATATTAGTATAAGACGGTCACAAGTCCCAACTAGAGATGGGCAGACAGCCAGGTATATTTAAAGCAAATTGGGAAGATTTCCAAATATACATCCATTTGGAAGTTTTTAAGTATTTTTATATAGGAACTACGTATACGAACCAAAAAGTAAAACTCGAAAACAACACTAAAAATTTTGTTAAGCCATCGGCACATGTTACTAGCGTAAGGACGTGGCCTAAACGATACAACACAACAAAATGGCATATTTGCGGTAAAATGGTATCCTAAAAATACTTTGTTGTGTAGTTAAAGACTGAACAAATCTGACATAAAGGTTGTAAATAGTTCGTTTATAAAGCTGGTCCGGAGGTTGAAATCATTGCAATGAGCCTTTATTTTTTTCTGACCTGTTGTTGAACATTTATTTGGAAAAAAACACTGCTTTTCGAAACACAGCTCAAGCTATATCGGAAACCAGAGGCTGTAATTGTTATGAAAACATATGCCAAATAAATAATTATTATTTATTTTTTATCTTCGAAGTGGCGAGAATCATCCCAATGTTTCCGTCCGGGCAGGGACACACCCATCTCTAGTCTCAACCCGTGACTAAATACTTGCCCACGCGCAACAACTTTAATACATCGAATTATTCCACTGTGAGAACCCATAATTTCTGTTCGGGAGTCTCAGTCTAATTAAATTTTAACGCACGTTTTACGTAGACGCCACATAATGCGATTATAATTGAGTTTTGATCAGTCTTAAATTTGTTTAAAGCGTAGCGATTTACTCTACGTGCTTATAGTAATAGCCGCTCTATTTCGATTAATAGTTAGTCTATTTTAATCTGTCCTATATACTTCTTTTTTACCATCATATATGTAAACTTATAAAATAATGAAAAAATCACGGGAAGATCAAATATGCAAACACAACGTGGGATGTAAACTATTACACAAATAGACAGATGAACGAGATGTTGGAGATTGTAGAGAAAATTGCTTTTTTTTCAATATATGCAGACAGAAAATAATATCTCAAATATATTTATCCCTTTTAGACAATATAATTTTAATCAAGAACGATATTCAGAAACGATGAAAACTTAATCTTTTTATCTCATAAGTCTATAAGCATCTATATGATTTAGATATATCTGATGTAACGAGCTTCCTCGGTGATTTCCAGTGATTTTTACATTGAAAGCGATTGCCGTTTGAACGCTGTCAAAGAAAAATGGCCATCAATATATAATGAAAGTAAATCAACTTCTCTTTGACATTCATTAGTTTCATAAAAATGCCGCCTGGCTTCATATAAAAAGTAGGCGAATAAAAGCTCGTTAAAATCACTCGGTGCTCGACCCTGAATAAAAGTTTCGACAGCTTTTTTACTTACGTGGAAAAAACGGGAGAACAGGAAGTGAAGCGTATTTAATCATTACAAGCATGGCAGCCATTTTTTTCTCATCTGAATTAATTTCAAATTTGATTCTATTAACATAATCAAGTTAATCTGTGAGAGGTCAGTTTAAAAGTGATTTGATGATCTTTTGTTTGTATATTCATCGTTGAATATTTTGATAGATGTCGGTACTTGGCCTTAACGGTGTACAAAAGGTTTTTGTTGGTCTAGGACAAAAAACCATGGACTGGAAAGGATTGTGTGATGGGACTACAAAATAATAAAAAATGTGGAACTGGAACTTCACCAGGTAACTTTAGAAAAAATATGAAATGTTTTACCACTATGCAACATTCCGCTCATCATCATCATTTCGTGTAGGTTACATTGTCAATTGACCAATGTACACCCTGGTGTAAGAGTTGTTCGGAACCACCTCTCGGCCTCTGACGTGGTTCTTTTTACGACCACCAAATGGCAACGATTCCTCTGAAACTGCCAAGGTAAAAACATCTAATTATTACTAATATGGACAAAGACTTTACTACCTGATTTGATATATTTATTAGTTGTTTGACAAAGAGGCAACCTAATTCTACGGGCACAAATTGAAAGACAAGAAAATTATATTTGCAGAAATAATTTTCTTACTTAATTTTTTTTACTATTAGTATTAAACTTATGTACTGTAATAAGTTTATTTTTTTATAACTCAATGGATTTTTTATAATTTAAAAAGTTTATTACAAAGCATGATTAATAAATAATTATAATAACTACTATCAAACTAAAAAAATTGGTTGTCTGTAAAGTCGGTTTACGTCGTTAGTTTGACCTGACAACGTCAAACATTACAGTAGTATAATACACATGATCATGTCTCTCTCTCGTTCGTGCCGCGCTCTCGCTTGCGGAACAATGACGTCATCTTTTTCGTGCATGCAGCCCGTAGTATCGAGTTATTAGATATTGTCACGTCAAAGTTTTATTTTTATCACTGAATAAGTTCAATCCTATTGGTGATATTTCACTAAAGAAGATTAATCTAATATTACTAAAAAAATAATTCAATGAAAGCGTTCATGTTCATGAAGTTACCGTTTGTGGTTTAACTACTTTATGTATTTCAAAGCTGAGTTGAGTATCCCAGCGCTCTGTCCGACCGAATGTTGTTATAAAAACGTTACCGAGATCAATTTCCCACAAGTTGAGTCCTTTGTTGATGATCCAGCGATGGTTACGTGTTCTCTGGTGACTGTTATTTTGGTGGGTAATACTTAGATGAATTGGAAATTTAAATACTAAAAAATCTGCATTTTTTCGATAGAGTCCCTACCATTATTCTTGTTCGCATCCAAATTTTCTGTGTCTGGTTGGAATATAAGTTTTTTTTAAAGAGATCTATAACCAACCATAGATAAATGACTGAAATAGTACTAAAAGATTGATTGAATTGTTGTTGTAATTTAAAAATAAATATCAAGCTCATATGCTTGCGCGCAAAGACAAAAAGAAATCATAATTATGCCATAAAAAAACAAAAAACTGAAGATTCAATTAGAAATTTTCAATTTAAAATATATTTATTTATATAAAAATCAATCTATATTAAAATATTTCAAATAATTGATTTGTTCAAAAACTAGTGTAAATAATTTTACAAGATAATTTTAAAGACAAATCTGTCTTGCAAATATGCTGGTATTTTATAAGTTGATTTGGTATTATAGCCAAAATTGTGTTCATCATACTATTTTGTTGTTTTTGTTCCAGGTATGTCTTGCAACCTTTGACATCGCAAAAGTAGATCTTTTCAACAAGATAATGTAAGTACATAGTAAACAGGATTTATTGCAAGTAGTATTTTGGAATCCGCTGGTCAGTCCATTTCATAGAAGTTGATCAGCTACTAGTTGTATACTAATATTTGCACAAAACAAAACCGATTCCTAAATTTATAAAAATAATGTCACAGTATCTGACAAAGCTTGTAATCAAATATCAAATGTTTCAAGAGGCTTGGTTATTTTGCGAAATTTGCTAATGCAAATATTACCGCGTAAATTTCAAGAATATTTTAATGAATAGGGTATTATCTTATTAGCGCTACTTCTTTATTGTCTTTTCTATGTAGAGCACTAACATCATCGTCAAAGCATCGACAGAATTATTTAGTACTAATTACATCTGTCAAAAGGTAAAACATCTACAATATTACAGGTAACACTTTGGAACATAATATAAATTCAGAATAAAAGTGGCCTACGTATTGATACGTTAAGTGCTCTGATTCAAACTTTATTAAAAACCTTTCAGCGACGTGCGGCATGACGTTACCGACTAACTAATATACAGTACAGTACAATACAAAACCTTTTATTGCACAAAAATAAAATGTTGGGTGTAATGCTATTTTTACTATGCCATAAATATTAAGTCTATTATCTGCCTAATTGCGCGATTGCTAAGTAAAGGGTCAATTGAGTATTCTACTAATTTTTATTTTCTCTTAAATATCAATATTTTTAGTAACAGAAACAAAAATAAGAAAGAATTTTTGTAATCCGTTCAGAAATAAATAAGTTATAAGCTTTTGAAATTTGGTGGAAGGAGTAACTGTCAAAAAACAAGAAAAGGACGCACTGAGTGTGCAGCAATACGTCCCTACCATGCTCCCGCTTTTTATCATGAGAAAATTTTTAATGCTAATTACTGCTATAATTAACAACCAATTTTGTTGTTATTTTTAGAATCGGTTACTTTTTAATGTATATGTTGTTTAGCATAACAATATCAAACAAGTATGAACACAGTCAAGTAGCCTATTCCGCTAATAAACTTTAAAATAATAAAAAAACTGATATTCAATCACGACTCAATTATGTTGTATTTTTTTAGATATGCTCAAAAATGGTATTCTGCTAAAACAATTTTGAATCTCTATACATTTGCAACTAGAATGAATTTTAATGATAATAGTAGAAAAATGTAAATAAAATGAGTAACAGAACATCAGAAGCATCAGGGGTGTCATTGTGATCCAATTGCGATTCAATTGTGCACTAGATATTTAAAATAAGAGAACTGACGCCTCCGTGGGATATATCGATTGCGATCGTGAAAGCAACATTTTGTATTTTTGAAATGTACACGGGTGGTATTTTTTGTTTTCGACTGGTCGATGACATGCGAATAACTCCACGAGCCGGTAAACGATAACCGAATCATTATTCATTTGTTCCGTATTTCGTTAATCACTCATTAAACCCGTGTGAGTTGAGTTAATTGTCGAATGATTCGCCGGCGGATCTTATAAATCTATACTAAATGCTTGTTGTTTTCACGTAGTTTCACCGATTCTCGGTTCGGCACGAAGTCGATTCGATGCACGGAAATGTCGACTGGGTCCCCATCACTACGACAGAACTGAGACTGACAGCTAGCCACACGAGCGGCCAGACGAAATCAGATGATTTCTGGGATTCGATTTCTGTTTGCTATTTGCATAATTTAAAAAGTTTATATATGTTATAAGGGGTTTTTAAGTTATTTTTTGTTATTCCTACTTCAGGGTAAAAAGAAGAGTAAGTGAGCGTTTCGTCTTATCACACCTGAAGTTTCCCTCAGCACTCGTTGGGCTGAACACTGGGAGTTCTACCCTCTCCCCGAGGTGTCAGGAGTTCACCATACAGATGTGCGAACCACATTTTTTTTATTGTAACAAGAGGACACAGCTTATACTACCGTTTTGATCTGCGATAGACATTTTTTTGCTTTGATTGAGGTTACCACACAGCCGAAGCCAGCATTATCGGTCAGCCAGTGCCTGCGCTTTCTACATTTTATCTTATTAACCTTTAACTTCAAAAAGGGATCTAAATATTGGCCATTAGATCTCCTGCGCCCCTAATGTTCTTTTCTCATTTTAATTTCTTTTCTTTTCAACATAAAAAATACTTAAACTTTCAACATAAAATCATCAACTAACGAGGATTTTAATTTTGTGTTAGCTTTCAACCTTGTATAGATTAACTGTTTTCAAATAAATATTGTAAAAGTTCATTTGTTTTAATTTTAGTATCTATTTCTTTCATATTTCATAGAAGACAGGAATTAGATAGCGAACCTAGGTAACAAACATTTCATGGGTTACATACAATCTTACAATCAATGGAATTTGTATTTACAAAAAAACATACTTTCTGAGACTACAAAATGATGCATGCAGCCATTAATAATTTCAACACCAAGAAAAACAGTATTCAGGTCATAAATATCTCCTAATGGGCAATGCCTGTAATATTTCTTCCCTCATCTGCATTACTTCTGCAAAAATAACAAAATAGTGGCCGCGCAAGATTGCCGGCCCGATAAGCTTCGCCTGACTGCATAGAACGAGGTACTTCTACCTTTGTTATCTCACCCATTCAAATTGCGATCGTAAAACGAAGAGTTAGGATTGCTTTTCGCAATTTTTTCTCTTTATCTGGAAGTTGTGAGGTTCTGATTTGTTGTCGCGATAGGCGAATGATGCTCTCGGTTGCGGCAAGGACACGGATGAAACAAAACTACATTTTCTAGAAGATAAGCGGCGTCCGGCCTAATGGCTCAGTCGTTTTGATAACTTTAATGTCATCCCTTTTTATTTTTGCTCAATATGTTTCATGTTATAATGTTAACAGCAAGAGGTGGAACCTTAAAAAAATTGTATAGTACTTAGCATGATCTGTTTTTCACTATGACAAGACAAACATGTATAGTACTCGTAATAGATTTCTGTTGATAATTCTGTGGTAATTGGTAACAATGTTGCGAATAAACAAGTCCACCGTAGTTTTGAAAGTTTGTGTAATACGAATAAGATACTTATAAGTAGGATAATTATTTATTTTGTTGACAGTACCTACTTTAAAACAATTTAAAGTATAATGACATGGAAGTTCATTATTGCCTTAAATTCGTAATGACTTTTCTTACGGAGATATTTAGTTACTGTAAGTTATTATTAAATTTATATCATTAACAGTTTAACCTGATTTTGGTAACTCGTAGTACCTGATCTCACTTTCTTTGTATTAGATTATTTTTTAAACATAAAAATAAATGAATCATCTTCATAATAATATCACATCAAGCTATAGAACTCTTTAGGTATGTATATTACTACTAATATGAAGTGATCGTTGGATATTTATTAATACACAACGCTACTACCTCTTTTAGTGATAAAGGTATGATGATTTGGAATGACTCAAAAATATTTTATACCCTAAATTCCCACGGGAGCAAAGCGCTGGGCGAACGCCAATATGCGTACATATTCATCATTCCTTGTATGGAGCTAAATTGATGTAAGTTTTGGTATTCCAGTCGGGAACGCAGGCGGTGGTAATCATATCACGTACTACCATATTAGACAAGTTTTCAATGAATTTTAATGCGAACTACCTCGGACAGAAGAGGGCCTGAATCGATTGTGAGAAGTGATTGATCGAATGCTGGTTATCGGAAGCTTTATCGATACTTTTACTGTCACTTAAAGTGGTTTAAATGCGTTTGTTTCATAGTCAATTGAAGTTTGTTTGAGTTTCATTTAGTGGCAGTGTCTTGGTGTTGTTGGTTAAGATATTAGGTTGAACTTTTTGATTTTCTAAAGAAGTTGATTCGGCTACCATCAGTTGACCACAATAGTTTATTAACATTTTATTCTATACGATCTATATTATTACGTAAGAAAATGGTGATATTCAAATCTATCGGATGTACCTATCTGGTTTCAGGCAGTTGTTATTTTTAATAGGCTTTTTTGAACTATATACCTAAATAAATCTTTTTTAATATAATATACTTCTCTCTTTTGATCCTCGTTTGATAGAGTCTGACTTGTGTTTAAAGTACGCCTTTTTGCGGTCGACTCCTGCAATTGTTTTTTCCCATACCTACCATTTTAGTAATCGATTCTTTTGTTGTACGAATGATTCAGAATTTACGTAATACTGCTAACAAGACGTATCGCATTAAACCGCTTGCTCGGAGGTCTAGTAACTAACTCAAGCTAAAAGTTAGTGCCTCGCATTTTCTTTGTTCAGGTACATAGACGACACTTTTGCTGTGTTACGAATTTATATTTCATAACTCTGTTAAAACTTCTAAACTGATGACATTTTATCCACGAAGCGATTTCATGAGTCTTGAAGGAAAAATCATGGAGAAATCGATTGTAAGTATATAAATAAATAACAAATCATTTTAGGATTATTTGTCTTAACAAATATAACTAGCCCGAGTCCACTCGCTAAGTAGAAATCGTTTCAATAATTTCTGAACACGACTTTCTGTATAACCAAAAATATTTTCAAGTATACATTATTACCAAACAAAGTAGTTGTCAGGCACTGTCAAAAGTTATTGACTGAGCGAGCGAAGCGAGAGAAGCGTCTGTACTTCGACTTTTTTTTGCTTTTGCATAGGAAAATGTATGTTCCGGCCTAGAGGTCACATTTCTGAATGGATTTTTACTAAACTTGGCCCATGTATTCCTTGTTTTTTTTAGTCTGGAGCATTTTTTGATCGGGGGAAAAGTTAGGGCAAAACGGGGGAAAGTTTGCTGTAGGATTATTTCTGAACGGATCTTTACGAAACTTGACACAAATGTTCTTTGATTTATTAAAAATTTTTGGTCAAGATATTTTTTCGGTTGAGTTTAAAATTAGTGAATAAAGGGGGAAATTTGCAGTAGCGTAGTTTATGTCAATAACATTGATAAATTCACCGCCTCTAGATATCAAGTGTTAACGCAGTTGTTAAGCGCCCTATCTGCTATTCAGGAGGCTGCTGTCTGGTTCGAAGTTTTTCTTTTCTTTTTTTACTGTAATTTTTATTTAAAGTAATTGACTAAAAATCAGCTGGAAATTAATTAAGTCAAATTAAATAATACTGGTTAAGCATACTTTAATTTATAATCAAGATCAGAACTTTCGATAAACAATATTAATTTTGATTTTTGCAAGTTCTTAATTAATTTACCATCCACAAGGATAAAACTGGACCCATTTGCTTGGACTTCGATGTCCGTATCCCTCTGTCTGTCTGTCACTAGGTTGTATCTCATGAATCGTTATAGTTAGACAGTTAGAATTTTTGATCTCACACACACACACACACACAGATGAGATAAGAGTCTGTTCCCGCTAATACTAAATAAAAAATAATAATATAATATTTACGGGTGGCTCCCATACAACAAACTTTTATTTTATTGCTCAATGTTGTTATCGGTAATATTTAGTTTTTAAAAAAAATTTTGGTTGTTCACTTTAAAAATAAATAATTAAAATAATACAAAAATATTAAAGGGGGCTCCCTTACAAAAACCGTGTTTTTTGCGGTTTTCATAAATAATTGTACGCAATTGACCGGTTTTATCTATGTACAAATTTATTGACGCAGTCATTAGCGTCTACGTTATTTCATTGTCATGGTACAACATGGTTATTTAACTGTTCGCGAGGTCTACTGTTCACAGAACTACTAGTTAATTAAAAATATGTAGAGCAAAGCTTCTTAATCTACTAGCCCCTTCAGATTTACCTCTCATCAAATTGAGTCTAATCAGATAGGCTTTATCGTAAGAATATTGTATTTGGCTCTAAATGTAAAAAAATAAAACTATAAAATTAACTCTAATTTAAATCTAACGTTACATATTTTCTACTCTAATATAAATAAAAACCAATAGTAAGGCTGCTTGCAACAACCAGCATTCTATAAATTTTAAACATATATTCCAAACTACCTAGGAATTCCCTACCATAATGGATAGAGCAACATTATTGTAAGAATACCACATTGCAGCCCGTACACTGTTATCACGATAAATGAAGAGGCCGTATATTGAGCTAATTAACGATTCCATTCCGATTCTAACCAATTCCCTTGTTAGTCTGTGACGGTATTTATATAAAACTTTATTGTACAAAATACAATTGTATAGGCGACTTTAATGCTTGAAGGTATGGACTGCTTCTGGAACTTGTAAGGAATATTATAGACGTAATCTTCATACTTTATCTATGTATAGTAATAAAGATGTGGTGCTCGTTAATCGAGCGACGCCCGCAGCGAATGCACATGTCAAGCGACGGCGTGACGCGACCACTATTGGATTGGTCGCCATTTAGTAGCATTTTTTATCTTGAGCTCCTCCATGCTTCGGAAGGCACGCTAAGCCGTTTGTCCCGGTTGTTGTCGATAGATAGTAGTCGTTAGGGTGTGTCAGATGCCTTGGGGCAGCCTGAAAAATTGGACATTGGTGGCCACTAACACACCTCAGGTCATGTTCCTGTTGGTCTGGTTTCTCTGTAAAAAGGGTTACGGAGGTCAGACGGTAGTCGCTCCATTGTAATAACCAGTTCCGCCAAATCTAGGACCATGAATGAAAGCGTACCCTAGGCTCCGAAGCGGAAGCTGACGACGCAACTCGGAATACACGCTAGGATGATAAGTATTATAGATGTGATAGTGATTCATTCGCAGCAAACATGAAGTTTCAAAAGATAATTGGTACTATCGCTGAAATTCTTATGTCCCCGTGAAGAAGTAACCAATTTGCTAATCGAACAACGGGTTTTCTTTCATTCCATGTTGGGAAATAAAATAATTATATAAGCGATTTATACGACAATTACTGAAAAATCTTTCAGAAAAAATTTAAGTGGTTTTCGGAGAAACATCCAAAGATCGTGATACACTACATACACGAACTAATCAGCGTTTAAACATAAAATCTAAATATACAGTTAATTGGTTCCGTACCTTACCAATACCCTGTATAGTACCTTTAAATATAGGTATTATACATGTATCCTTGTTGTGCAATAAAGAGTTTTTATATTGTATTGTGTTATAAGAAAACACAAAAGCGATAATTTTGAATGAAGTTCTCGGCATTTCTCCGCTAGTGTGTCGCAGGCATATAACTAAATTCCACAGAAACCAGTAAGTCGTTCAAAGTGCTGCGTTATCGTTCTTAAAATCCGTTCCGTCCCAGAATTATTATACCTAGTACTTTTTCGTAGAAATTACGCCATAATGGTTCACTGAGAACATGAAATTTGATATACCTAAGTAAGGGCAAGCGTCGTAAGACAACGAAATCCATTCTATTGAAGTGGTCATGATTTTTCTACTTTATTTTCCGTATAACTTAGGTTGTATTGTGCTAATTGTCTATTAGTACAGATCATAGGGTTAAAAATATTTATAGTTTGGCATAATTGAGATAAGGCAAATAAAGTAGAACATACAAATTAAATTAAGTATTTTTAGATCGTATGTTATCTTGACGGCGCGTTGTAAAAATAGCAATACTCAAAATAAGTTTGCTTTTATTAGAATGCTTCTCTTTGTTTGTTCTGAAGACATTTTTATTACCAGTCCAGCCCAAACATAAGTTTCGTTGTTAGAAACTTTGCGAAAACAAGAAATTTATATCAACTACAAAAACAATGTATGTTAATCATAAACATTAGTTTAACAAGGGTCATTTATTTTTAGTGACTTAAGTATTTGTCCTCTACCGGCCATTGTTCTAATATGAAAACAGATATATGTATGTGTAGATGAGACTAATGGTTAACATTTATCAATATTAAAGGAATTGTTATGATCTCAGCGATAAATCCGCATGTACCTTTTCTTTAAGGGCTGGCCAATAAATTTGTTCATTTGAAGATTTTTTTATAACTTTAGGATTTTATACGCAGCTCTCACCCAGAAGATTCGTAAGTATAACATTTATAAGCGCAGTATATACACATATACTGCGCTTATAAACAGTAATATGAATCTAACATTTTCTGAGTATGTTATCCCTCAGATCATACCAGAGTATTTGGTCCCATATGTTTACTGTAATCCAAGTTCTTTCTTTGTTCTGATTTCTATTGTTACTTATGCATGTGCTTCAATTTAAATCTAATATATTATTGCAATTTCGACTTGTCTATGGTTATAGATCTTGAAAAAAACAAGTAATAATTTGAAATATGGAAAGCTAAAAATTGAACTCACGGTCGGATATCTACAGACAATGTTGGGTCCGCAAAATTCAGGTAGCTTTAATCCAAAATTAAACTGAATGATGTCAAGGAAATCAGAATTGTTAGGCCGAAAATTCAATCTCTTGGGACAGCCCTGCTGTTCGCATGTGTGAGTTGGGTTGTGTGGACGTGTAGGTATACTAATTTCGCTTTAGGCGACGTACACATTTAACATTTCGGACGCGGCACGGGTTTTAATTTGTGATCAATTATGCGCGAGCACTGTTATTTATCGTTGTTTTATTTTATTTACCTTCTCACAGCACCAGTGGGTGGTCCGATCACGATTTTCGGGATGCGGTGTTCACCAATAAGTTCCACTGATTGGGTAATAGAGTTATAAATCGGGCGAGGTGACGATTTTTATTTTCAGATCGAGATTTGCATCACGTCCGCTGATATTTTTGTACACTATGGCGGTATGTTTTAAATTGAGGTAATAGTTTTAATATATATCATGAATGTCATAAATATATTTTTATGCATAACCTATGCATATAAAAAAAAGACAGTTTAATTCTTAAGTTTTAGGTATATCCATGTCATTCATTACTCGAGAATAAATGCTTGGCTAGCTTCCAAGACGTAATGTTTTGCCATACTCCTTAAAATGAGTGACGTTTAACGTAGTATTATGACAGATGTATCCGAGTTGGTTAGGAATTTTGCCAAGTGCACAATTTTCTTTGTTAAGTTCGTTATTGTGTTGGCTTAAAGTGGAATGAAGACGGAATGAAATTATTTGAATTATGGCTTACACTATTTATTTGAACATTTTTAGTTATATTTGATATAAACTTATGTTAATTTCGGTTAAAATTAAATTATCTTTTCTTAATAATCCATGCCCACTACCCGTACATTGGATGCGAAATATTGTGATTTAGAATAATAAACTTACGATTTTTTTATACAAAACAACGGCAAAATATTTCCATGTTCCACCAAAAATATTTTTCCATAAAGGTCACTTCTAAAATTTCTATAGACAATATATAAAAGTCGGCCATTTTGTTATTCTGAGCGCATCGGGCGCCCCTGACCGGTTAGCGGTAAATTGTTCCTCGTAATGTGATTCTAATTGAGCAGCTAATACTTACTGAGCATACACTCAGTTAATTAGCCGTTACCGGACATTTCTTGCTTAGTACACTGAGCCTTTTTACCGCAGCGTAATTGGTAAGCTCGGTTATATTTCACGGCTTAAATGAGAGTTTAGCTTTTGTTTCCTATTTACGAGAATAATTGTCTGAGTAATTTCAGCTTCTTTAATTAAAGTTGCATTTTTGAGGTTGAAATGTAAGGAATTATTTTACACTTTTGATAAAACTTACACTTATTAAACTATACGTAATTTATTCACCATGTGTTAAATAGCTAGTTGTTGAACAGAAAAGGTTATAGTGATCACTATAATTTTATAGATCATAAACCTGATAAACATTTATAGAGAAACAAAATGAACGTTTAATTAATTTAAGATAATTATACGCTAAATACCAGTTTAATAGCCGTATAATAAAGGAGCTTGTTGTTATAATAACTGAGATAGGAGACAAAGCGAAAACAAGAGAAGGCTGTATCATAACATAATCCTACATTATAACGAAAATCACCCTTTGTAAGTAACTTGTGCGTGTTACTATGTACAGTACGAGCTTCAACTGGTTACAAATTATAAATTATAAAGCAAAATTTTGGAAGTAACAACCTAAACTTCTTATCATTGTAAAACCAAGCTTGTCGTATCAGAAGTTCGTTTTGAAAAGGAATGATATAAGTAGGTTTGCAGGTAAACTTCTGTTTATGTTATTTTGATTACATGATATAGATAATTTGGTAAAACGACTGTGTATAATACAATACAATACAATACAATATAACTTTATTGCCCATATTTTGGAAATCACAAAACTGAATTATAACATTGTTAACAATATGGAGCAAAGGCGGACTTATTGCTAAGCAATCTCTTCCAGCAAACCTTTGTACAGTAAGAGAACATGATGTAAGGGTGGGCCCAGTAGAATTAATAATAAAATAAAAATAATGTCTACTGTATAAATAAATCAACACAGACACAGATATAATTTGGGAACAAGGGACAGTCACAATTAAGAAATACATATGATATATATTCTACATACCTTGAAGGGACAGATAGTGCTCCTTAACCTGGCTCTTAAAACTAGTAATAGTTTGAGCCATGCGTACATTAACAGGCAAAGCATTCCACAGGCGAACAGCCCGTACTGCAAACGACTTGGAGTAAGATGCAGAAGAGTGGGTTGGAGTTTTGAGAAGTAGGTCATTTACACTGCGCGAAGGACGGTTTTGATCTGATTTCAGAAAAGTGAAACGCTCTTTTAGATAAATAGGGGTACAAGGAATAAAGAGAACTGAGAACAGGAGTACAAGGATGTGATAGTTACGACGAAACCTAATCGGAAGCCACTTGAGTTGTGCGCGGAAAGTAGAGACGTGATCATATTTGCGGAGTCCAAATATAAATCGAATGCAAAAGTTTTGGAGGCGCTCAAGTTTATTCAATTGTTCTTCAGTAACATCAAGGTAACATGAGTCGGAATAATCAAGAATAGGGAGAAGTAAAGATTGTGCCAGCGAAATTTTCGTTTCTATAGGTAAAAAGTTTTTTAGCCTAGTAAGTGATCCCGCCGAAGCAAAAATCTTCCTACTTACTTCCGCAATCTGTGAAGACCATGATAGTTGTCTGTCGAAAATGACACCTAGGTTCTTAACTCTGTCACTGTAGTCTATTTTAACCCCATCAAACATTATAGACGGAAGGGAGGACCAGTTTAGTCTAGAAATATGCCATGCATTACCTATGATGATGGCTTGTGTTTTTGCTGGGTTTACAATAAGTCCATGAGATTTACTCCATCTGGAAATTTGAGAAAGATCGTCATTAACTTTATTGATACCATTTGCGAGGTCCTCTATAGAGGCATGACAATATATTTGTAAGTCATCTGCATATAGGTGGTAGGAAGTGCAGAGTTGAAACGAGACTGAGTTGATAAAGATAGCAAATAGTAAAGGAGATAGAACGCCGCCTTGAGGAACACCAGCAGACGTGTAGCACCAAGAAGAACAATCATCCTCAATGCGCACCCGCTGCCGGCGCCCATGCAGATAAGAATGAAACCAGTCGATAGCAGAAGGAGATACGTTCAGTGTTCGTAGCAGACCCAGAAGAATATCAAAATCCACAGTGTTGAAAGCATTACTAAAATCAAGTAAAGTCAGGACCGTAACCTGTGAATTATCTACTCCATAGCGGATGTCATCCGCGATCTTCACTAACGCAGTAGTCGTACTATGACCTGCACGGAAACCAGACTGGTAAGGGTTTAGAAGGTTGTTTTTTGTGAGGAAGGAGTGAAGTTGAAATTGGACTAATCGTTCCAAAACTTTGGATAAAAATGGAAGTATTGAAATTGGTCGAAATTCTGAAAAGGTTGTCGGGTTCGCTTTTTTTGGTATAGGAGTAACATTTGCACTTTTCCAAGCAGATGGAAAAGTACCAGAGGACAAGGAATTGTTCATGATTCTCGTGATAGTAGGAAGTAGGATATCAAGGATTGGCAGAATCATATTACGACTAATCTCATCAGATCCGACAGCATTTGAGGATACTGATAGTAAACACTTTTGAACGTCACTAGTGGTTACCGGACTAAATGAAAATGGAGAAATATCTGGAGTTGGAAGTGAAGATAGATGGTTTAACGTGTTTGTCTTGTCATTGCCATCAAATAAAGTTGAAGAGGAGAAATGTTTATTTAGCAAATTTAAATCAAGATTTTTAGAAGTAGCTGTTTTATTTTTACCAACTCCAAGTGACTTTAGAAATTTCCAAATTTTAGTTGGATCACCATTTTCAATAGATTGATGGATATGGCGGCGCTGTGCTTCTCTACACTTCCTGTTGCTAAGGTTACGAGCTTGGATATATCCATCTCTATAACGATCAGGGTCTTGTTTAAATTTTGACTTCATGTAATGCTTTTTATGTATTGCAGCTTTGAGGTCTTCAGTAAGCCAGGGTGCAGGCAGATGTTTTACTCTAACAGGATGTATCGGGGCATGTCTGTCATAAAGTTCAATGAGCATTTTATTAAATCTATCCAGCTGGTCATCGACGGAAGTTAGATCAGATAACCCATCCCAATCACAGTCGTTAGCATCATCACAAAGGGCATCCATGCTGATGGAACGAAAACTTCGCTGCATGAGAACTTTAGACCTTAATTTGGGTGGACGAATTTTATATGACAGAAAAAGTAGGTCATGGTATGAAAACATATCAGCGTTAAGCTGCCCATGGGTTGCAACCAAGTCAGTCGAAGAGACCAGGATGAGATCCAAAAGCGATGGAGTGCAATCTGGAAAATGATGCGTAGCTTGTAGCGGGAGAACTGACAAGTTGCAGGCCCTAACCACAGATAATAAAGCAGAGGAGCGGCTGTCATTTTTAAGCAGGCATGTATTGAAATCCCCCATGATAATAGTTTGACTATAAGATGGGGCAATGTCCTCTAGAAGTGTTTCCAAGTTTGAAAAATATTTAATATCATCAGAGGGACTATAGAAAACGCCTAAGAGAACGCGTGTATGGCTCAGGGTGACCTCGACAAACAAATACTCCGCCTCATGTGAAGGATTTCTAATCTGGGAAAAACGTATAACGCTGTGTGGTATATTAGAACGAAGATATATAGCAACGCCACCGCCTCTTCCGTCACCTCTATCGTTCCGAATGAGTTGGAAACCCGGTAGTGAATAAGAAGTAGAAGGCAAGTAAGGAAGTAACCAAGATTCAGATACAAATATAGCATGGATGAATTTGCTGTCACAAGTCGCTAACAAGTCAGGGTAGTGCCCCGGAATGCTTTGCGCATTAATATGCACTGCATTGAAACACTTGGGAAATTCAGAGAATGTGTCATTTAATACTTCATTCAATGGCGCTGGTATAGAATAGAAGCTATCCTCAGTTGACGTCATTGAATAAAAACTATCATTAAGTTGATTGTCCATGTTATTATATAGACTATAGATATAGACCTAACAAAGCTTATTATATAAATATATATAAAATAGATAATATTTAATCCACCAACTACCCGCCAGCATGAGAAGTACCTAGTTTGCACCATATTAAATATTGAAAAAATATTAAATTATTAATTAATAAAAAATAATAAAATCGAAAATGTAATAAATATTCAAAACACAAAAAGGCCTGCCTGTCCGTAAACAACCCATCTTTGGCTCTATAAATTTTTACTATGCCTAAAATTGTGACATTGACATCTGTCAAAGTCAGTCGGTACAAACAACACTAAATAAACAAACAGGAATTCGACAGACAAAATAGTTGAATTGAAGTTGGAAGTGAAAAACTTTGGCAAAATAAATACAATTTGATGTGGGGGTATTCTGTTGTAAACAGTGCAGTAAGGCCTGAGCCTACAACTACATACGAGTATAAAAGGAAAGAGAAAAAGTAAAATAGCTAAGATGCACCAAAATACAAAATTGTTACTTTTTAGCTCTCGAAGTAGCAGTCGCGGCGTTGTCTTCCGTTGCAGTTATCACTACATTGCACAGCTGCTCAACCTCAGCGCAGGAGTAGACGTGATGTTTCACACCATCCGAATCAATCACAAACACGCATCCATCTCTGGTCCAGCACTTGTGAACGCCAAATTTTTCGCGCGCCGCCATATACGCCTCGTGCCGTCCCTTTGTGAGAAATTCGGATATTGTGACACCAGCTCCCTTCAGGCATGTTTTAGCCGACCAAAATTTGCCCTTCACGGCCAAGCTGTTGAATTCCAGTAGAATAGGACGGGGCCTTTGGCCACGAGACCGGCCCAAACGATGAGAACGACATATATCAGCTTCTTTGAAGTCTAAAATCTTAAGCTTATTAGCCGCCAAACTCTTGACCAAAGAGGAAATATTTTCGTTTGGGCTTTCAGCAATCCCATGTATTAACAGGATTTTCCTACGTCCGTGAGTCTCAAGATGATCACATTGTCTCTCCAGCCGATCCTGCCCATGGGCCAGCAGCTCAAACTGCTTCTGGAAGTTTGCCATTGACGAGGTGATAAATGTCTTGAACAATGTAAAATCTGTGGATAGTGACTTGACGGTTGGTGAAGAATTAGCCTTTTGCAGCTCCTTTTGGAAATCCGCCATCTTTGTGTTGAAGTGCTCAATCATATTTGCCATTGAATTTTGTAGTGAGTCCATGGTGAGGTGATGTGTAACGGTTATGCCAGCAGGTAATTTAGTAGACAATCTTTATTTATTCATTTAAAAACTACTTGTTGTAAAAGCAGAACTAATTTTAATTTAGTTTTATAAACAGAACTTAAAAAAAATGTATATAAACAGTTTTACTGCTACCCACAATAATCGAACCGAACTTTATAATGATTATTCTTTTGATTTTTGTTACCTGACAATTTAAGTACATAAATTATTTAGTAAAATTATTGTAGGTATCATTCCGAACAAAAGTATAATGATAATTCTAACATTATTGTTTCTTGTTGATCTCATGTTCATTTATCTCCTGTTTTTTGATACATATCCTCTATCTATTGCTTTATAAATTAAATGCTAAATTAAAAAGTACCTATTATAACGCGGACTTTGATTAAATCAATCAATCTGCAACAATATCCGAAGCTGATAGGCACCGTGCGAGTGGCATCCATAAAGTGGCCTTTTGACTACATGCAGAGATCGCGCGCGTTTTGTTTTTACAACATTTGCTAATCTACTTGAACCTTTGATACCACTTTGAACCTTATGATAATAACATATGAAGTACATACTAAAGATGTAATAAAATTTGTTACCGTTACGCCAAATGTATTATTAAGAAAAGATGCCTAATTTAAATTATATTCAAAGTGTTCATTAAACGTGGCCCAATTTTTCAAGCACAAAGTGCTAAGCGTTGATCTGACCTTCAAAATACGGCCAAGCAGAGGTCAATGGTGAGATTTTGTTTATTTGTCCATTCAAATCCAAACACTGGAATTAAAACGTAACCTTGATATATAAGCATTATAAATCCAACAGGCACTGTCCTAACTAAAATCATAAATAATAAAATGAGTTTCTAAGCTTTTGTTCGCGTACTGGAAGAAGACAAAAATATTATATTACATTATAATAATCCTGAAAAAAACTAGGAAAGCGGCCCCTGAGCTTCAAATCAAACAGTGGAGAATGCAACCGGGATGACGGGATGGTGATGATGATAAAAAAGCCAGGAAATATTAGGCTTTTTGATCAAAAGTAATTTAATCCAAAAGGCAATACGCTCATCATCATCATTTCGTGTAGGTTACATTACAATATAAAACTCTTTATTGTACATTGTGTATCAATATGTACCAGAGTTGTTCGGAATCGCCTCTCTGCCTCTGACGTGGTTCCTTTAACGACTTTCAAATAGCAGCTTAACGTGCCTTCCGAAGCACGGAATCATTTTTATTACCAGAGAATCAGGTGAGGTACAGTGGATAACATAGACCACTTTAGGGTGCAATTGTAAGCTTAACCAGTATATTTTTGTGGCTCACTATACATGCAGATCATTTCATTAAACTCTGGAATATTTTTCAACTGTTCGCATAAATAAAATTCTCTTGGAAATAAGACCAGAAGTTATTTTTTTTAAAAAGAAATTTAATAACAGCTACTTGAAGGTATTTAACCCAAAGATACAATTACTTTACAACAATTTAATTTACACCATATATCACTTCATCTAAACGACTAAACAAAAATATTACAAAACAAATAACTTAATCACAAAATGACTAACAACACAATGAACTGATAACCAAACCGGCAGAGTAACAACCTAGCAACAAGAATAATGAAACGAGAATGACCCGGCACCGGCGGTGCATCGCGTTTTTTAGTCCCTACCCCACACTATAAATCTTCTTTCCAACACGGCCTTTCCTGGCGGGAGGCCGTCTCGGGCTCCTTCATCTCTAACCGTGATGGTTGGTATCCAAGATTGGCATGGAAGGGTCTGCCCTGTCGAATGGGGTCACAAGCGGCGTAGCAGATTCGTCCGTCAATCCCTGCGTCCCAGACGCTCCTGGTTTGGGCTCGCCAGCGTCAGGCATCTCGACTACGGGAAGGTGGGTGACGTTCGAGGTGGACCCCTCGCTCTCATCGTCTGCATCTGTACAGAACAAAATCCAAAGCACAAAAACTTGTTCACTCAATTCAAAACAAAGGAAAATTAATAAGTAGATACGTTTTACCAGCAATACAGTAGGCTAGCTTACCTAACCCAGCCTAAGCACAACGGATATAAAACAAACTGATATCTGTACCGATCACTCGGGGCAGTTCCCGTCGGGGGAGTGCCGCCTCACGACTCGTTAGAGATCTACGCGCACTTACGTGAGACATAACTTTGCGTGTGTGAATCGGTTCCACATAAAAGAATGTTTCAACCCAAACCTTTAATAACCCATAAACAGTGCTTATCACACAAGCACCGCACACACACATATAAACCACGACTCGTCAAAGGCCAATTCGTGGTAGGACGCTGCGCTTACTAATGCCCCAGGATCACGTATCCGAGGACACAACACCAAGCATGTTCCATATACCAGAATCGCATGTCGGAGCGCACTCCACGACCGCATTCCGCAACATGAAACATACTTTACACTGGAAATATATCCGTCAGCCAAGATAGCTTACCCAAGTACACGGACTTCAAGATAGAGGCTATCCAGACCACAAGATAAAACCTCCATCGACTATGTCCGCCCCATGCGTAAACATATTACACCCTCGAAAATATTAGGACACACTCAAAAAAATTCCCTCAATTACATTAACATT
Organism: Euzophera pinguis; assembly: GCA_947363495.1. Lineage (NCBI taxonomy): Eukaryota > Metazoa > Arthropoda > Insecta > Lepidoptera > Pyralidae > Euzophera > Euzophera pinguis. The sequence goes on from OX376164.1 coordinate 8,045,336, forward strand.
ATCTTTAAGACAGACGTAGGGCCCGGCACAGGCGTGTTCTCACAAAAATTATTAGAGCAGAATTATTTGTAAGCCGAATCACATTATTTAAATTCACTCACCACTAAAGAAAGCAGAACAAACATCAGGAGTCCATTCTCCGTGCCACGGCATCATATATTCCGCAGCTGCCTGCGTTGACTTCCCATATGAGCCTGCCAGGAGCTGAAGCTCATAGCGACCCTGAGGCAGGATCTTCATCACCCGGTAAGGCCCTCGCATACAGGAATCCAGCTTCCCTGTCGCTTGAGCTTGTTTTCTGACAAAAACTAAAGAATTAAGTTCAAAGCCACGAGGTGCCTTGCGGCCTTTGTTAACATAAGCATTTTGAGATGCTTGGTTTAAACGAAGACGTTCAGATACTCTCTGGCGACTCATCTCCCGGAGAGTTTCCCTGTTTGGGCTGCAGCCCTCAATGGCCACATCACGAATTAAACTCCGAATGAGTGGCGTAGCTGCATAAATGCCAATCAACAGGTTTAGAGCTGAACATTTTGTTGTCCTATGCTTGGTGATATTGAGGACCAGCTGTAGCTTCCACATAACGGTTGGCCATCTTTGTTCTCGATAATTGCACTCAATTCGTACCATATTGAGCACAGTACGGCAGTAACGCTCCACTTGCCCGTTGGATTGATGCATCTCGGGAGTTATCAGATGCGTGTCACAGCCCATGCTGTTAATCCAATCGAGGAAGTCGGCACTTTGAAACATACGACCTCTGTCAGCTACGATTAGCTTAGGGGTTCCAAAAAGTGAAATGAAGTTGGTAACATGGCGTTTCAACTCGTCTGACTCTTGCCGAAACATGGTATACAACAAACAGTACTTAGAAAAAGCGTCAATTACAATAAGAACATAACGATAGCCATCGGCCTCTGGTAGAGGTCCCAACACATCCATATGGACCGTCTCAAAAGGCACATCCGGTTTTTCCCATGAGTGAATGGGTTGGAAAGGTGCACGAGCTACTTTCTTATGTGAAAGGCACACCAAACAGTGTGTTATATATTTCAACGCGAAAGCTCTTAACCCGGGAAACCAGAAGTGCTTCATGATCAAGTCGACTGTCTTGTCTACCCCAGAATGATCATGTTCATCATGGAAAATTCGTAAAAGGCTCAGCCTATGACCTTTCGGAATGTAGCATAACAATTTTGGATCTTCACCAGTAGGCATAAATTTAAAATACAAGATATCATTCTTTACAAAATATTGAGTAGAATCCAGTTGTCCGTCCGACAATCTTTGCATAAGAGACCGAGTCTCTTCGTCAGAAGCCTGAGCAATCCGGGCCCAGTTTTGAGGCTTCTGGACAGTAACAGTATTAATCGGATTACGGCTAAGATAGTCGGCATGGGACAAAAGGGAACCCTTACGATAATCCAAAGAAAAATCAAAATCTTGCAGGTATACCCACCACCGGGCCACTCTAGGTAACAAGTCTTTTTTCCTCTGAGTGAGTTTCAATGCGTTGCAATCAGTGACCACGGTGAAGCGTACCCCTACAAGATAGTGCCTGAAGTGCTGGAGGGCCTTGACGACTGCGAGCGTTTCCAGCTCATACGAGTGATATTTGATCTCAGCACCCTGAGTCAGTCGGCTAAAATAAGACACCACTCGTTTACGATTACCCTCATGCACTTGCATCAAAACAGCTCCATAACCAATAGAGCTCGCGTCTGTATGGACCTCTATTGGCAACGAAGGATCATAGATGGCTAGCACCGGCTCACTCGTCAGACATTCTATGATGTACTTTCGAGCAGCCTGTTGTTCTATGCCCCAAGAAAAGTTAACGCTCTTTTTAGTTAGTGCGGCTACACACGCAGTCTTTTGAGCAAAGTCAGCTATATAGCGTCTAAAATAACTGGCTAGGCCCATAAATTGACGAACCTGTTTTACATTTTGTGGTTCGGCTGAGTCAATCAAAGCTCTCACCTTCTCATGGCTCGGCCTAACCTGACCTTCACTAATTGTTCGGCCCAAGTATTCTATCTCTGTCGCTAAAAACGAACACTTCTTCAAATTAATCGAAAAACCGGCACTGGTTAATGTGTCAAGGACTTTACGAAGCAAAATAAGGCCTTGGTCTACCGTTTTACTTAAAATAAGGACATCATCGATGTAGACCAGGATATCCCCAGATTCAATGAACTCGCGAAGTGTTTTAGCGATAATCCGCTGATAAATGACAGGAGCGTTTGCCAGTCTATAAGGCATTTTCAAATACTGATAATGTCCTTCTGGCGTGACAAATCCTGTGAGCGGCACCGACTCCTGATCCAAGGGGATCTGGTGGAACCCAGTTGCCATATCCAGGCTGCTAAAAAATTTGTTACCCCCTAATCGGTCTATGTGGTCGTCTATTCGCGGCAGAGGAAACCTATCTTTCACAGTGACCTCATTTAGCTTTCGGAAGTCCACACACATTATGTCCGACCCGTCTTTCTTTTTGACGAGAAGGATAGGACTCGCGTACTCAGAATCTGACTCCTCAATTATGCCCTTGTTCAAGAGATCTTTAATAATTTCGCGAACGCGAAGTGTCTCGGCATGAGACAGTCTATATGGGCGATAGTAGACAGGAATGTTAGAGTTAAGTTTTATTGACATACACCCTGTCTTAACCGTTGATGTCGCAGTTCCAGAAATGAAAAATTTTGAAAAGTAATTTATTATCTCTAACAGCTTTTGTAACTGGACATCAATAAGAGGCGTGTTAATGGGAATTGAAGCGTCAGATTGAACTGTCATCACCGTATCTGAGTTGCGTTCAATCCTCGTAAGCCGCTGAGAGTCCTTGGTACGAACATACCTAACACCTTCTCTATTCAGAACATCTGTACCTACTATGACTGGAGTGTTCATGTACTGAGATGGTACAATGAACAAGTCTACTTCGAGAGTCAACCCGTCAAACTCAATCGGCAACCTTACATAAGACGTACTTTCTACTTCCTGGCTACCCAATCCCTTTAAAATCCGAAAAGCAGGCTTAGCTAAACAGTTAAAATGTTTCAGCAAAGATGACGTCATAAGTGAAATGGTCGAACCGCTATCGATTAAAATATCTACCGGTACATCTTGAATGACAGCCACTACAACATCACTATTAGTGGAAGTAACTAAAACATTACACAAATTAACTGTCTCCTTATTCGTCGCTTCGGATCTTTGTTTGGCAAAACAAGTATCGACACTGTGTCCCAATTTCTTGCAGAATGAACAAGGTTCAGTCCTAGTCGGCAAGAAAGCAGGCCTTGAAGACGCGGCACTCGGAGTACTCGACGGCTTACTCGACCCCTGATCGATCCTAGAACGCTTATAACAATTAGCCTGCCTATGCCCTGGTTGACCACACGAAAAACATTTAAAATCACCAGTACTCCTTTTTCGTGACGAATCCGTAGTTTGCTTACTCTGGGTACTATTAAACGCAACCGAACGCGAGGCAGAACTCTTTGAGGTACTAACCGGCTTAACATAAATCGAGAAAAATTCAATCAAATCGTTCGGCATTAATTTTGCATTAGTTGCCGACGCTCGAATATTCGGATCACTAATGCCGCGTATAATTATTGCCGAAATCAACTCATCACTGAGACCCCGCACTATACGTAACCGAAGCAGCGCGCGGCGCGCATAATCCGCGTATGTAGGGTACTTATCAGAGTTCGTATTAATGACCTCGGCCAAAATATTCGCGATGTCGGGTGTCTTTGGACATAACGGCTTAAACTCTTTCTTAAAATTTGTCCAAGAACGATCACTTGACACCCACTCGTTTAACCATGATCGTGCGTCACCTTTGAGGCAGTTGCCGATACGCGAAAGGCATTCGTAGTCATTCCACTTATTACACGATTTCGCACGATCCACTTCTGCACACCAATCGTCAAAATTGTGCAAATTCGGATCGAAATTCGAAATATAAAAATGTTGGTTCGACCTACCCGCATAGTTAATTGAACGTATCGCGTCCACAATGCGATCGGTAACCGACGAATGTTCCGGCGTTAACCGTGAATTTTTCGAATCACGCTCCGAATCGCGAGGGGGCGATCTAGATCTATACTGCGAACGCGACGGATCACGGGTGGGTGACACAAGACAATCCCGTGAGTGTCTGCTACTTCGATTACGGGGAGGAGACATATACCTATCTCGTGACCGCGACATACGTCTACTTGGCGACACCAACGTACGCGTAGACTGCGTTGGCGATGGGTGACGTGCATGTGAACGTGACGGTGCGGACGGTGTTCGCTCGCGCCGCAGTGGTGACCTATCTCGATTTTACGAACGAACCACTTGTACAGTAGGACGAACCGACGCGGATGAAGCCCTAACCTTTTCTTCTAACGCTCTAAGACGAACCATTAGGGCTTCCATCTCGGAAGACCGCTCACGGCGCCTACTACCACGTTGTCCGCGAGTATCGCGACGATCATGGTCACGATACGGGCTACGGCTATCGCGGCGGCTCACACTGCGATCACGCCCGTGATCTGACATTCTAATTTACAAAGATTCGAACAATAACTTTTTATTCAAACACTTGTGAAAATACACCAATGTACAGAAGAAAATCACACACAAATCACTGAAATACCACAGTAAAAACTGCCACAAAAATAATTAGACAAGGAGGAAAAAGGACTTACCCTCAACGACGACGATTACTTACACTTATCACACTCAAACACACGTTAGAAAGAAAAATAAAAATAAAATCGAGGGTAGATGGGGTTAAACGGTTATTCAAATCATTAATCAACAAAAATCACATGTGACACAAAATACGTGGGCAAAAGAGATCGAATCCCAATTCTGATCTTGGAAATAAGACCAGAAGTTATTTTTTTTAAAAAGAAATTTAATAACAGCTACTTGAAGGTATTTAACCCAAAGATACAATTACTTTACAACAATTTAATTTACACCATATATCACTTCATCTAAACGACTAAACAAAAATATTACAAAACAAATAACTTAATCACAAAATGACTAACAACACAATGAACTGATAACCAAACCGGCAGAGTAACAACCTAGCAACAAGAATAATGAAACGAGAATGACCCGGCACCGGCGGTGCATCGCGTTTTTTAGTCCCTACCCCACACTATAAATCTTCTTTCCAACAATTCATAATATGAATTACAATGATGAATGCATACATTTATTGAATTAATTTTAATTTATTAATATCATATAAAATGTAGCACATTCTGTGTATCTTTGGGTCAATTCAATTGGTTTGAAATGAAAAATATTTATTTTTGAATATTCTGGTAATAATACTGAAATTAATACAGTACTTACCTTATTAATAAAAATATACAAGAGTAAATTCAATAGGTTGTTTTAAATTTTGTTGTCTGTTTCAGGTTGTATATTTTTTTTACATACATTTTTTTTTTCATATTTTTTACATTATATAATATTCATTTAATAATGCGATACAAAGCCCGTTTCAACATAAATTCTTTACTTCCTGATATAAATTAAGACATATCAAGATCTTATTCTATTCTGTGTTATCTAATCCTAACAAAGTAAGTACATTTCGATAGAAAATCTTTTAGAATGGCCAGCGGATATCGCGCCTATCTCTTACAGTCCAAATTAATAGAGTTATCCGTTGTCGGATCCAATGATGGTGGCTTGAGATACCCATTTGTCGCGTAGCTAATAACTTTATCTAACGTTAGGCGGATATATTGATTGAAAGGGGACAATCATGGAACGGATATAGATAGCTTGGTAGCATGTTAAGTTATATTATTGACCTGCGTTATGTTTTTTTAATAAATATTGGATTGAGTGAGCTGCAAAGTAAGTTTGAAACTTTTGTTAAGGGATACTAACTCAACAAACAATCAGTCAATCAGAAAAAAACCGGCCAAGTGCGAGTCGGACACACGCACCGAGGGTTCCGTACAAATCTGTAGGTATCGCGTTCACGAGGAAAGGGGTAGTAAGTTTAAAATAATTAATAATATTTTTGTTATATGATGAACTAAAAATTTACGGTTTTCGTATTTTTTTATTTGTCTGTGCTATAAGACGTTGCTTCGTACCAAATTTCAAGATGCTGAGTTCACGGGAAGGACGTTAGGTTTTGATTCCCTTGAGAGTGTCGAAAATTTGCGGCACAAATTGCTGTATGTTTTGATTGCGTTGGCTTAGAAGTTTGATTTATTCTCAGCTCCAAGGGATAGTAGATCTGAGTATTTGATATAAATTCCTGCTTGATACCTCCACGCGTTCCTGAGAAAAAGGGTCTTGACAGACAGTTGGACGGACGGACGGACGTACAAAAAAGTGATCCTATAAGGGTTCCGTTTTTACCTTTCGAGGTTCGGAACCCCTATTATAAATTTGTTCCAACTTTACCTGACTGGGAATCGAACCCGGAACTCCTGAGAGTAGCAGCTCCTTGGCGTCGACATATCTCGTGACGTCTAATACTCTAGTTATTTGGAAGATAAGGCAAAGATGGCATCTAAAAAGCTGGGAGTTCTCAATAGAGCAAAGCAGTTCTTTACTCCGCAGCAAAGGCTACTACTATACAAGGCGCAAGTACGGCCACATATGGAGTACTGCTGTCACCTCTGGGCCGGAGCTCCCGAATGTCAATTAAAGCCTTTTGACTCTATTCAGAGGCGTGCTATGAGAATCGTCGACGATCCCAAGATAACAGGCGGTGTGGAGCCACTGATCCTAAGACGTGACTTCGCGTCTCTATGTGTTTTCTACCGCCTGTATAATGGGTTGTGCTCCGAGGAACTATTTGAGATGATGCTAACATCCACCTTCTACCATCGCACCTCTCGCCATCGACAGGGGATTCATCCGCATTCATTAGAATTCAAAGGATCGCGTACGGTGCGCTTTAATAGAAATTTTCTCCCACGTACGCTGAGACTGTGGAATGAACTCCCCAACATGGTTTTCCCAAGAGATTATAACATGGGGTCTTTCAAAAAGGGCGTTAAAGGATTTCTCAAGGGTCGGCAATACGCACGTGATGCCTCTGGTGTTGCGGGCGTTCATGGGCTACGGTGACCACTTACCATCAGGTGGGCCGTATGCCATTTTGCCTACTTAATTGTATAAAAAAAAATATATAAGCGCTGAATGCAGGCCACTTCGAAACGCATTCTTGAAATCCTTGGGAGACGTCTATATGTCTAGAAGTTGACTGACTGCAGGTGAAATGATAATGACTAGGCAACACAGATTTTCTTTTCACTAATGTATTATCTTTTATTCTTACAGGTACAGTCTGCTTCGATCATCTAAAGCATGTTAGTATATTTATATTGTTTTTACCATTAATATTTTTTAACTCTTTCTTTATTTCGTGTTATTATCAAAGCTATACGGTGATAGCGCTTTTGCGGGCTATAAGCTTATACAATACTAGCTGTTTCCCGCAGCTCCGCCTGCATCAAAAAGTAGCCTATGTTTGACCCCGGGTCTTCAACTATATTTATACTAAATTTTATCAAAATCCGTTCAGCGGTTTGGCCGTGAAAGCGTAACAGACAGAAAGACAGACAGACTTTCGCATTTATACTCGTAATATTAGTATGGTACATAGGGCGCACTGTAAGTTTCCGGAACTGGCCACTTACATAAACAATATTTAAAAATTTATTGCAAAATTTGAAAATAGAACTCTTTGGCTGTAGAATGCAGTTTGTTTCATCTGACTGTCTTTTGTTTTTACCTTGTGGCGCCATTTAAAAAATTGTGTGTCTGCATCAACATGGATTTAACTCGGGAAAATTTTCGTAGTATGATTTTCTACGATTTTAAGTGTAATTTGACAGCTCAACAGAGCATCGCTCGGCTTGAAACAGCTTTTGGCAATGAAGCACCATACAAGACAACTGTTTATAGCTGGTTTGCAGAATTCAAGCGTGGTCGTATCAATCTCAGTGACGAATCTCGCGATGGTCGGCCGTCCACAGCTGTGACCAACAAAAACATCAATGCTGTGCGCCGTATGATTGAAACAGACAGGCATGTGACCTACCATGAAATTCGCGCATCCTTAGAAATAGGCATGAGTCAAATACAATTAATCCTACACAAACATTTGGGTGTGAGAAAGCTGTGCTCGCGGTGGATCCCACACAACTTGACCGAGGCTCAAAAAACGGACCGCGTCACTTGGTGCAGTGCCATGCTTACCAGATTCAACGAAGGTGCGTCAAATTTGGTGTGGGACATAGTAACAGGTGACGAAACATGGATTTATTGCTACGATCCCAAAACAAAGCAGCAATCAAGCGTATGGGTCTTTCAAGATGAGCCGAAACCAACCAAAGTGGCGCGCGTGAAAAGTGCATCTAAGCGGATGATTGCTTCTTTTTTTAATAAAACTGGACACGTGGCTACTGTTGCTTTAGAGAATCGTCGTACAGTGAATAGTGACTGGTACACGACCATTTGTTTGCCGGAAGTTATTGACGAACTCCGTAAAAATAACCGTAAACGCCATATCATCCTGCACCACGACAATGCTAGTTCTCACACGGCCAGACAGACAAACGACTTTTTGAAGGCGAAAAATGTAGAACTCATGAGTCATCCTGCATACAGTCCCGACCTGGCACCTTGTGACTTTTTTCTGTTCCCAAAAATTAAGAACCAATTACGCGGTCAACGATTTTCATCACCAGAAGAGGCTGTCGAGGAGTATGAAAAACACGTTTCAGAGGTCACCACAGAGGAGTGGCACAAAAGTTTTCAAAACTGGTTTCATCGAATGAAAAAGTGCATAGACGCCAAGGGAGATTATTTTGAAAAACAATAAATTAATTTTGTACCTTTAATAGTATTTTTTCATATTCATTCCGGAAACTTATAGTGCGCCCCACGTATTAGTATGGATTCTTAGTTGCAACAGAAAAACAAAATCACTAACGCAATATTGACTACGTTAACAAAATCTCATGGTATAGAAACACAAGGTTTAAATTTAAATCCACATTCGATACGAGAGGTGAAGTGATGGAAAGTGGTCGTTGTCAAACAATTCGAGGTATTCCTCAGAACAATCCATTATACAAACGACAGAACAAACACAGAGGCAGTGTTTCTCCAGCTTTAAGCCTTGATATCGTTTGTAATCTTAGCATCGCTGTCGTCTCTGACAGCTCGTCTTTGAGTCGACTCAGGGTTTCAGCTGACATTTTCGTGATGTAAAGTTATCTTGATTGGCCTTAAATATCTTAGCCCAATTTAGGACAAATTTCTTTAATAGTTTCTGTATGGGACAAGAATTCCTAATTATATGATACCAAACTATCTAAATAAGCTTCCCTCAGAACTTCAGGAGTTGTATAATAATAACTTTAAAAAATTTAAATTGAGTTTGAAAAAATACTTGAGTACTTTCTGAATGTAATAGCGACTCACCGAACACAGATAAACCCATCGAGGTTTCCGCGGTTCGGTAGCTGTTTTGTGTGTACATTTTTTATTTATTTATTTAAAAAAAAAAAAAAAAAAAAAAAAAAAAAAAAAAAAGTTCGGTAATTTTATTAGGTTGTATGTACATTTATCGTCTGAAGCCGTGTCAAGGTTTATTCATATTGTTTTGCTCTTTTTTTAAGTATACTGAGACATTTATTGGTATATCACAAGTAAATATATAAAAGTTAAAACTAACTATCCTATCTAAAAATAATAAATGTAAAAAAAATGTAATCTAAATTGGGTCCCCTGGTTTTGCTCTAGGTTTTTTTTATATATTATGATTTAAAAATGTTTATGCAATTATAGTTTTTTTTAAAGCCCCATCAGTGATGATTTACTTATCTCATAAGTCTCCTTTGATGTCAATTTTTAAGTCAATCGCAGTAATTTATTGAGATAACATTTATTTTTCGGCTTCAAATCAAAATTATCCAACCTGTAGCGACATTTGCAGAATTGCATGTTTTGTAGAGCGACTGACGAACGAACCTCCCCCGTCCCCAGTCGTCTCTTGACCGTCATTTACGACGCACAAATTATTATAATGAAATTGGCAATAAACATTTATTAGAAAGTTCGGTTTTTCTCTCCAAGTCACCCATCCCGACATTGGTGACCCGGGATAAAGTGGACATTATTTTGTTACTGTGTAGTGATTTCAGACTATTAAGTTTTATTTTGGACAATGTTGAATCCGCAAGTGCCACCTCAAGTCGCCGGGCCGGCTAAGGCTCCGGTACCACCGACCGCCGCCGGTACTTACACAACCATGGCGGACACGGAAGAAAACTTTGGATTGTCTGCAATCAGCCTAACCAATAAAATTCCGGATTTCTGGACAGATCAACCTAGAGTGTGGTTTATTCGGACGGAGGCAATACTGGCACCACAGAAGATGGGAGATGATACTAAATTTAATATCGTCGTATCGAAACTAACAAAGGATGCCATTCAACAAGTATCCGATATCCTTGTGGATCCACCGTCAAGTAATAAATTTGAATCCCTGAAAGTCAGATTACTACAAATTTACGAGGAGTCAGAAAACAGAAAAATACAAAAACTGATCGGGGAAATGGAGCTTGGGGGACAAAAGCCTTCACAACTATTGCGCCGCATGCGCGATCTCGCCAGGGGTAAGATTCCTGACGAAACCCTTCGTATATTGTGGCAAGGTCATCTGCCACCAGCGGCGAGAGCTGTCCTTGCGGTGACGGAAAATGTGGGTTTAGAGAGTTTGTGTGATATCGCCGATAAAATTCAAGAGACGACTCGGCCTGATAACGTCGTCGAGGTTTCTCAGGTCTCATCAAATCAGTGCGACAAGATTATGACAGAAATAGCCAAAATTAATGTTCGGTTGAACCAAATGGACACGAGGTCAAGGTCAAATCAGAGCAACAGAAATAATAGACGCTCATCATCTCGTACGCGTAGCGCTTCCCGGCAGCGTACACAGGATAGCCCAGATTGGCTCTGTTTCTACCACTATCGTTTCAAGAACCGCGCCAAGAAATGTGAAAAACCCTGCGCTTGGAAAACTCCGGAAAACTAATAGGAGTGCAGCCAGTGGCGGAAGTCTGCACCGTTTTGCCATCCCACCGCCTATGTGTAACTGACTCAAATAATGGCCTACGTTTTTTAGTGGATACGGGTGCGAACGTTTCTGTGATTCCGCGCAAGAGAAAACTCTTTAGTGATAGTGAGTGCTCCGATTACAAACTATACGCAGCGAACGGTACAGAGATAAGGACATATGGCACTCAAACTTTAGTGTTGAACTTGAACTTAAGGCGTTGTTTTCGTTGGACATTTGTGGTCGCGAGTGTTAATCAGCCGATCTTGGGAGCAGATTTTTTAGAACATTTTAAGCTTCTTGTGGACTTAAGCGGACGCAAGTTAGTTGACAAAACTACTAGTTTAGGTGTTATAGCGTCGCTCGTGTGTCATAACAGTGAACTTCCGATAAGTACAATAGATATGCAGCAGCCGTTTTCGGATCTATTACAGCAATATTCGGAGATAACGAAGCCATTATCGTTCAAAGAACCAGCAAAACACACCGTGTACCATCACATCGAGACGACAGGACCGCCTGTTTTTGCGAGAGCGCGACCCCTGCCACCTGATAAGTACAACAAGGTAAAGGAAGAGTTTCGTGTGATGCAGGAGATGGGGATTTGCCGGCCTTCAAAAAGTCCTTGGGCCAGCCCGCTCCATGTCGTACCTAAGAAAAACGGTGAGTTGCGTCCTTGTGGCGATTACCGTAGACTTAACTCTGTAACTATTCCCGACCGGTACCCTATTCCTCGTCTGCACGACTTTACGTATCTTTTAGCGGGAAAAAAAATATTCTCTAGTCTTGACATTAAAAGAGCCTATCATTTTATAGAAATTGCGCCTGAGCATGTTGAGAAAAGTGCGGTGATTACACCTTTTGGTTTATATGAATTTCCGAGATTAATCTTTGGTTTACGTAACGCAGCACAATCGTTTCAACGATTTATGAATAATACAATATTACATGGTCTTGATTTTGTATACTGTTATATTGATGACGTGTTAATAGCCAGTAGTGACGCAATCACCCATAAAAAACATCTAGAGATAGTATTCCAAAGATTTGTGGAATATGGTATCTGTATTAACCAGTCTAAGTGTTGTTTTGGCAAAGATAAATTAGAGTTCCTAGGTTACGAAGTATGTACTGAGGGGATACGACCTTTGGAAGATAAGGTTCAAGCAATCAAAGATTTTCCAAAACCGGAGACAGTTGCGCAATTACGTCGTTTTTTGGGAATGCTCAATTTTTATCGATCTCATCTTCCAAACGCCGCATCGCATCAGTCCGAACTTAACAAATATTTACACGGTGCTAAAAAGAATGATAAAACTATCATACAATGGTCAGACATAGCCAATAAAGCTTTTGAACAATGTAAGGTGAGTCTACAGAACGCCTGTACGTTGTTTCATCCGATAGCAGACGCACCGTTGGCACTTATGACGGACGCCTCGGACACATGTGTAGGTGCAGTATTGCAACAATACGTAGGTGATACCTGGAAACCGTTAGGATATTTTTCTAAGGCATTATCATCGGTGCAACGTAAATATTCTACTTATGATCGCGAGTTACTAGCTATATATATGGCTATAACACATTTCAGGAATCTGCATGAAGGAAGGTCTCTCATCATATACACAGACCATAAGCCATTAGTATACGCATTTTCTAAAATAGGTACTGATAAAGAAACACCTAGACGGACAAGACAACTTATTTTTATAAGTGAATTCTCCACCGACATACGTCACATAGATGGTCCTAACAATGTAGTTGCCGATGCACTTAGCCGCGTAGAAACAATAAATTGTCCCACGACTGTCGATTTCGCAGCGTTGGCAGAGGCGCAGTCCCGCGACGAGTATGTAACAAACAACGGATCAGGTAACATTCAATTGAAATACATTAGCTTACCCAACTGCAACTATAAGTTGTATTGTGATTTTTCAACAGACAATGTTCGACCGTATGTACCAGAAAAATTTCGTAGGATAGTTTTTAATAGCGTACATGGTCTTAGCCATCCAGGAATAAGAAATACACGTAAATTAGTTAGTTTAAAATTTTTCTGGCCAACCATGAATCGCGATGTAGGACTTTGGGCGAAAACATGTATTCAGTGTCAAAGATGTAAAGTCAATAGACATACTTTGTCTCCACTACAACAATTTCCTGCATGTGATAGGTTTGAACATATTCATGTGGATATTGTTGGACCTCTCCTAACAACGGCGGAGGGATATAGATATCTAGTCACTCTGATAGATAGGTCTACAAGATGGCCCGAATGTTTTCCAACTACAGATATAACAGCTGACACAGTGGCACGTATAGTTTACCAGGGTTGGATAGCCCGTTTTGGTTGCCCACACACGATAACCAGCGATCAAGGTCGTCAATTTGAAAGCGATTTGTTTAACCGCCTGATGCGTTATATGGGTGTAAATAAAAATAGAACTACGCCATATCACGCACAATGTAACGGTGTTCTGGAACGTTTTCATAGATCTTTTAAAGCAGCACTTACAGCTCGGTTGGAAGATAACACTTCTTGGGTAGAAGAGTTACCAACTGTAATGTTAGGACTTCGCGCAGCATTTCGTAGTGACAGTGGAGTAAGCGCTGCGGAAATGGTATACGGCCAAGCCTTGAGGTTGCCTGGTGAATTTTTCGAAACTACAAAAACTCAGGTATGCAATCCCGAAACATTAGTCGAACGGATAAGAGATACGATAAGTAAATATAAACCGGTGTCGTTTTCCCAACATGGCTCTCGTTCAATTTTCGTTCACCCAGACCTCAAGACAAGCGAATATGTTTTCATTCGTAATGATGCAGTTCGAAAACCTTTACAACCGACTTATGACGGTCCATACAAAGTCATACAACGAGGAAGTAAGGTATTCGTAATTAAAGTTAGAGAAAAATTATCGCGTATATCGATAGACAGGCTAAAACCCGCGTATGTACTTCAAGACGATGATTTAACCGTTTCACAGAGAAGCACTTCGTGCTCTGTACCACTGGATCGTGAAGAAGGTACAGATAGACGGTTAGGCGTATCTAAAAGTATCGTGCCGCAGAGAAACTTGTCAAGTCCTGTGCAACTGGAACACAGCGCAGAAGGTAATGGTACAGATACGCATCGTGTAACGCGTAGCGGTCGTATTATAAAAAAACCCGTTCGTTTTGTTCATTTCCTAGGATAGTTAGGAAACCCATATTTAAAAATTGTAATTTCGTTTTATTTAGTACGTGTAGTTGGTAATAAATGTACAAATTACCATACATGTCATTGCTAAAATCGTTAACGTTACTTTCTGTTATATTTTTACTGTGCACTTAATATTGTAGAGTCAGTAATATGGAACATAACTGCATCCAATCAATGTACTTGTAAGTAAGTATTCATTAGTAGATGGGAATATCATATTTCATTACTTTGATTTTAAAAGCGTCAGGAAAGATGCATTGTTTATTTAACGTAGGTATGGAATATGTAACGCAATATGTTTATGATGTAATTTGTAGATAATTTCGCAATTTAACTTTAGTAATTTTTCATTAGTTTGGACAGTAGATTTTCTTATTCGAGCACATTCGAACGTCTGAATTAATTGTGTGAAAATGGGCACTGCTCAGAGTAAAGATGCAGTCATCGTAGCGCAGAGTAACAATCAAGTAGAGGCCCATATGTCTCAACAAAATATGTTGATGATAGCCATCGTCAGTATTCTGCTGTTAGTGGTAGCATACATCATTTGGAGGCAGTTCCGAAACCGCGTGCGGTCCTGGATGCGCAAGCAGATTGCAGCCAGCATGCCGAATCTCACGCAAGTCAGAGTAGCGCCCACACAAGTAGCTACTCAGCCAGTGATTCTCAACCCTGCGCCCGCGACTTCTCAATCTTTTGCGTAAATAGTGTGTTATAGTGCGTCATAGTGCGTTTTGCGTTACGTAGTCTAATAAAAATTTATGTAACTACTTTTATCTATATTTACTTAAAAATACTAAGTTTTTCTCTAAAACATATTTTGTATGAATTGTATAAAAATTTACCTTTTTTTCTGAAAAAGGGGGGGAATAATGTAGCGACATTTGCAGAATTGCATGTTTTGTAGAGCGACTGACGAACGAACCTCCCCCGTCCCCAGTCGTCTCTTGACCGTCATTTACGACGCACAAATTATTATAATGAAATTGGCAATAAACATTTATTAGAAAGTTCGGTTTTTCTCTCCAAGTCACCCATCCCGACAAACCTTTATGAACCGTGTATCTATTTGATTCATTTATTTACATCGAGTGAGTTACATAGTGAATTAACGCCCTGGTGTCAGATATAAATAATAAGTTTTTAAATCTACCACTTGTATTGCTCTACTGTATTTTTAAAATGTGATATAGGTAGAGTCAAAGTGTAGCCCATCTCTACAAAAACAAATCATAGTACCACTCTAATTGTAAAGTACAGTTGTAGTTATCAATTCCCAATAAATACGATGATTCGACCGTTTCACGTGTGTGGTATGAACCGACCTTTATCTCAAGAGTGACGCCTACTTCCCTATATCTAATTAGTACAGAAATAACGTCGGACGATTTGTCAACTTCCGAGCTTTATGGGCATTCCTTTGAGACGCCGATGGACGCCCGCGATCATGTAAATAGATCGTTAACTGACTGTGAAATATCGTTCAGGAGAGGGCACCGAGTTCGGATCCAGTTTTACTTACTTTACAAATGTAATTTTTGGGTATATTTTTGGCAAATTGTTTCTTTTTTAGTGTAAGGAATTTTTAATAGATTGTGAGGTGCGTCCTAGTGTGTGATACTATATTGGCAATCTCTATGACCTTATTTTGGTTTTATTAAGACTGAACTATTTTTGTGTTAATTCTATTACGTACATTTTTTTACCATTTATGTCTCACTGCTGGGCAAAGGTCTCTCCCATCTCCCTCCACGTGTCTATCCAAAGCCAACTCCAACCACCGACTTTGGAAATCTCTAAGGTCATCCTTAAATACATTTTATTTTAAAAAATATATTGTCCCACATAACTACTGAAATAACAATTGGCGGACTTAATACTAAGAGCACACTCTATCAGTCTACCTTTGGGAGAAACAGATCTATTCATTATCGAAAATTCAAAAGAGGACGGGATTTAATCAATCTTAATTTAGTTAAAAACAAATTATTGAACAGGTCGAATAGTTTAGTTTTTTAGCTTAGGTTTTTCTCTTTCAGACCTTCTTTATTGTTCAAGTGGTCTAGGTATTGCAGTTTCTATTTAGAAACTGTATATGTAACAAAGTAATCTCGACTGTTTCTATTTAATAAAAAATTGTACAACAACAAAAATCTTAAAAACACAAAAAAATTACAAGAAAAGTGTTTGTATTAGGAACCATATTGTACGTTTTGTATGGGAGGATGCCAATTCGTTCTCAATCTCGTAGCTCCCGGTGCGGGAATATCCCGCTGAACAGATTTTATGGGACGTCTGCAGGGTTAAATCACACGTCAGACCGGGTTACACGCGCTTCGTGAAAAATTCAACGTCAATATTCCTTGAATTGCTGGCAGTAAATACGTATTGGCTTTTTAATTTTGGACGTTGCTGATGTTTCTAATATATCTGGCCTTTAAAATGGGTGTGTAATATAAGACATAAATACAAAATATCTATATTTTATACCAACGAAATATATATATTTGGTTAGTATGTATGTATGTAAAATTCTTTATTGTACATAAAAGAAAATAGTTAATACAACATCAACAGAAAAAAAATCTTAAATATTATTATAATTTATTAGATAATAATCGGATCAATTATTTTTTTAAATATGATATCTTTTAATATAACAATTATTTAATATAACAAACCAAAATATACAGTTTTACGGTTATAAAACTTAAGAAATCTATTTGTTGTTTCGTATATATAATAAACGTTATATACTTATGCATAATATTAAGCATACTAGGCTACTTGACTGTATTCATACTTGGTCAATATTTGTATACGAAACAATATGTACACTAAAAAATAATCGATTCCATAAACAACAACAAAATTGGTTGTTAATGATGGCAGTAATTGAATTTTATAATTTAGAAAAAAAGTGGGAATCTGGTGGGGATGTCTTGCTATCTCTTTTGTACGCACGAAACCTTTTGACACTAGGTCGCTATTGTCGCAAGGTTTGTCGCTCACTCGCTGGCTCACTGCTGTGGTCCCTGTATAACCATAACCTAAGCTACCTTCTGTCACAGTTACCTTTTGCCACTAGGTCATTTGTGTCACAAAGTCTGTTGCTCGCTTGCTCACTGTTGTGGTCACTGTATAAACATTTTTTTTTTTTTTTGTTAACTGAGGGGAAACGCATTTACGCACTGAGTGTGGGACTCCCAGGCAGAGTGCCTGGACTACCCACTAAAACCCCTGTTGAGGGACCATGGGGTCGCGTTAGCATTCTACCACGACGCCCTCCAGCCATGGCCTTTCGCCCCCCCCCCCCCCCCAAATCGGACAGTGGCCCATAAATGGACCACGCCCGTCCCCCAGACCCACATCCATTCGCCGTCTCATCATAGACGGCGGTGGAGTGGGCTGTTGGCAGAAATTGACCGACAGTCAACAAGACCCCGACTACCAGGAAGTTATTAACTGTCACCCAGGGTGCACCGTCCCGAATCCCTTGTCCGCCCGCCCTCTCACCAGATCCGTGGAATCAAATGAGAACGCAAAGCTTTCAAAGGACCGGGCACTCGAGGAGGTTCCCTGCCCTGCACCCCATAAACATAACCTAACCTACCTTATGTCAAAAAGTCTCCTTTTGACACTAGGTCGCTATTGTCGCAAGATTAATCGCTCGCTCGCTGGCTCACTGCTGTGGTCACTGTATAACCATAACCTAACATACCTTCTACTTACACAAAATACTTTTTGAATGGTATATTTTATGGCAAGTATACTTCCCAAGTTGTATAACATGTGATATTTAGTGTACGTACGTAAACGTTATATAAAACTAAGTTATGCTTTTCAAATTGAAAATATTATAAATGTTATAGCTTTTAAAAATATAACTAGTAATGATTATGCCAAATCAAGATTATATCATTTGAATTGTATTGAAATGAAAATATATATTGTATTATTCTATCAACCAATACAACCAATACCCTTTTAAATTGGGACAAGGTTTTGGTAATTCTGAATTATAAAATGTATATGATTGAAATCAACATAATGATGTACTGGCAACTTAGGTTAGGTAATTTTTAAAAGTAAGATCCGTATTTAAAAACTTTTTACATTGTAAGATTGTTGTGAAATTGTATATCTCAGTCTGAACTAATCAGTGTAATATTATTTTAATTGTCTAAGATTAAATAGATTGGAAAGCACTGCCATAATATTTCCATGTTTTTACACTGCTATTTCTCCGCGCTATGTGCCCCGCCCACTGCCACTTCAAAGAACTAATCCGCTGGGCTATGTCGGTGACTTTTGTTCTCCTACGGATCTCTTCATTTCTGATTCGATCTCGTAGGGAAACACCGAGCATCGCCCTCTCCATAGCTCTCTGGGCGACCTTGAGCTTTCTTATGAGGCCCATAGTCAAAGACCACGTTTGACCCGTATGTCATCACTGGTAACACACACTGGTCGAATACCTTAGTTTTAAGGGACTGAGGTATTTTAGACGAGAAGACGCTACGTAGCTTCGCGAACGCCGCCCATCCGAGTCGGATTCGACGAAAGACCTCGTCCTCGAAGCTGGAGTTGCCAGTCTGGATCATCTGACCCAGGTAGACATACTGGTCTACAACTTCAAGGGTGTGGTTCCCGACTGAAACCGGTGATGGCGTAACATGGACATTACACATTGCCTTGGTTTTGTCCATGTTCATTTTAAGGCCCACCTGTTGGGAGACCACGTTGAGGTCGCTGAGCATGGTACTTAAGTCCTCCAGCGATTCCGCCATGACCACGATATCGTCGGCAAAACGAAGGTGAGTGATATACTCCAATTCCAAGAGTTTGAAGGCATCTTCCAGAGCAGCGGTAAACAGTTTCGGAGAAATGACGTCTCCCTGTCTTACACCTCTCTGCAATGGAATAGCCCTCGTGCTCTGCTCCTGTACTCGGACTGACATAGCGCGGAGAACCGATGGCCGATGGGGCAGAAAGGTTCTCGAATGGCGACCACGTACCGGTAAGCGCAGCGTTGGACATCCACCGACCAGATGGTCAGATGACCTGAAAAGGGTCGCAGGCAGACGCTGGATGCAGACTGCTGCCAACCGATCATTTTGGAAATCATTGGGAGAGGCCTATGTCCAGCAGTGGACTGACTGCGGCTGAAATGATGATGATGATGATGACACTGCTATTTCACATCAATGCAATCGGAGACAAAAGTGTAATATTTTTTTTATTTAAATAAATTTCAAACATGGTTTAATAAAACGATTATAAAAAAATGTTTTAGCTTAGAATCGAATCAAAACCCTTGGTTATAAAGTGCTACTAACAATTTTACACTATGGAAAAGTCATCATTTATGTTAACTTTGTCATTATGTAGAACGTTGATTACACGCAGACTATTAATTATTTTTCAATTTACATACATCATCAGCCGCACTAGCATCAATTAGCGAGTTTTGATTGATACTTGCTGGGCATTGTTCTGTTTACTTTATCAATTATATTACATTAGGGCGCGACCTTTTGTTCATAAATTAATCCAATTACGAAAAAATACAATGCGCTTTGAAGCACTCTACTCCCCTTTACCCCTCTTTACCCTTTCATACATAAAAAAAATAACGAGTCTTAGTTAACTAAACTATGTTTTGTCTCGTTATTTCATATCAAATATAGTTAAAAAGAGTGTAAACACACTTTAGTTAATGTAGACATAACGAACGTTCGTATTTATGAATGAATAAATGAATGAACATTTTATTGCACAAAAAATAATTGAGCACTGAATCCAATTTACATTAAAAGAAATTAGTACAAAGGCGGTAAAGATTTAAGGCAATGGCAATTCAAATTTAGTTGGGTCTTGTTACTTGAATTACACGATTGCGCTATAATATTTCAGAACGCTCATTTGTTCTATTCTAGAAGCATCCTTGATGCAGCTGTAACTATTCTTATGAACGGAAGCAATAATTAACTTGAACATTAATCAGTTAAGCATACCATTCTAACATAAGATATTGTTATTACAGGGAGATCGGCGGTAACGAGTTTCTTGTTGATCCCGAAGTAGGGTAGAGACGCGTCTTCATAAATCTTTAAGGCTGGGTAATATACTTGGGTATCATAATCATTACAGCCACAAAGAAGCCCAGGAAGGCAATTGCGGTATTTTAAATGACGCGAACGTTCGAAATAAAACCAATTTCCAAACGCGAGGGCTAATTCTGACTCACCAATTATGTCGAATAATAGTAATTCGAAATCGAACTATTTTCAATCGAGAAAACTATTTTACATACTCAAAAATAGCACTAGTAGGCTAAATAAGTCTAGTAAAAAAGAGAAAAACAAAAAAAATATAATTTTTATCGTAAACTTTGTTGGCCGCATCATGTTTGGTCGAACTTTCTGTGTTGTAACGGTATCGCGCTATTTTTTGACAAACGTTTTTGACAAAAGGAACGTACGTGCCACTACCAAAATAATGTGTGGAAAAAAGTTACTGTCGAGGAGCTTTTTGGCATAACGTACATGACATAGTCAGACTAATATGCTTGAATTTCATTTATTTTAATAAGTTTTTTTATTTAATTTGTATTAATTTGTATTAATTCGTTTTATTTCGATTTATTTTGATTTACTTGAATTTTTATCGAATTTAGTATTATTGCAATATAATTTAATAGATTATAAGCTTTAAGTTTGAAAAAGAAAACAATTTTTATAGTATTACCCATCTCTATTTGGATAACGGCCACAATTTTGTCGAACGAGAATCATTCGACTCACCGATATTACATACTCGAAAATAATCCTAACGATCGAAACTTGCTTTTGGTAAATACGGTATTTAGGTAGCGTGATTCGGGCCCAGTTGTGTTCTGAGGTATTTACTAAATGTTGCCTCGGGGACTTCCTACTTTAATTTTCATTATATTTAATAATTGGAACAAACAAGCTTTAGTATGAATCCTTTTCCTCTCACTAGGACGAATCTATAGCGACTTCTTATCCATATTAATATTAGTCCGAAAGTCTGTCAGTCTGGCTGCTACGCTTTTACAGCTAAGCCACGAACGGATTTTGATGAAATTTCGCATGAATATAGTTGAAGACCCCGGAGTCAAACATAGGCTGTTTTTGGCACAGACGGAGCTAGCTGCAAAAAACAGCTAGTGCAAAATAAATGTACAAAGGTCAAATATTTGAAACAAAAGACCTTATCGTAGTGTAAGCTCTCATTAATTCTTTGTGATGATTTAATTTAAGCAAATTAAATCATCACATAGATATATGATCATAGATGATCATCACATCATACAATGAACATACACAAGGCTTTTTTATTAATGTGACTTTCGTGAATTATTTCAAGAATCACCTCCTAAGCTGTTATTTTCCTACAAATTGTAATATACTCTCACAAGCTTCTCAAGATCTGATATACGAGAATGTACGATTCATATACAGTATTTCTCAACTCAGCACATCATTAGGAAAACAAAATAAAGGGTCGATAAAGTTGTCTGGTTTGCAATAATACATACAAACCAGTATGTTGGGTTCTCTTTGGTGTTTTCAATAGTAGTAGTCTTAACGCCTTCCCGGTTGTATATAAGTCAAATTTTAAGCAGATAAATTTGATAGAGATGATTTTCTTTCGTGTTAGTGGCAAAGTTTACACGTAGCCAAAAAATAGTGGAGATAGGTAATAAAATCGGTTGACTGTTAGATAATGCTTTTAGCATTAAGTCCACCTATTGTGCTTTACAATTGTATTTGTACAATCAAGTTTAAATAAATAAATATATTTCCGATCTCCACCAATTCCTCTATAGTATAGGATGTGAAATAAGCTTGACATGATAATAAGTCTTGTCATCTTTAGGGTAATCCCACAGATAAATCACGTTTTTAATGAATTTATCATTTAATTTACCTACATTGTCCAGGTCGTTGAATTGATCATTTATAATGTGGTTGATCATATCATGAAATGCGACCATTTTATGATATGGCCAAAACAGAATCATCAATCAACAGAAAAATTATTAATTCTACGATTTGTCCACGAAATATATATTATTCGAGTACTACACAACAAGGAAAGTGATATGATGTGGGTGAGATATAGTTTTGTATATACGTCATAGATTATTACCTTATTATCATAATAACAACATTACTTTCTGAAGTTGTACATTAATTGCTGTGGCCGAATCACGTCTTACTTGATACTATGAGAAAAGTTGCGGCGGTACGGATTTATTTGTCAACTTCGTTGTGATAAAACTTTGTTTGACATTTGATTGTGAGGTCATGCCGCCTCACTTCCCCACAGATAAAATAAGATCCGTACAGACAGTTAGCATATAATCTTAAATTCACAATTTCTACGTCTAAAGCATGAAACATTTGCAAAGAGACTTGCTCTATGTATTTTTGTTTACCTAGTATTTTGGAATTAAAAAAATGAATCTTCATTCATTTTTCAACGCATTCAGGTTTATGCGTCTATTGGTTATGTGGTAGTAGGTAAGGTATCAATAGATGCTTGTCGTTCCAAACACTCATTAAATGAAACTATTTTAATACGGTTTTTATCACGTTAATAACTTATTTATTTTATACTTAACGTTAAAATTAAGTTATTTTTTTTTTCATTTAGTTCCCACTGCTGGGCTTTCGCTTTCACATCTCTCGTTCGCCTATGTCACTTACCACCATTTAGCTCTAAAGTCGTCTGTCCATTTATTTCTAGAAATCAAAGTTAACATTCAAAATTTTATTATGTAGTAGAAGTATTGGTAAGACGGCCGATATGTGAAGAATGTTTAATCTTTTCAGTAATACATACAATAAATACTTACGATTAACTTACGCTACTCTACTACACATTTTTTGTGTCCATATACTGTATTATACAATACAATAAAATACAATACAAAAACCCTTTATTGCACAACAAGGATACATTGTTAAATACAAGACAATATACATTATAGTTCTTTGTTTATTGTAACTGTTAGCTGTTATTTACTGTAGTGTGCAATAAAGAGTTAATAAATAAATAAAAATTACATATTTTAATTAAATGTGTAACAATCGCGAAAACATATCATTATTCCAATCACACATTGTGATAAGTATCTTTTCTGTATTCTAATTACTTTGTTAGGTAGATAAGTTTTCGAGAACCACCTCTTTTGACCTCAGATTAATTTCTCTCTGTAATATTGACTTGGCCAACTTTGTTTTATCTCTTGCTGTGGTTAATAAAATTGTAATAAAGTGGGGCGACACGAAAGAAAATGCGATAATTTTTACATTTATTTGTTATTTTTTGCTTTATTTTTTGTATTTTTAATAGACTTGTGCTATGAATCTAAGAAACCAATAAACTAAAATCTACATTTAAACGAGAGAAAATCTGGAATTAAATATCACTGATATAATTATTTCACACTAATTTTTGTTTAAATAATATTTTGTTCATAAAGAAATTGTGTGTCAAAATTGCTAAATAACATAAAAACTTAGTTCTGAAATAATAATTATTTCATGTGAAAAGTGAATGCCATGTTACATTCCATCAAGAAAAGTAGGATTTTATTATAATTTCACTAATTAACAGACACTCAATCAACATGGTCTCAAAGAAATGTTAAGTTAAGACATTAAGGAAGCCAAAGATGTCATTCAGTAACAAAACGCCGCACTCAGATCAAAGGCATCTCAAGAATTCGTTTTACATGATTCAATCCTATTAATATTGTACAAAAAGTTAATACGTGATACAACAGCTGTTATTTGTCAAGCCGCGGCCATAGTTGACGTATGGTGGGTCGTTTCCGTTCCTGAAAACTCTTCAGTAATGGCCGGTATTGTTATTTCAGTCGCTGGAACTTGAAAACGTAGCCAATGTGTTTGTAGTGACACAGAGTTTATTCGCTTTGGTACAACTGAGTTTGCTCCAACTACAAAAATCTTTTGACGACGCGTCGGCTATACGTGATGTGAGTTTTCAATTTTAGTGCATGCATTCTTATTTTGATGTGTTCTGTAACATTTTTGACATGAGGATTTTCTGTTAGAATTAAAAAATTGTTTGAGTAATTCTTGGCTTTATTCGACAGCTTCTTTTGATTTGAATTTAATAGTTTTAAATTCAATGTAAAGTAAAAAAAAAATGGTTCAATGGATTGTCCCATTAAATTGAACGAGAAAATAAAAATAAAATAAATTGTAATTGATAATATACTCGTATAATTAATTTAACATCCATTCCATGCCGTCATCTTACACACCAACGGCCGAACCTCTCATACATTTCTATGATATAAAAAATTAATAATTAATATAAGAAATGAATTTTGGCTACCCGAATAAAACATTTTTATCAAATAATAAAAAATATTTACATAAAAGACAAGAAGCAGGTAATCATCATCATCATTTCGTGTAGGTTACATTGCCTATGACCATGTACACCCTTGTGTCAGAGTTGTCGGAATCGCCTCTCGCAGCAGGTAATAAAACTGAAGATCCAATGAAAACAGAGCAATCAGACGGTGCACATACATTTAATATGGGACTATTTGTCTCAAGCGCATGTGTTCACACGCTGAAGTATTTACGACCTATACTCAGAACAAAAACAAAACTACTTCACATCTCGCTTTCACAAAACGTCTGATTTAATACTACAGCAGGATTAAACTCCTAATTAATGTCCTTTGAAGTTAACCTTTATGGCTGGTCGTTTTTTAAACCACGACCGAAAACGATACTGATGACTTTCGGGATTATGAAGACTTTATTAGATGATTGTACCTATTACTGAATCAAAATAATTAATAATTGTCATTTTTAAATCATATTGCATTTTTTTTGTAGCCTTAGGTATCCTACAGCTGTGCAAAGACTTCCATTTTAGGAAAAAACCCCATTCTCACTACAATGTTTTTCACAGTTAGTAGATTAGAGACCACATCTCATAAATGTTCATCGCCTGAAAAACCTTTATTTTATTTCAATCTATGAATTGCGGCATAGTTGGTTAATAGAAATATTAGACTAAAAGTTAAAACTGATATTGTTTAAATTAGAATAATAAGCCCATTAAATCCTACTATAATAATAAAAATGCGAAAGTCTGTCTATCTGTCTGTTACGCTTTCACGACCAAACCGCTGAACGGATTTTGATGAAATTTGGTATGAATATAGTAGAAGACCCGGGGTCAAACATAGGCTACTTTTTGACGCAGGCGGAGCTGCGGGAAATAGCTAGTTTGTAATAATTCTGCTTTTTCTTCCGTTTTTTTAAAATTAGTTATAGTTAGTTCCTTTTAATATTACATTATGAAAATTATTTATTATGGTTAAGCATTAGTCATTTAAATCACTATTATTGCAATTCCTTCACGTATCCATCAAACAAATTCAATTTATATAGGAGGTATATCCAAAATTACTGGTTATGTAAACAGACACTTGCAGTAATCTGCTATATACGAGTAAATGGAGATCCGGCTTTAGCACGGATCCACTTACTCTAATTCACTTTGAAATCGTAGATTTAAAGTGTTTTGAAGACTTGAAAAATAGAATCGCCTCTGTAGAGTCATAAAAATACGCAGGAAGTGGACGAAAATATTACAAGACGTGCCCAGTAACACTACTTTTCGGAATACTTTATTAATCATTTAATTTTTTGTATGTATTGTTATTGTGATTACTGTTAGTCTAAAATATAATTTGATTTAAAAATATCGTGCTGAAACTAATTTGTCAAAGTTTCAATTCGTTCTGTTATGTTATCACTCTATTATACCAAAATAAATAAGCATACAGATTAAACTAACAATGAAACATAAACAAAGAATATACTAGGCATACGTGACCACAAACCACAAAGATAATTTAAACCAAACAGAAAATAAAACCACTACAGATGCAAGTGCAATAAACGCTTCAATTCCATTATGAAAATCTGTTTAATGAGCGGTGCTAATGACTCCGCACCCTTGGTAAATATAGGCGCAGTACACACTTGACAAATGGCTTAATTTCATAGAGTGCTCACCTCGTGTATAGACACGGAGCTTGATGTAAAAATAGTGAAAAATTGCATTTAGACTTGTCAAGTAGGTAGGTTCCGAGATCAGAATGAAGATAGGCAATGACTGCACTAAATGTTGTAGTTGCGTCAAAGCATACTAAGCATGTTGTTATTAATTGTAATGATTTGATTGTTGATGCAGGCCGCTGCCTACAGAACATGGCCCAATTTTAAATGTCTAGTGACTAAATATAAGGATTAAATGGTTAAATTTAACTATTATAATGTTTTTATCGCGTTTATTATTTACACCTAACATTTCAAACACTTAACAACGTTCATTGTAGTAGGGCGTCTAACTGCCACTAAGTTTATTTTAATGTGTAACAATCGCGTAAACATAATACTTACATCAATAATACAATTGATGGTTAGATTAGGATAATTTTTATTACAATATAGGAAGTGTATACCGATTTGATACCTACATAAACGAAAATAGCGTCTTAGACTTAATGAGTTGACATCAATTTAAATGCAAAAACATAACATAATTCTATGACCAACGGTCACTACACAAAACATTACGCATGCTTCACCGAACTGCTGTATTAGTAGGGTGCGACAAAGAAACGTAGACCCTCATATAAATGCAAATACACTTTCCAAATGCGTTTTAAATTAAAATAATCCCAAATTTATATGTAAATTCGTGACCGCACTTTGTCCTACGCGGTTTCTTTTCCCGAAATCGATTATTTTACACGGATTCAGGCTCAGATCCAACTGAGATAAGTTTAATGAAGGGTTTTACTGGAATTCAGATCCTCTAGACGAATTAACCTGATTGGTAATTCTATTAAACCTCGACAAAATGTTTTCTAGAAAATCACAAGCTAACTTGATTTTCTCTTTGTCATTTTAATTTATGATTTTATTCACTTTAGTAATGAAAATTAGTTTTGTCGTGGAATAAAATTTATCTGACAGCCTATCGAACAATCTTGCCTGGGGAATTGATAAAATGCTAATTCCGAATGGTAGTCTACTTTGATTATAATAACTTTATACCCGTGAGATTTTAATCGAAATAAAACAACGCAAGGTTTAGCTAAAATCTATCATCAAAGTAATAATAGCACTTAAATCTAAGAGTAATAAAGTTGCTTTACGGCAGATCAAAAAATAAAAAAATATGAAGTGTTTATCTTAAAACTTTATGTCACCCACATTAGTGTGAGCTTGATAAAAGATAGTTTTTACGGTGGTTTTATTTAGTTTGCCCATCTAAAGAATTCCATCAGTATCTTAATTTTTATTTTAACCTTTTAGCTTCATATTTATCTGAATGTAAAAGCCGAATTTTATGGGACCACCCGGTTATTCGGTTACACATACGTGTACGTACACCCTTATGTCACTTCAATTCGTCATGATTAAGGTTAATTTATAGGTTTGTTTTATAGTCCATTTAGTAGCTCCCTAGTGTCTAATGACTTCTTATTTTGAGAGCAGTAATTACATAAAACACTTTCGACCAATTAAACATATCATTGATATTTGATCTCTCCGAGATAGCTGTCACTCTTCATTATAGGTGATTACAATCGTTTAGATGTGGATTGAACGGTATCATCAGGTTCTATTTTATTTTATGTCTATGTGCACATATTACGAAGAGAGTGACTGAAAAATTAAGTATGTATACTTACCTAGTTAGTATATACACTGTAAATAATTATGACTCAATATTATATTCTAACGATTCGATCAAAGGATCTTCGGATTTGCTATCGCGGAAAGAGGGATTACAAGGAAGGTTACTATGTAGCCGATAATTTAGTTTTAAATTCATAATCGTACTAAAAATAAATAAACTATAAATTGACGTCAATAAGTGATATTTATATCCTATATTAAAAATAAACAATTTCATTTCACTAATATTATAAGTGCAAAAGTCTATCTGCCTTAACGAATTTTAATGAAATTTGTATGAATATAGTTGAAGACCCGGGGTCAAACATAAGCTAGGTACTTTTGGAAGCAGGTGGAGCTGCGGAAAACAGGTAGTATAATATAAGTTGTATTGAATTTATCTAAACAAATACTAACGGCAGCTGTTGTTTCCTGTAAAAGTACTCTAAAGTGGTGTTTTTATAAAAATGTTAAGGACCGGAGTTGCATTAGACCGCAATGTTAGTGAAGTGCAACCTTTTTACTCCTTTTTGTGCTTCGCCGGCAGTTGGTTAATGTATTATAAGTGTCGACTATTAGCGTTCTATTTGAAGTCATTTTATCAACATATTCGTTTTAATTAACTATTTACTTTCGGAGGCACGATACTAGGGACGTTTCAAATACCTCTATCAATACTAGAAACGTTCAAAAACGTAAGTTTGGTATACTTTTCAAAACTGCAAATATCGTTACCACCAATAAAAACGACGTACTTAAGTACAATATTTTGAAAAGTAACTGACATCACCTACCATACTTAAGTTTTTATCAATATATAGATCTATCTATCATACCTCAGACCGGATTTTCAGGATCATTCAGGGCCGAATGACCATATAACCAGCTCGCTAAGAATGCATACCACCCAATTTTTTTATCTTGATTAAAAATACAACCTACCCTAGCTTAGCTACTTAAAGTAAATTTTAGACTTCGAAACGAAACGGTAAAACTATTAAGTACCTATGTGCGATGGGTTGCCAAGTCCTAACTCACGCAGATCAGCCTGCATCGCATCGCTTCAGAAATATCTGAGACGGCCGACTGACCCTTCAATAAAACCGAAATGATTAAAAAACTCACTATAAAACACATCCTTGCTCTTGAATGATCAAATTCGCACATTTTCATATACCAGATTCAATTTAATTATAAAAAGGAGCAAATGAAGGCATTCGTTTTAATTACAGCGAACAAAAGCAATTTAATTGCATTCAGGGATCTGAACGCGGCCATAAAAGTTAATGCTAGTTCTCAATAATATTGAAAGTGAACTCAGCGAATGTCTGTTAATTCATTGATTAATTTGATATTCACTACAATATGTAATGATTTGGCTTATGAAATATAAAAGTTGAGGTAAAATTTCACGTGGCCCGTATGCCCATTGATATGCCTCACGATATGGCGAAAGCATTGGCCCATAGAGCCGTAAAGACCTATTTTACAGGGAATTAATGAAATTATTATTTTAAATTAATTGGCTAATCCGAAAAATCTGTTTTTTTCGGATAATAAAGAACCTTATTCCTTCCAGCAGAAAAATAATCAAGTGTTTTTTAAAATTTTCTTCTGTTCCCAATTGGCAAGGATTAGAACCGTATAGGAAATGGTCTCGGCTACCATTTGGTGGTGGTTAAAAGAACCAGGTCAGAGGCCTAAAGGAGATTCCGAAAAGTCACCTGGATGTACAGGGTTGATTGACCATTTAACCTACTCGATATGGTGATGGTTATGCGAAATTAATGGCCAAAATACTTTGATGTAACTCTAAGTACAAGAGTTCAATATAACTGCATGTACAGTCGAAGACAGAGAACCCCTCAGACATTACGGTAAAAGGGTCACTTTTATCTGTTCTTATTACCACACAACCAGATTAAAATCTAAGCATATAGTTCACATAAACAGTTAAACATTTCAAAACAATAATAGAAACAACAGTTAATAACCTTAATCTGATTTGGACATACTGTAATGAATAATGATTATAGCCGACCACCGTATCCATCGAAAGTTCTGAGCACATCAATCGTTTACTATCATCAGCTAACTAAACGTCGTATTGAAATATAAGGCCATTGAACTCTTGTATCGTATGATATATTGTATTCAATTTGCTGGCTGACAGGCACCGAGGAAAAGCTTTTGGGTTACAAATGCTTACGCTTAGAATGCACGCGATATGAATGGGTATAAAGTACGCAGAGTATGGTTGAAATAAAGGCCCATTTACATACGGAGGTTAATATTTTTTTGCCAGAACGAAATCGTAAGGTTTATTATATATTTTTTATTTTTCAATAAAATTTAATATAAATTAATAACATTTCAATAAAACTAGTAAAAATCAAAGCTACGAGAAAAATACGAGGTTTAGAATTATATTACCTACTAACCTACTTCATCGTATTACTAGCGTTTTCCCGCAGCTCCGCCTGCGATAAAAAGTAGCCTATATTTGACCCCAGCTCTTCAACTATATTCATACCACATTTCATCAAAATCCGTTCAGCGGTTTGGCCGTGAAATGTAACAGACAAACAGACAGAAAGACAGACAGACTTTCGCATTTATAATATTTGTATGGATTTTATTTTTACTTTAGATTTGTTATTACTTAGAATATAAACTACTTACAACAAAATAAATTGTAATTATCGTTATTTCCAAAAATAATCAGTCTGGAAAATTATAAAATTGTTTTTTTTTTTTTTGCACTTTTATGTACAAGCCATTTTACAGTTACTAGTTTAAGTAACTGACACCAGTTTAAGTAACTGAGTATGAGAAAACTCGTTCTTATTGTGTATGTGTATCAGGTTACTATATTTATTCGCACAATACTGATAGTGATGTAGTAGGTCCGGAATGTGCTTGATTAAATGCTTTAGTACGGTTAGTTTACTATGTAATACTGTAACCTGCATATACTAAACTTATTTCATTTCATATCTTTTTCGAAATAAATGATTTTCACTTACAAATACTTTAGAGGTACCTGAGTATATATTTATGTCTCAAACTCACAGATTAAGTGTTTTTTTTTTTTGCTTTTTCAACTTGGACAACTATGCTTGGCAGACTACTGACACTACAGTAATAAAATACACGTTTCAGAATTTAAAAAATCTACTCTATGAAAACTTTAAACATTACAATCGCTAAAAACCAATTCGGCTTCTATCAAAATCATAATTTCTTAACTAACCCTAAGAATTGCGTTGTTACTTTTGACGAATAGTATGATATTACCCGGTTAGACTAACAAAATTACGACTACCTACCGTTATAATTTTAGCTTCTGTTTATTTATGAGCGAAAAAGGGGCTGGAGGCCGTAGGGGTTGGTTCATTAATCATCAGGCCTTAATGCGGGGGTTAAACGAATATGTAAAGCGAACAGAACAGCTGAGAAGGCAGGCTTCGTTTGGAAAAGAGTAATCCTGATTCAGGAATGACAAGACTTGAGCACTTTGCGATTTATGGATTAATAGCTCAGACGTGTTTCATGCCGTCTTTTGGTGGAATTATTTGAATGTGTTTCGTCTGGGGTTCAGTCAAAGGCCCCGTCTGTGAGGAAAGTAAATATGTCTATTTTGTAACGTGTGGTGGTAATAGGAAGAAGTAGGTAGAAGGTGTAAGTAAATATTCCAATAAAATCAACATATAATATTTATACATTTGTTTATTTAATTTATTATTTTGTTTTTTTTTTTATTAATATTTCAATGTTTTCAATTGAAACAATCGATCAAACAGTATTAGTCATATAATATAAGGTTTTATGGCGTTTATTACTTCTTTCTTTTACACCAAATACTTGACAGCGTTCGTATTCGCAGATAGACTGTCAACTGGTATCTATCATTAACAGTATTCAAAATCTATCACATTTATTATATGTTTAAAAAAACTCCAGCTATATTTATTCGCAATCTGAAAAAAGGAAATAGAATAGTATCAACAGTGCAAATTAAAATAATAAGACCATATAGACCATATTATCAAAAAAAGTCGTACATATTTGTGCCCTTTGCTGTGGAGACTATGGGGCCATGGGGTGCGGATGCAAAACTCTTGTTCAAAGAGATATCCGCACGCCTTGTTGACGTTTCCGGGGACCCAAGGGCTGGCACATATTTCGGTCAGAGGATCAGCCTATGCTGATATCTATCTATCCAGAGAGGAAATGCCGCCAGCCTTCTGGGTACATTACCCTGTGATGGCAGCGATTTGGGCTCCATTTTTTATTTAAATTAAGAAAAATCTATTAGTTATGTATTTCATTATTTATCAATGTATTTTTAGTTTGTGGTTTAGTTTTATTTTTTGTTTAATAAGCCTTAGTTTTAGTGGTGAAATATATGGTTTAACATTTGTAATATTTGATAAAAATAAAAAAGTCTGTTTTAAAATAAAATATTAAATATGTAAAGTTCGTGTTTTTGTGCTATTATTTACTATTAACTAACTTTAAACATTGCCCGCAAATAAAAAAAGTACCTACAATTAATGTTATTACATTAAGTCAACTCAGCGACATCTTATGTCAAGTAGTCATTAAATGTCGCTGACGTGTTCTAATAAAGTCAAAACTAGTGTTTCATATCACTAAAATGAACAGCAGGCAGTTAATCATACTAATCTACTTTCAATCTAACATTAGCTGGATGTAGATCATAATTAACTTGTGCACTCGGTCGACGCGAGCAGGAAGCGTTTTGTTCATATCGCGACCATCGGATGTAACCAAGCTCTTGTGTAGGAGCACCCTAATGTTACAAATTCGAACATTTTTTGATAAAATATTTTAAGTATGATTTATTACTTTTGTTAGCTCTAGAAAGAAAAGTTTTTATTCTTTAGGTCCCAAAATAAGAGCTTTTTACAATAATGATCTATGTCTAAAGAGAAGACTAAACAAATTGTTCATCAAAAAACCTATCATTTCTCATATTTTCGCAAAAAAAAAACGAATTCACAAGATAAATAAAAACGCTGAATGCAGTTCATTCAGTGAGTAACTTCATTTCCTCTTTACTCCATTTAAGTGCCATTCACAGAGTACGCAGTTGACCCCTAATTTAAGACACCCTACCCCACTAAGGGGGACGTAAATTATAATTTGTTTCGGAATATTTTCTTGAACAAACTCTTAATATAAAACAATTACTGTCAGTGAAAAGTCGGTTACTGTCACCGCGAGACCGTAAAAAGACAAGGTTAGTCTATAGAGATTTTCACAAAACCAAATTAAAGTTTGGTATGAAACAAACCCAAAATAGGCTTCCTTGTATTATGATATTTCCTCTTTTTATTTTTACACAGACTTGACTCATAATTTTTTTTTAGAAATAGTAAGAACTGACACCGTTTTGTAGGTTAACATATTATTGAATACTCTAAAATGAGTTTTAAATGTAAAACCATTTTTATACTCTACTATTATGATAAATTATGAACAGATCTACGATACTTTGGTGAAGGTGAAGCTTGATAATGCTCATAACTAAATCATCTAGAAATGTAGTAATTTTTACAATTTTAGTAAAGTATAACGGAATCAAGATCGTCGACTTGGTTGGAAGGTAATGATATACCCAATTAAATTACAGTGCTGACGATGGATTAGTATAATCTATGCTTCTTCTACGTACAATTGCCTTAATCTGACAACTGATATTTAAAACCAAAAAACATTTAAAAGCATTTTTAATCAAAGCTTAAGTGTTTAAAACTCTTTTAGCTACAAATTCAATAGGTATAATAATTTTAATACATCTTTACGTAAAAAATACTGTTACTGGCGCGATGTAAGCACGATTTTAATTGTAATTTTTTTAAATAAATGCCTATTCGTTCTAAGCTATCTTTATTTATTTTTCGCATATAGGTAGGTACATATTATATATGATATTGATATCATGTATAACCTTCTAGAGCTCTTCCCTAATAAGTTCCATAAACTAAAAAAACGCTGGAAAATGATTCAGATCAACCAATGTTCTCAATCAATGTTCCGGATTTCGCAAGAAATATTTGCATGCTAATTGCTGACAAATGTTATACAGTCATTTGAAGCACTGTCAAAGACCAAGCAACCAGGAAATTTGTAACATAATGTTTACATTAAGATTGACTTGATACTGAGAATCCTCTACGTTAGTAATCAAATTTACCGTAAATAGAAATCCTAACTGTCATTTGTAAATATAGTCGTCGTACTGCGACAACAATATTCAGCTTGGAGTAGCTCTTCGCCTTAGCCTCTTACTTGTAAAGTTTCAATGTTTTCTGTCAAAGTTGTTAACATTATAATTTTTATAAACATAAAATACGTTTCTAAATATAATATTCTCACAGTTTGTAGAACAAACATATGATTCATAACATCAATTCGGAGTATTTATTCAATATTGTATTGTCATTTCACTACGTATTTCGCAATCGTCTTCCTACATTATCTCAGCCACAAGACGCCTGCAGAATATAGATTTCCAACATGGCCTGAAGATTCCTACATCCAGCGTCTTCTTGCGACCTTGATTAAGATCTCGGACCATTTTTTCGTGTGTCTCTGTCCTCACTTCTCCATGAATCTATCTTTCACTTATCACGAAAATATTCTCATTTATTGAACTAGGAGTACCAAATTAGGTTACCTTTTAATTATCCAAATTAGATTTCATTTTAGAATTTGAGTTTTGATAATCTGTATATTTATATAGACTTACTCACTTTTTTAATATATTATTCTGTAAAATACCTAGTGGAATGGGTTGAGAATAAATGAAAATTTTGCGAATTATCTTTAGATTCCATTTATTTCCATCGATCTTACAATACATCACCTTTTCTCTCTTTTATCTAAAATTTGATCTTTATCAAAACATCAACAGTCTTTAAAACTCGTAACAAAAGCCATAATCAAAACAATGACAGAAGTAAGTATATGTAAATCAATATTCCTGTCACATTATTAAAAATTCGTGGATGTTGGAAAATTCGGAATTCTTTATCGACGAAGCTTTTACAGTAACATATGCCCGAAACCACCACTCCTCGTATCCAACTCAAATTGTACGCGACGTGAGTTGTGAGACAAATTGGATACACATTTTTCCCTGAGAGCCGATTCTTATAAAGAATATTTTAAATCTGTTACGTTTGATCTTGTGGGAATCACATTTATGTGTCGATTTGTACGTTCTAAGTTCGTTTATTTGTATTTAAGTGCTTGTTTGGTATGAAGTATTTATTTATTAAAAATTTATTGAACCACAAGATACTCTAACAATAGGCAGAAATAATACTAAAAGCTTTCTTTTTAGCAGTGTGTGTTTTATGTGACATCGCGCTTATATAACAGCATGATCCTTCTGTGATTGTCCAAATTAATATTTCTGCAAGATGATCAATTCAATTTACAACTTAAAAATTGTAAACTTACGGGGAAACTTAAGTGCAATAAGATTTAAGGCAATATTATATTTATATAAAAAAATATAAGTTAAAATATCACTTCTCAAAACTTTTATTTTATAAATTAATTAATTCACGAAGCGATGGAATTGTCAAATGTAGACATTTTTTTACTCCGGATTTTTCACGGGTCCTGATCAAAAGGAAGCCATCAATTTAGGCGGGCTAAGGCTTTAGTTATATGATTCAGATTACCATTACGTCTGTCATAAACATCAAAAAAGGTTAATAAACAAAAGCTGATTTTGGATACCGTTTGTTTCATCATCAACAAAGAGCCTTAAGATCTCTCGAATGGAAGGGAATGAGAACAATTCTCATTTTTTTTTCATTTTGTTTCGTCATCAGTTTGAAGGGCCCTCAACGGAGGGCTGTGATGTGAATCAGGTTTTATTATTGGCCCAAAGCATCTACTTCGCAAAATGAGGTCACTCCGTATTGGTCGACGACTTGGAAGTACGCATTACCACTTAGCAGCGTTCGTGACAGTTTTATGAGGGGACTTGGTATGCTAGAAAAATTCTAACAATAATTAAAAAAGCAAGCGCAAATTATAAGGGAGGATTTTCTAGTGATTGATTCTAGTGAGTGAGTTTAAGCTTACAAACAATACTTGTTGCTTTGGTTGTCGCTTATGCTACGTGTTTGTATTAAGTGTGTTAGAAAGTTTTAAATTTCCACAGCAATTCTAAACTGCACACAAGATTTAAGTCTAAGATGTTTCTAGAGATAAAACTTAGTACAAGATAACTTTTCGAGTGCCAAAACGTGATTACAAGTATATTATCTTCTTTTTTGAAGTATCTGTATAAATTGACGATCGTTTCGCCTTGTAAGCACCTTACAAAGCTATCCACGAGCTTTTCTTCAAAGCTTTAACTGATATAAAAATGTCATAAAGCAAAGAAGGAGCTTATCTATTTTAACTCATATAAAATAACTTTATCGACTTAACCTAGATATTTACTGTATGAACACTTAAAAAAATACTCATATTTATTTGACATTAATGTCATCTTTATTTTACGCTATGTTTAAAAACAATGCTGCTAGTATAGCATTTTATAACCTATTCAATGCTATACAAAGTTATGTATATTTCCCAGAAAAACAGAAGACTATTTTTGGAATAGACGAACCATGACGAAAGGCAGTGTCTAATGAAACATTTCGAAAAGACTTTTCAAATGGCAAATAAAAACCATAGGGCAAAGTTTGCGGTCGGAGATTGTTTCTATTTATATGCCTACCTAAAATCTATCTGAAATGGAATTACATAATCACACAAATGGAGATAAAAGTATGATGTCCACATTTTCTAAATAGAAATAAAACCAGTGGCATTCAGTTCTATGTCACGTAATATTTTTAAGATTAAAGCGAGTTTTATTTCTTTGCTAAAGTAATGTTTGGTTACATAAATGTACACGTTCTTTGTATAATAAATTACAATTTTATCACTTTTGTGTTCACGTGATATGAAATTTTATCGAACATATCAATAAGCGTATTATTCGCCATCACTTTTTGTTCACATTACAAAAAAACTATTTATGGATCGCAATATGTCATTTGCCTATTAAAGAAGATTTTTAAAAAGTTTTAGTTGACTAATGGCAAAATAAAATTCGCATATATTTTATTTTTATTGCTAACATCTTCAGATATTATCTTCTCATCTTCAGATGTTTTCTTCATCTATCAGATTAATAAGCGCGCCAGACCAATTATTAATCTAAGGCTAACATTCATGAAAATGTATGTAGATTCTCTACGCAAAAGCAGACAGCATAAATAAATTGTTATTATAATACTTAGGTAGGTAATTGTTTTCTATCATAAATATAGTAAAAAGTCACCTGTAATAGTAGCGACTTTAAAGGCGTAGATAAGTGTTATTTTTATACCTTGAGGCGGCAATTGAAATAAAATAATGACGTTACTGATGTTTGTCACGCACACTGATATATTGTAAAGAGACCCGCAACTACAAGTAAAGGCTGGTTTTCCACTGGTATCATGAGATATAAATGTTAAGCTATGCATACATCACCTATAATAGAAATTATGCATTTACTAGGATCTGAAATGGCAATTTAGTGCATTATTTGTTTCATTCAGCACTGATTAAAATCTTTTGGCTATCATATCTTTACATAAATACTAGCTGTTTCCCGTAGTTTTACTCGCGTAGTACTATTTTTATAATCATGATCATATTTTATAGTCATGATGGTCTGTAGAAAATGGTGCTGTGGAGTTCTCTGTAGAGATGTAATTAATATGTAGCATGTGTCCATCTAGAAGAATATACCTCTTACATGATAAAAAATACTTTACAACTGAATACAAACTCACAAATTGAGCATTTTCTCTCCACAAATGTTGTATAGAAATATATAAATGAAAAAAAAAAAATGGTATGGCAATGTCATGTTTATAAATAAATACAAATTTGAATAGACTGAAATTTTGACGAATATACAATTAAATAACATAAATTAGTATTAACTAAAGCATGTGTTCAGACTCTTCCGACTGAGTATTAATCGTTCGGTTTCTTTGTAGATCTCGGTAAATGCGACTAAGGGATTAATTTTCCATGTATGGTAGATTTCACCATCTAAAGAATTTCTGAAGAAAAACAAATAATATAAGGCGTAAAAAGAGTGCCCATAATACTAGTCTTTAGCTAGTGGAAGAAAAATATTGCGTACTTACCTATCTAAGTTTTGGTTGGTTGTTATTGGTTTCACCGAGCTCTGCTTCCGAAAAACTGAGAGGGGTTACAGGGTTGATTGACCATGTAACCTCTCGATTTGATGATGATGCTTTAATAAAATTCGACTCAAAAGCTTTATTATTCGATTACTAACCTATACCACCTGGATTCTGAGTAAAATTCTTCTGTAAAACTTCAAAGAAATATTAATTTCATAATTCCAACAATACAATCAACTTAATTCACGTTCGAGCCGTACTAAAAATAAAATTCAAAATTAGGTCTAAAAGAATTCTATATTTAAACCGTTCATAACAGACAATAATTGGAGTTTAGTCGGAAATAGGGTAATTTTAGACCTTTCGCTGGCAGAAATTTGCCCTATTGTTAGCCCTTCAGTTATCCACATGTAACCAGGTCCTTTTGTGCGGAGATCTGCGGCTGAAGCCTGTTCCGTTATGATTAATGAGAACTAACGATTCAATTCGGTCTCTTTCTATTATTTGAACCCCTGTTAGCTGTCACTGATATTAATAACAGTGATTTTGATATTATGATATAGATAGTATTTAGTGAATTTGGAGACTGTAGTACTTTCATCTTTATATCATCGAATTTTCGTAGATATTTTTCATTAAGGGAACGTTGAAGGCCGAAAGGCGATTCTGAAAACCTCTGACATCAGGCGGTACAGGGTCGATTGACCACGAAGCCTACTCGACATGAATGAATTAATCGTAATTTCATAACAAGATCAGATCATCAGTCTATATCATGGAACTACTATGCCATCATAAATATAATAACTGGTGTAAATGTAAAAATAAACAAATTTAATTAAAAAGAATATTTCTAGACAATTTTGGTAACATGATTTCCTACTTTACCCACTGAAGCAAAACTGATTTGTTTAATCCTGTTTTAAATACTTTTTTTTTTTCCTGTTTTTTTTTTTTTACTTTTTCACGGCACAGTTTAGTCATCCCGAAAGTAATTTAAACGATTTCTTTCAACAGTAATCCCATTTTGAATCAATGGAGTGATATCATCAATTTATTCGTTTTGGATCCAACGCCTTGAACCTTATATATTATAATATATAAGAATTTTTTAAAAAAGCATGCATATCAAAGTAAGTCCCTCTTTGATTTCTTTAACAATGAAAAAACAAAAACATTTTATTCACTTTGTTTGCTTATAAACTGTACTACACTTTACGGCTTATATGTGGAAGTGAGTTTTATGAAAAATATTTTCTTTATACAATTAAGTAGGCAAAAAGGCATACAGTCCACCTGGTGGTACTTACCACCAGGTGGATAGGTCATCGTAGCCCATGGACGCGCCCGCAACACCAAAGGCATCACTTCAAATCCTTGAATAAACATTGTGTTCAATAATATTTTATTAATAAAAAAAATCGCTAAAATGTTTCCAAATATCAAAATATTATAAAAAAAGGGGTTTTGTTTATTTTATACTTCGGTCCCACAGAGACCACACCTAAAATCTCATACATATTCAACCATATAATCGTAATCTGTATGAGCGATTAACGTCAACAGGGCGTGGGCGGGTAATCCACTCGCTCACATTCTCACGAGAGAATAAAACTTAATTTCTACGCACTGATAAGAAAATTATGACTAGTCATGTATTGTCAAGCTTAACTCAAAAGTCAAGCTTAGCTGTGATCACTGAAATCTACGCGACTAGAAGCTTACTGCTTTTGTGAATGCAGAAACTGGTCGTATATGTTACATACTCGTTGCACTTTACAATGACTTCACTTGGTACACAGTTATTAGCTACAGCGTCAAGAGCTGATATGTGTTTCCTTAGTTACCTTATTGACACCAGACAACGACGACGAATCTCGCTGGTTCCATTAATTAATTGATTTGAACTTTATTGTACAAATCCTTTATTTATAATTATTATTTTTATTTTATTTTTTTAATTATTCAGGTAACTCTATTTTTATATCAGTAAGTAGTTTATTTGTAATGGCTCAATAACTATGGCACGAAGGCCTACTCTCATCGATGCTACAACCCCATATGGGTCTTGGTCTTTCTCACAATTTGATTCTTCGTCAACTCCGCCTGTGTTGTCTGGAAATTAAGTATAGGTCATAATAGAGAGATATGTACTCGAAATTATAAAAAAAAACAAAAGGTTACGAATGTTTGCAAAAACTCATAGTAATTTAGGCGCCAAGCAACTCTTTTTAAAATTGTGATACTCACATCCAGGTGTTCATCGACAGTATTTACAATAGCCCAAGCATGTCGTAATGGCCAATTGACTTTGCTAAGTGTTTATATTGAGAAATATTTGACACGCATTGTAAATAGGGTTGGCACAACTAACTTTTACTTCTTCATATTTAAAGTACGTGTGTATTTCCGGTTTGTGCACAATGTCTATAAAGCAGTATTTATATAAGAACAAGTATTCTTGAGGACCAGTTTAAATGCTGGGACCAAGTTAGTAAGTAAGTAAGTATTTTTTATTTGTTTATGTTTGTTTTAATTCGTTAAAATGTAAGGACATTACCCGGAGCGACGTAGTACGTGGTAGGTGGAATATGGGAAGAAATATCCAGTTAATCTTTTCGCTTTTCGACAGTAGGCAATTTGTTTATAGTCTCGGTGTCACTCTGCTGAGCAAAGTAAAGATAGTCACCGACAGTCATAAGCTTTCTTTTTGACATTTCTTTGTATAACCTTTTCATTGACCATTGCGGTGTCCAAAAGGCTATCAACCCTAACCACAAGTCAATAGTCCCGCATGTGGGCAGCATTATCGACTAATTTGGTCGCTGCAAGTGACCAAGTGACCATTGGCTCTCACTTATGACTCACGTCTCTAGATCAGTAATAAAAGAAAATACAACAAGAGACACAATACTGCAGCAAGTTTTGATAACATTTGATTTAAATTAAATATTATATTTAGTTTATAGAAAAATCACTCACATTTTTTGCATGAAAAGGTACTTTACGAAGATAAATCTCTACAAATACTGATACTATTTTACGCGGACTCTACCTACAAAAGCATCCCAAAGAATAATTTATGTAAAAAATATTGAAATAAATCGTGTGCAACGTACCCCTGGCTCCAAAGCCATACGATTTCTGTTGCTTGTAATGCTTTGAAAATAAAATTAACAATCAATAAAACAAAAATTTACATGTGAAAACTTTCCACAGGTAACGATGTCATTCAAAAGATATATTTTTTTTTTATTCTCCCAACATCTCTTTTTTACTGTAATCCGAGGTCAATCGCATGGCAACAATGCTTGCTTGACGAATGCACTTGTTATTTTTATCGCATTTTTATTGACACTTACTCGTACTGACCGTGGGTACTCCGCACTGCTACAATGTCCCATATACTTAATACAATTTATTTTACGATCTTCTGTTATGTAGATTATAAAGCACTTAAAT
Organism: Euzophera pinguis; assembly: GCA_947363495.1. Lineage (NCBI taxonomy): Eukaryota > Metazoa > Arthropoda > Insecta > Lepidoptera > Pyralidae > Euzophera > Euzophera pinguis. The sequence goes on from OX376164.1 coordinate 8,087,144, forward strand.
GGTTCTTGTTAAAAACGTACCCTTTACTATAAAGTTATTATTTATGATTTTATATCCATACTTCCATGCTAATATAATATTATAAGTGCGAAAGTATGTCTGTCTTTACGCTTTCACGGCCAAACCGCTAAACGGATTGTAATGAAATTTGGTATAAATATATTTATATACCCAGGGTCAAACATAGGTTACTTTTTGACGCAGGCGGAACTGGTCTTATCCTTATCTGAATAAAATTAGATACCTAATTTGTATTAAAAGTTTCGTTGAGTGCGTCGCGTTTGGCAATAAAATTCACCAGCTTATAAGGATGCACTCTTTTCGGTCGACTTTTCATTAATCTTGGTATTTTCAATTATTTTTCAAATTACTAATACCTACTTCCGAAAATACTAATAATTTGTAAAGAGAATAAAGTCAGAGAATGGTAATTATAAAAACCTTAAATTACGAAACTCTAGCACACTAGTGGATTATTTTTGTTAGAAATAATATTTTAACATTTATTTGTTACAGGAAGAACAATACAATGCAGTTTAAAATGTTATAAGGTACACTTTTTAAATGACTAATTTTATTTTTGATAAGAAATACACATCATAAGTAATTTGGAGAAACTTTTTCTTCGTGGCTTGTGAATTAAAAGGGTGTAGAAACGACAGTAATGCATTTTTAAATACTTATTGTAAACTTAATCTGGTATTTTTACTCACACTTAGTAACTCAAACGTGTCATTACGAAGATACACATAAAGATTGTGGCAAATATAAAGCCCGAATCTCACAAAAAAATACACTTCACATTTTATTACGTTATGTTACTTTCATTCATTTGAAAATTAATTGTTGATTCTTTTTTTTTTTTTGTATAAAAAATGTAAATTCAAGAATAGAATAACTTATAATTATTATTTTATAATTTGATTTTGTAAAAAGTATTTTATTATTTAAATGCCATACTACGAGGTAAGCAACCACCTACTACATCTATTTTGTGTATTAGCTAGGGTATTTTGATAACACTTTTATTTTAGTTACATTACACTACTTTAACGAATTCATATGAAAGATAATCTTTTCACTTTTGATCACCAAATCTCCTAGCAAAGTGCATTAGAAGAACGAAGCATTTTTTGCCAGTTATAGAATAAAGATTAATTGATTCCGCTGTAGGCGACCGGATTCCGAAGATATTACCTTGATTTAATTACAAATAACAAAACAAGGAAAGTTCTGAAATAGAGAGATTCTAAACTGCAGTGTATTTGTCATTGACAAACTGCGAGCGAACAGCCTTGGGCGTATGTCAACCGCTTCGCTACAGATTATAGTATAATCCCCTTCTGTGGACTAAGCTGCTTTCATAGCTTTGTGCTGAGAATACGACACCCGTCAAGTGCGCCCTAAATCTGTTTTCATAGGCCATCACACGTGTACACTAAGCCTTTGATTAACTACGTACGTATTTGTCATGGTAAATGAAAATGACAAATTTTTAAGTATATTTTATTTATGCACTACAGTCTCCTTTACCATTTCATTGCCTTATTTCGTGTACTTAATTTAATTAATAACATAAATGTTCTAATTCATTAACAGTCACTAAGACTCATCATAACATATAAAACGTGATATTAGACGACGAAAAGTAAATAAAACAAAGAAAATTCTAAAATTAAACCATATTAAATACTCATCCACGTATTTCGTGATATTTTACTCTTGGTACTGACAGTTGTACTCAACCCTAACACCGAAAAAGGTCATTTTGTTCATCCAACAGAGAGTCAAGTCGCACCTTTTCTGAAGATAACCTCAACAAAATGTCACAAGTGGTAATCGATAGAGAGCTAATGTGGGTTTAATGTGGCCCCGAGTCGGAGGCGCGTGTCTGTGCATAGCCCGGCAAGATTACGGAATAATCCCGCTCTTTGTGTCTAAGTCACTCGTTTCAGAGTTAAGGCTTGGCCAGCTAAATCAATTGTGACTCAGAAATTTCAGTTGAATTTTTCGCTCATTTTTATTTAAAATGAGAATGATTTGTGTGATTGTTGAACCGATATGTTTCTATTTAAGTTACTCAAGTCAAGTCTTATTAGCCGAGTTGAATCTTGTCCGGCTAAATTAAATGTGACTTTTGAATTTCCAATAGAATATTTCTTCATTTATTGCTATTACCTACCTACCTTATGAGAGATTTATGTGGTTGCTGAAACGGTATTCGTAACATTATTTGTGTCTAAATCAGCTATTGTAATTTGGTTGTCAGTAAAATTTACTTTCTTTTGAACATTAAAAGTAAGTTTGTATTATGATCTTAGCATGTTTGAGTTCCGTCCACAGCTGTTTACTATGGATCTCTGGGTATACTTGCTCACTTTATAGCTATTTAAGTATATAAATGTGGCGTTAGTTTATCAAACCTAAAGCCAACAGTCACAATAAACTTTATCAAACCAATTTAATTAAGGGATTTATACAATAAACTAAGGCAATGTCACAAAGGCCAGCATTAAACGTAGTAATACCGCCTGCAAAGCCTGTCAAGTGCGGCTTAAATCTGTTTTGACAGTCCAACCGGAAAGTTGAACGTTAAAACATTCGCTAAGTTGGTTAAGATATTTTTTAAACCGGAAATTTCTTGTACATTCAAAAATGCAAGTTTATACCAATCATACTTTCAGGAGAAATGCATGTCAAACACAGTTATAAAGAATAGCACGTACATTTTTAATTACATAAACAAATTCTGTATTTTTTGCATGGAGTGACAAATGTTGTACTTTGAATATTAAATACATATTATGAAGCAGTACAGATAAAGATTTTAATGTATTGGTAAGAAAAATATGTATATCAAGTTTGTTCGATTTATATCATTAGGTAATCTAGGTTTTTTTTTTGTTTTAAAAAGAAGAGTAAGAAGAAAGTGCATAGCAATGAGTAGTACCTGCCGCAGAAACAGCGGCCCTACAATCGCTAATTGGTTCAGCCAGCGTGTGTTTTTTCTTTGATCATTATCATAAATGTAATACCTATGTTCTTGTCAACAAAATAAAGATTAATAATATTTTCATACAAAAATAATACACGTCTCAATAGTATTTCTTAGTAGGTACATAAACAGTACAATGCATAATAAAAATATATTATTAGCTTCAGTTCCCAGAATTTCGAATTTACTCTGAGATTTAGGAATAACAACAGATGTTGGTTCCATGGTATAGGTATACTTAAAAAAATGTTTATTTTGACTTTACGATAACAAAATCCCTACAACCCGAGCGTTATAATGGCTTCTGTATATTTAATGTATAAAAACGAATGTGTTTTTTTAAGTTCTACCTTTTGTAACTAAAAATTAATAATGTGGGAAAAATTACCAACAATTTTTTTTCCGTGGCGGATGTACTGTATATTAGAATACATAAGGATCCGTATCTACATATCGTTATTTTTTTCTCTATGTTCGGCATTAGTTAGTGAACTCCTTATTATACGTATTTAAGTATATAAAAATACAGGAATAGAAAAACAAATAGCGTGCAATGGCGGACTTATCTATGAAGATGGATTTCATCCATTTGAGGAATTTATGAAAACGCAAAATGTATTTAACAAACTACTTCACTGATTGATTTTTGGTATAATAAGAATATTAACAAAGATAAATAATACCAAATATCGTCAAATACTGACTGCAAAAAGAGTCCTGAAAAAGAGTCATTATTAGTACGAAAGAATGAAATATTTTCTTATTACAAAAAACGAATCTTTGAATTCGATCTTCCCTCCCCTCATCAATCATAATACGCTGTCATTCAAAAGCGCCATCTATTTTCAATATCATAAGTGGGATAACTGCATGAAGTCAATGGACATAATAGACAATCGACAATATAGATTCGGTGGTCGTAATAGAGGGGCAACAGTGCCCGAGGCCACGGAACTTCAATTTCCGTTCAGAAGCTGATTTTTCTCTTTACGACAGCAACACGCTACGATTATTTATTTTTTTCTTACCAAAGACATTTATTGATGAGGTAATGCTAACTTGCTGGTCCGTAATTGGATTGGAAATCTAAATATAAACAAATATTTTTTGCTGAAACTCAGTTCTAGCTGCTAAATCTGCTCTTTCGACATAAACAGGAAAAGGGGGTGTATTTTTAAGGACTAGGTACACGCTGATCTAAGAAGTCGTTTTTTTAAACAAGTTGTAGAGAAGCAAATATTCAATAACTAATATTTAATTAATAAAAAATATTTTAGGTGTTTTAGATCTAGTACGTGACCACGTTTACTGCTTTGTGATTAGCCAGTATTTCAAAGTACCTAATCAAATTCGGGCATACCAAGAGGTGTGTATAGATTGAACAATCCCGCAGTCAGGTAGGTAAGTATATGTAGCTATCCTTGTAAAAGGTTGTAGTTTCGGCAAATGTTTCCATTACAAAGTAGAAAATATGAATGCATCTAATATCATATTCCCACGTATACTGCTTACATAATTATTCAGTGTAACCACACAGACATATCTCATGCGTATCCCTACATTCGTATGAATGAAGCGTGTGGTTGCTTAATTATGTACAATTCCAACTTCGTCCTTTGCAGCCGACGAACTTAATTCATGTTAGATTGGTGGATGCTAGAAAGTCTTTGTTAAAGCTCCATACTTATAACAAAATTTAGGCACGTGTGTTTATATTCGACTGTACGCTTGCCATATGTTTAATGTATGGTGCTTAATAATAAATTAATGCTTAATGTATGGTGAATTGATTAAGATGTTTTTTTTAACATTCTGGGGGATGAATTTGCCAATGAAGTAAATAGTGTCTGTGTTACAGAGTTAAATCAAATGAAGATGCTTTGTGTGAGGATCTCAAATATTTTGACAATACAGTTTTTTATACGAGTTGTCGATTTTTAAATGTAAAAAATGTTGTAATATGAGTATCTCAATTGTTTTATAACAATGCAGGTAAATAGCAGTGTTGTATATTTGACAGTTTGAAAGAATATTGTAATAAACGAATATAATTTAAAAAAATACAACACATATTAGTAAAAATTAGTTAGTACCAACTCGCTTTTATTAGGTCTTTAATATGCGATTTGACGGCTAAGTATTAATATTCAAAGCTAGTTTATTCCCTTACATATCCGCTATAAAATCAACCTTTATGTACCAAATATCGTGATTCATACAACTTATCTAAAGGTAGTTGCTTCCATTTTCGTGCCCCAGGCAGTCGCGGAACACAAATATAAATCTGTCGTGAGATCGCGTATTAATCGGCGTATTTGGTGAATAAATTTACTTTTGTTTGAGTTTGTTTAACGTTATTTATTCAGGAGGTCCGGAGGCAAGAGATACTTCTGTTGACGTAACATTTCGCGCCAGAGCGTTGACTAGCCGATATTTCCCGAATATAACTGAATTTATTAACTCAATATTTATTTAGTAAGTAAAATATCATTTTTGGCGACCCTTTTTAAGAGTTCCTTTGTCGGCTATTGGTTATTCTTAGAAAATACTTCAAAGTTACTTTTCTTTGCACTTAAAATATACACATTTCTTAGATAATTCTGTAAAAAGAAGTTAATAAATACATTTTTACGTTATCTTACTATCCTTAAAACAACTTATTTCAGCTCAATTTGAAAAGTATTAAAAAATATACGCTGGCCAGTCATCATATCGTAATTTCTGTTGAAAGTACTAGGTAAATAATTATAGTATCAACTCCAACTTATGAGTCAAGAGTGTTTGCAAAAGATAAGGTATAAGCTATTTTATTGTATTTGACGCCCGCACAGTACGCGGCAACCAGTGAAGAGTTATGAGAATCTAGAAGGCAGTCGTGATGGCCAGTCAGTGCGTAGGTTTGATTCACAACATTCGATGGGATTTGCGAGACCGCATTTCACTGCTACATTTTTTTGCGCTTGTTTAAGGGGTTCAACTTACTAAGACGTTTTTAAGATGCTAGGTACATTTTTCTGGAACTATTTCTACAATGTATGATTGACTTCTGAGCTTCTGACAATTGAGATATTGTAGTAATATCTAAACCTACTTATTTATTTATTTATTCGTATGGCGCAATGCATTAACGTAAGAGTGTTAAAAAGAAAAATCCCCATATTCCCATTTTCAGGGTCCCCAACCATCAGACCGCATTAAGCGTTAGCTTTTACAGCTCATTCGTTAATCAAAGGAGGAAGAACGAATGTGGCGCTCATGCTACTGGAAACACTTCTATACCGAACACTAGCAATATAAATATTCATAATACAATGAAAAACATCTACTTAATGTCTTTGAACAAGTTTAATGTGTACAAAGTTTGCTAGCTAGCAACACAGATATAAACAGTAACGCTTTTGTACAATAGACGAATAGAGTTAGTTCACGTAAATGAAAATTCAGCTTATTTTCATATGATTGTCATAATATATCCATATTATTTTGTAAATATTAATAAAATTTTCCTTTACAAACAATAATCTGCAACATGAAAATAGAAATACGACCTACGCAAATGCTATTCTGCAACCCACAGCCCGCGCTTGTTATGTCAAATCTTAATATACTGCCGTCTATAGCTTTACATTATTCTAAATAATAGTACTACAAATATATATTGAATTTACTGTCTCAAATCAGTTTCAAATAGAACTTGGCTATTGATTTTTTGGTGTCAATGACTTTTGTACGCTGTCCGGTGTAGAATGCGATCATTTGATACGCCCTATATCGTTCAGGCTTGCATAAAATTGAATATAATTAAAATTTGATGATTAAAAACTTTTTCATTTTTCTATTGATTTTAAAATCACGTATATTCAATAGCATTATTAAGTTTAATTGATGCTATTATTCTTTTATAAAAAATATATCACTTTAAATAAGTCATTGAGTAAGAAAAGTTTTAAAATATTTTCCGTGTGCGGTTTCGATGCACTTTAGATTATGTAGGTATACATTTTTTTAGTTTTACTTGCATTTTCGTAGAAGTTTAAGATATTTTAAGTTAACAAACTTGTACAGTCTATATCTAAGTAAAGTAAGTTTGATCTACAAGTTGACTTGAAGACATGCCTATCAGGATAAGTCCACCTTTGTTGTGTTCTATTTTCGTTGTTAATCAACGTTCCTTTTGTATAAGTTTGCATATGCTTTTGTTAGACATATTTTTATCTTTTTCTTGTGTCTAGTAACAATTAGTTTAGTCAGCAATAATGCCACCGAACAGATGCTCAGATGACATAAAGAAAGTCACAGGCAAGCGCTTTATGCAGGCCGCTTCCAACCGGTGAATTAGGAAATCATTATCCTCCTGTGGCCAGCAATGGTCTGACTGTAGCTGAAATGATGATTAATGCCATCGATAATTCAATTTTGTTTCTTTCTGAATATAAAACAAGCCATCCTACCCCAGTTGATATTATTAAAAAATTCTTGCCCTCTGTTGCTTTACGTATATAATCGCCGTAGACAGACTCACTGGGATACCGAAATCTCTAAGTAACTAGGTCAATAACCCCACTTATAATTAATGTTTCAATCCCTGGTGGTCCAAGTCCTTTCAAAGATATTTTAAACTATAGAAACAAAGTCCATTTTCCTTTTATGTTGCGTCAAATGTCTACGAAGTTACAGCCCGGTGACAGACACGTATATAGAGCGACGGGCAGAAAACGATTGATACTAAAATAGGCGCGGTTGAAATATTAATAGCTATAAACTGCTTTGAATGTCTGAAGAAAACATTGGCTTTTTACTCTTCCTAATTAAAATGAATGAATATTAAAACAGCAAGCAAACGTTTTGTATTGTTTCTTACATAGGGCGCACTGTAAGTTTCCGGAACTGGCCACTTACATAAACAATATTTAAAAATTTATTACAACATTTGAAAATAGAACTCTTTGGCTGTAGAATGCAGTTTGTTTTATCTGACTGTCTTTTGTTTTTACCTTGTGGCGCCATTTAAAAAATTGTGTGTCTGCATCAACATGGATTTAACTCGGGAAAATTTTCGTAGTATGATTTTCTACGATTTTAAGTGTAATTTGACAGCTCAACAGAGCATCGCTCGGCTTGAAACAGCTTTTGGCAATAAAGCACCATGCAAGACAACTGTTTATAGCTGGTTTGCAGAATTCAAGCGTGGTCGTATCAATCTCAGTGACGAATCTCGCGATGGTCGGCCGTCCACCGCTGTGACCAACAAAAACATCAATGCTGTGCGCCGTATGATTGAAACAGACAGGCATGTGACCTACCATGAAATTCGCGCATCCTTAGAAATAGGCATGAGTCAAATACAATTAATCCTACACAAACATTTGGGTGTGAGAAAGCTGTGCTCGCGGTGGATCCCACACAACTTGACCGAGGATCAAAAAACGGACCGCGTCACTTGGTGCAGTGCCATGCTTACCAGATTCAACAAAGGTGCGTCAAATTTGGTGTGGGACATAGTAACAGGTGACGAAACATAGATTTATTGCTACGATCCGAAAACAAAGCAGCAATCGAGCGTATGGGTCTTTCAAGATGAGCCGAAACCAACCAAAGTGGCGCGCGTGAAAAGTGCATCTAAGCGGATGATTGCTTTTTTTTTTAATAAAACTGGACACGTGGCTACTGTTGCTTTAGAGAATCGTCGTACAGTGAATAGTGACTGGTACACGACCATTTGTTTGCCGGAAGTTATTGACGAACTCCGTAAAAATAACCGTAAACGCCGTATCATCCTGCACCACGACAATGCTAGTTCTCACACGGCCAGACAGACAAACGACTTTTTGAAGGCGAAAAATGTAGAACTCATGAGTCATCCTGCATACAGTCCCGACCTGGCACCTTGTGACTTTTTTCTGTTCCCAAAAATTAAGAACCAATTACGCGGTCAACGATTTTCATCACCAGAAGAGGCTGTCGAGGAGTATGAAAAACACGTTTCAGAGGTCACCACAGAGGAGTGGCACAAAAGTTTTCAAAACTGGTTTCATCGAATGAAAAAGTGCATAGACGCCAAGGGAGATTATTTTGAAAAACAATAAATTAATTTTGTACCTTTAATAGTATTTTTTCATATTCATTCCGGAAACTTATAGTGCGCCCCACGTATTATTATCAAAATAATTTATAACAAAAGCTAAATCTGCATTTGATACTTCGTCTTACATATAAAGTTCAAATACGTGAACCAATCATGAAGAGAAAAAAAGACTTTTAAAAATCTAACACTAGAACAATTTATTTTTTTGGTGCCTGAATAGGTCTTCTACTCAAAATAATAATCTAGTCTGTAAGCTCCCTTATTATCATCATTTCAGCTGCAGTCAGTCCACTATTGGACATAGGCATCTCCTAGTGATTTTCAAAATGACCAGTTGGAACCCGCCTGCGTCTAGCAATTCCCTATGATCTTTTTCAGCTTCCGTATATTATAACCTAATTACGAATCTAAAAATATCAAAGATGCGCCAGTTCATCTTACTTATTTATAATTACACATATATTCAATTACGATTCGTTCCGGCAAAGCTTCTGGCTTTTCCAAGTGGCCGAAGCATCAATCATTCTCTCATCCACTTTATGTCAACTTCAAATTTTGATATGACCATGATTGATTGGCCATGGTGTCGTTACCCCTCGAATCTTAAGTTAATATATTATAACTAAATGAAGTTTCGTCATAGACTATTACCATATAAATCAAAATGAGCGTCGGGGTTTTAACGATGACAATGCAAAGATTACAGAAAATGTGTCAAAAAATCAATGAGATTTAAAAAAGGTCTTGTTCATGTACGTAGTTAACTCATCCTGGAAAAAGTTTTTATTTGTTCGGTCTATATCGATTTATTTTAATTTTCAGTTTTAATGCTAAAGCTATAGTTTTCACTCTGCAAACCATACATATTTCATATAAACTTGAAACAGTGTTGGTTGTCCGATTTCAATTTACAGGCTTACATTTACAATTCATTCACATGAACGAATATTCATTTAATTTGCTTGTCAGTTCTGTAATACTCTCAACTAGTGATAATATTTTTAAATAGTTAGATTAAATTATTTTCCAAAATCTATATTGCGTTTATTTGAAACTATTAAAATAATAAAAGTTTTTTATTCATTATTTATTAACATAGTGGTTTTGCATAAACTATTAATGTATCATTTAAATTGCTCCGATTTTTATTTATAAAGAATGTTTAATTTCGCACATGAAAATCCGAAAAGTTTTCAACATTTGTTAATTCATAACTATTTAATTAAATACGTCAGTGAAATAAAAAAGAATAAATCGCGATTTTCACTTATTTCGTATCCCAAAAATCTTGGTAATTTGTTCAAAAGGAATGTTCAAATAACTTCATGCCGAATACAAAAATTTGGCGAACAGCCGCGCACGGAACGGTCAATTACGCATGACATAGTTCCCGTTTGTTCGCATAGAACTCGCACGATCGCACGTTCCGCGGAAAAATGAAGCTCTCATGAAATTTAATGTGGAAATGTCTTGAAACGACGCCAAACCCACGACTGAATTATTTATGATTTGCTATTTTAATGGCGTCCCAGTTCGTTCATTACTGTAAGAGTGTTTCTTAATTTTGAATGCGAACTTGCCGTTCAAATCTCGCGCTTTAAGAATAATCGCTAGGGAAATATTGGATTTGTGTACTGAATTATATTACTGTTTTTTTTTTTTTTAATGTCAATATTATTTATTGGATAGTCATTATAATCGTACTGTTTCACAGCGTATTCAAAAGTAATCTCTATAACTTGATTTTATAGAATACTTCTGAACGCGTAAAGAAAAAGATAATCGTGATTTGGGTGACATGGAAATCGTATGGGAAAAGAAAGTGAAAACATTCTCGATTTATATGAAAGATAAAGTGGTTCGCAAAATAATATTTTGTATAGTTATTTTAAATTTTTCAAGTAGAGTTTAACTGCATTCAATTTACAAAACAAATTCTGACAAAATGCACAGAGAAACTTGTTGCAGCCGCCACTCCGCGGTATTAAGTTTCTTAACTCTTTGCAGCAAAACTAAAAAGTAATTCAACTACATAGCTACCTACTTTTTAATCGCATTTTAATGGTTTATTATTTGTTTGTTTGTTTGTAATATTGTACAAAAAAAAAAAAAAATTAACACAAGCATGGAAAAACAATAAATACAATGGCGGACTTATCCCACTTGGGGATCTCCAGTCAACCAGCGAGTGGCAGAAGAGGATATGCTTACCAGAAGGGTAGAAGCGTGTACAATATAAAATTATTATGAAGAAAATACATTAAATTAACCAACATACTTATATAGAATAATCATACATACTACATACACCCATGTAACTAGCATATACTTTTAAATGTCTTACTACAGCAAAGAATTTGTTTTGTAAAAATGATATAATTATTTCATTATGTTTAGTTCATTTAGCACCGCCTCGTTCTGTGCCCGGTAGCACAAATGCGTTTAGTCCTTAGTGTGCACGGCCGACAAAAAGTAAGAAAGTATTTAAATTATTGTATGTTTTCCGCTTAACAAGAGCAGGCGAGGTATTCTTATTTCATTTTCCAAGTTCTTTTCTCGCATTTTTTCCATGAAACAGTCATTAGTAATACATACGTAACTAATGTTTATCTCTCACTGTAAACCTTGAGCAAAATGTACACTAACTAAACAGTATGAACTAAATTGAGTTTTAAAATTTAATGCTAGAGTGAATAGTCTATTACTCTCTACCCACAGCACACCTTAGGTTATATTTCACAGGTCGTAAACAGCCGCTGGGATAAAAAAAGAAACAAAATAATACGTTCTTTTTTATTTATTACTTGCTTACATCACAGCAGAACACATAGACACAGTAAATATACAAAATTTAAAAAAATATGTAGGTTACATAAAAACTATATTGAACAGAAATAACATTAATACAACAAAAAAGAAAACAAAAGGCGGACTTATACCTGATAGAGATATATCTTTCAGTCAACTTGTATATCAAAGGAAAAATGTACATACCTAGCTTTTTTGCTTGTATATGACAAATATTTCTTTGTGTGCAATTAAAAGAGTCTTATTGTATTGTAAGATAATAATTGAAGTTAAACATATTAAAATAACTAAATTACTTCACAAATTTTAAACTTAGACCTGAATCTGAGTAAACTCTCGTCTGTATATTTCAATATTAACCAAATGAAAAAATAAGGTAGAAAGACTAACGTTCATTAGTCTGGTGACTTGCAGTGTGTGGGAATATTACGATAATGGATATTGTATGAGCTTCGGCCGACTTTATCACTTTTCCGTGTGTCACCGCCGAGCGCCGCCCCAAATGTCACTTATGAAATATAAATATACGTTTAAAAACGAAAATCTTAAGTCTCAGTTCAAAAAATTACTAAATTGTTGCCTAATTCCTTTTACTTCGCTGATAGTCCTATATTTACGGGCACTATTGAGAATAAATTACTATGCGTTACTATTTTAGATATTAGGATTGAGGAGCTCGTTAGTCGAACGCGACCCGCGTATCCGTAGCGAATGCGCGTGTCAAGCGACGACATGTCGCGACCACTATTGAATTGGCCGCCATTTAGTGGTATTTTCTAGCTTGAGCTCCTCCGTGCAGCTTCAGGTCGTGTTCCGGTTGGTCTGGTTTCCCTGTAAAAAGGGTTACGGAGGTCAGACGGCAGTCGCTCCGTTGTAATAAATTGTAGTAAACTTGGCCGAGATGCACGGAAGGCTAAAGGCCTATGCTCAGCAGTGGGACACCTAGGGCTACGAAAAAATAATAATAATGTGAATAAGAAGTTTTATATTGTACACAATACTTCAAGAATCCGCCTAAAGATGGTTCAAGTGAAAAGTAAGCATATAAATTTTCTTTTATCGTGAAAGTATTTGACATAAATATAGGATTTTATTTCGAGGACTTTCTGTACGAAATGGTTTTTGCTGACACTTTGCGACTTAATAAGGTTTATATCCCGGATTTATAGTGCTTAAAAATATTTTCAGATTCTCGTTGAAATATATTATGTTATCATTTATTCCAAAGTATGAGAAATAACTCCTTAAAAATCTATTAACATATAAAATTTGGTTTCAATAATTTTGAAAGGAACAATAGATTTTTAGCTCGCGTTGTAATGGTGTATGATACAACTCGACACTTCATTATCAAAATATCACCCTTCTCAAGTAATGCATTATAAGTTTTTCTTCGTAACAAGTTACAACATAAATGTTACTAACTATACATAATGAAATCAGTTTAGTCTAATACGGCATGTGATATGTCGCACTGACCCGAAACCTTGGAAAGGTAAATAAGTTACCGAGTTCCATGTTAATCCCAAAAGGGATATAATTATGTTACCGTTTTACTTTGAGCATTTGGTATACTACCTGTATTTCCGAATTATTTTTAGTACCTCTGTCCTACTCAATTATGACAACAAAAATTATGTGTTTAAATAAGGAAAATTAATTGAATTATAATATAAAAAGTGTTCGATAAGGTAAAAAGGAAATAGCACTGGATAGAGTAGGCTTTTTCCCAGCAGTAGGACAAAGACAGCTTCTAACAAAATCAGACTAACAATATATGCGACCTTACTTTTTTATGTTCTAACTAGCAGCCCGTCCCGATTTCGTCCGGGTTTTACAAATAATCTAGTAGTAGGTTGAAGCTAACCTCTTCATTAAGCATTTTTTTCAAAACCGGCTACCTAGATCTTCCTAAGGCCGAGTCAAGTAGTCCTATTAACCAATGAATACCATATGTATTCATCCCATGATATGGTGGTGAATCACGCTACCGAAAGTATTTATTTCCAAGGAAGATCGAAACATAAAATAATCTATCTTTATGGCTCTATGGGCCTCTGCCACTTCGGTACGCATATCAAAATTTAAATGTCAGTGTCAAAGTCAAACTATCGAAACTGTTAAATGTTTGATAGGTACGTCTACCGATGTGCCTCATAGAGCAGTCAAGATCGATTTTTCGAGTTTAAGTTCACTTTCAGAGGAATCAAATGTAATTATTTTTTTAAATCCCAAGTCGTTCACAACTTCCGTCTCTCCAGCGGTACCTGGAACGACCGACTGGTCGCTTTCCACTTAGTCGTCCCTGTACACTCTCTTAACATCTGTCTACCCAGCTGACAGTATCAGAACGTCTCCTTTTAAAACATTCACGGGGAAACACGTAAAATTAAACCGTAAATATTTACTACAATTTTTTTAACACTCCCTCAGTTTCGTCCTCAGCTCCCGTTTCCATGACGCATGCCTTCCGGTTGCTTCCATTCCTATTATTATATTATCTTGGCGTGTTTTTACGACTGGCTGCCTGCCTAACATCAACCCTCCTTAGGAATGCGTCCTCAGCTACCGCTTACATGATGCTTTCCCTTCTGGAGCCCTATTTTTAATACAGGTTATTATTAACTTAAATAGTGAGCCTCTTACTACCTGTTTATTTTTGGAAAATGATTTGATTTGATTTGATTTGTGAAATGTGTGTCGAATGAAAATGGTTTAATTAATGATTTAATTAACAGTAATTTACAGGTATTAAACCATCTTTGAGTATGGAATGATTTATTTGGATAAGGATCAATACCGAGAAACGAATAATATGGCCTAGTTTGTACCGGCGTTACTATTGCAAATTTTAACATGTAAAGTAGTTGTTGTGATGTAAGTAAAATAGTTAGACATATGGTACCACGGATTATTAAAATTAAAATTATCAGTGTTCGTCTACTATATTATGTATGTGTTATACATATAAACCTTCCTCTTGAAACACACATAGAGACAGACAGACAGGAAAGCGACTTTGTTTTATCAATGTAATGATAATGATAATGATGACAAAACAAAACAAAAACGTAACAAAATATATAAAAAAAAAAAATTTAATTTAAATCTGTTCCAAGTTTATTTTAATACACAGAATACTCGTATGTCATCACTAATAAAAAAATACTCGTCTTTTTACTTCGTTGATAGTCAGTTCATAATTGTCTTGACAAACTTCTTAAATTTTTTCATTATAGTTAAGAGTAAGTTTTAAAGTACAATACCTTTAGTAACTTTACAACGCTGTCACTACCAAATAAATATTGAACTCTATGTGACTGTAATAGTAACTAATTTATAATTTAATTTGGGACATGTTACGCTGTTGACCGTACTGGCCGTCAACACTGACGTGAAGCCTTTGAAGTTTAATTTGTTACGTCAAAAGATGCGGACTGATTAAATAATTTAGGTATAAAGGTTTATGCCCACGTCGAGTATATTCATTAGTACAGGTGACTTGCACTGTGTGAATCGTATGTCACTGGACACTCCCTATGTTAAGGTAGGGTTGTCGCAAAAGAAATCAGTTTTAAAATTTATATGATTTTACCTGATTTGGCATCGTTTTCGTCTGAGCGTTTTCGGGGTGATTTCTAGTACTAAAGTTAAAATCTTATCTTATATTTTTCTACATTGAGGTTTTATGTTATATAAGTATTAATAGATTGAAAATTTCTGTTATAAGCGGCAATTTGCTTTGTGCTAATTATTGGCTAAATCCGCCATTCGGATAGAGGTTAGTTTAATGTACAAAACTTTGATCCTTTTGTCGCTTTAGTACTTTCACGGCAAAAAATTAAGATCTAACTAGTCATCATCATCATTTCGTGTAGGTTACATTGTCAATCGATCATGTACACCATGTTGTTCAGAACTGCCTCTAAATAGTAATAACCAGGAATCCATGAATACAGAATTGCTCCCATTAATAAGAGAGTAGTAAGAGCAAGAAATACTGTACTGTACAGTTGGTGTACATAAAAAATAAACTTAGGTACTGCAAGTTCTGTCTAGCAATGAAAGTGCTAGTAGTTTATTCATATAAATTCATAGATTATTACATACATACTTACTAATATACAGTGCATGTTAAAAAACATAAACTTATGGATGTTAAAACCTCACAAAGCGCTTTTTGAATCACATTACATGAAATAACAACACAAACTTTCTAACGTTCTGTTTTTACGTGAAAATGATTTGCAACTCGCATTTTTGAATTAAATTTTTATGAACAACCCTGTTTTAGGCAGACGGACACACCCTTTTTACAGCCTTTAAACCAGGGCTCAAATCACTTGGTGCATTACACAAATTACATTTCACAGTTGTACTTTTGATTGCTTTTACGTGATTATAAAAGTTGTCTGGCGCTGAATGACATGAATTGTGTTTTTCGCAATAAAATGTAAATTGATATAATGTTTAACAATTATAAGAATAACTGCAAATGACTCAATATTTTACCTCAAATGGTGCGAGCAAATGTGGAGATTCAAAAATAAATAGTCTGATAACGAAGGGTCGTTTAGCCGTGAACGAACTCTTGATGTATCTAGTATCTAGATGTACTTATAGCTAGATTTTTATACATTTTCGTCATAACCTCCCGCCGATTATGCTTTTTTAACTGCATGCTATCTGGCCAAATAGAAAATATTTTTTTCAGAACGAAGCTCTTCTTAAAAATGTATTTTAGTTACTCGATATTTTCCAGTTTTTCTATACCAGTCAATATCGAGAGATGTTTTCAGGGTAACAACTATCTAAATACTAACATTATAGAGCTATTGTCTATTATCCGTGGTTTACAATACGAGTTCAGTTAATGTGTACTTATAATTAACGCTTCTGTCTAAATAAACAAAAACATTATCAGCGGAATGAGTATATCAACGATAACACTGCAATAACAACACCCCATCACACCATTCCGTAATTGAATCATAAATTTGTTAGTACCTTTTGTTTTGTAGTTTGCTCTACCCTTACTATTATACTCAGTTTTATAGGTTAGGTACAATGAAAATAAGCCCTTTATAGTCTGATTAAATTCTTTTGGTATACTTGGTATCCTTTTTATGTATGTTAAAATACACGCACGAGTACAATGATTTATTCTAAAATATATAAAATTTGAAGTAGAAGAAGAAGACCTAGGAGGAGATAGACTGACGAATTGGACAGTAACAGTCTGAAAAGAGACGATTGGAAACTAAACGGAGATGCCTTTTCCCAGCAGTGGCACAAAACATTTATAGGCAAGGCGAAAAAAATTATTTAAATGTAGGTACTAATTATTTTTCACAGTAAACTATTGAAAACTCGAAAAAACATGAAAAAAGTAAAGAATTAAATCTCGCAGAAGAACATAAGCTTCTTATTGGTGCGATTTTCTGCGAAAAGAATTAGCTTCCGAGTCCTCCGTGGAAATAATAAACACTTCCTAGAATCCTTTGATAAACTTGTTTTTATTTTTCATAATTCTTTAAAACCCACGTTAATGAAAATAGGATCAAACATCGTGTAAATGGTATCGTAAAATATGTCAAACAAATCACCGACATATTATCTGCACTCTGATTGATGTCAAAGGTTCGGTTACCGTGATGTTTGTATCGGAAATGTGTCCTTTATCAGAACCATACCGTGTTTCCCGTATTTAATGTTTTACATCAATCGATTCGTCATTATGGTGTCTGATGACTGTGCTTACATTTCTGAAAAAAATTTCCTAATCTTTACAACATTTAGCTGACACTTGGATCCACAAAGTAAGTTAGGAATAAGTGGTAGTACTATACATCTAGGTAAGCTGCAGTTAAACTGTACCACGAGTCGACTAGTCTGATCTGAGCTATCGATAACAGTACCTATATACCTAAGGAGGATTGATATTAAGCAGCTTGCTAGTCAATAGAATAAAACTTAGGGAGAGAGAAAAATAATAGTATATAATACAGATAAATATTGCCCATTGATGGTAATGACTAGCGTTATTCCTGTCGCACTTACTTATTTCTACGATAATTTGCTGCAATATTTACTGAATGAGTGCGTCAGATTGATAATAATGAATATTTATCGCTAGGTTTTATACAACTTTTATCCTGTGAATTTCTACAATATGTTCACAACTCAGATCAACTGAGCTTACGAAATGAGCTTCCGGTAAGAGTGTGCACAAAATGACAGTGATGGTATAAAACTTGGCTCGGTGAAGAATATAATCTATCTACCCCGGTCGACCCAGGAGGTATTTTTGAATGTAAGTATGACTCATATGTCGAGTGAAAATCATTCGGCTCACCGATTATGTCAAATGAAAATTATTCAACTCACCGATTATGTCGAATGAAAATTATTCAACTCACCGATTATGTCAAATGAAATCACAAAAATTCAGGACATTTATGAGCTGCCTTCAACTTATGGCAGCAAAGCTTATAAACCTTAGTGATAATATCAATTCGTGGGCGTCATATTCATTACGCACTTATATCTCTGTCGAGTCGGCGTCGTTATCGGCTCAGTAATGCCATTTGCTTGACAAACAACTTTTTTTTTTTGTACAACAAACACAGATCCTTGATTTTTAATTTCGTGTTCCAATTTTCAGGAAAAAATAAATTGTGTGAAGGTATTAAATATAGTTTTCCTTTATTTATTACATACTAGCTTTTTCCCGCAGCTCCGCCTGCTTCAAAAAGTAGCCTATGTTTGACCCCGGGTCTTCAACTATATTCATACTAAATCTCATCAAAATCCTTCCCGCGGTTTGGGCGTGAAAGCGTGACAGACAGACAGACAGAAAGACTTTCGCATTTATAATATTAGTATGGATATTACATGACATGATATTACATGAATATCGTTGTGAACTTTTTGGTGAACGAATGAATATGTATTTCTTTAAAATGGTTTGATATAGTGGGACATAAATGCCTTTATTCATAAGAATTATCAGTCGATCGTAAAACATGAACTTTAAAATTTTAATTAAGCTTTTAACCAAAAAATGATCTGTCTCGTTTTTGTTTTAATGTTTGGTAAGAGAGTTACAATTAGCTGCAAACAAAAACTACAAAAAACGCATTCTCTCTCAATCTACACGTTTGAAATTTATTAAAACATACAACAGCGTACCATTTGTTTCAGACATTTTACAGTAATCATATAATTAACAAAACGCGTAAAGAACCAGCCAGTCACACCGATGGTTTCAGTATCTTGTTATTTTGCACTTTAATTTAAATATGTAAATTTTATTAGGCATAATACAGGCTGAGGACTCTTAGAATTGCAAATGAATGTGACATTACGTTTTATGGGTTGGTAGCCAATTCGTTGGCTCGTTTCCTCGAGCCGACGCAAATTTTCACTTAGAAATGCTCGATTTTAGTGGTATCTATTTTATTATTTATACGTTTAATGAAACAATAAAATGTTTACAACAGCCATTTGGTGGTTTTTATAGATTCTTGGAATAAAATTTTAAGAATTTGTTTAAATTCAATATGTTGTTGAAAATTAATTCATTTGTACCTTACAAATGGACTTAACAAACTTTTGTTAATTTTTATGAATTATGAGGTTATTCTATAAACTTCATCATTACTTGCTCATCGATTCCGACACTTTTTTTAAAATTTTTCATACATCGGTTAACTAGTATATTTGATAACAGGTTAGGTATATGTAGGAAAAAAAAAGGCTGTCATTTATGACATGTTTACCAGCACACCTGTGAGCAGACCGTCATAACAATTTGGACATGTTCGTTGCCAAAATGGAAGGTCGCCGTAAAACCTAATTCCATCGTTTACTTGCGAAAATATTCCCTTTTTTCGTAACAAAATGATCCAGACACAAATCCTTAAAAATGTGTTATTGAAAGTCACGGAGACCGGCCCATATTTCTAGGATCACCTTAAGAAAAATTCTATCGTAAAATATACATATCTTTGTCGCAGCTTTATAATGAAACTTCCCAAATTAAATAACTTTTTATGATACAAAATATTCATACTTTTCATACTAATATAATAATATTATAAATCTGAAAGTCTGTCTGTCTGTCTTTCTGTCTGTCTGTTATGCTTTCACGGCCAAACCGCTGAACGGATTTTGATGACATTTGGTATGAATATAGTTGAAGACCCGGGGTCGAAAATAGGCTACTTTTTGACGCAGGCGGAGCTGCGGAAAACAACTAGTGTTGAATAAATAAGCAAATTTCAGGGTCGGCATATACATAGGCTACGGTAACCACTTACCATCTGGTGGGCCGTACGCCTGTTTGCCTACTTAGTTGAATAAAACAAATGCATAATAAATAAGGAAAATTATTTGGAAAGTGTCCCTACTTATTGTAGGCCTTCGATTTCTATGTACATAGTTTTTGCCCGCGGCTTCGTCCATAGCCTCCATTGTCTAATAAAATTTTGAATGTTTTGTTTGGCCTTGCTTGATTTCCAATTTTAAAACATTATTACACTGATCATTTGTATCGCTGTGTTAAGTTACTATCTCCTTATATATGTCATAAGACACCACGCCTCTACGCATCCATGTTCTAATTTCTACAATAAACCAAGTTTACACAGAGGGATAATTGTTAAGACAAAGCACACCTATTTGTTACTAATGCGCCCTTAGCTTTATACTGAATTTTAATGAACCAAGCGTTGAATCCCTCGTAACATTGCTGGGAAGTGCGAAAGCATTTGATTCTATTTAAAACTTTTGATACGATAACATTCCGTGCAAATTTATACAATGGGGAGAATTATTTTTGATTACCGTGATCATTGTACATACATCTTGTTCTTCATTGCGTGCACAGATTCTCGGGTTGTCAATATTTATAATTGACAAATTTAGAAAGTAAGTAATTGTTAGTCAATTCCCTTTATCTTTTTTTTACGATGTTCGTTGTATTTTCAGATAATACGGACTAATGGTTGAACTGTATTACAGACTCTCGTAAAAATAATCATTGCAAACCGCCTCCAGGCCTATTTATCATAAAAATACATCTGGAATCTTTATTCTCTATGTAATTATTATTACAGAAATAAGTACAAGATTAAATTCATCAAGAAAAGGGCGGTTAATTTTAATGAAACATCAGTGCCCAATTCAGTATTGATAGCAATTACTTACGACGTGCACAACACATGTGTCCACACCACAAAAAACCTATTATTTATAATGAATGGACACGAGGGTGCATGTAGAATGAAACACTTATTATTTTATCGTCCCATGATGGATGATGATTATTTATAATGGCCTTATATCAAAGGGAATGTCGCCATCTTGGAAAATCAATTTTGTGCAGAATTCTTTTTTTGTTATGGTTGCAACTGGAGCAATAATAGCCAAGAGGAATATGATATTATGTATTATCATTACAGCTGCAGTTCACGGCTGGACATAAGGCCTGCTTTTAATGATTGCCTGCTACATTTTTCAGAAGGCATACAAAAACTAAATATAAATTGCACAGGAATGTGCAATATCGTATTTTTATACAAAATGTAATCAGGTATACAGCTTAAGATAAGCAGTAGGTGCTCCAAATATTTTGTATCTGTAAAAGATGTAAAGAATGTATTTAGTCTTTCAGATAATAAAACTAAAATTACAAACAGAACTGAAAAGTTGCCATCAGGCGGGCCACATGATTTGCCTACTCATCATCGTCATTTCGTGTAGGTCACATTGTCTATCGACTATGTACACCCTGGTGTCAGAATTGTTCGGAACCGCCTCTCGACCTCTGACGATGGTTCCTTCAACGACTACCAAAGGCAGCCGGGACCAACGACTAAACGTGCCTTCCGAAGCACGGAATCATCTTTATTTTCAGACAATCAGGTGATTCAAGCCTACAAAGTCCTAACCAAACAGGAAACGACTAAACAAAGTATCCTTCCGATGGGAATCGTACCCACCACCCCCGGGTCAAAGGCGAACGCCTTAACCACTAGACCACCTAAATATATTCTACTTCATATTTTATTATCATTTATATTAGTAGGTCATGAAAATAATTCTTTTATTAAGACTTTCCGTAGAAAGAAACGAAAAACAAGCTTTTAGAGACAAAGTTTTTTTATAATAATAATACATTATGTTTTCTTATGTTTTCGCGATTGTTATTCATTAAATTAAACTATTTTAATACGGTTTTATCGCGTTTATTACTTATTTATTTACACCTGACGTTTCAAACACTTTACAGCGTTCATGGTCGCAGGCAGACTAAGTTAACATTTGTCTTTGATGTCATAAGATTACAAAACTACCGCCTGAAATTTTTATTGGGAACTATTCCGATTCACGCAGTATTGGCTCACAGTATCTAAGGGTCTTGCAGTCTGCTTCCGAGTTTGCGATTTTATTAAGTTAATGACTGGGTCCCAAGCTGGCGGTACCTGCCATCCATCCTCTCTATTGAAATTAGGATGTTTTTTAATTTCAATAGCTTCACGTAACATCCTTGGAATGAATCTGTTTTCCTTTGCAAGGACTTGAGGATTATCAAAACGCATATAGTGGTTGGGTTTGTCTAGAGCATGTTCACAGACTGCAGACTTGGTTGAGCGTCTATTTTTCATGTCAGCAATATGTTCTTTTATACGAGTATTAATGCTTCTCTTTGTTTGCCCAATGTATGATAAACCACAGTCACAGTCAATTTTATAAACTCCAGCATCTTGCAATGGGATATTGGATTTTACAGGTCTTAAAAATTGGTTTATTTTCTTATGCGGCTTGTAATAGGTCTTGATTGAAGCTCGCCTAAGTATGTTACCAATCTTGTCCGTGACTGACTGTGTGTGGCTTGGGTCCCACACATTTGTCACAGAAGTCGACCCAAGCCACACACAGTTGATCGTTTTCCTGCCATCTTACCATACATAAAGGGAGTCACGGTTTTGATAATCCTCAAGTCCTTGCAAAGGAAAACAAATTCATTCCAAGGATGTTACGTGAAGCTATTGAAATTAAAAAACATCCTAATTTCAATAGAGAGGATGGATGGCAGGTACCGCCAGCTTGGGACCCAGTCATTAACTTAATAAAATCGCAAACTCGGAAGCAGACTGCAAGACCCTTAGATACTGTGAGCCAATACTGCGTGAATCGGAATAGTTCCCAATAAAAATTTCAGGCGGTAGTTTTGTAATCTTATGACATCAAAGACAAATGTTAACTTAGTCTGCCTGCGACCATGAACGCTGTAAAGTGTTTAAAACGTCAGGTGTAAATAAATAAGTAATAAACGCGACAAAACCGTATTAAAATAGTTTAATTTAATGAATAATACATTATTTTTTAACCTTCCATGACGGAGTACATGTACTTACCTATGTCTGTTTCTTGAGGTTTAATTTTAAAATTGAATTGTTGCTCGTAACACTTAAGTTGTATGTTACAACTTAATAATGATCCGATATAAGACACCGGTTTCATTGCTTTGTCGCAGAATTCCAACGTCCTTTGATCGTTTTATTGTAAGCCAAGTTATTTTTAATTAACGAATCATTGTTTTCTTGATACTTACAATTTTCATTCTGTTGAAGACATTGCTTCCAAGCAAAGGGCAGGATTTTTGCAGCAGGGCAGGTATAAGTTAGCAGTAATATTGAAATATCTGATTTGTTTATTGAAAAATATTTTCAAAACGAATAGGCTATTTCTCCTTCAGATAAATACTTATAAGAATGAGTCAAAATTAGAATTGATAGAACACATAATTTTTTTTAGTTTGTTTAATGTTTTTATAACTGTTTCATGGCCCGTTAATAAACCGAATTAAGTCGCATTAAAAAGGTCGCGTTATAAATTTCAATGCAATTACAAAAGTATTAGGTCCATTGCGTGATTTTTACACCCTCATAATATATTCGAAAGCTGAAGCGAGGGTGAAAAGATAGGGGGAAAATGTGCTGATATCATGCGGCGTGTCATAATTTTGTTAGTTTAAATAGATTTTCCATCCAACTTTTGAAATAAGGAAAATAACAAATATTTTTTTTTTGTGTAATTGTATATTTTATTATGTTTTGTTGACGAAATATTACTTTGTCGATTATTTTGGTGGTTTAGGTCTTTAAGCTTCTTTTCGTTTCAATCTGGCTTCTATGTATTTTAAACGAACTGATAATTGATATTATCTTTCGAATTTTTAAAACCTAGTTGAGCATTTTAGTACAAATAGGTAAAATCCGTTGTTACGAATCTTTAAAGAAGAAAACAATAAATCGAAACTAGAACCTGTGCTCAGTGATGTTTTCATCATTGTGAGGGACAAAACAAACATAAAATTTTAAAACAAAAAAAAAAAAAAGATTTCTCATAACAAATTCTAGTAACAATGATTCAGATTTTTAGAAACAACGTCTGGTCGATCATACTTTTCAAAAGTTTGAGTACATCTCTCTATTCGACTAATGATCATTAATATATCCATAAACTGACACCCATGGGAAGCAATCAATGCGGCTGTGGACTAACAAATTATTGTGACCGGGAGGGTCAACGGGCCCTTTACTAGTTCCTTTCAGTCTGATGATGATTTACATGCAAGGAATATTGGGCGGAAGCGCGATAAAGCGGGACGAGACGTTGTTATGGCAACGGTGGGGAACCAAGGCACAAATAATGAGAGTGTAGAGTGATAGCTTCAAAGTTACAAGTAAATTTTTTGTTTGTGAAAATAAGAGTACTATTGTTATAATTATATTAATTAAAAGAAACCTACCCGGATTTATACGGGCGTTGTCAAACTGCAAGATATTCTTAAGACTAAAATTGAATTTTTAGATTAAAATTGTAGAAATCGTAATAAATCGAGTTTATTTAAAACGCTTGGTTAATACAAGCATTCTCCGAGAATCGCTCCTTCTATTACAGAAATCCGCAAGAAAGTACGTTAAGAATTTTTGAGTTTATCTCGAACACAACAACAACGGACATATAAAGTGCAAATTACGTACCTACCAACTTTTCGAAAATGCATTTACTTCAAGGAAAGTCTTCGGCAGGACTTGTTTCCTGGGTCTGGAAGATATTTCTTTAAAAAAGTCCCGTTTATATTGTTATGAATTGAATAGCAATAAATAAAATATACCCATTGTACAGACCAATATTTTATGAATTACTACCTAATCTCTTGTCCTGCCTTGCGTGCCCGGCCACCTGCACCCTTATGGATCTCTACGAACCACTGACAATGCCTTGTCAGTGTCGAAGTTTTGGTCATCACAAATGTAGTTGCCAGAGTCGACATGCTAAGAAGAAGACTATAAAGCAGCAGCATATATGGATATATATGGGGATCCAAACGTTTTGTTTGCGGTGCCAGCTCTGTATGCTCGTTATTGGCGATGTCGTCCCGCCCTTGCCATGCGACACTCTAGTTCACGGACACTTATCGTTATCGTAATAAATTTGTCTGGAATTCCCTAGCTTTAAGAGATTCGCAACAAAAATTGGAGTGGAATTTCGTTATTACAGATGCGATCAGATTTGCTGCCTTGAATATTCATAGAGACTGCGGCGCGCCAAGGGATTTATTGCCTATTTGACTTTTTTATATGTGGAAATTGTTTGCATTTAGAATTTTAATACATGTTATTTTTCTTATTAGTTTGTATAGTTCCCTCTCAGATGAATCATATGTAAGAAAAACCAATATTAATATCAGCTATTATCTGGCTATAACAAATATCACTTTTGTTGCAATTTTATGGACAGCCCCTGTTCATATTTTTTTAATTTCATCGATATCATAGAATTATTAGGAGTTCGGGAACAAAGATTAAAATAAGTGTGGCGTCTTAATGTATTTATTTGTATTAAAACAAAATTGAAACTACTCGATACTTATATATTACTTGCAACAAGCTCTCAAACTTCATAAAATTAACATCGCAGAGATAAAAAACATCGTTCATCACCTGCAATTTCATCTCTATGTTCCTATTCATAAGGTAGACTTACATTTACACGGATTACAACAAAACATTCACTAGAAGGTTATACAATGTAAACAAACGTGTAGTCCCATCTTTAGACTTATAACGCAGCGACTGATGATGATATATCGACGTCGGGCTGCTGTGTTGATCGCCACTTACCCTACCCTTATCACGGACCATGTAATTTTGGATTCATTGCCCTCGGCTCCGGCAACGCGGCCGCCTCAGAGACCTTTATTAAAAGTAAAATATTTTATGCACAATATCTAACACAGCATAATCTATTAATATTATGTCCCACGGGCATACCGTATCATAAATTACTTTTATTATTTATCAGACTCCAGCAAAAATGAGGTTACGCACGTATTTGCGAAATTGTCCGTTAGCAAGTGTGTCAATCAAATGTATTAACAATATCTTTTTATTCTTTACAGGTACTGATTGGACATGAAACGATGAGCCATGGAATCACGAAGCGCGCCGCCAAGCCCCGACGAACCGGGGGAGGCGGTGTACGACACCCGCTGCGGGCGATATCCTACACCTTCTCTTCAAAGGACGTTTGCCAGCTGTCGCGAAACTACCAGACCACGACCAAATCACCGCCATGCGGCTTCAGAACCAGCACGACCCGACGATCGCGTACTAATCACAGCTGAAGTGCACGACTACCCGTCCTCTGAGTCTGGAATAGCAGCTGACTGTCCACATCCTCACACTAGCAATGCTGATGATAGTCCTTCATACGATAGATCCGACTACGAAGGAAACTCAAGTTATAGTCTGAGGCATACTCCAGATTATCATCATACACTAGATTGTAAACATCGTCCAATTGATTATAATCGCAGCCGCACTCCCGATTATAACCACGGCCACGGCTCCGACTGCGACCGGCCACATCCGCGGTCACAAACTGCTCGACGTCCCCATAGAAAACATAGACGAGAAGAAGATGATGGCGCACAGTCTTTGGATGAGAGATGTGCTCGAGATTTGGATGAAATTTTACCAGCTAGACTTGCAGCAGTCAATTTGTCTAGAGAACCTCCACCACAGACT
Organism: Euzophera pinguis; assembly: GCA_947363495.1. Taxonomy (NCBI): domain Eukaryota; kingdom Metazoa; phylum Arthropoda; class Insecta; order Lepidoptera; family Pyralidae; genus Euzophera; species Euzophera pinguis. The sequence goes on from OX376164.1 coordinate 8,114,136, forward strand.
TGGAATAGAAGTAATATTGCTGCGACGATGGAGCGGTTTGAACCAGTTGATTATGCTTATGCTTATTATGACCATCATTTATCAATGCCATCATCATCTAGAAAAGCAAATCGCCAAAGAGGGCGCGGTGGAGTTCCACGAGATCGATCTGCTCGACATAACTATGTCACTAGGTACGGAACAGAAGAAAATATTTACGAAGAAATTACAGATGGTTCTAGGACATGCCCAAAACACCGTTATGTACCACGACAATCATTGGTATCATTAGATCGAAGTGTGGTAGAAGAAGAAGTTCGTAGAGTAGAATCCAGACATAAAAGAATTTTGGGAGAACTAAATCTTAGCGTAGAAGCTATGTTGATGCCCGAATGTGAGTCGCCAGATTCAGAACGGGCAGAAGACAGAGACAATATAGAGGAATTATTACGAGTAGGTCCTACGGATGAATTGCTTTCACCAGCAAGCTGTAACCCTCCGGATTTAGATAGCGGATTTAGTGGCAGTAGCAGCGGAGCAAGTTACGTTGGCAGTTTACGACGTAAACCAACTGGATCTGTACCTCACTTGCCCGCAGTGGCATATGGAACGAGAGGAGCTGGTGTACGCATACTTGGTGCTGATGAATGCAGTATGCGGGTTCCTAGAGATGCTTCTTCTCCTCGAAGTTCGAGCTGTGGAGACGCCAAAACTAGTGGATTTTGGAATAAAAAGGCGTGGAAAAAAATATCTGGATTCTCAAGCTCTAATAGCATCAACAAAGCAGGACTAACTGGTAAGTTCATAGAGCATTTTATTTCGTTTCAGTCTAATGTAGCTAATATAATATTCATGTAGTTGTTCACTTGCTTGGAAAAGTTCTTAGACATTTTAGCATTACAAGCGCTGCTTTCACTAATAGTTTCTTTATACTTCTGTATTTAGCTCAAACAAAACTTTCAGACATTCATCACACAGAACAAAAAGTTTAGTAATTTAAAAAAAATGCACGCAATACAAAGATTTTCTCTCACATAAAACGTGAATGAATCCATCGGTATCAAGTCATGAAAACCCAGAGAGTATCATCCCTTTTTTATTTCGCCCGCTTTCGTTCGCCCATAGGCGTTTTTCAGATGGACGCGCGCGTGGCTCTATATTTGTTGTTTTCGTTTTGGTTATTTTGTTTATTTTGTTAACGGTGCGGCGTTTTGCATTGCAGGTCTGCTCGTTAGGTACACTTTCCGGCGTAAGTCCGGCTCGCAGGGCTCTCAGGGCAAGCGGCGTTCCGAGCCCGTCAAATGCGATGCGTGCCTCTCACAACGATGTTAGCCGCGCTATGGTAAGGCCCCAAAAACACACAATTAACCTCAATCGACACCTCAATTAAAATTTAAGTTTATCCGTGATACTGATTCATACTAAAGACTTTATTTTAATTTATTTTAAGTTTTTTAATTGGAGCTGGCGCGTCCATAATATTTTTCATTGTATCAATAATCCTATCAATTTATTTCTTTTTCTCATTAATCACTGACATTAAAACACAATAATATCTATTTTAATAAAAGCTATCGAAACTGAAATAATCAGAGTCGATAACAAGCAGCGCAACACGGCTGGGTCAGAAGCGATTAACAAAGTCGATACAAAGTTCCCTCATTAAGGTATTGCAGATATTACTTCTGCAAACTTTGACTCGAGATAAGTTTTGTTCCGCAAGAACCGAGACAATAGCATGCGCTACCACTTAATTAAGCCTCGCCGATACGTTATGAGCGAAACTTCTTGATAAGTCGATAAGACAAACGTCTACTTTGAAAACAAATTAATGTTCATATTAGAAGGCTGAAATTGAATGTCTTGGTTGCAGATGAAGCCTGTAGGCCAAGCAGAGCTAAATCCAGAACCACTACCATACCATACAGGTTAATATCTAGTAGTTACATTTCTTAAGTTATGCGTATAAGTAATGATTTTTAATTTCAAACAATTTTGCCTGATCGATGAAGATATCATTTACGCTAGAAAAAATGCCATTCTAATTTCGATATTTATCTTTGTTACAGCTACTCCAACGGAAAACTGGTGGTGCAGTTGGATTCCCTAGCACAGAGCTGAGGGGCCGGCCCCCTCGCCATCCCCGCTTCGAACTCCTCAGAGGGACTGCTAACCACAAAGGGACAACGATAAAAACGAAAATAGTTACATAAATCATGATAGAACTGTGTAAATCATTTTAACGGAAACATTCCAAATGACTTTGCGGATAAATTATTACAGTGTGACGACACCTTTATGAGTCTCAAAGACAAACAGGTGTGTTGAAGTGTGTGGTGGAAACAAAATGACTTTTGTAATGAGGCGTGTATACGGTGAAGTGATAGAAAAGCCTAATTAATTATTTCTATTGTTATTGGAATCGTTTCATAGAAACGTAATGACTAAGCTGTTGTTACTTATCAATTTTTAGTAGTAATAGGTACATGAAAAGGCTGAGAATTTGAATCAGATTTTGTACATTATAAATGATGCTGCCATTTTAGCTAATTAACCAGTTCATTGCACTTTAGATGTTCAATGAATTTTGCTATATGATGGTATTGTTGATGTATTTAAATAATCTTATCTATATTCTTGATCAGTTATATCAAAAATGTATAATTATCCAGAAATGGCAAGTGCATTTCATATGTTCTGTCATTTACCTACACCGTATTTGTACGAAATATGTACGGTCCCAAATTCAAATACTTTACATTCGCAAATGAATAAAAAGATCTTTGTATTTATTATTATATCAAAATTCTTATTATGTATTTATTAATTACATAGATGGTCCAACCTATTTATTTTTAATACCATTTAGGTACGGTGTATAAACTTTGTTTCATAAATAGTATGTTATTCGTCGAGATAACAGAATTGTTAATAACTGTTAGCATTTAGTTGTATATTTTGTAAATACCTATGAAAAAAGATGGTGCACTGTTTTTAAATAACTGTATATCAGTACATATAATACATAGTCACGTTTGAATTTGCTTGGTTTTCATTTCATAGATTGCTTTTTAAGAAAATAACGACTTAAATAATTTAAATGCCATGATAGCGTGAATTAGACGCCTACCCTCGTAAAAATTTAATTATGTACACTGTGTTAAATACGCGCTTTGGACGAAATAGGTTTTCAGCAATTCTTTTTAGTTTTCTTAAAATGATCGATTTTCTTTTTATTTTTAACCGTTAGCTTTTATTCAGCTCTAGCAGAAAATATCCACTAGTGTTTCACAAAGTAAATCTATTGAAATAAACGAAGAGCCAGTGACACGTTCCTCGTATTGTTTTGTCATATTCAGTCGGCACGTTCTATAACATTCATAGAATGAAACTGTTGAAAAATGTTCTCAACATTTGTACTTTAAATAAAAATATCGTGACATGCACTATTTATTTATTTTACCGTAAACATTGATTACCTCCATTCCAAGAAAATAATCTTCTTCATCAATATACTAAACTCAATATACTTAACTCTGTCGAAAATGTAGTCATGCCCGGTTCTCGATATATCAATATTCAATTGACAACTTAATAGAAAACTAGAACTATAGAAGATTTCTTTTCCTAACAAATTTTCTTGCCAATATCACATCTGATGGACACCCGAACTAATTTATATTCCATCCACAATACTGTTACCATTCCCCCATTTCTTCATTTCTGCGACGTTCTTTCATGTAATCTTATTTTATACATTCGCGCCGTCATGGCAAAAATAAGGCCTATTTTACTCCAATTCATTTTTACAGATTTTTAAGGGCTCTGTTGCCATACTAGCTGTAACACAATGTGGTTTACCAATTGTTTGCTTCATATTTCAAACCAAGATATCTCATAATTCACAATTTTTTCTCCTTTTGCTAATTATCTGTAACTTACAACTTGTTTTACCAAATAATAAAGGTGATGTTTCGCAATGATTACATAAATCCTATTTGGTGTAATGAAATTTAAATATTAGGTACCCTACGTAGAAAATACGTTTATTGTTTTTGGCTATTTTTGAAAATTACCTTATAAAATCACTGGTAACTTTATTTTTTCTATAAGTTTTCACAACAGTAAACCGCAATGTGGAATAGTTACAAACCTTAATAGCTATAAAAAAATATCATATCTAAGAGTATAAACTTTTGCACATACACTGCCAGTAAGATACTTGGCTGACCTACTGGTAGAAGTATAGAAGGCTTATGTAATTGTTACGAATGTGTTTGTATAAATAGATTTTTAAATTATTTACAAAATGATAGGGCAACAGTAAGTACAATGGAATGGAAAAGGATTTTTTCTTTATTTGGAATTGAACGAATATGCTACAATTTAGCATCTGAAATATGATTAATACCTACCAAATATTTCTCGAAGTAGGTATTATATTTATACAAACACGTCAAACAAGCATACAAATCCCACTCTGCGGCCTATTTTCATCTATATTTATGTAAATAAATAGTGTACAATATTTCAAATCAGTCTCATCACACTAATATGGTTTTGTGTCTAAAGAATGATTCCGTACTTGGTGTTGGTAGCGCCGATTATATTCAAATACTTTTTTTAAATAAATCTTTGTAATTTATTTGATCGTTCTTTCAATTATTAATCATTTATGAACTTAGAATGGAATTTCAAATGTCTCAGATTGGATATTCCATCTGGCTAAGTATTAACATTTAATAGATTTTAAACAAATTTTCCCTTACAAAATACAATCAGACTTAGCATGTGGTTCATTCATTAGATATGAATGATGGAAAAATGTGGTATTAATACCTTATCTATTAATGGTAGATTTTCACATAAAATAACCACAGCATTTTTTTATGACGGTATTTTGCTTTCATATTTGAACCGGTGTTACCAACATCCAAAGTAATACGAAAAGGTTTCTACTGTTCCAAGCTATGACTGATAGCAACGTAAATAATCTCAATGTTACATGAAATACATATTTCTTTGATTGTCTGTAATTTAGTGATCGTGTTCAAGTCAAAAGAGATTTTTATTAAATAAATCATAAAAACATACCTGTGACGTTTTATTTGTAAATGTAATAAATGGGATCACAGATCTTGGATCAAAGTGGACGGAGGGACGGAGCATAATTACTGCAAAAATGTTTATAATTCTTAAGCTAAGGACGCAACGCTTGGACGAAGAAGAATAAACTATACATATTAAAAGAGGTCTGTTAAATTATACTTACATAAAATTACACGTAAAATAATTTGAGCCTTGGTTTAAAACCATTCTTTGGACTGTCATGTCAAATGCTGTTTCCTATTGGTTGTCTATGAGGACTTCTAACATATTTAATTGCAACCAGATGCAATAGAAGATTAATACCATACATTACAGGCTAGTACTTTAGCATCCCACCAAAATCTATAAATAATAAACTGTATCTCTAGAAATTATTTTTTATATCTATAAACTAAGTAAGTAAATTAAGTAGATGATTCTAATCTAATCCAAAAATAATTATTGTAGAAGAAAAACATGAAGCAAAACTCATTCAGCGAACATTACATTCTAGTTAGCCGACAGCGCTACACAAAGGGTTATTTATAAAAAACCAGCTCTCACACAAAGATCTACACCTAATTTAAGCCTTCGTTTTCATACCCAGATGCGAAACTTCCTCATTTACTAAATGGGGATCCTGTGTTCCTTTCACCTCGTGAATAAACGCCCTTAAACTCACCACTATACGCCTTAAACGAGTATAAAATTTCGCTCAGAGGGGAGCCTCGGAATTGGGTCCTTTGTGGCGTACAAAGGGTTAATTGTTTAATTACCAATAAAAATAAAACAGAGCATTCATTGTAAGCGTGGTACAACTGCCACTTAAAATGAAATGTGTATTTTATGCATATTCATATAGTCCTATCGTTCATTCGTGTAATATTATGTTATGAATTATTGACATGTATACGACCAAAACAAATTACTTACTCATGCTACGTGTAGTCCAAAAACTAGGAAGAGGCAAAGCTTCACCTAGGATTGTGGCATTGACGACATGGATTGTGGCACTGTCTGTTGAATAACTAGGTATATTGCAATTTCTTAACGTTTCATATAAGTAAGATAATTGAGAAGTGTATCAGATCTGTACGTGATAGTGACAAAATTCGACACACAACACATAGTACTGCCATGTTCGGGTCGAGTGTTTTTGGTATGGCCCCAAAGATATTTAATAAAGTTCCAAAATCAATTAGAAGCCTTAATATAACAGAATTTCGTGAACAATTACTGACATTATTAATCAAAAAATGCTATTAGTGGTGGGGGTAGTAGTATAATAGGAAGGGTACGATGGTTTTGTGTCATTCGTCGTTTATACGTCGGACTATTAACAGCTTGGTCTAGTGCCTGAAGATGCCTCGCGTAGAGGCGAAACACGAACACGTGTTTCGCCTCTACGCGAGGCATCTTCAGGCACATGCAACAGCATGTGCAAGCTAGTGGTGGCGGGCATGTTGGGACTAATAGTAGTGGGTGGGTGCCGGCCGGCAATAGTTTGCATGAACTAACTGGTGGCGGAAGCACGCAAAATAATTTATTAAGTGCTTTGTAGCGGTGTAGACTCCGGCTCTGTATCCCTAATACATCCCTGTGCGTCCCGCGTACCCCTTCACCCTGTCGCTCCCCGCGACCGCGTGCGCCGGCCTATTGCCGACGCTCGCCAGTCCGTCCAGAGCTTACCGACGGGTAACCTGTGTCGCTTTATCTCGTACCGCGTTGCGCCGCGGCTATTGTATTTTGTGTTATTTCGAATAAGTTGTCTAAACGTAATAAACCGAGTGTGTTGTAACGTATCTAAGACTTTTAGTTATTTTCCCTGACGTTCTCACAACGTTAACACTATATTGGCGTCCCAACGTTTAGGCCGTGAATCCATTTTGCGTAGACACATCCTACGATCATGCCGCCGCGGAAAGTTCGAGAAGCAGATAAGGATAAGGACTCTTCAAGTGACGATGAATCTGTAAAGTCGGTTGTCACCCCCGCAGCTCCCGTGCTTATGTCTGGAGACCAGTTTAAATCGCTTCTGGCCGCTTTTTCGTCGCAGGCCGAAACGAACCAACGACTGATGGAATCTCTTTTAGCATCGCACTCTGGGAACCAGCCGGACGTGAATCCCACCGACACTACAATGTCGCCGCCATTTGAACCTCTGTCGACGTCACTCAAAAAGATGGGAAATCTATCAAAATGCACCGCCCGCTTCGATGGTTCATTGCCCCACCCCGAAACTGTGGAGGCTTTTATAGACGCGGTGGAAATTTATAAGGATTGTACGTCTGTTACCGAAGAAATGGCCGTCCGGGGCCTTCCGATGTTGCTCCAGGGTGACGCTGCCGTGTGGTGGCGTGGCGTCCGTAGCGAGATTTCTACATGGCAAGAGGCAATAAAGCGTTTACGTTGCATGTATGGAGTGCCACGCCCGGCATATAAAATTTTCCGGGATATCTTTGCCGCTGAACAAGAATCTGAACGCGGAGACGTTTTCATTGTGAAGATACGTGCGCTATTGGCAAAATTACCTTACCAGTTGCCTGAGGAGGCGAGAATAGATATCATCTATGGTCTTTTACATAAAAGAATAAGGAAACGTTTGCCAAGAGATACAGTGAATGTTGTCGAAACGTTAATAGAGAGGACAAGGTCCATAGAGGAAGCGCTTTCGGAGGATTCTTATCGTCCTGAAATAAAGGATAGCATCGAGAAGCAGAACATGCGGTCATCGGACTCATCTGGAAGAAGCCGGTCGAATTCGAGCACGCTGCCATTTTGTGACGCCGCGGCTACGCCGCGTCGCGCGCGCGCGTCTCCAACGTCCCTGTCAACGTCAACGCGTGTTAGTGATCAAAGTGTAAACAAAAATAGTGATAGTGATAAAAAGTCATTCTGTGTTTATTGTAAAACGCGTGGTCACGTACGCGATTCGTGCGACAAGCTGAGTAAGAAGACGACGACAGGTACATTTTGTTATGGTTGTGGTGAAAAGGGCCATATTAGGGCCAACTGCCCTCAATGTAAACAAAGTAGTAGTAGTACTGTAAAGGCTAATGATAATGTTAAAGTAGAAAATGTATTTTCCTCTGTGTTTGTTAATCGGTCGAACTCCCATCAGGGTCGGCCTACTGTTCAAGTTTGTATCGAGGGGTATACTGGGACTGCACTGTTGGATACAGCTGCGCGCCGTAGTATAGCGAGTAGTTCACTTTATCCTTTGTTAAAACAGAGTGGGTTAACTTTTCGCTCAGAGACTATGTCAGTGAAGCTTGCGGATGGTACTGTTAGGAATACTAAAGTGCTACTGACAACCACCAGCATCCAACTCGCTGAGTTATCCATACCTGTTGAGTTTATTGTACTACCTGATGCTGTTAACAATGAAACATTATTAGGTATAGATTTTATATTGGACGCTAAGATGGTTATTGATTTTAGTAGTTTGACTTGGTATACAGCTGACCGGCCTCAGATTTCACACTCTCTATCGTGGGAAACCCTACGGGATCCAGTTGAGTGTGCTTCTGTCAATGTGTTGAGAGAAGATGAAGGTGTCATACTGTCTGACTCTGAAAGGTCATGTCTTCAGAATTTGTTATGTGAGTATTCTGATATTTTTGATTTAGTAGGAGAGCCAACACCATTTGCAGAGCACCATATAGACACTGGTGACCACCCTCCCATCGCTGTGCCCCCATACCGTGTCACACCTGCGAAGAAGGAGATTATTCGCACCGAGTTAGACCGGATGTTACAAGAGGATGTGATTGAAGAGTGCGAGTCCGAATGGGCTGCACCATGTGTCCTGGTACCGAAACCCAATGGTACGTATCGCTTTTGTGTTGATTATAGAAAGCTAAATGCAATAACAAAAACTGATGCTTATCCTATGCCGCGCATTGATGAGCTTCTACAGTCTACAAGGAAGGGCTGTGTGATGAGCTCACTTGACCTTCGTAGTGGGTACTGGCAGGTTAATACAGCTGAACGTGACAAAACTGCATTTGTTACACCTTTTGGCACCTATCGTTTTAAACGCATGCCATTTGGCCTTAAAAATGCCCCGGCCACCTTTCAAAGGCTTATTGACCGATTTCGATCTGGTCCCACGCTGGGTGATAAGACAATTCTGGGGTACCTGGATGACCTTTTGGTTATTTCGGAGGATTTTGATTCTCATATTGCAGATTTACGTGCAGTTTTTGAGCGTCTTCGTGTTTTCAAGTTGAGAGCTAATCGAGAGAAGTGTGTCTTTGCTCGTGAACGACTCAAGTACCTTGGTCACGTGATCTCCCGGGATGGTATATCTCCAGATGATGATAAGGTACGTGCTGTACTGGACATGAAGGAACCATCATGTCTCCAGCATCTCCGTACCTTTCTTCAGACATGTTCATGGTTTAGGAAATTTATGCCTGAGTTTGCAAGGGCAGCTGAACCTCTTACGCGACTTACAAAAAGGTCACAGCCCTGGACCTGGGGAGAACAGCAGGCATGTGCTTTTGTACAGCTCAAGACGCTTTTAGCTTCACCACCTATTCTTATTCAACCAGATTATTCCAAACCGTTCATACTTAGAACAGACGCTAGTCACTTTGCACTAGGTGCAGCCTTACTTCAGGGTGATTCACCTCAAGATGAACGTCCCCTCGAGTATGCCAGCCGTCTTCTCACACCTGCCGAGCGCAACTACTCCACAACAGAGAGGGAGGCGTTGGCCGTTGTCTGGGCAGTGGAGAAATTTCGTGGATACATCGATGGTCATCAGGTATTGGTTCGGAGTGATCATCAACCTCTGAAGTGGTTGTTTACTTTGAAGACACCAAGTGGCAGGCTTGTTCGTTGGGCTATGAAATTGCAATCTTTCAATTTACAAATTGAATATACTCCTGGTAAGGCTAATCTAGTTGCTGATACCCTCAGTCGTCCAGTCGCGGACCCTACAGTAAGTAACTGTGAGATCTGTCCCGTAACTATCGACATACAAAGTTGGGATGCTACTTCAACCCGAGAAGCTCAACTAGCTGACCCTGAGATAGCCAAAATCCTAAACGACTTAGAGAGTTCTAATGAACAATTTGCACATCGATGGACGGAGAGAGGTTATCTCCTTAACCAAGGTGTGGTGTACAGGTTCATAGAAGAGGTCGATTCCGAAGAACCTCAGCTGGTTGTACCAGAGAGCTTGAGGAGTAAGGTTATGTATGAATGTCATGATGCACCAACCGCTGCTCATGGAGGTATTCAACGGACTATCCATCGGATATCTCAGCAGTTCTATTTCCCCGGTATGAGGCGATTCATAACTGATTATCTCAAAACTTGTACTGAGTGCCAACGCTATAAAGCTTCCAACTCCAAGCCTCCTGGGTTGCTTCAAACTCCCGTACCAGCTCAACGCTTTGAGGTTATAGCTGTGGATCTATTTGGACCATTACCTAAAGGACCCCAAGGTGAGAGATGGATTTTAATTGTAGAGGATACCGCTAGTAAATGGGTTGAACTCTTTGCTCTCACCGAGGCAACAGCTGAGGCCTGTGCAAGACTCTTGGTAGGTGAGATATTTATGAGATTTGGACTCCCGAGACGGATGGTTTCGGATAACGGTGTTCAATTTATTGCAGATGTCATGCAGAAGGCTATGTTTGTCCTAGGAGTGCAGCAGAATCTAATTCCGCTTTATCACCCAGAGGCGAACCCTGTAGAGAGGAAAAATAGGGACCTCAAGGCTCAACTTGCCGTGCTGGTCGAAGGAGACCATAAACAATGGCCTGAGATGATACCTTTCGTCCGGTTTTCTCTCAACAGCTCCCTCACGAGTTCCACAGGGCATACTCCAGCTTTCTTAACTTTTGGTCGAGAACTTCGTTCTCCCTTATCTGCCCAAGCTGACTTAAGGGCTGTGATACAATCTGAGAACTATGTTCCTCAGATTACACCTTATCTGATTAAGCTCGCTGAGTCTCTGACAAAGGCTAAAGAGGCTATAGAACATCAACAGGATGTAAGGAAGACGTGGGCTGATACAAGTCGTCGTAATTTGGACCCGTTCAAAGAAGGTGATCTAGTACTGATGAAAACTCACGTACTCAGTAATGCTGCCAAGGGTGTTACTTCCAAGTTTGTTCCCAAGCGCGACGGTCCATATGTGATCTCCAAAAAGGTAAGTCCTACTACCTACCTTATTTCCTCGCAGAAGTCTGGAGAGGTCATGGGCAAGTATCATGTGTCAGATTTGTGTAGGTTCCACGATAGAGATGGTGGGTGTCCGGAGCCGGTCGCTCCAAAGCGACGTAGAGGTCGTCCGCGTAAAGCACGTCCGTAGGCCTTCACTGTATAGTTTGTCCTACGAGGGGTTTCCCTCTTGGACAAAAGGGGGGGTATGTAGCGGTGTAGACTCCGGCTCTGTATCCCTAATACATCCCTGTGCGTCCCGCGTACCCCTTCACCCTGTCGCTCCCCGCGACCGCGTGCGCCGGCCTATTGCCGACGCTCGCCAGTCCGTCCAGAGCTTACCGACGGGTAACCTGTGTCGCTTTATCTCGTACCGCGTTGCGCCGCGGCTATTGTATTTTGTGTTATTTCGAATAAGTTGTCTAAACGTAATAAACCGAGTGTGTTGTAACGTATCTAAGACTTTTAGTTATTTTCCCTGACGTTCTCACAACGTTAACACTATAGCTTGCTATTATTCCATTTACGACTTTTTAAATGATACTAATTTGATTGATTGTTACATTAAAATTAAATTGAATTTGAAATGTATTATTTTATTAATTATGTATTTTTGCACACCTTTTACAAAGGTAAAATGTATTTGGGTAGGTACCTATTTATATTGTAAAATCATTGTAAAACCTACATTTTATGCAAATAAATATTTAATTGATTGATTGAAGAAATGTAGTAATGGCCAGTGCATTTCCGACCGTCGCTCAAGAGGTTGTCATGACATACTGTCATACCATTTCAAAGTCATTTAAAAAAAATTTTTTTTTAATGGTTGAAACATTTCAGCTTTACTCATTCCCGTTGGGATTCGGATCATGTCAACGTAACAGATAACCAAACAATTAGCGCTGGTAAATATGGGACCGTTGACAAATCGCTGGATGTTGCAAATGCTATGACCTATATACAATTGTACAATCACCTTTATTAGTTACTAGCTTCAGCCCGCGGTTTCGCACGCGCACTTAAATCCCACGAAAATAGTATATATAGTTTTTTTCGGGCTAAGTTTCGGGCGGTGAAAGGTACTCCATGTCTTTCTGCATACTACTGTCTATGTGTATGCGAAATTAAGAAAAAATAGTTTGATAGATTAAGCTTGAAATGGTAAGGAACAAACAAATATTTAAACTCACTTTTGCTTTTGTAATATTAAAATATTTTAGTTAGAACAGTTCGGACTCGATGTGGAGTCTGTAAAAGTTTTTCATTCATTATGGATGTAAATTCATGAAAATGTCTCATAGCATAAAGTTTTTAATGAGAAATAGCCTGGAGACTTCGTGATGTAGATGTAAGGTGTGATTACTCAAACCTCGTCAGCGTTAAAAACTAATTAACCAAGTAAACTACGGCGCTGTCAGATAATATTAACTTTAACCAAACTTATCGTAAGCTCAAATTACACATGCGACTGTGCGCCAAAGTTTATATTATCTAGTCCATGTTAAAATATATTTTTTATTGTTGTTACATAGCTTAATTTTTTTTTATACAATTAAGTAGGCAAAAAGGCATACGGCACACCTGATGGTAAGTGGTCACCGTAGCTCATGGACGCCCGCAATACCAGGAGCATCACGTGCGCATTGTCGACCCTTGAGAAATCCTTTAACGCCCTTTTTGAAAGACCCCATGTTGTAATCTCTTGGGAAAACCATGTTGGGGAGCTCATTCCACAGTCTTAGCGTACGTAGGAGAAAAATTCTATTAAAGTGCACTGATATACGATCCTTTGTATTAAATAAATAAAATACTATACAATCCTTAGTATGATTAGTTAATTACACGATTACGTATGTCCATTCGATTAGTCTTATACTCACATGATAAATGAAACTCTACTTCGACTGGATCGAGGTTCCAAGTTAAATGGTAAAAATGGTATTATTCTGATTGATCTTGGATGTTAATTTATATTATGTATTTTTTTATATATACTTAGTAATGTTGAGTTAGTATCTTCAGTAACTTTAGGGCTAGCTCAATCAGTGTGATTTGTCCCTATTTATTTACTGAAATTATAGTCTCTGAATTGACAAACATCGTCCGACGATTGTTTGTTCGTGATGTTTTCTTCTCAATAGAAACTAGATACCACTCAAATGCGGCCATTAATCTTCCTAACGTACAAAAACATATTATTTATGGTAACAAATCCGTCTAGCAGGACCAAACAATTTTGAGACATGTTAGTCAGCTGGAATGCTCAAATCCCAGCGTGGTATATTGTTATTAATTGGGCGACAAGCCACCCGGATGGTACGAATCACAGATTAATAAAAGCCTGTCCCAATTGTACGTATTCCCTTTGTGAATTGGTGTAATGCGACAGTCGACAGACTAATATATCTAAATGATTGTATGTGTACGTATTAGTGCATGTTTTGTGTGTATTAGCGCATGTGTAATGGAGTAATTTTGATATTGGATTCGTGAAACTCGAATCAATTTAAGCTGTTAATGCTCTTAACGTTCAATACCTAGTTGTCATTATTACGTTAACAATTTCAGTAATAGGTAGATAAGGACAGGATGACCTATCTACTTTACTAACTCAATATTTCCAAACATTTTTGGCGAATTAAATTGCGATGTTTTTGTATGTCATAATAAAGCGCATCGCTTTCTGACCTTATAAGAAGTACTCGAGCCTACGAAAAATTTCATCAACTGTCATTTAGAACTAAATGAAAAAATATTCATTCTAAAATTTAAAAAAAACTACACTCTGGAATAAGATAATAACAATAACGCCTAATGTGATATAAAATTGTATATTTGCACATACTTGTTTTAAGTTAATTTTTTTTAAGAAGGTATACGAAGCTACAATAGCCGGTCCTATCCTTTAAACAAAACAGTATAAATATAATTTCGAAAGTCGCAATCTGCCACTGATAAATGGAAAACAATGGTCCTGTACATGTCGGCTTAAAAACTCGAAAACTTTTTCCAATTATGCTTTTTTTAAATCATATTTTTGTCAGAAACGGCATGAATACGCAATCTTGTAGAACATAATGGAAAAGTTTTAGTTTCAAAGAGGGGGCATGGGGCACGGGGCATGTTAGCCCGCTTAATAAAAGCGTCACGTAATTTTCTCTAATGAAAATTGTTCCGTGACGAGTAAATTTAGACAGTTTTTCGTGTTAGGTACATCAAACAATGTTTTTTTAGACTGCGCATTAGAATGTACTATACTATTTTTTGAGCTTATTTCCAAATACTTTAAATTACGAGTAATAAAAGTAGACCTTTGTACAAATATGTTTTAGAAAAGAGACCTGTGCTTTTCTTAAAAAAAAAAAATTTTGCTTTCTTTTCATGTAGGCTCTATTTTGAAACCATTGGCCGAATTTTTACAGCGTGTTAACTACATGAAACTAAGACTTTTAATGAAAAATATATGTAAAAATCGAAAAAAAATATTTCGACCATTCATACATAGTACACTAGTTTCCCTTCATCTGTCGCGGCCATTTTACATAAAATGGCGCATCTGTCGGATCTATTTTTTTTTTGGGGGGGGCTACTTCCTGTCTCTCATTAAAAATAAGATTTCCAAGAAATTTTGTATGAAGGTTATATTAAAAGCATAAATTGCTATAATTGTCATTAAATAAGCTATCAGATTATGTACAATTGTATATAGTTTTACATTGAGTTAAATTACCAATTAAAAGGTGAAAGTAGAGAAAGTGTCACTTTCTCCAGTTTACTTCATTAAATGTTAAATAATTATGAATTAAAAACCTTTCTTACAAGTTATATTTATTTTATTTATAGGAAGAACAATTATTTAATAATAATAAATCAAAACAAGATAAAAAAATGCAGGTTTACATACAAAAATACTTTGTAAAAGAAACACGCCATATTCTGGCGTCTTGACAGATAGGGAAACCTCCCTACCTGTACAGGTAAATTCCTATCTGTCAAGACGCCAGAATATGGCGTTTTTGAATTTTTGCAATTTTTGTTTTTTATCTTACACATTATTAAATCTAATTTAGAAAAAAACTATTGTTATTACGTATGTAGAAATGTATGTTAATCATGTTACAAAAGGAAGTTTGAAATCACTAGAACTTTTTTTTGTTAGAATCAAATCAAGAAGTACGAACATCACTATCGAAGTGACAGCCAATGTTTTTTAAATTTAAAAATTTACATCGAAATCATTATCTAATATACATAAAAACAATTATAAAATGTTTAAACATACACATTTATGTTTATTATCTAGAAAAACAACGAGAAACCACTTAATGAATTAGTTTTGCGGGCACAATACTGTAGGACGAGCGACTCGCTCGTGAATGCTGAGTGAAAGAGTGGGAATGCCCTGTGCCTGCTCAGCCTTGAATTGTGTTGTTGAACCTTTAGACTGGACTTATAATGCATCCTTGTTTTACTCGCTTCATTTTGGTAAAGTTCGAGAGAGATAAGAATAACATAACCATACTAAATTGGTCTCTTAAGTGGCACTTGTAATATGACACCATAATATGGCGTCCGACACATGTGCAAAATTTTTTGCACACCAGAATATGGCGTCGTGACAGATGAAGGGAGGAGGTTTTGTAGGTTTTCGTTTATTTTGTTCTGATAACCTTATCTAAACTGTCAGTTTTCGAATTACGCAATACTTACCAGTCCTGCCGTCTACAACAAAAGCTTCTTCTTCTAGCGATTATCATCTATCGGATGCCGAAAACCGGGCGAAATGAAGGAGAAAAACTAGGAACCTGGGCTGCAAGGCAATCAGCCGAGGATGCAACCGGGAAGGCGCTAATATGAGTAGTATGAGTAGTAGATTATCATCTATCCCTAATCTGAAATCCTTACGTTATCAAATTAATGAACACACTTAAAGTAACAGTTCCACAAATGTGAAAGGTCCTTGTTTTGAAATTTTAATTGGACCACAAAGAACGGTCGCGCCAAGCCACAGGCTGGCTGGGCGGAGTAAATCGCACCCATACATATCTTGTGCTAGTCTTTTTGAAAAATTTGCTGAAGGTTAGCGTTATTCCTTTAGCTGTTGTCGATACAGCAAGAATTCCCACCCCTTAGCTACCTTACCTTTAAGAATATTAAAACCATATGCACCATATAGGTAGCTTTCTCGTAATCAAAAACAACAACTATCCCTTATGTTTGGCAGAAGAAGAAAATATTTCAATATTTCTCACCGCTTCTTTGTGGCCATTTTCATGCTCTATGTTATTTACTTTTCTTCTTTATTTCGAATATTGTCGAAGGATAACAGATACCAAATTCTTAAAAAAAATAATGCGATGATCCTTAAGGCAATTATAAAAACAATTGATAATGTGCAGGTATCAATGCAAAACATTTTGAACTTACCTTTTTTTAATCTACTATAAGTATTTTGCCTGCTTATCCGAGGTCTGCCCCATTTCCTTCCAAACTGCCCTCTGTTCCTCCACCTCTAACCACCTGACCTCGCCAAATCACCCCAGCGCTTCTTTGGTCTTTCCCTCTTTCGTCAACCACCTTCAGGGCGTCAGATGGTGGAAGACTTCCATGATTCATACAGCGTCTGCTCACTCACACATTGGCTAAAATGTTAATTTTGTGTATTATGAGCAATTTTTTTTTACGTTGAGTTCAGTTATATAGGACTACAGGGTGCGACATTTTGCTGAGCTTCTCAAAGTTTTGCCCATGTTAAATTAAACAAGAGTTACTGAGCTTACAAATATGTAAATTTGCTCTCGTGTATTTCGGTTTGTCAATAAATTATTTATCTTCAATCTTACGTTATTTGTAACTATAGGTACTGTCAAAGGCATAATACGAGTAGCTATAGTACAAAGTGTTTAAGTAAAATAAATTCATAATGCAATTAATTCAATTAAACTTTTATTGATTTAAACTTTATTGTACTTTTAAGAAAAATGAAAAACGTAAATATTATGCGTTCAGGCATACTCGGTAGCTACCTTGGGACCATACAGGACAAAAACGTTTTGAATTAATTTTATAATTTTCCAACCACTGTCAGACTTGTTGATGCTTATACATAGGTAAGTAAAAATACAAAACCCATTTAGAGCGCATCGGTTTTAAAATGACATAGTATAGCATGGCATATTTAAAATTTTCAAATATGTTATAAATGAAATATTTTTCAAAATTGGAGTAAAGTCATGTTCCACACATCTGTGCCTACTATGAGATTTTATTGACGCTGACGATTAGCGACTGCATTAAATTATTATAGGGAAAATCTGTAAAGCGCCCCTAGCGGATAATAAGGTAAGCGAGGAATCCATATAAAATTTTAACGCAGGCACTGAAAACTTATGGTAGATACCCATTGGCTTATTGACTGCTGCGCGTTTGTAATTTCCGTATTTGCGGCGTAGTAATCTGCAGGTGGATATTAAGGTACGGATGGAGGTTTCGAATTCACCGCAGTTAGTTATGTGCTGTTGTTTAATCATTTAGTTGGTCTTGTTTTCAGCATATAGGTAACTGAACTATGCTGTATGTTTCAAATTGCTTAGAAGATAAATAAATAAAAAATCTTCCATCATTAAATTTAATAAGTAGTGTTTTAAGTTTGCCTCTTTAGTCTCCACAGTTCAACTTACATTTTTCTTTCGCTAAAAATCTAATGAGAATATTTGTAAAAAATATTACAGCCGTATAGGTAGTATAAATCTGATATGTGGTTTGCCCGCGCTTGCTAGGCATATTGCTGGCTCCCTGCCAGATCAAATACCAACGAAGACCGTGGAACGACACTTAAATTTTAGATTCTCCTACAAAGTATATTCGATATTATTTTTCAGATTAAGTCTTAAGTTTATAAAGTTGTATCAACTTACTTATTGTTATAGTTCAGTGACCCAAAAAGGACCAGAGTCCTATTATTATGAGAATTATTGCATCATAGTCAGAACTATGATGCAATAATTCTCTACTCTTCTCTGTACTTAATGCTATATCTAGCCAATCATCTTTTGGAAGAGTTTAATGAGCATAATCTAGACAAAATCAGATCGCAGATAGTGTACCCGAGTATTTGATATTCTTACAGTTTTTTATCATCTTTACACTACGACAAATCATAAAAAAATATAATATTTGTATTTGTAATAGAGTGTTAAGATATAAACGAGATTAACTACGTTCAGGGGCTTCGAAACAGAAATTTACCTAGACTAAAGAAAATTTCCTTTTATGTTGTTACAGTAGAAAAATGCTATTGACAGAGTATTTTTTCAAGATATAAATAATAACTACGCAACTATTCCATCAAACATTTGTGATTAATAGAACTCTCCTAGAACTAAAGTGCGTGACAAACGAGGGAGAATTCTTGTAATTTATCTTGAGACATGGCTTTTGGTTGATGTATAAAACAAATGTAAATAACTTATTGAAATAAAATGGTATTAATTTATTAGAAATCCTAATAGTTACTGGTCTATTGCAAAAAAAAAAATGAGGATAGATACACTGAAAAAAATTACACTAATGTAGGTAAATCTGACACCAAGATCTACAAAGTTGATGACCAGATATGAATGAATGACCGACAAGTTCAAAACTTCACCTACCTGCCTCTTTTTCAATTCCCATGTACTTTTTTTCTTTGAATTGGTGAGCAGGTTGTCAAAAAGAAAACTTTTTCACGGATAAGTGGGGCTTTTGTTATATGAATGTTCTTTCTGTACAATAATGGTTTTACTCTATAAGTAATGTTTTTATTTACATAATTAATATATTATATATACTATTGAAATAATAATGTTTCTAACATTATGTTTAAATCTTTTACGAGTACTTATATCATCGAAGGAATCTCAATCACATCCCAAGTGAGTACATAACAAAGCAATTTTCCAAGCCATCTATAGTTGTTCAGCCAACGATCTTTACTATAAACTTCCTTGGACGAAGTTGTTTATTTATCAAGATACCAACTTGGACCAATAGAGTAGTTTCTGCAATCTCAATTGAAAACTGAGCAAATAAATTACAATCTGTTCAATATATGTCAACTTAGGTTCGACTATTTCTCTCTTTTAAAATAGTAAAGTTCCGGTTTTGTCATCATTTGCTCCACTGCTACATTTGACCCATTGTGTTGTATGTATATGAGGCTTGGACTTTTAAAGAGGGTCTTAGAAGACGCATAGAGACATTCGTAATGTGCACGCAAGCTTTCTATTAGCTCTACAGAGAAGAAGACCAATAATTCAGTTCTGGAATGAATTCTCCCAAAACGCACACTCGTGCCTACTGTAAAACGGCGTAAGTCTTCTATCTAGGTCATATTCTTCAATACCAGTTCTTGCGGCTGGCAAAAAATGGCTGCGGAATGTCCGGGAGTGGACCGGGATAGCAAGCAGAGCTGAGCTATTCCGTCCTAATACCAAAAAATTAAAAGACCTTTATCCAGTTAATCGCTACTCTTCACTATTTGCGAGTCTAAGGGAGCCTACCCTTAGAAGAAGAAGATTATATCATTATTTCATTTACGAAGAAAATTTTATTCAAAACCTTCACCCTTTACTTGTATTCGTATCAGCGCCGGTCCTTGTTCTTGCCTTTGACTTTTCCCTATAAATTATTTGGCTTCTTTGACTTTTTTTTTCGCAGAGAATCGATGAGGCAGAAAGGTTCTCGAATGGCTACCTAAGACCGGCAAAAGCAACGTTGGACAACCTCCGACCAAATGTGAGATGACCTATGAGTAAATAAAGATTATATGATACCTACAATCCATTCTAGATTTGAACCCAAATCACCATTGAGTTAAGCATACGAGACCAAACATCTAAGAAGCTGTTTTGAGTACGTATTTAAATTTCGTTTGTGTGAAGAAAGTTAAAAAAAGGTTTTAATATTCCCGTCACGTCACATACTTTTTGAGTGCCGTTGAGATGTAAGAGAGGGGCGGTCAAAGAATTTTCCTACTCACGAGGCACTTTTATCATATTGACGCCAACACAAAGCATCAAGCTGATTTAAAGTGAGGTTGCTGAAAGTTATTTGATGTTGGGACCTTTTTTTTTAGGGTTCCGTACTCAAAGGGAAAAACAGGACCCTATCACTAATACTCCGCTGTCCGTCCATACGTCTGTCACCAGGCTATATCTCATGAACTGTAATTAATAGTCAGATAGTTAAGCTATTTCTATTACCGCTATAACAACAAATACAAAAAACAGAATAGAACACACATTTAAGAGGGCACCCATAATAAAGACTATTTTTGCGGATTTTATAGATACGGTACGGAAGCCTTCGTGCGCTAACAATGTTTAATTAACTTTTATTAACGAATCCTAAAACACGAATACGAAATTAATTAAAAAGTCAAAAGTTAAAATCAGAACCTTTACTTACTGAACCATTTTATGTTTGTAATATTGGCGTAATAAATTTTTTTCAATAAGTACCAACTCTTTTACTTACTTATTATATGTTTTACGTGACAAACTTAAAAAATCAAGTGCTAATCTTCGTTTTCCTCATTGCTAAGGAGTCATGAGACTACCACAATCCAATTTGGCAATCAGCTACCTCCAGGCTAATCTTTACTTAAATCTAATTATAAATATAGAGGCATATAGGATTTACACATATAGAACCGAAGTTTGGTTTCCGACGACGCCTTACTCTGGTCACCCCCTGTTTGGTCAGACGGCAGTCAAGGACCTCTAAGAAAATATTTCTTAATGGAGACATATCGGGCGCAGTCCTTAGCAAATATCTCACCCCTTGGATAGAAAAACGGACACAATAATAAATAGACAAAAAAGGCTAATAAGAAAAAAATACACTTATTTTTAATGCTTCTATTTTTTTATTAGCTTTTACTTATCAATGTGAGCTTTATTATAGATATTCTTCCAAGTACTTATCACCATATAAAAATTACGTGTAATTCAATCGCATTGATTAAACGATAAAATACTTTAAAATTAATTATATTTACAACATAATTTAATTAGTAAACAAAAACCGTCCATATTATTTATATAAGAGTTAGTAATCATAAAAACTAATATTTTGCTTTATTATTATCTAATTAAGGAAACAGTGGGATAAATAGTTTCTGTAAAAACAATGATTTGTAGCCTTAGCCGTTCTTCTAATACATAAAATATTTGCCTACTAGAACCATGTTAATTGTATGCCATGTACAGACTTAATTTGTTGTCTAGAGTACTAAGTGTTCGGTGGTTAGAAGTTTATCTTCCCGACATATTGAGAAACTTTCATTTGGATATATCACGAAGGTATTTAATGAAAAAATATGTAGATAGATGAAGGTGATCCTGCACAAATACCTTGTCCACTGTCTATTGCTAATATTCTTGAAGATAAATTTCATTTTTATATTCTTTAAATTTATGTTCGAATAGTAACAGCCGCACTCAGAGTATTTCACACGATTATTCTTCTAACTCAAATAAAAATTATCTATTAGAGAGAGATTTATTAAATCTATGCCATAGCTAATAATGCTAATCCACACTAATATTACAAATATAAAATCTACCTCTAAAGGAGAATTTTCGAGAACAGAGAAACTGCCTATTTGGATCCGGGTCAGTTAATTTCAGAACATAATATAGTACACCTATAAAACTTTTCTGATTCTAATTTTGTTCCATAAATAAAAAATTCTTTTTAAGTGAGTGAGTTATGAGGTAAGTAAACCCTCATTAAAATTGTCCATCCCGTTTTCAGTAATCATCTGACCTTATTAAACTTACAAGTCACAGCTAGAACGATATCTAGCTAGTATGCCCTCGCTTGCGTGTCACCGCCGCCCCCATTTCAGTCAGACCTAGCGAAATTAACAAGCTCCACGCCCGGCCTCGTTTCCCCAACTACTGCCAGCTGGAAGTTTCATTCTGTGAATGTTCGATATCTCTATTCTACCGCTGATAATAAATATTTATTAATGAACATTCGTAACCTAAGCCTAATTTAACCAAAATATGTTACGTCTCTTTCTGGCGAGAAAGAGACTTAACATATTTTCTTTCAATTGACGTGAAAGAACGAGAAAGAAAAAATTATAGTTCAAACGGGCTTATCAGACGTTTGAACATTGCCCTTATCACCGCCCTACTGCGACAGAGAGATATGTATGATTTCTGTGTGCCCTGCTTTAGCCCAAACGGTTTAAAGAATTTTAACGTATGAGGTATCGTTAGATTTGTGTTGATTATACGCCAAATCGTGAGTTTAAAGATTTTTTTTCACAAACTGTGGTACTTGTCAAATGATAGGGGTTTAAAACAAACACAGTTACAAAAATAGGTATATAAATAAGTATTTCCAACTAAAGTGTTTTGGGACCTAAATTTAAGTACTAAATGTTAAGAAAATGTTCTATTTTGTTACTATTTAGGCAAACAATTCTACGACTCGCCTGTTGGAAAGCGGTTACTACAGCCCATGCATCTGCAATTTCATATGAATCATGGACGTCATAATCAAATTTGAGGGACGTATTTGGGTCTTCACAGCGCGCGCGCCTATAACATATCTGCTTCTTCTCTAATATCATTGGATAGAGTAGAAAATAAAGTTACTAATAGAATATTCATACAAACAAAGTAACAAAGACTAGGCCACACAAGTTCTAATAAAAAAGAAAAAAATCAATTAGACAAATCCACATGTTTAATCAGTACAGTCAAACACGATATGTCATCTTACTGGGTGGTTCCGTAGGACCAATTTCCCATACTAATAAGGCGTGAAGAACCACAAGCGCGTGCGGCGGATGCATGTGCAATATATTATGTCTTGGAACACTTCCTCTTTTTACTGTGATATAAATTGTATTAGGGTCGGTGTACATTTGGGTAATTAAAAGAGTTACATTTTCTTTATTTTTCGGACAAACATGTGTCCGAGATTCGAGGGCTTTGAGAATAATCTTTTTATACTACTGTTGTAGAATATTTTTTTATGCTACCGTGTAGATGGATTTACGATCAACATTTACTATAGTCAACTCCTACGGGAATGGGTAATGTAATAAGATCAAATATTGGCTAATCATTAGCTAATATTTGATCACAATACTTTTTTTTACATTTTACATTACATTAGCCGCTAATGTATAAACAGATATTGTGTAAACTGTCAGCTACATTTACCGTAAAACGTACCGAGGCCAATTTGAAAATTAAAACGCACAATTTACATGACTAAATCACGCTGCAAGGTTAGCAAAGCTTCGGCGCGAATAAAAAACTTTTACAAAATAAAAATAAAGTGTTTAATTCAATAGTTGACTGGTAGAAAATACCACATGGCACAGTCCACCATTTTTATATTATTTTATATCAATGATTATAATAAAAGTTGATAAAAATAATCCATTTAAAGAATTAAACAAGACATTTTAATTTTTAGATAGTCTAGAAATAGGAAGGCGGGCTACAAAATAAAAAATAATTAATTTACACTAAAAATTAGCAGAAATGCCTAGTGTCTCTACCACTCAAACGCACACGGGCGGCGAGCGCGCCTCACGCCTTGCAAGTTCCGCGCTCCGCTGAATACGAAATATTTATAATTAGATATCTAAAGTTACTAGTATCATAATTTAAATCATATTTTAATACAATGCTGTACATTCACACACTTAAATAATTAATGTAACACATTATAGGTACCCCTGTAAAAATATATATATTTGTAACCAAACATGTAGGTACAGCGCAAGATATAATATACCCATAAGGATAATCTTGTAAGTAACTGGCTTGACTATTGATTTTGTACCGACCACTTTGTTGATTATGACGTTGCGACAATATACTGTTAGCAACAATAGTACAATACTGAGGCAGGACGTTGTGAATTGCCAGTGAGCTTTAGGTTTCTAGCCAGGTATTTTGTTCAGGTATTCTGAAACTTGTAACCACGAGAAATAATGACTTTATTGTTTTATTGTACCTACATATGTAAGCTTATTTTGTTTGTTAATATTTAAAGTACAAGAAACAGAATTTTAATATAAAAATAAATAAATTCCGATCCTGAGAGATCTACATGGCTGGCCTAACATTCAAAGTTTTTTTTTTTGTCACAGTTGAAGACGTAAGTTATAATCTCCACAATAAATTAATTTCTCAGAGTCAAAACAAGCTAAAAATAAGCTTTAAACAAAACATCAACAGAGTGCCATAACGTTATAATTGGAGCAAACACATTTATTTGTCACACAAACCAAAATAATGTAGAGATCAAGCATAAAGAGATGAATATCACATTCTGAAACATTTCCATACGATGGTAAATAATGAAAAAATGGAAAAATGTTCGGATTAAGAAGAGTCTGGATTTGACATCAATAAAAAGTTCATTCATTCATTCAGATGTTGATGATGAACTTCTGTGTATAGATGATAGACCTAGATTAGTGTGATTTTTTTAAGCTAACTCTTATTAAGATGAGGACCAAGGACCCGTATCGATAAAAATAGCTAATTTCAATATTTGTCTACGGGATCCGCAAAAAATATTAAACATATAGCAATTTGTGTATTCGAATTATTCTGAGGATTCACTCACGTTACTAGTATTATTATTTCCTTTATATGTCCTTTTCAGAAATTTATAAATAGAGTAGTGTATAGACAAAGCGTGAAAAGAAAAAAAAAAGGAACTTTTGGCATACATTTTATAATTTGGTCGGTTTATGTGGTGAAATTAAATACTTTTATTTGCATTTGCAAAAGTTTTAAAAAAGATGATAGGATGGAACAGCTATATTGTAGTCGTCAAGATCTACATGTGGCGCAATACCGTACATTTTCGATGTACACCGACCGACGATATAGCACTTATGGACGACATTAATTACTTACAATATGGAACGACCATCCATGACTGAAATGATTAACATTACTCATATGATATGACAGTGTTTATTGAATTAATGGATTAATAACGGGGAACGCACCATGTTGTTGTCGCTTGCATTATTCTTCTTCTTCTTGTCATATTGCCAATACTATGCCACTTCTATTGGCCGGTGATTTGCCATATTTCAGTTTATTATTCTTCTAATTCTACTATTTATGACAAAGGAATAAATTATTTTTAGATAAATCTGTTTCATTCATTCACATCGAGTGGTTTGCAAGGTCAATTGACCTTTACACCCCGAATGGCCAACCGGGACCAACGGCCACGGAACCACGGAATCGTCTAAGATAATCAGATCATTACAGTCTGCAATGTCCTTACCAATTGACAATAAAACTGTATCTAGTTTTATTATAATTATCTAGTTTTGTTATAATAAGCATACGCCAAAGAATTGCACATCAGGGTGCACAGGGTCGATTGATCATGTAACCCACTCGATATGAATGAATGAATGTTAAAGATGTGACCTCTCTCTATATGTCATTGACACGAAAAAAAGAGAAAAAAAGCAAAAATATATATTACCCCGATGTATAATTTCAAAAATTAAATAAATAGAAACAAACAAACATCGAAAACAAAAAACCAAATATAAGCACTGAAGATGATATTAACCACTAGTACTCAGATCTATCCTTTCTACAAAAATACGTTTATTTCGTTACATTACCTAGCTTAAAGATACATCTACATCGCCGCGAAGCCGCACTTAGTTCATGCTTCAAAATCTCTTAAAGATGTCTGGCTTTGCCACATTCCTTTTAATAAAAATAACACAATTTTATCTGAGATCTAAAGGCAGCAAATAGTTGCACTCTTCATTTTAAAATTAATAAAATTTTCGATCATAATGTGAATTTCATACCACTTTTCTTGGTGATGTTAAATTCAAACTTTTGTTACGATATCTATAATTTATAAAATTATGACTTACACGGTGTAGGGATTATCATCATCATTTATGCCGCAGTCAGACCACTGCTAGACATAGGCCTCTCCCAATGATTTTCAAAATGATCGGTTGGCAGCAGTCTGCATCCAGCGTTTGCCTGCGACCTTTTTTAGGTCATCGGACCATCTGGTCGGTGGATGTCCAACGCTGCGCTTACAGGTACGCAGTCGCCATTCGAGAACCTTTCTGGTGTAGGGATAAAAACTAGTTTTTTTAAGACCCGAAAATTAAATTTTTTACCCTTGTAGAATATAGAGGTCAATTTTAAGGTACTAAACATCTTTTAAATTTTTGGTTAAGATCAAAATTTTCGGGTTGAATACTGGAGTGAAACCGAAATTGATGTCTAGCGTGTAGTCCTACTTGCGTCCTCAGCTTACGCTTCGGAGCTGTATGCCATGGTCCTAGATTTGGCAGCATACCGTCTGACCTCCGTAACCATTTTTACAGGGAAACCAGAACAACAGAAACATGACCCGAGGTGTGTTAGTGGCCAACACTGTCAGAATTTTTCAGGCTGCCTAAAGGCATCTGACACAGCCCCACGACTGCTAACTATCGATAGTAACCGGGACCAACGGCTTAACGTTCTTTCCGAAGCACGGAAGAGCTCGAGATAGAAAATGCCACTAAATGGCGACCAATCCAATAGTGGTCGCATCGGTCATTCGCTACGGATACGCGGGTCCAAGGCAAGCTCCTCAAGAACGAAAGTGATGTACAGTCACTTGCATAAGTGCATGCATACTTAAAAGATCATAATCGCGCGGCTACACATTCACACATTTCACTCACACATTAACATAGATATATCAAAATTAAGTTTAATATTACAGCACAAAGTTCAAATCAGCTTATGTTACTATGAAAATTTCAACTTACTGCAAGGTATTGCAAGTATAAGTTTTTATGTTGTATTAATAGATTGTTTATTTCGTCACTTAGTCCTATCTGTTCGTGGTGTAGTGCTTATAGTTGTGGTATGAAATTTGGTATAGCTGCGGCCACTCGTAAAGCGATGGTTAAATTTTCGGTAGCTGAGTTTTTATATTAAACAATTTATTTTTTTAATTTTATTTAAATAAGTAATACTCGATTTAGCTCGTTCGAAATGTTGAGTAGGAAAAAACTTTTAGTATATTAAAAAAATAAAACAAGGCGTAAGTAAAACAAATTGATTTAATTACTTTACGCTTTAAGCTATGTGGTTGACAAAAATGTTACACAAAAAATTTGCTGTAGCACAATTTTACCTTTATTCACCAATATTAACATGAAAAAAACTACTTTTGTTTTTATTTTTAAGGTTGCTTAAATATCGTTTTCTGACGAAAAGAAAGTTGAAGCTGTCCTTTGAAAATAAAATTTATCAAGGTTGTAATACCTACTTTAAAACTGAATGTCACTGTATATACTATTTTTAAACAAATGATATATTTGAGACAAAACTAGCCGAATAAACACACCGCACAGTTTGTAAAACAATTTTCTCTGACACCATTCTAACACTTTGAAATAATTTTCTACCGATGCGCTGCCTGCTATTTACATTAGTTCAACCCATAGAACAAATACAAAGGTTCAGCCGGACCACCAGTACTCATTAAATTTATTTAAAATCTCGTTAGATGAGGCTTCTTCGCCCTTACTTCATAAGTAAGAATCATTCACTATGCAGAGCTCGAAGGACTATCCTGATATTATCTATCCACTGAAACAATTAAGTATAAAATTAAATTGAATCTAGTTTCATTAATTTTTGTTATAGGTATGACTATGTTATGCAATGTACAATTTGCATCATTTCCTCAATATTAGTATTAGCTTGAATTTTAAACAACAATAAAATAAAAATCGCATGTTATCGCACGGAACACGATCTAGTCCAGCAAGGATCAAGAAAATATAAATAAGCCAACAAACAGCAAGCGCACCTTCCAGTTAGTCTACCCCACGGGGCTACCCGCATAATCATATTATAAAATGACATCACACTCGGCTCCTCCTATATTTGATAATTTGTTCGTTGTAATATTTCTGCATGTGTGTGAGTGAGTTATTGTGTCCCAATACGGTGTAAAGGATATTTTTTGCTATTTCTTTATGCACTTATGCAACTGACTGTACTTGTATAGTAGAACCAGTAAATTGAAATTATTTCAACCATGTTTCCCGTCTCTTATATATACAGCATAAAAACGTATATTTTAAAAAGTGCCATAATTTAATCAACGCATATATCCATACATGTCTACTAGCGATTTTTCCAATTTCAGATCCATTCCACTAGTGAATTGGACGCATTCGTCGAATCGAAAAGGCTTGTTGAAAATTTACATATGTTGGAAAATAGATAGGTACGGAACCACTCGGATGGAGGCAATCAACCCGTCGCAAACACGAGACTACTGTCCTCTTATTTACACCAAACTTTAAAACAAACAAAATTAAATTGGAGCATTTATTTGTACGTACCTTTTTTAAATTGCACAAAATATTCGTTTTGTATTCGTAGTAATATTTTATGTTACGCAAATTGTACCACGTCATTTACATGTACGTGTAAGTTTAGTTTACACAAATAAAATATAAGTTTGAATTCATATTTAAAAAAGTCATAATAAAAAATTGTAGAGTTGCCTTTTATTACGAAGGGACTTCAAAAAGCCCCTGGCAAGGGCAAAGTCCCAGTTCGCTTCTTGAACTTTCAAAGTCACACTTCGTTTTTCTTCTGTCACCTAAAACTTAATTACTTTTAATTACAGAATATATTTAATTACAGAATATAATTACAGTGAACTTTTTTTGTTGTTTATTGAATTAAAAATTCATTAATCAGTAAAAAGCAATATAAACTTCACTCATCTTTTACATGCGGCACTTCAATTCGTGTAAATTTCAATTCAATCAAGTGATATGATGTTTTTCGCAGTTGTAAACAAATTGAAACATTTTCATAAATTAATTTATGAAAATGTTTATATATATATATATATATATATATAATTAAATGTTATATATATACATACTAGCTGTTTCCCGCAGCTCGTCCTGCGTCAAAAAGTAGCCTATGTTTGACCCCGGGTCTTCAACTATATTCATACCAAATTTCATCAAAATCCGTTCAGCGGTTTGGCCGTGAAAGCGTAACAGACAGACAGACAGACAGACAAATAGACAGACAAACAAACGGACAGACAGACAAACAGACAGACATTCGCATTTGTAATATTAGTATGGAAGTATGGATGGGTATATTAAATGTTTATATATATACATACATATATTAAATGTTTATGTGATATATTTTAATGTAAATTAAATTAAAGTCGCCTTTTATTGCTGTCGCACAGCACAAAAACAGATGACAAGGTCGAACAGTAAGTATCGAATAAGTTTCTTTGTAAAACATTCTCTCGATGTCTTTCTACGTGTAGAAAATGCAGTTAACATCTGCTGACTTCGTTAGAACAAACCGTCCCAATCTCCGATTCGATTCGAGCGCTCTCACGAGAATGTGGGGAATGCACGGACAATTTTCTTCTTTTTACAAGCTTTTATTTAAGGCTGATACACCGATCTGAGGGGTGGAGCCAAATTAGAAATGTTCATGGTATTTTTCAACTGACTTCTGTAATAGAGGAGGTTCTCAATTATGTTCCTATGTTTGTATATCTCGTAGGTATTTCCCGATTTTGAATCATGCCCCATGGAAATGTTAGCACAATCTAAAAATCAATTTAGTTTTTATTTCAAAATCAGTAACTGTGGTTCAAGTGTATTGACTTTCGTTTTCCTTAAAATGGTATTCCACCTCTTTTTCAATCATCTGCCTTGATACATTGAAGCAGTTAAATCTTTTTAATTTTAATTATGTTAGTAATAATTTCCACTACTCGATGCTAAATATCTGATGATTCCGATACTAATGTACTTCCCATTGTCTAAAGTAATAAAGACCGGCTTCGTTTTACAAATGAGATAGAGCTCCAAAACTAAATTCCATTACCATGCAATCTCCCACGTTTATGACATATCGCTGAAGTATTAACGGTAATAAATTACGATGCACCCTTGGTAAAGTGATTACGATCTATCATCGTCGTAGTAATAAACAAAGAGAGTACGAAGGTTCAGCTTGATATTGTGTTTTCTAAGACTAGCTAATCTCAAATTTTCGCAATTAAAAAAATTCTTAATTCATTCTCGCTGTTCAATTGGTCTTTGCTATACATTTTTTTGTCTATACAATTAATGAATGAATGAACACTCCATTTGCAATCAATCAATCTCGCACTCTCGTGTAAATAACTGGGCCCAACCCAAGACTGCCTGAATATTTATGTAGGCTTTTACATAGATTATTCCTTTTCAACTTGGCCAAAAATGCTTTGGTATGTCTGTGTGTTCTCCTCTAGAGGTCACATTTCTCAACCGATTCCTGTGAAATTTTGGGAGCAGGTTCAATAAACATATGAAAATCGATAGTCGAGCCATATTTTGGAAAGTTTTGAAAATGACGGAGTTTCCACATTAGACCTAAGCGCCTTTGGATTTTATGGCTCTTACGACCATTTTGTGTTTGTAGTGACAACGAAATAACAAAGGAATTTTATTTTCTATTATGACATACAATAGACGTATATTTTTGCCAGCATTGCCAAAAGATGAATAGTCCAGTTATAAAGAGATCTGATCGACTTAAGTGTCTAGACTTCGAATCTCGCCGAAAGGTGTTCTCTTTTTAGTTCAATGTATTAATTAAGTTACTAAGTAATTTTTATTTTGCGACCGGTCTAAAGTTTATTTTAAAAGTCTTTTAAAAGTACGAGTATACTTATTTATTTTCTTGGGAATTATGTAACTACAGGAAAATTCGTTTTCAAAATTACCAGTTTACCAAAATTTTATAAGAATTCATTTTCATAACTAAAGTAAGATTTTTTTTTGACAATCTTTTATTGTGAGACCAAAGTAAACGAGCCTAAACTCGATGAGATTACGTTGTTTCATCAAAGAGTTCCTATGACCGCTTCCCAGCTCCATCATCAGACCAGCTCCAAGTCATCAAAATATTGCATTGCCACGCGACATATACATGTGTGCAAAATTTCAGCTTAATTGGAAACCGGAAAGTAGATCAAATGTATCTTACGATATTTGTCCCGAACATACATACATAGATTGCAAGTTAAATAAAAAGCTGGTAAAAGAAAAAAAATGACGGAATTGATTATTGTAATTGAATAATTTACTTCATCATTGTTTGTATAAACGTCAAATTTTTGTAATTGTCACTACTCCTTCTGTTAAGAACAGCGGAGGAAAAAAGACTAAAAAGATTAGTGGAACGAAAATTATCAAGATTTTAATATTCAATCAAAAACATATGGTGTAAAAAATTCCTTCGATCTGCAATCTCTATAAGCTCGCGAGGTCTACAGCTCACAGAGCCACTAGTATATAAATAAAATAATTACAACATTTATCAAACAAGGGAAGCTGATAGTTAAAACTCTAAAATAAATTCTGTAGTACTTACTGTGTATAAAATTAATGAAATAACTCTACCATGATTAAAGACTCTCGCGTTGCTCTACATAGCTTTACTTCCGTTTCATAAGTGTTTCGTGTTCCAAGTCTAGAGTCCGGAGAGCGGACCATCGTTCACCCTGTCGCTGCATTGTGCTTTTCAATTTTGAATCATTACATTCAACGTAAATATTGTATGAAGGATGGATCTAGAGCTACTTAGCTTCACTAGCAAACTGCGCATATTAAAATTTCATACGTACTGCAAGCAAATAAAGTGTTATCTTTTTGAAATGAAAAGTTTATTAGATTAGAATTAAATTAAATTTATGCTAGACTTGTGATACAATCGAGAATTATTGGAATGATAAAATATAAGTAACATAAATTTGTACATATATAATATGTCGCAGAATTAATTTATCATTTTTATTTGATACTCCTAACGCCATCAATCGAAATGGTCCAGTACCATATTCGATATTCGTCTTGCGAGGCGCTATCTAGGGAGTGGTTTGAAATGTACGTTTGACATTTGGAATGAACATTATTGAAGTGATAGTGAAGCTTGCGGGAAAATATTATAACTATTTTTTTTTACTGGCAACTATGTATTCAAGTCATCTTAATGTCATCTGTCAAAAAGAAACAGGAGTGGACGTTGTGTATTTTGTGATTATCAAATAAAAATATTTATGAAAATGCTAAAAAAAAATATAGTAATGAGAGAAAAGTGATATAAAAGATGATATCATATTTGATGCGAATCAAAACAAAGGATTGATTGCAATTTAAATCAATGATATTGTCAATTTTGTTGTTGACATGACACATACAAGATTTGCCACATAAAGGCGATCAGTAGCGACGCCAATACAGGGATTTATTTTCCTGGTCGGGCTATACTAGAAAAACGTGATAGCTGACGGCGAGGAAATAAATCAAATCGCATCCGTCAAATATATTAATCGAATGAAAAATCAATTATTAATTGTTCGTGTATAAAATTGTCGTAGTGTTATTATTTATTAAGAAAACATAACCATATAAAATTAATATTACAATTACATAAAACTAAACTAATGAAAATTAACCTACCAAAGAAATAAAACAGACTTTTTATAAATTGTACAGTCCCGTTAACGTCGCGTCTTGTGGTAGTGTATCAAGAGGGCTGGCAGCTTTTTTTAATTAAGTACATGAATAACGTAAAAAATAATTTAAATAATAAGTATTTTATGAACAACATACCCAAATTAGGTATTTCCTGATAAACCTTGTAAAATGCTAAAAGCTTCTGATTTATTGTTTTAATGTTACCGCAATAAATAAAATACTGAGCATTTCGAACCTGCTCACTTCTCATAATGAATTAAATAAACGGAGCATCCCAAACAAAGGGAAAAGACGCGACAATATGAAAGGCGCTTACGGGGAAGAAATGAAATTACCGAAGGTTAACTCTCCCTTTTCCACCAATTTGTTATGTCTCTGTGCGAAATCGAAACAAATAAAATTTTTGATTGAAAGTGTTTCTTTCGATTTTCTAATTATTAATGTAGAGACTATAATGGTTGCAAAAACTGCGTACCATATTATCAGAATCTTTTTGTCCATATTTAGTTTATCGAGAGTTCGGTCTCCACTTAAATAAGCGTCTGTGTCTATGTCTATACGATATTATTTTTTTCACTTGTGATGTTTTGAACCCAGTAAATATAACATACATACTATTGGCTCAAGAAAGGAGTTAATGGGCATATATTGTGTCATGTACTCCATTAAGGTTAGCTCTGAAACTATTGGTCTATTTTGGTTAGATGTTTTTAATGTGCCCTATAATTAAAATTATGTGAAATAGAATACTATTTCAAATGTTGATAACTCCGTTTTAAACAAATTACACAGTCCGGAGAGTTCCCGAGGTAAAACAAAATCAGAAGAGGTTAGAGATAAGCTGGAAAGCCGGTATAACAGGGACTTTAAAAGAAATTAGCGGTTCCCCATTAGGCAGCCAAAGTTCTACGTACTATAAGAAATTAAGGTAGTTTCCAACTTAGGAGACGTTACTTAATTTTAGATGGATTATAGTGAATCATGTAAAGTGAGTTTAATTGCATTTTCAAGTTTGAAACGCTCGATAGCGTTGACTTGTAAAAAGGTTGCGAGAGTCAGAATGCGGTTTTTTCATTTTAGGTATAAAAATCCAGCGCCACCATAACATAGAACAAATTGTATTTTAAACCAGCTTTTGCATGTATATATTGTATTTTATTATAGTATGGAAGTATGGATATGGATTATTATTATTTATTTATATATTTTTGAACTGTCACAGAACATTTCGTTCCCTTGACGTCACCGACTTGCCCTACTGGCATCTTTGATGCGTAAAAAAATGCAACTAAATAAAATTTATAGATGAATTTAGAGATGAGATGAGACGAGACGAGATGAGATGACTATCAAGCAAACTAGTGATTGATTCAGGAAGCCTTTTGTAGAAGCGTATACAGGTCCCCACAAAAGAGTCTTAAACCCTACACAGTCTACAAGAAGGTAAAAATAATATATCTTTATTGCGCAAAGGTCTATCAGTAATATCAGAGGTTTTTCTAAAAGTTGTAATATTTTACCTCGTAAACATGATAACTTCAAATATATATTGTAAAGCTACTGTTAAGATATTAATTTCTTTAAACAACTACCTAAGAGTTGGGGCTAAACCATAAATGACACGAACTGCTCGCTTTTGTAAGATGAATACATGCGACATTAAGCTATGAAAGTAACGTAGTAGGTACATAAAAAGTAGAGTAGCTTAGCAGTTGCCACATTTGTTATTTGTCTGATTTTTCTGACAGCATATGCCGCAGAGTAAAGTTTTTAGAGAGAGTTGAAATGAGCAAACCCCATTGCAATTATGAATCAATTTTGATTCCTAGAAAGGTGGTGTCATCAACAAGAACTAACTTTCCACCATTTAACATTATATCCACTTGAGTCTGTCTCACATTTGGTAGAGAAAATTTAATGCATTGGGTCTTATTAGCATTCAGCATTAAGTTGTTGGCGGATAACTAATTTGATATTGTGGACAATGCATTATTCACATGGTCAGCACATGGCGATCCATTTTGAAAACCAAAGACGTATTGTCTGCAAACAAAACTATGCCAGCCTTTTTTTCAACCGCGTAAGACAAGCCATTGACGTAAATCAAAAAGAGTAAGGGTCCTAGTATGCGTACTGAGTTTATCATCTGTCCCAGAAAACGGACAAAAAACATTCAAGTAATGAAATCAAGAAACAACCCCGTCAGTGTTAGTTGTTCACTGAAGATACACCAAACTAAAGCATAGTGCATACAAGCAACAAATAGCCCACATCTGCGTCTCGTTCGTGCCCGTTCTGGCACGCTCCGCTATTGGACCACTAATGCAGCGTGCATTTTTAATTCATGTCAAGAGTCCCAAGGCACAGCGGGCTAAGTGCGGCGGCCATGTTACTGGATTGTCGTTAACGGCTACTAAACATGTTGTGCGGTTTGCAATCGAATTATTTTTTATGAAGAGATTTTGGTTTATACTTAAACTCTTTCTGATAAGGGCTCCAGATCAAAATAATGCTTATAATACTTTTATTTCGTTAAAAACAAAAGAAAGGAAAGCTGCTACCAAAGAGCAGCTGAGTCCAAGAGGTTAAAAGGACAGTAAAACGTAGCTTTTAATGATATGGCCCAGACACTGGCAAGCTCATAACTTTGAACTACCAGTGAACGTATTGTAGCTCATACTCTAATAATATTAATTTTTATATAAGTAGAGCTAAGATCGCCTTAAATAAAGATATTTTTTATTTTCACCAATCACTTCTTCCAACTTCAGAAATGTTTTTTTATAAAGAAAAATACTCAGCACTTTTTAGTGCGTGTCTGAAAATGAAGCGCCAACAATGCCGACATTCGATATGAGCAAAATAAGGAAACTGCAGATATATGGGTATCTTACGGATAAGTAGGTTTTTACGCAATACATATTTATGCAGGATTGCAAAGATATTGATGAGTTAAAAAAGTAGTTTTTTTTTTTTTTCAAAGTAGCTGGTTATGGCTTTACATTGATATAACTAATGAAATGAATGACATTAAGATGATATGATTTTTTTATATATATAAATATAAAAATATATATATCGCCACTAAATTATTGCACTTTTTTTAACCAAATATACTTAATGAAATTATTAAAATGAATACTCGATAATTTGTAATTACTTAATTTTACTTGACATAGTTAAGCTATGAAAAATAAATATATAATTTTTTTCATTATTCTACATATATGATATTTTGTGTTTTGTGCACAGCATATATATCAAACGTTAACACCACGCCTCCGTTATAAAGTTCTGTTTACACTATCCGGTCACATGAACACGACGACAACGTGACGCCGATTAGTTCAAGTGCAAGTGACACAGAATCAATTTTGATACAGGTTTGATTGTTTGCGAAAAATGTTAAAGAGATAATTAAGATAAGTGCCAAAGTGTCGTGAATTACGGAGAAAAAGACGTTAGGTTCAAAGATCAATTTAGGTTGATTTTAACGATATATTGCTTTGAAAACAGAAATAAAAACGTAGCTATCGTTAACCATTTTAGTACGCCGACTGATTTTTAAAATGAGGCAAAATATGATAAAGATATACATTTCGGTGAATTTTCTTTTTACAGCAACTTTCCATATTTTTTGTACTATTAAATAAATATCAAGCATTATTTTCCAATGAAAAACACATGATTACAAAAACTGTAATCAATTGTTATTTATTGAACCAAAGAAACAAGTAGTTATCAATAAATAAATAATTTATAAAGAAATATGAAAATTTTAATATAACTCTTAATTTATTGTAATTTGCTAAATGAACTCATTATTGTTTTAGTAGGTGCCGGCTTCCAAGAAATTTGTTAATTATGTCGCGCGCAAAGTTGAATCAAGAAAGTTTATTTAGAACAATCGTTGTTATTTTAAGAGCAATTCACGATAATGTTAACTTGACTTATGAACCTGAAATTTGGGTGGTAGTTAGATTGCATTTAGGAAACATCGGAACAGAATTCTTGAAATTTCTACAAGAGCAAAGACACGGGAATGCGTGCTCTCTTTGTTTCTTCTGAATTCTCATTTAATAATGAGAATTTTAAAAGTTAATTTATTATTTTACTTGTAAATTATTCGTTTTAAATTAGTAAATAATTAACAGAACATTAGTATATCAACCTACGTTTTTGAAGTTTAAAGTTTAGAAAACAGAACTAGTCCTCTAAACAATCAGAAATCTAACATTTCTCCTACTAGCGCAGAAAATGGTAGATCTCAAAGCCTACATCTAATGATGACTAAACTATTTTAATACGGTTTGTACTTAATTATTTACCTACATCTAACTGCAGCATTCATGGTGATAACATAAGTTAACATTTGTGTGTAAAATTTCTCCTTTACTCCATAGCCGTTTTAGTTCCAAATGTTTGTTTCCATTGTGTACTCCGCCTGTGCATCGTCGCGTCCATATCGCAAGCGTGAGACTCCACACAAACGATGAATTATTGCATGTCATCAATTACCAGACACACGATGGCCATCGACGTAGAGAGAGAACATGCTAAAAGTGGCTTAAATATAACTTACATATTGACTTACCTATAGTTCTGACTAAAACATAGGGCATCTACAGTGGCTGTTCACTGCTAAAGGATAAAGATAAATTTTTGGCATTACTTTTATAATCGACTTTTGGAAATGTTTTTGTTTTCGGATTTCACCACCAGTTGTATAGTAAACAACTTCTGTTGTTTACTACTGAGGGCGTCGGACAATGCGAGTGAGAGTTACGGAATTCTGGTCCGACATAGTTTGAGTTTTCCCTTCCCTTCAGACATAGACTCGATGAAGAAGTTGAACGCATATGGTAGTAGAGGCAAGCAAAAAATTGCAGCAGCAACACAATTCTTTAATGTTTTAATTATTATGTAAACGTGTTTTACTCAAGCTTTGTATACATGCAAGGATTAAGTAACATACATTTTCATCATATGATTAGTTAATTTACTCGATTTATTGTCTCATCTAGATTTCCAGCTATCAACCTAGCTCTATTGTTAGGAACTCTGTACCATATCGTATTGAACTGTTTAACACGTTCTTAGCGTAAGATAGATGCTCTTGTAAACCTGTTATAGTTATCGCTCATATCGTAGTTATTTAGGAAATATAATCACTACCTGCAGCTCCCGATCCACCCCATTTAACCTTTGAATCTAACAGTATTTTCCTTCACATCTCAAATGTTAAAGGAATCATTAAATTCTATTATTCTCACTAGTTCGAGTCGTCTTTTCAATCATCGAAACAGTGAGATTTTTTTTTCTCATTTGTTCTACCGTCGAACTACTGAGAATGGTTTTTCTCATTTGTTCGATCGTCGAAATCATATTAATCTAAGACTAAATTACCTAATAACTACAATTTTGAAATGCTTTGTTTTACCTACTTACTTGGCATTTGGCGCAGCGACCCTAAGTGAGTCCTAATTACCAATACATCGTACTGTTTTATTTATTTATTTATTTACTTTATTCATGTACACTATAAAAATGTAAAGGATTATACATAAGAGGAAAAGAAAGTACAAGGGAGTACTGTTATAATATCATTGACCCCTAATTGTAATAAAATAATATCGCTGACGCTCTTGATTGCGCCAGCGACCTAGATTATTACTTACACGTTTTAAAAAATAACTTTTAGCAATTTCATTCCCTCTTGACATTCTTCCAACGCTGTTCTCATATTTTTATATTATTCTATTTCTTTTTGAATTTTAATAAATAGTTTTTCTATAACATTTCTTTTCTTAAAAAGAGATTTTCGTCGGACCCCGTAACAGTACACCTTACTTTGTATTACCTACACATTTATAAATACCTTTTTTTAAGTGTGGAAACATTTATAAATACCTAAACGATGTAAATCGCTTCAAAATTTGTTTTTATTCAAATTAAGTCTTCCGTGAAAGTAAAATCGGATTGCGTTGTTGTCAAAATTCGAGAAGTGTTCAGGACAGTTTGAAACGCAATGCCACCAAAACACACAGAACTCGCTGACTTGTTGTGATTAATGTTCGGGACGTCGCAAACACAAAATATCGCTATTAAGCACTTTCTCTAGAATGCCGTATAATAAGGGAACGTTGACGTTTTCAATTTGTACCGCTTTAGTGAAAGAATACCGCTTTTTTATGTTACCTACATTTTTGTTTTGTGACTAGGTCAGAATACCCCTGTCAACTGTTTTATTATAACTCGAAAGAACCTTTTTAAAATAAAGATACTTATGTATTAAATTTTGTTTCATGTGACGTTTTAATGATGTTAAATAGTAATTATATCTATTTTAAGGGATTTATATAAACTTTACTATTATTACTTTAAAATATTTTAGACCCAATGTCGTTTTAATGTCGTCAAAAATCCAAGATTTAAAAACTAAAATTTGTCGATTATACTTACTCGACATCAAACCCGGGACTTTTCGACTTAGAGGCATTGCAGTAAATACGTATTCTTAGTTCAAACAAATCAAGTATAATAAGTATTAATAAAGAATCCATATTAAAAGTACCTAAACAAAAAAAACAGTATCAAACCTTAGTACTTAAGGTATGGACAAATTTAGGCTAAGTAATGTAAACAAAATTATCCTAAAATCAGATAATACCTATATCATTTACATATACTTAACAAACCCATAAACATTTCATCGCTCATACCTCTATAAACAATCAATTGAAGTGCAAATTTGCTGCTATAAAATTTTCATTACATATACCAGGTCCATAAACGAGCTATCATGTTATTTAATATAACGACCTTTATTAAAATTATATTGCAATCCCGATACTTATTCACGGCTTCGAACCCCTCTCAAAAATGTAGGGCGAGCATAATATGACCTAAAATATGGGCCAAGCATAAAACGTATTGAGCGTCCCCGGTTGCAATTTGTAGGAGACACATCATTTTTATCCTCTATGTTAAGATAAAAGAGGGGTATATTTTACATTTATGTATATAGGTGATGGCTGCTTTACGAGTATGTACTTTACGATGTTACAGCTGAAGATCTCTTTCAGGATGTTTTTATGGTCGTAAAACAAGTAACAAATTTGTAGGTACTTATATTTTAATAGCTACTTGGATTATGTAAAAATATTCTAAAATGTTTATAAGTTTTATACAATCTTTTACATATTTATTATTCTATGCGTTTACGTCCTTCACAAAAAAAAGCAAGACAGCGGACCCTGGGCTCTGAGCCAAACAGCTGAGGATGCAACCGGGAAATAGCTAGGATGAAAAAGAAGACCTCCTTCACAAAAAAAGATTATACACCAAAATAAGATTGTAAACATTTTTAAATGTGTTTTATTTGTATTAGATTGAGTTGTGCAAATTTAATTTTATCCAATAGGGCTAAATTTCAAAAGTGATAAAACCAATATAATTGCACAGACTAGACGCTATTATTCGGTAAACATTTCCGACAAGCATTTAAATCGGATTACTCTTACGGAGCGAGCAGTTAGATACAATAAAATGCGTTTACCCTTTCTAGTCGAATTGACATTATCCAAGCCTTATTTCTGATATGTACTATGACTAATATTTCGAATGGAAATCGTTCGACTCATAAATTATGACCTATGGATATCATTCAACTCACCAACCCACCTTTGCGTGAGTTACACTTTTTAAAAATAGCACTCCAGTTCTCGAGTGGATTACTACTGAGGACGATGATGACCACCAAATTCTTATAATCCCATAAATTAATATATAATGTAGTATTTTCAAAGAAACAAATATTTGTACAATGTGATTTGATAAAAGTGTGCAGTGCAGTGATATACAATGGCTTTGAACATTATCTTATTGCGATATTGAAGATAATTTTACACCATTTTTTACGTTTTATCAAATTTTATGATATATAACTAGTTTTTATACTATAGGCACCTTAAAAAATAAATGTACTTATTATAAGATATTTGAATAAAAAAAAAATGGCCTTTTTTGCTTTGACATGAGAAAATCTGTTTAGATTACTTAAATTATCTAGTTTACTTCATTTTTGATCGCCAACTAGGCACAAGTACATTTGCTGTCTAATAAATATTTACTGTCCCTAAAATAATTGTCTTCAAAATAATGCCTATCAGTTACTAAGTTCTAAGACAAATTGTGTTGTAGCTTGCATTGCTCCAAGCAACGTTTCCACAAACTTTAAGTTACGATAGAACTGTACGATTTAACTATGTTATACGAATACAACTGAACTGAAGTCTTGAGTTCTCGAATACTGGTTCTTCGTGGTACTGCTTACAGATTTTGTAAGTACATTTCGAGTATAAATTCGGTATGGTTTTCATGTGAGACTTAAAGAAGCATCAAAAAATTGATTTAAATTGTGGTGTGTGAAAGGTGTGGTTGAGGTATTTGAGTGGATTACATGGTCAATCGTCCATGTAGACCCTGATTATCGACCACCAACTTGCAGCCAAGACCAACGGGTTTTTACGAGCTTTCCGAAACACGGAATCATCACGCGTACCTACCTATTTATAATATCTAAGCAGTTTAAACCTGATGGCCAAATATAGCGTTTTAAAAGAAAAAAATGGCGTACGAATATAGCTCAGATCCATACTATCCATACTTTCATATGTATATTTCCATACTGTTTGGATAATGGCCAGAATGGACTGTATTTTATTATTAAAGCTGGAATTAAACACAAGGATCTTGCACACACTGTTTATTCGCCATGCGTAGGCAAAAGAGGGGGAAAAAGGTAACAATGTTGCCATATCTTAAAAAACTAGTGTTGGGATTCCAACATGCTGCCCAGCAAGTTGCAAGTACTTATGAGGCAAAGACATGATATCAAGGTATTGTATTACAAGAAAGGATATTGAACCAATGATTTTAACAAATGCAAATGTGTCTACATGACAAAAATTCTAACAAGTTAAACTACAACATAACAAGTTTATATGTCTACAATTTAAATGAAAAAATTGCATAGGCAGCCTCTTTAAACTATATTCTAGCTTATTATAGGGTTAAACTATAAATCTTTTACATCTAAGGTTAAAGCTTACAGAACTAATTAATAGGTATTATCTGACAGCGGTTCATGATTTCTGTTAACATTAAGTTATCAGAATCAGACATGCATGTAAGAATTACAATAAAGTATGGCTATGTTATTACACATCATTGTCTTTATGATCAATAGGTAAAACACTAACCTTTACAATAGACCTTTTGTGAGTTCTGCCATTCGCAGTTCTCACTTCGACTACTCGTACCCTATTATCGGTACCAGGATAGACTTGAATTACTCTGGCCATCGGCCAATACATAGGTGAAGTATCATCATTTCTTAAAATTACTAATGAGCCAACCTTTACATTAGGTTGAGAATCTCTCCATTTTGGACGTGACTGTAGCATGTTTAAATAGTTTTTACTCCATACCTTCCAAAATGAATTTCTTATGCTAGTACATAATTTCCAGAATTTTAAATTATCGCTAGGGTATGATACATTCTGTTCTGGGTAGCTATTTAGAGCATTCCCTATAATGAAATGACCTGGTGTGAGATAACTAAAATCATTTACATCTGCTGACAATGGTATGAGTGGTCGACTATTCAACATGGATTCAATTTGGCAAAGTACAGTATTCATTTCTT
This sequence comes from Euzophera pinguis, assembly GCA_947363495.1. Classification (NCBI taxonomy): domain Eukaryota; kingdom Metazoa; phylum Arthropoda; class Insecta; order Lepidoptera; family Pyralidae; genus Euzophera; species Euzophera pinguis. The sequence continues at coordinate 8,156,699 of OX376164.1, forward strand.
CATATGTCAGCAATGTTTTTTGAACTACTCGCTTCAGATGGAACTTCATACTTTTCACACTAGATTCTGCCAAACCCGAGAACGTAGGTGAGTAACAAGGCAAGTGGTGAAAGGTTATGTTCTTTTGTGATGAGAAGGTATGAATTTCCCTCTGATGATTCTTACAATTTTGTAATTTATACAACTCATTCAACTGATTACTTGCACATTTAAATGTTGATGCGTTGTCACTGTAAATGTCAGTTGGCAAACCTCTGCGAGATATAAACCTTTTTAAACAAGCTAAAAATGTTTCTGTTTTTAAATCAGATGCCAATTCTAAATGTATTGCCTTAGTGGCAAAGCATACAAACACACAGACGTAGGCTTTTGTTTGCAGAGCCTTTCTTAATCTAGATTGCCTAATCATTATTGGACCAGCATAGTCTAAACCGACCTTTTGAAATATTCTACAGACATTTATTCTATCATATGGCAGTGAGCCCATTAGTTGCTTCGCAGCATTAGATTTCAGTCTAAAACATACAATACATTTATGAATAACCTTCTTAATCTGTCTAATGCCGTGAACAACCCAAAATCTTTGATTTATTGTTGAGAGAAGCAGTCTTGGTCCCGCATGTAAACCTTTTATATGCTCACTTTGAATAATTAAATTTGTGACACGAGAATCTCGAGGTAAAATAACAGGGTGTTTTTGAGAATATGGAATAGACGCGTTTTCTAAACGACCGCCAACTCTGACTAAACCTCTGTCATCAATAAATGGGAACAATTGTTTTAAATTGCCTTTAACAATTTTATTCTTACATTTTAAATCGCAAATATCATTTTTTAAGTAAGTTTGTTGTTCATATTTGACAATTAAATGTAATGAGTCATTTAATTCTTTACTTGTTAGATAGTTTAAACTATTTTTTACCATTTTAGACCTTGCATTTTGAATAAAACGTAGCATGTAAGCCAATATACGTTGCATTTTATTGATATCAGAATATTTATGCAAAAAATCTAAATTTAAAGGCTTTTCAATAGAAACAGTACAGAGCAATGCGTGGGAGGGTGCAGAGCCAACATGGTCTACTTTCAGATTTAAAGGAGGCTGACACTCGGTTAGGTTTTGTGGACTATAATCGCAAGTGTTAATAGCACTTGAGCCTCGCCACCACAAGGGATGATCTGACAACCTATCTGGCATGATGCCTCTGCTTAAACAATCTGCAGGATTTTCATCTGAACTTATATAAGACCATATGTAAGAAGACGTCAATTGTGAAATTATCTTCACTCTGTTAGCCACATAAGCATCAAGCTTGGATGCACTCATACTGTTTTTGATCCATGCTAATACAATTTGAGAATCTGAATACAAAATAATGTTGTCAATTTTTAATTTAAGCTGCAATATAATATGCACTCTGTTAATTAGCTTTGAGAGTAGTACTGCCGCATTAAGCTCGAGTTTTGGTATAGTTATGGCTTGCCGCAACGGATTCACATGTGACTTTGAACAGAGTAGAGAAACCTTCACCATACCTGTGCTGTCCGTGACCCTTAAGTAGACACAGCAGCCATGAGCTGTTGAACTGGCAGCATCAGCAAAACCTATAATTTGAACTGAACGTGCATTGCTTAAATTAATGTATCGTGGTATAGCAATTGGTGACATAGATAGCAAACCCTTATAAAATTCACACCATGCGTTAAATAAATTGCCAGCAGGCTGTTCATCCCACCCGATTTGTGCCTGCCAAAGCTTTTGCATGATAACCTTAGCAGTTACCACCACAGGTCCAGCAAAACCCATGGGGTCATAGAAACTCCCGATGAAGCTTAATATAGAACGCTTAGAAGCAGGCATGACAGAGTTTGTGTTAGGGCATGAAAGCATAAATGAATCTGTTTTAACATCATATTTAACCCCTAAAGTTTTTATAGCAAGATTATTTTTCTCTAAATCAATATCATCGAAGTGCTGAAGTGGTTTTGGAATTGTCTCTAATAGTTGTGGATGGTTTGAATACCACTTATGCAAATGAAATCCACCAATTTCTAAAAGACTACAAAGCTGCCTCTTAGATTCGATTAATAATTCAGGAGAACTTTGACAGACAAGTGCATCGTCTACATACATAGAATTTTCAACTATGAAAGCCGCTAAAGGAAATTCTTTTTTGTACCGGTCTGCCAATTCTTTCAAACAGCGTGTAGCTAAATAGGAGGAGCTTTTGAGACCATAAGTAACCGTATTTAATTGAATACATTTGACATTATCCTTGGGGGTATCCCTCCAAAGGATATTTTGTAATGATCTGTACTTTGGGTCTAACAAAATTTGTCTAAACATTCCTTTTATGTCAGATATAAAAATAAACTCGTCAACTCTGAATAACAATAAGACATCTATTAAATCTTTTTGGACTACAGGGCCATTTAACTGCAAATCATTGAGTGACACCTTGTTACTGGTCTTCATTGAGCCACTGAAAACTACACGACATTTTGTGAATTTTTTGTCAAGCCTTAGAACAGGATGATGTGGCATAAAGTACACTGGATCATTAGAAAGATCATATTGACTAATATCTATTACTGTACCATGACCTTGTTGTATGTAGTCATTAATAAATTCTTTATATAGTTTAAAGAGAAATGAGTCCTTTTGGAGCCTGGCTTCCAAATTGTAAAACATTTTTAAAGCTAAGTTAAAGGAATGGCCAAGAGTTTTATTGACAGACTCTAGTGGTAGCTTGAGCGGTAGTGCAACTTGAAACTTTTTATTTTCTGCATCTAATAAAACTGTATCGCAGAACAACTTTTCACATGCTTGGTAATCAGGCAAACTTTCAGGAAAAATTTCAGGAACTTTCTCACTTTCCCAAAATTGAGAAATAGTTTCATTTAGAGAAACATCACATTCAGTACAAAATAAAGAGGTTACCGGTTTTACATGCAGAGTAGTAGGGACTGATCCCCCTATAACATAGCCAAATTGAGTGTGCAAAGCTGGTAGTGAATTGGATGTGCCTGGTTGTGCAGCTTGGCATGCTGAGGCGTCGACATCACGAGGCTCAGGCGGCAACAGCACCTGGAAAAACACGTCAGCACCCAGTAAGATATGAATCACACTTGGTATGTTAAATTGTTTGTCTGCTAATGGGCCTACTAAAGGTAAAGAAATATTTTCTAAATTAATTTTGAATTGTGGTAATTTACTGGTAATTTTGTCCAATTTGTAACATGTCACTGAAATGTTGAAGTCCCTGGTGAGAGAGTGCAATTTAATATCAACACTTTCCTTAATGTGACTAGCCTTGTTGCCGATACCTATAATTGGGGCATTTATTCTGTTTGTTTTTAATTCTAATAATTCAGCAAGTTCACTTGTCACAAATGATAATTGTGAGCCGCTGTCAAAAATCGCTTTTACATGATATATTGTGCCATTACTCGCAACAACCTTAACCAGTGCAGTGGGCAAGAGTGTCTGTTCAGATCCAGATTTTGAAAATAATGTCACTGGAGACTGGGCCTTGTCCTGATGTAGTAAGGTGTTGTGCCTTTGTTTGCAACTGTCACATTTAAAGAAAAATCTGCATTTATTGCTGTGGCTGTTGAGGCATATTTGGCAAAGCTTGTTGTTAATTACAAAGTTTAATCGGTCCTCCGCTGGTTTTAGTTTGAACGTCGGACAGTTAAATAATTTATGATTGGACTTACATAGTATGCAGCTTTGAGGCGAAGACGGCTTCTTCATCATAGTTACCGTGTGCACAGCCTTGGAATTTATTGAAGGATGTGCTTGTCGCTCTGCGTTCTCCAACGCAAGTGCTCTGTTGTCTAGAAAATGTAACAAACTATTGACGGTTGGTTCGTTATCTCTTGACAATTGGAACTCCCTACTGCAGATAACATCTAATTTCCTGGTCAGAATACAAATGATGATTGGGTCCCAAGTGTTAATCTCATGACCTAAATTGTTCAAGGCAGCTAATTGCTGTTTAATTGTTGACAAAAATTGACGTATGTTGGTTGCAGTAGACTTACATAATGGGGGCATATCTAGTAGAATTGAGATATGATCATTTGTAATTTTGTAATTGTTGTTGTATCGGTCATCAAGTATTTTCTTGGCTTGTATATAACTCTCTGACACCAATGGCAAGTTTTTTACAAGGTCTAAAGGCTCATTTACAAGAAAACTGCGCAAATAGAACAACTTTTGTACATTTTCCATGGTATTGTTTTTGTCAATTAAAGCATCAAAAAGGCTTATAAAAGGCTTGTACTCGGAATACTTGCCTGTAAAGTTTTGCACATTGATTTGAGGCAGCTTACATTGTTGTTTGGTAGGCAACTGTTGCTGCTGCGCTGAAGGGCACGGATCACTTGACAAAAGCTTTTTAATTTTTGTAATAACTTCTAGAAACTTATCCTCAACATCGTCATAGTCTCCACCGGCATTAGGATCTATGGCACAAATTTTTAAGTTTAATGAATCGAACTTGTCGAAAGTGGCACGTAGTCGCTCTTCTTTTACTAGGAGAGCTTCTCGACTATGATCGACCTTTTCTAGATTGCTGAAGTAGTTAAAATGTTTTGTTAACGCACCTTTCAACGCAGCCCGCTTCCTTTGAAGCCCCATTATGGCTTTTACACTTGTATCAGAATCGGATTCAGACATTTTGTTTTCTTGATGTCGAAAACTTTTTTATAATTTTAAACTAAACGGAGATAAGTAGCACAAGATTTTTGTTCGTAACCGTATATAGAGAAAAATGGAGGAAATCACAAAAACTGACAATACAAAACGTAATCACACGCAAATCACAATAGATAGATAGAAAGCTGGCGTAGGCGTCGGTCGTACGTCACTTGAGTTGCGCAAACACGAACGCAAGATGTCGTTGCAGACTTTGTTCGGCCAATGAGAAGGCAGCCTGCGGCCCGCGAGGACGCAAACACGAAGTTACCGCAACGTCTAGCGCCGCGCGGCGATATTACGGAAACAAGATAGACCAATCCGCGGCACACAATGACACTTGACGTTTCTTCTGAGTGATACGATTTGCGCACCAGAAATTGAAAATTAGGGCGGCAATTATGAATTGACAAATTAGAATCAGGTTCTTGTTCTTGATGGCTTCCTTTTTTTTTCTGTGTAAAGCGATGATTTCCTTTGACTCTTTTCTACTCACGTAGGTTATGTTTATTATCTATGCACCTTTGTAGACGCAGATTGATATCGTGATGATGACAATTTTACACAACAACACTTGTATCTTGGCTCTTTACTTTGGGAGGCCTTACGGTATTGATGGCGTTGATCGGCGGCGGGTATGATGGCGTCGGTTTACTTTACTGCACAACACACTTTTCCTGCACGATTTTTGTGTGGCGATGACCCTGTGACACTTTTCGAAGGACCATGTATGGATAATGGCCAGAATGGACTGTATTTTATTATTAAAGCTGGAATTAAACACAAGGATCTTGCACACACTGTTTATTCGCCATGCGTAGGCAAAAGAGGGGGAAAAAGGTAACAATGTTGCCATATCTTAAAAAACTAGTGTTGGGATTCCAACACATACTTAATATTATAAATGAGAAAATCTGTCCGTCTGTCCGTCTGAAAGATTTTGATAAAAGGTATGAATATAGTTGAATACCCGGGGTCAAACATATGCTACTTTTTGTCGCAGGCGGAGCTGCGGAAAACATCTAGTTCCTTATAAATTACTAGCTATTCAAGTATATTCATACCAAATTTCATCAAAATCCGTTCAGCGGTTGTGCCTTGAAAGCGTAACAGGCAGACAGACTTTCGCATTTATATTAGTATGGAAGTATGGATATCCATACTAATATTATAAATGCGAAAGTCTGTCTGTCTGTTTGTCTGTCAGTTTTGATGAAATTTGGTATGAATTAGTTGAAGACCCGGGGTCAAACATAGGCTACTTTTTGACGCAGGCGGAGCTGAGGGAAACAGCTAGTATGTATATATATAGTATGGATGTGAATTGGCTCACATAATTTAAATAGCAAGAACAAGTTGAAAAAGTTAAAGAAAAAATGGCATTCGCTTTCCATCTGTCACCTCGCCCATAAAACTCCTAACAACGAGTTCGTCTCAATAATTTCAAGATGTCGATATTTCAAGTATTATCCAAGAACAAAACTAATTAACGATCGAGTTCTTTCAACTTTCATATTTCTTTTGCAGCGTGTTATAATATCGTCTAATATTAATTAATTTTGAAAGTCTCGATTTTCACATAATTTTAATATTCCAATTAGTTCATTATCATCTGTAACTGATGCAATGAAAATACCGTGTGGACTTGAATTACGTGTGTTGTAGACACAATAAAAGAAGATTTAATATAATTTTCGATTCAAAACCGTAGTGTTACTAAGCAAAAAGACGAAATCAGAATACCGACATACAAAAATAAAAAGTTATGTTTCTACCGACATACAACAGTTCCACCGTTGCGCAACAGATGGCGTTAGTAGTATCAAAATAATTTCAAACAAAGAAAAGAATTAAGTTTCGAATATAAAAATATAAAAATTAAAATCCTAAGTGCATCGCCAACACCATCATTAGAGTTTTCTACTGAAAAGCGTAGTATTCTCTCCGTACTTTATTTACTCTTAGTCCGTACTTAAATATGATTTTTGTTTTGAAAAGCATTAATTATTATTACTCTCTTGTCATTGGATGATATGTTCATTTGCTCAATGATTTTGGTCCTTGAAGAAGTATATTATCTTGCACAAAGACAAAATAGATTACCTATTACAGACTTAAATGACTTTACTTTTGACATTATTTTGGGTTATGGTTCTAAGTATATTATTCAACCATTACGACAAAGAAGACAAATAAAAATGAAACTCTTGCATCAAGTTATAGTTATAAATGTTTAAGTATTACATTCACACTTGGAGTCATTAAAGGTACGCGCATATTAAGACGGGCCGCAGCGGGACGGAGCGGGCCGCATCGCAGCCCATAATGCGTACTAAAGGTACGCGCACATTATGACGGGCCGCAGCGCAATTATCCGCGGCGCAAAAATCCGCTTAAATCGCTCGTGTGTATTTTGTATGAAGTATCGCACACTGTGCTGGGGCGCAGCGGTTTGCATAAAGGTACGCGCACATTATGACGGGCTGCAGCGGGGCGAAGCGGGCCGCATCGCAACCCAAAATGCGTACTTAGCACATTGGTGACGGGACGGGCCGCAGCGCATTGACGGATTTTGAGAACAGTGTACAGCTAGACGTTGCGTGCGTACGTCATGGATAGCTCTGACGAAGAACTTTTTTTTTTTTACATGCTGTTAGAAGAAGAAAACAATGTAAATCTTATACAAAAAAAATGTCAAAAGCAAAAACGTAAAATGTGATACATCCTATTTGTTCCAAGAGAAAGGTATTCGGTAAATACCATCATCTTTTCCCCGATCTTTTAGCAGACTATAAGAAGTTCTGAGTGTACTTTCGGATGACTCCTGATCGATATTATCAATAGGCTACTTTACTCATTTTTTTTAAATATTTCATATCACAAATTTGAGTCCGTGAGTTGGCTAGTAAACTTTTTCATGAAAATGTTTAATTCGTAAATCATTTCGAGGAATAGGCTTAGGGAACACATTACATTAATCAGATCTTTAGATAAGCAAGTATTTTTTAAGAAAATCGCAGAAAACCAACTCGCGGCTATATTATTATATAACTTTTTTTTATAACTTAGTAATTTTTGCTTTCTTGCAGTTCGTGATGGCCATTATAGCTGCGTGACGTCATCACTATAAAATCTTTAAAATTAAAAAACAATATAAATATAATTTTGAGACTTTTTTCATTAAATTGTATCTCCGAAATAGTGTATTCTATTAATAAAATATATTAAATAAGATTTTTTTGAATCCGTTCAATTTTAAATAAGTTATATCTCCTTTGAAATCATGTGGAAGGGGAAACTGTCAAGAAACAAGAAAAGGACGCACTTAATGGTGGAGTGACGTCACTGATACTTGATTTCGTACATACAAAAGAGATAGCAACACGTCCCCACCACGCTCCCACTTTTCTTCATTAGAAAACTTTAAATGTAAATTACTTCTTTAATTAATTACCAATTTTGTTGTTGTTTTCGGACTCAGTTACTTTTTAGTGTACGTATTGTCCCGTATAATAATTTTGACAAAATGTGAACACAGGCAAGTAGCCTATTACTTGAAATACACGTGCGCGCGTGCGCTCCGATCCGCTTGCTATGGCACACTGTGTCGGGGCGCAGCGGGGCGGGGCGGGCCGCATCACACGCAAACAAAATCTGCGGCGGATTTATGCGAACCGCTGCGCCCCGGCACAGTAAGCGATAGTTCATACAAAATACACACGAGCGATTTAAGCGGATTTTTGCGCCGCGGATAATTGCGCTGCGGCCCGTTATAATGTGCGCGTACTTTAATTCTTCAAACTCAAATAAAAATGTCTCAAATCAAAAAGGAATAGTTTTTAAATTTTTACTTATTAGTACAATAGTATTTACCAGCAACTTATTTAGACATAATTTTTAAAAATTGTCTCTCGAAGTAAATTATTTTTGAAATAGAAAATTTGCTAATTAGTTTATGTGTTTTTGCTAAGTATTAACGACTGTGAGCTTGGCTAGTCATAATGCAGATATTGTTACAGGCAGCATATACATATTGAAGAATTTTGATAATGTCAATGCCAACAGAACATTAGATATTGATCCAGCGTTTACGACATTGTGGGATGGTAATAGCGTGAGATTATTACCAAAATAAGGAGCGTATGCCTCATAAAATTCAACTTCCTTGAATCTGAGGAATAATCAAAGTATTATTGAGCTATAAATCTTTATCACCGCTTTTCATGAAGATATCTTTGGAATATGTGAATATTTTTAACAGTCTAGGTCCACATGTATTTACTAAATATTCCCTGATCCATCCCACTATCACATCCCGGACACTCAATACAACAGCGGCAATCCCGAGACCTTCTACTACTACTACAATTCGATCACCTACGCAGGCGCGTCGATGTGTGTGTTAGTCGTAGGTACCGTATCTGCGTCATATTCGTCGCACCGGCGCTCGGCAAAAGCGATATCCTTGCATTGTTTTGCTTTAGATTTTTACCCTAAATCTGTCCGCTGATGTGCGGTATATGTTTCGGATGGGAATATGTATGTGTTCGTACTGTACGTAAGTATTATTAATAATTCTGTGCTACTAATTTTGAGACTAACTAAAACCTTCCTTAAAATTATAGGTATTGAACTCAACTTAATATATTTTAAGTTGAGTTCAATACCTCGATCAAAATTTTATTTATGTTGTTTCTCTGTAAATATAATATTAAAGGTAAGACGATAAGTGGTGATTCATAATAGTCAGTAATAAAAGCGTGCTCTGTAAAAAACTGAAGGAGATACGCTGGAATATACAATTATAAGGATGGACTTAGTATGATCTAGTATTAAATATTGACGATTCATTAGCCATAACTGTAGCTAGACAAGATTTATATAGGAATTGTACGTACGTAACGTCATATCACGCTTATTGCCCAGACTAGACATTCGTATGCATAGTGAGACGTCAGATTTCCATGAAATGGGATACCGTAAATTATAATTTTAGACGAATTTGCAGGTAGAATGAGACACCTAAATTTCTACCTGGCGCAGTTTAATGTAATTACTTTATGCAATATGAGAACGGTTGGCGCTAACTACGTTGCATGGTTGTATTGTGTAGGTGGTAAGCTTACAATTTGATTCGTGTGTATAATATACTAATACTACTTAATAATATTGAGTGTGTAGCATCTAGCTTGGACAAGACAGCTTTTCTGTGTGCGGAGCTTGGAAGAGTGGAAGTCCTCTGCCTAACAGGTACCTTAATGTAACCTGGAAGAATGGAAGTCCTCTGCCTAACAGGTACCTTAATGTAGCCTGGAAGAGATTGCTTGTGCGATTGTAACCAAACTGTATTATAGTTGTGTGTATGCAATAAGAGAGTATTGCGTCTGGTCGTAATCTAAAACATTTTATTTAATTTTAAAAATTAAGGTCACCTTATTTCATAAATTTCAGGTAAGCAATGGGACCTTATAAGGGCTACTTTTTTAAAACGATTCGTAAAACACCTTTTAACAATTACATTAGCTAAATTGCATTTGAATGGCAGCCGTTGTCAACGTAAAATAAATTTAATTTCTTTGAATGATCCCTCAAGCTATAATTTTCTACTTGTTATTTATTAGGGGCGTTTATAGAAATAAAATTTCTAGAAGGAAAGACGGGCTCTACAAAAACATAAACTGTAATATATGAGAAATATATGTAAGCATATATTGTTACATGCATTGATCGCCAACAGATACAGAGTTAAATCATTCATATTCCTATGATTAAACGTGTTTTCTGTTAAGTAGACAATTTCATAATTTAAATAAAAAACCTGGACAGTACTTTCTTATTCCATACACACAAAAGTAAAATGTTTATCTTACCTATATAATTGTATCTCATTTTAGCGGTTGGTAAATGGCATTACAAATGAGTCTATTTACTTCAGATCGACAGCAGATTTTAAATTTCTTCCAAACCTTCATGCCACTTTATTTATCTTTATATAAATATGCATACCACGTGCAAGAAAGTAAATTAATTACAATTCAGCTTATAAAGCACATAACCAACGTAGCCACCTTTTAAAAGAACAGATACTAACTTCAATTTGAGCTTTTGTTTACTTCTTTAAAATCTCTGCTAAGTTTAATAAAGCCGTGGTTCGTTCTAAGCTGAAGTTAAATTTCATTGGTTAAATTGTATATGAGTTTTATTAACAAACATAAAGTGTTCTTCAAATTCAATTTAACTTATTATGCTATTTCGTTTACATTTAAAAAAAATCAATGAATCCCTACTGATTAAATTTTGCAGGTGACTTCATCGATGAACTAAGAAGAGGGGTGGGTTAGAGCCTAGCAAAAATACAATCATTCCCATTAGTTTCAGTACATATTTGTTTCATGAAACTACTGAAACTATTTATTCTCAATAGTTCCATTCATCTTGGCAATGGAACTAGTGTGAACAAATTCCGTTGGGTCATTCCCATTAGTTCCAGTTCAAATTGTCTCATGGAACTACTGAACTTTTTCATTTTCAATTTTGGTCTTGACAAAAAGGTATATATCATAGACCGAAGAAAATTTCAACAAGGAGCTCTAAAAATGGGCTAACTAAAGAAAAAACTACCTGTCAATTGCGTCAGAATTTTTTGCGATGTATTATAAATTCTTATTTATTTATTTAGCACTTTTTTGCACACAGTACATTAAAAGATATCAAAGCATATGCTTCGATTCCGAGACAGTAAACGCGCAATTCTAAAGTAGTTCTAGGTATATTATTTTTTTATTTAATAATATGTATTTATTTATGTACGTTTATTTGTACAAGTAGGATACAGTGGAAAACAATTTATGTGTATTTTGCACAAATCACGCAAATGAAACTAGCCTGAAATGCAAAACATTGCTCTTCTTTCTTAAATCTTTATTAAAAGTTAAACATTACAGAAACATGTGAGTAAAAAAGAAACATAAATAAAGGCGGACTTATCACTAAAGCAATCTCTTCCAATCAACCTTAGGGAATACTTTACGAATTATCAATTACTTATATAACATTATATACAAAAAAGCTCTTGTTTTAGAACTCAACAACACGAATATTACAAACATACGTATAAGTAATAATTCCTACGACCCTAGACAAATTGAAATATGTCTACCAAGAATCCTTTTTTATATTACAATATTTTTAACCTTTACACAATGGAGGTCGTCCTTATACGAGTATTGAATTTATAGGAATCCCAACCCAAAAAAAACATGACTTAGATTTGCCAAGGTGATCTAACAAACACTGTCATGTAATTAAAATCGTTAACCCTGTTCAAACCAAACAAATAGAAAAGATTTACGTCCAAAAAAAAATGTTACAGGCTAGTTTTAATTGGTTGACAGAGTAATTTGAAACGTCAAACGATCCAATATCGTTGAACAAACTGCGGTAAGCCAAAAACAAATATATGTGCACCAGACACCACACCACTAACCTATGCCTATTAATGCAATATAATCGTAAAACATGCGTGAAATAACATTGATTTACTTTAGTGGTTAACCTGTAAAATTAGTTGGGTTGAGTAGTCATTCAATAAGTAATACTTAGTTACGCACTGTACATAGGCCGCCTTTACGCAGTTATTTTAGAACCGTATGTTACAATTTTTTTAAACACATTTTTTTTTTATTCAATCAAACCATAAGTGGGAGACTGGTGCAAAGCCAGACAAAGCCTGTGTTACAGGCACCAGGTCTTCTTCCTCGTAACACTATGTATTATGTTATTTTTTATGAAATGAAGGCAAAATTATTATCGCCATAAGTGCGCCAAACACTAAAGCAATGATGAAGCCCTGTAGAAACTTCATTGCCTACTTAGATGCCGCACAGTCTTTTGTTCTATCGAAATCGCATAAAAAAGTTTACTGACATTTACTAGATTATGAAAGCCAAATTAAGCATGTTTATTTTGCAAATAAAAAAAAAATGGTCTGAAGAAATTCCTTCAGGGTCGGCATCGCGCTCGTGACGTCTCCGGTGTTGCAGGCGTTCATAGGCTACGGTAACCACTTACCATCAGGTGGGCCGTATGCCTGTTTGCTTACTTAGTTGTATTTATACAAAAAAAAAAACATATTACACATATGGACGGGACAGCAAAAGCTTAGATAAAGCATTGCGTTTTACCCTTTGTGTACGGACCCCTGAAAATAACTAACCTATGAATAGATGAATACAAAATAAACATTCTATTGCAGGGTTATGAAAAATTATGTTATCCATCCATCATCACGATAATTTTGAGGCGGGCCTTAACTCTTTCTCATTGGTTATTTTAATCCGAGCGTCGGAAGCGAGCGTATTTATCACAGCGGTATTAAATAAGGGTCATAATGGAATAACAAATGTTCCGTCGACGGCGACAATACACCGGTATATCGCGGAATTCTCGAGATTTACCCATTTACCTCTAGAAATATTTCTTGAAAAATTACTACAAAGAATGTGGCGTTTTATTTTCACGTGGAGTAATCGTCTTCAAAGGAAGATGTCAGGGGAGATATTATTATGTGTCAAGGCAATGATTATGATGTTACACTTACTGTGATGGACGTATATTTCTTAATCGGTGTAGAAGGAAAAGTAAGTATAAAAAATAATTTAAAGGGGTACGGCAATGTTCTTGAAAACAGTTAAAAGCACAGAATTTATAGCTAGCAATATTTACTTTATTTATTGAAAAACACGACTAGTTCTAACACATTTTATCATTATTTCAATTAGAATGAAATTGTAGGTTAGGTCTATAATTTTTTTATCTATGTTCTTGTGTAAAAAAACTTAAAAAAAGGTTTATATTTTTATACAACTAAGTAGGCAAACAGGCGTACGGCCCACCTGATAGTAAGTGGTTACCGTAGCCTATGAACGCCTGCAATACCGGATGTCACGAGCGCGTTGCCGACCCTGAAGGAATTTTTTCACGCCCTTTTTAAAGGCTCCCATGTTATAGTCACTAGGGAAAACCATGGAGGGGGGTTCATTCCATAATTGCAGTGTACAAGAGAGGAAATTGCGTTTGAAGCGTACTGTACGCGATAACATGGGATCCAAGGTATGGGGATGAAATCCCTGACGTCTGGCTGTTGACACTTTTTTATTTAATAAAAATCTTTTTTTTTTAATTTTATAATTTTTAAAAAATTACCTATAGTTCGAAAGAGCCAATCTACTTACTTTCGTACTAATTTCAGTTTCATCATAATAATTCTGCAGTCTTCGTCAGTCGTAAAAATACATAGTTACATTCCGATTTTAAATATTGTTGATTTCATCGATTGCTTTACCCGCCCTTTACTTGTGGCTATATCAATAATTATGGCATTTCAACATTCCCTTAATTTACAGATATAAAACTACCCTCACCTTCGTACTCGCGTCTATGTCGCGTACATTAAGGCTGTTCCACACGCGCGTTATCGCCGTATATTTATCAGCGTCGCCGATAGCTGCCTCGCTAAGCCGACGATAAGTCGCTTTGGTGTGCTCTCTTTAGCTCTATTTACTGATTTCAGGACTACAAGACGTTCCTGAAGGTATCTATAGTATATCGTGGAATAGTGTTGTGTGTATGTAAACGCACATAAAGTTTTTATTCTATCACCAGATAACCACTGCGAAATTTTTGTGGTTCGGTACTTTTTGCTGGGTATTGAATAAGACGACTGTTTTTTATCATTATGACCTCATTATGTATGTAAAGGGGCGTTAGCATCTCTATTCTCACCTCTCTCACCATGGTGAGTAAGCCAAGGTAAGAACTCCCATATATTCTATTGGCTCAGATGTTACTTTGTGGAAGTCAAATATAAGTGCTTACTGAATTTGCTTGAACTGAACTCTATTAATGGAAACTCTTAAAGTAACGTACTAGTAACATTACATAATGAACAAATATCCAGATAAACGTAAGATTTAGTATCACTTTCTGAGCGGAATCCATTTTTGATACATTTACAGAAATATTTGTCTTCTGTTAAATCTGTAAATGAATACTAATTGTTAATGATTTTTACTATCTTTCTTTCTCATGCTTGCTACAATTAAAATATACTTTTTACAAAATTAGAAAATTTACAAGCCTTGGCGGAGTTCGCAAAATAAAATTTTGTGGACGAACTTTAGTTACTTTCTCTAATTTGAAAAATCTTAGGGACCATTCTGTGGCTGTAAAGAAAACGTAACAGCACAACACGCGATCCTCGCATGTCGGTGACATAGTTCCTCGCACGATGTACAGCCTGGATAAAGGATGTTTCCCGCGATATATATTTGTCAGGTGAGGGTGGAATGCCTAAATACGAGGGGCAATGATTTCTAAGCCGTGTATTTTGTCTTTATTAGATTTATCTATCTATTCCTAGATCAGGGGGCAGCATACAGAGCAGTCGGGCATACCATAGTCCAGTATGGTTCGGAGGATCGCATAGCTCGGATACTTATTTGTGGTCACGATCGTCAGCACGTGAAGAAGAAGAAAAAGATCTATATAGTTCTAGCTGATCTTCATCAGTCATAATGCACTAAGTAGCCGGAAGACCCCAATGACTCAAACTAACTTCATCACACAGTTTTTAAGCGTATAGAGGTAACTAATTGTAAAGAAGTCTTTCAAAATTATGTAAGTTTATATAATTTTTCTGGAAATTCTACAATGTTCGCTCAACAACTGTTATTGATTTTCTATTGCCTACTATTATATATGTAACATTTCTATCATATGATAGGAATAATAATATTATTATTCTTATTACATGCCACTCCAAGACCAGAAATTAATAAACTCCAATGACAATTTTTAAATTAACATGTGAAATTGGTTTATAATACAACCCAGATTAAGACGCGTGTTATATTCGACTTAAGAATAGACCTTATTCGTTTGTGCAAAATAAATACGCTTAAAGATGATGATTATTAATAGTCTATGGATAGCTCGATAATCAGCCACCAAACCTTCCATGGGCTTGACTTTTATTTAAGTACCTTTTTGTACGGAAAAGAACATTAGCCGATCGATCATTACTTCATAAATATAACCGAGGGGATTATAACCACTCGGTCGTAGATAAGAACCGAGTGCCGGGCATTAAGTCCCTCGTTATTGTTCATTAAATATTCCAGATAAGTGTTAACGGCTTACCAAATGGGATTAAATTATTGAATTAAAAAATGTGACACCTTTTTTATTCTATGCATTTAGGTAAGTGTAGTGTAATGTTAAGAAGAAACGATACAAAATTTTCAAAAATAAAAAGTTTTTTAAAGGGCAACTTTATTAAGGAAACTATGTAGCAAGGAGAGAAGAAGATAAGAAAGGAAGTAAAGATCAAAACACTGCTAATTTACGAGACATTACCAAGCTTAAGGTTTATGTAAAGGTGAGCGAATTTGTCCGGTATGTCTGAATGTGACCATGTTCATTCATCAACCACATCTATCTTTCAGTTGGTGTCATGGAAATAACCGATATTACAATTATCTTATATCTGTTCATCTGGTAAAGAATTTCACTAACAATAATATTTTCAAAGAATATCCACGTTAGGCTGTAAGGCCATCTCTGTTAACGCTTAGATGATTACTAAGAAGAACCATATCTGTCTTTCTACAGATTCGGTGAAAATTTCCAATTTCATTTAAAGAAATTATTTACCTTCCAAATAAATCCCAAGAAATGTCTTAAGCATTTCAGACATTGCCAAAATGAGATAATTTAGGAAGCCAAGCCTCAGACTTTTCATATATAAGATTAATTTACTGTAAGACTATATAAAGTGCCACGAAATCCGCATTAATGTTTTTTGTATTCCATTTTCTGGACTTGAATAAAGTGTTTTTCCATAAGTTACTTTTCACCTTTTCGTCAAATACTTATAATAAGTTGTTGTAAATTTTTGTTTTCAGTTTTGTAACTGAAATTATTTATGTTGTAAGCCATATAGACTGCCGGACCACGGATACTTACCTAGTATTAAGTTCAATTTTCACACTTTGGATGCTTAAAACAGCTAATCGTAGAAATATAAAAATTTTAAGTTGCGATTCAGACAAATTAAAAGAAAGTTTATGTGTTTAAAATATTTAAAAATAAATTAATTAATTAAAAAAAAAATATTTATAAAAATTACTGTGTCACAATCACAGATAAAATCATTTATTTTTCCTCCAGAACAGAAAAATAATAAAATATGCTGTCTTATAAACTTCCAATACCGATGGATACTACAGAAAAATTCCCATAATAAACAGTAATTACGAACCCCAATACGAAATCCCAAGCCAAATTAAAACCAACGAATGGGAAAGCAATGCGCGTCTTAATAAAATGGAGCTCACTGAATGTAATTTATTGATTCTCCTGCAGCCAGATTTGGTCTATTCGTCTTTTTATCAGTCTAAAGCTAATTTAGCAGAATTTGTCGGTCGTAGGAAGATTCCAATCTTGAATTTTTATTGTAGAACTGACATTAGAGATTTAGTTTAGTTATGTTGTTTGGACATTTTAATTTTTCTTTGTTATTGGCTTAGTAAAGAGTATCCAAGTATATTAGTCAAGAGCACCATTTATTTTATTTATTTTATAAGTTAATCATGCTGATATTATTATGCGTACAATTTGACGAAGCATGTTGTGGATTTATATAACATTACTACTTTGAATTAACAAAATCTTTAATTAAATATTTGCAGTTAATAATTCTAGCTCGTAATTTTAAAATAATCAAGATGTTTTTAAAAAGAATAAGGTAAATTTAAAAAAGTTAGATGTCTTAATGTTCGACCAAGATAGGAAAAACCAGCAAAGGATACTTGATCTCTTTTCTTTTTTTTTTGACATGAAATGACTTAAGTGTGTTCGATAAGAATTGGAAAGAAATAGCACTGGATAAATTAATTTTTCCTCAAGAAATGGGAGGAAGCTTTTGCTCAGCAGTGGAACAGAATAGCTAAACATACTATGTAACACAAAGTTATAAAGCAAGAACCGAAATAGACGCAGTCTACGTACCTACTCTATTTTTATGCTTGACCCATTAAGGAATATTTTTACAATGTCAGCTCTATGAAAATATTAATATATGTTAAACAGATTTTAGGTAATTTTGAATCTACTAATTACACCTTACGGCGTTGTAAAGTGAAGATTGAGGAAAGTGTTGACTCATAAGAGCGCTAATTTGAATACTTCAACGTTTTATGATACTATAAAAAGATAATTCCCAGGTAAAATGGATCCTCTTAAGTAAAATATACTATATGATATAGGTAGTATAAAATGACGCAAATTAAAGAAGTTTAAACGAGAATATAACAATAAGGAAGTAAGGCAAAGTCTTAGTAAATAATTTCTCTATATTAGGTAATCCATACTTATTATTATAAATGCGAAAGTCTGTCTGTCTGTCTGTCCGTATGTCTGTATGTTTGTCTGTCTATCTGTCTGTCTGTCTGTTACGCTTTCACGGAAAACCGCTGAACGGATTTTGATGAAATTTGTTATGAATAGAGTTGAAGACCCGAGGTCAAACATAGGCTACTTTTTGACGCAGGCGGAGCTGCGGGAAAAAGCTAGTTCAAAATATTGAAAGAAATATATAGCTAGCATAAAAATGCCACTAATTTATAATAATATATTTTAGTTGAAAATAAGCTCAAGTACCGTAAAATATATTAATAACAGATTACTTTCTGTTTTCAAATGATTCCATATAACCTTCACACATTTTCATTGCGCCACCTTTACCGGATTTAAGTCCGTCATATGTTTTATAAAAATAAAAAATATCACCGCGAAAGTTAGAGAGAAAGGCCAAACTCTATTTTCGGCGTATAACTTATGAAAATAGGAGTACCACCAAGCTCGATTTAACACGTGAAAATGTAACAGACGACCAGTAAACTGAAATAGTCACGAAATGGTATCATTAGGTAGATTCCACACGTGGCCACATAATTGAAAGGGACCGGTGGTTGTGGGTGGGTCACCTCGTCATAGCATAAGTATGTGAGAAGGTGAACTGACCTATGGAAAACTTAAATTTTTCCCAGTGATTGAGAAAAAAAAAATGTCTGATGACAGTGACGAGACTTTATTCACGCCTATAATAATTATAAAGCAAAACTTTGTACAGAAGAATTCTTTGAAAATAACACAAGTACTCCAATTCTATTGTCGAATCCTCCAGCGCACAACCTTTGGTTGGCACAGAATAGCTAATAGTACTAATTCAATGTATAGATGTTACCGGAAATGTATGAAATCTAGGAATTGTATACATCTCCTAGGAAATGTATACAATTCCGAAGCAATTTAGGAAATGTATAAAATATTGTTTTAAAAATTATTTAATACATTCATATCCTAGGTAATGTATACATTTCCTAGGAATTGTATATAATTCCAATATCGTATTAGGAAAAGTAATTATAATTAATTACTCTATCTTTGCACTTACTTTTATCTCTCAACACCACCTGTTGGTTGAATGGTAGAAAAAGCCCACGGCTTTAAGTCCGCCATTTACATTCTTTGTAATAAAGTTTAAATAAATTAATAAAAGTATAAAAAGAATGCTTTCTGTAAAAAAACAGTCTACATATCCTGGGTAATAAATCTAGTTTATTTAGATTTATAGATAGAATTTCAATATCGTTCACACGTCGTCTTTTGAAACTCAAGCGTTTCTGTCACAAGGTTTGTCGCTCGCTCTCTTCGCTCGCTCGCTAACTGTTATGGTCACTGTAAAACCATAACCTAACCTACTTTCTGTCACAAAGTCGTCTTTTGAAACTAAGTCGCTTCTTTCGCAATCGTCATCATTATAATTTCAGCCTTGTCTTACATTTTCGATCTCTATTTAGGAAATGTATAGATTTCCTAGGAAATGTATAGATTTCCTAGGAAATGTATAGATTTCCTAGTAAATGTGTCTAATTTATATTATATCACACATTTCCGGGCGATTGTAGGAATTACATACGTTTCCTAGGAATTGTATACAATGACGGATTACATACATTTCTATTAACATAGACAAAAGAATAAAAAAAAAAAAAACTACGAGACTATAGAAGATTTACAAAATTAAGAAATTTCAGCACAAATAGAAAATGTAGCTAATAGAAAGCAAAGTAAATGTAGTCCAAGGACAGATTTCTCTAAATTCTCACAGGGATACTTTCTATACGGGGATTACTGCATATACTTTCTTTTCTTAAAAATTATAATATTGGTGGATGACAACACTACTTCTGTTACTGTTACAATATTCTATGTCTATGGTTCACAAGAATGATGTGAATAATTTGTGGAGCAATCGCCTCTCAGGTGCTTCGCTTCGAGAAGCCAACTTTAATGAAGACACATGGATTTAGGAGATATTTCACTAAATGTTTTGTTTGTTGATTCTTGCTGTTAGCCTGTAACAATGCCTGTTTCGAACTGAGTTTATGTAAATATGTCAAGTGCTTTTTTTCAAAATTTATGAAAATGAAACTACCTCTATGGTCCAGTGGATGAGAAGTAGTCCAGAATACCTAGCTTACTTCTGTATCAAATACTATCCTAGCGCTTTCCCGGTTGTGTTCTCAGTAGTTTGCTTTGGAGCCCAGGGTCCGCTTTCCTAGCTAAAATACCTAGCTTACTTACTTATTCTTAGAAATTCATATGAAACTGAATGGGGAAAAGGGAGAGAGTATCAGTAGAAGTGCTGTTCTCAAAGTGAAATTCTGAATATAAATTCCTAAATAAATTTATGAATGCAATTTTGAGCTAACATTACGAGCTCTAATTAAGTAGCAATGTTTTCAAAAAAACATACTTGCTTTGAGGTTTGCGAGCCTCTGTAGGGTCCAATTAGTGTTTATCTTGAGATAATAAACCAAGTTAATTGGTGTTAATTTTTAACTTAACAATTCATGTAAATCGTGAACTTAATATTTTTCTTTACTACAAAAGAGTTTTCGCAAAGTTTCGTTGGTTATGTAAAAAGAGCGTTGTAATGAAAAGCTTTCGCATTTAAAGCTACTGTGAACACTTATTTCCGAGTACTCATATATACTACACACACAGTAGCATTTGGCAAATCTGATAAACTAAAAGAAAGCTATCTACATACCACACACATGAAAATGCTGGGTAATTTTGTCATTACGTGAAAATATCAGGAGGCCATATATTTGAAATGTATGACACAAATCGTTCGATATCGTTTGATATCGAACGGTAATTATTCGAATTTCGCATGAGTCACACTTTTCAAAAATAGCACTCCAGGCCATGTTGCCTCCATCGAAGCCCGGCAGATGAGACAAAGTTCATCTGCCGGGACAGTCCTCATAGACCAACCCTTAGGATCCACTAATAGATCCAAGGATACTATTTTTATTTACTCCTAAAAAGGATAACTAATCGGTTAAACTGATTTCCCAGCTACCAAGCTGTAACGCTTCTATTCGTAAAATATATACATAGGTACTTTTTGAGGTTTGTTGTTCATACTACGAGATGTTGTCATAAAAGCCATATTTTTGATGCCAATTAAAATTTAAATTTCATAACAGTTAACCATTTCAATTATTTTTGGCGTGCGATGCGAAACATGCGAAAATTATTCCGAAATATTTTCTCAAGTACTTTCAAATGGAGATAAGAGGATTTGACGTTATAAAACTCTTTATACAAAGCTTTGCGACGATAGAATTTTCCCGTAAGCGGATTAACCCACACCAGTCATCTGGGTAATTTTTTTTTTTCAATACGCAAAATTGGCGGAAACTGAATATGTAACATATCGACATCAACCCATTTGTTCATTTTATTATTTTTATTTGATACCTATTTGTGTATCTTTTCGAACTTCATTGCATGTTAAACATTGACAATGGCCATTCTATGGACCATTTCCCAGGCAACTATTCTGGTATATACTAAACTTTTATCTATTAATATTACTATACTGATAACATTTTATTTTCAACAGCCTTCATAATTTTGTGTAAGGTATGATGTAAAATTATCTATTTTTATTTTTTTTATTTTTATATATTGTGTAAGTTTATCAGCACCCCATCTACCACCTTCTCTTAATGTCTCTAAGGTTAACTGGCAGACAATGCTTAGCATTAAGTGATACCTTTTGTCCTACATTATCTGTAAGATATTGTGTGCAATAAATAATAAATAAATAAACAGTTTCTATACCGTGACTATAATTGTTGTATGGGTACTTTATTGGGCAATCACCTGGTCTGCCACATGAAGTGAACAATTCAACGTTTTGGACACGACAAATACCTACAGAAAAAGGAAAATAAGTATCTGTACTCCAACCACCCGATTTCTACGTAGTGGCAGGTAATATAAAGTTTGACATCGATTAGACAAAATGTTTTTATTCACAGACTTCTAATGACTTTTTCTACCTATTTAATTTTCATATACGAAGATGATGTTTAATTTATACGATCTTAAAATAATAAGTACTTCACTTAAATTTATCTTATTATTCGGGATGAAAATGAGAAAATGATCATGTTGTCGTTCCATTTTATTTTCCAATTATTTAATATCAATTCTGCAAAGCTAATTTTAGTATTTAATAAGGACATGGCTCTTAGCGATGAACTCAAAGGTATGCCGAATAGCCTCCAGCAAAAATGTTTTCTTTACAGTCTATCTTTTTCTCAACTAATTAGCGATACTTGGCTTTAGGCAAGGGCTGAACGACTTAGATTGATATTTGATTAAATGTTTTTATTATCTTTGTAGGCAACGTGTTACTGTGCTGATTCGGAATGGAAGGTATGGATTTATCCACGAAAATGTACGGCAATATTTAATTTCAATTATTATTATCTCTTTATTTATTCTCTTTTTTTTGTAAATACATTTTTAAATATTAATAAAACATAGTATAAAAAATATATATATATATAAAAAGGTGGTCTGGGCTCTAAAGTGGGGAACCTCCTCCCAACCCGTGCCGTGTCAAGGATGACTGCCTTCTGTATCCGACCCATGATCCAACCACCTAGCGAGAGCCTACCTAGGTGTTGATTTAGTTCGCAGATACTACTATCGGCACAATGCTAGTCGAATCAACATCCCATATGACGGTAACCTCGTGGGCCAAGTTAAGATATTTTGACAGTTTATCTTTCTCGGCCTTGACGAGATTCTCGTCATGCGGGATGTAATATCAACGAGCACTGCACGGCGCTGTGATTGATCGACCAACACGATATCAAGCTTATTGGCTACAATAGTCCTATCCGTGATGATTGATCGATCCCAGTAGAGCAAAGCACTACTATTTTCGAGAACTGGGGCTGGTGAGTACTGGTAGTACGGCACTTGAGATTCGATACGACGGAGAGATTCTCCGGGATGGTGGCATACCCGACTTATGTCGACCGTACCTTCCTTTATGATATATTTCCGGTAGTTCCTAGTCTTGATAACCCGTTTCAGTTTCCCCAAAGAGGTCACCGAAGCGTAGCCAGTTCACCGACGCGAGCAGGTCTACATCAGCTCTTGTTAAGGCCCAGTAGAACCGCCCATGCAGCTCCTTGCTCCTCCATACGTTCCTCCGATCCTCAGTGCTTAGCACCGATGGCTTACGCCAATTCTCGTTTGCCAAGTAGAGAGGAGTCAGGCCCAGGTCAGGTGCAACTTCACGATGCATCCCACATCCACTGCTACGGAAATAATTCCGGAGCCTGCACACTTCACGATTGTGGAGGTTCTTAGAGTTTAAAAAGCCATGACCCCCCAACTTTCGTGGAATGTACAATCTCATTACGATGAACGCGGGTGAAGCGTGCGATGAAATGTGAGCTGCTGACGGAATCTTCTATCCAAGGCGTCTAGTTCAGTCTGGGTCCATCTCAGTATGCCGAAGGAGTAAATTAGTAGAGGCATCACCCACCCATTGAAGGCACGCGTCTTGTTGCCACCAGACAAAAGACTATTAAGGACTTTTACAGGTGACAAAAATATCGTTCCTTAAATATTTTTTTTTAACATCATCTACTGATATACCTAAGGTTTCGGACATACCGAGATATTTATAAGAGAGATCTGAGGGTCATTACTTCGGAAAGTTGTAAATTTTGAGAATTTACAACCTTCCCTCGCTGTACATGCATGACCGCACATTTATCCACACCAAATTCTATTTTGATAGCATTGCTAAAAACCTCGGTAGTTTTTAACAACGACATCAAGTTTTGAGAATTTGGTGTAAATAGCCTTAGATCATCCATGTAGAGCAAGTGAGAAATGACCTCACCAGGCGTAAAATCATTTTAAACTTGGTAGATTAATTATTTTTATGTATTATTCATTATATTTTGATATAATTTGTTTGAAATTATGGTAAATAAACATATAATATCCTCAACAAAACCAATAAAATATTTACAAAACTTTGGGTCTTGACGTTGTCAAGGACGTTTGGGAAGGACTTGGGATTCACGGGTTGCCCCGGTCCTTTGAGAGGCTTGCGCGGGGATATGGATCCAACGCGTATAGGCCCTTTGGAGAAGTTGATGTTATTGGTGCTCCTGCCCAAACCCGTCCTAGGCTATATCAATAGATAACATTTTCATTTTCATGGGCAGGAGGAGGAACTATTGCTAATGAGTGAAAATAATCAAATGGGTTATGGTTATGATATTTGAATGGGCTTAAACTGGGCTATTGCAATAGCAATCGGTGATAGAATGATTGATTGATTGAATAATCATCCCAATGTTGCTCTTCTGTATTAAAATGCTCTTCTTCTTATTATCATGTTGTCTCTATACCTTGGTATTCACGGGCCGTAGCCCAGTTCTTTGAGGCTTGCATGGGGGCACAGGTCCAACATGTAAAGGCCTTGTGAGACGTTTACTATAATTGGGGTGGGGGCACAATCTAAGGCATGGCCTCAAGCAAATCAAAGAGATGTACTTGAGGTCAATTCCCAGAAGGTGCAAGTCTATGGGAAGAAATGGACACTCTACTTAATACCGGTCTATTACGTTAATAGGTTTAGTGATTTGGTTTTTAGGGTATGGAAAGAACTATGACACCTGCTTGACCAATGTATTTCACACGGATAAAATAAGCAGGCGGTGATTCGCCATCTCAGGCAATGGGCCCCCGAAATCGGCGAAGAGGGCAACACTAGTTGAGCGGCTAAAGGTGAAGAGGTGTCGCTTGACTTTAAACAACGATCATTTGCTCCCTTCACGTACGCCCACTCGCCACTTACGTTCCACATTCACCTTTCGAGCATAAGCTCTGGCGACTTCACTCTGGCCGGCCGGCTAAGGTAAGCCAGAGGTAGGGGTCCTGTCCCTCATCGGCGTCCACTCCGACCAACCAACAAAGGGAAGTTGAGGCGAGGGACGGAGTCCTCCCCTGGGAGCACTCAGATCCGCAGGGTCGCTACTCCCCAACAGCTCGCCACAAGCTGCCCTGCGGAGACTGACTGCACTGGGAAGGGAACCCAGTGGGCGATGGGGTCGTCATATCCCTACGCCGTTTTATTATTATTGTTTTATTAAAATGCAGTGTGTGTACTATGTTAGGTTCTTTAGTTGGACTATTCTAGTTCTATTTGTGAGGACCTATAATTGGCTTCTAAATTGCTTAAGTTGTTACCTATTTTATAGATATAAGCTGTTAGTCTTCCTTATAATATGCTTATGTTATGAGAATGCCACTTGGCATTAAGTCCACCATTTGTACAAATTTTTGTATTGTGCAATAAAGTTTAAATAAATAAATAATAAATAAATAAACATAGTTATATAATAGACTAATATAAAATCTACCATGTTACTGCAAATAAAATATTTTATTTTACTATCGGTATAATATGTATGTCTAGCTTTGAGTAGAAGTCGTATATTTCAATAATCCCTTGTCCGAAGAACGAGTTACAAGCTAAATCTGCTGTACAGATGCTGAAAAGTCGGGTATCCTGCAGACTTCTCTGCTGCAGAAAGAGTATAATTCATTGCTTGAAAATAACACCCAAGTGACTGTCCCTTGTACAAAATCCTAAATACATATTATTTTTTCGAACAGTTTAAAGTCTTTGACAAAAATGTTTGATACGCAGAGCGTGACCTCATAATATTTTCAGGAGCACTCTGTCCCAAATTTAAAATTATAATGCAATTCTTATATTATACGGAAAACCCTATTAGCGCTTCCTTTGGCTCCCTTCGTTATAACTTGCCGGACATGTTACAAAAATATTTCAGGGTTGAGAAAAACCCGCTGCTTGTGATTCCGCTGTGAAAGTAGGGTTACATCAGTAGTTCCCAAACTTATTTTTCTCGTGGACCACTTTCAAAATTTTACTGGTTTCGGTGGACCCCCTGCTGCTACATTTCTACCACATTCTTAAAGTCGCCAAAAAATAAAAATTGTGTCACTTCTGAGTTCTGTCCCTATATTTCGATATGTAAAATAAAAACGAAAAATGGTACATTTTATATCACTTTATTTATTAAAAGAATAGAATTACAAGAAAAAAATATTAAGGTAATATAGGTTCAGGTCATAATTTTAATTAATGGGAAGGATGTATCTGATGGAGTGTCAGCAAACGATCAATGTTTGGCTTTATTTTTGTGAGCAATAACCGCAAATCCCCCCGCTCTGTGATGTTTAATTTGCTCCTTTTTTTTGTTAAGAGGTTTGTAACGGCACTAAAACTCCTTTCGACAAGATATGACGAGGGAAAAGCTATTAAAAATTTCCTTGCGATTTCCCACAGTCCAGGATATTTTTCGGGTATTTCTGCTTGCAGCCAAAATGTTGGGTAGCCTTTTCTAAATTTCACCTTCAGCTCCTCATTAGTGCTTAGCTCGAGCAGCTCCTCTTGTAATACAACATTGGCCACTTCCGTTTCATCAAATGGATTTATTATCCATGGTGGTATATCCATCGTCAGTATATCTTCAAACCTGGTTTTGAAGTCATCATGCAGGGCACTTAAATGTTGACTGTAGGTATGGATATCCTCATCAATACATTCTACCTGCGACAAGTTTGGAAATTGAGAGAATTCGCGCCGACTAATGTTTTGCTTCATAAATTTCAATTTCCCAAGAAAAGCCGAAATTATCCCCTTTGTTTTTATTAAATTCAGGCTGTCCCCTTGTAACTGCAAGTTAATATCATTAAATTTTTTAAACAAATCTGTCAAATACGCAATGTCTGCTTTGAATTTGATCAAGTTTTCTTTTAAATCTGGATCTCTACTTTCTAAGAACTCTAATATGGAATCGAAAACAGAGTAAAATCTCGTTAAGCATGCACCTTTCGACAACCAGCGTACTTCAGTATGTAAGAGCAGTCGTTGGAAGTCTTCATCATTTTCGTCGCACAATTGAGCAAATAAACGTGTATTCAATGCATTGCTTCTGATTTTGTTGACAGCTTTTATTACAAAATGAAGAGATTGGTTCAACCTGTCACTTAAATGTTTTGCCACAAGATGTTGTCGGTGGATTACGCAATGAATAGCTGTAAGTCCTGGTATAATTCTTTTGAGATGACTTATAAACCCACGATATCGCCCGACCATTGCAGGAGCTCCGTCTGTTGCCACTGAAATAATGTTTGTAAATGGGATCGATTTTTCCGTAAAAAAATTACTCAGGACATTAAATATTGATTCGCCTTTAGTGTCAGTCTCCAAAGTTCGGGCAAATAGCAATTCTTCGTGAATTTCTTCCTCAACAATAAATCGGACATATGCCAATAGTAATGCTTCATTACTGGGTAACGTTGACTCGTCCAGTTGTATAGAAAAATGAGTTTTTTGCAGATGATTGCACAAAAAGCTTTCGATATCAGAGCTCATTTCATCAATGCGTCTTTGTACAGTATTGTTACTTAATGGAATTCTTTTTAGTACGTCAAATGGAGATTTGTGCAAAACAGTTTTTAAAACCTCTTCAACAGCGGGTAAAATTAATTGTTCTCCGATAGTGTGCGGTTTTCCAGATTTTGCTATAAGTAATGAGATATTGTAAGATGCCCGCAAGCCATCATCGTTACTTTGAGATGTTGAAGCGAACATACTGTGCATGGTGGGTCTCTTTCCATATTTTTCTTTCAATGTTTGAAAATATTTTAAATCTTTACCTATTTTATCAGTATGACACCTTTTTAGATGATCTTCGAGCTTTGATGGTTTCATAGAGTCATTGCTCAAAACTTTGTTGCATAATAGGCACATGGGCAATTGTTTGTCTGCCTCTGATGGAACAAAACCATATTTCAAATAATCGACACTATATTGTCGACATTTTTTCTTTGCTGTAGCCATGTTTCGTGTCAGTTACCTTACCTGTAAAAAAAATGTTTTAGTAACTAAGTTTTTTTCTGAATATAGGTATCACACCGCAGCCTTTGTCAGCACGCGGAAATAGAATTACGGCTTGTAAAGGGACCAACTAATAAACCGCTGAGACAAATACAAACGTTTTCACAAAACGGTATCAATTTTAAAGTACATAATTTACCACAAATTTTTAATAGTATAAATAAAAATTAGTGTACTCAGTATCGAATACTGATCATATTTGTGTAGGAAAAAATAAACGTCGAAATCCCAAAATTGTCCATAAAAACGATAACTAACATTTTATTAAATCAATGAGTTCACGCGCTCCGTGTATTTGCGTATTTTTTGTCTGCGGCTTCATTGTTAAAACGTGACAAACAGGCATCGAAGTTCAAGCCCCGCCCTTTTCCCGTCGCCCGCGCACCGCTCGCTCTTTCCGAAAAGGAATAGTTTTGATAAAATAGTTACTTCAAAATCAATTTAACATGATTATGAAATTACTGTTTTATAAAATTAGTAGTTATTTGCAAGAAAAATTACAAAATTAATCGCTCTGCAATATTGCTTATTCGGCCTTTTTAGAGAGGCAGTGCTTCTCTCGTGAAAAAACAATTGAATAAAACGTGCTGTGTTTGTCTTCAAATCGAAAGAGGACAATTAAAATATCTGTAAGTTACTAAGTTACCTATCTATACAGGCCGTTGTGATCAACCGACTAGTACACGTAAACAAAATACTTAAGTACTATAACAAAAAAAGGTAGGTTACTTACTTTTCTCCGGCACTAGCAAACACAGATATAAATTTTCTCACAACTTTTTTCCAAATTCCGCCTTGTTTTCGAAATTCCGGAAACAAATGAATGCGTTTGGTTGCCTTTGGCATCAAGTATTTATAGTGTTGATCAAGTTCATGTCTGAACAAGCATTAAGCATTGTCGGGCGGATAGCGCTTTGCAAGTCTGTACACGAAATTGTACGTAATATCGAATACACAAGTTTGGACAAGTAACAGTCGCTTGCCTTATTAAAATATTATCTGCTTAGATAGGTACTTAAAACAATGTAGGTAGGCCCTTATAAAAACTATGCTTACATTTTTGCTCTTTACTATCAAAAGCAGATAAATTTTCGTGGACCCCCATTAACATCTTATGGACCCCCATTTTTTGTTCACGCCTACGTAGACCCCCAGCAAGTCTCCCGTGGACCCCTGGGGGTCCACCTGGACCACTTTGGGAATCACTGATCTAAGGCATGGCCTCAAGCAAATCAAAGAGATGTACTTGAGGTCAATTCCCAGAAGGTGCAAGTCTATGGGAAGAAATGGACACTCTACTTAATACCGGTCTATTACGTTAATAGGTTTAGTGATTTGGTTTTTAGGGTATGGAAAGAACTATGACACCTGCTTGACCAATGTATTTCACACGGATAAAATAAGCAGGCGGTGATTCGCCATCTCAGGCAATGGGCCCCCGAAATCGGCGAAGAGGGCAACACTAGTTGAGCGGCTAAAGGTGAAGAGGTGTCGCTTGACTTTAAACAACGATCATTTGCTCCCTTCACGTACGCCCACTCGCCACTTACGTTCCACATTCACCTTTCGAGCATAAGCTCTGGCGACTTCACTCTGGCCGGCCGGCTAAGGTAAGCCAGAGGTAGGGGTCCTGTCCCTCATCGGCGTCCACTCCGACCAACCAACAAAGGGAAGTTGAGGCGAGGGACGGAGTCCTCCCCTGGGAGCACTCAGATCCGCAGGGTCGCTACTCCCCAACAGCTCGCCACAAGCTGCCCTGCGGAGACTGACTGCACTGGGAAGGGAACCCAGTGGGCGATGGGGTCGTCATATCCCTACGCCGTTTTATTATTATTGTTTTATTAAAATGCAGTGTGTGTACTATGTTAGGTTCTTTAGTTGGACTATTCTAGTTCTATTTGTGAGGACCTATAATTGGCTTCTAAATTGCTTAAGTTGTTACCTATTTTATAGATATAAGCTGTTAGTCTTCCTTATAATATGCTTATGTTATGAGAATGCCACTTGGCATTAAGTCCACCATTTGTACAAATTTTTGTATTGTGCAATAAAGTTTAAATAAATAAATAATAAATAAATAAACATAGTTATATAATAGACTAATATAAAATCTACCATGTTACTGCAAATAAAATATTTTATTTTACTATCGGTATATTATGTATGTCTAGCTTTGAGTAGAAGTCGTATATTTCAATAATCCCTTGTCCGAAGAACGAGTTACAAGCTAAATCTGCTGTACAGATGCTGAAAAGTCGGGTATCCTGCAGACTTCTCTGCTGCAGAAAGAGTATAATTCATTGCTTGAAAATAACACCCAAGTGACTGTCCCTTGTACAAAATCCTAAATACATATTATTTTTTCGAACAGTTTAAAGTCTTTGACAAAAATGTTTGATACGCAGAGCGTGACCTCATAATATTTTCAGGAGCACTCTGTCCCAAATTTAAAATTATAATGCAATTCTTATATTATACGGAAAACCCTATTAGCGCTTCCTTTGGCTCCCTTCGTTATAACTTGCCGGACATGTTACAAAAATATTTCAGGGTTGAGAAAAACCCGCTGCTTGTGATTCCGCTGTGAAAGTAGGGTTACAATCGGTTACATGATTTGGACTTATTATTGGATTTGGATTTATACTTAGCAGTTATAAGTGCTATGCAACTGTTATTATATAACTGTTGTTATTTAACTGTTTATGCATTCCCATTTTAAGACTATGGCATTCATTCATATCGAGTGAGATACATGGTCAATCGACCTTGTAAACCCTGGAGTCAGAATTTTTCAGAACCGTAGCATTTACTCATAACATCTAAATTACTTCACTTGCTTCAGCAAATAATATATTGTTGAATAATTTTGATCGTCCGCTGATTAGGTATTAATATACACTTAGTATACGAACTTTTTTCGAGGACGTTAATTCATCAACCAGAACAAATATTAAGGACATTAGTCAGAGGTGACCAGTCGTCATAACGGTAATACCGAATTTGATAAAATATAGAGATATTTAAAGCGTAGATCTTGGGGAAAGACGGGTAGTCTTCAAGTTTTTATTATATAGGTTCTGATTGGCCTGGATCTGTTTATATGAATTTGTTATAAATATAGTATAGTTGAGTTCGTATCCCATAACACAAGTCTCGAACTTACTTTGGGCTTTAGTACTATTATCTATTTTGTGCTTTGGGGATAACTCAATCTGTGTGATTTGTCCCAATATATTTATTTATCTTTAAAGCAAAATGTAAATATGCTTAGGTACCATAAACTAGTTATTTTGCTTTCACTTGAAATTCCTTCAACAATCAAAAAGATAACTGAAATCGGATACAAACGATTGGGTACCTATAGCATAATGAACTGCGGTTTCACCCGTGACGTGGCATGTCTGTCGCCGGTATCAAAGATCCATTACGCTGTCTGCGACGGAACCTGCTAAAGGTCTCAAACCTCATTGAGTCTCATGCGCAATTTCACGATAAACTCTATAAGGATTCAACCTATTGTGAAAATGCTATGCTGGCCAGACAGTTAATGACGTAATCGGATGGAAAATAACCAAGTATTATTATTTGTTATTAATGATATTTTGTGCTCTAGAATCAAAACGTAACGCGGCATCCTGCTATTACTTGGCTCTTGATATGATCACAAAATTAAGGTGTGTTAGGTTAAAGGAGCTCGATAGACTAACGGTAGTACACGTTCATATAGTCATAATTGCAAACTCGAGCATTTGGACGGCGCGATTCAAACGCGGAACTATGAAATAAGCCTTCTCGGATCTAAGATTGATAAGATCATGGTATCAGCGTTGGTTTCTTTGACTTTCGTTTCCTCAGATATTTATTTGTAAAACTTCACACATTCTGGTGTTCAAGTACTTATAAGTAATCTTTGTTGAACAGCAACGTAAAAATCTCCACTACACTTTTTCAACTTGATCCCAGTAGATCAATGTAATCCAATTATTTAAAGAAAAATATATACTTACTTACCCAGATGCAGTTTTGACATTCAATTTAAAATATCAATCAAGCAAGCTAAAGCAAAGGAAACCTTTTACGATATTATCAAATTGGTTTAAAGGCCAAAGGGCATCCTATTAGTAAAGTGTCGGCAACCATGCGAGGGATTGTGTGTTAGGCCACAAGGTTGCTTCATATATTGAACCAATATTTTAGACAATATAACAGCTCTGGAAACAGGAAGATTGGATTGTTGTGTTTTTCTTTGGATTTTTTAGAACTTCGAGAGAGGTTTGAGAAGCGAGAGAACTATGCGAGGTATTCAAACTCATGCCAGAGAATAGACAAATATTAGGTTGGGGAAAAAGTCTTTACGCATATAGTATGTATGAACTTGTAATAAAATCTCTTTGGTTATAATATTTGTATCTGGTTTTGGTACTATTAAAACTTTAAATTTTAAAGAAGATAATTCAAAATTCAAATTAGGAAATTGTGTGATTTTTATTTATTTTTTTTACTGTCAAGATGAGTGAATCTAATGAAGAAATTCGATACATTTTAAAATTTTACTACAAAAAGTAAAAATGCAACGCAAGCCGTGAAAAAAATTTGCGATGTTTATGGACCTAGTACAGTGTCTGAGAGTAGAACAAATTTGGTTTAAGCATTTTCAATCCGGAACTTTTGATATCAAAGATGCTCGTCGCTCTGGTCACCCTGTTACGGATAAAATGGATGCCATTTTTAAAAAGGGGTGCAAGATCGGCTTAACAGTAGTTACGACGTAGCTGAAGAACTGGGAACTGACCACAAAACAGTTTTGGCGCATTTGAAACTAGGTACACAAAAAAGCTCGATATTTGGGTACTTCACGAGCTCACTGAAAGAAACTTAATGAACCGTGTACTCATTTGTGATTCTTTATTACGACGTAATGAAACCGAACCAATTTTGGAAGAAGCTGATATAACTGGTGATAAAAAGTGAATCACGTACCACAAAAACGTGCGTGCCACCAAGGTGATGCTGTGTGTGTGGTGGGATTGGAAGGGCATTATTCATTATGAGCTATTACCACCAGGCAGGACCATCGATTCTAAACTATACTGCGAACAACTGATGAGATTAAAGCAAGAAGTTGAAAGAAAGCGGCCGGAATTAATCAACAGAAAGGGTGTGGTTTTTCATCATGATAACGCTAGACCTCACACATCTTTAGCCACTCAGCAAAAATTAAGAGAGTTTGGCTGGGAGGTGTTAATGCATCTGCCATATAGTCCTGACCTTGCACCTTCAAATTTCTACCTGTTTCGGTCTCTTCAGAATTCTTTAGGCAGTGTCAGGTTAACATCACGAGAGGACTGCCAAAACCACTTGTCGCGGTATTTTGATCAGAAACCGCAAAATTTCTATAGCAATGGGATCATGTCCCTACCTACATGGCAAAAAGTAATCGAACAAAATTACACCTACATACTTTAGTTATGTGTAAATAAACTATATTAAAAAATGTTTTGAATTTTCTTAAAAAATGCTAAGAAATTATTTCCTAACCTATTACTAAAGTACTTATGCGTTTAGATATCATCCTAGTAAAATAGGCTATATAGAAAAGTATACAGCTACTGCTTAAATGAGAAGTGGTAAGGTTGCATAATTGCCAAATAAATACAAAATCTTTATTCTATTCATTCGCCGTATCTTCCGAGTTTTGCCTTGGGGCCCATGGAACACTTTTATCATGGTCTTAGATATGGCGGAACACTAGTTCCGCCATATTATTTTATATAATTTATTTAAAACTATATAATTTATAAAAAAAACTTTTAAACTAACGCACTACATATTTTTTTTAACATTGGAAGTATGAAGGTTTTTTACGCGCTTAATCCTGTATTTTTTTAATTATTATTAGGAAGAACATATCATTTATTGGTTAACACATTATAATATAAATAAAAACCATGTAATTTTATGTTTTAGATAAAATAATTCGTAGTCACTTTTTTTATTAGTAATTATTAGTAATCTCTGCCCCCATCTACCACTTTCGCAGTTTCCTCAAGGTAACATAGCAGACAACTTCGCTATTGTGCCATGTACTATACATGGCTATCAGTATGCAATAGTTCAGCTACTTTTAGGACATCGAAACTATTAAGTAAGTATTTACTCACAACAACGAGAGAAGTGGGTCAAGTAAAATCTAGAAGCCACAGATAATTCTTCTTTTTATGGTAGATTTAGCAGTATTTTTTGGTACTAGATATCAAAATGGGAGCATCACAAACGCTAAAGGCTGTTGCCAAACGATCCGTGTAAATGGTTCAATGTGAGCCAAATCCCTTGTGGTAAAGTCATTTATTACTTGTATTAAATATTTAGTTCATATTTATACTGGATAATAATAAACCTATTTACTATTAACGGGTAAATAAGCCCTACAAACAGGGACTTAAACCCCCCTTTCAAAGTGGTACAGTTATAAAAGTATTTTGAACCTGTTTCAAGCAAAACCCGAATAAAAGTGTAACAGATATGCAGGATTCTGTTTTAAACAGTATCCAACCTGTTTTCAGATATTTTTTTATGTATGCGTGCGTATAGTGTACTGACAGCCTACTTCTACAATGTGTTTGTGGATATTACACACACAACATAAGGTATTAAAAACCATGGAGCGACTGCCGACTATGGAACGATTGCCAACTGTGGATGGAGCGACTGCCGACTATGGATGGAGGGACTGCCGGCTATGGAACGATTGCCGACTATGGATGGAGAGACTGCCGACTATGGATGGAGCGACTGCCGACTATGTATATAGCGACTGCCGACTATAGACCGACTGCCGATTATGGATGGAGCGACTGCCGACTATGGATGGAGCTACTGCCGATTATGGATGGGGCAACTGCCGACTATGAATGGAGCGACTGCCGACCATGGAACGATTGCCGACTATGGATGGAGCGACTGCCGACTATGGAAGATTGCCAACTGTGGATGGAGCGACTGCCGACTATGGATGGAGGGACTGCCGGCTATGGAACGATTGCCGACTATGGATGGAGCGACTGCCGACTATGGATGGAGCGACTGCCGACTCTGTATATAGCGACTGCCGGCTATGGACCGATTGCCGATTATGGATGGAGCGACTGCCGACTATGGATGGAGCTACTGCCGATTATGTATATAGCGACTGCCGACTATGGACCGATTGCCGACTATGGATGGAGCTACTGCCGATTATGGATGGAGCAACTGCCGACTATGAATGGAGCGACTGCCGACCATGGAACGATTGCCGACTATGGATGGAGCGACTGCCGACTATAGATGGAGCGACTGCCTCTTTTTTTACAGGGAAACGTAAAATGACCAGAGGTTGTTAGTGGCCTACATTGATAGATTTTTCAGGCTGCCTAAAGGCATCTCACATAGCCTAACGACTGCTATCTATTGATAACAATTTAGCTTTATTGTCGTAAATTATTTATTTGTCTGTAAGATGATGCGTGTATATCAGGCAGTGTTGATTATTTAAAAAGTCAAATCACGACACAATGATCAATTAGGTTACAAATACAACAACCTTACCAGTTTATTTATGTAACTCGTTCGCAAATACCGTATTCCTATTAAAAGTATAAAATAAAAATAAATGTATTTAAACATCAAAACGAACGGAACATGCGGCCAAATATTTTTGTATGTTGTTTGAGAGTAACGATCCGTATGCAGTGCATTTTCAATCAGATTTATATGGAATAAAGGTGCCTGTCCAGTACTCTGTACACAAGCTACGCTATGCCAACATATCAAGAACACTGAGTCTGAAAAGCATGCACTAAGATGTATTTTTGATGTGTTTCAAACAAATTATTTTTTACTTTCTTTCATGACTTTAGATGGGTATACTTATAGAAAATTCTAATTCTGACTCGTAATATGTTTGAAAAGAAAAACAATAAATTCATAACAAATCGTTATTTACAAACTTATTTTTCAATTCGTCTAAAACAATGAGAAAAACAAAAGAAACTTTCCAACTTAAAGATTATTTTCAATGAAAGTTCTTGTGTAGTTACTATAAACTTACCTACTCGAAGTATACTAAGAAATACTAGTTTAAATCGCTGCTGATTAATTTTATCAGTACATTTTCAATTCGACTCCAGAAGGAGGCTTACTACCTACTCAGTTGTATCAAAAGAACGATTATTATTTAGCTAAGTAGCATATTTTATTCTATTCAATACTTAACACAGCCGTGGAAAGCAATTTTTATTTGGGAGAGGATTACGATTTTAACGAGCTATCGTCAATATAAGCTGTTCTAGTCTTTGTGAATTTGTGAAAAATATGTATTTTAAAATTAACCAATATCATATATTTTTTCGTAGAAGTACCTACATACTTGTTCGTATTGTAATAAATTTCAATGATACCTTTTATAGTATGTAGAAATTTCATTTCAATCATTTTTTTTATGGAAGCAAATTGTCGTGAAAATACTATTTCCCACCATCGCGTCATCATTATCCTAGTATGTATTCCTAGTTGCGTCGTCAGCTTACGCTTCGGAGCCTAGGGTACGCTGTAAGTCATGGTCCTAGATTTGGCGGAATTGGTTATTTTTACAGGGAAACCAGACCAACAGGAACATGACCCGAGGTGTATTAATGGCCAACACTGTCCGATTTTTTCAGGCTGCCCTAAGGCATCTGACACAGCCTCACGACTGCTATCTATCGATAACAACCGGGACCAACGGTTTAACGTGCCTTTCAAAGCACGGAGGAGCTCAAGATAGAAAATGCCACTAAATGGCGACCAATCCAATAGTGGTCGCGTCACGCCGCCGTCACTTGACACGCGCATTCGCTACGAATACGCGAGCTCCTCACCATCGCATCATCTTTGTATGATATTCGTCCTGCGTGATCCCCGCACGTGGATTCCTATTTGTAATAAAATATATATTACTATCGCAACATTAATATACCTATCACAATTGCTTGTAAGTTGTAAAGGAATCATTCAAATTTCGTGTTCAAAGTGTATGTAATATTCTAAACTCGTGGCAACGGGTCCACTATAAGTTGGTATCTCTTTCGGAAATTGCGGCCCTCCATATAGCTTCCGTGATATATTCGGGCTATTGTTGCTCCCAACTCGAGCATTTGTTATTCCAATGCTACCGTTATTTAATGCGGCCTAGATAAATATTGTGAACCTTTTTTATGGCCGCGAATGTACGATTTAATTTTAGACTTACGATGAAACATTTTTCATTGAACTGATCTGAATCAGATGTTTACGTGGCAATAAGTAAAAATAATACAAAAATCGGATATGATAAAAAAAAGCTTTTAACTAGCTTAAGGATAAATAATAGATTCAGTGGCTTGTCTTTGTAAACAAAAACTTAAAAAAAATATTTGTATCTACCATACAAAATCCTGTCCGCTGATTACAGGTTTATTTAAGAGGTCATAATTTTTTTTCGCTGTTTTGCTGAAACCAGATTTGGTTAATAACAATGGAATTTTTATTGTTATCTAGTTTGCAGTATGCGAAGGGTTATTTATATTTATTTTTTTAAAGTTTAGTTTCCCATACTAAAGACACTGTAAAATTTGGCCGGTATTTAAAAGGTATATTATTTGCAACAAGGTTTTCAACCAGCGCTAAAAATTCTCTTCGCTACTAGGTCATGATTAATCTCTAAACTTTTGTCTTCGACTGTACAGTCACGAGCATTATTGCATATACATTGGTTCTTAAGTCAACAGAAACAAGGTCTAGAATTGAATACAATTACGTATATGTTAATGCTCGTGACTGTACTTGCAGGTAGGGTTATTGAACAAGCAGGAACTTTGTATTGTGGTATCGACTTGGGGAGCTCTAATAATGTACTTACCGCTTGTTTGCTCCCTGTAGTTGATCCTTGTAGTTTCGCCTTTACTTGGATAACTTTTAATTGGGTAGGTAGGTCAATCTTTGGTAAACAACGGAATAAATAGGTTAAATGTCAAGATAGAACACTGAGCATATCATAGAAGTATGAATTGTCCCCATAGACTTATTAAAAGTTTAAAAGTCGGAGTTTCGTGGGTTATATTTATTATGATTCTTTGGTAATTTTAGTCAAGTAATCAGTTACGGAAGCTTGAAAAATCAATATAACTGGAATCTATTTTTATCCAATAAAACTAATGAGAGACACAACCCTGGCTCTTAAATTTATGTTGATGATAACTATAAAGATAAACTGTAGTACTATTTATGCTGTAAATCTATATAATCAATGCCTTCATCTCATTCTATAAGGAAGGCTGCATTGTTTGTGAAGGTGATGGTTCCGTATATAGGTCGCGTGCAATTGACACTGCGATCCCGTCCTATTTGTCTTACATTGTTGTCGAGATATTGCGGTTATATTGTAGGAATTTTCTAGAAACATAGACTCCGGTGTAGGAGAATCTTCCGCCCGGACATGATTGACCATCATCATCATTATCATTTCAGCCGCAGTCAGCCCACCTAATGATTTCCAAAATGACCGGTTGTAAGCGGCCTATGTCCATCGTTTGCCTGCGACCTGGATGTCCAACGATGCGCTTACCATGATTGACATGGAAATCTAATAAAATAAAATAAAATAAAAATCTTTTATTTCAGACCGTAGTCCATATCTGTTCTATATCTAATGACACTGCTCAGAAAACATGTTTAGGCACTTCAGTTCTGAAGATTCAATATTGACGAGGAGGAGGCACCGACACGCCAGACATAAAAATACCTAAGGATCCGCATTATCAAAACACAACACACAAACACACAAAATGGATAAGATTAAATGGATATTTGAGTCAACCTTGTTATCGTAGGCACCAAGGCAATAAGCGAAATTTTTGTACAACTGATGAAATAAAAATATCTGCCCCAGGTGACAGGGGACAATCCCTCCTCCCTTTTGCTAATATTTTTTATTAATTTAAAAGCATTCATCAAATAATATTACGAATTTTTGTAGTAAAACATTTATTTACATAAGTAAAAAAAATACTTTTTCATTACAATTTGATTTAAATCAAGAATATTACGGCTCGCGTCATTTGGGCGCGCGTCTTTTGATGCTAAGAAAGAAACACTTGTAACATTTCTCCATGACCGTAACCAGCGTAAGCCGTGTCAATTATGCGTAACAAGTACGACAGTGTAGACGGGATTTGTCAAGCGAACATGTACTTTTACGGTAATCCATACCCGAACTCTCGAACAAACCGTCTGTCAAACACTGTCAAAATGAAAGGTCCGTCAAAGGATCAAGTCATACTGTGGACGGGCGTTTTTGTACTGTTACGGAGAAATGTCACGGTCACGGGGTTGATCCGATCCAAGTGGATTTTTTTCAAAGGAGTCCGCCGTTTTCCCAGTAACAAATGACGTCCAAACTAGTGTACTTGTCACGCGTACAAGTCCGCTGAACTTTTTACTACGGTCACGGGGTATGCGATGAATCGTATCGAGACTTGCTCGCGCTCAATTCCTCCCTACCAAGCAACGCGTAGATACATTACCGCCTCGCTTGGATTATTTACTTACCTACGTGACTGCTTGGTTTTGCTTGCTTTCATTCGATAATTATAAACATTAAATAATTAAATATTTATTTATAAATATTATTTATTGCTGAATGTGTGAATATGAGTTTCAATGACAAACCCCCAAAACTTAACTAAAATATTATAAACACTATACGTAACAATTATATGCATATTATTACAGTTTGGTGGTTATTGCCTTTTTTTTACTTGTCGGAGGTGATGGAAATTTGTTCGGTTGCATGAATGGAGCCACTGGACGATGGGTCCAAAACGACTAAAATTTCACGGTGTATAGGTAGACGTATCCGCAGTGTTCGGTTCGCGACAAAGTCCACGACCCCGTCCACACTGAGCTAAGAAGTTCGGGGATATGTCACGGAGTTCGTTCCGATGCGCGGTTACATGTGGGGACGCGCCTTTTTGCTAGTACATTGGACCAGATCACACAGAAAATTTTACCACTTTACTCTTACACACGAAGCGGGGTATAGCGGGTGGACAGAGTCACTAAAAGGAATGAGCCACACGGAAAGTTAGAAACCAAGCAAAAGATAAACAGATGAAATAAAAACGCTAAATATAAAAGATCTGAATGTAGAAATCGAAAGATAGGAAAAGATGAATGGAACAAAATTAGATTCGAGCAAGCCTATAACTAAAATACACAACCGCGTAAGGCAAAAATGTGATGAGCATGTAAGGGAAAACCAATTCGGATTTCGACCAGGAATGGGAACTAGAGGAGCGCAATTTGCACTAAATGTTTTGGTACAGAAGTGCAGGGATATGCAAAGTGA
Source organism: Euzophera pinguis (assembly GCA_947363495.1). Taxonomy (NCBI): domain Eukaryota; kingdom Metazoa; phylum Arthropoda; class Insecta; order Lepidoptera; family Pyralidae; genus Euzophera; species Euzophera pinguis. The sequence continues at coordinate 8,197,256 of OX376164.1, forward strand.
CGTCTATATGTGCTTCATAGATTATGAAAAAGCGTTCAACCGTATTCAACATGAGATACTTCTAATAGAATAACAACGAATAGGTTTAGACGGCAAAGATATTCGCATAATTCAGAATCTGTACCGGAACCAAACAGCAACTGTGAGAGTCGACGGAGAGGAAACCAAAGCCATTGGAATAGAAAGAGGCGTCAGACAAGGTTGTACACTGTCTCCCTCTACTGTTTAATGTATATTCTGAAGCTATAATCAGAGATGCACTCCAAGATACAACGGCCGGAGTTATCATAAATGGCAAAGCAATCAACAACTTCAGTTATGCGAATGAAACAGTCCTCATTGCCGATAATAAAGAGGATCTGCAGAGAATAGTCGACAGAGTTGCATCGTGCAGTAGGAATGCGAGGCTAAATATGAACGTCAAGAAAACCAAGTAAGTAGTAAGTTTGATGTAAATTCGGGTAGCTTTAATATTAATCAGCTGAATAAACACTTTTGTACACCGGCACTGAATTTTACAGTTGGAAGTAAACGGGCTACTCTTACTAATCTTGCGGCCAAACCTACTCCTGTACCTAGTTTTGTTTTAGCTGCAATCTCAGCGGAAGAGGTGATCGAGATTGTTGGCAGGCTCAAGTCGGGTGCAGTTGGTAATGACGGAATCTCGTTGGACATGATAAAACCTATTATTTCAATAATTGCTCCTCATATTGCGTCTATTATTAACTTTTCCATTAGCTCCGGTATTTATCCATCTGCTTGGAAGTTGGCCCATGTTATCCCCTTTCCTAAAACTGCCAACCCTTCGTTATCATCCCATTTTCGGCCGATTTCTGTCTTACCGTTACTATCCAAGATAATTGAACATCATGTGCAGCAGCACTTATCTAAGCACCTCATGACACATAGGTTATTAAGTCCCTACCAGTCGGGCTTCCGCTCTGGTCACAGTTCTACAACGGCTCTTGTTAGGATCACCGAGGATTTGCGTTGCAATATTGATAATAAGTGTCTCACTACCTTAGTGCTGTTAGATTTCTCGAACGCATTTAACTCAGTCGATTTTGATGTCTTGATAGGCGTTTTGGCTTCGCTTAAATTCTCATCATCTGCTCTCTCGTGGTTTCGCTCTTACCTGCAGGACCGTCATCAGCTAGTTAAAGTTGATCAAGATAAATCTGACTGGTGCAGGCTGGCTGCTGGCGTTCCGCAGGGTGGCGTACTATCTCCTATCCTTTTCTCTATTTTCATTGATGGTGTTACATCTCTTATATCCTCCACTTTCCATCTATATGCTGACGATCTGCAAATTTACTCATCTGCCCCTTTCGAAAATCTTCACGAAGCCATCAAAGCTATCAATTTTGACCTTGCCGTTATTGGTGAATGGTCCCGTAGTTATGGGTTAACTATTAACGCGGCTAAATCGCAAGCAATTATTATTGGAAGTCCACATTTTATTGCTAGAGCTCATTCCGTTTTGCTTCCCAATGTTGTACTTGACGGTACTGTCATTCCCTTTTCTTCTAAAGTTAAAAACTTGGGAATCATCGTGGATGAAACGCTTTCATGGGTTCCACAAATAAATGAAGTGAGCCGGAAGGTTTTCTTTTCCCTACACTCCTTGAGAAGATTGCAAAATTTTCTTCCAATTAAAACTCGGGCAATGCTAGCGCGTTCTCTCTTGCTCCCCATTCTGAATTATGCCGATGTTGCGTATTTGGATCCTTCTGAAGAACTCCTCAATAAATTGGATCGAATCCAGAATGTATGTATAAGATTTGTCTTTGGACTTCGCAAGTTTGATCACATTTCGGAATTTCGTGAGAAGCTTGGATGGCTTCCGATAAGAGCGCGAAGAAACGTGCATATTCTAACTCTTCTCTTTAATGTCCTTTTTAATCCTACTTCTCCTAATTATCTTAGTGAACAATTCTCTTTCCTCAAAATTGATAACAGGTTACGATCTTCCAATAAGCTTATTCTATGTATTCCTCTATTTTCTTCATTTTCCTATTCTAAATCTTTCTCTGTCAGAGCGTGCAAATTGTGGAACTCACTCTCCGTTGACATTAAATTGTCTCCTTCTCTTCCCTCCTTCAAATCTCATGTTTTAAAATTCTACTCCGATTCTTAATTGGGCACAGCCTTGAACTATTATATTTTTGTAGCTATTAATATGTATTATTGTTTTTTCTTTATTATTCTAAGAATATGTATGTATCTAAGTATTTATGTAGCATATTTTTATGTAGTTTATGTCATTATAAGTATTATTTTTGTTTAATATTTAATAAATAGAGTTCTGTTCTGGTTGCACAACTTCTACCATCTGTTTCTTTTAACTGTATTCCTTTATCGTCCCGGTTGACTGGAAGAGATCTCTTTATGGGATAAGTCCGCCGTTGCAATTATTTTTAGTTTTGTATTTACTGTAATGTATTTTTCTGTGCAATAAAGTTATTACAAACAAACAAACAAACCAAGTTCATGGTGATTTTAGGGAAACTTGAACAGGTTTGTATTCTGGTGAACGACCAACCTCTACAAAGAGTTGACAAATATTAATACTTTGGTTCATGGCTAACCGAGACATGGGAAAGCGAAACCGAGATTCGTAACAGAATAGAGATAGACCGAGCTGCATTCAAGAAGCTGAGAACTTTCCATCTAACTGCGAACTAGGATCCTTCAATGTTATGTCTAGCCTTTTGTGAAATATGGTTGTGAAGCGTGGACCTTAAAAGAAGACCTCTAAAGGAAACTTGAAGCATTTGAGATGTGGTGCTACCGTAGAATTCTGCGTATAAGTTGGACGGACCATATTACCATGTTGAGGTCTTAAGACGCATGGGCAAGAAAGTGGAATTGGTAAGAACCATTAAAATTTGATCACATCTTAAGAAATCCACAGTACCATCTTCTACATACCATCATGATAGGAAAATTTGCGATTTGCGGAAAGCGCAGAGTGGGAGGACGCAGAATGTCATGGCTCAGGAACATCCGTCAATGGACAGGGATCAGAACTGTGGAACAGCTATTCAGACTCGCCATGGATAAAACGAAATTTATGGAGCTGACAGCCAACCTTCAGTAATGAAGTAGCACTCAAAGTAAAAGAAGATAATCGAAAGGGCTATAAATCTAGTCCTTATTTGTTTTATATAAATTGTTTTATTGGAGGATTTTTTTATTATTTATTACTAACAGTTACTTTCAATGTGGCTCACAATACTTCAAATATAATAACATCTATCAAACTTAGTAATATTTGACCACATATTACACCATTTCCAATACAATTTCACGTACATTATGACGTTTGGAAACCGGTATTCCGTGGGATGGACACAATGAATAATGGAAACCCTCCAGCTTAGTGTCGATGAGATCACGCGTTGAATCCCGCGGTTGGCTTATTGTGGATGAATGACAAAAATCTTTCGATCTACAATCTCTAAGGATATGTAAAACCTTTTATATAAAAGAAAAAGGTAATCGCAATATATTTTTTATTGTTTAATGGTCATGATAAGCCCAGTGAACCTTCGGAGCACACAATTCGGACGGAGCACAACTATTTGGAAAGCTGGGCGGCAATCTACACTAATATTATAAATTTATCCATACTTCCATACTAATATTATAAATGAAAAAGTCTGTTTGTCTGTTACGCTTTCACAGTCAAACCGCTGAACGGATTTTCATGAGATTTGGTATGTATATAGCATGTACATAGTATAGTTGAAGACCCGGAGTCAAACATAGGCTACTTTTTGACGCAGGCGGAGCTGCGGGATACAGCTAGTAATAAATAAATAATATTATATTATAATATATAGTAATAATATATAATATAATATTAATATTTTTAATATAAAGCTGAAGAGTTTGTTTGAATCTTAGGAACTACTGGTCTGATTTGAAAAATTCTTTTAGTGTTTGATAGCCTATTTATCGGGGAAGCCTATAGACCTGGGCGAAGTCGGGACAGGCTGCTAGTGTCCATATAAATGTCATAGTTATTACGTGATGTCGACTTGCTGAAATATGTTTAATTAAAAAAGTTCAGATTAATACGTATTCTCTATATTAAAAGTAGGAAAAACGCCTAAAGACTTTCTCGTTTTCCCGATTTCTACCTACCTACATCAAATTTATTCCATACGATTCTCTGTAGGTGGTTAGTGAAAGAGGATCGACCCCCTGGTCCCTATCCCTATGCGCTGCAGCGAGAGAATTTGAGAGTTTGCTCACAAGAAAAAAATAGAGAGATGATAGGGAGAATGAGACGTCCCATCAGTGGGACAGAATCATGAAGCAATTATAAAAAGGGAGATGCCGTAAAAAGCGTTTTGTAAGAAAGTATTTGTGAGGCTACACAGGGCGGAAGGCAGACGTGCGGGGTGCTTGGTTTCGGCCGTGGCCGTGGCTCCAACCATGGAGCACGTGCAATGAAAAGCTCCGCCCACTTTGTGTCCAATGATTACATCACTGCGCCATTTCAAACGGCATCTCCTCTTTGTAATTGCTCCATGGACAGAATAAATAATCTATATACCTAGAAAAAAATCTCCATTTGTCCGCCGGGCTTTTACGAATAAAATGTATTTCCTCTCGTAAGCGTTAAGCATATTCTCTGAAACGGCAAAAGGGAACACTTAGACATAATTACATATCAATTGCTTATATCTTCCTATAATTGAGCTTGTTATCAAAGGCATTATTCTAGGTATTAGCGTAATTGCATTCCGTAATCATGGTATTAACGTCGAGTCGGTAATTTGTCGCTCCCGAAAACTGAGATTCGCTACATAATATAAAATAATCTCGTATATTTTTAACATTTACAAAAAAAATGCCAGGCTTAGACGCCAAATTAGAGGCTTTCTGTTAACTTACTTTTAAGGCGTTTTTACACAGTCTCATCCCCCTTCCAATCAAGCTGTCTGCAAGGTTGACGATCTTCTGGATATTTCCGACTTTCAACGTTTCGTCTTTGCGTTTCATTTCATTCCATGATCAGAATTACTCTTAGACTTTTAAAAGCATAGCAAAATCTAACCAATTCCAAAGCAATAGGTTAGATTTTGCTTATATTCAGAATGTATGCAGAAAACGTTGAAATACATCACAAAAAAAATTAGTTGTTTTTAACCGACTTTCAAAAATAGGAGGTTTTGATGTTTATTTCACATTTTTTATCTATTAACATGGTGGTTCATAAGCCGATTGAAAAAATTGTTTTCATGTTCAAATGTATACTTTCAGTTTATTCTCTTGAATTTTTTAATAGAATCGGTTTAGTAGTTTAGTAATATAATAATATCTGAAAAAAACAATTCGGAAGATCATGTCGTCCAAGTAAACAAAATAATCATTTTTTATTCAAAAAACGAAAAAACTTCTACATTTTTGGGTGAACCTACTTGAAGATATTTTAAAGTCGTGAAGTTAATTTGCAAGGGTGGCGGCGTCAACACCGTGGCCGGCATTATTTCGGCTAAACCTAGGTGTAGCCGATCTCTGTTGGCTAATCTTAGGTGCAAGATTATTTTGACGGTATATTTTTCTGTTTATAACTGATGTTTTTGATTTAGCTCTTATTTAGTCAATTCGGACGGTCTATAGACACCTGCAAATCCTACAATATCACGTGCGAATTGCCGACCCTTAAAAACAATTGAGTTAGCCAACTAGCATACCGCCCTCCTAATGGTTGTCAAGGTAGTCTTTGTAACTAGACACCTCCAACACCTGGAGGTTTTGTCTTTTATGCCCACTAATATGTTGCCGGTGTCTATTGTCTAAGTAGTCTTAGTAGACTCTTACCATCAGGCAAGCCGTATGCCTATTTTCCTACTAAATTGTCTGGGGGTCCGTAATGTGCATGTGATACTCCAGGTTTGCAGGAGTCTATATTCTACTACGACGTCTTACTATTAGGCAGGCCGTATGCCTATTTGCCTACTAAATTGTTTGAAGGCCCGCAATGAGCCTGTGGCCATCCAGGTGTTGCAACCGTCTATAAACTACTGTGAAATCTCACAATTAGGCGGGCCGTATGCATAGATAGTTGCCTACTAATTTGTTTAAGGATCGGCAATGCACACAGGACACTCCAGTAGATGAAGGTGTCTATAGACTACTTTGACCTTTTAGGTTGCAGGCCGATGTTTGTTGGCCTACAACATTGTTTGAGGGCTTGAGGGTCACCCTCGTTGCGTGTTACCGACCCTATGACTACTTGGTTGGAACCTACTACATTAATGTAGTAAAATAATCGTGCGGACTATGTTCGCGGCGAATTTAAATGAAATTTGGTATGGATATAATTGAAGACCCGGGGTCAAACATAGGCTACTTTTTGACGCAGGCGGAGCTGCGGGAAAGAACTAGTATATAATAAAATGAGCTTGACGAACGTTCCTTTATTTTTATGAATCACATCAATACAACCTACACCTGGGAAATTTCTGTTACAACTTAGAAGGTCAAATTAGATAAAAGAAAACCAAAAAGAATCACTTGTCCGGTTATCGATCTTTAATTTGCCTACAAAACTCTACAGCACAAACGAAAAAGAAAAAACCGTTCGTAGTTTGTCGGTGATGTACAAGCTCTGTAACTTGATAAACAGTCGTTCCAGTTTTCTTTTAATATTTATTTTGTTGATCCGTCGTCACGGGAATATGTCCAGAGGCAACTCATTTTAGATAAGCACAACCCCACACACAGTTCTGTTGACTTTGTTATCTACTGTTGCAATAGGAACAGTTATTGCCGACAACAAAAATAACTCTTCTCAACACTGAACTGAAAGTACCTTTGTTATGTAAATGTTTTGTAAACATTACAGAAGGCTTATGTTTCACGAGAATGTTTTGTGAAGAGAAACAAAACCCCCTGAATTTTCAGGAATGTAAACTGTATATTTCACAAGTTGCAAAAGCGACATGACATAAGCCATTTTTATAAGAGGAAGATCTAAAAAAATTGTTTTGATGATAAATTGTAGTAAAAAGGAGTGAAAAGGTTTTTCTAGGTATATATATTTATAACTAAATATACAGATAAAAATGGTCCAATAGTGATAAATATGCAGAGAAAGGTGAGACTTCTCACCTTTCTTATATGTAGTTACATATCTTTAAACCACTACATTTCCTGTTTCTATACTTTCTATCAAAAATTATGTATACTTAAATTTTTTAATTACGAGTATATATTTTTGACAAATATAAAAAAGTTCATAAACGGAAAGAAATTAAACAACAGCGCATTTTTCTTTACATACAAATAAGCCTTAATTTTTAGGACACTGATAGTACATTATTTATGGATTATATAATGCCGACGTAGGCTCTCATGCACGTGCTCCTGCATAGTAATTAATCATATTGTAACTACCCAATTACCCGCATAAAAGCGCTTGGCTGTTAGTTAAGGTTATTATAATTAGTATCCTGTTAATTGGACGCCTTTTTAAAAAAGGCTAATTATTTCAAGTTTACATAAGTGGGCTTCTCCGGAAGGGATACTAGCATTGTTGTCTATAGGTTTTTTATATTTGAAATCATTGTTTTCTCTAGGTGATTAATTTCTAATGAGCAGTGTCTGCAGCTGATTAGAATCGTATCCAGTGAAATTTTTGGAAAAAGTGATGCTCTATTCACAACACAAAACAACTTTTCTTATCAATCCGTTTAGCAGCTAAGATGCTAAGGTAAATAGAACGACTCACCATATTTACAATAAGTACATATCATTTTACATCAGGGTTTATTTAACAAAATATTATACAACAATAATATTTAAACCCTGAATTTATAAGGATACATTTAAAGAAGTCTTAAAGAAGTCATTTAAAGAATTTGAGAGTCTACATGGGCATGGATCAAGTTATCCATTTGCCAGCACAAAGGTCAAGCATGGTGCATGACAATGACAGTTAGCTCCACTTGTTCACACCTACCAAATTATAAATACACCTCGTGAACACCGTACAACTGCATAATCGACCTTATTCTGAAGATATTAAGGAGATATTCAAATGTGCTGTAATAGAATGAAATGAATTTGGAAGTTGGCTGGACATGTTAAGCTGAGTTTCAGCCGAGCCAGCCTTGTGAAGGCTTTGTGTTGTAAAGTGAACTTCTCTATTAATGTACACTAATGCCTTTTGTTAATTACATTCCTGCAAAGGCCTCATGTTTGATGTTTAATTTGATTTCAATGGCTCAGCGATTCTGCTTTTCATTGAAGTATTTATGAGACATTGGGCGTTTTCATTATCCACTCGTAACGAATATTGGATTTTAAATATAGATTTTTTTTAAACAGTTGATTAAATATTTTCACTGGATGTGGTAAAGGCATAAATCGATAGAGACTATTAGTTTTATTTATAGGGGATTTTGAAAATAAACTTTTTTTAATTAGTTGGCTGTTTCCAAAAACCTTATATTTTTGCTTGCCCATATGTATCCTTGTGTTATCCATCGCATCCAGAATTCCAGACTTCCATACTAATAATAAAAGTGCGAAATTCTTTCTACCTGTTTGTCTGTTACGCTTTTACGGCCAAACCGCTGAACGAATTCTGATGGAATTTGATATGAATATAGTTGTAAACCCGGGGTCAAACAAAGACTACTTTTGAACGCAGGCGGTTTCACAAGTATATACAGGCAATAACTTCACAATAATGTAGGGCAAATAGAACCGGAACGCAGTGTCAACGGGACACGACCTATATACGGAAGTAACACCTACACACAAACAATGCAGTCGGAATCAAACATCTGAATTGAATCGGTTCCTGTGTTTGTGTTCAGGATATTGAGTTTATTTTAGGTTTTTTTGCATTTTACATACTTATTCATAAAAAAAATGTTTGTTTGTAATGCTTTTACTCTACACAAATACTCTACATTAAAAATCATTTACAGAACAAACACGAAAGAAATATAAATGTTAGGATAGTTTAAACAAAGTCGGACTTATCCCAGGAAGGGATCTCTTCCAGTCAACCAGCAAATGAAAGAAAGAACAGGTGGACTAAAATGGCCACTTTGAGCAATTCATCAAAACAAATCATTTCATGAATTTACAAAGCTTAGCAATTCTGCAAATTTTGACATTGACGTTTCAATTCTAATGCAATTCACTTCGTGATTCATTTCTTGAATCACTTCTCGTGTGAGTATTGCTATAGTAATAAAATAAAAATCGGTTTTATAATTTTAACATTTTTATTGATATTTATAATTCTACAGTTAGTTTATGATAGTAAATCAATATTATAGGTTAGAAAAACATATTTAACTAAAAAAAATGGTACGGAACGAAATGGAACGCACGCTATGCAAAAATAAAGATTATTTATTTTTGCATAGCGTGCGTTAAAGATTATGCCTGGCAATAAGGTACCAGCAATTCACGAAAGCCAATTTGCGACTTTCCGACAAATAGCAGAATTGCCATGAAATAATTCATTTCATGAACTGCCACAATGTGGCTATTTTATCATTTGCAATGATTCATAATGTGATCATATTATAATTCGTGCAAAGTTACCATTTTAGATCCACAGTACAAAATAAGACGGCAGAGGATGTTTTCAAAAGAAAATACAACTTAAATCAAACTGCAGTAAATTATATAAATGTATTGTTCAACGTGTGTTAATATTACAAAATCACATATAACCATCATCAAGGTATTCATCCGCTCGATTATATACATAGGGCGCACTGTAAGTTTCCGGAACTGGCCACTTACATAAACAATATTTAAAAATTTATTGCAACATTTGAAAATAGAACTCTTTGGCTGTAGAATGCAGTTTGTTTCATCTGACTGTCTTTTGTTTTTAACTTGTGGCGCCATTTAAAAAATTGTGTATCTGCATCAACATGGATTTAACTCGGGAAAATTTTCGTAGTATGATTTTCTACGATTTTAAGTGTAATTTGACAGCTCAACAGAGCATCGCTCGGCTTGAAACAGCTTTTGGCAATGAAGCACCATGCAAGACAACTGTTTATAGCTGGTTTGCAGAATTCAAGCGTGGTCGTATCAATCTCAGTGACGAATCTCGCGATGGTCGGCCGTTCACCGCTGTGACCAACAAAAACATCAATGCTGTGCGCCGTATGATTGAAACAGACAGGCATGTGACCTACCATGAAATTCGCGCATCCTTAGAAATAGGCATGAGTCAAATACAATTAATCCTACACAAACATTTGGGTGTGAGAAAGCTGTGCTCGCGGTGGATCCCACACAACTTGACCGAGGCTCAAAAAACGGACCGCGTCACTTGGTGCAGTGCCATGCTTACCAGATTCAACGAAGGTGCGTCAAATTTGGTGTGGGACATAGTAACAGGTGACGAAACATGGATTTATTGCTACGATCCCAAAACAAAGCAGCAATCGAGCGTATGGGTCTTTCAAGATGAGCCGAAACCAACCAAAGTGGCGCGCGTGAAAAGTGCATCTAAGCGGATGATTGCTTCTTTTTTTAATAAAACTGGACACGTGGCTACTGTTGCTTTAGAGAATCGTCGTACAGTGAATAGTGACTGGTACACGACCATTTGTTTGCCGGAAGTTATTGACGAACTCCGTAAAAAATAACCGTAAACGCCGTATCATCCTGCACCACGACAATGCTAGTTCTCACACGGCCAGACAGACAAACGACTTTTTGAAGGCGAAAAATGTAGAACTCATGAGTCATCCTGCATACAGTCCCGACCTGGCATCTTGTGACTTTTTTCTGTTCCCAAAAATTAAGAACCAATTACGCGGTTAACGATTTTCATCACAAGAAGAGGCTGTCGAGGAGTATGAAAAACACGTTTCAGAGGTCACCACAGAGGAGTGGCACAAAAGTTTTCAAAACTGGTTTCATCAAATGAAAAAGTGCATAGACGCCAAGGGAGATTATTTTGAAAAACAATAAATTAATTTTGTACCTTTAATAGTATTTTTTTCATATTCATTCCGGAAACTTATAGTGCGCCCCACGTATTAACAAGATGTAGGTATACCTACCAATTAGATTAGATTCAGGAGCTCGTTAGTCGAGCACGACCTCTATTGGATTGGTCGCCATTTAGTGGCATTTTCTATCTTGAGGTCCTCCGTGCTTCAGAAGCCACGTTAAGCCGTTGGTCCCGGTTGTTGTCGATAGATAGCAGTCATTTAGCTGTATCAGATGCCTTGGGGCAGCCTGAAAAATTATGACAGTGTTGGCCACTAACATACACCTCCGGTCATGTTCCTGTTGGTCTGGTTTCCCTGTAAAAAGGGAGGTTAGACGGCAGTCGCTCCATTGTAATAATCAGTTTCGCCAAATCTAGGATCATAACTTACAGCGTACCCTAGGCTCCGAAGCGTAAGCTGACGACGCCACTAGGATGATGATGAGGTATACCTACCAAGCAACTCTACATACCTCTTAATTTTCAAAGAATAAGAAATTTAAATTCGTATTCATTCGTATAGGTACCTAATTACAGGGTAGGATCTTGAAATTGCCCGCAGCAACACAGGTAAACACGGTTCGCATTTTCGCTCCCTTATAATTGAATAACAACCCCTGCTGGCTCAGCGGATGCTAGGAAAAATAATTCCATTATCTACCACTCCCGTTCACTTGGTATGCAATACTTTATAGATCTTATTGTTTTGCTCAACGTGTTTTATCATTGTTTGTAATCGGAAAACTTCCAACGATTGTGGGCTTCGGAGCTGCAATTGAAAATGTGCATTTTTATTTTGCAGATGAAAATATTTTATGTACAATACAAATAAGAAGACAATCATAAACTATTGTCAAACTGATAATTTATTAATTCATATGGATTGGATTACATGATCTATCGACTCTGTACATCGTAAACATTCAAGGTTATTTTAACCTGTATTTTTTAATCATATTTAGCTATGCTCCTGTTAAGTGTTCTAATAACATGTACGTAATATCAATACAATATTTACATAGCAAACGTAACCGAAAACAGCTCGCTGAAATATAAAATTAAACAAAAGAATATGCATGTTATTGTATTGTATTCCATATAACCCGGTGTTTAAAAATCTGATTTGTCGATCATAAATTCTACAATGGGAATGGCTAGCTGAGTTTTACGTAAATGTTACAATATAATAATCATAATAATTATTGAGAACGAACAACAAAATTAATTCGCATTAGTCAAATTTAAACAGAAAATAATCTGTTTGCACATAAAGTTAACTTTCCTACAAAGCTGTAGAATTAAATCGCAAAATCTCCACGGTAAACATCAAACATGACGTAAGCGTAAAGGAAGTTAAAAAAAAAGAAAGCGCAAAAAATACTAAAACGGCCTGAAGGTAAAAAGTATTCAGGAGGTTGTAACTCGAAGAATTTTCTCTAATTACGAGTGTAGGTAGGATACTTTTAATATATAAATTTAATTATGAAAGCTGAAGCTCGTCCGAACGTCTGAAATAAAATTGCGACCAATTAAGGAAAACAAGGTAGTCGTGCCGTTGGATTAATAACCTTAATTAACGGTTAAGCAGAGAAGGAGGGTCATTAAAAGCGAACCAGCGCGACTGTAAACCAAGTCGTAACCATTGAGTTTTAGTGCTCTGAGCCCAGTGATCAAATCTTGCTTATACGTCTTACTGATAATTAAATAGTTCTTTCTTCAGTTTTTCCGCACCGTCTTGCGTATGAAACAAGGCTACGGTGACTGGGAACAAAACTTTGTATCGTACCGTCGCCGTCAATATCGTGAGGAAACATTTTACCTCTATCTTTGTTATTTAGCCACTAACACCTTGGAACCAATTGTACTATTTGGAATGTCTTTAATATTCTGAAAGAGTGGAAACCACCACACTGACTAAAGCATTTGAAAAAGAATTGATGCATTTCATCAGTCAAAATAATTCAGAATTTTACAGTCTTGCCAGTAAAATAATAATTGTGACATCACGCGCACCGTGGCTCTACTCAGATAACGTTTGGGTAATAATGATGTGAGTAAAAAAGTCTAACACCCGTATTCTTAAACATAACCTTAAGGACGTCCTTCACTCAAACTCATTGGAGGAAGCCTTAAGGAAGTCCTCGAACTTTCCTTGAAAACTATATTCTGAGTTGGTTGCTTGAGCAAACTCCAATGAGGAAAGACACAGGTTATAATAACAATCCGAAGCACAAAAATTGAGAAATACATAAACAAATCAAATAGTTAACTAGGCAAAAATTGAGGCCGCCCCAAGGTATCTCTCGAACATCCTTATATTTGACAGTTCGATACTCACCTCCAATGAGAAATTATCTCAAGTCAAGGAAGCTTGTGACGACTAATCACACCAATGAGGTGGAGTAAGGTTGAGTCGAGTTTGAGTGAAGGTTTAAGAATATGGGTGTAAGTCTTGCATGTACAATACAAAACATATAATTTTTTTATTTAATTTGTAAATCAAATCAAATCAAATCATTTATTTGCTAAAACACAGTACAGGAAGTTCTTTAAAACAGTTATGTTAAACAGTTTTATAACAACCTAGAAATCATTACATATTAATAACTTCTCCGCTCGGAAGGCAAATGTTCCGATTCAAAAGCCAGACTGTATAACTGTAAAGTAATTTGAATTGAGAACGTTGTGATTTTAGTGGTCGTCTGATCAAAGTTTGTGTCTAGTTGCCGTTATCTTCAATATTCTAGTTTACACAAAGCTACACTGATTGGGTTAGTAAGACAACGGTAGGATACCTATGAACCCAAGACCTACAAACTATTAAATGTTAGTAGTAAGTTGTAGCCAAACAGAATTTGGTTACAACATTAGTAATAGAGAATCGATCTTACACACAACATGCGCAAAAATGGATCTATCAATAGCGAAACCTGTTAAAATAACTCTAAACAATGCAGTACGGAGTTAATTTCTTCATACAATCATCTCATCATCAGGTAGATGGAGATTATGTGCGCCTCTTCCCTGTAAAATCTATGGCCTAGACTCAACATCTTCTCTTAAATTATTTCCCACTTCTTTATGCGAGTTCGGCACAATATGTAATTTCTTCCACTTAGTTCTAACATTTTCCATTTTCTTTAAAACCGATTTATTATTAATAACTTAAAGGTACTGTATATTTCTCTGATATATAATTCCAACCATATTTTTTGTCAAAACTTGAAATCATATAAAAGCCAATTAACTTAAAAGCGTTTATTATTAAATATGTTACTAAGACAATTTAAAAATTTCATATTCTAAAACAAACGGATTTTAAACATTGTACAATATTTACTTTGTTGTTAGGTACTTAGAATGTCAGTTCGTCTATCCAAGGTTTTACCATGTTTGATATAAAAAGCTTTTAACTTATTAAGTACACAAAATATGGTAAAATATTAAAATCGTAAAGTTATTTTATATTATTAAGCGAGTTAATCGATTCTTTATACCAATGGCGCCGAAAACCGGGAGAAGCGCAGACTTAAAATCGCGGACCTTTGGATCGGAAGTAACCAGCTCATTATACAACCAGGAAAGCGCTAGGATGAAGAAAAGGTGAATCCGTAAAATTGCAACAGCTAATTCCAACCAATATACAACTTCCTTTTCGGTTCGATGTCTTTGTCGTAGATTAATTTCGAGTAAAAATATAGCCATAAGCTTCAATCTTTATTAGATACCAATAAATCACATTATTTGATCTCGGAAATTCTTATTATTAGACATTTTGTTGGCATATTGTACGAGTATTAGGTATAGTTTCGTAACTTTTCCTTTGTTGTCTATATAAAGAATGTCCTATTGAAAGAATAAGCAATAAAAATTCTATAGTTTTAAAGTATTTCATGTCGGATAACTCGTAAACTTTATCGCGACCATAAAATCAGCAAAATAATTAGAACAAGAATAAACTTACGTATTCATATTTAAATAGATTGAATAGGTTCGGTGCACTCGTAAAATTTATTAGTTTTTAAAATAGGTCAAATTGTATAACGAGGAAATGATATGGTTCAAATTTATTTTAGTTTATGGTAAGCAATTGTAGCCACGATGATTAAATTCTTACTTACACGTGATACCTACGCCTGTGTACATTTTAAAATGATAAATTGAAAGGATGATGAATTTAAATCACTAAAAAAAAAACGATGAACTTGATATGAAAGAAACGTAAAATAGTTCGAAGATAAACTTTTCATCGGGTTCGAAGGTATTCCTTGTTTTATGGTTAACTGACAATCGAATGCAAGAAGAAACAGATCGTAAAATGTTCAGTTGCTCTAACCAAAGAAACCAAAAAAATAACATTTATGTAATAAAAATATCGCACGCGGAAATTCGTAATGTACATTATGATGATACCACAAGGCGAACTATATCAGAATGCTAGAAAATTATGGCGACACAATTATTAAGGCAGGGATCGATGCCGTAAAAATAAATGATCGTTTTTATGGCAGTGGGGTCCAATTTTATGATGTGGGAATTACAGTAGCCTCATAGCATAATATTACGCTTATCTTCGTTTGCTATAAAATAAATGAAACTGTATGAGGGCTCGTCCTGAATTTCGGGTTTTGTTTCAGTTTTACACTGAGTATGCAAATAAAGGCATTTTAATGGCAAACACAGACAAAACTATTTCAGACTGTGCTTTTCAAGTCAACTTATTGTATTTTAAAATTTTGAACCAGATGTCATTTTTAATATTTTAGTAATTTTTGATCAATCTACTTTATATTATAAGTTTCTGTACTTTTGCATTACAATTACCTTTGAATACTACTCAATTAAATAATTATTTACTTAGCAGTTAAAGTTTTAAAAAATACATCATAAATACTAACCCCCTTATTCATAAAAATAAATAAACGTTCAATAAGACCAAATTAACTAATTGATGTTTAGTCCCTTTCTGTCTTATCTATTGTTGACGTGAAAGAACGAGACGAAACATAAATTATTTATTTTGGTCTTATTGAACGTTTGTTTATTTTTATGAATAAGGGGGTAGGACTTACATTAAACAAAAAAAACTAAACTACTACTTAAATAGAAATTATAACTAAAAACTTTAAAATCTAAAAACTGGTGTCCCTGTGGCATAAATATTCATTTATTAAGTGTTCATTGTACCACAAGTTACTAAATTCTATAATAGGAAGATGCTATGCTAAATCATTCTCTACCAAACATATTATTAACAAGTAAATACACTCGTATATGTAGTAAACCTTTGTTTAAAACCCATCGTAACTACGAAATGAAAACACAATCAGTCTGTAAAAGATTTTACAGTAAAATATTCGGGTATTATTGCCTGTATGTTGGCACTAATTAATCAGAGGTTTGGCTAGCTGTTTTAAATGGAAACTGGTAAGTATGGTTGATATCAATGTTATTTAAATATATTTTTCATTATGCTTTTAATCACGACGCGATCACACTTGGCCTAATCGCCTGTTTGCGTTGTGAATCATGCTTTGCTAAAATATCACGTATTACGTACATATTTGTTTCAATTTTAGCAAAACATGCAATCACACATAAATCGCCAAATTGACCATGTATAGTCGCACCACAACATAAAATATTGTGCAGTTTGATTTGAATGAAGAATAGACCATTGTCTTTCAGTGGTTGTCGTGAAAATAGACAAAAGGTCGAAGAAAGCTCTACATTATGGTCAGACTGATAGCAAATTCCACCAACGGCATCATTTCCGACAATGGACTTCGGGACATACAAATATTTTTATATATGTCTATTTTTTATAAAGTATTAATTTTTATTGCACTTTATCTTCTTGTGTATGTACACTTTCAGTTTCATTTATTTGCCAAACTAAATGTTACAGAATGATATTAAACAATTTAGAAGTTTGTACAACTTAGCCACCTTTTACAGGTACTTTTCCTCGAGCACATAGGTTGTCGAAAGAAATTGCTTTTGTTAGCTTTTTTTATTGCTGTAAATTGTTATTTCTAATGTGTTACTGCATTACAGAGTAATCTAAACTAAAAATAAGCAAAAACATCTTTATCATCTCAAACCCACCATGGAAGGCGACTTAGAATTTTGTCCTTGTCCGGCAGTGGGTAGTAAAAATATATTTCATAAAGGTAAAAAAAGATTTAAGACAGTATAAAACAAAGAAATTCAAAACTGTAGCTAAACCAAATCGTTTGAAGATAGCAAGATACACACTTCCGAATTTACCATGTTCCTTTTTATAATATTCATCTACTGAATCAATCTTCTGTAATTTCGCAAAAATAGTTAGGAATACTATGAAAAAGACAAAAGATACATCTCGTTAAAAGAATACCGTTCCCGAGAGATTTAAATATGCTGGTAAAAACTAGTTTACCATATTTCAGTAAGATTGATAAGAAAACGATGGAGCGTAAAAGATACGAATTCTTGCATTACCAACGCACTTTCATTTTGATATCGCGCGAACAAATTGCATTCCTCTCCTCTACGCTACACATTTCGCCCTTACGTACAAAGGGGAATATGACGACGATAATAAATTGTCTATCCATAGTACCGTTGCGGACACGATAGCATTAAAATGACAAATTGTTCATAGCTGCGATTCCATTTTTCACTGCGAAGGAGGTATAATATTAATCCGCGTGATTCTATTTTCGATTGAGGCGAATTGACAGAAAAAAATGTTCAAGCATTTTAGCATTTTCATGAATTTGCTCTGATTGGCCCATGGCTGATTTAGCAAGTTTACGGGGCGCTGAACACTAATCGATATACATCGGTAGTTCAAAAGCAATTGCTTATGAAATTCCAAGAATTAAAACATCGATGTGAAATGTTTGGAAAGGAATATTAACGAGACTTTCGTTGCTCGATTTCGCTCCATCTAAGACACACACACAGACAGAACTCTGAAATTTGTTTATCATGTATTATCACTTACTTAAACTAACTTCAGCCTCGGCAATCATTAATCGTTTAGCTAAATTTAAATCGTTCCTTAACTGTGCAGGACAGCCTACTTATTTATAGATTATAGTGAATAGTGTTATCAGTAATAGTGATAAGAATGTAAATAGACATAAGTAGGTGAATAAATAATATTTCGTTCCTTGTTTAATTACCCTAGAATTAAGGCCGTAGAAATAAAGATTATTTTCGTTTGCCTTTTATTGAATCACCTTTAGGTATAGCATAGTTAGTTATAGATAAGAATAGATAAGATAAGAATAGTTATGTAAACAAACGCTTTTTTGAATAAAGCATGGCCATATTTGGTAATGGTTGGGTGCGAAGCCACGCGATTGGCTAAGTACCGATAGGCACGCGCGACCCGCCCCGCGCGGCTCACCCCCGCGCTCGCAAATAAATAGGCCCTCACACGGGAGCGCATGGCAGTTCGTCGCGGCTTTGCATACAAGAGAGAAGAAACTGAAGAAGGAAATAGTGCAAAGAAGAAACAGTGCAAATAGTATAGAAAGCAAAGCCCGTCGCGACGGATTTCGTGCCCAGCCTTGCCACGTGCCACAATATCGTCAAACCTGTGTTTCATTTCGACATACCCATCTTGTTTCTCGTGGTACGTGGTTTAAGGTTTCAACCGCGTCGGTTCCTGCGCCCAGAAGAACTACAAATTGAATCAGCGCAACACATATACGCACAGTCCCGTATATTAACCAATGTTAGGTCTCGGCAGGAGGAGGAACTATTTCTAATGAGTGAAAATAATAAATGGGCTATGGTGATGAAGTGTTGTATGATAATGAAGGTTTAAATCTGGGTTATTTTCATAGAAATTCGGGCACCTGCATTCGCAGGAGATATCTTATACGAGTATCTTATAGAGAAGTCTCTCTCTCATTCCTGGATACATTTTCAACTGGTTGCGGTCCGATTTCCTACTAAGCCAAACAAAGTCACTGATTTACTTCGCTTTAGTTCTGGCTCACTGTCACTATGTAAGGATGGGAAGATTGGGCGAAATGGAGTATCATCATCATTTCAGCCGCAGTCAATCCACTGCTGCACAATGATTTCCTAAATGACCGGTTGAAAGCGGCCTGCATATAAATGGAGTAGGTATAATATGGCGAAAAGCTCAAAGTCCTGTTCTGAAACAATAGCTGAGGACGCTTTCTAAAGAAAGAGATATCAACTTACTCCATAAACAAAGTAAAAGAGAGCAGAAGGTTCAATCTCTTGGACTCAAGACAGGACTCTCACTAGAAGGATGATGATGATGAATTGACCTCCGAAACAAGAGAGTAACAAAGTATGAGAGGCGTTAAAACAAAATTTACTAAACACCTTGTCACAATATATGTATTTGTCATTTGTCTGGTCCCTTGATGTCTAAGATAAGGATTTCATTTCAGAGATTGGACACCGCTTAGAAGATTGCGGTTTTGACTACTGCGTATCTAATTAAAGGTTTTCTATTGCTATCCAAAGAGACAACACTTCCGAACCGGGTACAATAATCGCGGCATTTTTGATTAAGGAAAGATTAAGATTGTAAATTTTTAAATTTGAATATATGTTTTGATTATTACCTATTACTGTTCATTATTCATATCGACTGGTTTACATGTTCAATCGACCCTGTACATCCTGGAAAAAATATAAAAATGTTAATAATGCCTTTTATGAAAAATTTTACTGAAAATTACAAACAAACAAATATTTGGCGTGTTTATGAAAAAGTCTCAGAAAAAAGAATTTAAAACTTACAAAATCGGTCTTACAAGCAATACATAAATGTGTATTCATAAAATGGTTAACTCGAAGAGAGGGAAGACAAAACGGCCTAAACAAAGAAAGTTGATGATATTACGAAAGGATTAGAACCCACATAATTGGATGAACACTTGAGTATTATTTGTTCCTGAATTCGGACTTAATTATGTAAGTACCTTAAAAAACAATTCAGAGCAGTCATATTCAGAGCTTATTAAAATATTTGAAACGGCACACATTTTATTTAACTAACACTTTGAACATTAAGTATTACAAACATTGGGGTTTTATAGCTCGGGGTTTAGGGCATTTAAAGTATAAAGTATTTTTAATTTAGGGGTATTCTTCATTGGGATTTAAACCGTAAATATTTAAATTTTACGTATTCTAAAAAGTACCACAATTAAGGAATTATATAGCAGCATAGACTGCTCCTATATAAGGCGCAAGTGCGGCCACATATGGAATATTGTTGTCACCTGTGGGCGGGAGCACCTGAATGTCAGCTTAAGCCGTTTGACTTAATACAGAGACGCGCCGTCAGAATTGCTGAAGATCCCGTGATTACAAGCGGCATTGAGCCTTTGAGTCTCAGGAGAGACTTCGCCTCCTTATGCGTGTTCTACCGCTTGTATAATGGGCTATACTCGGAGGAATTGTTTGACATGATGCCAACAGCCACTTTTTACCATCGCACCTCTCGCCATCGTCAGGGATTTCATCCCCATACCTTGGATCCCATGTTATCGCGTACAGTATGCTTCAAACAGAATTTCCTCTCTACTGCGATTATGGAATGAACTCCCTGCCATGGTTTTCCCTAGTGACTATAACAGCCTTCAAAAAGGGTGTGAAAAAATTCCTTCAGGGTCGGCAACGCGCTCGTGACATCTCCGGTGTTGCAGGCGTTCATAGGCTACGGTAACCACTTATCATCAGGTGAGCCGTACGCCTGTTTGCCAACTTAGTTATATAAAAAAAATGTTTTAATAAATAGTAGTCCATGATGCCAAATTTCGGGAGTGATGGACGACCAAGAGCAGGAAAACGAACCTTGGTCTCCGAAACAAACGACTGATGAATAAGAACGAGTCGGATTAAAAAACAGTGACAGTTTTCTAGCCCATCATCTGTTTCTGTCCGTCTTTTGCGAAAAGCTCGTCAACTCTTATTTCGTTTACAGTTCAGCTTGAAACAATATCGATAAAGACTTTCTTGTTATAGTGAAATTAGATTCTACGAAATTTTAATTAATTCTAGTTAAACTGAAACTCGGAAAGTAGCTGAGATAACTTAGGTAATATTACATAACATTGCGACTAGACACCGTATTAATACGGAGGAAAGAGATCCCTTTGGCCATGAGCTTCGCTCGAAATGATGTCTGTAAGAGCTGGCACGCATTCACACCGGAACGAATATTTTTTATAAAATACATTTTTGTCTATTTTTAAAATCTTTTCTCGAATTTCAAAATTTACATAAAAATAAACGTTGATATTACTCAAAACAAAGTCTTAAAAACTGTTTGATCTATAAAGCTGAAATTTGTCAGGTAAGTACTTTCGAGTTAGGAGATATTAGAGAAGACCGATTTTTTCAAAAAAGGTTTTACTCGTAAACTTATCGAGCGTAGTACGAGTCAAAATACATATTTATAAAGGTAATCAAACAACGTTACAAACTGCGAATGAATCCATCATCACCTGGCTGAAAGTGCTTTAGCACTTAGACCGTATTTGTACCTCATTAATATGATTCCTATGGGTGTAATAGAAGTGTATTAGAAAAAGGAATACATAAAAGGAAATAAATAGGGGTGTAAAATGCCAACTTTAATATTATACTGCAGTAGTTTCCATAACGCAGTAATGTCGTGTTATTCTTAAAAATGCATACAGTATGAATGAAATCAACAAATACCGAAATTCCACAAAAACGAAAGCTCTCTTCAGTGCCATTGCGTCTCACACAAAACCGCTTAAATTCAAATCGTCGTGTAGGTCCCGGTGCGGTCGCGTAGGATTGAATCGCTTAAACGAGAATGTCGTTTTGGTACGCCTCAAATTACTCCAATGGATTTTCGATATACCACCCATTTGGAGGAGCCCTTTCATTCGGATAGCTTGAGCAAATTGTTGTTAGCTACGTTCTACACGCAAGGGGTTACCAACTAAATCTCTGTCATTATGAGGTGAATTTTGATCCTTGTTATTACCTTGTAACCGTTCTTTCTTATCACTACATTAAAGTAGGCTTTAGAACTAGCCTAGCCTTTGCCTGCGGCTTAGCAAGCGTTCTAAAATTCCACGGTAAGAGTACTTTTTCCGAGATGAAATGTACCCAATGTCTTTTTTAGCACTACCATGTGTATGCGAAAGTCTTTTATAATTGTTATTCATCCTATAGTCACATTATCTTTAAAAATCGGCCGATCTTCTGGCATAGTGTTTAATTTATATATACTATAGATCAGTGATTCCCAAAGTGGTCCAGGTGGACCCCCAGGGGTCCACGGGAGACTTGCTGGGGGTCTACGTAGGCGTGAACAAAAAATGGGGGTCCATAAGATGTTAATGGGGGTCCACGAAAATTTATCTGCTTTTGATAGTAAAGAGCAAAAATGTAAGCATAGTTTTTATAAGGGCCTACCTACATTGTTTTAAGTACCTATCTAAGCAGATAATATTTTAATAAGGCAAGCGACTGTTACTTGTCCAAACTTGTGTATTCGATATTACGTACAATTTCGTGTACAGACTTGCAAAGCGCTATCCGCCCGACAATGCTTAATGCTTGTTCAGACATGAACTTGATCAACACTATAAATACTTGATGCCAAAGGCAACCAAACGCATTCATTTGTTTCCGGAATTTCGAAAACAAGGCGGAATTTGGAAAAAAGTTGTGAGAAAATTTATATCTGTGTTTGCTAGTGCCGGAGAAAAGTAAGTAACCTACCTTTTTTTGTTATAGTACTTAAGTATTTTGTTTACGTGTACTAGTCGGTTGATCACAACGGCCTGTATAGATAGGTAACTTAGTAACTTACAGATATTTTAATTGTCCTCTTTCGATTTGAAGACAAACACAGCACGTTTTATTCAATTGTTTTTTCACGAGAGAAGCACTGCCTCTCTAAAAAGGCCGAATAAGCAATATTGCAGAGCAATTAATTTTGTAATTTTTCTTGCAAATAACTACTAATTTTATAAAACAGTAATTTCATAATCATGTTAAATTGATTTTGAAGTAACTATTTTATCAAAACTATTCCTTTTCGGAAAGAGCGAGCGGTGCGCGGGCGACGGGAAAAGGGCGGGGCTTGAACTTCGATGCCTGTTTGTCACGTTTTAACAATGAAGCCGCAGACAAAAAATACGCAAATACACGGAGCGCGTGAACTCATTGATTTAATAAAATGTTAGTTATCGTTTTTATGGACAATTTTGGGATTTCGACGTTTATTTTTTCCTACACAAATATGATCAGTATTCGATACTGAGTACACTAATTTTTATTTATACTATTAAAAATTAGTGGTAAATTATGTACTTTAAAATTGATACCGTTTTGTGAAAACGTTTGTATTTGTCTCAGCGGTTTATTAGTTGGTCCCTTTACAAGCCGTAATTCTATTTCCGCGTGCTGACAAAGGCTGCGGTGTGATACCTATATTCAGAAAAAAACTTGGTTACTAAAACATTTTTTTTACAGGTAAGGTAACTGACACGAAACATGGCTACAGCAAAGAAAAAATGTCGACAATATAGTGTCGATTATTTGAAATATGGTTTTGTTCCATCAGAGGCAGACAAACAATTGCCCATGTGCCTATTATGCAACAAAGTTTTGAGCAATGACTCTATGAAACCATCAAAGCTCGAAGATCATCTAAAAAGGTGTCATACTGATAAAATAGGTAAAGATTTAAAATATTTTCAAACATTGAAAGAAAAATATGGAAAGAGACCCACCATGCACAGTATGTTCGCTTCAACATCTCAAAGTAACGATGATGGCTTGCGGGCATCTTACAATATCTCATTACTTATAGCAAAATCTGGAAAACCGCACACTATCGGAGAACAATTAATTTTACCCGCTGTTGAAGAGGTTTTAAAAACTGTTTTGCACAAATCTCCATTTGACGTACTAAAAAGAATTCCATTAAGTAACAATACTGTACAAAGACGCATTGATGAAATGAGCTCTGATATCGAAAGCTTTTTGTGCAATCATCTGCAAAAAACTCATTTTTCTATACAACTGGACGAGTCAACGTTACCCAGTAATGAAGCATTACTATTGGCATATGTCCGATTTATTGTTGAGGAAGAAATTCACGAAGAATTGCTATTTGCCAGAACTTTGGAGACTGACACTAAAGGCGAATCAATATTTAATGTCCTGAGTAATTTTTTTACGGAAAAATCGATCCCATTTACAAACATTATTTCAGTGGCAACAGACGGAGCTCCTGCAATGGTCGGGCGATATCGTGGGTTTATAAGTCATCTCAAAAGAATTATACCAGGACTTACAGCTATTCATTGCGTAATCCACCGACAACATCTTGTGGCAAAACATTTAAGTGACAGGTTGAACCAATCTCTTCATTTTGTAATAAAAGCTGTCAACAAAATCAGAAGCAATGCATTGAATACACGTTTATTTGCTCAATTGTGCGACGAAAATGATGAAGACTTCCAACGACTGCTCTTACATACTGAAGTACGCTGGTTGTCGAAAGGTGCATGCTTAACGAGATTTTACTCTGTTTTCGATTCCATATTAGAGTTCTTAGAAAGTAGAGATCCAGATTTAAAAGAAAACTTGATCAAATTCAAAGCAGACATTGCGTATTTGACAGATTTGTTTAAAAAATTTAATGATATTAACTTGCAGTTACAAGGGGACAGCCTGAATTTAATAAAAACAAAGGGGATAATTTCGGCTTTTCTTGGGAAATTGAAATTTATGAAGCAAAACATTAGTCGGCGCGAATTCTCTCAATTTCCAAACTTGTCGCAGGTAGAATGTATTGATGAGGATATCCATACCTACAGTCAACATTTAAGTGCCCTGCATGATGACTTCAAAACCAGGTTTGAAGATATACTGACGATGGATATACCACCATGGATAATAAATCCATTTGATGAAACGGAAGTGGCCAATGTTGTATTACAAGAGGAGCTGCTCGAGCTAAGCACTAATGAGGAGCTGAAGGTGAAATTTAGAAAAGGCTACCCAACATTTTGGCTGCAAGCAGAAATACCCGAAAAATATCCTGGACTGTGGGAAATCGCAAGGAAATTTTTAATAGCTTTTCCCTCGTCATATCTTGTCGAAAGGAGTTTTAGTGCCGTTACAAACCTCTTAACAAAAAAAAGGAGCAAATTAAACATCACAGAGCGGGGGGATTTGCGGTTATTGCTCACAAAAATAAAGCCAAACATTGATCGTTTGCTGACACTCCATCAGATACATCCTTCCCATTAATTAAAATTATGACCTGAACCTATATTACCTTAATATTTTTTTCTTGTAATTCTATTCTTTTAATAAATAAAGTGATATAAAATGTACCATTTTTCGTTTTTATTTTACATATCGAAATATAGGGACAGAACTCAGAAGTGACACAATTTTTATTTTTTGGCGACTTTAAGAATGTGGTAGAAATGTAGCAGCAGGGGGTCCACCGAAACCAGTAAAATTTTGAAAGTGGTCCGCGAGAAAAATAAGTTTGGGAACTACTGCATAGATCGTAATATATGAAATTTCTCTAGAGCTGCTTTTTAAATATTTGTACTCAATTTAAAACGACCTTTTTTCGAAGCCCAAATTGCGGTTCTACTCTCGCATCTTCAAAATATAAAGTATTTACCTACAAAAAATTAAACTTTGTTGATTTGAAAAACTTTGAAAATTAAATATTTTTCTAAACCCAAAAGTAGCGTAAATATTATTACATTAAACTTTTCTTTATAAACAACGTCTGAAACCTCTCGAAAATAAAATTTAAACCTTTGAAGGATCGTTTGGCGAAATGGAAAACTTTTATTTGTGTTTAAAAACGCAAAACAAAGAAACAATCGTTGTTGTCTTTCAGTTTTCACAAACTTGAAGGTCTGTAACCTTAATAAATATTTTTGTCGAAAACTTCGTTTTGCTTTTGTTATAATATCAGGGTAAGATAATTTCGAAGCGATATTGAAATGGTGGTTCGTCCAGGATTTTACTAAAAATGTTTTCGTCTGTCACTTTTAGTTGCTCTTGTGCTACGGGCCAAGGTAAACTTTTCATTGGTGGGTAAGTTGTTTTGAGAAATAGCGTATTGCTTTTGGGCTGATAAACATAGTGAAAAATTTTTTGATAAAAAAAAACACTATTTTGAACAACAGACATTTAATACTATCTAATATGTATCTATTTTCGGCAGAACTAGTAGTTGTAAATTAAGCAAAAAGGCTCTACATTGAAATTGAAAATTTAAATGATGAAAATGAGGAGGATTGTAAAGTAAATAATATTTCTGCATATTAATTAAGTCTGATAAAATTTGATTTCAAAATTGGTTTCACTCACAAACAAATTATCATTTCATATTACATGAAATATCATCATCGTGCTGGCGAAATTTTTTGCATAGTCTTTAAATAATTATAGACAATTTTTTGCGATGAAATGGTTATTATTAATGTTATCCATATTGCTGATATCTATAACATAAATCATCAGTCCAACTTTTGGGGCACAAATAATTGGTCCAATAAATTCAGGCTGAAACATGCACAAAACATCAACAATTTCAGATAGGAACTTGACAGACAGGCAAATTAATGAACCGCGGTCAGAGTTGATTTATTAGGGTTCCCTAGGGCACCCATCGATTAGCGTACTAAAGTAATCCTAGCTTAGAGATAATATTTCTTCATCGTGAACAAAACGGAAGTTTAGTAAAAGAAAAAGACGCTATGCGATGTCGCTACGACGACAGGAATGTTTTAATTGTGCACCATAGACTTCGAGAAAAGTATAGACAGAGCTCTCTAGCTAGAAGCTGGATGAAGGCAAAAGTATGATAAATGATGATACCGTTTATGAATTAACCTAAGCAATGTACTAATGTGTTTCTTTTCTAGCATAACGAGATCCTATTTGTGCCAAACAATTATGCATATGATAAGCAGTTATATTTTATGTTATCTCTATTTTTCCATCTATAATTTCTTTTTCAATATGTTTAGTTTTCTCATTGAACATTTTGGTTGTTTGTATTTTTTTTTTTTTAATGGCAATATTTTACTTTCTATCTTTTGCATATTTCAATGTAACGTAAAAATTTATATTTTAAATACTTTTATCTTTTATTAAACATATTACTAAATATTCTTTTAGAATAACTTAACTTTTCTGCCGCCGCACATAACTTTTCTGTTTTTCCTAATGGTTAACTGGGAGAGAATGCTTTTAGCATTAAGTCCGCCAATTGTAAACTTGTGGTACAATAAAGATTTATAAATAAATAAATAAAACTTAATTTCTTAAATAATAAGGTGTTCAATTTAATTTATGTTTGTTAGTTGGTAATGACTAGTGGTTGGAGGGGGAATTATGATAAAAAAGTGAGTGTCACTTATTGAGGGATCTTTTCCTGTATCGAGTTAGCCGGTGCTAAGTTAAGTATTTCTCCTGTAACTAAACTAATTAAGTGTAACGTGTTTATGGTGTTTACCAGATAACTAATGTTGAAATTGTTCTTGCTGTGCTAGCCTTAAGCAGATAATTGGGTTGTTATTACAAGGTATATTTTTGTAATTTACAATAATAAACTACAAACTATTTGTCTGAATTGTGGAACCTTAAATTATAATATTAATTGTTTTTCTTTGTTTTATTCCTTAGCATACCTTAGTTATAACTACCTTCAAATTTCAGATAAAGTAAAAAAAAAATTCAATTCTATACATTAGAACACTCTGATAGGTACACTGTCTTCTCTTTCCTACTAATTCTAATACATACATACAAATATCTCGAAAAAACATAACACTCCTTCTGGCACAGTCGGGTAAAAAAATGTGGCTTTAAATCTTCTTGTCGTACAGTTTATTTCGTACTAAAGTCTATGTTGTGCTGAGGACAGTAACAAATGACGTACGACGTTGTACGCAAGATATCCAGTATCCTACTAGTGGCGCTACTCGCCAGTGTTTGAGATCAGATAAAATTAATTTGTAGAGGAACTATACGGAAGCTGTGTAAAGCACAAACAACGCCCTTTTTTATTTTTTGTAGTTTTAAGTTACATTATTTATACTGGACAGTTGTCGTATTGAACATTTTTACCGTTGGACATTTATAATTAATGTCATTATCAGTGTAAATCTTTGTGAGCTGGCTGAGTATATTTTCACGTGCTTCTGTGTATGCAAATTGGAGTATAAATATTTTAATTCACACATGGTTCATATATTTATTTTCGTCATGGCAATATAATGTAGAGCTTACACGTATCCAATAATGTATCTATTTGCAATATAATTTTACTAAATTTCCAGATTTCAAAATGTGTTGTTAGTTTTGTTTCTCAATATAAAAAAAAAACCTTTTTCATTTTTTTTTTCTCATCTTATGCGAAAGGGACTGAAATATGAAATATGTTTAATTAGTGCATGTAAGTAAATTCCAAACAACTAAGATCTTCAGAGCTATGAGCCTACCGCTGAAATTGAAACAATGTAATCCACTGTGTGGTGCCGACACGTTCCATACAGTTCCCGAGAGGCTATGTGCATGTCCGTATATACATATAGTTACTACTAATATGTACAGAAAGATCCTTTATGAAGCCCCTGGAATTGTGAACTGTATATTAATGTATTCTAACCTGTTTTAGTCAAAGGAGTTACACGTGGAAGATAAGACATCATTCTACCATCTGTCTCTTTTAACTGTATTCCTGTAACGTCCCGGTTGACTGGAAGAGATCTTTTTATGGGATAAGTCCGCCGTTGCATTTATTTTTAGTTTTGTATTTACTGTAATGTATTTTTCTGTGCAATAAAGTTCGTACAAACAAACAAACAAACATCTTACTTGTCTAAAGAGCGCGTAAATGTATGAACTTATTTGTTCCGATTTCCACTAAAGAGATTTCAATACTTTTTCCGATTTAGCAGTTATTTATGCCATTATAGATTGTTATTTCACCAGTAATTACGAGTATATCTTTATGAAACCTAGGTGCTTCATATTTAATCCCATAGTCGTCTTTTACCATATTATGTCAAAGAATGTATCATGTTACGTTGGTAACTACCATTTATTACGGGATCCTAAAAAAGGGAATATTTTAAAGCTCCTTATTAAAAAAATACGAACGTTCGATAGGTCGCAGTTAACTAAAATATGTTTCGTCTCGTTCTTTCACGTCAAATGTAGCTAAGATAGAAAAGGACTAAAATATTTTAATTAATGCATGCTTAACTATCGTTCGTATTTTTTTATGAATAAGTAATTAAAATACAAACACAGGCCTCAAAAGTTTTTATTCTCATTTAAAGACTTAAATGGTAACAGTAGAGTCGATATTGGCTCTTTATCGAAATAAGCAAATTTGTCAAAATTGAATTTCACAGAGGCAAGCCTAACGTTTCAAGCACAGTTCGTTTAGTATTCAAACTTAGTAGGAGCCTTCCATTCAAATTGAGAGTTACAGGCCCCTACTGCAGCAGCTGTAAAACGGTTAACACCGTCAATGGAACTGAGTGAAATCTTTAACTTTACAAATACAGTTTCCATTTTAATCGTCAACGTCATTGTATGAAAATGTTCAGTACATTTGAACCTAAAACTGTTTCCCGCAGCTCTGCTTGTCAATAAGTAGCCTTTGTTTGACATCGGGTCTTTAACTATATTCATACCAAATTTCATCAAAACTCGTTCAAGAGTTTGGCCGTGAAAGCATACAACAAGACGAACAGATACTGTCGCACTTAATATATAATAATTAGATAAAGATTTGCTTCGAGGCAATCACCCGAGGATGCAACCGGGAAGGCGCTAAGATGAGTAGTAGTAGTAAAGATAAAAAGCCTTTATTGTTTTTTAGTATGGAAGTATGGGTTAATGTTAGGAAAAATTAAGACATCATGCTGCAGATGCGACCGAGATAACGTAAGGAATAATAATAAAACTACAAGGTAAAAAATACCCTTTGCTTTCTTAATGCCCCTCTTTCATCTAAGCAATTTATCCGTTGCAGCTCCTTGACCTCAGCTGGTCCTTATTCCTACTTTGCAATTTCTCACAAATTATTTTTAAATGACAATTTAAAAATTATCATATTTAGGAAATTTCTTTTCTTACCCTTTCGTTTGAGCCTTGAGACTTAAATGACTTGAATTAAAATATTCGTTAACCACAAAAAAATTTGTACTAAGAAGATTCTACCTTTAATATTACATTTAAAAAAATTAAACACTAAGAAACAATTCTAGATTTCTAGTTGTACTTTACAGAGCAGAAAAGCTTCATGTAACTTTGAAATTAGGTAGGTAATTTGCATAAACTTCGCAGACTTGTTTGTAGAGAGGTCACATGCAGGTCATTTTGGAAAATATTTTTGTTAGTACCAAAGTATTTTAATAAATTTGCACCTAGCTAGAAAACTATATGAATAAAGGGTTTCACTTGTCTTTCCAAAGGGTTTTTAAACTGTTAAATATAAAATTATAATCAAAAAAAAAAATTGTATTGTGGCAAAAATAAATTGTGATTTCTCCGAATTTACTTGAATAAATTGGATATAACTCATTAAATATTTAATATTTAGGGATAAGCAATTTTTCATGATTGAAGAAACCACCAATCAAGATAAAATATACAAATTCGTAATGGTATCGTAATGACTATTAATATCGTATTATAGCCACTTTAAATTGCGATAAAAATCTAAATTATTTATATAAATATTATTGACCTAATTCATTCATTAGTTCAGTCATAACCGCATCAGGGGTCGACTATAAGCACTTCAGAACACGCGAAACACAATACGATTTACTTGTTATTTCTGAAATAGCCCAATACAGTTTAGATCCTACCGCTTCGTAGAAACGTGCTTCGAATGAACTTCTAATATTCAAAGAATATTTCTCTCATTCAATTTTGATCTCTAGGACTACGTTTATAAAGAATGAATTAGCTGATAGTCAAACTAGAACTGGACATTTCCCGCTATGTCTCCGAGGTCTACAAGCATTCCCTAATTCAGTCGGACGTAGGCGAATATTTTTCCCTTTCTCATCTTTTGATGTGAGGAACTGGCAAGATTTCTTATCGAGTAGGAAAATAAATATAAATTATTGTATGAATGTTATTGCTTTGATCTCACCTTGTCGGTAATCCAGCATTCGATAGGATTACCATACCATCTGAGAATAATTCTGGGATAAAGAGTTCGGGAGTGAAGTGCTCAATATTTTTTTTTTGGATTAGCCATCATTTCCTTTAGGGATTTATTGCTGTGGAAAGGCTTACTTAAAACTTATGAAGATTTTGTCATTCTGTTCGATAATCCATCCTCACGTTATATCTTTGAAGCAATTTAAAAAAATTATTGACCATAAAGCAAACTCAGTGACAAACATTTTATGCACTGGAAACTTACATCTTAGAAAAAACATAATGTCAATCACATTAAATCTGCAGTACATAGAAGAAACTAACAATCAATTAAGAAGTGATTTACCAAATCTAATAAAATCAGTTAACCATATCAGATATGTTATTTTATACCTACTATTTATATCTGAATGACGCAGCTTCCAATACTCTTACGTATATTTTCCCGTAGAATTTCTTAAGAGCACTGATAAAATTTTGTCCATAACTTTTTGTGGTCATTCAATATTTGCCGTCCGCCCTCAACCCAGAACTTTCCAAACTTATACTTTGCTGGGTCGCCCCTTATTGTACAATTTTAAACTTTCGAAAGAAGTCTTATAACTTGAGCTATAAGTTTTAATGTCGCGCAAGTTATGCAATTCCTAGTTCTAATTAATATTGATACCTGCAAACTTTACATACAACTACAAGTAGTAAAATAAAACTATTTTCCCCTGATAGCTAAAATGTGTTGGGTCTCGTTCTTTCACGCTATTTATGGAATGAATTAACTAGCCTAATGATTCTTAATACGGTGGTTAATCTCAAAAGGTCTTTACGTCATGAGGTTGTAGATGGTGGTAGGGAGCAATCGCTAAGAATTTAATTTAGTCCTGTAAAGTAATTAAATAAAGACTTGGTTAGTTCGAAAACCCAAAATGACGTGATATAATATTTTGATTAAATACATGCTATTATTTTTTTATAATCATTGAAAATACTAAGGGTAAAAAAAAATATGAGCTCACAAAATAAGGTGAAATTTCCCTTTAAAAAAATAGATTTTTTTTATCTCAGACCTAATGCATTGAAATCAGTCCAATTGAATGAATGACTATATGTGTACTCGAATGATATCATACAATACACACACACACACACACACACACAACTCGTACGGATGAAATCGTAAAATGTCCTAAGAGCCACCGTAAAAATGACAAAGGCACTCCATATGAAGAATTCTTTTTTATTTCAGCTGCCCGGTTGGTCGTAAATTGTGAAACCTACTTATAAATAGATTGCCCCGCTCTTCGCCGAATCGTTTTTATCTGTGGTTTTTATTTACTTCAAAGAAAATTTAATTTCGTTATTATGATTTTTTTAAATTACATTTCGCAAGAGAATTATTTCTGTTAGTTTTATTTTATTTTTCTTACTCAGTGATGGCGTAGAGAAATACTGAAAATAACCCATTCTACTCTACTCTAATAGGATTGTTATAAATAGTCCTTCGCACGATCACTCATAATTCTGCTTTTGAACTATTTATAGCTGTGTAACACACAAGCAAATCTATCAATTAAAATACTTAAATTCATTGTATTGACCACAAAACAACACTGATCCCAGAAGGTCGCCTTGTTCTATTATATTTTTGTATTTTTTCCATTTTATCTCTGTACAGACGATGCAGATCATCCTAAGTACTTTTGAAGAACCACGACCATTTACCCTTCTCGCGCTAATTGTGCCGTCAATTTATAAAATCACACCTAAGAACAGAAACCTTGTGGCTTTGCACATTCGGTTCGTTCTCAAAAAAACTTAAATCAAAATTACATGTTTAACTGGAAAACTATTGTTGTTGTGTAAATGTTTGTTATTTGCTTTCCGTGAATACTCCCACAGTCTTCGTTTATGGGGCAAAGAGATATGTATGAGTAAACTTTACTAAAACTCAATTTAAAACCTCATTAAAATCAGGTGTGAACTGAACTGGGGACACAAGTTGTTTAATTGGTCTGAAATGCGGTCCCGTGGGCCCCATGCGGTCAACTTATGTGATCAAAATCCAACTAACATGATAACTCAGAACTAATGCAAACTGTAATATGGGATTCGAATAGTCTCAATAAATTCCAGACAACCTTAATAACTAGTATTGAACTTTCGCTATAATTTTGTAGACACGATATGAACATATAACAAGATTATAATCTAATGGTTGTGTCATAAAGGTGCATCTTTGACATATTTTTATCAAATGATGCAGGGTTCATCTTTGAACATCAAAGTAAGTGGCATCCGCCAATTCTTTCGGGGGTTCTTTCTGCACTGTTAAAGAAACATGCTGTCGAATGGTAGCCAGCCAAGCATGGAAACCGAAGAGTAAAAAGTTTCTTTTCAGCTGATGCTTCAGGCTAAGAGATTGCATGTCTAAAAGTAATGGCAAAGTTGTTGATGAGCAACCCAAAACAAAATTTAACAATAGATTCCAGAATGTTTCATAAAAATTTCATTATTTATTAAAATAAACTATTTTAAATTTAATGAATAACAATCGCGAAAACATAAGAAATCATTAATTTAATTATTTTTTCGTTTAGAACTTGTTATAAATAAATTCATGCTCAGGAAAACACCGCTACGGACGTACCTACGTCCGTACGTATGCCTATTGGATTACTCACCCGTACCGTTTTACTATCGTGATAAAAAAATTACATTTTTAAGTGACAGTTACGAAAATTTAAGTCACTCTAGCAACTCATTTCTTAACAAGCATTTGGTTTCTCTTCTTGTAGTCCCAGCATCATCATTAAAAGAGCTTATAGTCTACTCCAAATTTAATACCCCGTGGGGCGATTCCGAAAAACTCTGACACCTGTTGAACACCTGTGACTGATTTGTAGTGTCTATTGACCATATTTATAATTCATTTGAAATAAATGAATATCTCTTCCTCCAGGACGAACTTACCAACACACTAGTGTCGCTATATAATATGGATATTAACTTACTCGTAAAATCCAAATGTTTACTAGTTTCTCCAATACGACAAATATTCATACTTTTATCAAAATGATTTTTATTTTAGTTTCATTTTGGATTATATCTTTAACTTTCGATCCACATACAAAACAATTGGATAATTTCAACTTGTACCTCGTAACTATATCCAAACTTGTATAACTGTAATGAAATTCAACTGGCAGCACTTGTTAGGTACACTTCAGCGTGCAACTTTTTGATAGCGTCAGCAAAACAACACCACAGCTACGCAATAAATAAGTTTGATAAAAAAATCTGTACAGTTTTCACTTTCACTTCACACACACATATTTGTAGTCTTTTAAGCATTTACTTACGCAATTCATGTAAGAGGTATGTGTTATGTACTACAAGATACAATGAATTTTCATTTACCAATCAGTCACGTCATACTACTACATAACTTACTACTTATTACAGTAACTTTCATACATTTCAATAATGACAATAAAGAGCATCGAAACCAAAAGTTCAATTGTGAATGCTTTCAGCAGAAGACGATTTCTTTTAGTAAATTTAGTTATTGTTATTAAGTCTAGAACAAAGAACACGTCCGCTCGTCGGCTTTTATTTATATTGAAACTCTAAAGGGTAGGTTTGCATGTAATAAAATCTTTGTATCAGCGCCTATTGGTAATGTTCCTATTTACTACCGTCCCTCGCTCAGTTTGATCAAGACAAATCGCTCCAACCGCCGAACTGACGGGAACACATTGAACTTTTACCGACTTTATCAATTTCGCTTCGGCTTTTCATTCGGTCATTTATCATAATTTAATTTAATTATTTGGTGTTTACTAGTTTCGAACTAGGCCTCGCTCCCTTGAGAATTTTGGAAGGAAAGTAATCTATATGTTAATTTAATTCATGAAGGGAAAGTTTCAGTGTGAGATATTTTAGATGTTTTTTTTTTCAGTCAATTGCCCGTGAATACCGAATAGGTACCTACTGTATAATTTTGATTCTACTAGAAACTTGGTCAGGGTAGAGCCTGTGTTCAACTTCAATGTCGCAAATTACGCTTAAAAGATGTTAAGGAGGATAAAAGTCTTAAAAATCATTATGCCAAAAAACATTGTTAAGCTAAATAAATTTTATGTTTGTGAATTGAAAACCGAAAAAGCAATTTACTTGTCTCATATAACCGATAATATAGGTACATTATAATGATAAAGAGAGAGAAATTGGTTAGTAACTAAATTTTAATTAGTCTCGTAATTGAAATTCCAGCATGTTCGTATGCAAATTTTTACTTTGCGCCAGCCACGTTTAATTTGGACTGTATGTTTGGGTACTGCGTCAAAACGCAGGCTAATTCAACGATAGCTAGTATGCACAGAAGTTTTTTTACGAGTTTAAACTTTTATGAAAATACGTATGTTTTTAGGGAATATCATTTGTTACAGATTACTTCTTTATTTATTTATTTTATTTTTATTTATTTATTTCATGTACACGCTGTAAATATACATTGGAAACTTAACATTAGGAAAACTGAGTACAAGGGTTCTACTTATTTCTAAAGAAATTTCTTCCAGCAGACCCGCGACAGAAACTACGAAAAAAAGAGGCAAAGAGGCGTACAAGAAAAGAAGAAATAAAAATACAAAAGTAATAGGCTCAATCTAAACCTATTTTATAATACTATATGTATAATAAACTAAATAATAAATACAATAAATATACCTACTAATATATATAAATAATATATATAATATATAATACGATTTATGTGTTTAAGGAGAAATAATGATACTCGCTTCTTAAATGTGGACAGAGTTTGGGACTCTTGAACGCTAGGTGGTAAAGTATTCCATAACCTGACTGCTTGAACAGAAAAAGAATGAGAATATGAAGCAGTGCTATGAGGAGGAAAAGTAAGGATAAATTTACGGTGCGATCTACAAAGTTCACCTGTAGGACGAAAAAGGGAAAAACGCTCACGAAGATAGGATGGGTATAAGGGATTGAATAGAACATTAAAAAGAAGACAGAGGATTCTAGTATTCCGACGATATCGGATTGGGAGCCAACCGAGTTGTTTGCGGAACTCAGAGACGTGGTCATATTTCCTAAGACCGAAGATAAAGCGGATACAGAGGTTTTGCAGTCTTTCTAAGTGGCATCAAGATAACACACGTCTGCATAGTCTAGCAAAGGTAATAAAAGAGAGTGACAGAGTGAAATTTTGGTTTGAAAAGGTAAGAAATATTGAAGACATTTGAGAGAATGAAGAGAGTAAAATATTTTACGACTGATATCAGATACATGTGCAGTCCAACTCAATGACGAATCCATAATTATCCCTAAGTTTTTGGATGTTTCTGTATAAGCAATAGGATAATTATCGATAATTAGAGGAGAAAGTGAGGAATGATCAATCATTCTACCCATGTATGTACTGCCCACGAGCAAAGCCTGGGATTATTTCGGATTAATCTTAAGACCAAATGATTTAGCCCACTCGCTGACAGTTTGGAGGTCATTATTCATGGCATCGATATTCTTCTTCATTCAAGCGTGTGTATTTTTTTAATATTCAACTTACGCGTCACGGTACCACAAATATAAGACCATCAGGTAATAGGGACAGTTAAGCCCGTCGAGTCTTAATATAGCGAGGCTTTGCTGTGACACGCAGGTAACGTCCATGTAACACTTCTACCTAATGTTATGCACGAAACCGACAGTGTTGACCACTAACACCAGGAGTGTCTGGTCTGAATCTGAATGGTCTGGTTTCCCTGTAAAATGGGTTACAAAAGTCACTCCATTGTGAAACAATTACTGTCATAATATCTAAAACCATTAGGCATATCCTGGGGTAGGGCGTCGACATTGGCTAATTATATTTGTGTGTATGACGACCAATACTACGTATCTTGCAAGACATTGTCGGTAGCTATAAACAAGTTCCTGGAGGTGCAGGTGGCTGGGACCGGACAAAAATTTTGCCATGATCTAGAGAGAGACCACAAAGGAGTCCTCTGAGTTCAGCCCATGTGCATGTTCTCTCTGCTTCAGCCTACCCGAGCCGGAGTCGTTTAAAGACTTCTTAAGAAGAAATCTCTAGGTGGAAGATTCTCCAACAGCGGTAAGAGTGATTAGATTCTTACTTCTTCTTAGCGAGGCGACTCTGGCGAAATTATATTTGTAAAGACCAATATTCCACCACTGTTAAAACATTGTCAGTAGCTTCGTAAAGGTATAAGGTTCAGGGAGAGACACCACAATGGCAGGAATCCTTCGAACTGTACTTCACTTTCTTTGAAAAAAATATATATATATTAAACATACATTTTATAAACAAGAATTTTTACTACGTCATGACAGCAATTTATAAGCTAGATCTCAATAAATCTCAATAAACCATTTGCCTCAATAAGCATTTTCCGAGAAACCTTTCATGTTCCTTGTGTGTTTTATGTTCATTTGAGTGAAACCTCTATAAATCTAGCCAGGGATATGCGTTTATCGGACTCGACCACTCGAATATAAAATAAAAACATTATACAAAGGATAATCCTTAAATCAATGTAGGTCGAACATCGACGGAAATATATTGAAAACATAATGTGTTGTGTATTTTGGCTTCCTGTGTTGACCTATTGAAGTATTTTCTATTTAGGCGGGGTTAAGTAAAATGTTTACGGATGGTTGACCGGTAAGAAAGCGGCTCTATGTAACTTGTATTGTCTGTTACTTATATTGTAGTTTTATTTATAACATTTTTTTATATCATAACTAAAGGCTAAGCATACTCTCTTTTTATCAGCAACAGTGTGCGTGGGTGACTAGGTATAATTTGTATGGTTAATTATGTACACTTATATTAATTCGATACCAATACGATGGCCTGACCAAAACAGGCAGCAGCTCAACACTCAGATCTCCAACACAATCAACAGAGTAAAAGATCACCACAAGTAGAAGGGGAACGCAAAAAAGACAGGACGGCCACATCACGACGCTAAGAAGTGAGCAAACGGCTGAAGGAAGAGGAGGATATTACTGCTACTTTCATACAAAAGAAGCTGTTGGTCTTCCTAATAAATAAATATAAAGAAATCCTCTTATTGTATTGTATTCTGACATATAGAGATTGATTAATAGCTGCAAATTCGTTACACAATATGTACTTTATGCAAGTAAAATAGTGCCGTGCTACACATATTGGAATTTCCGTAATTAAATCACAAGCATGTCTCTGGAGCATGATCCGACCTCGTTAATTTAATAGGCGAAATACAAAAATGAACGAATGCACGCTTCGGTAAAATCGAAATAATGAAATTACAGAGGAGTTGTTATTTATTCCTGCTTGTAAAGAACAACATGGCAAATCTCTTTAGTCCAAACTTGGTAGTCCGAAAGGCTCTCCAGTTCTGAGAGTGGAGAGTGTTCCAAAATTAACAGACATCAAAAAAAGTTTTAATTAATGAACGAATTTTCGACAATCAAACCCTTTTACTTTACGCGTAACTTAAAGGTATTTTTTATAAATTATTAAAATATAGGAGAAATCAGAAAACCTTAAAAATAAAACTATTATTTTCCTCCAAATTTTTTTAAAAATCTGATTAAGCAAGTAATCTTAATATCTATCCAAATGTTTCCCTGTCAAATATTTAGTTTACGCTTCAAAATACGCTCTCATTATAGTCGTAGATTTCTCAAATTACCCACATATGGGCCCTAAAGTATTTATTCTATATTCTCTTTATTTTATACCTTAGTTAAGCTGTGCAATTAAGAAGGAAGGCACTCCGAACATGCAAATTACGACATTGGCGCACCAACCACCACACCGATTTGAACTAATGAATT
The DNA here is from genome assembly GCA_947363495.1 of Euzophera pinguis. Classification (NCBI taxonomy): domain Eukaryota; kingdom Metazoa; phylum Arthropoda; class Insecta; order Lepidoptera; family Pyralidae; genus Euzophera; species Euzophera pinguis. Next base: position 8,236,317 of record OX376164.1, read on the forward strand.
ATTGCATAAAAAATTATTAATTAATGATAGGCGTAGATGATGAACTTACTTTTAAACTTACTTTCAGTATGTATAATATAGAGTCACAGAGGATTTTTTATTTATGGAATGCACATGAAAGCAGGTATATTATAAATGCGAAAGTATGTCTGTCTGTTACACTTTCACAGCCAAACCGCTAAACGGATTTTGATAACATTCGGTTTGAATATAGTTCAAGACCCGGAATCAAATATAGGCTTCTTTTTGACGCAGAAAGAGCTGCGGGAATCAGCTAGAAGGAGATAAATCTACTTAACTTTTCTAAGAAGCAAGTTGCCGTCAAACATAAATTTGTCATTATCCAACTAAAAAAAATTTGTGAAATTTGATTCAGTCCCCGTTATATTTTTTTGCGAAATGACATGATATGCTAATCAAAATCTATCAAGCACAGGGTCCGACCCTTCGCAGAATCCATTTAAATAAAAGGTCAAACCTTTGTGAAATCACGTAATTCTATAAAAATTCTAGTCTCGATTTTATGAAGTGTCCGTCGCAAGCTAGCCAAAATTCTACCATAGAGATAAAGTGAAATAAAGACATTTTTTGTTTGTAAGCTTCACTGTCCGCAAGCAACGTGAATTGTAATTTCAATGTTGGCAACAATAGCATAATGAGAACCTACATGAGTTTCCCTGTGAAATTTTCAACTGTTATAAAATGTAGACGTGTCTTTTTTACTCCTGTTAGCGAACAAATAGAGCCAGTTAGGACCTACGTTCGCACTGTAAACAGCCAATCAGCATAAACTTCAAATAGCATTATTCAGAATTCGAATTCGCTTATCAACATTGCGTCTCATAAAATTCGTCGGCGAGACGAGACGGTTACGATAGGTTAGGAATTCTCCCTCGAGCCACAATAACTTTGAAAGCAGTAAGTCAGCAGGACAAGAACTTCAAATGGATATGTACAAATGGATGAAATTCTATCGATAGAGCCTAGCTCTAAATTTCAAGATCCTGTTAGTAAACTGTCTAACAGTGAATGTGCAGTTTAAGTAAATAAGTGTGTACTGGTCTAGAAATATACTTGTAAATTCGCCTTTGTACTCATTTTGTTTTTAAATAGTTCCATTTATTCATTGGTTGAAAAATCGGTTTAGCTATTTCTCGCAGCTTCGTCTGCGTCAAAAAGTAGCCTATTATCGATGTGGGGTCTTTTACTACGTTCATACCAAATTTCATCAAAATCCGTTCAGTGGTTTGGCCATATATGTAATATAGTGTGGATATGGAAGAGTGGATGGATTTTCACCTTTGTTGAATGTTGTTAAAATTTACCTACAAGTTAGCTATATTAAATTTTTTCTCACTTCATATAATTGTTAATCTGACATTTATAGACATTACAATAACCAAAACCTAAAAATTACCCGTACGCTTGCATTCTAATGGTATGTTTACTATCCCTCTGATTCTTTCCCCAAGGATTTACAATGCTGACGTAAAGAAACGAGGGGAGATAAAAAATTGCCTCACGACTGTGACCGAACGCAGCTGAGATCGGTGCATGTGCAACGAACAATTTGATAAATTATTTCGTATTCAAAGTGATGAAATTGCCCTTCAAAAGAGATTACATGCTGTGTGAGTGGAATTATAGGAGAAAAGATGTCGGAATGTTTTTTGATGATTTTTTTTCGAATGAAATATTTTTTACTTGGTCGGCGAAAGGGGGGGAAATAATGAAATACTGCTTGGTCCCTTTTTGGTTCTGTCGTGTTTGGTAAATATGAAATAGGGAATATTTTTTCCACTTAAGCGGCGGCTTTAAGTCCGTTTACAATTATGTAATATAGTTAAATAAATAAACACTAATTGTGGAATATTAACTTTATCACCTTCTTGCAGAGTGCATTATCTGCGTAACATAGGTCGCAATTAATTTGATGATTGATATTGTTACGAGGATTTTCCGCGGACAGGGCTGTTCAATCTTTTACAGTGGTTGTCAACTGTGGAGTCGCGTTTCGTAACACTATAATGCCATAATTATACGTTTCGTTATTCACACTTGCGAGCAAACTACGCATATTTTTAGTACAAGCTTTCATTTACAAAAGGCCATTCGCGAGTTCCAAAAAGGCCCTTTCTTAGGCGCTACAAAAGAAGTAGAGACTAAACGTATTGATTGAAAAAGTACGAGACGATGCAGGCATCCGTGCAATCGCTTTATGAAGCGAAGCTAGAGCGAACTACTCAATTGATTTGCATCGCGAACAAAGCCAGGGACCCCGGGAAATCCAGAAATTCTCCAACTAAATCGTGAGATTAGAACGCAGGCGCCCAGCACTATGGAATTTCTTTTAATGAATGCTAAAGGAGATTGCCTTGAGCTCTGGTAACACTTTCATTATGTACGGGCGAAATTAAAACCTAACTCTATAAATATTTATTATAAGCTTTGGTAGCAGGTTTATTGTAGAAATAAAATACTCAATCAAAAGTATCCAAGTTCGATATCACCTGTGCATGGATATTAGATATCGAAACGGTGACAAGAAAGGAGTCCTTGGTTGAGAAGTGTAATTTAATCCATTTCAATCACTAACTAATATGCAATCTTCAAGCTATAGAGATAATGAAATTGCTACCAGAACCTCATGGCTGCTTGTTACCTACAATCACCCACTTCTCTAAGGCGGGACGCACTTCTTTTAACTCTATACTTTCGAAAGGAAAAAATGTAAAAAATCAGCTAATTTTTACCTCCACTATGTTTAATGATATAAATGTATGCCAAAGTGTCTTAGATATTTACACAAGCAAGAACTAATAAACCGTGTAGGCACCTGCCCCAATACAGTCTTAATAAGTTAAAGGGTTGCACAAACAAACGACTTCTTATGCGCGGGTGTAAATGACTTCATTTATACCTTTTAGGGCGGAGGATATTGCCCTTTAGCACAACAGGAGTGAATAAAAACGTAAAAAATATCTAATTGAATTTTTCATCTCAGTCTAGGATTCTTTTGCGCTTTATTAAACTCGTTGAATGGGGCTGTGAGGGGCAATCGGAGCCTGATTTGCATTACGAGGATGAAAGCACAAAGCAGGGTAGGAATCCGTTAAGAATTCAATGCAGTCAAAGGCCTTAGTACTGGCTTGAGGACACGCTGGGGCGTTCGTGTATCTACGACAAATGCAGCGAAGTGTAACTTAGTTGAATAGCAGACATGTTTTTTCATATCTTTATTTTTCTTAGCGAGTCGATTTTGGTAGTTATTATACTTCTCAGGACCAAAAATTTGCCACCGACATATCACTGATATCTTCATTTATTGGTAACTAAGACTGTCTTTATATACCTACACACGATATGAGAGTTAGGCCCTAAGCATTTTTTATGAGTTGATACAATACAAATAATGACCTATTTGTTACACAAGAAACAAACATTCTACAAATACTCCTCGGGATTCCTCGAATAAAAAAATTAGAAATAAGTTTTCCACTTACATAAAAAACACATAAAAAGATAATAGGTATTCTAGGGCGAAGTTTCCGTCCCAAGTAATGAGATTTTGACGATCTATTTGATTGAACACAATAAAAGTGTATGGGAAAACGCAGGTGGGTTTTCATATTGGATATACGTCAATCAACATATTCTGCTTTAAATTTTATTTTTAAACTAGGTTTCGCTGCGAACGCTCGAAGCTCGAATTTGCCCGCTCTTTGACCTGTGGAAACTTCGTGCAATTCGTTATCTAATATTCACTGCCTTTCCACACTTAACACATGTCATATACTAGTCAAGCAAATAAAAATTAGGTATTGAGACGAACTTGATCGCTCAATACATCGTCTCTAGCTATAGTCAAAGAGGGACAACTACTCTCACGGGAGGCACCTGTTTCTAGTCCCTCTCGCCAAGGTTTGAGTAGCTATTACCTATTCAAACCTTGGCTTTTATATAATATCTACCTCGTTCTTTTATATAACATCTACCTAGTAGGTAGATGTTATGTAAAAGGACGACTTTATATCGTACCGATGAAACAGTTGAGTTACAAGTTAATCAAGTAATACATATATGTCCATTTGAAAAATTAACGAGTGTTTATCATCAACATTTCGTATCGGTTACATTGTCAATCGACTATGTACACCCTGGTGTCAGAGTTCAGCCTCTGACTCGGCGATCAAAGTTGCATTTGAACGATCAAAGACTTTTCCAGATTTTTATTAGTATTATATTGAGCTTACTATATTCTCCATTTATACTGATATTAATTTCTGTCATCCACCAATTAAAACTGGACACTGGTCACTAATAAAAACCGCATCTAAGATATAATTATAAGTACTTATGTAGAAGCTACTTACGTCTGGACGCACTTCAAAATTCATGTCATTACCGCAAGCCGCTTAAAAAGGAGCTTCAAATGCCAAAAATAGGTTTAGTCTAATCCTATCTAATCAAAGAAACAAACTCACGTCATTTACAATATTAGTATGGATATATCGCCACAGTTCGATAACATTGTTGAGAGGATTAAGCCGGTCGGTGACGTGAAACAAAACGCGCGTTACGCTGTTTGTGTGATTTATACAGCAGTTTATTGACAATGATAAAGGTCTGTGTGCAGTTGACGTTTTGTTATTATGAAAAATGGCGTTATACCAGTAACGATTCTAGAGAGGCTATTGGAAAGTTGGAGTAGACAATTCTATGAAATGTGACATAGCAGAGAAGTGGCAGGGGAATGATTGCAAGAAAGCCAATTTAAAAAAAATTAACCCATTACAACTTCATTTCAAAAAACATTATAAACAACGTATTGGCGTTTGGGTTATTACATTGTTAACGATACATTTTATAACTCTCACACATTTAACTTTCTATCTCAAAAACTTCTTGAGATATTTTGCTGAAATATACACAATTTGTTATCCAAATACTACCTACATGTCCAGTGCAATCCGACTAAAACTTTATTTTTTTAGCAATGAGACTAGCTTTTTTAGGTATTCGACAGACATATGAAATTTATTTATTTAACCTTTATTGCACTTTATAAAACAAAATAGAAAAGATGGTTCTCTGCCACTCAAATCCTGGTTATATTAGGTACACACAGCTCGAATTGCTGTAATTTATTTATTTATTTAAGTTTATTAAAAAAACCAATAGCGTTACATAGGTCTATCATTATATGCTTATTCTAAAATATAGCCAATAAAAGGTTTCCCTATCGATGGCATATGACAACAACAACAATTGTAGTTACTTATATAAAATAAACAAACACAATACATACACAATAAAGAACAGTACTTAATTGCAAACCTCTCTTTTATCTCCAAATTTATAACTTCGAATCTAGCATATTTCCTCCTTTCTGGAGGTGGGTTAAGAATTGATGGCGGTAGGTAGTTCTGATTGCGAGTTTGCAGCACCTGCGTCCACACTTTCATCGGAAGTTAGGTAAACTGATTACGCGAGGAATCTGCATAGCTTGAGCAACATTGATTGCAGGATGATTATTTTTCATATTTATTATCCTATTCATATTTTTGATGATTTTCACAAAAATATGGATTTTGCAAATTTTTCATAACGATACAATTTAATATGCATTATTGTGAATACACTAAAAAACACGAGTCCTATATAGATTCCTCACAATATATAATATTATAGCTAAACTAGGACTAATAGCAAGGTACCCATATCATAAAATAGAATATCGAATAGTTGTTTTTGATAGTACATTTGACGCATCAACTAAGGGAGGCTCCCCCACTGGCGTCACGTTATGGAATCCCCTGTCACCCCAGGGACGCATTTTGTAAAACTTGTACTACGGGAGATTTTATCAGACGAAATCATACGACTTTTAAAGCCGGCACTTAGTTACAGGTACTTGGGCTTTTACTGGATCCCTTCGAAGGCTTTGGAAAAAGAAGCTTTCATTTGTTACGGCCTGTGTTTGACGTGAAAACTTGCTACATTAAATTTGCACTTTAAACGTGTTTGGCTAAATGTTTGTTAGCAAACAAAATTTCTGAATTTTTTATGGGATGAGTGGTTTTTAAACTGCAGCATACAAACGAAATGTGACTTACACCTTTTCTTTAAAATAAAGGACAGCTACAGTTACATAAAGCGAACTATAGCGTAAATAGCCATGACTTTAAATATTCGGTTTTTTCGGGATTTGATAAGTTGCCTATTTCACCTTTTACGATGCATACTCTGTACTATTTTTTAGTTTATTCATTTAACATGGAAAATAATTATTATTACAAAGGCTTTTTTCATTCACATGGCCCTGCCACTGGTCGTGACCTACTAACTCGTTAAAGCAAACTTTCTGTTTTTGTCGGCTCACATTTCACTGTGGCTAAGAGAATAACTAATGCCTTCAATTTACGTTGCCAGACTTTGATGACACATTGACTGTGTTGTGTAATATTTTAACCCCCTGTGAAAAAAACCCCTGTGTATATTATACATAGGTAATATACGTATAGATATAGATACATTTAGAACATATAGATGTTACGGAAAAACTCGCAGAGGAATTACGCAAGAATAACCTTCAAAACTAAATTTTTAAAGGTTTGTTAAGTTTATATGCGGTTTGATTTACCTTTTAAAATGATATGTACATTTTTGATAATCTTCCTGACATATCGTTTAATACATCTCTAATGTATATTATATTAAAGCAAAGATAACAGCAAGTTTTGTTAAAGTTGTCAGTAAGTACATTTATTACTCTACTAGCTATTTCCCTCGGCTTCGCCCACGTCGTTTCAGCCGCAATCAGTCCACTGCTGGACTTGGGCCTCCCCATTAATGGAGGGTTATTGCCATACTCGCCACGCTTGGCAGGCGGGTTGGCGAGCGCAGTTTCAGCGGCTTATCGTACTTCCGACGCTGCTGCCCGTCGGAAGTATTCTTAAGCTAAGGAAGGGTGGGAAGTGTTTGTGTTTGGGGAAAGGATGAGATACTAGGATGCAACTGACTTAGATGGACATGGGTTGACTCAGTAGCAGCTTGGGTAAGTCGGGCTCGCGTACCCGTGTGCTATGTATCCAAGCCATCGGACAGATGCTTGGAAATAACACCCCTGACTTCTCCCACGCCTTCGCCCACGTGATCAAGGAAAATTGCCATGTAAATGTATGACTTATAAATGTTGAATAAAAGTTCGTTTTCTTTCTTTCTTTCTTTTATCTCACCGATTATGTGAATGATGATGATAACTATTCTATTTCGAACGAAAATCATTCGATCCATGGAGCAATTACAAAGAGATGCCGTTTGAAATGGCGCAGTGATGTGATCATTGGCGCCTCGCCGACACACAAAAGTGGGAGGTGCTTGTCATTGATCGTGCTCCATGGTTGGAGCCACGCCGAAACCAAGCACCCCGCACGTCTGCCTTTTGCCACACATAGCCTCACAAATACTTTCTTACAAAACGCTTAATACGGCATCTCCTCTTTGTAATTGCTCCGTGATTCGAGCCGCCGCTTTATCGTGAGTCATACTTTTCAACAAAAAAGGGCTCCAGAGCCTAGGATATGATGATGGAGCGACTGCCGTCACGTAACCCTTTCTACGCGGACATCAGAGCAACAGAATGTGATGTCACCCGAAGTGTGTAATTAGCCATCACTTTACCATGTTTCAGGCTGCGTAAAGGCATCCGTCACAGTCTTGACTACTGCTATCTATCGATAACAACCAGGACCAAATGCTTTAAGTCTCTTCCGAAGCACGGAGGAGCTTGAGATAGAAAATGTCACTAAGAATAGGTCTTGATATCTATCCAAGCTATCTAACTAGGATAATGATTAAGATAAGGATAAAAGTATCTCGTGCTCAGCGCATACTGAGGACACCCTGTGAAAAACGCTCGTTCGTAGAAAAAGATGACATAGCAAAATTGGTTAGACTTTTTTTAAATTCTGGGCGTTAAACGTACGATGTTAATATCGGATTTCTATCGGTATTTGTGATGTGCTAATGAGAGGACTGAAAAGTAGGTAGGTATAACATGTGAGATTAACAGCTGGATTCAGATTACTTAAGAAAATTCTTCAAACTCAAATAAGAAAATCTACCTCAAACATATGTTTAGTGCTCCTCTGAGGTCCAGTGGTCAATTTGCCTTCAGTCCGGACGGATTCCCATGGAAAGCATCTTTCGTTTGGTTATTGACAGTTTGGCTAGGACATTGCAGACTTGAAGCACCTGATTATCAGGTATTATAATGATTCCGGCTGCCATCTGATCTAGTGGTTGTTAAAGGAACCACGTCACAGGCTGAATAGTTGTTCCGCAAAATTCTAACACCAGAGGGTACAGGGTCGATTGACCATGTAACCCACTGGATATGAACGAATGGACTAGGTGAGTTGCTTCCCTACAAAATGGTATAAAATACATATCTTACTGATCCATCAAAATGAATAAATCCTTCCTAAAATGGTAATTTATTTATGATGAACTTGTTGTTGTTTTAAATCAAAATTAAACGTTTGTACTAAGCTTTATATCTCTGCCGTTGACCGTTGGAGTTGTGAGAGGACAATTCTGACTGTGATGCCAGTGTCTAAAGGGATTTCGAGATAAAAAGTATACAGGTAAACTGCCCACTTTCCAATTTCCATGCAAATTCGTTCAGCCATTTTTACTTAAATAATATTTCGCTTTTCCCTCAGGATCGTTAAATTTTTCAGGGATGTAAGTTTATACTTAAAACGCTTTCTCGATATATATTAGTTGTTAATGCTTATTGACATTCATAGTAAACTGCCGAGTATGTAACTTTTTGCTTATCATTCGGGAGTCTATGACTTTTCCTGGAAGAAATATTAATTAATGCTTTGTCGTTATACTGGTTGCTTGCATTTTAAAGTTCACATTGATCTCTTTTTGATTTTACCTCGGGTTCCGTATATTTTTCCGGGATATATATAAATAATATTTCGCTTTTCCCTCGGGATTGTAAATTATTTCCAAGATGTACAATACTTTAAACGCTTTCTCGATATATTAATTGAATGCATATTGATATTCATAGTAATCTGCCGGTATAATATATTACTTTTTGCTTATCCCTCGGGATTCTACGACTTCTCCTGGATAAAATATCTTAAATGCTTTCTTGTTATACTGATCGCTTGCATTTTAAATTTCACATTGATCTGTCTTGTAGATCAATTTTTGCTTGTCCCTCGGGATTCGTATATTATTCTGGAATAATTTGTACTTTAGATATTGACCCGGTATATAGTTTTCCTGTGATGCGTGCCAGACAGACAGACTAACAAAAATTCCAAAAAGATTTATTTTGTCAACTATGTCCATAGCTATGTCCTGTACAATACGAATTTACAAAAAATATTCAATGTACAAATTCGGCCCCGATACAGTCTTATTATATGTATAGATATAGGTAATTTATAAAACTTTTTTTTTTTCTAGTCGACGCAGTCCAATATCTCTATATAACGCTAAATTGATGTTTATAAATTCGATTAAATGTTTCGATTCCATGAAAAAACGTCTTGTTTTTTCAAATTGATAACAAAAATATATACATTCCTTAACCGTGAAGCCAGCCTGATAACTTTATACCAGTGGAATTCCAAGCGTATAGGGTGAAACAAAACAGCAACTTGCTTATTACGCTCAGAGCTATGTTGTTGTAGAAGCTACTTTGTGTACGAAACCGGCGTGTTTTCCTTTCCTTGCAAAATTTATATATTTACTCTAGAACAATACCTAATTTCATTACATGAATTTTGGTAAACTTGTCTTTATTTTGGCATTTATTCAGTTGTTTTAATATTTATTTTCTTTTTTTTTCGCGACTTAAGATGTGACTGTCACTCATGTATGTCACTCATATATGAATTGGAGTTCTGTTGGTGTAACATTTGTATGACGTACATACACACACTGCATTATCGTGGTATTATCACATCAAAGAGAATAGAAAGATTTTAATATCAATATGAAAATCACAGCCAATGCGCTCTGCGTCTTATGTATGATAATTCAATGAAATGAAATGTATATTTGCTCGATTTGAATTCATCTGCATTTCTAAATAAACATCAGTAGTTTTTAGAAATTCATTTTATGTATATTGTGTATATCAATTTTTGAAAAATGTTATATATATTATACATAAATAAAATTTGCTGGAAGATAAGTTTTGCTAGTATTAGTTATTTAAGTTTTTTTGGGCGAAAACAAGAGAAATGTGAGAAACAACTTGACCACGACAGCCACTTGATAAATCTCTAAAAATAACTTTATAGTGATATCAACGAGTAGTCGTCGCCATTCACAAATCACAAAGATACGGATTCCAAAGAGCAGGTTGGCTGGACCCTCAAATTAAGTTAATTGCAATTGTAATTGGCCACAGTGAGGACCGCAATAAAAGGGAAAATATTTTCATCCCACCGCGCCCCGTCGTAATGCCATGAGTTTACTGGATACTAGATGGTTTAGCCTTTTATTTATTTCACTTAATATGGTAACTGAATCAAAAATGTACTTAGGGACTTTTGGAAAAGACTGAGTAGTATCTTGCTTGAAATTCCAAAAATCTTTATTTCCTGATTTATTAAAAAAAAATATTCTTTAATCGTTAAACAAAAGAAAGTAGTTTGAGTCCAAAAAGAGCTGGCTTGACGTCGCAAAGCGGGATATGCGTGCTAATTAGACTCTCTGTCAAGGATGCTGAAGACCGGGCGAAGTGGTTACGTAAAAGTAGAATAGCGGATCCTGAGCTCTAAACCAAGCAGCAGAGGACGCAACCGGGAAAACACTATGATGAAGAAGAAAAAGAAGTTGTTTGAGTAACTTTAAATTATTTGACAATAAGTATATACCATTAATTAGATTTTTTGGGAAACAACAAAGTTTTCGAGATATTTTAAGAAGTTCCAAACTTCATTCCATTTTATAATGCTCCGAATTTTAAAATAAAGACTCTTCCAGTTTCTTTTACATTTGTAACTATCTGTATTGCGCTGCCGAATATAATATAAATTGTTTTAGTGCTCGTACTAATTACGCTGTATTGTGTAAGTGAATATTGTAACTGAATGAGCAGTTTTAGCTTGCTAACTAGCTCGACGGGACTTCGAATTTAAATGTTTTGTAAGTAATTTGTAAAACAATATTCCGTTCCAATTATATTTAAAAGATGCCTTTATTTTAAGTTTACTTTGTTAGTAAGAACTAAGAAGTATGAATTTGTAGAAATCTTTGAAAAAGTGACCTCCTTTTGGACCCAGCTTTACGAGACGATTTTCCAAGTATCAATATCAGTAAAAAAAGGTTTCTCATTTAAAATAAATGTTTCTACGTAATTGCGATTTTATAAAAACTGGTGCCTATGGCAGTGCCCTGTCTTCATAGCAACTAAGTTTGATTGGTAGAGAATAAAAAATACCAAGATGGATGATGGATCTACATATCAATAAAGTTATTCTATTATATTCTAAGAGGTTTATGTCTTATCCCGTTAATTAAACGTGTATGTAAAGCAATTACCAAGTTACTGGCACCAACTCTACTGTTCTAGCATGCTCGCCACCATTAGGGACTAACAATAGAGGGTCGGTGCGAATATCGTTATCGAAAATTCAATATTTGCAAGACTCATTACTATTGTGCTGCTTAGGAGATTCTTTGTACAATTTCCAGCGCCAGAAAATCTATCCTATCATTTTGTAATCTCCATATTACATAGTACAAATATAATATGGAGTTTACAAAATGATAGGACAGATTTTCTGGCGCTGGAAATTGAACAAAGAATCTCCTAAGCAGCACAATAGTAACCTTTCGGTCACCATTACAACACTATGTTTCAAATCCAGTTAGTTGTCTTCGAGGAATTGTTAGTATTTCATAACAATCAGTTGCGATAGAAAATGTTTTAGATTATTCATACAGATCTAGTTGCTAACAAGGACAATCTTTGATATGCGTGCTAATGGGCTCTCTATTGGGGATGCTGAAGACCGGGCGAACGAGACGTAAATGCAGAAAAGCGGATCCTGTGCAATTAAAGCTTTGATATCAGAAAACACTTTACTAAAACAAGAAAAATCTGAAATGTTAAAGGAAAAGGAAATATCGAACATATCTAAAAAAAACACTCAAAAATTATCCCAAAAAAGTCAGGAAAAAGTAAAGAAGAACATTACACATAAACACACACAAACAATTGACACCTATAACATCATTAGAGATAAGATTATTTTGACGAATACGCAAAGTTGTAAAGAAAACATAAATACAAAAAAAAAGTGTAAGACAGAAATCCATAAAGAAATCTAGGAATAGAATTTGTATACTTAGTACAAATAATAAAAACAATATGCTGCAATTAGCCAGACAAAAATTCCAAGAATATGAAATTTGTCATTACATAAAACCACAATGTGGTGTGGGGTTGCTTCTGGATAGGTTGAATACAAAAATACAACATTACACAAAACGGGATTACTGCTTTTTATTTGTGGGAGAAGAAGATTTCAAAAGAACTAACAACAACATTGAATTGATTTGGCATATAAGAGATACACTGATGAAGATACAGCATACAAACATAATTATTTGTTTGCCTACGTTTAAATGCAACAATTACTCGACTATATATAACTCAAGAATAGAAAACTTTAATAACTTGCTATATTTGGATATTACATCACAAGAGCATGCCTATCTTCTAGACTCAAACTTAAATCTTTCCTACGATAACAGAATGTTTAACCTTAAGACAGGATTGATCAATGACTATGGAATGTCAATAATCTTTCAAGATTTGTGTCAAATGGTTAACGACTTGAAGGATAATATAAGTAATTTAGCGCATTTAACCGAATTTAATGAAGAACATGTAAACTCGTTTTTTCTTTGATTAATACGTTACCATTATGCATCAAAATATTGCAGGTTTAATAAATAAATCTAGCAAGTTAGCTGTATGCTTAGAGGAATTATGCGAGGAAAATAAAAGAATTAATGTTTTATGTGTTACGGAACATTTTATTAAGATTGGTTATGAGAATTTCCTGTCTATTCCCAACTTTCAATTGGCGGCATGCTACTCAAGAGACATAAAGAGAGGTGGTGCATGCATACTAGTCAGAAATGGGTACCAATGGAAAGAAATTGTAGAAGTTAGAAAATATTCAATACCTGATGATTATGAATGTTGTGCGATAGAGCTACTTGATTATAAAATTATTGTAGTTTGTATTTATAGGACACCAGTAACCAAGAATTTGCCAGTATTTTTCCAACGACTAGAATGTATATTAAACGTTTTAAGTAAACTTAAAAAAAATAATGTTATTTTAACCCGCGATTTTAACATTAACTTGCTGAAGAGAAATAATGTAACTATAAATTTTGAAAATATGTTACTGGGTAATTTGGTACCGCAATTATACCAACCAACTAGGCTAAAAAAACAAACTTGTATAGATAATTTTATTCATGACTTTGGTAAAAAATTTAAATCTGAGGTAATAGAATTGGCATTGTCAGATCACACCTGTCAGATATTTCAATGTACGGTCAAGAAAATATGCAAACTTAAGTATTGGAGGGTGAAAAGACGAGATTATAACATGGCAAATTTGATAAAATTCAAAAACTGTATTAATTCTATAAACTAAATGACATATATTTAACTGACGATCCGAATAAGGCGTATGACATATTTTTAAATAATCTTAAACTATTTTATGACCTTTGTTTTCCTTATAAATTAATAACTATTCACACAAACAAAAAAACTAAATGGATCTCGCGTGGTGTCAAAATATGTAGTAAAAAAAAGAGAGAACTTTTGTGGAAATACAGACATAATGCAACACCTGAAAATAAAGCTTCATTTACTAATTATACAAAGTTATATAGAAAAATAATAAAACTTACACAATTGGCACAAAATGCATAAAAAACGACATGGCAAATTATTAATGATAAGAAACAAAATGTTCCAAAAGAAAATATACCAGTTATAGAACACGACGGCAAGATCATAACGAACCCCGTTGACATAACAAATGCATTTAATAATTATTTTATCGATAAAATAACTCCAATTCCAAATCATGGAAAAGATACGACAAAAAATATAAATGGCTCATGTAGCTCAATATTCGTTGCACCAAGTACTGCTGATGAAATACACAGAATTATAAAATCTTTAAATAACACTAAAAGTGTTGGATACGATGGCATCTGCACCATGGTATTAAAGTTTGTAGCTGCAGATATTTGTGAGCATCTAAGTCATATCATTAATTTGTGTATCAGTGCCGGTATGTTTCCCGAAAGCCTTAAGAACACTATTATAAAACCTCTATATAAAAAAGGAGACAAAAAAGATCCAAGTAATTACAGACAAATAACCTTTATATCAGTATTCTCAAAGGTATTTGAAAATTATATCACGGAGCAATTAAATAAATATTTGGACAAGAATAATATTATCGTCGACGAACAAAATGGTTTTCGAAAGGGCAAAAATATTAATATGGCAGTTTTTGATTTTCTTAAAACTGTTACCTTAAATGTAAATGAAAAAAGGCCCGTTTGTACGATATACTGTGACATGACACAGGCTTTTGACTATGTTGATCCGAACGTTCTACTGGCTAAACTATATGCGTATGGTATTCGTGGAAACATGTTGGAACTAATAAAATCTTATTTAAATAATAGAACGCAGATAACTGAAATTACTAAAATAGATGTAAATAAAAAGATAGAACAAGTTTTTAGATCTAATGAACGCGTTAATAATTACGGTGTACCTCAAGGCAGTGTTTTGGGGCCTTTACTATTTATCATTTATATAAATGATCTACCATGGATCACGGATGAAAGAATGTCATTATTTGCGGATGATAGTGCAATTACAATAGAAAGTAAAGATCAGGACATCGGAAATTATGTTAATAATATTAATAATAATTTATCGAAAATTATAGAATGGCTTAATAATAATAATTTGAAAATAAATTTAAAAAAAAACATTAGTTATACACTTTAATCAAAGAATTGACAACAAACCGGATGCTGACATTCACTATCAAAATAATATTATTAATGTAGTAAATAAGACGAAATTCCTAGGCATAATAATTGATAAAAGTCTTAATTGGAAAGCACACACAGAACAATTGTTTAAAAGACTAAACAATCATCGTTTGCTCTTTATAAAATCTCCTCGGTACTTAATGAGACAGCAATACTGACAGCGTACCATGGGCTGGTATCCTCAGTACTGAGATATGGGATTATATTTTGGGGAAACTCAACTAATAAAAGCCACATTTTTAAAGCCCAGAAGCGATGCATTAGATCAATGTTTGGACTAAAACCTTCAGATAGCTGCCAATCATATTTCCGTAAATTTAAATTATTGACTGTGCATTCACTCTATATCTTTGAGGTTAGTGTATTTGTAAAATCTAATCCTCGTCTATTTACAAGACTAGCTGATGCCAATAATAGAAATAGAAGAGATCCTACTACATTGCTATTGCCAAAGTGCAAAACGAGGCTCATGAGTAATAGTATCTTTAGCATGGCACCAAAAGTGTATAATAAACTGCCTCGGAATTTGAAGGAATTACCCCTAAACAAATTTAAAGCTCATCTGAAAGAGTTGTTGGTAACCAAATGTTATTATCACTTGCATGAATTCTTTTCTGACAAAATGTTGATTGTGACTTTAAAGGGCAGCTGATATAATTTTTGTAAGATTAACTCGCATATATTTTCTGGTTTTATATTGTTTTGCATGATTTTGTTTGGATGATGTGTGACACCACTGACTTCACTTTTGTATGCCTGGTAGGCTAAACATGTATGTACGTAATATTTTCAATGTAGGTACCATCTTGAATTCAACATGTTTACAAAAGAATAAATGATTATGATTATGTGCTCCGAAGTGAACGACTGAGTATGCAACCGGGAAGACGCTAGGATGGTGATGCTAACAAGAAAAATCTCAAGATGCCTAGTTACTACAGAAAGATCCATTTTCTTTGTTGTCAACTAAGTATAATAAGTAAACAATAATTAAATTTTCAGGGCGTTTTCAGTGAATTAAAATAAAATTGAACTCATTTAACTGGAAAAATATCAATAGTTATGAGGCTCGAGTTAATTTAGCAAACCAAGGATATCGAAGAAAGGAAATGGAGAAGAGTAGGTAAAAACGCGAAAGCGCTCATATAATAAGTAGGGTTGTAAAAATAATTTGAAAGAAGGCATGAAAACCAGAAGCAAAACATTGGGTAAAAGTTAATGCGTAATTCCACAATCAACGAAATAAGAAATGCTAGTTAAATACAAAAGTAATTCTATTTCGAAACGAACAACAGCTTCTACTCAATTAATACTATAATCTAATTAACTGGATGGCGGCACGTAGACTGTTTGAAATAAAGAAAAATATTATCATTCCGGCGAGGAGCCCCTACAAGATTGTCAGCGAGTGTTATTAGGCTATTCTCGACCATTTTCACGGTTTATTCAAAGGGTTGGACAGTTTTATTCGCTTCGTTAACGGAACTGGAATGTCGACTCTGTTTATTTGATTTTTTATTTCATTATGAACGTTGAAAGCGCGCAGGATGAACGAAAAAATATTTTATTCGCCATTTTTGTAAAGGTTTTAAACTAGGTAATGTTTTGATTATATAAATACTAGCTGTTTTCCGCAGCTCCGCCTGCGTCAAAAAGTAGTCTATGTTTGACTCCGGGTCTTTAACTATTTTCATTCATACCAAATTTTATCAATATCCGTTCAGTGGAAAGCGTATCAGACAAGTAGACTTTCGCACTTATAATATTAAGTATGGATATAGATTAAACATTGGTACTTTGTTCCTAACTTATTTTTTGAATCCCCAAAAAGGAGATTGGTGATTTAGTTACCTCATTATTATTGGTATGGCCAAATTTGAGTGGTTCCTTATCTACAAACTACATAATCACCTGAACATTGGTTACGAAATATGATTTAAACATTGATCCAACACATTTTATTGATTATACCACAAAATTTAAGTGATAATTAACGTCAATATGTGATAAGAAAATCCAATATTGAAAATATACAATTTCATTTTAGCACAATACGAACGAATCTAAAATCCGATCACTTTTACAGATAAATTGTTTTTACCTTTATATTGAAATGATTCTTGTACCATTCTTTTATCAAATATTTTTGTGAGGTTCTTCCGAAACCTTTTAATCTAAAAATATGAGAAAGTGCCGTAGTTTTTTTTTAGTTTTATTATAACGTGTATATACTTCAACTTAGATGTACGAGTAAAGTTATTGTTTATTTTATTAGTTTTAGTCAGACAGTCGCAACAGTCAAAAGTTAATATTGTTGTAAACTTTTGAAACTTATGAAAAAGTGTTGCATTTCTCATATCAGTTTTCAAGTTCAGTCAACTCCTTGTCTGAGAAAATATACAGCATGTCGGTTTCAGACGAAACTACGATTTATTTTTGTTTAAAAAAAAGTATTTTTGTACATACTAGTAGGTTTAAGATTCGTAGATAACCTACAAAAACCATACATATCGTATTCTAATCCTTTCATAAGAGAAGATCCATCATAATTGTAAGGCTAAATTCAACCCGTATTTAGAATGAATAATGATAAAATTCAATACTCGTGGGTAGGTATTATGTAGCTAAATTCTGGATTAAATAAGGACGAGATAATAAACCTATGTAAAAAACGAAAATAAAGAAAACGGGCTCACTGTATTTATGTAGGTATATTATATATATATATATATATGTAAATGTGTATACGAAAAGCCATAGAAAAATAAAACGGGAAAAGGCAGACTTATCTCCATTCCAGTCAATCATTGCAGGAAAGGATAAAAATACCTTGCTAGAGCAGATTACGCAAGATTAATAAAAATAATGTAAAACAAATAATAATGTTTTTGATCTAAAATTTTATTATACGGCTTTTCATTCGTAGGAAGTTAGTAAATGGCGTTAAACTTACTTTATAAAAAGCTAGGGTTCGGCATTTCTTTTTGAACACTCAATACTTATATTTCCAGATTCAGAATACTTAATTTTATCATTATATTAAATCACACACATTACATCCGTCAGATCCGAAGATATGAAGCGATATCTGTAATATCCGTTGCCACATCTCAATATCCGGCCCATCTGTCGTCAAGGTATTTTTGGTACAAGTTAATTTGAATTTCGACATGAAATTCAAATTCGACCGGTCGTGATTGAAATTATCACATTTTTGACGTAATTTGTTCGTAGATGTTATCTATTCTAAACTAATGTTAAAAGTTGTAACAAAAATGGATGTCTCGATGGACTACTATTATTATGTACCTAGTTCTAAGTATGTATCCTTAATTTTTTATGTAATTTAAACTTTTTGTGTATCTATATATATATACTATATAACTTTAATAAAAGAGTAGAATCGACGTGTCTCTACATTAATTATTTTGGCTAGAAAATGAGAGGGAACTACTAAAGATGAATAATAGATTACAGAAAACTGTTTTATATCAATCTTGTCTGTCTGTCTGTTTGATTACGCTAATCTCGGGAACTACTGCACAGATTTGAATTTAGTTTTCACAAACTGATTGGCCTCATCAAAATCGGACATCAGGAAAGAAAGTTATCATCATTTAAAGATTTTTTCAAAGACCCCAGATAAAATTTTCATAGCAAAGTAATAAGCGGAGTAAGAGGTAAGTCGTCAAAATCACATAATTTCAGCATTTTCCTTGGAGTTGTTTACTAGATCATGAAGAAGTTGTCTCGGTCAATAGCCCCTGTATGCCTTGGTATAACTGTTTCAGCATTGCCTCACTGTCAATATTCTATAATCTACATCTACATATAATAAAACTGTACTGTAAGGTTAATTCTGTACATCTAGCTAAATGTATTAAAACTGTAGTAATTAAATAAAAAATGAAAAAAATATTACTAAGGCCCTTTCACATCGGAACACTGCGCCATTTGAAACGCCATCTCCTCTTTCTAATTGGTCCGTGGAATCTTTATAAAGTAACAAACACAAAAATATGATTTTTGGAATTTTTGAAAAACTAACTGGAAAAACCACTAGACAGAAACTTTTTTATTAAATAGTTAATAGTCCTCGGCAACATATAGGTAGATACGCATTAATTTTACCAGTTTTCGAAGGAAAACTACCAACTTAAATGGACTTTTAAAATGTATGGTGCGCATACCATATGAGAGGTCAAACAACATTGGACATTTAAATTTTAGGCCTCGCCTCTGACGTGGGTTCTATATTATGACTTTTCAGTCATTCTTAAAGAGTACCCCACTCTTTAAGAATGACTGAAATGATTTAAAAGTTTTAACGGAGACGATTTGCTCACATGCAGTTGCTTACATGTTTAATCGACTCTGCACACCCTGGTGTCAGAGGTTTTCCGAAACGCCTTTCTGCCTCTGACGTGGATTCTTTATTATGACTTTTCACTCATTTTTATCAAGTGGGTTACATGGTCAATTGACCCTGCACATCCTGAAGTCAAGACATTTTTCGGAGACGTCTTTCGGCCTCTGACGAAGGTTTTTCATAATTACTTTTAAAATGTTTTTTCTAAATCTCTAAAATTTGTATGTTTGCTTATAACTTTAAAAATTCCTCTTTACATATGTCTCCTATACTCCACAAGTGGACGAAACCGCGGACCACGGTCTTTGACGGATGATATCCATTCGAAATCTATACAAATAATGGCTATTTTTAACACTACTTAATTAAATTTTCGACGTACCAGTTTCATTTGCCAGGTCTAACGTAATTATAATACTAATGAAATATAATTAATTAAACTCCGAATGTATGCCTGAACATTTGAACGTTTCAGATTTCTGTATGTTACAATTAAATTACTAACTATGAATAAATTTCGTGAAATAACAATACCGTGGAATAAAAAAGCTATTGGGAATAAAAAAAAACTTGCACAATTTATATAGTTTATAGAAAACGTTTGTTTTAAATAACTTATATGTATATATTTTTCTTTTGATTTTTAGTACTATTATAAAAGTAAACATAACCCAGCGGATTAGTTTTGAGGTGACAGTATGCGGGGCTCCTATGGCCGATGGACGATGGAGCAGAAAGGTTCAGAACAGACAATCGCAGCGTTATACATCCACCGACCAGATGGTCAGATGTCCTGAGGAAGGTAGCAGGACATAGGCCGCTTCGAAACGGTCATTTTGGAAATCATTAGGAGAAGCCTATGTCCAGCAGTGGACTGACAGCGGCTGAAATTATGAAGATAAAAGTGAACTTAGATACATAACCGTATAGGGTGGAACTTGCCCAAGACAGTGACTTCATACTTGTTTGATTCAAAAGTTAAAAGAACCAGTATAACGTCGCTTTTTTTAATTATGGCTAAAAAGTGTCGCAAAATATCCACGCAGGTACTTGGACACAAGTGGCACACTTTTAGCCGCGAAACTTGTAACAAAACCAATCTACCAACACACTTATTACACAGATAACAAAAATAACTGAATTCATAAAAATACTCCAATAACCCTTCTCTTGAATTTGTTAAAAAAATACATCCCACCAAAACCTCTAAGAAGTTTGCAAACAATTCCATGCTTAACAAACGTTCTAAAAACGGCAAATCAACGTAATCATTACCAAAAATACGTTGGTTGCATCAACAAAAGAATTTAGGTGATTTAGCTTCTAAAGCGGGCAGGCAATATCTATAAAGAGGTGTACTCAAATCACCTTCGCCTAAACTTGTTCTAAAATATATAACTTGAGTAATAATAATCCTCCCAAAACTGCGCAAACTGATCCTATATCACCTAAGAAACGTTTAAAAGACAACAAAGGGGACAAAAACACGCTGACTGCTTCAACAAAACATAGAAAGGCCACAGTTTAAGCGCAGGAAATAGCAGGCCGATACACAGAATTCGGGCGATTAGGGCGACCACAATATTATTACGTGACTTGCTCCCAAAGCGGGCAGGCAATCTCTATAAAGAGGTATTCGGGGATCCTAATTTACACCCCCTTTTGCAATATTCTCGCATCGGTTATAGAGGTCCAGTAGGGTTCGAAGGTGCTTACCTATCTGCGTAATAGTTGTGTTCTGGTAAGCGACTGAAAATATTGGCTTTTATTGAAACAATCTAATATTGTTAAACTTTTTTTTTAGCTTCACGACGACTACATAAATAGAGGTTTTGAAGAGTTTACCTATTATGCGCAGTGCCGTTATGAAAATTCCAATGTTATAATACCATTTGCCTTCTTTGATTTCTCATTAAGTTGACTCACTGGCCAGATAAGCAATTAGGCAGATCGGAAATGGTCGCAGGCAGAAGCTGGATGCAGGCCGCTTCCTTCATTCAATTCTAGAAATCCTTTGGGAAGCCCATAGGCTTCCATCCAGGTATATCATTAAATACTTCGATTACAATGGTGAAAAATTTAATAAATAAAATAAATGGCGATTCATAGTATTACGTAGAAATGCGTGTAGCAAAGCTACGTCGCTACGAATTTCGTAGAACTGGTAGCTACGACTGCTACGAGTGATAGACTCGAGTTTACACAGAGACCGTTGCTGACTACCACCTGTGTATTTATTTCATGTGCGCACTGCAATATATATACGTTAGGAAATCTTGAAACAAGGGTTCTACTTATTTTTCAAGAAATGTAGTTCCTTATTTAGAATTAAAAAAATAGTAGTTCCGTGAACAGTAGAACACGTGTGCTTAGTTTCGGAGGCATCCTTTCAGAAATGCGACTTCTATCTCGGAACATATCCATACTAATATTATAAATGCGAAAGTCTGTCTGTCTGTCTGTCTGTTACGCTTTCAAGGCCAAACCGCTGAACGGATTTTGATGAAATTTGGTATGAATATAACAACAAGGGTCTCATGGGGTCAAACATAGGCTAATTTTTGACGCAAGTGGAGCTGCGGGAACCAGCTAGTAATTAATATATCTTCGGTTCGTTTGAGTGAAGCGAAGTCTCGATTTCAAGACTGGTCAGTTTCGCTTCATTCCGGGTCTTCAACTATATACATACCAAATTTCATCAAAAGCCGTTCAGCGGTTAGGCCGTGAAAGCGTAACAGACAGACAGACAGACAGACTTTCGCATTTATAATATTAGTATGGATATATTTAATACTTAAACTTATATCTCAGTCCGTATCTAAATTCAAACTTAAATCTGTCACCTCACAAAGAAACAAATTTAATCAGAAAATATATATAAAAATAAATCCAGTCTAATTTAATTTTGCCACTGGCTAGGTTTACATGGTAGTTCTTTATAAATATCACAGTGTAGGCTCTAAATGCCACGGCCTTTTGTAATAGCAGGCACTTAGAACTTAACTGTCTGTTTGTTATTTTATATATCCGAATTGCTTCGTGAGGCTTTCTTGGACGAAGGTATTAAGGCCCGAATCCAAAGTCGCAGAGTCGACTCTCCCTTCAGTTGCTCCCATATATTTTGTATAAAACCGCATCCACTAGCTCGGAGTGAAAACGCGCAGAATCAGCTTGGCGAGTTGGTCATGAAGCACCTTTCTTCGGCCGATATGTTCGACGCGGAATAGTGGACGCGGGGTGGCAGAATCGTGAGCGAGACAAACTGATATTAGTATGGCGTCGTCCTGCTCACACTTATGCTCCGGTTACGTGGTGTGTCTTGACGACGAGTTGCGATGAAAGTTTAATTTCGATCGAACTCCGCTCAAATGGTCAACCCATGATGGACCGGTAAGAAAGGAAGCGAGGCGCGACTCCGGCTTAAAGGACGCCAAGCTTTAAACCTAATAATAATTCAGAACATAAACTGAATTGTACGGGTTTGCGTTAAAAAAACCTGTGGCTGTGACTTCGATCGCCATAAATAGCTCTTTCTCCCAGGGAATTCCGGTTACGTCCTCAGCTGGTTACATCGTAGCCCAGGGACCACTTTCCTGCTTTTCTCCTCTATGTCTACGGTATACTTGTTTATGAGAACATCTGCAGGCATAATCGGTGACGTGTAACAGCTCTTTTGTAGTTTTGCCGTCACTTGTAGGTAGCTTTACCCTGGTTGAAGATTCATTAATTCATACATATCGAGTGAGTTGCATGATTAATTCACTCTGTACACCGTGTCAGAGTTTTTCGGAACCGGCTCTTGGTCCCTGACGTACTTCTTCTGACGACAACCAGATGGGAGATGGAGCCAACGGCATAAGGCGCCTTTCGAAGACCATAATCATCTTTATTATCAGACTAAAAACAACTAAACAAAGTATGTGTTTCCCGTGAAATTCTAACCCACGACCTCTGGGTCTACAGGCAAATTCCGAAACCATTGGGCAGCAGGCTGTGTTAATGAATATGATTAGTGATTGTAATATTGAGCTTTACCTGTGGGTCTACCACCTAACTTAAAAGCGAAGTCAATAGCCAACAATATTTCCGAGCCAGCCTATATTTACTTCTTGCAAAAAACCGCCTAAAAACTAGTAAACCCAGGGCACAGAATTAATAATAGCTTGTTAAGGACTTTTTAGGAAACTAGCCTATTACTAACTGATTGATATTTAATCAATCATGATTTTAACTTTATACATTTTCTGCCATTAAATTATAACAATGCATTTTCAGTTGTTTACGACGACGCATATGTGCGTTTCCGGCAGTTAATGATTTTAGCATGTTTTTATTTTAAATTAGATTGATTCTGGGCTTAAAAATAAAATTACATTGACTTTTCTTCAGGCATAGGAAAGACCTAAAATATATAATTCTGTTTTTCTTTCTCGTACATTCCGAATGATAAAGTGGAAACATAGTTCCAAATATTATTTAGGGGGTTCGAGACAGCTGGTGCCCTTCCCACGACTTGATCAACAAAACATGACAACCTGAATAGTTAGTTACAAATAAAAGATACGAATCTGCTAATAGAAAATGCTTTTTTTTTGTAACTAGTTATATGTATATTGATGTTTGTCCTAACGCGTTTGTTCGTATATATTATATTAAATGTATATTGAACTTGTTGTGAAAAGAAGTGTGACTCTTGACAAATCTTTACTATTTGGTCTACCTACTTAATTCATTTTTTTTTATTTCATTTTATTTATTTTTTATTAAAGCTAAAACATTTGAGCCTTTTTTGGCTTTCTCGACACACTTTAACTTTGTGACCCGTAGAAACAAACAGAAAAAGTGTGAAGGGAATTTATTAGCTACAAAATTCTAAAAACATTCGTATGCGAATTTCGAACGGGGTCGGCATGGCACCTTCGCGTGTCAGCTGACGAATGACCCCGCAGCGAAGTGCAGGATTAATGGCACCTCCTGGTCCTGGAGCACTATTTTTGAAATGTGTGATATATATGTAGAACAAAACTGAACAAAAATCCTTCGATAACGACCGAAAATCATTCGAAATCGAACAAAAATTAATCGACTCGCCGATTTTACGTGAATCACACATTTCAAAAATAGGGCTCCTGGCTTCGCAGACGCAACGGATTTCTGTCAAAACTGTCAACACCACATGCGGTAGATGATCCCATTTTACGCTCAGGTTATTACTATCTTGGGGGGAAAATATGTACCACTTTATTTCATTTAAGTAGGATTAATTTCTCCTTCGGATAAATAAAAACAAATGGTTTGGGTAATTATGAGAGCTTAATTTAAGTAGAAGGTAAATTTCGTCTAATAAAAATTTGTATCTTGCAAAAAAAAGCAATTTCAACACTAATTTTAGGTCTTTCAGTGTAGGTCCTACCTACCCGAACCAATTATGTTTAAGTGTAAAACTTAGGTACCTACAGTAAGCTACCTGCATTAAGTATGTCTATGAAACATTTCTATAATAATATTATATCATAATCATCATCATTACATAGTATAAAACAAAGTCGCTAGCCGCTGTTTGTCTCTCCCTATGTATGCTTAAATCTTTAAAACTACGCAACGGATTTTGATACGGTTTTCTTTAATAGATAGAGTGTTTCAAGAGGAAGGTTTATATGCATAATATATTAGAGAAACACTGATAATTTTAGAGGTTTCTGACGTGAGGTCGTAAATTAACACAGTTTTAGGCGCTTACATTGCAAACGCTGGCTTAACCCTGTGAAATGGATCAAAATAATGTACTACAGTATTGTAGATCTTACAAAGGTCTACAAAAAAGTCCGCGATACCATATGTCTAACTATTGCAGTTACGTCACAACAACTACTTTTTCAGTTAAAATTTGCAATAGTAACGCCGGTATAAACTAGGCTACATTATTCGTTTCACGGTATTGATCCTTATCCAAATAAATAATTTCATATTCAAGACTGTTTTAAAACCTGTAGATTACTCTTTGAATGAATGAAATCGGACATTCCAGTCCAAAGATATTACGGATTTTGTTTTGAGTTTCAATCACTTGGCGTGGCGCGGACGCAAAACCCGGACGAAGCGGTACTAAGTAGGCCCCTTTTCTTCCCGTGGCGCGCGGGGTTCCCTAATGTTTGACAAAAAACGATAGTAAAATGATAATTTAAAAAATAACTATAGAAAATCCAATCATTTGACAAACCTCACATTTACCAAACTTTTAAAGTAATCATTTGACAAAACACAGATTTTAGAAATGTTTCTTTTTGCAAATATTGCAAATGTTAAACTAACATTTTAAATAAAATTATTTGACCAAGTATACTACGTTTATAAAATTTGTTACTTTATAAAAAAAGGTAGATAAACACTGGTCACTTGATAAAAATTATGCGTTAGACAGCACGTTTTGTAAGCTGTCGCTACTTTCAAAACATGATTGACGCTCGCTCGCTCGCTCATGTCTTGGTCACGGTGCAACCATATCCTTACATACCTTCCAAAAAAAACGGAGTAATAAGGGGTCCGTACCTCAAAAGGTTTTATTTAGTTAAACTTATATTAATACATTGCAAATTAGTGTACGTATGAAATTATTTTGTGTGTTGTAGCTACTTTCAAAACACGATTGACGCTCGCTCGCTTTGCTCGCTCGCTCATTTTATGTTCACTGTATAACCATAACATAACCTACCTCCTGAAATAAAGTCGGAGTAATTAGGGTTGCGTATCTGAAAAGGTTTTCTTTAGTTAAACTTATATTTTTCATTGCAAATTATTAAACGTATGAAATTCTTTTGTGAGATGTAGCTAATTTCAAAACAAAATAGACGCTCGCTAGCTCATGTCATGGTCACTGTACAACCATAACCGAAACTAGCTAACTAGCTTCTGAAACAAAGTTGGAGTAATGAGGGTTCCATAAATATAAGGAATTTAATTGTGTGCGTATAATTTTTTTACTTTGTTTAGATCAAAGAAAACAGATTTCTTAGATTTCTCACAGAGATTTGTGGCAATTGAATCAATTATCAAACATTTTCTATATGCTATACGCATAATAACGTTTTAAAAATGCATTGTTTTTAATCTGACATAATTTACAAAAAGATTAGTTTTTAAAATAATGCTTTGGTGTAATAGAATTTTATTTTTTGATTAGTTCGTCTAATGAGTGATTTTAAGAAATACTGGTTTATACATATAGTATAAGTTTCAGAATCAAAAAATTTTATAACATTGTTTGTCAAATGATTGTTTGGCACATACGTTTTTTATCTTATGATAGGATACCGACGCGTTAGTGTCGTAAACTATATGATTGAATCAATCTAACTGTACATTCTGTGTTCAAAAGGAAGGTTGACGTTAGGCAGGCGGCCAGTCGTAAAACATGCCAAAATAACAATAGGAATGGAAACACCAAGAAGGAAAAGTGTCTTGGAAGCGGGAACTATGGAAGCATTCTGCGTTCCAAAGGAGGTTTGACGTTAGGCAGGCGGCCAGTCGTAAAAACATGCTAAAATAATAATGGAAAGGGAAACAACCCGAAGGTATGTGTTATTGAAGCGGGAGCTGAGGACAAAATTGGGAGAGTACTAAGAATTTTTGCTGTAAATTATAGATTAGTATATCAAAAGTTTAATTTTACGTAGACTATACACACCTTTTACCCCGTGGAGGGAACTAATGATAATTATTGACAGGGTTGATTAATATTCTGGTGGTAAGAATAAGGTTTTTATTTTATCCTACAAGATATCAGATTTTTAGGATCAGCTAATTAATTTAAAAAAAAAAATCACATTTAATTCCCCTGAAAAATCAATCTTCACGGCTCTATGGGCTTATATGCCTGTGCTTTCGATCTTCCTTGGAAATACATTCATACAGTATTCATAGGTTATCAAGAACTACTCGGCGTCAGAAAGATCTATGTAGCCAGTTTTGAAGAGATGTTTAATGAAGTGTTTATCTTTAATTTAACTTACTACATACTTTGTATAACCCGGGCGAAGTCGGGGCGGGCTGCTAGTTACATTATAACATTGAAAAATTCATGTAATTTTATTTTATTTTTTACACTAATGAATCTAAATTCAACTTTTTTAATCCAGAACGCGCATTCCCCTACAAAGGTTGAATGATTGAAAAAACTCAATTTTCGTGTCTGACCAAAGAGGTTTTGTCTCATTTTTTGTACGCGGCCAGTACGGTCATTTATAACGAAGTGGCGCCCTCTATTCACATCAGCGATTCATCCATCAAGCACATTGTCCCTGACTTTCTCGCCGAATTTATAGATAAATAAACCCTATCACAATAGTGGGATTACTTCCGACTCTTTTCATTGAAAATTGTAGTAAATAGTACCAACATAAATAACCGATTTGTAATTGTTTATCGAGGTAGAGCCATTGCTTTATTGCTATTTTGAACTAGCTTGAATTTTTAAATATGCATTATAAGTCGGTACGTTTGTGTGTCATATTCTTTCTTCAATCGTAATTTTACAGAATCAAATAAGTAAATTCAAACAAGTACGTAAATACCTACGCTTTTCTTTATTTTTCACGTTTTCCTCATGGACCAAATAAATGTAGTAAAGTGCACTTGAAAGAAAAGACGTTAATTTGGTACTTTACAAATATTTACAATACATATTAATATAATTATTACAAAAAGAGAAGAGTACCAAAATGGTCTCCGCTCAGCATATGTCGTAGTATAACTACGACGCTGGACGCACTTTATTTTTTATTTTTAACATAATGGTAGTGTTGAATGCAATTGGATAAATTACTTGCTCAATTAATTAATTTACAAAATTTAATTTCAAAGGGCTTGGCCAACTCCTGAACATAGAGTTGAAGCGCTTTATACTCTCGTCTCTCATTTTGTTACATCGACACAGAATTATTAATAGTACTTAACAATCTAAAATCATTGACTTTGCCCTCTATTTAACACCGGCTAAACTAAAGAAAAGCCAGCATGTTTACTCGTCTGCTAAATGTGTAAAAGCACTATAAACTTTAGTAGGTAGAGTCAGCAGTTTCGCTTAGATGGCGCTAACGTCAATATTTTAATGTATCTATGCTTCACTAGATGGCAGCACTTTTTTGCTGCTTTTGCTACTTAGATGGTCTTTATTTTATTACTATTATTATCGGATTTTGGAAATTTCAAGACTCTCCAAATTCTTCATATGGGACTAGCACTGATTAAAGAGGCAGTTTTGCATTAGGAAAATCTACTACATGGGTAATAGTAATTAATAAGGTACCACTACCATTTCGTATTTTTTTAGGTCGTGGCAAAACTATATTTTCTTTCTTTCCTTGGTAAAGTTATAGATTGGTTAAAAGTTGCGCTTCATATTATAAAGATCTCATTACATTACCTATCACGATAAGTAATAAGTTATTGAGATTCATGTGAATACCATAAACCGTTTGAAACAGCCGATGCAAATAATAGTCTAAAAAGACCTGACTTTACAAACTCATAAATTCAACTGGGCCTTACTTAATTTACCTATCATCACAGTAGTAACCGGCAGTAGCTACAATGTAACAGCTTCTTTAATCGAGATAGAAAGTACATTCAATTTCACTGACAGCAGTTCAATCGTTATATCATTAACTCGTTCAGTAGCATGCCTACCTTACCAGGTTTACAGAGGTCATTATAACGAAGGCTAGCCTTAGGCATCGGTGCCTCAATGTTCAAAGATGCCGCAGATGACATATAGGAGAAAACGTGGAACACTGACCTCAATCTACGATGCGAACCCCAGATTTGACCCGTAGCATTCTTATAAGGAATCCGACCGTTACTTATTCGCCATCGATTAGGGTTGTCATATTCGCAATTTTTAATGGCGGTTTTTCTTAATTGTCCTTTTCGGATCTCGTTACCAAAACAAGTTCTTTTAATCAAAAACATTTTGTTTATGCCGACGAAAAATAAAAGAAAAAGTTGGTAATAACGGAGTGTTAAATACTAATTTCCATTCATCATGCCTTTAAATTCTTAATTTATGATCGACGGCTCCGATGGACCTACCTTCTCGTTCTTTCGACGTTCTTGATGTCAAAAATAATTTACGAGCACTCGTTAGTTTCGGCTCGCTTAGCTGTTACACGTAACTTATTGTGTTCTCCATAAAATAGATCAATATATGTTTAATTAATTTACAGAAAACAAACTTTTTTTAGAGGATTACCCAGAGTTAGATACAAACAAGCAGTAAGTAGAGCTTTGTTGGCCGGATGGCCTTACATTATTTTCTAGCCTTACATTATTATCTGTTACTATGTCTGGGTCCCTGTTTTCCTACCCGAAATTTTATAAAACTTGCCGACAACAACCCGAAATGTTAAAACTGATAGTAATTTTCTACTTATTTCATAATTATCAATCTTGGTCACCAATGACCACAACTTATGCCCCGTGAAACAAACCCTCAACTAAAAATACATGTATCTATTGTTAGCAATTCTAAAATAAACTTGACTACGATACTTTTATCTTCATTTTACAACATACATGCAGACAACCCTGCAAATTCGACATCTAATCGCCATTCTGCACACCGTGGGATCCTAACGTATCAACTGCTCGCAAGTACCTACCAACTCCATATCTGCTGGCTTTTGTACTTTCTAAGGATTTGTGTGTAAAGTTTAAAGGCTTGGTTTGAAAAATTATTTTCATTTCTTCAAAAGTTAAAGAAAATGGAGTCTCACTAAAAATAACTGATTTACAGTAGAGGTTTTACAGTAAAAAAATCAATAACACGATGCTAAGAGACTTATTTCGTAAAACAGACTGTTTGCAGGATTCCGTGTTGTTTTAGGCTTCCAAATGAAGACTCATCAACACGGAATCCTGACAGCCTCCGGAAGTTCCGTATATGGCTACTTGATGAATCTTCGCGTATTAACGTTTTAGTACTCAGCAATTTTGTCTACACCATAGCATACATCGATATACGTTACTACAAGATGTTTATTGAAATCTATTGATAACTGTACAAAATGAGATCAGAGTTTATTTTTAGTTATTTTACAGATGTCAGTTTCTATCCAGGATACTAATCAGTCTGCTTTAATCAAAGCTAATAAGAACATGTGAAACTTAAAGAAGCACGAGCTAAGCTACTCGTACAAACTAGTCAACGGCCGATTAACTAAATCTCGAATATTTTCCACATATTAAGGAAATAGATATAATTTACACATATTGTCCTGATCTTTTCATGCAGATGTAGGCAGAAACTAATACTAAACTACGCTTCTTTAAAATCTTTCCCGCTTGGTCGACCTACACTGCTCTAATCATCCAAGCTTGAGTACTTCTAATAGCTCCCTATTCCAAGAAATCAGCAATCTGGTCTCGACGTTCCAATACCTACACCACACCTATGTTTCATTTCATTCACCTAACCGCACATCAAGTGCAAGTTTTTATGTCGGCAACCCGTTGTAGGTCGAATGACTCATTCGCTACGTTACCATTTCGACTCTCAACCGTTTTCATTGAGACGAATAAAACAAAAGATTCAGTTATTGGTGATATTACAGGCACGTGTGCTAAATACCACCTTTCTAAATTAGAGCGAGTGGGAATGGGAATGATCGATCCCAAATGTAGGTGTTAAATCTATCGTGAATCGGCATTGACGTTTATAACTACAATGAAATAAATTTTGCCTTTTTTTTACGCATAGGCTCTATCAAATTGAGAGATGAGAAGCAGCAAATTCGGTACTTATGCTTAATAAATTTCACTTGATTTAAACACAAATTATACTAGGGCATTCGGGGTCGATTGATCCTGCCTTAGATTGCTTACTTATATTTAATGAGAATACCCTGCAAACACCACTTATTAAAACAGCAAACTGAGGTAATCATTACTTATGTTTATATCATAATAAAGAAAACTAATATGGGCTTGGAATGCAAACGGAGAAATACTTTGATGATGACGATGATATTACTAAATGCCTTTTTCTTTCTTTATTTGATTTATTATAACTATTCCTTTTTCTTGAACCGGTGCTACTTATAAACGACCTCTTATATAACCATGTCTATTACTACCTCTCTTCAAATTAATAAATAAACAAAGGTCAAAACACAGTCAAAATACATCTTGAAGATAAAATCTCTGGGTCTCTCCCATGCGTCTCTTACGCACGGCTGTACAAAGTGTCGTATGAAGTAAAACATTGTATCAATTATGTATTTATGTACCGCAATATTCGTTCAACTCCTCATTTTCAACCAATTAACGCATATCCTACATGTTTCTTGTTTTGTTAAAATGATTTATCATCGGACAGTCTTTCTTGTTTAATTACACAATTTAAATTTCATAATAAGTTAAGTTGTTCGCGAATATTTTTTTTATTTTCTTATTGTACTGCATACTTTTTTTATTTAAAGTACAAAGGAGTGGAGACCTCTCTTATCAGGGACAGAACCTAAGTAAACACGAAAAAGTACTATAGTACGCCTTTGCATTTAAATAATGATTTATTTATTTAATTCAGAGTAGCATTCTCTATTCTAGTTTATAAATGCATCAACATAGTATCAGTTTATGTTTGGGTTGATCAGATCAATCATGAGTTTAATTTAAATAGCATAGCATTGATAGTATTACTGTAGCAGTGAGACAAGTAGGTGATATTAAATTAAATCAATTGCTTTACGAAAAGCAGTTATAGGTAACTTCTATCTCAAGATGGTTCACACTAGTTCTTGAGCATTGACGGCGCAGTGCCAACTGACTCCGAAAAGAAATACGTAAAACAATAGTATACATTATAAGTAGATATTTGTGTCTCAACAAACTTATAGAAGGTAATAAAGAGAACCACAAAAATAAGGGGCCAAGACATCCCCTGATTTAGTGAACGGATAACCAAGCAAGCCCCAGACCATGGCCTTTAGTCAGCGGTCCTGCCCACTACTATTGACTCATTCGCCCACCGTTTAACATTCGACTCCTGTTGGCACCAAAATAAATAAAGTAGAGAAGGCTCGCTGTGTATATTTACTTTTAGACTAGAGTGTGTACATGGATAGCAACCACCTACCAGATGGTCAGACGATTTAACTATAATTAAGGCCGCAGGAAGGAGGGCCACGTCTTAGGGAAACCGGCTAATTATGTGGGCAACAAGTGTCTAGCCATGCCGCCGCCACAGGACTGGAGTAGAAGGGGCGCACCCAAAAAATGCTGGCTCGACGTCGCAACGGAAGAAATGCGTGCTATTTTTCTTTTCTTTTTTTAACAATTTTGTCATATTATTTTGAGTATTAATAATATAGGCTAAGTCAAATGTTACTAACATAACAATTTTTAAATTTTATTTTAATGGAATTACAACCAAGGATGCCCAAGACCAAAGACAATGGAGGAGAGCGGGCTCTGAGGCAATCAGCTGAGGATGCAACCGGCAAGGCGCTAAGATGAGTGGAAGGAGGTGACTTTGAGGGAATAGGAGAGTCATGTGGCTGTGAGCATATGTTCATCTGTTCCCTCATAATCTAAACTATTTTTGGATTATATTTTAATTTTGTTTGTTTTACAGAACGTTGACAACTTTCAAACTAGGATTTGGCTAGCGACTGTAAAAGCTTTAAGGCATATTTCTATGCTCTCCATATTTTGCATGAAAGCTTTTGTATTAATATTAACGGCTTTTTCAACCTTGGCTCTTAAATTTTGCTAATGTTAAAGCGTGGTGACTATTAATATCAATTTTATCAAACATTATTCATTGATTCGAGAATATTTACTGCCAAGGAGAGTGAAACGGACGTTGCTACGCTTTTACTTTGCTTTCGTCGCCACATTTGAATATTTGTACTAATTTAATAAAACTAAAGAGTTTGTTTAAACTTATAACATAAAATTATCATTATATGATTTTTTTTAAGGTCGAACAATTTGTTATAAAGAAATTACTTCGGCAATTAGGTCTTAGAAGGACGTGTAAAGTTAAAACGTGGCGTAGAACGAGCCAAGTATAGTCATGTCTTGGAAATATTTTACATGAAAACGTTTTGTGGTGGATGGATGGAGGATTTTATTTAAATGTTGAAACAAATCTATAAATTAATCGCCGACAATCTTACTTTCTATTTAGTCCTATGGGTAAACTGTCAGGCAGGTATTAAATCCAGCATGTATACACATATTTTTTAGTTTGAAGTTTAAATAAATAATTACTAATGCTTGAATGTTCTCTTCGCATAACAATAAAATATTACTTATCTATTACACGCAATTTTTAAATATCAGTCTAGATTTCCTGTGCGGAAGCGACTTTAAAATTTATTAAATACTAATAGTCTAAATAGATTAAGAGGTGGCAACATTTTGACTAATCCATCGCTAGACCGACTGATTTAGTATTCACAGCGTGTCACTTATGTGAGTTGGAAAAAGTTGGTGTGCCATCATGACGTTGGTGCGTTTGGTAGCTACAGCCGTTTAAACATAAGTTATGGTTCAGTCAACTAAACGATCACTAGACTGACTAATTCAAGGACAACATGATACTCCACACAGTACCCATATGAATAGTCCAAAAACTGACAAAATACCTTCGTGCGTTTGGAAGATATGGTCATTCAAAGATTTGCAGTTGTCATGACAAAGTCACACAAATAGCATTAGGATGGCTGATTTCGTATCAACGGCGTGTAGATAACTTATTTGAATGGAATAGAGCCGGTCTGGATCTTCTATTAATTCTGGATGACTTGCACAGGACAACAAAGAACGGTGTAAAGGTGGCGCCGTTTTAGGTATCCAAAGATGTAGGTGTACCAAGCTGTTTTTTTTTTAAACTGAAACTATTGACCTACTTATTTCTACTTTGAAAACTCACTCCAAAGTTTTTTTTTTTTGTATTTATATAGGTAGCTCTTCACCACCACCTAGTAAGTAGTAAAAAGTAATGCCAAAACTAGCAAAGCGAACGTCTGGTAAGGTGTAACACATGGTTCCTTTAGTTTACGACGTCCGGCAGTAAGTCAGCGGACGCTCCGAAATTAGCCGTGCGAATGCTAACCACGCTGCATGCGCATGCGCAGCGATGGTGAGATAACATTCGGTAGGATTCCACCGCGTCCTGTTTTATTTCAATGTCGTAATGGTGTTTGGTATTGATGATTGATATTGATGTGTGGTCATGTCTTTGGACGAATATCCAAATGCCGGTGGGTAACAAATGAAGTCATCAACGACCGCTTGGCAATCGCTTATTTTATTTTGTTATTACATGCATTCTTTATACTTATACAGTCGAAAATTAAAAATTATAATTTTTAATAGATTTAAATATTTGAACTAAATCGAATAGTACTCTAGACGCGACTCTATATTTGTGTAATAATGTGACAGTCTCATCGAATTAAAAATACGATATGGTATATATCTATGTGTATTTTTTACTATCGCACCATAGAATAGAATAACTTTATTTGCGCATTATGACATTAACTATCTAGAGTTTCACGACTTAACATTTCTGAAAGCATATATATCTAATTTGATTCGCGTACCGGTGGATTAGCTTAACCTCTAAAAACAGGTCATAATATAAAGTAGATGTAATATAAAAAAGTCAAATAATTTCACTGGTTTCATAGAAGCGTCCACTCAGCGACTCAGCGTGACTCATCGCAGTGGATTCCATTCCGCGTGAACTTGCTCCGTACACTTCGTCGCCTCCGCTAATTGCAGGTACGGTTTGACTGGCGTTAACTATAATTATAAGATCCACTTGAGCTGCACACGCAAGAACTGTTTTACCAAGTTACAGAAAAGTTATTACAGTTGCTGTTTCTAAAAGACAAGAGAGTCTTTCGTCATTTTCCATGCGTCTTTATCTTATCTTTGGATCAAAGTAAGTATTATTTTTCTTCACAATTCCATTTTCCTAATGAATGAAACCTTTTTAACCATTGATGATAATGCATGTAGATTAGAAAAGACTGTCTGTCACTATTTGGATTCATATGCATTTTTGACTGTGCGTAAGCGAAGGTCTCCATTTCGATACGGGCCAATCATACTTTTGTACGGAAAAATTTATGTTCCGGGTTAGAGGTCGCATTTCTAAATGGATCCTTACGAAACTTGACATACGTGTTCCTTGATTATTATTTTTTTCTTATTAATGTTTTTTTTAGATTAGGGAAAATTTAGGGCAAGACGGGAGAAAGTTTGCTGTATTTTTATTTCTAAATCCTTGCAAACCTTGGCATACATGTTCTTTGATTAATTTAAAAAAATGTCGAGAGCTTTTTGTTCATTGTGTTCACAGGCCAGCGGGATGATAAATAAAACGTAGTGATCTTCTTAACTCCGTATAACAATTATATAAATTAGTATTTCACAACCACTAATTGCTCAACATTACTTTAGTATGATGCGGACAACAATATACATTCAACGACCTGAGCTATCGGCTGTGCAAGAACGAATGAATCAGAACAAAGCTTGTGTCCACTGTTATTGATTTGAAAAGTGAACAGACATCGGTTGTTGGAACGAATGTCAACGAATGACTATTTAAATTGAAAATGTCAAATCAATAACGGCGGTGTGATTATTTTATACGACAATTATATTAAGAATTAATTTATTATACATATATATTTTCAAAACGCTAACAATTGGGGGAAAGATGAGGGCAAAAAAGGCGGAAGTTTGCTGTATATTCATTTCTACACGGAGCCTTACAAAACTTGGCACACATGATGTTAGATTTATTTTAAAAAAATTGTCAAGACCTCTATATGTCTGGAGAAAAATGAGGGCAAAAAGAAGATGTTTTGGTGTAATATTATTTAACGGATTTCAATCATACTTATTTTAATAATCGCATCATATATCGTATTCTCTACAGGTGCTGTAAAAAACTCAAAAAGTGGGAAGTTCATAGCAGCGTTTTTTTATTTTATTTATAAATCTTTATTGTACCACAAGTTTACAATTGGCGGACTTAATGCTAAAAGCATTCTCTCCCAGTCAACCATTAGGAAAAACAGAAAAGTTATGTGTGGCGCGAATTATTTTAGAATACAATGAGAGAAAAAAAATCAAAAAAAACAAAAAAAACACTTAACTGCTAAATAAACATAAATAGATTTACATACAATATTCATAACTATACATATACATACAAAAACATACATAAAAGAAGAGATGAAAACGGAAAAAGATGACAATTTAGGGTGATATTATGCTAGTGAGGTGAATTTTGACTTTTCTTTTGAAAGCGAATTTAGTAATGGTCTCTTTGATGTCATCGGGTAGAGCATTCCAGAGCCGTGTGGCTTGTAAGGTAAATGAATTAGACATAAAACTGGACCGAAATAGGGGAGTACAAAGGGTAAGTTTTTTGGAAGATCTAAGTTGCCTATCGTGACCGTCAGAAAGATACTTGAACTTACACCTTAGATACTCCGGGGACTGAGGCTCCTTGAGAATTGAAAAAAGAGAAGTAAGCAACCGAAGTTGACGACGTTGGCGGATCGGAAGCCATTTCAGTTCGGATCGATAAGAAGAGATGTGGTCATATTTACGTAGACAGAAAATAAAACGAATACAGTTATTTATGAGACGATCCAGTTTATTGAGAAGATCTTGATTGAGATCAGAATAGCACACATCAGCATAGTCAATAATTGGAAAAACTAACGTTAGCGTTTTATGAACTTTTATGAATCATAATAACAATTCATTTAAAGGCGGAAAGGTAATTCCGAAAATCTCTGACACCAGAGTGTAAATCGATTGAGTAACCCACTCGAATCGATGAATTAATGAATGATGATAATAATAAGAAAAAACACAAATAAACTCTGATGTACCGACCGTATACTCAAAAGCACATACAAATATATGCGATCAGTGGCAAAGTGCATACTCCTTTAGCTCCAAGCGAGCACAAAAGTGACTGCCATTTGTGAATGCGTGTGGTCCGCAATACGAATGATTGATTGCTAGAGTGCTATTGCGTTTTGACATACGATTGTATTCATACAGAATTGTTCGCGAGAACTCACGTCACGAGGCGCTTAGGAAATAAATTCCGACTGGCATTGCAATACTTCATGTGACATATTTTCTAGTAATTATGCATGTGTTATGGGTAAAAGTAGGTATAGATTTTGCTCTGAAATCTCGTTATGACCGAAATGCATACAGCGTATAATCTTCTGGAATTAAACTATTATTAGAGATAAGTATTATATGTTAGGCGAACTCCATTTAAATTTACAACATGTCAAAAAGTAACCTATGGATACTTTTTGACATGTTGTAAATAGATAGTAGATACACATCAAGAGCATTTAAACTATCTCAATCTCCATATCATTTAACTATAAAGAAGTGACAGAAAGATAGAGTCACTTTCGCTTTTATTATATCAAATAGATAGATGGATAATAGACATTCCATCTAAAAAGAATGAAATTAATAAAATAACTGTTTATAAATTAGTAAACTGCATTAAATAATTAATGCTTACGTAATTTCGACGTTATTATTCAACAAAAACGTCAATACCGATCTAAACAACCCATGTCAATCAATTCTTGCCACTTACCGGCTTCGCTAATCGCTGTTTTCGCCATCTTGCAGCCTGACAGGTGCCTTTATCAGTTATGTGTATTCCTAAAGATACTACAATCTAAAAACCCCAACTTTCCATTTTTTTCGGTATTTCACTAAAATGTTAAAAGACCTATTATTATTTATTATGTCCAATGCCTTCAACATGAAAAATTGTGAAGTGGTTTCATAATTTTTGATGGCATTATTATGTCGCGGTAAAATGTCTACAGAAAGAATTTTAAAAATTCAACTACAGTTCCAGAGTTGAATCAGAATTATTTTGTTGGGATAGCTACATTTAGCTGTTTTCTTTTCGCAAGAAACGGTGACTATCTTTCTTTCTCTTGCCACCTTCCCACTAACTACTATCTGCGACGACTATCTAGATAGTTAAAATTCCGTTATATGATTTAGGCATTGTTATGTGTATAAATTAATTCAAGCGAAACTCGATGAAAGCGTCTAGATCTCAACCATCAATCACGCTCACATATTCATATGATTTTTATCAATCCACCCACTCATAGTAATAAACAAGAAATTTATATTTTGTTCGACGACAACGTATTCGGCTTTAAGTGAATATAATTTATACAATTCATTAGATAATTTGAACTCCTGACTTTATTTATGAGTTATATTATTACGTGGCTATAAACTTAATCCTTGATATTGATTTGGTTATTAATTTTGTGTGCTTGTACGTTTGTAATTGATTGTTTTTGAGAATTAATGTGAAGTTACGTTGTCTCATAAAATGATGTTTTATTTATTTCAACTTGGATTTGATAAGAAATGTGTTTTGCTGTGTTTCAAGCAAAAAAAAATATTTAATCTTTACAATTACTTACTTATACCAACATTGTTGATGATATTACACAAATTGTAACGATCACGAACCCATACTTAGCAAAGAAAACACTGAATCATTAAACGAATTAAAAAACGATAGTCACTGTCCATTTTAGAAAATTGATCTCTCAAATATTATGTCTGTCAACGCAACATACGTAATCCCACACATTGCCACATTCCGAAAAAGAAAGGTTCCTTACAGTGGTTATTCATAATTGATTCATCGATTTTTTCAATTTAATGAAACAGTGACTGATCAATCATTTTCTCCGCGTACTTTCGTACTTTCACACCAATGGGTTTCAACGGCCGAGACCACTTTTTCTATAAACGCATAATGAACGAAGTGCACGTGCTTGTGTTTAATTAAACAAACTTGTATTTAATTCATAAATTGGTAAATCGATTTTGTAATGACTTGGTGTTATTTGCATATTTTGTCTGCCATCAGCCATTTATAAACCCTTTCTCGGTTAGACAGTGGTAAAGCCAATTTTTTCAGCATCTACCACTGACATAACTATATTGACGACCAATGAAACAAAAACCCTCACATTAGTATTCATATATTGTGCGAACTGTACTTTTGTAAATTGTGTTTGTAGGGTTCAAATGCTCACCAACAAAACTTTTGAATATTTTTCCAACAGCAATGACCAAATTAGCTCAATCGTCGTCAAAAATGCGGTCACCATTTTCACAGATTTCCAAATCCAATTACACGGAACAAGATACAAAATAATTGCGAAACAAAAACATTGGCACGGTCTCTTTGCGATTCTGTAAGACGGGCCACGGTCCGGAACGTGGAACAATCGTCAAGTTTATTGTTATTACAGTTGAGATGGTCATTGCTGGGAATTGATACACTGCTATACGACTAACGTATCATACCAGTTCTCTGAGTTATCCATACTACTTATAATACTATAAGTGCGAAAGTCTGTCTGTCTGTTAAACTTTCACAGCCAAACAACTGAACGGATTTTAATAAAATTTAGTGTGAATATAGTTGAAGACCCGGGGCCAAACTACGCTACTATTTGACGCAGGCAGAGCTGCGGGAAACAATTAGTATTTTATTAGCACAAACATATATAAAGCTGACAGTAAATGATTAACGTATCTTATGAATGTGAATGTATCTTAGATGCGTTTGTTAATAGATTAGCTATTACTAAAAGAAATCTAACTATCGGTGCCTAGAGTGGTCTCTCTAAATTTCTTTTTTTTCTTTATTTTATCTGGAAATTATTATAAGAACTCTATCTTGGCCTCCATTTCTGCACTATCGTAGTTAGTAAGTATAAGAACTCTAAACTATGTTTTGAAAGGTATGTAGAGACGTTGGATGACAGTCATTGAGCATGAGATATTTTCAGGCGGTTCGAAATATTATTACATTACAATATTGATCACTATAACACCCAATGAAGGACAACGGAGAACAAAATGTACTTCTATGTGGATTTTTAGAAACAAAAGTGGACTACCTACTATATGAAATACTTAATAATAATTTTATATTAAGTAGAAATGCTAGGTAACTCGAAAAGGTTTTTCAACAATGACTTTAAATAAATATCAATAGTAAACTAAACCCATTTAAATTTCTCTAAGATCAATGACCTGCGTCTCTTTCGCAGTCGCGAGTGTGAAGTGATCGCCGCAACACTTGCCAACACGCCCCTCGGTCTAGAAATGTCACTCACCCATACAGGAAGGCGTATTTTACCTGTTGTTGGGTTATTGTTTTGGTCAAACGATTCTCAGAGACCGCTTCTATTTAAATGATACCATAAATAAACCAACAAACATCCTGCCTTTCCAACTAATCTCGAAAGTAGTACGTCATGCATAAACTTGCAAAATTATTGGCACGCAAGATCTCTGTTATGGAAACAGTACTGCCGGTATTCTAACAACATCTGGCATAACGTGAGAACGCTCTCAAAGACTCGATCGAGTCACGCGTTTAAAAATAACCATTCCAATCACAAGTTGAATTCTAAAAACCGAGAACCAGAATAGTAGCATTGAAAACAAACGGATTGTGGTTCTCCGAAGATTCTAAAACTATCGCGGATGTACCATAATGGAAAAGCTGTTGGTTTTGTTTTAAGTATTCCTTCGATCGATAGGTCTAGGCAGCGAGCCAAGATTGTAACGTCAGTAAAGCACAAACATTGTACATCACCTACCCTTGAAATTACAAGTGGGAAATACTATGAAGCATCATTTTGTTCGATCATCGAAGTTATGCTTTCACGATTAACATATAAGTAATGAACTACTTTTTCAACAAAACGAGGTTGAATGCTAATATATTCGTAGCCTGAGAGTGTGAGACGTTAGAGTTCATGAACACTGTTCACATAAACAATGGATATTCTTTTTGAAAACTGTAAATTGTTATATAAACAGAAATTTTGGCTTGACTTTTGAAACGGCGGTGTTTATTTAGTATAAATAATGTGAATGCTTGTGAATGATTGTCCATGTATAATTTTATTCCCCTGGATTTTTTCACTTTAGCACTAGTTAAATGCAGTCGTTAATGAACGACTATAAGAAATATTCGTCCTAAAAATGTAGTTACAAAAGAATAATGCTAACATGAGAGTAACTTGGGAGATGTAGATGACATTTTAAAAATCATTCGTCCGTTATAGACGCTCAAAGGTTTTTATTGGTATCTCTACCATCGAAAAATTAAATTCTGCTGTTCTTGCTGTAAACCGCATAGGTATTCAAAGAAACGTACAATACAGTACTTTATGTATAGTGTGGCAAATGCCGGCTTGTGATTACCGCTACATGAAGAATTGGCTGGTTCCTAGTACACGTGCCACCAAAATTCCTTGATCCCGTTAATGCCAATTATGTATTTAATTTTACTGTGCTACAACTCTTAAATTAGTAAAAAAGTATTAACTTTAAAATAAAATGTGGCTTATTTGCTTTGGCATACTGCTTTATGATTAGGATTCCGTCCTACTAAGTAGATTAGTTGAAACGAGATGAATAATGACTTCAGTTGAACAATTCGTATCACAATGTGCTATAATGAAATAGATCTTTCCAATCGCTATGTGAAAATACGTCGACAATGCAGTCTAACAAGAACCAAAAAATAGCTGTCACGAATGTCGCCTAGATTTATATTATAAGTAGTTTCGGGGATCCCAATTCAAATTCACATATAAATTAATTCTAAAACTTACGGGCTTCAAGTTTTGTAAAGGGTCTTCATGGCATAATTCGAAATATTGACAAACTTTCAACACAGCGTACAGAATGAGGCAACACAACAAAAGTGCCGTCAAACTTAAATGCATCTTCCAACTGGGACAAAGCAAATGATTCTTCAACTAGTAGATTTAACGGTGCTTTAAACAGTCACAGGCATATTAACTTGCATAATGTTTGTTCCAAAATGACTGTACTTCAAAGTACAAGTGCTATCATTAACGCGGAACTCAAAACCGAATGTTTATTTATTTAGGTTACAAAGTTCATCTCCATCTTGTTTACAATTTTCTTTCTCACGTAAATATTTTAAGTGTACGTCAAAGACGTTGAATTTAATTTCTCTTCAGTTGAAAAAACAAACAGCAAATATAAATAATGTTCTGTATTTTATTTGAAACACAAGAATGTTAACCTTGGTAAAGAAGTTTAACATGACAAATAAATAATGTGGAGCAATGATTTGTTTTACAAAAGCGAAACTAAAGAAGTACTAAGAC
Organism: Euzophera pinguis; assembly: GCA_947363495.1. NCBI lineage: Eukaryota > Metazoa > Arthropoda > Insecta > Lepidoptera > Pyralidae > Euzophera > Euzophera pinguis. The sequence goes on from OX376164.1 coordinate 8,279,112, forward strand.
GGCTTTCCAAGATCGTGTCTGGTAAATCCATGCTTTTGAACATATTCGAGTGGACGTATAGTGAGATGAGCAAAAGCAATTTATGTTAAAGGTATCTCCGGAACCTAAGACAATGGCTGTCGACACTTCGCCGACAAAGGTTCAAACCACGGGGCTATTAGTCAGACACGCAAGTGACATGGACGAGCATACAGATGAGCAGGATATTCGAGTCAAAGGCATCGGTCAGCGGCGACATTACACCTCGTAAATGTACACGCGCAATATTATGAGCGTTCACAACGGAAGATGGTTGGTAGTGACAAATTTCTTGCGAGCATTGATGGATAGTTTTTTTGTTTGATAGAGAGATAGACAATAACATATATGTAATACGCTTCCTCTTAATAAAGTGAAGACGAAGAAGTAAAGACAGCCTCATTAATTTTGTTGTACCAGAATATATTAAAAGAAAGGTCACCCACTGAGTAACGTACGAGTAGAACACGAAATTTTTAAATCTATAGGAGCTTTAAGCTTTAATTTTGCAGGAAGGTAATATAGAATTAGGAATCAGCCAAGAACGAAATTGGCTATATTTAAGCAAAACCTCTCGAAGCAGTCAGACATATTACAGAAATATTATGAATTTAATATTTTTTTGTACCAAAAACATCTAGGAAAATGCCAATGACATTATTATGTGTTAGTAGTCTCATTGTAAGTATATTGTGAAGCTCAAACAATAGGATTTGAACTTTAACATCTCTGCGATTTTATGCAAGATAATGTTTTGCATAAAATTAAACATAGTTAACAATAGATTTCAATTTTGATGTTTAATTAGTGTTTTAATTTTTAACTTGATGTGTCGAGTACAATGTTTCATATTTTTATTCTAAAAAATATTTAAATTGTATTTGTTTGGAATAAATTAATTGAAATTCCAATACGAGTAATGAACAAAGATAATTATTTTGTGTTATAAATATTGTTACCTCTATTTTTGATAATTCGAATCCTACAATTTTCAGCAAATGTAAGTATATGTTCTCTGCCCAAAAGTCGAGTATTTGTGACACAACTATGAAATATCTAGGCCACATTTGACATAACCGATATCAGCAGCATAAATTCGTAATAATGGGCAAAATATTAGCTAAAGTCATTGAGTTTTAGGGTTCCGTTTCTGTACATCAAAAGGTAAAAAGGAACCCTTATAGATTCACTTTGTTGTCCGTCCGTCCGTCTGTCTGTCAAGACCCTTTATCTCAGGAACGCGTGAAGGTATCAACCTGGAATTTATATCAAATACTCAGGTCTCTTGAAATTTGGTACGAAGCAACGTCTTATAGCACAGATAAAGGAAAAAATGCGAAAGCCGTAAATTTTTTGTTACATCATATAATAAAAATATTTTTAATAATTTTAAACTTACTACCCCTTTGAACGCGTATAGGTATTAAATTTAAATTTATATGAAATACTCAGGTCTAAAATACCTTTAAGCTGTAACTAAATCGAACTTCTATGTCAAGACAATCAAAAGAAACCGCAATTTAAACCGCATATTTTCAAGGGAATCAAAACCTAAAGGGTACTTCCAGTCGGCCTAGAATCTTGAAATTTGGCATGAAGCAATGTTTTATAGCACATATAAAGGAAAAATTCCGAAAACCTTAAATTTTAATTTGCCGTAATTTTTTTGATTGTTTTTGCTTGATATTAATAACGGCAACAGGTAGACGTTGAAATATTCATAGAATATTTAGTTGTATATTCACTTTAAATATAAATATTTCAATTAAAATAAAACAAATATTTAAGGGGGACTCCCATACAACAGACATATTTTTTTGCAGTTTTTTGGCACGGAACCCTTCGTGCGCGAGGCCGACTCGTACTTGACCGGTTTAAAACGAAAAAATAGAGCAGAGAAATATAGAGGAAATTGGAATCGCCAAAGTCGAACTTTTTAAACTGGCTAGATCGAGTGAAGTTTGTAAAGCTGGCGGCCAAGGTCCAGTAATGCAGAAGCATTCGACGAAAAGGTAGATGGGTTAGTAATTACCTACTAAACTAATTGTCAAAACATGTGTATCTACGACTGATTCCAAAGATTTAGTGAAAGTGGATGTATGACTGATGCAGGAATAATAAAAACTAGTGGCAAATACACACACGTATGTATTAGAGTCATTTAAGGGAGAGCTGCCGGTCATGAGAGGTAGCAATAAACATGATTTAAGGGCTTATAAATTGAACACCTTTCGATTTTAACTTTCTTTCCTACGCCTATTTTAAAGTTGTATTTGTAATCGTAAATGATTGCTTGGAAGGCTTTTACTATTAAGTTTCTAATCGTTTTATTTATGTGTATATTGCATTGGTAAGGACGTACTTATATGTACTTACACATTGTCTTGTCATCAATCAAGCTTGGTAATAAGTGCTTTCCATGTCGGGGCGAACAAAACTGATTCCTTTTTTGTATCGGCACTCATCATAAAATATAAATGCAAAATGTCGACATTGAAAACTAATTCGATAATTTGTAAAGAAATAGTTAGATTGAAAGTCGCAAACTTGTCAGTGAAAATATGTGGAAATCTTCAAAATGTTATAAGAATGAAAATACTGCCACAAAGTAACAGTTTACTCACTGTAAATTTCAAATACAGGCTCGTAAATGCATACTGCATCTTCATAGAATACTCAAAAAAATATTCTATCAATAGTCATACTAAATCAATAAGCTACTTATATTTTTCTCACATTATATAAAAATAGCTGCTTCTTTTAATACCATTCACGAGTATTTCTGTAAAATATCAGAAAACTGAATTACTTAGACCGTGCAAACTAAAGACAGAAAAAGACTTCCAATCGACCTCCTATTGGGGCTCGGATTTCCTAGAATGACTCCCATAACCCGCCCAGCACCCGGTTGATGAGTCAGAGCGAAGTTGGGTCAAGAGCACGGACACGCAGCACCGAACCCTGAATGATTACCTGACGAGGTTGGCGTGTGTCCCAAACGAAACATTATAATTTAAACGTATAGTGCACCACATACCAAAGAAAGTTTAACACTGCTTAAGCCTCATTTACACCTGCAAGAAAAGTTGCTGTCGGACAGTTCCAGCAAATTACAAATATATGTGTTTTGTTTAACATTGCACTAAATTTAAAAAATGTAAAGTTTTCTCACTCTCTCTTTCCTCCGTGCTTTCCATCGTGCTGTTCCTTATAAATCTGTAATACCACAGAATGTATAGAGGAAGGAAAACGACATATTCCGTTGTATGTCCAAGTTACTCTATGGTACAAAAATATATAGAGCTCAATATATTATTTTCTTGAAATCACTAATCTCAGGATACAACGGCCGGACATCAGAAATCCTATTTTTTTTTTTATGTCTTTCTCATGTCATTTTTTTGATGGCCGGTTGGGGAAAAACTTTCTTCACAATTTTTAAGGAAATTCCAAACATTTTTTAATACAGTTTATTTAAATTTACTAAAGTATGTAGGCGCCATTTTGTTCGAGTACTTTTTGCCATGTTGTAGGTAGGGGCATGATCCCATTGCTAAAGAAATTTTGAGGCTTCTGATCAAAAAACCGCGACAAGTGGTTTTGGCAGTCCTCTCGTGATGTTAACCTGACACTGCCTAAAGAATTCTGAAGAGACCGAAACAGGTAGAAATCTGAAGGTGCAAGGTCAGGACTATACGGCGGATGTATTAACACCTCCCAGCCAAACTCTCTTAATTTTTACTGAGTGGCTAATGATGTGTGAGGTCTAGCGTTATCCTGATGAAAAACCACACCCTTTCTGTTGATTAAATTCGGCCGCTTTCTTTCAACTTCTTGCTTTAATCTCATCAGTTGTTCGCAGAAGAGTTCAAAATCGATGGTCCTGCCTGGTGGTAACAGCTCATAATGAATAATGCCCTTCCAATCAACACAGCATCACCTTGTTGCGAGAATCCTGGGTTTTGCCACAGTCTGTGAAGCCTGACCGGCCTTTGACCACGACCTTTTTCGCACGTTCTTGTCATACGTGATCCACTTTTCATCACCAGTTATCAGCTTCTTCAAAAATGGTTCGGTTTTATTACGTCGTAATAAAGAATCACAAATGAGTACACGGTTCTTTAGGTTTCTTTCAGTGAGCTCGTGAGGTACGCAAATATCGAGCTTTTTTGTGTATCCAGTTTTTTTCAAATGCGCCAAAACTGTTTTGTGGTCAATTCCCAGTTCTTCAGCTACGTTGTAACTACTGATATGCCGATCTTGCACCCCTTTTTAAAAATGGCATCCATTTTATCCGTAATAGGGTGACCAGAGCGACGTGCATCTTTGACATCAAAAGTTCCGGATTGAAAATTCTTAAACCAAATTTGTGCTACTCTCACAGACACTGTACTAGTTCCATAAACATCGCAAATTTTTTTCGCGGCTTGCGTTGCATTTTTACCTTTTTGTGGTAAAATTTTAAAATGTATCGAATTTCTTCATTAGATTCACTCATCTTGACAGTAAAAAAAAACAAAAATCACACAATTTCCTAATTTGAATTTAGAATTATCTTCTTTAAAATTTAAAATTTTAATGATACCAAAACCAGCCAGATAGAAATAGTATACCCAAAGAGATTTTATTACAAGTTCATACATACTTTACGCAAAAAGACTTTTTCCCCAACTTAATATTATTTTTTTTTGAAAATATTTAATATTCTGTTAGTTTCACAGTGTTGTAAATAGTTGATAATAAGAGCAACTTCGCTGGTTTGTCTAGATATCTCGTTGTATCATGACCCAAACAGGCAACATAAATTCGCAAAGTAAAGAATATTCTCATTTTTTTATTTTCCAGTTTTCCCATAGCTGGCGTTAAGTAATTTATAATTTATTCAACGAACTTCAATCTGTTGCTATATTAAACGCTTTCTGACAATTATTGAAAGTTTATGCATCATTACATTTACATATCAATGACGCCGACCGAATTACACTTGTATAACGAGAAATAAGTGTTTATCGTGTAAACTACAAAGACAAATTGCGTTCTTTTAAAAAGTATGCTTTATTAATTAACAGTAAATATAATTGAAACAATCAATTAAAATAAATTTGTACGTTTTTCATCTGTCAACCAACATGTAATAATTCACATCAGGTGGAATCATGATCGCACTAAATGGAGCATGGTTCAAACCTGAATACCTATCATAAAAATTTCATACAGTTTGAATAAAACCTTTAATTATAGGTTTCCTTATAAACAACAAATGATACAGGTATATAAATATAATGCCGCGTTTTCATCTGCAAGAAAACTTCTGCAAGAAATGTCTGACGGTAAGGGCAGAATAATATGAACCCAGTACAGGCAATTCAGTAGCGAATTCGTCTATGTAGACGTGTTCATGGACACGAAATGGTTTGTGCGTACCAGAACTGGATCGGTCTAAATCAGCCTTTACATTCAGAAGTTGCTGTCGGCTAGATTGACAGACATTTCTTGCAGATGAAAATGCGGCCTTAACTATATGACTTCAGTTTCTCTAAAAAGAAAGTTGACACAAACTGTTTAAAAACAATCAAGGTATTTCCTTTTGAGTTAGATTGATTACACCCTTGATAGTCAGGAACCTTGGGATAGTCTTCGATAAACGTCTAACATGGTCTCCTCAGATTGCGGAAGTTAGTAGGAGGGTATTTGCTTCGGCTCGATCACTTACGCGGCTTAAGAATTTTCTTCCTACTGCTACTAAAACCTCACTTGCACAGACCTTACTTCTCCCTATCTTAGACTATGCCGACTCATGTTATCTCGATCTCTCTGAAGAGCATTGCAATAAACTTGAGCGCCTTCAAAACTTCTGCATTAGATTCATATTTGGATTACGAAAGTATGATCATGTTTCTTCTTTCCGCGTGCAACTCAAGTGGCTCCCGATCAGACTTCGTCGTAATTATCATATTCTGTCGCTCCTGTTCACTATACTCTTTATTCCTTCGTCACCTCATTATCTAAAAGAGCGCTTCACCTTTCTCCATCAAGATGACCAGCGACCTGCTCGTAGTATCAACGCCCTTCGCCTTAAAACTCCAACTCATACTTCTGCTGCATACTCTAAATCTTTTACTGTACAAGCAGCACGTCTCTGGAATGCTTTGCCTGAAGATATTCGCACTGCTCAGACTATAACCAGTTTCAAGAGTCGCTTGAAAGAATACTACCTCTCACTTTGACTTGATACTGCTGTTATTTTCGCTTAGATATTCATACAGTACGTATGAATGTTACAGTACCTATGTAAGTTATTTAAGTATGTTATGCATATATATGCAATATTTGTGTATGTTTATAATTTTCAACTATATCTGTTGCTGTACCCACCCTAACTTAACTGTTTCTCTTTCACCTCGTAAGGGTTGACTGGAAGAGATTGCATAGCAATAAGTCCGCCTTTGCTCATATTATGTTGAAGTCTTTGTAAATGTTATATTATTTGTTACTATGTGTGGGCAATAAAGATATTTTGTATTGTATTGTATTGTATTGATAAGACAGTTTTATTTTGAAATTTCTAACCTAATTATCATCACCTATTCTTTTAAGTCATCAGAGCCGCCAAGACAAGGCTTTTGGGAGTATTAATCGCTTATCTATGTAAGGTTGTCATTGTTGGTTGTCACACAGCTTTTTCTCACGAACCAAGATAGCCACTATCATGTAGGTAGGTGGATTGTACGCCCACGCAGTCACTTTCATTTCGGGCGTTTTAGCCCAAGAGATGAGAGCCGAAAATAAAGTATGGAGGTTTAAAAATGTTGTCACTCTGTTACACAGCTTATTTATTCCACCAGTAAAACAAAATTATACTACTGGCTGAGTTGATGATTAAAAGCATTATCTACCAGGCAACAATATTTTTAATGAGTAGTAAATTCTCAGAAAAAAGATATTAGCTTCAAGATCTTCTGAAGTTAACTCGGTTTACAGTCACAGAGACCTGACAATTTTTGCGTCTTCAACTAAGTAAAGTTTTTAAAGTCCTTCATGTCCAAGCTCGGCGGGATAGCTGAGCTGCCCAACTATATACTGATTTGATACTGAACATTTTCGTTAAATCGACTAAAAGATCTTAATGCGCTAAATTATATTCAAAGAAATTGTATTTTAGCACAAACCTATTTTTGTATTGTAGAGACACTGTAATTAAATGACACTCTGTCTTTACTAAGTAAAGTACCTAGTAACGAGTATAAGATTAGTTTAAAATCTCCGGTAATTTTTGCATCGACCTCATGGTCTAAATGCATGACAGACAAGACTGACCACTCCTCCTATACTCATATTATTTTAAGACCACTCAACTAAGATCAAGTAGACACTGGTGCCTGAAGATTTGCATTCGTTGTCACTCCCACTAAACCGCAGAGATGTACAATTACTCTGAACTGAATGCCATTTATTATAGGGCTTCGATAGATTGAAGGGCCTTTAGTAATCATATACAAGTGTGTGCTATTTCTTTAAAAAGTACCATATCAATGCATGCTACATTTCGCTGGGTAAGCCTTTTTCATAATCTGTGTATTCTTGTGCATATATAGACTTCTAACAAAGGAGATTGTCAATTCGACCTTTATGTATGAAATTTCGCCAGAATTTTAGTTTATCCATCCAAATTTCAAATCTTATTCTAAGGTTTTAAATAGGGCTAAATAATATATTTTATCTCAACGATAACGCCCACTATTGTACCATAACATATATTTTCATAGTTCCTCAATAGAAATCTCAGTTTCGGTACAATGATACAATCGGCTTCACATTGTGCAAGCAACGTAACGTGAATAATCTGCAGCGACATTTATTTTGTTACAAGTTGCATAAAAGAGATAGATGTTCTCGTGGAGATAATCATTCTTAACTGTTGTTTTCTATTTACATATGTTTGTTTTATGTGTACGTTATTTGTTAGACCTAGTTAGTTCAAATTTCTGGGTCCACACGGATGGGTAAGTATCGAAAGGGAGAAAAGCCAAGAACAAATAGATAGATGACCTAACCATGTTTGAAAGGAATTTGAAAGAATTGGCTAAGGATAGAGATTCGTGGAAGATAATAGGGGAAGCTTATGCCCAGCGATGAGACACTTACGGCTAAGAAAAAAAGACGTTATACACCTATTTCTTACATTTGCCCCGAGGTTTTAGTAACAAGCTAATTTCAATATAAAAGTTTCTATGATCCAGTGTAAAGACTTTAGTCTAACATCAGGGAAAGAAGGTTGGCTACAAAATTCTAAAGGCCAATTCCTAAACCTAATAGAGAGTGCTTCTCTAGTTCTCTGTAACCCACTTCCTTCACTAGATTTCTTCTACAGCTTGCCAGATTCCGGGATACCTGTCACTTTCGCTTACTGTGCTGCATTTCGATATTAGCTATATTTTAATCTATAATATGTCTTTCTTATAACAATAACCACAAACAAACAAAAAACTTAATTACCTACAATCTCATCACAGTCACATGCGGCTTGAATCGTTCCTTCTGTACAACTTATTTTGTGCGGTCCACACCGTTTTTTTTTTTCACGGCGCCTGCATCAGCCACCAACCTGTTTTAAGGGGAGGGGAGGCCACACACCTCGGCTATAATACTCATCGTATCCATGTCTGGTTTCGAGGGCAAAGGATACGCATACACCATACGGATCAGTTATCTATGAACCTGTTCAAATTTCTTATTTCTCAATGAACATGTATTATATGGAGCAATTGATCTTTGATCGAATTAATTGCATGCTCTTCTCCAAGTTCACATATATATAAATATGAAATCGCATTGCAAATGACGTGCTGCATTCTAGAATCATTCATACATTGCATGCTCTGGTATCAGAGATTTTCGGAACCGCGTTTCAGCCTCTGGCATGTTTCCTTTAATCAGGTAATGTTCTGAAGCTCATGCAGTCATTCTTCAGAAACCCTGCTGTGGTTGAGTACGGCATGAGGTAAGCACAAAATAAATAAATAAGCAACTAAACATAATATGCTTTTCGGCTGTGTATTTATAGCATTTATATTGATGAAAGTTATGTTACAGTTGACTATGCACAGTTGACATCCTGACCCGGAATGATTTATCGTCAATCTCAACCACACTAAAATCTATGAGTACAAAAGGTAAAAGGTGTAGGAGTACTTGCACAAGTCTACTAGCAACACGTATCCATTGTACGTTAACGCGGACAGTTTGACCTGATAAAGCATCAGATAAAGCGAGTTATGGATAAGTCTGCGAAAACTAGGGCAGATAACACCTGTCAACAATATTGTCAGCCCTTTTATACGATGCCAAACATAAAGAAAAAATAAAACCCGGCCATGTGAGAGTCGGAATCGCAAACGACGCGTAGACTTTTCATACACTTTTTTGAAAAAAAAAATGCTTAAGTACCGGTAAGGTTGATGAGTTGTAATCTAAACAGATCTTGATTTCAAATAAATAATTGTAAAACAAAAACACTTTTACCTCACCAACTATTTAAAACCACTCTCCAACCATAACCAATAAAATAACCATTTAAATAAACACTGTCTAACGAGTACATCTAAATGATTATGCGAAAGTACATGGGAATTTTAATTTAATGTTTTACGAATGCCTTTACAAGTTGTGTAGTGCCACCCGTTGTTTATACACAGCTCTTCTGATAATTAACCAGAAATCCTAAATACCTTCTCTATTCAGTCACACACTTTCGCTGAGAGTGCCGAGACAGTTTGGAGTCATTTGGCCATACCATTTGGCTGGTGCGACCAATATATTATGAGCTATGATAAAATAGAATAGAACAAAGTAAACACAATGTCATGCCAGTTTACTGCTAATTTCTCCCAATATGGTTGATAGATAGAGAATGCTTTTAATCCCTGTCTTTTTGTTTACTATGTCTTGTGAAACAAATCTTTTCCTGCAATGCTCTATAGCTTTGTCGCATTGGCAATTGGCATAGTAAAACTTAAAACAATATAAAAAAGAGAAGATTCTTAAAATTCTGTGCCCCTACACAGGGCGCGAAAATATTAAAATTATGCGTAGGTTTATAGCTAAATGCATCGAGTTTATCCTAAATGTAATTTCATAGTTAGGAATCATCTGATATAAGAAATTAATATTTTTATTATAAGCCTATATAGAAAATAGCAGCCTTGGCCATATTGCGGAAAAATATTAGCACTAATTCTTTTACTGGCAACTAGGTATTCAAGTAACATTCCGTCATCTCAATGTCATCTGCCAAAAAGAGACAGGAGTGTACGTTATGTATTTTGTGATTAACAAATAAAAATATTTATCAAAATGGTAAAAAAAATATATAGTAATAAGAGAATATTGATTTATAAAAGATGTTATCATACTTAATGCGAATGAAAACGAAGGATTGATTTCTATTTTATTAAATGACATTGTCAATTTTGTCGTTGATATGACCCATACAACATGCTGCCACCTAAAGGCGATCAGTAGCGACGCCAATGCAGGGTTTTTATTTTTCTGGTCGGGCTATAAATACTTTATTTCAATAAGTAATTACATTAATTTGGCTTTGGCCAAAGAGTACACAATCAATTCTCCACTCTAGAGAAGTAATAAATAGCATTTACACGGAACCACGTTCACTAGGCATATGATATTAAATTGCCTTGGACCACCCAAGCAGTACGTCTCAGTCATCGGTGTTGGTATATGGGATGCTCTCATCTTATCTGATGTAATGATCACTGCGATACGTGAAATGGATCGTGTCGCCCATTTTGTGTTCAATAAAATCTATATGTGGTGATTCTGGCCGGTTACGAATATGTCACTTTTTATTGCTTCATGATCTATTTTCATCAAATAATGATGTACGGTAGGTTAAAAAAAAGTAAAAAAAGAGGTGGCTGGATTGTATCAGGGATAATATGAGTATGAGATGAGACAAGAAGAGTGTTGAGATGGAAAAAAAAGTGGAAGGAACTGACATGGTCGGCACAATATGTCAGTTCCTTCCACTTTTTTTTCCACATAACAAAGTGGGATAAGTTAAAGGCGAAGAAAAACATATATACATCCTATTTATATGGCCAATAAATAACAAAAAAAAAATATATCTTACTATCAATAAATCCATAACTGCTTATCAACCTTTATTCTGATTGTTATTGTAAGTCGACCACGCGAAGTGCGACAGATTGATACGTAAGAATCATTATGTACCAAGTACTACCTCATGGATAGTGGGCCAAATATTAAAGGTGGTATACCTTTAATATAATCAAGATAAACGAGTAGTTGTAAGAAAAAAGTGATATGTTTCTATTTGGCCCGCCGTGCAATATTTTTATAGATATAAATTTTACAACTATAATAATGTAATAAAATTTTCTGTGTACTACATTGCTACATGCATTACTTACATAGAATATAACGAAGTCATTCTCACTTCCTACTTTAAGTTTTTTAAAACCAAACCTTGAAACATAACAAATGCTTAATTTTCTATGGTCTGAATGCGTTTAAACAACAAAATTGTTACTAATGATAGTGTTTTACTTATAGATTGACGAAATCCGGCAGACTTCACTTTAGAACAGCGGATGTCATTGTGAAGGTTAGTTTAGTATTATGCGAATAAACGATATTAATTATTTTACACATGTATCCTACCTATCTTTATTCAGAAACAAGACCTTCGCAATCTATACATTTGATTCATAGTTTATAATTTTATCTTTATTATGAATGAAAGCAAAGCACCACATCGACATCTGTTATAGTTTCTGAAATAAGTACATTTACAATTGTTGTACAAAAAAAGCTTCTAATTATAGTTAAGTAAGCTAAAATGTTACAATTATAGTTTAATTGAGGACATTTCGATACCATACTTAGCCTATTTATGTAATATTGAATCGAATAATAATTTTTAATTAAAACCTTTAGAATTAAAAAGACGATTTAACGGGAATAAAATAAACTTAAAGAAAACACACCATTGTGAAAAAATCAATATAATTCTAGGTATCGATTTTGCAAAAACAACAAGGCGATGTGCGTTTAAGTAAAATTTATTTAGTTTATTTCAATAGATTCCGCTTTGTAATTTCTCAGCGAGTACACACTCGTGCAGTGCGTCTGTTTACAGAACTCTCGTCGCCATTCCCACGTGATTACACAATTGCAAACAAGAAATGTTAAATGTCCGTGACCTTCTGTACGATGCTTCTTCAAATAAACCTTGTACTGTTTATTTCTCTTTTAGTTATTTTTATCCAACATACTGAATTTGAAACTTGTTTTAAACTTTTTGTAGAGATTTTAGAAAGTTCAAAGAAAATAAAGTAAAAGTTTTGTTCTATTTTGAGAATGTAAGGAACAAATTATTACTTTTTAATGTATAGTCCAAACAAAAATACGTTGTAAGGTAAGTATCATATTTATGCACATAGTTCTGTCTGAATGTGTTTAGAGATACCAATTTTACTCTATGTAGAATTAAGTATCTACTTACTAATTATATTTTATTCATAATGTTTATTCATGCTATTAAAGACTTACCTAATTATGGTTACATTACTATTTAATCAATAAACAGCTTACATTGTGTTCAATTAGCATAAGCAAAAACTAACACGCCAATGTGCTAACATAGTACAAGACTGTCGTGTCGCAAGGAAATTATCATAATTTTAAAAATCGCATCTCGCCACATTTACAATGGGCCACTTGGAAAAGCATACTATCTTAGTTGTAGTGTAAGGGCAAGATGGTATGTTTTTTATATAGCCAACTGTGCTTTGTAAGTTGCTGTTAGTCCCAAATATCTCACGGACGTACGTCAACCATGAGAGTTTATTGACGTGGACGTTAGCGACTGTTTTAAAAATTGAGTATGGCAAACCTGTACAGCGCGTCTGATAAGAAATATTCAATCTTAGTCGCTAGCGTCTGCGTTAATAAAATCTCGTGGTAGAGGTACAGGACGTCAAACGTCACTGCCCTCAGGTTGAGCACAGACTTCAGTAAACAAGCTAACATGATATGATAGGACAACACAGATTAAGTGTACTTACTAGGCTTACATAGCAGATTTAGCTTACTTAGATTAGACAACTGGCATCACCGGATGATGTAGATAGCGCCCTGGAGACGTGGGAAATACATTTAGCCATATAAATGTGCTTTATGTCATTTAAATTGATCAAAAAATTCGGAACAGAGATATAGACAGGTGGTATGACAGATGTTTTCTAGGTATTATCAGCACATTATAAGATACTTGATACAAATAAGGCCTACCTAATTTCAAACACTCGTATCTTGATAAATTATTCTAAAAATGCGGCATTACATTATTCTTTGATTTATAAATTTTAAGTAATTACGAAAACATATTATAATCTTATATCAAAAATCACATAAAAAGAGGTTATTCATAAATATTAAGTGAAGTATTTTTGATGTAAATATATTTATTAGGGCATAGACCTTATTTGTAGTAAGCACCTTATGATACGAGTCCAAAGCGCGCTGCATCGGTATCGAACTCTCATAAAAATTACTGATCAGCTGATGCAACTTACCTTGGAAAGTCTAATATTTAGGATGTTTTAAATAAAAGTCATTGTTAAGTAAAACGCTTAGTTCCTCATATAAAAGCTTAAAGATTTTCCATTCCATTTCATCATCACAATAAGAAGCATCATCGTTAACAGCTTTCTGAATAATATAATTAACATTAGTTAAATACTCGTAATATAAATTCGAAGAATTATAGGTGGACCATGCATTTAAATGTTGATGTTTATATTTTACAGCGACTATAAACTGAAACTATAGTTGCTTTGCCAAAACATACTTAATGTAAGTATGAACTTTCATGGATAATTTCGATTGAATATGCATCCCAAAGGCAAAATCACCGGATTTCTCTGACGCTTTCCCACTAGACATTCAATTAATATTTACTAAGTCATTATTACTTTGTGACAAGTCAATTATAATGTACACGAAATTATGGAGCTTTTACATGTATTGTAAATTCTATGTAGCCGTCTGATGAATATATCTTGACCTCCATTTTACTGGTCCTATGATTAAAAAGAATAAATTTAAAAAAAAACAATAAGGAAAATTCTTATTAGGGAGGCATATGTCCAGCAGTGGACTTCTTACGGCTCTGATAATGATGATGAAAACAAATAACAAAAGTGTGTATTTTACTAAAACATATTGTGTAATGCTGCTTTCACACTGCTATTAGAAAACATATACCTGCTAATAAACCTAACCAAACGTATACTAAATTATTCTCAGTCGATCGCATCAAGGTAGAAAGACTCTGAATGGAAATGTTCATGATTCCTAACTTCGATAAATTTTTTTCAGCACATTTGCTCGTAAAGTGTCTTTTATTTCATTGTTAATAGACCCTTAGTGGGGGTTGTGAACAACATGTTGTTTATATTATAATAGCACTTGTACAGTAATGGTTTCCATGGTTACGGTATTTTTTTTTTAAATGTAGGCCAAGTCTCAATCCAATGCACTGTTTTTGCAAAAATTGTAAACTATTTTGACTTCCAAATGATAAATCAATAATATTAAAGTTGAAATTTATATTTATTTTACTAAACATAATCCATATTGAACTCCAAATTAAATTTGTGTAGAAAAATTAAAAAGAGCTTTAAAGGACTTGTATCCATGGCCGTAAAACCCATTACTAATAAAATGGACTATCAGGGTCTGCTCTGTGTGTATCATTTTTATTACCTATTTGTTTTTGTATTCAATTTACTATTAACAACAAAAGTCGTTAATTTATGGAAAAATACGCTTGTTTGACCCCGCCAAACGAATGCGAATAATAAGAGAATAAAGTAAAAAATAAAAAATGTTTGTAGATACCAAGGCAAAAAATTGATTTATAACCACTTTGTTTCATTTCGAGGACGCCAAGATACCTCTCGACCAACCTTATATTTGACAGTTCGATACTCACCTCCAATGAGGAATCTCCTTAAGTCAAGGAAGCTAGTGTCGACTAATTATACCAATGAGTTGGAGTAAGGTTGAGTTGATGGGGGTAAGTTTTGTTCAAAAGGCAAACCTTTCTCTAATTAGCGGTTATCAAAACTTCGCATTAGTCCATCATATTTAAAAGGCCTGTTTACAATATGCTGATTAGGTAACATCACTGACGGTGCATTAATTCGCAAACTATAGGTTGTTCACCTCTCGTTCAACTACTTTCTTCACTTTGTTTAATTTTATTTAATGTAATATTCAATATATAAAAACCTGACATCCGTTAGAGAAATATGTTTAAGTGTGGGCGCTAATTGAATAACCTCTTACTCGAGAGGCAAGGAACTAAAGTTATGAATGTTCATGACGTGTGATAAACTACCTGTAAGTTGTTCAGTGTGAGTCAAGTCATTGTCAAGTATTTTTCTATCAAGAGGCAAAATTCCAACAATTTTTAATAGGTAGTTAAATCTATTCACCTACCTATTGTTACAAAGCTATCAATGAAGTGTTATTTTCTATGAAGTAGCGACATAAACAAGGATTGGCTAAGGGAGTCCACGGCTAGTACTGTTATCTATGCTGTCACTCTTAAATCTATGAATAGTTAAGTTCATTGATTTAAGAGCAAAATGGTAGAAAAATGTAACTATAGATCAGATATAACAACACATCCTAGTCTTTTTAAGTTTGAGGGCAATAATGAATCTCGTATTGGCACGATTCCTTTTCAAAGAGAAATTAAATGCTCTTAGTTCCAGTTCCTGCTTTACTACTGCATTCCAATTACTTATTATGTTCTGAGATTTAACTCCGCCGGTTTCATTGATCTTATCGTTAAAGTTAGGTCAAACTTGTACTACAACTTAAGTGAAACCATCTTAGTTATGTCTTTTCGAAATCAATTGACAATAAATCAAAATATATCTTCTTTATATTGGGATACGAGATAAGATCACATCATTAGCAGCTTAACGTTTGATGGTTTTCCGGGCTCTAAAAAGCAAGTTTTTAATAGGCTTTAACTATCTTATTTAAACTGTAGTTACGCTTTTTCTAATGAAATATTGCTCACTATAAGCTAGTTGAAAAAATTGTGCTGAATGCAATGACTTTGAAACTTTATTCGCTGTTTATGGAAATGGAATTCATCCACATAACCATATTATAAGTAGCAATATATTGCAAAACATGTATAATCCTCTCGATTAGAATATAGCAGTAATGCTTGCAGGATAAAAAGACACGAACATGTACGAAACATTAACCAACTTTGCAACTGTATTGTCTAGTTTTGCCAAACAGTGGGACACAAAATAGCTGGTACAAAAAATTTGTCTACAGAATGTATAAAATAAAGAAAAGTAGTAGTTTTTATTTTTTTACCTTATTTTATTATCTAGTTAACTTCCCAAACACTATGCATATTTCGGGGTGATCGAAAACGATATCTTATATTTTATATACAAAGGTATTGGTTATTTAAATCTGACTAGCTGTTTCCCGCAGCTCCGCCTGCGGTATATAGCCTATGTTACGCAGGGTGAATGTAGCTTTCCAATGGTGAAAGAGTTTTTGAAATCGGCACAGTAGTTTTTGAATTTATTCATCACAAACATACACACAAAAATAAAAATCTTTCCTCTTTATAATATTAGTGTAGATTAGACTTTTATGAAACTAGAATCATAGTCATGTAGCTTTTAGTTTATTCTTATATTAAGCTACTTACTTAGTTTACTAACTTATTTGCTTAAACTTACATCGCCAACAACGCAATACTACTTATTGGCAAATGGTCTATGGAGTTGGCTAATGCCGAATGGATGTTGACTAAATCTAGTAAGTAAAATATGCGCAGAGCATATAGGCACTTGATGTTTCTATTTAAGACTACTCTCTCATTACTTGAAAGATTTGTTAACATGCGAATACTAAATCGGCACTTAATTCATAAATATTGTGTAAATGTTGTTTGCAATAATGTTACTGGCACTTAGCGTTAGTACTGTGTAACTTCAACATAAATTTTATCAATATTAAAGGTTATTTGAATAAGACTACGTTGCCTGTTATTGTCAATATTACTAAAGATCATGCTTTTAGCATTAGGTTTTATTTCCTCTTCCGCCTTAATAAGTATTGTTCATGGTTACTGCATTTACTGAATTCTAAATCAGTAAGTAATCTAAATTAAAATCTTTTTCACGCACTTTTTGATTTTAATATTGTAAATATTTTAATTTTTCAATTCGCTTTTCAGTAGTAATGTTAAATTATATTTGCTGCAAATATTTTAACACTAGGTAATTAATCTATTACGTGTAAGGACACTTGACCAAAATTTGGCTCTCTGTCACTTCCGCGCCATTTGTTATCTAGACACAACCTTCTCCAACTCTTGACTGATGGATGACACATACAGAAACTAGCACACCTACTCGGAAATAAAATCACAATAGTCACTCGATCTTCAACTGTTCAAACGACCCGAATACGCATGAAAGAAAAGTGAAACCACGGGTCATTACCAGACTTGATTAATGGGGTGTCATTCAAGATACCAGAGTTCTAAATTAAAGAGATTGGTTTACATGTTCAATGATAAAAGTTATCGACGTTTCGTGACGTGTAATAAATACAAATAATATTTTAGCAAGCGTGGACTTTGTAACGCTATGCAAATGATGGACATTTGCGCAACTATTCAGTGACAATTTATTGCCAACCTCGACCTTGCCGCGCCTCAGACTGAGAACATCAAAATCGTACAGAGTAAACGAAATTTGCAATATCCCAGCATCTCAATGCGCCCACATGCACCAAACTGTAATTCGGCAAACTGGGACACACGCGATTTAAATTTTGATGGCCTTTAGGCTTTATTGCCACAGGTTTTAGTTTAAGGTCGTCCTGTTTTGTATATTATTTTTAAATCTTAAAACAGCTCCGATTTGTGAATTAATTAGCTACCGTGCCTACTAGGTATAACCGTAGATTTATCTATAAAAGACCACCGGTTCGGATTCCCACAGTAATCGTAAAAGCAAGGTTTGACTGAACAACAATTTGTTTTGGTATGAAGACCTTGAAATTCTCTCATTTATGATTAATATTCGTTTAATATTGTTTCGACAGAAATAGAGTAGCAAATCGTCTATTGTATAAGAAGAACAATTTGTCATCGAGCGCGATAGTATCAGTAGTGCTTCCATTGCTCGGCTTCGCAAAATTAATTGCTTCGACTGAATTAAATGTTATTGTGTCAAGGTTAGGTAATTCCATTTCATTCTGTACCACGCTATGGTAAGCCATGTCTCACATTTTAAACACACCCATGTTGACAGGTTTCGTCAGGTTTAAAATGATACTTTATTGCGAATCCTTACTCTAATATATTTTGGCATCTACCTATTGTTACGTTAACAATGTTATCTTATGGGGAGTTAAGGACGGCGCCAAGTTTTTCGTAATCCTCACATTCCTGGACAAATTTATGACCCAGCAATTTTTATTGTCTTCTTTCATTAGGGTTTTGGATCTCACGCTTAAACGAGTAAAATAGTTTGGTAGATATGACATATTAAGTTTTAGTGTTTTTTTTTTATATTAGGTAGTTGTTGCAAATAAATTATTCACGCCTTGACATATTTAAACGTTATGATTTAGAAATTTTATTCTAGTATGTCAACATATGAGTAAGAGTATGTTGGAAAATTAACTCTAGGCATATTGGTTTCCTTACTAAATTTTGGCGCACAGAATAGATGATTACTAAACGTAATTTATAAATTGTTACTCCAAGAAGTAAAGTTGATTGAAACAATTGTTTTAAACTTTTGGTCAGTAGTATAATTTTAATAATGATTTATAGGTCGGTGCCAACGTAGACATAGGGATGCTTATTACACAGTTGCTCATGATGATAATCTGAAAATGCATTTACTCGTAAATAAACGATGCGATATAATTTACTTTCGTCGCAGTGTATTTCTAAAGATTTAAATAATGAAATATTTTGCAATTAACATCTCTTTGTACAACTACTAACTATCTCATTATATTAATTTCAAGTACTTATACTTAGTTATAGATAGTGAATATCCTACGCAGTAAGATCGTAAACTTTGCTTGTAAACTCTCCACGAGCCTTACCCGAAATCATAAAAAACGCCCACATGCTAATTAAAAACCCCTTAACTCGCGGCACGTTCCCTTCAGATGAATGGGCCCCATAACAATGATACCTCCGAAAACTTACGTAACTCTCGAAAGTGGTCATGCCCACTTATAAACGATTGATGTTTTATCGAAATTTCGATTCGAAAAGGACAAAAAGTAGCTCGAACATAATACAGAAAGTTGTCACCAAAACAGGAGGCTTCCCATTCGCTTTCGTCGATCGAGTACGAAAGTACAGTATTGTAACCGCCCGGTTTTCTGACCTTGGTAACAAAGCAATCGACTTCGAGCTATCGCGTGACTTCGTTATGTAGAGCACAATAAGAAATCATTCGCGAAATTTTGGCCAACTAATCTCGAGTAGATCGATCTAGTGAAAGTTAACTGCCTATAGTAATACTTACGCGTACTTCGTACTTACAGACATACCTAATAACTCTACGAGTAATATCTAAATCTTTATCAAACTTCATTATTAGTATAGTGTAATGCGAAACTCTCGCCTGGTAGTCAACAGTTGCCAGTAGCCATTATAATCAATAGACTCAGTAACAAAGATTAATTAACTATTGGGTCTCGTTTTTTTTAAACACCACAGGTAGTGTACGAAGTGATATCATCCAATGTTCATTAGCGTCGATTATTGATTACATTATGGTATAGCCAGTACTTGTATATTTTCACTCTGTGTGAATATTCAAATTTCTAACGTTTATAATAAATCGACAAACGCTCAATTAGATGTAATGGCCGCGCACAGATGTTCTATAAATCGCGGAATTGCTCTTTGTAGGTACGTCGTGCTGGGGGCCTCAAGAACTTTTCACACACCGTTCAATGATTTCACATAGATATTACGACGATTATCGATTCCATCTATAAAACTTGATAGGTCAACGACCGAAATGTTTAGATTTTAATTTGAAGCTCACTATTGAATCGAGAAAACGCCTAGAGCACTGTGTTTCGGAGGTGGCTAATAGCAATTTCTCAGCGACTAAATTACGTAACATTATTTTTTCAATTACACGCTCATAATAGGCATATCTTAGACAAATTATCAGTGTTTGATCCTAGGA